>OU342940.1:322500-3310000 GCA_910592295.1 Andrena haemorrhoa | reverse complement strand
CGCCCAACTCGCCATTTACTGTCCCTCTGTTTCTTTCCTCTTCTTCTTCTTCTTCGTCATCATCTTTTTCGTAAACCGACTCGCCCCCTGTCCGTTCAAACGTTGAAACGGAGAGCGATCGTAACCTCAATTAAACAGCCAGTAGCCGCGACTATCGAATACTTCTTACGATACGAAAGAATCGGGACGATCTCGACGATTTAGTAAAAATTCCTACGTATTTAGTTCGATGTATCGTTCAGCACGCATAGAGATATCGGTGTACTCGCAGTTTCGAGTACGACTATCATGTTTACCTCTCTCTATTTGCTTTAGTACTTCTACCTCCCCTCTGTATTCGATACATTCCATGGGCGAACTCTTACCACGACAGGCAGACCATGAATTTTCTCCACGAAGAAAAGAAAGAAACAACTCCGCACCGTTACGAGAGCCGCAGCTACCGAGGATTCGCAGCCGCGGATCCCGTAACACCCTTCGTCTCCGTCGACGTCGTTTGCACGGGCTCGGTAACAGCAAAACGGAGCTAAGAAATTTCGACGAGATCGATCAAGATTTCGTCAAGGTGTCTGGTAATCCTATAGTGGGACCTACGTACGCGCTAATCGTAAGCGAAATCGGGCGAGCTCCGTGCAAACGCTGACGGCGAAGCCACCCTCCCTCTTCGTGGCATTACCTCGAACGAAACGCATCGAACGGTGCCTTCCCCTGCTACGTTCTCGTAGAAGCGGCGCGCGTGAAACGCGACTCGTCAGAGAAGGCTCGCCCCGCACGTCAGTCCTGTCTGGTCGCGTTCGGAGTCCCTCTGACGAGTAACGCTCGGCCTGACGCGGCCCCGAAAGAAATCAAGAAGAGACTGCCTCACGGGATAGTGTTCCTCGTGACGTGGACGTTGCTGCTTCTGAATCGGCGAGAGAGACGTCGCACGTTCGCGCAACAAACAGTTCAATACGGGCATCAAAAGGTTGGTTATTTTTTCGCGCGAAAAGGGATCCGAAGCGGACGCTCGACCGTTCGAGAGCGTTTCCCTTGGTATAATCGTATAAAAAGTGGATCCTCCTCGGCTCGGTCTGTCGATTAATAAAGCACAGTGAAGGAAGCTTCGAAGTTCGAGACGAAAGAAAGTTTCACGTGAAAATAGAGAAAGTTCCGGAGCGTCCGGCGATACAGATCCGACACTGGGACTTCTCACGAGATCGACGCGCGAGCGCTCCGTTTTGTGTTTAACATTTTAACGTTTCAAGTCGACGATCGTGGTCGCGTCGTGGCGCACAGTCTGCTCGTTGCTGCCTCCACGATTATTCGTTATACGTGTGTATGTATGTCCCATTTTGGTTGTCCCTGTAACGATCATCCGATGCTGCCTCCGTGTCAGTCGCGTATCTCCTGAACCCTTTCAACCTCGCCCGTCGCTCACCGCCTATCCTTTCTCCTCGTCACTCGAGAATCGTGTCTCCGTCGTTGGAAACGTGTCTCCTTGGACATTCGTCGATCCTCGTCTCCGCAGGTATCTTGACTGCTCGGCCGTTGCGAGGTGTACCGGGCTGCCCTTCCTTCCTTCGTCTACCTTCGCTCCGGTGGAACCGCAAACGATCCTCCTGCCATCGCTCGTACACCCTCCGGCTGACCTTCCGCGGGACCGCGGCTCCTCTTGGCCAGAACCCCGAGCCAGTCGATCGATTATCACCGCTGCCGAATTCGCGGCTAGATTGATGCGCCTCCCATTGCGGAAGATTCACGCGCAAACCCAAAGACGCCTGGGGGCGTCCACGTCACCGGACCACCGTCCAGGGTCCCACTTTGGCTAGCACCAGTCGTCCTCGTCGCTGTCTGAGTGTCTCGACCTGGCAGGGGCGGGGGGGGGGGGGGGGGGGGAAGGGCAAAGAGAACACGTGAAGAACGGTGTCATATACTTCATTTTGCACTTACCGAAGTAATTGGAATGTTCGAATTAGGATGTTCACCTGGGTGTCCTCTGTTTGGCCTGCAGCTGCGGCTTGTAGCCGTTGGGCACAGGGCTGGGCAGGAGACGGCCCCCGCGGCCCATGGCCACCGCTTGCTCGAAGCTCAACGGGCAGTGGCTCGGTTGCATGCCCGGCACGTGTCCAGGGGGCGGGTGCGGCATGCCGGCCGTGATCGGCATGTGAGGGCCGGGCATGTGTGCCCCGTGGGTCGGCGAGGCGTTCAGCTTGGGGAAGTTTATGTTGGCCGGCTTGAGCTGCAAGGTGGAGGGCTTGTTCGGGGTCGGCGGCAGCTGTCGGGCGTACCTCCTCGTCACCAGTACCGGGTAGCTGTGCTGATGGGGGTGATGCCGATGATAGTGCTGATGCGGATGAGCTGGCTGACGGCCCCCTATCGGGCTGGGACTCCTCGAGCGCTGCTCCAGGCTGGTCGTCCCGTAGTGGCGTCCGCGTTCGATGTGATGAATAGGACTCGGCGTCCTCGCCGGGCTGGTCGACGCGCTCCACGGACCTGACCAACATTCCCGTTACAAACATGCGCCCGGCCACTCTCCGCTCTATTCTGCCCGACTATTCTCTAGCTGCCCTAGGCCCTAGGGGATCTGCCCGATGAAACGGAGTCCCGAGCGCCACACGGGGGATCGTTCAATGGGTCAACAACGTTTACGCGGTAATTCAAACATCATCATTCGCGTCTAGGACGACTAGCTATCGAGTCGTTGAATGTAATGAACTTCAGCTAGATCGAGTCTGAGTCGGGGACACCGATTGGAACTCTAATCGATTGCACGGGGAGATGGGTCGAGTACAGGTGCAGCAAGGCTTTCAATCACAGACATGCTGGGATAATTCTAAATCTACTCTCTGCGGGGAGACACTGTATACCGGTGCGTTTAACGAGCTTCATGCCACTTTTCAATACAGTAGGACGGTTCGATTAGTCGGCGGGTTGTTTCAGGCTGGATCTAGGCGGGGCGTGCAATCTCTACGAGCAAAGGGGTGAGTGCGCGAGATATCTGTGCTGTGCGGAAATCTCAACTACTGTTATCGCGGGGAAGGGCAGGTGGGTGGAGGCTGGACTTTTCTACGTGTGAGTTTTATTCGTACATCCGGGTGAAGGATAGTGTGCGTGTTCCAAGAGTGCTCGATATCAGAAGCGTGTGTGTATCTATCACGTGCGCAACAGATCTCGCACAAGATTAGAAAAAGAGAAAAAAAGAGAATGAAAGATGAAAATAAGCATCGTTGCGACGCGTGACGGCTCAAGTGGTCCGATCGGTCCGGTTGGATAAATGGCCAGCGGCACGGCTTTTCGACTAACTCTCCCCTCGCTCATGGCCTTTGACGCTTTGGAAACACGAGTCTCTTGAGCACTCCCGACAGATCCCCGCGAGAATCGATCGGTCAAGGAATACCGCTCGCTATCCTGGTGTCTGTTGTGTACGGTGATGCGTAATATTGTGGCTAATCGCTAATCTGTGTGTCGATTGGCCGTGTCTGTGGCTGTGTGGTAAGTTGTGTAGTTGAGAACGGTAGAGAACACGAGATATATATACGTATATATATATATATATATTTATAACGGTGAAAGCCAAACGATCGTAACTCGAAGGTAAGTAGTAAAATTGCTTCGGAACAGGGAATGAAAACGGAGTTGCGAAAGAAATTACCATCGTCGTAATAGTCGCAGTGGTCGTAATAGTCTTTGTAGGCGCAAAACAGAACAAAACGAAGAAACATATTACATCGAGTGACACAGAGCTTCTGCCTCTTGCGAGTAAAACCATTTATAGCGACATTCATATAGTTTGCAAATCGTGGCTACGAATCTCTCGCTCGCTTCGCCGCGTGGAGCGTGGCTCGCGCGCCTCGCGAGTATCACGATCGTCACCGGCGAACCCGAGTCGAACGTTAGCCGCTCGACCGAAGAGATTCGTAGGTCGGATTTCGTAAAAAGGACTTATCGTTGCACCGTGTTTTCTTCGTCGATATTATCATTGCTGTCTTGTACCTCGCATCCTGTGCCGATGATTGTACTGTGACGAATGGGGTTGATGCGAGTGTCTCTGAATCTCGACGACGTTGCTAACCGTGTCGCTAAACCCTGGTCCATCGTGGTAGTAATGGCTGTGATGGTCGTACCTAGGTCGCCTCGGCGATTGCGATCCGTCCATGACCGGCGAGTATCTTTTGCAGAATCCAAACAGGCAACCCTCAGAATAGGATCGTTCTCTGCTGTACAGCAGCGCTCATAGGGGGATGCTTACCTTGAAGTGGGTGAACGCGCTGGATGTCTAGCCGGATGGGCAGGTGGATGAAGCCTCTCGCCGGCGTGGGTGAGACTCTCGAGGCTACCGGCGCGCGAGTCGCTAACTACGACGTCCTGAAGCTCCATCTAAACGAACAGACTCGTCGGTTAGGGAGTCGTCCCGTGGCCACGCACAATCAGGAGGTTTTAAAGGAGTTGGGGGGGTGTCGCCGGTTCTTTGCCTTCGTTACTAACGATTCGCGCCTCGAACAAATTATATCTATCTCCACTCGAGACGCCTTTTGCCTCCGAGACGCCAATCCCCGCGCGAGCCTCCAGCCTGAGAGCCTCCTCTCGCTCTCTAAAACTAGCTGTTGCGTTAAAATTCCAGGGCCAAGGAGCTCGCCCGGGGACTCGCCCGGGGATGGTCCGTGCTAGTGATTTTCTTTCGTTGGTAAACGATGGACGATCTCGAAGATGAGAAGAACAATCAGCGAAGTGGAGCAGAGTAGTCGATATACAGGCACATGTACGCGCGTGTAGAAGCATGCAGTAAAAGAGACTCCGGCATGCACATGCTTCTGGTGAGTTGGATCTCGTTTTCTGGGGGGTGGACGAGTGAGAGAAGAAGAGCAAACGAGTCGTGTGTCCACTACCTTTGGCGTATCGAGGTTCGTTCCATAGGTGTCGGTTACTTACCGGGATGCGGATATGCAATGGAATAATACGACAAACAACGAGACACACGGAGAACGAGGCACTCGCGGCTAAGTGGCGGCGAATGCTCCGTTGCTCTGGTCACTCTCGAGAGTGAGCTCGAGGCTGAAAGCAGCTAGGGACAAGGGTGGGGTATCTCTAATGTTCCGCGGTAAACCTTTTCTACGAATCTCGGAATCCAGGTAATGAGGTGGAGGTATGCGGAGGTCACTAGGTGGCTCGCTAGACGAGTGTTTCGATTCTAATTCATGTATGTACAGAGATTCTAACGCTAAGCGGTCAAGATCGATCAGTGGCTTGCCAGAAACCCCGAGAGCAGAAAAGGAAAAGCTTCGTTTTCGACAAAAACGACTGCCTAGTACATACCCCTAAGTAATTAAAAAAGGAACGACTATCACGGTTCCAGAACTCGAGCGAATAAACTGAGCAACGCTGCACTGTAAATCGATCTTGACTCTTTATTGATTTCACGACATCACGCACAATACTTGTCATTTACGCCCGCGATCAACCGGCCGCGTAATATCGTCTCTAACCCCCTGAACCCTGAATAATTAATCTATTCATCTAGGTCTAGTCTAGTGTCGTTGGAAGGAAAGAGATTGCCCGGTCTAAAAGCGTAATCGAGTAGTGATTGCTCGCAGAGCTGATCTAAAGTTATTCCCATCGATTTACGATAGAGCAGAAGTGTGTTGGTCGTTCGCTGAGGCTAGTCGCGACCCTATTCTAACGGCGCGGGCGGTCGGTTGGTCTACATAGGTCTAAAGAAGCCGTGTCGTGTGGCCGCATTCAGATCTAATTGTAAGCACGGATCCGTCTTTCGATCGGCTAGCGGCACGAAGATCTATACATCCCGATCGAAACGAAAGTATCCTCGATCTACCGCGATCTAGACGCGCGTTTCACCTCGCTAGCAGTATAGGCGGAGGCGTTCGCAGGCGAAACGGAACAGAACAGGCTAGGCAAGGTGCGTTCCCGCGAGCTGTTATCGCGAGCGATCGAGGGAAAGTGCTATCGAAATCGCGGTAGGATTTGATAATTTGAATCGAGCCGAGAGACCTTGTGGTAACGGATCGAGGAGCGAGGTGCGTAGGTATTCTGGTGTTGATAGTACGAGGGTGGTCGGTGAGCATGATGATGATGGTGATGGTGATGATGGTGGTGGTGGTGGTGATGGTCATAGTATAGATCTTTGTCGGTATCGTAGTATTGGTCGTGATGGTGATGGTGGTAGTAGTAGTTTTGATCCTGCTGGGAGGGCACCTCAGCCAGCAATGGCTCTAGCTCGGGGGCGCGATCCTCGTCATTAACTACGGGTACAACCCCAGACCCACCCCCTCCCTGGCTACTCTCTCCGCTGCTGCCTAGTATATCGTACTGGTGGGACATCTTCCAGTTCACCTTTTTATTTCTGAAACCAGCCAACGATCGAAAGATCGGCCGTTAGTCTTTTTCTATTAAACGATTGACATTCTGCGAGCTTGGTGGTTCGTACGGTATGGCGGTCGAATGCGTACCTGATGCTACGCTGACGTCTGTGCTCGGCGGCTGCGATGACCCCGAGGGCCCCGTCGTCCTCCTCCGCGAGCTCCTTGTGCTTGTCGAGCTTCGGTTCCGGCGTCGGCCGTACCACCGGCTCGAGACTGTTCGCCCTACTTCCGCTCCCATGATTATTTCCGGTGTGATTAACCGCCGTCACGTCCAGTATGCAGTTGAGGAAGGCCGATTGCTAAAGTCGAACGTGCCAAACCACACCGGCTATCAGAGCTGGTCGATACTTGTCTCTACGGTATTCTATATATTTCTCGTCGATCGACGGTCTGACGATCGTCCGATCCCCGAGCCGATCCATACATTATTGTACAGTAGGTACATATGTATGTACAGGGTACAGGCACATACAGGCTTTCCTCTATCCTTTCCTCGCTTTACCTTGTTCTCACTTTCCCGTCCGTGCTTTATGCCTCGAAATCCAACGTGAGAAGGGAGCCAAAGAGAATTTAAACTTTTCTTTCAGATTTTCGTAGGAAAAAAAGAGGCCATGCTAGAAAGAGTATGGAACTGAGTGATTGTGCACTTGAAAGTGTCGCTAAACACGCTGAACACTCTAAACGCCACTTTCTCGTCGGCGACGACTATGCGGGCTCCAAGACATGTGTGCGATTGAATATAATAGTATATTGAAAAGAGATTGTAGTAAAAAGTGACATGGCAGATCCGTTCTCTGCGGATCGCGCTTTGGCAAAGCCTGTATATGTTTGTCAGAAAGCTATAGTATCTTACGTACAAATGTTAATCATCATTTTATTCGTTTGTCAAGTGTTACGAGTGAGCGTAAAGTACCATATGCAAAATAGAGACACTTATTTACTCGTCACGTTTACGGTACTGTGGAAATGCAAACGTTAGTAAGCATGCAACAAAATGCACCAACCGTCGGCATTCCTACTTGGCGAACTTTCTAACACTACGTACATACTAGAGTATCGAAATGTTCAGGACGAGCTAAGATACGTAGGTTCTCCTATACGCGACTGGACGCAACGTCAAGAACTTCAAAGTCGATTTTCTCGAAAATGAAGCGCGTTATCAAAAAAAGTTACTATTTCTTTTCGACTTATAACAAGTGAATAAGTCGAGAAGGAGGAATACAATTTTTTGATATCGCGCTTCATTTTCGAGAAAAACGACCTCGAAATTCCTGACGTCGCGTTCAGTCGCGTATAGGAAAACCTACCTTTAGGGACACTGAGAGACGAACGCCGACGGTTCGCAGACGTTTCGTTTAATGATACCAATACGTACATACACCTATTATGCGAACATGTCGTGGACAAACATGGTACAGAAGCCAATCACAACGAACAAACGTGACTCCGGGGAGCTACTATTGGGGGCTAATTGGTATTCGGTATCGTATACAGACACATTAATTAGCCGCAAGTGTACAATTTTGCTCGAGTTTCCAACATGCCTACGTACGCCACACTTGGCTACGACTCATCTACTGTCAATTTACCTTCAACGAGATACTTTCAATACGAACAAACTCACAAAGTGTCTAGCACTCTGTCCACTACGAGATACATGATTCAAGTAGAAAGAAGAAGGCTCTCCTCGCGGGAGCCTCTTCTCCCCTTGGCCAGCAACAACGAACGATATTTGCGAGATCGGGGCGATGGTACCGCGACCTCTACGCGCAGGTACGATCGCCCGTATTGGTCGTCGAGCAAACGGTTTTCGTCGTCGCGGGAAAAGAAACATTTGGTTGTTCACAGCATCGTTTGTTTCGAGGGAGAAATGCTCGTCACCGAATCTTCCGTAGAACGAACTTGTGATCTAACTACGTAGGTAATCGTGTGATAATCGTTGTCTGTCGTGTTGTTATTTGCGTGTCGCGGAGTAATTCGCGGATAGCAGGGTGTAGTTTTGTAGAGAAGGGAATCGAAAGAGAGCTAGCAAGGCAACCAGTCTACGGAGTACAGAGACGGTACTGAATAAAAGATTGTCTAGAAATCGTTTCTACGCTACGTGGTGGTCTTTAGACAGTGTAAAACAGGTAGATAAAAAGAGGAAAGAAAATTTTCAGTCAAACTAGCAAGAATGCTGAGAATCTAACTCGAGGAACGCACGTCGGGTCAATGCGTATCACTTCTACTGTCTGACTTATTATTATAGTCTCCAGAATCCAGATTCTGGAAAATAACTCCGTTCCTCGAACGTTCGCTTCTTCAAATCAGAAGTGTGTTCCTCGATCTCGCTACGGTCATGTCAAGAGCTCTCGTACGATAAAAAGAAAGGAAATAAGAAAAGAGGGCAAATCGAAATGACAAACAGTTGCAGCACAGTTTCGTTAACAAGAGCGTCGTTCTTAAGGGGTAGAAAAGAAATAGCTAAGTCTCTAATGCTCGATCTAAGATCGACACTATGCCGGACACTAGCGTTCAAAGACTCGGGAAACTATTCATCTAAGAGAAGATTTATTCGAAGGCTACGCAGTGACAGGTGATCGCTAAATGGCTAAATGAACTAGATCGCTAACGGAGTGATACTCGAGGCAAAAGGCGAGCTATGTTCGAGGATCAAGTATCTCCGGTTCTTTATTGTTTCCCTCTGTTTCCAGCTAATTTATTCTATGAGGTTCGACGGTCTAGGTGTGACTTACTTGCAGACAGCTAGAATCGTGTTCTCGGGGGGGAGGGGGAGGGGGGGTGGCAAAGAGCCGAATTTCACGTGGGCACACGTGCGAACCACACCCACGTGACATCGACACGACCACTAAGAACCTCGGGGCGTCGCAATTTTATGCATCGTCGCCGCTCTTTTCCGACGAAATCATGCGAAATTCCACGCCGGGATGGGGCAGTACGTTTCCTCATCGATCGTTCCTTACCGACGATGCGGAAAATTGCGCGCCGTCCGACTACATAGTTTCAGATATTATCCTAGACTAATTGCTTATTATCTGAAGAAGGAGACGTGCTGTTAGAAAGGAGGTTCGTTTAAAAGGAAAAACTAAAGTTTCTAATTGTTCTATATATCGTGTGGATCCGGCAGATACTCTATTAAATACTTTCGCTAATGTGTGGTGTCAGGTGCCTAAGAAAGAAGAAAAGTTCGGGTGTGTAACATTGTGGTTCCGTTCTCAACGCAACTGCGGTTGATCTGCTCGGATTCTCTCTTCTCTTATTCGGAGCGTTTCCAGGGGCTAATTTGGAGATTTCGCGCCCCTCGGCTAACAAGCGTCTACCGCCCTTTCCGCGAAATATCACTCAACATTTTCATTTAAAAGAGTCGACGCAATTTCAAAATTGATCCGATATGGCACCTCGCATACGAGTTATTGCTAATTCGCTACATGAAAAAGAAGTGACTTGTTTTTAAAGTTGTCTCAAGCCTCTGTGTTTAAACATTTTTCAACTTCTGTCGCTCAAAATTTGTCGCCACTCCAAAATTTGCTGCTCCCCCAAATTTTACCGCTCTTTCAAATTTTCCGCTCCCCAAAATTTTCGGCTTGCTTAGCCTATACCCAAATCAGCCCCTGAGCGTTTCTTATAAAGGAACAGTGCGATACTTGTACGTCGCATTGCGTATCAACGGTCGTTGCGTTGCCATTCATCGGTCTGTGATTCAGTGACAGTATTTAAAGAAAAGTTGGGAGTGTGAGGAAAGAATCTACAGTATGAACGGAATTGTAGTTTTAACCAAAACTGTACATGTGTGACGAGTGTCGGAAACAGTGTGCTGTGTGTTGATGCATAGAAAGAAATGTATAAGATCAAAAAAAGAGCAGAGATACAACTGCCGATTTCTCTAGTGGAAAATATAGCAATTACTTAAATACGTATCGTATACTTTATTATAGGCATGATAGGCTACTGTGTCTCTGCGCGAATTAGTGGTTAGTTAAATATGAAAAGAATGTAAATCGTATTATGTACAGAAAGAAGTGATTCGTTCGCTGCAATGGATTCGTCTCTGCATCGTATGATTCTCTTCATCGTTTGGACAAAACGAAACTCGGTTGAAACTGCCCGTTTCCATGAAAATTTCCGAACGCGATCCGTTGCAGTGAACGTGGAAACGTGTGAGCAAACGTGTTGGTAAAAGAAAGGTGAATGTATAAAGAAAAACGAAACGAAAGGACCGTATTAAGATGATAATAAGTAAGAGAAAATGTAAGTACTACCGCCTGGGCTGCAGGACTTTGCCCAGCATTATCGTTATCGATAAGATCGTTATCGTTCTGTAAAACAAAGAGAAAAGACACAAAGAGATGATTCAGAGCTGCGTGAACATCCTCTTGTCTGGGTATACAAGTACATAAGAAAGTAGTATAGTCTGTGGTTAAGTTCGAGTTTAAATTACTCCTACACTAATGGTCACAATAATCACAATAACAATAATAGTAATAATAATGTAATTCTATTCTCTCAATTAATTCGAAGGTTCAAACCTCGTTGTCGTACTTTTTTTTCTATGATTCTTTAATGAAAACACGTATATAAATTCAACACACAGATTCTTCTCTAATATTCTAATCGTAACTCATTCAATAAATCATATTGACCTAATTTGCTATGAGTAGTCCGTGTTTCTGTCGATCCATCGCACTGCCGATTGCGCCCGGTCATTGCGAATTGTATCTCATTACGTTACTCTTATGTCTTTTATGAATTAAATTGCTGTAGTTTCTCTAAAAGAAAGCCAGAGGCAGGCAGCAATCGATGCATCGACTTGGGACAATCTACTTTAATCGGTTGCATCAAATTCGAATCGTGACGTTCGGGAGGGGTGACATTGAACTGCTTCTACACATATTGACTCGGCTAATTCAACTTAACAGACAGAGATTGAACGTCTTCTTTGTTCTTAAGTGATAATTAACTATTCACGCCGATTCGTTGTCCCAGCGTGCTAATCAGGCTTCGTTAACTCTAGTTACTTTCATTTCTTGAAATTTATATGTACGCCTGAAAGTTTTGAGAAAACTGGGACAAAGAAGGCGACTAGATATCTCGATTTCTCGTTACTCGTTCAAATACATATGAATCTTTGAAAACTCTCAGCACTACTGAGCACACAGTAATATAGCGTCAGAATGATGGGACTTGGGAAGAAGCTTAGAATCGCGGTTATTTAAAGACAGAAACATTTCTATGGCATTGAATCGTCGATGAAACATTGCATCGTATGGAGAATCCTCGAACGACGAGTTTTCAGACTGCACCTTTCGTAATTCTGCGATACTAAGCTTGCGGTGGGTTGTCAAGAAGCTACTTGGAGTGTTTGGAAGTTCTCTATTCGAAATGTGGCTTTCACACCGGCTGTGTGAAATCCTACCACGAAGAAGCCAACGACAAACATCCATTCGAACTCAATCCTCGAGCGGTTCCCACGATTTTCGCCCTCTTGATACACTAGATTATTCTATTAATTAGAAATCGGAAGAGAAAACAAGCTCGCTGGTCTCGTCGACGGAACAGCTGAACGGCAAACGAATCGTGGGAACGCAGCGCAGAGGTTTCTTGTCGGAATAGGGAAATATCGCTAGGGGGTTCGGTTTTCGTACGAGTGACACTCGAATCGAGATTGAAGGGACACTCACCTGTCCGGTTGACTCTATCTGACCAAACCTAGTCGTCCTCCAACTTTCGAGGATCAGGAGGCAGACGTATATCTTACCAACCGACATGTTCATCCCCTTTAATTCTGAAACATCGTAAACACGTGGCTGGTGAAAGCAGTGCTGCTCAGAAAAGACCCTCGAAATTCCATGTTTCCTCACCTTCGTTCCTAGGTATCAAAATGTCCAACATCTTTTTCGCCTGCAGAGGCCAGATACTTCGGATCGTGTCTCTGAGCTCCTCGTTCGCTTGGTTCCTTTCGTTGGCTGTGGAAACGCACCGCCAAGCATTTATAATGAATCCACGCAGGGGGTGGAAGGTAGAAAACGAAAAGCTTGATCACTCACCGCTTCTCATCTTGATGTTAAGATTCTCGCGGATCAGCGCGAACAGGGTGGTGGTGAAGTTGACTTTCCCGTTCGCGTCCGCCGGCATGTTCATCCTGATGAGCTTTTTGTAGGCGAGCCGGTTCGGGCACTTGTTACCAAACCCCAACGGCGGGTCCATGTTCTTGAGCATGTCGTACATCTCGGTGTAATGGATCTTGCCGGTGGCGTTCGGGTCGTACTCGGCCCAGATGCGGACGAACTCGTCGAGGTGGTGGGCGCCCAGGATCGACGAGTCCCTCGTCAGGTAGTCGAAGTTGTCCATGATGACGGCGACGAACAAGTTCAGCATGAGGAACGAACAGAAGAATATGAACGAGACGAAGTAGGCGTAGGCGATGTTCGATCCACATCCGCCTGGCTCCTGCTTCCCTGCCTTCACGTCGCAAGGCCGACCCTTGATGCAGGACAGCATGATGTTCGGCCAAGCCTCGCCGGTCGCGCACCTGGGAATACCATTCGCACTTGTCCACAACCGTCTCGACCCTCGTCACCCACCGATTCCTCAAATTCAACCATCTAGCGAAACTTCAAAGCTGCGCCGATAGATCGACGATCTCCGAACGCTTCCGGCGGTCCCGGGACTAAATCCTTTTCGATGTGTGTTAGAGGAACCGGCTAACGGACCTCCGGGAACCGCCAGGAGCGTTCGTCCTTCGAAGCTACATGCAAATTACTGACTCGCAAGCGTGGCATTTCTGCTGTTCAACTGGAACTTCTATCGATACGTTTGCTTTACGGATTGCTACGAACTTGTTACTTTAGAGTACTATAAGACAGTAAATTGTGGAGTAACAAATGTGTCCTGGTAGTTGGAACACGGGATTGGATCTGCGTTTAAAACACATCATGCACGAAATCGATCCTCGGCAACTGGCAACGAGTGCAACACCAAAAGCGATACTGGCCCAGTAACTCAATTCTCTACTCGATTATTCTACTGCGTGTTAGTTGGAACTGTACGCGTGAGGCGTTCATCAGCCCGTTCCGCGCTAGTGTGTTCGGTAAGTTGGACCGGTGCGATGTTTCTCCGGTGACAAGTACCGTTAAGAAAGATCGAATGGTCCAGAGAGAATTAAGTTTCTCGATCGACTTAATCGCGAACGCAAACTTCAGCTGTGCTCCGTTTCTGCGGACTTGCGCGAATGGTGAGAGAACGGAAAAGAAAAACTTAGCCGCATTGGTTTATCGTAGCTCGTGGCGTGTTACTTACCGAAAAAGCAACATCAGACCTTGAATGAAGCTTTGGAAATTGTTGTGCTTGGTAATGGAAGTCTCGGGATCCAGCGCGATGTTACCGAATACCTGAGGCCGACAGAAAGAAAAATGGCCGCGGCCAAAAGGCGGACACGGCATTAGCAACAAGTCCTGTTTGTTTTTCCCCCATGAGAATCGATAATCTATGCACGGTCTTAGCGATCTCGATCGATCCGTTTCGCATCCTCGTATCGCGAGCCTCCACTATCGAGGGGGGACCTCCAGTACGATGTCGAGGCGGTTGTATAATGTTCGGTATCGAAGTAAGAACAGTGTACACAGTGATAGTGTGAATCTACCCTCTAAAAATACGCATCCACCACATTAATTACGATCTACGGTCTTCTTTACTCTCTCCTTTGATCGATACACGAGTCCCTCGAGAGAATCCTTGGCCGGTTCATTGGTCATCGACTACTCTTTACTTTCGAGCACGCGTAGAACACGCTCAGAGCACGCTTTAGGGCGGCGCCCTTCCGTTCTCTCGAGGACCAGCTGTAACGTGACCAACTTGAACAATCTAGGGCAAGCATCTCTATGGAACAAATTCTCTATAGGAAGTCTAATTGCGGGGGTTCAATTACAACAGACTGACACGTCGAGCAGCTTACTCTCGTTAAACCTCATGCCAACAGCCCAATATAGTATAGGTATTCTACCACGTTCGTTATTCACTACCGATCGCTCGTGTCCCTTCGCTGTTTCAAGAAAACAGTTCGCCTCCGCGCGCGCGAGCGCGCGCGCGGATCACGATCGCCGCGAACGGAACTGTTTGCCGCGGATCGGTAGCTACTTTCGCTCATCCAACAATTGCACTTTACCCCATCTCTGACAATTGCTGCGTTTAGCTGCTCGACTCACCGAAAAAGCAACATAAGACCGGCGAAGAAGGACTGAAAGTTGTTGTGATCATCGATCGCTGTTCCTGGATCGTTCGTTATATTTCCAAAGACCTGACAACGGAATTTCATGGTCAGCTAATCGCCACCAACGCCGGTCGTCGTTTAAACATTCTCTTCCTGTAAATTTCTCGTTTGTCTCGCCCGCGCGAGCCGTCCCCAATGCGCTTCGCCTCTCGCCGCCCATTGGAAACCGCTCGGGCCGTTTCGTTAGTCGTTAGCCCGGGATTATCGTGTGATTCGAGCTACGCGGCCGGCAAATAATCAACGTCTCGTTCGTCTGTCCTCTCGACGTTAAAAACGGGGGAGCGTAGAATATCGAGGCCTTGTTAAACGTTCAAGAAAGAGTGAGTACTGCGCTCTGGCCGATTCGTACCTGCATACCGATGATCGCGTAGATGAAAAACAGCATCGCTATGAGGAGGCAAACGTAAGGCAGAGCCTGCAAGAACACGCGGTAAGGTCAGATCGCGGCCGAGTTCTAATTTCTCGGAGCTTTGCTGGTGGCGCCACTTACTTTGAAGGATTGTACAAAGGTCCAGAGTAAAATTCGTATCGTGTAGCCTTGCCTGAGTAGCTTGATCAGCCTGGCGGCGCGAAACAGCCTGAGGAAACCAACGTTGATGAAGTTCTCCTGTAGGGGACAGAGGAAATTGCACTTAACCCCCAAAAATGCCGGCTGCTTGTCGTGACTTTAGCCGGGCTCCGCGCGTGCAACGTTACGGCCTCGCGGGCGCGCGCCAAAAGGCTCCGATTCACCCTTCGACGCGCCCTTAGGGGATCAGATACTCTTGACAGGAAAATGGGTCATTTTTGTGATTTTTTTTTCATATAAATGTACGTCATATTTTAAAATCGAGATATACACCTTGTCGCGAATAAATTGAGCTCTATTCTGTTCAAATAGAAATTTCATATCTTAAGAAATGGCGTAGTTACGGTATCCGCGGTACCAAAAATAAAAATAAAAAATTCTTTATATGAAAAGGACAGCATAAAAATGACCCTATTTGCCGACCTGTCGAGGGTATGTAACCGTTTAAGAAACCGTCTCGCTCCACGAACGAAGCTATGGAACGCTTCCGATCGCGCGGGAAGAAGCTTTTCTGCTGTCACGATATACATAAAGTCGTTTCGTTAAACCCATTTGCTGCAGTCGAACGACCCGCAAAGAAATCTCGATCGCGCGTTAATACCGCATCCATATGCCATTCGAGGTGGTCTGTGTACACACGTGGCGAGTATAGAGTATAGAGATCGAGTGTTTATGCGATGTACGTAGTATGAATGTCTCGTGTATGTAAAGAAGTCGTGGTGTGACGTGAACGAGCAGTCCTGCTCGTCCCTTTCGAGTAGTCGAGTGAAACGAGTCGGTTCGATCGTCGTATCGTCATTTTCCTCAAGCTCAAACTCTCCCTTAAAATGACTTAAGGGGGTGGACTACTGTGATGGCCCGAAAAAAATAGGTAATCTTCTGATGCAAATTGTAGACAAACAAATTAGTCAATTAAATTGCGGTTTAGCACCTGATTTTGGTATATTGTAAAGCATTAAAAACCATTATAAAAATTAAGAAAATATGTACAGATATATGTCACGAAGTGGCTCTGATCTGATGGTCTTTCTTAAGCGGTGTACCTTTTAACATAAATTTGAATTGTCTAAAACAATAAGAAAAAAGTTGTCTATTAAGTATAATGTAATGCCCAAGTATTAAAGGACCCGTTTCTTTAATATTTTGAAAATTCGCTGAATAACAGCGTGTCGAAGAAAAAAAGATTCCGTAAAAAAAGGAATTTTCAAAAAGTATCGTTCGGCGCGCAGACATTGGAGTGTGCGTTCGGCTCTGTATTTCCAAAACTAAGCTATATTTATATTTCAAACCTTTTGCATGTCATTCTAGAGATCTCAAACTAATATTTAAGGGAAAAGAAAATTACGATTTTTCGACCGTTTTGCAGTAGTCTAACCTCTTAACCGACACTTACGTCTGCGATGTAAACGTGACGGGACTTATACCTTTTTTTCGCCTAGTTGGCCGCCACTCGAAAACCGCTCCTGGCACAAGAAAACACGACATTGCAAGATTATTGTGATCGATCGAGCGTCTCCACACAGTGATCTCTTAATTATTGCGGATACAAGAGCAAGACTAGCGGAGATTAACAATTAAACGAGGCTATCTGGCGACGTGACTGCTGTACACTGGTGTTGTTACTCGGCTTACCTTGCTGTTTCGAAAGCACGATAAATTAGCCAAGAAACACTCTCTTTAACCTCTGTCGGTTTCAACAAACCTACTACTTAGGAGCGCAAGCATCTTAAAAGGGAGGACTCGACCGACTCAATGATAGCCCTCGATGCGGCGTCGCCGCTCAACTATTTCGCTCATTTACTGGAGTACTCAAACACGGCGTGTGGGTGTAGCGCTGTGTCTTACTTCGGGTGTTAAATACACTTTTACTACGGAGGAGTTAAGTAAATACTTGATGGGCAGTGCTGTAGTTATGTCGGTTGTTCGGAGTGTTCGATTTTTACTATACAAAGCGAGGGCCGTTCAAAAGGAAACTGCTGGCGCAAGTATCTCGGACATTTTAATCAAACTGTTTATAGGTAGGTGCTTTCTCCGTTAAACATTTTTATCGGATTTTTAGCAATGGCTCTGTTGGATCCTCTGACCCCGACGGCAGAGGCTGCGACTCGGCAGGTGGTGAGTAAAAATCATGCAATTGGAATAGGTGAGAATTGTTATCGTAGCAAATAGGGAAAAGGTGTTTCGTTTCCTGTTTGAACGGCGCGTCCCTCGGTAGGTAATGTTATACATGTATGCTGTGAATACCGTGGTGATCGTATACTGTGCAGACGTGAGAATGTACAGTGTGGGCGTGTAGCGTATGAATGCAGCATCAAGCTACTTAGATACATGAGACTGTGGGGGTTCGAATAAGATCTGATCGATTTACCTGCTACGGCCTGTACACTTCTTCTGACACTAAAGAAGCAGCAAAGAGGTTAAAGGAAAGACAACACTCGAGATTTACAATCAAGCAACAGTGGGTCACACAGTTAACGGGAGTCTGGGGGGCATCGTCGGGTGTCTCGTTCGGTGAACAAAGGGCGGAAAGTACAGAACGTCTGGACATTCTACTTCCTCTCGCGTTAACTACATCTCGGTCTGGACATTTACTCGTTTAGCGAATTTACGACGGTGTGCGGTGGTTGCAGCTCTACGTACCCCGAACTCGATCACGAGGGCGTCCACGATGCTGCCGATCACCGTGATGAAGTCGAACGTGTTCCAAGCGTCCTTGAAGAAGTTCTGCTCGCGGGTGGGATCGAGAAATAAGTTCGATTAGAGACGGTCGTACCAGCGATCCTGCCTGCTGCCGCAGCTCCCAACTTTCCTCGAAGCTGTCTTTCGAGCGCTCCGCTGCCTCTTCTAGGCAGTTCGTCGAATCTTAACGCTGGCCACCGGCTTGATCTCGAATCTCTATTAGACCTCGCTTCGAGGAAACTTGCAGCTGCCGCGAGTGTGTGAGATGTCTGCGAAACTACCACTAAGGAGAAAACTACGAGTTCGACTTGAGAAAGAGTAGGAGCGTGTCGTTTGCGTGTGATGTATTTGTACGTGTACGTAATGTGGGTGTGTAGGTGTGACTGCACGCACCCTTACACGAACGTAAACGCTAATCATGGTCAAACTGAGCTGCGTGTGTGACGAGGGGCTGTGCTCTCGAGTAAAGGCCATATCTCTTCGTTTCCCAAGTGTTCTTGCAAATCGTGAACGAGCAAAGTAATCGCGGGAGATGCGGCTGAGAGTAATCGGATGCCTCCTACCGGAAGTCTCTCGGAACATCTAAACTATTGGGTGGAGCGTGATCGATAACTGTCGCATATCGAGTACGGTACTCTATATATATATATATCTATACACAGGCGTATGCACGTACGTACATACGTAATCTCTCTACGGTACAAGTGGAGGAAGCACACAAGAAGCTGTCGCGCGGTTAACGCTAAGAGAATCTGCCAGTTCATCTCTCTAATTTCTTCTCGCTCGAGGTAGCATGTAGTCGGTGCTGTTGGAAGATGAAGAGACCCGGCTGAGAGGGTCTTAAGGGCGATTACGTGATACCCAAGTCGCGCGCTTTGGTGATCGATGATCGGCTGAAGTATAAGTGACGGGATCACTTCTAAAGAAGTATCTACGGGAGCATGCCGGTAATAGCGAGCAAACTAGAGAGAAACGGGGCTGGAGAGATGGATAGAGATAGATAGACAGGTAGATAGATAAAGAGACGCGGAGTGGGAGAGTGAAGAGGGGAGATGTATTCGCGGGAAGCTCTACTTTCCACCCTCCTTCCGGGCCGAGAAGGAGGTCACCTTCCTCTAACGGTTCAGAAAATGCAAGCGAGTGAGGGTATCAGCGTAACGATCTCGGCTCTATCGCAGCTTCTCGCTACTGTCGCACCTCTAGCTTTGCTCTAGATACAAGGTGGGGAAACGGTCGAAAAGTGTGCCGACCAACGTTCGACTGCGAAAAGTACGCGCGTGAGATCAGCGACAAGCATTGGCAGGGGCGGCTGGGTAGTCTGTCGGGAGCCTGAGTCTTACGAGCTCCAACGAATACGAAGCAGCTAGTTTAAATGGCAAGAGCGTAGAGGCCTAGGCATAGTATTGTTCTACTAGTTATTCTAGAGTGTTTCACGGAACCCAGCTATCAAAACTCGCTCCCCGTTTTCACGAGCACCGCTCCAAGCAAATCGGTACGCGCGTTTCGATCGCTCTTCCGTCGCTTAACTCTGGAACAGACGAAAGAGCAACGGGGACGGGAGATGGTACGTTCAAGAGAATTTCGGATCGCTCGCGTTGATCGAACTACGGGCGGGATGAGAATCGAGGGGGCCATTTGTACCATTCGCGATGCACTTGTTCCTCTTTTCCGGCGCTATGTAGGTACACGATAGTGAGGCGCATCCTGCATAGCTTTTCGTTCGGCTGTTCTCGCGAAGGGTGATCCCGTTGAGTGGAGAAATTAATACGTAAAAAAAAAATGGAAGAACGCAATGCGGTATATAATTTAATATAGCTACTATATAGTTGCGTGTGATTGAAGTTAGTGGAGTTAATGAGTAAGAGGCTTTTTCTATACCTTGCATCCGAAGGCGACGAGTTTAAGGATGCACTCAATGAGGAAAAGGAGGGTGACGACCAAGTTCACGACGGTCAAGGTGTCCAATAGTGTTGGCGGCGCCTCGTGATACTACAAAATACACCCAACACACAGACGTAACACAAGCTCAGACTCTGCATCGTCGCCCGCTCTCCATCCGCCTCTACAATTGTTCTTTTCTATTCATTCGTTTTAATCAGCTTCAATCGCTTTCGTTTCTCTTTCGTTTACTCTTCCCGCGTCGCGGCAGCTCGACTCTACCGAATCTCGGAAGCTTTCGGCACGGGGCTGTTTCCTCGGTAGCGCGGTTCACCTTCCCGTCGCTCGTAACTGGTTCGCTTAATTTCTTTATTCCGTGGCTAGTCAGGTGTCGTGAATCGTTCTTTTCCCTTGCTTTCGTCCACGCAACTATCTCAGGAGCCGTATAAACGAAATAGCGAACAAGCTCGAAGCGACGAGAGAGAGAGAGAGTTTACACGATTCATCCGTCGAATTTCGAAGTCGTCTTCGCAACGGGGTTGCCTCGCACACGTTCGCCTTTCTTTTTATTCGTCGAGCTCTATAGTTTTAACTACAACTCCTTCGATGTAAAGTTTACATCGTAAACAGCAAAGAATTCCTCGAAGAAACGAGGCAATCCCGTTGCGACGACCGTCCAAATGGTCATCGTTGATTTTCGAACCGGTGAAGCGATCGATCGGGACAACTTTTCTTCCCGAATCACCGGCAAAAGCAAGTCTAACCAATCTCCGACATCGATCAATCTCTGATCCTTCGAGGTAGCTCGCCGTGTCTGCGCACGTGATTGACGGCGATGCACGCGAAACGACGCTCGATTCTTGTGTATGTGTGTGTGGTGAGTGTGTGTAGAATTAACAACTGGTCCTTCCCAGCGCTGGCGGAATGGTATGCGTGTGGTGTAACAGGAAGCCCTCGGGACTTCCGTTTCACGACCGATCTTCGAGCGGTTGCGTTTCAACGTCCACCATTCTCATTAGGCCTCGACTATTCCGCGTGCCTTCTGTGCAGTTACATTGAAATTTCCTGTTCCGAGGATCCTTGGGGAAGGATCGAAACGCAACCAGCCTAGCCACGGTCGTCGACGGTCCCTCGGACACCGAGCGGACGTCGCGAGCGTGACGCGGATCGTCGCTGGCCCGTAACACGCAGTCGTTGCAACAACAGACGCTGCTCGACGCCGACTATCGATCGGGGGACTCGCGGGATCGATACTCGGCGCGGAGGCGGCGGTGTAACGCATGCAAGGATCAAAATACATCATGTCAACGTGCAGTGATTACGTGCGGATGCAACAAGACGGAGAGCATGCACGGGAGCTTTCTGTTGCACGGGTTGCTTTTGTCGTGCTTGGCAGCGGATTTACTTTCCTCGACGCAGACCCCCCCGTTCGACGTAAGTCTAGGGAACGGTTTCTTCGAACTTAAAAAATAACTAGCCAGAAAAAGGAGACAGAGAGAGAGAGAGAGAAAGAGAGAGAGAGAGAATAGATAGATAGAGAGATGAACGGAAAATAATCTGACGTGACAGTTATGCTTCGTTTCTTCGTGTCTGGGTACTGATCAGTGTGAAGGCGCGTGTCTCGTATCATGTTGTGCGTGTGTTGGTGTTTCATAGATTGACTAGGAACTGGGAGCTAGGATCTAGGAAGCGAGCTGAACGGCGTATCGCGAATCCTCCCTCCGAATTCCATTGGCTGTTCGATCATTAAGGTAGGTTTCTTTCAACGGGTCCTCGCAGTTGAGCTCGCTTCCACTATCGATGCGCGTACGGTTGCGATCAGATTGAACGAATTCCGAAGAAACACGGACGGCTGTACGACCGCTGACCGACGTTCCTCTGGCGTCTCGTAGCGAGTCGACGAAGAGAACAGGGTGAAGAAGATGCGGCGGAAACTGCGACGCACCGTTTAAACCGCGATACGTAACGATTACATCGCGACCGCAAACGCTTCGAATCTTCTTGATCCTGCAATCCTCGCGGGGCAACGATTCTGCACGATCGTACAACTCGTTCGGTTCGTGTACAGAGCCGAGCAACCGCTGCAGTCTCTTGCAGGTTCGATCGGATTGCGAAAGAGATATAAAGGGTGGTCCCGACCGGACAGAAGGTGAAGTAATCTTACAGCAACGTTTCTACGGAAACGGGTTACTAGAAGGGGGCGTACGAGAACGAACAAAAGGTACCAAATACTACGGCTAGCTGGACGTTCAGCGTCTGTTCAGCCCTGAACACAAAAGGTTCTCTAACAATAAGTAGTGATCTATATACTCGTACACACACGTGTTCTTGCAACACACGGATAGCTCCGAGTACTCGAGTCGACAAGATACTACCTATTCTTCAAAGGAAAAGAATCAGCTCTAATTGCTTTCTAATAAGCGGAACTTACCAGGCTACGCCGGGAACCCGCTCCGCGACGCCCGTTCGATTAATGATGCCCGATCTAACGGCGGCTCTCGCCTCGCAGCTTCGCCCGCGGATGCCGGCGGGCGTCGTGGGGCGGTGCTCCGGCCAAAAGACTCTAAGCGCGTACGTTCTCTCGAGTAAGAATCTGTTCGATGGGGGGGTTTTTTGTTGGTATGGTGGAGCTTACCCTGACGCCGAATGCGGCGATCTTCAGTATGCACTCGACGGTGAACATCCCCGTGAAGCACATGTTCATGTACTTCAGCGTGTTCTTGTACGCGTCGCTTTGCCGATGGAACTGCAATGCATACACTGACAAACACACGGCCGACAGAGACAGACAGACAAACGATACAAGCCTATAAAACGGTCGCGCGCGCGCGCGCGCGGGCGCGTCGTTCGCGGTTCCGCGGCGAGCCGCGTCGTGGAAATTCACGATCTCCTCGCCACCAGCGCTTTCCCCTTTCTCTCCCCGCCTTTGCCCGGGCCACGGGGGAAAGGGGAAAGCCTTCTTTTCTCCGTTCTGTCGAGCGACTTGCCCATCCATACGCCAACGATTCGTCGCGACGATCTGCGGCAGACACTGCGGCTGATATTAACGATCAAAGCGTCGAGTATCGTTGGGCCAGCCCTCGCGGTGACACGGTATTACAGGTACATACATATATACGAGACGTGTAGAATAGAGTGCGAAATCTGTAAGTTACACGGTGTATATAGATATAGAGACATTTCTCAGTCGACAGAGAAAGAGAGAAAGAGAGTAAGAGAGTAAGATAGAGAGAGAGAGAGAGAGAGAGAGAGAGAGAGAGAGAGAGAGAGAGAGAGAGAGAGAGAGAGAGAGAGAGAGAGAGAGAGAGAGAGAGAGAGAAAGGGGGAGACAGATAGGTGTATAACATTAGCGTTAACCTGGATACGTGTATCTGTACGACCCTGCAGGGCGTGTACGTCGTAACCGTGACGTTAAGGAGACCCTTGCCTCCAGTCTACGACTAGGCTGAGTGGGAGACGATAACTGTGTACATTTTACGTGTGGCTGGTGTGTGCACACGGCTATACCAGTACGGTCACGGTGCGACGGGGTAACGTTCAATAATAATCGAATGCATTCGTACTGGTATAACTGACGGACTATGGGGTTGCTCGGTACCGATCCGTTGCCGATCGAGTCGCGCTCCAGGTGGTCGAACGGTGCTCGAGGCCGACGCGACCACGTCGGGGCAACGTGTCCCGTTGCCGATCAGAAGCGCGGGACAACGTTTTCGATTGTAATTCGCCGCGAGACCGCTCGGTACCGCGCGTCGGGATCGGCTTGCTGGGTGGAGAGACTGGCGAGTTTGGTGTCTGGAAGAGTGAGAGAGTCGCGTGAGGCGAGAGGATGGAGCGAGTGAGTCGGCTATGGCGAAAGTAAACGACCAAGGGAGAACGAAAAGATGAGCCGAAGGGAATAAACGTCTCGGCGGCGAGCTAAAGAACGGGCAGAGGAGAAACGTAAGATGGAGGGTTCGTAAGGAAGGGGCGCGAAGGGTTTCAAATCCTCCCCCGCTCGAAGGTACACACACACTCGAGAGTTTCTTTCTTTTTTTTTGTTTTTGCTGTTCGAGGGGGGAGGAAAGGGGGATCAAGTCGTGCGGGCGCCCCGTGCAAGATACGTGTGTCTGGTATTAGGAGAAAACGCACACACACACACACATTCAATGTGACAGAGTCTCGTGATGGCTCGCTCGAGCTGGTCAAGTCGAGTTTGCTTTTGTTGCGAGCAGCCAGCATGCGACGCGCAGTCTCGCGCGTGGTGTGTCAACGGGCGCGGGTATCTCGGGCCGCGGGTACGCGTGTCAGCGACGTGTCAGCAACAGCTACGTGCCTCCGAACAAAGGGACCGAGACTCGCGGCGGTCTCCCGGGGACGTCCCGTCTTCACGGCCCTCCCCCGTGGAATTCCAACGGGGAGAACGGCTCGGGGGAGCGAGAGTCCCGTCCCTTTCCTCGTTCGTATGCTCGACATTCAAATATCGTGTGCCGCTCGTGTGCGCTCCATTCCCAAGACCATGGTGCAGTACGTGTACAAGTGACTCGGCAATGACATTCCTTGTGTCGCCAGGCAATCAGTGTCAGACAACGAGACAAAAGGAAAATAAAGAAAATAAAGGGAAATAAAGAGAAGAAAGAGAGAGGAACGAGCGACACGTGTGTCGGGTCGCATCGCTCCGTGTGCTCGGCCGGAGTGATCCAGCTCTCTGTGCTCGCAGGCCAGCGGCTCCCAGGGCGATTCAAGGCAACGGGGTGCAGCGTGAGAACGAAAAGTAAGACAAGACAGTGGACACAGAGAGACGTGGTGAAACGTAGAACAGAAGAGGTACGGGGTGCTCTAAAGACACGTGGACGCGCGTGCAGGCCTCTGTTGTACGCCGCGCAGCCTTTCTCTTCCTCGTTTTACGCGGCTGTGATCGGTGGCCGTATATGCCGTATGCGATCGTAAATCGGATCAAGCCAGTCGTACGTGCAACGCTTCGGACCCCCGCCACCAGTTCAAACATGGGCTTGTCGAGGCGTAAGAGTCGAACGCGCATCGCGTGTATCTCTGTGTGCCTGTGGCGTGTGCGAGGTCGTGGTAGCTCGCCGATACACGGTATCGTCCCTCCACGCGTCTTCGAGTACGTCTACTACGAAAACGAGGACACATCAGCGGCCATGCAATAAGAAAAGGAGCGGAGGATAGAAGACACCGATAGAGACAGGAGAAATTGGGAACGTAATCCAACGGGAACGTGAGGCAATGGGCTACAGAAAGTAAAGTAATACCATCGAAAGCGAAAGAAATTGTTGGTAGACGCGGGACCGGTGTGCGTGTGTGGAGCAGGCGCGCGCGGCTATCGGAAATCTTTCGTCGAGTTTCGGGCGCTGAATTCGGACGGTCTTACAGCGTGTTTAATTCTAATCGGCTCCAGCCACTTTGAACTTTAAGGGGAATCATATTTTTCGGGGGCTGAAAACATAGCAAAATTTGGGAATTTTTTAAGATATTCTTCTACTTCAGATTACTTGGAAGATAAATATCACGCACATCAGTGGGCGACGAATTTTGTGCGGTGCGATGATCATAACTCCTATATACATTATTAAAAATGAAGAAAAATTCGCAACTTCTTCAAAGATGTATAAAAACATGGTCGAAAATTCAGATGAAATAAATCACTAGATTCTTAAAAAAAAATCCCAAAATGTGCTATGTTTTCAGCCTGTAAAATAGGATTCCTCTCTTAAAAAACGAATCGAAATTCAGTGGCTGGGACCTGTCTCCGTGCCGCGTGCGCCTGGCGTGGAATTAAAAGTGTCTCGATTCTGGAACGAACCAGGAGCATAGAATGTATTATAAAAAGCATCGAGACACCGTGAATCACGACCGTCCAGCTAAAGTCAGCTCCGAATGGAGTCGATGCGACGAGAGAAGGAGAGAAGAGAGGGTGGTTGCTTCGGGTTCGATAGGGGGGCACAAGAGTATTCAACACAGCTGTGTACACGTATCAATGGGTACAAGGATCACAGTTATACAGAGAGCAATAAATAAATTGGCAGGCAAGAACAACAATGTCCTCGTACAGATATAACGTCATATCTTACAGTCACTTCGAACTCTCCATTGTGCACGCTCGTCGAGCACGATGTGTATGTATTCTCGTCGTTCGTCGTTGACGACGATCTCGGTCTCGGCTGCTTTCTCGATTGGTTAAAGTTGCCAGACGCGGGGTGTGCAAAGACACGACGAAACGCGACAAGATCGAGCATAGCATAGATCGGGGAGGTGAGGATGAAAGGGGCATAGTCTACGTGCACGTATCGGGGGTAAGTAATTAGCGCGCGTGGCTCGAAAACGATCTTTTCCGTCCGCCGCTCGCGTTTACCGCGTTCATAGTCGGGGCCGCGACGTCGGCGAGATACGTCCGTAATACATAATTCCCTTCGATAAGTATCCGGATAGAGGAAGCGAATCGTGACACTTACCTTCATCATGAGCAGTAACGTGTTTAATACGATGAGAATCATGATAAAATACTCGAATGGCGTTGATACCACTATCCTCCAGATTTTGTACTTTACACTGTTCCGCTCCTTGGGCATGTACCTCTCCAGAGGTCGAGCTTGTATCGTGAAGTCTATACAAGATTTCTGAAAGAAGGTCGGCTCGATTAACGCTCTTGTGGCCCACCGTTCTGCCTGCATTCGTACGCCAAGTGCACGGGCGATAGGGATCGCAATGAAGAGCTGGCGAACCTGGTTCTTGTCGATCTCGCCGTCCTGCAGTTCGGCCTCTCCCTGCTCCTGGAATGTGATGATGATCAAGGCCACGAAGATGTTGACGAAGAAGAATGGAAAGACGATGAAGTAGACGATGTAGAAAATGGACATCTCTATACGAAAATTCTGTATGGGGCCCTTGTCCTCGTACGTGGCCGCCATCGAGTTCTGCAGGATCTGGGGCCAGCCCTCGCCGGTCTGCACCGCGAACAGCGTCAGCATCGCGGCCATCACGTTGTCGTAGTGAAAATACTGAGACTGCCACACCCGTTTCTGTGGCTCCGGCAGCATGGCACCCTCTTCGAAAACGAAATATTGTCCCCTGCGAGACAGACCAATTGCCATCGTCAACGGAACTGTTGCTTAACGCGACAAGCTTTATCGAAGGGGAACGATTGGGAGCGGTTCGTAGCGATTTCAGACTGTATCGGGCGTAGTAACGGCGCGCGGTATACTCACTGGCAATCCTGCTCCGTATACTTGCTCTCGTCGCTGCAGTAGAAGAACTTGCCGTTGAACAGTTGCACCGCGATCACGGCGAATATGAACTGGAACAGTATGTACACTATGAGAATGTTAATGACGTTTTTGAGGCTGTTCACCACGCAGTCGAAGACCGCCTTTAGCTTCGGCACGCGTTTAATCGTCTTCAACGGCCTGAGCACGCGTAGCACTCTCAACGACTTGATCGTCGACAGATTCTGTCCGGCCGAACTGCCCGTCATGTCGAAGGCGAACGACACCGCGGCGCATATCACCACCACCGCGTCCATAATGTTCCAGAACTCGCGCAGGTACGAGCCCGGGTGAAGTATGATCCCGAGATCGATGATCTTCAGGATCATCTCGACGGTGAAGACACCGGTGAACGCGTAATCGAAGTAATTCAGTATGTGGTTCCTCGGCGAGTCCTCCCATACCGGATCCTCGGCGGCCAACGCGATACTCGACAGCGATATCACCACCATTATGAAGAAATCGAAGTACCTCAGGTTGACGACCCAATGGGCGGCTCTTCTTACGCTGCGTTGAGAAAAATATTCACCTTGAAACCGCTCTCCCCCGTTAGATATGAGAGTAAAGGAATGGAAGCTTACGGATTCGTAGGGGACAGTATAAACATGGAGGAGTATGGCAGCATTGGTTTTGGTCCCGTGTCATCGTCTTCATCCTGCTTTTTCTCTTCGGACGACGGCTTCCCACCTGTTCCGTCTTTGCTGAAATCGAAGCCAGAGAATCGGTACCGGCAGCTTTCCCACAATCGCGCACCCTGTCTCGCGTTCAACTTACAAATTCTGGTTCGGGCTCGGAGGGCCAATTTCGTCCTTGGGCGCGGTACCGTCTTTCGGATTCTGCAGGGACTCGAGTTCTTTCTCGAGCTCCTGCGCCTGCTTCTCTTTATCCTCCACTTGCTGCTCGTCCTCGGCGGCGCTCAGCTCCTGTGCGTTTGCCAGATTGTCGACGGCGATAGCCAAGAACACGTTCAGCAGCGTGTAGTTGCCGAAGAGCACCAGCACGATGAAGTAGAGCGAGTAGACCATGCCCCTCCTGTGACCCCCTTGCGACTCGATACCCTGGTACATCACTTCGTTCCAATCTTCTCCGGTCAGGATCTGTCGGTCAAATGAGTTCTCGTTAAACGAGTCCGCTGCCGTCGCGTTGCCTATCTTCGCGTCCGCTCGCCACTCGAGGGAAAGACTATGGTCTCGTGTCTTCTTTCCTCCGCGGAGCAAAAGCTGGGGTACTTAAAAATTAGCTGCCGCTTAAGTTTAGAGAGCGAGTAGAACTTACTTGGAAGACAGTGAGCAGCGCGATGGGAAAGGTGTTGAAATTGGTGGGCGGCGTGCCGCTTTCAAAGTTGAACTGGCCGCCGAACAGCTGCATGCCGAGCAGCGCGAATATGAGAATAAAGAGGAAGAGCAGGAAGAGCAGGGAGATGATGCTACGCATCGAGCTGAGCAGCGATATTACGAGGTTCCTCAGGCTCTTCCAGTATTTGGTGACCTTAAAAATGCGCAGGAGTCTAAGGGCACGTAGGACGGAGAGGCCGAAAGAGCCGGACTTCACCTCGGACCAGATCACTTCGAAGATCGATCCCGAGATGACTACGCAGTCGAAACGATTGAAGCTCGACTCAAAGTATGTGCGAGGGCCGAGCGCGTACATCTTTACGAACATCTCCAACATGAACAGAGCCAGGAACACGAACTCTGCGAAGTCTGCGAACAAGCAACGATGGTGAGACGTCGGGACAACGGTCAGGATTAAACAGAGGCCTCGATACTTACAGAGGAAATCGGTGAGCCACTGCGGCTGGCCATAATGCTCCACGGCCACGCAGACGGTGTTGAAGAACACAAGCACGATCACGAACCAGTAGAACTTTTGCGACTTGACCGAGTTCCGTATCCAGAACCTGAACCTCTTCTCGGCCAGCCAGAATCGCGCGAACGGTCCCTTCTCCTTCTCCCTCGGCTTGAAATAGGAAGATCTCGAGAAGCCTATAAATCAGAAACCAATCGTCTCACCAGATATCCCAATAAATGTGTATTCGATGAACTGGCCGCTTACGCGATGGCTAGTTATCAGATCGGCTCTTCCCTTATTTTCTTCGAGCGCAAACAAAACATCGCCAGCGAATTTCAGAGACCCGATCCGCGTAATCGCATTGCAGCTGGTGAACGCGCGGGATCCCTGCCCGACAACCCCCGACGCCAGAACTTTGTTGCTTCCCCGTTGTTTCCAAGCGATATCGAAATCCAATTCGAAACTTTCGCGCCGCGACTCTAATTGCCATCTGGCCCGACTGGAGGATCTGCTTATTCCTCGGACTCTTCTCCGCGACCGGTACACAGACACACAAGACAGAGACAGGTCTATTCTATATGGTACTCTAAGAAGCGGGAGTATGTATCTATTGTGCGCACGGATCACCGATGCTTGTGACTAATCTATCGCTAGGTGTCTAAGTACCTCCACCCAGTTTGCCTCCCGTACTCTATGGGACAGGACACTTATTTCCGACACTCTAGTTCTCCCCTCTCGATCTCACGCCGCACAATACTAATTCTTCTACGATACTCTGACGAGGACACGTTGTACACCAACTAACAACAAGATAATGTCTATACACGTTGAAAACATCAATCGGTGCTCGACCACTGTCACGCCTAGACCACATAGACCTACGCAGCTCCACCTGGAGCATTCGTGATTCATTGGCGAGAAGAATGCCGGCTCCTCGTGGGCATTTATCAGTGAGGGCTCTACTATTATCAGGAATGCTCTCAGGTGGACGTTTTCACAGGAAAGACACGTAAACGTAGAAATGTGCGACGACACCAGCCAACAGAAGCGACTCCTAAGAAGAACACAAAATTAATTGGAACCTCTGTTAGTTTGTTTGCCATGTCTGCAGGCCCTGGCTGACACAGGGTTAAGAATGTCCGGTAAGGCTCGCGCTGCCCTGCTTGCGAATACCTTTGCGTTCGTTCGTAATTACGATAATTACAGCGGCTCTATCATGCTTTCTGTATACAGCCTGCGCTTTCGAGCGGTATATATATGTATATGTTACTCTAACTAGGTACGTGACAATTACGTCGTCTGGGTGCGCCGAGTATGCTCCGCAGCATTCACGGGTGTTTCTGTCCGTGTCTGTTCGTCCGACTCAAATTTTATTCATTCATTTATTTATTTGTAAATGTTTCCTCGGTGTATCGGTGTCCACGCGAGCTGGTGTCCGTCCGTCTCTGTGTTAGATGCGAAACGACAACGGCCTCTCAAACGAGAATATACAAGGAGCATAGTCAGGAAAGAAAAAGGTTACGAATACAGCCTTATTTTGCGTTGCTCTTTGAAAGTTGTAGCATTGACAGTTGTAGTTACCTTTGAGCTTTTTCTTAGGCACTGAAACAAGAGGAGCATCTGATAGCGTGTGTTTAGAATGTTCGTCGCCAAGATCGAGGGATTATAAGTATCGTTCCTTTATCGATGCGAAACAGAAATCAGAAATGACGTCCGGTCGAGTGGTCCCACGAGCAATCGCGAAATTGAGTCGCGGCCATTTCACAGAGGGGCGAGCGATGAACGGAGACCATTACTCGTGGGACCACCCGAGCTCGTTAGTAAATGAGTCGAAAACGATGCCCGGTGAACGTGAAATATGCAAGGATGCCAGACAACGTTCCCAACCAACGGTTCTCGGATACGTTTCCAGATCGAACAACAGCATGAAGTCCCGTTAAGTCCCTCTACGCAACTCGCTACTTGAGGTTAAGCGGTTAAGGGGTCTTTCTAGTGCGACGGCTGAAGGAAACTTAATTTCTCGGCAATTACAAAAAGAAACAAGTATTGCACGTTTGCAGCTTTATTCTCTGACCTTTTAAGATCATAAAGAAAATATCCATTTGTAGTCGAAAACGACTCGAAAATGTTATCAATTTTAGCCAAAAAAATCTACTCCGCTTTAAATGGATATTTTTATTTGAGTACAATTCTTTTTTATAGTTAAAAGGTGATAGAATAAAGTTGCAAACGTGCAATACTTGTTTCAGCCGTCAGACTAGGAAGACCTCTTAACGCGAATCTCTTTGCAATCGTTCGAATCGTTCGAATCGTTCGAAGGGCAAGTGGTGAACGTTTGAATCTTAAAAGGTACTGAGAACTCGGGTAATAATCGAGAGAAACGAAGCGGGAACAGGAATAATACAACTCACCACCGTCCTGATCGTCATCCCCTTCCTCTTCCTCCGTGTCCGTGCTTTTGCTTTTGCCCAGCTTCTTCAACTTCTTCTTTTTCGCCGCAGCTTTCCTTCTCCCTGCAAACATAGACACCCATCTGTCAGCGTGTACTCGTAGCTTTCGCTGAATATCAAATAAGCGTTGCTCACGAACCTTCCAAGATGTGCATCTTCTCCTCTTCCGTGGTCCTCTCTTCCGCGAGTATCACTTCCTCTAAAAATTACAGTAAACGTTCAGTGAACGGCCGCGAATAACCAGAGAGGCGAAGGAAAATGGTAGAATAGTTAGGATTCAAAAGAAAGCTGGAGGAAGACACTCTGCGGCCTAAGTGGGCAGCTTAGCTTTCAGGTAAAAGGTGGCTCGATCGATAGTCGATGTAGCGGGACCATTTGGCTTTCTAACCTGCTTTGCAGATCCAATTCAGGTAGCAGAACAGTTCGTGCTCGAGCTGCTGCTGTCTTCGCAATTTCAGGAAGGACTGCCGGTTCTCCACCTTCTCTCTCTCCTTCGCAAACTCTCTACAAGCGTTACAGAGACATGATAGCTGCGTTACGCGACGGGGCAGGTGCGGAGGGACGTTCTCGCGGTGGATAATGCCTATTTCTCGGGGGTGCGCAGGTGATCGGTACTTCGTCGCGACGCGGCGTCACTCTACGGAGCAGATATCTAGCGGGGACTTGACGTATTATGCAAAGCGTTCTGGCCAACGGGGTTGCGGACTCATAGGTGCAATATCGGGCAAAAAAAAAGTCGGTCACTGGCGCTACGAGTACGGGGATCCGCGTTACGGTGCATCTGGCCTTTACTAGCACCTCGTTACTCTCGGTACTCCGAAAATCGTCTCTCCTCAAGCGGGCAAACAGCTAGCGGGGCGATAAACTTAGGGGGAAGATCGATCGTTTCGAGACCTGCTTGAGTGATCCACTTTAAGTAGGCACTGAACGCACTCGTGAACAGACGCTTTCTCTTTGCTTTCTGATAAGCCGCCCGCCTCTCGACGCGTGTTCTTTCGTTCGAAAACTCCCTGACGGAAAAGAAAGAGTGAAAGAAAGAAAGAGAGGTGATCCGGTGGCTGTTTCGGGCGGTGCGCGCGAGACCGAGGCGGCACGAGGTAGACGCGAACCGATTTCGAGCGGGGCGAATCCGCGTCGAAGCCTTCTACCGCCGTTAAATAGAACGGGCGAGTTCGAACGCGGGTCTGCTCGAGCGGATCGTAGAACTCTAGTGGCAAGTCAGGTAGATCTCGCGGATTCGCCGCGCTGTAAAACACCGTTTTACAACCTGTTTCACAAAGAACGGGCCGGAGGGTTTGGGGCGAAAGTGGAGAATGATTGTACTCACCCGCTCAGGACACCGAGAACTAAGTTCAGCATGAAGAATGAGCCAAGGACGATCAATGGTATAAAGTAAATCCAGTTGTACGTGCTGCCAAGAGCGTCGTTTGTCTGCAAATTTGACCAGAGCCACGTGAAGCCTGTGTGTTACTCGGTGCGAGCACAGTGCACCCGCTTACGCGCTGCTCTACGCGTATATTCATTGCAATGATCCAACGGAACGTCACACGACACTCAGACACCGAAACACTTACATACGCTTCTCTCGCGCTTATTTTCTTTTCGCTTTCCTGTTTCGTTACGAGAAACAGCACTGAGTTTTATATAGAAACGGTCGCGTGCCCGGTGGCTCGTGGAGTTTGAACACAGGGGCTGTCCTTCAATTACGTGAGGGTAATTTTGACGATTTCTTATCCTCCCCCCAGTATAAAAATTCGTAAGATTTTGCATTTGATAAGTTATTAAAATTCTTTCAAAAGTTTATATAATTCATTTAACGCGGTTTCGCTTGTGCGACGAAACATCGTTTTTTAGTCTACTCATATTGGAAATTAGATTAAAAAAATATTACGTAAGATGCTACCTGACTCCCTCTCCCACGTTTGTCGGAAAACGTAAGAAATTCGCGACTCCCTCCCACGCCAAGAAGCCTTACGTAAATTAAGGACGACCCCTTACTCGCCGTGCAGCCACGAGCCGCGATTAATGCAACGATCAACGAGTAATATATTCAATGAGGCAGACGTTCCGAGCAAACAGAAGAGATACTTAATGCGAAGAGACGACGATAGAAGTTTCGTAGGTATTGCAGTGCCATTTCTCATACAACGGGCGTATATGTATTTCGAATACAGATCGCGAGACACAGACAACTTTGAATCGCGTGGAGAAGTGAAAGGTACGGGAGCAGTCGTGCCGGGAACCGGAAGAGGACTCGAAGCTCCGGTTCGACGTCACTGTGAACGAGGCGCGCTTTCGAGCTCCCCGGGTCCCGGCCGGTACTGAGAACCTAAGCGCAACAACGTAGACACAGTTAAACACCAAGAGATCTTTGCAAAGAGGGCTGAAACTGACAGTGTTATACTGAGCAAGATGAACATATACGTCAGTGTTAGCTGTAAACATCCGCAAGCAGTTGTCGCCGTCCCGGTAAAACGAGGAGAGAAACGGCGGAAGCCAAACTGTCATCGGGCAAACACATATAGAGACAATTAAACACGACACATAGAGAAAAAATCACCGACAACGATAGAGAGAGACTTGTTTACGTGAACGTGATCACATTTAGATCGTGGATGTATGGAGAAGAAAAGATAGTGAACGGCGCAGGCAATCGGGAGACGTACATACTGAGATGCTAGGCACAGAAAATGGGAGGGTGTGCTCGTCGAATCGACAATCTCCACCGCGGTCCCGCTTGTCTTTGGCAGAACGCTCGGGCACTTCGGGGTGCACGCGAAAGTGTACTCGCCTGCGGTTCGATCGGGGCTGAACAGTCCACGGGCGAGCAGATCTTACGCGATTAGCCCGAATCATGCTGAATCCTGCTGCGAAACGAAGGTTCGCCGGGGACAAACGGCGAGCGCGACTCGCGGGGAGCAAGGGTCGTCGATTCGGTGAAGGGGGGGTGCGCGGAAACGGTCAAGTTCCTCGAGCGGAAATGATAACGAGTCCCGGACAAATGTGAAGAACAGAGAGAGTTTTAACACTGAAGGACATATCTCTTGCTTTACCCAGTACAATATGGCAGTCCAGCCCTCCATAGTGATGCACTGGAAGACAGTGAGCATGGCGAATCCGATGTTGTCGAAGCTGGTGATGCCGAAGTTTGGTCCCTCCCAGTGATCCATGCACGTCGAGGTGTTCGCGTCGCACACGTGGGCCCCGAACGGCGCCTCGGATTTGTTGTCCGTGTTGCACGGGCTCGGCAGTTCGCCCTCCCTCATGATTACATCTACAACAGAAGGGTGGTCAGACTTCTGGGTTAGGTCCATGACCTAGGATTCTGGCGTCCTTCGAGTAACGGTCGCTCCTCTATTTTTCTCGCGAGAACACCCGACAGAACAGAGATGGTTCAGGCCAGTGGCGCACTCAGGATATAATCTTGGGGGTATCTTAATCAAATTCGATAAAACTCATTAGGGGATTATAGAAATTTATTTAGAGATCAAAATCCAGTTTTCTTTTCTTTTTACAAGGCCCCTTCTTTGGGGACGCCAGAGCCCTTAGGTCCCTATCCGGGTGCGCCACTGGTCGAGGCTCCCGTCTACTCACTGATATCCTTGATGCTGTAACACGTTTTATGCAGGGTTCCCGAATAAAACTCGAGACCGATGATGGCGAATATCACGATGGCGAAAAGTACCAGCAGGCCGATCTGCAGAAGCGGGGCCATCGCCTTGATGATAGACTTGAGCACCACCTGGAGACCTGTTCGCAAAAAATTGGCGAGGAGTAATTAGGTCCAACCACCGTTCCCTCGAAGCGATTCGCGCGTGTCTCTTAACCGACTCGTTTCACGGTTTCCTCTCCCTCTTTATCTTTTCGTTTATTTTCTTTCACTTTGGTCGCTGCTCGGGGAATCGTGCGCAGAGTAAGTTTCAATTAATCTCATTCAGCGTCGGTTAACATGATAGAGTTAGACTCGGTACCTTGTACGATATACATGTGTCGTTCGTGTCATTTGGAAATCGTGATCCAGCGGCCATACAATTGGGATACTTCGTTGTTACATAGACACAGCATACAGAAACTCTCAAAAAGATATCTATTTGGGTGGTGCTACATAAACAACATAATCGTTCTAACGATGCAAGGCATCTACGTGTAGATATATATGTATATATAGATATAGAGATATATATATACTTGCAATATAAAAAACGTACTACAACTGATCTACGACCTTTTATGTCTCTGAAACGTATTCGTCGGTTCGCTCGTAATCGGATCTATGCAGCAGCTATCGATAAACGATGAACGTTCCGAGAAACGGATCCAGTCGATCCCCACGAAGTATCCGAATTCCAGACGCGGGACAGTTTCCAAGGGGGGCGGCGACACGCGTTCCTCGAGCACCGAAGCTCGCCTTTTCCTTTTCTCTTGCTTTTTTTTTTCTCTCTTTTCTCGTCAATTTCCTTCGCCACTAATCAAGAAAACGTTTGGCCGCGCCGCGGGATCGAACGGTTCGCTCTTCGTTCGGCTTTTAACGAATGGCCGCGGAATGGGGACGCGCGGGCGTTCGTGACTCGACTGCGGATCCGCGCGCGCGGATCAGGAGACTGGAGATCGGACGGCGCGGAAATTTGGCGGCCGCGGTTCCGCGAGAGAGACTCGCGGGCGGCTCGCCGGCGAGCCGCGACGAAAGCGACAGAGGGGGTTGGACAAAAAAAAGGGGCGAGATCTAGACAAGGCAATCTGTTTCGGTTCGGCTGGATTGTTTGGTGGCCGACTGTATTGAAACGCTACTCACTCGGTATGCCGGAGACAAGTTTGAGCGGTCGCAACACGCGTATCGCACGCAACGTGCGCAGATCCATATCCAGTTCTATGCCTTGCGAGAACGCCGTGATGAACCTGCCCCAAAACACACACACCCCGCCACACTTTACTACTTACTACTCTATTACACTAATACTCACGCTACTTAAATACTTAAGCTACACAACTAGGTGGTTTTAACTAGCGCTCTATGGCCTAACCCGTAGGAGTCGGGAGATGTTTTACTATCGGGATGAAGCTCGTCGTGGACCGATGTCTTCTATTATCGTTATTCGTATCTACATCTCCGACAAGTTGCCTCTAACGTGACAGCCTCGGCCGGAGCCTTCTAGGCTAAGTTCGTTAAGCTGAGTTCGATTTCAAAGGGGAAACCGTTGCTGCCTTCGGAGTATCGTCTAAACAACGACTCGTCGGACAAAACCAGCTGGCTGGGAGAAAATTTCGAGATTCGCTCCAAGTCTCTGCCGGCTCTCTGTTCGATGGAAGTTGGCCGGGCTCGATTCGTGCGACCGGATCCGAAGACAAAAGGCGAAAGCTTGGCACTCGATTCCCGCCGCTTCGGATTAGCTTATCGAATTAGCGCATCGCTGGATTACCCCTCAAACTGTCTTCGTGAAAGGCCGGAACGGTCTCAAAGGGAATCAATTCGGCCGATTATCGAGACGATCGGAATTGCCTAAGATGCGTTTAAGTTTAAGTTTCAAGTTTATTGAAGCCGTGGAAGGTGACAGGCCTGGATGGAATCGCTGCAGATAGAAGTTAACGTTCTGCCGATCGTTTCTCGTCTGACTCGAGCTCTAAAGTATGCGCACTGCTGTTGGACGTATCTATTAGAAGCCGGGGGCACTCGGATAGCCGTAGCTGGGAGGGTAGCACGGGGTGATTGGAGGGATCGAAATTACGGAGACTCGGCTGCTTCTCGAGGGATGGATCCGTAACCCTCTCCCCGAAACCTCGCGAACGAGTCGGGACGTTCGCGCGGTCGATGTAAATTCTTCTTTCTGCTGCATGCGAAATGCGTCGGTTAAAGGAGAGTGGAGGCTCGGGGATCAATAGTGAAAGGGAAGCCGGTGCAAGAGAGGACACCTCGGTGAGGTCTACGATTCTGTGGGACGATGACACGGTCTCTCGAGGGTGTCTAAAGGTACGACTCTCTAGCAGACACGAGCTTGCTCGAATACGTTACTGCTCTAGAACACCTACCTATTTACCAACGTATAGTCAACTCTATCAATCGGTGACTGTGGCTAAAGACAGAGACTGCTAAATATAGAGACACCCGCAAGCCAGTACTTTTGTGTTTTCTTCTTTCTGTTTGTGATTGTGTGCGTGTGTAACAACCGGGGGGGGGGGCGTAGTGAGTCGCGCTACAATCCTCGGAACAAAGGCTGTCTCATTCCATTTCTCGAATGACTTTCGAGTCACTTGTCAGGCAACCGTCAACGGGGATCATTTTAGCCTCGACGTGGACCGTAGCGAATTTGCACGAAACTTTTTAGCGTGACGATAAGCTCTCGATATGCCTGACGCACGAGGGTAGGCGTAAAAAGAATAGAAATCGGATTCTCAAGTGAAAGGCGGTACGCGCAGGTTTCGTCGGTAACTGGAATTCAGGACCCGTCCAGAAAGTTTTGCTCCCCTAATGAAAGGCCAAAGATTTGCTTCGACGCGACGTCGGAGTTCTCTGTATACGTGTGCTAGTGTGTCTCTGTAGGCGTGTCTAATTCCTCGACAACGCGAGCTCTCTAAAGTAAGAACAACGTGTGCACAAAACTGAACATAACACGACAGAAGATAGGACAAGTAACGCAAAGTAACACTAGCGACTAGTTCACGCAACTCCTCTCTAGAGGCATTAGAATATATACGTGTATAAATAGATATATATAATATATATGTATGTACGTGTATGTAATAGACACTCGAATTACGCAAACCACGTGGACACAGAATATATAATAAATATAGATAGATATTATATTCAATTAAATATCGATCACCAACTGTCAACGATCATCTAGCGTCAATCAAAAAACTGATCTAATACACCCATAGCCTTCTAAGTGGTGGTCAATCAACGGAAAACAGAACGCTCAAACGGCACGATTAATCGGGGAAACTAAACAAGGAAACTAAATGGATAGAGAACTAAGGCAGAGATCAGTAGAAAGACGAACGTATACGTGTACAGGTGTAATAAGTAAGTATACGCAGAGTCATAGAAAGTTAGCTGATGCTGGTCTGGCCTGCCAGAACTAAACGTCGACCCAACGTGTCAACTAAAGCGAGAGAGAGAGAGAGAGAGAGAGAGAGAGAGGGAGAGGGAGGGAGAAAGAGAGAGAGGGAGAGACAGACTGCAATAGAGAGGGAGAGGTAGAGAGATAGACAGAGAGTGAGAGAGAGAGAGAGAGAGAGAGAGAGAGGGAGAGAGAGAAAGAGACAGATAGATAGATGAGAGATAGTAGATAGAAAGAGAAAGATAGAAACTAAATGGTCGACGAGCTAAGTGTGTGTGTGTGTGTGTATGTCTGTGTCTGATTAACCAAGAAACGTTTAAAACTAAGGAGACTAGTCGAACGCACACAAAACTGCCAGGTACAACTGCCATTAGGGGATGGGGGTTAGTTAGTTTATCAATCTGCTGCTCGACTGTTCTCTGTTACTGCACTCTGTACTGTTACTTATGGCTTTGCATCGTTGCCGTTTCGCAGAACTGTGACTGACTCACTTGGAATTTTCGAAACCAGCTTTAGCGGTCTGAGGACCCTGAAGGAACGTAGCATACGCAGGTCGACGTCCACGTTTGTTTCGGCGAACACGGTCATCGACCTAATCCAAGGATTACTCTACAATCTATCTGCTCGGCCGGAAAAACCGATCGACGTGCTTCCTTAAATCTTAAGTCCCGCGCGGGCAGAGATCCTCGCCTCCCCCCTTGCTGGACCGACACGCGTCCCCCCCGCCCCCCAGTTACGCGATTCAAACATCGTTGCGCGGGCATGATCTCCCAGAGCCAGCAAGCGGGGAGGGAAAGCTCCCTCCGCGAACGGGCGAGTTCCTCGGGGTCGAGCGCGATCGGGGATAAAGGGGTCGCTCGAATCGCTCACGAAATAATTAGAGGCAAGACCTGACCGTAACATTCCCCTCGTCCACTGTTTTCCTCTCCAAACTCCAGGCGTCCGCCTTCGCCCGAATGCGGCGCGCTTCGAGGCGAGGAGAGCCAAGCGGAGCGGTGCAAGAGACGTGAAAATCGCGGTCGGACGGAGCACGGATAGGAGAGAAAGAGAAAAAGTGGCCAGAACAAGAACGCGCTCGTCCGTACGTTCGGAGGTGAAAACGGGGGCAGGGAACGAAAGATCGTAAAATGTCGCGGCCATGAGAGATCGCGAGATGAAAGAATGTAATGGATCGTGAGCTTTCGCGAATCATTCCCGAGCGAGATCCCACTTTTCGACGCCCTGCTCTAGATTCTCACCGCGTTCGCCGCGAATTCCTCCGCCGGCGCCGCGCCGGTTCCCGGACGGCACCGTGGCACCGAAAGGCGGGATCTCCCGCGGTCGAAAGTGGGACGAGTAAGAAATCAGGGGGAGTTCGATCTTTGTTTCGATATAGACGAAGGTAGGAGGTAGAGAATAGATAATGGTCCCCTCACCCGGTCACCACGACGAAGAAGTCCATGATGTTCCAGATGTTGCGCAAATAGGAGCCACGGTGGAGGACGAAGCCAAGGGCGAGGATCTTGAGGCTCGCCTCGACGCAGAAGATCCCGAGGAAGTAGATTTCCGTGGCCTCGAGCTTCTGTGCGAGTATGGTCTTGTCCTGCTTGGGCAGGTGCTCCTCGAGGGCGAGGACCACGCAATTGGCGATGATGGTGAGCAGGACGGCGTACTCGAAGGGCGGCCACTCGATTATGAAGCGTGTGTGCTTCCTGATGCAGTTATCCTCCGACAGGATGAACAACGACGTGGTGCCCTTGCCGCCACCCCCACCGCCACCCGCCCCTCCGCCCTGATCCCGGCCTGGCGCCATGTCCACCAGACCAGGTACCTGTTCGCATGGTTTTCCTACCTTTAGCACGCGTCGTTACTACCGCGCGACACCACTTACAACGCGTCCAAAACGTTTCGCGGGGGGTGGGAAGCTACAGGAAGGATCACGAGATCCTTCTACGTTTACCCCTTCGCGAGAATAATTACGAGATTCTAACAATTCGAATGATAGGGCAACGTTTTTGTAAACAAGGATCGTTCTGTGCGGCGATACCGCGATCGCCCGTGACAAAGCGAAGGAACCGGGGTTGGGAGGGCAATCTCGCGCGAAGGGTGAGCGGCACGGTAAGAGGAACCGCGAGAGGCCGCAATTAACGAACGTCTTGGGCGAGGGTTCTTACCTCCCCTCCAAAGCTAGTCCAGTCACCGAGACCACTCAGTCCGGCCAACCTCGGCCTTCTCCTGTACTGACTCGCGTATCCAGGGTCCCTTTGTGCCGCCTCTTGCGCTACCAACCTGGAAAGCACACAAGATGGAGTTATCCGCGCTGGAAAGCTCAAAGGAGGTTATCGGGAACGCGTGTGCGACGCGGCGAGGGCAGGGGGGAGTGATCGATTTCGCAAACACGTCGTGTCACCGGCGAACACGGAATCGAAAACGCTACCGCGAGATAAGAGCGAACGGGGTTACATCTAGGTATCTGGCAGATTCTATGCTTCTGCCGCTCCTCGATCCCTCCCCGCGGAAGCATGGATCCCGAGTCACGCGGCCGGGGATCCACGCGCAAGAGGCTCGGGTGGATTTTTTTCGAGAACGGTTTCGTGTCACGAGGTGTTTCGCGAGAGATCTCGTTAATGGCCGAGACGAGCGTGTAACGCGGCGCTAATTAACTGCATTAGCCGAGACTTTTGCAGCTAGGATCCTCTTGGCCGCGTGGCCTCTCTCCTCTTAGGAGAGTGCAATCAAGGTAGCCGGTAATGCAATAACTCGCGACAAGGATCCTCCTCTCGCCGCGCACCGGGCACAGCCTCGCGGGCTGCGTGACTTCCACGATCCGCTCGATCGCTCGTCCGAGTATCGTCGGAAAATTGCGTCCTATTCAGCTGGCCTTGATTCTCTATTCAGCTGTGATCAGCGCTCCGCCTTTAAGAATTTGGAGCACGTTTGCCGGCGGGGATGGGGCGGGATGGGACAACGCGAGAACAGGCCACCGCGGAAAGGACAACTGTTTGCAGCGTTAAACGGCCAGGAAAGGGGTATTTTCCTCGAGGCAGACAAAGAAGATGCAAAGAAGATCCTTCAACTCGCTGAACAACCAACCACCTCAGATAGTTGGTCTTTCTCCTTCCTGCTCCTTCGTAGCTAGTTCTAAAAAAAAGCCCGCGCTGCTGAATTTGCACAACGCGCGGAAGAATATATTCTTTATCGATCGTAGTGGCATTCGGGATGTTCCTGGGAACCCTCTAAAGTGCTCTTTAAATTCTTTTGAGAACACCGGAGCACCAGCCCGATGCCTTTCATTCTCTAACGAGAGAGTAATCGAATAATGCACGATTTTTAATGGCAAAGAGGTTTCCTCCTCCGAATTATGTCCCCGTTTCGCGTCAGCAGCGGTATTCGAACCTTCGATATTAGCTCTGCGAATTTATTCAAGCGGAACCGCCTCGTCCTGTTGCAGCGATGCGCATCTTTGCGTCATCCGCGGGCAAGTTTCTCGACGCTGGCTTGTCGTTCGTTTAAACTCCCACGATTCGGTGGCTAGTGGCGTGAAATTTAATCGCGGAGTCTTTCGCGGTCGGACAACACCTCGGGGGAGTCGTCGCTCTTTATTAATCCCGGGGAAACTGCGCGGAAGGGTAGACGTAGGTCTAACTCGTAAAATTCATTCACCTGGCGCAACCAGTCGACCAAATGGCCGGCAAACTTTCCGCGATCGCATTACGGGCGACCTCGCGACAACTGGGAATCGCTCGGGACTGGCATCGGATGCAAGTTTTTCCGCGATCCGCAGTGCCCTCGATCCTCGCACTCGTTCCCGAAATTCCCGTACCGTCTAGCTTCGCGGTAGTAGGTATCCTAGAGGGACGGGCATTAATCGTGGCTCGTCGTTCCAGTGGACGATAGTACGACCTCCAAGAATAGCTCGTCGCGACGCCGACGCGCGCGAAGATTAGTAGCCTTCCGATTCGCTCCTCGATTACAGCTAATCACGCGTGCTTCTCTTCTCTCGAGTACCTAGCCTCCACGTTCCTTTTCATTTTCTGGGCGGGACCGACCAAGCGTCTCCATCGTGTCTCCAACGATAATTAATAATTACTACGATGGATGGCGCGCGGAATGAAAAGACGCGATATCCGAGCGCCTCTAATTTGCCTGGCGGTCTTCGAGGATGAAAAGTTCCCGAGAGGATACCCCAAGGCTGATCCACGTACGCAACGGCCCCGCGAGGCAGCTCGAGGACTCCGGAGCTCGTTAATCGGCCGCCTCGAGAACGAATAACGCGCGCTACTCTGCCAGCCAATTAATAACCATTTAATTGAATACATCCAGCCGCGGATGCCGGAGTCCATTACCGTTGCCAGGGCTAATTTGCCGGCCCACGCCGACTTCATACACGCGAAACGCATTAACATAGTATTATCAGTCGACCGCGGTGTCGTAATAACGGTAACAATGTTACTATCGACGCGGCGATCGCTGCCCCGCGCTTCCTTCTGTTACCAACGGCGATAGGCTCGTTTTATTCGGAGCAGGGTGTGTCCGAGCGATAGACCCCTTACTTGCTGTCAAATGCGACGTCTCATTCTACCTCCAAGCTGAACGCATATTTCCTGGAGAGACGTGCAGTCGGCACTCTCTGTTTCTAAAAATGTGCTGTGTAATTCATTCGATTCGTCTTGATAGACCCAGCACGCTCTGTATAGAGTCATTAAACGCGAGGGAACGATCGAGTCGGAAGCAACTTCCTGTCAGATTGCCCAGCCGTCCGCCTCCGCCGCGACCCGGGCGTCTCTGAATTATTAAAATCGAAGCCGGAATAATTGATAGATCGTGCCCCGTTACAGAAAGATCGATAGTACTCTGGAAAATGAGCCTGCACCGGCTGGCTGGCAAGAACGGCGCGACGCATCGCCTAACACGGTCTCTTCCTTCGCCCCTCTCGATGATTGTTACGCCAGCAACAGGTGCAACGTATTGCTGATTACGCACGGTCTGAAAGTTTCTCAATTCGACGTCGATTCGAATCTCCTGTCTCATTCGGGACACTTGTTCCCCGTGCGGATATCAGGCAAGCTGGCCGTGGCACTGCCAGGCTCGTGGCCATAATCGAGTCTCCCCTCGGCTCTATTACAGAAACGGTAATCGAACAATTTGTCACCGTGAGTTTATCTAAGAGCTTCCAGGCCCACATCGTTCTTTATCGTTCGAAAATTGTAATTGAAAGCGAAGGTTAAACGTGATTTACGCCCCAGGAGCTTTTTACCGGTCGGCCAGTGACAATCCGTGCCAAACGGGCATGTCGCTGAACCTCCACGTTTTTATTCGCTGCAATTAATACGTGGGCGTCTCTCTGCTCCCTCGCTCGTCCCTCCGCAGGTCGTCGCGACGTCTGAATATTCACGAGTCGATTCTTTTTTTTCCAGCAGTTTCGGGGCGGGATAGTTGGCAGGCTAGTCATCGCGGATCAACGAACCGAAAAACGCTTTGCAGCATCCCCGTGCACGTTTCGGAGCACGTTCGGTTTGGCAAATTAGCGGGATGCCCGTTTGGAAGCCTGAAAGCGCGCGGCCCGGCTCAGCGCTCAGTGGAGCAGGTCGCGCAATGGTCGGACCGGCGCCGCTACTGAAATCCCGTCTCATTGAATCGGTGCAGAGACTGACCGGTTATTTTCAGTTTCCCGTTTAATATCAAACGCGAGGATTATGGTATCGAATATACGGAATTGGGGCGCGGAAGTTGACCCAAATAAACTAGCCTGAGCGTGGAACAATAGAAGGGCGAAGACTGCCGAAGATGGGAGAAACTTCGCGTCCCTTGGAAGAAAACTTTCCCCGATTCCTTCTAATTGAGGGAACGAATTGAATACTTGAGAGGATACGATTCTAAAAGGGCGCGCTCGTGAATGGGCGACAGCGGACGGGGTCGCGGGCAGAAATAATTGGCCTTCGATTCCAGATCGACGATCGCGCTGGAAGGCTACTTCGCGGATTTAAAGTCGGCGGCAGAGCTTGCCGCGGTATTCTCATGGCTGGCGACTGTTGGACCGATCCGAATGCGATTTAAGCCCCCGCCTCGTTCCCGAGCTGATAAGCAATTATTTTCGCACAATGGGAGAGATGGACGCGGTCGGCTTCTCCGCTGCGCCCTTCCAGTGACAAGTCTTGCTGTCGACAAGCACGAAGATTAGTGTCTATTCGCGGCAACTGGGACGCCACTTAAAAGTTTATTATGGCTCATCAGTTATCGACGATACTTCTCGGGAGTTATTAATACCTTTCGGTAAATCAATATGAAAGACGTGACGTCGCGCTATAACGCGGCCCTCCCTTGAAAATTCTTACGTCCGCGTGCACGATTCTCTCGTTAATCCCTTAAGAAGTTATTCAGCCAGGACACCCTTACTCTTTGTGCCTCTGATCTTCGGTATTCTCGTTTCGATCACGATCCCCTTGCCCCCGGCTCTACCAGGCGACCCTCGAACACGGTAGAAAGCGCATAATGCATCGACCCGTGCACGCAACAAGAAACCTCCCCCCATCCTCGCTGCTCCGAAAAAGAAGCAGCGTCCTGTCGGAGTATAGCTACTGCATGAATCGGCGCACGCGTACAGTTTACGAGCGAGCGTCAAACTCTGTTGCAACAATGATTCACCCCCGGAGAAGGAATCACTCGACTTGCCGATGGTAGCCTACATTACACCAGTTGTTAGAGTCGCGGTTCATCCTTGAAGCGGCTCCCACGCGCTACGGGGCCAGGCCCCGAATAGAGGTTACCGTTGAACCGAGCACGGTCGAAGGGAGGAAAGGGTAGAGGGCAAGGAAGCGGGCTGCGCGGGCAGGGGATGGAATTGGCGGCCGGCTAAGAATCGCAGACAGCTCGAGTGCGCCTGCACCACCGCCCTGGCTCGAGCAGGGATTCGGGCTGGCGCGCACCAGAATCGCCGCGCCGCTCTGCGCCACGTGCGCAGTATATACGACACGTATGTGTATCACGCGCGTGTCCAGCGCCCGTGCACGCTCCCACTTTCCGCGGCTCCCTTTTCCACGTAGGTACAACTGCCAGCTTACGTACCGTTCGCTGCGTCGCGCTTTTTTCCACGTGGAGGCCAGAGCCGATCGAACGATCCCTAGGAGCGCCGTCAGCCGAACCATCGTCGTCCACTCGTTCAAGATGGACAAGAGGAGGCAGTGCTGGAGCTGTGCTCCGGGTCGAAAAGGAGGAAGGAACGGCCGCGGCGCGGCACGGTGCGGTGCGGTGCGGTACGGCACGGGGCGTCTCCCGACGGCCCGCTCTGTCGCGGCGACGATCGTTACCCGAAAAGCCGGCTAATGTCGCCCTCTAAATGCACGAAACGATCTTGCCAAAAATCAGCGACGACCGAGAGCTCGGTGACGCGAGCGTCACGGCGCGGCGCCCACCCGTCCGACACCTCCGCCCGCCCTCTCTACCCCTTTCATTCTCTCTGGCATCCGTACGAGATATCGAGGCTACCCCGTCGGCCGACGTTGCGGAGCCACCTCTTGAGAGGGGGTTCCCGGTGACGTCACCTCACCGCCATTTTACCCCGGTGACGTCAAGCGAGCCACGACCACCACGACCGCGACTATCGGCCGCGTACCTCTCTCAGCCTTCCCTACAATCCTGCGATCCTACGATCCTGCGATCTTAGAGGCATCTCGGACCAATCGCCTCTGTGGGCTCCTCCAGATCCTCTGTCCCTTTTGCGCGACTCCTCTCCAAGGAATTCCCTTATTCGTCCATTAAAACCAACGGTTTCGTTGTCCTCCCGTTACGGGAACTTGTCGTTTCTCACATCTCTTCTTTGCGCTCTCTAAACTCCAAAGGATATAGGCTGTTCCCACCTTTTATTCAGTTTCAAGGCAGCGGAATGAATTCGGACGAGTTTCTTCTCAGAGGCATAATTGCCCGGAATTTTATTCTATCGGCTGAACGTCCGTGCACGGATCCATCGGCTGCCCCGGTGTGTGGGTGTCCGCTTATCCAGCTGCATCCGTGGGCAGTGCGTAGATTTAGGTCGAGCCACGTAGGCAGCGGCATTCGAGGGAGTCCGATGCAGCGTCTCGCTTCTGCCCGGCGTATCGAGTGACACGATGACCCCAGACATTCGCCTTAATTATTCACTTCTTTGCGTACGAGGCGCCACGGAATCGACCACGGCGATCGCGTCAGCCGAGCGAATCCCTTCGCGCTTAATGGAAGGCTCTGGCGTTCTCTATAGCCGCGAGATAAGAAGCGCCCAAAGGGCGCCCGCCCACGAACCGAGCTCGTGAGGCAAGAAGGCGCGAGCGAGCGATCGTTGAGAATGCAAGTAGGACACGTGGTACGCGAGGAGGGCTGCGCGACGTGCTACCCGAGATTGCAAGCTCAGCAATAAATTAGCTATTAAGAGCGAGCGAAGAAGGAGAGAGCGCGGTGCATCCCATCTTCCGAAATCGTTTCCGTCGGCCGAATTAATTTTGCACGCCGCCGTTCCTCCGCGAACCGGAGGGCTCCGACAATCACGATGCCACCACGGCCACCAGCTCCCGCGTGTGCGCGAGCGCTGCCGTGGCCGCGACCAGCTCCAACTTTCTAATGAAACCGTACGCGCGGGCAGAGCCGGCAGACCTAACGGGAGATCGATAGCCGTATTATCGACAGTTCGGCCGCGGCGCGTGGCTTGAAACGCTTTGAACCGGCGTCCGTTGGAACACCTTCGACGGATTGATTTCGCTCGACGTATGTACGTTACACGTATCGTCCTGGCCGCCGATACGATATCCTCGTTATTATTATTCCGCGGATCACGTGTCCTCGCTCGCAAACTTGGAATAGTATCGCGATGCCAGGCTATTCTTGCCATTGATGGCACGCTAGGCTTCATCGATTCTTTTAACGAGCAGGCAAGGTTGCGATGGAATCAACGCCTCAATCGCTCCTTCGGTTAATTCCCACTCTTTCGTTCGAGTTCCAGGGAACAGAGAGCCACTAGTGTTTTCTCCGCTCATCTCCCGTTCGGAATGAAAGCGTCCCGAGCGTTGTGACGCAAAAACGAGAGATCGATGACGTTACTATCGACCCGTCGGGGTGTCGATGTCGCGAGGTGCAATTCGAATCGATCGTCTTCAGGCGGGAAGCTCGCGAGACGAATCATCTGCGCTGGTAAATTCGGAGCTACCTGGTGAACGTCTGTGCAGAAAGCTCCCAAATTTTCTCCGCTAGGAGAGGAAGGGGTGAAGGGAACTGGGTGTAATTAGAATACCCAGGGCCATCTAGACGAGCCTAAGGGACCATAAATAGCGCTAATAGCATTGTCTGCGCATTAAACTCGTGTACACGCAGCCCGGTGCCGGTGGAAGAGGGTGGAAAACGAGGGAAGACTAACCTGCTGGAGAGCCAGCTAGCTATAATAACCGCCTACATACCCTGGCAAAATTACCTTTCGGTCTATTTGCCCCCAGAAACCGGGGGTTACGTCAGCTGTACACGTGTGCGACGAATACGTGTATCCATTTTCGTTTCCAACGACCCCTTCCTCCTGCCCTCACCCCTTCGTACCATCCCCTCTCGCGATCGCGCGCTATGTCGTTGGGTACGTTTACGCGTACACACGATGATCTACACACACACACGTGCGAATTCGTAGCGACGTATAGAACCCGCTGACGAAATCGCTCGCCTAACGCGGACGTTCTGACTTCACATATTTCATGAGACGGGCGAAACACGGCCATTATTTAGGATACTAGTCGCTCTGTGCTCGGGACCTCTCCTGTTTGTTCCGCGAATTGTTTTCGAACCCCGTAACACTGACCTACTTGCTGCTCGGCGCGCAGAGGGTTGCCGGGTGGAGAGGCAGCGGAACGTATCGCCAGAAAAGTTTGCAGCGGCGGTTTCGCGAGGCAACTGGGCTAGGGGCTGAAGCGTCCAGATATAAACTGGCTTCGGGGCTTGCTGACCGCAAACGTTACGGTTCTATACCCGATCGAGCTTCCTTACGGAGAGATAGCCAGCCTAAATACGCCGTAACGCTCGCGACAAAGGCATACGTGGCGGAAGGGATGGCCAGCGAGGCCGCGTGGAGGTCGAAGACATGCATTTCTTTTTAACCCGCTACTTGTCGCTCGGCCGCTGTAAACGTCTGCGTCTAAACGCATGCGTTTCACCACGTTGCGTCGGCCAGCAACTATTAACGCCGTTGAAACGCTGCCTTCGCGGCCGCGATCAGTCGATCGAAAATGCCGCTCGCGTCCTCGTGACCGAACCCGACCGCCACTCCCTACAATATCACCGAAATTTTGCAAACTTCTCGCCGGGCACGTCGCGGAGATAAACTACCGGCTGAAATAGTCGGCGGGGCTTCCTAGATGAAGCGTAACGATCCCTAGTTGCACGGTTTAAAGGTCGATTTCTGGGGAGGTTTAGGTCGGCCTATTCTCGGTTACGTATATTAGAGGAAATGTTTCTCTGCGAGAATCTATTGCGGGTGACCGAACGGCACAATGATCTCTGGGTTTCCAGGTGGATTCGCGAGCAGCTGCCAACTACTCGACGCCCAAGTGGCGGTAGCTGCCATAAATCTGGCAAAATTGAATGTTATAAGAGGTAGCATCGAGTAGTGATGTGCGATATTGGTCCCGCAACTATAATGCTTATCGATATATATTTTTTCGTTCTATATCGATACATGAAATATATTTTTCAAAAAGTATTGATATGGATAATATCGATACGAATATCGTATCAATTTACCAATTAAAAAACAAGCCACATATATTCAAGAGAATTTCAATTTGGATTAAAAAGAATTTTCTGAGCTAAAATTTTTTATATAGTATTAAGAAATTATTTTATTCAAATTAAAATGAAAACAAGTAATTTACTTTTCAAATCATATTTATAAAGGAAACTAGAATTTATATTCTAATACGCGTATTACATAATTCGAAAATTAGTAGGTTGAATTGGCTTGAACACAAGAAGATCGTGAAAAATAATTTTGACCAAAATTATCGATACCTGTAATTAATAGTGTTTGATATATTAATATATACAGCTATCGATAAATATCGCGTATCGCTACTACGTTAGTATCGAGCTGATAGTCAGTTATTCCCAAGGAAACGCTATTGTAATCGTAATGTAAATACGTGAAAGATCGTGGGAGTTGTTCCAGCGACTATGCGAGTCCTCCCTGGATAAGAGGAAATGCTTCACGTGAGACGTAATCGAAAGAAATTATCGATCAGACGAGAGGATGCTCGGTGAGCCGGACGTTATCGAGGCCCTGAATCAACTTGTCTTTCGATTCGGGGCTCGCGAACAGCTTGCTCCAGCTCCGCGGAATCAGCACAGAGGGAAAAAATGAATGAGAGTGGAAAAGGAGGACGAAGGGGAGGAGAGAGAGGTTCTGGCAGGATGATCCCGAGATTGGCGACTGCTCAAGTCGTGGTCGCAACGATGGAGGACTGAGCTGCGTATCTACGTAGCTCGTAACGACGAGAACGAAGAGAGCCATAAAGGAGCGCGTTCGTCTGGCGCCCGAGGATGCCTCTGGGACGTGCAACCACGGCTTCAGCTCCTTCGGAGAAAGAGAGAGAGAGAGTAGAACAACGTCACGACCAGACGCCGGAGACGTCTGACTCGTCCCACACCCACGCTACTTGCCGCACACGCGATTTCTGAAGAGGTTGCACCAACCAGTGCGGATGCATTCCACTTTTCTATGTGTGTCGGACAGATTCGGTTCTCTGTCGCTGCTCCCCCACCCCGATCGGCTACTCCTTTCCTCCGAACTGCTTGTTTCCCCAAGATCTCTGGATTTCGCGGAAGCAGCAAGGTGACCCGATTGCTTGACGAGCCAAGAATCATTCGACTCGGCGAATGAATCACGCGGAAGGTTGTGTGACAAAGAAGGAGTGACTCATTCGGTTCCATCGAATCTGTCCGCAGATCGACCAGGTTGCTATTCAAAATGCTGTTCCAGTCCGAGCAACGTAAAGCAATTTGAAAAGCGGAGAGAAAGTTTGATGAATCAGAGACGGACCGGCGAGGCGTAAACACTTGTTCCACGTATTGGAGTGCATGATTTGGTGACTACTGCGAATGAATGGACGGAGCACGCGACCGTGAAAGAACCCTTCCAAGAAGCTCGCATTCATTGATCAGCGGAATAGATTAAGCAACATTAACGGTTCCTCCGAGAAATGCTAAGTAGGCTATGCAAATTCGCTTGCACATACAATTCCCAGAAATTCCAGCATACGGCATCTGCTTGATCAATGAGCGAAGAATGAACGTTCCAGAAAGCTCCGGGACGGGGAGAAAGAATCGGACGTACTATTCGCTGAACCTCCTGGCCATTGAAGTCTAACCAGGCCAGCCACCGATTCCCCCCGTTTCCACTTCTAATATTCAAATGGTCGCTTTGAGAATCGAGAACTTTTAACGCTACTCGTCCCTGGCTTTTCCGCGACGATCCACGTTCCTCCCCCGGCCCCGTATCGTTGTTGTCGGGCCAGGCAACCGCTCGTACCACTTGGCGTTGGCCCACGAATCGTCCAGAGACACTACCGTTACATCCGCGAGTCCTTTAGTCGCGAATAAAGAACGGCTCGCTAACGGCCCTCGAGCTCCATTGCCAATTCCTTAGCGAGCATTCGGTACGTCGTTGCTGCTACGCAATAAGCCACGCGAATCGTTGAGCCACCGATTCCAGACGATAATCGGCGAGGACGCTTGAATATTCCGCGGGGCCATTAAATGAACTGCGATCACGGAAATTGCTGCTTACGGCCGTCGCGCCTGCCAAACTCTTTCCCCTTAGCCTGACCACGCGCGAACATGTACTACTTAGAGGGCTGGACGTGCCAAACGCGCGCGGCAATTTCTACTCCGGCCGCCCATGCACGTTGCCGTGCTACTTTCGCCGAAACATCTATGGCGAAGCGTGTCGCGGCGAGATCGATGCTTCTCAAGCTCCCTAATCTCGCCATCCGTTGCTACTGCATTTTTTTGACGCCTCACCAACGATTTCGCGTTACAGTGCCTCCCGTTCTCCCCTAATTACCAAGTAGGCCGTCGATTCGCGTCCGGCCGAGTAAGCTTCAGCCAGTTTCCAGCTCGGCGAGGAGAAGCAGGGCGTCGGAACGTTCTCTCCCTTGGTGCTAGCGCGCGACTGTCGTCGGATCAACGATCAATTAGAGGCCGTTATTAATAGCTCGGCGTTATTATTACGCGATAGATCCTCCTAGCCCGAGCGAACAGATGGCGACGCTACTCGCGATTGTAGACACAGAGAATCCTTGAACTATAACATTCCCTGCCGTGGACGGACACAATTGGCGCGTTCAGCATTCGAGACACCGATTCATCTAATCGAAGCCACGAGAGAGCTGGCGGGCTGTGTCGGGCACGCCACTATTCGATACGGAACGCAACGCGACGCGTGTCGTCATCGTTCCTCGAAACCGGACACGTACGCGAGCCGTGACGCGACACGATTCTCAGATCCTTGAACTATAACATTATAGGTAGTAGCGACGCAACGTGGACGGCTTCGCCGCGAAGATTATTGGACGCGGGCGGATCGACACAATTTTTTACATCGACCAGGAGAAACCCTCGGCTCTTCGATGCGGCGTGCCCGGTTTCGCGTGAAAAGCGATATGCCGCGCGAATTGAGCGTAAATTGGTCGACAGTAATGTTTAAATTACATTATTATATTTCTACAGATTTTTATTAAAAGGGACGAATTTTATTCTACTTTAAACTATTTTTGGTTGATTTTATCACGGTCTCCCTTAATATGTAGCAACAGTACTAGGTCGTGCCTGAATCGAGGCGTCCCAAGCTATTCGGCCGAGTTGAAAAACCATCGAATCCTCCGCCGCGTTTCTAGTGGTTACCTATCAGAGGATTTCTATCGCGCGACGCGGAGCTCATTTCCTTACGTCGCCCGGAGCTTAATAAATCAGGGAAGGCGCCCTTGTCAATAGTAAGGTCAGCCAGGGCGACTCGACGTCTCCAGCATTTGCCAAGTGGTACGAGTATACGTACGGGATAGAGGGAGACAGGAAGAAGGACACGGGGAGGAGGCGGCGTGGGCGAGGGAGGGCAAGTTGGAGGAGCCAGAATACGCAGCGGTCGACGTGTGCGCAGTGTACGCATGCACACAGACGCACACGCACGCACACCCCGGCGGGGAGCCTCTTCCGCCCACGCCACGAGGTCACCGAGCATCGGGGCGCGATTGGTCATCGAAAAGCGACACCGTTTCCTCTTCCACGCAACGCCTTACGCGCAACGTGCCCCGTTCGCGGCTGAAAATTTTCCGCTCCGCGGACGAACGCCGGCCGTGGCGTTCCGTTTAACCTTTTAGCGCACCGTCCCGGCTATTTATAGCCATAACTTTCCATGTCGCGGGATTCCGAGCGGATTCAACTTGGTATTTCTAGGAGGGCACGGTTTTATGAGGACGAACGTGTACGCGATACGCGCGAGATCGCATATAGTCGCGCCTGTCTCGAGGATCTTTTACACCCGCGCGAGATTTTCAAGGGATGTTAGGCAACCCGGAAATTCAGAAAATTATGCAACTTTGTGCACAAGCAGAGTGATTCACGCGCAAGACAAATGGTTTAGGGGTGAAATCACCCCTTCAAACAAATGCAGATTTTTCTTTTTCAAGGAATATCCTCGAGATCGATGCGAGATATCGAAAAGAAGTTTAAACAGAACTTGCAATTTTTTTTATATTTGTAGAAGGGTGTTAAAATAATTATCGAAAAATTCATACTTTTCAAGTCACCCCCATCACCAATCCTTAATTCGATAATTATTTCTACATCGATTTGTAGATTCAAAAAAGCACACAACTTCTTTCCGATATCTCTCGCCGCTCTCGAGATAGTCCACGAAAAAGAAAATTTTGCATTTTTTTCTCTCTTGCAAAACGGTCGTGCACCGATCGAAGCAACGTTCAGATTCTTCCGCAAACCCCTCCTTATCCGTCCAACGTACTCTGCCCTCAACGCGTCCCATCCTGACCGAATTAACGAATCAATTAGGCTAAACGAACGACATTAACGGCGCGGCGCTATTAAATACGCGTGATACCATCGGGGATGTAAAAACTATCCGTGCTGGCCCACCCTAGGGAATCGTGAGTTTTATTATGTACGAAGGACGCGTTTATATATGTAGTGTGGGCTGATGTGGCGTAGTTGAAGCGTGAGCACGCATACGCGCCACGCAAAAAACCCTACAACGTGGTCCACGGAGAAACTTTCGCCGTATCGATCTACCCGATCGCTGTAGGGCGGGACGAAAGGGTCGCGTCACCTTCGAGATTATTAAACTTGTCATTGCCGGACGCGGAGCCGAGCGTGTTCGCCTGGCCGGACACGCTCGCGCGTGTGGAAAAAAATTGATTTTTTTAAAACATTTTTCGAAAGTACATAAACTCAAGAATGTACTGTTCAAATTTCGTGGAAAAAATTCTGACTGTTTTAGCTTCTACAGAGGCATTTGGTAGGAAGCGCAGAGGCTCGGCCTCTATTGATGAAAACATGATTCAGCAGCAGGTTTGCCGAGCAAGTCCCATGGACGTTCTCCAATCGGGTGGCACAACCTCCCACATTTTTTATTCATTCCTTCGCTAGAAGTTAGTTCCTCACGAATCTTGCCCTATATTTTGAAGCGTCCTATCTCTGGAGTAGCCTTAATTGTACCACGATCGCTAATCACTCTCGCGGTTAACGGTGGCTAACTGAAGCCGTGAATCGTCGTCACGGGTCCCCGCACCGACATTCGAACCAGAAATCCGGCTTTCACCGGACCGTCCCTCCGTACCGGAAAGCCGAGGCCAACTCTCAGATTAAAGAGTCAAACTCTGAAGCGAGGAGAATATAGGTACATGGAGAGGCGGAGAGAGAAGCTCCCAAGAGAATCCTCGTAAAAGAATCCGTCTAAAATACGCGGGCCGGTTTAATCCCGTTGTAGGCAAGCCCCGAGGAGAAGAGAGTGTCAGTCGAAAGGGACCGAGATTCCTTTGGGGATGAGAGTCGCATCTTGCCGAGAAAATACACGGCAAGGTGGATACCTGGCACCAAGTAACTATATATCTATTGATCGTTCATTCATGCCGCCCTTTCGGCCCCTCCTCAGCCGTTCGGGCGACCCCCTTCCGCCCTCTTCCACCCCCTTTCCTCCACCCCCCCCTTCCGACACGACGTCGTCCTCCTTCGGCCACGGTTCTACCAGCGTCGCCGCTCTCCCCGTTCTAGCCTACGGGCGTCACAGCCAGTTCTGCCAACTGCAAGCCCGAGCCTCGCCGCTCGCACGTGTCGTCCACGGACTCGGCATGCTTACCAACCCCGCGGTGCCTCGGTCGGGGTGCAATCAGCCCCAACAATCGGGCTGATACGAGTCGACGAACGCTTCCGCTGGAATTTCGACCCAATTTCGCGGGTTTTCACGATCCGAGACGCCACGGGGGCTGTCCTCATTCCTTCGAAATTTTTGGGTCGACGAGCGGACGAACGAAGGAGGGGGACGAGCTTTCTTTTCCGCGGCCAGGAATCCGCCTCTGACGGCAAAGTTTCCGCGCCCCGTCTTGCGGGGGACATTTCTGCCGGCGATTATCAAGCCGGAGCCTGATAGATCGATGGGATCGCCACCGGATGCACGAGGGACGCGATTAGTCGAGCGAACGGCCAAACGACCGGCCGGCACGCTCCGCGAGCCATTATTTAATTGGCAGTTACGTAACCGTCCAGCTTTTACGTGGCAAAGCTGCCCTACGGATCTCTAATAAATTAACGTCCGCGGGGACGTCGCCTCGATCGCCTCGAGGACGAGCCGCGGAACTTTGGATTTCGGGAATCGATGGACACGCCTGGGCCGCGTGCTCGGTGCATTTTCACTGCGCGTCAACTATCCCAGTCATCCGTGCTTCACGCTCCGGGGAGCGAGCTCTCGCTCTCGGGTATTCCACGAGGCCGCGAACTCGGTGCGTCAAGTTGCCAACTTAAATTGCTTCGAGAGGAATACTCGATGGCGTGCTCGACGTCGTCGCAGCGAACGCCTCGAGTACAATCCGACTGCTCGCGGACGATCGAGGAATCCCCTTCTTCCTAGGCCCATTAAACGTTGCCGTTCGAGCGATTCCCCGGCTGGCTCCGCCGGACCGTTGTCGGGGGACCTGTTCGACGAGCGCACCTGATGTTCCGATTTAAAACGGAAGGAAACGGGGACGACGTCGAGGGCAATTTCGGGTAATAGACGACTCGCGTCAGCGGAGGGAAGCCTTGGGATCGACGACCTATACTTTCGATGGCCCGTGGGCCGGGGGATCGAGAAAGGGAAGCGGGTTGAAGTTGCCGGGGCAAAGGTGTCGCGCGGTCACGGACCAATGCTCGCGATTGCTCGCCGCTTAATGAAAGCGATAAATCGCTCCGTATAAAATAAATTCCCAATGCGGCGCGGCAAATTAACGGCCGCTACAACGAGCATTCAAAGTGGACGCCGTTTGTATTTACGAGCCGCCAGGCCGCGAGAAAAATGCCACCCTCGAAATTAACGCCGTGCCTCTTAATTAATCTTGAACTCGACGAGCGTTGGACAGTGCGAGTGCCGCTCCACTTTACGCGCTCTCGCGTGGAGACGTCGGTGCAGCGGCGGTGCACGCCTACTCCACTTGCCTGACCACGCTCGGACCTTTCTACTGCGAGCCGATCCTCTCCGCAGCAGGTACTGTCTCCTCCGATCGCTCGAGCCGCCCGATACCCGGGCTGCTATCGTTCATTTTCACCGGCCGCTATTTGACAGGCTTTAATAGTCTCGCTTGTGTCGTTATTTCTGAAATACAATAGCCGGCCAGCGCAAACTGCTCGCTGTTTAAGTACGCCAGCTGCGTGGCTCGATAATGCCAGCTAACTCGATAAAAACTTTAACCCACTTTTTATCCAATTATTTTAATATCGCTCGGGAGAGCCAGCTAGAATCGTACGCCAAGTCTTTCCACTCTTACGCTATCGGGCTTTACTCTTAGAAAACTGTAACAATCGCGGCTTGTCTTCTTTCTATTGTTTGTCCTCGAATTTCTAGAAATACTCACTATTCTTTCGAAACGTCTGTACTGGGCGGACAATCGTGATCGAATAAAGTACTTAGCCGCGGAGGAGCGGGCCGCAGAGCCTCGAAGCATTAGCTGACCCCTCGGCATTCCATCGGCACGATTAAAGCGCGTAAAACGGGTGGCCTGCTCCGTTCTCGTAAAAACTCGGGGATGTTTCCTTGGAGAAACGCGGTTACCCCTTTGATAGCTTTTGTAACCAGGGAAGGAGATTGTGGTTGGGTGGAAGGGGGGGCAGCAAGGTACAAAGCAACGTGGCGAATCGTGGCGAAACGACGCGAAACGTCGCTCCAAAGGCTCTTTCGTAACTTTTATGAATCCCCCCGGGGGATCGTAGCCGTTCCCTTTAACCACTCGCTTCCGCTGCATTCGCGGACACGGACATGGACAGACAGCAGAGGCTGATAAGTGACGCGATGAAAGCCCGATAGGAGCCGGGAAATAAACGGGGCCAGCGCGATGCACGCCGAACGGTGCCGGAGAAACGAGCCACCGGGGTACCGTGCTGTGCCGTTTAACAGTAATTTTCTTTCCGAGGATCTCCCGGCTCGCGAAATTTCCGATTTCCATCGGGCGAACCGCGAGCCTCGGCGGAAACACGAGGGTGATCCGTCACGGAATACGTTAACGGGAGGCTCGCTTGTTTCGATCGCACGGTTAACCACTCCAAACTCGTCCCTGCCTCGCGCTAACCTTTCCCGAGAACCACACAACAAAGGCAAACATCTAGGCGGTGTGACCGTAATGTTTGCACGCGAAGGATATCGAGTTAAGTGAGATCGGAAAAGGCAGCGCGCCGGTGGTTCGAAATATAAAAAAAAGCTCAGCGAATTAGTACTCGAGACTTTCCCTAACGACCCAGTAATCCCCGCGCGTAGATTAACCGGCTGAGCGACTGTGCTTGTCCGCATCGTGCCGAGCGAAACGTGGGAACGCGAAGGAGGTCGAGGCGAAACGGCTCGCCGGAAAATTCGACGTGGTCCTGCACCCTCGTGTCGGATGATTTCCCGACTAGCGATCGATCGACGCCGCCGATGTTAATCACCGGCTGGATCGGATTGAAAAGCGAGGAAAGCCTGCAGAGCCCGTTCGAGTGATACAGGATGCAGGTTAGATCTAACGTCCGGGGGACGCGTGGAAACGGTTTTGGCGGCCACGCAAGCGAGGCTCGCTGGACGAGGGGGAGGGCAACACCCCCGCTAAATCGCAGGAAATATCGCGATGGTATTTGGAGCGGAATCGTTTGACCGGAGAATCGGAATCAGAGCTGCTCCGCTTCGGTTTCGCTGGACTCACCTCTAGAGGGAGGCAGGGGCTGGTTGCGGCCATGTTCCTACATGCGTTCGAGCCTCTGCCCTGCTGGCGATTCCCTCTTCGTGCTGAGGCACCACTTTATAAAAACCACAACACCGCACTGGACGAAAGGCTTCGTCTCCTCGACGAACACAGTAGCCCTTTCCCGGCAGAGCAAGCAACCAACAATCGAACGGAAAAAAACAAAAAAAAAGGGATATCACCACATACCACCCTCTTATATCCTCTTTTCTTCCTCTTCTTCGTGTTCTTCTTCCTCTTGTTCTTCTTGTTCTTCTGTTTCTTGTTCCTCTTGTTCTTCTTCTTGCTGTAGCTGCTCTTGTCGAACCGCCTCTACTTGTGGTTCGTAGCGTTTCTTCCGGCTGTTAGCCGCACGCTCGCGTAAAAACGATCACTCGGAGAGATTGGAAAAGACTGGAGAGAGAGAGGGAGAGAGAGAGAGAGAGAAAGAGAGAGAGAGAGAAAGAGAGAGAGAGAGAGAGGGGGGTGGCTCGGCCTCTCTTCTAAGCTCTAAACTCTAAACTCTCTCGATGTGGACGACGGGACAAGCACACCAGCACACCAGCACACCAGCCACTACCTTCCTTTTCTTCTTCCTCGTCTTCCTCCAGCACCTCTCTTCCTCTCCTTCTTCCTCCTCCTCGTCGTCGACGTCCTCGTCTTTCCTCCCTTTCAAGCCTCCCTCCTCCCCTCCTCCCCTGCGGCAACACACCAGAACGCACTCTCGATTGCTCTCGCAACGACGATTCCTTTCTCTCCTCGGCTCTTGCACCCGTTTCCGCACCCGTGCCCGCACTCGCACCCGCACCCGCACCTGTTCCTCTTCCACCGACTCCTCCGCCGCCTCCGCCTCTTCCTCCTCTTCCTCCAGCTCCTCCTCTGGCTCCTCGTCCGCGTCCACGTTCTCCTCGACGTGCGCTGTTTCTCCTCGTCGTCCTCGTCGTCCTCGTCGCCGCCGCCACCGCCGCCGTCAACCGCCACTGTACCACGGTCGCATAACAAACGCACTCGCGTCCCTCAGCGTCACCGAGGGCGATCGAGCGGCGACCACCGAAACCTTTGCTTCACCGACGAGCCGCACTCTCTTTCTCTCTCTCTCTCTCTCTCTCTCTCTCTCCCGTTCCTCCCTCGAGCACTCGCGATTTCCACCAGACGCGATTCGTTCTCGGCTACGCGCTCGTCCGCGTCCCACGTCCACGTCCACGTCCTCCTGGTCCGCGCGCGCCCGACGCGTGTTCGAAGCTCCCCTCGCCGCCGATACGCGGATCTCCCAAAGTGCCAGCCGAGCCACGGACGATTCCCAGCTCTCCAGCGGGACACCTCGAATGGCCTTTCGTCTCCTCACCCCTTTCTCTCTTGTCCGTTTCACTCGGCCGGAAGTTCACGCACTACCTACGTTCCCCGAGCGTCGGAGCTCGTGGCCACAGCGGGACGGTCGCTCGACTACGCTCTCTCGCTCCTCCACCACCACCTACACGCCGCTTCTCCGTCCCTTCGTCTCCCTGCCCTCCTTCTCTCTCTCTCTCTCTTTCACCCTACCTCCATCGCCACCACTACCGACCACTCGCCCTCTTCCTCTGCCACCCTTCGCCTTTCGCCGCTTCTCTCCCTCTCGCTCCTCTCCCAACTAACCGACTGTTCGTCCTTCTCCGTCCTCGCACACTCCCCTCACCCTCCGCTCTGCCCCTTCTTCGTCTATCGCTCGGCTTTCCCGCGATTTCCCTCTTCCACCCTCCCCTCGCTCTCCTCCGCTCTTCCAGATTCTCCGTTTCCCTCGCGACTTCTCCCCTTTCTCTGCCCCCGCCCGCCGTATCAGTCACGATTCTTCCTTGGCTCTTTCTGCCCAACGAAATCGCGCTCCCTCGAACGTCGCCCGTCCTTCTCTCTCCGCGGTGCACCAGCGAGTGGGGAGGCACAGGTGTGTATCACTGTCCGATCGGTGCCCCAGGTGTACTTTCCAAATCCAACGCGAAATCAGCTACCCTCCACGACCGTACACGCCCGCCACGTTCTTTGAAAATGCAAAGGAACATCGTCCCGCTGACTCTCCCGCGAATCAGACCGCGATCATACCGTCAAATTGAAATCGTACGGTGCTAACGGTCCGTCGACGCCCGGGCGCTCGCTGTTTTTCTATTGTTGCCATTATCGGCCTCGAGCGGCACTTGGAGACAAGGTGTCGGAAACATTGGCAGAATGGCCTTACACAGAAGTTTGTAAACTACTTCTTGCTTATAGTTCCCGCGCAACGTGTCCGTCGCTTATTAGTCCGTTGCCGGCGCGTGTCTTTTCGCGTCCTAACGGTTTCCATTTGAACAGCGCTCCAGAGAGCACTCCTCCTAGCAGCGATGCAACCTACTCTTTAGAATCTGCTATATACCAAGCCAGCCGTTGCCATTCTGTATCTCCGTATCAAAGCTCCCCGTTTCAAAGTTTTTTAATACTCTCTGCATAATCGTCATAGCCCAGCATCGATCGGTCCTGCGTTCTGTAATATCTAGCATTTTAACAATGCTTATCAGCGAGATGCTCCCCGCTCGGCGTCGGTTCTCCTCTTGGCGAGTGGTTCCCGCGCGCATTTTCGAAGCTGGTAGCCGCAGGGTGCGTTTACCTGATCGAAACGCCAGGTGTCACGGCCCGCGACTCGGTATCCGGTGTGCGTAAGAATTCGTGAGCGTAAGTGAGCTTTCGCTCTCTTTGGTGTGCGTCGAACCGATACTGCCGGCATCTAGGGGCATGCGCCAGCCTACCCCCCACGGGGAGGCAAACGAGCTTTCGGTGCGCACGAGCGTTCCTTGGAATCTCGGTGCCCCGCACTGTACCGAGCTCCCGAATAATTCATGGGAAAGCGCCGTTTCCTCGTTCTCGCCGCGCTGGGACCTCGTCGACTCGAACCTCGCGCCTCGACACCTGGAGAAGGCATGATTCGAGCAACTTTTTAGAGCTTAGAGGGTGCTAAAGAGACCGCGGCCTGCAAGATGGTGCAACGATCCCGCCGCGCCTCGCGAGGAGTGTTAATTGCCCTTGCGAACGAAACGAGGTAACGGCCGTGTCGTCGCTAAATCACCGCGATAAATTCCAGAGCGCGGCACTCCGAGTCCCCTCTGCCGAGCAACCGATCGCCTCCACCCATCCTGCCTCTCGTCCAGAGGATTCTTACGATTTCACCCGGCGCGACGAGTCGCGACTCGACTCAATGTCAATCGAAGCAGAAAATGTCCAATTAACTGGATTAGGGTGGAATCTATTCCTCCGCGTTATCTGTGCCAAGCGGAGCGTACCTCCACCTGGTCCCGGTAATGAAGCCCGGCTATCGATGGGCCGCGAGAAACAAACGCAATTACCGGCTCGCCGATAAATCTCGGTTGGGTCCTTATTTCTCGTCTAACGACCGATCCGTTCCGCGCACGGGCTAAAACGTGTGGAGTCGATCTCCGTGCGGGGGGTGCAGGCACGCGGGCGCGTAAATGGCACGTGTAGCTTGTATAGCTGCGTATATTTAGAGAGGAAAAATAAGAGGGAAGAGCGATAACGTCGCGATGCGCTCGGATGGCTGCACCGTTCCGCGCGATTCCACGATATAAAGGATTCGGGCTTTAAATCCGCGAGTCGGCGGTGGCGGGGCGGGCGGAGAGGCAGAGCCGCGGAGGAAGAAAGAGGCGAGAAGGAGGAGGAAGAGAGGCCAGTGGTCGCGGAGGGCGGAGGGGCAGCGTTCTGGGTTTCTGGGTTCGCTCCGCGACGAAGTTCGGAAAGGCTGCTGTGCACGACGAATGTGGAACAGTAGGTCAGCGCACTCCGTGACCCCCGCCGCGGCCTACCCCTCTTCGGTGCATACACCCTGATGCGATACGTACGACCCTCCGACTCTCCCTCTGCCTCCACGCCAACCCCCTGCCGCCCTCTCTGTCCGCCTCTGTCACCCTCCGCCCGCTGCCTTTCGCTTCCTCCTTCCTCGTGGCCGATCGCGTTACCTTACACTACGCTACTACGCGAGTGCCTCGGCCTCGTCAGGCCGAACGTTCTTCTACGTGATCATCGCCGATTGTCCCTTTATCGTCGACGCTCTTCTCCGGAGCTTTCGGGGGACGTCTCGGACGTCCCGTCCCTCGACAGCCCGGTCGAGCCCTCGGCTCCTCGCTTGGATGCGGGTGATCGTCCCGGTTACTGACTTCCATCCATCCGCCGCGAACGAAGACAAGCATTCGCTTCACCCCCTGATTCATAATCGTACAGGCAGATCAAATTACCCCGAAGATCATCGTTTTCCCGAGGGCCGATGCATGCGGACGGCGGCCGTAATCGGCGCAGAATTCCAGGCTCCGGGCGCGCGACCAGGAAGCTCGAGCCAGACTTCTCGCACGCGTCTGGCCGGCGTGCATGCATCCTTCGACGGATTTCACCCCGGCTTTATTTGGGTCGTTTGGCAAACTATCGTTCGCGGTACGCACGACTTGTTCCGCGGACCGAGACGATACGATCCCCGGTGCACGCGAACGCGATAAAATCAATATGTCTGTGCTCCTCGCTTCTTTTGTTCCGCACGCTCTATTATTTCTTTTTCGCCGCTGCTGGCCGAATTCGCGCCGAGCCGAGCCGCGCCGCGCCGCGCCGCGACGCCATCGATTAAACTTGCCCAACTTCCAAGAGGCCGTGCTCGCGGGCCGGGAGGGGGTCGGATGCGCGACAGGTACTAAAAACCACCTGAATCTTTTCTCGTCTGCCGACCCGGACGCGGCCGTTCGACTCCGCTCGCGATCGAACCAACCTGGGAGCCCGCGAGGGAATTCCAGGAACTCGGCTTATTATCGGACCGCCGATAATTTATGGCCACCGATCGAACCCGTGCCCCGAGCCTCGCGATACCATAACGTTTATTCTCGCAGAGCGCCCCGGCACTGCGCTAGGGAAACTTTCGGCTGCAAACGAGGGGGGACAATAGCGGCCAGAATTCGTGGCATCGGCTACTCGAGCAGCCCCGCGGAAAATCGGATCGTAGAATGGTTACGGACCCTCCAGAGGGCTCTAATCTGTCGCAGAGGGTATCCGCGGAGGTATATACGCGGGAATCCGAAAGTAAATACGGCAGGGACTTAAATCCAGAGAAAATACCCAATCCTTCTTCGGAGCGCAGTCGGATAGACCAGACCGGGAACGCTCGGGCTCGTAATTCAGTCGCGCCGGTTCGAAGGATCAGCTCGCGGCGAGTCGCGCTCCGTCTCCGGGAAATCGCTGACGCCTTCTTACCAGGAAAAATGTGGCGCAACGATCCTGCAACGTCGCCACCAGCCACGAAATATATCCCGTCTATTGTTGTACGCCGTCTGGATCTCGATGACGCATCGTAATCACCCACCCCGCCCACGCTGGCCGCCCACGCAACCCTGTCGCGTGACATTTCCGTTTCGGAGATATTAGAATGGCCCATTAAATTCTCGTGGAAACGGCGTTCTTGGGACGATCGTTCCCAGGAAGAAGAGCAGGACGACCTCATCCCCCTATCGCGATACACTTGCCAGCTCCGGGAAGCTCGACCCGCGGACCGCTGCCGAGAAATTCGCCTCGTAATTCAGAGTACATCGGCGAAACGCACTCTGCATTAGGTACGGATGATTCCGAGCCAGGGCTCGCACACTCGAACCTTCGTGTTTCGAGTGGGGCACAATGGCCGCCCAATAAACTGGCTATTTATAGGTTTTCCATTCCGAGCGGTGATTGAAAGCAACTCGAGTGGCGCTCGCGAGCGATTGGGAAGTATGCGATAAAAAACTGTGCACGGCTGAGTATAATACTCGCCGGTGGAGACCGTTGCGTGGAATGGAACACAGAGGAGCAGGGTGGCGAAAGTGCACCGCGCGACGAAGGGAGGGAAGGTGTCGATGAAAACGACGGAGTCGAGATAGGATATCCAGTGGAGTTATTAGTGTCCGCGTTTATTAGCTTTACACCTTTCTATTACAAGCCACGCTAATTTCCTCTGCGATGTTTCGCGTCGGTGTTCCCTTCGTTCAACTTTTAATGAAATTCGTCGCAGTTTACGAGCGCGCGAGGGCCAACCGCGGAGAATGATTCAGCTCGGGGAGGCTGGAAACGCAACCCCTTCGAATGTGCAAACTTTTGCCGGTAGACTTTCCACGCGCGGCACGTTATCCGCGCTCTATTCGCTGGGACGTGACTGTGGCGCGCGGCTATCTGTTCGAGCGTGGATCTTCGGAGGCCGTCGAACAGGGGACTCGACGGGAAAGCGGGCATCGGGGGATAAAATACGATCGGCCGGCTGATTTACACGTTTTCGCCGCACACGTGACGTCAGTTGGACGACGATCGATGTTATCGTTCCCGGTGATATCTCAGGGAGACCAGGGGACCGTCGTCGCTCATCGATCTGTTTTCCCAGCTTGCGCTAAAGACCGCGTGAATACACTCTATTTATAACGATAAACAATCGCGGCGCTTTCCCCTGTGGCTGGCGAAATGCATTGACGGACCCCGGGTGCCTCTGAAACCTCCGCCGCTTCTATTTGCACCGAAGTGTTCGAAGAATTCGGCTCGAGCAGGGACTGGTTTGGAGGAGAACGCTCGACGAGGGACGGAGGGTTCCGGGAGAACGCCCTGAGCATCGCGGATTCGATTAGGGCTGGTGTTAGGCAGGAACGAAGCCAGTGGAATAAAGTTCACCCTCCGTGCCCGCGATACGGGCGTATGGGGGTTTGTAGGTTATGGGAGGGTCGTGGCGCGTACTCGGCGCAAACATGGGGGTTTCCAGACGCAGGGGGAGCACGTCGGTGCGAGAGGAACGGGGGAGGGTGAATCTGGGTCGCCCTGCACCGCGTGTGCCTCGAAAACTCGGTCAAGTTTTCTGCACCTGCAGGTTGAACGCCGGGCCATTCGCCGCGGTCTTCATTGCTGTAGCTTTTCTATTTGCGATACCCTCCCTCTTCCTCCTTCCATCCTCCGCCTCCACCACCACCACCCCCGTTCCCTGCAGCTCGCGTTGTTGTCTTCGCTCTTCTTTCCACGTCCTCGCTGCCACGCCAGCTGGAAGTCGCTCCAGAAGCCCCGGGGAAAATCGTGCCGTCGACTTTAACGACCCCCTTTAACAATACCAACAGACCCCTCCCCTCTGGATCCCCAAATTCGAATTAATCGAGGTGGATCCCCTAGTCCGTTCGTTCCGCGGCATCTAAAAGCTCTGACTCTTTACTGACTTTGAACAAGAGACAGTAACCTCCAGCTTCTGTGGTACCACTACGTTCAAAACGATCTCTCTGGATCGCCACCCCGCTTCTGTCCCACATATGGCGACACAGCGCGACGGCATCAAACAGCTTTTTACCGTCGTTGCCCCAGATCGTCGTCAGTGGCCCTGTCCGCAAATATTAATTTGCAATTCGGGCTTTTTCGTGCATCTGCCGGGTGGCCGTGCCGAGACGACAGCCCCTAAGTCGCGCAAGGATCTAGCGCGCGTGTCGTCGCGCTATTCGTCGCGGAACAAGCACGGCCCGCGATATAGATCGCGGCCCTTGGACCGAGCAAACGCCCTTTTCGCCCTGCGACGGGGCAACGAAATGGCCCGCGAACATTTGCGGACGACCGGGACGCGAATTAAACGGTAAATTAATTGGTTCGTCTTGGAGCGGACGCGGCCCCCGTTGTTTACGCGGGTATCGATTACTAATGGCTGTTTGCCCAGGTTCCGAACCTGCTCCCACTGCCCGCCTGCTTGCCCGAGAACGCCATAACCCAATATTGGATTCAGCGAGGCCGCCGTTCCATTATAAACACCAGTACACGTTCAGGGTGCGTTTCCTCGCGACGCTGGGCGATTTTAAAACTTCCCCCCGTAAACCCCGTTTTCGTCGACTGTTCCCTCGCGTTCACGATGGGTACAGGAAGTATAACTAGGGAACCAGTGGCGGATTTAAGGAAAAGGCCCAGGTAGCAAACGTTATAAGACACCCTGTGTGCACAAGAGAATTACAAATCAATTTACGTGCGGCATGAAAATGATGGAAAACGAAAAGAAATATTGTGTTTGGATAAAAGTATAATTTTCTTTTTGGAAGATGGGGCCTTGTAGGGGACAACTGCTCATCGGTCGCCCGTTGTATCCGCCACTGTAGGCAACGACGCGTTTTATTGAAAACGGAGACGGCTCGGCGAAAGTTTGATCGCGAGTCTGCCGCGGATATATGCAGTAAAACGACGCGCATCCGACGGATCCCCGCGCGCTTCCTGGAGGCTTTGGAAATCAGTGGGCACGCGGGATACGTCGAAGGGGCCGCTTCGAATCGAGATAAAGTTACTCGAGCAGCGATTCGCCAATTACGCCCGTAGCTGGCACGGAACTTTCGATCGGATCTCTCCTACTCGTCTGGGACAATGAAACGCTTAACTGCCCTCGTATCGACCGCGATAAACGTAGCTTCGATTCGCGATAGAGTTACCCATCCCCGGCTACGCGGAACAATCGAACACGTACCAGGTGCCCCAAAGTTGTGGGACCAGCTAAATTCCTTCGAATTACATTAAGACTCTTCGTGTTTCGAGGCGCCACTTAAACGGCATCGAAATTTCGATTCCTAAACATCAATTGCCTTGCGATGACAACGAGGCCACAAATTACAAAATAGCAGCTGACTTTTCTATACCTATCTCGTGGCGTAAGAAGTATGCCTCGCGTTTCGATTTGCCCTACGGTTCTGGGCCACGCTGTATAACGCTGCAATCGAGGTTGCTATCTCCGGCGGCGGTCGAAAGTAAATTTCTTTATCAGGCCGGTGTTGCCAGCCTATCGCCGGGGATCCCGTGGCTTCATGCAACATAGATAGGGCTGTAGATGGTGGTTTTTGTTACGGTTTTAGCAGCAAGGGTACGCGCCAGTCGGAGTGGAAGCAAGTAGGTAGAAGCCGGCGCGAAGTCGTGATCGTCGGAACGATCGGGTCTGATATCGCGTGACGTGTTCGCGGTCCTCGGCCGAAAATTATTACCCCAATTATCTTAATTACCACAGTCCCTGCGCTTTTTCGTGCACGAAGCCGGGAACGAGGCTGAGACCGCTCGGGGAGAGGCGCGGAAAGCCTTCTCCCTTATTCGCCAGGTCCGCGGCACGCTGAATTCACGAGTATTTTTATGAAAGCGGGATAAAAAGGGACAAAAGCGCGGAGCGACCGAGGGAACGTAGCGAGCATAGAGACGGGGGTAGAACGAGAGAAGGGAGGGACAGAGAGAGAGAGAGAGAGAGAGAGAGAGAGAGAGAAATCGATCCCAAGTACGCGTGCACTTTGACAACGTGACTACGCGAATGCGTTCGATGCACCATTACGTATTCTCCGTTAATATCGTTTATCTTGCCGGGGCCAGGGAAACGAGCGTGCGAGATTTCGCGTATCGACAGACATCCCACGGGCACGTAACGGAATCATGAAACTTTAAAAGAGATACTTGTTCCGCCCTTTACGCCGCGGCTCTGGTCCCGATCCCGCGGCGGCGAAAGTATCAATTTTTGGTCGAGCGGTCAACGGTATTTACGAATCGATACGAAAATTGGGGTCGTTCCACTCGATGATCGCGTAGGTGGGCACATACGTGTGCCGCCTCTGCTCCATTTGCACCGTACACCGAGTCTCCCTACGACGCTCTAGCCCGGCGCGAAATCTCCGCCATTCTTTTTGCCCAAGTATCGGGGAAGCGCCGGCAGCCAGTATTTCATTTGACTGCGGGATTGCATAAACGCGGGAATAGTGATTGAACCGCGGTAAGCGCGAAAGGCTGCGCTGGAAACGGGGCGTACGCGGGATCAGCCCTCGACGAGGGATTCCGCACCCCCTCCAAGGCGACAGCATTTTCCGACGAAATCGTCCCGTCGTCCTTTCCGAACGCCCTTCGATCAGGCTCTCAGCCGTTCGCTGTTTCGCGGGAGCTCGCACCCTCGAGCCCCACTCGGTTCATCGTCTCCGTCGTTCCCATCGCCGTACCAGCCCCGAGGAGACAATAAGTGCAACGAGGTGCGCTACGTCGCGTCGCCGTGTCTCCGGCGTGCCGGTAGACCTTCGTTCGTTGATGGGATCGCGAAACGTTGTCGAGGCCCGAGGACGCCCCGGGCAGGGCGAGGGGGGTGCGGGGGGAGGGACGGTGTCGTTGCGGCCGATAGGAGGAGGGCGGGTAGGGTGGTATAGGATGGAAGAGGAGCCGTAGGTGGTGGACTCGGCGTTGGCAGGGGTTGGAGAAAATGTGGGACGTCGAACTCTCCTGGACTGCCTACCCAGCCACCCCCGTGCTCCTCCGCGGCCCTCTTCGCCACCTTCTGTCCGTCGTACATCCACCGACAGCCGCGCGAATCGCCGGGGATAGCGACACACTGCCACGCGATGCGAATTATCGCCGCCCTTATCTATCCTTCGCAACACATTTCTCCACCTACGGACTTCTTGGAAGCCTCCGCGACGCGTCTAATTAGAAAAGCTGCCGGCTCTACCCGGCTGGGGTCTTCGCGGCGAAACGATCGCCGCTCCTCGACGCTTTATCGACCCTCACGCGTGCGTAACTTCGAGACCCCTTTGCATACGGTAATAGGAAGCTTTCGGCCGCTCGATCGATCAACTTTATCGTAAGGCTCGCCGGAGTCGCGGGCACCCTGAACTTGGTCGCTAACTTTCACCGCTGCGCCCATTAACGGCTGCACGTCGGAGCGGTGGTAATTAAAATTATACCGTTCCTGGGCCGCCGTGACGCGCCGGAATAAAGTTCGCCGCGCGATAACGTCGGAAAGCGCCGATAAAGACCGAGATCAACGATCCTGCGGGGGAATTTAAGTATGGGCCTCTCCACTACGAGAAACTAACTCGATAAGAGGGGAATGTTGTAATAAACGTCGGAGAATAACGTGGTATTAGAGTTAGAATTAGAGTCTGTTTAGTTTCAAGGCTTGCGATAATAAATCCCGCTCGCTCCGCCGCGGTACCGTTGATCCGTGCGGCGAGAATTGCTACAAGTTTCCCTGGGAAACGTATCATCCCCTTATCCGCTTTCGCGGAAAGCAGCTCTCGCGACTGCCGCTCTTCGACGTGCTGGCCCGCAGGTGCGTGGGAGTCGCGAGACTCGGGGGCTTTCCATCGTGGATATTATACGAGGGAAACCGGATCCCGCCGGAGGTCAGTGAAAAATTAACTCCACGGGCACACAGAGGCGCGGCCCCCTCGCGCGCGACTAAATTAATAAACTCGTTAACGGATTCCAATACACGTGCGGGAGGGCTCGGCTTGAACGAGGGAGCTGAGCCTGCTACGCGATCGCGCCTCCCATTTTTCATCCCCGCAGCAGAAAACCGGGGCTTGCAAATTTCTAGTTAGACGACCCTTCGCTGTTCTTGTTCCTCTATCTCGTTAACATTGCACCAGTTCCGCGCTCTGGACGATATCCAAAGTATCCCGCGAACTATCTTGGACGATCGTGCGTCGATCAAGAGCGAATTATCACCGCCATTAAGGGAAACCTTGGCCCAACATTTTCAGAGTCTCTTTACGCACTTATTCCTCTGCGAGGGCTCTTAAATCGTCCGAGATTTTTCCAAAGGTTGGCAGCGCGAAGGAAGGAATTGTATTCGGCAGGGAATCCAAGCTGCCTCGTTATCGGCTTTAATAGTTGTGTATCCTGTTGCACGGTTAACGAACGCGGGCGGTGGCCAATTTCGTTGCTGATCTGTGCGTCGAAAGGTCGGAGGTAGGACCGCGCGAGAGACAGCAGAGATTCCTGCAGACTTTATCTGACCATCGCTGCTTTAAACTCCGCGATATATTTAAGGATGACAACGATGACAGCGACGACGTCGTTGGCTTCCACGACGCCCGCACCTCTGACCGTTCCCGTCCCACGTGTCTTCCGGCAGAGCAGACGCGATTCTCCGCTTCGCCGTCTCCCTCGGTCGACAGATAAAGTAATCGGGAAAGTTTGAGGAAAGCGGGGGCGAAAAATTCTTCCCGCGAAAACACCGACTTTTCAACCACTTGGCCGACGGAGTACACCGAGCAGCGTGCCTATCTCAAGAGTAATTATTTCTTAGAATATATTATGTCTTATAAATATCACGTGGCGCGCCTAAATCTGTTGAGACACTATGCCCTCTCTGTCCTGCTTATCGAAGCACCTACCGCGAAGGGTCGCCTTCCACGTATTAATTGCGGTCGCCCTATTTATGGCGCGGCGCAGCATCAACCTTCGCGCGTTCACGAGCTGCCGCAAAGTCGCCCCAGCGTCGCCGTACCTCGCCCTTTCTTGTCCCCTGGGAAAACAGGGCCCTTAAAATAACGCCAGCCGTGGGTAGCCTGGCTGCTTCGAACCCGCCTCGTAACGATCACACTCCAGCCTGACTAAATTTCACATTTCCCTCCGTCGTCGAGGAGGGGACGAAACGCTGGGCTCCCCCTCCGAGGGGTTGGGGCAGGGTTTCGTGACGAAAACAACGTCGCGGTGCCGATGGGTTTCGTGATCCGCCGGCGCGGCGCGAGCCGTCCTCCACCTGGTCGCGGTTGATCAAGGGGACACCTCGACTGCGAGAATTTTAATCGAATCATTCGATCGGCCTGTCAAAGCGCCCACGTGACGTCACTCGGTCGGCCGCCAATCAAGATGGAGCGAGAGCGTTGGATGGCGACACGGCCGATCGAGCAGCCTGGCTAAAATCGTCCCCGGGAAAGACTCGCTCCGCTAATTTGATGCCCATCGATCCGATCGATCCTGTGTGTACCTTAACGCGAGTGGGACGAAGACGCTCCAGCGATCAAAGAGGGGGATGGAGGCTCGCGAGGCTGGGTAGGATTCCGAACCGGGCGATCGCCGATCGTCTTGGATCATCCGATGCACTCGAGTAGTTTAAGAAAGATCGTTCGTGCCTGCGGCGTTGCTAATGCCTCTTAAAGAATGGCGTTCGATCAGGCGACGGAGGAAAGTGGAGCGCATTCTATGACCCGCATTCGTAACGACTTCATTGCTGGGCATAACGAAAGGAAAACGGTGCGTTGCACCGAGAGAGCACGGCCGGGGCTTCGTAAGTCAAGTCATCTGAACCCCGTTAGCCTCGTCATCTATTGGTCTTCTAACGTAAGAGCCGCTATGCATCGAAGCGGAGCCAAACGGATTTACGTCTCCTTATACCGAGGATAGAACCATAAGGTTTCTGCGTTGTGCCGTCTCTTTCGCTCTCGATCGGTCATTTGCAAATTAATCCGTTTCTCTCACGTGAACGTGCTTACCGGGACACGTGATGCCCGCTCGTCCTTACGATACATCTCCTCCCAAGACGCACGCATCACGCCTGCAACTTCTTCCATTATTCAAACCGACCATCTTGGCGAACAGACGCTGTCGAATGTTTTCCGAGAAACGATAACTCGACTCAGCTTCCCACCAAGTTCCGGCTTCCTCCCGGGCTTATTATCGCCAGCGTACGCGCTCCAACTAATCCTCCCGTGCGAGCAAGATCCTCGAACAAACGCGCGAATCCTCGGCGGGGCGTTCTCGCGTCAACTCCGTGATCCTTTCCCGCTAACTTGTTCCCTGCAACTTTGAGCGTGAATATCGCGAGCTGCCCCTCTTCCTCGCCCACTTGATCGCAAGACGCCCGACTCTTGCGCCGTCCGGGACGTTTTTGACGATTCTCTGCTAGCCGGGATCGAAGTCGAAAGTAATCGTTCAGCGGAGCGTACGATATTGCACGGGGTCTGTTTCGACGAAGCCAGTTTAAAGGAAGGAAACGGTGTCCCGTGCTCGCCAACCGAATAGTTTCCGAGATCGCGTTTCCAGGCCGGATTTATGGGCGCAGGAGGACGTTATGGGTAGCATCGTTTCATTCCTCCGCGTAAAATCCCGGCCAGCAGCCGGACACCCGTTACGCTGGCGCCTTATTAGAAGATATCATTCCCAGAAGAGGCTACAAGAAGCTGCACGGCCAGCAATCCTCGGGTTTACTGACCCCCGGCGTTGCAGTTGTTTTCATCGCGAGGGTATCGAGGATCCCCAGCGCCACGGAAACCCTTGGTGGCCTCGAGGAAACGATACCGCGCTTCGAATCTTCGAGACCATCGTTTAAACGTCGAGAGGTCAGCCGGCAGATATTTCACAGAGGCTCCTCCGCACCCCTTTCTTTCCATCGTGCTTTCCCTCGCGCCTTATCAATTACACGGGAAAAAAGTTTATCGAACGATGAACTATTTCGCAGGCCTATCTCCCCGCGCTTCCGTGCGTCATACACGAGCTGTCCCCCTGCCCGGACCATCTACTCGGTTCCCGAGCAACGAGTTGACAATTTATGGTCGCGAACTTGCGAGTTATCGCGCCTGGGAGAAGAAAAAACAACGGGAAACTAAGGAAAAGCGGGATTAAGTTCTCCGCTCCGGCAACTCTGAGCGGAGTTTTTTGCACCGCGAACTCTTGCAGGAGTTCGCCGGAACGAACGACTCGAATCGAGCCACTGAATCACCGTTGCGTTTCGCAAGGACGACAACCAGAGACGCGTGAGAGTCTCGTTTTCCGCCTCGTGCTCGTGCGGCGGGCCTGTTCGCGTTGGGGGTTGTACAACCCCGTTCGAGGCGGGTGTCAGTCGTCAACCCTCCCATGGCCCGGTTCGCGCGTCCCATGCTCGTCACTTTCTCTCCTCGGCGTCCCCGCTTCTCGCGAGCAAGAAAGTCGAACGGGTATTCTCGCGGGGCGGAGGAGAGGAGAGGAGGGAAACGGGTATTGTGGTAGCCAGGAGGCTTCCAAAGAGTGAACCAGGACGGGAAGCAGGGAGAGATCGACAGAGAGAGAGAGAGAGCGTGTGTAGAGCAGGGAAGATAAACGCGAGCTGCCAGAGAAAGGGTGAAGGGCGGAGAGGCAGGGGACGAGCAAAGACAGAGAGACGTGGGGTGAAAAAAAGAAAGCAGCGCCGCGGGGCGAGGGTGTAGGAGCGGAGGAGCGAAAGACTCGACGGAGAGAGGAGAAGAAGAGCACGTGGTGGAGGGTGGACCAGGGTGGGCGAGGGCGCGGGACAGAGCGAGGCGAAGCCCAAGGTGGGAAGAGGGCGGAGGGAAGAGCCTCGCGCCCGACAGAGATGGACACGCAGAGAACGAGGGATGAAGGAAGAGAGGGGCGAAGAAAGGCAGGGAGAGAGAGAGGGTAGGAGCGAGAGGGGGAATGAGGGAAAGAGAAAGAGAGGTGGCACGCGCAATGCGGGTATTGATTCACGGCGGCAGCCGGCAACCAGCCTGAAACACACGACCGAGTCGACTTGACTCCGCGACTCCGGCTCCGGCTCCGACTCGATTCACCACAGCGACACACCAGCGACAACGGCCAAGGGGAAACGGTTCGACTACGCCTGGCTACCGATCGCCCCCGAAACCGAGAATCCTACGTCGGCGCCCGACACCCTCGAATCTACTTGCGGTTTGGCAGAGAGAATCGGCGGCCTTTTCTCCGCGAGACCGAGATCGGGCCGCGACGTAACCGAAGACCCCTGAGAGTGTGCAGAGTGCAAAGCACTCTCTGCCTTCTCTGAATCCAATCCCTCTACCCAACTGGCCACCGCTAGCACGTACGATCTCTCTCACCCCATCGTCCATTCTATTTTTTCATTCTGCTCGCATCTCTGCCTCTGAGCGGTGTCCAGAGAATGCACGGACTCGCGTCGCTTCGACCAGGATCGCGATGCCAAATGTTTCATCGTTCTGGCTCGGTCCGCGGCCAATTTTCAGGATCTTCGACTCGTCGACTGCGCGACTGCAGCCGCTTAATGTCGCGGGGAATCTGAGAAAGATCGTCCGTGCTGGGACGAGGGAATTTCTAGGAAGGTCCGGCAGTTTGTTAACGAACGATAGCTGGGGTAGGTGGGTGGTAATCGAAGGGATACCGAGCCGAGGAATCCACGTCGCCCGCGAGCATCTTAATAAGAAAAAAAAAGGTCGAGAACCCTGGCGATTTTGCTCGCGATAACGCAGACCTAGTTCCACGTAACGTCGATTCCTTTTATTGATTCCATTTTTACAGGGTTCGAGCAGTCACCTTCGATACGATGGCTGCTGCACGCTCAATCACAGCTGGGGGCAGCCGAAGAAGGGGCGGCGATAATAGAGATCGAACGGGCATTTTATTTCTATTTGTCGCCACGTAAAAAGGAGATAGTCAGCCGAAGCTAGCTCCGCGCACGTTTCTCTCCAACGGGAATGTCCATGAACGATGTCGATTTTGAGGACGGTTCAACTAATCCACGCTGTGAAAAGTAGCGGAAGAAGCACGGTAGTGGAACGAGCACCACCTGCCTGGAGATTCTAATTAAATTTAGCCGAACCGGCGTCGACGGGCCGCGCTAAAAATAAAAATTAATGGTCAAATAATCGAAGGCTAATCGATAGCATAAAACGCACCGAAGCACGGCCCGCTCCGAGAGTACAGGCACCTCGCTACATTAGACTTTAATTCAGCCGCAGTAGTGCATACCCCGGCGTGGTCAGCCGCAACCTTCGGCTGCCGCCATCTCGCATCGCTAACAATGCGTCAGCCTTCCTGATTATAAATCGATTACGACCCTCCGATTTCGCGTCGCCAGAAATGAAATTGCAAATGACATTCTCGTAAAACCACTCTATCGAAATTCCGCGACTGTCTCGTCCTTTGCGCGCAGTAGTATAAATCGGACACTGATCAGGCAGTCGAAAAATTCTGCTGTATCGTATCACGATACTTCACAGACTTTGCCAGTAATGTAGAGCAGCTGTTGATACCTAGCACTGCATTTTAGAATTTTACTGGCGGTAGCTATTCCATCAGTTGATAAGCACGGGGGTAGCAACCCTGCGATCTGTCCACGGTAACGTTCTGTATAGCCGACGAGTTCAACGTACATATCAAGGGAAGCTTTGTTACCGACGTGATCGATTTGGACTTTAGCCCGCAGCAGTAGTGTAGCCAAGTAGATACCGACCGCGCTGGTCAGACACTCTGGCTATACTACTGCACGGCTCCTACCGTCGGTCGTTTCATAAAAGATACTCCGATCACGATGAGAGAAGAGCTCTGGCTTTATCGACAGTGTTATCAGTCCCTTCGTTATCAGTGTCCCTGTCAAGTAGATACGGACGTCGTTGGTCGGACACTCGGTCTGGTCACCGAGTTCCTTGCCGAAGAAAGTGACCTGGGCATAAGAGTGCTGAAGATAGACTCACATGAAGTGATGCACAAGAGCGCAGCTCTTGTGATCGCTGGTGGTAACCGCCCTTCGCCTTCGAGCAGCGTATCTCTGTGCATCCGGTGGCATCGTGACACCATCGTTTGAATTTCCAGAGGCCCCTGGTCCGGCATATCCTGCGAGGCCCGCACCTCCACGCACCAGCGGGCTACTGCCACGCCGACGCGTAGACATGTGCCGGCCTCCCACGCCACCCAACATCCTGAAAACACAAATAACACTCCTTGAATATTTGCAAATAAATTCGCTATTGATGCAGAGCTATCTAATTTGGCGACAGGTTGCCTCCGAATCGAGAAGATTAAGAAGAAATTCAGTGAAACACTTGCACGTTAATTGGGTTAGGTTGACTAGCTAATCTCGAAGCATCGGAAGCGCGCCGAGTCACGCGATCGAGCACTCGTAACCGTGTATTTCACTGTCGTGCGTGCCAGATCGGCGATAAGTTCCTCCCACTGAAAAATGATTTTCATCGGATCCTCTTTAGCTGTTCGCTAAGCACGATTAAGTGCAGCGATCCGTGTTTCGTCCGTCGCATCTGTTTCCCCTTGTCATCCTGGTTGTACGAATCCCCGACTGCAGAAACTGTTATCCCCAACTCGTTTATCATTTTCCCGTAGTTCTCTAATGTCGTTTTTACGCCGTCATCTATATCTGTGCTATAGCTGCGTTCCCTGCCGCTTCGGCGGGAGGAAACTCGTACGCGGGATTCTTGCAATTCAATTTAAACGTGACTGCGCTTGTGGAATCATCCGCAAACAACGCGCGAACTGCCCAGCTCGCTATCCGTTCGAATCAATCCAACTAACAGCGAATCGATGTATGAAATATTTGTTTCAGCACATCTGCACTCTTTCTGGACACTGAATTGCCACTCCTCCCCAGCACACCCCTTTGATATTTCAAAGCTGCGAGTGAACTACTTGCGAATCGATATAATCATGAAACTTGACTCATCTGCTCCGTACCAGTCGCAATCGAAAACGATCGAGTCTGGCGTACAGTCAGACAGCGGCCTACTAAGTGGTCGAACTTCGTTCCTCCGCCCAAGGGGTTCCCAAACTGAAGAGCACTAGAGAAGAAACACCCTCGAAAAGGCACCCTCTTCCGTCGAGCGAGAAATTCCTACAAGCGTGTCCCCTTGTCTCGAGAATTTTATTGGAATCCTCGTAGCGTTCAATTAAGCGTCAGCGAGGATTTTTGGGAATCCAAGCAACGCCAGGTATAGGGCGCAGGATTTTGGGAGCCGCTACGTCTCGTGCTAGGAGCAGGCGAGCTACCCGAGTTAAAAATAGTTATACAAGCGTAATAAAAATTGTCGAGTCGCGGTTATTTCCCGTGGACATTCGTGGCGACGGTCGCGGTTCGCGGGGGGGTAGTCTAAGCCGATTATCGCGATGTCAGATGCCCGATAATTGTAATTTATCGGGGAAGAAGAGGCGGAGAGAGGAAGGGAAGGGCAGTACAGTGGCCCTCATAAATTTCGTTCTCGTCCTGCGTCGCCACGCGACCCCTTGTTAGCCTTATGTATTTTTTCCCGAGCCTTCTCCAAAGTATGTTCCATTTATTCCGCCAGCTCGTTTTCCGGCCGCTGCCTCATCCCGGCCATTTGTCCTTGTTACGATCCGCTGCGCTGCCCTTTCTACGCTCCCAACTAAAAGCTGTCCCCCAAAACGAGAAGAACGAGAGGCGAGATAAGAGCGAATCCGGCTGCCGGTCGTGGCCGCTTGATTTCAGCCGCTTCCTCGTCGCAATCGATATCGCCGCACATTTTTAATTAACCGGAGCCTCGGAAGTACTGAGATCCGTTTAAGAATTATGTACACCCCGCGGAGCCAGAGCTAACCATCAGGTAACTAGAAGGCCTTCGCAGCTGCGTGCATCCGGCAGCTTCGGAAACCTCATTAGGAGTTTCTTCGATTTCCGCTTTAAGTAAATTGTACAGTCGATTCGCTCGGCGGATCCTCCGCCCGATATTATCCGCCCGTAATTTCACTCAACTGCTACGAGAAGGAAGCTATCGCCACCCGACTCGAGCGAACGAGTTCTAAACGTTCTAAACCGCTCGGTCGAGCACAGCGAGCCTCGTCGAGCCAAGCTTTCCGCGTAGAAAATGAATCCTCGTTCCGAATTCCGTTTGGCGAAACGCTCATCGACCGTGCAAAATGAATTGCGACCTGTTACGCGTGTAACTAACTTACGTCCATCCGTTGGAAGCTAACAAATCTGTTTAGATCCATACGCGCGTTTCATTGCGCGGCATTGCTAACCATCAGTGATTCCGAAATACCGAGGAATTCAATTTTTCAAAAATCCATTTGTGTATTGAATGCGATTACTTCGAGTAGCCGCCGCGAAGTGTCAGTTCGTCGAAAGCGGTGCAATTGATATTGCAGTCACAGCTATTGGACGCCTGCCAGTAATGTCCATTGGAAAGGTATTCGCCGTTTCGTGGGCGAACACCCTGTACGCTCGTCGATGTCGTTCCTCCCCACCCAACCCTCGCATTTCCCGGTGGTCGAAATTTTAGGATAGCAACCTGTTGCTAGGCACCCCTGGGAACTCTTATCCCACCTTCCAGTTACCCGGCAACCCCTGTTTCTCCCTCCCCAGCGGCCTCCCTCCGCGGCCACCCCTCCGTTGACGTGCACGGAGTATCAGAAAGGATCTCTCGGCCCCTCTCCCTCCAACCCGCTGTTTACCCGGTACTGCCGTCTTCTCCCTCACCCCCGGCAACTCTTTACGATGCTGCTTGTAAATATGTTTCCTCCCCCGGGCGCGATCCCTTGGGGAGCCACGGCGCACGAGGGGGCTGACGGTAAGCCAGCGGCGAACCGGATTAATGAAAACTCGGCTGGCGATAAAATTCCAGCGCCATTGGTGAACGTCCTCCCCGGCGATCCTTTGTTCGATGGCGTCTGCGTTTACCTCGTACAAAGGAAGTTCAATTTCACCCTTAACCCATCGCGGGGCAAGGAAGTGCCGGGATAGCGTCGCGATGCTTCCCATAGAGCTCTATCTCCCGAAAGGCCCCTTTGTATCGTACGGGAAAGCAACCTTCGGATCGCTTAAGCAGTTGCAGCGACAAATGAATAGACCGCCAAGTGTCGGGCGGACGCAAAGGGAAGCGCATCATTCAACCCTGCTCGCTTCCTCCGGCTACAGAGTCGTCTATGAAACGGTGCGAAGAAGCCCGACACACTTTTTATCCGGAGTATCCATTCCTTCCTCGTACTCCGCCCACGTTACTCGCGCTCCTTCTTCCGGTGAGTTTTTCATCCCCCTCCTCTTCCTTCCCTCGTCTCCGGTCTCGCCTCCTTCCGGACCAAGGGGTTCTCTCGTCGGGTTAGCGTACACTAGCCCTGGGAAATCTAATAACGAGTCGTGGGGGTGAGGGATCGGCCGACTCGCCGTGAAATTAGCTCCAGCGTGCGACCCTCGCGCGTAAAACGCCACCGAGGGAGCGAGCCTACCACCGAGCTGAAATCGGAGCTCGGAAATCCCTTCGAGGGCTTCGTGATAGCGGCCCGTGAGGCGGAAGGGATAAGAAAACAAACGCGCCGGCCCCTGCTGAGCCTGCAGGCTCCACGATATTCGGGGATTCCACGCGATCATCGGACTCGAATATCGCGCGAAGGGCCAATGGGGGATCATTCAATCGAGCCTTTGGCGCAGCTCGATGAAATCTCGCGGACAAAAGGCGCCGGGGCTGTGAAAAATGAGGGTACACCTCGTACGCGTAGAATTCACGAGAGCATAGAACGGGAAGGGATACTTGGCATTCCGAATGAACACTGGAACGTTCGGTGTTTTATCAAGCGTTTTTTTTTTCTCTCCAGGGCTATCTCCAGTTATTCGCGGGGATTTCGTAATTAATTTGCTCGCGATAGGGTCGGCCATCCGCTGTGCAATTATGCAAATACGCTCGCGTCACGTCCCATTTCGGCTGCACTTCCGCGACGCAGCTCGATGTGGCGATGCACAGTGTTCGCAGGCATAATGGCAAAGTTGTGTGCACTGTGTGTTGCGAGGGAGGCGGGGGTGGAAGTCCCGGGAGTCGATCAAGTGGAAAGTTCTGGTCAAGAAATGACCGAGTGCCTGTGACGAGGACGCGCAGCGTCGCTATGGGGCCAGGAATATCCATGACCTCTCGATAACGAGCATATTCGCTGGAATCGTCGGGTGGGTGTAACGCCTTGAACGTAGAAAAATAACCGCGGCGCAGAGATAAGGTGATAGGACGTGCTTCGCTCGTGGAATCGCTCGCTAGATGAATTCCGCTACATTTCCCGGTAAGATTGTCTTCCTTTTTATATTTTATTTCTCCATTACAACAGGCGTCTCGACGAAGAAGAAGCGTCCCGGTGCTTCCTCTATATCGCCAGCCTCCAGGTTTTCTACTTAAAACGCAAAATCCCTCTATCTTCGTATAAACGTAACGGAATATGCCGCGTATGATAGAATTCGCGCACCAGGGTGCGCGATATTTCCCCGCGGAAGAATACATCTCTTCCGATTTCGTTCCTCCCCGCGTCTCTCTCTCTCTCTCTCTCTCTCTCTCTCTGCCCGCTCTTCCGGCAGCCTGTCCTCGGCGTTTCCCCCGCTAGTAGGATTTAATTTTCCGTCTCCACTGATCGCCGGCCTCATTGACTATTAATGGCCGAGAGGAAAATCTCCTGGCCGGGGGATCCTCCGAGATCCGTTCATTTACCATCCTCCTGCATCCGACACCTGCAGAATAAACCTACTCTACGGACTGTCGGGGCACAAAGCCACGACGCGCAGCATTTACGCTCTGAATAAGCCAGAAACGTTCTACAGTAGTCTGTCGCGTGCGTCGGTCATCTGCTGGCCGACATAATTGAGCCCCGGATTCCTTTCATCTGCACCTTTGCGCGCGAGTATCCGAGAAAGAACGACGGGTAAAACGGAGCGAGATTCTATCCGCCCGGGACGATAATTATAATCAGCGACGGATATGCCAAGAATGGGAATTATTACGGGGCCAGAGTTATCGACGCGACTGCTATAATTCCCGGCTATATTTCGCATCGACGAGTTTCAAACGGACACACGCGTAAAGCTACCCCTTGAGAAGCGTCACGCCGCGTCGTCATTAACGTCGCATTACATAACGAGCGATTCCTCGAGGATGCCGGGGGATGACGTTTCCAGTGTAAATTAGTACGCTGACGCGACGGAGGGACGGTTCAATGTAACCTCAAGTGTTCTACGGGGTGTTAGCAATGATTCCGGCCACTTTTTCGAGCGCCATTCTGCGTGTCAAAACGATGAGAAAGGTTCCTCGATGTCACCAATAGTTTCGAAGATACTCGCTCGAATCTATGTAAATGGGAGACAAAGTACTTCTTGCAGAAAGCTACCAACTCTCAATCATCTGAAACTTAGTTTTAGTTTGAAGATTTTTTTTGTTAAAGAAAAACAGCTTTATTTCTCTTGGGTATATTTTATTTCTTGTTATTGGTTCACAATGTTTTTTAATGGGTTATTTAATAGTATGTAGTATAATTACTATTATTTTTAATTTTCTGCAGTTCTTGTTTTTTAAGTCTAAAATAGAACTATGGCTAGGTAGTTTTAATAATTGTATAATGTAATAGTTGCAAACTAGATATTAAAAAATTATTGGTTCTGCATCGTGTTTAACTAATTTTTCCAATTTGTCCAATTGTCCTTCTATAAGCCTTCTCCATTTTTACCCCTCTCCTGCGAGGGTGGTTTAATCACGAGGTGTGCGAAAGGATGTGTGCGCCGGCCTGATTTTTAATTTCACAGCCACGGGAGCGTCTCAATTACTTTGCTTAACCGTAATATCGCGCAGGATACAGGGACGCGTGTCAGTCGATAAAACCGTGAAGAGTAAACTGCGAAGGTTGGCAGGCCACGCTCGAGTGGCAGAGTCAACAACAAAGAAAGGATTTCCAGAGGGGGTGGAAGCGAAAAGCGAGTACCTCGAGAACAAAAGTGGTGCGAACGGGGTGGGCCCGCTGGACTCTCGATCGATCGATATGATGGTCTTATCAGCGGGAGCGGGGCGCGTTCAACACATCGGTCATCGAGTGTTCTGCACGCAGAACGAAATTAAGTGTCAGCGGCCACGATCCCAGGGAAGCAGCCCCTCGAATGATCGATTCGCCCGGACGCTTTCCGCCTTTTCCTTCGCCTTCTTCCTGGAAACTCGCCACCGATTTCCCCTTCAGCGGTTCGCAGCTCCGATTCATACGCGCCTCGAACAACATGACATTTAGGAGGGAAAGGATCGAGCGCCGTTCCCTCGCAAGCAATTTATTCGAAACCGGAGAGGTCGCGTTAAAAATACCTCGCCACCCTTAACTTAACCCTTAATTCCCGCGCGACTCGCCCCGGCAGCGACCATAAAGGCTCCTTTGACGAAATCAGCCGCCGACCAGGGAGCAGCCTCACTAAAATTCGCCTCGATTCTCCGCGGACACACAGTAGACACGTGCGGTGTTGAATTTTTTTAGTTCCCGGGTTCGGCTGCGCTGCTGAAAAGTCTGGAAAGCTTTATGCTCCTCCTCTAGCCGCGCGTATTCCCTCAGACACAAAGCCCTTCGGTTCCCCGATTCGTAATTGCCGGGTTAGGAAGGCACTCGAATATGAGCGATGGGGAGAATCGATTTCGCGTCGAGCCGAGCAATTTATAGTTGAAGCCGAGCCAGATATTTCAAGCAAGCCAACGGCGGTACGCGTCGACACCCTCTTATCGCGCTTCATTACCACGCTTTTTACCGTTTTCGTGAAGCCAACAATGCTCGCCTGTGATTTTCCTACGAAAAACAGCGCGGCGTGACGATTAAGCCTCGCGATCGGAAGCTACTTCAATTCTCATACTTTATCGACGTGCACCACGATATTTTTCACGATTCAATGAACGATACGTTTGTCCACGGCGAAGAACACTGTGTGTGTCACTGCAAAAATCCTGTGCATAATGTGCATAAAATCAGCAAGATTGATGATGATACCATGACGCAGGCATCCTGCAAACGCCACACTGGCGCGTTTCCATGCAGTCTCCCAGCGAGTAACAAAGAACCGCGAAATGTCCGCGAACCTCTAGAAATGAATTCGTCATGGCTCGCGATCCTCGTTCCCGATTGCACCGATGAAAGCCACGCTCCAAGCTATTAGCCCGGCTGACCTGCTCCTCCGCTTGATTCGGAAAACAGAAATAGCTATCCTGCCAAGATGATGGTCGATTTTGCTCGATACACAGGAATCTATTATCGCGAGCACGGTTGTTGGCGGTGTTTCTTCGAGCCCGTTCCAATGGCATTCCCTTCCTCAATGAGCGGGAAAGGAGATTGACAGAGGCATTGTTCGTGTAGCGGCTTCGTCAGCCGGAAACCCCATTTCCAGATCGGATTCACCGGCAGTTGGGTATCGATCGTTGGCCAGCCCTTCGAAGGACACAGTTTCTTCGGCCTTTTAACGATCGCCAGTCTAGGAATTTGCTCGGCCAGACCTGTCACGACGACAAGGAACGGAGGAACGTCTGTGCTGAGCTAGGGAAGCTTCTAAATCCCAGAATGATCTAATGAAAAGGGGCGCAGGTGTCGGAGTGTGGACAGTGGACGAGGATTTTGTTGGCCGCGGTGGCGCGTGGAATTCATAAGCCAAGGTTCGATCGGCTCTTCAGAAGCAGCCTGTATAGGCGATCGACTGGTAGCCAGCGAGAGATTGGCAGCCCATTGTCGGATTGTATATGCAAACTTCAATCGGAAAAGCTATTTCCCGATCGGATTCCACGGTGTGGGCCGAATCGAACGAATGGTCAGCGCGCAGCATATTCCGCTATTAAATTGACTGACACGGCGGAGGCTTGAAAGCTGTCTGGCGGAGGAAAAATTATACGAGCTTGCTCAAGAAGCATAGGAACAATCCATATTTCCCACCCAAATTGGACGAACGCGTTACGCGCCACCGCGATCGAAACCGTATCGACTCACCTTTCCCAGAGCTTCCTCCCTTTATATAACAAGGGTGCGCTTTCCGCTCTCCTCTATTTTCCATTTCCACGCTCCTTTTCACCCGCCAAACGTGGAAAATATTCCGACGGTGTTCTGGCCGTTCCACGTGCACTTTCTTTTCAAGGAACGCGCAGCTCTCCCTTCCCTTCCATTTTCGAATAATTCCTCGCCGTGATAGCAGCGGAATTGCTCGACGATCGAGGTGTGTTCCCTTCAATCTAGCCGAGAATCTAATCGAGTTTGCGTCGCATCAAAGCCTCCAACAGTGACCAAGTAGAATCTTGGAAAGTCGTGGAGCCTCGGAGCTACGTGACTCCACTTTGTCTCTGGAGAGACTCTGTTGCCTCGGGCTCACTCCACTCCGGGCATTCGATGATGCATTACACTCGCAGGCTTCCAATTACTACCCACCGAGCAGGATTTTTAATTCCCTCGACTCCAAAGCTTATCGTGCCTCCCTCAACATCGATCGCCTGTGTTTGCACGACTATCAGTAGCCAGAAGAATCGCGATAACGGCTATCGGTGCCGTTATCGCTCTCTTTCAGCGCCAGTTTCCGCTGCACTTGTCGAGATTGTAGCTGTTTGCTGTCACATAACGGAGGACTTAAAAGCTATCACGAAAACCGTACGTGGCCACTTGAACCTCCAGGGAAAGTCACCGTCTCCGACGCGAGAAGGAATTACACAGCCCTGGCGAGCCGCCAAGTTTTTAGCCCATAGAAACTTGTAATCATTCCCGCGACGGCGTAAATAACGCGACGGTGTTGCGTATCGTTTCGCATCGCGTTCTTACGACGAACCACAATCGCGCTGGGAAGTAATGGGCGCAGCTGAGCGCAACCGTCTTCTGCCCTGGCGCTTTAACTTTTTCTGCTTCTAAATTAATCTCATCCACCCCAGGGTTGGACAAATATCTCACTCGGAGCGAGGATCTCTTGAGGATGCGGGTGGGCAACGCGAGGTAGGTGAAAATCCTCGCGAACCCTCGTAGTTACATGTTTGCAGCCACGACTCGTTCCGTCCCGAAGCGATCGCGCGTAATTGCTCAAGAGGTGTGTTACCAGGCCTCGTCACTTAAACTGTGCCACGGCTACACGCACTTGCAATAATTTGCAAGCGCTTAGCATTATATAATCGTAGCGAAACATGGCCGCGCCATACTTTCTTTCTAATTGCTCTTCACCGCCGCTTGCTTAGTCGATCGATCGAGGGGGCGAAATCACTGTCCGATCAGTCGGTGCGATCGCCTGGAGAATATTTACTCTTTCTTCTCCGGACAAAAGAGTACCGACAATTTCTACGCTTAAGATGCTTCGCCCTGTTTCCTACGGTGGCGTAATTACGGCGAAACAAATCGTTAATGCCCAGCCGCAAGGCAATTATTTCGAAAGCTCGCGTTATGGCTGTAGAGATCGGTAAAAAGCGGGTGTAATAAAAGCCTCGCGGAATATCTGCTGTTTGAAGACGCATCTAAACCTAGTTCCTCGTGGCAGCCAATAAATCGCGGGATATGGTAATCGCTAACGAATGCCCGTATATAACGTTCGACTTTACGACACCGAAGGCGTTGCCTGTTCCTAATGAACCATCGAAACATTACGCCCGCGCTTCAGCCTCGCCGCCGTAATTGCCATCGCTGTACTCGGCGAATTCGGCATTAGGGGTAAACGAATCAGCGCGGCCACTACCGGCGAAATTTCATAAACGAGAAAACTGGCCGGGCAAAGAGAATTCCGGTCGCGTTTTACGCGCGTATAATTGTATCGCTCGTAAAACTTGCCGGACGCAGAATTAATTACGTTGCCCGGGCAACGACGGCTAACGAATTTGATGCTTCATAAGTGGCGAGCTAAATTACACGCCTGTTTTACTTCTTGATTTTCAACCTGATTAAAGCGCGCTCCGTCTCGGCGAGTGCCGCGCACGCGATAGGCAGAAATCGCTTTCCGATCGAGCAAACCAGCGACCTGCAAGCCCCCGCCGACTTTCGGCTATTCCGCTCGCCGCGACGCTGATTAAATATCGGCGCGGGTACCGAGAGGGTGCGGTGTTTGCGAAATAAGTCGATCGACGATCGTAATGGGATCGAGAAGGCTCGCGGGCGAAATTGCTGAAGAGGAACACGCGAAATAATGAGCAGGTCGGTCGACTGAGGATGCGCAATTATAGAATATAGTGGAGGTATTAGCAAAATACCCGTGCTTCGCTACGGTAGAATAATTAAATGAAATTACTTTCATATCTGTTTTTTGTAAAGTTTTTCAATAAAGTAATCTTTATATAACGAATATTTATATGTGTATAATTGAAAAAAATGTTTTTTCCTAGACGTACATAGTAACGTCTACGTCGAGCGAAAAATCCCCATCGACTAGTCCAGCGACAAAGATGTCACGTGCCTTTGGATTCCGCGAGGTTAAGTCCTCGTGTTTCCCGACACCTCGTATCGCGGAACGCGAGCACGCGATAAAACGAGAGCCAGACTCTGGTTTCTACTTGGCCAGCGGCTGTTCGCAGTTAAGTTTCTCGACAGCATGGCTGAGATGGCTTAAAGTCGGCGACGGAGTTTGGGAGGGACTCGAATCGGAGTTTGTCGGGATTTGGACTCGTCTGGGATCTTAGGAACGCCGCGAGTCGATGGCGCAGCTTCCCCTAATCTCTTCTACTTCATTTGCACGCTCTAACGAGATAAACCACCGAGCCATAGTCTTTGATTAAAACAAACCTCGAGATTTGTCTCGGCAAGTACATCAGAGTTAAAACATTAGGAAATCTGTGTAAAACGAATGGGTTCATCAATTATATCCGGACCTAACCTACTCCACCGGTGTGCAGCTTCCGCAGAGCATATCCTCAAAATTATGATGATGTACGAGCACGCTGTTGCGCCTCCACCAGTATATATATATATATATAGAGCTGGGACCATTTCAAACCTCTGCCACTGTGCCGCCTATTCAAACGTTCGCCGAATTCTTCGATTAATGGACCCTTCAGGGCGGATTTGGAGATTTGGCACCCCCAGGCTAACAAGTGTCTGCGGCCCTTTCCGTGAAATATTATCAAATATTTGAATTTAATCGGGACAATCTCACAATTAATTCCATATGGCAACTCATATATGAGTCACTGCTAATTTGCTATATGACAGAGAAGGGAATTATTTTTAAAGTTGGCTCAAGCCTCTGTGTTCAAGCCTTTCCCAGTGTCTTTCGCTGAAAATTTGTCGCTCTCCAAAATTTGCCGCCCCTTCAAAATATACACAAATCCGCCCCTGCGTACCCTGGATTGGTGAATTGGATCGGTGATCGGAAAAGTAGCCACGAACCTCCAAGAAACTTTTAAAGAAGAACAGTCGATCTGAAGATCCATGACTTCGATGGGAGTGCAGAGTATTGATCTCCGCGAGTTGAGGCGAAAGTTTTCAAAGACCAAAGGGAAACGAACGACGGAGGCACGGTGAGTCAATTGACCCGTGACACGAGCTTCTATAGGATCCTTTTGCAACGCTGTCGGGCTTGAAACGGGAAACGCGAAGCGCGTGGACGGAACGGGAAAAGGCAGGAAAACTAGGGAGCAAGGGAGGTCGCGGGATTGTCGGTTCAGTCGATGCAGAAATTTCGAAGCAGTCGGGAAGCGAGACAGATGTATTGGCACCCTGTTGCTCCTCCGCATCGATAGGTACACACCAACGACGGGGGATCGTGCGTGGTGCAAGCCCCCAACAACCCTGCTCTGTCAGTCAGCCTGTCGAATATCGCGCGATCGATAGTGTCCGGGTCAAAACACCGCTTCTATCCCAGTACAGCCGAAAGACACCGAAACCGAAGCTTGTTAAAGAAGTTCCTCGAAGGGGATACGATGTCCACCTCGCCGAGTACCATCGCGGTAATTGCTTCCCGTATCTCTCGCCAAGCTGCTCGAGTTCAGCTCAGGCTACTCGACGATCGTCTTTGACAAACTGTGGACGCTAGTGGAGCTCAGATGGTTAACCGAAGACAAGCGTTGCACTTTTAACGCCGTCGGGAGTCAGTTCGATAAATGATAAAACACTTAGCAACCGGCTGAGCAAATAGTACTCACACCCGGCCAGTGGCACACTCGGGATTTCATCTTAAGGAGAGCCGAGTTGAACGGATACAATTTTTTTTTAATTCATTTTGAATGTAATTCTTTAGGTGATAATAAAAATTTATTTAAAGAATCAAATTTTACAAAGCTCCTTTTCTTTTTACAAAGCCCCTTGACTCCCCTCCGGGTGCGCCGCTGCATCTCGTCGCGCAACGAAATCCTCGCGCGACGCATCATCCTTCGCGCGGATGCCCGAAGCGCTCGAAAACCGAAGCCAGAGCGCCATGCAAATTTCGCTAATTGGGAAGTTAGCCCGCGTACGTCCGCGTCCCGGTAGTTACCGTAATTTCGGTGGCGACGATCTCGTAGCGCGCCGCAAGGCCGCGTGTCCCGCAGCTCGTCGAAACTGGTCGCCGGTAAAAATGTTGGCGATACGTAAGCCGATAAACGACGCAGCTAAACACGCCGCGCGTACGCAACGAGTACAGCGGCGAGGGTGTATAATTAGAGCCGCGAACTGAAAGGTACGCCAAAGGAAATGTGCCGCCGGCGCTCTCATCAAAATCAAATTAGAGTTCATTATCGTCCGACTACCGGCGGCATACATTTATTCGGCTGCTTCGACGGAGCCGAGTCGATACGCGGCAACGACCGCCCACGTTCGTTGGTCACTCGTTTAATTAAAACGCAGGTTACCATTTGTTAAAATTCACTGAAAACTCCTGGAAAACGCGGAGACAAGCGAAAAGGGTGACTGGGATAGAAAATGGCCCCGGCAAAACGGGAATACTGTGATCAGTAGTATTTGGATTCGCTTGTTTCCCTGTGTAATTTATTCAAGTGTGAGCCCCCGTGGAAAAGTCCCGGGCTTATGAAAGATTGTTCTGGTATCCCTTCGCTCGGTTTATTGAGAGTTTATTGAAAGCAGGGGCGACAAGTTTCTTTGCTATTCTCTTTCAATCTCCCCTGGTCGCGGCAGGCGTGACAAAAGTTATAAGCAAGTTGGCTCGTGTCAGTTTACGCCGCGCGGAACTTTCCCCAAGATATTCGTCCGTTATCTCGAAGTGGCGAGGGACGTTTTAAAAAAGATTCTGCTAGGCGAGCGGAAAGTGGATCGCCGTGTTTTAGCGGCGATGTAACTCGAATAATCTTCCGCGGGAGAGGCAGGCGCGGGGGCGGGGCAGAGTGAAACTTTGCCCGTGATTGCTTTCGTTGGAGAATAAAAGACGGGAATATGCTAATCGGACGAAATCGCGGGAAACGAGAGAGCGATAAATTAACACACCTCGAAATTACCCTTAATTTTTATTTATTCACAGACGCTCCGGGCAATTTGTCCCCGCATGGCGAGAAATCCTTGCAGCTAAAGCGTTTCATTATGGACTGCGACGAAGGGACGTGACCGGAATCCCGATGATACTCAGCCAGCAAGACGGGACGCGGGCGCATCCCTTCCCGTTACGAAATACATACCGAGGTGGAGGGATCGCTTGTAACAACACAAACTCGTAACTATAATTGAAAAAGTCTTATCCGTCGTTTCACCATCGCGATCTCTGCTAGACCGCCAGGCTCGCGTAAATCCTAGAGAGTGAAGGGAACTCACAATCAGCAGAGACACGAGCAGTAGTAAAGCCCGGTATAAGTCAGCCCCAGATACGACGTGTATTTAACGAGTCCGCGTATCGATTTTTCTTATCTAAACGATTCCTTATCGTCGGCGAACAGGAGCGGATAAGGCTCGTTAGGTGGGTGGAGAGAACGGCGAAGGGAAGAGTTCCATTCCCCGCGGGGAGGAAATTGTATTGAATAGCGGAAAGTCGAATAACAAAGGGCTCGAGAGTATTTGCGTATCGTTTGTTCGCGGGGAATAAAGAACTGAGAATACCTTCGGAACACTTTTAGAATACTTTTACTCCAATTATCTTCTACGGCCACTTTGGCAATCTGTCCGTTACGCGTTTATTTGCTTATTGCTAGAAGTGAATTTCTTTGCTTAGAATTTTATTTATTTGCAATCCGGTGCGCCGAGCTCGACCCCCGTCGAAATATCAGACTGAATACTTTTACTTTCGTTCCCTTCGCGTTGGTAATATCGCCTGGGTAATTGATAATTTTCCCAAGACTTGGGCTGAAATTACTCGAGGAATATCCTAGCGAGGATTAGAAAAATTGAGCAGAAGATTACGCGGGATTAAATGGATTTCGAGAGCCCGCCGATCCGCGGATAGCTTCTTCCTCTTCCCATCATCCGTGAATCGATACTTTCCGGTACAATTATACCAGCGAGATATATAACTCGCTGGCGTTCGCCTGCCTCGCCATCTTCGCGGTTATAAGAAATATCAGCATCCGAAGTTAATCTCCTCTCTCCCTGGGGAGCTTGCGAGGCTTCTCACCGTTTCCACCGCGAAAGCTCGCTGGCCGAGCGATTCGTTAATGGCGACTGTTTAGCGGGTGGTAAGACCGTCGATTAAAAGGGGACGATGCGCGGGTCTCGTGCTGGCTAATGGTAATTAGTAACCGCGTCGCACGCACGCCGCAAGCTTCGTGCCGCGATCAGCCGCGATTTGTCCGACGACGGAGTTTCGTCCTGCACGTAAATCAAGCTGACTAATAACGCAAATTTTCACTGCACGAGCTTGCGGTGAACGCGCCGCGTTCGGGCAACTCTCGGCTTGTAAGAACTGTAATGACAGCTGACAGAAAGTGGCGAAGGGAGAAGATAACGTTACACGCCCAAAGTGGGCTGCCTTCGACATCTTTACAGCAACGATTACCTACACTTGAATTGTGATTTATACCCTCAACCCCGAAAGGCGCAACCGCCTCGCGTTCAACACGCGAGCATCCGACACTGTGGCAAGTGCCATTGTTGCCGCATTGGAAACAGGAAAATTGCCCCCTGCTAGCACCGTGCTAGCTTTCCATCGGCCTCACTGACTAATCCAGAATGTCCTTTGAGTCGCTGGAATTCCCTCGATCGAACGATAGCGAAGCCAGGCAAGCGAATTCATTTAATTGCAAGCGAGATATTAACGCAGCTGGAGCCCGGCTGCGAATTAAAAACCTCCCAATTCACTCAGCCTCCAGGGTTTCGCCCACCTTTACTCGACACGTTCTCGCGGAAATGAGAAACGATTATTTGCAGCAAAAGTAATCGCATTTCCCGTTATTGCAGTAAGTAAGTAGGTAGCCGAGGAGAGTCATTCCTTTTCGTTCCCTGCATTATCCCTGGCGTGCGTTCCTCCCGCCCTGCCAAAGGGAATTCATCACTTGATAAAGGTAAGTGGAAAGTGTCCCTCGTAAAATACCCCGTTGGATCCGTCGTAATAGTCAACCGCGGCGGTCGTTGGATACAGAATACACACTTCTGCGGTCGTAAAGAGAGGGTTTTCGCGGCTTCGAGGCTGTCGTGGAATAATACGAAGCGAGCGCTATGCGCCACAGTTGCCCGGGTGGGATCGAGTAACTCGCGATACCAGTCTCTGGAAGCGTTGACAATGGAGGTGGCGTTACAAAGTGGATGACGAAAATATAGTTCGGTGTCGAGACGGGCGAAGTGCTCCGTGCGAGCGGGGGGCCTTCGTTTAACGGCCCACGCACAGTGCGGCACACGTGCCGAATTTGCATAGAGAGCCTGTTGCATAGGTAATAGACAATTTCCCTGCGTAACCTTATTACCGCGTTATTAGAGAATCACGTACGCGGTCGCGGTCGTCAAAGCGGGTACGCCTCAAGTTGGATGCACGAATGACGTGCAGCGTGGCGCTGGAAACATTTAAGCAGATTTTAGACCTCGTGTTATCACGTTTCCTACGGGGAGAATGTCGTGCTGGAGCAGCTAACTTCGCTCGACGATGTTAAACATGCTCAATGATGGTTCTTTGTAGGCAGAGTCGCCGATATCGTACTGGTCGTCTCAATCGTACCAATTTCGCAATAATTAATGAATATAAGCGACATGTAATTGTAAAAATATATAGTAAATGCGAAATGAAATATAGAAACAAAACCTTTCGAGCATACCTGCACCCTATTTTGTGCGTGCTATAAACGATTTTGAGTGCGTTGCTTCTTTTGCGTCAGTTCGCAAAGGAAGTGCAGCTATATAATAATAATTACTTTCTTGTTGAATATTTTCTTCTTTATTTGTTACTGATACCATTTTTAGAAGATGTAGATACTATTTTAGAAACCTGGGGCTACGATTTAGGAGACCAGTTGCCAAAATCGTATCTTTTACATTAAGTCACATAAAGATCAACAACAAATTAATTAGTTTCGAGCAGAAGCTTAAACGTCTAATAGTAGGTGCCCAAAACATCAAGCTACAATATCCACTACTAACTTGCGTTCCAATTTGTACCAAATACGAAATATAAAGTATAATATCCCAAGTGGTATGATATAGGCAATCCACCCCTACGTCTCCTTGCACAGAGCCACATTTGGTGCAAGTACCAATCTTCGGTATAATGAAAAATTCAAACGCCGAATGTGTTCCATCTCTGGATTGTTTGCACGCGTGGTTTTCAATCTCGATAGCCGGGTCGCGGATGGAAGCACGGATAGGGTGTTCCCGATAGCTCCTTTAAATATTTCACGGAAGCTCGATACGATCCGGGGTACAAGGAAGAGGCAGAGCCGAGCCTAGCAACAGGTGGAGCCGGTGACTCGAGCTCATTGCGGACCAACGAGCGCAAACGAGCCCGCTCGTAATCGATAGTAATTATCCACTCGCTCTTGCGCGTAAATATTCTCGAAAACAAGCCTCGCAGCATCCTCCACGCATACTGGAGCGTGTCGCAACGGCTGCGAGAGAGGAGTAAATCTATTTATCACCACAACATCCCCTGCTCCACGCTAAGACTTTTCCTGAAAATTGCACTTGAAATCCGAACGGAAGATGAGGATTTCGAAGTTCAATTCCCGGGTGGACCGTTGCTCGAGCTTTTATAAACATATCACGCGTCGCTTCGAAAATGCGAGGGCCATTGAGTTTTCCCCTTACCGGTCGTTCGCGCGAAATAAACGAGCAGAGACTGCACGATTTCCACGAGTTTCGCAAGTCAGTTAGGAGAGTCTCTTCTTACGGCCGGAGGAGAGGCACAAGTACTATCCAAACAAGCTGCACCCTCGCAGCTGCAGGAACGAACGTTCAATTTTCTTCGCCGGGGAGCACGCTGGCTTAGGAGCTCCCCTTTCAAAAGGCGCTGCGCGTTTTGAAGCATCGACGCGCCGCGTAAATCCTCCAGACAAAGCCGCGCGTCTCGAGGAAACGCGAAGCGCATTACTCGGGAGCAGAGAGGACGGCCCGTTTTCCACCGAAAGGCCAACGGTTCGCCGGAGAAATTTTGTTGCGCCAGGTAATTCGCGTGCCCCTCGGGGTGATTGAATTTTCTCCCACTCTCGAAATTCCACGCACGCCGAAGATGAAAGCCTGACAACTCTCCCCGGAAGTCCCGCGCGCCGAGCCGAATATAAAGCGACGGGGTACTCCGGCCCTGTTATTCGAGGGAAGCTGAGAACGAGATCCCGGAATTTTTAGTACATCCCCGGAGAATGAATTCCGGCAAATTACCGTTGCTCTTTTCGAGGGCCATTGTGATCTACAGGCGAATGAATTCGATACAGGAATCGCCCGCCTCGTTAAAAGGCCAGCGACTCGGGGAAACTTTTGCACGGGGGGCGGGAATAGAATCGGATGGAAGTGTCACGGTCGGTCGGGTTTCCGTCGACCGCATTTCAACGGCACGCGTGTGCATGAAACGGGGCGTCTCCGAGCGGATCGAGACTGTCCGGGTGCACGCGCACAGACGATAATCGAAACTGCGGATCACGCTTTGAGCATCGGACGCGACATTTAATTAATATCGTCCCTCTGCTCGATGAAATGCCGAGCAGGGGGGACCGAGAGACGTCTCTCTATCAAGGCGTCCGAGGGACCTCATTCGGGGCGAAAGATTAGAAGATTGCTTTGAATTGGGTGTGTCGGGTTCGTTTGGGTCGGGGGGCTAGGAAGGCGCACTGTACGGGCGACGTAGAATTCAGATGAAATAGGAAGAGGCTGGGAGAATAGATTTTGCCACCAAGAATGAGTACGTTACGTTGGAGGTTCTAAGGGCGGAGGGACAAGGGTGGTTCAATTCCTCTGGTCTTATCGAGGGGTGGAGAGGTTAAGAGGTCGAGCGAGAATGAAGCGTGGCACCTATATCGGGGGAGGATAGGTTGCTCGGGTAAATGGCCGAGCGGAAATTGTCCCGTAATCCTTCAGCACGCTCGTGTCGTGGATGCGGGAAAGGGCGAAAGAATCGGGAGGGCAGAGGTAGGCGAGGAGGCAAAGGTTAGTGGAGCAAAGGATGAGCGCAGGGTGCGTGGAGCGGAGGCTGCGGCTACTCGGTGGCTTGAAATTGCGAGCCTCCTCTTGGACAGAGGGCGCAAGCCGGACGGTGGCTTTGTCGCGGTGCGTTGAATTCGCCGTACCTAATGGAGTCGAACGAAGGCGAGTGTTTGCCCGAGTAATGAAACCTTTGACATCAGCCTCCGCCGCGAGATAGACGGGGACTTGCGTGCTCCGCGAAATTCACGGCGCTCAATCGCTAGGAACAATGCGCCGCGGAAAGCTGCGATCCGAACGATACCCGAGCGTCCGGCCTCTTCGGGGGCCGAGCGGGGATAGGATTAAGTTAATTAAAACAAACAGTCGCGAAAAAGCTCGGCCTCCGGAAATTGAACTCAGACCGGCGGAATCCCTCTGGCCCCCGAACGAAACGAGCGAGCCAGGGTTGGTATTGATTTTTTCTTAATTATAGTACCGAGTGGCAATTTTGAGCCTGCGGAATTGAACCTCGGCTCGTATATCGATAAAAACGCAACGGACACGACGTACAGCGACCCGGCAACGCGAGTTTTCTCCCACGAATTGCTAGCATCTTTCCAGGCTGATGTATAGATTAAATTTCAGAGGAGTCCCTCTGTTGCCCGACAGGGTTCAATAAGCAGCTAATTTATTGGCTGAAGCGCAAAGAACTTGCCCCTCGAGCGGAGCATAATCTAAAGAGAAGAAAACCGTAGCGTAAGCTCTTTGTCGGAGAAGGTGATCTCGAGAGAGGCATCAGCGGACTCGAACCACCGCGTCCTTCAGGGTGAGCGTACATTTTTGTAGGTAAGCACGGATGAAACGGAGGGGAAGTTCTTTATTGGAGAGCAGCAGCGGCTCTTTGAGCAGCAACACGCACAAAGGTGAGGAATGACGTTGTTGCGAGTTTATGCGCGTCAAGAGAGTTCCTTGGGAGCGAGTTTGCAACGCGGGGAGCTACTTTTAACGTTGAATTACCGCGCCGAGTCTCTCATCGACCCTTACGTCTCCTGGTGACACGGACGATCATCGTCGGCCGATTGGCCGGGGCTGTAACGTGAATTGACATCGCCGGCCGCCTGGTCTAAGCAAGCGCGGCCGCCGCGCCTCGGTGTAAACGCGAGCGGGTCGAATCAATGCAGAAATCAATATATCCGGGTGAAGTAGCGGCGTGGCGTGGACAGGCAAACATCGCGTACAATCCGGCCGTGCTTGCCAGGGAATGCAACAAGTCGCAGACTCCCGCGATCCGGGCTGGAGAGAGCCAGCCGGAGCCCAATTGCCTCGGGCTCGACGTGTCGCTGCACTTTTCTCGATTGGACGACTCCGCGATCTCTTTTCTACGCCCCGAAACAACGCGAACAGCTCGACTAACCGATACGCCAAGTGGACGTGCGCGTCCTTCGCTCCCCCGTTTTCCCACGCTCCGCCGCAATTTTCCGCGACGTCCCTCAGCCGAGACAGCCGAGCGGCAAAGGTATCGCGTGCGCGAAAGAATTGTCGCTTCGACCGGGAAATTCGGGGCAGCTCGCTATTCCGCATTGGTTAAGCCTCTTATCAGGGGGTAGCCTCCCCTTTCCCCGGATAGTCAGACTATTGACGAACCCCCGTCGATACCTTCTCTCGCTGAAATAGATTCCCCGACGACAGTTCGACGAACTGGCCGAGCTTTTTCGACCGGGAACTTTGCTTCCGTGCTTGGAGTGAAGTTTAAAGGGTTCAAAGGGATGAATAAGTGAAAGGGGAGTTTGACAGTAGCTTGCCGATCTATCTACAGCTTTATTCGCGGAACATGGCAAGACCGATGACAGATTCTGGCATGTACGAGGACCCGTCGGTGTTTCAAAGACTCCGGACCCCCGAGGAAGAGTCGGGAAGAGGATGATAGATCATCGAAGGGGATTAGCGTCCCGGCGGAACGGGAGAGGAGGGGCGGCAGGTGCTCGCAGGGGAAGGACGCGTGGATCGCGAGCTCAGATTCTGAGGCTGTGCGAGCGGAACAGTGTCGAATCTGGACTCCCAGGCTCCGTCGATCGATGCCCGGGGCACGCTGCTATATATAACCAGCCCTGCTATCTCTCTCTCTCTCTCCCCCTCGGTCTCTACCACCCACTCAGCCCTCCGTCTCTCTCTCTCCTTCGCCTATGTTTTCAACCTGCACCGTAGGACCCGTGCTTTCCCGCCACCTGGCTTCCCTGCGAGCAGCTCGCTCGAAATCGCTCCCCGTAACCTCGTTTCGCCCCTCTCCTGATTTTATTTTCAAAAAATCGTACGCTATCGACCGCCCGTGAACGCCACTCGCCGAAAATTTGAAGGTTTTTGCACGTGCAGTTATAACGTTCGGCTGAACACTTTGACGGACAGCATTTTCGTTTACCACTCTCCGCCATCAAATCGCAAAAATACTTGACTTTCGAGCGATTTCTTTGCAATTTTGGGTGCTTTCAGAGTGTACTTAGGGTAGACCTGGGGCGGTAGTAACAGGGGGGGTGAATGTAACACGATAAAAATCTCAAAACGTGTAATAGATATTAACATTTTTTATTAATAACTTGAATATTACTTGACATATAGCGAAAAAGTTGCGACTCAATGATGCCAGATAATTAAGTAACATTTCCGTATAAGAGATTTTTGTTATAAATGTAACAGTTGCTGCGTAATCGTTTTCCAAAGTCAAAGTGTTACTACCGCCTCCCCGGTCTACCCTAATTGGAGTTTCGTTCTGTACTCGAAGCTTTCTGACGTCGACCTGCCAGTGCCGCTCCTTTCCATCATCCTGCCGTAGAAAGATCTATACAGGAGCCTGCAGAGAGGCTAAGATTGACTCTCCCGCGAATTCTGGGCAAATAAACCGTCGTTAATTACCCGCGGCAAATGAGCCGGTATTGCGAATGCCTGAGTGCAGTTCGCAGCGTCACTCTCCCGTTGCTGTGTAATTTGATTCAATCGCGGACCTGATCTGCCCGCTGTCCTGTCTATCGAAAGGCTTTCGACGAATCTGCAGCCACTGTTTGGAACGGCCGTGGTCGGCTAATTAGTATGCGACTGCAATGAACTAGCGCTGCCTCTGTGCCTATTATAATCGGGTTGGAGAGGAGAGCGCGGGCCTCTGAAATTCACTGTGTACTTTGCGCCGCGGCAGCTCCGACGCGGCGAGAAACTTTCTTTAATTATGTGAGCATTTCCCTGTTAATTAAATCTTTCCTAACGCCGACCGCCAGCCCCATCGATTCTTCTAACATTCGGCGGCGAGTTTCGCGGAACTTTTCACCATCGTTCCCTTCCCACAAAGGGGGCGACCGATAATTCCAGGTGAAATTGCTAGAGGATATCGGACTCGATTACAATGTCTGAGGATGCAGCCCTACATGTGCCAATGTGGTCGTATAGATTCCTCACTCGACGCAGGCGGATCTAACTTTCTGCACAACGGGTGCGCGAAATACCCGGGCCACCGAACTCGGTTACTTGGCCAGCTGCTTTTTAATCAAGTTCCATTGAACCCTTCCATCCTCGTGTGTCTTTGCACTATAATTTCCCCCGGTAAACGCCTTTGCTGGTACCTTGCTCTTTGCATTATTCCTCTAAATTAATTATCATTACATGTGGCTGAAATTTTTTTTACAACTTACTGAAACGTTAATAAATACGCGTGGATAATTCTGATCGGTAACGACTGTGTAGTTTTTTAGCATCGTCCCTAAATAAAGGCAAAAAATTGGCCTTGTGGACGAGAAAAGCTCCTCAAAAGCTGTCCTCGGCGAAGCTGACGGGAGGATTAACGACATTACGCGGAACCGGATCTAGATTCCGTGATTCCGATGCTTCTTTCCCGACACCCCGTGAGCATTGCACGTGCACCGTGATACCTGAGTTCCCCTGTCCCTCTGATCCAATCAAACTCGAGCACACGACGGCGGGTATCGCGTGTATACGTGCCGAGAGATTGGAGAATCGTATCTGTCGCGAGACCTCTATATGTCCAGCGATTAGTAGACACAGATAGAGCGCGGGAATCGCGGGGAACCGGCGAAAAAAAGTAGGCGGAGAGATTGCATCCAGCGGAGTATTCATTGTGGCGCTGAAAGTGTTTGGCAATTTTATTTCTATTCGGTTGTTTGTTCACTTAGCTTTTCTCCCCGTGCTATCTGGTATCTAAATGGCTGTGGAAATGAGGGAAAAATTGGGACGGAATTCGCATGGAGTATAGAGCGATCTTTATTTAGCCCTGATCTGCACGCCTCATCGGGGTCGTTTCGATTATCGGGGAGGATCTCCGTGTCGGCGGGCGAGCACCTCGCCGCCGCCGGATGTCCAAGAGAAATTACGTGCCCGCGCTTTGTGACTGTACAGTGTACACGAACGAGGAGACGAACAGATCGTAATCGGGAGGGGAAAATCTACGGCTCTCGCGAGCACGCATTCCTCGAACAGTCCCCTGTCCAGGCATCGTGACTGCTAAATTTCGTTAAGTTTCGCCTAACGAGCAGGCGAATACGTATCGATTCATTTGTACGCCCACGAAACACGTTCGTTAGAGGCACAGTGGTTCCTCCGCGAGAGACAGGGAGCCTGCTTTTCCGCTCGAGGTTGCAAAATGCATCGCGACCGCGGGATTTCGCGACTCATCAAGCGCCGAGCGAGGCAAGTTAACGCGCTCCAAAGGGAAGGGAAATGAATTCGTTTTCCTTTGCGAGTGGCGAAACTGCGGAAAGCATCTCCGGCGCTCCGTTTAAAAAGCTCGCGCCGCTGAATCACAAGCGCCCAAGAAACTTCCCATTCTCGCGGAACCTGATGAATCCCTAAGAGACTCTCTCAGTTTAAACACAGCGTAAATACTCTATTCACGGCGGAACGAAGAAACTCGAGGCGGGCAAGTAGTTTGGAGCCAGAATTCGAGAACTGAGCACTTGTCACCCGCTGGTTGATCAGAAGGGTCAACGGAAAGCTCCGTTCCACTGGTAGCCCCTCGAGGCATCGAGACTGAAATAAATGGTAATCCTTTTAGCGGTCGACTCCCCGAAGTACATGCAAAAGGGTCGATGTGACATTCCCTCGATCAAAAGCAGCTTCGCCGCGTCCATTCGTCGGATCGCTGTAAAACTGCGCTCGACATTTTACACGAGTTACGAGCCCCTATTAAACCCTCGCCCAACCCACAGAAACGCGTACGCCTCGAACAGGGGAATCAAGTAAAACCGCTCATAAAGTAGCCAATCGCTTCGTGCCAATTGCCGCTTCATCTTTCCTCTTTCATCCACTCGCCCCTGCGCCGCCTTACCTTGTGCCAGTTCCATGGGGAGATCGCAGCTGGGGACGGAAGCACGAGCATTCATTCCGAACTTAATCAGAGAGAAAACGTACGAGCAAAAAATACGAGGAGAAGCGAGTTAATAGCAACAAGTATAGCTCGCAGCCCCACATTTGATCTCGTTCGTGTTTCGCTCCGTTGCCCCCGATGCGCCCTCGTCGAAGCGAACGGTGCGTAATTTCCGCGGGATTCCACGCTACTTTTGTTCGATTATAAAGGGGATGCCTTAATTGGTAATTCCGGAAGGAGAAGTTCAAGTGAAATACACGCATTATTGAAACTCCAGTAATATTTCGGTTAAATATAATAAATAATGCTCGTTGCAAGAAGAATCTTGGGAGGCTAGAGATTTCGAGTCGGACAAGCCTGTCGCGCGTTCCTCCTTTTTCAACGCCGCCCTTCACCTTTCCGTCATCAACCCTCGCCAAATGACGTGCGAGCTGCTTGCCGCGCGCGCCAACGACAAAAGGCACCGAACGAACATTGCTCGGCACGGAAGGATTGCTTTCGACTAATTTCGTGCACGAGACGCGAGAAGGGTCGAGGTGGCGGCAAGGGGGAAAAGGGGACAAGAACGGTCGCTCCGACCGTGCGAGAAATTCACAAGCTGGCGGCTGCGAATGGATTTGATACAAGTGTCACGAGGCGAGCGTAACACGCGTGACGCTGGCGTGAAAAATTCACCGCTCGGTCCCGGTGTAAACGACCGTGTGCGAGCCGTCGAATGACGCTCGATCGCGTGTTCGACGATTCGAGCGCCGGTTAAGCGAACGCTCCATTACCTGGCCGGTGTTTTTCGGTGCGAGAAACCAAATATTTCCCGTTCATCGGTTTATATCGCTCGGGTTCTTTCCCTCCCCTTTGCCGTTTGCTCTCCAGCACAGGATGCCCCGTTTGCATTTATAAAAGGACGTGCCTCGCGGGGGACGCGGAGTCCAGGAACAATTTCATCCCCGACGCAATGTCATTTGTGCGCTCAACCTCCGCAACGAGACCGCAAAGTGATTTTCGCAGGAGACACTTTTTGCTAGACTTTACTGTCTACCCGGTTTTACGGCGACGTGTGTATTACGCGCGGTCACCCCGGTCCCCGGGAAAACTGTGCGGATGGAGTCTATGAATTACAGTAAAGCAAACTTGCCAGTGAGGTAAAAATAATACGAGGGAAGGATTGGGTGCTGCATACGAAAATATTCCCGAGGGCTTCTTTGGGAGAGTCGTAATACAGAATACTAGGTATTTGAATCGTGGTAGTTGAACTTTAGGATCGCTGGCGCACCCAGAGGAGGCCAAGTAGAAGCTTTGTAAAATGAAGAGAAAAGAAAACTGGATTTTATTCTTTAAATAAATTTTATTGAATTCGCATTAAGAATATTTTTATCTGCTCAACTGGGCTCCCCTCAAGATTAAATCCCGAGTGCGCCATTGTTAAGAAAATACTTTCAAGATACTAAATTCTGTTTTGGAAGAATTTAGAGGGTTGAGATGGAAGTGGCCAATTATTAAGGCGAAAGCGAGCAGATAGTTTGTGTTATTTAATAGTTACCTTCCAGTAGGTATGTGAACCCCGTGGACGTCCTAGGGACGCGGAAGAGAAGTTTATCCGTCAGCTGGTCATCATAGTAATCGGTGCTCGAAGATCCTCACAATCACTAAATCACTGTCACTGGACGCGTAGCTTTAAAATTGCGGTGTACCATCGCGTCCACGACACTCAGCCCTGACAACCGCGTTTCAGCAAAGGCCGATGATGTGGCGGCTAAATTCGCGCGAACGGACAAGGCGAACGAAAAGAAAAAGGGAAACGATACACTAAGCTTCTACGCAGCTACGTATACGCGCTCGTAAGCGCTCGACGGTCGCTACACTAACTGCCCGCTTCCCTTGCTTGAATTTCGACTACCCCGACCGCCGTGCTTGCGCCAGCCAATCATCGCCGACTTGCGCGCTAGCGTACCGAGCAACCCTTCGTCGGCCACCGCGCGAATTGGCAACCCCGTCACTTTCCCCAACCATGACAGAGTAATGTGTATGTTGGGATTTTAGGTCCCAGAGAGGGCCCAGCTTGTGGGTTAGGGTGGCTCTTATTTTCGACTTTGGAATTTTCTTCACGACACCCCCCGGAATACTTCGAAATAATAAAGAAAATGTTTGTAAAGTTTCGGCACGATCGGATAACGGAAAAAGGTGCCCCTGGCCCTTAAACATTTAAAAGATTATTTAACAGATCGCGAAGTCGATTTTATATAATATCCTCCTAGTTATTGATTACATAACAAAAATATGTAAAACAAAAGTTGTAGTTTTTTTATATAAAATCGACTTCGCGAGCTGTTAAATAATTATTTAAATGTTTAAGAGCTCAAACTTTACACGGATTTTTTTTTTAATTATTTCGAACTATTCCGAATGGTGCCCCGAAGAAAATTCAAAAGCCGAAAATAAGAGCCACCCTAGCGCGCACTCATGCAACACTCACACAGAAGCTCCCTACACTGTTTGTAGCCTTAAGTAAACAATTTTATTAGTGCAATTGGTTTACGCAGTGATCTATCGTGCATCTGGAGAATGCCTCGAATCAGAGATTGCAAATAAGCACGTGAATAATCAAATTCAAATAATCCCACGCATAACCTTTTTCAGCGACTTCCTACTTACAATAGAAAAAGTAGCTACTGCGCAGTTTTATAATTCACTAATGTGTCCGCTAGATAGCTGCAGTCGTTGGGTCCACGATGAATATTCAAAGTGCTTTTAAATACACTAAATCGACACTATTGTTGCTACAGTTAGTAGAACGATGAGTGTTGCCGCTGTAATGGATACACCTGCGCCCTGAAAACTGTAACTTTCTTACAATCATGAATTGTTACCGAGAAGTTTGACCTGTCCGCTCGTAGGAATCTTCCACCGCCGTTCCACGATTGGCCCATTTCAAATATCGCCGGCAAATCGCGCCCGACTCCGTGGCCCGCCGTCAAAACAAAACAACATGGCTGCTACTACGCACAACGGGCAGTAGACCGGGATGCTTGCTAGCGAGAGATTTGATCGGTGAATAGAAAGTTTCGATTGATTCCCGCTATTGACATGATCATCGTACTGTTCCACGTGCTGTACCTCTTCGGCAAATTTGTATACCAGAGATATCGGGTGAAGAGGCAGCCTGCCGTGGACGATGTCGTAACTGATACAGAAGCACGATTCGATACCTCTGATACCTACACGATGATGGACCCAGAGGCACCTCAGGATGACGAAGAGAAGCCTCTGAGATTTTTCCCGCCGGCGTATGTGCAGAGATACGTCGCTGTTACCGATGTACTAAACGACACGAAATATCGAGGAAAGCTACGCAAGGTACCACGCACGTTTCTCTTTTATTTCAATCGGCCTGCCTCAGGATTTACCGATTTCTGTTCTCGTCGCAGGTTGTTGACTTCGGATGTTCGGAGCTCGAGTATCTGGTCTATCTGAAGAACACAACTGGCGTGGAGGAAATATTATGCGTAGATATCGATAGACGGACTCTAGAAGCTTACAAGGAAAAGGGTGCTCCATTAATCGCAGAATATTTACACACCAGGACGTCGCCTCTCGTGATTGAAATATGCGAGGGCAGCGTCACTTACAACGACAAGAAACTGGAGAAGACGGATGCCGTGATCTGCATAGAATTGTGGGTTCCCGCTCGATATATAAATGTTACGCATGCTCTTGTTCCGTAGAAGGTGCGACAAATATTTTGACGCTTCAGGATCGAACATTTGCATCCAGACACTCTGGAGGACCTCCCTTACAACATATTCGGATTCATCAAGCCAAAGCTGGCGGTGATGACGACGCCGAACGCAGACTTCAACGTGCTGTTCCCGAACTTTTCGGGGTTCAGGCACTCTGATCACAAGTTTGAGTGGAGTAGGCAGCAATTTCAAGATTGGTGAGCGAACAACGTCTGTTTTCATCTAATCGGTAGCCTGACGTCTGTATTTATCCATGAACCTTGCGATGTTAACAGGGCAGAAAATATCACCGTGAGATATCCGGATTACGTAGTAACCTTTGAAGGCATTTGCAAAGGCCCAGCGGGCACGGAACATTTGGGATGTTGCTCTCAAATGGCGGTGTTCCATCGCCTCAGCGAGAAAGACAGCTGTAACGTAGGCGTGGAAGGTTTGTTTAAGACGGTCGCCGTGCACGAGTATCCGTTCTGCACAGACAATCGTTCGGACGAGCAGAAGATCCTTGACGAGGCCACGTATTACATCCGCTACTTGTCGTTTCAAGATTGCGAGATGGAGGAAGAAGTGCCATTAGAGAAACTACTGCACATGTTGAGGAGCTTTCGCATTTCGACAGACGTATTACAGACGATTTTAGAAGAAGCTGGTTGGGCGATTACGAACCGCGATATTGGTCCAGTCGTATTGGTGCCGCCAGCCTCGACGTACTCCGACTACAGCACCGTGGAAGAAGCCCTGTGGTCCAACTACTCTGCTACGGATGAGGAAGACAATTGGAACAGAGAGCCTGGGCCACCGATCAATTCCAACAGACTGTTAGAAGAAGATTCCGTTCTCAATACTTGGGACAACTGGGGAGAGCCGAGCATCATTATCCCGCAGAATTACTCTGTCGCCGAAGACAGTACGTCTCTCTTCGATGTAGAGAGCCTTCCGTTGGACGGTATCTCCGAAGTGACGAGGGACGATGAGACTCCGAAAGAGCTTATTAAGACCAGCAGCAAAGAGACTCTGGAGCCGATACCTTCGCTTTCGAGTAACATTGGGAGTGTAGATGATCTGAACGATTCGTTCAACAACGTTCCGTCAGATTTAAACGAATCGACGGCGTCATCCGATTCATTCCTTAACATGAAATTGGAGGATATAAAGGAGGGCTCGTTCCTCGAGTTTCTTAATCCCTCTAGCGCACGGGACAGCGAAATATCGAGGACCGTAGTAAACCTGAATCGTACGTTAGATTTTCAGCAATACATGTCCACGTCATGCGCATCCACGTCGCCCGAATCGTATCTTCGAATGGACCAGCACTTAAAGGATGACAGCATGTGCAATCAGAGTATGAGCGCTTACTGGATGCTGAACGATTCGATCGATCAAGCAAATGAGTCTAAAGACGGGGAATGTAAAGCGGTGGCGATGAAAGAGCTTCATTGCGACGATGACTTTCATAGTGTATATTTAAACAAGTCGCACAAGGAGAGCGAAGATTCCGATTTGGAAACTTTAAACAGTAGTACAAACGTGAGTACAAGACATGATAGCGCTGCGTCGAGGGGAGACGAGTCGCAATTAAACAGCAGCGTATCTTACGCCAGTAACACTGTGATAGATAATCAACCGCAGTTCACCAGTTCACCAAAAATCGGCACAAAAGTAAGCACGACAAGCAGCCGAAGGTCCCTCGACCGTGGGGCACAGAAAAGCGGTAGCAACTTATTAAGCGCCATACAGCAACTTCAAGTAACAAGACTTAGTAGCAATAATACATTAGAAAGTAGCAACGCGTCTTCGAAAAGTAATAATGATTCTAGTATTCACGTGGAGTCGACTGTTATGTGTAGCGGGATAAAGGAGCTACACAATGGCCCTCAGGAATCCACGGGTCAAAAGAGTATGGAAGTGTTAAAAAATAATAATGCCATCGACAATACGCTTACCGACAGCGACACATCGACAATAGGTTCTACATTAAATAGTGATAAACAGACGAGGAAGGAAGCGTGTATTACGGGTCCTTTATGTGGCGACGATAGCGCGAACGTTACCACGATTGATGAAGGAAGACAGACTGCTATACATTCGGCAAGATGTAATACAGAATCTCGAGTGACTGATCAACCGCTGACCGTTGAACAGGAATCTCTCGTCGATTTGATTCACGAGGGAAATACTGATTCGAGCTCTGAATCATTAAAGGATATTCTACAGAAATTAGATAGTATGCGTAACGATGCCAAAGACGTTAGTGCCATAAGTAACATGTCTCTCGTATCTAGCTCTCACAGTGTTCAATCCACGTCAGTATTAAAAGACGAGAAACAAGTCAACTGTAAGGATGTAAAACCAAATGCTCTAGAAGTAACGGAAGGTATCGAGGCGAAGCCTTCTTCGCCGGAAGAATCCGTGGATACGCCTCCAAACAGCTGGTCCCCGGAAGTGATGGACTCTGGTTACCCGAACTCTGCGTCTGCTCAAGATATGACGCCAGAGTACGATCTGTCGAGCATAGCGCAGGACCAGATATCCGATTCTGAGCCACCGAGTATAGCAGAGGCGCCTAGGGTTGGTGCGCTGGAGCCTGTCGAAGTTGAGAATGGCGATCTCGCGAACAACAATAGGGACGGGGAGGGTAACAACATGATGGCTGTGCAATTGAACGAGTTAGAAGATTTGCAGCCACTGATCGATGTACTGGAAAACGATCTTGAGAATGAGAACGACATTTACGCGTTGGAGAACGATTTTCCCATGTGGCTGTTGAGAATACTCGACATGGCCAATCCTATGGACGTTGATATTCAGATGAGGAACCGCAGGGAAGCGGGGTTCCCGGATAGAGCACCAGGTGATTGTTTCACGCCTGTTGCCTAAATTTCGTGTATCAGATTTGATCGCTTTCTTCGCCTGGTCTGACCGGAGTTCTTTCTGTTACAATTAGAAGGCGACGGCGCGTATGGAAACATGGAGCAGGACGAAGGTTTCAAGAGCAGCTCCGAGGAGGAGGACAGCGATTTAGAGAACAATGAGATGGGGGATGACGATAACAGTGACCTAAATGAAAACGCAGTAAATAGTGATAGCAGGAATGATCAATGGGCCGCTGGTGGCACGTGATACCATTGAAATGATTATTATCTAGACCTAGACGATACCACATATCCTTCAGTATGTACGCAAGTGTCTACGGGTAGGAGTGAGAAGGTAATATCTTCTAGACGGTATTTATTTCCTTTCCTTTTACATTCTAATCATTATAATATTTAATTGCGATTGAGTTTCCACGAATACTTGAGATATATATATTTTTTTAATAAGTTATTACTGGGATATAAGTACAGCGTTGTGAATATTTCTAAGCAACGATCGACAAATTTGTTGAGAAAGGGATTGATTTTTAGTTTTATAGAAGGAAAGAATCATTTCGCTTTATTTTTTGCTTTACTTTCCCCGTTGAGCTTTTCTCGTTCTTGCATCCCATCTATTGACGAATTAGTGTTTTCGGTAGACGTAAAGCAGTGCTTCATTACCATTTATAATCTGTACACGGTTGTACATTACCAGTAAGAATTCGCTTGTTACCACTCGAGACATTAAGGTGTCGACTTTTGAAAAAGGATATATATACATATATTTTCTTACGATTTTCAAGACCTTTTCTCATCGTGTCGTTTGTTAAGTGCCGTAAGATGACGCGCTGTTTTACCTTTGTATGGCATTACGAAAGTTTATCGATACGTTACAATTTATTTCGCCTATTCGTCTACATTTATCTATTTAATAAAGCATTGCGTTGATATTTATGACGGTTGAAAAAATCTCTACAAGACTAAAAACTGCATATCGTTGCGTTCACACGGTTGCCGATTTTGGACGAACACGTATAAATAAAATAGTATCTTCCAAATGAACGGACTAGTTCTTCGTGTATTGTGGACCCAAGCGTCGTTTTAACAACGTCACCAAAAAAACACTTGTCAATTAGACAGATACGATATCTTTCTTTATTTCAATAATAGTGGAATGACATTACAAGGTGTACAGTGATACATACGTAGTAATTCTAGAATCTTTACATGACCTGTTAGTAGCTTATCTGTATAGAATATTGGTTTGTCTTCCTTTTAGTATTTACAGAAAGTAGATCTTCCATTTCTTGTAAGATGCAGGACTATCGTTTTATTTTTCAACTACTGTATGAGTCTCTAATGCGACCATAAACTTCACTTTAGATCTCATATTATTCGGTAAATATTATTTCGACAAACATAAATCCAATTAAATTATTTTAAGAAGAAAGGTATATTATCGTCGCCAATCTCTTCCGCAAGCTTCGCCATGAAAGATAATGGCACGATATTCAACTGCTGAGACCGTAAACTCTTCAACGATCATTATGGTGTCAGCAGCTCGAAACTAATTAACGCGCGCGGATTTTACGAACGAATGATGGCACTAATTACCAAGCTACAGGAAATTCTCCTTGCATGATCGCCAGATTTTTTATTAATTTTATAATCGTCACTCTCCCCACCAAGTGATTTGGATAATTTTTAGTTCTTTCCCTGCCGGGTCCAGAGTGGCGATCTTACAACGAGAATTTACTGCAGCTCGCGATCTAAGATATGCTTTCGAGTGTATTCGATTAACGTGATCGTTATTCGTGTCATATTCTTTTGTACGTAACGGGAAGATTGATTAAATTCTGATCTTAATTAGTGCCTTAACGTAATTTATGGCCTTACGTCTGGCTCGCACAGACTCTGTCGAAACGAAGCGGGGATGGCAATTGGATATGAACTATGCGAACTCTCGAAAAGTGAACAAAAGAAACAGAACGGTGTCCCATATCACGAAAGATGATAGCACGTCTGATAATACCGTCCTGTTGCTTCGCTGACAAACAAACGGGGATATGTATAAAAAAAGGAAATTGAACAGCTCGATATGTTACGTATGGCGATTCAGAAAGTTTGCTTGAAAGCGCGTACAACAAGAAACAAGACACACCTTTCGAAGGGGAGAAACGTACTGGTGTTATTTCGGAATGTCGCCGTAATGAGTCGGTACAAAAAAGTAAATGAAACTGCAGCCGGAACAATGGAATCTCCAATTTTCTGCAGCCTATGTCGCGTTTGTTAGTTGCCCGAACGTACTGTATATGTACAGCAGGATCCTATAGCGCTTCTATCGTGTCGCCTCTTAGACTAGTTTCATACAAAACTTAGCAGCGTACTTATCACTAACATCTATTGTGTAATATCTCGCTGGATTACGCGTGAAACGCATCCCGCCTGCTAATCAACACGATTGGCTTGGCGACGGGACACCCTAACTCTCGCGTGAAACGTGTCGCTAAAGCGCGAGCGAAAAAGAAAAATATCTTTCAATGGATAACAAATATACGCGACGAAATTCAGGTATAAAATGAGTATACTCGAAAAAAAAATAACAAACTCTTAACAAGAAATATCTCTGGTTCGAATATCATTATGGTGGGATAAAGCTGCCCTCGCTAAAAGCGCGTGACAAACGCCTGACGAAAAATACACCGAGCACGTGTCCTTAGTAGACCGAGTAGAATACTACGTGTAATCGTGGACGTTCATTGCGTATTCTAGTTTCTGTCTCAAGTAGATCTCCTTGTAAAATATTAGCTCTTCCTCCGTCGCTCTGCCTGGTCACAGTCACATTCTTTTATACCCCATTACCGTGATCCAGATATCTTTTTAACTTAACGTACATTCAAGGTGTTAGCGTTATTAGTGACCAGTGCTTCTACTCTTCACCGGTCACTTACAAAGGAAACGCTAGAGGTTAGACACTAATACCGCGATCACCTTGCGTGCATTGGGATTCAGACTGATACTCACTGCATCACACAACCTCTTTGAGATTATCTCGCGTATCACGGCTACGGGAATGTATCAAGTGATGCATGTCACCTCCTGGTGCGCTGTCCCGTCTCAGATCCTTCATCAAGGAAGGGGCCATCCCCTCCCTTTTATTCGCCGCCTCTTTAATGCTGGACAATGTTTTACTGAGCCACGGCCAGCTGTTCCTCGCTGCTTGAAGTTCGGAAGCAGTTGCGTGCAACTGATGCGTCAAATCCTGTAAAACGAGCAGGGTTAATGACTCTAGGCTTCGAAAGAAGGTAGTTTGTAGCAAGGAGACCCTTGGTTACCTGATTTCTGCACTCAGCCTCAACATGGGCCAGCTTCGTCTGCGCCAGCTCCAATTCTAGTTCTCGCACCCTCTCCTGCACCCTGTGCAACATTGGGTCTATCCGATTCTCCAAAGGATGCGAGATATCTGCCAGTATGTTGGACGAATCCATTAAGCAACTTCTGCACTTCTCGCACTTGGAAACCTTAGACTGCAAAGAACAATTCCTTATGAAGATTGTGTGCGAAAGAAGCTTGAATGACGCTTACCCGTAATTCACTGAGGGTGGTCTTTGCAGCATTGTAGTCGTCCTCCAGGCGTTGACAAATCTAAAACAATTAGATGTAGGAAACATTCTGCTGATATTTTATTTGGGGAAGCGTTTGTGTGCGTGTACCTGTTTGTATTCAGTAATGATCACATTGCTGCGACGACTCTCTGCATCCGCCCTCGCCACTTCTCGTTTTAGCATCTCTTTAACTTGAGCCAACTCGGCTTCTAGTCTCTGTTTCTCTTCTTCATTCCTGGCCACTGTGCCCCGTAGCTGCTCCACTTCGTTGCTGTACTCGTCCGCGTTCTCCTGCGCCTCTGTATCGCAGACACGTATATCACACGTCAATTAATAGCCTCCTCCAATGTGCAACGTAACAGAGCAGAGCGTAAACTATTATCTATTTATATGTAGCATTTAGAACGACGTATATTAATCCCGCAGTTTCTTTGTTTGCCGAGGAATATACTATTAACTATGGTATTGAAAAGGTACGGTTGCGTAAGAATTTTGTTAGCACAGCCTTACTCTTTATCGAAGCTTTTACGGTGTGGCTCATTACCGCGACAGTGAAATATTTAAAAGCAGATGGCTTCGACGCTACTGACGGACACGCGATATCGTACAAAAGCAGATACCAATGTTCCACTGCACATTTCCTGTGCAGAACATACCATGGGCCAATTTTAAACTGCTGGCACAGCTGTTAACTACACGGTCGGTACCCACTTATAGCTCGCGGTTAATGTGTAGATATGGTGCTGATAAATGAAATTTGAACGCACTCAAGTTCCATGGAACAGAGTATGCCAGCTGAAAACTATATTGTTTTACGTTCTATCACATTTTACGTGATCTTAAGATCACAGTGCCATTGGCAATGGATATAATTGTTACTCCACCTAATTATTTGTTATATTTATCGTCGCATTGCCAGTGTTTGGCGAACGTGTTGATCCCCAGTTAGACTCCGTGACAATTCTTACAGGACAGTTAGTAGTTAGTAAAATGAAAGCTAAAAAGCGAATAGACATTTATACAACTGCCTTATCTCATGCACTTCCAACTAAAGCATTTCGAGTGGGACAGGGTGTGCACAGGTAAAGAGACAAAACTAAGAAACGATATTCTAAACGGACGATTTATTTCCAACAATTAATAAATAAAAAAGTTTTTGTATAAAAAATCAGTACAAGACAGTGTAGAATACGAAGCAGTTCTGCCTAGTAAGCATGAAAACATTTATTATATACAAACAACACAAGAATCGAAGGAATTTATAAATATTACAAAATAAATAGTTCGATAAAGAAACCAAAGCAGTGTATTAATAATCTTCTAATGTTGGTTTTCCGTTTTTTTCTCTCTTTTTCTGAGATTTCTTTACACTAACAAGTATGTTGCATCTTTGTCTTTTTTAATGGCTAATTGTATTTTCCTATACAATTCTTATCGTTCACACTACGTTAAGAGTTGTATACCGATCAACCACCACCTGTTTTGTGCAACAAATGTTTCCTCGGTAACAGAGAGCAAAGTGAATTACATTGTGATATCAAATGATTTTTGCGAAGGCCAACTTATAGTAGTTTCTTCGTGAGACTAGAACGAGACACCTTATGCTTTGGTATGCGAGCATATACGTAGTACGCGAGTACGTTTCCTTTTAGCGTTTAATTAGCAATAAATGGTTGCCAGTTTTTCTTTAGAAATCGAGATTAGCTGAACGACTTTTCCATTTGGTCTATTCTACCTCCATCTCAGTAAACGAGAAGCGTCGCGTGCGAGTTAAACTTCCATTTAAGTCATTTGATACACAACTCACATAGTCGAAAGAAACTTTAATTCCGAAACACAGCGACGAAGCTGAATCGTGTAAAGCTTCAGTGTAAATAAATGTAGATTTACAACCACCTGACAACGTTTCCTCGACCGTATGCAAACTTTGCACATGCACATGAGGCAACACCATTCTCCGCTGGTGTCGCACGATTTACCGGGTCTACAGTGGCATTAGTGAGTGTGTCTTTGTGTGTGGCTCAAACATAAAATATGAAGTTACCTTTCAGCGTCATAAACTCTGCCGCGTACTTCTTCAGTTTCTTTAACGTAACCGAGCAGGCTAACTTCATAACGTACCGCGACACCTCTTCGTTCCGGCAACGTTTCGGCAGGTGCACCCGGAAGTATTTCAATATACTCTCGAAATCCAACTGAAGTAGCTCCTTTTTGCACAGCTAAAGAAACACGCATCTTTATCCTATGACATGTTCCAGGAAAACAATGTGGAAATTGCAGCTACGCGATTCAGATCTTACCATTAGCAACGCAAGAGCGACTTGGAACAATGTATCGAGTCCTTGCAAAAGAAATACATCCAGGATATGAAAGACCAGATAAAGTGGAAACCTGGCTGTAAACAGGGTTAAAAACCATTGTGCAGCGAACATGTGTGTTTCTACGCCACGATCACAGAAGTGTTTGTAAAGTTCTGGCAACTGGTCCTAAAAGGGCAAAAGTGATTGTAAATAATCGTTCTCGTAATTGTCCACTCCCGTGCAAAGAATAAGCGACTGACCTCTATTAATCTATTAAGCTGGTAAAATCGCATGTGGAGATTGTCAAATCTGTCCTTGTACAAATCTCTTAGACCGTAGTCGTACATTAATTTAACCAAAACACAGAAGGCTTGTTCCTCCGGCATCTACAAGAAATACCTAACGTTTTTCTTCTCATTAAGCGCCCTAAATAAATCGCTGTTGCAGCCGGAGCATGACGATTACTTACGTGAAGCAGTAAACTAGCAACTAAAAAACTAAGTCCCTGGCAATATCCGACCTCCTCGTCGTACACTGCGTACGCTTTACTTATTCTGTACAAAGAATCTTGCCCCAAACCACCAGTTTCTTTGAAAAAGTCATGGGCAGGAAATGTTCGGTTAATGTCTCTTAAAATAACGCTTTCGCAACTGCTCTCCTGTAGATGCGCCGTAACACAGTTATCGCATTCATTATCTGCACTTTCTAGTATATTATTGCCCGACTTACCTTGGTAATTAACGTTCTATATCTATCCATCATTTCTTGCGAGTTATCGCAATTACTTAAGCGCTGCCATACCTCGCCGCGCAGCGCCTCGGGAATGCCTTGCTTTGCAAGTTTTATGAGAAGTTTCGGCCGTTGTTCGTTAACTTGCCAACTGTCCAGAACTTCTGCCCAGCTGGCCAGCTCATCCGCCGAGCAATCTTTCGATACTTCGCCCGTACCGCTCAACATCGGTTCATCTCCGTCTGAAATAAAATTCAAATATATGAATAGATTGTTTATACCGCTCTCCGCTAATTCAGATGCAAAGAATCTAAAGTTTCTTTCTCAACCTGAATCTATTTCTTCCTTGGGCGTAAGTGTGTCGATGCTAGTTAAAGAGGGCGATCGAATCAATGATGCTAAATTTAGAGCAAGGTTCAATCTGTTTCTGTCTAATTCTCCAGAAGTTTCTATACTTTGTACTTCATAGTGGACTTCCGTTCCGTCCCCAGATATTATTTCTTTCGAATTAAGGTAAAATTGCTGTACAAGGTTTCGCTTATTAAAGTACCAGAACCTCTCGTTCTGCGGGAACACTTTGACTGACGTTTCTATTATGAACCTAACGGGTTCCCGGATGTCGCGTATCACTAAATCAACAGCGACCGTCATGAATATCTTCCCTTCCCTGGGGGTCTCTACGTTAAGGGTCTCCAAAGCTGGATCTGCAGGATCCCAGTGCCCGGATATGTTGTAACATTGCTTATCTTGTATTATTGGACCACTGTTGACTTGCATCTCAAGCAACCGCATATCGCTGTGCTTAACATTGCGACCAGGACTGACGAGCACTCCGAAACACCTTTCCACTTCCAGCGTAATTCCTCCTTCCTTACTGGACACTTGCTGGATACTCAAGCAGACCTGCTTGAAAACGTTACTTCTGAGTTTGAAACAATTTCTGTCCTTAGGAACTGTACCGAAGCTCCCCTTTCCGTCGTCCTCTTTTATTTCCATTGTCACTTCAAAAATAAATACTCGAGAATTGTTTTTCTCGCTTCCGATGTTGAAACCATTGAAATCGCTTCCCGTTAAAGAACTGGTCATCGATCGTGGTATTCTGTGAAACGCTTTGGAAAAACAAGCAGAGACTTGGCCTACCTACAACGAAACAATACATTCTTAAACGTGTTCGGGAGAATTTTAAACCCGTGCATGTGAGAGAGTATTACGAACGTACTGCTTCTGGTATATCACAACGAAAAACATGACATTGATAAATGGCAGACTCCAATGTATCCCCATGAGACCATGTGAAAGCAAAACATGCCGCACACGATCCGGAACTTTCTCCGCGTGCGTAAAACAGGATGCGTTGCACTTCGTAGTGCGCGATTGGTTGTTGCGTTGCAGCGTCGTATGAGCTGCAAGCACGGAAACCGATGACACAAGATGCGGTACGAAACGCGACATTCTGTTAGAATTCTCTCTGCTTATACGTACACAACGGAACCTTGAGAGCTACTAGGCACAGAAACAGATACTTTGATCCCTAGATTAAGGGACTGCTCTGCGTTTAGTATGCTCATGTTGCGCTGTATCTCACACTCTGACTTTGGTGCATTTATTGTTGCGGATCCCAAATAAGTGACACCGTTGAAAATAGTACACTCTTGCTGGACGTGAGCTAGAGAATTTGTTTCCAGAATACCAATGCTTTATGTTTTCATCTTTCATAATTGCCAGCCGTCGCTTAAATAAAATAGCCTGTACCTTCGTCTGTGTAATCTTCCGGCTTCATGATATCCTGCTTCTCCGACGCGATCATACAAGAACTTACATCATAAAATTGACTGTGCCCCACTTTCTTCGACTTTGGTTGATTCTGCTGTACGCTGCTGACAATTTTATAGTCGTTGCTTTCCATCTTCGAGTCCTCCGTCAATACCTGCGGTTTTATCAGTCGTTGGAACAATTATCAACTTCGTAAGTAGTGACAAAGATAACGAAATATAGCTGGCGTGCCTACGAATATAAACGAATGTATGCAAACCTCTTGAAGATTATTTTGAAGATCTTCCAGATTGCCGTTGTTGGCAATTTTCAACATAGGTGATTCGAGCAAAGTTTGCTGCTGCTTGCCGTTGCCTCTGTCATTTACAAACTCGTACTCGTCGCTTGTCGCCACTGATTCCACTGATTTAACACTCATACTATCCTCCATAACTATGCCTACAACGTCGAGCATAAAATTATCGTTGTCACAACAAGCGAGAGGGATCGTGCAAGAACTACGTCTACGAAACTGCGTATTTCTTAACAGCGGCAAACAATCGGGGCGCAAACTAAACAAGAAATGCTTAGAAGACCAATGGCACGAATGACGGCACAAGAATCTAAAGATAAAATTCAGTGTGCTTCAACAGTGCACGCAAAAGAGATACATAATATTTGTATTCTATATATGGAATGAGATCAAATCAAAGGAGGAATGCACTTTTCACGAATGAATGCACTTGATTCGTTATATCGCCCACGTATAATATAATGATTTATTTTTAGCAACCTGGGAATACCATCTGAGTAATGAATTCGATGATAACGAAACGGAAGAATCTCGACCACCAACGGATTTCCCTGAACGGTCGGGCGCAAAGGCCCCGATTATTTATCGACACGATCCGTTCGGGTGCAAGCAAATATGAATCCGCTGGCTCGCTGGCGTAAAGCGAAGCGTGGCTCGCGCGTGCAAAAATATTCGACGCGACATCGCTAAAAGTCACACTAACTCGAATTCATAACGTTGTATTGCCAGTCGAACGTTTCGGTTGTTAATCATCTGATTATCATTCTCGAGGGAGCCGAGAATCGTGCGCTCCTCGGTCGTCCCCGTGCGTGCGCCGTACGATCTTTCCTTTTTATTTGCTCGCCTTTAGTCGCACCCCCAGCAAAGAACAGGGATTACCCTCTCGCTGGATCCAAAAATTGCGGGGACACCGGTGCCTCTTCTCGCTTTGTCGTTCATTAAAGCCGCGGACACACCCCGATTCCTCGATCCTCGCATCGATCTATCCACACGCTCGTACGGTTCCTTTCTCCACCGTGCCACGGTAAACGTTTACATGATTTCACTGGTCGCCAAAGTGATCCCGTTTGACAGAAAAGACAACCTTGGCGTCGGCCATTCGAGCACTAAAGTCCCGGAAGTCTGCCTCGCTACGACGAATTGCGGACGAGGTTGACTCGAAGCGCGCAACAACTTCGAATCGACTCTGACGTTTTATCGCCTCGTGCCGCGGATCTTTTATATTTATTTATAAACAGGATCACCCTCGCCGCACTCGAGTACGACATAACGATGGAAGGGGCAGGCGCGAGGGCGGATATAGCAACACGAAGAAAAAAGTGTAACGATAAAACCGTTCGGTTGTAGTGTAAGAAAAGTGCAAAACAGGGAAAGGAGCTGGATAAAGGGAAACAGCAACGAAAACAATAATATCTGCTTAAAAAAGACTATCGAGGCGAGCCTTCCGAAGAATCAATTGCACCAGAGAAAAAACACCTCGAATCCCTTGAATTCTTAGAGCATATAAACACGGAGGCGGTAGAAAGAGAAAAATATTCATGAGTCACCCTCTCTCTTTCTAACATTAAAAAAAAAACGCTGTCGCCCCTGGCGCTAGAAAAAGAGAGGGTGTCCCCCATGTATATTTTTCTCTTTTTACCACCGTCTACATTTTCACCCATTGCATGCTTCCTCCATGTTTATATGCTCTAAGTTTGAATTACTTAAAGGTACGTTTATTAGTTTCAGAAATAGAATCAACGTTACATGGTTTAGTCTCTAAATGGACAATTAAATAATGTCTTGGGAATATTGATTTAAACTCTCGTTAAGTATGTAATTGATTTGAATTTGGGGCTGTCAATAGGGTGAATAAACGTTGTCGGTAAAGTAGACAGCGAAATTCGAAAAAGTTATGAATGGCTATGGTACAGTCTCGACGCGTAGCACGCAATCTTCTCGAAATCTATAGTCACATTTCACGTGACAGCAGGTCGCGAACGTTTTATATTCATTGCGGCACCTTTTCTTTTCAAACGTTCGTTTCAATTGGAGGAAACGTCGCCCGTTTCTTTGACGAAACGGAAGTCATTCGACGGCAGCGACAGAGCGGCTTAAACGCGCGCTGGAAACTGTCCCCAAGCGTTGACCAATCGGATAGCTTGTCGCGTTCATGGCGCGTTGCTCCTGTGGCCAATAGGATCCTTGCTCGAGGGACAGCTTGCGCGGACTCGCCGGCAGGTGGCGCGGCTGCGTCGGACAGCGAGTTGGAGTCGAGACGCGTCAGTCCACAGACGACCTCCGTTCCGTCGAATGCGAGGAAACGTTTTTATTTCTGTGCCCCTTAAAATTTTCGGTCTCCCGCATCGAGGCTCGTTATAATATCGTGTTTCCGGAGGTGGCCGAGCTTGTGATCATGAAAAGTGTGAGGATGTGCGAGGTCGGCTAGCATCGACGAGAATCGGGACGAAGTCGAAGACGAGTGAGTACCATTCAGAGATCACGGCTTTTCCCCCTTTGCCTCTTTTTCGGAGGCGTCGCGTATCTGCCGTCGTTTATAATCTCGCGGTCCACCGCGATCCCGTCAGCATCCGAGATCGTCGCCGTGAGATTTGACAGGTTCCTGGGCCAGGGGCCGTACGCTGGCACGAAACGTCAAGGGAGAGACGAGAGGAGAGGTTATAAAGTCAAGAACGGAAATTGTCCCGCACCTGCCATCATGAGGCGATAGCTTTGTATTTCTGTGGAGCATCGTATCGCCTGCTCGCGAACCGTTCCTCCTCTCCCCGGCTGTGTCTCGTGCTCTCAATGGACCCTTTAAAACCCGTGAAACCGTCGAATAGCATCTTGACGTTACGCGACGCGTTGCCTCGAGTATGTACGCACGTACTGTTTGCCTGTGGCACTTGAGCAGGGGAAAAAGCAGGTGTACGTACACAGTTTGAACGGGAGCACGCGATACGGGTGCGATGTGTCTCGTTTGTCGCTGATAAAGTCGTTTAGCGAGGAGTGGTAGGGATCGTGTCGTTAGCAGGATGTCCATCGACGAGTTCAAAAATCAGTGTCCCCGAATCTGTGACGAGGATAGACAGACCAATTCTGGACGGTGTATCGCGCTGGTGTTTAGACCCGCGTAAGTAATTTTATCTTTAGAAGAAGCTCAATGTCAGGTGGAAAATGTCACCGCGATTATTCACACGTCATTTCTAACCGGCCGCGTTACTTCTCGGTCTACGCCCGAAATAACATCGAAAACTCGCGGGTTCGTTTCGCGGTTTTTTTACGAGAGGTTATATCTCGACAGAATACAATCGTTAGTGATCCGTGTGGATGTGAAAATTTCTGCGTCATACAGAGTGGACCGAGCAAACGTCTCGGTTCTTCATTTTTCTCGGAGTAAAAAATTTATTGTATCTTTTCGATTTATTTCGAAGCATAGACTTGCCTTCACGCGGAATAGAGTTCAGTCACGTGACAGATGGTTCGTGTAATCTAAATGTGAGGATTAATTATCAGTGTCGTTAATTGGGCGGAAAGGAAATAAGAGACATGTGTTTTATAAGTTTGACTTTATTTACTAAACAAGTCTTTAAGAACATATGATTCGAATCGAGAAAAACACCGTTGACCTTGGTTTCTCCCGTGTCCATTAAATCAGCTTGCGGATAGGAGAGTACTTTCTCCCACCAGTTCCGATTAATTCCCGGTTTTCTCAATCGAGTTTATTCTCGGTCACAAAGCGGGAATTATCGCATTGTCAACGTTTGACTCGTCTCGGTATTGGTTAGGAAATAATCGACGCGAGGCTTTCGAGAAAGCTCCCGCGAACAAAGACGACGGATATACCTGGGCCGGCAGAGCTTCCTTATCCGCCGAGAATAATCCAAAATGTAATTCTCATTGTGCTTCGTCAATCTTATCGACGTGACTCATCGATAAGCGAACATCCTCTGTTATTTTGATCGAAAAGATCGGCAGTTCCGTGACGCGGGACGTTTACGTGGCTGTCGATTTATTTCGCGATAAATAAAAGATAACAATAAGGCGTTACAAACAGCGGAAGGTGGCCTCACTCCCAGGAAACGTTTCAAGCACTTTCGTTGCTACAAAAGCCCTTATCTTATCGGTCCAAATTAAATTCTCCTCCCGATTACTTTACGACGAGTATAAATATTCTAATGCCACTTCCAGCCTGACAGTGTAATTTCCCTCTTTGCGGAGGACTGGTGTGCCGTTCGCATTTCCAGCGCGCTCAAGGTTGTTGGAGCTTCGGATTAATTTCGGCGGATCGCGTTTAATTTGCTCCTCGCGATCTAGTCTCGTTGAAACTTTCGCTAACGAGCAATCCGACCGCCTTTGTGATCTCTTCCAGTACACTTCCGACCCTGTAAGTTCCTGCATACTGACACATCGATAACTCTAGACACCCAAAGTCTCCATTCAAACTGTGTGCTTCGAATTCCCAGTGCTTGTGACATTACCTGGCATCGTACAGGGTGTGTAAAGTCGCAGGTGTTGCACGCTATTATCTCTAGAGATTAGATCATTATCCCGTTTGTTTTGTAATCAGTCCTGATCTACTTACCATCTCCAACGCTTTCGACCAAATGCGACGTTAAGAGGAATGTGACCAAAGCAAGTTACGTTGAATCGTAGAGGCATTAGCCTGTGACACCTTTACTTTCACACCTCGCGCAGAGCCTGGTTATGTAGCACGTACTATTTTGCGTCAATGATCGAGCGTTTCATGAAAGAACGACCGAGGGCGTTTAATAATTTGTTCGTCGAGTGCATCGTGCTCCTAGAGACCTCGTAGTCGCCTCGATGGCTGTGGTCACCTACTTTGTAGCTTGAAACTCGACTCCAGGAAGAGCGCGTTCGTTTTCGCTTGCTCGCGTTTCCAGCCGCAATTACCATTTTCAAAACAATCGCGCTTGCGTGGCTAGCTCTGTGTCCTCGCGGTGCATCATCTTGTTGCAGCTGGAACATAAATCTCGGGGTGTACCTCGCTTGACCCTGAAGCTTAGCAACACGGTAGACACTCGTGCGTTAGGTTGAGAAGTCAGCACGAAAGCTCGATTGATCCGCTCGCGAAGCAGAACGCGGGAGATGGTAGGTAAAACGGTAAAAAGGTCGATGCGAGTGCCGTTTTTCTAAATCGTGCACGCTGCGAGCCGTTTCGCGAGTTAACGAGATGCAATCAAAGACGGCAGTGTCCGTAAAGGTCGATCGTTTCGGTTTTTACGCTCCTATAAGGAAACTCTCTCGATTCACGACCCTTGGTCTATCACGCTGGTGTCGTTAAAAACGCAGACGCGCGGGTCTCGGGGTTATTTTTTTCTAATGGATGCGTCGTTTTAATTTGCAGCCTCGACGGCGAGGATGGCGTACAAGGGTAATTGCTGTTTGTGAGCGTCGGGAGGATCACGGGGAACGATGTCGGCGAGGCTTCGACGGAGATCAGCTCAGCGGGCTTCAAGCGTTCAGTCTCGTCGCCTGAGATCGACCAGATCTTAGAATTGGATCCGTCGCGGCGCGACTGATCTCGGCGATCGTCGCTCGACGAAACAGCAGCGGAAGGAAGGAAGGAAGAAATCAGAAAAGGGGAGGAATCTTGGAACTGCCTTATAGCAGAGTAGTAGCGCGAAATAGGGGAGAAGTATTTTGGTAAAAGCTGGTGGACGATTCGCTGCAAGAGGGTCCAGCCGCGATTATTACTGGCGAAGCCGCGTTGATGGTCGTGCGCGGTGCGCAATCCTTGTTTGACGCGCGTCGTGTGCCGAAAGATCGCTGGTTTCCCCATCGCGCGTACAGTTTCGCCCGAAGCTGGAGCTGAACGCTCTCTCATCCTCGATTCACCGCGGCAGCGAGTGCTCGGCCGTGTGATAAACGCGATCAAAGTGAAGTGCGCCCCGGTCGCGGTGAGATGGCCTTCATGATGAAGAAGAAGAAGTACAAATTCTCGGTGGAGGTGGACCTGGAGGAGCTGACCGCTGTGCCGTTCGTGAACGCGGTGCTGTTCGCCAAGCTGCGACTCCTCGACGGCGGCTCCTTCGTCGACCATTCGACTCGGTAAGCGGAACTCCGTCCATCGAACGTTTAACCTTTAGTCGTATCGCCCATTCTTAGAAGAAATCCGAGCTTCTCTGCTTTCGGCTAAACGAACTCGCCGGGGGAAAACTGTCGCGACGATAATTTATTTACGCTGTTCGTAGACCTCGCCAGACGTGGGTGCTCGCTATTATCGGGCAGGTGCTCGGAAATACGGACGACGACGGGAGTATATTTAGCACGGGAATTTTTTTCCCTTTCGCGACGTAATAGATCGCGTGCCGGTGCACCTCTACGGCTCGTTAGATCCGCTTCTTTAAAGCCCCGCCCCTTGTCTCGCTAGAGATTACTTGTTTGGAAGTTTGACGAATTGGTAGAAGAAATCGGAGAGTGGGAGTTAGATTGAGGGTAACAGAGAATGAAAGTTGGAAGGAACATGGATCCTGGACCGTCGAATGGGGTGACTTTGGCCACAAAATTAGTATTTTAAAAAAATTCCTCTGTCTATTCTATAAAAGGTATTATTCTCAGACGAGATGCAGCTTAAAGTAGGCAGTTAAAGGTATCCAAGACACTTTCTCTGAGAACAACACCTGTTCTATAATAGATGCTAGAAGAACTGAACGAAAGTTTCGATATATTTTCCACTGGAGCTCTTCAAACAGAAGAACTGTGAATATCAATCGTTGCCAAACATGTTGATTAATTTCAAATGATCGTGGCTGCGGTTAAACGCAGATGTTCGCTTAGCCGTTGCCAAGCAACAGTTGGCTAATCGTTATATTACACGATGACGATGAACAATTTATGCAAAAAGTTCGATCATCTTCACTCGCTTGTTGAGCCTAATTAGAAGTTATGCGCGACGTCAGGTATGGAAATGCCAGATGCAAGCGCGTCCACGACTCTGACAATTGAGAGTTCAGTTTTATCCGCTTAAACGCGGCGATTACGTGTTCTTTCGCCCGTCTTCCCCTGAGGAGGCGACTCGGCTGCGTTCTATCTTCCGTTCATGGTCGGTCGATATCCAGGGACGATTTACATTGCAACCGCGTTATGCACGACATCGTGCACCCTTCGACGAGTGGAATATAACGTTTCCCCGCACGTGTACGAGATGCACGCGACATAAATTCCGCCGACGGTTCGTAAACCGTTTCCGATCCTACGGCGTACTCAGGCGGACGTGGCTCGGTTAAAGGAGATGCCCTTTTACTTCCTTTTATTCGCCTCAACGGCCCCGTAATACATCTGTACGGGTACGGGAGGGGCATAGGAACCCAAAGAATAGAACCTCTCCTCCTCGTCCTCGGAACATTCCAGTTAGGTACCTACCTAAACTGTAGGAATTGACGCGTTCCGGGCCATGATATTTACTTATTTAAATAAACGATAAAGTTCCATTAGGTATTAGATATTTATCGTAACTGAAAGCTTCATGCAGAGGAAAAAGGTATCCCTCGATTCAGTGTCGAAATGAAAATAGAGGGAAATGAAACAGAATTCTTTATTTCTTTAGTTCTTTAGTTCTCTATTTCTTTAGTTCTCTATTTCTTTAGTTCTCTATTTCTTTAGTTCTTTATTTCTTTATCTTGCACAGATAAGACCCACTTAGTAACAAAAATAGTAGTAACCGATACATAGTAGAGACAAGCATTACAATTAAAAGCAAAGCATTATGAAGAACATAACAGGACTACCATTTTCTGTAACTGACTATCGCTAACGGACCATGATATCGAGATCGTTAAACGGCAGGCTGTAAAAATTAGCAGAGTCTGCAGAACCGGGAAGAAGGAATCTTGTTACGGCTGGGAAACTTATCGAAGCTCGGTCAGTTTCGGTGCACGTATCCGTAATCCCTTGGCACGGAACGAGATCGGTGCGAATCCGCGGGAAAGCGAAATCCCCGCGGAGAATGAGTCACGTACGGGTATATTGTTCCCTCGTCGTGCAACTTTTCAGAGAGTCTTGCGAGAGCAGGGAAGACCGGAAGTCCTCTGGACCCGTGCCAGAGCGTCGGCCTCGGTGATTTTATTATTTCGCGATCGGTAGTCGCTGACGCTTCGCTTTTCTCTTGGAATTGGACGCTGGAGAGAGCAGCCACCGTTCCGGCACCGTGTCGCGGGAATTAGAATCCCGCTATCGAGCGTATCTCCCGCTCGCGAACTCCGCCCTTTTCCGACACGGATCGCACAGCCCTCGTCCGTTTAATTAGACGGGATCGCCCAATTATTCCGTCATTAATTATTACCCCGTTACTATCGCCATTAATTATTACCCCGCAAGTGCATTCTATGGGCTCCAGACGACAGCTTCGATCGATCCTCGCGACCTTCCGGCGAATTTCGCCCGCCTGGTTTCGCCCCGTGGAGAACTCGTCGCGAAACTTCTCCACGCGGCCGACCTTCGCGAAAGGACCTCCAGCGGCGAGGAGATTCAGAGTAACTGGGTTACAGAGGGACAGAGAAGTGGCCGCCGGACGAGATTTTTGGATGTCGGACATGTTTTGGCCGAGTTGTGGATCGGTTCGTTAAAGGGTGTAACGATAACAGCCGTAGTACGCGCGTATCGAAGCGACTGTGGTCGCGCCACGGATGATTGATCGCTGCCCACGGGTCCGTCGATCAGGTCTGATTGATTAAAAGAGCGGAGGGAGGGTGTTCCAGTGGAACAATCTCCATTTGCGACATCTCGTTGATGAGGATTCTGCGAAAGGAGGCTCGGCCTTTTCTACAATCTTGTTAAATCGATGAGACACGAAATTTTCTGACGCCGCCAGCGTACCTCGATCTCGTTATAATTTTCCCATGCTTTTCACCGAGCTAGTTTCTCTGAGCGCAGACACAGATAGGCGATTACTGCGCCGGAACGAATTTTTCGCTTGTCCCCCACGCTATTTGCCGCGGCTCGTGAAAACGTTAGACGCGTAAAGACATCCAGGCGAGAAACACGATTCGTTCGGATCTGTGTCAGCGAGAACGATTTAAGTTTCTACGAGATTTCTCTCGCTGCTCCCGACGCGTGGGGGCCACCGGGGCAAGTTGATACGTTTCTCAGTTTTCAATTCTTATCATTTTTCTTTGAATTAATCACTTAATAACAAATATTCCGACATATACTTTGGTCCTTCCGCTTTAATATATTGCAAACTAGCTGACCCGTTACCCGCTTCCAGCCGGGAATTATTGATGCTGTTTCCAAAATAAAAAAACCTACAAGAAATGGCCCATAATATAATCTAATCTATAATCTAGTTTAGGCGTGAAAGAGGGACGAACAGGTAACGTTATTCTTTTGTGTATTAGTAGGGATGAGAAGTTGAGAAAATTCATACAAAATAAATGAAAAAAATCATGCATCAAAAATGATGCATCTCGGCGTTAGCTGGCGCTAATAAGACCCGCGAGCTTCGAAGGGTATCGAAACAACTTGGCCAGCATCGCGCTCCTTCATCCCCGGTATGCGAGAAATGAATGGCGGGCGATCGGGGACCAGGGGTGGGCGTGCGCGCAATCAGATCGAGATAAGCCTTTCGATTTAACGTCAGAATCGAGCATCGGTCTCCCGGCAACCGTCTGCTCTGCCTTGAACCATGACCTTCCGCGGAATAATCGGCCACCACCGACCCAGGGGGGCTCGAATGTAAGGCTCCCGGTCACGAGAACCCGCAACGTCCGACGCAACAGCAGATTAGAATGCAAATGAGGGGCGATGGGAAACCGTCGCGGTCAAGTGGCAGAAGCCACCAAGGAGAAAGAAAGTCGCTAATGAAGGCGAGAGGGGTGGAAAGCCGAGGAACGTTGGAAGCTCTCGCGAAAGGAGCACAGTTGGTCGGCCAGAGGCGCGCGGGATGCATCGAATTAGAAATCACCGGAGGTGTCCCGATCGTTTTCTTCTCGCCATTCATCGCGGATTGTCCGCGGGCATTGGCGCGAGACGCGCGTCGAAAGTCACCGTCGGACGAAAAGCGACAGTGGGAAGCGTCCGCGGAGAGAAACGTGATTCTTCTCGCGGCAGATAGCGGGTAGAAAGTGCGCGTTAATTCGTTCTCGTCCTGATTCGCGGCGGGCGCGAAAATCGAGAGGAGGTCGCGCGGAAGAAATCCGAGGGGGAGACGTGTGTGAGCCGCGGCGGCCTACGGAGGAAGAAAGAGAAAGAGGGAGGACTAGGGAGAAGCAGAGGTCGGCCGATGGAGAGACTGCGAGGAGGGAGAGGGCGAGAGATAATGGACAATGTCCTGTCGTCCGGTGTGCCCCGTGTGTGGAAGCGGAGGACCTGACACCGCTTCAATCCGCTGTGATGAGGAAACACCCGATTACAACGCTACGGGGCCCGAACCACGGAATATTTCTGCCTGCATCCACGGGAACGATTATGTTCGATATACGTACACCCCGCCAGCCGCCATTGGATCGTATAACCGTGCACATATTTGCTGTGCGCGGAGGGGTGCAGGGGGATAGCACGAGCCGCGTACACGAGGGGGATCGTGCGTATTACGAGGAGCTTCACCCTGATTTTTATCGCGTCGAGGGGTCGCCGTTACACGAGTGTCTTCGAACGTGTTCCGACGCACTAATCGCCCTGGTAGATAGATACAACTCGACACGCGTGGCTATCTAACTCTTCGAGCCTGCTGCTCGTAGGTTGTCCTTTGTTCTCGCCATGGGGCTCCCTGCTCCTCAGGGCTATACAGCTTGATGGTGATCTTTAGGTACACTGGTACTATTTACGCTACGAATGTACTCCGCGAGATCCAGGAGATGTTTCCAACTCGCGGCCTTAATTATTAACCTCGAAATTATTAAAGAACCTTAATGTGTAAAGCAGGAAGTTTAGCCATACCTATGTTTGTGCGTTTGTCTGTCGTCTAAACACTCTCGAACGGTACTCTTGGATCACGAAATGGGCCTCAGCTCATTATGCCTGGCTAATCCCGATGAATGTGACTATAAAAAAATAACAACAGCATCGAAAGTCCGCGGTGTGATTCAGTTTTTCGATACCACTGTTTCTTTCCCACACGAATCGCGTTTCATGAATCATTGAAGACGCTCAGCGAACCAAAGCAATCCCTGTCGCGCGAAGCTGACCGAAAGCCGCGCCAGATTGTCTAACAGGGAAGAGTCCACCCACGCTAGCTCTTTTACGCGATGGAGCGCTGCGTAGAATCGATTACAATGCGGCTAGCGTCCAGAACGAAATGCAGAAGAGTCGGCCAACCGTTGCTCGACGTGTTTCAACACCGAATACCTAAACGCATCGGCGAAATTTCGCGCGTTTAGTATCTATCCTCGGTGGAACGGCACGCGAAGGAATTCCACTGACCCTGCCGCGTTGAAATTCGAAGCAGATCCATTAGGATTGATCCATTAATCTCATCCGTGCAATTTCCTCCATCTGGAAGATGGAATCATTGCTGTCTTTCTGTATTTCCCACGAAGGGTGGGTTTCATTTCTCAGTTTTAAACTCTTCCTTTCTCATTGTTACTGGCCGCCGATGTTCTGAGACACGACTGGACGTCGTCGCTGAATTATCTAATGTACCCCGAGGCTCGCGGCCGAGTCATTAATCACGATGATCGCCAGCTATCAGCAGCGTTGGCCGACTGCGGACGGTGTCCCCAGGAAATCACGTGTCCGAGGCGAGCGCGTCGGTTAGGAAAGGCGACGTTCGGCGTGGGTGGGCCGTTCGATCGTTTGAAATTGCCCGATGCCTCGCGGCTGCGCTCTCCCGGCAGTTCCCTCTTCATTCAGCTTTTCCGCGGGATTTCCTCCGTCGGCGGGGTCGGCGAGAGGGGAAAAAGGCGTGGGTGGGACGCGCACGGCTTAGCCTACATTTCCCTCGGCCGCGCCGTTCCGCGAACCGACACGCGAGAATTCCGAGGGAGAGTCGGGCGTTCGGGTGGCCGAGTTGGCAGGATATTTCATCGTTGGACCTCGATCGATCCGCCCGAACCGAAGAACGACTCCTCGGGGGGAAGAACCGTTGCCCTGAACCGGCTCCATCCTTTTTCGATCGTTTTTCCTGCCCCCGTCGCGCGCTTTCTGCTCGCCTGCGCCCAGAGCTCGCCCTTTGGTATTCCGGAATCCCTCTTCCGCGTCCACCGACGCTTGTTCGCTAATTCTAAGCTGAATAAAAAGGGCTGCAGTAGCTGCTAAATTCTTTAAGTCTCCTTCGTTCTCGGAATGCCGCGTGTTCTGCCATAGGTATGTCACTGGGGTTAAAGTATCTCCTGGATTCTAGAAACTCGAAGCGTAGTCGCGTTTCACGGTTCACGCTCCTCGAGGCGAGTAATCGCGTTCGATTTCTCTCGTTTAAAGGGATCCGAGACTCGCAGCGAGTCCTCGCGAACAGTAATAGCGTTTCGTGGAGCTGGAAGAAAGAGCTTGACTATCTCCGTCGCGTTAAACGTCTTTCGAGTTCTTCGTCCCTTCTGTGCGCTTCTCGTAGCGATTCACGTCTCGTTGCTCGTAAATACTCCCGCGCGAGGAGCTTCGAGGCAGAACTTGTTACCCCACATTTACCTCCTCGTCTCTCTTTCACCTTCCCTTTTCACCGTGCCCCACTCTTTGCCTCTCGTTCACGCCGGTCCTCCCCGGCTGTTCCTCCAATTTCCCGTGGACCTGGATGCTCGTCGCCCCGCGATTCTGAAGAAGGTACCACGTCTCTTCCTCGCATTCCCGGGCTCTCTGGAGTGGATACCGCGCTCGCCTAGGAAACGCTCGTTCCCCGTTGAAACTCGCGATACGCGGAAGTAGACCAGACGTTCATTTCACGGCAGTTATTCCATTGCTTCGGTATACGCGGAAGATGACGATTTGCTAGCGTTTCGGGTCAATTGCACTTGCTTCAGAGGACACCATAATTCCCTCTTTCTTCTGGGGAAATTTCATTCCTACTTTTATTCCATTTAGTTAACCGGCTTAGCCGCGAGACCTTCGGGCACCGTAAACTGGGGGAACATTGGTAGTTAATTAACATGTATTAAAGAAGAAAAGGTACTCGCAATCATAATCCAAATACAAAGAAGAAACAGGACGTGTACAAAAATAGAGAAACAGAAAATTGGTTAATACATGCTCAGTGAAAACGATGTAGTACCTACCAAATTTTAGTATGCTTATTCGCGTTTTAAGCCTTGGGAGGTATCCACTGAACCATAACCATCGATAGGATTCCCTCGTTAACGCATCTGCATCCATTTGCCCGCAATTTTCCACGTGCGCGCGGCGAGGTGGAAAAGTCGAAACGCAAACAAGCGCGTGAATCCACAGCCCGACCTGGCTTTTCGGGATGTGTTCACCCCGTTCGAGGGTCCTCGTGCTCCCTGAATATTCATTAAACCCGTTGGAACGTGTGCGGTATCCCGCACCGGCCTCGAGTTTCCCCATTGAATTTCATTTGTTGCGTCAGGAGATTAGCCTCCCCCTCAGCCACCGCTTTTACCCAGTTCGTGCAAAACTTGCGTTTTGATCGCCACCGAAGCCTTCCTCATCCCGATCTGCGTGCCATCGAATCGAGGGATGTGAATTAGCCCAGCGAGCAAATGCGCTGCGCTGATCAGACAGGGTCGCGCCTCGCCGAAGTGCAATGCCAAATAGTTGCACAGTGTCGGGGGGAGATAATCAGCTTGGATCGTTCGACCTTGACCGCTGCGCCTCCGCTCCCGGATACTCCCGAGTCGTCCTTGGAGGACCAAAGTTCTCCAGGTAATGGATTCGCTCCTCTCCCGGTACGCCCTTCTTCCAGCGTCACGAGAAAGGATCGTTGCGAAGGGGCGGAGGGATGAAATTCGGGTCGCGGAGAAGCTCAGGGGCTCGGTATCCAGCGGCTGACCATCGCGGGGGCGCGCGCAGAAGATGGACCGTTTGTCTCGTCCCTTCCGGCGAAGGGTGGAACGCGTCGGCCAGGGCCCGCTGCCAAAGCTACCATAGCTACCATTTGGACCGAGCGCGTTTCCAGCATCGATTGCGCGACCTTGACCGATACCGCCGTCCCTGGTCGGCTTTCAACGTACGCGCCTCTCGGACCGATACGAATCTGCCCCTCGCGAGGCTCGCTCTGCATCCGGGGGAAAAAAAGTTGCGGGGCGCAAATAGCTGGGATGTTTCGCGGCCCACGCAAATTCCGGTGCTGATGATTTATCTCTGGGGAAAAGTCGCTCGCGTTCGCTACATACTCCGTTTCCCAAACATTCCTTGCATTTTCGGGATGCGCGCACTACGTGCTTCGAGTCTCAAGCTTCGACTTTCGTGAGCGGGGAGGCTGGGTGCTTTGAAGCAAAGGGTAATTTTATTTATCTATTTATTTATATAGGGGTAAATCCTTTGGTAAATCCTGCAAAGAAAGTAGAGAAAGAAATCGAAGTAAACATTGATTTGTTGTACACGTTCAAGCCTAAATAGTAAAACAATTTCAGCTTCACAGTTGGGCCTAAGTAGTTATGCAGAAAGCTGCCAACCCTAAAAATGACAAAAGGTTATCTTTAAATTAAATTCAATTCAAAATAAATCTTTATTCTTCAAAAAATTATCAATCCATACAGCAAGTCTTACATTATACAATTACTAAAACTCAGAATTAAAAAACAAGAACTACAGGAAGTTTAAAATAATATTAATTATACTACGCACTATTAAACAACTAACTAAAGAGCTTGTAAAACTATCAGTGATACCAGCACAATATTGTGCCACCTCTGAGCGATAGCTTTCCCAGCGGATTCGGAATAGATTCCATCCAAACGATACCGGCGACAATTGCATTTCAGCTTTGATCGACGTGCTATCAGTTTCAATTTCCTCGACCAGGGCCGCGAATAAGGGGATTGGATACCTTGCTCGATCCATCGCGGACGGTCCTCCACAAAATCTCCGAATGCCACGGCGACCCGCGCGCTAGACATTGTTTAGCCGACAATGGAGAAACTTATTGATTAGTCCGGCGTACACGCACGCCCCCGCTGTGCACCGTTCAACTCGATTTCGAGTGTTGGTGTTAGCTGCGGCGCACATACACCCCTTCCTTCCGTTTAACTCTCTCCGCATCCCTCTCGCGCCACAGCAGACGGTAGATAACGAGCTTCCTTGCACGAAAAGGGGTTTTCAGTAACGATCTCTGCTGGGAAAAGTCTCGGGTGACTCTGGCAACGAGACTCGAGCACTTTCCGCTCTCTATCTCTCTGCGGAGCATCACGTTTAGCGGAATCTTGATCGCTCGATCGAGATTGCGCGGGGGTTTGGGGGATTCCCGCGTGCGGAACGAGGCATTCCATCTTTGCTGCTTGAAGTGGGTGTGCATAGTTTATGATCCGATTTAATAGGTGGATTCGCTGCATACAGTGTGCTTAATCAATCTCACTGTGTGGAAACATATCGGCTCGTTTTAATTCGACGCGCTTTCTCAATTACTTCGGCAGGTCAGATCCGAGCGATACCACCCGCCAGCGAACACTAGATATCATCGCCACTCGAATGGCTATTTTTACCATTCCCGAGGCATTTCGCGTCAGTTCGGCGTATTCGTTCGCCAATATTGGTACACATTTTCTGCCTTTGATCGATGCGTTCGATTGGTTCGATCGCGTCGGCGGCACGTGAATTGTGGCCGCCGCTGGCAACGTGACTCGATTGGACGCGGGAATCATCACCGTCTATAAATACGCCATTCGAGCACCGATGATGTAAAAAATGGAGTAGCTTTTAAAATAGCGAAGGCCAGCACTGGGAAAGTGAGATTGATCATTCGTTCCGCGAACAATCCCTGGGAAAGTTCACCCCGCCGGAACTATCCATCATCGAGAGTTTCGAGGAAACCCTCCAGCGGGACGGGATTTAAAATTCGAGGCTGGCGGAACTTCCAAACGAAATTCTCCTCTGTGACAATTCGATTTCGTTGAGCAACGCGATCGATCCCCCTATTTTTATTCGTCGTTTCGCTCGCGGTTGCCTCCCTGGCCCACTCAGCGAGGCTGAATCGTGTTTCTGATCGTTTCGTCAGCTGCGGAACACGTGTTACCCTCCTTTATTCGGTCCACCAACGGGACAGTTGACGGCAGCTTCTTCCCACGGAGCCCTGTCTCTGATTTCGCGTTTTACCGCCACGGCTTTATGCGTGTTTTACGCGGCCGTTACCCAACGCGGCGTAAGTGCAAGGTGGTTGGATTCGTAATCGTTACCGCACGAAAAAAAAAGTTCATTAACACGGGGCAGGTCGAGCTTCTCCACATGATATCACAGAGTGCAAACTCTTTCTAACGCTACGCTTTCTTTTCTACTCCAGAGATTCCCAACTTGTGGGCCATGAAGTGTTTTCTGGGGGATAGCTTTTTGCAGTTTCCTCCCCAAATATTATTAAGATATAATTGACGACCTTGCAGCTCCATCTTTATCAAATTCGAGTAAATTAGAAGAAACTGTTTATAAAATTATTGCTTGGACTCAACATTGCCATCGCGCATCTCTTCATGCTGGAAGCAATTGTTTCAAGCAAGATTATCGACTTTTTCACTGGTCTAGACAGGATTATTACCCGAGACAAAGCGAGTCTTTCCCAGAAGATGAAACCTTACGTGCTAAGTCAGCTGGCGAGCGAGTTGCCGTAGAAAATATTGCCCTAACCGGGGTTTTACCACGCTGGATCGTTCGCGACCAAAGATACACGGCTCCCCGGCTGAAGCCAGGCGCATGGATTAGATTGGCGCGGAACTTAGGGGCACGTCTACTTGTTGAAACGGAGAGGTCGCCCGAGCGAGCTCGCGCGATTAAAGCGCGTCACCGGAGTCAGCTGTGTCGCGTTTCGAGGAGTTCTGTTCCCGGGTTGTTTCCCTGAAATGAACGAGAAACTCGTTGGGCCAGCACTTCAGGGAATTGCGAGCGCCCTGGCAGCGCTTTGCTTTAACGGAATGAAAACGCTTCCGCGACCTTCTTCGAGTCGTCTCCTCGTTGCCTTGCCTCGAAGAAAAGCGCATCTCCCCGCGCGTCACGTCGCTCCTTCTGCCAGCTGGGAAGCTTCTGCTCCCGTCAGCTGAGAAGTCCCTGCTAAACATTTCCTCGGAATTCAAAATACAAACCTCGATAAAGGAGAAAAGGATCGTCGAGTACGGTTGATCGAAGGATTCGACCAGCTCTCGATTACCTCGTCGTGTTCCAAAGCAGGGTTCGCGGGAAGCCGCTGTTTAAATGAAAAGGAGCAGCTATTTTCGGTCGACGTGCTCGCTAGACGGCACTCGGCTATTCTCATAGCAAGCACTCTTGTTCTTTCCTCTTATGTGTATCTGCTGGAAGGACTTCACCAAACGGTACCGCGTAAGCCGTAAGCGCTCTCTGAACCCGAGTAATTACAAGAACAGAAAGAAGGAATGGCACCGTAGTGTCGGCTGCAATTTTCCTTCGCAGATGCGGCACACTCGGGTATCTGTGTCCACGCGAAGGGGTTTCCTCTCTTTCAAACTAAAGGGCTAAAGGCCTATGAAAATTCTGTCCATGAAGATTGGCGGCAGACATGCACCGTTCCCCAAGTATAACAGTGATTAGGTATACTAAATTCAAACACGTATCACCTTTTTTACCGCTTTTTCAAAATATCGAATTTCTCGCGCGTAGCTCGAACCCACGCAGTTTACCATCCCGCAAAATCTGAAACTGGCGTCGGTGTCCCAGTAGTGTTCTCCAGCTCTCCACCGTCCACGAGAGCCCTCGAGTCCCGCAGCAGGTCAACAATATTCTTCAGCGGTTGTACTCCGAACATAACGAGTATTGTCTCAGCAGTCGCGACAGGTTCATTCGCAGCTGCGACTGCTAATTCCTTGGGGACACACGGCGACGGAAGGCGAGCGGAATACTTTACAGTTCCTCGGCTACTTCGAACTCTCTCCACGCCGACCGGTTATTTTCGTTTCGAGGGAACCAAAGCGACCGTCAACTGCACGGATTAATTTTCCCATTGTGCACCTGAGTCGGCAGAAAATTCCGTCTCATCGGGCATTAACGAGAACACTCGCGCGAAGCCGGCCTGCGTCACGGGGCGTTGATTATTTCGTCGCGGGGTGTCAACAGCGCCGTTATTAATCCGCCCGCGTTATAATCGCTTTCATGGCGGCGAGATTCGACGTTATTAATTCATCTCAGCGATCCTCGGCGACTGCGTGCACCTGACTCGACCGAAATTCGACGCGCGCGCCTCCGTTCCAACGATTTTCCATGGAGCCACTCCGGTTCAGCTCGCCCAAAGCCGCGAGACATTATTCCCCTGCACTTGTTGCGCGTTTTGCTGGTCGTTTTGTGCAGCTCGCGGCAGAGAGGCCACGCGTCGAACCTCCGCGACATTCGAATATTCAGTTTAATTCAATTTTCTTAGCGAAATAACGAGATGCATATTAAACCGAGCTTTTTTGCCCCGTCCCTGTGCCTCGCGACGCTTTGTCTCGTTATCTTTGGAGCACCTCTTCAACTTTCCATTCCTTGGAATCGCTCGATCGCATCGGCGATTACGCTATCAGGTGGCCTGGTCGATGTATCGATTCCGAGAAACACAGTGGCGCAGTGGCGTTGCAGAGCTCGCCAGGGTAACGAAGAAGAGATAAACCGCTGACAGACGGCTCTATGTTGCGAATCGCGGAGTCGTAAATGGTACCAAAGTCCTTTGAAACGTCTGAACAAACTGTCGATGATCGATCAATGGGTCTGCAGTCCGAATCGAATTTCGTGCTGCGATCCCGAAGACTCTGATGCGTTATGTTTATTGCGAAGTACGACGAGGAGTGGATTAAACTGCGTTTCTTTTATCTATTCAGGTAAACCCTTTGGCACAAAGAAAGTAGTGGCCTTTCTGCGCTACTCAAAGGAAAGGCAACCTGGAGTTAAAAGGATATCCTCATAATGTGCTGCATGTAAATTAGGTGTCCTTTTTTTCTTGTGATAAGAGATAACAAGGATTCCAGAGACGTTACCAACATAATAATAATAATAATAATTATAATGATATAAGTGACGAATAGGCGAAGTTCGGCATTCCCGCTGTTGTGCAACCTAACTCTATTACAATAAAATAGAAATAAACATAGAGGATCGACAGGTAAATATGGGACAGAAGGCAAAAAGACCAGGAAAGTTGAGGAAAACAGATCAGAATTAAGGAGCAGGCAAGACGTTTAAAAGCGGAGGTAGAAGACAAAGAACCAATACTTATGTACTCGAAACGAGGAAGAGCAAGGGTTCCGGGCAAGTATCGCGAGGGATCGGATAAAAATCCTGCTGCAAGATCGTGATTCAGATTTCGGCAGCCTCTGGGTTACGGCCGTCGCGTTTCGAGGAAAGTGAGTTTAATTAATTCCGCCACGATTACCGTATCGCCGCGTTCGAGTTTCGTTTTTATCGGTGTTTGCGCAACGCGTTACGTCAACGTAACGAAACGTATTCGAACAGGTTCTTTCCCCTCTACACCTTTCGCTCGTACCAGATCCATGCTCCTCGATCGGGAATCCACGGGAAGGATCCACGAGTCTCGAAATAGAAATCGGAGACTGTTTAAATCGAACGCCAACCAATCGACCACTCATCTCCTCTGTATAATTTACCCACCAACTCACAACCACTTCTACTTATATCCACCAATCTCTCATCTCTAACGAACGGAGTGCGGCTCGTGCTGCGAGTACGAGCAAAGAAATCGTATCACGGCACGAAAATAGTTTGGGGCCTCCGTTTTCACCCGTTCGCTCTTTATTTCTCCCTATTCGACGATCGCAACGATTCATCCGCCACCGTGGCCCCCGTTTTTTGTTTGTTCCCTAATTCCCGTTCGTTTTTCCGCGACCCAATTCTTCAGCTGCTCGCTCCACACCGTGATTCCTCTTTTGCGATTGGCCCCAGCTCGCCGTTAACCTTCGGTTTACTCCACTCTCCTTGATTCATTCCTCGGGGCGAGAAGCCCGTGTGACGGCGCAGCTTCCTCGCGACTCGAACGCCGATAGACAGCGAGGCAAACACTTCTCTGCGCCATCAATTGGCTCTGAATCGCGTTTAAGGAGTCGCCTGTGCACGTGCGTCGTCGGCTCGCGAGCGAGCGATGACGACTACCGTTAATAGCAGCGACGGCCACCTTACGTAGGCCGCACTCTCCTAGTGTCGGGCTGTTGCGCGGTGTGTTTGCAGGCTTGACACAATCGTGCTGGAATTTTCTGCGAACAACAGTACTTTTGTGCGGCGCAGAAGCCCGCCGGCGCGACCTCGGCATTCGTAATAGGGAAAAAAGAGAAGTTCCATGTTATATTCACCCTTTAAATGGGACATTTGTCACTCGATTCAACCTTCGATTAGATGATCCAGATATTCCAAGGTAGTCGCTTGCAACGGTTCGTTAAGCGATGTTAGGTGCACGGAAATTTCTTTTTCGTCTACTTGTACGTTTGTCAGAAAAGTGGGTAGGTCACAGGCAGCCTAGGAAACTACTTTGATTAAAAGAAAGTGACATACAGAGTGCCGGGCAAAGGAATGGGTCAGATAAAAATATTGAAAAAGCGACCTTCGCTATTTTCTTCGCTATTCCGACCGAATGCATTTTTTTCCAAAAACACGTCACTTAGTAAACTAATCCTTCTGGACCAATTTTAACAAAGTTATTCTGTTTCAAAGGGTGTCCCAATACCCTTGTCCCCCACTGTATTTTGATTTTTAATAAAGACCCCGGTTCAATAAAGCGAGGGCACTTCTGCGGCGACCTAATATTTGTGACGCCGCGTCCAGCTCGGCGCTTTCGGCAGGAAATTCGCGAAGTGTCCCGCCGCAATCGGGTCAGGCTGGAGCTGGTGGATTAATAAAGTGGAAAGTGGATCGGTGATACGTGGACGAGCTTCGCGGATGGTTAAAGCGTTCGATTTGCCACTGGAGCGGTAGGATTCGGCGGTGAGAAGCGGGAGCGAAGGTTGGTCGGCGCGCGTAACAAGCTAATCAGGCCCGATCGTTTGGGAGGGACATTCTGCCTGGAAGCGAAATGGGCTTCGGTCGATTGCTTTGCTTAACTCGGCTCATTAATTATGCGTATCGTGGCCAGCGCGGTGATTTCGCTTAAATCTTCGCTCGAATTGGGCCAGCGCGCGCTATTGCGCCACAGGCCTCCGCTTTAAGCGTTCCACCATTCGCGCTACTGACACTTGAAAGCACTTAAGGCAATCTGTAGCGTCGTGGCGCGTGAATTCTTCTTCTTCCTCTGCCCGCCCCTGCCCCGTCGTCCAATGCTTCGATCATGCTTGGGGAATTATTTAAATCGAGCCATCAGCGTCGCGCATGAAAATTTCTCTGCGTACCGCGTGCGGCCGAACCGAGATGAGGAAGGAAGATCGATGGTCCATCCTTGGAAACTCGAAGCATGTGCTTTGCACCCGCGACTCCTCAAATTCTCAAGAGCGTACGGGGAAGTTAGCAGCGTATTTATCCAGCCATCTTTCCGAGAACGATGCTCCGCGGAAAACGATTGTAAAACGAACATATATCCGAACTGTCTTATTCGACATCGAATAAAGTTACGGTTAAAGTTATAGTTGAAACGCTCGACGAATAAAACGAATTAATTTTATTCGTCGAATAATCTAAAGTTAAAGTAACTCTTATTCGATCCGCTGTTTTAATGATTTTTTATTTACTTAATGCCCAACTCAGTCCCGGTACCCATGGAGTGCCGATAAATCCTCGGCTCCTGAACGAAATCCCCGTTAAACTCGCGAAAGTCAGCTCGTAAATAGCCAACGGTTCGGCGAAACGGTTAAACGAGCCCAGAACTCCTTTCCATTGGCGGCTAAACGGCGTCGCGCACGGTGGGTCGCTCGATTGTGTAACGTTTTATCGGGCCCGCGACGGTGCCGCTAATTATAAAAGCGTAATCGTATTGTGACGGCCCAGAGGAGCGCAAACATCGATACGTTCCTCATTGTTCGATTGATTGCGTCTTCTGTAAACACGCCAGCGGAGCATCGTCGATCCAAGCCTCGTTCTTCAGCTCGGAAGAATCGAGGATGCGCGTTCGCTTGGTGTCGCCGCGATATTTAACGCCACGGTCATTAGGTGAGCACGCGAAACGATGGGCGCAGACCGGCGTCAGGCGTTACGAAACGCTCCGCGAGATTTCGCCTGGGGGGACGCGGTTGATTCGTGGAATAGCAATGCCGCGGGAAGTCCACGCAGCGTCGTCGGCAGTGTTTCGGCGAAGAATGTCTAAGCTTGCTCGCGAAGACAGCGACCTGGAGGTACGTCGAGCAATCGCACGCAGCTATTTCGCGTTCGACGAAAAGTCGGTTGCAGCGGAACGGTGGAAGGTAATGAGCGGGGAATCGGCTGGTTACGTAACGATTAAGTCATACCTAGCGCGAGGATTTCTATTTCCCGCGCGGAAATTACAATTGTATCGGCAGATTCCTTTTCTCCCTGCTACCGATCGCTGATCATTCCCACCTTGGCAAGGTTACTCCGCATCGCGAATAATTCCCGCACCGACTATGCTCCGTACCCTATGTCATCGAGTCCTTTCAGCTTCTCGTTCATCGACAGCTCTCCTCTTCCAGGAAATATCGGAAAGCTACCCCGTCTTGGGTTTCTATTGAGATTGATCGAGCTCGTCCATATCGCGCCGTGTCGGAGCGTGCAAGTCCTGCCAAATCGCTGGGAAAATGTTGGCCAATTCTGACCTCGTCCGCGCTTCTTTCTATTCCATCTACGACTCTCCGTCGACTCGCAAAGTGTTCTGCACTTGCCGCGCGATCTTTATGCTACTCCTGCGTCGCGGATGCCTTGGTGCGCGCAGTATTATTTAAAGCAGAAGGGCCCTTTAGTCGACTGGTGACAGTGTCCTCGTCCCTGCCTCTTCTGATACGCCTACGTTACAGGGGGAAGAGTGTATGAAGCCGCGGCGGTAATGGTATTCCGATACAACAGCGGTGTGTAATTTCGTCGGGGAACCATTAGGAGAAAGTTATCGATTCGGCTTTGTGTTCATGCCACGGTCACGTGGGGGCGAGCGTTATCAGAAATGAACTCGCGTGGCGAGCTTTCCGCAGACACGGCCTCCAATATCGCATTCCAGAAGCCGCCGATTATTCAAACGCTCCGTTGTCGCCGCGGCTACACGTCGCCTCTCGTGCACACTACCCGATATTTTATAATATAAAATCGCTGAAAGGTAACCGCGTAACTCGCTCCTCGCGGGACGATGGACGATGATGTTGGAAGTTGGAAATCGGTTCGTTGAATCGCCACGGTCACTAGACCATTAGCTTCTCCGGGATTGTTTACGCGGAATCACGAGCGATTACGTGGCCCCCGTAAATACGTCCCCCAACAACTCTGAATTATTCAGATGGCATCGGATCGGCCCACGGACTCGATGAGACCGGGCAACCATCGAATTATCGATTGCCTGGACGGAGGTGGACCGTCGTAAAAATTGAATATCCAGTCTAGACGTCTAAAGTCGAACCTGTTTAAACCTCCGTCGCTGCTTGTAAAGGCCCCCCCTGCGCGCGCGTAGTTTCCGCGCAGCTGCGACTGGGGCCCCCCCAGGTATTTCCATTTAAATGGCGTTCCACTTTTCGCGAACGAAAGGATTCGCGGCGGGGCAAAGTCCTGAAAGCTGATACCGTTGGCAACGGCGGACGAGGGACCAGCTGGATTACTCCCCTGCCCGTAGTTTTCCCATTTTTCAGCCGCGCCGGGTAACAACCAGCCTCCGCTCGTTAAAGTCGCGGGGCGACTATCGGGCTCGCGGGAAGATTGAAAGGTACGTACGCGCGGCGGGCTAGAGCCGTTCGACCATCCGTGCGCTATGAAAAGAGGAAAAAGAGGATCCATAGACATCGAAGAGCAGCTTTTGTGCGGCTTGAATGGAGGCACGAAGGCAGCGGAGGGAACGTGGCAAACAGCCACCTACCGATTGTTATGCCGATGTTGCGCGTTCGAAGAGTGCATCTCACTTTTGTAGGAGTTCGGCGGTTAGGAACGGCCTATGATGCGAGTGTAGCACATAGGTGGCGCCCTTTAAATGGGGGATTATCGTGTAACGACCCCAAGAGTACCTAACTGATATTTACAATTGCTTTTGTAAGAAACTACTGTCAATAGTGCATTAAATTCTTTTGGGATATAAGGAGGCATCTTTAAACTCGCAGAAAATATTCTGTTATGTCGATGCTTCTTATTATTTATTAGTTGTTGGGAAATATTGTCAACTTCTTCGACGCTGTAACGCCTGTTAGCAGTACGTATAGCACTTGTCACAGGCATCTGATTGCAAAAGAGAAGTTTCTTAAAGTTAGATAGTTTATGACGGGATTGACCCTAATTTAAAGGAAAAAAATTAAAAAAGTTATAGCGTCTGAAAAAATCAATTTTCTTCCTTCGTTTAATTTACCTACATTATATCGATGAAAAAGTATCATAAATACAAATTAAAATTAAAATTGTATGTACAGTCCCAGCGAAAGCTATTTAACTTTAAAAAATTATTCAAAGAAATCCAATATTGACAATAGTTTTTTCCAAAAAAATTCATGAATATCAGTTACATTTGGAGGTTGTTACATGAGAAAATCCGCCTTTAAGGTCGTTCTGGATCCTCCCGAATCGAAAACGGACGAAGGAGCTTTTTCGGCCGTGGAAACGAGGCTGAAGGTGCGATCCGGTCCCTTTAGCCTCGATTAGAATGTGCGCTTTGGCATTGATCCCAAAGTCAGCCTCTGATTCGTATTGTCTGCGCGTCGCTGCTAGTAGCCTGCCACGCGGCAATTTCTACGCGCCCCGTTTTGCCGGCCGCATCGTCCCGGCTTTTCCCGCGCGGACACGCTTTCCAGCGAGCCCCTACCAGGAAGCAGGCGAGGAGCAGGACGGCGGGCCCTGATTAGCATTTCTCGATCGTGGAATTCGCGACGGGCCTTCCTTCCTCGAGGCGGCTCTTCACAACACCCCGTGCACCTTGCGTCGTTACGTAGGCACATATTCCTAATGGACGTTGCGTAAGCTCCAAAGCCGGAATTTCGCTCGGAAGCATCGGCCGTGGCGAAACGACCCGCGAGGAACCGCGCGTGCGTTGCGACCGCTGCTCTCTTCCTCCGCTGGGAGAAAGGTCCTGGACACTCTTCTTGGATTACACCCGAGGAGGGTGCGATCGCAGCGTGAACTTTGCGAAACGAATGTTTGCCTCTTGAGGGCTGAATCGACACTCGACCAGATCGGGGGTAGTAGCGATGTACTATCGTTCTTATCGTTATCTATCGCCGCCTGACACCTATTACGAGAATTCCGGTCACGTTTACGTGCTCGAGACCTCGTTTCACAACCGAAAGATAGGATATACGTATATGAAGATGGATACCGTGTTGCGGTGACTCTGAACGGATCTGTCGGCTTGTGGCTCGATGGTAGTGAATGATACCGGGTGGAATTAATAATAATACATACGTCTTTATTACGCTATCGATTTACGTTACATCGGCGCACAGTTTATTCTATTCTAGGTACATCTGTTTTCCCCTGTTTGTACAATCTTATCTCGAAATAGATTGACTTCGTATTCAGTATGTAGGACGCGGTGGAATTCTTGAAATTTATTAGTGATGAAATAGGCCTAATTATTATTACGACTTTATTACTCCTTAAACGGAAGATACAATGCATATAGAGATAGTAAAATTAAAGTAAAGGCGAGGCAGCAGCATGAACGTCTAATAACCTTAAGAACATAAAACTAGGAATTAACTAAACGAAGAAACTAACTAAAACTAAGAATTAACTGATCCCCGGTAATAAGCCATAATAATTGCTCGTTAATAAATAAATAATATAAATAGATAAACAGTAGCGGAAGCCAGGGAGAAGATTCCAGTACCATCGCGGCGATGAGCGGAACAAGTCAGCATATATCCGTGACACTGATCCTCTCAGCCAGAGTAAAAGGCGGGCGAGTAAATGGCTAAACGCGAGCGGAGAACGGGCAGCAAGATTCGTCGAGTTGTCGCAAAGCGTAAGTGTCGTGAGAAAGATCGGCAGTGATCGTGCGAACCGAGGGAACAACAATGTCTCACAGGATCAATTGTTACACGGTACATTAATAACGCATTGCCGCCTGGGCGACGTCGGTCGTACCTTAAGCGATGGTAATTATCGTTGATTCGGCAGCAAGCCTCGTGGCGTCTGTACCGAACAATGCGCCTCACGTGACCGTCGTTACCGATAATTAACGCGGTCCTGCGATTGCTCGCGATAACGGCTGATAACGCGCGCGGAGAAAACTTGCGCCTCCTGATATCGCGTCGCGCGTTATCGCGCCCCGAGTCGATTGCAAATTATCGCACAATTAAATCTAACGTTCTGGAGCAGTGGGGCGAGGCCCACTGTGGAATAATTATCGCTTCAAGAACGTGTTTCTTTATTTAGTACCGGATGAAAGTTCTGCGCTGCAGAACTTAGGGCGATAAAAGAATCACGTCGTCCTCGAGACGCAGCGAGAAACAATACGTTATAGCTGACTTGTGGCCGACTAATACACCCCGGCAGCGAGTGCTTCTAATTTGCACCGTTTAACGTTTCAGCCATTCTCGCTCGGAATACATAATCGCCTCCTCTTCATTCGCAATTCCTCCGCTTCGCTGTCCTCCCCTTCGTTCGAAGAGGAATTGATTGCTCAAACTGATCACCGACTCAGAATCTAACGAAATCCCTCGTCGCGGTCGAGTCAGCATCGGACTATTTCGTAAGCTCGGGACGCTGGCTCGCGCTCGTCAGAAGGTCTCGGTTAATTGTCGGCTTATAATTAGCCCCGTCTTATTATTAGTTGCGTACACGCGTTCGCGGGGGACGGAAGTGGAGTCGAAAGCCGCGTTTCTTTTCCTGCTCCGTGCTGCTATCGGCCGCGTAACGGTCTTCCGCGGCAGCGTTTCCCTCCGGCAATTCAGACGCGTGCGTTTCGATTGAAGTCAACTCGATAATCGTCCGCCTCGACGAGCCGGCTCGAATTCTTCCGGCTCGTGTCGATCTGGGCCGCGATTCTCGATCCCCATCATTGCCAGCCCCTTGAAGGATGTGGTCCCGACCGGGCTTCCTGCCCCGTGGCCTGGCAACCCGCGCGATTCAATGGCACACCTTGATGGTCCCTTTTGTCGCGTCCAATTCCATTAGCTTCGGTACGAATAAGGATACATGGAAAAGCTGCCTCGTGTCCACCTTTCTTCGAGTACCTTTTATTTCCCCTTTCTCCTTCGCGCGTAGCGAGAAGCGTCTCGAAGCGAGATGAATCCGAACGTCACTCCCTATCGTAGTCCCCCCGCGATCGTCTCCAGTCTCCGACCAATTGCTCCGGAGCAGCGTGAAATTGATTTTGGAGAGCAAGCCGAGCCACGATCTCATTACGGAGCGACTTAAGCTCGTTGCCTCTCGAGATGCCTAGCGGAGATCGAGTTCGCTCCTTGTTGGAGCCGAGGCGAGGCAACTGGTCCACTCGTTCGCCTTTTCCATCCGTCCGCTCGGAATTCCTGGACAGCGAAATCGCGGCGAGAGCGCGCGCTCCTGGGTGGTGTCCCCTTGCGACACCTGCTGTTTCGTCGAGCGTCCGAGGCCACGTCGTCGCTCGACGGCGCGCCGCTTATCGCACGGGCGGGCATCGATTACGTGGAATGATATAATCGCGTCAGCGGCAGACGCTGCTTCTAGGTTCACGGTCTACCCGCCTTCGGCGAGACGACCTATTCCCGGTCCCTCGGTTCGTTGAAACGCGCGCCGCTCTCGCATCGACGGGGTTACCACCATTGTTCCCTTGGATCGTGGGCACTGATCGCTTTTGAATATTAAGGAGGAGGGAGGAGCAGCCTGTCCGTGGCCTGGATAACTCAGTTGGCAAACAAGAGATCCGGTTTCGAATCTGATCGATCGATCTCCTTTTCCACCCTCGAGCTCCTTGAGCTCGTATTTTGACGGGTACCCCGAGTGTCGACTGTTGCGAGTGTTAGACAGCCGGTTGGTGGAAATATTAGGACCAGGGGTCACCTGGCGAGTGAGATTCCAGCTGGAATCTTGATCCTCGCAACTCAATCACGTCGATTCTCGGCACCGAGCTGCTTCACTGTTCCTTTCGGTACTGTCTGCGTTGCTCGAGGCTCCTACGACGTTGGAGAGCGTTCCCGCGAATAAGACCAACAAACGTGGACCGTCTGTGCAAACAGTCTGCATTATGGGGCAGTGTTTTGCGAAGAAGGCGTCACGGGGCGTGACGCAAACCGCGCTCGTGTCTGCTAAACTGTTTTTTGCGGTGTCGAGATGATTACGCGAGTGCGCTCGGTTCGGGGCAGAGTCGAACCTGAGGCTTGTTGCGCAATTTAAGGTGTAAATCCACGACGAGACAAAAATATCGTGTCTCACAGATTTCAATTTCACGAGACAATTATTTTTTAATTATTTTGTCATTAGTTTCGTGGAGTTAGACCGTTTGCATTATTTACATTTAGTTGCTGATGAGATTTTTGTCTCACGATAGAAAAGTCTCGTGTAAAATCTCATCATCAAATCGCAATAGCTTGTACATAATATTGCTACGAAAGCACGTAAAGATCGCAAGGTTCCCTAGCCGAAACGATTTTCCGGTTTTGAAAAAGGAAATTCCAAGTCCCCCGGCCAAGAGGCAAAGTTAGCTCCCCATACTCTCGGAAAAATGGAAAGAAAGCTAATCTAGCGGGACGCCAAGGTGTGCCGTAATTATCGTACATTAGCAAGTTATCGTCGACGAGCGGTACTTAAACTTTCCTTCCGTCGGACGAATCCCCGCGTTCTCTCACGCCTCCGAGAAACATTTCATTTGCAGTCTTGGCGCTCGCCGGTCTAATCTCTCCACGACTTTGCAGGGAATTGTTCGCGGTAGGCCCCAGTAATCGCCGCGGTAAAACTGTTACATAGTGGAAGCGTGTAGCCTTCCACAGGGGCGTCGCGACAAACTGTCCGTGTCATTAGTTAACGAGCCGTGCCGTTCAGCGACACACTCTGCACAGAATTTACAGCTTCGGTCTTACGTAACCTACTCAATGCCGTCATTATGACTGAATCGAATTGTAACGGTCTCCGAGTCCTCGAACACCCAAATTTTCCATTAAAGCAATCAGGAACGATTGATTTTTAATTCCAGCGTCGCTCCAAGTGGCCATCAGCCGTCCGTTGCGGAACAATAGGATTTACAGTTCAATAATGCCTGCGCACGAATTTATTAGGTCAGATTACGGCGACGATAAGGTGTAATATTTCACGAGGAGGCGAACGAGCTATGGCGCGCGGGAATTAAAGGCAGTGAATTATCGCGCGATTGTGCCGCGCGCCACGGCGAAGGTTCACGTGCAAGGTGAATCAGAAATAGTTGCTCAGATTTCACCGTTCGCCGTCGCGACATCCACCCTGGGAGACTTTATCGATTCGTTCTTCTGGTTTGAGGCGGATGTTAAGCTGGCGCTTAGTAATCAAACGAAAATAGGCGTGATCCGCTTCAGGTCTGTAAACACGGCCCGAGACCGATGACTCGGAACCGATGAGAAAGCTGGAGATTCTTTTATTTATTTTACTTATTTATTTACTTGCGGGCAAAGGCCCTTTGGTATCGAATGCATGAGTACATGAGAGAAATTTCATCAGTTTTTTAATGATTAAAAACAAACTGGGGCTTTAAAATAAAAATCGGTATAGTAAAGACTAGATATTGATGCGAGGAATAATCGTGCCACGTTTCGTTCAAATCGGTTCAGCAGTTTTTGAAATATTGGCACCGATTTGAAAAACATAGTTTCGAGAAAACAGCGTTTAAAGTTTAAGGTACTGGTTGAACTGAGGTGATTTTTTTTTGAACTTACAGAAAATTGTCGATTCTCATAGAATCGACCTTCCTTTAATGTAGCTTCCGCGAATTCTTTATTGCAAAAAATCTAACTTTTTGACCATTCTAGGTGCACGTACCTAACCCCTTAGTACAGTCATACTTTCCTAAGCTAGTCAATATGGAGCGATGAAAAGGTTTAAAAGTTTTTGACGACCAAGATCAAATCTGCCATGGTTCTACGTTGTTCACGAGTGTGCATATTTAATTTCCTAAGAATATCATCGTAGTTGCGACAAGTTATAGGCATCGATTTCTTAATTTTGAAGACTCTTCCATGTTGCACAATGAAATTCGATGAGCAAAGTTGAACTGAAATTTGAAAGAATAGATAATTAGGTAACCGCGTTGCGAGCATTGTCGGCGGGATTGCCGTGAAAACCGAGCGGCAGCGGCGCGAGCACGGTTGCGGTGAGCAAGGTGCACGGGCCGCGAAGCAGGCCTGCGTTTTCATCTGAACTGGATTGCGAAACTGCGAATGACACACAATCCAGACAGCCTTGGAGCAGCCTTGCCCACGGCTAATGCAACGCTCGCACACGCTCGTGGCCCGTGAATTACACCGGGTGACGCCAGGTGAAAGTCGCGGCACTCTAAGCCGCGGCAAATACGCTTCGGAGCGGCAATCGCCTTGGAGAGAAATTTCGCTTGCACGGCTCCTCGGGACGTGTCGCGGGAGGGAATCGCGCTGCGAGATGTTTCACGCGCGACAAGGTGATTAATCGTCCTTGATCGATCGCAATCGCAGTCATGGACGAAGCCCCCGTTTCACTCGGATCGCGCGCGAAGCATCCGAAGCTGATAACCCCTGGAAAGGAAGCTTCCGTTCCGCTTGGAAGCTCGTTGTAATCACGGTGAATACGATTTCCCTTGCCGTTTCGACAGAGAACTCGCGTGCTCAGACTTCTGCGCGCAAATCTGACCGCGCCAAAGGTTGCTGCAAACCGGTGACCATAATCAGCTTAATAGGTCTCCATGGATAGCGCTCAATCGTGGCAAGGACGCGGTGCACATTGTCTGCGAGTTAATTTCGCGATATACTTTAATCCCGTGGAAGGGTGGAGTGTCAGGCGAGCGTGCGTGCGCGCGACTACTCTGCTCGGCTAATTGCGAGTCTTTGAAACGGTTCGTGATTGCGAGAGGAAATAGGGTGGCGGGTAAAAAACATCCATACAGAACTACGCATACGTCAGCGTTCACAACGAAATACTTCATTTCCTTGCGCTTCTGTTCATTTTGGAATTCGACGAGACTACATCGGCTACTTAGTTTCCATTTGACGAAAGTCAATGGCAGGAAAAGGAGGAAAGTTCGCACATTCGGCGTTTGTTTCTCGAAACGGCAGCTTGTTGGACGATCAGCATCATCTTTTTTTCGGCGCGCCGCACTCGGTTGCTGACGTATTTGGAGCAACGACTCGGGTCGAATCGTCGTCGACGATGCCGTCACTGCAGTGACTATCTTTCTCTATCTGCTGCACGCTTTCATTCGGTACTCCCCCGACTCGTCTTTTCCGTTTCCATTTTCGCACCAGTTTCCTCGTATCGACCTCTGACGGAACGACGGAGTTCCCCGCGTCTCTGAGAGAAGAATCAGAGAATCGAAGGACAGCTCATCGGGTTCGCGGAAGGAAAATATTTGTGGAAATACAGGAGTGAAACGGAGATCCCTCGGAGCAGTGACAAAGACCTGTTGACGTCCCAAACACCGATGGCAATCCATGTCGCAGTATTCCTTGGTTGGCTCACCGATCGAATTACGGTGGCGCGGTGGTCGAGCTTAATCGCCGTTTCGATCCCGGCCAGTGGAATTCGTTAGAGAACCTCTTCTGCAAATTGCTGTAATTAAAAGTTCCCCTCGTCGAAGATGCCAACTTCTTAACGGCTGTCGCTGACGAACGATCGTTATCGTCCTTAGGAACTTTCGTTCGCTGGAGAACGAGATAGCATGAACGCCCGACAAATTGAATACCAGGCGAAATGGGAATCCTGATTCGCCCCGGATCGCTTCGCGCAAATGGATTCCTCAAGAATGTTTCCGTCGCTCGACGACGCCCGAGCATCTCCAGGCTGTCGCGCGGTATCACTTCGCTGCTATGTCTTTCCGTACGTGCGCGATCCAGCCGGTCGACTGGCACGCTAGCAAACACGTTAATCGTACTTCCTGCTTCTTCGATCCCCTGTATACGCGTGGCTTTTATCGTCCAATCGATATGTAGCACTTTTGGTGGGCGCTTTTTGTTGTGAGACCGTTGCTACGAGACTCGAAGTCCGATTAAGTATTCCTTGCGCGGCAGTCCAGTGATATTCCACGGATGAAGTGATCTGAGGCAGTGATGAGCAACCTTTCAATTGTAAATCTATGTGTGAAATAAAAAATTCACCCCATAAATTAAAATTCTTTGATTAGTATATTTAAGTATTTAATATTGCTGCCATAGGTATTTGGTTTCCACTTTTGGCCCACTGCGGGCCGAAGGTTGTTCATCACTGATCTAATATATCTTCCGGATGTCCATAATAATTTGAAACATGAATCACGCGCGAAGAAATTCCAACAATGTCCCCCTGGATATCGATAAAAAATTGAGCGATATCAGCGCCGCGAATTGGACGATTCCGGTCGTCCGCGGAGGTCGAAATGTTTGAGCGTGGCAGGGGAGATACGTTGCCCTGGTTTCCACGGTAATTGGGCCTGCCCCGTTCAATTGGACAACATTTTGTCCCCGCGCAGTCAGCAGCCTCCCTTGGATCCCGTGGACCGAGAGCCACCTGCCAGGGAAAGTGTTGGCCGTGGTTTCATTAAACGCCTCCGCCCTGCTTTCACGAGCTGCCACAATATCCGCGCGTTACGTTCGGATAATCAAATTCGTTGGCCAGATAATGGCCCCGGTGCCGAGAGTCGGGGCACTGTCGCCGCTCTGGGCTACGTGATCCGCGAAAAAGGATCGATTCAATTTTCTGGCAGGCCTTGATCGCGTTTAGGGTCGACGGAAGAAGGGAAACGATGACTCGTTTAGGACCCCCGGCCAATTTGCCGCGTGAATTTTCCCGATCGGCGCCACTGTTTCCACGGACCTTCTGTCGTCAGAGGAAATTCCACGCGAGAGGAATGGAAAATGTGATGGAATTAGGGTCGGCCGGAATCACAGATACGCCGCGCTGGGTGTCGGCGGATTTCACTGTGGTTCGTCATTGCCGAGGAACGTGGCTTAGGTCACCCTAGGTGGCTCTCGTTACATGGATATTTAGGGGCTCGTGAATATTGTCCCCGTGGCGCGTAATTCGTCGGCCCGATGCCTCGCCACGTTCGCCCTCGTCGCCACGGGGCCCTTTTTCTCCCGGTGGCCGAGATACGCCCGGAAGTACCGCGCTCCTTTGGTCAAAGCTCTATAGGTGTGCCGCGAGGGAAAGGAAAAATTCCGCGCCCCTTTTTGCTAAAAATCGCGCTGGAAAGTGACGAGCAGGAGAAAAAGGATGTGCGACACGGTCGTCTGGAGTTTCCCCGGGTTTCTGGCGTCCCAGTTTCTCCACCGACTGGCCGCGAGCTCATTTGCAATTCCTATTTTCCCTGTGAGCACGGCAACTTGATTAACCTTGAACGCTGTCGCGGCGAAACTCGGCTGATTCGCTTGCGGATGCGCCAGCATGCCGATAATCATCTCTGCTGCATCTTCAGAGGTTTCGGAAGCACTGGCGTGGGAGACCACGCACGATTTCTTATCGCTTATCGTCGAGGCCGCGTCCTGTCCCTGTGACCCAGTATCCAACCTTTAATCGCGCCGCGGCAGGATGCCACTTCGATTAAAACTTTCTAAAAATCACCGCGCTCCCTGCCCCCTCAGCTTCGTCTGCATTCTTTGGCCATGGCTGCTGGAGGTTCGCTTGAAAAACAAGCGGCGGCAAGTGAAATTGTTCCCAGGCAACGGGGGCGCTGGTAAAAGCCGCGGACGGGCTGCTGTTTACTCTCGTTTCGACTGCGCCTCACCTCCTCTCGGCAGTCGCGCAAGTGTGTCGAAGCTGGCAACCCGTTGGCGTCGCTAAAGAGGCGAGCGTTTTGTGAGTTGTTTCGAGCAAGCTCGTGGCAAACGAATGAGCAGCCAGCGCTGAAAGCTTTCCGCGGGATTCCCGGCATCGAGCAGAACGTGCTCGATTCAATGGGTAATCTGATTGTAGATCGAAATAACCGCGTGACTTTTGCACTCGTCGATGGGCGCGTCCAGATAATACCGCTAAGCCTCTCAATCTCGTTAACGAACCTCCCTGTACGAGAAAACACCGCGCCACCATTATTCCTCCTTCTCTTTAGCCCCTCTCTCTCTCTCTCTCTGTGATACGGGAAGCGGAAAAGTTGTTTCCATTGATTTTCTCCTTCCTCCGCCCCCGTCCAGAGACCACAGTTTTTACGATTCAGTTCTGTTCATCCAGCGTTTCGTACGTGGAAGCTCCTTCTGGGCCTGCGAGGTGGATACCGTGGCGAGATGGGTGCGTGTCGTCGTTCGATCACGTTTACGACGGGCGCTGCTCGGGGACGAGTGAAACGGGAATCCGTGGAAAATCATAGATTCATTTTCCATATCGAATTTAAAGTTTAAAGCGACCATATGTTTTAGAGGTGGTTGGGACGCATGTAACCCTGGCAGTGACGCATCTGAAGGGGGGCCAGTGAGTCCCAGCATCCCCCAAAGAAGGGACTTTGTAAAAAGAAAAGGAAACTGGATTTTATTCTTTAAACAAATGTTTATAGTCACCTAATGTATTTAATTGAATTTGCATTGAAAATATTTTTAAATCCTGAACGCGCTACTGAACTTTGGTACCTCGAAATCAGATAACAGTCGGGTAGGGGTTTATCGTGGCCAGCAACGCAATGTTGCATTGCCAGAGAGTGGGGACACAGTTTCTAAAGACTCTGAGCGCGCAGTGGGGACGCTAAGGTGTCTTCAGGTAGGGGGACTGATAACACGCGTCAGTCACCCCAAAACCTTGGCAAGTGGAAGTACGTGTGCTGAATCCCTACACTCTCTTTGCACTGCTAATTACATCCAACGAACTCTACTGCTTTTTACCGGCATTCCGTGCGCCCAGCGTCATCATTCTCAATTTTTCGGTGAACGCTGGTGAAGTGGAGTTCGTCTCGAAGAGAAAGTAGACCGGGATAGCTCGTGCAGACGCTCCTCGTCGGCGATGCAAACGAATCGGCGGGGTTTCAGTATCGACCACTCATCTGTAATTCACCGTGGCTGGCATAAACAATGACGGCGTGTAATTCAGCCCTTTGTGCGATTCGATAACTGTGACGTGCGCGTGGCCGACCAGCGGAAGCTCCGTTCCCGGAAGCAGAGCATTCTGAATATTCATTTATACGGCTCATTGGCCACAGCAGTCGAAACCTACCGGTATATCATTCGAGGCGCGTGAATCGTTCTTCCCCCTTCATACTAGAAAGTGGTCTCTAACTCGTGTTAATTGGTGCTCCGATCCTTTCTCACGTGTAACATGATTGCCCTTTGTTTCAGGGAGGAAGTGCAGGAGCACACGGTCAGGTGGAACGCCAAGTTCGAGTTTCTATGCAAGATGAGTGCCAACGCGTCCACCGGTGTCCTCGACCCGTGTATCCTGAGGATATCCGTGAGAAAGGTGGCTCCTCTGATACTCTCTATCTGGTTTGCTCGCGCCTGTTTGCTCTCTGCTAATCGTCGCTCGATGCCCACAGGAATTGAAGGGAGGCAGGTCCTTCCAGAAGCTCGGCTTCACCGACCTGAACCTCGCCGAATTCGCCGGAGCTGGACTCTGCAGAACGAGGTGCCTTCTGGAAGGTTACGACGCGAGGCATCGACAGGACAACTCCATGCTGCGCGTCGCCATCAAGATGAACATGCTTTCTGGGGACATCCTGTTTAAAGTGTGAGTCTTGTACGAATAGCAGCTAGATGTTTCGGTTACTCGAGATACTCGTTGCATGCTCAAGTTTCGTGTAAAGTGACACCCTGGAGGGTACTAGTCAGGGAATAGGTTCTTCGCCACTCGTTACATGGATACTCGGCTTTAAACACCTGTTCAGTCTCGTTTGCTCCTGGTCCTTCGTCTGCTAGTGTCCTCAGCTGTTCACTCAACGTTCTATCGCGCTATCGCCTCCTCTCCTCGCATCTTTCGCGACTCCTCGCTACGTTCTTTCCACCCCACGATACCTGGTGCACTTTGGGCTGAAAGGAACGTCTTTTCCAGCCCCTCCCCGTCGTTGAAGCAAACGCAGCTCGCTGTGCCCGGTGTGCCAGGTGTTCCTGGGATGACAGCGGAGGAAGCGACGACGTCTGAGAGGTGTAGCAACCGAGAGGATTACGTCTCCAGCGGCTCGTTAGCTGGGAGCATAGCCAGCGCCAGCAGCGGTTTCGGCAGTCTTCCCAAAAAGAGGCCTGCCCTCTTTACCTCGGGTAATGGTCGAAATCTAGTTTCACCCAGCAGAGCGGAAACTCCCTGAAACCTTGCTCCTTTTGACGTCGATTGATCCTTCCGCTCAACTTCGCTGGATGACGTATAGACGGGCGTCTGGTCGTTTCACGAGGGTCGTCCTTTTGCAGAGCTCCTCAGCGGGGCGGAGTCGTACGATCCGATGACCCTGAGCGAGATCGTACCGACGACTCTTCCAGTGGAGACTCTGGCTGAAGCGCACACGGAGTCCGGCCACTCCCGCAACAGCAGCAATACCAGCCAGCTGAGCAAAGGGTCCGGCTACGGGTCCTTGAATTCACACAGTCAGCACAGTAGGCAGAGCAGTAGTGGTGACAGTGGCCACATTAGGTAAGGCCGCGCGGCCTCTCCCCCTCCGGGTAACGAAACGAGTTAAAGAAACGAAAGAACCACCGAGACCGCCGCCGAACCGTTCTCGGTACACAGGGGCGGGGAAAGAGGCTCGGTCCTCTCTGCCGAGCGACAACAGAGAGCGGCGAAACGTTTAAACGGTGGTCAGATACCGTCCTAATTACCGTCCAGAGTTCTCTTCTCGATATACTTTCAGTAACACCGAACTTCTCGTATACTCTCGCGGCTCATCGATCGTCCTAACACTCGCCTCGCCATTCGGAGGGTGCGATTTCATTCTCTCGATCTCTTACCCGAGGCATCTTAAGAGCACTTTCAACTTTCACGGTTTCGGTTAGACGATAAGCGTGCATGATAGTAGCGATGGGGGTCTTCCACGGAGGAACGCAATTGCTTGGACGAATCGCGTGCGAATCGCGAGGGGTTGTAGAAAGGACGCAGCGGAACGTATCATTCGTGTAATATTCGAGCTCTGACATCCGTGCTAACAACTTCTCTGAAGTCGATGCGACCGCGCTTACCTATCTCGCTTCGGAACTCTGTGCTTTTCTCTGTTCTCGATCGACCTATCTACGGAGTCTCTCCTCTCCGAATGTCTCTCGACGCCAATCGCTTAACAACGGGTACATAAACGCGCACGTTTTAACGCTAACCCTCTTTCTCTACGCTACACAACATACAACTATACATACAAGGGAGGAATCCGAAAATGGGTCCCCCTTCGATCTTCATCTACTTTTGCAGAATGGTAGCTAACAGGTTCCCCTAGGTATATGCAAAAAATTGGGTGTTGCCGCTCAATGGTTCCAAAGATATAAATGATTGAAGTTCAGCGGGGTGTACAGATCGCGTCCCTTATTTTTATCAATTATATCTCCGAGGTTACCAAGGGCCCATACCTAATATTTTACACGCTGCAACACGGATCTACCAGCTACCATCCTGCCAAAGCAGATGACCGTCAAAGTGGTCACTCGAATTCATTCTCTCCTTACACACGTATATCACGATCTAGCTCGCGTTCGCCAACTGGCCGTCCGCGAGAAAGCATCAGCAAGGATTACCCAGTGGAAACTTCTCTTCTCGCCACTATTTTGTCTTCTTCTTTAACTAGAGACTCTGGATTCTCTCCTCCCAGGAATATAACTCTTCTATTCCCCCGTGTTCCCCTCGCTCCGTCTTTACATACACCGTATACGAGTTTATTATTATTTTTGCATGCTTGAATATTTGTGTTGTGATCTTTATAGGTCACCCTCCTGGCCGGTATGGGCTCCACGTATCCCCAACCCCTCCCAGAATCTACCCCCCAACCAGCAGTCCAACAGACCCGACATCTGTCCCGACACCGACTCCCCTTTGTCCTCGTCCTCCCTGATGCTGCTGGACCCACGTAACCGGTTCTGGTCCGCGTCCAGTCCGCTGTCTTCCCGCGGCGGAAAGGCGGACGCGCGAAACTCAGCGAGGACGACGAGTGTCGCGGCCGTCGGGCTGTCGAACCGCCAGGAGGACCAGGCGAGGGCCGCGTCGAGAAACGGCATGGCGAGAGACGCGCGCGACGAGAACGGGGAGGAGGAGGACGCCGGCGTGTTCAGGGTGCCCGGGCCGCACGACGTGCCGCGACACTCGCGCAAGAATTACGAGAGAAACAGCTTCGAGGCGCGAAACGAGCGTAACGCCGCGACCACCGGGTCGCTGGAAAGAAACGGGCAGCAGAGCGTGGCCGCGCCAGTCGCAAAGCCGAGGATCGGCCAGCCAGGTTGGAGAAGCATATCGAAGACCTGCGACTGCATCGAGAAGGGCAAGACCAGCCCGGTTTTGCGACTGGCCGACCAGGCCAGAGCCGTGTCCTCCCCTGATCCCCTTCATAGGCCCGATAACCCCAGAGCCTCGCTACGTTCCGCGACGACCGCCCAGACCCTCAGGTAGGTTTCATTCATCAGCCACTTGTTCTCTTTTGCCCAAGAGTCTTTTCGCCGACACCCACCTTGGCTCCACCTCCCTCTTCCCCACTTCGAGGTGATTTTGTGCGTTTGAGTTTTGGGTCCTTGGGAGCACAACGCGCTCGCGTGGTGACACGCTCGGTTCCTCGAATCCAGAACCAGGCTCCATCGTGTCAAAGTGCATGTGCAACGGGGATTACTTTTATCGATCTCTGAACGAAAAAGCAATCCCTGAAGGGGTTAGCAGAGAGAACTAGCGAGTTCTGTGGTTCGAGGAACCGCTCAGCTCGTGGGAAAGAACCATTCCACTTTGCCTCGCATTCTTTTCTGTTCCTCACTCGTTCGTTTCCGTTCAGAACACGATCTTCTTTCTTTTATGCAATAGTGCCTACCAATCGGACTGCTTTTCCATTTGAAACGAACAAAGTTTCTGCTTAAGTTATCTGTCACACCCGTTCCCCTTGGAAACGATGCTTGGGTCCCGACGATCAATGATCCACACGCGTAAAGCGCGCCGATATAGTTTAAAGCTTGACCATCACAAACACAACAAGACACACTCGCTGCGAGATGAGCTACCGCTTCGCTTCACCCTTGAATCGCGCGTCGGCTAGAGCTGCTAAGTTTCACGTAACTCGCGATTGTCGACACTAGCCCGTGCTCCGTTCGATCGCCCAGGAAAGAGGCCGCTTGCGAATAGCTCGCGATCGTTTAGAAGTGAGTAGAGCTCGTGAATACACTTAGAAATGTGGAAGCCGCAAACCGCGATATGGTTCATCGTAATCTCTAATTAAATACTCGTGGGCGAAGTGTCGTCTGGTGGTCGAACGCGAGGCACCTGTACTTAAAGTGCAACAGACGTTCCGAGACAAGGATGTATTTCGTTCATAGCGCCCTAGCGATATCGGTTTGTCCAAGCCCAAGTGCCGAAGTTGAATTCTGTTAGAGTATAAGATTGCGTATGGAACGTTTCTCTAAAAAATTGAGCCTCAGTGACTCGGCGACCTGCAATTTAAGGAAAAATTTCAATCAGCATGTGGGCCCATCGGCAGTCAGCGCTAAACGCTTACACTCGGTTCTAATTAAACGCCGCGAGGAATTAGCATTTCCGGGCGCTCGCAGAAATTCTTTCCCGCCGGGCTGGACTAATATTTGCGTTAAGAGACGCAGCGCTGAAATATTAACGGAATACATCCGGGACACGAGTCAGCGCCGGGGGGGAATCGTATAGAGTACAGAGGGTGACTCTATTCGAGATGCAGTTAATATCTAAGAGAGGGGGGAGGATGTGTTTCACTTGACGCTTTCACAGCCACCCGATGTTAACCCCATTTAAGCCTGGCTATCAAGGATGCTCATGGAAAATTTACTCGATGCATAAATTGATCGATCCGGCGAGCTCGCGCCCCTAACTCTTCGATAGTACCTACGGAGCTTATCCACTCGAGACCGTCGATGAAACTTGCATGGAACACACCTGAGTCGGTGGGTACGGGAGGCTGTGAGGGCGACTGGCGATGTGCATCCGAAAAAGTGGGTCAACGGTGCGCAAACGAAACGGGAAGTGCGCGGATAATGGGGTAAAGTGGCGAAGGGAGGAGGGAGAGAGAGAGAGAGAGAGAGAGAGAGAGAGAGAGAGAGAGAGAGAGAGAAAGAGTGAGAGGAGGTTGTAGCTTTGCTTCCAGTTTGGATGGCTTTGTGAATCCTTGCAGGGGTATTGGCGGAGGCCACCGGAAGCTGCTGGACGGGGCGGGGGGCAAGCTGGCTACGGTCGCCACCAGCCCAGCGGACTCCGAGGAGTCCTCCTTAGGGGTACCGGAAGTCACTCCACCGAGCTCCCAGCACCGAAACAGCATAACCCCACCGTCAGTCCATGCTTTCGTCTATAATCTGTCCTTCCTCTTTGTGTCTGGCTGTCTCGTTCCGTTCTGTATGCGTTTTGTTTTCCTCCCGCTTTGCCCTTTCGCCGCCGCCGAAGAAGACGATCCACGTTGACACCTCGCGGGCTTTCCTCTTCGTTTGTGACCGAAAGCAGGCGGCCCCCCGATTCTTCTCAAAGGTCTTCAACCCCGTCTGTGCACTAGCAATGGCACGATTTGCCTAGTCACTGTTCCTAAAGTCCTATCGCGATGTTCAAACACCGTCGAAGAGGAACAAGCGACTTTTGCATGAACCTGTAACTTGTGCGTCACTTTAGAATACACACACGTTCGAGGGGATTCGTAGAAAACTGTGCAAGCCGTCGCCCGTGAGGTGTTAACTGCCCGGACAGTGTTAATGGACGAAACGACTGAGGACGTTGAAAAAGACGACATTTTAAAATATTTATCGCGAATCCTAACGTCTGTGTCTCCGCGCGTATGCCTTTCAGCCGAGGAGATCGTTAGCTCGGTTGCATATCCGGAGGGAGCCTCGATAACAAGCTTGCGATTTTATGCAAACCGTTTGAGTCCGACTAATCACCCCCCCGCAAAAAAAAAACAGGATGGACCGTGCGCCGTGACGCGTGTTATGCAACGTTATACAATCCTTTGCGCTCGCTGTTCCCATTCGCTTACGGATTTACATACACGCGCTGAATTTCGATAACATATTCCATAACCCATATCGACCTGTCAACGCGGGAATCGCCTTTAGTGTCGACAAGAAGGCAGCAGCTTCTTTCCGCGCACACTTCCCCGTTCCAAAGAGGATTTCGAGCGCAAAGTGTTGGAATGTGCGTCTGCTGTTTAAAGAGCTGCATGCTTGAACGGGCCCGAGCCTGATCTCTTAGCTGGATTCAAGGCGCACGATCGATTTGGGCATAGCTGGCCTGTTGCATGCGAACCACCTGCAGGAAGCCCAGAATCTCTTAAGCTATCTCGCACGCGTGTATACCCTGGCTTGCTCCCCTTCAGCCTGGTCCTCCTTGCGTCCACGCGCTTAATCATCTCGAAAGCGCGTCCACATTCGTTGCGTTTCGTGTTTGCAGCACCCCCCCTCAGCGTGTCCCCTGTTCGTTTTTGTGCATCGAAGTCGGCTCGTGTTTGCACGATGCGCTGTGCCGCAAAGACTCACGACTCCACTTTGTGCCTTCTCCCGGCGGAGCACTGGCGCGGAATTACCGCCCGTTCATCCGAGGATCATGCATATTCATCGAGCTCTGTTTTCCTGCACGCTCGCGTGCCCGTTTGGACCGGTGAGCCTCGTGGAACGTGGTCCAGCTACCAAGGGTAGCCTGTTTCCGTGCCAGTGCTCGGTCGACTAGCCGCTCCCAGGTCGAGGACGATGGGGGCAGGGAACGTAACAGCCTGCTGGTGTTTGTTTTCGCAGAAATCCTTCGGGCGGCTCGGGCCTCAGTGAAACGGGATCCTTGGACCGAGCGAAGGCCGCGCTGGAGCGCAGGAAGAAGGCGGAGGACAGCACCGGGAACCCAATCCTCTGCAGGGTCGAGGTGACAAGGCCGAACCCGGACTCCCTTATCGACGAGCTTATCAAAGCAACGAATTTGGAGCAGACGGACCTCGAGAGCTCTGAGAGTACGTCCCTCTACATTTAGATCTCCCCTTCGCTGTATTAGGAGTGCAAGACGGGCTACGCAAAGCATACATTAATTTTCTCCCACTTCCGTGTCCCCTTTAATTAGAGGATTTCTAAAAAGAACGATTCTAACGTTCGTGACAGCCCTCCTTGCACTCAGTGTCCCCTTCACCGAGCTCCGTACCGTTCGCCTTGAGACACCGCAAAGGTGGCCTGAAATTTGCATTTGGAGCCTAAAGTTCACCAATAACGACGTAGCCACGCGCGTGCGGTGACGTAACGCAGCCTCGACCAGTGTCGCGTTGGAGCTGATTAGAGAAGAAAAAGGGTGGCTAAAAAACGAAACGCGTGCGGCGCGGTAAAAGGGAGCACCGGGAACCGGTTGCTCGATCCAGTGTACCGTATTCAGCGGTATCGAGGCTTTAACTGGCTTCCGTTTTGATTTGGTGTTGCAGCGACGGGTCTCCAGCTGTTCATAGCGAAGGACGGGACGACGGCGCTCGGTAGCCACGAGGTGAAGAGCCAGATGCCCGCCGGTGTGTTCAAGCAGGTGGTGATGGAGGAGAACAATAGGTAACACGAAGCGATGACGACGCGGAGGCAGTACGCAAGACAGGCCAGCGCCACGTTCTCGTTGGCCCTGGTGCCAGAGCTCGTCTACGAGGCCTACGAGCCCCGGTAGTCGCGTGGACAACGACACAATTATCCTGGACGAGGGAATCGTCAGAGACGGAGTAGACCGGCGACTACGCGGCGTCGCGAACAGCACCCCGAGCTCCTCCGTCCGTGAACAATCGTCGTTTCGGTCGCACATAGCTGTCCTTCCTGGCGTTCGGCGCTTCATCGACCTCCTCCGCCAAATGCGCTCAAATCTTCTTCTTATTCTCGTTTACTCTCGTTTCACAAAGACCCTCCAACGCCCGAAGATTCGCGTTCGGCGTCGCTCCCTGTCAATTGGAAATCCAGGCTCGAGTTAGCGCTGAACCGCTTTGCGAAGGAAGGCAGGACTTCTAGAACGGAGCGCGGGGGTGCGTTCCAACGATGGAACTAGAGCTCTTATGTTCCCGCGATGACGAGGGGCGACGACGATCCTACCCGTCGATCGCGCCCCGAGTTAGCGAAGCGTTTTAGTCCGTCGCGTTTAGCCGGGAGATCGTCGCGTCGAGCGCGCCTAGTTCTCTAGCTAGAGCAAAGCTGAGGACGACGAGACGTTGGCTCTCGATGCTCGATGAACGATCATTATGGTCGAACGACGCTTCTCTTTCCGCCTGTGTTCACGGTTCCTTTGTTGTCCGCGGAACGACGAGCAGTCACGCTGATGAAGCGGACCTTTCCGAAGTCGCGCGCCTCGATCCTAAGAGCGATCGGGGTTCGCGCGTAAGCCCGCTACGTACAAAACGATTTTCTTTCGTCGCGCTCTCGCTATCGTTTAAGGTAAAATTTCATCTGTAAATATTGTATACGTTATTATATTATATTATATTATATATATATATACACACACACTCGGTTCTTCGGTTAGTTCGCGCGAAACGCGGACTCGCGTCAATCTTCTCGGTGTTTCGGACACGTATTTATTTGTATTCTCGGATTTGCTCCAGTTTATAGTATTCTGTTATTCCAGGGCGTGACACTTTGAGCTACCATTCGCGTCGGTATTACCGTAGTTTGAGAGAAGCTGGGGCGAACTGAAGTTGCATAAATTAATTTCTTCGCCGTTCCATTTTGTTCTTCCTGCAAGCAACCACTTCGAAATATTCTTTGATTCAGACCTGTGTCCTCCTTTGAAACTCTGCAATCTACGTTGCATTCACTTTCCTCGGAACGAGATATTATGGACGTAAGGGTGGTAGCTTGGAACGCCTCGCCCTGCGCGTTGTATCCTCGCGGGGTCCCAACCTCGCGAGCTGACCCTTCGTACTTTTAATCTTTTACGCTGCTGCTTCGTTCGCGACGAGAAAGAGCGTCTGCTCCGTGTGTCGAGGGGGGCAAAGAAAACGAAAAGAAGTGGAACGAACCGATTCCAATCGCGCCTAGACACTTTTGAGTCGGTGGAACGAGATTCATCAGCAACAGTGCCACAATTATTTAATTCTCGAGGCTGGACGTCGTTTTCCGTGATATTAACTCTCTAATTGCTACTCCCCCCCGTTACCTTCTTCTCCGTTATCCCGGCCCCCGTAGAGAGGAGGATGAAAACGCAGACTTGCCTTGGATTTTCGTTTTTTCGTTCCGGGCTGCGATCGGCGGCGACTGCATTAGTGATTCGTTGTACATATAGCTGGTAGTAACTGTTTAGGTAGGCAAAAATGGCTGGTGTTACATGCGTAAGTTATCTTCCCGTAATCGATCGCTCTCGAATCGATCCGCGCCAGCGGTTCAAACGAAAGGGCCGCGAAGACGGGAGACTATTCTCTGTACATAGATTAGCTGTGCCTGAAAATGGTGGAGAATGGATTATGGTGGAGACTTCCAGCTGCGCAAGGGCGCCGATCAGAACGGTGACAAGGATCAGCGTCACCCCCGATCCTCTCCTGGATCCTTGCGACCAGCCCTCGATACCACGTAGATTAACGAAAAGAAGAAGAAAACCATTAAAAAGAAACGTGTGAAGCTAGTAATCGTGTGCACAAAAAAAAACGCTTTTCGCTCCAAGAAAGTCTAGCCCCGCCTTTCCCTTTGTTCTTGGTCCCAGCCCGCAAGCTTCCAGAGCGACGACGCTCTCTGGAAACGCTGACGATTCGGTGATACCCGTTCAGTCCCCAGTTCCCACTCGTCCACAGTCCCGACACGAGAACAGTATTCCGCGGTTCGTATTTCTTTCTCTGAGCTGTTCGAGATCCCCTAGTTTCCATTTCCTTCTCAGAGATCCCGGGCTCTCGCGGCTCACCAGCCAGTATTTTCTGACCACTGTTTTCAAATAGTAGACTAGCTCGGGGGATGATGAAGGTCTGGCGATTACCTAGAACAGCTCGATTGGTAGAGTACTTTAGTTCAAGAAATGAAGGAAGTCAATTCTTCGCCTCCCCACAGTATTAACGATCCGATGACAACGTTCCTGCAGCATTTGCGCGGCTAGCTTCCTCCAAAATTCGTTACCACAATTATTAGACACGTGTCTTAAATGAAACTGCTCCGAAATGTGAGGTAGATAAAGTGGGATGAATTAGTTGACAGAACAATTACACAAACGAGATTAAATTGCTTCCATCTGTTGTAGTAATCCTTTTCGACTGAATCCAGCTACTATCCCAACGCATCCTCGAATACCTGCTCCAAGGGAGCATGGTGTACACCTAAAATCCTCGAAGAAACCCCAATTGTTAGAAGCTAACCGTTCGTTGCTAGTGGAACGTCGCGACCTGCCCTCGAGAGCCTCGAACCTCCACTCCTTTCTCCAGGTTCGTCCTCATTCGTATTTCTCCTTTTTTCTACCTACTTTGGATTACGTGTACAGTATTTTTCTATGCTTATCCTACATTGGTACGATTACTGCGTCACGCTGCTCGCGTCGAGAGCTACCAGCTGCAAGAGGAGCTGATGATAACGGGAACCACTATCAATCAAACGGTTCAATATTTCTTTCAACCTGCTACGGGTCGCATGAGATTTTTATTATTTCAAATGATTGCGCGCCGTTTGGCGGGTCGTGATTCCTCGCGGTTCTTGCGACTTCGCCCCTTTTCTGTTCGGTATTCAATTCGTCCGACCGAGTTTCGTATGTGGAAGAGGTCCGGCTGTTTTGCGATCTCGCGCGCGCGACAAGATATTGCGTTTGCTGACAAGGGGATGTCACGATCTGGAATAATGTTTAACGCCAATTGGGCTTGAAAATGGAGAATCTATAGTGACACTTGGCCCTCCAAGTTTCAAACTTTACGCACAGCTACACAAGGTCAAAGGAAATGAAACTTATCCCTAGTAATCCGATGGTTTGCTGCCATTGTTCCGTTCGAAAGCTATTTAAATCTTGACGAGACCCATCGACGGCTCATCTTCTCAATACCATTGACGTCCGCCGATTTCTATATTTTAACCCCGCCGTGGAATGCACGCTCCTCCAGACCTTGACCTCCCCTCGTCGGCCACGACGGTCCAAAAGGTCGTCATCTCCGATTTCACCTGGAAATAACCAAACGGACTCCCTCCGCCGGCGAGCACGGAGACCTTCGAGCCGAAAAACCATCGATCGGTTTCCGTAGATAAGCGGATCGAAGCGCGTGTTCCTTTAATGCGGGTTGACGATTTTGTAACGTCTCGCTCGGGGCCGCCACTTTTGTGCCTCCCTCCGCAATGAATGACAGAGGCGCGTTCCAAGATTCGGAATAACGAAATGTCTTGTGCTCAAGGTGAGGCGGCCGCCGAGCGAGATCGGTAGCGTCGATCGACGCCTCGAGAAAACAGGGCCTCTTTCCGATTTTCTTTCGTTGTTAATTTCTCGCTCATTCCTCGTGGACGACGAGTCGAAGCGGGGGCCTCGCGCGCGTCATCCCCCCCTAGTAACCGGGCGATATTAAACCTTGTGATATTTTACAATAATACCGTAACGATCGCTCGTTACCGCCTCTGCGTATTACGAATTGTATTATACGTATGTTACACGGAACGATTCCACTTTTGTTTCGCGCGCCGGCTTCTATAGATCGCCGCCCGCGGCTGACCGTGTGGTCCGTGTCGCCTATTATTTTTTTCTCCCCCGCCCCCCGATTTATAATTGTTGACGTTTTGTCCGGATCCTTACTTTGTGAGATGGATGCGAAACTATCATGTGCTGATAATAACACTTTGAAAATCAGATCCACGTGTGCCTTTCATTTAGACCACCTGCCTCGAGCTTGAAGCGAGTCCTATAAAAAAGCAGAATCAAAGTTTCACAATTGCCTGCGACATCAATCCGATTAGATCTAACCGCGAGGACGTGAAAATGTAAATCTTTTCAGCATGTTAAAAATGTCAGTCCGAAGGCCAGGGCTCCTCTAGACCGTGCCCACTATTCCTAATCTAAAATAGGAAACATGACACGGCAGGCGAAGGATCTTTAAGCCAACTATAGCGCGCGTGTCGCGTCGTGCCCGCTTCTGTGTTAACGTCGTGCGAAACGCGCGACGGTGAAATATCGTTTCGCCTGTAACCCAAAAAAAAAACAAGCTGACCCGGCGTGTTTGTTTACCCCGCTGCGGAGGAATGTTCTTCAATTAGTCCACCTGCCCCAATTAACATGATCAACTGATCGCGCGTGGTCGGGCGCGGATCGGGAAGGCGGGCCTCGGCGTGAGATGTCGCGCGAAATTCACAAGCACAGATTTTGTAAGAATTCCCTGTCAAGGCCTGCATGCGCGACCAGCAATTACAAGCTTGTTAACCTTTAACTGTAAATTTCGTCAACGCCACCGCCGGCTGCCATCAGATAACCGACCGTTCTAGGACGAGCAGCGTCGGACAACAAGTTACCGAATCCTCAAGGTTGCTTTAAAATGATCCTTACTGGTTCACGGCCGGCGAACATGACCACCCGATCCGCACACGTTCCCGCCGAAAAACAGGAAAGATTAATCGGCCACTTAGCGCGATTTGTTGTACTACAAATCCTGGACACAAAAGGTGACCGCAGCTTTAATGCGGATTCGCTTCTTTATGGAAGGATCGGCCGGTGTGAATAATGGGGATAATGGAACCGGGAAAACGATCCATCGTACGGCTACGCTCGTCGATCGTGCCGCGCGCGTGTGCTTCGATCCGTGGATCCGAAAAATGAAGGCGCAACTTCGCAATGGGCAAAGCGTCGAGTGGGGCAACTTTGACCGCAAAATTAAATTTCGAAAGGTATTTTGCTAGCGTCTATTGTATAACGGTTTTTATCGGATCAGGCCAGAGCAGAGTTGGGCATTGCAAAAATATATATTAAAATCCTTATTTATAAGTAAACTAAGGGCTTCAAAAAACATTTTTGCTCAGAGCGGCGGGAGAGCTAAGAGAATGGGCCCTGGAATCCAAAGCACTTTGCTAGTCATAGATGCTGGACGAATTTGTTTTAAAATCTAGTTTCCCCATTCAACGGTACTCGCGAGGCGTAAAGGTGTCCCTCGAGGCAAGGGCCCGAGAGCGAAGCGGGACGTCTGACCCGTCCGATCTACGAGGTGTCTGTATCGCGGAAAAATCGATCCCTGGAAACCAGGAAGAGGAAACGGGCCACTTTCTCTGCTGGTGGACAGTAGGCCGCGGCGGTCTGACTTAACACATCCGTTCGCACGTGCCGATACGCGTTTCATTATGAGCGGGCCGTTATGCGAGCGCTTTCACGATGTAATTCGCTTACTGTTACGTCTAAACGAAAACAAACGGAAAACCGTGGCCTCGGCAACGTAACCGATCCCGCGGACGGCCGTTGCATCGCCAGAGAACGACGCCGATTGTTCGCCAGAGGCCGGTTTTCCATCAGACGCCGTTTTACTTTTTCAGGAGTCCGCTCCGATCGGGACACTGGCCGGCCACCGTGACGCAACTCTGCTCGTGCATCGCGCCCACAGAAATGCAACAGATTTACGCTCGAGGAGGCCGATCGTTAGAGGCGACGCAACTGCACGCGAATTTCGAAACGCTGGGGTTCGCGAACCGCCAACTATAAATCCCAGCGACCCTTGACTCACAGCGAAGCAGCTCTGCTGGGTGATATACGGCCGGCGGTAAAAAAAACAGCGCTGCCACTGATTTTACGAGCGAACAGAGTTCGTTCGTAAAATTCGAATGGAATCTCGGATATTCGAGGCAGGCACGGGAAGAAAATGCGAAAGGTTTAAACACAGAGGCTTGAGACAACTTTAAAAACAACTCACTTTTTGGTGCATAGAGAATCGAGAAAATTAGTAGCGGGAACACAAAAATGAAGATAATAAAGGAGAAAAGAAGTAGCTAGATAGAAAACAAGGAAAAAAGAAAATAACTATAAATCGTCTATGAGTTTCCATATTAAATTTATTTTAACATTATCTCGACTCTTTCAAAATGAAATATTATATTATTCCACGGAGAGGGTGGCAGACGCTCGTTAGCCTAGGAGCACAGAATCTCCAAATCTGCCACTGGTTCGAGGAATTTTGAAAGCGACCTAAAAATGGAACAATGCCATAGTTGACGAAAGATTTACAACGAAATGGAGGCTCGCTCACCTGCAGCTCGACTCGGACCCATGGACAAAGGATGCGCGCGCGTTTACCTCGCGATCTCGGACGTCTCATTGTAAATTAAGTCGAGAATCTTGACGTTATCCGTGGCGGGAAAAAACTTGTCGAATGTGGTTTCCTGGAAGACAGCTAATCTCAAACACAATTGCGAATGCTTATGCGTGTTATGGTAATGGAGGCTTGGGAATAATATCTGTTATTGATTGTTGACGATCGCTTAACAGATCCAACGGTAAATAACTTTCTATCTTGGACGAAGAGCTGTGGCGTTTCCAATGTACCCCACGACGAGTTTGAGGAGGAAAAACGCACGTTTTTCGGCCGCTGCTGTCAACCAATTTGTTTAACAAATCGCACGCGCTGACACATAGGTCATTGCAAATTACTATCCTTGATCTTCCGTCAATTATCCAACTGGCACTTATGACGTTTGCAACGCCGATAATCGAGCATAACTATTTATCGCGTGGTATTAATTAGTTTTTCTCCTCGCCCGCGAATATTTGCATGAGCGGAGTAATTAAGCCATGGAATCCTAATACGAACGATGCACAGCGAGTGAGGTGAACGGGGACAGTGTTTGAGCGAACGTTCGTCCGAGGATTCGCGCACCGTTTGTCCATAATCCACCGTAACTTGTAACTCCTTCGCTAACGGCTACTAAGCATTCGTTTCCACGTTACACGCATAACTTGCATTATAAGGACGCTTCCTTGAACCTTAGATACCTACATATTAAACCAATATGGGTATTCATGAGCTTACAATGAACACAAATTTTTTTATTTCAAAGTTCCAACTGTCGCATTCATATATCCCAGTTTACATGCATGTAAGAAACTTTATCTCCAAGGATTAAGCGATCTTAGACTTTGTCGGTAGTCCAACGACTATTTGCGTCAGCTCGTATCGCTCGTTTTCTTCTTTCGAGTAAACGAACCACTCGTTTCCTCGCGGTCCAATGGAACTGCGCTCAAGGATCCCGCAGTCACAGAATTTTTGGCGATCGCTGTTGTTCGTCGCTGTTCCTAGAAAGATATTCAACTCCAGTGGAGAATAACAGGGGGTCAGTGAGTAGAACCGGCGCTCTATGTCACAGAAACGAGCGAGTTTCAGCTATGCTCACCTTTCTCCTAATGAAAACCTTGCGGAAGGGGCAGTGCGAAACCTTGGTCCCACTCGTGGCTGAAGAATATTTCGGTTCGTCGGGGTACGTCGAAACGATTGACGTCATTAATGTCACAGTGTAATTTGTCAGCCGCGATTTGGAAAATTCCATTCTTCAGCGAGGGGATTCCTTTGGCGCTACCCTCAACGATCATCGATCGTGTTTTTTTTTCAAAATTCTGCATAGTGGCGCACCCAGGAGGAGGAGGCTTGCGCTCTCAAAAAAGAAGAAAGGAAAAATGAATTTCATTCTTTAACCCTTAACTGGTATCCTGGGGTCGCTCATGACCCCAAGCAAAGTTCGCTGCAAAATTTTTGGTGGTCTAAGTTTGTAAACTGAATTTCTAATTAATTTTATAATAACAATTTAACTTTCTATGTTCCTATCATCTTATATGTCGACTTTACATATTTCTGTGTCCTTTTTTATTTGTGGTCTGCCACGGCCCCAATATACCAGTCACGATTGCTAAAAACAGTATACCAGTTAAGGGTTAAACAAATTTCTATAATTACCTAATGAATCTTATTGAATTTGCATTAAAAGTATTTTTATCTGTTCAACTCGGCCCTCCAAAGGTTAAATCCTGAGTGCGTCACTGGTTCTGCATGGAATAATATGAACGATTCCACTCGAGGAATAATTTACTTTCGAGGGATTCCCCTAATAAGCCATGAAGCAGACGCGATAACTGGCTCGCGGTGCCTGCTTCTCAAGCTCGATTATTTTGGCAACGAAACCACGTAAGAAGAAGCTTTATTCCACGCTTTTTATCAATTTTTTAGTTAGGCAACCCGGTACCATCCTGAGGTTGGAAACGTGCGATTTCAATTTCTTTCTCTGCTACGGTTAAGTGCCGTGCATCACTCAGTGGCCGACAGTGGAAGGAAGGGGAAAGCGAATAAGAAGAAAAAGGTGGAAACCTGTTGCATAAGGGACATTGGTCACCTGAAGAAAATTGAAGCTTTACGCCGTTTGCGCGTGCCATTTTCAGAATCCCGCAGACTCGAAGTCGTTAACACCTGTTACGTCGATCTTGGAATTAAACGTTTGTAATCTCGAGCTAAGAGTCTTCTTCGCGTAAGCTCTGCCTGCTTCCACCCCGTGCCCCGATCTTTCTAGGGTCCATTAGAAAATCTGATCCCTAAGAAATTCACGCGATCGCCGCCAGTGGAATCATTACTCAACACCAACTTTGTCTGTGCTTTTCCGTCTTTTTCCCATGCTAATTTTCCAGCCGCGGCTAATGAACGTAAAAGGCATCGGGCACGATCGAACCACGCGCGACCACGGCAGTTTTTTGTCCGCGTTCTTTTTACATTTCACGAAAACAGTGGCGAACGTCTCCGATGACCTTTACGATTCCTTCCTCTCAGTTTGTGGGGGAATTTTTTTAGACGAACCCACTAGGCGAGAGGAACACGGATGCTAAAATCCATGGGAAAGAAATGGGCACGTCGAGAATGGGAAGAAATGGTACGGCCTGCGACTCCTTGACTGGCAGCGTCAACTGACATTCGAACGGAGCCGGATCCGAGTTAAGGTTCGCGTTAAATCTTTTTTAACAGAGATCTCTTCCCGTGAGTGATAGACTCTGGCGTAAAAAAATGAATTTCAGATTTATCGACACTCGTGCGAATCGGGCAGATCGCTAAGCGCATTCGTTAAATAAATATTAATAGGAATAGGGATAATCAAAGTCCAGCGTTTATCATTCACCTTCCGTCGGTCGAGCAAATTTTTACCGATCTTTTTGTGCACAGTCGAGGTATTTACGGACGTCGAAGTAAAACGGAGGATACGAGAAATTTAACTTCCACTTTCCTGCAATCGCATACTTATTGCGGTTGTTTTAATTAGTCTCCAAGGCCCTGCTCAAGAACCTGAAATTCGTCGTTGAAAATGTCAAGAGCAAGATCCGTTTTTCTTCTTTACCTTCGTTATTGTCTTTGTCCAGCGTTCAGGTGGATCCCCCCGCTTTCATCCTCTTCTTTTTTCCTCTAAACGGAAACGTACCGTTTACGTAGCTATTCGCGCGAGCGGAGAGAATAAAGCCGCGCATTTCTCAAATCGCTGGGATTCGTTTTAATTAGTGAGCTACTCGAACAATTTGACGTTCAATCGTTGATCGGAGGCCCGTTGCGCTTGTAACTCGAGCAGAACGCCTCCTTGCTCTTCGCCCTGGGTTCAGCTGCATTGAGACTTGAACCGCCACGTCATTATTATTGCCACAAATGCGATCAAGTTCGCGCTTTTTTCAAAACTACTCGCGTTGAATATTTTATGGAAATACCGCCGAAGTTTACGATTAACTTTGCCCCGCAGCTATTTTTTCCCCCCGCGATATTACGAAATAAGATCACGAGTCGCAGGAAACTCCACGCTATTTATTAAGTATGATGCTAATTGCGGAAAAAAAAGTGTTTAAGGATTCTCGAGCGTCTCTTACGCAGTGAAAAGTCAAAGCAATAACATTACAAAACAGCTGCCCCAGCTCGGCGACGCATTGGAAAACACATCCGCGTTTCCCGAGATGTCTCCCTCGGTTTAGGAAAAAAAGAGACTCCTCTTTCCTCTCCGCGTGTCGAAATCCGGCGCGACGTGCCGTGAACCGCCGCGAAAGCACACAAAACGTAAGGTCGAATTTTTTTCTCTCTCTTCCTTCATAATTCGTGGTCGTCCTCGTACGCGCGGCCAGTAGCGCGATAAATCGCCAATCGAATTGCATAGCGCCGCGAATAAAGACTGACGGGCCTGCCAGCGGCAAGTGACAATGATTCGGGCAATATTAGACGTGTACTTGACACCTCCGGGACAATGTGGGGTCTGTTAAGCAAACAAGAATACGCCCGTGACTAAGTCGTCGTTTCGAGGCGGGCCAACAGAGAAATGCAAATCGCTCGAGGATCCTTCGCTCGCAAAGAAGCTAGAGGATTTCAAAAGCCACCGCGAGCCGTTTCTTCAGGGCCCGATCTAGGAGGCGCGAGCGGGCAGGGGGAACACGAGTTGCCCGAAGCGGCGAAATTGGCAAAAAAGAGAAAATTAAAATCAATAAAAAAGTAAAGCTTATTGAAAAAGTGGTGAAGATGTAGGTAGCCTTATTGTTATTCAAGAAAATTGCAGAAGCCTGCAGAAAATTTCACTCGCTGCCAAAAATTATATTTTAAAATAATTATTCTCGGAAGCGGGAAGAAGTAATTTTTCCGATCCACTGTAACTGTTACTTTTTAAACTCAAAACTGCAGCATGTGCCCAATATGCATATTCCGCTAGAGAATTGAAAGCTGTATAAAACCCAGATAAAGTTTGAATTTACTGAACTACCAAACGGAAACGCAACACAATATTAAAGTGGTTTTACGAAAACTGGTGCCTCCTTTATCGGCCCCAAAAATGTGTTCCCCCTTCAATGCCATATAAAACTTTTAATTGTCAGTTAAATAAACTCTGCTTTAACTGGCTTTCATACAGCTTTCAATTCTTCATCAAAATATGTATATTAAACACATACCACAGTTGCAAATTGCTGCTAAAAACTAACAAAAATAAAGCAAATAAACGAAATGGTACTGCGTGTATAATTAAATATAACGAGCAGCAAAAATCACTTTCGCCCAAAGCGGCTGATGATTAAATCACAGCCTGCGTGTCTTATCGCCCCAGTCGACCATTACATTGAAAAATTCCCTAAACACCACGCCCTGGATTTCCCAAGCGGAGCGCAGGACATTGCCGAACGGCGCCACTAAATTGAGAATGCTAATCGCTCCGGACGGCGTTCGCGCGCGAGAGAATGTAATAATTGGCCAGCCGAAGGAGCATTAAACGCGCCGTTCGGCCGCGAGCGCGACCCAAGTGAAAGTTACCGAAGAAAGGAGGCGAGCAACGTATCGGAGAGGAGTGAAGGTTTTATCGCGGAGATTACACGCCTATCGACCGTGCGTCTGATCCGGGCAGGACGCGTGGCGTCCACGGCCGCGCCGCGCGCCAGCGAGAGGTGAAAAGGAGAGCGACTATTTTGCAATCTCCCTTTTGCATAATAATACCCGTTTAGACGACACGTGGCGTTAGGAAACCCGCCGGAGGTCTCGCTCCGTTTTCGCCACCGTCTTCCTCGGGGATACTTGTGCCCTACCTTTCGCCAGACGTTTCCTCGGGACCCAGTGCGCCTGTGGAAAGCCACTCGGTAGCTCCACCAACGATAACGCATCGCCAGTTACAAGCCCGGATCCATCGCGAGCACCATGCAGGGAACTTGGCGCCCCAAGGGACAAGGGACTCCGAGGGCCAAAGGAAGAAGAAGCGAGTCCTGGGATGCTGGCCCGCGAAGGGCTCGGGCGAACTCGAGGAACTCCTCAGTTATTCGGGGAAAGTGGACGAAGCCCCGCGATCGAAAACAATAGGTGACCATCGCGGCCGAGAAGGGCCCAGGCGAAGAGGAACCCCGCGGTGATTCGGGGAAAGAGGACGAGCCCCAGCGATGGAAAAATAATAGTCAACCACCGCTCCGCGCAAGGTGAATAATAAATCGCGGTGGAAACGGGTGGTGGGGTGTCGCGGCGCGACTTCAAAGACAACGACGATGACGACGCCAGGCAACGAGGACGGCTTGCTTTCCAGTTGGATTCTGTGATTACTTCTCCTGCACGGCAGTCCTTTCCCGGTCGTCGTATCTCGTTGCTCGGCCAGCTGACACAAATAAATCGTGCGGCCCGGTCGCGGACACGCTCTGTCTCCTGCCGGTGATCGGTGATTTCGGGTTCCCGTTTCCACGCTTATCATCCCCGCGGTCCTCGTGGCGAAGGAGCGCGCGACGCGAGGAGCTGTTAGACATCGCACGGTGGTCGGGATACGCGCGTCGGCTCCGTCCTATCCGCCAGCCAACGACAGTGGATACCGATACCGGACAGTGAATTAACAGTTGTCACCACCAGGATACCGTACCGGCGATCATGGGGTGCAGGAGATTACTGCTGCTGCTGATGGGGTTGCTCGTGACGGTGCAGGGCTTCGCGCCGGACAAGAAGGCCATGGAGGAGACGATTCCGGCGTACGCGGTCGCCCTCAATATGAACATCCTGAACGCCAGCCAATGTCGAAGGGAAATGGAGGTGTTTCGGGCCGGCGTGGACCGAGGGCTGCTGTGGAGCCTGCGAAGTTAGTAGATCGGAATTTCTCTCGGCGATGTTTTAGGGAGAACGGGGGCGACGCGTGCCGGAGGAACGATCTCGTGGATCGGGATCCAACCGCCGCTAGTCCACCTCGTCCACTGGTGTTTCGTAATTGGCCGTTTTTCCGTGCGCGTGGTTACGAGCGCGATTACGCTCGCGGATAACGCGGCCGCGGTCTTGTGCAACGCGAGGAATTCGCCGAAGTTTAAGCGATTACGTCGGACGCGCGATTTTTCGTTTCTAGCCAGGCACCGTCGACCATCCACTTTCTTCGCGTGTTACGCAAGAAACTAGTTTCGATCGGTAGTGCGGAAAAGCAACGCGGATCCGATTCTCCCTCTGTATTTCCCCCGATCGCGCGCGCGCGGTGTCCTCCCCGTGTTTCGCGACCGTCGCAGCTAGCTGACGGTCCTGTACAGGCCGATCGCGATCATGGATGTTTTGTTTTCCAAGTGTTGGACGCCAGCGGCGAGCCTGGATCTGGCTTCACCGAGGGGAACAATTATTGGATCGGGAAACGGGACCAGTGCAAGTTCCTGTCGGCCAGGATGGCCATGGCGCTATCGCCGCCGGTCCGAAAGAATAATAGCTTGTACAGGGACCCGGAGCAGGAGTATCCGCCGTACAAGCTCAACTTCTTCATCGCTCATATGGTGCACAACAGCACGTTGCAGTACCACACTACGATTGCCGACGAGGTGAGGGATTGCGGTTCACGTTCTCGAGCGCGAGGCTAGCAGATTCGGGTGGACTCGATAGCGAACGATGAACGCGATTAATCCTTTCCGCTGGTCGGTCGCCTTTTCTGGCATGCGAAGAAAATGCGCGGTGCGATGCTGAGCTGTCCTGCTTTTTATGCTTTATAGCACACCTAACCCAGACTTGTTGTATAAAAAACAAAATAGTAGTTACAAATACCGCAAGAATTTATTTGGAAGCCAAGTCATATTTTTCTGTGGATAAGAAAGGGACATATTTGCAAACCGACCGGGACACCCGAGGCAAAGGTACGAGTTATAAATTATAAGTGAGTTATATTCCAAATGGAATCACACAAGCGGAAAGAATTAATGTTATTCGCGCCGCTGTCGAGATGCCGCGCATTAGCTTTAAATATCGGAACGCCGATGACTTATATAGTTCCGATGTTTCCCCATGGAAAATATCCGGTACATCCACTCGGATGGATGGTATCCAAGAGCGATGTTTCAGCGAACCGTCATTTGAGTAACGATCGCAACTATGGTAATCGCCATGCAGGAGAAACCGCAAGGTTTTCCGCGAACGCTTGTTTACGGAATCATACGATAATTCGGATAAACAGCAGCCGAAAGCATGCAAAAACGTATAAATAAGTGTGGCAACTGCCGATCCCTCTTTAGCAGACGAAGCAAAAACTGCATCTGCATGGTTTTATTAATCGATGGCAGGAAAATACATGCGACGTATCTTGAAATCATGGGCGTCCGGAAGTGGGAAAGGGTGCAAAAAGGCGCACTTGCCCTTCTAGCTTTAGAGAAAAAAAATTCTGGTTTTTAAAAACTGATCTTTATTAAGTTTATACTAAAAAATGGAGTATTTTTAAATTTTCAATTAAATTAGCACTAGAAAATGGGTCAAAGAAAGCAAGAGTGTTACTCCACTCGCACCGCGTGTTTCATGATCCGATTCGTCGATGTCATCGCCAAGATCGTTTATTCATTACTATATTTTTCGTTACCGTCACCCCAAAGTTGCCCCCCGCTGGAAAAAAGTCTGCGGACGCCCTTGCTTGAAACGTGCCCACACTGCTTTACACGTGTTAACGGATGTGAGTTGTGAATTCAGGTAAATGTGAGAGAAACCGATGGAGCTGTAAGAGCTCCTACTAACACCTACGTACCATGGGATTAGCAATCGAGAATAGCAATTTGAATATGAAACACCTTTTTTCCCAAGGACGATGTTTTGGATAAGTCTCTTAGAACGCGTGTAGATTTTATAAAACACATTCCCAGCTCGTTATGCAACGCTCTTTCCTGGAACAAGGTGGACATTCGACATGGATATGGAAGCTAAGTTAAAATCACCATCGATTAGAAAATATTAACACGAGCTCGTTGGTCGTCGTCGTACGATCGGCGTTCTCCGAGCAGCGCGACCGATTTCTATAGCGGGACGCTTTTGTTCCTCGGATAGGATGATTCACGTTTCGAATAAATCCTCGATTTCCAATGGCCCCGATGGAAGCTTGCGAAACTCCTAGTGCTTCTTGCATTTCAGGACCTGGTGGTACTCGGACTTTGCTTGCCGTCGACGTGCACCGTGAGCGAGTTGACCACCGTGCTGGAGAAAATCTTCCGCGATAGAACCTTGCTGATCAGCCAGCTCTACTCCGCGGACTTCAAATTGCGCAAGGTCTCCAATTTGAGGAACGACAATCAATGGCTGCTCAGCTGGAACATAATCCTCGTTATGTACGTAAGGAGCGAGAGTAATCTTCGGCCCCTGGATGCAGCCGAACCTTTATACCCGCGCGCACGACTGGTCCGTTGCGTTCGATTAACAAACGCCGCGGTCGGCAGCGAGCGATTCGAGGAATTGGTAGTAGGAGTGAAAGTTATAAAGTATTACGTATCGCTAATAGAATATTCGCTGGGAAAAAAATATCGGGCGTATTCTTCGGATCGATCGTGATCGATCGACGTAACAATGAATCGTGCCTTTATTTCGTCCGAAGCTGCAGCGAGCTGAGATTCGAAAGTCTCTGAATTCGTTTGCATGAAATTTTCTACGCGGCCAAGACGCGATCAGCGAATGGCCCTCGAGCGGATGGATCCTGAGCGAAGACGCGTGATTCGGGCTCGCGATGATTATCGTATCTCGGCGATTCGTTAGCCGGGACGGCGCGGTTTCCCCGGGTATGCAAAGAACGTGTCCCCGTTCGTTGCATAAGCGGCGGCGGGTGTTCAACTATTGACACGCGCTCGACGGAACGGACGGTCCCTGACGGATATTTGAATTTCTGCCCGCAGACTCATCCTGCTGTCTGTGGCCGGCACGGCGATGATCGGCACGATGTACGACATGCTCGTGTACCAAAAACGCTTGCGAAAGAAGAGGGAGTTCCTAACTTTCGAGAACAATAACACCGCTGGTAAGCTGATCGTCTGTGATCAAACGCTGCTCAAAGTAGTATTTAAAACGTAGCATATCGTAGGATGATCAGTGGCTGACTGGCCAGGGTGTAGGAATGTTAATGACCTTTTAGCAGTGGCGGATTTAAGGGAAAGGCCCAGGTGATAACTGCCCGTCGGCCGCCCGTTAAATCCGCCACAGTCTTTTAGTAGCTTCAAAATATAATAGAAGTTCTGGTATTAAATACCGTAAGCAACTAAAGTCACCTTCTATTGCTATTTTAAATGATAGCCACTGAAGATGAGCTTGTTAGCTGAATATCGATCGTTAAAGTCACTCAGACTGTTTTACTTTGAGCAGCGTTGAGAAGTTGTATTAAAGGAATTACGAAGTGAAATTTCGGATGCTGTTGGATTAGAACTGAAGAACGAGACAGAGACGAAGCGCGAGCCTGGTCAGGAGGAGACGGCGATTTCGGACCTCAGACCGGAGAGCACTGTCGGGCAAACTCTCATGTGTTTCTCCGTCTATTCGAACGTGAAGCAGATATTCAAAATGGACACTGGCTCCGACTCGATACCTGCGTTGCACGGTATCAGGTTCTTGGGGATGGTGTGGATCCTCATAGCTCATACACTCTACTTCGGAAGCTATTTCGTAGGTAAGAGGCATACCTTGCAGACAGCCTCGGCTCGTCTCTAAAGGCAAAATTAGGCAACTGCCTAGGGCGTAAAGTTAGCAAAAGGCGCAAAATGGCCTTGTCATTGTTGGCATTTCCTAAAACAAAGATGTAAATGAAATATTACAAGTTGGATTATAAATGTTTTAAGATACGGATAAAAAGTCAGAGTAAGGTCATCGAAAAGCTCAAATAAATGTATTTTAAATAGAGGGCACAATTTGGCAAGTTCGCATAGGGCGCGAAAAAGGCTCGAATAACAACACGAAGTAAAGTGATAGATAGAGGGATTGTTTATAGTATTTATTACTCACATACAGTGGCACTTCTGTGACATTTCAGGGAACAGGTCCATAGGCTATACAATAACCGGCAGCTTTATAACCCAAGCGATAAGTAACGCGACGTACTCGGTGGACACGTTCTTCTTCATGACCGGATTCTTGATGGCGTACGCATACCTAAAGGCGCAGAAGAAAGAGAAGAAGATCCCGTCCTGGCCCACGACCGGGGTTCAGTACTGCAGCATGGTCATCAAACGATACTGCAGGTATGCCTGGTGACTCCTGGTCACTCATTCCACGGGGCGTAACATTTTTAACACTTCTCAATCTCAATTTGATTAGGCTCACACCTGCGTACCTGGTAACGATACTGCTCGCCATCCTAAACTTCAACTGGTACGAAAACGTTTCGATGTACTATATGTCCGAGCGAATCGCTTGCAACTGCCCCAACTACTGGTGGAGGAACATCCTCTACATCAACAACTTCTTCGACTGGGACGAATTGGTATGAAGAAATTTCGATTCGAGCGTGAAACGCATACCCTTGACTAATCGGAAAACGGGGTCACTATTATGATTTTCTTGCATATTAAGAAATGAGATATTTAAAAATCAAGATATACACCTTGTTGTGTATGAATTAAGCTGTACTCTCTTCAAAAAGAAATTTGCTATCTGAAGAAATGTTGCCGTAGCACTCTCCTTCACCTAAGGGCTCTTCTTCATAGTTACAGCATTTACAGAAACAAAAATATCTCAGAGATTACTAAAACGATTTGAATAAAATTTTCCACGAACATTCTTAAGACTATATGAAAAATGGTATATTTTATATGGTTATACCTAAAAAATTAAGGTGTGTAACCCCTTAAGGGCTTAAGTAATCGTTAACGGAAGACAATCGTTTCAGTGCCTCGTATGGAGCTGGTACCTGGCGAACGACATGCAATTCTTCATGCTTGGTTTACTATTGCTGATAGTGTCGACCAGGTAAGCTTCTACAATTCAACATCTCCAGATCCGCTCGCAAGATATTCGACTAACGTTAGATCTATGGTTCCAGGCACTTCCGCCTCGCTCTGGGCATAAGCTTGGGCTTGATAATCGCGTCGATATGCACAACCGCTTACATAGCGTATAGTATAGACTACTATCCAACGTAAGTGTACAAAATGTTCGGTGCGAATTATTATACATTAGATCGATATCTAAATGCGAATGCTTTTCATTAGCTTGGACCAACAGTTGAATAACCTAACGACCATGTACCAGCGACCATGGACCAGAATCAACCCGTTCTTGATAGGGTTGGGCACGGCTTTCCTCCTTAAACAGTTGAACAATAAATTACATCTGTCGCCGGTAACAATGCATGCTGACGAATTGTTCACTTGGCTGCACAAGCGGAACGATCTTGACCGCCAACCGGTACATATTGTATTAAATATTGAAACGCGGTCTCGTTGCAGGCAGCCAAAGCTGCGGGCTGGACCTTTGGCGTTTTGTGCAACTGCTCGATACTCTTCGGTATGACGAACAAAGACGTGTCTCTGGCCGCGTCCGTGGTTTACACGGCGCTAGGCAGGACAGGTTGGGGTCTCGGTTTAATGTGGCTGACTGTCGCGTGTGTCACGAACAATGCCGGTGAATGAACTTTCTTCAATTTACTTCTCAGGCATCATTTTACTGTTTCGTAAAAATTCGGCCTAGTATTTTAGATGCGCATTGCACTGTTTAATCCTCGCGTACGTTCTTTGTGCTTCTAGGTATTATTGGTAAATTCTTGTCGCTGCCAGCATGGGTCCCCCTGAGCAGGCTAACGTACTGCGTATACCTCATGAACCCTTTCCTCATAAACTCAGTATTCCTGTCTAGTGGTTACCCCAGTTACGTCGACGTTCTGACAAGCGTAAGTATCAGTGACGTCGACTTCCCTCGGTAGACACCGTTATAAAAAAATATCAATTCCCTTGTGTTCTGCCTGTTACAGGGTGGGTTAGCCCTCGGGCTGCTCTTCATCAGCTACATTTGCGCTGTGCTTTTATCCGCGATTGTGGAAGTGCCGGCCATACTGTTGTTGCGACTAGTCTTAAACTCCAATAGACAAAAGAAATGAGTATATATGCACATCTGTAAATAGATATTTCTTAGATATTTATTCACTCATTCGTTCCGTTAATTCCCATTCGTTGTTCTAGGAGCTTGCTCTCCTCACGTTCCTCGACACGCGGGAAGGAGGACCGATCTATAGAGCCAATTGCGCTGCGTCTTCAGTGTTTAAGTTTTTAATTAACGAGCGGTCTGTACATAGCAATGCGAGTTTAGTCAATGTTGTACACTGGCTCGAGGGAGATGAGGAAGCGCCGAGCTCGTTTGTAGGCGCTACGGATTGTTAAAAGCTGAGGGGATCGTCTGCGCGCTATCAATGAACAGGGGAATGTATCCTTGGCGGTGCTGGCGACGTCAGAGACCAATTCGATCGGGAGGCCTGCTCGCGGCGACCCTTCTCGAGCTGCTCCTTTAAGACTAGAAGCTCCCTCGTTCGTTGGTAAACGGGATCCTTCGAGAGCAAACGTGGACAATAAAATCAATGTTCTTCGTTCGTCGCGTAAAGTGTAATAAAGAAAGGAAACAAACCTGTTGCCGCATGCTAGGGTTCCACCTAGAATAGTGACTCTTCCACGGCTTGATATACCTCATACTGGCGATCGGCATTAAGACGGGTTGATAGCTCGGAGCGGCCCAGTAGAGGGGATTCTGATAAAGCGATAATTGACTATTGGTGTACGACCACAAGGAGACAGTCTTCTGTTTCACTTGTTCCTGTACTCTCTCGCGTTCACTGTATTATAAATAAAACGATTGTAACGATAATTATTATAAACATGCGCCGACATGTGCGTACGTAGAAAGGCCGATACTTGCTAAATAAGAATGTGCCAAATCTGCAGGAGTATAGGTGATCGAGGATAGTAATTAGAAAGTGTTCGTTGAACTCGAACGCATTGGGAAACTGACGACTTATTTGCCACACGCAGTCCATGAACTGCAGAAACACCGGGGACCTATCCGCGTCGCTGTGATGTTCATCGCCGTGGCCGATTCTCTGGACAAAGGAAACAGTAAAAATATCGCGATAACGCTTTGAATGTGTGCATTTAGATTGTTGAGACGCCGAGCATTCCATAGCGCACCAGTTGAAACTTGTGGTCAAAACTGAGGCAATCTTTCTCAATGAGAACCTCGATACCTTTAATCGTTCTGTAATACGGATCTAACATTAACATGAACAGAGCTGTAAACTGTAAAAAGTGATGTTCATTAAAGGTGTATTTTCCTTTGCATAAATTTCCATCTACCTCGGACTAAGTACCTGCACTGTCCTGCCCAGCCATCGGAACTGTGCACCAATATCGAAGTTTAATTGTTCCATTACCGCTCTAACTGCTACTCCCCCCGTTACCTTCTTCTCCGCTATCCCGACCCGGAAGAGAGGAGGATGATATGGCAGTCTTGCCTTGAATTTTCGTTTTTTCGTTCATGGCTGCGATCGGCGGCGACTGCGTTAGCGATTCGTTGTACATATAACTGGTAATAACTGTTTAGGTAGACAACCAAAGTCATTTTCTGACACCAACACAAAGTCAGTGCGTGCTACATTCGAAATTCGTGCGAAATTCGTCGTTGAAAATATCAAGAGCAGAATCCATTTTTCTTCTTTACCTTCGTTATTGTTTTTCTCCAGCTTTCACGTGGATACCCGTTTTCATCATCTTTTTTTTCCTTTAAACGGAATTATACAGATTACGTAACAATTTTATTTACCTCCCTGGTTTTGCAATTTAAACTGCGTAGCGCAGCAACTCAACACCACTTGTTAAATAACATGCTGGTAATCATTACTGATAGTGTAAGGCGGGTGGAAAAAAGTGTTTAAGGATTCTCGGGCGTCTCTTCCGCAGTAAAAAGTAAAACTACTAATAACATGGCAAAACAACCGCCCCAGGTTGGTGACGCATTGAAAAACACATCTGCGTTTTCCGAGCAGTCTTCCTTGATTTAAGAAACAAGAGCCTGTAGTATGTTAGCGTCACCGAATTGAAGGATGAGATCGAGGGCGGATGGCCTCACGCTGTCCTGCCTTCCAGGATTTTATGGCAGAGACTTAGCCTGTGTGCAGTCCTGATAGAGAGTGCATGAGACTAAACAGTCCTGGCGACGGCCGATGGCTGGTGACCACGTTGGATCTTCCAGCTATCGGATGTCAAAGGATTGAATGTTTATTTTACAGTGATAGTCAATACGCGAATTGCAAGCGGCTCGACGACGTACAATTGCTAAAGAACAGGGATTCTGTTCCTGGAGGACAAGCCTGAAACCTGAGACCATCACGAGCACCATTCAGGGAACTTGGCGTCCCAAGGGACAAGGGACTCCAAGGAGCAAAGGAAGAAGAAGCGAATCCTCGAATGCTGGCCCCTGAAGGGTTCAAGCGAACTCGAGGAATTCCTCAGTTATTCGGGGAAAGAGACGAAGCCCCGCGATCGAAAGCAATAGGTGACCATCGCGGCCGAGAAGGGCCCACGCGAAGAGGAAACTCTGCGATTATTCACGGAAAGAGGACGAGCGCCAGCGATGGAAAAATAATAATCAACCACCGCTCTGCGCAGGTGAATAATAAATCGCGGTGGAAACAGGTGGTGGGGTGTCGCGGCGCGACTTTAAATACAACAACGATGACGAGGCCCGACTTTGTTTCCACTTGGGTTCTCTGTTTACTTCTTCTGCACGGCAGTCCTTTCCCGGTATAAATAAATCGTGCTCTCGGTCGCGGACACGCTCTGTCTTCTACCGGTGATCGTCGATTTCGGGTTCCCGTTTCCACGCTTATCACCCCCGCGGTCCTCGTGGTGAAGAAGCGCGCGACGCGAGGAGCTGTTAGACATCCTACGGTGGTCGGGATATGCTCGTCGGCTCCGTCCGATCCGCCAGTCAACGTCAGTGAATACCGATACCGGACAGTGAATTAACAGTTATCAGTACCAGGACACCGTACCCGCGATCATGGGGTGCAGATTACCGCTGCTGATGATGGGGTTGCTCGTGATGGTGCAGGGCTTCGCGCCCGACAAGAAGACCATGGAGGAGACGATTCCGGCGTACGCGATCGCCCTCAATATGAACATCCTGAACGCCAGCCAATGTCGAAGAGAAATGGAGGTGTTTCGGGCCGGCGTGGATCGAAGGCTGCTGTGGAGCCTGCGAAGTTAGTAGATCAGAATTTCTCTCAATATGTTTTAGGGAAAACGGTCGATTTCGTGGATCGAGATCCAACGGCGCTATTCCACCTCGTCTACCTCGTCCACTGATGACAGAGATGGGCACAAAGTTATTTCAAATTAAAAATTTGAATTCGAATAAAGGACAAATTATATTCGAGACTCGTCGAATAACAATATCCCAAGTCAATATTTATTTGAAGCGCCACGGATGAATCAATTTATTCGTCGAGAATTCATCCGACGGCTGCAAATGATATTTTTATTTTGTCAAATAATTTTCTCGTATTTATTTGTATCTTTAGTCGAGAATTATTTAAAGCTGAAATGACTTTTTTTACGAGTCTCGAGAGCCTTTGATAGAAGCCGCGCTTCTTCGAGCCTCGATCCTCCGATGGTAGAGCCCAGCGACATTATATTTTCCACCCGTCTAAACTGCCGCCTGGAGTTGCTCGTTGGATTTTTCGTTTCTAGCCAGGCACCGTCGGCCATCCACTTTCTTCGCGTATTACACAAGAAACTAGTTTCAGTCGGTAGTGCGGAAAAGCAACGCGGATCCGATTCTCCCTCTGCATTTCCCTCGATCGCGCGCGGTGTCCTCCCCGTGTTTCGCGACCGTCGCAGGTAGCTGACGATCATGTACGGGCCGATCGCGATCATGGATGTTTTGTTTTCCAAGTGTTGGACGCCAGCGGCAAGCCTGGATCTGGCTTCACCGAGGGGAACAATTATTGGCTCGGGAAACGGGACCAGTGCAAGTTCCTGTCGGCCAGGACCATCATGGAGCTATCGCCGCCCCTCCGAAAGAATAATAGCTTGTACAGGGACCCGGAGCAGGAGTATCCGCCGTACGAACTCAACTTCTTCATCGCTCACATGGTGCACAACAGCACCTTGCAGTATCACACTGCGACGGCCGGCGAGGTGAGGCATTGTGGTTCACGTTCTCGAGCACGAGGCTAGCAGATTCGGGCAGACTCGATAGCGAACGATGAACGAGATTAACTCTTTTCGCTTGTCACGCCAATTAATGCAGCGCATTAGCTTTAAATATTGGAACGTCAATGATTTATATGGTCCCGATGATTCCCCGTGGATAACATCCTGTAAATTCGCTCTGAAGGATGGTATCAATGAGCGATTTTTCAGCGGAACGTCATTCGAGTAACGATCGCAACTATGGTGTTTATGGAATCATTCGGTAATTCGTATAAGCAGCAGCTGAAAGCATGAAAATACGTTGGTATAAACAACTGTGGCAACTGCCGACCCGTTTACACTGTTTACAGCTGACAAAGCAAAAACTGCGTCAGCGTCGAGTTATTAATCGACTAGCTTTACCACTTGGCCTCATCCGAAATTTAGATTCTGATTTTATAAAAAAAATTGTGGTTTGGTTTTTTTCGTGAAAATAGTCATCTGGATTAGTCAGCGATAATGGAGCTGAGGCATATTTCGAGATTCCAGAGTTTCTCGTTCGAAAGTTTTTAGGCGACAGGCAAACACGCAAACATATAAAAGCTTTCAGCTTTATATATTATTTAATCATTACTATATTTTTCGTTACTGTCACCCCAAAGTTGCCCCACGCTAGAAAAAAGTATGTGGACATCCTTGCTTGAAAAATGCCCACACTGCTTTATACGTGTTAACGGATGTGAGTTGTGAATTCAGGTAAATGTGAGAGAGACCAATGAAGCTGTAAGAGCTCCTACTATCACCTATGTATCATCGGATTAGCAAACGAAAATAGCAATCGATAATTAAAACCAATTTGAATATGACATACCTGGTTTCCTCAAGGAGGACGTTTCTGATAAGTCTCTTACAACGCGTGTAGATTTTATAAAACATATTCCCAGCTCGTTATGTGACGCTCCTTGCTGGAACGAAGTGGACATTCGACTTGGATATGGAAGCTAAATTAAAATCACCATCGATTAGAATGTATTAACACGAGGTTGTTGATTGTCCTCGCACGATCAGTCTTCCCCAAGTGCCTCTGGAATTTCAGGATCTGGTGGTACTCGGACTTTGCTTGCCGTCGACATGCACCGAGAGCGAGTTGGCCGCCGTGCTGGAGAAAATCTTCCGCGATAGAACCTTGCTGATCAGCCAGCTCTACTCTGCAGACTTCAAATTGCGCAAGGTCTCCAATTTGAGGGACGACACTCAATGGCTGCTCAGCTGGAACATAATCCTCGTTATGTACGTAAGGAGCGGGAGTAATCTTGGGCCCCTGATTGCAGCCGAACCTTTATACCCGCGTGCACGACTGGTCCGTTGCGTTCGATTAACAAATGCCGCGGTCGACAACGAGCGATTCGAGGAATTGGAAGTAGGAGTGAAAGTTTTAAAGTATTACGTACCGTTAATAGAATATTCGCTGGGAAAAAATATCGTTATGGTGCTGTGTGGGCGGGTATGCAAAGAAGGGTCCCCCTTTGTCGCATAAGCGACGGCAGGTGTTCAACTATTGACACGCGCTCGAAGCAATGGACGGTCCCTGACGGATATTTGAATTTCTGCTCGCAGACTCATCCTGCTGTCTATAGCCGGCATTGCGATAATCGGCACGATGTACGACATGCTCGTGTACCAAAAACGCTTGCGAAAGAAGAGGGAGTTCCTAACTTTCGAGAACAATAACACCGCTGGTAAGCTTATCGTCTGTGATCGAGCGCTCCTCAAAGAAGTATTTAAAACGTAACGCGGGAAGATAATCAGCGGCGAAGTGACCAAGGTGTCGGCTTGCGCGATGGCAAGTGGGTTCCCTTAAACATCAGACAATATGTTAAAAATATTAAGCTGTTGAAATTTGATCTCTTGGGGTGAGCCTTCTGAGCAAGGGCCATCGTGACAACTGCAGATTTGCCGCCCGTTAAATCTGCCACTGCATTTTAGTAGCTTGAAAATATTCCTGTATGCAACTAGAATTTAGCTTGTATTACTCTATTAAATAGTTGTGGGTGGGCCCCATTTGTCTTCTGGCAATCAATATATATACGCTGAAGATGATGCTAGAGAGCTTGTTAGATGAATATCGATCGTTAAAGTCACTCAGACTGTGTTACTTTGGGCAGCGTTGAGAAGTTGTATTAAAGGAATTACGAAGTGAAATTTCGGATGCTGTTGGCAGAGACTAAGCGCGAGCCTGGTCAGAAGGAGGCGACGGTCTCGGACGTCAAACCGGAGAGCATTATCGGGCAAACTCTCATGTGCTTCTCCGTCTATTCGAACGTGAAACAGATATTCAAAACGAGCACTGGCCCGGACTCCATACCTGCGTTGCACGGTATCAGGGTCTTGGGGATGGTGTGGATCGTCGGAATGCATACACTCTACTTCGGAAGCAATTTCGCAGGTGAGAGGTATACCTTGCAGGCAGCCCCGGCTCGTCCCTAAAGGCAAAATTAGGCAACTGTCTAGGGCGTAAAGTTAGCAAAAGGCGCAAAATGGCCTTTTCATTGTTGGCATTTCCTAAAACAAAGTTTTAAATGAAATAATACAAGTTGGACTATACATGTTTTAAGCTACGGATAAAAATTCAGAGTAAGGTCATCGAAAAGCTCAATAAATGTATTATAAATAGAGGGCACAATTTGGCAAGTTCGCATAGGGCGCGAAAAAGGCTCGAATAACAACACGAAGTAAAGTGATAGATAGAGGGATTGTTTATAGTATTTATTACTCACATACAATGACACTTCTGTGACATTTTAGGGAACAGGTCCACAGTCTATAGAATAAACAACAGCTTCATAGCCCAAGCGATAAGTAACGCGACGTACTCGGTGGACACGTTCTTCTTCATGACCGGATTCTTGGTGGCGTACACATACCTGAAGGCGCAGAAGAAAGAGAAGAAGATCCCGTCCTGGCCCGCGACCGGTGTTGAGTACTGCAGCATAGTTATCAAACGATACTGCAGGTATTCCTGTTAGATGAGCGTCGACCACCACTCATTCCACAGTGAGCAACATTTTTAACACTTCTCAATCTCAATTTGATAAGGCTCACACCTGCGTACCTGGTAACGATACTGATCGCCATCCTAAACTTCAACTGGTACGAAAACGTTTCGATGTACTATATGTCCGAGCGAATCGCTTGCAATTGCCCCAACTACTGGTGGAGAAACATCCTCTACATCAACAACTTCTTCGACTGGGACGAATTGGTACGAGGAAATTTCGATTCGAGCGTGAAACGCATACCCTTAACTAATCGGAAAACAGTTGTTGTGCATGAATTAAGTTGTACTCTCTTCAAAAAGAAATTTGCTATCTGAAGAAATGTTGCAGTAGCACTCTCCTTCACCTAAGGGCTCTTCTTCATAGTTACAGCATTTGCGGAACCAAAAATATCTCAGAGATTACTGAAACGATTTGAATAGAATTTTCCACGAACATTCTTAAGACTATAATCTAGTACTTGTCGTCGCCCAATTTTAAATAATTTAGTTCCTGAAAAATGGGAGCTACTAAATGTCAAGCATGTGATTTTCGACCCAAGTTTTCATCTTTCTTTGTTAATAAAAAACAAAACAGGACATTAAGAATGTTCGTGAAAATTTTAATTCCAATCGGTCCGCTAATCTCAGAGATATTTTTGGTACCGCAAATTCTGTAATCTGTTGTGACACCATTTCTTAAGATATCCAATTTCTTTTTGAAGAGAATACAGAAATCGACCCATTTTCCGATCAGTCAAGGGTATGTAACCCCTCAAGTAATCATTAACGGAAGACAATCGTTTCAGTGCCTTGTATGGAGCTGGTACCTGGCAAACGACATGCAGTTCTACATGATCGGTTTATTATTGCTGATAGTATCGACCAGGTAAGCTTCTACAATTCAACATCTGTAAATCCGCCCGCTAGATATTAGACTAACGTTAGATCTATGGTTCCAGGCACTTCCGCCTCGCTCTGGGCATAAGCTTGGGCTTGATAATCGCGTCGATATGCACAACCGCTTACATAGCGTATAGTATAGACTACTATCCAACGTAAGTGTACAAAATGTTTGGCGTGAATTATTATACATTAGATCGATATCTTAATGCGAATGCTTTTATTAGCTTGGACCAAATGTTCAGTACCCTAACGATCATGTACCAGCGACCATGGAACAGAATTAACCCCTTCTTGATAGGGTTGGGCACGGCGTTTCTCCTTAAAAAGTTGAACAATAAATTGCATCTGTCGACGGTAATAATGGATGCTGACGAATGGTTTCCTTGGTAGCGGTGCATATTGCATTAAGTATTGAAACACGGTTCTCGTTACAGACAGCCAAAGCTGCGGGCTGGACTTTTGGCGTTTTGTGCAACTGTTCGATACTCTTCGGTATGACGAACAAAGACGTGTCTCTGGCCGCGTCCGTGATTTATACGGCGTTAGGCAGGACAGGTTGGGGTCTCGGCATGATGTGGCTGACTGTCGCGTGTGCCACGAACAATGCCGGTGAATGAACTTTCTTCAATTTACTTCTAAGGCATCTTTTTACTGTTTCGTAAAAGTTCGGCCGAGAATTTTGGGAGCGCATTGCACTGTTTAATCCACGCGTACGTTCTTTGTGCATCTAGGTGTTATTGGTAAATTCTTATCGCTGCCAGTATGGGTCCCCCTGAGCAAGTTAACGTACTGCGTATACCTCATACACCCTATCCTCATATACTCAATATTCTTGTTCAGTGGCCAGCCTATTTACATTGACGTTCTGACAAGCGTAAGTATCAGTGACATCGTCTTCCCTCGGTAGACACCGTTAAAAAAAATATCATTTCCCTTGTGTTCTGCCTGTTACAGGGTGGGTTAGCCTTCGGACTGCTCTTCGTCAGCTACATTTGCGCTGTGTTTTTATCCGCGATTGTGGAAGTGCCGGCCAGACTGTTGTTGCAACTAGCCTTAAACTCTAATAGACAAAAGAAATGAGTATATATGCACATCTGTAAATAGATATTTCTTAGATATTTATTGCTCACGTTCCTCGACACGCGGGAAGGAGGACCGATCTATAGAGCCAATTGCGCTGCGTCTTCAGGGTTTAAGTTTTTAATTAACGAGCGGTCTGTACATAGCGATGCGAGTTTAGTCAATGTTGTACTCTGGCTCGAAGGAGATGAGGAAGCGCCGAGCTTGTTTGCAGGCGCTACGGATTATTAAAAGCTAAGGGGCTCGTCTGCACGCTATGAGTGAACAGGGGAATGTATCCTTGGCGGTGCTGGCGACGTCAGAGACCGATTCGCTCGGGAGGCCTGCTCGCGGCGACCCTCCTCGAGCTGCTTCTCGAGCTGCTCCTTTAAGACTAGAAGCTCCCTCGTTCGTTGGTAAACGGAATCCTTCGACAGCAAACGTGGACAATAAAATCTTCGTTCGTCGCGTAAAGTGTAATAAAGAAAGGAAACAAACCTGTTGCCGCATGCTAGGGTTCCACCTAGAATTGTAACTCTTCCACGGCTTGATATACCTCATACTGGCGATCGGCATTAAGACGGGTTGATAGCTCGGAGCGGCCCAGTAGAGGGGATTCTGATAAAGCGATAATTGACTATTGGTGTACGACCACAAGGAGACAGTCTTCTGTTTCACTTGCTCCTGTACCCTCTCACGTTCACTGTATTATAAATACAACGATTGTAACGATAATTATTAGAAACATGCGCCGACATGTGCGTACGTTGAAAGGCCGATACCTGCTAAATAAGAATGTGCCAAATCTGCAGGAGTATAGGTGATCGAGGATAGTAATTAGAAAGTGTTCGTTGAACTCGAACGCATTGGGAAACTGACGACTTATTTGCCACACGCAGTCCATGAACTGCTGAAACACCGGTGACCTATCCGCGTCGCTGTGATGTTCATCGCCGTGGCCGATTCTCTGAAAAAAGAAAACAGTAAAAACATCGCGATTACGCTTTGAATGTGTGCATTCATAGCGCACCTGTTGAAACTTGTGGCCAAAACTGAGCCATTCTTTCTCGATTAGAACCTCGAAACCTTTAATCGTTCTGTAATACGGATCTAACATTAACATGGACAGAGCTGTAAGCTGAAAAAAGTGATGATTATTTAATGTACATTTTCCTTTGCATAAAGTTTGATCTGTCTCGGAATAATTACCTGCGCTGTCCTGTCCCAGCCATCGGAACAGTGCACCAATACCGAAGTCTTGTGATTCTCAACCTTACCCACTATCCGAACCGCTCCCGCGAGAACGGACTTAATATGCTTCAGCCAAACGGTGGATTCTATTCCCGACAGCCACCTAGCTTCGTCGATCGTTGGAAAGCATAACTCTGAAAGGTGATTTGATGATTATCACTGATGATTACTCTGAGCGAAGCTTACCAGCGCGGAATGTAATAGGATAGTACCTCTCAATTTCCTAACGCTCTCTCTCATCACGTGTATATTGTGTATGTCGAGGAATACAAGTTCGGCGTTCTGGTAATCATCCTCGTTCTCATAGCCGCCACCCTTCGCCTTGTTCGCCATCGCGTTTGGCATCGGTCGGGCATCCATGATGAATAATTTGTGGCTCTGCGCGTTCGCGTCCATAATCAGCTGCACGTATCTCTCGTCCTCGCGGCTCCTCTTGCCGCCGACACCTACTAGTGGTTGAGCGCAACGAGTTATCGTCGCCTGGCTCTCTGGATGGATCCACGAGAGAACCGGAAGCCTTCCCCTGCTCCTGAAAGCTGCTGACGCCTGTAAATCCTCGTCGGTAGCCGCTGCTGGCACTGCCCACACGGCTGGGTAACTGTCGCACACCGAGTACGCGTCGTTGATCTTCGATATCTTCCATATATCGTTATTTACACCCTGAAAAGGAGTCGTTAAGTAGAAGTGGACGTACGAGCGCTCCAGCGAAACTGCTGTTCTTTACCATTCTCTTTAACTCGGCTATGGGTTCGTAAACATTCCAGCCGTTTTCGGGAAACGTTTCGGAGTACTCGAACGCGAAGAGAGGCAGCTTGTGGGACAGAGGAAACGAGTACTGGTGGAGTTTCTCAAAAACGTCCCTCCTGGAATGATTCTCCTGTTTATGGGCGAATCTGAGGTTCCGCATATCCTTGCAGAACACCTCTATCCCGTAAGAGTTCTCGCCTTTGCTGGACGCGCCGCCCACTTTCTCGATCCTACTGACCACACCTAGTGGCACCTCGACCACGTAAGGCGTCTCTCGGTCTATACTTCGGAAGTGGAGCTTGTAATTGGTAACGCTAAGAATTCCTCTGGCTGGCCCCGAGTAGGGGCATAGATAAGTCACTTCGTGAGCTATGCCTTGTACGCGTTCTCCATTGAGAAGCGGCGGACCTGCCTCCCCGCCGGATAAGTTCTGTAAAAAAACACCGTAGGAACATGAGGGATCAAGTACGAATGTATTCCTGTACCGATCCGCTTCGATAATACTAATATTGGAAAAGTAAAAGTGACGAAACAGAATTTCTCAACGAAAAGGTAAGACATACCAAATTAACCATATCAAAATCATTCGTATCATCTGAAAGAAGCAAACTCTGCTGATAGGCAGATACTTGAAAGAAAAAACTGGAGACTACGTTAACTCTACGTATCCGAACGAAACTCACTTTTACTTGATTGTCTTTTCTTGTTTCTAAAGCAGAGACAATATTATTATCTGTAGAAGTGGAACTGGAGGAAAAACTTTTTGAATGCGACGCTTTGTCCCAGCTTTCCTAAAGAAGTTGAACGCTTGCATACAATTAGATACGCTTAAATGTACACCGAGAAACCTTATTCTGTGATTAAGGCAATTTCTGTTACCGATTCTTGACCCATTTTCGAGTTCAGGGAGCTGCTCTTGCTGTCCGAGTTGAGGGAATCCGAGCTGGCATTCTTGGAATTGCTCTGCTCTATGTTTAAAAGCTCAGCGCTGCCCCTCTTGTCCATATTTGGGATCCGAATAGTTCCTTACACTCTCGCGTCGAATGTGCAACTTCTATATAGCTGCGATCACTACATCTGCGGGAATAAATGTTTCCCGTAACGTGTGACCGTTTAGTAATCGGAGTACAGCAATAACGAATTCTTCTTATATACTTTAACCCCAAACTAGTGAGAACATTGTACGCGCAGGACGGTCGCGATAATTAACAGATTTCTGATGCAAAGTTGTAGAGGTATTATAGAAATGTATAGCAAGTGAACTTGAGATGAGAAACACACTGTGATAGCAACGTAAATAAAGGTTGTTTAAGGTGTTACCTTCCACGCCCAGAAATATTAGAGACACGGAATTTATATGCCGGAAGGCACGTCAATTTTAATACTGTTTACATACCAACAGTAAACCATTACATTAAGCTCGGTCGAGTGCGATTAAACGATTTCGACTACACACACAACCTGTCACTTGCTGTCACTGCGACTTCCGTTTAACAGAATTTGACAGTGAATGGCGGAAATCTCATACGCCCGTACCGCTAAACGCGGTGGGGGAACGCCACGCATGCGCGCAATAGCGCCGCGACGTCGAACCAATCAACGCTTCGGGAAACGATAGGAAACGAAGCGATGCCAGCGCCAAGCCAAGCCAACTAGTAAAGTCACGTGAGGCCGCAGCAAACCAGTGTCGACAATTTCGTTTCCCACCTTGGCGTTGATTGGTTCACCGTCACAGCGTTCCCCCACCGCGTTTAGCGGTACGGGCGTATGAGATTTCCGCCATTCACTGGAATTTGACAACTTGGGAGCTACAACCATAGACGAAGTATAGAACAGACTGAATTGATAACGTCGCATGCGACACGGAAATGGTGAGTGTGACAAAAATTTACGTCGGATGCAGGGTCAATTCTATACTTCGTCTGTGGTTTTAACCTGTTCTGTTGTCTGATACGTGTTATAAGTAGAGCGATTGTTAATCATGTATATTTTTGCTTAAAGGTAAGAAATTTATATAAAAGACGTTAAATGCGATCATTTCCGACTGTATTCACCGATATGAAAATTGCGCAAGATACTCCTTTATGTGAATTATGAGCTACACCACGGGTATCTTCTAAGTAAATTACGAATGCATTTGTAATATTTAATTGTATTGGATTTCAGATTTTCGCGCTGCACCTGCAAAATTGAAAACGTGTCCATGCCGCGCGACCCACAAATTCTGGTTTTCCCACAAAATTAGGGCTCCTCCACAAAACTGACTTTTCCCGCCACAATTCTCGAAATTTCGGCCTCGCAACTGATCTTGCAGGAGATTTGGATGGGAATATGTAAAAGGCATTTCTACATAATAATAATACAGTCTTTTTTCTAATTTGTCCCACTTTATTTGCATAAAAGTCCCTCGTGATATTACAATAAAGTATAAAATATAATTTCACTTCATTGGTTATATAAAATCACTGTTTTCGTGCGTCGGTTGTTGAGGTTTCCATCAGTTGGCCCACATAAAGTTCCCGTCCACGGAGAAATATTCTCAAGAAATATTTTCACCTGTAACCCGAAGAAAACTGTTTTTAGTAAGCTGACTGGAGTATTATATAAAATACGAAAAATAAGAGTATAAAGAATTAAATTATCTTCCCAATTTGACCTTTATTTCGTGTGGAATACATTTAAACGCTGCCCAATTCTTCTACCATATCATTAAAGTACTTACACAAAAGACGCATTTTTAAATTATAATTACAATAGATAAAAAGAATTAGGTTAGGTAAGGTATTTAAATGATATGACTTGTACAAGGCTAAATGAATTTATCGGGAGTTCCAAAAGTGACTATTTAGATACACATTAGAATCAATTTAGGCAGTTATGTATTCCACATTCTTCTATTCTAACCTCATTCCTGCACTACTTCCATTGAATTTTATAATTTTTCAAAGAACTACGTCTCTTTTCTACTTAAAAACTATATATTAAATATGTAGACTCTCCAAACAGAAAAACGATACTCACTTTTCTTCGAAATATTGAATAAAACCGTACAAAAAAATTTAAATTACGTAATTCCCTTTCCTCTTCTTTCCTTATGCCCCGACACCAGTCGAGCTGCACGGACGTTAACGACCAACTAATGCCTTATTTAACCCTTCAAGGGTTAATGAGAGAATGATGCGACTGGGAAGAACTCCGAAATATGTGGGAAATGTGGAAAACATAATAGACCGTTGAAATTATCAATAACTCCCAGATGGTTCTATTTCCAATGCTACTAATATTTCCTCGAGGTGCAAAGGGTCACGAAATGTTAAAAACCCTTTGTAAAATAAATCACAGACAGGTTCAAGAGAATACACATATTTTTCCTACAAACTAATGCGATTCGTGCGTATTGCACGGGTTTCAGGGCAAGTAAATCTTATTAGCCGTGTCAAATCGGATTACACGTAGACAGCTTGCTGACCACTCTCTTGCGCATAAAAAACCGTGTTCCGCGACGCTAAACAGAAACTCATAAATCAATCGTCGACTGTTATCCCATCTTTCCCAATGTTATAGTTGCGCAACAAGAAGCGGTTAAAACCCGCTATATCCGATGGACAGAGTCTCGAGACAAAAGCCTCGAACTCGACCACTTCTCGCTACGCGAAATAGAATCGTTCCAACGAAAAGAAGCATAGTAGAAATTAATAGATCACTCACATTGCGATGTGTGGGGTACAGAGCACCTTTCTGCTGGGGAGAAATTATGAATTTATTTATAAAAAAAGGTTCTTCAACGGAACGAAACATACAGTAGTCACAGTTTGACAGTGATGCACCGAATTCGATCGAGCGCGTAATTCCACAGTATAGAGCATATTCGTTAACATGAAATATAAAACTCTCATCATCAACTATATTATATATATACCGTTAACTTTGAACATGGTCAACATATATAAATATACAGTCATCACGTTAAGTTAAATGTATATCCATACACAATAGTACATATACAGCGAGCCTATACATGGTATTAAGTAAGATTTCTAGCACATCCGATCTCTGTGTCCTCCCGGTTTCTGTATGTTTTCTTCTTCTGTTATTTCGACGCTGTCGATACATACATAAATGCATACACACGTATATGCTTAGTGTATAATATATGTATACCTCGGAGAGTATCTCGCTATAATAATACAATTATACAAAAAACGTTATGGCGACATCAACGTTCACGCTAGTGTATCCATGTATTTTGTCTTACTTCTTGTGTACGTGTCTGTGTATTCGTGTGTGTGTTCTGCTGCTGTTTTCCTTATAGAAATATACACATTTACCAATATGGCGATACGTAGAGACGCTCTACCCGATTAGAAAAAGAGAACCGAAGTACAAGAATGAACGGAAAATATATGTATATATAATATATAATAATATATATATATATGTATGTATATCATATACACATCGAAAAAGGTGTCTTCATTTACACGAGTTACAAAGAACGGAGTATTGGTTCAACGGGTAATGTCCCTCCCTCGCGCGACCCCTTCTTCTAGCCTGCCCACGCGCAACATATGTTTGGCACTTGTTTAGCGAAGAATTCTGGTAGACGTGTTCAGAAGAATTCGTAGGATCGCGTCGCAGCGGTATCCCTTTCCTATCCCCAACATCCCAGCATCCCTTAGGCCTTCACCGACGTGCTCCTGTACATTCGGTTCGGTTTCTCGCTCTGCCGATCGCAACCCATGGAAATGTACACGGAATCTGTAGGAACATGAAGAGAAACATCCGCCATCTGTGTCTCCGTCCGTTGGTCAGTCTCCAAAGCCGCCTCATAGGGCTCTCTCTCCTTTCGCTTCTCTCTCTCTCTCTCTCTCTCTCTCTCTCTCTCTCTCTCTCTCTCTCTCTCTCTCTATCTCTCTCTCTCGTGGTCGCTTATCGACGGATCCAAAGATCCCTAGCTCCGCGCCTTGCTTCTCTCTAACGCGCTCCCTTCTCGTCGACTTCCTCTGTTGAAGAGTGTCTTTTCAGTCTTATCTGGTGGTGCACGGCCATCATCCCGGTCACGTCATCTGGGCGGCGTTGAAGCCTCGCTTCCTGGGAGTGGAGAAGTGTTGCGGACTGGAGATCTGGTACTGCTGCACGAACGGGTTGTTCCTGAGCACGTTCCCAGCTGCCGATCCAGCCGAGTACTGCGACGGGACGGTGATTATGCCAGTCTGCTGCAGATACTGCTCCCGGTAGAGGGCCTGCTGCGTCACGTACTCCCCGTTCACGGGATTGTTCGCGGTGGTGTAGTGGGCCTTCACGCTCTTCGAGGACGGCTGATTGGCGTTGCACTCCTTGTAGCTGTCTTGGTAGCGCAGGCCGGTGGGGGACGACGAGCCGGGCGGCGTCACGTTCTTCAGGCTCTGGGTGGGGCTCTGCGTGATCGACTCCAGCACGTGCCTCGGCATGCTGGGCGACGGGCAGTGGTGGGCCTCCTGCAGGCCGTCCACGCGGTTCGCGTTCCTCATGTAGATCGGCGCGCTCTCCGGCCTGCCGCCTACTATGTTCCTCATCCCTTCGCGATCCTTCGCGCTCAGGCTCTGCCGGGGCGTGTTCGACGCCGAGGTGCGGCTTTTCGTGTCGGTCGGGGAGGCGTTGTTCAGCTCGGACATGCTTGACCAGGTCACGCTGGCCAGCTCCCACTGGCGCAGCAGATTCGAGACCCGCTCCGCTCTGGCCGTCGTGTCCACGCTCTCGTCGTAGTCTGGGCCCTGAAATCGGTTCCGATAGAGGTTAATATGGGACGAGTATACGCAGGGGTGGTTTCCCTTCTCCGCGAAATATCATCAAATATTTGAATTTAAAAGAGTCGAGGACAATTTCAAAATTAATTCAATACAGCAACTCACATCTCAGTCATTGCTAATTCGCAGCATGAAAAAAAGTGAATTCTTTTTGAAGTTGTCGTAAGCCTCTGTGTTTAAACCTTTTCCAATTTCTTTCGCCTAAAATTTACTCCATACCCAAATCCGCCCCTAATTAACGGCCTCGCGTCTCGATAGCTACGTCCGAGGAAAGTTTCTACCGTTACCGATCCCCTCGCTGGAGCGAATGGAACGTGAAAGAAATGCAGCAATTACCGGTTGAGTGGCTCGCGCGCGCGCCAAACCAGAAATGATGAACGAGATCAGGCGCGGAAGGGTCAAGTACGACCGGTGCCGCGATGAAAAATGGACGAGGATCGAGCAGAAGGCCAGCGCTGGCCGTTCCAGGCGATCGAACAGCGACGGGGCGATCCCGTACATCCCCGTACCGCGATAAAACTTGCGACCGGCTGACCGTTGCAACCGATTAATATTATTATTGAGACAAGGCTGCGGCAAGGTCGGGGGAAGCCTTAAAGGGACGTCTATTTTGCATGGCCTGATTCCAACGCGTTCCGCCGACGCGATAGAACGGTCCGCGCATCGTAACTCGAACCTGATCCCGATATCTTTCTATAACCGGGATAGAAGCGGCAACGCGACGTGAATTTCGGAGGAAGATAGAGGTGATGGTCTGGCAGAAGCAACTCACGTTCTCGATCTTCTCGTCGAGCATCTTGAAGAAGTCGAGCTGACTGGTGGATATCTCTCTGTAAAAATGGAAACGTGCAGCTGGTCAGTTATGTTACAAAACAGGGCATAGATCCGCGAGTACGTCGTAGCCCAATGACAAACCCCGCCAGGATCGGCGCGTTGTTTTCGCGGTTATTTTAAAGTGGCACTATTTATTTGGCAGGTCTATTCGCAGCGGCGGCATGGTGAATGCGAATAACGCGTTGCGCAACGCGGACCACCGAAAGGGACTATAATTAGAAGAAGTTCGAGCGCGGTGGGCAAAGTCGACGATCGACCTTCCTCCCCGAGGACAAGGGAGGAAAAGGAGCGGGTCCCGCGTAGCTCGACGGATTCTCACATTTTCCAGTCCGACGTTAGATTCCGCTGCGTCGCTCGTCGCCAGGAGCACCTCGAGGGGGCAAGCGTTCGCGCGCGACCGTCCGCGCCGCCGGCAGAGCGTTAATTTCGAAGCAGGTAGTCTCGCTCGAGGGGAGCAGGAGTGGCCACGGTGGCGAGGCAAGTGGCTGCGCGCCGAGGCGAAAAGTCGCACGGGCCGAAACTTACGCTTGTTGCAACAGAGGACCGCTTCCAGGCGCGCTCGGCTTCTTCTTCGCCTGGCCTTTAACCTCGCCCGTGCCATTCTGCTCCTCGTTTCGGTTCACCTCGACCCCGTTGTTGTTCGTCTTGTTGCTCTTCGCGTTGCCGTTTCCATTCTTCTGCTCCACGGACGCTGAACCTGTAACACAAACACCAATGCTATAGTTCCGCAGGCTACTCGCCGGAGTATCATTAGATATGTTACACAATATGGAGGGATTGAGTTTCTCGATCGAAGAATTCACCGAGATTGATGTCACCGACGCATATAAGCACCGCGGGGGAAAAATATGTCACATTTTCCGTTTTCTATAGCGGACCGAGTTCAAAGTTGACTCAGGATTTGAAAAGACAAAACTATTTGCCTGAAGGGATAAAAATATTTTTAAAGCATCTAGGTAGGTGATTATAAAAATTAAGTTAAAGAATTAAACACAATTTTCTTTTCTTTTTACAAAGCCTCTTCGTGCGCCACTGTGAGTCAGAAAACGAAGAACGCACTTATCGGGTTTTTTCACTGCGGTGTTCGCACGCAACGCCGCGGGGAGAAAGAAAAGAGCGTCCGCCGCGAAACGACGCAAAAGGAGTCCTGTTAACCCTCGAGGGCGAGGCAATTGTTGAACGCGCAAGTTCAAGGAGCGTGTCGAGGCACTTTGCTCCCTGTTCTGGGGCAGAAGAACGGGTAGCGAGAATGAAGAGAAAAACAGTGGTGGAAACGACGGAGTGGCTGCTTCAGCGATGCATCTACGGAAAGGTCGCGAACTCGAGCGTGATTATCGCGCGGAAGCGAGCTGCGAAAGCGATGGCGGTGGATAAGAGCGTGTGTGCACAGGCCGAAACCAATATTCTGCTCGGGAGGAGCGCGGGCGCAAAAAGAAGCGCATATGAAAGGCGGCCGCGGCGGGTGCAAGGTTCAAGATTGCGCTTCGTAAACACGCTTAATCTTATCAACGCGCCGCTTGACACTTTTAAGGGCCGTCACACTCGGGCCCGAATCCAAGCCGTGTGTATTCGATTAAAATAGACCAACGCTCTAGCCACGGATGACCAGCGCCGAGGAGTAAGCTCGAGGCTCGTCCGCGGCGAGTCTGCTGCTTTCGGTGACACAGATACCTAACGTATATAGGGAAGAGACTCGCGAGGCGATCGAGTGCGCTTCCAAGTCCGGAGTCGCGCTTCGCTGCGAGTGTTTGCATGCCACTGAAGGGGCAGGATTCGGAAGACAGTCGCCACAATCAGGCTTTACGAGAAATGTAGATTACGCTGGCGCCAGACACAGTGATATCTCAATGAGCTTTTAGTCCCTGATCGGTTCACGTGTTTGTTTTACGCGAGGAAGGTAGGGCCTCCTTCCGGAGCCCAATATTTACTGTCTTATCCCTTCTCGAAAAACAAAGCAGTACGTAAAATGTAACCGTAATAATGAGACACAAGGAGCCTAATCACCACTACCTACTACCTCCGCTTTTCTGGTTTGTGTAAATGGTGCCCTTTCCCTATATTTTCCTTCTTTTCTTTCGAATATTATCTCAGCGTAATAAAAAGCGATTATATTAATTCCATGCTCTCTATCCATACACTATTGCAACTCAACGATGAACAGTTCCGTCGTTCCACGAGTGCAGAGTAGAGATTCAGCGAAACCGTGGACGCCCCGCGGAAGCCCGAGGGGCGCGTCTCACCGGGCCTCGCGATTGATCAACGAAAGGGGCAGAACCCCACCGCTCCGATTTTAGAGGAATTATTTCCGACAGGACGATAAATGCACGTCCCCGAGGTATAACCCGCACGCACGTGTGGTCCATTCATTGGCACGCGAGGCGAGAGATGAGACAGAGAGAGAGAGGGAGACAGAGCAAAAGGAGAATGAACTCGGATTACAATGAAACGCAAATAAACTCGGCGACAGGCACGCACACACGTGCAAATACGTGGCTCTGGGTATGTACACGTGTGTAGGTCAGTAGGTGGTAGCTCTCTGACGCGAGGCTACTGTAGCCTCGCGTTGCAATTACCACGAGATCACGACTGGTAGACGCCTGTCGTGCGATATCGCGACGCCCACGAGCGGACTGCTACTAAATACAGCGATGAGCGCTCCAGCTCCTCTCGGAAACCGTATCGAAGCTTCTCCAGCTTCTAATCGCTCCGAACCAATATCCCCCATCGAGTTCCCCTGCCGCGTCCAACCCGGTTCCCTAACAATTCTCTAAGACTATTGATCTTACTCCAGCGCCGGAGATACTTGCAAACTTCAGTCTCACTTCCCGACTGACTCTGGTCTCGTACCATGCAATGTCAAAGTGCACGAGTGATATTACACCCCTTGCAATTGTTGGAGGCCTGTCTGACTCTGCCCGGCGAGCACACCACGTTCCCCAACGCCTTGCCTTGTCCTCGGAATGTATTTTGCCAAGGTCGACGATCGTTAACCACTTTTGTCAGCTGTTATTAATATTAATCGATCGGAACGTGGTGAAATGAAGTTGTTATTTAAAAGTAACCGAGTGCCTTATATCTACCTCCATAGCGTAGGAATAACGCAATTAAGGTGTATACGAATGACGTTATTATTTATAAAAGTAACCGAGTGCCTTATTTACGGAACACGCCGCAATTAATCCAGCAATCCTCCCGTGAAACTGGTAGAATTCTTTCCTCGCTAATATCTGTTGCGCGTTACTTCCTCCGAACAACAAGTGGCTGCCAGCGACAAATTAGAGGCGACAATACGCGTGGCGGTCGGTGTCCAGGGAATTTATTGGATATTGGGAGAAAAACGGGCTCAGCTGGCAGGCTTTTCCCGCCGCTAGAATGGAGCTCGGTGGAAGCACGGCACCGTGGGACGCGTCGAGGACGATCGTATTCCCTCGTTTCCGGTACAGGAAGCTTGGAAGGAGGGAAGCCATCGATCGCCAATTTGCGGCCGAACCGCCAATTACACGGCCCCGGTGCTGCGTGAATTTTATTTCGCTCGCAGCCGGTGCTGAAGGACGATTCGCACGTTATCTATTTCCGATCCCGCCCTAGCGAGCGCGTTCTTAAAGAGTGCCTACGCGTTAAGCTGCCCCGGCTCGCTTCTCTCATCCGCGGCTTGATCGTCGCGCCACACGATCCCGTTAAAGCTTTAACGCCGTTACCTAACGTCGCCTGATCCGTTTACACGCTACGTTTCTGAAAGCACGTGTTTCCTCAGCAACCATAAGCCACCAACACTCGAATAACACCTTTGGAATTCTATTCCCCGGGCGTCGGGATTGGTTGCCGCGGCAAACAAGATTTAAATCACGAGATTAAGTGAATTTGCTTGAGAAGAGGACGCTCCAGGCGGAAACGAACTGTTATATCAGCCACGCGAGTTCACGTGTTATCACAATGACAAATTTCAACCGTGATACCATGCTTAGAAATATACTATTGTCATATCATGCTACAGTATTTTGGTAATTATTTACGAAAGGGTACATTAAAGTCGCATTCGCATTTGGATCTATTGAATACGTGGGACCAGCGGCGGTGGCTGCGGTGGTAAACCCCGGTTCTCGTTTGATCACCGAAGTTAAGCATCGCGGGGCGGTGTACTGGGGAAAGATGGGAGACCACCTTCCTCCCGGTACGAGTACTGCTGCTTGGAGACCCGAAGGAGAGAAAGAAGGGAAAAGATGGGACTATAGTTCGTTGGGTAATATCAGCGATAAGCTTGGAACGCCATCCTGTTTAAACACAGCGAAACAGTAATGAATGAATACGTGGGATTGAATAAGAGAGGATGCAATCGAGTTTTCGCTGCGCGGTACCGAAAAAAATCGATCCATGGGGATGGTCTTCATTCATCGGTCTGGAATTCCCCGCGGGATACAAGCTGGCATCGTGCCGAAGGTCGACGTATATACACGTCGGGGAGCGTGGAATCCTGAAATTCTTTAAAACGCCTGCTCGCCTGGAGTTCGTCGAGCTCGTACGCGAAAGGCGAGGATAAATCGACGGCGTTGGGTGGACTTCTCTGGAAGGGGCGGAAGGTGGAAGATAGCAGAGGTGAGAGAAATATGCAGAACATGTGTTTGCGAACTGTGCAGCGGAAAATTTGAAGGTATTCCTTGGAAGAAAAGAGTATACCTAGCAACGTTATGTGGTAATACTTTGCAGTCGACTTGTCGCTGGATACACTGCCTCGTGTTCCTGCTATCTCTCCCTCGATTAATAATAGAATTATAGCGACGATTCGAGTCAATGCCCGGGACAGGGAGCGGGCCCTGAGCAGATAAGGGGAAACGCGAGGGTAATTTTCTAGTGTTCGATTCGATCCCCGATACCGAGTTCCGGACGCGAGCCAGGGAAAGATTGCTATCGGCGGAACACACGGAAAACCGCTTGTTCATCTTCTTGTCGCTTCTATCGCGGTGGGAAGCCCGCGTAGCGTGCCTGGGCAACCAGCGACGATCGCATTAGAGAGTATCGCGGCGATAAATCGTGTTCCTCGGGTCACGCAATGATCGTGGGGAACTTATGAAAACTTTAGTGCTCCTCTAAAGTCTTTGATGTCTCGCGTTCGCCTTCGATCATTGAGGAACTTTGCTGGACGGCTCCTCGACTTCCTCGTTCAGCACCAGCTGCTGCATTAAACAATAAGCAAAAGAAACACGTGCTTAGAGCATCGGAAGAAATTTTCTGAATTTTAAAATCTACGTTTTGTTAGAAACACTTTTTAATCAAATTATCGGAAACGCGGTTATCGAAATCTCGGAGGATCGGCGTTGGTGGAGCTGGTTAAGCGACTACCTAGTACGCGGAGGATCCGCAAGATCGCGGGTTCTTGAACACAGGAATTACAAAACCTATCCCTACAGAATGATACCCCAGACCAGGCTTGCATCAATGAAATCGAACGAGCAATCAGGGGTGAAACGAGTTCGTTAAAGAGCTACCCGGATTGCCTTGTAATTCGCTGATAAAAGAAGCAGCCACGGTGGACTGACTATAGGAATTGTGCCATCGCATGCGTCTTCGGCTACTGCTCCAGTAAAATAGCAGGAGAATTAAGAGAAACAGAGGGATACGGAGGAAAAGGGAGCCGAGAGACTGACGTCACGCGACCACTGGACGACGCAGAAATGACGCAAGGGATATTACGCGCTGGCGTGCACATCGTGGTCCTAAATTTACATCGCGAACCCGATAGCCGCGAAGTGGGCCACGCTCTCTGGTAGCCGATGACCGCCCCTATGCATCATTGAGAACGCTCGCGACCTTATGCAGGTATATTTAAGCAGTCGCGCGCGCGTATACACGCAGAGGAGGCTGGTACATACGAAGCGTGACGTAAAGTTACGCGCGTCGACACTCTCGACTAAATATAGGTGATCCTGGTGCACGGCAGCACCGATGATAAACGTCTGTTTTCTCCAACGTGCTTCCCTGCCCCGTCTGCTCGGCAGCACCTTAATTTAGCGGTGAATGACGCCCACGTTTGTCCCTGGATGACGGGGCCGACGGCGCGCAGCCATTCCAGGGAGAAATTAAAACTAAAGGCGAAGCGTATAAGAGGCTTTACGAGGATGTAAGAGGAGCCTGACGGCATAAACGCGGGTGAAGTTCCGTCGCTTGTTGAAATGACGCTCCCTTGAATTGCCACAGGAATTTCAGTACCTACGAAGATAGTATTCGCTCTGCGATCGAAATCGGATAAAGAAAAGTGACTGTTTTACTTGATATTTGCAGTGAATTGCGATTGAGTATTTTAAGAATCGTTCCAATGGGTTAGCGAGTGCCAACAGCTTGGCGATTGCTTCCTGGAACAGAGGAGCGTCTTAATACTTCTCCTGAAACGTTCCCAACCCCGCCCTGGCAAACCTTGGCGTCTCATTTGTTCCACTCCGGACTCCCATTTCCTCCGGAGGAGCATGAAATCGCGAGAAAACGCGGGCCAGACGTTGGCGATCGATTGGCAATTATTCGCCCTGTCCGGTTCCATTACGGTTCTATTACAGCTGCGTAACGTAGCAACTCCATTATCGCGGTATTATCGCTCCGGTCCTCTTAATCCCACCGATCATTCGAGCTCCTGAATCACCGGCTCTTGTACATTGATCAATCAGAACCATAATTATCTGCGATATCACGGCTGGATGCAATCGCGGACAGAATGGATGGCAAAGAAATTGATTAATCGCCAGCACCACCTTTAAAGTACCGCGAAATTATCCATCACTTCGGAACAGGATCAAGTTCCCCTGCCTGTTTCGAGATCCAATTAAATCGTGGGAGAGGATAAATTTCGGTGGAAATCGGCGACTTCAATGGTAAATGTATTGCCCGCAACTGCGTCGATAATTGGGGCTGAATATTCGTTACCGGGAGCAATCGATCACACGTTTAATCCAGCGCCGGATAAGCGCAATCTTTCGCGTAATGGCTGACGGGTAGACGGCGGGAGAAAAAAGAGTGATAACCTGCGATAACGAAGAAAGCTTTCGTATCACCTTCCCCTTTCATTCCACGATGAACAGGATGCGCCAAACGCTTGATTCTTTCGACTACAATAGAAGCACAGAATACTGTACATATTTATTAATCACTATTAGGTTTTTTTATAAAACTCTCCCTGACTTGAACTTGTTTAATTAATATTGTAGCATAAAGGAAAATAATCGGAAACCCACGAGCGATCATATACAGTCGATCTTTACACAGACACACACCGCAATATCGAGAAGTGAAACAAAAAAAATACAGAAGATATTTAAATAACCTCTAACAATCACTTACGCCTCTCATATTATTACAATCAGGAGAATATTGCAAAAATGTGTAGCTCGTTTTGTTGATCACGTTGTCGTGACAATTCTGCGCGCTACGTAAATTTGCGAGTGGCGCAATAAATACTCCCAGGCACGGTGCCTTTCAAGCTATCGATTCTAGCGAAACTCTCTTCGTTTCGGCGAAACGAGCCCGAGCAGCATCGCTTTGAAGGCGCTCCTCGGCCTTCCGGAAGCAGGGCGAATTCTATTGTCTGGCCGAAAATAAACGAGGCATTGAGACGCTGCTCGGCAGCGGCCCCATTAGAATAAGGGGAGTGGAAAGAAAAACAAAGTGCCGCGCAGCTTCTTCCTCCCTTCGCTGGAAAACGATTAACAAGGTTAATAATGCCGAGGGACACTGGAAGGTCTGTGACGCGCTTTGAACCGTTCGCGGGTGCACGATTCGCCGCGGCGTACGTAACCAACGGCAGGCGTAATTAACTGCGACGCAATTAGCTCGCGCCTTCGACGGCGCGAGATACGCGCACAGGCATTTCCCCGTGGTCCTAGTGACCGATACCCAGCGACGCTCTTCCCTCAAAATCGAATCGCCGAAATTTATTAAAGCGAGAGGTCCAAAGGATCGACGATCCACGAATTTCGGGCATTATAGATCGAACTTCGCTTTACTGTATTTGTATAATAGATTGTTCGGAAGGATGCTGACACTTCATACTGAAGGGACGACGAGTCGCCTTCGACGGGAAAAAAGTTCGACGTCGATGATGCGAATCGCACGGCCTCGCAGACCCTGGGAACGTATCGCGAGCGGAAGTGGCCGTCGTCCCTGAGGAATTTTCTCAAAAGAGCGCGCCAGCATTTCAAGACCGCGGTTGGACGTTGACTTATGATAGCAGGGCTTTGCTCCATTAACGTCCGCAGGACTTCGCGAATGCGGTTGAATTTTTGACAGAAAATTCGGTGAATTGTTTTGCAATTTTTCCAATGAAGCATTGCGAATGGAATGCATGCCTTCGAGCTGGATTTCCATTTTCCATATGCCTCGCAATGGGGGCGCACGCTTTCCACCCAAATTCCGCGAGACTTTCCACCCGGAAGCTACGAAAAGTGATCGCGCGTGCGAGACGTGACAAAACCGTGACGGAATATTGCCGGAAGACGGTCGTTGTTCACGCCCGACTAACGTAATACAGGAACACGGACGGGAAACTCTGAGAGCGACGCATTCACCTTGGATACGCGAGCCGTGGGTAAATACACCGAATCGCGAAGGCCGGCGATAAAAATAAAGGAGAGATCGACCGCCTCGTATTTTGAATAATGCGTGGGAATTTAGATATTTCCCTCTCGGCCATATGGCGGGGAGGGATCGAGCGCAGTTTCTCGATTTCTGGAGCTTCTTTGTCGTGCCTCTGCTCACCGTTGCCTCTCATCTCTTTGAATTTCAGGAAAGGGATAGAAGAGAAACGGGGTATTTCGCGTTTCTTGAAGCAGGTAACAAGCAAAGTTCCAAGTAGAATAAAAATTTTTCATTTCAATAAAGATGTGTGGGAATAAATTTGTAATATAATTTAAACATTACTATTGACAAATTGCGAGTAGCAGTACTTAAAATAAACTTGAAGAATATTCAACCTCATTTTCTTTCTTCGTTACCAAAATTTGTAAATATATATTCTACTTTTAAATAACAAATTAAGAAAACTCATTTTACCCTGAGGCTCACTCTAACCCCGGTCCCCCCTGCCTCTTTGGTCTTGGAATTCCATGAAGATACGTGAATTCACACTTCGGTATTAACACCACTTTCAGTTTCAAGCTCCATAGACGAGGCATCGGTAAATACGAGTGGCGATCGATTCGATAAATATTTGAAGGCGATCCGATGCAGCTCACTTATAACCGGAGATGAATGCAAAACAGCTGTCCGCTGGAGGGAAATAGCCTCGCGTGCTCGTCGCACCGTGAATGCAACGAGACGAAAATGTCCGCGGAGGAGAATGGAGAGAATCCCGATTTACGGTGTACAGATAGGGTACACGATCGATCTTCCTCTCCGATGGAATCTCGGCTCGTGATACCGCCAATATCGCGCTCGTCGCCAATACAGAATAATTGAATTTACGGAGAAAAAGAAGCGGAAGAGAGGCAAAGCGGGGCAAAGCGGTGCAAAGGGACCAAGTTAATTTCATTCCCCTCTCCCGTTCCTACGTTATGCAGATTCCTCGACGTCCGGGCACCCAGTACACGGGGAATATATATATTTCCGTCGAGGTAAAAGCTTCCGCCCGAGCACCGCCGCGCTATTGGCCCATGAATTATTCATGCCGGTGTGTGGGTGTCGCGTGCTATAATTCGATGCTTTCGAGGCCTCCGCCTAATAGATTCATATCGTGCGTGCACCCGAGACGCGTGCACGCATGTAAATTGCACTCCGCTACGGAATCTCCGCGTAATTCTAATCGCGAATAATTCTATCGCAAGCGTAGCGCTCTTAAGCCTAGGAACGCGTTAAGGCTCCTCCAAACGTGTAGTAAGCTGCCGCGGCAGAATATCCGCTGCCGCCGCGAATAATCGCGTCGGTTTGACCGAGCCTTTACCCTTCCTACAAGTACCTACTCCACAGTAATCTCGATATGTATACCAAGAATCAAGGGAACGTATCTCGATGACAAACCGCATGCCACCGCTTCCCCATCTCCGTCTTTTCCATAAATACTTGATCGCGATTCTCCGATCGAGGATCTATATTTAGTGCTCGGGCGTGATTCGTTAAGGAGCTGCACGTGCTCGCGGCAAACGTTCGCGCCGCTATATACCCGTGACGATCGATGTAACTCGATGATTAACCACGGTGGCAGACAGATCTTTCGATATCCGTGACGTGGAATTCCAGTAATAACGCTCGCCGGGAATGCGATTACTCAACCTCGCCCGAGCACCGTAGCTCGCCGATCCCTGCGACGAATACCAATCGTCGAACGGTTACTTATGTCGCTGGGACAGGATGGCTTTATCCGCGAGTGATGCTGGTGTACTAAACAAGTAAAAGTGCCGCGCAGGGGTAGGTATTCGTAAAAAAAAGGGTGGCTGAAAGGGCGGGTCCCAGCGGTCGACTATGATTAAATAGGTCAGCGACGAACCAGACAGGCAGATGGCACGCGCCAACAAGGACGAGCATGCGAATGATCGATACGAAGCCGCATCTTTTGATAATCTCATTCAATAAAATCCTGCTTCGGAGGCTTAGCCAGCTTCGTGGAATCCACCTGTATAATTAGATTAGACGTCTCCCTAAGCATATAGGAACCGAAAGCGACCGTCTCGTGCCCAACACTTCTTACCGAATTAACAGCGACGCCCGAAATTCTTCGGACCCTGGGAAGGATATTTTGATTTTGTTATTTATTTTCCGTTTTTATCGCACCAATTATCCATAGTATGGTGAAACGGCGAGGCCCGGTTGAAGCTGCGATAATGCCTCACCTCTGTATAGTTTACAAGGTAATGAAAAATAATAAATATATAAATCGCGACCTGAATTAGTTCTCACATCCCCCGCCGTACATTTGCAGGCAATCAACGCGAAATCCCGAGTTTCCGTCGCGTAACAGCGCGTCGATGTAACAGCCGTAGGATCCGTAGGTAGTTGTTTACCCGCTCGCCTCGTAATCCCGCGGACGAAACGCTAAAAATACCGCTGAAATTCGATTCGTGATGGACGCGCGGCGGACTCTCGATAGAGAATCGAACAGCGGGCCGCCACTAGTTGATTCACCCTACGCACGTCTGCCGTTAATGCGTCTTGGCAGCAGACGGGGCCAAATATAGGACGGGACTTTCTATCCATTGTGACTCGGCGACCGTCTTTCTCGAGCGATCGCGCCCACTGTGCATCCACCGATGACGCTCAATCGCGACCGTCGATGGATCTAGCTGGAGGGAGACACTGACCATCTGGGTGGATTGGAATTAGAGGGAACGCTTCGCAGCGCGCTGATCCTTGCCAGATGATCGCAGATATTAACTATTTACGCCCGGAGTTTATTTAAATCCGAGCTCCGGCTCGCTGCAAGTCCCGATTCTCGGTCGAAGTAGTATTATTACGGGGTCCATTTTTCTTTTCAAGAATAAAATGTAGGTTTTCCAAGGTTACTTCTGTTCTAAATATGATATATAACACATGTGCAAAATTTCAGACTAATCGGGCAATATTTGCAGGTCGCTAGGATTAAGCGTTTTTTTTTTAGAAAGAGTTTCTGTCTGTTATCCAATTAACGACTGGAGAGCTGACGTCCGTGTAGATTTGGGGGTACTAGTGGAAGCTGTATTTATACCTGACACACAAACAATTTTTTTACGATATCAAGGAGTAATATGCATAGAATTAATTGTGTAAAATAATGTTGCAAATCGTAGCGACCTGTATATATGGTTCATATGGACCAATGTCTTGTTTTTTCTTTTATTTAGTCTCTAAAGTGTGTTGTGTAATTATATTGATTAGTAATACCGTAACACGTTTGTTTTTCGTAGGTTTTATATTTCATTTTGTAACTTATTGAATTTACGTTCTATTTCTATTATTATTGCACTTTGTCATCACTCTTCGGGTTAGTCTTGAAAACAGCAAATTGCTAAGTCTCGCTCATTAATTCTTTTTGTGCTTTTGGGAATGTAATAAATTATTACACACTGCCTTTGGTTTATAGAACAAAAACAGGCCTCTGGAGAGCAACAAAGAATACAAAAAAATTCCCATGAGGCCGTGGACCAACCTAAGTCTGTTCTACAGCGAGCTGGAGGTCAGTTTCCACTCGGCTGTGTTTCGCAATCCGTGAGCCGATGCTCCCTGAGGAATATGGTATCTATGGTTACGCCGCGCCGTTTCGGAGCGGAGTCGAGATAACTTCGCAGACTGTCTCGTGGATCAATCAGAACGGAGCAGATGTTACGTTCGGCAAGGCAGCTCGGAGAAACGGGCGTTCGCGGCACAGACTTGCGTTCGATACGAACGCCCGACTAGTTTAAGGTGAACGACTCCCGAGGCAAAACCGCGGATCCATCGATTCGCGAGAGACCGTGCGGTGGCTGTGCTCTACTTGGCGGCGCGAGAGAAACAGGGAGGGATCGATATCCGAGGGACGAGACAATGCCTCGGCGCGATCGAACACTCGGTCTTATCCGCGGCCGAAATTGACCTCGATACAGCGCGCTATCTGTCCCTGACTCGCACTCCTCTTTTTTATCTAGCCGCTGGGGACTGATCTTTTTTTAAGGCGGCTGATAAGCGGCGAATACCTTGCCGCATGCACGGTGCCCGGTATCCTAGTTTCGTGAAACGAGGCCTAACACCGTTCCATAAATAATTCAGGCTTCGCGTTAAAGATCGACCTGCTAAATACCCGCGAGCGGCTAGCGTTCCACGGAGCCTTTTCTGCCCGAATTAATCTTCGAGCAATTTCCGAATTTGAAATAATACTCGAACCGATTCGGTATTAAGTGACTACGGTATCAATGATTCCCCGGAAAGAGTGAAGATCAAGATTCCTCGCCCACTTCCTTCCTTCACTTCCTTCCGCCGCAGAGGCAATTTTCACAGCCCTTCATATTTAATTAAAAATAGAAATTAATTTTTGACAGTGAGTGAAATTTTTTATAGATATTTCTTGAATAACAAAAGCCTCTAGTTGCATAAAAAAATTACTATTCGTAAATTACCAATTAACCAATTCGGCCTACCCAAAGTTGCCGCTCCGGGCACTTGCCTTTTGCGCCCCCTAGGTCAGGCCCTGTGCAGGGGCAGCGAGGTACCAGCAAGGCAGTAAGTCGGCTGGACGGTCCGTCAGCGATCCGTAATCGGGCAAACAGCGGAAGGAAGCGATACGCGCGGCCAGATTTACAGGCGAAGTAGGAAAAGAGGCGCGTCGCTGTACGTCGAATGGTATTGCACAGATACGAGCCAGCGAGGAGGGCTCGAATTACACCGCGGTACCGACTGGTTTCCGTGGAAATCAATACATCGACGACGATTGATAGCGATTCCAGCGCTTGCCAGACCAGGCCTATCTCTCCTCTTCTTCTATTTTATAGATGCAAAAGAAACGAGAGGAACCCGCGACACTCGACGGCCTCCGCAACCTCTATTAAGGGCGTCGTGCAATTTCTTCGCGGGAAACGTAATAGTCTAGACGACGGGGAGAGCCGCGGGAGAAATCTCTCTTTCTCGTAGCAGGCAGAGGAAACCGGAACGCTCGGCGTTTGGAATGGAAGCCGCTCGTAATTGAAATTTATTGTGAACACCGGCGGCCCTCGTCGATGACGATCATCAACGGCCAGATTGAAATTTACCGCTACTCCGCGATGATAATTGCGTGAAACGCAACCGCAACGGTGGTCCCTGAGGAACGAGGTGTACATTTGCTTTGAAGCTGCTTTAAAATTGGGAATCCACGATGAGGCAAAAATGTCGTGTCTCACATAAGATTTTAATCACACGTGACAATTATTTCATTATTTTTAAAATTAGCATCGTGAAACAAGTCTCATGATATATTTTCAAAAATCTCTCGCGTCTACCTGTTTCCATCATTTACATTCAATTGTTATCGAGATTTTTGTGTAAAATCTCATCGTGAATTCGCACCCTAACGAAGAGTTTCGCAACGATGTTTTGCACCTGCAATTCGACCATGCGACGCCCGCCGCGTAATTGGCGACGCTGATAAACGCGGATCCCCCGCGAGAGTGCGGCATCTGCGGAAACGAGTGGCAAGCTTATTGCCTGGCTCTTATATCGTTCCTCGGAGAGGGAGGCATTTTCCCGCGACGAAACTCGTCTAACTTCTCCTCGAAAGTTTCACGATCAGGGGAAGGAACTTTTACTTCTACACGGGAAGATTTCGCGCGGAAAATAGATACTGTCAGGTGCTGATAATTGCTCCACTGTTTCCGCGGAAGATATGCTGGGTCGGCGGAGCAAATTTTTCCCGAGTGTGGAATTGAGGGCGGACGGAGAACAAATTAAAAGATCCAATTTCAATAGCGTAAAATGAATTTTTTAAGTTAAACGAGTTTATTTAATTTGATAGAAAATACAGTAAAACTAAAAAGTAAATTAAATCAAATCGTGAGGCAGGATATTTCATCGTTTTTCATCAGTGATTTCGACGCTTGATTCTGTATGAAGCTGATTCATATTCTGTTATGAAATCTTTTTTAGTTTTTATTGCATTCTTCATCAAATTAAATAACATAGTTTAACTTACATTTTTTTATATACATTTTTTATTATTTCCTTTTTAGCGTCTAAGTTTTGATTTGTGGTTATAGGCTGATTTCAAGCCATTTGGATTTGTGGTTATGCGTATTTACTGTGGGGGATGCTATTTTTCACCCCCGAGAGGGTGTTTTTTTAAATTGTATTATCATCATAACTACGTACGCCTGCAAAGTTCCAAGTCTATTAGATTCGTAGAAAATTGAGTTTCTAGATTTGAACCAAACCTGTCTCTTGACAGAGGCTCGAAGCTGAACAAAATCATTTAAAAATTGTAAAATGCCTTCGAAATTCCCGAATGTGGAATTCCGCCGGCCCTGCAGATACGAGAATCGAAAGCAGCACCGCAGTAGCGAGAAGAACCTAGCCCGCTTAATCTAGGATGCCCCTAAATCGGAATCGTGTTGACCTTACTCGAAGAGTAAAACGAATGCACGCGAATCCCACCCTCGGGTCGTACAGTGAAATGAAAGGGGAAGGAGGGCATATACGAGACTGCTCCCCTGGAAATGAATTCGACAGAATTGCGAGTACCTCGAGCCTCCATAAAGTGAAAGAGCCTTGGGGCGAGGAAAGCGAGGAGTAGGAAGCTTTTCGCGGTGGAAAAGCTGCGCGTCGCCATCAGGCAACTGCCATGTTGTCAGGCGAGAGCGCGCCGGCGAAACCACGGAAAGTGACACCGCGGAAACGGGCAGATAATTTTTCCAAGTCGGACTACAGGTGGTACGAAGGATCCCGCGTCCTTGGCGGGCGTGCCGCGTGGGCGTGTCCGCAGGGAGAGTTCTTTGAACGAGGAGAGCGAACTTTGAACCGCGCACGCTCGCGGAAAGTTTATATCGCGGCGAAACGTTCGCGCGAGGCGATAAAAAAAGAAAGATTAGTACCGCCCGACGAAGAAATAACAAATCTGACGTTCTACAGCGGCGCAGACGGTCCGCGAGCTGACTGGACGCGACTCTTCCAGGAAAACCCAATCGAAAACGTAGAAGTAAATTCTCCCGCGCGAGCCCTCGTTCTCGAGAAAATCAACTTTGAAAGTGGAGCACGGAGGCGCCACTGCGCGCCGTTTCGAAGTCGATTATCTGGGAGACGAGAGCTCTTACAGTAAAGTTTCATTCCACGTTCTCGGTTGGTTATTTTCTAAAGGGATCGAGGAGTCCATCCGCACCGTACACTCGGGAGGATTCTGTGTTCTTCGGCCTGTCTTCTTTAAAGCTGCGTAAAAGATGCAACGGTTCGTTTTGTCGGGTAGACGCGAATCGTAAAAAGCGTGCTGCTGATAACGATTTTAGACAGAGCGATAAACAGCTGGTTAAATATTCTACGTGTCTCGGCGAGCAGCCTTTGGATCTATTATAACGCATCAACTAACAGTCAAAGCAAACTCCCTCGTGCCGTGTTATTTTCGAGCTATTAATTGCCAGAGCAAATAAATAATTATTCCGCTTGACTGGAGTGTCTGCGTTGTTGAGCCGACGTCGTGTTTTGAAGGATCCCCGAGAATACTGCGCGCCTCGTCTTTGACCATTCAATATTCCGTTGAAAGAGACCGCGGCGCGCTGGGATATCTGCGAGCTGAGTCGCGGTACCTTAATCGCGCCGACTAATCGCGCTCAATTAAACGCCGCATAACCAACGGTGCATTAAGCTGCTTAGGTGGGTGGGTTCGGCCAGATAAGACTGGTTCCGTACGTAATAAAGATTTTTATTAGCCGATAAGGAGCGAGATACCGTCGAATAACGCGCTCGTTATCTGCGCACGGCGCACTTTTCGCTTGCGAGGCGGTCTGTTGTTCCGAAAAACCCGCGCGGAAGACGCGCCTCCTCTCGCGTACGCCGAGAAACGAAAACAACTCCCCCGACGTACTATCGTTCCTGAAAGCCATTGTTAATGCAACCCGGCGTCACGGTCCGTAATTCCGCAAACACGCCGCTCGGTTCGCCGTTGATTAACAAGATTAAGTCTTGTTTCGCGCTTTTGCGATGCAAACACGTAGTACTACGTCTTATCTGGAACAGGATCTGGGTGACACAGCGCTACCGCCTTTTCATGCGCCGAAAGTGGACGTTACTTGTATAGATACATACTACGTTGCTGCATTGATGGCGGCGAGGAATGAAATACGTGTTTCCATATGCAGCAGCTATGGACATAGTGTCCCGTCGTTGTGCAAACAGGAATTAATCACTGACACAGCGCAATTAGCGCTGCCGATCGCTGAAAGAGCCTGACAATGTTCACCTCCGACAGAGAAAGGTCAGATGTAGAAACGGATGAGGCGGCATGCTAACGACACCGAAATACAGACGACCATGGGCGACCCTCGAAATAAATTACCCATTTGCATGAATTAACCCGGCAGGTCAGTCGTCCCCGGGGGACGCGTTCATAAAAGAGAGCGCGCAAAACCATGGCCGCTCGTGTTTTTCTAGCGCCCACGCCATTGCGTACAATATAGCGCGGTATGTATAGAGGCTGGTCTCACGGCTGTCACGAGCTACGCATTTTTCCCCAGGTTTCCCCAGCCACGGTAATCGGGGCGTGCCGCGGAGGGGAAAGTGACGTCCACCGCCGTGGCGTCCGGTTAGATCGACCGAAACTCGTTCTCGATCGGCGAGGATGCGTCCCGCGCGACGCAAAACTCGCGCCTTCGTCGTGACCGCTGCCTAAAACCATCGCACTTAGTAGTTTCTCTAAAATTAGAAATAGCAGGCACATCACCGTCCGTGGAACGTTTGCCTAGTTTGAAAAAAAAAGAAATCGAAACGCTTGGACCGGGGGGGGACGAAGGGAATTCGATGGTTTCGATTGATCTTTGTGTTGACAGATCGCGACAGTGTAGTAGGGTGGCTCTTATATACTCTTGGTAAAATTTTTTTTCAAGATTTTCTTCGGGGCACCCTCCAGAATAGTTCCAAATAATTACAAAAAAAAATCGTGTAAAGTTTAAGCTCAATCGGATGACGAGAAGGGGTGCCCCTGGGCCCTTAAACATTTAAATCATTATTTAACAGCTCGCGAAGTCGATTTTATATAATATCCTCCAAGTTATTGATTAAATAAAAAAATATGTCCGGAAGAAAATTCAAAAGTCGAAGATATGTTTGCAAATCGCCCGAGTATTGATAACGGTACGAACGCGCCCGAAATGAGCATCCAGCTTGAATTCTAATTTCTCAAGGCCGTCAGAAACGGAATGGCAGACATGGCTACGATCTCGTTTTACCGAGCAACGTATACTCCGCGTGATCGTTAAAATTCACAATTCAAATCGCCGGTATTACGCATAAGCGCAAAAATTACGGTAGATTATTTGCACCACTGGTGCGTAAATAGAATATTGAATCGCATAGCGAGAGTCCATCGGTTCCTTGATTCCATTGTTATTCAGAGTACAAAGTGGCACACGTTGCACGTTATGCTTGGCTACAATTCTTTTTTGAGTCACGCGGCACGGAGCCGCCGCGAAGCCTAAATTCGAAGCACGACGAGCATTCCCCGCGGATTTTTCCGTGGGGTGAAGAAACTCGAAACAATGCAAAAGCCGGATACGTGTTTCGCTGAAGTAGCCGCGTGACTCACGCAGCTGCAACAGGGAGCACCGTCGCCACGGCGCATTCCACAATTCTCTTCTCCGAAAGACCGCGAAACGCGAGACGAGCTTCCTAAATTAGATGCAGCCTAATTCGAGGGTAGAATTACTCTACGTCCACGCTCGGCGAGCACGGCCCTCCCGAGCACAGAAATGCGCCCATCGCCGATCGCGGCATGTTTACAAATGGCGATTCGAGGCACCATCACGTGAAAGAGTGAGGCTCCAGTAACGCACAAGCTATAAATAACTCCCCGGCTCATGGCAATATCGACACGTCACGTTCCCCGGTTCCCCTCCGCGATTTTAACCGACAGATGCGAACGGAGGGGCCTTACCTTTCGCCCGGCGGGCCAAATGGGATATGTTCTGCCTTAGCACCTTCAGCCACATCTTCGCCCCTTTCTGCTTACTCTCGAAATCCGACGTCCTGGCGGGACGAACGGCCTCCACCCGAGGGAAATGTCGATTCGATGCGTTGCAAAATCGTTCTCACTATCACCTACCGACGACAATCTACCTCGCCGTGCGCCGGTTACTTAACCTCACTTTTTTTTTTGCGATGCCGTTTACAGACGCGCGCGGATCGATAATAGTTCGTTATTCACCAGCGATCGATGGAGGAGAAACAGTTTGTTTTATACCGAAGAAACTGGCGTTCTCGCGAGAATCGAGGATCGAACGATGCTCGCACACGAAATTGCCACGACAGACAGACACCGACGCTAGAGAGGCGCGACCCTTTTATAGGCGGGACAACGATCACGTAGGCCTGCCGTCGGCTGCTCTACTACCGAGCGCGATGATATCGGCCCCGGGCCTTGGAACTTGTCTTGTTTACCGAGTAAAGACGACGCACTGGCTCTAGCGTATTTTCACGAGACGCACCGTACAGCACTGTGGGAATCCAACACCAGAACCACGAACGTACGCGCGCACCACCGAAGCACTTTGACCGTTTGCCGGCATTACACAAACGCTCCCGCTTAAAAGGCGGCAACGTCGCGGGACGCTGTAAACCGGCAGGCCAGCTGCGCGCGCAGCCAGTCGCGCTCGGCGGAAAATTGAAAATCGCGCGAAATACGATACTCCGAATTTAACGAACGGGATCCCGAGCGAGTGGATCGGTGTTTGTTGAAGTGGCATGGCGCCTCTTCAAATTTTAATTCGCTTGCGGTTACGTAAGGCATCGCGCGGTATATTTATCGGCGTTCAAGTTCGAAACACAGTAAACACTTTCTAGATAGGCAATTGTGATAATCGTACTGTATAATTTCGTAAACAAGCCGATTGTTTTTTGTATTTCCTGCTGCTAAGGTTTCTCTGCCGCTACAGGATGTTCCAAAATAAATGGTGCAGTTTAAGTGAATAATTCGTGGAGAAGAAAAATGCGCGGGAAACGACACGCTCGCTCCGAGTGTTTCCCAAGTGGATTTTCTCGAAAACCACCACGCGGAGGATAAAATTCCACTCTACACTTTCGGTATATTTTTTCAAGCTGAATCACTCTGTACCTTCGATACTACGCCGTACAACGAAGGCTCTAAAAAATTTACCTCCGACGCAGCGCAACGTGCTCCGTTTGTTTTTAGCGGGAAGCCGTTATGACATAACGAATCGCAGCGCGGTTTAACGTTCACCTGTAAACATCTCGAATGCCCCTCAGGGTTACCTATTATTAAAAGTCATTGCGCTTAAGTAGCAAAAAATAACCGAGGATGCACAATGTAAATACACACGCGAAGTACACGACAGTATGCAGAAGTACCGTAACCAAAGCAATTGTAACGATATAAATATCAGAATTATCGCGGCTGTTATATTTAGCTCGCAGACGTCGATGCCGATAAACAACGAACTGCGATCCGGCGAGCGATTTCGAGACTCGCGGCCAGCGTCCATATTTGTTTTCATTTCCCTTTTTATTTCGAGTGCAGGTCACGTGTCCGATCCTCGCCAATAACGGCTCGGATCGTTCGAACGTTATTGACAATCGGCTTCAAGCAAGCACGACTCAAAGTCATCGACGCGGACGAGGAAAAAGAAGAGACTAGGCGAGAGTGATTCGAGTTGGTGAATGCAGGTCGCGTGACTCCGCGGAATAGAGAATCCATCGGCGCTTAATCGTCGTTGATAATTTATTTCCGACGAAATTGGGGCGTCGAATACTGGAAATAGACCGAGCGTTGTTTCGATGCTTCGATGGAGCGATACGCTCTGTTATCGGAGAGGTGTAAACTGCGATACGGATTCTCTTTAGCTAGAATGGTAATAGAAGGAACAAAGGGGGGGCGAAGTGTGCCAGGAGTAAGTGCATCCGGCACTTATTGAGCACCATCGCCTTTTAGCAGATAAAAGGCGGGGGGCTAGTGCGCAACGAAACACAACAGGTTCCTGAATGTCAGTTTACCGTTCGGAAGGTTACGCTCCCCCTTTCGCACGACCTAACCCAAACAGACTAATCCACCTCGAGCGATGCGCGCCGCAGAAGAATATCGATCGGTCGTACGTGTGCGTGGACACGCACAGCCTGTCGTCGCACCACTGAACTTTTTATTATGATTATGGCAGAAAATCAGCCAATAAAGAGTCCGACGAAGCCTCTTATCTACTAGATGTCCGTCGTAGCGCGACTCTCACTCATCACGTGTTCGGGTTTAGCAAACACCGTGCACGGATGAGTCAGAAATGCGATTGTCGAGGGACTCGCGGGAACACTTTCGGAGGAATTAAATGGGGGGGTCCACCTAGTGCTGGACGCTTAAGGTTTTCTCTAAGAAGAAAGAAATAATATTAAATGAATCTTCTTAGATATACACACGCCACTGGAGCGTGTCGAATTAGGTGCCGTTCGGCGTTGAGGGAACTCTCCCTAAATCAGAACAACTCGACTTCGAAGATATTTAAACAATGAAGAAGTGAACCCTTGTACCTACTTACACGTTTGTTTGGCGTGAAATTAATTACTCTAACTTCCTGCTACTGTATTCGTTTCTACTTTACCTTGTAGGCGATATGTGTATTGCTTATCTGCTTAGTTTTACTGGCATAGGATTTTCATGACTCTTAAGATAAGTGGAATAGGTTCGAAAGGAAATTGCGATGTGATTTTCGTCACGTAGGTCTTAGGATCTGGAGTGCAGTCTAAACTAAAGAGTTCAAAGAATACATAATTCTAACACAAAGAACTGTCGTTTCTTACTATTATAAAAGCCTTCCGTAATTTCCTCGCCGAATAAGATATAAAGTAACGCCACAATCTACCACATATCTGCCAGGCGAAGGAAACCAGGAAACATGGTAGAAGCGACGTCGCTATTTTTAATTTCAAAAAATGGATACCCCTTTTCTAATCTCGATAGTGAGTCAACGATTACTACTGACTCAATGATAACGGCGCTGCCTCTGTTTCTTTGCGTTCGATGAACGTTAAACGTTCTAACAAGAGGACCTGCAACGTCTGCGAGATACGCATCTCACGGGGGGTGGGTGGTACTGCGAGAGACTGCGCTAATTGCACAACGAGCATCGCGGTCTTAGCCTCGAGACGAATTCGCGGCGTCTAAACGGATTTCTGTTTCTCGAAGATGGCGGGAAGCTTTAGCTGTCCTCCAACGAAATTTCAAGGTTTAAATTTATGTTGGCAAATCTCAGGTTAGAGTTTGATGCGACAATGAAGCAATCGAGGACCTTGCAGCAAGAGGGGTGCAGCTCCACTTTTTACAGTTTTTGAATCATGACGTGTAATATTAGTAAAGAAAATTTTACATCGTTTGGTGTGAATCCGATAAGAAATGAGCGATTTATTGCAAACAAATTTTTATAATAATATTAATATTTTTATTATAAATTAAATTATTATAATATTAATATTTTTATTATAGAATATTTTTTCGCCAAAAATAGAAATACAAACTTATCAACTCAATAACTACTACTTATTCTATGAAAATACATATTTTTCAGTTAGTGTTCTCTTTTTAAAGTTAAGTCAAAGCAATAATTTTATAAACAGTTTTTTCTAATTTTCTCGAAGTTAGTAAAGACGGAGCTGCACCCCTCTTGCTGCAAGGTCCTCAATTACGTTGAGAGATATTAAAAGAAGTGGGTACGCGTAGAATCTACGCCGTAGGTGCTAGATTCCAAGGTAGAGAGTCCTAGACGAGTTTCATATTGACCAACAATATTTCTAAGGTCACTCGTTCTGCAAAGTTGTGCAGAAACGTGATTTGCTAATTATTTTGGGCACCGCTAGAAAGCTTCGGTAGCCTCCGGTGCCAAAACGCGAGCGGTTTCGCGCCAGAGAAAAGCACCGCCCATAACCGCGGCGATTTATGCCTTTCGTCGGAACTCGCGCCGCGGGATGTCGATGCCCCAGATTCAGACGCATCTGTTTAATTACAGTCGCCGAGTCAACAATTACGCGGGGGATCCAGATTGACGAGCAAGCACGCCAATTACGCGAACAATGCCGTTCCCTCCCCCACGTTCAGTCAGCGAGGGGACCTCGACGAACCCGCTGTTACATATTTACGCTGGCGACACGACCTAGGCTACGATTCCGATACAGTTTGCGGGACGGGATTGGTCGGGGCTGACGGAATAATCACGGAAGCGAGGACAGTGCGCACGCTGCGCTTGGACAGTGGGACTAATTCAGTGCCGGGGCACTGATTATGATTAGGGTACTATTTGCAGAGTAAAGCTGACTACGGTGTTGGGGGATCGTCGCTCCAGTGGTCGAGTATTAAATCACCCTCGAATTGAACGTAAGAGTTAGCCGATATACCACTGGACACTATTTCTTTCCGATCGGTCACGCGAAAAGATAAACGATATACGTGTAAAGTAAATAGTGTATCGCCTGATACATAGATGGCATTGTTTTTAAGTTATCAATTATTAGTTAGAATAAGACGGCGTATTATTTCAATTAATGCATAGATAATCATTTATTCGGCAGAATAATTAGTGTCGAGCAGTATAGCGGTAAAAGTTAGGATGGTGCCACTCACCCACAGCTTCTCCGTTTTTCTTTCCGCTGTTGTTTTTATTCTTCTTGTTCTTCGGATAGATGTTGCCGATCTTGCTCTGTCCACAACCCATCCTGCTCTCTTACAAGCCCGCGACTTCACTTCCCACTGACTTGCGCGTGGTATTCAGTCTCCGTCGCGCGTTGATAACACTCCCAAGAAGAGAGGATTGCTCCCTCGCGAGGCGGGCGAGAATCTCTCCCTAAATTCTCATAGAAAAATGGTGGCTACCGCGTCGACATAAATATCCTCCACCGTGTCCTACGCGACACTTTGCCCGCGCAGATTTCCAGCCACCAAAAGAGTTCTTTTCGCACTGGCAATACTAATCGGATACGTGCCCTAAGCTCGTGGCTGCGGGCTGAGCAAATATATGTACGCGATACATGAAAACTCTCCAGCCAGCAATTCAGTCTTTTCAGGAACCAGAGAACGTCCCGTTGCAAGATCTCCGCGGGCAGCTTCTTCTCTTTATAACGAATCCCCCTCCGATACGTTCACTGACGTCGTCGAAGCAGAGAGGCGACCATGCCGATGGTGCAATTCGCGGGGAAAGGGGAACAGTCTTTAGAAGGAGAGCACTTCCAACACGGCGCAACAGTGACCTCCCCCTGGCGCAGGGGGAAATGATCGCAGGGAAGTTGTTGACGGGGCTAGTTTCGCCGTGGCTCCCGCGACTTCGTCGTCTCTGGCTACCTGAGCCAAGGCACCCAATCCATTTTGCGTTCCCTGCCTGTTCTACCACCCCATCGTCCACGATCTATCATCTATCCCATGTCCAAAGGGGCCAGCCGGGCATCCTCCCGCTCCGTCGATCTACACATTCGTTCCTCAGCCACTGATCGCCGCCCTGAAGAAGCTCTCCGCTCGCGAACACCGGAGTCCTCTCCGCTTTACCTACTGACCGAGTCGTTCGAGCCGTCGATCGACCAAGGCCACTCCATCGTAGGGTCAACAACAGGGAGAAGCCACTTCTTCGGATCCCCAAGCAGAGGTCCCTGGGTAGCGGTGATCAGTTAAGAACACCTGACCTTCGAGAGTCCTCGAAGGAGGCAGAAAGTTAAGGAAGAGGATCAACGTTGCGTGGCAGAGACGAAGCTGACCGGGGGAGGGCTGCAAGAGACGGATTCGTTCGATCCCCCCTCAGCCTTCTCCCTCCGTCCCTCTCTCGCCCTCTGTCGAGGTGAACGTCTGGTGGGCCGTCGATCGAATTCGATTCGATTACACTCGCCGCTGCAAAGGAAAACACAAGATTAGAGCTGTGACCGACGCGGTATCGCCGCGGTAATGAGGCGCGAGCGGGTAATTAGCAGCGCGAACGCAAACACGCCATGCATTTACTGATAATAGCCGTGTGGTCTGCGGCTGCTAGGAAAATCGAAAGGTGAACGCGCCGTGTTTACGTTCGCTACGAGGAAAACGCCACTGTTTGCCTTCCTCGACACGTTGCCTCCGCTCGCGTACGAGTGTCGAGCATTCGAGGGGGGAAAAAAAATGCTTTCAATGAAAAATGGCGCGCTTCTTTGTCCGCCCAGCAGGAATTAAAATTCAAACACCGCGGCAAGAAGTAACGATGGAGAATCGACCAGTCCGCGAGCAATCAGGGTTCACCCGTGAAAATCCACGGACGCGTGAGCCTTCGTCAACAGTCCGGCGTTATCGCAATTCTTATCGTCGCGATACAGCGCGCCGTTTGTTCGTAACAAAAATTCTTGTTTCCTCGTCCAGCAGCGACCACTGCCTCGAGAACATCGCCCCGACGCGACGTTCCAGAACCAGGAGGCAGAATATCGAAATTATCGAATTTCCGACGCAGGGAGAAAGCAATTAAGTTAGATTTCAGTGAATAGACGCGTCGCGCGGTAATTAGAGAAGGGAAGCTCGTTCGACGTGTAACGGATGCTCGAGGAGCACTCGATACCGCGGCGGCGTAAAATTTATACGCCGTCATCCGTTTCCCTGTTTCTCGGTCAATGTCGCCCGCTTCGATTCCCCGCCCTGTACGCGGATTAATTAGCGGCCTGCATTACGTTACCGCGATGTTTCCCACTGGCGAACAACCTCCCACACGCCCGACATCGCGCACAATAGCGGCGGGCGGTTAATCGGATTTCGCGTTGCCATTCACCGTAATTACGCCAATGTATAATCGATGCTTATCGATCCCCTACGCGACGACGTTTTCAATTCGACAAGTTGCCCCTCGCTAGGCGCGACAACACAGAAGAGATTACCGCTCCTCTATCAGTGCTAGCTGCTTACAGGAACACGATTAAACACCAGGCCTGGAACAATCTGCCAGCGCCCGGAACCCTTCCACCGCCGACGTGTCCCGGCTAAATACAATTACGATCTCTCCCTTTCGCGTTTCGCAGCGGCGACTCGTGCCCTCTATATATCGGCGAAATAGACGACGTTACTGGATCAGCGAGGGGCTCGGCTAAGCCCCGAAACACGCGCTACTATTTTCGTCCGATCTATCGCGGGGCTCGATAATCACGCCCGAAAAACCGAGGATCGAACGTCGATCCGTAGAGTTCGTTCTCGCCACCCTCGCTGACCACACGCGTGACACTCGCTCGAAAAGAAAGGAACGCGAGAAACATACGCACACGCGCGAGCGCCAAATTCTACTACTGGAGGGGAAGATTAAACGCGACGTCGTTCCCCCGTGGAGGGATCACAAAGGGACGTGTTAACCGAAATTCGATTCCAAGTCGACTAACCTCGTTTCTCGCGCAGGAAGGCGAGCGACCTCGGCGATGTCCACCTGTTCACGGCGATCACAAGCGAACGGGGGCTCTTTACTCTATTCTACATACCCGCGCGCGTGTACGTGCATGCACGGCGATCTAATTCGCGTACGAATTCACGACGAGACGCGAAGGACGAGGAAACACAGACACTCGCACTACGAGGTTCCAGCATCGACTATTCAGCCGGCTGAGGCGCCAGCTGGATTTGCGCATGCGCCCTCCCACCGTTACATCCCACGGCCACGCGTACGGGTGTTGGGTACACAGACGGGGGCCACGCACCAGCGTCGTTGATCTCCTTCACACAGGCAAGCGTATTTATACAATTATACATGTACCTCGATAGCTGACTACTACAGTGGAATTCAGTACGATGCACATATGTAGAATGCGTATGTGACGCGTTCACTCACACGAGTATCTAGATCGTTCGCGACATAAATAAACTATGTTTAACAAAAGCAACGAATTTAATCCGTTCGCTGCAGCGATTCATTAAACATTCGCCCTATTTCACGAGCGAACACTTAAATCCACAGTGCCAAGCAACTTTTTAATGTAAAAAGGCAAGTATACTATGTAATATGAATATAGAGAATTGAAAGACTGCTTCGACTAGAATTATTCCACCAGCAAGGCAACAATTTCATTCCCGTTTTAAACAGCGGAGAAGTAGCTTGGCTACGGGACGACCTGACGCGTTTTATGAAAACGTGGCCGCTGCAGACTCCAGGAAGAGTTAATCTGGCATTCATAGGCGACTCCGGTAAAGGGCGGAGGTGCGAGAGCCTCGGGGATTATCAGGATCCCGCGATGACACGACCTTTCGACGGGGATTCCTCGTTTCCATGATTGCGCCGAAAGCTGGCGTTGTCGTAACGGTACACGTGTACCCGCCGGATTAACCCGTATTTTTACCAAGTATATTTTTCGCAGCGCGAGCTGGTCATTCCAGGCAAGTTAAATAATTTTGAATTAATCAAGCCTGAGTCACGCCGCACAGTGGGTACATCGTAGTACCTCGCGAGCGTTTTGTTTTTGGCAAATATTAATACGTGACGTTAGTGACCGTGCTGGAATATTAAACCGATGGCGCGCAGATGTGGAGAGGAAACAGCCTGTTCATATTTGCTTCGTTTTTATTTAAGAGGATTCCGGAGAGGCATAATACGACTTGGATTCCTGCATTCGATTTACTGCTCTTTCGACGAACCCACCGCGATGCCTTTGTGTCGGCTGCTAAAAAGAATCGTCGACGCTCGAACGTGACGCGGTGCTCGATTCAAATGCAATTACAGGGAACTTACGTATCGACTATACAACTGTAAACGCGTGCACAAGTTGGCATGGCCGAGTGTGTCTAGAATGACCGTGCCATTCGCTTTCTTCGAAACGATCCTTGGGCGGTAATCGTATTTAATGCGATCAACGCAATCTGAGAGCCGATCGCGATCCTTGTAATCGATCCGCGCCGATAGCTCTGTACCATTTCGAAGCTACGATGGCTATCCTCTCGAGTATAGCGTTAGGGAACGCCGCTTTTCTACTGGAAGAAAAACAACACTTGTTTACACGAAGAGTCAATTTTTTATTTTTTCTTTCTTTTTCCCATCTTTTTTTTTTGGTTGAATACAATGATCAATCGGTGGTCGCGATTGATTGAATTAAGTATCTCCAATCCTCAGCCACGCTATCCCGTCACAAGACACGCGGTTCGCTTGACAACAGCGTCACGTAGCCGAAAATCCTGTTAACGGAGAACGCGACGTCCGCCGTCCATCGATCAAATGAAAAAATGCTCGCCCGATCGGTTTTCGTGTCAGACCCCGTTTTGGAACCTCTCGCCTGACGTTCAGACTTGCCCCTTTTTGAAACTCACTCGACAACACACTTTTAGAGCTGTCGAAATCTATTAGCAAGTTCGAATTACCCCTCGTTTCTTGCGCAGAGTAGAACGTCTTTATTTCGAACACTTCGAGGGAGTTGAGTTCTTTAGAACAGAATGCCCCTTTTCTTTATAGACTGTACATGATTTACGCCGGCGAGTGTATTCGGGTCGACACAAAAACGCGCTCTATCGCCTGCAATCGCACGGAAACCCTTCTACGTGTACGGTACACACTGAAGCAATGCACAAAAGGAATGTCTTCAAAGAAAATAGTATTCTAGAGTTCGATAATGACGTACAGGAAGATCGATCGCGGAGGACGTAGAGCGCGGACACCGCGAGCTTTATCTTTACCCTCAGTCGTCCATTTCACATGCTCGATTAAAGATTCAGAGTCCTTGTACACATTTCTACTTGCGTTCGATGCTACTCCCGCGAGGGATGCGTTGTCGGAATTAAAATACACGAAGAGGAAAGAGACAGTACGCGTCGTTAATCGAGGATTATAACGCTCCGCAGAGATTCGGACGGAACAGCTTTCCGAATTCTCTGCTAAACGGTGCAATTGCAAAACGACCGTCCCGGGCGTTGGTTACAAAATAATCGCTGACAACCGTCAAGAAGAGCTACGCCGCCGAGCTTTGCGCAACACGTCCTCCTTTCAGGCGTGCCTTCGTTTCGTTTTTCACATTTTCGTAGCATCGTTAATTACGTTTCAAGAAAGCGTCGTTGACGACGCGACAAGTGCGTTTGTTCGCCCCGATTGACGCGCTCGCCGCTACTTTCCATTCCACTCTCCTTTCATTCTCCCTCGCACGCTCCAACGCGCTCTCTCTCTCTCTTAACCAACCCCTGCGCACACGCTCGTACACACAGCACTCTTCTACGCCTCGATGAGATTTTTTAAAACGCGCCACTAAATTCACTTCTTCCCTCCACTTTTATTCGTCCTTCAGTTGCGACTCATCACACTTCGATGGATTACACATAAATAAATAAATAATAAATGGGGATGCGGCGTGCTTTAGAAATAAGATCGTCACTCGTTCTAACTAGCGAATTTCGAAGATTTGCTCTTAGGCCATTTTTTACCCCCCGTTAACGCTTTGGGAAACGTGCAGCCGACTACCGATCTCGAGTGGCAAAAAGATGCGGGCATTTTTCTAATGACGTGACGAAAGACATTCGTTACGTAATCGGTTTCGTCGTTGTTCTTTTTACGCTCGGCAGTCCGTGAAACACGTTTCCCTTGTATTTACTTTACCGCTTGTCGGGCCGTTATCTGGAGCACGTTTCAGCCATAACAAAAGCTTATGATCGCCACGTGTAACCGGAACCTTCGATGATACGTAACGAGTAAATTGGTAATCGGTAGACTCGAAGTGAAGTTCGTGCCCCTTCCTGCATCGCGAGTCTCGAACGACGGGGTAGAGCTGTAATTATTCGAATATTGAAATAATTCGAATACGAATAATTTCTTCGAATATTTGAGTAATCGGGAGCATTCGAATCTTAAATTCGAATTCTCTGGTATTCGAATACTTATATTATTCAAATATTCGTTACAGCCCTAGTCGAGAACTGAACTTACAAAAGAGAAAGTAACGGTACAAATTAATAAATAGTAAAATGCGAGGAACAACGGTCGACTACAATATTAGGAAATGGAAGTTAGTCGATACACAAGAGTTACACAGATTTAGGCCTCGATTCAATTTTCAACTAATGACTCGCTAACGATCACTACAATTGTAGCCCCGTATCATTCGTTAAAGTCTTAGAGTCAAAGGCCAAATACACCTATCGCTTTTCACTTCACTTCCGCTTTTCCTTGCCGCTCGAGCGCGATGAATCCTTCCGATCCCGTTCGACCGGAACGGATTTCATTATATCTCGTAGAAACAGAGTATGTAAAAAAAGAAACAATCAGTCAGACGTGACGATTAGTGAGAGAAAGAGTTACCAAATACGAAGAGAAGTAATCGTAAAATATTAAATGTCGCTATTTCTAAAGAATGCCTACTACCTCCACGCAAAACCTCTCGGTCTCTCAATTTTAAAGGCGACGCACAGAGATTTCCGGTAATTCCAATGAAACTTATGTACAATCTAGCGTTAGACTATAAATTATATGTTATAAAAAGGAACAATTGTTGTGTGAGCATATTCAAGACGGTACACGAAGGAAGTAGGTACAAAAATCACTTCGCAAAAATACTTCACAGACGAACGACGGCCCGCGCGAATTAAATATCGTTACCCCTATTACTTACTTTATTTTTTACATCCTTCACAAGGATCCCACAAAAGTAACAGACCTCTATAGCGACGCGCGCGCGTGTATTACGCATGATTTTTATGAATATGCATTTATACACGAGCGATACAACTCGTCAAATGAAAGTCCCTCTCGATAGATAGTAAGTATGCAAAGGTAAAAGCTACACATTCTTGTCGCGAGACACGCGGCTCCGCAAGATCGCTCTCTGTTCGTTCCGCGCTGCTTGCGTTAAGTGTTACAATCACATTCTACATCGAGCAAACAGTCGCGGCGCAGTGTAGTCGGAAAGAATTACATAGATTGTTCGTAGCTGGGTTTATTATGATTCCCTCTTCTTCCATTTCGATCTCTAAAATTCGTTAAATATTCGATTTGCGCAAATCGCGTCAGACTCATTGCTTCGGGTGATACTTTCTCTCTATATGTTCCCACCGGAAGGGTAAAAGGAGAATGCTCCGAACTGGAAGTTCACTGGAGTTTTTGGCGATGCACAGGTGTATACAAAGTCGTCCGATTGCAGCTGCGTCCTGTTCAGGTTCGGCTCGGACGCCGATCTCGTGATTTTCGGTAGCCCGCGCGAAAGGCCCTCTAGACTGGCTAAGATCTGGCGGAATATTGGTCTCTCCACCCTGGAGAACTTGATGCAATCCTCTGTGAGTCTCCTCAGTGCTTTTGGCGTGTCCGAACGCAATTTGTTCAGGTCGGGGCGCAGGTTACCGCGCCCGACCATGAACAGTATTTGATCCTTGTTGTTCACATGGGAATACGGTAGCTGACCAGATAACAATTCGAACAAAACGACGCCGAACGCGTAGACATCGGACTGGAAGCTGTACGGATTTTCCTCTTGCATTCGTATCACTTCGGGCGCCATCCAAAGTATAGATCCAGTTGGCTGATGGAATTGCTGGGATCCGGACCACCTAGTTTTGGCCGTGGCTAAACCGAAGTCCCCGATCTTTACAGTGAGGTCCTCGTGCAGAAATATATTGTTACTCTTCAAGTCCCGGTGAATGATATTCTTTGCGTGCAGGTAGTCCATACCCTGCGCCGTTTGCCTTCCGATCTCGATCAGCGTGAACAGATCGAACTTGGTTTCAAATACGTGCAAATGTTTATACAACGAGGAGCCCTCGCACCACTGAGTAACAATTGCCAGCTGCGGCTTGCTAACGCATCCCATAAACAACAGAATATTTACGTGCCGTGTTTTGCGCAGAACCGCGACTTCGTTTTTGAACGCTTGTAACTGAGCAGCAGTGGGTATCTTCACGTTAAGCATCTTCGCAGCCACGGGTCCGTGCCAGTGAGCCTTGTATACCGTTCCAAACGAGCCTGATCCGATGCGAGCAGCGAATAAGATCTCATCCGCCGGAATTTCCCAATCTTCTATCGATTCTCTAGGTGCCAGCAGATTTTTAGAGGATTCATCGGCTGACCTTGCTCTCGGTCGCTTTGGCCTTAAAGTACTGGTGGGACTGGCCTGCGTCGACTGGCTGTACTTTGTGGGGCTACTACCTGGCGACACTGCGGTTTGATTGATACCAACGGGGCGACCCAAGCTCTGAGATCTACTGTACTCGTCTAGATTCGCAGAGTCTCCGCTCGGCTTCACCATATTAAAGCAAACATTAGGCGCAGAGCTGGAGCGATCCTGTTGCCCCAAGGAACGTGGATGCCTTTGATTCCTCGAGGGAGCCAAAGACGGGGACATGCTTCTGCTTAAACTGTAATCAGAAGGAAGTTGCAAAATCCCAGTAGTACTTTCAAGATTGTGCGCAAGCAATGCTTTGTAGTAAGCATCCTGCATGCGTACTTGATGACACAGGGCTGGTACTCCACCTGCGCACCTTTGGTGGAATCTATAATTGCACGATCTGCAGTAAAATCCCTGAAAGAGAAGCTTTCTGCAGCACTCGCAGAACGCCAGCGAGAAGAAAGTCTTGCGCACAAAGTTGTGCGAGATGGAAGTGGTTATGGGAAACTTGTCCAAGATCTCCACCGATATTTCGTCGCAATTGAGTAAAGAGATATCTGTGTCCCAAGACGTAAGATACTTTGAGTTATCCGTGCACAAACTGTACACGACGCACATTTGCGTGGTCAAGTTCCTCAACTTCATCGCCTTGGCGAGCGCGTCTCTTAGAGACAGTCCCTCGCGAACCTGCACGCTCGTACGCTGTTGATTGGGCAGGTACGCCCTGAGCAGAGATCTCATCGGAATTCTGTGGCCTCTAGGAGTGGTGCTGGGTTCGCGAGATTCGCTCTCCGATATGGAGGCGCTGCTGGACACTCTTCCGGCGTTCAACATTTCGTTGAGCTTCTGCTCCTTGGACTCTAGATCGTGCAACTTACTGGTCAGCTCCTGGTACTCGTTCAGGTATATAGAGGGTGGATGTTGGAATCCGGCGAAGCGATTGTTCAGAGCGTCAATGTTTTGGCGAGTAACGTGTATCACATTTTGGATATTTCTCAGCTCGTACCTTAGAGGATCTGTGTCCAGGTAACCGTCCTCGGAGTCGCTGAGCTCCCCGGAGTCCGGGCCACTGCCCCGTGACGAAGACATGGCTAGCCGTGCAGGTGAGCGCGAGGGCTTTTTCCTCTGCCGGCGGCGACGACCAGATGACAGCGTCGAGGACGAGGGGGACGGCGACCTGGCTGCCGCAACCTCGAACCTACGACACGAGAACTCCGTGTACGCGTTCTCACGGATCGCCGTGCAATACCTCTGCTCGCCGATCACGGCCATCTTCTTGCTCCGTCGGGCAGCATCCTGGGCCGCTGCTGCTGCGCCCCGGAACACCTTGGTAGCCTCGGCGCTACCGGTCGCCGCCGAATTTTTCTCCCCGGCCTTGCCACGGCTTTCACCACGCCGCTCGTCGCCGTTCCCTCACCTCTCACTCCACTCGCGGACGCGTCCTCGCACACCTCTTCTCTCCTTTTCTTTTCCTTCCTTTATACACACACGCGCGCGCCTCCTTCTCTCTCTCTCCCTCTCTCTCCCTCTCTCTCCCTCTCTGCCTCACGTAGCTCTGCCTCCTTCTTTCTTCTCCTTACGCCAGCCGCCGAATCGAACCTACTTTCCGATACGCGACTTCACAGCAAACGCCGTCCGTCTTTCCCTGGGCAGCACCGTTCTCGCCCAATCGAGCGAATCTGCACGCGACCGTAACGTCGCGTCCACCGTCTTCCCTATCGCTTTCCGTTCGAGCGCGATCTGCCCCGTAATCGGGCACGAAACTCTTTCCTTTCTATCCTTCCTGCCTGAACCCCCCTCGACGCTTCTTCTCTGCAGCCCTACCGAAAGAAAACTGGCACGAGCGATGCGGGAGCCGAGGGGCTATGTTTCTTGCGCCAGTGCTGCCAACCATTCCGCCCCCTCCAACTCATTTTCTTCCTCTTCCTCCGTTTGAATTCTACCTGTTCGCTCCGTGCACGCTTCTTTTACAAACTTTACACTGTAATGCCATTCTTCCCTCATTCTTCAACAATTCCTCTACTAACTTTCGAGAACCGCGATTCGTCTCCCACACAGATACCGTTAACTTTGTTAACATTGCTCCGCCGAATTTAATGCGACCGAAACAACGTACTATAGTAATTATAATTACTCTCGCGGCTAATATCTTGGGTCTTCGATACTCAAGCAAATAGATACATACATATTTCGTGGTTTCCTAGACAAGGAGGGAAATTTGACGGGGCAGGTGTAATTTGTTATGTATTCATTACTTCGTTTCGGGAAAATGGGAAGGTACGTTTCGGTTCGTATTTTCGTGGTGTAGATATGTTCTGAATTTAATCACTTTAGATATTACTTTTCGATTTGCTTTGATATTTATTAATATCCTCTTATGGACCTCCGATCACTTTGCTCCCTTGCACTCCCTTGTCAGTGAAAACGACGCGTCAACTGCAGACGTCCTTTGACGTCAACAGCGTACGGTCCGGTTACCTAGGCAACAGAGGTCTATCGTAATTGGTCCACCGCTTGCGTACGTACTCGTTACGCATATACCCGGCGGCGGCTGAAAAAAAAAGCATTCGAAACATCCAAGGATGACTCGTGGATCGGTAAAATTGATTCCCTCGATACCGCCCGATTACCTCGTCACGTGGTACGCTAATTTATTCGCAGATCAAATCTCCAGCCTAAATTATCACACCGATAATGCTCGACTTTACGTTATGACCGCTCGACTTTGCACTTGCTCTTTGCTCAGAAAAGAAAATGGTAGTTGGTAAAGTTGCTCTCGTAACAGGTGTGTAGTTTAAACATAAGCGAGCGGAACAGGAAACGATCGAGACAGACCATCGTTGCACGTACAGTAATGATACTTACGCGTTGTTTTAATTGTAGGCGCGGCAAGCGGTATCGGCAGAGAAGTATGCCGTATTTTGGCGAGGCAAGGGGCGAAAGTTGTCGCAGCCGATCGGAATTTAAAGGCTGCGCAGGAAACAGTTCAGTCTTTGAATGGTTCGAACATAAAGGATTACTCATATCTCCCGTTATTGTGTTCTTTAATCGATGTATAATTCTGCGATTTCTCGTAGACTCTGAACACCTGGCAGTGGGTATAGAAGTCTCAGATTCAGAGAGCGTCAAGCAGGCATTCCAAAATGTGAGAACCAAGTATTCAAAGCCTCCCACGATCATAGTCAATTCTGCGGGCATCACTCGCGATCAGTTTCTATTGAAACTCGGCGAGGATGACTTTGACAAAGTACTCGACGTGAACTTGAAGGGAACGTTCCTTGTAATGAGAACTGCGGTCCAGGAAATGATCGCTGCGGATGTAAGCAACGGTGGTTCGATTATTAATATAAGCTCTATTATTGCTAAAATGGGAAACATGGGGCAAGCTAACTACGCTGCCTCGAAAGCTGGCGTAATAGCCCTCGCAAAGACTGCTTCCATTGAATTTGGACAGTGAGTATTGGAACGATAACTAGCGATACATCGCAATGCTAGAACTTCATAGAGTACACTGCCATTACAGATTCGGGGTCCGTGTTAATACAGTTCTACCAGGATTTATAGACACTCCTATGTCAGAGGTCGTGCCCGATAACGTAAAGCACATCTTCGTGAAGAGAATACCGCTCCGTAGAATAGGAAAGCCGGAGGAGGTGGCAGAAGTTGTAGCATTTTTGGGATCAAGCAAGAGCTCCTACGTCAATGGAGCATCTATCGATGTTACAGGTGGGATGTATTGATTCTCGTTTACAGGGGTACAGAAATGCGCTCGATACACGAGTGACTACAGTACTTGCGATTAAACGTACTCAAAATATATATTTTTGAACCAAGTACATCACTTTTTCTTTCCCTTCAGCTTCTTCGAATGCTTGTGAGCTTTATGATGCAACTTCTTCTTTTCCTCTATGATCTGCTTATATTTACGTTTATTGTATTTAGAAAACTCTGCATCGGCCATAAGTTCGTCGACGATAGTTTTCTTGCGCTCTTTCTTTGTCAAGCGTCCCGAATAATACTCCAGTGGCGAATCGACAACTTTACCAATCTGGAAGTATTTCGGCAGAACCTTCAGATCGTTCTTCTTATAGAAGTGCTTCGGGTCTAACGCGGATCTCATTTGTAGGACTTGGAGGTCGTGTCTGATCTCGGGCGTCATCTCGGGAGGACGCATGTTAAACCAATCTTTGCCCTTGGTTAAGGCACGCTCCTTGCGTCTCTTGAGTCTCGACTGTCTCTTGCTCTCTTCGTAAGGTGGCACAGCTTCTAGCTGCTCGAAGCCAGGCTTTATAACGCTGCTCTGAAGTACCTTGTCCACCGCCGTCAATTCCTTCGTCAGACGAGCTACGTTCGGCGCGGGCCCCTTTCGTTTCTTCCGCGTACCTGTCCAGCCCATGTCGCTCTCGAATTCTTCAAGATCGAGGTCTTCAGTTCCGTCGCGCTTCGTCTTCTTCTTCGGGCCGTCATTCTCAATTAGATGGTTCTCTGCGCTGAAGACGTTCAACACCTGTATGCCTGCTCGATCGACGTAAACATAAGGAGCATTAGAACGCTGTCAAATGTTTCCCAACCTCGACGAACGACAGAATGGAGGGCGTAGTCAATTACCATTATTTTCAAAGTCCAAATCATCGTCGTCGCTTTCTATCAAGCGATCTCTCGTCGCTAACTCCGCTTCGCCTTTCGTGTCAATTATTATATCCATTATTCCGACGAATTACCAACTGTTTACTTCCTTAAACACTACACGCGCCAGGTTTGGTTATGTTCTACAGTATTCTACAGCATAGACCATATGTGACCATTATATTCTTGTAGACACGGAGCAGTGAAGCAAAGATAACCGAGAAAATACGCGTAGGCGAAAGATAATTCAAAATGGTGGGTACTACTTTCTCTGTGAATAATTCTTGAATAATTATTAATAATGGTGCAAATATGTTGTATATAGAATTGCAAAGCCAATGACTAAATTGCATTTTCGTAAATGTTCACAAATTGCTGAACCTTCCATCGTTACTTTGCGTGACTTCACGTAGATGATTTTATCTTTGCGCGAAGACAGGTATCTGGAGCCCTGTCTACGTAAGTATATATAGTCTAAGTTCTACAGTGTTCTACAGTACGTTTGTTTGGATGATACTACGCTTTAGTCTTCTTCTGGCGTACGAAGTAGAAGGATAAAGTGAGATGTCTAACAGCGACAATAGCCTGATTTACGTGGCATTTTGGAACGTTCGCCTAGCCATGGCGCATGCTCGAGCGCAGATCTCATTCGAAATTTCAAATTTAAATCCCTCGGTAGATTCATCCAGCGCTCTCTTTCTTAGTCATGTTTATCGTTATAATAGAATGATTCTTGTTGATACGTAATGCCAGAAATTAGAAATAGTGTACTCAATTACTCCAATTAAATAACACTTCCGCGGAATGAATAATAATTAAGATAGAATAATAATTAAGATAGCGAGAAAAATGAAGCGATCCCGGCGTATGGAAGCCACATAATAAGCAATTTGAAATACAAGGAATCATGAAAGCAGTAAAAGCAGTAAAGTGGGAGACGACTAGCAGACTATATCTGACCATGCACTAGGTTCGATAGCGGCAGTAAGTACAAGAGCAACGGCCTTTATCAAGATACCCATCGATGTATTCAAAACTTGAATCGTACGCTTAAATCGTTGCGATAAATTTCCTACTGGGCTTCGTCACTGTCTCCCGCGCTTTTGCTATCTAATATCTTTTCGTATAATTCCCAACTATAATTTAGAATAATTATTAATCGGAAAATTCTGTGAGTGTAACGTTTGAAGAAATCGAACATGTTCGTCGGACACTTGTTGCTCTTGCTCTTCGCGCTCTGCTTCGCGAACGGATTTAAATTGAACGAAATTGAGTGGAAAACTAACAACGATACCTCGCGAAGAGATCGTATCGATTCTCCAGAGGTTTACAAAGAAGACGAACAGGTGTTTCCATCAAATGCGTCGGTATTACCCTGGAACGAGCTCGTGGACATTTGGAGCCCCTATCTGATGGCAAAACTGTGGCACTGTGCAGACGGTTGCGATGCTTCTTTGGACGCTCTCCTGTTTCACGATGTTTAGCATAGTGTACGGGCTATACGGAAGTGGCTATGGTCCATTCGTCTCCACGTTGTACACCGCGCTATCGCATTCCGGATGGGCGGCCTCCCTGTCGTGGATTTTAATTGCTTGCGTCTGCGGGCACGGTGGTCGGTATCGAAAATTATTCCGTTGCCAGGGGCGGATTTCTATACATATAGGCTAAGTAGGCTGCAGCTCGGCGAGGATAAAATATTACGCTTAATTTAAGAGAAAGGACCACTTGTTTATTTTGGCCGTTTCGACCGGGCGATCTTTAAACACAGAGGTTTGGGACAATTTTTAAAAAATTCACTTTTTTCATGTAGCAAATTAGCAATAACTCGCGCGTGAGTTGTCATATTGAATTGATTTTAAAATTGTCTCACACTTCTGTAAAGTTACGCGGTGGTCACACTGGATCCAATAAACCTGGTCGATTTTTATACAGTTACCGTACATACACAAATTTCAAATTTCCGTAGAATGTCAGGTCAATGCCATTTCAAAGCCAGGAACTTACCGGTATCAAGCTCCAAAGTTAAAGAGCGGGTCCATTGGACCCAGTGTGTCCAGGAAGGGTTAAATTAAAATATACGATATTTCACGGAAAGGGTGGCAAACAAGGCCGCGAGGTTTAAAAATCCGCCCCTGTCCGTTGCTCATCGTCTCTCGATCTCAGATTTAGGAAATGCCCGCTAATGGCCCGTGTGTTTTCAGGGGTGATAAATAAAGTGCTGTCCTGCAAGCACCTGTACCCACTCTCCAGGTTGAGTTACTGCGTGTACCTGCTGCACCCTGCTATCATGCGCGCTGTGCTCACAGCAGGAGAGGATTCGCTGCATCTGTCGGTGGGATTCATGGTACGGTGCTTCATATTTCTCAATCGCGGGTTTAAATTGAATTTCTTCGATTACCGATCGGGCAGAGCGGTTCGTTTCATTTCCAAAGGCTCCGTCAGATCTCGACTCCTTCGAGTCTTGTGAGGGGAGCGAGCTAATTGCTACACTTGCACCTGCTGTTCCCCTACTTTTCCAACTTCTCCCTCCGAACTCGTTAATCCCCCGCCTCGTTTCCACTCATCATTTCTCCCTCTCCCCACTTTCACTCTTTCCCTTCGGAGAAAGTGGCGCTCGCCCCGACACGGAGAATTTCGCTCCGAGTATTAATTTTAATTTTCGATCATTCTCAACAAATCGAAAATATTCCGCAGACAATTATGTTCCTCGGATTCACGGTGGCGTCGTATGCCGTTGGACTGTTCATCAGCTTGCTCTTCGAGGCTCCTATGGTGTCTCTACTGAGAATAATTCATCCCCTGAGGCAGTGGAAGAAGGAGTAACTCAAACGGAGCCCTAATTTTACTTTCGATCTGTAAGGGGTATTATCAGTACGCCATCGACGTCACCGAAGGATATTTCATCTTGTTATCCGTTTCGTAGCTAACCGAAGCGAGCAATTTTACTTCGTCGCTCTGCTTTCTTATTGATAGCAGCTAAACGACGCGTGGCCGCGAGACAACCGGAACGTTGCGCAAGGAGCTCGAGAAAAAGGAACGAGATCCATTCGCCCCCGCTGAAATATCCGTGGATACTTGCTGAACAGGCGACGCGTGCTTCTGTAACCGAAAATTCGATTAATCTTAGAGAAGAGCTTTTTTTATTACGTTGTAAGAAGAAACATAGATCGAGGCGATTATTCGCTGAATGGATGAAATTCACGGTAGGAGATTTTAACAAGCAGTTCCAAGGAAATCTGGTTGAATAGCTAGAAGAGAAGTCTGTAGGCCGGTTTATGCATAAGTAGATTAATAAAAATTCATGAATCTCACAATAGAGGTAGCGCAGCTTGGAAATTAAAAGAAACGAGACAACGGCATCCTTGAGACCGACGCGACGGTCGGGACCCGAATATTTCTACAAAAAAAAATTATACCTACTCCTTTTTGAAGTCGGTTAAAAACCAAAAGTCGCTGTACTTCTTTCCATTAATCCACGCTTCCTTCGAATTAAATGCAACCAAATCGTAAATCTCCAGTCATGCTTCACCTTGGATTGTTCATGGGTCATTTTGTGACGAAGGAGCGATGATCGATGGAGCTGTCTTAACGGTACCGCTGGTCCGTCCATTCCAAGTAATGTAAGAGCCAATTAAGCGATAGGTAAACAGGATTGGCATTTACAGTGCCTGGAAATTTAAATAAATGGCACATTTGGGGTTTTCTACAACCACAATTCTTCTTTTCGCGAATTCGGACTATACACTATTAATGCAAAAAAAAGAATTAGCAATTTAACTAATTTAGCAATGAAAACAAATCAAATTTCGTGAATCATTGAAAGTCAGGAAAGTTTTTTCTCTCCTCCAAAAAAAAATTGGATTCTTGGCACAGTGTTTTCCACAAGGACTCTTCAATTATCAATATGTATCTTGCTGTGCTTGAAGAACACGGAAGCGGAGGGCCGTTAAATTAATTCGAAATGCAGGAGCCGAAAAGTATTATACGTTGAACTTGAGGTCTCTGCTCGTTGTACAAGCTATAATGGTGAGAGACGAATCATCGTGACTAATGATATTTGTCTTACGTAGAACTACGTGGTACATTAATACAGCGCGGTTCAGACACGGGGACTGGTTACGTTTTGGAACTTTCACTATTGAGTTAGCTGAGTTAAGCCAGATACGGCGAAGCTCTAAAAAGACTTGCCTCCGTTCGCCACCCAGGACCAACAGCGACGATTCAGTAGCGAGAACGTGCTGCAACAAACAAGGGCCACGCGTGCCAGCTATGTCAACTACGTCGCGTTCGATTTTCACGGGACTCGCGTTGCAACGGCGCGTGCCGCGAATACGAACTCGAACACCTTTAACAATCTTCTCAATGAACCGACCGAGATACGTAGCATCGATGCGCGATAACAGTATGTAGATGAATGGTTATCGAGATTATTTCAAAGCGAGGCGTGTACGGTTCGTGAAAATAGCACCGAGCGACGGAAAGGAAAACGAAGAAAACGAATTTCAGCACGACCGAGCAGCCAATAACAGGGTTCAACGAAACTCCCATGCCAGAGAAAGGGAAACGCTATTCTAATAGCATGAAATTTCCCGGTGAAACTCGTGGAATAGGCTTTATCGTCGGTTCAAGGCGAATTCATGTAAAACATTATCGAAAGCCTCGCCACTCATCGTTCTTAACCGGCTCCTGTAAATTAGCCAATTTATTTAACGCCCATTAGTCTCTTAAGTACCTTTATAATCTAAGCTTAGAGTCTAATATCCATAACGTCTATTATCCCTATCGATTAAACCACAATTAAGGGGGAAGGGCGAGGAATGTCCATTTTTCGTGATTTCGCGATTTACAGCATATTTAATTGTCGGCAACTGGGACTACAAAAATGCCCCCGTAAGATAACGTTGAAGATTTGGTGTACTGGTTAAAAACAGAAAATGCCCACTCTGCGCTGGAACAAAACACTCAACTTTCTCCGTGAATCTGTTTGTGACATTCCCTGCTTTTCCCCTTGTCCCTCAATTGACCTTCCATCGGGTGCATTGAACTCTGGGCGGTGGTACTTATTTACATATATTCAAAAATGGCACCGTGCTTTTTTAATGGAATCTCCCGCTTGACACGTAACCGTGGCAGAACGTACGATTATCCTCTCGATCTCTATAGGATATTACATCGTTAGGTTCGCGTTAGCACGCCGGGTACCAGTTTCTTATCCATTCATCCGTTCTGGCGCGTAAGAGCCGAACAGGAGCTCGCGGTGGAAGCGCTGGAGGGCACGGGACGTTAAGTAATTCCCATCGGGGAACAGGCTTAGCTTTACAGAATCTACTGCCTTGTTCCTTCGACGGACCCGAAGTTATGCTAAGTCAGGCGTGTGTGAAACCCGGAGCCGCGGATCGCCAGGCAACGGCGCCCGCCACTCCGGCGTTCACTTTTCGATACGGGGAGGTTTCTGCCGTCCCCCACCACATGGCCCCTCGCACTTTCATTACTACCAAGATTTTCATCCGGCGAAGCCATTTTTCTACCACCGCCAGCCTCGGCGCTCTAGCTGCTCCTTGGCCATCAAACAAGGAGGTGCCACGCGGTGGACAGGTGACTCCTCTTCGAGACACCCGATAACAGGCGTCGTCCGACACTCCTCGTCCCCATCCTCTCGCGGACTCCGCTGGGCTTACGATGGTCGAAACGAAAGTGCTCCACGAGCAGGCACCCTGGAAGCACCCGCGAATGCGACTGCAACGATTCACGTGACTTTAAAGTACCTGCACGACGTCCCGTTTTTTAACGCGCGCTGACTGTGATCCCAAGTACTATTTCCGCCGTGATAATCGACTGCGAGGGACTTTAGAGCGAGGCTTACGGTATCGCTACCTCGAAGAGGCTGACAATGATTAGTTGAGAGTGCGAGGCTCTCGAGAGACTTATTAAACCAGTGTTTAGTGCGGAAGTATCCTGGGAACCATGAACCAGCCGTGGCTCTGCATTCTGTTCGCGTGCCTCGCCTGCCGCGGGGTCGAGTCCTCTTCGAACGCGTCGGAGAATCCTGCGCAGGACCTCCTCGCGTACCATCGGACTGTGCTGGACGTTGAGAGAGGATCAGGGAGGAACTGGACCATCATATCGGACGCTCTGGATATCTTCGACGTCCGTCACCTCGCGAGCAATTGGATCGAGGGCAAGTACCCTGTAGAGGAGCAGTGCTCCAAGGACGTGACGAGGTACATCGAGGGGCTGAAGAGGAACGAGGTATGGGCGCTTAAAGGTACGTCCACTGCTAAAGTCTTCCGTCGGGCTCAATTAATTTAACGCCTTTCTCCGAAACGGAGCGACGCATCTCTCAGGGCGAGCAGATATTATTCCTGCAAATAGAAAGTGTACGCGTTACGTGCGGGAACGGACGTAATTGGCCCGTTTGCTTTAACACGGGGCTTTGTCGGAACAGTCGGGCGCGCGCTTTTGTTTTCTTCTTTCCCCGGCGTATTTCGCAACGGTTAAAAGTAAAACAAACAGACCTGGGCCCGCTGCCGAGGATAGGTAGCTCGAGCGGATCGCAGGCGCGTTTAAATAGTTCTTAATGCTTTGTGCGCGGACTTTGGGGAGGAATTCATTTGTTCCGCGGTGAAGGAAGTTGTGGCATGGCATTTGGAAGGGATATGGCGAGGTTGTAAAAGCTGCGGAGTCCCAAAGTTTACAGGGTTAAAGTTTCTGGAAGGTAAAGTTTCGAGACCTTTTCTATCAAATCCTCAAACCTGTAAATTTAAAGACTCGCGGCTTTTACTATCTGTTGCAGGTATACCTAAGTAGCACCGATGAGTACAGCTGCGAAGTTTCGGAACAAGAGGTCTGGAAACCTTAGCTCCCAAAAAGAATGCCAAATTTTTAATTGCAGTGCTTCAATGCTGTAAACTTCGGGGCTCCCGCTTTTACGACCACGCTAACCCCCTTCTAGGTGCTGTAATTCTGCCGCAATTGATCTGCCCGTGGAAATCTCGCTTTCGCGAGGAAATCGAGAGTGGATATGCCTCGAGTCTGGCCAAGCCATCTGCCCGTTCCCCTCCGGGGTCAGTTCCACCTGGTTTGCCTACTTTCATCGCGAAATTTCACTTCTCGCGACACAATGAGCTCGGCTAGCTGGTGTCGTCGAGCGAGCCACGAAACGCTTTCGACGTTTTACTTGCCCCCACGGTCAATGCCATCTTCGCGCCTGGCTCGTGCTCCTCCGTGTTTTTCGAAAGTTCCTGCGATAACGATTTAGCAGCGCCGTTTAATTCACACTCGCGCGTTCTGTCAGCTCCAAACGAAGCCGCGAAATCGCTTGATTGCAACGGGAAGGAATTAAACGCTGGTGCATAATCGAGCGTTCACCGTAGCAAAATACGAAACGCTGGATTGATTGCAACAGGTCATAGAGGAAGAATGCCAATAAACGCGTGCTCTACGCAATGCCTAAGAATGGGTAATTGTGGGAGAGGTGCCGCAATAGGAGAGACGCCGCAGCCTCGGTATTTTAGAGTTATCGGTAATAAAACGCAACACTGTCAATTTTATTTGCTTTAGGCTGTTCGTTTACGTTAGATTAATAAGCGAGAACGTGTTTCTGTTATTACTTTTAAAGATTTTGCTATTTTTCGAGGTAAGCCTACCGCACTTTGCCTCAATAGTTATATGTCGAGTTTATTTTTGCTGTCGTAGTTGTTAAAAATTCATAGTTTTTCGTGACATAACTTTTGTAATACGTTAATGGAACTGTGTGGAATATTTCTCGGCCAGAATAGGTCGTATTCGACATAGCACTTGGAAATACGAAAGTGCGTTTGGGATAGATGCCGCACTTTTATGCGCACTGTATCGGAAGGTACCTAAGTCGACTAAGTGATGCTTTTAATGTTAAATTAATCTGATTCCCAACATATTTGTGGGCGTTTTACTCTTTTTTCACATTTTATTTTTATTCTATGTGTAATGAATTTGGAAGGAAGAAGAAAAGACAATTAAATTTAGAAAAGCAGAAATAATATCTGTACCTATTTATTTTTCCAATTTTAATGTATTTTATAACTGTATAACTTAAAAAGATGTTTCATTTTACTTTGCTTTTACTTTTTTTTAAATAAAAAGGTAAAATTACAAAGTTAAAATGGAAAATTAAACTCCTAAAAAATGGATGTTTTTAGTTTCAATTTTTTAAGGTGGACAATTATTAAAATTTTGATCTTCTTTGTAGTAGGACAAGATGTTTAACTAATAACATGTATCCATGGAAAAAATTTTCATTAGAAAATTTAGACACGGTGACGATTTTGCGTGAGGTGCGGCAACTGTCCCACAATTACCCTAACCGATAGTTTTGATCGCCTCGCGTCGCACGTACGTCTGGGCTAGGGCCCACCGACTCGTCAAGGTACAGAACGGATGCAGGTGAAAGGGTCTAGACTCCAGTGGGTCAGGGTCGTTCCTTGGTCTCCGTACTCAAGGAAACGAGACGCGAACGCGGCGATAAAAGGAATCAAGCGGTAATTGCTGGCGGGTAGGAAAACAACGTCAGCAATCGCTGCGAGCGCTTTTTTCCCCCCATTTATTAATTGCGCGGCAAGATCGCGCGGTTACAGCCAGTAAAAGGTCGACTGCGCGGAGAAGTGGAGCAGAGAGGGGAACGGAGGAAAAGAGACTCGAGCTTCGATTTCGCGCACGAACGCCGAAAACCGGCCGACATTACTTACTGGTTTGCCGTCTGCTTTTTTTCCACCGGGGAAGCAAAGGAAAGCGTGGGGAGTGCCGCTCCCCTGTAATTTACAAAACGGGCGGTTAAAGAGAACGATCGCTTGCGCAAGCGTGCTTTCAGGGGTACCGTGGCATTAAACGCGATTCTAGGTACATTTCCAATTGCTTCTCTTCTGCACAGTGAAGCGGACAATGGAGCTTGAGTCGCCGTCGATCGAGTGATCGTCTCGATAAACCGCGCGTGAGCCAAAAAAGGAAGCAAACTGGTTTCTACCGCGGTACTTTCCATGTATTCCGTTACGAAGAAGTCCTCCGCGCAGGGCCAGCGCTGCCGGATAACGCGAGAAAGCGAGTCCGCTGCCGAAGCTCCAGCCGTTTCCAGAACGTGCTTCCTGTACAGATAAAGAGGAGAGAGGATTAGATACTCGGATCCATAAGCCTCTGCCTGCTTTCTAGCTCCTCTGGAGAGCAGAATTTCGTCGGGGCCCTATTATCGTGGCACGTTTACCGTTTCCGGGGAGAAGTCCCCTCGATAGGCTCTTCCCCAATTCCCCGGAGGAAAAGTCCACGCCGCCTTGACTTTCTCCTCCGACAGACCCGCGTGCTCCATTATCGTCGCAGGAAGTTCAAATTTGTACGAGTGCGCGGGGAAAGGTGAAACGCACGCATCGTCGACGAGGAAGACACGTTAGAGGCATCGCAGTATATTTGAAACGCTGGGAACAGCACTTTCGACTTTTAACTTTAAGCTTCCTGGTCCGCTTGTTAAATCGTCGATGCTGGATTCGCTCTAAATCAATATTCCCCGGCAGAAGGCTCCGCAGAGGCTGGTAGGAAGCCGGAGACAGGCGAGGCGAATGAATTTCACGAAAAGAAGCCGCGTCACGTTGCTCGGTTCGTCGCGAGTCAATAGAGAGCTGGCCCGCGAGCCCTGGACTTTTTCTTTCGACCAACCAGCAGCGGATAATTAAGCGAATGCCTGTCCTTTGGACCGCCACCGAAGTATAAAGTTTGCTTAGCGAAAAGCAGACGTTAAGGCGATACAGCCGAGCGACCGAGTAATTTCATAATTACATGCGATAATGGCCGACATGGCCGCGCGCTCGCCGCTTCCGCGAGCATCTCCAGCGAATCGTGGAAAAAAGCGAGGATAGAAAGTTTGAGGAAGAGGAGGCCCGCAAAGGAGCACGGCCACCGATGCAGAGAAACCGCCGCAATTATCGAAATTACGTCACTGCGCGGGGATACGAAAACGAGGCGAGGGGGTCGGAGGGAAGATTACGTGGAAGGCGGGCTTACGATCGCAACTTTCACGTAACCGGAATTTTCTTCGGTAAAACGATCCCTCGAGTTCTCTTTTTCGTAAGTGACATAAGCCCCGTCGGAGCAGTCCAGCCTCGCGGCTCGCGAACCATCGGCATTTCTACGTGCGCTCACTTTCCTCGGCTGTACAGGACGCCTAAAAACATACGATACAGCTGACAAGAGATTGTAGGTTTAAACGAAAACGTAGAACACAGATTGCTTGTAGGAAGCCTAGTTTTTTAAATAATCGAAGGGCGCGTGGAAGAAGCGCGCTTTTTAAAATTTCCGCGCACCATTTATTTTGGAACGTGCCTTTATTTACAATACATTTATTTAAGCTTTTTGATGACCTTACTCTGAATTTTCATTCGTAGCTTCAAACATTTATAATAGGTATGTACTTGCAATATTTCATTTAAAAGTTTATTTTGAAAATACCATTTTGCACGTCCTGTCGACTTTACGCCCTAGGCAGCTGCCTAACATTCCCGATAGGGACGAGCCCGGCCTGCCTCTGTACAATATCGTCGAGGTAACTGTACTGGATCCTTTCTCGCGTCTGATTAATGTCTCGGCCGCGTGCGTATTATGTAAGCAGATACTCCCTCGTGCGCCTTTTACGTGCTTCGCCTCCAAACGGGTTTCCTCGCGCGTAAACTTGCACGGGACATGTGGACCGCGGCCCTATTGCTTGTCTATTTTACTGGCGCACTTCCGAGAGATTCCACGGAGGCTCTTCGAATCGAGGCGAGGCGAGCGATGACGTGGAATCCAGATAACGATCCTGGGTCTTAACTTCGCGCAATTTTCACGCTAGACGATTAGCGGAGTTTGTGGAGATTTAAAAAGGATACAAGAAAGGCTAGAAAACAGCCTTCGGCTTACGTAACAGCCCAAATACGCGACGACCAGTTTGTTCCAAGCATACTTCCGCCAAATCAGGCGAAACCCATGCCTCCAAGCTGCTGTTGCTATTGCTTCGAACCTATTCGAATGCAAAATGAATCGCGCGCCACAGCTGCATCCTCTCCACGCTGTGGAAATCGGAGGATGCAGCTTGGGAGGCTCAGCGTGTCGAAGGTGAATTCTAATTAATTCTGCTTGGCAAATCAGCTGATCAATTAGGGAGGGCGAGCGAACGTAACCGAGGACTGTTTTCGCTGACTGCTCGCCAATTACGGGGCTGCCTTCGGATAGCGATAGATTGTGGCAACCACCGCGAACGACGCACAGTGTGTCGAAGTATATGCGCGTTCGGGACAAAACTCATAACTTCTGAATTAATCAGTTTTCGACTCAAGTATCCTGACAGTTTTTTAAAGGGAATATAAAGATGCATCGATCGAGGAAAAAATAAAATAAAATTACGTTTCAAAAATTGAAGTGATCTTAATTTTTTTATTAAATAAAAAGGTTTCTGCTAATATTTTCGGTAAAATTGTGGGCAGTATTAAAACCTACGTTCCTTTATTGGTATTTTAAGATGTAATAAGCTACGAATTTTAGACTTCACTTTTCACATTTTTGTCCATTACGCGTCACACTGTGCGACGCCAGAGCAACGCGTCGTGCACGTTTCACTTTTCGACGGTCGGAAAAGCCGTAGCCGTGCGTTATAATTTCTTCTTCGGCGGAGTCACGCAACGCTGCATTGCGCAACGAATCGACGGTTGCAAGTTCTATTCATCGTCTCGACGATTTTCGCTGCATCATTCTCTATCCAGCCACACTACCTCGGTTTCGGGGGAGTGAAACGGCGTACGGTCTGTCGCGAGGATATTTTCAAGGGAATCTAACGACAGCCACGCGGCTGGAATATGATTTTAGTCTAGTGTGTGCTCGAAAGACAAGCACGTCCGTACGGGCATCAATATTGCAACACGATCGGCTATGTAAAGGAGAGCCTTTCTCTTTCCGAATTACTTTCCCCAGCGGTGGCCGGAACGTGGCATTTACCACGTTTCGATCCATCAGAAATGGACGGTAGATCCTATTGTCACGGTCAATGATCGTAGATACCTCTATTCGTAGTTCGCCAGCCGGCAACTGGTCGTTAAGGATCGATCGCGAAAGCCAACCCGAAATTAACCTACTTTGTAACTACTTTATGGCTTCGCAATCTTAGGAAAATATCGGTGTTTCTGTGACGGATATTCAAGGCTGGATCGATTGAAATTTCTCGAAGTACTGTCTGCGTTTAATCCAAACATGATTGTTAAGGACGCAAGCTAGGTATCGCTGTTGCAACAAGGAAATAAATATTAAATATTACTTATATTAGGTCGGTGGAAAAGTTCGATCGCTTTATTAAACCTAAGTCTTCATTAGTAGTAAAAATATATTACGTTCTTTCAATCAAAGAAGTTTCTTTAACTGATTATTATTATTATATAAAATAAAGAAAACTGACTTTTATTCTTTAAATAAGTTTTTATAATCACCTAATGAATTTTATCGAATTTGCATTAAAAATATTTTTATGGCTGCGGTAGCAAAACTGTTACTAATTGTAAGCCTAACCATTAAGTCCCTACAGCTAAGAACTGAACTAAAATTATAATACAAGAAGAACTAAAGTTACCTACACATGATCTTAGCTGTAGTAAATACAGACACTTCCGTATACTTAACAATGCATGAAAGAACTCTTGCACCGACCTAATAGCTCCTGGGATCTGACACCGCTCGCTTAATCTAGCACGTGAGATTTTTTTCGCGATTCAATGGCAGGCGAACAAAGAGCACTCGCAGCGAACCGAAGCAGGATTTTTCAGCAATACCTATTGCGCCAGCCCTTGAACTTTGCCAAGGAAACCTCGACCATGAGCGCAAGAATACGACCAGGAGACCTCCTTGCAAACCGGTCGCGCTCCTTGCACGGAACCTATCGAATTTTCGTTTCCTGCTCGCCTTTGCGAAATTCTTTTTACCCGCGAAAAGCGGACGCCGCCAATGCCACGGGGCCAACTATCGATCCTTTCATCCGCATTGAAAAGGAGATATCGCAGTTAATTGCATCTACTTCCCTTTGAAATGTGTCCCAAGGGAGCGAAATGAAACATGCTCTCGTTCCTGCCTACACTGAATGAGACTCGGTCGGAGTGCGATAGATCAGAGACTCTTGAATTTTACCCCCCGGGTTTATGACACCCCCGACAGCCAAACTGCGACTGACATACACAGCTCCGTCACTGTCTGCGTTAGCGCTCCCCAGTTGCGAGTCAAAATTGATCCAGGCTCAGGATACGGAGGATCAACAGATTTCGGGGGGCCCGTGAACTTGACGGCGAACCGACTCGGGTCACGTGCGACGATTGAACTTGACTTTGACACCCCCGACGTGGAATCGCGTGAAACGTCGCGGCACGCTCGTGGAATCCATTGTCATTCTAATTTCCACGCGACTGAACGGTTCTGGCGTCCGTCATTGTGCGAGCGGAATCGACAATTAGATTGCCCATCCGCGGAGATCGCGAGCCGAGGCGTGTGGAGCGTGCAAGGTCAAGATCCACTTTCCAATCGGAATTCGTCGGTTCCTCGAGGCCAGACGGGGTGCGAAAACTGCGAAACCCGATCGCCGCGATATCGCGAGGATAAGATCGTGCCGGTCGGAGAAATTTCTTTGGTACATATGCATTAGCTCGCCGCAGCGATGAGACGGCGCGTTACAAGATCCCCGATTACGAAACAGCTTGGCGGGAACCTCGGCGAATCTGTTTTCGCGTGGAAGTATGACGCGGCGATTTATCCCGTAACCGCAATCTATCGTTAACGCAACGAGCCCCTGTGATTAGACTGCAGCACGCGGATCATAGCAGGCTCAGCACCGTCCACGATTAGATAATGTTACTTTCTTCTCGAGTTAGAAAGTCTGATGAAAGGAAACTGCTGGATAACCGGCTCTCGATGCTTGTCGTAACTGTTTGGTAAGAAAAATTATGTATTATCGGACGAGGGTCTCTTATGAAAGTATAAGCGAACGTCGGGGACCGTTATCGAGATTGCGACATCGATGCACGGCGCAACAATCTCGAATTACGGTGAACGAAGCCCCCGATTGCACAAAGGGAAGGATTACCTGGCGTGCCGGTGCGGCGATTCTTCGGTATAGGAGCCGGAGTCCTTTTTGGTGGCCGCCTTCGGAACGTGTTCGCCGGGGCTTACTTTCGTCGGAATTTCGAATCGATCCGGAAGTGGTGGCTCGTCGGCACGGAGGGAAAGTATCTTGGACGATAAAGTGGGTCATCGTGACTAGCTAATTCGCTGCTGGAAACGAACAAGGCCGAGTTGGTATTAGACTGATGGATGTCGACTGTTGTTTCTTTTTCATCGAACTCCAAAGACTTGCGTTTAATCCCCCTGCTTCGCAGTATTTAACCCTTTGAGGCACTGGGAACCAAAACGAACTAAGCCACAGTTTTTGCGGAATTGAGTTAGTAGCAGTAATTAATCTTGGGAGGAGCCGAGCTGAAAGGATAAAAATATATTTAATGCAAATTCAATTAAATTTCCTTAGGTGAATATAAAAATGTATTTAAGGAATAGAATCCATTTGTTTTTCTTTTCACAAAGATCTTGAATTACTTCAGTCGTGGTTACATTAATCTCCTTTTCCCTTTTTCATGGAGGGAGTGCCAAGGCCCTTTGGGTGCGCCATTGAGTCCAATATGCCGTACTAACTACTAATTAAATAAAATAGAAAAAATGAAAAAATATACACTTTTCATCATAAATGGAAATATTTTAGAACAAAAAGAAACATACACTTTTTTGAACTGGAACTTGAAATTTTATTAAATTGCCAAAGGGTTAATACTCCATCTGTTTCACAGTGGATGACGCCTCGGGGAGGTACACGAACAGTTTCCTTTGGGGAAACGCGTATTACATGGGATCGTCCACCGAGTGTGTCTACATCAATGAAGACTACGAAAAGAAGACCGCGAAGGGCGCGGGGGAATCGCAGAAAAAAAACCTCGGCATCGGTGGGAAAACTATTTGGAGCGGGGTGAGATCAAGCAAACCGCCATACAAAGTGGGATTCTACATGATGACGATTTTACTGAACTCCACCGTGCTCCCTACGGTAAACGAAAAAAAAAAGCTTTGAAGTTCTATTGGCTAGAATAGAGCGCATAGTTTACGCAGAATATTCGTTACAGGCGAGAACAATTTATCTGGGAGTGTGTCTACCATTCTCCTGCTCCTCATCCGACGTGTCCGTGATAGCAAAGCTCGCCGCGAGCGAGCTTGCGGGAAGACAGTCGTTGATCGAGAACATTCGGGACCGGCACGACATGTACAACATGTACGAGGACCCAGTCTTCTGGATTCTACTGTAGGTTCAGTTGTAACAGTACGAAATTTAACTTAGGCACAAGGGATTAAAACAATTGAAAATGTTTCAGAGGCGCGACCGCCGTGGTCTTCGCCTGCATGGCGGTCGGAACCGGGTACGACCTCTACGTAACGAGAACGTACGCCCGGAGGAGGAACGTGATGTACGATCTCGAGAGGCACGCGAAGCTCGAGCAGCTGGCCGGCAGGAACCAGAAGCCACTAAGTGGTAAGGCTACTGAATGTTCTCGCTCCCATTTGACTGCCGATCACCACCCTCTTCCTATAAACAGAAGGGCGACTAACACACTCGCAACAGACTATCACAGGACAATGACTGTAGCAAAGACAGTGACACACTTATTATTATATTCCGTAGCTTTTCAAGGTAAGGTCTACCTTCCTGTTCCAGCGGCAGAAGCGATCATCAGCGGGCCCCAATCGTTAGCGATTAATAACAACAACGATCACGAAGGCAGCCTGCGATCGGCTAGCCCGGAGGAGCAGAAATTCAGTAAGTAGCTGTTTGAGACAGCAGCGAGGAGACGGGCGAATTAGTCACGCTTGCTTTCGAACATCTTCGCAGGCCTCGTCGGGGAGTTGCTCATGTCCTTCTCGGTCCCTGCGAACGTGAAGATCATCTGCGACGGTAAGGTCGGCGGAGACACCATCAGCACCATCCATGGTCTCAGGGCGATATCGATGGCGTGGGTGATTCTGGGCCACACTTGCATCACTGCCTACAAGTACTCCGACAACATGGAGTACCGCAAGGTCGTGGAGAGGAAGTTTCTCTTCCAAACGATCTCCAACGGCCCGTTCAGCGTCGACACGTTCTTCTTCATGGGTGGGCTGCTAGTCAGCTTCCTCTTCTTCCGGACGAACGCGAAGGGCGACCTGAAGACGCTCACCCAGGGCACGCGGGGCTTCGTTTCCGGCACCCTCAAGTTCATCGGGCTCCTCCTGTACCGCTTCTGCAGACTCACCGCCCCATACATGTTCGTGCTAGGCATCGTTCAGATCTCCATGAAGTGGTTCCATTGGAACTCGGTGTTCGCGCCGCCGAGCGCTGATCATTACAACTGTCCCAATTATTGGTGGAGGAACTTGCTTTACATCAACACCCTGTTCCCGGTCGAGCAGATGGTGAGTCCTCAAACCGTTCTCTTTATCAGAAATCTGCCATTAACACAATTGAAAGGCACGTTACCAGTAGGTATATACTGATGTGCTTATCAAGAAGATGTAGAAGACAGAAAGTACTTGCCTTATCTAGAATCTAATGTAACTTCCTCCTTGATACATACGCTTCTTTCAGTGCATGGTCTGGAGCTGGTACGTAGCGGACGACACTCAGTTCTACATCGTCGGCGCTGTAATTCTGATCCTGGCGACGAGCCATTTCAAGACAGCGACATTCGCGACGATCGCTCTGCTACTCAGCTCCTGGCTGACGACCGGTTACATCGCCCTGACGAACAATCACATGCCGAGCTCGGACGACCCGCTAGCGCTGTTCGACAAGATCTACGACAAACCGTGGACCAGGCTGGGCCCTTATCTCATAGGCATGTCGATCGGGTACTTTCTCTTCAAGACTGATTGCAAAGTGAAGATGTCCAAGGTAACTAACAGCCTCGTTTCTCCCTACGCGGTATGAAGTGATAAACGCTCTGCCTCTCTGAACAATACCCGATCTACTTTTCAGACAACTGTCACTGTCGGCTGGCTCCTTTCTTCGGCGGGTCTTCTGAGCTTGCTGTATGGCTTGTACGAAACCCAGCTCAGTCCCATAATGGCGGCCGCTTATTCCTCGTTGAGCCACAGTGTCTGGGCTCTTGGTTTATCGTGGATCGTGGTTGCCTGCAGCACCGGCTACGGAGGTAAATCGTCAGGGTTTAAGATAATACCGAGTACAAACTGCCGGGTAACATTCACAAGGTTCAATATTTACAGGATACGTGAACAGTATTTTGTCAGCACCGATTCTCTACCCAGTCAGCAGGATAACGTACTGCGCCTATTTGGTGCATCCCCTCGTGATCCGAGTAACGGTCATAAATATGGAAACGCCGTTCCACTTAGGAAACTATACTATGGTATGATCATATAAACCTACAAAAATCTTCGCTCCTAGTTCCCAATGGAAGAGCTAACGAAACAATACCTTCTTTCCAGATGATCACTTTCTTCGGGCAGCTGATAGTGTCGTACTTGCTGTCGTTCATCATATCGTTGTCATTCGAAGCTCCCATAGTGAGTATGCTGAAGATACTTTCCCCGAAGAAACGGAAACGCGTGCAGTGAAGCGGCCGCCCGGCGCACAACGCGCCACGCAAAATTATTTATACGCCTTTATTGTATGTAAGTAATGTAAAGACGAAAACTCATCGATCAGTGAAGGAACATTGATACGTTACAAGCACGGTGTAAGAGTCGCGTGCATTTCTGCGTTATTGCAAAACGTGTAGCCTTAACTTTTCTATGTATTGTTACTTATGAAATAAATTATTTGTCTCTTTGTATGTTCGTATATTTTCACAGCTCAGAATACATACTTGTATATAAATTATTGCGCTCCACCTTGCCGCGTACAACCGTCGCTTTTTACAGAATGCGGCGAGCAGTCATTGATAACTCTCAATGTTATTACCGTGAAAAAAAAAAAGGAAACAGTATGAACAATACATTTCACATACCACTTTCTATCGCAACTTCTGTACCCATGTCGACATAGTGGGGTCCCTGCCTCGCGTACTCTTTAAACTTCTGCATCGTGCTCGCGTCGAATATATCCGGTTTGGCCTGAGAGAGCCGACTAACAACTTCGTATTTACCATCCTTGCACGCCTTGGTGCTTTCGAGGTTTCTCTCCAACAAAAACTCCGCGAGACCCGGCTGAGAAGACATGTACTCCTGACCCCACACTTGCGACGCTACAACCGCCAGTACGTCGAAACCCGCTTCGCAAATATCTGGAAACGGCTGCCTACATATCCCTACGATCATGCTCAACGGATCGTCGTCGAGAGAGTCGAACCATGATTTCGTTAAAGACAGGATTCTGTTGTCCTGCTCTGATTTCTGTACATCGAGTATAAGAGCTAAAGCGTAGAGACCACGAATTCTCAATTCCGTAGGCATTCCCTGTACGATCTCACTGATTTTCTTCAACGCGCACGGCATCGCCTTTCCCAAAGCTTGCAGAGCATATTTACCTTCCGCGCTCGACGCGATGTGACCCAATGTGTCTAACGTCACACCGACGATAGTGTGATCTGGACTCTCTAACACCTCGAATAACGCCGAAGCCACGACTGGATATTTCGAAAAGATGTCGTTGGGCCACTGATGGGCGACGTTTCCAAAGAATTTTATCAAACCAGGAATCAATAGATTCGACGGTGGATTCTCATTAGCTTGCGCTATTTTCTGAACTAGTTTTCCGAACACTTCCTGCTGTTCCAGATAACTTAATCCTTCCTCCGTCGACGACAAATATCTTAAAGTATCTAAAGCGGAGACTTGCAACAGCATGTCTTCGCTATCGAGAATCTCGAACAAACTATTCAGAAATCCTGATTGGGCGGACGCCTCTAAGCCTTCTTTCGAGGATATCGCTATGTCCACGACGACTTCGTACACGCGGAAGCTGATCACGTTGTTCTTTACTAATAATCTAGCAAGGCTCCTCAACAATTCACCTTTGTACACGATCTGCAATCCGTCCTTATTCTTGCCGACCTCTGTCATTATACGCATCGCGCACTTAGCTACTTCGAAACTGTCGTCCGCAATCCTATTCGCAATGGCCACTAGTAAATTCGTGTCGGCTAGTAACGAAGACATCTTCGGCGGGTGAGAAGCGGTGCGCAAAATTTCGTGGAGTACGAGGGACCTAACTAAGGCGTCCTCGTGAGTTATCAATTGAGACAATTGCGTCGGATATCTGTGATACGCTTCCCCAGGGTTTAACAGAGCGAACAATGTCTTCAAAATATCGCACACTTGCTCTATAACTGCTCTGCAAGAGAGAAAGTAACAGCGCGTTTAATCTCACACAGTGATGTTTATAATGCCTTCGAGATAACAAATTTCTACAAATGGTTTTTCGCTGCTACATCGATTAGCGTGGTAAACCCCTTCAGGACTAAAAAAAATTAGCGTTGTCATGGTACCTGTCGTTTGAGGTTAACTGAGCAAACAATTGACCAAAGTCGATGGTGCAATTGATCTGTTCGGCGTGTCTGCTTCTTAAAGTCTTCACCACGATCCCGATCTCCGTCAAGATCTCTTTTTTCTCTTCATTGTTATTTAGTTCGCCGAGGCGAACCAACTTTGTTTGCAACTGCTCCCCCATTGTCGGCGTCAGTCGGCGCATTGACATTACTCTATTTAGGCTGAAACAGACATGTCCAGCAATTTAATTGAGTAATGAGTGATTCAGTAGTTTACCGTGCGTGGACACTGGAATTGAGTAAAATTTAGTCGAGTAGTTTAGGAAAACAATGGTAAATGGCGAAAACTATTGTCATTAAGTACCACCACACTTGGCATACCAACTTAAAACATCCAACAACCTCTTTCCTCGATTTCCGCTTAACGCTTGACATAAAATATAACGAAAGAACGATCTTTAAATCCTTGATGTCATAATATGAATAGACTATAAATACTGGTTTACACCAAATGATTTTAACATTTACTATACACGAGCTTTAACAAATGAACCGATAATTGCTTCCGTATATTAGAAATTAGCGACAGTCAAGCGTACAGAAACTTTACACTTATTTGAAACAACGAGCGGTTATATTTCGTCGAGACGTATCCGCAGTATGTAGCGCGGGGAGCGTATTTAAGAAGCTCTCATAAAGGATACAAATCGTTCATACCCAATTTCCGAAGAGCAAGAACATCTCCGATCTTCATTTTCACCGAGCTGCTTTAAATCGCAAGCGTAGAAGCTGGTGACTAAAATGAACGTTAAACGCGTGCGCATGCAGCGAATATTCACTAACACTATCCCCCCAATGCGGAATTATAAAGAGCACAGCGGTGAAAAATCATTTTGAAAATATCCAAGAGCAATAAAAGCAGAGAAATTCGCCCGAACGGATTCTTATCTTTGATCGGGAAAAGAATGTTACACGCTCGGACATCTGCGTCTTTCTAGGGGTCAATGAGCTTTTGTATTTTGTACTCGACCCGAGATCCACACGGGCTGTATAACTTCTTCCGACAGCGCGTTTTTCTACGTCACAAAACGTCGTTCTGTATGGTTGTGCTCCGAGTTGTTGCCTTTTCGATTAACGCAAGGTAATAGGAGAGTGCACGTAATGGAAATTATACGAATGAATAGGAACTCTCGCGACCATGCACAATTTCTACTTGCACAATACACAAAGACAAGCCGCACATCGCTATAATGGCACATCCCATATTTTCACGTTACCTTATCGGGTCATCGAATGATACCCGTTACTATCCTCTCTTACGCATTCTGTGTGCGTGAAACGTAGATGTCGGGATTCTTTATTCATAAACATTCGAACACCTGATCGGTTTTACGAAAAGGGGAACAGAAACTTTGGTTACTCTGCCCAACCTAATCACGCTCTTTTTAACAATGCTTTGAGGAAAAGATAGCTCGATACCACGAGTTTATGAGAGCGATGTACATATTCATAATTGCTCACTGTATAAATGATGTCTCAGTATTGTATCTCGACTGATTTTTGTTATGTACATGGGAAATGAATATGTATATATATATATATATCTCAGTTAGTTTCAGTATTTCAGTGCTTTATACCTATTCGCTATAGTTTGCAGCATTGTGTATTGAGAAATGGCAGTAGATTTGGAGCCAAATGATCCGGAAGTAAGGCTATCACAGTTTCTTTATATTGGGAAAGAGTATCTGGATTATCAGCCTGGCAACTGGTTCGCTCATAACTACTTCTTGGCTAGAAATGTTCCGTCGATAGAGGAACTGGCCGAGAATCCAGAGAAACAGTTATTGCCGGTTGAGATAATCACAAAGGTAAAGTTTTATTATTGATAAATCCTATTGACAATTCGACTGATACGTATCTTCTACAGGCATTCGAAAGCGACCTAGTTCCGAATCCAGAAGCATTAGTCTTTGCTCTTGCGGTTTGCTGCAGGCAAACGAAAAGCGAAAGTTTACGACACTCGGCGTACACAGCGCTGAACAAAATCTGCGTGTCTCCGCAGCATTTCATTTTGTTTATAAAGTTCGCATCCCAGATAAGTAAACAGAAGGAATTGGACGCGACCAGTAGTTCTAAACACGGATGGGGCCAGGGTTTAAGAAAGGCTGTAAATAACTGGTATTTGTCAAAAACCCCGATAGAGCTGGCGAAATGTGTGACGAGGTACAAAGGCAGATATGGTTGGAAGCATAAAGATATTATAAAATTGTCTCATCCTGTACCCAATAATCCTGGTACTTATTTCATCGATGCATAACTATCTGATAAATAAGCAATCCCGTCGATTAAACAGTAAACTGTTAAACAGGGAGAGAGTTGGTCCTTAAGTACATAATACGTGGCCTGGAAGAAATAAAGAACGCGCACAGCGAAGACCCCACGATTACAGAAATAGTAGAGTACATCGAACATGTCGAGGACTTCAAACACTGTACGGACGAGATTCGAGCAGCGACGCTTCTGGAAGTGTATAAATTGACGTTGGATCATATACCTGGACATCTGCTGAAGTCGAAAGAGGTGAAACCATAAGTGACTTCTCAATATCCTTGCATTATGTCTATACGATACGTAATTTCATTATAATCTTTAGGTTTGGAATGCATTAATACCGTCAATGAATTTAAACTTGCTTCTAACCAACCTGCAAAGAATCAACAATCTCGAATTACTGAAACCAAACTCGCCGACAATTGCTAAAGTAGTGGATCAAGTCACCTGCGAGGAGTATATTACCAGAGATAAGGTTCACCCGGCTTTAGTGTTAGTTACAATAAGAGACTACGAGAACTCTGGAAAGTAAGTAGCACTGCTCGCGATTTTAAATACCGATGTTAGTAAGAAGCAACTGTTAATGTTTCACGCATGATTTCTTGAAGGCCGCTGACGTACGAAAAAAGGAAACTCAGAGAACAATTTGATAGACCTCCGCCAACTCCGCCCAAGTCGAATTCCAAGATCATCGATGCTCTCTATAAAATGTTAAATCTTTCGTTCCACGTAAGTACAGGCTCCCTTGCGCGTCCTAATTCTCGTTACAGTAATTTACCAGTCACTTTTTCCAGCACCTTCAACCGACTGGCTTGCGTTACATGGTAACGATCAATATGAACAAAATAATGTTGGAGTCGCGTACGTGGCGCAGTGGTAACGTGAACGGTGCGGAAGCGGGATGCATGATTGCACTTGCTCTTCTTCGCAGTGAGAAGAACGTGACCGTTGCAACGTTTAAGAACGTTGGAATCCATACTGTCAATATCGATAAGACAGCCTCCTTCGGTCAAGCTATAAGGAGATTAAAGCAAATGCCTGTTGGGACTGTGAATTTGGGTAAGCCAATGTCGTGGGCCGCTTATCAGAATAATAGATACGACGTGTTTATTAACATCGTGGATCAAATATTCGAAAAGTCTGATACTTCCGAGGAAGCCCTTCAAGCATACAGGACGAAACTTAAGCATCCAAATACAAAGTGAGTTATTTTATATTATTCTACTATAGTTGGCATTGTACTTGATACGCCTATGCATTTCCAGGTTGATAAATTGTGCTGTATGTGCTTCGTCGACCTACCGCAAGGAAAACCGTGACAAAAATATTTTAACGATTAACGGCTTCGACGCTAGTGTCCCTATGGTTATACAGGCTTTCGCGAAATCTCTGTTTTAATCATCGCGCGCATAACGATTCATTATCCGGCAGACAGTACTAGCTAATCGAGGACTAAACTTTGGAATATCATTTTCACGGTATTGTCAGTTGAGAACAATAGCTGAACAAAGTTCTTTAAAGTACTTGAAAATTATAGCTAAAATCATTTTTAACGCCAGGTTTCTGTGTATTTATAACTATCGCAGAGACCAATACACGAGACTTGAGCTACTATCGTTAAAATTAAAGGAATTTAATGGCGATGCACGAGTATTTAAAGAGAAAGAGTACGAAGAAAGTTTGAAAATTTTGAAAACTGTGCCGAAAACATTGTTTAGCCTACGATACTTTCTTCCGTATTATTGTCAATCGACGCTACATGTTCACTTTAGTACAAAGCCATACTCGTAAGAAATTATTTACATTCTCTCGTCTTTTCATTTAAGTTCGGTGTAACGAGAAAGAGAGAAAGGACGTTTCGGCACTCACGATTCTTCGTCACTAGCTCATAACGATATAATTAATCTCATATTCATACTAACACATCAACGTTATTCAACGATATTTACTGCATGTTTTTTAGCATTTAGGATTAGCTGTGTAACCATTTGGACCGCGATTTCATTTGTGTTCTATAGGGTGGTCTCCAAATGAATTTTGTAAATACTTATTTAAACGAATGGCACACAGATCGAGCAAACCAGTAATTGAAAAGTAAATGAATGTGATAAATCTGTGATCGGTCATTTGATTGTACGAACTGAAAGCATTTCGAGTAACACGGGCCACCCTGTATTATTTAGGAGCAGATACACTTTATCGTTTTCGATTTTATATAATCAGTTGCACAGCTAAATAAAAAGAAATTAGGATAAGACTGCATATTAGGTACGAACAAGTATCTAAAATAACGTAAGGTGCATTTTTAACTACTATCGGTAAAAGATTTACTTTGGTATATATCATTGCCTGCTTATTTCCACTGGTTGGCGGTTAAGCTTCTCTATAATATCTCTAATAAGATATATATACACGTAGATAGGTAGATTTAACGTGATTTTTAAAACGACATGTTTCCGAGACTGGTGCGCCTCTGATATCATCTAATAAGAATTGAAAAAGAGTGAAAAAACAAAAAAATAGTTGAAAAATTTCCCACTGTGATATGCATTTAGCCCCAAAGAAGTATAGACTTACATTAGTATAATTTTACTGTTATATTTCATATTTGCCATATCCAAAGTAAATACGACAAATACTAAATACAACTACTGATATATAATACTGTGATACGAAGTACATTGTTATTGTTCAAACTAGGACGAAAGGCTAAGTAAACGTTGCCAGGGGCGCACCACGTCTCTGCTTTATTTGTTGATTAGTGATCTACACTTATTAGTGCGTCGATTTTCTCGTTTCCCCGTTAAAAAAAACGACGGCATCTAGAGACACCATTGATTCTTGCTCGATCCTTGAATTACCATCGCCGAAAGTCCTTTGGTTTCCAAAGCGAGAAGCAAAGCTCTTCTTAACGATATGTCGCTAAAAAGTACAGCGTGGATGAATTCTCAGGTTCGACGAACATTTAAATTAAGTGCTTAATATTCACGTGGTCTTTGCAGCCTGCCTGGCCATTCAAGGATCGATATCTGATCGACTATTACTAATTTTACTAAGCGCATATACATATATATAAATATAAATACAGAATATAGCCGTATTTTAGTTTCTCGTAGGAAAACAGAATGGAAACAAATTTTAAGGGTAACCGCGTTCTTCTCAGTCACAAAAGATATCAAACGTTACACGTGCGTGTTACTAACTGTAAACATAGTCGATGGAAGCAATATAAACTGCTACGAAATTAAAAAAAAAATATATTCTTCCATCGATTATATTCTAGGTATTCCATTTTCCGAAAGAAGTTCACCTTGTAACCTTTAATCTTAGTTGCGCAATGCCTTGTAGGGAACTTTGTAAATCATAAGTTTATTGAAAGTAATAGTATTTTTTAGACAAGTTTTTCTAAGCGAATTTCACCGGCCGATAATGCGCTTAAAAAGAAAGATTATTTATACCACGATAGGCAGTTAGATTGCGTGTCTTCTACCGACTGGAAGATGCTAAAAAAGTTTTCTTCACGAGAAACGTTGCGATAGCGAACGTAAAGAATTTCGCGCGCTAGTTACTACTTTACTCATTAAGAGTAATAGGAATGTATGCTACATCTGTATTCGTAGCTTAATCGTATTTCATTGATATCACACGTAGTAGTCTAATGTACAAGAGTGTCCCATTTTATTTTTTATATAATCGTCTCGAGTATTCCTATTTGTTTTAAGGATACAAGAAAAATGTTGGAGGAATGATTTCGTTTTTTATCTATCTTTTGGAATATTTTATCATCGATGGGACATCCCTGTACATACTTTTGTCTAACGATCGAAGAGGAAGCGCGCAACCGTCGCCCGTTCCGCCTGGTTTTCGTGCATTTGAAAGACAGAATTTTAAATTACATATCGCCACTGTCATCTCTTCAACTGCCACTCTTTTTATGCGTCACATCGGATAACTTCTTGTCGACGTTAGCAACGGTACTAATAACTTTTAGCAATTGTTATTCTCGTATTGTAACGTGCAATGCTTAAGAGCCATCACGTTCTCATCAATCGACGCTTCAAATCGACAGTTCTTTTCGGTCGTACCGTGTAAACTAGACGCGCTCATTGTCTGTTATAACAATACGTCCGACGAGTTGAAAAAAAAGAGGCGAAAAGCTGTAATAATGCAAGGACAGCGACAGCTGCCTGAAGGAAACGTGTACTTCTGCGGTCTCTTCTCATAAAGTTCACTCATTTCAGGCTGCGTTGCTCCGTCTAATTGGAATGAGAAAAAGAAAACAATACGTTGAATGTGTTCATACTAGTTACCAAAACGGGGGATAAAAAAAAAGATATTTACCGTGAAGAGGAAATTAAAAAAAATAGAGGACAAATTCCGCATCGACTAGCAATGCATAGGGGGTGTAACGCGTTATCGTGTTACATTTTTGTAATGCAAGAGACGCGAGAGATCGGCTTCCTTGTCAAAAACGAACATTTGGTTTTATTCGAACCGAGACACTTGATTTCGATCAGGAAGCGCGGATCATTCTGCGGATACGTAATTCACAATTGTTTACGTAATTGATCAACGTATATGAATTATTACCACGGGGTCTCAGAGTACGCACGAGTACGATAACAAGATGTTCCTTAGGATTAATGAGATTAAAACGGGAAGGGGGCTATTGTAATCGCATTTTTAGTGAATCCTCCATTTGGTAATCCGGGAAGAGAGCGCTCAACGTTCCGCGTGTAATGTCTCTCAAAGCAATGCCAAAAAGAAGGACGTTAAATTTTTACCGTACAAAAGATAACGAAATACCTCGTCCTGCTCTCAGTATCGGCGGATACAAGACTGGGAGATACACTAATAATGCTCGCAAAAGAATTGAATGCCTGAATTCACGATTCAATACAGAATGCCTACTTTTCGGCCTTACTTTTTTATAAAAAGAATTAGAAAAGAAAGTGTACTCTAAATGCGTGAAGCGAACGTTCTTACATTCTATGTAATGTGCGGATAAGTGTCTGCCGTTTATTCGTTCGTTTACGATTATTGTTGCATTAGTAAATAGTAAGGGAGAAGAAAAGGAAAAATGCGGACGCGTGTAAAACATATTCTTTAGCTAATCAGTTTACGCGTGAAAGAGAGATACGTCGTTGGCCGTGAATAGTATTACTAATTTTTACAGTCTGTATCGAACGACGCTGCTTTAGAAACCACAGAGCACCGAAAATATGCGCCGCGAGAAGTGGTCAGTCGCGCGAAATCGACGGCTAAATGAAAATTCCAATGCGAAAGGAAGACGAAATGGTTGTTAACAGGATTCTGACAGTTATTTTTATACCGTGAGAGATCTGTGCGACATAAACGAAATGTGTGTTTAGTGAGTGGATCCCGTCGAGCAAACAAAAGAATATCAGGAAGCTGTTCAAGAGTACGTTCTATCATTATTATGATTACGTATTATATTACGTCTGTTAATATTATATTTCGATAAAAATAGATACAATAGGCAATTAAAAGTATAAAGAACTAACCCTGTCTATAAATTTTCAACTATTTTTGTTATATACAATCATGAACTGTATCTTCGAATAAAATTCGTTCCAAATCCACCGCGGACACATTCAATTCCCTTGGGAGGATCGCTGCTGCCTGCATAACACGCCTGAATTTGAAGCGACATTTATGATTTACTGAAAAAATGTTTATTTCGGTGATACTGATACATATGGACATCCACTCGTCACACAGACAACACCTATATTGTACATAGTACGATATAGCTCTTCCTAAAACAGGCAGTAATAGGCGCAAAAGTGACGCACACTTGCACTAACAATCATTCTAATTCGCACTCGCCCACGCAACCGCACACTGCGTATAATTCGTAACTGCTTGCAGCCACGCGATCTATTTAATCGATTACATGTAATGGAAACATACAAAACGAAATTAAGTGTAAAATAAATTAACGCGCGGAATCTTAATCTCGGACACTGGCGACGCTACTCCCGAGAGTAATATTCTTTCCGTTTAAGTGTACTTCCTTTTTTTTCCATTTTCATATACCTTCTTGTTATGGATAAGATCGGGGTGACCGTTAATTATGTTACGCGACCGAGTTACACAGAAGTGGATCATCACAGGCCGTGTACCGTTCCGATGCGACTTAATGAACATAACGAACGTTCGTCGATCAGTCTTTTATACTCGACGTATCAACGATGCATTAAACCTCTGCAGCGCGCTTCGCATTAGAGATCGGTGAGAAATTCAGTCTAAGTTAGGACGAGAATACATGCACCGGTTGGCTTTACAGTTAAAGCTCGTCCTTTAGATCGTCGTCCTCTCCGCCGGTAGGTGGGACACCGCCGCCTGCACCCTGGTACAATTTCGCTATGATGGGCTGAACGATGTCGGTGAGCTCCTTCTTCTGTTTCTTGTACTCCTCGGGGTCAGTGTCGGGGTTATCCTCGAGCCACTTGATCTTCTCATCGATAGCCTCCTCCATCTTGGCCTTGTCGGAATCGGAGATCTTCGAGCCGAGCTTCTCCTTGTCGCCCAATTGATTCTTCAGGGAGTAAGAGTACGACTCCAGTTCGTTACGCGCCTCGACTCGTTCCTTCAACTTCTTGTCGTCGTCGGCGAACTTCTCCGCGTCCTTGATCATCCTCTCGATATCGTCCGGGGTAAGTCGGTTCTGATCGTTGGTGATGATGATCTTCTCGCGATTGCCGGTGCCTTTGTCCTCGGCGGACACTTGCAGGATACCGTTGGCATCGATTTCGAAAGTGACCTCGATTTGGGGGATACCTCGGGGCGCTGGCGGGATACCGGTAAGATCGAATTTACCGAGAAGATGGTTGTCCTTTGTCATGGGGCGTTCACCTTCGTACACTTGAATGGTGACCGTGTGCTGGTTGTCTGACGCGGTGGAGAAGATCTGCGATTTCTTGGTGGGAATCACGGTATTCCTAGAATAAACAAAAGAAACGTTTATTCATTTGCATTTGCGCGAGTCGAATGATTTCAATGAAAGTAAAAGATGAAACAGGTTATTCTTACCTAGGGATAAGTTTTGTCATCACACCTCCAACAGTCTCGATTCCCATAGTTAGTGGGTTCACGTCCAAAAGCACAATGGCGTCCGTATCTTGCTCTCCGGAGAGTACGCCTGCCTGAACAGCGGCGCCATACGCAACGGCTTCGTCGGGATTAATGCCCCGGGATGGTTCTTTGCCGCCGAAGAATTCTTTCACCAATTGCTGGACTTTGGGGATCCTAGTGGAGCCTCCGACAAGTACAATTTCGTCTACGTCCTTCTGGTGCATGTCAGAGTCCTCCAAAACTTTCTGCACGGGTTTCAAAGTGCTGCGGAAGAGATCCATGTTGAGTTCCTCGAATTTGGCACGAGTCAAGGTTTCGGAGAAGTCTTCGCCCTCAAAGAACGATTCGATTTCGATTCTCACCTATTGGAAGAAACAAGAACGCATCGTTAGTGCAAGAGTTTTTTTTCAGCTGGAGCAACTTCTGAGAAAGCTTTTTACATACTTGGTGGCTAACACTGAGCGCCCTCTTAGCTTTCTCAACTTCGCGACGCAGTTTCTGTAACGATCTGCTGTCCTTGCGGATGTCCTTGCCCTTCTTCTTCTTGTACAGCTTGATGAAATGATCCATCACGCGTTGATCGAAATCTTCTCCACCTAAATGAGTGTCGCCGTTCGTCGCCACGACCTCGAATACTCCATTATCGATGGTGAGCAAGCTGACATCGAAGGTACCACCGCCCAAGTCGAATACCAAAACGTTCTTTTCTCCATCTTTCTTGTCTAAACCGTAAGCAATTGCAGCAGCAGTGGGCTCATTGATAATTCTCATCACAATGAGTCCAGAAATGGTGCCTGCATCTTTGGTAGCCTAAATAAAAATAAACCAAAAGATTAGCAAAGCGCTCTCCAAAATTAAATCCAACTTGCTTCGCAACGAAGAGTATGCGTCACACTTACTTGTCTTTGTGCGTCATTGAAGTAGGCTGGCACAGTAACGACAGCGTGAGTAACCTTTTTACCCAAATATGCCTCGGCGGTCTCTTTCATTTTGCCGAGAACCATAGCAGAGATTTCTTCGGGTGCGAACACTTTCTCTTCGCCGTTAACCAGCACTCTTATGTGCGGCTTGCTGTTCTTTTCGATCACTTTAAATGGGAAGAACTTGATATCATGCTGTACAGCACGGTCTGACCATTCTCTACCAATTAATCGTTTGGCATCGAAGACAGTATTTTCTGGATTCGTGGTCAACTGATTCTTGGCGGCATCTCCGATTAAACGTTCGCCGTCGGCAGTGAAGGCCACGTACGACGGTGTAATTCTGTTTCCTTGATCGTTAGCTATGATTTCTGCTCGTCCATTCTTGTAAACACCAACGCTGAAACAATTACATTTCAAATTGGTATTTATTAAATACAAATGCACATTATCTATATATATATAAAAGAAGAAGTCCTGACTGACTGACTCATCAATGCCCAGCTCAAACCGTTTAACATAGGAACGTGAAATTTGGAAAGTAGATTGTTTTCATGACATAGGCACCCAGAAAGGTACGATTTTTGGAAATTTCATCCCCAAGGGCGTGAAAAGGAATAAAATGTATTTTCTCGGGTTCCTTAATATCTCTTAGGCCTGATTAGATATCAACTCGGTTTTTACATACAAAAGTTTCCCACACAAATCCCCAAAAATGAATTTCAGGATTTTGCCCAAATCAACCCCTAAGGGGATGAAAAGGGGTAAACTGTGTTTTAGCGGAGTTCTTAATATTTTGCTAATCTCTGATAAAATGCACTCTGGATCGCTCTCAATTACCATGAATATGTTGTGCCCAAGTCAATTCCAATGACAGTTCCAATGTCCTCCTTCTGTATCTCATTCTTCGCGGCAGCGAAGGTCACTGCCAATCCCAGTAACAGCAGAGCTTTAGCTCCCTTCATTTTTCTTCGTGTAAAAACGATCCTACGAATTATACAGAAATAAGAAATAATCGCAGAATTGTTAAGTCATTCGCCTGGGGAATATGTTAAATGCTGCTCCAAAAATATCGCGAGCGAAATGAAATACCGATGCATAGAAGATTCTAGTACCGACATACGAAACGTTACAAATGTCCGAGAACTGTATGAAAATCTCGAACAATACGAAACAGCAGTTTCGCCACAAAGAAACGTGACCAACGAGGGCGATAAATTACACGAAAGCTATTGTCCGTCTGTAAAACACTCGATTTCGGCAAGCATACATTTCGATGCGTATCATTCGGGACACTTTGGAAATGTATGTCGAACGTTAACAAGAAAGGCACGCAGCGGACGAAACATTTATGAACATCACTTTTCGCGGAAGCTAGAAAAAGGGTAATTGAATTTCCATCGCACGTACTGCGAAGGAATTACACTTTTTAAGCAAGACGTGGCAGACACCGAACGCTGGACGCTCGATAATATTCCAAGTACGACCGTCCGTGAATTATTGATGTTAATATTCAAGCGAATTAGTCGTTAGTACTCTCAGCACTTACCAGTTCAACAATTATGCGTGCACACTTTTCTTCGTTCTTTTTTTTTAAGAAACGCAATTACTCCGGAGCAAGATCAACGAGCAACGGGAACAACCAGGAATGACTGACTACAGGCCGATCTCAGTACTGGAATATTAACGAGAAAATTTCGTCGTGGCCGGAGCCGATTGGTCGCCGGGAACCAGTGCCAATGGAAAGGGGCGCGATGATTGGTCGACGTATATACAGTTGTCTCCTGTCGATAGGCCCACGTCACAACGGTATCTCGCTTCTGGAAATTTCGGGTGCATCTCCCATTGGAGGGATCGGTGCCAAATCATGGGCCACGTAGCGCCGCGAAAATATATTCAACCACTTGTTGTTCGTAATAAATATCAAAAAAGAAAAAAATACTTATACAAAAATATATATCGCCGCGCAAACTTTCTTATCGAGGTATAAATATACCTCGCGTACGCCATTTAATCTTTTTATATACGTGCATACACATATCTTTATTAAGATTCTTTGCAAAACGCTTCTATTAATTAAAAGCGTTGTTAATTGCTTGATATAAAAAATTCTTCAAGTCAATATACTATATCCGTAAAGAATGATTTTTTTCAAATTCTACAGGCATTCGTAGGAACCTCGATCTTTATATTTCTGATGCAATATAACGAAATCTAACGGGACTTGCTTTCCGCTTCGACTGACGTGGTACATACGATCGCTCTCCGCTCCGCATGTCTTTCATCATTTTTTTACGCAGAAATGGGTAAAATTAATTCTTAGATACAGGGTCTTTATTTAAAATACGAAACAACTGCTGCCGTTTTGTGATATATAAACGTTGTCAATATTTGCTTTTCGGTTGCAACATATCTAGAATTAAGGGCGCAAAATATGTTATAATACAATCGGCGCCTGCTCTTCTCATAGACAGAAGAACTTCGTTCAACACATTTTCTAAATTAATCGCGCCGTTGTGAGCACCATGGTAAAGCATGGCGTATTCTCCAGACACCTGATACACGAACATTGGATATTCTGGATGCGCATCTTTGGTGTGCCTTACGACATCTAAATAAGGCAAACCCGGTTTCACCATAAGCATGTCAGCTCCTTCGGAAACATCCCTAGCCTTTAAGCAGAAAATTCAACAGTTCAATCTCTTGAGGCAAAGTAACGGGATAAAAGATTTAGAAAAGAAAAATGCTAACAGCTGCTCTGGCAGCTAATCCATTACTTCCTGGAGGTAGCTGGTAACATTTCCTATCTCCAAACTGAGGTGCCGATTGCGAGGCATCTCTGAAAGGACCGTAGAATCCTGACGCAAACTTCACGGCGTAAGATAAAACTGCAACTTTGTTAGCTAATCCAGCTGCTGCCAATTTTTGTTTTATTGCACCTATTCTTCCATCCATCATATCGGATGGGGCCACAATCTGCGCTCCTTTATCATGCAATTTCATGGATGATAAGTCAGCGGTGTTCAACTTCGCTTTACTCAAATTTCGAGCGTAATCTCACCAGCTTTCGCGTACGCGCCAGCAACCTCCGCGATCCTTGCGATGCTAGCTTTATTATTTATGCTCCCGTCTTCGTTCAAAATTCCGCAATGTCCATGAATAGTATAAGGGCACAGACAAACATCGCACGCTATCAATAAACTGGGAAACCACTGTCTTATCAGAGGCACAGCTTGAATAATGGGATTCTGCGGGCTATCCGCATTGCTTCCTATATGATCCTACAAAGAGCACAGAGTATTAAATAATCTAGAAACACTATTAATAGATCGATTACCTTCTTCAAGTGTTTAGATACTCCGAACAGTAATATCGATTGCAGCCCCTTCGAAACCAATGGTTGCAACATTTTCCGTAATTGATTAATGCCATACCGGTAAACACCTGGCATACTAGCGATCGAGTCCTTAGCATCCTGCTCGTCCCTGAATGAAAGTGTAATGTCAGTGTCGCCTCGAGTACACCAAATATCAATTAGCTTAGAAGCGACACATTATTTTCAAGCGATGCTATCAATACATTCTCTCATATTCTTACGTAACGCGTAAAGACCTACTTTTCACGAAGATCAAACTGTCACAATTCTACCCATTACTTCATTCACTACCATTCTGCTGTAAACTAGAACACACACTGTGGTACAGATGCGACAAAATCAGGTGTACATATGTATACGTAATTATGGCAGAAGCGGTAGGTTATGAATCGTACTTACGAGATGAAAATTGGGTACATAAGATTGTTAACAGTAATCTCTACATTCGGTGATTGCCATTGCCGTAGAACGGGATGAAAAATTCCGCTGTGGAGAGTATGCCTGGCCCGAACTTCTGTCATTTTCCAGAACGATTATAATTTCCTTTATACCTGCGGCTATTATACTGCTTTCTATCACACAAATGTGCCACTTGGCTTACTTTCATATACCTATACCCAAGATAACCAGTGCTACCCAATATGCGGTGAAATATACTTCTTTTATTTAAAAGCAGAATCGCTCCCTTTTCGTAGGACGTGATACATAATAAAATATATTACTAACACATTAAAAGAATCTAAAATTATACGATTTCATTACCTGTATCTTCTTAATATCTTCGGATAAATGAAAAAGAGTGTATTACGTACGACTTGCTCTCTCTCGATAAAAATTCAAACATATCTTCTCTGATTCTCTTGAAACGTGCCTTGAATTGCTTTGAATTGCAAAATTTATCGTCAGCATGATAAGTCAAAGTGGCTCGTCGTTGATTATTAAATTCTCGATTACGAAACATTAATAAACGACCGTGAAAATAGAACTGCTTTGTTTTAAAGCTCGTCTACTTAAATGTTTGTAAATCAACCGCGCTATATCATTTTTATGGACGAGGTCAATTAACAAGTATTACTTCAAAACGTCGCGCCATTATGTAAATGCGTGTTTAATGCTCTGCTCGCCGCCCATACAGTTTATTCTCCTGTGTATTATCTGGTATTATCCCGATTGCTCTGTATTAACGTATCTTTTTTACGATAAATGCGGAGTATATATACATCGCCTGAATGAAAGCTCAATATATTCTAAAAAGCATTTATGAAATGCTTTACCAATTAAATAAATGATTACACGAGTATAATCTGTATAATCGAAAGAAACATTCTCATTCGTAAAACTATCTTCACTCTATCGTTTCAAATTAGCGAGCGCGACACAGTGACATAGAATGTATATACTCATATGTCATGTGAAACCCTACGCCCTACATCCAGTACGTATTAATGACACTGACCCACTCAATTTACAAATATCCACATGTTGCCGGTAAAATTAATATAATTAATAGAAGATTATTGGCACGTGATAGTTGAGAATGTTACGAAAAATAGAAAGCGACCGAGTTCGGCAGGAAGACGAAATTTTAGCGCTTTCAAGTATTTATAACAGTAATTACGAGTTCTCGTATGTTCAAGGAGACGTAGTAGAGTGTCATTGTAATATATTTCTTAAAGCTAGTTCATTGAGGTTCAAAAACGTTTACAACAACGACAAAAACTTAGAATCTGGTCTATTCTCCAAGTATGTTGTTAAGTATCTGCCACCTGTTCGAGTATATTTAAAGCTCCCCGATGATTACCCTTCCAAAAGTCCGCCGAATTTTTATGTCACAACTTCGTGGCTATCCCCCTGGCAAATATCGTGCGTTTGCCAGAAATTAGACGAAATATGGATAGATAACAAAGGGCAGGAGATATTATTCCTGTGGCTCGAGTTTCTGAGGAACGATCTTCTTAGGTTCCTTCACATCACGGATGTATTAGACATCTCATTCTTGCATATGGTATATTATAATCTAGAAGATTACTTTAAGTTGATTCTAATATTTGAAAGCGACGCTAGAGCCGTGTATAACATGTTATACGTCGACCCGATACAATTTCTAGTAAAGTACAACAAGGGTCAGTGCGAGACCGAATTTCGAAATAATTACTACATATGTATTATCTGCTATGAGGTATATTGCGGAGAGAAATGCATAAAGCTTAGCGATTGTAGTCATGTTTATTGCAAAAAGTGTATGCAGGAGTATGTAGCTATAAAGATCAACGACGGTACTGTAAATAATCTGATGTGCCCTTCCATAAGCTGCGACTCTTCCGTCGCGATCCACGAAATCAAGGACCTTTGTCCGAAATTATTCTCAAAATACGAAAGTTTATCGTTGAGGATAACGTTGAGTACTATGAAGGATGTAATATACTGTCCACGAATTTCATGCCAATGTCCGCACGTCAAGGATACAGACGATACTTTGTTAATTTGCGCTAAATGCGATTACGCCTTCTGCAGTTACTGTTACAAGGTATGCAACCGTCTATCCCCAACGAGCAGGCTTCATTTTGATTGTTTTTAATGAGCTATGTATCAGGCATATCATGGAGTTTCGCCATGCACTATGACAGCATACGACACAATGAAACTCATTCAAGATTATCAAAATGGAAATCAGCAACAGAAAAGGTTGCTAGAAAAGAGACACGGGCGAAAGCAAATACAGATAATCGTGGAGAAACACTTAACAGTGGAATATCTAAAAGTATATCTTTATCTTTGGTTTGTACGCCACGTTACGTAATATCAATCATGTAAATGTTTTCTTCACAGAGAAATGCCAAGGCATGTCCGAGTTGTCAAACCATGACTGCGAAAGTTTCTGGGTGCAATAAAATGACATGCATTCATTGCAAAGCTCAGTTCTGCTGGCTGTGCGAAGTGCAAATTACTTCGTACAATCCGTACGATCATTTTCTGAATGTGAATAACAGTTGTTACAGACTCTTATTTGAGGACACGCGTACAATTCGCAATATGCAGATGTAACATAGAAAAAGAATTTTTTACATTTTAAAATAATATAAATATTATATCAAACAAGAGATTAACTTTTCTTTATCTGGTTCATCTTTATGTATCAAACAACTGCCTTAGTTATATACAATACGTGTATACAAAATAAAATATATCATTTATATCAATGAGCAATAAATCACTATTCATAAGTCACTAGAGATTTGTGTGTTGATTTTGGATTCAATCGCTTCTCGGCGTGTGAACTTCGACGGTGGCTTCCGTCACTAATTGCTCCGCGATGATAGAGACATTTGTTCCCGGCCTTTGGTGATTCACTATGTTATCTACAATTTCCCACGAATACTATGAAAGTTCCAAAAGGCCTGTTTAATGGTATTCAAAGTATTACCTGCGCACTCTTTATCGCACTGTAATAATCTCTGTTTCTCGTGAAATCTTGCCAGTTTGAGTTCTATGAGCTTAGGGCCGAATACCCAGTATCCGATACATCCTCCCAACACAAGAGCAATGTTAATATAGACGTTGTACGTCATTACAGCCAACATTAGAAGGTAGCCAACAAACGTGTGTATAAACCAATGAAATGCTTGAATGCTCCATGTAGACCAACGGATACTGGCGAACATATAGGTAACATCAGTTTACAACGGCAAGATCGATTCGCTTGTTTAATTTAAAGGACTTGAAAGTAGTTATGTACCAGCGTAAGGAAGATCGAGCTCCGATAGACCTGGAGGATATTTTAGATAACAAAGAGGAGTTCTCTGATGTTTGAGCAGTCTGTCTTTGTACGAGAATCGTAGCACTGTGTTGTATCTTAATCTGCAAGATTTTCATACCTTCGTAGAGTATTGCCAGTGCTGTCAGGCCTAAGCAGGTGCAGAGAAAGCTCGAGACTGTAGTAACATTGTACCCGGGGAATAGGAAACTACCTAAGTTGTTTCCGAACCAAAACCACATATGCATCTAACGGCAGACACAGTTTTAACAGTTAATTGCGAGAAGAATTGGAAAAAAGAGAAACAGACGACTGAGGTTATACGTACTGTAATCAACGTCTTTTGCAACATACAGTAAAGTTTCCGATAATTAAATCGACTGATAAGGAATGTGTGTGTACAATTCTGTGTTCTACATTCTGCACTCCACCTAGCTTTACCCACTTCTTTCTTAATGACTCAACTGTACATTATTTATGGCTCATTGACAGCAGGCTAAGCTCACATTTCAAATTGTACAAGCATCCACCGTTCGTGGATGCTCCGACTGCTACAGTTAATCATTACGCTTCGCGGACTCATTAATCGGAACAATAGCGTCAAATAAAATCTGACACCGAGCTCCGAGGTAGAATACACGCGAGCGAAACGCTATAACGCCGTTTCATGAAATGTTAACGCGATACCACACGGCGATAACCCCACTCCAATTGAGCGTAGAAAGTGCAATTGCATTCTCGGAAACGGAGCCGCTATTCCTGCTAATTGCAGCAGACTGCTCGAGCCTCGGCGTTGTTTCAAGTTGCTAGGAAGCGGAGTGACGTGACGCGAGTGCGATATTCATGTTTTAGATAGCTTTAAATTCTTTCCCGTCGCGAAGAACGAGGCGCTGGTCGAAACGATGAGAACGCTAAACTGAGGCGACACCGACACGGCATATTTCTGTAATTGCCAACGAGACTTGCGAGTCCGATGTAGAAAAATTGATGGCCGGAACGCCGTGTCGGACGCGCACCGATCGTTTTCATTGGTCAGCGCAGCGGACAAGCGTGCGCTTGTAAACATTCCGCCGATAATTTAGCAGAAATAGCCTATCGCGTCGACGGGTATCCAGCTGATTGTGAAATCTAATCAGGAGCGTGTGGAAAAAGGGCCCGGTCGGATAAAGGCAGAGCGATTCGGGTTGATTTGAGTGAAAAAGAGCCGGAAGGTGGCGGATACGGTGAAGCAACGACAGCGCTATCTACATCGTTGGGACGAGCAAGCGTGGCTAATCAAAGCACCAAAAGGTAAGCCGTAAGGGCTGTTTATTTTTGGGTTTTCGTTCGTCCTGCGAGGCTTTTTCACGAGTAATGTGCTTCCTGGCCGTGTCGGACTGTACATCGTGCTTGAAAATCAGTTGACGAAGCAGCAATGACCACGAAAACGTAGGTGAATCTGCCGGACAGGCCGTAACGTTGAGCATCTTTGCCTAGTAAAGTGAAAACTCCATTTGCTCTTCCCCCCTCGCTCTCAACCTGCTGCCCCCCCGCACCCCGCAGCCCCTCTTTCCCCCCGCCGTGTGTATCTAGTTTCTCGTTGGCGCCTTTCTAACCAATTGCCAGGCGTGCACCGTGCACCGACGTGTGTATAAGTGTGGGTATAATTTACCTAGAGATATATCGAGAACTTTTTCGCGCACGCAACTTTACGCATTTTACACGCGCGCACCCCTGCGCCTTTATACGCGGTGTGATACGCGGCGAACGTCTCGAGGAAGGAGAAGTATTTCTAGCGGTTGATTCTTTATTCACAGGAAAATGAGCAGCTCCGAGGAGGTATCCTGGATTTCGTGGTTTTGCAACCTCAGGGGCAATGAGTTTTTTTGCGAGGCGAGTATGCTTCTTGTGTTATGACGCCTAAACGCTATCAGTATTTGCACGTTTCGCATCCGCCGATGGCCATCGCATATCTTTCGAGGTTAAAGATTTTTATGTTGATATTTCCACGGGAGCCCCGTAATCCCATTACCGGGCCCAACGTGCTGCGCTTCCGCGAAACGGGAGCCGCGACTTCTGCATGAATCTAACGCGGCACGATTTAGCGTTAAACCGCGGAGACCGCTGAAACCTCACGTTATTTATAAGGGGCGAATGTGTAACGTTCTTGCAGGTCGACGAAGATTATATCCAAGATAAGTTTAATTTGACCGGACTGAACGAGCAAGTGCCGCATTACAGACAAGCGTTAGATATGATTCTCGATCTCGAACCTGGTAAATATTTGTTGGCTCAATGACAGTAAATATCAAAATTATTTTCAAAGTCCCGTTCCGTACCACAGATGACGACTTAGACGGCCACCCGAATCAGTCAGAGTTGATAGAGCAGGCGGCGGAGTTGCTTTACGGACTGATCCACGCCCGTTATATCCTTACCAATCGTGGCATTGCTCAAATGATCGAGAAATATCAGGCCGGCGACTTCGGTCATTGTCCACGTGTATATTGCGAGTCGCAGCCGATGTTGCCATTAGGTCTTAGTGATGTTCCTGGGGAGGCAATGGTGAAAAGTTACTGCCCTAAATGTATGGACGTTTACACGCCCAAGAGCTCACGGCATCATCATACCGACGGAGCGTATTTTGGTACAGGATTTCCACATATGCTTTTTATGGTTCATCCAGAGTATCGACCAAAACGTCCAGCGAACCAATTTGTACCTAGGTAAGGATGCGACCAGTATCGGTAAAGCTTTCCTCTCTCGCGAGAAGAGTCGGAAATCCCTTTACAAGATACTCGTCAAATTTTGCTTTTTAATCGTAATGTAAGAGCAGGATTTGCATGTTCCAAATCATGTTAAAGAGACAAGCTTAATATTTTTTCAGGTTATACGGCTTTAAAATTCACCCTTTAGCATATCAGATTCAACAACAGTCTGCGTCAACATTTAAAACACCACTGCGGTCTCTTAATTACAATAATGGGAAGCGTTAAGAGCATTATAATATAGTCTAGAACATTTTTTTCATTAATCATAATTCCTAATTTCGTCCCTAAGGATTAAATAAAATATTATTTTTTATATCGCTCTTTATACATCTTAGCAAGGCGCTAAAATGCTAATCGTTTTCTTTACCATCGACCGATTGCGAGATTAAGCCGCGACACTCTATGCTTTTCGGACTTTTCCACGGTATTTATAGTATGCCGAAAAGATTAAAGAGTGATATATCAAATTTTTAATGCTCGTTAAGCGCCATGCTCGTTTTTATTTCAATTTTAGTAACAATTTTTCCTTTCGTGTTGAAAAATCATATTTGTATCGTTACATCAAGTCTTGTCCATTAAAGCAACAGATGAAATGCATACTTAGGATAATTATTAGGGTGTAAGGGAGCAGATGAGAATCATGAATAGAATATATCCGTTAGACGAATTTTGCATCCCCGTGATTGCTGCCTTGTAGTTCCTACGCGCGAGGGAAGTCACAGGCGAGGTTTGACCGTGAGATAGGGGGCAAGGGGGGGGGCAGGTAGCACCGGATCCCGAATTCATTTTTCAAACAGAGAAAACGATACGTAAATTCATCATTTCTTGAATGCCCTTTTAATTTAACAACGGAAAAAGGGATACGAGCGTGAACTAAAAAAGAAAAAAAGCAATTTATTTATACATGATTTATCTTAATAAAGCTCGGATAAACGAGATACGAAGTAAGTGTGAAAGCAAAGACTACATACTATTCTGTAAAATCTTCTTTTCTATCGCAGCTGTTGGAAACGTTACGCGGAACATTTAGCAAGCAGAAAGAAAATTCCATACACTTTCTGAATATGACATGTATTTAACGTGAACAGTACATATTTTAATATAGAAAAATAGAAGTCATTAATACAATTCTTTTTGTATTACGGTTATTATAAATGTTCAAAATTGTTGTTTGTATTAAATCGGATAAGTTGTGTATCATTAAACTTATTAGTTCTTTTTTAACAAGTATTGTATTTAAACTCTAATTTATTTAAAAGTAATATTTGCATAAAAGAAATTAAAGAATGACAATATTTCCTATTGCATTGTGTATTCAATTCTGAAACAAATTTTAAACAGGTCCAGCTTTTTCGATATATATATATATACATATATATATATATATTTCCATTATCGTGCTTTGATATATCCTGACACTATACTAAGTAGATACGCGCATTAGAGTTTTTAAAAAAATCTGACACTGAAAAACATTAAAAAGTACCTTCGAAATATCTAATTTTTACAATTTCTGTAAAGTAAAACGTAACTGTAAAGTCTAAGTGTATACAATCTCCGGAAAAGTTTGTGTTAATAAATAAGTTGTATTTTACGTTAAAAGCAGTCATCATCTCTATTATTTAGTAGATGTCGAATATATGTAACAACAGAACGTAACGTGCTATGTAAAATATTAAGGCTATTATTTTCTATTTTTATTTTTACATCGTGGTGTAACAATAAAAATATTTTTATATTTATTTCAATAAATTACGTTATTTAAGCATTTAACACGGATTGGACATTCGTAAGCGCGTTGAAACACGCGGCAATGCGTCTCCGCGAAATGTCCCTAGCGCGGCGAACTTGCGCGGGTGCAGCACTGCAGTAGGGAGCCAATCAACGCGCGGCTGTAGAATTCGAATCTAGTGGCGTAATCGAAAAACCGGTACGATACAAACATACAAAATCAAACAGTCCGGCATCGCAAAAGTCAACCTTCTGTTTACCAATGTTTCGTTATAAAATGTGAACGTTTCTCGCGGCATCTGATAATCAGCATATTATGCCTCTACCGATACCTGTTACAGTTATCAGTTCAGTGCGAGAGTGAAGTGATTTTCACAATTATATGTACGACGATGCTTTCTGATCAACAAGGGCTAAGCAGTTCCCGAGAGTTTTCGATAGCTTTCGCGAAAGAGAAAGTGATTCAACCTACTGACTCACTGTGTATCATATGTGTTTCGAATTACACTTTGCTTTACTGATCAGCGTGAATCGTTCGAGGTGTATTAGTCGGGAATGTCGGATCTGTCAACAAATGCCAGGCCTGCGTCGAGTGGCACGGGTTATCAGAGTCACACAAACTCGAGGCCAAAATTCCAACCAATACGCGTGAAGGAGTTGTTACACTATTACGAAAGCGACGACGATGAAAGCGAGGATAAAGCGCAGGACTCCGATACAGAGTCAGACTCCGACGAGCTTCAGCCGCTGCCCCAAGATGATAGCATCGAGGGTGCTCTCGATACGTCGGTGCCTTTGCTCGGTGAGCCATGTAATTACGATTCAAGCTTAACTTGCGAAGCTTCACAGATAAATGTTTCTCCAAACCCCAGAGAATCTCCTTTGTTGGACAATATCAAAGAATGCGAGACGATTAGCACGGTTCCCGAAGTGCATCTTTCTATACACAATAGGTGTAACGTGGATGTTTACGATAACAAAGTCAAAGACTCTAAACCGAACAATCGCAAAACATCTTGGTCCATTAACTTCGACGTTGATATTGGTGCTAAGCGCGAAGTCACTGTGCCACAGACTTCGAAATTTCATGAAGATGAATGTAACAGAAGAAGCCAGAGAAATCTGAACTCTGAATTAAATCACGTGGAATTAAGTATCGAGAATACTCATCCACGGGAACAGGTTCCTCAAAGGGAGGAGACAAATAGTCGTGCCACCCATGTAGACGTTAAAAGACGCTCGAACGGGGAGCGAGCATATAAAACTGATTTTCACTCCATGGACCAACAGAAGCCTTGTAGAAAATCGATTAACAGTGAGTTTAAATCTATCGCGAGTTGTAATTTACAGAATGCAAAAGTAGAGATGCTAGAAGAGAGATTAATAATAAATGAAGAAAAAGGGCAGAATGAAAATATCTCTTCTACCAATGCATCGTTGACGTCTGACGTCGAAGCATTATTAAATTCTGTAGACCAGTTAGCATTGCAGACTCCCTTAAAACACGCACCAGCTGGTTCCTCGCGTCCAGATCCTTGTTTCTCTCGTAGAAATATCGTTCAGACGCCGCAGAGCAAATTGCCCGATATGTCTACTAATCATGGATTAATAACTCCGTCTACGGTTTCGACCCACTGGTCTCAGAATAATGTAAAGCAAACGCCACTTCAAAATAAGAGTGGTAGTTTGAATTTTATGCAAACTCCTAATTCCGTTTATTTTACATCGGGCATGATAAGGCACGAGACTCCGAGGTATGTAATAAAAGTATCATGGTTGGGTGTATCTGCTGCGACTAGTATCTTAAACGAATATTTTATTGCAGGTATTTGAATGCGGAGGGTAAAGCGAGGCAGCCTTTAGCGGATACGGGAAGTTTTGCACAGAATAGTATTGCGAACAGGCGTTTGTTACAAGGCTCTCAAGTGTCTAAAGTAAACACAGTCACGCCTAAGCTCCAAAATAAGTTATCCAGCGAAAATTTAAATAACAGAACGAGCATGGCCAAGCAAATATTTAAAGCGTCGGAAAATGTCGCGCACTTGGAGTCGGACGTTAATAAGCAATTGAAGGAAAATAAATATCCAAATGTGGAGGACAAGCAGGCGATAGTAGAGAAATTAATATCAAACAGCACGCACGTTACCCATTCGAATAACGATAATAAGGAACCCTTGAAATCAGTACAAAATGAATCTCAAAGTCAGTATCCAGTAGTTAGTAGTCAAAGCCATCAGCAAGAGCCGAACAGGACCGTGGAAAGTGGATCGAGCGTGCAGTTTTCTATGCCATCTAACATCCTCAAATCGAAACAGGGTAAAAGTATTTTTGTGAAAGGGAAAGAGTATTTGATCTTGGGTAAGCTCGGTCAAGGTATGAGCGGAGAGGTTTTGAGAGTGCAGGACGTATCTTCCGCCGAGTTGCGTGCCATTAAGTGTGTGAATCTTAATTGTATGGACAAGGACTCGGCACAAGGTTGCTTAGAAGAAATTTCGATGCTAAGTAAACTGCAAGCACCATGCGTCGTTAAGATGTTCGACTAGTAAGGGATTATTTTGTAAATATATATTCCACGCGCGATACGTACACCGGCAGTTACATTCAAGTTTTCTGCCGTAGCGAGATTAAGTATCCCATGGTCTACGTGGTAATGGAAATGGGAGATACCGATCTCAGTCGCCTTCTGAAAACGATCTCGCAAGAGAAACAAATCCCTCTCACAATGATTCTTTATTACTGGACGGAGATGTTAACAGCCGTTAAACACATACACGATAATGGTAAGCATTTTAATACATGAACATTTCTTACAGTTTCCGCGTTATGTTCGTATATTTTCAGGAGTGATTCATTCGGACTTAAAGCCGGCCAATTTTCTATTAGTACGAGGAAGATTAAAGCTCATAGATTTTGGAATTGCTTCTAGCATGAACGCAGACATGACGTCTGTTGTGAAAAACTGTCCAATCGGAACATTAAATTATATCAGTCCGGAAGCGCTGATGGACATTGGCGGAAATTCGGATTCTCCTACGCAGAATGTTAAATATAAGGTACGATAGATGGATCTTATAAATCTGTACAAGTCTGTATAAAAATGTACAAATATGTTTTTCCACAGATTAGTTTTAAGTCGGACGTGTGGTCGTTAGGATGTATTTTGTACAGTTTAGTGTATGGTCATACACCATTTCATCATATCCGTTCGCAATGGGCCAAGGTGCACGCGATAACTAATCCGAAACCAAACATTCATTTCCCCGCAACTTTGCCATCGGCAGAGAGCGACAAAGCTATACCGTCGCCGCCAGTTTTAATCGATGTGATGCGTAAATGCCTTCAGCACAATCCAAAGGCACGGCCCACGGTGGCCGAGCTTTTGCAGATACAATACGTGCCGGCTAAACAAGAGCACATATCAACATCGACCCCCGAAATTCCGGCAAACATTTTGGTGAAGATAAAGCACGCATTGAACGAGGACGAGTGGCGACAATTAATAGAGGTTCGGGATTATAACTTATTAAACTTTTTATATCTTCTTTACACAATACATTTGTATCATAAACAAAATAATTTCTTTTCTTGTTTAATTTTACAGTTTATTCTTTGTCGTTTCGTGTTCTTTAGAAATGATGATCAATGTTATTTTAATGTTCCAGGTTTTGGAGAACAGACGGTATACATAATACTATGAGAAATTAAGTACTTCTAATTATGTACATAGGTAGTTTATACATAACAACTGGCAATAATACATAGGGTGCTTATTCAAATGTACTATAGTAAACGATTTAATTATTTGATTATTGGTTTTAAAATATAAAATTGTATCGTGATACGATTTAATTACAAAATCCACTTATGCTTACCTGCGGGATGCTCGCTAAAGATATTGCAAATATCTTGAACAGACATTTGCGTTTACGAATGAAACACTGGCGGTCTATTAAATTAAAATATCTTTCATTTTTATTATCACACATTCACGCATACAAATGACTTCATTTAACAGAACTGGTACGCACTCACGAATGGCTATTGTGCTAGATAACAGCGTGATTGAGAATCTAAAAATACATATCTACATGTTGCTCGTGAAACAATGTATTCCGAATCAATTCCTTTACAATTAGTTTTAGATTTTTAAATAATATAAAAGTATGCAATATTCTTCGTACCACATTCTTTTAACGTATAAAAAAGAAGAAGCGCGGAAGGTTCATCATTCCCTTCGCGCTCTCTTATTCATCCAAAGTACTGTTTTCAATCTCGTAGCGATGCATATTGCACAATATGCACACGTAATGCATAACTTCAATATCGCCAGTCAGTGCATTGTCGTTAGCTGCCAATATTGAAATAGTCTTTCACCTTTTGGTAAAGCCATGGAGTTCGGTCTCTCGAACGTCAGCATGATGTCTTTCACCTTGTTCTTTAATTCACGATCGAATAAGTGGCCGCCGGTGCGCTCTAAGGCGGATGCCATGTCGTACTCGACGGAGGGGAGAGGCTCGCGGATGAACCGCGCGGCACTGGCGATACTTGGCACGATGTGCCACTGCAGAGCTTTGATCTCCCACAAACTGCTGAGAAGAGCGTTGCTCAACAACGGGTCCCGCTCCTCCATCAGGAATGGATCTCCAGCACCGTTATTCTCTTCCGAGGAAATCTCCCCTTGCGGATGATCGATCAGACGTTTCAAGCCCGGATGCCTGAGCAGAAGGTTCCCGACGAATAGTAAGATAATAAGAATATCTTCGGGCGGCGCGACCAGAGTTAAACGCGCCAATCGCTTCGCGAAGGCGGCGACTAACGCTTCTGGTAAGTGTCTGAAAAGAGATAGAAACAAACTGGGTCATCTGGTTATTTATCGATAGGTGCCGCAAGGTATCGCCAAACACTTACGTCGAACTGAGGAAAAGATCGGACAAGTAAAACAGACGGGCTTTGTACTTCGTGTGAAAGATTTCTGGCTCGAACATGGAATAAAGTTTGGCAAAGATATTCGGATATTCCAGGTTGTGTTTAGTAACTAGTAGAAACACGCCTTGCAACGCGAGCAAACCAATAGGCCCATCGGCGTCCAAGGAATCCATCAGGAAATCTGTTAGTAGGACAGGCTTCTCTAAATGTGGCATTACTCGTTCTAAAAGCACTACTAATAACTGTTTATGTAACTGCGGAGTCAATTCCCAGTGCATGACACAAGCCCAGACTTTATTTAACGCGCGCCTGGCCCCCGCTTGGTCCCACACAAAGCTCTTAGTATCTGAAGAAGAAGAAAAAACAAGATATGAAATGCTCGAGGAATTACAACTGCTGCTACGAGCATAACCACGGAATGGAAAGTGTTTCCTCACCTTGCTGCGGACCGCATAATAAATTCTTATTTTCAGATATATCGTTCTCTAAAACATAAATTAAACGCATCGCATATAAAAGCCAGCAGTGATCGTATCAGAATTTGCAATATTCGAGCTCCCTCAACTCGTACCTTCGGATTCCTTTGGCAGTGGTAATTTGTGTACAAGTTCGAGTAAATTTTTTATGTACACTTCGTGCGGCTGCCTCTTCGGGGTAAGAGAGGGAAGACATTTCCAGGTATAATAAAGAGCATCGGGGTACTCTATGATCTCTTGAAATCTAGATATTAAAGCGGCATTGTCTTTCTCCGGCGATAGCAAGCTCATCAAGATGGGTTTCAACCGATGTAGCGGAAAGTAGTATCCCAAATTACCGGTCGGTTCCAGCGGATTTTTGCCCTCCTCCGCCATGAGCTTTAAAGCGGTAGTCAGAGCTTGGAGCTGAACGGCGGGCCGACACTTTTCTATAGATAGAAGTATCTTCTCCCATGTCTCCTCGTAACAGTTCCTCAACCAATTGACGTATCTCGCTTCGGGACTTGGCTCTGTTTCAGAAATCTTATGGAAAAACTGTTTCGTGTCCCCGTACCTTTACAAAGCCAAAACTCTACATTCATTATAATCACGTCTAAGCTTTGTGCCCAAGCAGATGGTTCTCACAAAATATAAACGTGCGGGGGGGGATACACGTACCGCGATCATCGGCAGGAAGCTCGTAGGAACGTGTACGTGTTGTCAAACAACCGGGATATGTTCGAATAGTTAGGCGTACCTGATATCGTGAGCGTTATCGTGCGCTCGAGATACATGTCTCCTCTTCTCAAGATCTCCACGAATATCGTCTCTATCGTGAGCAGGCAGGACGAGGTAGATTCCTTATAGAGGGTGATCAGGAATTTTAGTAAACGACATAACCTCGGGAGGCTCGCGTATCCCGTGTGTTTGAAATTGATCTCTGAAATCGCACTTACATCCCACTGAGCGATTATGTCCACTAAATTATTCGCATGTTTCCTCGATGCCAGAAATTCCTGTGCCCTTTGCCTTAACAGTTTCGACGACATCTTCTGGCTGGAGGAAGCGCCGGGAAGATCTGCTGCGTCCGCCATCGTCGTGCACGGAGATTTTGGTAATGGCAGAAGCTTAGATATCAAAAGGCACCGTGAACGTATTCTCCTTCGTATTTTTATTTCCGTCTTCAAAGAACCGTGCAACCCCCTAAGTTCGGGATAACTTGAAAGAAAAAAAACGGGAGGACCGCGTCCATCTGCTGTTGTCCGCGGCGGAACGAGTGGACGAGCTGCATCGTCGCTACTATTATTCATATCATTCTGCTCGTTCGGTTAACATCTCGAGCTTTCCAAGACTTATCATCGATGCATGCAAGCGCACGTCGCATACGCAAATTTCAAGCTCCCTTGCGAGACGAGTGAAAAAGCAACGTGCACGTTTCGTCTACGAGGCCGTGAAGCGAGTAAGGTTCACTTGTTGGAGGGTTTGATATAAGAACACGCTGTAAGTAAACGCTGCGTAGTATTATTTTATTCACACGCGAACGATTTCGTGTAAATTAGCATTTAACGTGTAATTCGAAGCATAATTCGTAGAATTGTAGGTTATTGTTCGCGGTATTTACTGTTCGACGCACCCTAACCTCTAAGCGTGATAGATTGCTTTGCTAGGATATCGGCATTGAGACGCGGAGGGTATAATCGAATTTGAATTAGTTTCGTTAGTTCAAGTCTATCGTCTTTAATATCGCGTAGAAGTAACAGCGAAGCTGGAAACTTGTTTCCCTTTAATTCAGTTCGCTGTTAATATATGATCACTGTGTAGATTTCTTATTAATGTTTAAGAGTAACATTATTCTAAGTAATGGTTTTTTATTCGCACTTGGGCGAGATAGAAAATGCTAGAAATTACGTGCAACGACCGTCTTGGTAAAAAAGTTAGGGTCAAATGCAATCCGGACGACACGATAGGTGATTTAAAGAAATTGATAGCCGCCCAAACAGGAACGCATTGGGAGAAGATTGTTTTGAAGAAATGGTACACGATTTTCAAGGATCATATAAAGCTACAAGACTGTATCCTTTTTACATTAAATATATTTCCCATGTTGCGCGTACAATTCTGGATAATTCTCAACGCTTCTTCCTTAACGTAGCGATTTAGATGAAATTCATGATGGCATGAATTTAGAACTCTATTATCAATAACTAATTAATGATTACTGCTGAATAAATTAACGTTAAATACGGACACAATAATAACAGTAACAGTAACTTTTATATTTAAGCGTTTCAGGATTTTATATCTTACAATAATAGTTAAATGTACAATGTATATAATAGCTATACAATAAAAAGAAACATGCACAGCAACGGTATAAATAATCCGATTCCATACCGTTGCTGATGTTTACGCTGCGTAAGCTTTCCTGCTCGCAACTGTTACCTAACGTCCGAACATCGCTACAAGTTTTATTTTTACAAATATAGCCTTTCTTGCGCTGCAAAAATGTGAGATCTCACATTAATACTTTGTTACCAATGTTTTCAGATCGTTCGACGAAACATTTAATCTACACTCTTCGAAACTTAGTTATATTACAGTAAATTTATCACTAATTCAACGTAGGTGTACTACATTAAAAAAGTACGCGGGTATTGAAAGTAACAAAAAAGAAACCATGATCGTTTAACTTATTCTCTAGCCAGCTTTAGTTCCCGTCGCAAGATTAATGTGGCCTCTTGAACAATTTCTCTGTCCTGTTTACTGAACTTTCAGGTTCCAGCGCGATTCTACCTCTGTTGCTTAAGAAGTCTCTTATGTGTTGCACTATCAAATCTATCGCCACTGCAACAAAATATAAAGTATAAATAAACGATCGAAGATTGCTCGTCCAACGACAGGGAATTGAATTTCTTTATTATGAATTACAGTTTACAATCTAAACAAAATGGTATATCAAATTACACGATAGAAACTATGGTTGTCCTGTATATTAACAACATAATTCTCGTTCGGGTTAAATTGATTTGAGCATGCGAGACTAGAGAACTGAATAAAGAGATTAGCACCACATTGGATGACGCAATTCAATGTCTTTGAACATGGCAGTATCTGAATAACGCACTGCTTTAAATTAAATATATCACATGTTGAAGGATTATGCTCACTTAAATCATTTTATATAAAATTTCGGTGTGTGTTCATATGGATGCGCAAAGCATCGAGAAGTTGCTATAAAATAACACGGTATAAAAAATCTAAAATGTTCAATAACATGCGGAATTGTACATACACACATACTTACAAAGGTTCTTACATGTAAATAATACTTAAATCTCTCTTTCTCTCTCTCTCTTTCTCTCTAATATATTAGTCGTATGTGTAAATTCGTGTGATCATACAAGATCGGGATTACAATATTTGAAAAGGTACTTTGTAAAATCATGCAGTACGTCCACATTGTAGGAACAGTGTAAATTCAATTTAACCCCCGCGCGAGGGCCCCAGTGGATGCACACATATTTAAAAGCAATGCTCTCCGTTGCTTAGTATAAATGTAATATAAATACAGTTTTGTAAGTATAGAAAAGACGTGTTAAGTATTTGGAAAGAAAAACAGAACAGGGTCCAAGGTTACTGAAAACTTGATTACACACAAATGTATGATATATATATCAGAACGTGGTGCTTATAAGTGAGCATATCATGCTTAAATCATCTGCTGAGCGTGTTGGATGATGTCGAGGTACGCCTATGTTGGTAGATGCATGGATGCTGCCCGGATGAGTTTTCAGCCTTTTTCAAACGCAAAATGTCCCAGATGTGGTGCACTATAAGGTCTATTGCCACTGCAAGCATACAACAACCAAACCATGTACGTTTTCATATATGACCTTAATTCTCGCACTAACTTAAAAGACAGCTTGTTTCGGCAGCCTTTACATACCAGGCAGCACCCATGAATAGCTATATAGACACGTACAAATATAGAGAACAAAGATTTAAGCTGCCTTACTATTTCAGGTCTGCACCTAAATTATGTTAATCGACATGCTTCTCCAACGAGCGATGAACGTTAAGCATTTATGTCCGCACGAGTGGAATTAAAATCACGATCAACACTCTGTGTCTCATAAATTAGGTGCAGGGCTGGATGAAAATGAATTCAGGTTATGACATAATGCAAATTTATAATAAAAAAAGTTAATGCTTGTTATACGTTTGATGCAAAAAAAGTGGTAAAAATGCCCAAAATGTAATACTATACGTAGATTTATAGCCTTGCGTACAATTCATATATATTGTGGCAATGCTACGATATACCTGTATTATCTGCACCCCTTGGTATAATGACATCCGCAAATTTCTTTGTAGGAAGACAGAACTCCTCGAAGGCGGGTTTCACAAAATTCATATACTGGTTTAATACGTAATCCAAGTCTCTCCCCCTTTCGTTTATATCTCTTGGTACTGTGAGAATAATTAAGAATAAGTTCCAACAGATGGAGGTGTGTTAAAGAGTCGGTAAACCCGTGTTGTTACCTCTTCTGGCTAGTCTGATATCTGAATCAGTATCCACAAAGAGTTTCATATGAAACAGATCTCGTATTTTCGGGAAATAGAACACTAAAATCCCTTCGAACAAAACTACATCAGCTGGGTAGATCGTCGTAATCTGATCTTTCACTCTGAAACCCAAAGGTACGATTAGCATCGCATCGTAGCACATGGCTTGTAATTTGTAACGGCAAAGGTACATACAAGCTGTTTGTCCTGTAATCGTAAGCTGGTATTTCACACTTCACGCCAGCCAATATGTCCTGTAACGTCTGGAGTATCAAATCATTATCGAACGCGTCGGGGTGATCGAAATTGAATTGACCCTTTTCAGCTTTCAGCTTCTCGGCTGGAGTTAGGTCTCGATAAAAACTATCTTGCGAGATACAAACTACTTGTCGTTTCATGTGATCCATATCTACTTGCCCCAGTTTCTCCATTATTCGTTTGCATACGGTCGACTAAAATCACGAGGAGAATGCTAATAATTGCGAATCCCGCGATCGATTAATACATCGAAGAACCGTGCAGCTTTCAGATTATTTATACGGTTCTCTTTCGTCGAGGTTAAGCGGTACGAGAATTGGGTTGGTTCGTAGAATAACATGCAAAATTGATCGAACCGTATTAAGAAGGTGTATCGAAGTGTTACCTACTTTGCCACTAGCCGTGCCGCCCGAAACCCCGATTAGAAAGGGTGTTTTACTTTCCAAGCCGTTCAGTTTCCCATTGATACCGAAAGACATCTTTCGCGGTGTGACGATATTCATTGACATATCTGCCATCGTGAAAAGTTCGCTTGTAAGTTTCGTATCTGGACAACGAATTCGCTTCGAAGATGATGCTGAAGGAGCAGTTAGGCGCGTGACACTGATCAACCTACCGCTAAGGCTGCCGATGGATATGCAACCACACGACCTGATGCAAATCATTAAATGCGATCGCGCGCGCGCGCGCGTTACCGGCAGTTTCAATTACTTATAGAGGGTGTTCACGTTGTCTGTGTCCATCATTTCTCTTACTAGACGAACGGTACGAGGCATGTAATTGCACGTAATGATGGAGAAGAAATCTAGCTGTATTTGTGCAAGGAGAAGCCTAATTCGAATCGCTATTAGAAGGTCGGAAAAGAACTTAAGTTTTGAAAGTGATAAGAGAAGGAGTGATATCACAGACGTGGTATAATCTTATATGTATATAGTACTTACCTTGTTTATGCTGTTACTTCTTGCGAGTGGTTCATATGGACTTGTTCCAAGAATAATACATATGATATGCCTAAAGTAATCGTTTTTAACGCGAAGATTAATATGTAGCGGGACAGTTATATCTAAAAGTTTCTAGTGGCGTCTAGGATCTCGAATATAAACAGTTCATTTTCTATTTTTACCACATAGTAGTGAGACTTAACTTTTTAACTGACGACAATCACTTTTTGGCGTTCAGATTCGCGTGGTTTCGCGTTAAAACAAGTACACGTAGTGCAGAGTCCAAACAATCTCGGACATCAACCTTATTCACACAGTGAAAGAGCCTCAATCAAAGTTATATAGGAGAGCGGCTACAGGCGAATTTACACGGTTTACTTTGGATGGCTCTTTCACTGTGTGTGTAAGGTTGGTGTTCGAGAATTGCTTGCGCAATTTGCGCGCCACAACGTCGTTTCTAATGCGTACTCACGTTTTTCATAGAATTATCGATCCTCCGCGGATAATTGATGTGTTTTCAGAGTTGCGACTAACAACACAATCCTGTGGCAACCTTCATTTTGCATACGTTTCGTGTACGATTGATTAATTATTAACAGTTGCTGGATACAGTAATCCTCTCTGTCGTCATTATCACAATATTCGCATTATTCGTTAACATCTCTATTTTCTCACGACAATTGTTGCACCTTTGGATTCGCAGACGTAGATCCCCGGCAATCTTCAGATATATATTTTGCGTATAGTCAATGACAAAGTATTGTACACTTTCGAACGTTTCTTATGAGCTGTCGCGTTCTTTCCGGTTATCCTTTGAATTCAAACGCCGGTAATGCAGATAATCTTGCTCCGTATATTCTCACTTTTAGGAGTAGAAATTCTCCTGAGTTAACAGGATCACAGAAAGAGGCGGAGGTGTTGGAGGTGTTTTTCGGGTGCGGGTTTAAAAGTGAGAGAGAAAGGAAGCGTGTCCGACAAGGACAGAGGCAGGTGGCGTGCCATTAACTTTGTTTATGCGCGCCTGTTACTTCCTTGCCCCTGGTAGCAGGGTTGCACGACTCGAGGGAGTAGTTTTTAAAGCGAGAGGGGATACTATTTGAAAAAAGATGGAGATATGCCGAACGAGGGGGATACTCTACTCGCCAATGCAACCACTAGGTGGCTGCCCACACCCACGCACTACAAAGTGATCTTTAAAATGCTTTTTAGAGAGATAAATAAATAAATATCTGTTCTATGGAAGTGTGTGTTAAAAGGATATTCTATACTTTCAAATCTAGATATAAGTATGTTCGTAATTCACATAAATCCATGACTAAACGTGAATACATTTTCAAAAGCCTTTTCGAAACAATAAGTAAACAACTGTATCGTTAAAACTCCACCGACGGCCCCTAATCGCAGATTATAATTAAATAAATAAATAAACAAATTGTATATCCTTGTACGTAACCTCCTTTTCAGCGACCTGTGCTAGCACTAAGTAATTACAGATTTCTCTTATTTTACAATTAATTTATCAACTTTCAATGTCGAGTCAAAAGTGTGAACCTCTAGGCTACCTTTGTGTATAACATTTACCATTGTTCTATTTATAAATGATTCGGCGTTAGAGTTTTTAGACACGATCGCAACAAGTGCCTCAAACGTTTAATACCGTTTCGAAAGTAATTAATAAGTTAATAACATTGTGGACGAATAACCATTGCAAATCGAATCACAATATTTGCGAAAAAGGACCGGTCGATCGAGTGCGCTGCGTGAAAATTCGAATTGGAGTCCCTTTCTGCCGGGAAAGTGCTCTAACCGGTTGAACGGCACGTGGTCGGATTCTGTTCGTTTAAAACCGATACACATTCTACGTAGTAGAGTAATTACGCGTGTCCTTCAAGAGTCATTTAAATTCCACTGGACGTAAAATTGCGTTTTGCATCTGAAGTTTAGCATTCAGCAAGTAAGGAGTGACTGGTTCTTGTGCCTTGTGCTTATTTACATTTGGTAACTTGTTCTTCTGATTACAGCTTATACATGTACTACCCAGTGATGTTCCTCCTCTTATCACCTTCTAAATGGTTACATAATATAAATGATTATAGATGTTTACTGTATGGGGAAAAATAATGCAGACTAGGCTAATCAAACGTTCCGCTTGCACACTAGCAAGTTACGAGGTAACTTTGCACGACGTTCATCCGTATAGTTGTTTAAAGTTATTGTGAATCTCCGGATATTATTAGTAATTTAAACAACCATGGAACACATGCTTAATCATAGTTTTTACCGTAGTACTTCGTACAAGGTATAATTGGGTGATTGTCCACTTCACGTGTAACAAAATGATTAGAGGGAAAACAACGTAGTAAGAAGTAGTAGAACGCACTGTTTATATAGGATCTATTATATTTGCAGGCTGCTATGAAAGCACTGAATAGTTTACAGAGTAATGCCAAGTATTTAAAGTTAGCAAGCCAAAGTAACTGGGACGATTCTTGTAAGCTACACGAAACGGAAAAGTATTTGCTTAGGTAACAAACCTTCTTCATACCCTGCTGAAACATCAACGTTAAAGTAATTTCGTCAACGTGATTCTTACAGATCTGGTATTACGCTCGAAAAGCTGGACACTTTGTCCGTTATACATGTAGCTGGTACTAAGGGAAAGGGTTCCACTTGCGCGTACACAGAAGCTATTTTACGCGAACACGGTTTTACCACAGGATTTTACAGCTCTCCGCACTTGGTTACCGTGAAGGAACGCATAAGAATAAATGGAGAGCCGATAAGCCAATTGTGCTTCACTAAATATTTTTGGGAGGTGTATAATAAGCTGGACGATGCGAAGGAGCACGAATTTGATATGCCTACGTACTTTAAATTTCTAACAATCTTAATGTTCAAAATATTTGTAGACACGAAGGTCGACGTTGCTATAATCGAAGTTGGAATCGGGGGGCTGAAGGATTGTACAAATATCATAAGAAACCCTGTCTGCGTGGGTATAACAAGTTTAGCGTTAGATCACACCAGCTTATTGGGCAACACTCTCGAGGATATAGCTTATCAGAAATCAGGAATCTTTAAGTCGCAAGCTGTTGCATTCACTGTTGCGCAGCAACCTCAGGCTCTCGGTGTATTAAAGAAAAGGGCAGTGGAAGTAGGTTGTACACTATATATCGTTCCTCCTCTCGGAGAGTATACTTGGGAAAATCTTTCCCCAATTCTGAGGGCAAGAAGTAACGTTCAGGAGCAAAATGCATCTTTAGCTATTCAACTGGCCACTGCCTGGCTATTGTCTGAAGCTAATAAATGTTCCACTGTTACACACGATACCGCATATATCACTAAGCTCTGCGATAAGTATAACGAAAACATTGAAATAAATTCGCCCATAGGGCAAACGCAATCAGTAGAGATTGTGTCCATGGATAAGATTGCAATGGGTTTATCGTCTTGTAAGTGGTCAGGCAGAATGCAAATTCTGAGAAGTACTATTGCCGATTTGTTCCTAGACGGTGCGCATACAATCGAGAGCATGGAATGCTGCATTTCTTGGTTTATTGAAGAAAGCAGTAAAAGCAATGGGGAGAAGATTCTAATCTTTAATACTTCTGGGACTAGAAATTCAGCCAAGCTATTAATGCCTTTAAAGTCTCTGCGCTTTTGTAAAGCATATTTTGTACCAAATTTTGCGGGGATTGAAGATGTAGACGACGCAACGAATTGTCGTTTGATGGAGGAACAAAGGCTTAAGTGTAAAAAGAACTGCGACGAATGGGGATCGGGCGCGATATTTGCGGATAGCGTTTTCGAAGTACTACAAAAGGTGAAAGAAGATTCCGAGGCAGAAATGAAGTATAACAATAACGAGAAATATCAAATTCTCGTTACAGGGTCGTTGCATTTGGTAGGTGCGATCCTTGCCATCGTAGACCCAAATTTAACCATGACCACGCAATTTTAATACGCCCGTTCGAAGGTACAACGGCACTTCATGACATATAAATGACAAAGATATTTGTATATAAACAGTAGAATTATATATTTAGTAATCGTGGTAACAATAACTGTATCGATTCACAATAATATAGTTAATGGGACATTGCATTGCTGTATCAACGACAACGGCAAAGTGCTCATTAATATTTTTTTTTCCTTTTCTTAACAATACTTTTTTTGTACTTTAGTATAAATACATTTCTTTCTCGTAAAACTATGCATGAAGTTATTCATAAAGTTATAATAATTTGTACACATGAAGAGTGAGTGTTATGTACGTTCGCGTACCGCACGACACAGAGAATGTGTGATCCTAAAATCCGTTTGGGGGGAAAGAATGCTTAAGCATAATATTTTAAAATATTTTCGGGCGGTAGTTCAGCTCTGACTCTGCCTCCGTGTCGGATAGACTTAAGGACACACCAGTTCTTCGACGTAGATGATTCTCGTCGGGACTCTGAAACACGCGCAAGATTTATACGATATATTTTTACATGTATGAAATAAAACGAACCAATGATTTCGATTGAAAGGAGCAATAAATCTATATATTTGATTGGAGAGCGCTTGTTTCCCTGTTCACTACGCGTATGTTAAGAATAGAGATCGGTACCTGGTCGAGAATACCGGCAGTGGGTTCAGAGGCATAGCCTACTTCTTGAGCATCTTCTTCTAGATCTGCCTCGTATTCTTCGAGCTCATCTGTGTCAGAATCAATATCCGCATCTACGTAGCGGCTTCCCCTAGAGACTTTACACACCATTTGAGCCAAATCTGTGAAAGTGTAGGAGGATAGGGACTGCTGATTCGAAGCTTGGTGCTTTGCTCGCAAGGCTCGCGCGCTTTCTCTATCAGCATTGAATTGCGGCAGAACTCCGGCTTTCGACTGCCCTTCGAAATACGTTTTCCCTGGAAGCGTGGAATTAAACGACGCGTTACATACACGCGCGTGGGCCTTACTTTCTGTACGCACGCGCGCTTGGATAATAATTACCGTGATGATAGCCGACATCTTTAATCTCGTCAAAGTTAGCGAACTGAAGAGTCTTGTATTTATCTATAGGTGGTCTGATGTATTCGCAGTAGTCAGAGTTCTTCACCTCTTCCAATTGCCGTACGCAACTCACGTACGCCAATCTCGATTGTATGTCGGGCAGATTTGGGACTTTGACGGGCGTTGCGAAAGGGTTCCATCGCTTCCACAGCAGCCACCAACCGGACAAAGAGTCCCCGTAGTTCGTTAGATCGGTGTCGTCCTGCGACCCGACGTCAATGGCCAGGATGTGATGCGCCCCTTGCCTCAACATTTCGTCAGCTTGAACAAACGAGTGGTGGATGTGTATGTTAAGAGCCGACCGAAATAGATACACTGTCTCTATGATTAAATTTATACTGATTGTACCTGGCACGTTATTAACATAACACCCATCGACCAAAAGATGCCCGTCAAGAGTGTCGCAAATAGGAGGAAAGACCCCCGCAATGGTCATACTGGCTCGAATGTATCTCCATAGCAAACCTGAGTTGACTTAGCTATTCAGAATTTGACAAATGCATCTTTTATCAACGGGAGTGAGCTTTTACATAATTTCCGGATTTACGTGATTCGTTTGCCGAATTCCAATGAATAAGTCTCTGTGCTTATATCAATGAAAACGGGAATGAATGGAATGGGCTCCGTTCGTTCGTTCGTTGATATAAGGTGGTTGACAGTGTCCAGGTAATTTTATAAAATTAACAAAAAAATATAAAGCTCTCGAGAGTGGACGCACGCTCGATTTGAAATATTCCTCGGCACATATGTTAATAGTAGATTCTATATAGATAAGTAACGACAGCCTCTTGTATAGCGCGAGGCAGCAATTGACGCGCTTTTTTTCTAATGTTACGCTCAAATTACCTGGAAGGTTATTGACGTACCCGCCGTCGAGCAGGAGATGGCCATCAACTGGGTCACACATGGGTGGCATATAACCGGACAAAGACATCGAAGCCCGAATGTACCGCCACAGCGAGCCTAAACACGATGAAGCAAGTTCTTTAATGTATGTTCGACAGGGTCCTTCGGTACTTCTAGAATCATTCATATAGGCCCTTCGTCATCTTCGTTCGCACAGTTGGTCTTCGAATGAAAAGGAAATGTAATGTTCACCATTGCCAATGAATAAAACGATACAGAACGGAGAGTACGTCAACAATGATTACCCAGAAAGCTCACTCCCGCTGTTCAAGCTTATTGCTATCATAGTGTGTTACAATAACGCTTGTTCAAATTTAGAAATAAAAATTCTCGGGTTAGAAGCGTGTCTACGTGTTCTACGGATTTCACCAAACAGCGAGAGAGTTTCCAGTTAGTTAAAGCTGAACGATTTCAATTTTGTATCACAAACGCGCGTTGCCAATGCAAAACTGGAAACCGTCGATGCTTTAAGAAATGTTAAATTTTCCTTCGTTACTGTATACAGACCGTGCGTGTGGGTACGCATACAAGAGTCAGTGATGTCTGTGGTGATGGTGAAATATGGTAACCAGAGATCCTCTATGTACGTATCGCCGAACGTCGCTTGAATCGTTTTGTTAAAATCTTTCCCAGAGAACATGGATGTGACTGGGTACGTCAAGTCCAGTATTTGCCTCCACCATTGCGTCATTTTCTACATGGGCCATAACATCGATGTAAGTGGAAGCCGAAGACTAGCGGTATCTTTGATTCCAGGGTATTTACCTTGGACCATTCGCGAGCTTTCTGCGTTGTTGTTGTAATATTCTTCTCCATGCACCACAACGCGCCCATTAACGCCCCGATACTAACTCCGCCGACCATGTCTATGGGTATGCCGGCTTCGATAATCGCTTTGAGCATTCCTACGTGGGCCGCGCCTCTGGCGCCGCCACCCCCGAGCACAAGACCAACGGATGTGCCGGTTAACCAACGGGCCAGTCTACTGAAATCGCTATGTACATTTGGTTCCGACATGAGTACTTTGGAATACAATTCGTTCTGGAAAGCAATGTCATCGAAATTACTCGAGCGCCTCTACTAACGCGAGTATGTAAAACTCGGTGTCTTACAATTCTATATTGAGATCTCCTCGTGAACATTCGTTTAGGGCATTGAATATGGTGGTGACTAGATATCCAAGATCTCATATTCAGCCACTCCACGGTATTCGTAGGACGTTGCCCGCTCTGCTCCTTGTGCAGAAGTACCAATTCCTTTTGCGTTCTCATTACCAGCCGCTCGATCTCGCGCTCGGTTCTACCTATGGAAGGAGGCCTGTCTCCCAAGCCCACGATTAGAATACAATCGGCCTGTCGGACGCATCGCTGGGTCCACAGCGTGTACGTCGGGTCGCACTGGTACAGCGAGATTCGGTGCTGATCTTCTTGCTGCGCCAGCCACGATGTTAACCGATACTCGTTCGCCGGTTCCATGATAGTGCTACCTAGTATCTGTGGATGGAAAAGGAACTTATACCAAGTGTACAATTAAATTATGAACGTAGTGGACTTCGATTACTTACTTTTCGAACGACGTCCGAAGTAAGTCGTAAACACGGGCCGATAGCGCATAATGAGTGGTATAATTCGAATGTAAATGCAGTTAATGGCACGTCGTCGGATACTGGGACTATAGCGACAGTTGAGAAGTTCACTTGGGCTGGTCTTGTGTCGACTGTCGCGGCGGCCCGTCTGCGACGTAACGTAAGTATACTCACGTAGAATTAATCGTACGAGTAAAGCTAGTATAATACTCGAGGTACTTACTGTGTGTCACTACTACCGTTATTTTTATGCGCCTGTTGCCAGGTCCCGAGTATACGGTGCCCCAGTAAATTGATAAGCCTGGTAACTACTATCGGGTACCGAAGCTTGATAACATTAAACAATCCTTCGGGAAGTTTAGCTAACTCCGAGTCTCGGACTGCCATCACCGTGGTCGATCGTGGAGTTTGCGTGACCATTTCTACGATGCCTACCAAGTCCCCTTTCCCGTATTCCGCAACGAGCTCCTTCTTCCCGTTCGTGTACGTTATCACCGACCGAAGTCGGCCGCTTAATACGATGAACGTAGAATCCGATTCGTCTCCTTGCCTGTACACGGCCCTTCCGCTCTCGAGAAACAGCCAGTCGAGAGCAAAATCAACCTTTTCCAAAGGAATACAGTGAAAAATTAGTATCGACTGATGCGCCAATGCACGGAATTGTACGAAGTATTAGTACCTGTCTGACGAAAGGGCTGAGCCTACGAACCACCGAGTTAGCTACGTGTAATACAACAGTCGGCTGCTCTCTCATAATAGCGAAGAATGTCGATTTACTAAGAAGCGCTATGCGACTAGCGTGCTTTGCTCTGATAGTATAAAAAGAGGGTTCTCCGGTCAATACTGCCAGTCCTCCAACAATTTCACCCTGATGAGCGCTGAACATGTGAACTTCCTGGCCCACATCTCTGCCTTCCGAAACGCGCTGGCTGACTATTAACGAACCGGACACAACGTAGACGAGAGCTACGTCCTGAAAGGAACAGCGGTAGAGAAATCAGTGCACGCGAGTTTAAAACTTGTGTGAGTAACGTACGAGGTAATAGTGTACGAATCTTGACCTTATGAGATTCTTCCTTCATCAAATAAGTTCCAGCTGGTACTTCTCTAATTTGAACCTTGCCGTCTTTGAGCACCGCATCGTCTTCTAAACCGAGCTCCCTGACGAACGCTTCCGTAGCTATTTGGACGAGGTGCGCATCGTCTACTGGCTGTTGAACTGGTTCGGTAGTAGTCGACCGTTTTTTAGTTGGATGTGAATTTCCTGTGTGCACAACGTCGGGCTGCGATCCATGTTGCGATGTCAGAGGCGAGGAATTCGACCAATGGGAATCGGACTCTGGCACCATGTCTACTGTGGCCTGACCTGATTGCGGACTTAAATTTTGATTTTTCCAATCGGGATTAGATTTTGGCCTATCGCAGAACAAATTAATTTTAGTCGTTATTAAGCTATTTCTTCTAACTCACCGTCGATTTATGATTATAGGTACAGACTGAGGGCTAGTTAAAGTAGCAGTATCCCTTTGAAATGTTTCACTTGCATCGTGCTGCTCCAACGAAGTAGCTGCAGGTGCGCTGAATTGATTTTCCGTGTTTGGAGCATTAAAATTTTCTTTAGTCCTCGATCTAACCGGTGATCCGGAAAATGGGCTTTGCTTCTTTTTGTGCGTTCCTTGATTCACTAATTCCGCGGATAATCCAAGGTATTGGTGTAAAGCAGTGAAGGTAACTCTTTGCAGGCGGACCATAATGACCTGGATAACTCGAACAAACGCATCGGGGTGATCTTGAAATACCTACGAGCGTGCGAGAACATTACTATAGAAACTCTAACATTTAGTCCTCTCTTTTTCTATCGTGCTGAATAATTAGATTATACCTCTTGGAATGCACTCATCGGTAACTTCACTACTATAGAATCCTCCACGGTTCTAGCAGACACCGTTTTATAGGTACTCGTGTGCCCAGTAAGTACATCCGTGAAGCTAAGAAGACTAGTCACCGACTCCCCCGTTTTCACTAGCTTCAATGATATCTGGGCACCGTCGGGTCCGGTAATATAAACATTCACCAGGCCTTGCTGCACGATAAATAAATTCGCGTCCGGGTCTCCGATCTTGAATAAAGCGGATCCCGCTGGTAAAGACATTATCTCGGTGTGCTTGCACAGTTTCAAGAATACAGGTTTCTCGAAGTGACCGAACACTCTGATACTTTGCAGCATGTACAAAGCATCCGGCGGTACTCTGTCCCCGGGGCCCAGATCTTCTTCTAGATATTCAGCAGGTGGTTCCAAGACCTATTTCGAGAACAGAAGAAAGAGATATAAGTACACGGCAGACGCCTGGAACTAGAATGCTAAATACGAGTTTCCAGTACTTTTAGTTGCTGGGGTGCTGTCTCTTTTTTCAGCTGCAACAGCCTTCGTGCGAATCGCATGACAGCTCTCCTCTTTTTTCCTTGCCCAGTCGAATGTACTTGCCCGCTGATGGATTTTACCTTGCGCAACATCTTTCTTCCGTAAAAGAGCACCTTGTCCCTTTTCCTGAACCTGGGCTTGCCGGTGCCCACTCCGACGAATTCCTTCACCTCTGGAAGGAACTCCTTGTTCTTCCATTTTCGAAGGATGATGATAGACACGATCAGTATAATCAGCAGGGCTGATGTCACGATTAAAAACAGGGTCCTTGATGTCTGGTATTCTGCGATCAATCTGCCGATCCATCTCGAAAAGATATACGATCCTATGTTCTCGTTGCATTTATTAAACAGTTCCACCACCTAGAAACAACAATACCCCGTTCTGGCATAAAGAATACGTTGCGACGCTCCTTGACATTAGCATTCACTTGGACGAAAACATGTTTCCATGTACGCTCGGTCTTGCATTGTAACACATGCACGAGTAAAAAGATACGAAAATAAAAAAAGCGTACTATAAAATACGAGAAGTACAACCTCCATAGTGAGTATTCATTTCTTCCATCAGCCCGTAGCAGGATTTTAAACGAGGGGCGCGTCACGGAGCCATAAGTAAAAACTAACGAGAATTCCGGGCAGATGAATGGAAACAATGAGCTCGTTTCGATGTAAAAAAAAATCATTTATCTACATTCAACTAATGACCTTTGATACTTCGCCCGAGTCACCCAGCGCCATTTTAGTCGCTCTTAGATTCTTCGGACTTACAAATCAATTGCACCGTTTTTACGTATATATATAAAACGAGTTCTGAACATTTCGAAATTGGAAAACGTTGCTGCATAATGCGTCTCCCTTTCTACCCGAGTGCCACTAAACCGCAACACTTGCAAAACAGGGATATTCGAGTTATGATGCAGCAAAGTTTCATCGTTCATGTAACATTAATCGCAAGGCATCGTACGAAACGAAGTACATAATATTTCACTTATAAGGAATAAAATAGTCAGAATAATTAAATAAATTTTCTCTTTATTATCAGCTAACTACTAGCAAACATACTTAAAAATTCAAAGATCGTACATACTTCTATCATTTACAAGAACGAGTACGCATACCTCGCAATAAATACAATTCTCTAACCACAAAATTGAATATTTTATAAACGTTTATCGGCATTACACATTATTATGCCATACGTCACGTCGCAGGTAGGATTCGAATTGTGCGCCAGATTTATCTCGATGCATCTCGATTCGGTGGACCAATAGGGGAGCGCGCTCCCCACTCGACTAGCGCTGCTTCCCACGAGGCACGGCAGAGCGCGCTGCGGTAGGATTCAGGGCGGTTGTCGCTAGACAGTTGGGTCCGGCCAGTCAGTGGTTACGGGCTGACATGTTGGTGGTGTCTGAGTGATCGGTGACCGCGGCGAGACAGACGCGTGATTTTTCATGCGTTTTTGTGGCGTGTTCGATAGGATAAGTGTTTCCCGATCGCGACGATACATGTGAAGTGTCCAGTGAGACCAGAGGCTGCTGCTCGTGCCTGGTTTACCCGGCCCAGCAAACATGAGCTGGGGTACGGAGCTCTGGGTAAGTCTACTCTCCTCCCTATCTATCTATCTGTGTCTCCGTTGCTCTCGGACCGTCGCGATACACGCACACGCATACCACGGAGCAGCACGGTTGAACGGGCGAACGGGCGAACGCGTCGTGTGCCCGTCGAACGGCTGGCTCCGTTGTTTTCGCCAACGCGTAACAACGATATCCCCCCGAAAACCAGTTCACGGTGGCAAACCACTCACGGGAGTTTTGCCTTTGCGGTTGCTAGCCGCGGGCGACGTTCTTCTCTCCTTTGGTGTATCCCCTCTCCTCCCGTTCCCTGCCCGGGTGTACGTGTACTCATACTACTCATCGCTGTGTGCTCCTTCGCTTGCTTCCTTTCTCATGAAATCTTCGACGAATGCCGGCGCTACGGTGTGACAGTGACTTGTCATCTTACACGGTGCGTGAACCCAGCAGCTCGCGACAGCTCGGCCTCTTAGCACTCTAAACAGCGACCGTTCCTGCGCTCTCTTTTCTCGCACCTTGCCCGATATCACTCCTATCCGAGAAATAGTTACGCGGTGTGGTTTACCCGCGCCCTTACGGGCTTACCGAATTTCACGCTCGATCCTCCTACCCCGCTACGAGCTCTAGGGAAGCCACAACCGCGGTACGGTCGCAAGTGAACTTGTAGTGATTCGAGCAGGTGTACTCCGTTATCGGACGAAATTTCTTCCCGTCGTGATTCCGATTCGAGCAGGTGGATATGTACCGACAGCCACGGTCTTCCCAGAGAATCTTTACAACGCTCCCTTCTTCGATTTCATTCCATTTGCGGTCCCCTAACGTGTGTTACGAAAGTATTCACGCGCATCTACCGTCTGCGCGCACAGGACCCACGAGAATCGTGCCGCTCAACCTCGTCATCTTCCTTACTTTCTGTTCTCTATAAATAATTCATTCGCGCGTTCCGAGTCCCCGTTCGCCCCCCCCCCCCCCCACCCCCACCCCCCGCGATCTCTTTCCATCGTGCAGCTTCTCGGAACGCTGAACCACTCGACGTTCGATCTTTTCAAAGCCCTTAACCCTTCGCGTCCTGCGGCTGTCTGGAAGCGGTCAGTCCAACGGATCGAGGAAACTACTGTTTCTCGAGCCTACGATCACTCGCGCGACCACTCTGTCGCGTTCGGTGACGTCTCAGGATACGAGAGCCATTATCGCGCGATCCAGGCGCCGCGTATTTGAATACGTTGACCGTTGCGTGGCCACATTCTTTCCTAAATGCGTGAGGCTTGTTTAACGCATTATAAATATCGCGTACGCGTGCGCCACTATGTTACTTGCTTGCTGGAATATCGCTCGCGATGTTCCCTTGGAACACACGCGAAACGTCGGTGGTACTCGTTCGATAACTTGACTTTGAACGCGGTTCTATTGTTATCGCGACTGCTCGTTTCGGTGGCACGGATTGGAACGGCTCACGGACGCCCGGCGCGACAGAAGATCGCATTGAATCCTGCCTGTCGTCATCGTGTGTATTACGATTGATTGACGTTCCACTCGTGTTCCCCTGTGAATCATGATACAGGACGCGTTCATGTTTAACCGCTAACGGCCGCTCGCGGGGCATATGTACACGTACGACACGGGCGTGCCTCGCCATGCTCTTGACAGAGAAAGGGAGAACACCGAGGCTTGCGCTGCCTCGTCGATTCCACTGCGAATTGCCGTTTATCCGCGATGAGCATCCGCGACGCTTTTCCTCTATTTTTAAACGTCACGTGAAAATCCGTCGTTCCATCTGAAAGTGAGTTAAGTAATGGTACGATACATCCGTTTTAGCTGCTTTGTCCTCAATTACAGAGCGCAGCGTTTGTTGACAGTATGGGCATCGGCAATATGTTTGTCGCGCTGTTGACTCAACGATACTTTATCGGTTATTTGAGCAACTTGTCGATCTCTCTTGGCCCCTCCGCCACTTGTGCATTGTTACCCGTGACGTGCACTCGTGAGATTACATACTGCGCTCGTGGAAACAATCGAGTAGCAATATCTCATTAAATTACCGAGTTTGCTTCTTTTTGTGTTTGTATAGCATTGCAAGGAAAGCGTGGCTTTTCAGTTGGAGAATTTTAAAAGTATTTTCTTCGTAGCGCCACTATTTAGCAGCCACTTGACGGGCCACTTGTACAGACACATTGCGAGGACTACACTCAGCTAAGTTTGGTCGGCAGCGTGCGCATTAAGCTAACGTTAATCGTGAATTCCCTATCGCCCCGTGCGAGAGAACAATTAACGTAATCGCGTAGTGTGATTTATTGCTGGGAGCGTTAGATAAGCTGGCGATATCGCACGTATACAGATGTTTACAGCATTCTCAGTAACGAGACCTCGGTTTTGGAGCAGCGAATTCTTGCGCCAATGAGTACAGAAATTGTCGCGGGCATGTGGTTAATCGTCGTTTTAATTATCCATTGTGATGTTTATACAGCGTGAATTTATCTTTGCCCTTTGTCCTGTGACGAATTTCATCCGACCCATCTCGGACAAACATGTTTATTTTCCTTGCAATTGCGGCAAGAAATTATGATATTAAATCTGTTCCGATAACTACGAGTTATCAATTCACCCTACCACATTATAATCTTCTTATTAGGACCATTTAGAATCCTTTTGGTACTCCGGTTTGGAGTGAAACAAATCGGCGTTCAAGCTGCAGCAAAATATGATCGAACTCTGCGGAGTACGTAATATCCAGCCGCTCGAGTCACTTCTTGCAGAAATTCTTCAGATTTCTCTGGTAGATGGAGCCTTTCCTTGCACCCAGCTCGCCTCTAACACAATCGTTACGTGATACGCGCGCGAACGTGTCCCCGATCGAAATTTCTATCCGCCGCGAGTTTCCCGTTCACCTAAACGGATGGAAGCATTGGGTTCCGCGGGGAAATGGGAGTAAAACGACGTGGGCGGGAAAAGCGCGAAGGTTACGGAGCAATCGACTTACTTTCTCCGCTACGACGAAATCGGCAATTGCTTTCCTAGACGCGCACAGCGGCCGCCGTGCGTCGTCTCCTTCGCACTTTGAATTACAATCTCTCGCTGGGGGGGTGACGTAAAACTCAACGATTTCACCCGCCTGCTTCTCGTATCGATCATACCAACCAGCCTGACTCTTATTTCTTCCAATCAAAATTCTAATTATGTACCGCAGCGTCTTTCTTGGAAAAACCTACCGTCTCACTCGTTCCCATCGAGCTCGGAGTGATATTTTGAATTATCTCCGCGGATCTCGTGGTCCCAGTCCACTGTTGTTACTTGTAATTGATTATCTGCCGAGATATCACACCCCAAAGTAGAACTAGCCTCCGTTGTCTTCGATTAGTAACTCGTGACGTCAGTTTCTTGGGCAAGGTGCCTCAGTCGACGCGTTACTCGCGCTGAGTAATGGCTGGACAATAGAAGGTAGACGGTTTTCAGTGAGTTTCTAGTAGAGAAAGAAATCGAACGGTAAGAAAGGAACAAGGAGGTAAATTGCGCATTAGGCTGACAAGCAGGAGATCTCCAAACCGGAAATTTAAAGAATTATGAAACTTTGGGGGATATGCAGAGGATATATACATAGGTATTATGCAATTTTTTGTTACTACCCAAAGTAATACTAATAATAAGAATGCGTTTTAAGTCACTGAAAGGGGTGAAATTGATCCCTAAGGATTCGGATATTCTCCGATTTTATTTTACTTTACTTAAGATAGGTATTTCAGAATATAATTCTAACTTAATATCATTAAAAACACAACAACAACCAAAAACAGTGACTACCCCCTAGAAAACACTTCGCGACCCACAGGTTGGAATCACTGAATTTAACCTATGTTACGGAAGAGAAAATAAAAATATTTCTGTTGTTACTTGCGAACTATAAGAGGTAGAAAAAAGTTTTCAGGCAAAAGTTACTTCTTTTATTTTAAGTATCATTTGGTAACTTGTAGTTCGCGAGATATAACACAAAATCGGAAAACAGCCGGATTGTCAGGGGTGAATTTCACCCCCTTTCAGTGACCTTGGGCAGCAAAAAAAGTTTCATAATTATTGTTTTAATTTCCGGGTAGAAATCTTCCCATGTGAGAAGAAACTAAGCTCCGCTTCTTTCTCCGTTCCTCTATGTTACACTCCTTGCCCCCACGAAGCACTGTATCCCCTGATTGAGTTGCATCGTTCAGTGACCGAATCTCCCATTCACGAGGCGGACTTAACGAATCAGCCTTGCCCAAGGTCGCAGCCAACGAATTTCAAGCATCAGTCACCGATGACTCCGTATTTCTCGCTCGAAAGTCGCACGCGGTCCGCTGCGAGCGTAAATACGCCCGGCTCCGGCTATGTATGCCAGCGGATGATTTCACGGGTGGACATTCCTGGACGGTGGCTCAGCCGTTTGTCGCGCGGTCAGGTGCATTTCTTTGCTCGGAGCCCGGAGAAAGAGGAATCGCTTTCCCGGTGTTCCGATGGTGTCGAAAGAAGATCGTGCACGTCGGCAGGCCCCGTGGTCTAATGAACCGCGACCAGCGGAGGCGAAATTTTCGAGCGGTTCGAGCGCCGCGCGGAGCCTTTACGGGCAATTTGTCCGGGCAGCCGATAAATTGAGCGTAAACCGTTTAACAACGGGGGACGGAAAAACTTGACCGATTAAATTTCACACTTGTTGCTCGGCCACCGTCGATTCCCCTCTAATAATTCGCGGCTTTAATCGGGTCACTTCGAGATCGATTTTCCAAGGCGAGCTCGGTTTTCGGATCGTTTGATTTCGAGTAGCTGGGGGCAAGAGCAGGCATCGTCTTTCTAATTTTACACTCTGCGAAAATATATGAACGTGGATCGAGAATAACAGACGCGAGGTGTTGCTTGTATCGTTTATTTATTATACAGGCTCAATCGCATTGTGTAGCGCCGATATAATCGGGCACTCGAGCGGTATCGGTGTAAGTGCGTTCGAATCAGGTTGGAACTCTAAAAAAATCGACCGTCTATAAAAAGGAGGACGGAGATTAGTTGAGATAGAGTCGTTCGCAAATACTAGTACAAGGTAGAAAGTTTTCAATGGATCAGTCATAAATCTCGGATTAACGCTGGCTAACGTGAAGAAAGTGGAATTAATCGGAACGGGGTGGTGCCATTAGGATGATCGGCACGATACTTATACGGGGAAATGTTTGCGCGTAATGGTTTATTTATAGCATAATTACCGGCTACATACGTAGCGGCGAATCTGCCGGGTATCGTTCTTATCTCTCCTTATCGTTTACCTGTCGTTGGTTTCCTTTGGCCCGAGACACGGCTCCGTTATCTCCGCTCGACAGATAGCCGGTCTCCAGATCTCTTTCGCGTAATGCCTCTTTTCCGTCAAGGAGGAAAAATTCCCCCAGCGGATTTTATCCTCGAGAATGTCGAGTTCGTTAGGAGGCGACTTTGCGCGCTCGATACGTGGGCATTCTCGAGGACGAGAGCAGAAGCGAGGTGGGCACGATTTACGCCGGTCGGCGTGTAACGATTGTTCCTCTTCTTGGAGTACTCGTCGTGCTCGTATCTCGAGCGGTATCGCGTTCTCTATGACTGCAGCGGCCTTATCGAGAAGCACGATAACGAATGTATCCGAGTTAAATGCCTCGGGGGGGAGAAGGTGGACGATAACGACGGTAGGCTGGCGCGCAACTGTGACATTGCGCTTGTGGACCTTTCGAAAATAGGTAAAACGAAGGATTTCAGAGGCTTCGGTTCTTCGATTATTAGTGTGGGATCAGGAATTCGCATAAGAGAGAGTATGAAGTAAGAGATTTCGGAGGATCGACTTTGGTGGAGTCGGTTAGGTGGCTGACCAGTACGCCGAGGTTCCGCAAGATCGTGGGTTCGAGTCCCGCTGCCCCCAGGTTCGCTTCTTTCAAATTATAAAATATATTCCTACATTAGTAAGTACGTAAGGACGTTACTTGGGCAAGCTAAGGTGATAAAACGCAGTTGTTTTCGATGCCAAAATAAAATAATACCGTCAGTGAAAAACGGCAGAGTAAAAATATCTGGCAAAACCGTTTTCGATGAATTCTCCTCTTAACAGCGTCGGAGTCACCGTGGTCGCTATAATCCCGGCTTTATAGCAGATAAGGAAAACGAGTCGCGTCCGTTGGTGTTGAGACGCACAAAAAAAGGGCGTGTCTCGATGGATTACTCGGCACAATGGAATCCATGAATTGGGAATTTCGAGTGCGGAGTCTCGCGGTTCCCACGTTCCATGGACAATCCCGTAGCCACCAGCCCCCGAGCGCGGCCGAAGTAGAAGATGTTTGCATGATTACACGCTTTATGTCTCGCCCGTGTCCAGGAATTCTCTCATAGCCGATCCACGGACTCGAAACACCGTTGCTCGTCTGCAGGATCACGGTCACCAGCTGCTCGCCTTAATTGCATTCCATTAATATAATAGAAGTTATTAACTGGATACGCAGACGCGTCTTTCGAGGAAACGCTTACAACTTCCCTTCAAACAGAAGCTTCCCCTAAAGTCAGAGGAATGTTGAACCGATTCCTGTTGAATCTCTCCTCTCGGTGGGAGAGCCAGCAGATCCCCGGGATGGAATTTTAATCTCCTAGCTCGTAGGTTCATGCCAGGACCTTCTAATACCTCGGAAGAGCGGGGAGCACTGTTTGTCCAACAGCGTATTGGGAACAGTGGCCCCTTTGCTACGAAACCGGTGGATTGCCAAGCGAAACGTTCCCCTTTCTTCTGCTCGATATCTCACGGCCGCGCGGACGATTCTAGGGTTGCCAAAGCCTCTGTAAGCGGTCTCAGAGGCTTCTTCCTCTCGGCTCGTTCCGGTAGGCAGCGTTCCGTGCGATCGCTGCCGCTCGTTACCCGAGCCCGCCGGTTCCCGCTCATAGAATTTCGACTCGGGAGTTAAATATCGAGAGGTTCGGCGGCGCTGGGAGCCGCGCGGACGCCTCGCGGAGGTCGCCCAGGACCATCGTGAAGGTGGGGAACGGCGACGGGAAGAAAAATCCCCCTCGCCTGCTCGATGGAGGAGACGCTCCTTCTTCTTTCCTTAAGTAGCCTGTGTCCCTTTTGCAGCCGGTTTTCGCCGTGACGATGCTGTATACCGAGAGAGCGCATTTTTTCGAGGCGCAACGCTCGCGGCCTCGACACGCGAGCGAGAGGCACCGACCGGCTGCAACTCACACTTCGATTCTTTTCCTCCTGATCCCACTGGGTTCCTCCTCAAACTCCGAGCCCTTGGTGGCTCCTTTTCACGCAACTCTCCTCCTAGAAGCCCGTTGGCATAGAAGCACCCTTGGGATATGATTCGACGCTGCATTGGCGAGAGTAGATACACGCAGCTACAAGGTGTAGTTCAAGGAAAAGATAGAATAATCGTCCCGACGGGAAAACGAGTTACGTTGATGGTTCGACGCCAGCTGAAACTGGTCAGAGGAAAAGTTGGAAGGAACGACGATTTCCTTAATCACCTGCGCCGATCACGCGATTCCAGCGAATTCCGGTGCGCAGCTTTTCTACGGGCCTGCGCTAGAAAATAGATTAGCCGGGCAATTAAGCACTCGTTTGTGCGTCAAATATACATTAGCGAGTCGGGCAGGATGTACAATTAACCTTTGAGGAATCCTAACGATTTCGGAGTGCCTCGGACGATAACTCGTTGTATAAAAACTCTGAAGGATTGAGGAAAGAAAAGCAGAGGAAGGTGATGGGAAAGCCTAAACGATTTCTTCGTATCGAGTAGTTAGAACGCGGCCGTCTCGCCTCCCAAGAGGTTAGCGTTAGTAAAGCCAAGCTGAATCACTTGCAACGCATTTTATACTCTCTCTTCTTCGCTACACTCGTCACATCCAATTTCAATTTTCCCATTGCACAGCCAGCTGGAAATTTCAGTAGAAAATTGATTGTCCTCGAGATACACGGGCGGTTGTCCTCTGGACTTAATAGGACCAGGCGATTCGAAAATCGCCAGCGTGGAAACACCGAAAAGTATCGTTTTCAGCGGTCGACACCCACGAGGCGGCGGCCCTTCTCTCCTCTGCCCTCAAGTGGTCCGTGGGTTGCGCGGCGCGTAAAACGCACGCTCTCGCCAGTACGGTATTTATAGAGATTTGGCGCAATGCGTGGGTGGGGCAAGTTCGCGAGGCACACTCTCTTTCCCTCTCGTTGACGGTCGCGCGCACGCACCGTGTGCGTGGCCGCGAACAGAAACATAGTTGGCGGCCGTGCACAGGCCGGCGAAAATATATGCCGTGGCACTTGGAGGAGGCGCCTCGAGTATGCAACAGTTTCTGCGCGATGTCTGTCGGGATTGGAGCAGAGCTGCGCGAGATTAGCGCTTTCAGTGGCGCGGGGCCTTGATGGAATGCCCATTTAAATCGGAGGGGCCTGTTCTAGCGATTACCTCTGCGCAGGAAGATTTTGTATAAATAAGTTGAGGATTTGTGGAAGAGGAACTCCTTGCCTCGCTTGCTTTCGAAATAACATTCGGCGAATCTGACAGTGAGATGTTTTCCTGAAAGAAAAATTGTGGACAGGAAACACACCTTCGTCGCAGTGTTAAGGGGTCATGCTCAGTCAGGAGGCCGAAAAAAGGGTGATCTTTGGGAATTTTTTACTCGAAAGCTATAACACATTTCTCAAAAATTCTTTTTTCCTTTTAAAGATTGCATCTAGTACTGTGTATCGTAATTTTTTTTATTTCAAAATATTTATTAATAACAAAGTTATTGTGCATCTCTCAAAGGTCCTCTAAAAAAAGGCTTCTGCGGTGACCACTGCTGTTCGAAAGTCGATCATCTAAATTAAAAAATTCAAAAGAATTTACTTAGTATATTATATTATCTTGTCTTTGAACGAAGGATTTTTCGAAATATTGATTTGGGAAAAAATGGCGGATGTTTAAAGTAAAAGTTTCAATTTTCATCATAAATCGTGCCTGATTTTCGTCAATTAAAAGAAAACTAAGCATTGGATAAAAGAATCCTTCGTTCAAACACTAGTTTATTGTTCCTATAGTAAGCTTGTAAAATTTGAAGTAAATCGGTTGAATGGTTTTTTAAATATTTTGGTCACCGATTTTCAAAGAACCGTTCGAGTGATGGACAATAACTCAGTTATTGATAAATATTTTTAAATAAAAAAATTACGATGCACGGTACTAGATGCAATCCTTAAAAGGAAAAAAGTTTTTTTGAGAAATATGTTATAGCTTTTGAGTACAAAATTTCCAAAGACCACCCTTTTTTCGGCCTCCTGACTGAGCATGACCCCTTAAGGCGGATTCACACGTATCAGTTCCGTGACGGTTCAGTGTCGTCGTTGGCAATGGTCCCTGCTTCAGGACGAGTAAGGGGCCGTCCTTAAGGGGTTATGCCTACCTGCAAGGTCTGGAAAGCGAGTATTTTGGGGATTTTTGTTTAAATTTGAAGACATTTTTAAATAAACGGTTGTATATTCGAAAGTATATATATTTTAAAGTCCTTGTAAAGTGTCGAAGTTTGCACGATCCCTACACGACGTAGCAACCCTCGCGCAAAGTCAGGCCTCGCCCGTTAGCGAACCACATTTTCCCCGGCACGGTGAATGAATTTTTTCCCGCTAGACGGTCTACCGGTTGAACTTCCAGCCAATTAACTCCGACGTAATCGAATCGAAGCGAGAAATTTCATTCATTATTCCGCTCTCCCGTTTCTGGCAGCTTCTGTTAAAAACCATGCTCATGCGTAGCATTCGAGGCGAAGTGCGTCGATAATCCACTGATTCTTAACTGAAACTCAGCCAACTTACGCCGCGAGGTCCGATAAATCTAATGAGAGACCTTGCCCATCTTCAGTTGTTTTTTTTAAATGATAGACCAAAATCCAAGAATAACACTGTACAGGTTGGACCACTTCAACTATATTTGCAACAAAGATATGCGTAAAAATGTAAAGTAAGAAATTTCAAGTTCTTGCAGAAAACGACTTTTCTTTGTAAAATTGTGTCTTATTTGCGAGAAGAGATAGAAGGGTTTCTCCAGGGTGAAATGGAAGGGTCGTGAGTTGAGCTTTACGAAAAAAATACGCCAGATAGATTTGTTTCGAAAAGTGTAACTACTTCTATTAAAAGTATTATTATTCTGCTAGACCCTGTGTACTTGAGGGTTAACACTTTACAGTTCCCTTCTTGCTGCCCCAAAGAATTACCCCTCACGCGTCAGCATTCGTAACATTCTCAAAATTCGTCCATCCTTCGAATAAATTAAAGGGACCGCCGAAATTCTCGCTCTCACTACAGCCGAAGCAAACATTTATTAAACCCTCAACTGTATCGCTTTCCACGAGCGCGTAGACTCCACGTAGATGAAACGAAGGAGCGTCAAGGTAGCTGGGCGAGTTAATATATGCAGCCAGCGTTCGCGTGGCGGTCCGCTTGGCTTCGGCAATCAATAGCCCAGCTTGCAAATAAAATTCCGTGCAGAAGAGGTTCGCGGTCCTTCTCGCTACACCGCCCAAGGTGGACCGAGGCTGTGGTCTTCCGGTGCCCGAGCCGCGCCGCGGCTGGACCAGGGCGTAAAACCGCGTGCACGCGTCGATTAAAGCTGACCTGGTGGTCCACGCTTCGCCCTGACTTCGTACGGTCTCTCCTTGGTGGATATGGATCGATAGACGCGAAAAAGCCAGCTGCGCGCGTACCGAGTCCTCTAAGAAACACAGACGGATTATTGTCCCGGCGTGCACCGCGTCTTACCAGTTGCACCGTTTTCCTCCGGACCCTGTGAGATCCTCGTCGTATCGATTCGACTGGCTCCCTCGAGGAAATGACGGCAGACCCGGCGAGCTGTCTTCTTTTTAGAGACACTCCGTAATTGGCATATCGATTTCTAATGGAGACTTGGTTATATTAGGCGACTCTCCGAGGCGCGTGGCTTTCTTACCACAGGGTCCGGTGCCACGATTTGTCCAGTTCAGCCTGGGCGTTCGAAGATTTATAGGAATTCACTGGAAGAGCCTGGTAGTTTCGGCTCCCATCTGTTTCCACACTTTCCTATCCTCCCAAAGCATCTATCATATATTTCCCCCCCGAATACTTTCCATCGAGAGTCACGAAACGATGACCCCGAAACTTGTCGCTCGGCCGCCCATGCCTTCCACTCTGAAATTACGGTACACCGAGATTACGGCTTCCGTCCACTCGCGTGGGCAATCGATTTCGAGGTGGAACCATAGACTCCTCCTGGGCCCTCGTTTCCCGCGAACTTTGACATTTCGCTCGTGTAACCTGTTCGCGTTAGATTTCGGGGGAGACCGGGAATTTGGGGAACAGAGGTGTCAGGGGGCGATCGATGATGTCTGCGGAGCGTGTCTGCGATATGATGTCACCGTGCTCGCTTATGGTCGTGCCCGTTACACGGCCAGGATTCGGACGACCCGTTGTTTCGATTCCTTTCCCGCTTGGCCGCTCGGTTTTCTGCCTCGCCGTTCTCGTTATGCATGCACGTAACGTGCTCTTGCGTAAGGCGGAGGAACATGCGATTTTTTGTTTGTCCGCGACGCAATGCTGGCCGACCAACAACGAAAATCCCTGGGGTTCCGCGATCCATTCCAACCATTCCCTGTGAACATTCTGTACACCTTCTCTCTTGGTACACTTGTTCGCCGATCGGGAGTTGATTTTCCACGAGGGAAAGCTCCTTTTTGTAGGTGAAAAACAGAACCGCGGCTGTGGGACTCGAACCCAAGATCTCCGGGTCCGCTGCGCACTGGTCAGGCGCCTTACCAATTCCCCCAACGCCGCACAGTGGAACAAAGTGCAGTTTTTTGTCAGCTTCGTAGAACTTTTGATAGAAAGAAGAGAGAGAGAGAGAGATATGAATCTTTTTGGAGAATAAAGCTAAGATGTTGCAGAATAAGAGAAAAATATTGAAAATGTATAATAAACAAGTTTTATTTATTTATTTATGTTTGGCATTATAAATATATGTCAAAGGATTCTGAAGGGCGAGAAAAATTCTGCGTCCAGATTTGAATTTAGCGTATCGAAATCTGTAGGAAACGATATATAACAAATTAAGGAAAAGCTTGAGTCACACATTATACCGGAAAACCGCAATTTTCTTCGCAAATGTCAACTTTGACACAGATTTTCAAGATCAAAACTTGCTTGGCATACAAAAAAGTGAAGTTTGTCCCTTTATGCGTCGACTCTCCGATGTTACATGTTACTTTCTTTTGCGAACTCTGCTATGTAATACCGAAACCAACAGCCGTTCCCAAGGCCCAATGACATTTTGCAACGGTCGTAACCCCAAGCGCCCCGTTTCGAGAAAAGCGACCAGCGCAGCTGACACGCGCTCGTTCGCCGGTGCTCTTATCAGCGTCGCATCCTCCATTGATATCGAGGTTCAGATAACGTACCAGCACTCCCTCGAACGACTTTATTGTATATCCCGTTCTTGGAGCGGACGATGACGAATCGTGGCCGTGATTCACGCGAGTCTCCCGATTAAACGGTAAGAACGCGGAAAATCGGGATGAATCAGTCGGGGGCGGGCGATCGTATCGACTCTAGATAACGAGAGCCCTGACACCGCGCCAGAAGCTGTTCCTGGGGCGACGAGGAGGCTTCGAGGGTGCTCGTGGAGGCTTTCAGTAACGGGGATTTCGTCCACTTCAGCTGGAAAAATACTTAACGACGAATGTGCCGCAAACATTTCATTCACGTCACTCCAGCGACACAAAGGAGCCCCTGGGGGTCTTTGTTCCCGCTTCATGCCCATAAGGAAACCGTCGAGTTCGATCATTCGCTTGCCTCCGACGTGGTAATTAGTCGTCCCTTTAATCCGTTTGTAGAATCCGTTGAATAATATTCCTGAATCTCTGTCGAACTCGGAGCCGCCTGCTTTATCGAGTTCATATAATTCCAAGAAGCCTCTGCGAGGTCCCATTGAGATCCAGCACACCGAGGAGCCAGCCCCGCGCGCGACCGCTATTCCAGATTAGCATTCACCGTCTAGTTTTCACATTTCTCGGTCGCTCGGAGCCCAGAGTAATCCTATTTCGCGTCTCCGCGTGGATAATAGGGTCTTCCGTGGTTTTCTCGTGTCGCGAGGCTAGACCCCGCCGCGAATGGCCCGAGGAGGCGGAAAGGGACTCGAAGAAGCGGAAGAGACGCGTGTTGGATTGTTGCCGAAGAAGAAAAAGCTACTGTCGCCCGTGTCTACGAGCCAAGGGCCTGGAACAACCCCTGGAGAGGGGCTGGGGAGTTCTTTAGCCACCAACGGCGACGATAGCTCGCTCGTGTCCCCGGCCAGCTTTCCAACCGGTGGACGCACGGTGAAGTGCAGCAACTCGGAACGCGCAATCGTAGCTATGCAACGCGAATTAATTAGCACAGAATCACCGGAACATTTCGTTATTATCGCCGGACGCGGTCAACGACTCCCGCAGACCTTCACACTGTTTTTTCTCCCGCTGACAGATAACTCGAACGATCGCTAGCCAGTGCTGTCACTCAGCACCGTTGTCCTTTCGTTCTTGTCCCTCCGCTATTCACAGCTTTGGCAGGCATTGTCGCTGAGTGGACGAGTTTGCTCGTATCGCGCTAGCCATTTTAGTGGAAACGCAAGCTATCGTTCGCGCGTAAGTGGTCCGTTCGACGAGCGATATTTATTTGTTTTGTTCATGGGATATCCTATTAACCCTCGAATAATCGCAGCGGGAGCACCGTGCTCCATTTTCGTTTTAATGTCACATTGGGAATTACAGGATCACACATCCCGAATATTTCTCTCTCCCAAGCACCTTTTTTTATGCAGTGTCCTGTCTCGAAACTGTTCATTACCGGTCCATACGTGCAACCAATCGCAAAAATGTCTGCTCGGCTTCCACAAGCGCATTCTTTCAACTTCAGCAACTTACGCCGCTAATACTCTCATCTGGATGCGTTAGAAGCTTAATTTATCAGCTAGCCATTACCTAGCCCGACTCTCGACTCGCATACTTTACACGCTCGTGCAGTTGTAGAGCGCGTATCGAGCGAGAGTACCGCTTCTGTTTTTCCGCGGTATGCATCGCGTCGAGCAGGGACAGGGGTATTACTTGTAATGATCAATAAAGAGCCCGACGTTCCGCAGTTATTCCTCGGTGTAGGGTTTACGGGCGTTGCTGGCCGCGTCGAACGCCTATAAATAAACCGCCTCGTATGCCGCTCATTATGCGTATTGCTGATACCCACGTCTCCGTCCGTCTGTGCCCCGGCAGATAATCGGGAAGTCGTAGTACACGCGTAGCCGAAGGAGTAATCGCCGCGGGCGCGTATAGATGCTCCCGTTGCTCGGCGTTTATCGGCTCGACCTATTTCCCCGGTATCGCCGCCGCGCGATACCTTTGTACCCTCGGCTCGGCTCCGCGCAGACGTCCCGCAATTGCCAAGGCTCACCTCCGCCAGACGACGATGAATGGGGCTCGGCCCGCGGGACGCAAGGTCCTCGACCCTAGCCGCGGCGAGAAAAATATTAGCGTACTGATAAGTGCACCGATTAATTGCCGTCCGGGGCTTCTGTTCGGCGCGCGGTAGCGACAGACACTGGGCGCGACAATGATCGCTGACAAGCCGCAATGAATATCTACGAGCTGAATGATACCCTGGATTACCTTTGCTAGCGAAGTCGCAGCTGGGACTTTTATTGGCTCCGGAATGAGTTACGGGAGGGGTGTCCGCGTGGGAGGAGAGGACATTTGCATTTATAGGACAGTGGATTAATCGAAATGTAGGTTCAGCCGGGCGGTGTAGCCGAGACTCGTTTGCAGATACTATTCAGGAGACGAATTTCTCGGCACTCGAGATTAGCGCAATTGCAGTCCCTTTGTCCCTCAATTCATCCCTGTCGCGTGATTCTCCTCTCGATGCAGAGCTTACCCGTTGCTCCGCCAGCGTTAGCGCGAGGTAAGAGATAACGCGCGCGTGCATCTCGACCTAGGGCAACATTCCTGAGAATTCGCGGGTATTCCGAAACGACCTATCGCGCCAGATCTATTCCTCCTGCTCGCGACGCGTGCCACGATACGATCGCAGCCTCTAGAGTAAGCCTCGCGCTGTACACGGTTCAATAAACGCGGCGATATTACGCGAGCGCGAGTTTCTATCGCCGGAGATTCGGGGGGACTTTGTTTCTAGAGAGGGAAGCCTAGAATAATCGCTGACGTCGTGGCAGAACGTCCCAAGCCGAAGCATTTCAGGCCGCGTTTAGTCTTCGATATTGAAGCTTGACGGGAACTTAAGTGAAACGATCCCATTAGAGACGTTCGTGGAACTCGATAGCGTCGCGCATCACAGAATCGCCAGTGAATTCGCTGCTCGGCTCTTAATTAGGAAATCAAGGGTACGCCATTCATCATGAGCCAGCGCGGCGATTCATCCGCGATCGAGCCAGCACTCGCGCGAACGATTTATCGCGTCTATAAAAAGCTCAAGAGCGAGGATCTGCTGGCGGTTTAAAACTCGCGAGAAGTCTAGCTCCCGGTCAGCCTCGGAAAATGATCGAGCCCGAGGCGAGACCGATGCTGCTGGGTCTGTTTTCTGCTTTACAGCACGAGCCGTGGGTGCAGTATTTAGGCGAGTCAGGCGGAGAGGGCAGCCAACCTCGTCCTCGAAAGGTCACGAGGGAGGGAACGCAAGGCTGTTTGAATTTCGGCGACGAGAGCACTCGATCCTGTACCACCGTCTGCTGTTGCGAACATAAGCTCGAGGGTGCCTAATCCGGGAGTATTTTTTAAGCCGTCGAGGCCTTGCCCCGTATGCAGAAAACTAACGGAACTGGGGGTGCAGTTCTAAATCAGCCAATATGATGGATTTAATTAAACAAAGTAACTGTTCTCGCAAAACTTTTTTTTCTATCTCTCACAGATTATGAGTCACAAAATAAAATCGAAAAATAGCTGAATATTCAGGGATTAATATTTCACTCCCTTGAAGTGAATTTGGATAGCAAACAAAAGTTGCGTTGTAATCAGAAAGAAATCCCCTACGTAGTCACAAAGTTTCAGAATTTGTTCAACTTCCGGGTTCGGGGTCTTCCCTTGACGGTCTCTCTCAATCTACATTCTACGCGGTAAGGCAATAATGTGGGATCAGGAACCCCCATAAGAGAGAGTATGGAATAAGCGACCTCTGTGGTTCGACATTGGCGGAGTTGGCTAGGCGGCTGGCTAGTAAACCGAGAATCCGTGTAAGATCGCGGGTTCGAGTCTCGTCACTGTAATTATTCCAGCTGTAATTATTCGAGTAATTTTAAATACAAATAATTTTAAATACGAATAATTTCTTCGAATATTCGAATATTCGTTGCAATAAAAGGCAAGGTTCGCACCTCCTAGTCGATTCAACCAAGCCATCGAAAGCCGCTCCAAGACGATTCAACTCGTCGCGAGAGTTCAGTGATACAGCTGCACATGCACGCGGCTGATAATAAGTACAGTGATTCACTGGCGCTCGTTCATACAAATTGAAAGGAATAATGGTTCCAAAGTCATCATCTACTGGAAGTATCGTGCAACACGCGACGCTTTCACGTCGTAACTCAAAGCGCGCTATTTTCGAGGGACATCCGAATGCACCTTGAACGGTGCATCTGCCCAAAGGGGGGGACGATCGTTCGCGTAAGGTTGCATTAAAGACAACGACGCATTCCCAACACTTTCTGTCTTGTTGGTAGCCTTGCGCCGTGTATCCGTCAACGGGTCTCGCGACTCCACTGGCAATTAGTCTCTGCCGAGCTCGTCCTTTTTCCCTTTGCACGTTCAGTTATGCAGCGGCCCGAGCACGTTACACGTGCCCGCCCGTATGCACTATGCGCCGCACGGGGCACGGCGCTAGACGCGCACGTACGCCGGTTCAACGTTTCGTTCGCTTATTAAATGCAGCCCCCGTGTTTCGCCGGCTACTCGTTACCCTGCCCTGGCGAACGTGCGCCGCTACTGCTTGAGTGTCGCGTCGCTGTGTACGCTGCTACTTTCCACGCGGACGCGACTCGAGTGCTGCTGCCACCGTCTGTCAAAAGTTTGATCGTGCATAGCACGTTCCCGTGCCGCCGGTATCAGCTAGCAATGTCCACACTTGCAACCGATTGCCGTGCATTGCCCCATTTGTAGTGGGTATAAATGCTAGATAGGAAATCAATATTTAACGAGCGGTGACGTAGCGCCGGTGTACCTAGAGATTAACTCTTCCAAGTTTCTTCAGCTATTGGTCACCTATCCCAGATCCGAGCAGATAACCATGTTTGCCGAGCTTTCCATTATCGTGGCCCTGTGGGTAGCGACGATCGTTTTTGTTCTTTTGAATTACATACACGCGCACTCGTTCCCTCGCCCGGCGAATGTCTCTTCTGCTGATCGTCGCTGTCTGGCCCGTTCGTCACCCTCATTCGGCCTCTCTTTTTCCAGCGCAGGCTGGCCTGTGCTTCTGGCTCACTCTCTGTCGTGGGAGTCGCGTGAGCGTACAGAGAAATGCAGGATCGATAGGAGGGCGGCGGAGGGCGTGTAACCACCCCAGCGCGCGATTTCGTGACTCATAATACACACTTGTTCGAGTCCGCAGGGCCTTTCTCCACCGTGTGGCCTCTTGTCTCGCGACTATTTTCATAGGAACACTCTTTTGCACGCTCGCTAGCATCCACGGGGACCTAGCTATTGATTTTCCCCACCGGCACCACGCGTCTTTCCTCGGCTTTCCCGGCAACCCGAGCTTTACTCGCTCTCGGCGAATTAATTAGCGCCCGGGCCACTCTTCCGCTCGGCCTTTTTGCACGCTTTTGGTACACCGCGCGCGATTCTCTGCTCCTTTGGGGAGAACTGAAAGAGTTTTTATTAATCGAACGGTGGCTTCAGGGTTGAAGCGATTCTCCTCGGGGCAATTATAGTTTAACATAATCTTGGGTGCGCGTATGAAATTTCGCCGTAATTATTGAGGAGTCGAAATGGCGAATGAAGTAACTAAGTGCCAAAGAAATACAAAATCATTCTTTTAGTGGAAAAGGATGTCAAGTGTTTAAAGATAGTACATTTTTCAAGTAACTCGATACATTTGTCACCATTTATTTCCCCTTGAAATCTATGAATGTAGCGAGCGCTGAAAGTACACGGCAAACACTTGATCGATGACTTACGTTTTCAACCCGATTTTCAGTAAATATTGTCTTACAATTAAAGGAAATATTGACCACTCGGCATACAATTTTAAACAAAATTAGGTTTATTCTGATAAAACAAATAATATAATAGTAGCTCTTTTATGTTAGGTGATCCCGGACTTAGTCTAATACCTAAGTGCCGAAATTCAGAAAAGCACATTTTTACTTTATACTGAAATATTTCACTTCCGGCACTACATCGTTTGCCATTTCAGCTCCTCAATGCCCACACGTCCTACAATTCTGTGTAATTTGGATAGAGAATACTAGCATGCCGGCGAAAAATTCCGAGCACCCTTTGAGGATCGCCTCGAAACTCTGGCAAGCCTGTCGAAGCTAAAATAAAAAGGGAAGTAGCCAGATGCCAATTGGAGCAGGTGCACCGACAAAGGTACCTGCGTGCGCATAATGGAAAGCCCGGACTTATCTCCAGGGGAGACGACCTAACCGACCTGAATAGGCAAGGTTAGGTGGGCGTGCAAGTGCACCTCTTTGGAAATGGTCGGGGCCAGAGTGAGTCATAGGGCGGCGGGGGCGCGTTTTCCATCTATCGACCTGCGGCGGCACAGAAAACGCAGGATTGGTCGCGATGGGGGAAAGCTGCTGATTCAAACGGGGCTATTGCTCGGACTGGCAATCGATTCCTGATAATGGACTATAATTTCACTCGCGTCCTACCGGCTGATAATCGAATAGGTCTGAAGCTCTTCTCATCGCTCGAAGGAGTATAGACGGCTGAGAAAGGATCTCTACCCTGGCGACCAACTTTTCCAAGGGGATAGTTTGTTTCTTTTGCACGTTACTGCTCGGACTCTGTGTATATACTCGATAAAAGGGATATAGGTAATCCACTTAGCAAGCAACGGTATAGAATGTAACTAGAAACGGTAATTTTACTATTTTATTACGCGAAAATTTATTTCTTCATTTCTTTATTTCTTTATTTCTACGGGAAACCCTGAGGTACACAGAGAACGGAGAAAACCAGTAGAGGACTAATACATAAAAGTAGAAACACAAAAATGAAAAGTAGATAGAAAATAAGCAAAATAAAACAAAATACAATGAAAGTAAATAGAAGGTAACGAGAATTGTTAACCGCCTCAAAATTCTCATAGAAGCAGCCATGCTCTTACTTCATCCACTATAAATCCTATCGGACTTTTATTCTCCCATGCTTCGATTACCGCAATGCATCCTGTTCGCAGCGCAAGGCATTTCCTTTATCACCGTTTTTCACGTAATATCCGTGTTTTCTCCGATAAGCGGTTCGCGTCGGGCCCGATAATTAGGCCGTCGATATCCGCGCGGCGTGAAAATTAAATCGCCTGCCCATACAGATTGCAACGGCGAGGGGTTCGCGGGGTAAAGAGCGAAATGATAGGTTTTCCCGTTCTCCGCGTTCGAAAGTCGGAGTTCGGCTATCGGCTACCGGTTCTCCGTTATTCCGCTGAAAATTACGCGTGCGCGGTTATCAGAATGGGAAAGTTCTCGACCGAGCCGGGCGAGAAAAATGCGTTTCCCTGGAAATGGCGTGGATCGATGCCCCCACCGGGACGTGTACGACTGTGATATCTAATTCAAGCGTCGTATCGATGCACGGCGTGGTATCGTATCGCCGTGCGTGCGTGTGGAGCGACGCTGGTGCCGGTATAATGCGATACTTTACTGGACGGTGCCCGATTAGTTTCCATTTGCCAGGCGAGCTCGATCCGTGGTCGCGGAATCGCTGCCCGCTTTCGACAGAGCCTGGCGATCTTGACCTCCGGCTAGCGTGTCGTGAATTTTCTACCATTTCGGGGCTCCCTATCTCGGGTCGATAATGGAGGCAATAAGCTACACTATGCTACATCAGTAAATGTCCCCCTGATTCATTGTTTTGCTTTAGGTAGTACGAAGAGGGGGGGTTTAATCGAGCAGCTTGTTGAAACGAACGATCATGAACCTCAATTAATTAAGCCCCATACGCGCCATTCGATGACTCGTCCACCTTCGGTCGAGCCATACGATAAGAAGTAATTACCTTAATGCGCCGGAGAGGCCAGGTATATCCTGAGCGCGCGTGACATCGATGCGTCACGAGATCTCGTTTCGCTTTTTTCCTCCCGCGAGGTGGATCTCTGAAAAGGAAAGAGCCCCGACCGGCGGGTGCACGCGCGTCTCCCCAGCCTCTCTCACAATCAGTGCGTGGCCCTTGAATGGCTACTTGCTGGAAATGAAAGTAACGCGTTTCGAATGCCAGCAATAGGCGACCCGATCGACTTGTCTTTCTATCTCCCTCTGCCAGCCTCCTTCTCCGAACACGATCCCAGCGAGCGCTGGAGCTCGATTTGTCCTTAAGCCGCGGCTAGTAGCGTAAATGTTGAAAGACAGGATCGTCCTTGAACGATAAAGCTCGCTACATTCCGCGGCTCCGCTTACGGCGAGCGTGGCGCTGTCCCCACAGAATTAACAGTTCCCCAGATTCTCCTCCGTGAATCTATGAAACGTGAGCTGGGCATCCTGCGTAATCGTATTGTGCCACTTGATGAATGAATCGATCCACCAATTACTCACGTTCCACTCTTATCGTGCGCAGCGTTGAAACATTTACGACCTCATTCATGGGAACAAAGGGTGCTCGATATCGGAACGTTATCATATCCCGGAGCGAATGTTTGATCCGTCCTCGTGCAGGCACGCGTGCCTCGAGCTTCCCGAAGGATATTCGAACCCCCCAGGTCGAAGAGCGTAAGGGGTCACCTTTAAATTATACAAGACTTTCTGGAGGAGGAGCTCACGAATTTCTTACGTTTTCTTACAAGGAAGAAGAGGGAGCGAGGTAGCGTCTTGCGTAATAGTTTTTTAACCTACTTTTCAATATGAAACCTTTAAAAAGAATTTAATAACTGAAGAAATGAAATGTATAAATATTAAGTAAGGAAGAGGGGAGGCAGTTGGAATATAAGATCTTACGAATTCTTATATTTGGGGCAGGAGCGGGTAAGAAATCGCCAAAATTACCCTTACGTACTTTAAGAACGGCCCCCAATCAGAGATGGGCAAAATCTTTATCTAAACAAATATTTCAAATACCTAATAAAAGATAAAAAATTATTCCAGGCTCCAAAAGTTCAAGTCATCTTTTCACGAATTTTTTATCTTTTACTTGTTATCTCACATTTTTCTTTACATAACAATTTGCCCGTCTTTGCCCCTAATGGACTTTCGAACAGCCGGCTACACTCGCCCCGGCGCGGCCCGCTCCATTCAGAATCGTCGGCCGAAATCTGAATGGAAAATGGAGCCGGCGGAGGAAAAGGAGCGAGTCGGGGCTGGCCGCGTGTAACAAGCGTTTCGCGAATCGCGATTCATAAGGCCGATAAAAGGCGGAGAGGCTATGGCCTCTGCTGGTCGGGCCGCGCACGTTGTCGCAACTCGACAGCCGCGAGTCCAGTTTCACTTTTCGTGGCGAGCCGCTAAACGGCCAGAAATCTTTCCACCGTCGACCATTGCTGCCTTGCGAAACGCCTCATTGTCTCGCGCTGTATAGGCACGCGTGTCAGCAGGTACCTAGCAGTCACCGACCGCGATGGATATACCATCGACCGCCTTCGTTATCGGAAAGACCTCTCTCTTTCCTCCGGCAGGCGATAATTCGGACGACAGAAACGTCCTCGAGCGCGCGCCGCCAGCTTCTTGCAACTCCTCGGTGGAACTTTGAGGGACTTTCCTCAGGCGACGAGAGTTTAGAATAGCTTTTGTTTCGTAGACACAACGAAGCTACGGGTTTCTAATTTGATTCGGTGTGTTTCTGTTGCAGGACCAGTTCGAGAATCTATCCCTGCACACGCAAAAGGGGATAGAGTTCCTCGAGAGGTATGGCCACTTCATCCGCGACCGATGCGCCATCGAAGTGGAGTACGCCGCGAAACTTAGGTGAGATATTAGAATGCGGTGGTTTTCGGTATTATCGGTATATCAGTGGGAAAGATTGAAGGCGGGGAAGTTGGGATTTGCCGGTAAATCCTGGCGTTTACCACTACGGGACGGTTGAAGGTAGAAGTACAAAATATCGCAGAAAATATTGGCAACTTAAGACGAGAAGTGTCCTAAGGAATGCCAACCTGATCCGCATTTAAGCTGGAAGTTCAAATATTTTATTTCAAGTAAATTCTACTCACAAGGGAACATGTCGTACCCGCACATACCGATTTTGACGAGACTCTGCAGGCTTCCAGAATAGGGGTGAAAAAGGCCCCTGAAGTTGAGGGTCGAAAACATATTTTCTGATATATTCTAAAAACTTGTTTTTAAAAAACTCACGCTTAAAAAAATATTGTCCTACGCCTAATAGTCCTCGAGATGTTGCAGAAAATTTGTTTCCGACCCCCAAGGTTAGGGGCTCTTTTCACCCCTTCAACATGCACGATGGCCAATAACAAAAATACATGTCAAATATTTTTCTGCAAATCTACAATCTCATCAAAATCGGCGTGTACGGGTTCGATATGTTTGATTGTTAGCAAAATTAACTCAGTAAATTCTAAGATTCACTCGCAAATTCCACGATTCCCCAGTCTTCGAAGTTTTACGGCAAGACATAGTCCGCCGGAGTATTTGTGATAAGGTCGCCGGCAGGCACGCCTTTTCTTGCGCGTACAAGTTAACAAAGGGCGGTGTATCCGAGGTTAACGATTTCAATGGGACATCCTGTATAATGAGAGTGTCTCACGCACCCCATCGAGTTCACGGACACGAGATGTAGCCGGTAATATTGTATTAAAAGGCCCCCTTGTTTGTTCCGTGAATGCCGTCTACTGTTGCACACTTTTGTCTCCTACCGGGTGTCTCGAAACCCCCTGGAAACCCGTAGCTCTCCATTTCCACATAGAAATCAATGAATCGATCTTCATTCAGTCACCTCGAAATAATACACTTTCCATTTCACTATTATTCGATCTAATTGTCCAGAGGGCAGACAATCGTTGTCCTTCCACGCTTTCCAAGAAGGCCAAGCGATCGATCGCTCGCGGCGCGTCCCAGATTGAAATCGCGTGGATATTTCAAGCGTTCCTTTGTCGCGCCCTGTATCGCGCCTCGCGATCGAAACTGTACGCGCACGTTGGACGTGTGAGAGGCGGCGATTCCTTTCCAGTCTGCTTGTACCTTGCCGATTAATTGCCACGAAACGTGTTATCGTTGCCCCTTAATCGAACCGCGCCGAGAGAAACGATTCCGCGTGCTCGTCACACGTCTATCCACGGGCACGTTCGTTCCACTGCATATGAATTATCGCGAGCACGTTCCTCAGGGCCTTAATGCGCCGTAATTTCTGCGATACACGCTCGTGTTACTTGTGTTACAAATAGAGTGCCGTTTACCGCGTGGCTGTTTCCCTCGGCGCACCGTTGATTTTCATCAGAGGCATTCCTAGCCGCGCCGAACACTCGCGTCCATTCAATCCAGCGCGCTCAGTTTCATCGGGTTTCTCCGGTGGGTAACTGGTTCAGTGTTCGACGAATTCTCCGACGATTATCGAGATCCACTGGGAGAGCTTTAAGCCTGTGTTGGGAAAGCTGAGCTTTCTACGTTTCGGGATAAGTGAATTGGACCTGGAAAGGGGTTTTTAAGTTGATAATGAAATTGTTAAATGGTAAGTTGGGTGTGTAAAAGGGAATTAAAGGCGTCGAGTAAGGAACAGATTTATTTAAGCTTCGGATGGTAACCCAGGCCCAGTGAATGGCAGACGAGTGGCTTCGAAAATAGCTTTTCCGATCTGACACGTATTGCCACGGGTTTAGACGGGACACGGTTCTTGGTATTTTAGAAATCGTTTTCACCAACGTTTTCCGGCTCCGGAGCACGTTAAGGCCGGCAACGTATGGTTGATCTGGTATCAAGGACAAGTCAACTTCCGGATGATAGTGTATTTAGAAGCCGGCACACATTTATCGCTCCGCTCCTGGCCCGACGTTGCGAATTAGAATTACTTGGCCAGCGTATCCATTCTATATAGCCACTTTATTTTGCAGAAGCTGTATTCTCATTTCTTCTGCAAGTTCCCGTGTTCCTTTTAACGTTAAACCTACCGACACTGCATGCGTGCTTAAGAAAAATTTATATTGTTTACAATTGAACGTAGATAATAGTCAGTTTGGTACCGAATCTAAAAGTAGAATTTCTCGGAGGAGATTTGGTGGAGCAACCGAAAAATTCCCCCTGTCCCTGTGGCATTTCAGTTTTATGGCTAATGCAACTTCTTTCCAGCTCCTAGTACAATGTATACTGTTGCTATGAAACATTGTTTCATCCATTCACGCGCGTAACTTGATAGCGCAATGCAACAAAGGGGCTCATTCCGCTTTCAGTTGGCCATGCCACATTTTGATAGCCTCTCTTTTGTACCGATTGTATCGGTTTAGAAGAGTAAACATCATAAATCTTTCGACCAGTCAAATTAACCGGTGAACGGTCAAAAGTATTCGGACACCCTTTAAAGCAGAATAAATGCTTTAAAATTGGTCCAAACGACTTGGGTTTTTTTGAGAAGCTAGAAAAATTAGTTTGCTAGGTGACACGTTTCATTGTTTTGAAAGAAATTGCAATTGGTCGGAGTAGCAAAGAAAATAGTGAAGGCCGTTTCTTCAACTTTTTTTTATCTAAGACTGTAATGAAAATTTAAAAATCTCGTTTGCAGATTTAAGTAAGTTGTATGCACGTTGAAAATTTCTAGTATATTTTAAGAAAAGTGGCAACGTTCTGATAACTTTATATGTGGGAAATGGTTCACAAAAGTTTGAAGACGGTCGATTTGATCAGTGTGATAGGTTTAGTGTTACCAATCTATAAAATATACAGCTTTGAATCTCGATTCAGCTGGAAAATACCGCAAGACCACGAGGACGCTGAGAATGGAGGTGACATTTAAAACAGCGATTTTTCCACGCTTCCAGAGACTTATTCCCTCCTTAAATGGCCAGTGACGTTGCACGGTCATTTCCAGCCTATCGCAGGTGCCCCGGTGCACGTGCATCAGTAATCTCGTTTCGTTTCTGATTGCAGACGTCTCGTGAAGAGCTATCAGCCGAAGAAGAAGGAGGAGGAGGATTATCAGTGAGTATGAGCCAACCTAGAAAGCGTAATACCGGATCCACGGCTCGGCAGTGATGTTCCCTCCGCGCCCAGCAGCGCTTCAAAATAATAATTCCCACTTCGAGGTCCATCCCTCTCCTATTACTTCCGTTCCGACGCGTAAATCACGTTTTAATAGGCGATCTCCGCGGCGAAAGACAAACGATCCCTATCGGAGAGTATAACGGGCTCGTTTTCCCCAGCTGGCAGTCGGCCCATTTTTCAGCCGTTCCGTTTCTTTTGCCGCGATATTCGTTTTCCCCGGCCGGCGAGTTTCGATTTCCCTGGCAACGAGCTCTCTAGCGCGGAGGTTTCGCCAGGCGGTTTCAACGGCGACAAGTGTCCGTCGATGGGAAAGCAAGGTCTAGCGTTGATGGCTCCTAGAACGGAGGACCCAGCGTTCCACGCGGCAACGGGAAACAGTAGCGGCTAATCTCTTATCGGTAGACGCGTGGGTTGGTCGCTTTATAAGTTCAGCAACTTGCCGGCCGGCCTACGGCTCGGGCTCGTCTTTCCTCGCAATCACATTCGCTCTCTCCTCTCCTCTCCTCGCATCGCGTGGGCCGTGGTTTAACGATCCCCCCGCCCCGGCCGTGCCTGAAATCCAGGCACGATCTATCGAGGTATCGAGATTTGTCTATACGCGCAGGTACAGCCCGTGCAGGGCGTTCAAGATGGAGCTGAACGAGGTGAACGATCAGGCGGGCCAGAGGGAGGTGATCGCGGAGAACCTGCAGGCGAACGTGCTGAGGGAGTTGAACATCCTCGTGAAGGACTTCAAGGAGGATCGGAAGAAGTACCTGCAGGAGGGCGCCAGATTGATGACGACCCTGACCGGGCAGATCGGGAATCTGGAGCGCGCCAGGAAGGCCTACGAGAAGGCCTTCCGCGAGGCGGAGAGATCCGTGGAGAACTATCAGAGGGCGGACGCCGATCTGAATCTATCCAGAGCGGAAGTACGTGGACGGGCCTCTCGCGGCCGTGCATATCAGCGCGGCGGCTCGCTCATCGCCGCCCCGAGAACCGAAATTCATACTATACGAGGGGAGGTCACCACCTGGACGCGAGACGTCTTTGCTATCTAAGAGGACTTCAGATTGTTGCCGCTAAAGCATTTCTCGATTATCTTATTCTGTTTCCGTCCGACGGACAGGCCATAGTATTCTAGGAATGGCTTGCGCATGTCAACCCTCCCCCACTCACGCATCAAACCAGTTGTTGACCTACCCCCGTTAGGTGAACACATTAAGCTAGCGGTCGCCCCTGCTTTCTCAACCTTCATGCGCTCCATTCATACCCAGGTGGAGAAGCAGAGGATGAACATGACGCTCAAGACACAGCAGAGCGAGGAGGCCAAGACCGAGTACGCCAACCAGCTGCAGAAGACAAACGACATGCAGACGCTGCATTATCACACGGCCATGCCAGAAGTGTTCCAGCACCTTCAGGTAATTGTATCGGCTAGCCTTGAGACCCATCTACCTTGACACCTACCGTCGCAGCTTTCATTCTAATGCTTGCCTCTTCTAGCAACGAGCACCTTGATCTTTACCATTCTTACTGACGCCTGGCCGTTTATTACAGGAGCTGGACGAGAAGAGAATAAAGAACATGAGAAACTACATGCTGAAGTCCGTGGAGATAGAGCGAGCGGTGGCGCCGATAATCGCCCAGTGCCTGGAAGGCATCGAGAAGGCGGCGAACGAGATCAACGAGAAGGAGGACACGCTGCTGGTGATCGAGCGTTACAAAAGCGGCTTCCAGCCGCCCGGAGACTTCCCGTTCGAGGACCTCTCGGTGGCGAAAACGTACGACAGCAATAGTCAATTGTCGCAGCCGGTGATGCAGCCCATACACAATCACCTGACGGCGAAGGGCACCGTTTCCGGTGGCAAGATCAAGAAGAGGGTCGGCCTCTTCGGCATATTCAGCAGCAACAAGGTAAATGTTGTTCGTCCACGGCATTCCGGGGCCGTAGGTCTCCTCCAATTGTGTCACGAATCCACGACTGTGTGAACCGAGCTCCATCCTCCTCTCACCGTCAATGCATCGCGAACGCACGCGATGCAAGGACCATACACAGCCACGACATGCACGACGCGATCCCCGGTGTCCCTCTCTTCTCGTCGTTTCCCTTTTTGTTTCTCAATGTGAATATATTATCGTTTCGAATGCGTATTTGCATCGTCGCTGGTCGAACAGACCCGGCATTATGCGCGCGCCGTGTAATCGTTACCCGCCAAAGCGACTTCGTTCGCGGTTTTGAAAATGAAACGTCAGATCGCCGAGTCGCAAGCATAATTTATCTTTCTTCTGTACTTTCTATTAATTTTGGTGGATGGTTCGATCTGCCTGCGGTCTCTTATTCCGATCCGCCCGTGGACTGTGAATTTGGATGCCGTTGCACTTAGTAAGTACGTTATAGATCGCTTGCTCGCTTGAACAGTGTGCCAGCGCACCAGCAAACATTACTGCATCCGAGTATAGAGGCCGATGCGCGTGTCGCCAGACGAGACGTGCATTGCTTTGTGTCGGCCGAGTACAAACTCAGACGGCCGCGAGGGTGTTCGAACGGTTCACGCGCGATGCCATTGGCGAAGGAATAGAATACGTAATGCGTAGACCACTGTGCGTACTGTCGCGGACGTTCCCACTGAGTTTCTACTCAACGCCACCGCCTGAGATCGTTACCGATCCATTCGCTGAATGACATGCTTTTGGAATTTGTTTCATGCGAACGACAGAAGTTGGTCGAGGTGTGCATAGCTTTAAAGGTCTGTCCTTCTATTTACAATCCCCCGTTGTCTTTACTTCAAAACGGCCCATTCTGATCCCACGGGATCCGTGCGATACACTTTTCTTTCTTCTTTTTTTTTTCAATGCGAATCTCTTCTCCACTGGTAGTTTCTTGAGCTACGAGCGCGCTCGCAACAGCGACGCATAACAATGGCGAGCGTTGAGTTTCTGTGTTCTCTAACGTAGAAATTAACTCGCGTACCCGTCAACTATCGCGTGCTTACTTCTCCTTCGGTATCTATCTAGCGTGGCGCGTGAGTCTCCATGTACTAAACTCCAACGATTGCAGAATAACGTGCCCGGGTATGGCGACGGCGCGAAGGAGGACTGCAGCGATCTACCGCCGAACCAGCGCAAAAAGAGGCTGCAGCAGAGGCTCGACGAGATCCAGGCGAAGATCCAGCAGGAGACCGCTGCGAGGGACGGTCTGATGAAAATGAAGGGCGTGTACGAGCAGAACCCAGCGCTAGGGGATCCTATGAGCATAGAGGGGCAACTGAATCAATCGAGCAACAAGCTGGACAAACTCGGCGCCGAGCTGGCAAAGTTCCAGGGATATCTCGAAGAAGCGATGCGCGCTGGCGTCAGTCTGTCCAGGTGACCTTGCTGACTACGTAGACTCTCTACTTACAAGGGGAAATCAGGCCCTGGACGAGTGGTTTTCTTAGATATAATAGAACGTAGGAACCGATAAGAGTGTACAGAGGTCTTGGAATGTTAGTTGATAGAACGCTGGTCCGGGTCGTGACATTCTCTGGTTAAGATTCGTGGTAATTGTACGATGAAAATCTTGCAGCCCCAGTCAAGCACCACGGAAACCAACCAGTAACGGCTCAGCGACGAGACCGTTGAGTTCAAGAAGATCCAGTCATTCAGGAGGAGAGGAGAGCCTGTCGAGATCGGCGTCCGATTCCAGCGTGAGCAACGCGAACGCTAACCAACCTATGCACAAGAAGAGTGCTCCGGGCACGCCGCAACCCACGCACGGGTAAGTTCTAATTGATAGTTGCCTGCGTTTCGGATCGTCTCGCGGACTTGTTTGGCTCAGGATCCGAGACGGTGCAGAGGTTCCCCTCTTCCCTCCCCCGTTTCGTTTCTCTTCTTTCTCCTTTTCGTTAAACGGAAGGATCGTAGCGATAATTGCGAGCCTCTGAACCCGTATAAATACAGATGAGAATTTTTAACTAGACCAATTAGACACGCTTTTCGCTTTACGGTACTGATGCACAGTTCCACGAATAGCCCGGAATCTGGTCTCGGGGAATCGAGGACGTCTCTTCCTGGCAGCGGCGGCGAGGAGTATTACGTCGACGAGATCGACGCCCAGCCACCATTGGGAACGTGCAGGGCACTTTATCCCTTCGATGGTATGTGCTGCGGGCCAATGATATTCCTCTCCTTCGTTCTCTCGCTTTAGAATGGTAGATGGTACATTTGAGATTCTGTGTTTGCAGCGACCAGCGAGGGCTCCATACCGATGTACGACGGAGAGGAGCTGTACATGATCGAGCTGGACCAAGGGGACGGCTGGACGCGGGTCAGGCGCATCTCTCAACCGATCGAGGGCTTCGTACCGACATCTTACATAGAGTGTCATCTTTATAACACTTAGCCACTTCCATTGGGACATTGAACGATTACGAAGTGGAGAGATTTCAGGGACGGCGCTATCAGTTCAATACGGTACATTGGACGGCGAAGGATAGCAACCTTATGAGATTTCATGATCATCGAGGGTGTTGTGTTGGTTGATTGGCGCAGGATTTCAGGACAGTCAGTTGTTGAATCGTGGGCCTAAAGTGTTACTAAACGATTTCGTACGAACGAAAATTAACAATGTGCCAACCGGTTCGACATTTGGTAATGTCTGCTCGTCGAACGTTTAGTCAATTACGCCCAGCACGCTTCCCTCTGTTCTCCGTCAGCTTATCGAACAAGGAGCAACGGAAATGAGTGGGCGAGCTTTCACGTTTTTTTGGGGGGGGAGATCTAGCGAAGTATGGTCGCGATGTTCCGCTCGATTCAATTCTGAATAGGATAATTAAGATCGCTACAATTAATTAGGAATGATGTTATATATCCAACCGCGTAAAGAGGGGCTCGGTAACGATCGTGCGTGCTAAATATCTGGTTCGGCACGGTCTTCTGTGGAGCGGCATCCTTGATCACTCGATGGCCCTGATTAATGTGCCTCTGTACTGTATTCGTGCGCAAGCGAGACGATTTGCAACTACGTTGAAAGAAAGTAACAGAAAGATACTTGTCATGTATGTAATACGCGCTCCGCCTACACGTCACACAGAAAATTCGCGATTGTTGTGTAACCGCACGAGAGTCTTGTCCGCCCGTTCTCTTTCAGCGTCGACTCGATTGTAAAGCGGCTGATTCACGGACGATTCGCGCGCTATCTTCGCGGACGGCCAAGAAACCGATCTGTCTCTTAATGTTGTTCTTTTTTTAATTTCTCTCTTTATTTTTTACTTGTAATGTAATGCATGTACAAAGAGACAGATGACGGAAATGCATCGTTCGTGGGAGCGTATCGATGCCCGTTTCTGGCCTCTGCTGAAGATAAAAAGGTGACGGCGCTATTTTACAATCCGTTTCGATCGTTTCACTCGTCTGAATCCGCTGCATTCTAGTTTCTTAACCGACGTCTTCGTGCGAAACGCGAGTGAGAAAGAAAGGACGGCGATTAGGTGGTGCTCTGTACAGCAAGTATATTGCGGAGATTTTTTGGTCAGCTCAGTTTTGTTTATGACGTTGCCTGATGATGTGAGTTTAGTTAGAATACATTTGTGTACATACTGCAAGGGATATGGGAGGAAGAACGAAGCGAGTGGTACGTGTGCGAGTGCCAGATGTATCATGCGAAGCGACGCATTCCCTTCCACGTTTGTGAGTAATAAGTGCGAAGCAGTGGCGTTTACATTTTTGCTTTTTTTCTTTCCCGAAAGAGAGAAACGCCCCTGGTCTCCACGTTATTGGAAGGAAATCTGAGCTTCGATGTTACAAAAGCCTAGATTCGTCCTAGATTCGATTGCGATGTATCGAAAACGTGTAGTCGTATATATTCTCGCGTATTAAAAATATGTATATGTATATAATTATATATATATATATATATAACATACTATAATCACTCATTAAAAAAATGTAGCTTCGGTATATAAGACACGCAGGTACACGCGAAAGCGAGAGAAAAAGGATCGGTGGCCCCCTTTTCTGCCAGTTCATTCGCTCCGACTTCTTTTGCTCTCCGACATGTATTCAGGGTACTTCAGAATTTAACTGGTTAATAGAACACGAAAGAGAATAAGGAAGCTCGAATAAACGTGGTTTATTTGACCAGCAGTTCTTAGTAACATTACAGGTACTGTAGATTGACCACTGTTGCGAGAGTTCAGCGTGTCGTCGACTAATGGGTGACGTCCGAATGAATGTTCATTGACTATGCATTGAATAGTCATCGGTTACCGAGTAACAGATCTCGCTATAGATCTGAATTTTTATACCGAAGGACTGAATATCTCAAGAATGATTAGTCCACTGACCTATGTATATTAAGACTTTTTTACAAGTTCTATTACCTAGTTGATTTTTTTAGCCACAGGTTCTGAAATACCCTGTCTATTTTATAGTTGTCTTGCTATGGTTTCGAGTGGTCGCTAGCGCACGCGTCTTCATGCTCGCAACTTACGAGACTTTTCTCTTCTGTTTTTTTATATTCCTTTTTTAAAGGTACCGCGTAGTGAAAGCGCCGAGAGGTTTGTGAATCGCGAGAGTCGAGGCAGCATCTTCGCGAGCGCGCGTGCCCGTCGGCTCGGTCGGCAAGTGAACCGAGGAACTTTTTTTCGCTCGTGCGAACCGATAAGCTGTATCACTTTGCGAAAGTGAGGCGGGAATTTATTTAGAGTAAAGACAAAGGGAGAAGAGCAAACGGTCCGTATGTCTACCTTTAATTCTTAACATTAAACCGCGTCCATTCTATGTATATTTTGTGATTTTATATCCATGAGCAAGTATTGTAGATAATTAACTCTGTGACTCATTATACGTTTAATTATTATTATTAATTATTATTATTAATATTGAAAAATATAGGTACTAAACCAATGTATTGCGTTTGGACCGTGCAAGTCAAGTCCCCGGCCTCTTCTGACTTACCTGAAACCAACGTCGCCGCATAAAATGAAACGTTTAAGAGGGTATTCGTTCGAGGGAATACAAGAACGAAGGAACACTGTTTCTTAAAGTATATTGCAACATTTCGCGGACAATTGACTAGATCGCAAGTGCAGAGTAATACATTCTGACGCGCGTTGTGCATTTACACATAGCTACGTATAAATTAAATACAAATTGTGTGTGTATATATATATATATACGTATCACCTAAACACAGAAAAAGCTGTCAATTCTCGCGGCGTTAATAATTGTACTTGGTTCACGATTTTTCATAGCTCTCTCCTACGTTATCTTGCGCGTTACAAAATCAGAGCAACGATCGATCATGGCGAGAGGGGTGTCGACGTTCGATCGCCCGTACATTGGCAGTACGACTCGTGATTATACACAGTATAGTCGCAATATGTGTCAAGTCCACGCATAAAAAGTAATAAAACGTATCTTAAATTTACAGGATACTTGTTCGGAGTAGTAGAAAGTACGATAGTAAGTTTGGATCGGCAGCTCGCGACGTTACGCTTACACATCAATCACAGCAGCGAGAGGCGGGATAAAATCTACGAGAGGAAAGGGGAGAGAAAGAAAGCGCACACGATACAAAACGGGAGGAGGAAGCGACGATTGGTCGATATATTCATTCGCGAGATCAATGAAGAGAGTCTCAGGTACGCGGCGAACTATGCTGCTTAAGTACCGATCGCGAGGATCGTTGACTGGCGAACAGTTATGTCTCCCGGCGGTCCTTGCCGCTTAATCGCCACAGCCCGTTGTCGGTCCAATCATCCACTGTCACTGTACAAAGCTGTATCTTCTTCTTATCCGCGCAACGACCCGTTCGCGAACTCTTGGACAACTTCAGTCGAGAAACGTGGACGAAAGCAAAGGTCCGCGCGAGAGGAGTATTCCGACGAGCAGAGCCCTTTCGGCAGATTTGATTGTTTTCCTTGAGCCACGGAGCCGCTTCAGATGGTAAGGTCTTCCCATTCCTCCACTTGCCTGGGCGTCAGTTCGATTCTGATTCGGGTCAGGGTGCCGAGAAGATCGTGCATCCTGGCCGTTAAAGGATTAGCTCGGAGGTCGATGAATTCCAAAACAGGGGCGTGCCTCAGTATTTCCACGTCTACGTCTGCAAGCGTACGGAGATTATAACGGCGATACAGTCGTTTCAATGGAAGCGGCGCGAGCGACAGACACTGGCACCTACCAACGATGGAGTTGTTGTTAGCGAGGAGATGCTTCAGCTGCGGTATCCGACAAGCGACAGGTGGCAGAGCTATGAACGTATTATGCGAAATATCCAGCCTTTCCAGGGCTTGCAATTCAGAGAGTTCCTCTGGCAGCTTGCTCATCTGATTGTGACTCAAATTCAGTTCTAGAAACGATTACGGTTTTGAATACGTATTACAGTAACATCTTGTAGCTTAAATCAGAAAAAAATGCATCAGATTTAAAGAAGAACGCATAGCAGAGAGGAGGAACGACGCTTAAAGATCCGGCGACAGGAGAATCTCGTTATTAGACTCACCGGTGATCAGTGAGAATTTCACTGCGAATTTAGGTGGGATCTTTGTTATCACGTTCCCTGAGAGATCGCATCTCTTCAATTCCGTGTGTCTCATTAAGTGATAAACCGCGTCAGGTACCTGCATCAACTGGCATTCGGACAGATCTGGAACAGTAGCAGAAAGTAACATTGAAAATTGTTGTACAATTACATTTCTTATACACGTAGGCTACTATCAACAAGTGTATATTCAAGAGATTAACAAATTCTTGATCTCTCGAGCATATTGTTAACTCTATGTATTTAGGGGATCGTGAGAGATGTCCACGCAATTGTCCCGACCGAAGCACGCAGGCAATTGCATCCCTCTCATTCTGCTCTTGATAGATCGCCTGTGGAACTAGGTCAGTGTATCAATCATTATACCACGATAACTCAAATTTCCCACTTTCGAGGTGTTGCCAATCGCGTCATTAAGTCCGTATAATCTGTATCCAAACGTATAAGATAGAAAGTGCACCGAAGAAACGGAACGTCCGAATAAATCGGCAGAATTTCGTTTTCGTAAAACCCGCGGTGCACCTGTGGCAGCGAGAACTAGGTCGTGAACTAGATCGAAGTATCAGCGTCTCGCAATGGCTATCTTAAACAGACTGGATCCAAAATTTCACGGGAATCAGAGTAGTAACAGTTTGCTCCATCGATCTTGCGGGTCGTTTTAAAAAGGCAATTTACCGAGACTCTCATTTTCCTGTGCATCCTCGCAGCGCAATATCACTCTCGTAACGGCGTTCGCCATCTTGCCAAGGCGGACTTGGGCAGACTGGCAGACTGACTCACTGCGAGCTCTCGAAGCTGCCGCCTGACCGTCTTGCTACTAAACATTTATTTTCGCTGAATTTCAGAAATAAATAGCGCCCGCTCGCTGGCCTTGGCGTTCATTCTATTTTCTGGAAGTGCACGCGTCCCGAGAACGGCGCACAGAAAGCCAGTAACGATAACATTGCCCTTAGAACGTTTCTGGGGCTTGCATACTTTCATTTGAACAATAATCCTGTTTCGAGGAGAGTTTCTAAATTTGTGATTTGAATTTTAACGAGCCAGGGAATCGGGTTGGAGGCGTCTCGGCGGTATGAAAATAGACGCGGGACGCTCGTTTGTTCGATATCCCGCTAGAAATTCTTAGACGCCATGTTTCCGGCGCGTGCGCGCTCAGTGCGAGCGTCGTCGCGCTTTCCTCCGATTCGGGTCGCGTAATATTTTACAATTTACGCGGTTGCGGATATTTCCCGGTGAATTACGATCATTAGCAGTGCCTTGATCGTTGTTAAGAGGCTGCTAAATGCTACGTCGTTGCTCGAACGATGCGTGGTGACGTGTTACGGGTTACTTTCTTAATTGATGTTAGGGTAGGGTACGATTCGAAAAGTTCCGACGGAGCCGCCTTTTTCCTCTAGCATCCCGGCTCGATTAAGCGGTTTCTTTCCCGCGTGAGACGCGTCGCATTCACGGAATTCCAGCATTATTAACTGGCTGAAATAGCCGACTATGTTTTACTATATGCATTGACAGTGACGCTGACTTTTTTGCAGTAAAGTGGTAAACGGCTTCGATGGGCAAGCTACCATTTAAGGTTACGTTCCCATAAATGGTGGCGCCCCTGGTACCTGATTCGCGTAGCACTCGCCGCGAATGCAATGTTTCGCTTATGCGTCGGGCACGCGAAATAATTGTTAATTAAATCGCAGCTGAAACTTCGTCAGCTAGGCAGGCAGGTTTCCTTGCGTCTACTCGTACTAATACGCATTTGCGGAGCGTATACAAATAGAAAGATCTTTTACAGAGCAACGTGCCCGGCTGTGAGCTGAGTCATTCGTTAGAAGATAAGCTTCTGGCCTTAGAATCTAAGGGACAAGTGACACCAGGAGGAAGTAGCACACGCAACACGTCTATCGGTGAGTTTGAGGCGTTTTTACTTATAGACAGCCGTATAATAAGAGAAAGTTAATTAATGCGGCGTTGAAGATTTATTATTAATTCTCTCGACACTGTAATTTACACGTCCAATGTATGCCACGCGCAGACTCCACTAATTGACCGAGCGCGAAGGGATAATGCGGCTTGGCTTTCAATCTCTACCACGACAATGGAATAAATAGCCAGCCGACGTGATTAGCGATTAATTCAGCGACACTTTGTTACGAGTGCATGGAAAAAGGATCAGGAAGAAGGAACGACCGCCGCCCGGCATGCAAAGCGCGTGCGGCCGCGTTGCCAAGGCCCCGCAGCGGTTCACTATTCCGAGAGTGACCTTTCCTCCACGCGGATGCCTCCGAAGCGTGCGACGGATCCCTCTGTTGCCGGTCTAACGATTTATCCACGACGATAACAATTGAACGTCAACGATCCGAAGACGCTCCCAAAATACAGAGATATCTCTGATGCGCGATCGAAGAGACCGAGCAGCTTCCTGGAATTCTTCCTTTGGCAGATTTGCGCCGCGTTTTCACACGTTACGGTAGCCACAAAGGGAAAAGCACGTAGAAGGCGTAGCGGTACTACAAAACTCGCATTGTCTCGCGCTGCACGGCTCCCTATCATTTCCATGCGTTTGCCAAGGGAGTCGTGAAATTCGCTGCAACGCTCGTGGCAATCGCATCGCGGTTTAAAGCCGCGCTCACAAAAACAACGCGTGCGTATGCCCGAGCCGGTGCAGGAGGCAGCCTAAGGAACAAAGACCGGACACGGGTTGTGCAACGCAATGTTTATCCAGCCAATTATCTATGCTAGGGTCCCGACCGAGCATTTCACTTTTATTCGAACCGATGCCGCGGCGAGGAACCGCCACCTGTTACGTCTGCTTACCTGGCGCGCTCAACTTGCGCCTATCACCTGGCACGAAGCGCTCGAGTTAAACGTTACGAGGCTTCTGGCAGACCTCTGCGCAGAAGTGCGTTATCTCGAGGAGGAGAAATTGTTGGAGAGTCCCGCGCAATCCAGCTTTCAATTAGCAGAGGCCACGTCTCCCCGGTTAATGGCTCCGGGGCGCAGAAAGCACCTGTTCCCGTTGGTTCAAAGAACAACAAACATCTCAGCTGAGAAATTCCAAGCTCCTGGTCCACCGCGAAGTCTGGCTTAACCCACAAAGGCGTCTCTCTTCCGAGGAGCGTTAACGAGTGTTATTGCAAAGCCAAGCGTGCACAGGGACTCCTTGAGCGTGGCTGCCAACTACCTCTCGCTCTCGTTTTCTCCGCTTCGAGAGACTTTCGCCAGGCTACCGATTAGAAACCTCCTATTTACTTTTCACGGCTCGGTCGTACGATTTTCAGCGGCGGTTCAAGAGCTATCGGAACACGAGGAGCAACGTTTCGAGGCGGAGGAACGCGACATTTTTCACGCCGCGGAACAGAGGAGGCTCCCGTTCAGCGATCTGCTCGCGGATGCAGGTATGCCGGAGCCACGGGGCGAGCGGCGGCATTGAGAGAGGTCTCAAATCTATCCGGGTGGACGGATAAGGCAAGGGCAGAGACTCGTTCTCTGCTTCGGGTCGAATCAGGAAGCGAGCCTCGCGATACACTCGGTGCTCCGAAGGTAGACGTCGATGCATCGACCGGTTCTCCAGCGTCAACGCTCGCTCCCCCGACGACGTAACGGCTTGCTGTGCGAATCTGTCACGCCGCTTTGAAAGTCGAGCTCGCTCGGTCGAATCGACGAATCAAGGCCGGCCAGAGACTCGTATCGCGTTGCCAACATCATTAGTCATCTAACTGTACGAATTTTAAGGTCGCCCTGCTGACACGTATCTGCGGACTGGCATTGTCCCGCTGCACCTTGCTCGGCACCGACACCTTCGCCTCAGAAGCGGCCGCTAACCGGAGGAACAGACTCGATTTGGATCTTATCGCGCGCGAACGATACGCAAGTGGATATTCGGAATTATACAACGCTATCGCCTTCCCTTTCACGATTCTGCACGCGTTACAAAACTGGACTTTCGATTCTTCCCGTGATAGGGTGCCCCAGTTGCGTCACCGTCGAACCTACCACGCGGATGATGCCAGTAGGGGACCAGACCGCGCGCCCAGAGCCAGCCTAAAGGTGTGTATCGACGTCGCAAGGATTGCTCATGATCACTTTGCGAACCAAAGACGGCTCCAGACTCTCCACTCCGCGTGGCTCGCGAGCAATCCTCGCGACGTCGATACACAGGGGGGCATGACGGGGTAGCGAGGTAAGATGGGGTATTCTAAAAGAACCATAATCGAAAAATGCTAGACATTTGATGAAAGAACCTAAAGGAAGCCATTGTATTGTAAGAATTAGGTCGTTGATACAAATATTTGCATCGATTGTGGAAATATTTAGGGGAACCGTCTTACCCCATTTTCGGTACCCCGTCATACCCCGTGGCAGGGGCAAGATGGTTTTGCATTATTTTATTTTAAAAGTTTAATAACTTCAAATTTTAAAAGGTATAATTATCAATTTTTTTGTACGTTTGCTTAGCTTCCCCGTCGTGCCCCCTTTTCTCCATCTTAAATCTACCTGAACCTCGCGGCTCCCCTTATCTGCGTCGCGCGATTCCTTAAGAGCAATTATTGGGAAAGCTCGAGTGACTGCAGCAAGATGATTAATCTCCGTCGACGATTTCGCGTTGCATGCTGCCTCCCGATATCTTATCAGGGGAGCCTTATCGATGACTAACTCCGCAGTCCATTGTACCGTCTGTTTTCTTTTCGGCCTCGCGAAACTCCCACGTTCTTCGACGCGAGCCAGCGCGCAAGAAAGCGCAGGGCACCTCGATCCGCGTCGGATAAGGGAGGTGCATCGGCGGCGCTCGAACGAAATCCTCGCGGAGCGAAAGCGTAATACCTCGAAGCAGGAGAGATATGGTAGAAAGTGTAAAGCGCGATGGAAACAATTATGCTCCGATTCTATCGAGTTCCTTTTCCTTCGCTGGCACTTGATCGAAGCTGTCTAAAGGCCGTCGCGCAGTTTGGCGAAGGAATTAATAGTAGTCGATTAATTGTCGCTGCGCAATCGTTTATGAACTTTCCTCTCCGCTTCGCCAAAACGCGCGACGGCCTTTTAGTAAACAACCGCTTCGAATTCAGCGCTCCAAGAACCAGCTTTAATCACCGCTGAAGCGAGACGGAAGTTTACCTAGGCAGAGGTCTCCCTAGATCCGGTAGAACAGGCGGAGTCGATGGTTAGTAAGATTGGTCCACCGCGGATGGACCTGACCTACCTAGATTGCAATTGTCCTGAGCCTCCTCGCAGCGGGAAACTACCCTGATTATCGCCCGGCCCGCCAGCTGCACGCAAACGGCCATGGCCACGTTCCTCTCCCCTTGCTCCTGGGAGATCTGTTGCACTTCCTCGGCATTGTACGCGGGTGGTCTCATCTCTACTATCCCAGGGAAGTCGGGCAAGTTCCTCAGCAGCCCTCTGTCTCGCGAGAATCCTTTCGCTTCTCCTCACCAGCGCGCAGCTATCGGGTACACTCGCCCCTGCGTCCTCTTCAGCGACGTATCAAAACAGCACTCTGTTCCAATTGTCAGGAAACGACCATGCCGCGAACGGCAACCAGTACTCGTGCACGGAGGAAGCTCGAATCACACTGTACAACAGAGACTGTCCGCGTGGAAGCCGCAGGGACGGACTATTTTTCGCGGAGAACGTACGAGGCTCTGGAACATCGACTGGACGATCTTTCGCAGAGCCCGAGATCTCTGTTTTTGCGCTGCACTGGACGCTGGGCGGTGGCGAGGGCCTCGAAACGGGAGCGTTTCAGGTGACGCTGCCTGGCACTGACGCGCGGAACTCCACGCGGTGCTATTTAAGCCCTCGCCGAGGCCCTCCCACCAGAGATGGATCTCGGATCAGCTGACTACTTTGTTTCGATTCCCTCTCTTTGTTTGAAAACAACCGCGTGTGCGCGATCAGGTGCAGCTGCATCGGCCCCGCGACCTGTCGAAATTGGCGTTCCCCGCGCGCGGGCAAGGTCGCGCCGCGATCTAGACGGCTCGCTCCAGGGTCTTCCTCGACATCCGCCGTCCCCGCGCGCGCATGGAAACTAGACGCGGTCTAGCTGCTTCCGCGTCTGGCCACCACTTCGATAGCCGATCCGCGCGGCATTGAAGCCTACCCTGTTCAGAGATAAATAAACGTGGCCCCGAAGGCCTCCGATCGGATCGACGGAAACAGGAAGAGATACGCCGAGCCTCGCCGTGCAAAAGTTCTCCGCGGGATGACTCATCTCTAATTGCGCGCGGCTATCGAAAGGAACGCGCGCCGGAGGGATCCAGACACCGGCGATCGCTCGAGTTTCGAAAGCGGGCCCGCCCGCGTTTACGTGACTCCCCGCTGGCGAACTTCCTGCCGGCGCTCGGTTACAGAGCTTGCCGCTCAATGCTTTCATTTATTCCAAGTTTTTCTATCATCTTTAATTCATGACGCTGATGAGGCCGATTCGGCGCGACGATCGGCTTTTGAATCTTATCCGACCGTTAGGGGTTGCGCAATGGGTAACGGAAGTGCTCGACGATGGAACACTTTGCGCGGCGATATTATACAACGTTCCGCGGAGCGATTCCCCGATTGTCGTCGGTGGGATATGTTATTCTACGAGTCCATCCCGTCCCTTACGTAAACACGCAATTAGCGGCCGTGTTGAGGACGAGGAAGCCGCCGAGAACGATCGAGTTTAGCGCGCTTCCGGTGCCGAAAGCGAAAGCTTTGTCCGCTCGCATTCTAAGGCGTACCGAATATTCGCTAAAAGCGTCGCGAAAAATCCAAGGTCGAGGGACACGACGAACCGCGGCGCGTCGATTCGGCACGATGCCTACTGCGCCACCGCGAACGCTCGTTATTGCCCTCGTCCAGATCAAGCACCGACTTTTCCAGCGGTCTTATTCTTTTCTTCGTGCTTCTAAAAACGACGCAAGCGGGAGTACGCGGAGAAAAGCGGCGCGCGCGTGTCGCCTCGTTGCGACAATCACAGCGGACCGTGTACCTGAAGATCGAGGGTTTCTAAGTGACGAAGAACTCCCATCGTCCAAACGGGAATCGCTAGCTTCACCTTTACCTTGAAGAGCGAGCAACGCTCTTGAAATTCACCTAAGGTAGAGCGGAGCAAGTGTTCTAGCTAGAAAATTGAACATTACTCGCTGAATTTCCAAAGATGTATGATACACTTGGCATTGTCCTTCCTCGCAGGCGCGAGAACGGCCCTCTTCCCACGACAGTCTTGGCACCGCACGCAAAGAGACGTTGAACCATCTGCTCCTTCCTACGCGTCTCATCAAACCAGAAAATACAGTGAACGTGGCGAAGCGTTTAAAAATGAACCCGGGCAGAAGCACGTGCATCGTCGTTTCGACGCGGGTATAAACACCGAAACGAACGTCTGAAGGAGGAGGAGCGTTGACTCGTGTCTCTCCCAGACAAAAGAGAACAGACATCGCCCGCGAGTAGCAATCGCCTACTCAAAGATCGCAGGATCGAGAAGCGCGAACGGTTTGGATTTCAATCGCATTAAGCAATTCTGCGGATAAATAATCTACGTCCTGAAGATTCTCGAACGCAAGACGATAAGTGCATTGATTCGCAGAGTAGGTATTCCAGCCGATCGATCGCGCCTTTTCTTCCCGAGACCAAAGGACTTTGCTCTCCATTCATCGTGGAGGCGAGTGCCCAACAGGGATAAAATGTTTATACGATTGCTCGGGTATGCTTGGCACGCGGCCAGTGGATACTGCGCGTGCATTTCGCGAACGAGAATAGAATCGCGGGCCAAAATCCCCCATGACTTCTCTTTCCTCGTGCTCCTGTTGACTCTCGCGGGATAAAAGCTCGCGGTGCATCGAGATCGATGCTCGCCAGTACTCGTGCACGTGTGCTTCTCCCACTGTCCATCTATCCGCGTACGTCAGCGGGAAACACGTTTTCGCTTTTTCAGTCCACGCCGGGTCTCCTCGATTAATTAGATCCCCGGTAATTAATTCATATACGCACAGAGTGCTTCGGCCTCCTTTTATATCAGGATCATCGCTCGAGTTGCGGTCGTGAAATGCCCTGTACGTCGTGCTTTTTCTGACGCTCGATGACGTTGCATTTCCGAAAACGATGCGCAATTTTACATCCGCCCGGCTGCGACCAGCGGGCTCTGATTTTACGCCAACTGTGGCCTGGCAGCGCGCGACAGAAAGAAACATCGTGTTCCACGAATAATCCCGGCGCAACAAAATTTCCTCGACGCGTGGAAAGTATCAGGGTACAGAGGCATTCGTTCGGACCACGATTTAATTTCGCATAGGATACAAAACGAGACGCTGGGTGCTCGGAGACATCTATTGGAAACGCAGAAGAGACTTCTCTCTAGAGAAATAAATAGCGGTGGCGTGATTTTCTATCTGCCCGAGAGAAATCTCTTCCTGGGCCACGGCCACGTGCTCTGGCACACCTCGTATAAATTGTAAACAATTTCCCCCGTGTTTTCGTGGTGCAATCTGCGATTCTTCCGCTGCAGACGCGCTTCGTTGTGCGAGAAACATAGGCGCTCGACCGCGAACGTTGGCCCTGTAGGATCGTTTGGCTTTGACGTAGATTCTTTGTGCGAGCGCGGGCAACTGCGCCTCCGTTTTTCGAGTATTTCCATATTTACCGAGAACTCGGATGAACGGAGACGTCGTCGGTAGTTATAGACGCCGTGCGTCCCGCTCGACCTCGATCTTCCACGCGCGTCATTGCTCGTCGCGCCGATGAAATACTCTCGTTACAGTAAAACACGCAGCCTAGAGTAAATAAATGACCCCCGCGGGGCGCGAACGCGGTGCAAGCTCTACAAAAGACATCGCCACGCTTGTTTAACAATCTATATTCATCTTCATATAATTCGTTTTACATATTAACAATGAGCCGTAATATCATGCGAAGCGACGAGACACACATCGATACTCCGACCTGTGAAGTGTTTTGGATGGAATCCTATATGTACCGCGATCCGCATAGACAACACATCGATCGAATCTCTCGCGACGTTTCGTTGCAGACGATTTCACGATCACTAAAACGCGATTCGGTAGAAAAGAGAGCGGGGAGAAGGCGAAATGCACCGAGCTGCTTAATCTCGAGCTTTACACGCTAATATTGATATGAAGGTGGATAAATTCCTGCTCGAGTAAGCCGTCGAGCGCTACGATTAAGTACCTAATAGCCCGTTACCTTGCGCTTCAACTCAATACACCGTATTCCCTTTAACCCTAAGTGCTCTATACCACGACTATTAGCCTATATATACCGATCAAAATACTCTACTCGCGTAAACACACCCGGCGATACGTCGTATTCTGCCAGCTACCGATATACAATAGTACATAGAGTCCGTAAATACAAGTCTTAGCATTTGGTGTTCTCTGGTAAGCTACGATAAACGGTAATATCACGATTCAACTCACGAGTATTACTTTGAGGCCTGTTATATGAATATCACTGAATCGAGAGACTTATTTTTAAAAAAAAAATTGAAGTTCAGATCGTGTGTACGTGCGTGTCGGTTTGTACACGCGTGTACGGATCTCTGAATAAGAATATAATTGATCGAGTCGGTGAGAATATTCGCTAGTTTAGACCGACGACAAGAGGCGGAATTACGGATCGATAGCGCGTGCAGGTCATTTCTCGGTGTCTGCTCGTGGAACTTGGACCCGTTAAGACTCCTTGCTGGCCTGCGATCGGTCTAATGCTTCCTGCGCGTGCTGCAAGCCGGCGCAGTAATGCAGAAGCAGCACGCTCAGCGCCTGCACCCGCAAATCGCTCTGAGCGATCAGCTTAATACTGTCCATGTCTCCGCTCTGCGACAACTCTAATCTTGAGGTAGTTTCCGCGTCGAGCGCCGTTTTCAGCTTCCCCATCTGCGCGTTTACAAATCGGTTAGGCGAGGTCGACGGTAAATCAGCGTACAGTCAGTCGCAGAAATCTACAGATGGTAGTTAATAGTCGAAATATCCAGGAGAAATTTATATTAAAAAAAAGTTTTTAAGAACAAGCTTTTATTCATATAAAAGTAACGAACTCACGAGTGAAGCTAGATAAAAGCTGGTGAAATGATTCCGTACGACTGACTGTATTTGTAAATGTTTATTCCACGTGTTTACCATGTCATTGATCTTTCCAACCCGCTCCTGCGGCTCCAGGAACTTGTACAGAAACTTGCCGGTGTCTTTAGCCCTGGACATTAGACCGTCGTCGAAATCCCCGGCTACCAGAGGAGCCGCCACGCTGGGTTCAGCACCGTCCAACAGGTCGGGACTTATGCACAAGCCCCCGACCAACGAGCTCTAAACGTTTCAACAATTTGATCAGATTTCATCGGAGCACAGTATCGTTCGCGTTGAATTCTTGATCCTAGAGAGAATGATGCGCCCGGTTCGGCTGATAGTTAAACAGCGCGAGGAAAGTAACGCAATCAAAGCATCGGTCTCTTGTTAATCTTGTTAATGCGATATACGTGTGTAATAACAAGCGTGTCAGCCTCGGTGTGCGATCTGCGCATCCATCGTCCAAACTAACAACCGGTGCCATGACCAACAGAAAAATGCCGTGTGATCCTCTAGCGGCGGGAGAGGGGAAGTGCAAGCCAGTGTAGACGCGGGGACAGTCTCTCAAGATACAAAGCAACATTGCGCGTGATGGAGTGAACGTGAGATGGATGAAAGAAGCTCGAGAAGCTGGACACCGAGTACCTTAAATCCACAAGCGTGTGTCGTTTGTTATAAAATACGAATGGCTGGTTTAAAGAAAAGGGCGAAGCAGAAGGGTAGACCAGAGAAGGCCCCAAATTGCATATCGGTAATCAGCAAAGGGATCATCCTAGACGTTCTGATCGGCAACACGGAATTATTGCGCAAGGGGGGATTTTAAGTCAATCTGATCCTTCTCCGTTCCAACTAGACAAATCTGTGGTATGAGATTCTACCTTGCGGGATGCACAGGGACTTGGGGGCAGACTTCTAGATGCCAGACCAGTACCGGAAGCCGGTGGGGCCAAGCAACTGGTGCTCCCAGCCTTCTTCAGGCCCAACAGAGTGTTAGCTATACTGGCCTTCATGGCCATCATAGTCGCACCCTGATTGATTGATCAACGGATTTCAAATTGATTAATACTCTTTCACTTGTCCGGTCGCAGGATATCCGATAAGAGAATAATGCTACTAAGACGGAACGGGCAATAGTGCTCTCTAGCCTCGTTTATAAGTTACGTTCTGTGCAATGGTACTTCTACGTTGTCGGACAACAGTAAAGCAACAATATTCACTTACAATGTTCACGGATACTGAACGTTCAAAGCAAGGTCAAGGTGCAACCCTACAAAAAAACCTTCACCTCCCTATGTATGCGGACGATCAGTTTTATTGCCAACAGTAAAAGTGAATTCACACTTAACAGTTCTTCTCTCTATGCACAAAGTACCAAGAATATGTACTCTCTAAGTATTTAAAGTATACATTAGTCTCGCCCGGTAACTGCAATTCCATCATCGCGGCATCGCGTATTGTACAATAAAAAATATGACTAGTAAAGTGTAGATATGCATGAGTTACGTTTCTCTTAAGGATCTATTCTTACGAGTAATAGTAAGATTGAATAACAGAGATCCGTCTTTGGAAGTCAACGTAGATATCCCCTTTTGGTAAAAATATAATCAACACACTCGAGAGGGACTCGACTTGAAATCCGAGACTATCTCTCCGGATATAATCATTGATTCTGGAATGTGATATTGAATGGGCTTGCCAACCGAGACGCTGATATTGCTGTTTCAATTGCGCGCGAGCTCGGGAATCACCAGCGAGTTGGCAATACCATTGTCGTGTAAAGAATAACTTTTACTACGTCTTGAGTACCTGTACATTATCTTCGCAACTGGTTAGAGATATTTCTGGACCTGATTCTCCGATTAGAGCATTAGGCTCTATTTCGTCAGTTTCTAAAGCCATCGCTGCTATGGTCTCCGCCCCGCAGGTCCCGACCGCTTGGCAGCGGACCTCGCACTTCTTGTGACACACCATGCCGCAGTCTCTGCACTGTACGGCGTCCTTCAACCAAATCTGTGTGATCAGGCCAAAAAGCTTTAGTGCCTAGCTTGATAATACACAGGCGAAGCCTCGCGATTAGTCGGGGCTCGAACCTTTTTTGTACAAAAATCACAATGCGTTGCTCTATGGAAGTGTGTCCTAATAAAATCGTGCGTCTTCTTGTCAGAGATCTCTTCGTTCAGTGCTGGCTGTGCTTTGGCAGTCTCCGTAGTCTCCTTCTTCCCAGCGTCGCTGACCACGTCGCGAGTCGGATAACTGGACTCCCACACGTAGGACAGTAAAATGTCACCGTAGCAGAGCGTCGGATCGAATCCTGAATATCCTTGCAGCTTCGCGTGGACTGTCGTCGAAGAGGCTTTGAAAAAGGCACGTGAGATTAACATAAAACATGTGGCAGACGGCTGTATCTGATCTATGAATAAGTGTACGTACGACTGTCGGGCGGTAACAGAGCGTGGCATTTAAGGTAATGGCCAGTCGAAGATGTGTAACATTGCGCTAGAATTAATTTCATAGGGACGTTTATGTAGCCTAATAATTTCGCTGAGAACTCCCCTCTGACACGGCCCCACACGCCTATGTTCAAATACTGCAGCTCCGAGTCTATTTGAAAGTTCCTAGTCTCCTCGAATGTGATTAGCGAGGCGTATTCTCTTTCCTTCGTGGTGTGGTATAAATCCGTGATATTCACCACGCACATGTCATCGGGGAAGCAAAATTGGGAGCCGCTCGACATTATCGATTGATTCGAAGCGGTTGAGATCTTCCTAGACGGTGTGGAATCGGGAGTCTGAGTATAATCGTCTCCCATGTGCGCGCTACTTTTCCTCCTTCTAAAAAATTTGCTACCCATGTCCAGCTTGTCGGAAATCTCGTTTTCCGAATCTCTCAAGTCCGAGAACTTGATCTGGCTCTCGAACTTAATTCTGCCGCTGTCTTCCGCATTGGGCGTATCTCCTCTGCTCGTGAAGTCACTTTTCAACGGTTTTCTATCCACCCCCTTCTCTGCGGATATCTTTTCGCTCTCCAGCTTCATATTAATCTGCTTCTCCAGATCAACTTTCGAATACTTCCTCTCGACTCTTATGATGAAACGCCTCTGCACAGCGCTCTTCACGAATTTGGCTACTTGATTCATATTGGATACCTTTTTGCCATCTACCGCCACTAAAACGTCCCCTTTTCGCATCTCAGCGATCGCCGCGGGACTTCCAGCTACTATAGTCTCGACTAGCACGCAGAGGTGCCCTATTTCCGGCGCCAGCTCTTGTTTAAATACCACACCGAGCTGCTGTGATCCGACTTTGCTAATAATTAGGTCCAACACCATGTAAGGAACTCCAGTGTATTGAGTCAGATATACCCAGGGCGTTGAGTCCACGCTGACCGTACAGTACACCTCGATTTGTGACTTCTCCTCCGCGTTGAGCATATTAAGACCGAGATTCAATCTACTCACGTCCAGCAATGATACTTCCAGGTATCCCGGTGTCAATTGCAAGTTAGCAACCTAAGCAAACATGTAACGGTTTATAACTGCTTCCACATTTCCGTAATCGTTGGGAAATAAAAGCGGGCATCTTACTTCCGATAAATCTACGGCTTCGTCGTTCAGTCTGCGGAAGAATGGTTTGTAGCGCAATTTGTAACGAGGTAGTGTGTGCTTCCGGCGCACTGCCCGCCGAATCTGCCCTGTGATCAGAGAGATGATCTGCGGTTGTAATTGACGACCTTGAAATTGAGACTGCACCTCTAATTCAAGTATAGGGTCCGAATAAAAACTTAAGGACCAGTGAGTGTATGGAACTCGCGTAAATTGTAATCTAGCTCTACCGCTGATACGTTTCACTGAAAACGTCATAGAAGGAAGTTAGCGTAAGCTCAGTAGGATGTCATCGTTCGGGGCCGTTCCTTAGCTGCCGCTGTACCTTGTAAAGCCATATAGGCAGTCTTGCCTAAGAACATTTTAACGTCTATTGATAATTGAAAATTCCCAGAGTAATGTAAATCTAAAGATAAATCCAACGATTCCAGTAAACCGGTGTCAGCGTCTATTTTGGAGTCCGCAACTTCTAGACCCTTTATGGTGGGGAACTGCGTACCCAGATTTAAATCCCTCAGCTGAAAACATTCGTGAATCGATATTCTTACGCTTATCTTTATGAACGTTATCTCGTTTTACATACCTTCACGCTGTCCAACAGCTTAGCAGTCGTGGACTGAGTCAAGAGTTCCTTGAACTCGTTATTCAATTTCCTATACAGCCAGAGTCGAACCCGCTCCGCGTTTCTCAGTTCATTAAACAGAAACTGCAGCGTCAGATTGATTGCCAAGTTCTCGTTCCCTTGGCACATACCTTGCCGCGCCATACCAGTGGCGGTGTTCGTCTTTTCATCCTGAATCTTTTCGACCAGTTCCTTAGGTAATTGAGCCTTGCCATGTTGGGTTGGTCTTTTTGGCGGAGTTGCTCGGGGCGCCTCCTCCAAGTACCTTTTGAACAAGTAAAACTCCAGCGCGAGCGTACATATTATACCGCACACGAATGTGATCACAGACACAAAAATGAATTCAAAAATGTTCATATTAAAGTCTCGCCTGTCGGAGCTTAACGGCTTCTTTGGTTGATCTCTACACCTTTGATATCAAGGAAACGTTGTAAAAATAGGCACTCTCTTGTATGACAAGAAATAAGAATTGTGTAAAAAAATATTTAAATATAGCTGGAAGTCTCTTGTTTAAATTAACGCTCCGGACAAATATACCTCCGACATCCGTTCGAAATATTAGGAACTCCTGTAATATCTATGTTTCCGAGTGATTATTAAAAAACCCTATTGTTTGTTCTGACGCCGAATTACATTGTTGTGAATCACCCTCTTCTCACGGGTCAACAGTTATTCGGAACACTTTCACCTATCATTACGACGCTCAGAGTTATGACATTTTCACCGGCGATATAAAAAAGCTTCGTGGCCACTTAAGAAGATACATGTTCAGAAGGAGTATTTCGCGCGAAGCATCTTGGAAAATCTAATAACGCCGACGACTACGGGCGAAGCGTATCATGACAGTTTTCTATTGATCTCGGCAGCCATGTTAGTGCCAGACGAGCTTGTCAATTTGACAGCTCCTCCGATTGTCAATCCCATATGTTACCGTAAGCATAGAAATGCTCACGCTTGATGTATTTTCCGAAATCTTACGCTGCATTAAATTACAAAAATACGAACGTCATTATTAACAGTCTTTTAGGTATATTTATCATACATCGATCGTAAAACTTATCTTTGAACAGTCTAGGAAATCGTTAAATTCTATTTTAAAAGATACAGTATATTATTAATAATTACGTAGATTAATGTAATAAATAAATTAATAAACAATAAATTAATCACGTTGACTACCACAGTAGCGTGTATGTATAATACGTGTGTTTATACTTCATGTATATATAAAATCAGCTGATTGACCATACTTTCGTAATTCTATGCAATTCTATGTTTAGCATAAAGTATTCTTCGCAATTTAAACTCCGAATACAATTTACAATATTAAAAATACAAATGTACTTTGTATAAGCAAATGAGCAATAATTTTTAGATTCTACAAGGAAGAAAAAGTTAGTAATGTGGTGCCATACACGTGTAAATAGCAGAAAAGAATTTTAACCTCTGTAAACACTGGAGAACATAGCCTCAGTTTTCTATTGTATGCAAATAAATGTATAGTACTTTATTAGTATGGCAGCTTTAATGAAGAAAAGGGTTTTAGCAGAATTTACACAGAGCCAGGTACGTCATCCTTTTTCTGATCAAAGCATTTCTAACTGCAACCTTTTCCTCTGACTGTGTTTGTGCATAGGTTGTAAACGAACCACCGCTAAAGAGGCTAAGAACATTACGCCTTGCGTCTACAGCGGGGAGTAAGAATGGGACAGAAGGCAGTTCTGCTTTGGCTTACATAGAGTGCCTTGAAAAATGCAAATGCGGCAATGATGCTTTACAACTTCTCGTTCGTATATCTGATACCATTGCGTATATCTCGCCGGAGGATGTACCTTCGGTCGTGAAAAAGTTGTCGGAAAGGTTCACCATAGAAACAGAGGCAGCGGTTCGTGCCAAAATACTTTGGATATTTGCAGAATTGGGAGAAGTGACCAACGATTCGGTAGAAAAGACACGGATCGTCACCGAAACTGCTGAACTCTTACAAAACGAAGAATCGCATAGAGTAAAGAGCCAGGGTTTAGCGACATTATTGAAACTGGGGGATTATCATAGGTAGCCTTCATATATTTGAAATGCACCTTAATGCGTTACTAAAGGAGACTGAACTTTCTATTCGTAGGGCTCTCGTTCTGAAGATCGCCCGTGAACATTTGCTGGACACCTGGCATGGTGTACAGACGCGCTGTCTTTCTATCATCGGCAGATACTTGACAGCGAATACCGCAGATGACACTTTAACATTCGTGGGGAATTACGCACGTTCCCAGGACCCAAGAGTGCGCGCTCAAGCGTTCGAGACAATGGCAGAGCTTCATTCTCACAGAGGATGCAGGCTACCCGCCAGTTTCTTTGGGGAAGCCTGTGCTGCACTTCGAGACGATTACGAAATCGTTCGACGAGCTGTTCTTAAACTAATATGGCTCTTAGGTAGAGAATATCCTGAAAAGTATGTAGCATGTAACATTTCAAATGTTCTCCATTCGTTTTCGGCTGTTGCGCATTAACTGCACTCGTTTCTAGTATTATCGTGGGGACAGATGGCGAAGATATACGCATGGTGGACTGTGCGTTTTCCCAGATTTGCAGTCTCATGGGCGATTTGTCACCCAGAGTCAGAGCGTCGGCGATGTCTCTTCTAGGGACAATGAAAGTTGTATCACAACGATACATAGAACAAGCATTGGACAAAAAGCAGAAGATCGTAGAAGCTGATAGACCAGAGGTGGAAGAAAAGAGTGGATCTTGTGGTGCATTTATTCACGGCTTGGAAGACGAGTTTCTAGAGGTAATGTTGTCTTTTACATTTGCATACCGTCGTCAATATGTTGAGCACTTATAATAGGATGCATCCAGGTACGAACTGCAGCGGTCGAAGCACTCTGTACTTTGTCTTTGGAGCAACCGAACATAGCCAGAGTCTCCTTAGACTTTATGGTAGATATGTTCAACGATGAAATTCAAGATGTGCGACTAAGAGCCATCGAGTCGTTGAGGAAGATGTCCGCAAGTGTTACGCTCCGCGAAGATCAATTAGAAACGATACTGGGCGCGCTGGAGGACTTTTCAGGTGAAGTGAGGGAAGGTCTGCATGCTACTTTAGCTGCTAGTCGACTTGCAACGAGAAATTGCCTGCACATGTGCGTGAACCGTCTTCTGGATAACTTGAGCCGTTATCCGCAGGATAAAGAGAGTATCAGAAGTTGCTTAGCGGCACTGGGAGCTTCGCATCCATACTTGACGTTGCCCTTAGTGCCACAGCTCCTTGGTCGACACCCTTTCTTCGATACACCAGAACCGGACGTCGACGAACCATCCTGTATCCTTTTCACGATCACTTTTACTTAATATAAGCAACAACGTTAATCTAAATGTTCTTAACTATCCGCAACAGATGCAAGCGTGCTGGTTCTTATATTCAATGCCGCGCTGCATTGCCCGAGCATGCATGCTCTTTTCACAGAGCACGCAGCTAAACATTATCACTATTTGCGCGACACAATGCCGCATTTAGTTCCCCGATTACGACCGTCGTTAACCAGCGGCCCTGGTTTCGGAAAAGAGGACATAACCGATGACGAAGCCGAGCGTGGAAAAGAATTTCTAGAAAAGGTGGTAACGGGCGTCGAGAACGCAAGGCCTGGCGGCAGAGTTTATACTCAGCTTTTAGACGCCGCGGCCATTGATCTGGATCGTTTAGCGGAAATGGATCGTCGACTGGAGGGAGCTGCTCGTTTCGCTGCTCTTTACATACGATGCTTGTTGCTCTTGAAGTCCGTGCTGAAAGAGTTTTCCATTTCCTCGACAAATTCGGTATCGACGAACCCATTACCGAATACGACCACCAACGTCTCTGTTCTTCTTCAGAATACTCAGAAGTACGTTTGTGTTTCGCTGGCTCGCTCGCGAATACACCTACCATATCAGAATTTATGAACGAATAAATAAATTTACAGGCTGCAGCGACTATTCAGCGGATTGGGCGAGACTGACATGATACTGGCGAACGACGTGTGGTTGAAAGCGCTGGCGGTGGAGCTGATTCGAGTGACAAGAAGTGCAACAGGCAGAAGTGCTCTTCCATTAGCTCGTCACTTTCTGTCCGAGGCTGACACTCTGCCTCAAGACACAACGAAGTTGCCGTCTTTCTCGAGGGCCCTCGTTCTCCAGATTCCAACTTTGGCCGACGTGAAGCCGGGATCCTTGACGCGACTGCTGTTGCCACTACTTTTGACACCGCCCTCGCAAGGAGAAGACCGCCTCCCAAGACCAACGGTGTCCACTCGATTCTGCCGAGCGGTTATCGAAGAGCCCAGAGGCGACGCGGATGCCGCGCTTAAGTTCACCGGAGGTCTTCTACTGGGCATCCCCTTAACAGCAAAGATATCGAACTTACGCGATCCCAGTATATTGCGTATTAAGTTAAGGCATCCCGACCAACAAGTACAATTACTATTACCTCGACAATCAGACTTGCGGCTACAAAATACAGAGCAGAATGATTACAGACTAAAAACTACGGTTCTACTTTCACACCAAGTGTGGATGGAAGCTTGCAATGTAGAGATATCCCTCGCGCTGCTTGTACCATCCTCGTCGGTGTGCACGCACTCTCCTCTTGACGATCCGTGCGTCATCGATCTTTGTAAACCGACTAAAGTATCAATTGCACCGAAGCCTATAAAGAGGGGTATCTGAATATATTTTTATACAACAATACAATCTTATAAAATCTCTTTCCTTGTAAATAAAACTCGGAATAGAAAACTAAATCGCGTCAACTTTCACATAATACGGATCCCAACAATATCTCAAAATCGATGGTGTACATTCTCTTTTGTAAAAAGTAATTATAAATACATGATCTACACTGATTGGGAAAGATGCTGAAATTATCCTATTTTGATTATAAAAATAACTTGTATTTAAGGACGATATATTTAACTCGGACACTCGCAGACTACCGCCAACTGGAGAAGGAGCTTCCACTGTAACAGAGAAAAGGATAAAACAGATCAAACCTCGATGCTGTTTGGGTTATTACGTTCCAGCGAATAAATTGAAACGTTGCCTACTTACCCGGAGAATACCGGAGGCTTCTCTGCTTCCGGGCTCTTCTGCGCCAAACTACTAAAACTAAGACCTCCCGATTGGGTAGCCAATGTTTCGAATGTAGTGTTACCCCCTACATTTCCAAATACTTTCGACATGTTGTTGTCCACTGGGGCGGGATTTGCCCCCATCGCAGGTGGGCTTCCGAACGCTACTACATTCATATTTATTAATATCATTCTAATCTTTAACAGCATAAAATGATAAGTTGTAAATTAATTACCCGGTGGCGCTGGACTAGCTCCAAACGTTGACGCTCCAAACCCACCGCCGAAGATGGGCTTCGAAGACCCAAACGTAGGTGGTGATCCAAACACCTGTTTAGCTTCGATCGTAGGTGTTTGCCCAAAGCCCTGCGCCCCTATTCCAGGCTGTTCCATGCCCATTGGCGACGTGTTAGCTCCACCACCAAAGACAGACGTAGTTCCAGGCGGGGCTACTCCTGGGGAAGCGTTACCAGCAGCCCCGCCGAAGAACGACCCCGTGTTTGACGTCCCGCCAAATATCGAACCAGATTTCTGAGCGTTACTGTCGAAGATAGATTTCTGAGGTGTCCCAAACGTGTTCATCGAGGTTGAATTTCCTCCAAAAATGGAGCCGGCAGAGGTGGTTTGGGTATTCGCGCCAAAGATCGAAGCAGAACTATTTCCACTGAAGATTAAAGTGTTCGCCGATGTTGTGGGCATGCCGCCGAACATCGACGTGTTCGCGGGGCTTCCAAATAGCGGAGCGGCGGTATTAGTTACTGGCTTTCCGAAGGCATTGGTTGTTGAGGAAACCGCTGGTGGTGTACTTGGAAACTGCGCGTTCATTGTAAGAGCAGGTTTGCCGAATACTGAAGTAGCGGAGGTTGTTGCCGTGGTCGTTGTTGTAATGCTACCGAAGCTGAGCGTAGATGCAGTGCTGGTATTAGCATTGATAGAGCTTGGCGTGAACAAGGCCGTAGCTTCGCCAAATGTAGGCTTTGCCATTGAAGCTTGAAACGGAGATACCGCGCTGGAAGTTGTGGTAGGCGTACTCGGTGTCGTACTCGTTACTGGGGTAGTACCGAAACCGCTGAACATTGACGTGGGCGAGGTGGTTGCAGCCTGAATCCCGAATGTGCTGCTGCTGGTAGTGACAGGGAAGGTAGACGTAGCCGGTGCTGAGGTCCCACCGAATATAGAGATATTTGGGGTATTCCTTAAGTATATAACTTGGTTGCTGTACAAAGGGCTGGCGGATGTCGCGGGCAAAGCTTGCACAGCGCTTGTTTGAAAGCTAGGAACTTTTAATTCAGCGGTAGCAGGTATTTGTTCGATAGTAACGGACGGCGTGACCGTGATAGTCTCTTTCGAGGCAGCTCCGCTTACGAGACTGATAGTAATTTCATTGGTGTTGGTTGCATCTTGCACCAACGACGCCTGAAAGCTGGGTGATCCGAATGTGGGCTTGTAGTTGTATTTCCCTTCGACATTAGCATTGCTGCTCGACACGGGTGATTGATTAGACGCTTGCAGTCCTGTACACAACTCTGATAAGTTCAACGAATCCTGCACTTGAGGTGCTGTTGCTGCCTGTGTTAGCTTCAAATTAAATGGAGTAGAAGTGCTTGAAGGTTTCGCAGCGAAGGAAAAGGTTTGCGCGCTTCCTGCTTGCGGCGTGACATTTTGCGATGGACTCTTCGCTATTGCAGAAACTGTGCTCGGACTGGCGAAGCTGAATGTGGCTGCTGAGTCAGTTTTCGCTACTGTCGTAGCTGCGACCGGCACTTCAAACTTTAGAGAAGTATTCGGTATGGCTACTTGCGCTTTCCCTGACGAAGCTTCTGGCGATAATGCATCTTTCAATGCACCAGTGCCGAAGAAATTAGTTTCTACTTTGAACGAGTTAGTGCTTGGCGCAGCTTCCTTGTCAGATTTGGCAGCAGCTTCTTTAGGTGCAGGTTTCTGTGCCGATGTTTCGTCAGGTTTCGGTATCGGTGCCCCAAATGAGATAGAATCAACCTTAGGGAAAGATTTTATTAGATTAGGCAGAGGATGAGTAGAAGCATTAACTTGACTGAACGTAATGGTGTCTTGTTTGGGTTTGATACTCTGAGGTACAACAGTAGTCACAGGCGGACTTGATTTCTTCTCCGTTTGCACAGGTTTACTCCCAGGTGTAGCTGGGAAAGCAATAGTGAAAGCAGGCTGTTTACTCTGTGACTTGCTTTGCGCAGGCACGTTATTAGCTTCATTTGTACCGATTCTTGCCACAATGCTGTTCAACAAAGCTAAAGGACTTTGCTGTTTCGGTTTCTCTGTAGCTTGCTTGGTAATTATAGCTTGCTCTGACACAGTCTCTTCTATCTTGCTCTTGGAATCAACGGTTGTAGTATCAGACATGGCGCCACGAGAGGCTAAAGAGGACAAAGTCGCCTCCAAGCGATCTTGAATCGGCGAGGGATTAACAGGTTTTATGATCCTCGGAGTAGAAGCGGCCAAGTGTTCTCTCAACTTGATCTGCTTCCCCTGAGTGAAGCTCAGAGTTTTCAAAGCGATAGCCTTGCAGCGCCCTTCTATGATACTCGTGTTTCTTGGAAGAGAGGCCGACGATTTGGAAGACGTTACGCTTAAATTGGACAACGAACGATTCAATCCGAAGATGTTGTTGTTGCGGGTAATTAACTTCCAATCTTTCTTCAGTTTCTTCACCTTGCTCTTCTCCTTCTGAACGATTTTATTATGCAATATAAGGTTTTGATACACAAATTCCAAATGAGGGATTCGCATTCGTGACATTTCTTGGGACTTATTATCTAACCATTCTAAATCTAAAATCTTATTAGCTTGAGTTAGTTGCGTTTGCGTGTAATAATACAGCTTTTGTAGATTAGATATTTTGTTGTTATCCCCGCAGTTTCTTGTGGCAATGTCATTAGTAGCTGCATTCTTCGACTTGGTCTCTTCAACCCAAGCAAACGACTGCAAGAGCAACGCTTTTAAGTACGCGATATCGCTGGACAAACTGTTCGTGGTTTCGTTCAAGTCACGGAGGAATTGATTTATTACAGCAGATGTTTGTACAAGCTTCTGGCGCTCTTCCTCTGTACCGCATTCCCAAGTTTGCGGCTCCAGTCTGTTCCGCAACTCTTTCTCGAACAAATTATGCTCTTCCATATAAGCTCGGATGTCTCTGCTCTCGTCCTCTATGGTCGGTTTTTGTTCCACGGGTTCTTGTGGAGGAGTTTCTTTAGCCTGTACCGATTTAATATCCGGTCTTACAGTTTCCTGTACATGGACCTCTTTAGGTGGTTCTAGTTTCACTTCCATACCAGGGACCTCGAGTTTCTGTTCCTGCTGTATCGGTTTCTCGATCAACGACTGCGTGAGGAAGCCGCTGCCTTTGAGAAGTTTATCAAAAAGGTTTCCTGTAGGAGGTGGCTTTGGTCGTTCGGAAGGACTTTCTAGTTGCTTGGGTCGCGGAGTGCTAGTCACTACTCCGTTCATAATAATAGATGCTTCTGCCGGACCTACGCTTGCTCGCAGCTGCGGCGGAGGTGAAACAATCTCTGTAGGTGGAGAGTTAATCACAGGGCAATTAGGAATCAGATTCACCATGTGAAAACTGCACAGTTGCCCAGACGTTGCGAGAATGTGAAGTATAGGAACTGGGTTAGGTAAAGTGGAGTCTGCTCCCCATGGTAATATTCGAGTCGGAGACTTATCTATAGCTAAACCAACCGGGTAGCTTTCGGAGGTGCAAATTAATGGTAATTCAGCTCTACCGCTGTCAACCAATTGCCACTGACTCCAAGTAGCTCCTCCATCTGTAGATCCTAATACAGCTACCTCGCTACTGTTACTACTAGCCGCGATAATTAAACCCCATTCTGGCACATGGTCGAAATAATAACTCGGAGGCAGTCTCTCTCCTTCCATATCAGCTATTCCGTAAGTGATGTCCTCGTAGCATGTGAAAATAGCGTTTGCCTCACCTTTTGGAGCATCCACGATAAGAACATTTATCCTTTGTTCGTTATCTAAATAAGCAGCGCAGAACTGATAATTGCTGATCCATAAGATAGAGATAACTCCTCCGATGTATGGCACAGGACCAGGGATCATTCGTGCCGCTTTTAGATCGGGTTTCAATTGTATCATATTCCCATTTTTGCAGCCCACGACTATCTGCTTGCCTTTGGGGCTCCATGCTGCGCAGAGAACGTCTAGCCCGTTCAATTTCTCTAAAGCTTTCAATTCTATCGTCCTCTCCTTGTCCTTTATTTGAAAACTACCAATCGTGTAATCACTAGCTACTGTACATAACATTCCTGGGATAGTGGGATTCCATTGTAGATCGTTTACGAACGCGTCTATAGTCAACGAAGAAACTCTAATCTCGTGTAATAGTTGCAGATTCTGAAAGAGAATATAGAATTAACTTTAAGCTATTTCGTCGGTAAGTTAAGAACATTGGGGAATGCAAATTTTAATAACGTACACTTTTAACAAGCGCGTGTACGTCGTAAATTAAGACCGAAGGTCCATGCGGTACCACTGCTAAATAGGAACAATCGCAACTAAGCATCAACTTGGATATGGATACTGGTATCTCGACTTCTATTCTCCATTCCGGATCACTGCTCTCTCCTGGCTTCAAAATAATTATTCTATTGTGTTGACCTATGTATAATAACCCTCTCCTTTTGTCTGTAGCCAGTAAGCTGCAGGCAAGCGATATGGATGTGAATGCATCGACGACTTGGGAGGTGCTTGACTGCTTAAATTGGAACTCCTGGAAAGGAAGATTGAATTGTAAGAAATCTCACACAACTGTAATAAAGATGCGTCGGTGATGAGAAAAGTATTGTTTTCTTTACAGTTCCATGTCCCTCGGTACTTCAACTAGTTATAGAACTATAAGTCTCAAACACGCTTGGTGCAAAAATATCTTCTTGATATTGATATAGTGCAGGAGGTATGTGCAACTGCACTTTTAGAAGATAACATCCCTTACCTGTACGTCTTTTGGATCAGGCGCTGTTTTCATGTTTAATTACTTCACGGCAACCTTCGTATAAATAAACAATTTTCTTGAAACATAAATTCGCCGGATTATTACTAGGTTAAATGCGCGGTAAAAGAAAGTTATTCACAGCCACTTGCAGCCACTGGGATAACTGTCGGTTACATGAATTTTGATTTGAGCACAGACGAGGTGTAGAATAGACTATGCATCCGATGTAAATTTTTGTCACACGGATCGGTCACTCTAGAGCCACATTTCAATTCTAATGACAAATGCGACGTTACCGATTTTTAGCGGAATTAGATCGCGACCCTTCTAGCTGTTAGAATTGAAACTAAATACAGTGAAAATTGTTCAGGAAAAATGCAAATATACCTAAATCGATTTGGATACACCGTTTCAACATCATTGCTACGGTCTTTTAACATTACTGCTAAACCATTCTTACATCTCACATGGTTTCTAATATTAGGGAACTACAGTGCTGGGACGTATGTACGGAATCTTCACAACACTACATTAAACAACATCATACACAACGCAACACTACACTACATCACTCCACTCCACATCACACGACACCAAAAGAGACAACATACAAAGCTGCAAACAAAGAATCAGCGCCTCACGAAAACGCAACAAAGTTACAAATGACAATTTTTCAACATTGTTGAAAACGAAAATGCGGTGTTTGGAAGACAAAATCTCGGTTTGCAACCTCACCAATGAACAAAAGAAGATAGTGATTTTACATCAATAATCATTTGTAATTACTTGTATCACCCTTTTGCAATATCTGGAACTTATTTTTAAAGAAAATAAACAGAGAAGAGCTTTCTAAATCTGTATTATCATTGCAAAAACCCTCTTGAACATTCCTATCCAAATTACAAAGTTACCATTGGCAAAAATCTTTCATATTTGATCAAAAACACAATTTTTGCAAAATAAAGCCAAAATTTCGACCTTAGTATTAAGAGAATACACTGATGAAGGTGGTCACACAAAGTAACCTTTCAGAGGTGATTCTGTGACATAGATTCAAAAGGAACAGACGTAGCTCTTGTTCGCTACTTAAAGCTAACGCCTTCGATGCTAAAATTCAGGATACCTCCTTTCACTTCATGTTCTCCTGACACATCGCTCCAAAATTGAGCATTGTAACAGGAGAACATGATGTCGAAAGAGGTGGCACTAAGTCTTGCCTTCGGAGAGCGAATCTAAGGCGGAGAACTATACAACGCAGAGGCACAGAGTTTTCGAAAGGCCTTCGATGGTGAAATTCGGGATACCTCCTTTCGCCTCATGTTCTCCTGATACATTTCTGCAAAATCTGGCCAGAATTTTCTGAACGCTCTAAAATTGAGCTTCGTAATAGGAAAACAGACATCGAAAGAGGTGGCACTAAGTCTCGTTTTCGGAAAGAGAATCTAGGGCGGAGAACTATTCAACGCAGAGGCTTCATCAATGATTTGAAAGGTGCAGTTTGAAAGCATTACTTTTAGGTGAAGCATTTCGAAAGCGACTTTTTAAGGGAGAACGCAGTGGAATGGAAGTTTTACAAGGGCAAGAAGTAACGAAGGCAATTTAAAGATCCAAAATAAGTACTAAAAGACCTAGTTTTGATGTGGGACTTTAATTATTGACTATCATTTAATAATTTTAAACGGGAAATGGGTATTAGGAAAATGGTGTTAAATAATAACGATGTTTTATCACAAAGCTGCATTTTATTGCTGTAATTTAAACATAGTACAGTAAAATCATACAAATTTAATCTTTATTTAATCTCATTGAATGTAGACAGAAATACAGCTGGTGATCACCTTCGGTGCGTTTTTGGTAGGAAGATCAGGAAGGTAATTACCTGTGACAGAAGAAACGTACGATTAATTCTTCCACAAATACGGTAACATTCACAAGAATAAATAGGTTAAAACTAATACAATTATTTCACCATTGGGGACGTTCGTCTACAGCAGTGGTACCAACAAATTGGGAATGCGAAGAATATAGTTCAATGTCCACCGCTAGATTGCGACTGCATTTGACAAATGTAACAAATATGGCGTCAGATAGTTGCACACGTGTTTTCGTTAGAGGTGTTGTGATACAGTGAAACTTGTAACTTGTTGTAAAGTAATGATATAACGACCAAAGTTACATCTAAAGGAGCACCATGAAGCAAACAAGTACGCCTTAAATTACATCAATTATACTTACTCTTCTTTTATACTTTGCACGTACGCGAAGGCGATAGTCATCCCGCCCGTGGTTGTTTACAGGAGGTAAATACAAAAGCGATCGACCACCAATCCCCAAAGAGAAACTAAGGAAACACAGCAAGGGCACAGGACTCGATCTCAAAGCAAAAACATCTAGAATAAGAAATAAAGTGCAAAGGAAGAAGCTGAAATCAAAGGAGAAGGTTATACATAGCTCTATAAAGGCTGCCGCGCGCACAGAGTTGCTCTTGACAGAGGACTACGGTTGCCTGGAAGCCGATGCGGGGGAGGTGACGATACAGTACAAGCAAAGACAAATCGCAGACAATGTAGACATAACTAGCGCTGCTAAGCACTTCAGCGTGCAGCTGCAGTTCGGTCCTTACAGTATAGGGTACACAAGAAACGGCAGACACTTAGTTCTGGGTGGAAGGAAGGGTCACGTGGCTGCTTTAGATTGGGTGACAAAAAAATTGGCCTGCGAGATGAATGTAATGGAGTCGGTCCACGACGTATCATGGTTGCATATAGAAACGATGTTCGCTGTGGCGCAGAAGAAGTGGGTCTACATATACGATAACGAGGGAATCGAACTTCATTGTTTAAAAGCAATGGAGGCGGTCAACAAGCTGGAATTTTTACCCTATCACTTTCTACTCGCCAGTGGATCCAGAAATGGTTACCTATCTTGGCTCGACGTTTCCATAGGCGAATTTATATCCTCTTACAATTCCAAATTAGGAAACATATCGGTGATGACACAAAATCCAGGAAACGCTGTGCTTTGCGTGGGCACTTCGCAGGGAGCAGTGTCCATGTGGTCCCCGAATTCTAAAGACCCATTAGCAAAAATGTTATGCCACGTTCAGGGAGTAACAGCTTGCGCTGTTCATCCGCATGGAACTTACATGGCAACTAGTTGCCCAACCAAGTCTGTCAAGATTTGGGATATCAGGAAGCTAGCAGGCCCACTGCAAGACTATATTGCACGCTCTCCGGTTCAGCAGTTGTCTTACAGTCAGTGCGGCCAGCTGGCAATGGGAATGGGGAATGTAGTAGAGGTTTATCGGTAAATATTATATGAGAATTCGTGTTCGTACGATAATAAGGATAAATGTATACCTTCGTTTCTTATTATCAGACCGTCGGCGGATGTATTGAAACCGTATTTGCGGCACAAAGCCGATGGGACTGTGACGAGTATGCAATTTTGCCCGTTCGAAGATGTGCTGGGTATTGGAACGGTGAGAGGATTCTCCTCGCTTTTAGTACCTGGCAGCGGAGAAGCTAACTTCGACGGTCTTGAGAACAATCCGTTGCAGACTAAGAGCCAAAGACGCGAGGCTGAGGTGAAGGCGCTGCTGGACAAGATTCAGCCGGAATTAATTACTTTGGATCCAATTGCTATTACGGAAGTAGACGCCCCGACTTTGAAAGACAAGATAGAGGCAAAGAAGAAGCTTCTGGTGAGTATCTAATCTCGAATTAGTCTTTTGCAGGTATCTCGTCCAATCTATGAACGTGTTACTTATGTATTACATTTGCAGTACCTTAAACCGAAGGCCATAGACTACAGACCTCGTAGAACGAAAGCTAAAGGAAAGGGAGGAACGGCTAAAGTGATTAAAACGAAGAAGATACTCAAGGACTTGAATCGAAGAGTAAGTATCCAAATATCCGTAACATATGCGCGCAGCGTAAATACTTAAACTTAATTGTTTCAGGAAACCATTGACATCCTTCGTCAATCGGATGCACGACCGGACGCAAAGAAACCAGAAGAACCCACAAAGGATTACGGAGTATTAAATAGATTTTTGACAAAGCCTAGGAAAAGTACTAGATAACACGGCGCTGTGTACTAAAACACATTGTATCTCTATGTATATTCAACTGTAAATTATAATTTGTAATTGAAATCTGAAAATAAATCTTTCTGAAAGAAAAACGAGTGTACTTAATGCATTCCTTTAATGGTCTAGTAATGCACAGAATCTGGAGCTTCTATTTGTTATACATGTAACGTGTCTACATTCTACTTTAAATGCACAATTCATATCCACGAGAATGCTCGTGGATGTTTTATATACCGGTACAAAGAACAATGGGCCATGTGGCGCGTGCTGTGAATAAAACGAAGATTAATAATGCGTAATATCGAGAGTTTACACATGTGACATTAATGTAGCAAGGTATTGCAAAGAAATAAGCATCTCACATTTTTGCTGCGATAATTTAATAACTGCTGTATTAAAAGGTGAATAACTTATGCGATTTGCGATTCTAATTTTGGAAGAGGGTGCGAGTAAATTCAATGTAATCCAACGCTCCTGTAATCGGTCTCTCTGTCTTCGGATCGACATACGGTTTCATACGTGCCACGCAATAATCGGCCATCTCCTTGGTAAGGTTCTAGAAAATAACGGTATAACATTACATAAAGCAACTGCAAATGGATAATCGTGAATCGTGGGGATTCTACGTACAGCATATAATTCCTCCTTCGTAACGTATGGCCGATCCGCGGCGGTGATAGCGCGGAAAGCGTTCTCGATTTCTTCGGAGCTTTGCACGTTCTCGGTTTCCTTGCTGATCATGAAAGCCATGTATTCTTGCAACGACACGTAGCCATCTCTGTTAGGATCAACGATATCTGCGGGAATAAAATAAATGAAACCTCTGTCTCATAATTGATTGTCACAAAACGATTGTAAAACGAACCAAGAATGTTCTCGAATTCTGGATCGGGCTGACCCTCCTCCACCATAGGTAGATCGTATCCCAGCGCTCTCAAGCACGACTTGAACTCCTGGTGATTCAGACGACCGCTCTTGTCCTTGTCGAAGTGCTTGAACATCATGGAGAATTCCTTGAGGGCATCCTCAGACACACCCGACTGATTGCGCGCCTGTATCTGTTGCTCCAAGTTGTGCTGCATACGCATTCCCAGCTGGTCCAGTTGGTCCCACTGCTGGGCGAGTCCCACTGTACTGTGCTCCGTGTAGCGATTGTCGAGGATCAAATGCTCCTCTAAAATCGCACCTAGATCCTCGATCTTCTTCAGGTCTTGACGACGAGCGCGAACTTCCTGAGTCTTTCTCTTGGTAGCTTCCAGCTGTTGCTCCAGCGATCCTGATCCTTCCATCATGGACGTCCTCGTCTCTGCCAGCCATTGGTGGAACGCGTTGGCGTACTTAGCGAACTCCTTACGCGATTTGTCGTTCTCCTCTTGCCGCTGTGCTTCTTTCGCCAGCTCCACGTCGCGTTCCTTGATGATCTTTTGCAGGTTACGCCACGTATCCTCTAACGCCTCCATCGTGAACCAGGTATACGGGTTGGGGCCAACGTTGAAGCTCTTAATCTGCCTGTCCAGAGCAGCTAGAGCCTCGAAGTCCGCTTCAGCAGAGGACAGGCTAGCTTGGAACTGAGCGTGAGCTTCTCTCAACGCCCGAATCTCCTCGATGCTGTTGCAGCGCACAGGATCGGTCAGGTCTTCCTCCGCGTTCTCGAACCAGGAGTTGAAGGCAGACGCCTTCTTTGCGAACGTCAGATAGAGTTCCTCGATCTGTCTGAACTGGTCTTGCATCCTCAGCAGACGTTGCTTCCTCGCGTCAGAGTCGGCGAGGAGTTTCTGCCAGCGAGCAATCACGTCAGCGTGGCGCTTCTGAATACTAGGCGTCTGGTCGTGTCCAGAGTCGACCAGCATCTCCTTCAAGGACGTGATGTTCTGGATCCCCTCGTGCTCGAAGGCGTGGAGTCCTGCGTCGAAGGTTTCCTGTTTGGTGAGCAAGGTCTGGACAGTGGATAGATCTCTTCCGAATTCCTCAGAGCGCACGTGGGTCTCCTTGTCCGCGATCCAGGACTCGACCACGTCAGCCTTCCACATGAACTGCAGGTACGCCGAGTTGTCGTTGAGTCGAGTCTTCCTCCTGGCCGCGAGGGCGCCAAGCTGCTCCAGCTTATTGCGAAGCTGCGCGCATCTCTGGCCTATGGCGTCAGCGCGATGGTTCCCAGCTACGATCAGAGCCTCTCCAGCTTCGCAGATGTCCTTGCAGCGCTCGCCGTGGGCCGCGAAGTCGGTTTCGAACGCGTCGTGTTTCTTCAGTAAGCCTTGAACGGCAGCCATGGTGTCTCCGTAATCTTCCACGGAAAGCAGCTGCTGTTTCTCGGTGATCCAAGCTTCCTCCTCTTCTACTTTGGCGAGGAACTGCTGGTAGGTCAGAGACTCGTCCAGCTTCTGTCCTCTGTTAGCGGCCAGCTGCTTCAATTCGGCCCAGGCTTGGTTCAAAAGCTTCAGGCGTTGCTCGATCTCGGGCACACCTAAGTTGGATACGTCCATTAACTTTTCTCCTGCTTCCTGAACAGCTTGTATAGCTGGCTCGTGACTGCCCAATTCAGCTTCCAACCTCTTGTGCTTCTTCTTCAGATTTTGAACCCCGGTTAGATCGCGGCCGTAGTCGTCAGAGCCGACCAGTAGCTTCTTTTCCTTGATCCACGACTCCTCGTCGGCAATGTCCCTGAAGAACTGATGCAGGGTGTTGGCCTCGTTGAGTCTTGCCTGTCTGTGCGCAGCCAGGTTGCGAATTCTCTCGTAGCGCTCATTTATACTCTGTCGTTTCTCCTGAATGCCAGCTGCATCGAACTGTCCACTCTCGATGAGAGAGTCTGCCTGCGCGTTCATATCCTTGATCCTCTCCTCGTGCGCCTGGATATCGGCTTCGACCAGCTGATGCTTCTTCATCAGATTCTGCACGGACGCTAAGTCCTTGCCTGCATCCTCTGATGTAAGCAGACTTTCCACCTCGCCGAGCCAGAAGTCGAGATCCTTAACAGCGGCGATGTAGGTGCGCTGCTTGTTGGCCTCTTTCAGCTTCATCGACTTCTCCGTGGTCTTCTGGGTGAGATACTCCCACTGGTCGGCGATCGAGGCTAGCCTCTTCTGGACAGCGTCCTCAGAACCAGCGCACTGGTGCTTCTCGATCAAGTTACCGCCCATCGCAAGCACAGACTGAATCCTGTCAGCGTTCGCTGCCAATTCAGCCTCGAAAGCTTGATGCTTCTGGTGTTTGGATTGTATATTCGCTGGGTCCTTGTAGTTCTCCTCGGTGGCCAGTTGCAGCTTCTCGGCGATCCAGTTCTCCATCTCGTCAGCGTCACGCGAGAATTGCTGCAGAGTCTGGGATTCTCCCAGTCTGGAGCGTTTCTCAATAAGAGCGTCCTTCAGATGCCTCCAGCGGTCCAAGACTTGGCAGCGTCTGTCGTCGATCGGCTTCGCGGCATAGTGTTCCGCCGCGATCAGCTGATCCGCGAGTGTCTGCAAGGTAGCGATCTTCTCCTCGTGGGCGTTAATGGCTTTATCGAAGTCCTCGTGTTTCTTGATAAGAGCCTCCACATTGTCACTGCTGTCGACGGTGTCCGCGCTGCTCAAGAAAGCTTCCCGAGCGCTCATCCAGTTCTCAGCTTGCTCGCAGTCCCTGCAGAACAGTTGCAGCTCCAGATTCTGGTCGAGTTGCATGCGTCGCTGCATCCAAGCCTTCTCTAATTCCTGTCGCGCCTCAGCCATAGATTCAAGCTTCTCTTGGATCTCCACACTGGCGTAGTGGCTGGACTGCAGGAGTTGCTGGCCAAAGAGTTCGAATGCTTGGAAGGTAGTTGCTCTGGCGTCGATCTCCATTCGATGCTCCTGTAACACAACAACGACGCGGAGAGTTAGGATCTCTTTGTACTACTTTAAGAGCCTCAGTGAAACCTCACTGCAATATTTTGCATATGTTGCAACCCACTCGACAATATACACTACGGTAAGCAGGAAAGGCAGCAATTACACTTATGAGAAGCATTGAAAATATTCAAAGTGTTAATAGGCGGTATCTTCATTACAAAACATCGACCTGCCAATCTCTTTTGTTTTATATTTCACAAACAACAAAAAGAACGACCACCAATGTATATACCAACAAGAGATTAATCGTAAGACTATATTCAGAGGCAATGTCGAACATCTTTCGATTCATGCTTAAACACTTTGATACCTCTGGAAGTATGCCGTAACGTGCGTCTATCTCTGCTCTGTGATTCTACAATTCAAATTACTAGTGAACCACTGTGCGATCACTGGACGATCGCACTACTGCTATTGATTATTGAACCGAGTCAGCTCACCTGGTGGCGTTCAAGCAGAGCTTCAGCGCCGGTGACGTCGGTAGCCAACTCTTCGGAGGCGACCAGGCCCATCATCGAGTTTATCCAGGCCATCAGATCTCGGTAATCGCTAAGGAAACGTTGCAGATCATAAGAATCCAGCAGCTTCTCCTTCCTACTGTTAGCCTTCGCGGTCAACTGAGTCCATTCCTCGTTGATCTCCTTCTGTTTCGCGTAGGTCTGTTCAGCGGTCTCGGGATGAGACTGCATCAGACGATTGGCCGTCTCGTCCAGTTGCTTTATCTTGTCTCCCAAAGCAGCCAAGTCTCTCTCGAGGCCCTCGTGCTTGCGTTGCAGGGCCTGGACGCTGCGCAGATCCTTCCCGAGGTCGTCGTTGTTCAACGCCGCATCTTTCTCTCGAATCCAGTCCTTGGTCTCGTCGACGTCGCGATGGAAACGTTGGACTTCATGGGCAGAGCCCAACTGGCTGGCACGCTCCGCGGTGAGAGTCTGCAAGCTGGTCCACTTCTCGTTCAGGTCCTGTATCTGCGTCTGTATCTTCAAAGCTGCCTCCGTCTGCCCAAGACTCATCAACTGAACAGCGATCTCGTTCATCTCCGCCAGCCGCACCTCGTTAGCCTTCAAGTCTGCCTGGAAATCGTCGAACTTCTTCTGCATTACCTCCACCTGCTCTAGGTCCTCGCCTACGTCTTGAACCTGAGCGTGATTCTCTTTGTCCTTGATCCAAGTAGCCAATTCCGCGGCTTCCCTCACGAGCACGTAGGCCTTAGCAGTCTCGTTCAGCTTGTTCTGCCGTTCTCGCGCAAGTCTCAGCAGGTCGTCGTACTGAGCTTGAATCTGCGCCTGCCTAGCGGCGATAGAGCTCTGCTCCCTGGCCAAGTTCTGCTGGGACGCGCTCAGCCCTGCTTCAGGCTCTACGCGTTTCACGTAAGCAGCTGGAACGAAACCCTGGCGATCGTTCACTTCCACCTTCCACCAGTCCTTGTTGTTGGAATTCAGAAGAGTCAAGGTATCGCCCTTCTTCATGGACACCTCTCTGGGAGACTTCTCAGTGTAGTCGTACAGAGCAACCACGCACTCCTTGCCAGTGATGTCAATGGTAGGAGTCTCCTGCTGGCGGCAAGAGGCAGCTTGCTCCCTAAGCGCGGCTATCGTGCTAGCGAATGCTTCCAAGTCGCTGACCAACGCCTCGTGCTTCTTCAGCAGAGCTTCAGAGCTATCTTCATCCTTCCCATAATCAGCGTTCATGACAATGGGTCTCTTCTCCTTCACCCAAGACTCCGCTTCGTTGGCATCTGCAAAGTACTGGTGTGCCTGGAGAGAGTCGTCCAGGTCGGTCTTGCGCTGTCTGGCTTTCTCCTTCAATTGCCCCCAGTGCTCGTCCAAAGCCACCACTCGTTGGCTGATCTCCTGGGTAGCGAAGTGGCTGTCCTGCAACATCGCCACGCCTGACTGGCAAACAGCGACCACTCGTGGTTCATGGTTATTGATCTCCGCCAGAACCGCCTGGTGTTTCTTCTGCAAGTTCTGAACGCCGATTAAATCACGGCCGCGATTGGTGGAAGCGGCTACTGGCTCCTTCTCGCGAATCCAGGCTTCCTCGTCTTCGATGTCTCTAAATAATTGCTGAGCCTGGAGAGAGGTGAGCAGTCGTTGCTTACGAATACTCATTGGCCGTTGCAGAGCCGCGTACCGCGCCTGCAGCTGGTCCTGCTTCGCCTTGATGTTGTTCGCATCGAAGTGGCCCGAATTCACGAACTGCTCCGCAGCTTGGGCTATGCTCTCGATCCTGTCTGAGTGAGAGGCGACGTCGGCTTCGAGGAGCGCGTGCTTCTTCTGGAGGTTCTGCACGCTGGTCAAGTCTTTGCCGTAATCCTCCGATAACAGCTGTCCCTCGACCTCCGACAGCCACAGTTCGATGTCCTCGACGGTGCGATTGAACTGCTGTTGCTGGGAAGCTTCCTGCAGCTTCGCGCCTTTCTTCTCAGTAGCGTGCGTGAGGCTCTCCCACAGGGACATGATCTCGTCCGTGCGAGTGCGAATCCGGTCGCTGGCGTAGTGGTCGCCTTCGATCAGCTCCTGCCCAGTGGCCACCATCTCCTCCATGCGAGTTCTATTTGCGTTCAACTCTTGCTCGAAGTTCTGGTGCTTCTGCACTTTGCCGTTCAAATTGGTGGGATCCAAGTAGCTGTCGTCGGTGGCGAACTTCAATTTCTCGTTCACCCAGCCCTTTGTCTCGTCGCAGTCGCGCTCGAACTGCTGCAGCTTGTATGCGTCTTCCAAGCGACGTCTCCTTTGAGCGGACTTCTCCTGGAGAACTGCGCGCCTTTCCAACAGCAGCTTGCGCCTCTGCGCTACATCGTTCGCTGCGTAATGTTCTCCCACGATCAGCTGACCGGCAAACCCGTCCAGCGCAGTAATCTTCTCCTCCTGGGCGGCCAACGACTTCTCGAAGTCCTCGTGCTTCTTGATAAGAGCTTCCACGCTGTCGAGTGAATCCCCCAGGTCTTCGTTAGCCAAGAATGCCTCCTGCTTGGCCATCCACGCATCTGCCTGCTCCGTATCTCGGTAGAACAACTGCAGGTCCATGCATTGTTCGTACAAGATTCTTCTCTTCTCCCAGAGGCTCAGAAGGGATTGCTTGTCTTCCGCGAGGGAGCTCAACTTCCGTGCTACTTCCTCCGCGGCGTAGTGCTTCTTCTCCAGGAGGCTGTTACCAGCCATCGTAGTCGCGTTGAAGCTGTCGGCTCTGGCGTCTATCTCTCCCTTGTGTTCCTGGTGTCTCTCGACAAGGGCTTCAGCGCCAGCCACGTCCTTTGCTAATTCGTCCGCCGATATGATAGCGCGCATATCGTTCATCCATGACACCAAGTCTCTGTAGTCAGCCAAGAATCTGTGCAGATAGTAAGACTCGTCCAGCTTCAGGCGTCGCTCCTTCGCTTTCGCCGTCAGGCTCTCCCACGACTGCAGAATCTCCGCACGCTTAGCTTGGATCTGCGTGGAATGGTCCGCTTGATGGATAGCCGCCAGACGATCAGCCTCCGCACCCAACGTGTACACTTTGTCTTCCAGAGCTGCCAAGTCGCGTTCTATTCCCTCGTGCTTCCTCTGCAAAGTCTGCACGCTCGCGAGATCTCGCCCAAAATCGTCCGAAGACAGCACAACGTCCTTCTCAGCGATCCACGCATTCGTCTCATCCGCGTCACGATTGAATCTCTGAATCTCGTGCGCGCCAAACAGTTTCTCCTGTCTCAAGACAGCCAGCTGCTTCAATCTCTGCCAGGACTCGTTCAGTTCCTCTTTCCTACGCAGAATGGTATCGCGCTCGGGATGTCCGTCCAAGAGAAGCTTGTCAGCCAGCTCGTTCACTTCCGTCACTCTGTACTCCTGGCTAGCCATATCCTTCTGGAATTCGTCAAATTTTCTTTGAAGCACTTCGACGTGTTCCAAGTCGTGTCCAAACTCGTCGGAAGTTACAAACGCTTCCTTGTCGTGGATCCAGAACATCACTTCGTCGCAGTGTCTGAGAAACTGCACCAGCACCAGGGCTTGCTGTAATTTAAGGCCCTTGTCTGCCAATCGCGAGAGTAGCAATTCCCACAGACGATGAAGATCCTCTACAAAGCGCAACAGAAAACAATTTTGTTACAGGTACCTCCGTGCTACGAAGTAAGTAACAAAAGTAGCTTATTATCGACTTACCCAATCGTTTGCGAATGACATCGCTAGCAAAGTGATGCTGAGCTATCATCTCAGTGCCGGTGTTATCGAGCGACACTATGGCATTGGAATGAGCCGCGACTTCTGCTTCGAATGCTTGATGCTTCTGTATCTTCGCCTGAAGGTTGGTCGGATCCTTGTAACTCTCATCCGAAGCAGCTTGCAGTTTCTCATAAATCCATCCTTCGAGTTCGTCCGCATCTCGCTTAAAGTACTGCACGCAAGCAAAAGATATAAAAGCCGCACGTAGGCACACCGGGTTCGCTAGATAATTAAAAGAGCCGTACCTGAAAGCGACGGGAGTCCTCGAGCTTGTCTCTCTTGTTGCGTGCTTCCGACTTGAAGTTCGAGTAGCGACTCAGCACCTGCTCTCGCCTCTCTTGGATATCCTCGGGATTCTCCAAGATCTTCACCTCTTTCGGGGTGATCTGATCCATCTTGATCGTTATTTATCGTTCGATGTTTATGGAAGGGATCTCTTCCGTCCAAAATGGCCACGGGGTGTGGCAAACTCGATTGTCGCTGTAAAATCAATAATTACAGCCACGATAATACGCCTGCTCTTTACTCTTTACTACTAGCTACTAAAATTAGTAATTGTAATACTCAATTGTTTATAGTTTAAACAATGGAAAAGTGACACGTACCTTGGAAAATTATCTGCAATCTGACAGGTACAATAATAACGTGCCCCTCGCTTCGAGGTTCGATACCGACTGCGGGCGCAGCTACGTGTCTAGCCATTCGGAAGTCGGAGCGCGTGATTGGCGGAGGAATCGAGAGCCAGCCAATCAGACGCCCTCTCAACGGCGCGCTTTATCAATTGAGCTTATATATAAGCGTTACGTCACCGCGTAATCATTCTGATGAGCGACGATCAAAAAATGGCACTGGGACTTTAAATTTGGTAATTAGACGATTAGTTTCGACCCTATTTTTGGGAATTTATCTTCCTCTACTCGCTCTACTTCGGTCCTTTCCCAACTGCCACTGTCTTCGGCGTGTCAGTTCCTCCGTCGAATTATGTAATTTTAAATAACAAGGGTACAAACGGGTGGCTCGTTATGATACAGTAATCTTTTATTAAATTTCACCTACAAACAACGAATCACAGAACGTTACATTAGAGTTCATTACGTCAATCCATCGTGTCTTCGTATTATTTTACAGGTAAATAATCATAGATTTATCCCTATTACAGTAAAGTCTTATCTGTTAAAATATCTTGTAGCGTAGTCGATCGTTTATGTATAATGTAAATTTAATTTACCTAAAAATAGGATTTTTTTTCTTGTTGCAGTTGTCATCGTTCATTGTTTATAAGTGGATGTTATCGTGTATAGAAGTGGTACTATTTAATAGGTACTTGCTTTCTTTTTGTCCATTGTACTCTGATGTGTTCCATTTTTTTCTCATCTATCTCTCTCGCTCTCTTTCTCTCTATCTTCATTTTTGTCTTATATTTTTAAATATATATCTTCTTCATCCGATACGCGTATGCAAAGAGTGCGATATGAAAAAGTCTTCGTGTACCAAAAATGTTTTTGAATATCTTTTTTTCTTGACAAAATTACAAAATTCTATGCAGACAAGGGGGTCGGGGGGAGGGTGTAATACAGGGGCGGGGGGCGCGTGAGGTTCACTTTAAGTACCTGGACAAAGAGTAGTCGATGGTATTATACGATACAAATTGCTAGAACATTTTTTTTAATATGTTTTTCTTTGTTAGAAGGCAACACGTCTTTGTTAATTACGAGAAGGCAATTCGCTTTGTATCATCGGTATGTCTGGCGTCCCAAGACATTTTTTTTTTCTGTGTCTTTCATCAGTCGAACAACGTCGCGCACTCATGCATGCTATATTTCCACGTTTCTTTTTTTAAACCAATAGAAAATGCAAGGGACTCGTATTACAGGCATTATTGGCAGCACTCGATCGTTTCGTATGTACTTCACTGTGTTTCCTTTTGCATTCAATCGAAATAATGTGTTGGAGGTGATCGTCAAAGGGCCGGGCGGCTCGGAGAGGGGGCGAAACCGCGTTACGCTCTCGAAGCGTATCTCGCCGGCTCCCCCTCTCTTCTCGCCCCCTTATCACTGCGCTCCTGTTTCTCTTTATCTTCCACAGTTACGAAGTTAACCAACGTAATGTTCTTCCTAAGTATGTTCTCAACGAATCTTTTATGTACAAAAACTTATCACCTATAGGATACGCTTGCACTCGCACGTCACGTCCTCTGAGGGTCGGGGGTGGGATGGATCCGGGGAGAGGGGGGGGGGGGGGGGCGACAATAAATTAAATTTCACTCTAACTTATCGTGTTCGAACGCCCCGGGTGCCCGAGAAGGCTATCTACGCTCAAATAACGTGACCAGATGGCGCGGACTTTAAATATTTGGCAGTTGGACAGATTCACACACCGCACCGTATATATTGCTTGTAGTTATTTGTCGTCCACTCTATTGGTACTTCGTACAATTCAATTGTACGGGGGGGGGGGGAGGTTTAAGGGAGGTACATTTCAGTTCGTGCTGTCCCACATTGGAATTTCATAGATCTGGTCACATTATATTTAAAACAGCCCTGTCCACGGTTCCTGCGCTTCGCCTCTCGTTACCCCATGGCCGCGGGCTTCGGATGGGCCATGTGGATCAAATACAAACAGAATACGCGCAACAGACGAGTGTCGCGCAAGGGGCTCTACCCGCGGACAGGACCGAGTTAACCCATTTATACCCGCCGCTGCGTTTACGCGAAACTTGTCCGGCTTCGTTTCGAACTGCCATCGTACCGCGTTCATGTCTCGACGGTTACCGAGCGACCGAGTCCGAGTGACTCTTTTACTCGCGGGTATAAACGAGTTAAAGCTGTACGATGCCTCTGATACGGATGAGCATGAGGGACACGCCATGAAGTAGTGTGCGTTTAAGGGCGTGCGAGCTTCGAAAGATCGATATAAAAAGAAGGGCAGAGTAACAATTATGTTCCTGGCGATGTCTGTTCGCGCGACGGGGAGGAGAGAGAGGGGCAGAGGCATCGTACAGAGAGACGGTTTGCGCAACTGTATTCATACACGAACGTGACGGAAAAATCTCATAGAGACACATTAACTCGCTCCATTTACTACATAACATATAATATATATTTATATAATATATATATATATATAATATTCAATAATATATACTAAAGGTGTACTTTTTATATATACAGAGATATATAATGTCTGTTTTCAATAATCTTTTTTTTTATGAATTAGTAACACTAGTTTGCTAAATAACATTCTTGGACCTCGTGTGTATAGCCAGCACCTTACGTTGTTGAACCCTCAGCTCGAATAGAAGAGTCGCCCTTTTTCGCTTATATTTAAAAAAATATAGTGTGTATGTTGCGGGTGATCGTGTTCGGTGTCTGTTCCTGTGTCGCGTATGCACGTGTACCCCTCCCTGAGCTCGCTCCATGAAACTCGTTAAACAACGCCCTTTACCGCCATCCGCTCTGTCCTTATTCCCATCCGCTTCTGAACCTTTTCACAGCCCTCACTTCGTTTCGATTTTTTTTTTCGTTTGTTTCTTCGACACAAACCTTCGAAAACATCGTCCTCCACGTCGCGCGTGTGTACGTGTGTATGTGTTTTTTCCCCTTTCCTCTTTCTCGCATCTCCCTTCGTCGACACGTATATAACAATTTTCTTTTTTTTCTTTTTCTAGGTAACATATATAATCGTCTAATATACAATAAATAATTTATCGCGCTCTCGAATGTACAATTGTTCGCCTATATCCCTCGTCTATACTTTACGTTTAAGTAATTTGTCCATACTAGATTCATCTTTTTCTCTCTCGATTAAAATACATTTAATAACACTTGTGCCGTAGCATCCTTTCCATTTTAAGAACTAAATTTTGTACAAATTTGAACGAGCTCAACGCGTCTATGTATATATATATATATATATAAACGTTGTAAAGCTTAGTACGATTACCATTGACTTGTACCGTCAAAGGGTAACAAAAAAAAAAGAAGAAGTATAAGGAGAAGAAATAGAAGAAGAAAGACCAAAGGAGGACGAAACTGTACGGTATACGGATGGTATACCGTGGCGCGGTTACCGCGTCGACAAAATAAGAACATTCATCATTTATCCTCTCGCGGCAGCGTTCGTACGCGCACGCGCGCACCTCGTTAATATACATCTCTATAGGTGTGCATATATATATATATACGTGTATGTATATATAATACAAGGAACAAACGAAGTCAGAGAGAGGGCATACATGGTTTTAGATCGTCTGAGGGGTATGCCAAGTGGGCACGTTGTGGCAGGAAGAGCTGCTCGACGATGTCATCTGACGGACCGTCGCGATATCAATCCGCGAACGATTCTTCTCCCGTACAGCTCGTACTCTCTCGTGCTGTTCCCTCGAGGGTCGAGCCCTGTCTCACGCGCCGGTACAGTCGATTTCTATAATATCCTTCGGCACGTCGACGAACTGATAGACCAGCCTCTGGCCGTCAACCTTCGCCAGGATGCCGCGCTGGTAGTAGTAGCGCAGGGCGCGGCCCATCGTCTCGTAGTTCATGTCCGGCTTGTTCTTGTGTAGGCCCCACAGGCGAGACACCGCCTTGCTGTCGACCAGCTTGAAGACGCCCCGCTCGCGGTTCGTCCACTTGATGTACCGAGGGCAGTACTCCCGGTCCTGCAGCAACTTCAACAGAAACTCCCACAGATACGTCGTGGATCCCTCGCGGGACTTCCTCTTCACCGCGGCGCCGTCCCCTTGGCGCGGCTTCTTCAGCTTGCTCTTCTTCGACCGTGGCGGGAAGCCCAGCTCCAGGAGGTACAGGTCGTCGGACACCGAGCTGGTGGCTGCTTGGATCACGCTGGTCGGGACCCCGCCGGGTCCCCGCGGCGGGCTCGGGGTGCAGGGAGTCGCGAACTGTCCCCCGTTTGCGTACATCGAGTTCACGTAACTGCTGTAGCTCTCGGACACTGCAAAAAGAGAAATGAGAAGGCTCGTTTAGTATCGGGGCTGTCTATAGTTGTTAGTTCGATATAGCTACTGTTTTAATTAGAAAGGGACGCGATGGTAATCGGGGAAGGAATGTAAAATATAAAATGCACGTTATCGGCGCGCCGCAGAGGCACCGCGTTTTACCCAGTATCCGCCAGATGGCGTCGCCCAGCGCACCCTACCATTAGTGGATAATGTAGATGCTCATCGAATTAATTATAGGGTAAGTCCGGTTATTACATTTTTTACCATTGAAATTGGAGCGCACTCGTTACCTACGGAAGAATGAAATTTAGTGGGACGCGAACCAGTTCCTTTTAACGTGCGTTTTAATCGAACTTAATTTACCGTGTGGATAGTCTCCGCTAATTGGATTCACATCACGCTCGATTCATTTTTTAACGTCCGCTACTTCGATTAACGCTGCGTAGCACGCCCCAGAGGAACGTATACCATGGAAGAGACACGTTCCACTAGTCTCTTCCATTTCACGCTCGTATTTACCGGAAATTCGATCTTTTCGAAACCTCGCCATCGATATACTGCTTACGCGGACGATAAAATATTGAAACTCTACGCCGGCGAGTTGTACGAAACAAGGCGCGAGTAGAATTCTTTCATCACCGGGGACCTAACCTGTCCGTCCAAAGGAGGCCTCCTCATTCTACTGCCGCGTACCGCCAATGGGAGTGCAAGGCTGCCGAAGATCGAGACACTTCGCGTCCCGAGAATCCTTCCGACCGAAATAAATCTACGAATCGACTCCTGCTACTCGTCAACCCGCCGCGTGGCATCGAGTCAGCCGCCTATCTCGAACGTTTTCGCGTCGCGCCTCTCAAGTACACGCGTATCGTACTTAACCGTGCAGTGAACTATTAATAGCTGTCCACGAAGCATCGTTGCTGGTACTTGGCCGTTTCTGTCACAGGATGATTGATGCTTCGCGACAGCCTTTCGGTTCGTCTCCGATAACCTTATTCCCCTCTGTCCGCCGCGATCGATCTCGATTCCCGCGGCTTCTTGCACCGCGGCACGCACCACAGACGGCCCAGGTATACATGTATGTGTATCCCGTCGAATCAGATACGCGATCTACGAACGATGGAACATCCTTCACGCTCTCGCGGCAGGGAGGCCGGTCGCGTCGTCCGCGCATAAACGTTCCCGGTGCAGGTCGCACACGGATGGATATCGGCGCGTACGTCGGAGAACGTTAAGGGTGTAGTCGCGATAGCAACAAGGATTAATGTGTTTTTTAAAATTTATTTACGAGTTGGCCCTCTTAATACTGTATTCCGTGGCACACTCTCGAGCAAGTTCAGTGCCACTTCTCTCGATATGTAGTTCTGTACACCCGGGTCTCCGTAGAGTCGTCGCAAAATTTCGTCGTGGAATGATTCCCCGGGTTCTGCGAAAAGAAGCAACTCTCCCGGGAGGATGCCTCGAAATAGAAAGTATTCGTACGCCACTGGTCGTGTGGCCAGTACCGTGTGTGCGCGCGCGCGACGAGGGGGCAGAGGAGTCGGCCGGGGGAGCAGAGACGCGGAGAGACGAGGAGAGGGTTAAGCGGAGCCAAACGAACGTGGCGGAGGGGGGCGCGGGGGGATCGCCACTCGTCGAGCAGGAGAGAGAACGGAAAAAGCGACGGAGAAGGAGACGAAAAACAAAAGGGGTAGGGGAACTCTGGCTGCAGTATGATAGAGGACTGACCCGAGCCAAGGTTGCACGGGTGACGCCATCAAGCTACTAGTGCATAATAGCGCCGCTCGTTCGGAGGCCGCCGCGACTGCGCTAAAATCGGAACTCGTTCTGCCCTCCCCTGCCCCTCGCTCTCCCGCTCCGTGCGGCTCGTTGGCTGCACGTCGTTCCCCGTAGTTCCGTGGAGCCGCGCTCGCGGTCCGACGATTCCTCGTCTCTCTATTCTCGAGAAGCTTTTCTGCTTCCGAGCTCGGAGAGGGAACGCAGGAAAAGGAAGAGAAAAAGGGGATACGAGCGAGCGGCGGACAAAAAGACGAGGGCGGAGGGGGGGGGGGGCAACCGAATTCTCGAGGTGCCTCTAAAAATAAAGAGAACGCCCCGTTGTTCTCTCAAGATCCGTGTACATAGACCCGCGAGAGAATGGGGGAAAGACGGGGACAGACGGAGAGGGCAAATGGAAGGAGAAAGAGGAAGAAGGGAAGGAGAGAGCGAGAGAGACCGAGCACGCCGAGGGATAGAGAGTAAAAGAGCGCGCAGAGAAACAGCTGGAGCGGATCGTGTTTACGCGCCGTATGACTGGCTAGATGAGTCAATCGTAGACCCGTTGTCTAGGAGCCGCGTGGTGGGGGAGCCACTACTTCACTGACCTATACCACTGACGTCGTATATAGCGAAGGGAGACCGCTAGAGACGATGCATCGCGTACGCATGACTGTTTCCGTGACGCATAGACCCGCCGCTCGCTCTCCTGCATAGACAGAGAGGTCGCGGAGGGAGGGCGAGGGGTTCTGCGTGCTATGACGATTCTCTATTGACGCTAGAACGTTTGCACAATAGAAACGCTGGCTGGGGGGGGAAACTGTTACGAGATCTGGCCCGCGACGTGCGCGTTCCACGGCCGCGATTCAAATTCAAACGGTGCGCCGTTACCGCGGAGCTTTTAAATACCTTTCGAGCGGAGGGGGCCGTAAAGACGGGGCGGGGTTATTCGAGGACCGGAAGCGAGCAGATTCGCGAGGGAAAGGAGCGCGAACGAACAAGTGGGTTCCTCCGACGTTTTCGTCGACGACATCGTTCTTCCTGACACCGGCGGCAGGAAGTTTAGGCGAAGCGGCCTATAACGAGTCGATAGTTAAAAATACGTACAACAGAGGGACCTAGGCGGGGAGGAGCATCAGGGAGTTATCCACGGAGCCGTGCCTCCCCGTTTATTTTGCGAGAATTTCGCGTTAGCCTCGCGGCCGGAAGTACAAGTATAGCGAGGAGGGAGGGATAAAGACAGCGCGAGCGAGAGAAAAAAGAGGGGAAGCGAGGGGGCAGATGATCTCTCTTGGTGGTGGGGGTTATCCAGGAACGTACGAATGGACGACGAGGGACGGACGGGATAAAAAGACACCACGAATATGACGGAAGAATGTTTGCAGTGGGAACGGGTTCTCGCGTACGCTCGTAACGAATCATTGTTTAAAATTCAAATTTCAGAGATGTCTGCGATTCATTTGGACCCGCTATACAGGGTGTTGGAAGTTGAAATGCGATCTGTCGAATCTGAAGATAGTAATGCCGTACCATTCGGTTTAGTTTCTCGAAGGGAACCACCTTGCTTCGGGTCGCACCGTGTATTTCGGAGCATCTCGTGTGCGTATCTCCCGTTCAGCAATCACGAGAAGTCAAAGTGACAGCGGATCGTACTAATTTTATCTTTTCCGTGGCGGCAAAAATACCCAAGGCGATACATACGAGCGGTTGATACAGCGGACCGGCCGCGGCGAGCAAAATGAGGGAGAGAGAGAGAGAGAGAGAGAGAGAGAGAGAGAGAGAGAGAGAGAGAGGAGAGGAGCGATAGATACACCGCGGCGGGATGACGTTAACACCCGTGAACCCCATCATTTAGCGAGACGCCTGTAAACGCGAGCGTGCCATTATCGCGGGAACTCGTGCTGGCTGTCCAATCGGAGCCTCAGATACACGGACGAGAGTTATCGCGCGATTTCCTTGGGACGAGTTACTGTACCAATAAACGGCACCGTTATTTCTTCCCCAGATATCGGCTATCGGTGCCCGCGATATTGTTCTTAAACGCGATCGAGCGACGAAGGGGGGTACAAAAAAGTCGAACGCTTTACAACGGCGATAGCGTGGCGTTACGCGGATGACGAACGTTTAAAAAACGAACGATAGCGAGAGAGACAGAGTAGGAGCACCGCCGGCATCGGGGGCTTTCGCCAGAACAGTCCAGCGATACCGCGATCGGTGATGTTCAGAATCAAGGCTGCTCCTCTCCGTGTACCTATACGAAAATATTATTTTTAAACGTTCTTTTGACCACTGCGTTGCGTCTAGCCGGGAGAGTTTAAAAAAAAAAAGCCCTCGAGCAGAAACGCGAATTTCGATCGGACGAGGTGTCTACGAGGAGCGGCGCTCGGGCGCGCACAGACGGCGGCGATGAGGACGAAAAGGAACACGGCTCCGCGGAGGGTATACAGCCGTGTAAGACGAGTTCTCACGTACCAGGACTTGGAGGCGGAATTCCGCGTGCACCTAAGTGCACGAATGACCCTCAACCCGCCCGAGAGAGCACGGAGCGGCCAGGGGGGCGGAAGGGGTCGGGCGGAGGGGGCTCGAAGGGGGGGCGGAAGAAGGATGGAGTGACACGGTGCGAAGAGAAAAGGCACCGAAAGTGTTCGTACGGCATAAACAAAGCGATCGTGGATACGGCGCGGTGGCCGTGTGCACGTATGCGCCCGTGCGAGCTGCAACGATATAGGTTTGGGAGCGGTGTGTATAGCGGTACGAGTGCATATACACGCGGGGTATCGCGAAGTATACACGCGAGAGGAGGAAGGAAGGAGAGGAACAGAGATAGGACAAAGATGGGCCGGACGACGGGCGTGTGTGCGTGTTTGAATATATGTGCGCGCAGCGTAGAGTCGGGTAGAGCGTGTGGTAGCGGCCGGAGAGGCAACGGCAGCGGTTCAGCGGGTGGTGGAGTGGGTAGGAGGAAGAAGAAGAAGCGGAGGAGGGGGTGGATGAGGAGGATGAGGTCGGGAGAAGGGGAGAGTTGACCTTCAGCTGCGCCGGGAAAGTCAGGCAGTCACTGACCGACAGACTAACTTAACTACTCTATCCTTCTCCTCCTTCTCTCTTCTCCACCTCCATTCGCGACTGGCTAGTCCGATGCACCGTGCTGCACACACATACACGTACGTAAGTGCGCGCACACACCCGACGTCTCCTCTATCTGTCTCGTTCGGCCTGCCCCTTCGGGCACCGCAACCCGTCTCCCTTCCGCGCGTTCCTTCTGCATCTCTCTAGTCCCGACGTCGAGAGTCCGTTCTCCTCTCCTCTGTCCTCGCACCCCTTTTTCTCTTTCTCTCGTTAGACCCAGACCCCCATCCCGGCCTATTATGTTACCCTACTGCCTCAGGATACTATCTTTAACCCCGAAACCCGTTCAAATTGCGAGCCGCTTTGCAGCCGCACGTGTATCTGCGTCTACGTCCGTCTCGCTCCTATCTGCCCCCTCGCCCCCCGCCCGCTCCTCCCTCCCTCCTGCCACCCGGAAAGGGATAAAGGGATAAGTATGCCGGCGGGGAATAGGGAAACGATGCCTCGCTCGAGTGGCCAGCCGAATCCAGCGGAACCAGAGTTCGGGACTGCGAGTACCCTCCTCGAGAAGCATAGTTATCTACGCTTGCCCTGCGCTCACTCGTTTCTGGGCCTTCTCGGAAGCTTCGAACGCGCTCTGCGGCGAAACAAAGGTACCTTCGCGTGTACGCGATATGGGTAGAGTAGTTTGAGTACAGGCTGACACGATTCTAGCCGCTGGTCATCTGGATATTCGCGTCGAAGGACCTCCTTGATCCACTCGGATAGAAAAATAGAAGTTAAGTGTCCCCCCGCGATTGCAGTGGAGAACATATTACTCCTTAGTCATTTCTGTGTTTCTGGAAGTGCCGTAGAGAGGAGTGCCTCTCCAGCCTGTTCGAAGCTAACAAAAAGAGAGGAGATTTACGCGCGGCGAGGAGCTCGAGTTCGGTTTTTCTACGTGTCCACCTTGGCTGCCTATAAAGCGTACGTCAAACGTGTGGGCTCCGGTGCTTCTATCCCTTCCATGGCGCGAGCCCGCTCCTCCGTCGCCGCCTTCTCTCCGCGAAACGGAAATACTTGGGGAAAAATCAAGCGACGAAGCGGCCACGCTCGACGTCCGCGAATAACAGGGAAACGCTTCTACATATTTCAATTTCGCGATTCTCGAGAGGCGAGGAGACGAGGCAACAACAACGGGGCAGCTTGTAGGCAGGGGGAGCAGTTGTTCCTCGGATCCGAGTATCGCGAGCGTGCATCGTTTGCAGGATACGTTTCTTCGCGAGTTCGCCGATCGTTCGATGGGATTCTTATTACTAGTTTCCTGCTGCACGTATCGCGGCGGGCAAGCTCTTCGTAGCCTGGCTGCTCGGCATCCGGAAGCGTGGATGCTACGACGGCGGTGCGCCCATGTTCCCTCGCGGGCCATTATTCTGCTTACACGCGGAGACATGCGCGAGTCTGTGCGCGGCGCTCCGAAACTACTGTGCCGGGGCAGCTAGGCATCCCCCCTTCCGAGATCGAATCACCGAACGGACCATCGACGTCGCTGTCGTCGTACCCGAGCTTCCGTCAGGACACCGTTGATCCACTTAATCGTCTCAATTCCTCTCGGTATCGCTGATTTCCGATACAAAGCCCCATTGTCTCGCCAATTCCCCCGAGATTCCTCGAGTCCTAAGGGATTGCCGACGCCGCGCTGCGCATCTAGGCTTCATTACGGATGCGCCGCGCGTCCAGCCGTGCGTTTGCATCTCCAGACTGGTCTAGCGCGCGTTCCCGGCTACTTGGTAGTCGTTAACTCTGTCGTCGGCAGACGTCGATCGCCAGAACACAGGGGGAATAAAAAGGCAGCGTATCGTTTCGTCATCGCGCAGACATCGAGCGAAACGTCTAAAGGTACGTTTTCCTACACGCCACTGGACGCCAAGAATTTCAAAGTCGATTTTCTCGAAAATGAAGCGCGATATCAAAAAAAGTTACTCTTTCTTTTCGACTTACGACAAGTAAATGAGTCGAGAAAAAGGAGTAAAATTTTTTGACATTGCGCTTCAATTTCGAGAAAATCGACTTTGAAGTTCCTACCGTTGCGCGCGGTCGCGTATAGTAAAATCCTACCTGAAGCCTAGAGTCTCCCGAGGCGTCGAGAGCAAAATTGGTCGCCCCGGGACCTATCCTTCCTTCAAGGGGAGCCGAGGGGAGATGGACACTTTCGGGACACCCAGTGAACCGGGCGTCCACGTTCCCGGACCAATCCAACGCTCTTTAGGTGCCTACGTCGCTTGCGTTCTTTTCGCTCGCCGGCGGACAGGGGTCAAGACGACGACGGGCGAATGGGAAGAATGCGTGACTCCTCTTCCGTCGTCGCGGACACGACGTGTGCGAGGTCAGTGACCATCGCGCGCACTCTCGGTGGGCGCAACTTCTTGCAGCCGCGAACGAGCGTGTGCGCGCCTCCTCCGAGAGGACGAGGAGGAACGGAGGGAGAAGACCAGCGAAGGAGCTTTTCGCCGCGCGACCTATCTGCCCAGGGGATGCTTAATGCTCGGCTGATACCGAATTTAGAGGCAGCGAAGAGAGAGAGAGAGAGAGAGAGAGAGAGAGAGAGAGAGAGAGAGAGAGAGAGAGAGAGAGAGAGAGAGGGGGGGGAACTTAATACCAGCAAAATAGCCTGTATAAATTGTGGCGAGAGACGGAGCTCGCTGGCGAGGACCAAGGAAGCTGCGACTTGGACCCTTTGATACCATGGCCTCTTAATTGAGCCAACGCGAAGCACCCCGGTACGAGTTGATTTATTTTCGTCCCGCACGCGCATATATCTCGCCCTGCTACCGGTCCTTTCTGTGCACCGAGTCAGGAATAAGCTACTCGCAACAGTTTCTTTCCGGGAAGTGTCCCCGCTTCCCCCTGTGGCTCTTGTTGGACAGGCGAATTACGAAACGCGGAGGGCGAGCGAGGCTTCTCGAAGATATTACGCAAGCAATTATCTGATAACGCGCGAGGAGAGTGTGATCTACGGTCGGGCGGATAGTGCAGCCGCGAAATTTCTGGGGGAAGCGGGGCGGATCTATCAGCCGCGGCAAAGATAACCCGCGCGCCGGCAAACTTCGCCAAAACCGTCATCGGCTCCCCCCCCCCCCGTCTCTGTTCAGCGCGCGTCCAGAAGCCGATAAAACGATCGGGCCGGATGATTTGGGTCAGCGGCATTGACATGGATACACCGCGTGGAAGGAGTGTCTTATCAGCGCGGGGTATAATAATTACAATAATAAGATAACGATTGCAGCGGGAATGTAAATAAGTTGAGCCGCCCCGAGCGGGCGATCGCCCGGCGCTCCTCGCGATATTATATAACAGAAGGAAAGTGAAATTCGCGAGGGAAGCCGGGCATCCGGCGGAAGGAGGGCGGCGTTCCTGACACGGCTTCCCGGCGGAGGAGCGTCGCGACGTTGGATAATGCGTTATCGAAATTCCGCCGAGCCACGAAAGGGGGTGGTGGCGGAGAGAGAGAGAGAGAGAGAGAGAGAGAGAGAGAGAGAGAGAGAGAGAGAGAGAGAGAGAGAGGGTCGAGCTCGATGGCACGGAACGACGTATCTCGGCCACTTGACTCGCAAGGTCGTGTTCCTGGTCTTCCGCTCGGAGGGGTACTCTGCCGTGAGCAGCGGCTCGTGGAAGCCGTTCGATGGAGAGTGGAGGGCCTGGCGACGCAATTTCGCTCGCGCGAAATGACCCGAGTACGTTGGGTAGCGAGGCACACTCGAAATTCGATTCTCGACTCCTCCAAGTCGCTTTGCCCTTTAAACTCCGCGGCCGTACGCCGCGTTATCGCGCGGAGCTGTTACCGAGATACATTTTATCGTCGCAACACGTAACTCGGCCTTTGTCGCGGAATTCCAGCGAAACGGGGCGGCTGCAGGAAGAAGGGAGAAGGACAGGGCGGGGTGACGTGGAAAAGTCGGGGGGAGAGGGATCGCGTGACACGAAAAGTTTCGTGCGCGTGCAACCGGCCGGGGCCGTCGTAGTACTCGATGCCCGTTCACTTTCTCCGATAGTACTAGAGGCAGCCCCCGTTCCTCGCCGCCCCGTTCTTCCCTCCTCATCTTCCTGTTCCTCCCCACCAGACCATATATATCCGCGGGTCTAGGCTAGCTCAGTGGGTCTAGGTCTAGGCTGGCTGCAGCGTCGCGTGTGCGTGCAGTATGCACCGACGCGACGCGGCTGCGTGCACTCGCGTCGCTGGCTGGACGACGGCGATCACGATCATGGGAGCAGAGACGGAGGGAGAGAGAAAGAGAGAAATAGCACGCTCGCGCATTATATTTAGACGGGTGACTGTGTGTACGCGTACGTGTGTTTGCGTGATTTCGCGTCGAGATACGCGACGGTTGGACCCCCGTCTGTGTCGTCTCTTTTCCTCACTCCTTCTCCCTTTCTTTCTTATCGTCCCGTCTCCGCTTTTTGTTTCATTATGCTCCCCTCTCTCTCTCTCTCTCTCTCTCTCTCGCTCGCTCGCTCGCTATCTTTGTGGCGGCTGGAACGACGAGACAACGGGAAGGAGAGCCGGTCCCCACGGAGGAGCGGGAGCGCCGGAAATGAATCATTTGAAATTGTCAATTTTCGAGCGCGGTACACGCACGGCAGAGGCGTGTTAGGGGCCAGCAACGCGTGCCCACGCGCATCCAGGAGGGCCCATGGGGGCGAGAGGGGAGAGGAGGAGGAGGATTCACGGACGGCGAGATCAGAGCTGCGTGGCCAGGGTATGTATCCGAGGAAGTCGGTGTGCTACAAGCGGCAACCCGGAGAAATGATCGCCAAGAGACGGGGGGTGTTGCGTCACACGGTGGGCCTTTGGGAAGATTTACTTTTTCGACGGTTCGCGTCGTGTTGCGTAACCCCTTTCCTCCTACTAATCTCCCTCGCTCTCTCTCTCTCTCTTTCTTGATAACGGTGCTTCTCTCCTCCCTACTTTTATCCGTGGCTCGATAAACGTCCCCAAGGGCGCGAAATTCGCTGATCGGAGCCGAGGAAGGGAAACGGCTCGTAGGCACGATTTTTCCTCCTTCCTCTCTGTTTCGATTTTCAGTGCTAGTCGCGTGCTCGAGCCTCGCCGTATCGTCGATTCCTCCTGAGTCAATTATGAAATCCGACTCGCGCTCTCGATTACCGGAGCCGCGACGGAATTCTCGCGGCGGATAGTTGCATAAATAAAACGGAGACGCGTGCCCGCGTTGCTTCAAACCGATCAGCGTTTTCCTACTAGGTGCGCGAGAGCCGCCGATGCACAGGGCGGGCTTAATCGGTTGGCTTTGCTTCGGAGTACTATCGTCTCTGAGAGTGAAAACAGTGGACCGCTACGATCGGAAGGGGTGTAATTCTGAAACTACATATTACGCGCTGTTTCGAGACCTAAGACGAGCAGAGTGAAGCTGGAACTGCATTCGAGGCGAGATGAACGCTCAAGAGACGTCCACGCTCTCAGTTATCAAACTTTTTCATATACACTGGAGGATACGCCAGGCTCGGCCGAGGACTAGCAGGATCACCTAAAAGTGTAGCAATCGCTTGCAGAATCGCAGAGCGAGAAGAAGTCCACGCGGAACGGAGCGTAGCAGCGAAAGTGAACGCACGAGTGAAGTCAGACATCTGAGGCATTGAGAGCCACAGCGGGCTATCCCACATTTTTTGCGAAATTTAGTTAGTAGCAATAATGTACCCCAACAGGTTGTACTAAGTATACAAAATAGAAAAGATTAATTCTTTGTCAATGTGCGTTAGTCCGCTTTTGCCCTCAACGCCTCATTTTATACCACATGGTGCCACTGCAAGCGAGGTCTGCGAACGAAAGGGAGGCCTTTAACTTCAGAGGGGAGAACAGTTCCGCGTGTCCGCGCGAGGTAGGAAGAGGAGGCGACGCGGCAGCAAGGCTTAAGGAGAAACGGATGACGGTGCACAGACGAAATCGTCTATGCCTGTGGCGAGAAGTCGGACGACGAGGCTGGTTCTACTTAATCCAGCGCAGTGAAATGAGTAGCGTTAGAGGAAGACAAACTGACGCAGGAGTACGATCAATCACTGGGCCGCCACACAAGTTCCGATTCTCATTTCTCACGCATCCAACCCCTGTTCCGCTTTATTACCTCTACTGACTTCTTTCCTAATCTTGCCACGAAGTATCTCGCGCGCAGCTTTTGCGCAACGGTGCACCGCAGAACAAGTAAGGGGGAGGGGCAGCTCGCAGACTCGAGCGTGACGCGAGAGGAGCTGGAAGAGGCCGGGAAGAAGCGGAGGAAGCCGAAGCCGCGAGGGAAGAAGGAAGGACGTTGTCACATAAAAGATTCGTACGGTACGAACGCGAAAGAGAAGGAGAGGCGCGGTGACGTCGACGGGCGACTGGCGCGACGAGGATAATACGCGACCACGGTGCATCCGTGGAGGGACGAGGAAAGAGGGGGTTGTCGGGATCGCACCATCCCGAGGGGAGACGGAAGAAGAGGCCGAGAGCGAAGAGGGGTGCAGCGACGTTGGAGAGGGTCAATGGAGGGAAAGAAAGAGGAGAGCCGCGGTTAGAGAAAGAGAGAGAGAGAGAGAGAGAGAGAGAGAGAGAGAAAGGGAGAGAGAAAGGAGAGACAGACGGGGTGAATTGCCGGCGACAAGGTCACCGTCTATACCTCGCTAAAACCGCCAATACGTGCCTTCGGCGTTATACTCGCGTGGTACTCTAGCTGCAGCTCTTTTCCCTCTCCCCGCTGCCCCCGCCGACCCTCCCCTCCTCCATCCCTCCCGCGCTATTCTTCCCTCCTCGCCTTTCGACGGCGGAGCCCGCGCGTGTGTGCATCGCCCCTCGGTGCACGCGCGAGCACGCGAGAGCGTGTGCGTGAGCTAGTATAATAGGAATAAGGAAAGCGATCCCGACGACTGCTTCGCCAGGCGATTCGAGGATTTCGAGAAGGATCGAACGAAAAATATTTGCACGGTGCCACCTGCGCGCGCGCGCGCGCGCAGCCGGGGAAAATATTTTCCGCGGCAATTAGCGGCGGATTCACGGAAACCGATAGGAAAACGATTAACCGCGTACCGAGACTGGATGGAAGTGCGAAGAGATCGAGCGATAATGCGATTTCGATCGATCCGCCAGAGGAGGGCCGGTGGAGCGTGTACGAGATAACGATTAACGGGGGAGCTATCTGCGCATCTGAATCAGATAGTCGTTTCGAGGACGACGGGGAAACTGGGAGCCCGTCGAGGTATAAATTTTCCTCTTAGACAATATCGCGCGCGATACCTTGCGCGAAACTTCATTGTTAATCGACCGATCGGTTAAGGGGTAATGCCACTGTAAACTAAAAAATCAGTATTTTCTTCATTTCCTCGTGTACTTCCCGAGATAATCTTGTATCGAACTAAAAAACTTTCGGTTCTTTGTTCTAGGTCAAAAATTCAAGGGGAAATCTTTCCGGTCGCGGAACACTGTTTTTCAGAAGAAGCATCTTTTGTTGAACTGTTGCCCCACTATTTTGTTTAAAAAAAAAATTGAGATCATACTTCAAGATGTGTGCGATAAAGGCCTTCGAACGAATTTTGTATTCTATTCACTATATGTACTTGTATAAAAAATTCTCAAAATCAGGCTGCCTCTGCGGCCTCTACAGTGGCATTACCCCTTAAGGTACCATTGTGCCATGACGAGTCAAGTTTAGAGCGCCCGTTACTTTTACATCTGCACTGCGAAGAGAAGCGTGTAAACTGCGAAGCTTCCTTCTGAAGAGAATAACCCTGGGCGAGGTCGACAGCGAGGCGTAACTTAAGAAAACGAGTGAACGCTTAACGGAAGTCATCAGCTGGACCCCATAAAAACTCAAGGCTAACGGAAGGCTCGGCAATTCGCCCGGCTGACGAATCGTTATCGTCCGCGGATCGTGACGCGAGCAATGAGAGGTCCATTGTAATTATCGCGCAGGGTAGGTGGAAAGTAATCCGCGGGACACGGTGAACCGGGCGAAAGGTTAAGACGAGAGCAAATCAGACGTGGCCCGATGATAGTGGTCGTCGAAACGAGGAGGTGGAGGAGGAGGAGGAGGAGGCCTTGAAGAGGCATCGTTTATTCGCCGCTTACACAGACTTCCCCCACCGACCCCTCCCCTTCTCGCGCTCCTCGCCCGTCTCACGCTGCGCTCCGATTAATTTTATCATCGTAACATCATCAGCGCATCGCAAATATTTTCCCCGCGGATTCGCTGGGTTCCGAGGGAACCGCGGGCGGTGAACGGTTCCCCTTCGGGTAATCGATTCGGCTCACTGTCTCGCCGATAAGCCGGATCAGGCTGCGATGACTTTTACGCGGGCCCTCTATCGCGCGCGCGTCACAAAGAGAGAGAGAGAGAGAGAGAGAGAGAGACAGAGCGGGAGCAACGGCGGGGAGAGAGAGGGAGAGAGAGAGAGAGAAAGAGAGAGGAGAGAAGTCTGTCCGGTTGAGAACCGTCTGGTGCAACAGCGCTATGCATTTTTGCCGGCGGCGGTGGCGGCGGCGTCGGCGCTGCATACACGCAACAAGAGCGCGCGAGCGGTCGGGAGTGTACAGGATCGCGAGGCGCACGGACGAGGCGCGCACACGGAGGCGCGCGCTCTGATAATATGTACACAGCAAATATACAATACTACAATACACATACGTCGGCAGGGGCAGAGACCCAGGAAGGACGCTCGCTACGAGGCGAGGCGAGGCGAGGCTCTCTGGCCGGCTGCCTGCCTGCTCGCCTCTTCGCCAGCCTGCCACAGCCTCTGCCTATCTGTAAACCCGTGTCTCCTTTCCTCCTCTTTCGTTCCTCCTTCCTCTCTTTCTTTCTTTCTCCTCAAACGACCGCCCATAGTCCTGTTCCCTCGCGCGCCATTTCTTGCCTTCTTCCTCCTCGCATACCTGCGGGGTGGGCCCGGCCGAAAATCGCCGCGCAAAATATCGCGCCACTTCCGGACCGACCGGCCATCTACGAGCTACGTAAGCACAGCCGCGCGCAGCTGGGCACGTAAGCGCGAACACACCTCGCTCCGCATTCGCCGCTGGGAGCCGCCGCGTTACCGGGTGACACGGTAAATTTTCGGGGCCGTCTTCAAGGTAACGCTGTCCCGATACCGCGCAGCTGCGCGGGGATCCATTAGGTCAGCGAAAGTGAAACGAACGGGCTGCGCGGTGATGCGCCGGATGAATTTAGAGAAACAATGGGGAGGAAGTCTAGCGGGTAATGGAATTCATCCGGGTGGGAGGATAACAGGACTACGATTTGTAGGTTTTCAGTTCAGATGGGCCCCGGATCGCCCCGTAATTGGCGAGAAGTGGCTAACGCGATTACCGGCCGATATTGCGCGCCAGGACGGAAGGAACGCGCGCGGAGGCAATAAACGTAGAGACTTTCGAGCGATTTATCGCGGGTCACGTCAGTTTTTTCCCTCGGTTTAATCACTCCCCCTGCTCCGGAGCGCGCGAGGTCTCAGCCGAACAATTGAAACTCGGCAAGCTTCCCGGTGGCGTAGCGAAGAATTCCGCGCCGAGGTTCGACTCGTTCATGAATATGCGATGCGGCACGCTATTTAAAGCAACTATGCACTTATTATTGGATCACGGTGTTCGTAACGAGCGCGGCGTTGTATCGCTTCTAATTACGTTCTTGCGTATACGCGCGACATTGGGTCAACGAGGAAAACGTCGCGAAAATAATGCTTCCTGCTCGAGGAAAACCTGAGAATGAAAGGGAAACGAGGAAGAGCGACTGTAAAACGGCACCGCGGTGTCGATTCTCAGGCTCCGAAATCGTATCAAATTCAGGGCGAAGCTTTCGTTCCTGCTTCCCGGTGCAGTTTATAATATCCCCCGTGTGTCTTTTCGCTCATAATAAAATCGGACACCGTCTGCGCTTCCGGAGCGACGAGAGGACATTAATCAGCGCCGACACGGCAGCGCAACTGTCACGTGCGATCGGTGTGAATGCACTTCGCGGCTGGACGCTTTCGTTTTCCGGATGATTTTTCCTCGCTAGTGCGTCGTTCGCTGGGAGCATTGGAAATTCCACGCTGAGAGATCGAGGCGTTTATATCGAGAGTTTCGACGGACAGCCATGAGGAGGAGGTGGAGAGAAAGAGCGATTCCCTGGCCACCAGGCCAGGAAGTAGACCGGCGCACCCCTTCCCAGTCGACCTAGACCTACACCTAGACCTAGGCTCGCTAGCCTAGGCCTCAGCCGGCGCGCGGCGGTCTCCCGCGCGCGGCGCAGCTCCTTTTGTTTTTGCTCGGCCCCCTTTGTGCCACCTGCTCGGGCTACCGGGCCCGCCTAGACTTTTCCTCTCTTCCGCGGAGAAACGAGGTGAGCGGCCGGTTAAGGAAATGGCGCACGCTCGCGGTCGCACTTTCGCACGCTCGGGAACCCGACCGAGCCTAACCGCACACCCTGCGACGAGCGCTCGTCGGGGGCTTTATGCTAATTGGCGCGTCTGCGATTCGTTCGGTATTGCAGACGGTCGGGACGACAGGCTGAGCACACACGGCGGCGTGCAATCGTCCGGTATTGAACGATGCAACAATTTGCTCAGCGATAGCGGGCCGTCGATAGTGACGTAAGAAATTGTGCACGAGGAATGTCTCCCCGAGTGCAAACACGATTACAAACGAAGTAAATGTCTTTCGCTTGCCCGAGAGACTGTTTCGACGTTCGACCTCCGCAAGATTAATCGCGCCGCGGACGTGTACCGCGCGGAGCCGCGGAACGAGCACGAAGATCGACCCTCCCGAGGAAATGGCACTAGCAGCGCGTACAGCCGCGTATACGCATATAACCCATACACGCCCCGCCTAGTCGACCTAGACCTAGACCCAGTCTATGCTCAGACTCCGCTCTCCGCATCGCTGTCCGTTCCTTTATTTTTGCCCGCCGCTGCTAGGCGGACCGTTACGTAACAGCACGCACCGACCATCGCCCCTCTGTTCTCGATTCGATCCTCCATCATTTTTCTGTCCGCGATGCTATCCGTCGTTCCACCTCCTTCGTTCCACTTCCTCCGAGCGAACCGTCCCGACGGTGAATTTACGGCGGCGACCGAAATACCGTGACGCGATTTTTCAGCGCGCCGACCGCGAGCCACACGCGCCCCGATAAACGAAGATGATCGATCCGCGGATGCGTCGCCGGGGACGTTATCGTCTACCCGCGGCTTACTCGCGTCGCACGAGATCCCCATCGCGTAAGTCGTCCGACGGGGGCCTGAAAAGTATCTCAATGTTGCAGACTGGTTCCCCGCGGCTGATAACGAGCAGCTGTGTAAGTGGCTTCATTTGCATCCAGCTCCTCGGCGTCGGATCCCGATCGCGAAAATCTGTCTGGATCGTTGACAAGCAAATTGATGGGCAAATTGGACCGCGCTCGCCGCGGAGATACCAATCGCGAGCAAAGGAACGAGCAGCTGGGGAACTTTTCACCTCGGACAGGGAAGAATGGAGGAAAATAGAGTTGTATCCTTGAATCGAATTTGTAACTGGTACCTTGCAAAAAGTTTAGAATCTATATATGCATATAAAAGAAGTTGTCCTGACTGACTGACTCATCAACGCCCAGCTAAAACCGTTTAAGGATGTATCGGACCTATCTTCAGAGTGATACCGAGTTGATGAAAATTTGTGAGATTGTTCCTTTTAATCTTTGAAAGGTGAAAATAAGATTCCCAACTGTCGTTCGAGTTCCTTACATCTAGATTTACTATGCGTAAGACTAGATACCCACGCAAATCCCTAAAAATCAATTTCAGGATTTTGCCCTGATCAACAAGGGGGTGAAGAGGGATGAAATGTATTTTCCCGGAGTCCTTAATATCTCTAATCTACTTTGCTAGCTGATAATAAACCGTGGAGCATAGCCGCTCCTACTGTTCACAGACGTGAAAGTTTCTTTAAAACATCTCTCCCGAGTAAGATCACAAGCCGAAGTGGGTAAAGTCTACCGTGGGCGCGTCTTTTCGTCGTTGTTTTTCTTTAGCGGAGCTCGTAAGCGCTTATTATTCGACGTCGATCCCGACCCGCGGCGCGTTCTATTTTTTCCCTCGATTTCCCCGATACCACACCTTTTTACCATCCTCTTCCTCTTCCTCGCCGTCCGCCATCCCTCTGCCCGCAGCCTTCGCGCGTTCGAATTACGTCGGTGCCCGCGATCATTTAAAAATATCCCGACGAGTACTTGATCTAGGGCAACCAGGACATCCTCGATCCGCGGCGGCTCGGTTCACTCGGCCCCCAAAACACTCGCGTTCTCGCGGATTTTTTGTACCCGCGCCAGAACGCCCGCCAGGCGCCGCAGAAGAAAAATTCGCTGGCGGAGTTCGCATGCCCGATTTCCGGGAAACCGACGCCGAGCGTGTTGTTACGCGTCCACTCGCGAGGCGCACCGAGGGAAGTTTTAAATAAACTGCACGCCGGCTGTTTGCAGAGTCGCGAGGCGGGCGGCGAGGAGCGAGCGGGCGATGAAGAAGGAAAAATAAGAAGACGCGGACGAGGAAAACAGAATCGGTCGAGGCCGGCGCGGTCTCGACGTTATTGAAATGCTAATCGATTCCGGGGGACGGACGTTACGAGCGCGTTGATTAATATTCAAAAATTCTAATGAAAAATTCGGGCCTCACCTTGACACTCGAGCTTGGCGGCGCGAGCGTGAATAAGCGTGGCGTTCTCGAAAACGGCACCTCATCCGCCGCTGGATTTCGCGTTTCACGACGCCGAGGCGAGATTGCGACGCAATTAAAATTATTTTCAGCAGCTATTTAATCGGTCCCTCTCCCCTGTATCGATCGAATTACAATTGAAATGGTGGACGTTGGGTGAACGAGGTAGCCGTTGGTCGAAGAGCGAGCTCGATCCCGTTTCACTTTCAAGCGAATCTCGAGCGTGCAGCATTGGCAGACGAGCAACTGTTGGTCTACGTGCGTACGAAGGGCTAATCGGGACTTGATCGGTCCGCGGAGCCTTGTAACGCTTTGCCCGAGCGATTCGTCCTCAACATTAAAATGTGTGCCAGGTCGGTTGGCAGCGCGAGCCGCGGGACGCGCGAAACTTTCGTTCTCGGCGCGCCTCAAGGGTCTTTCACACGTTCCCGAGCCACGAACAGGCCGAATCGCAGTTCGATGATGATCCAAGCGAAAATAGCCGGCCGATGCCTATTATTCGCCGCGTTTCTATTCCGGTCGTACGGTGGCGCCTACCATCCAATTAGCCCGCGGCTCGCCTCGTTAATAGTTTAATCGTCCCGCCGCCACTTTCACCCGCTTTACGGGCCTCGGAAGCGATTCGAGGAAACGCCGGATTCGGATCCTCCTACAGGAACTACAGTAGAGCAGAGTGGGGTAAAAGTTCCGGGCGGGCAAGAGTTCCCACTGTGTAAATTTCAGTGTTTGAGTACTGGTACTTGGCTGTACTGATTGTCGGTCATTTGTCAATCGAGGTAGAGTCACCAGTACTTCGTTTTATTATCGTGCAATGCCGGTAAGTACTGAATTCATTAGTATCGATATAATATACTTATTTTGAAAGAGCTGAAATTCTTCTTTAACTGCGCGGGCAAGCGCAGCACAATGGGGCGAGAGTTCGAACGCAAAATCCCTATTTAAAAGTCAGTTTGAAGTAAATGAAGCAATGAAAATAAAATCCGAATGCGAGCGTGCAAGGAAATAATTAGAAAACCAAAAAGAATCCAAAAATGACAATCTACTTCTGAAAAAATTGAAAGGAACAAAACAAATCGGTTCAAAAAAGAGAATAACCTAAACATCAACGTCTACCTACGGAAAAAATACACCGATCCTCCAGAAGACAGATGCTTGCGCGAACTACGTAGGTGGGGTAATGTTATGTACCATTACTATTACCTTGATTTAAAAAAAATTTAATTGTAAATTATTAGACGTTGTGCTATATTACCGTAACTATTGTATGCAGAAAAATAAAACACTTTCGTGGAAATTTCTCGTCGCGTTCTTTTAACCTATAACATGCGAACTTTTGCCGCACATATCGGATAAAAGTTTTGGAAACAGTTATTTTACGTATATTGTGACAGAAAAATTTACACGGAGCCAATGCCTATCGAGGAATATTATTTCTTACACAATGATATGCGCTATCAGTGTAACACCAAGGATTTTAGGGAAGTCTATACTTTAAGTGCGCACTCTTGCCCCACTCTACTCTACCTAGTCGATTAGTAGCGACAAGTAGATACGGGGGAGTTGGCCGGCTTACAACTACGGTACCTAACTATCAACTAGTTCGCCGCAGCTCTCCACGGGCATTTCCCATTGGATATTTAACTCTGTCGCAGAGAAAAGATCGCGGAGGGGGCGGAGTGTACGCCAGATCAGCTGGCGGATGAAAAGATTTTTCCCTCGCGTCGGGACACCCATGGCTAACGACGGTCTCTAGGCTATTTCCGATGTTTATTTGGTACGCCGTTCTAGATAGAGGCGGATGGCGGATCTGGTTTGGCAAAATCGCGGAAAAACTCCGGGGCCACTTGGCAACGTGCGAAAGTTCGCGCACGCGGAGCGCATTCCCGGTGCAGCGGCCCGGATCCGGGTTCTAGAATGGCGGTGATTCGAGGGAAACGGATCACGCGACAGGGGACGAAGGGAGCGCGTGTCCACTGCGCCTCTTATCGACTCCTATCGGTGACATATCGGACCAGTCAACGCGATTTATGCTCCTTTCCAGCGAGTGGCGCGAGACAGCGAAAACATTAATTTCCAAAGCGTCTGCCGCCGCCCGCCGATGCATCTTTCATATCCGTGAAATATCTCGGCAATATCGAGGAGGTGGGCAGGAGTCGTCTTTGGAAGGTAAGAATAGTGCTCGCGTAGAAATATCGTACCGCAAGGTTCCTTTGCGTGATTAAATTTGCAGATGCGTCGGTCCACCTTCGATTCGAAAAATTCACCGATATTCGGGGCGGACGGTTGTAAGCGGGACACCCCGTATGCGGCGAGTGTAACGCAATCTTGTAACCGATCGGTCGAACAGCGACAGAAAGTGCATTCGCGGTGCCGCGCCGAGGGGCCCTTACAACAGGTCGAGTTTTCCTTCGACCGAGTTCGCCTCCTCCACCCGGCGTCCACCGCAATGGGAACACGGTCGCCGCTGGTGGGGCGCCCCGCAAAGTTACCAAATCGCTATGGCGTAACATTTTGCTTATTCACGTTCGATTATACAATCCGGCACACTTTTACTCCTCGAACGGTCTGCCGAGTACAGCTCCCACCCTCCCTCTCTCCCTCTCCTCCTCTACCAGCGTGTCCCCAGAAGCATTGGTTGCCTGTACACAGATTTTTCCCCCCAACGGATCGGAGGGAGGACCCGCTGCAATCTGGAGACATTAAAGCCTTCCAGCTGTTCGTCCCAATTAAATAATTACAGTGCACGCCGGCGGAACGTGGCATTAAGAAATATCAGCTTCTCCATGCAGTTTCGAACATTTCGCTCTCGCGCTGATTTTTCTCGGCCCAGCTGCTCGTCCGGTTACTCAACCGGGTTTCGTCACGCGGAGCCGTGAAACGGTCACCCCTGATACGACGCCGCCCGATGGTGTATAGCAGATAGTTGGAGCAGCGCGGCGTTTCACGCGGATAGCGGACTTTCTTTCGCCTGATTTTCCGCCGGAAGATTCGCCTGGAACGAGGTTAAACGCGTTGCCACGCTTCGGGAACACTTTCAATCAGGGAAAGTCACGGCGCGCGCGTCTTATTGTCGGCTAGCGGAGGAGCGAGCGTGTCGAGCGATCGATGCGCGACGGCCACACGATAAAATGCAGGGAAAAGGGGGAGCCTTCGAATGTCCGTTTCCGCCACCGTTGGCTTGCGCCGTGGTTGGTCGAATTGATAACCGGCCACGCTCGAGCGGAGAGTGAATTTCACCGGGTCGCGCGGGCGGCTCGAGCCGCTCGCCAGCTTTCCAGCTCGCGAGCGCGCCTCGTTTCGGCCGCGGAGAGAACTCGCGCGCGTAGCAACCTTGGCGGCGGACCAATTCGAGCGCCGCTGGCTTGGAAATCGCGACGGGGCCAGGTGTGTCCCCGGCGAAATCAGCTGTCGCTTAGGTCTGTGAAGTTGGCACCCCGAATGAGAAGTTTTGGAAAAAAAATCGATGGCATTCTCGTTTGTCCATCGATCGCGATTGGAGGGACGAAAAAAGAGCGGCGTTAATCGTCGCTAACCGATTCCTCCGAGGATCTCCAGCTTCGACGGTGGACCGATGATCGACGAGGGCTGCTCCACTTCCCAGGGACGTGGCGACGGGGATCAACGTGCCGACGCGAGACTCCAAATCAGAGCTCGAGGAAAGAGTCGAAGTCGAGGCGAATTAAAATTAGGGCGGGTCGACGCAGATCCCTGTCATCTTTAATCCACAATCCCCCGAGGATACTCCTTCTTCCTCTCGCGATCCCGCGTGTACACCCTTTCCGGTCTCCGTTGTGTAACGACGGTAAAAGGGACGCGGAGACGGAATTCGCGCGGTGCTAGCCGTAAATAGGGCGATAAAAGCGACGCGACGGGAGGAAGAGAAGATCGTTCGGCGGATCGAGCCGATTCTATCGACGCGAGCGACGGCAGGAAGCGAATCTGGGCCGTTGAATCGGGGAAAAGTAAGTGGGTCAAGAGAACGAATGCTCGGCTGATGTCGGCGTCGTTGCGACTTCTGCCGACGAGGAGGATGACGGCACGCTCGATGCGCACAGGTACACCAAAACATCGCCGGCACCGACGCGCGTATGCACCTCTCTTTCGACTTCTTTGCCCCCCCAATCCCCGGGCTGCAACCGCGGTCCTTTCACTTCGCATCTGCCACGAGGAAGTCGCGATTCTCTCTTTCTCTTTCGCGCGGCGAGCCCCAGCTAGACGACGACGCTTCCTGCTGGCGTTCGCGCTCGACGGTTACGTGGAAATTGAGCGCGGGCCTTGGCTTGACCGATATTCCTAGCGGGCCGACCAGCCGAGCGTCGTTTTAATTGGACCGTTCTCGCGCTGGTCCGCGGGCGAGCGCAATTAAATTCTCGCGCTACGAGACCAGAGGCTTTTCTTCTCGCCGATCGAGGATGGCCCGTTCTCCACTCTAGATACGAGGTCGTCTCGAGTTTCCGTCGCGTGCGAAGCGCCGTTTAACCCCTCGGCGACCCCAGCCAGCGACTCGCTCCTCTGCTCTCGCGAGGATCCTCGAGGAGGGCTCTCTCGAGCATTCTGCGAAAAGACTCGCGGCGATCAACCAACGATAGATTCGGCTGAGCGTGGCGCACGCGAGCGCTGTTTTTACTTACGCGAGAAAGTGGACGTAGGTACGTGTTCCACGTGCGGCGTTGGATGAGGGGACGGCGACAGAGTCGTAGCACGCGGATTACGGGTATTTATCGGGATTCGTAATGCCGTCGAACGCGGTCGCTGGTTGCCTCGCGCCGACCGGTTGACACAAAGCTTTTACTTACAAGCTGTTTCTTCCTGGAAACACCGCCGGTCTGCTTTTAGCCGAACCAGCCTCTGCGCGAGCGTGCCGCGTGATTTATGCGCCCCGGTGCGTGTAAGCTTCTTTATTGGCTGTTGGTCGCCGATCGATAATCAAACAATAGCGGAAGACCGCCGTAACGTCAACAAGGAACAGCCGCGGTTCGAATTGAAACGGCGACTTGTGTCCTGTTCCGTGTCCACGGTGCAGGCTCCGGTTCCAACGATTACGTAGTTAATTCCGGGTGAGACGGCTCGTAACATCGACCCACCTGATCGATTCCAGCGATCCAGCGAAATTACGTATTCGGCATAATTACCTAACAGCCTGAGACGCTTTTTCCCTTCACCTTCGGGCCGAATCAATCGATACGCGTCGCGCCGAAATAAACCCGAGCGTGTCGTTGCGTCACGGCTGTCGAATCGCTCGATGGGGCCACCGATTCTTCGGCCCGCTTCGAGTCTAGCTGCCTGCCGAGATCGTCGCAGTCTCCAACTTACCCCGAGATCAACGGACGGGGCACGCACGCGTCGCTAGTTTCGTCAATCGTAACTTTCCTACGCTCCGAGTCGCAGTATCGATTCAACCGTGACGCAGCGGGTCGTTCTCCAGAACTTGAAGCTGGATTTATAAATTGCAATGCCCATCGGCCCTGCGGCAATGTCGTAACGTTCTGCGCTGTTCATGTCGCGCGACATTTGTAATTGCAAATTGCGATGGAATTTGCCGCGACACGTTCTCGCGTCGCGCCGCTCTCCGGGAGGCTGCTCGACATCTTCCATAAACGCGAGGTCGGCGCGCGCGACGAATGGAAATGCGACGGAGCAAGAGCGTAAGGGTAGGCAAGTTTACGCTGGAGCCGCGACGAGAGCGGCGATCAGAGCGAAGCGTAGAAATATATTCTATACTATTATAATGAAAGTGTTTACATTGAAGCAGCGAGCTGAGCTACGGTTATTAATACAGTGATGAGCATTCCGCGGCCCACATTTGGCCCTCCAGCCACTGACCTGCGGCCAGCAATTGTTTCAATTGTAATGCTATGTCGGAAATGACAAATTCACCCCAGAAATGAAAATTCTCTGATTAGTATATTTAAGTATTTAATATTGCGCCTGTCAATTGTAATGCTATATCAGAAATAACAAATTCACCCCAGAAATTAAAATTCTCTGATTAGTATATTTAAGTATTTAATATTGCGCCTGTCAATTGTAATGCTATGTCAGAAATAACAAATTCACCCCAGAAATTAAAATTCTCTGATTAGTATATTTAAGTATTTAATATTGCCGCTGTCAATTGTGAATCTATGTGAGAAATAACAAATTCACCCCAGAAATTAAAATTCTCTAATTAGTATATTTAAGTATTCAATACTGCGGTCCGCGTACAGGTCTCCATTTTTGGTCCACTATAGATCAAATCTTGCTAATCACTGTACCAAGAAAAGATCAACGACACAAGCGTTCGATATAGTCTCTACCGCAGCTTCAACGCAAACATCCCCTAAGACGGAAGTTTTGACTCACGTGTAGGTGGCTGGCGGTAGTGCAGGTGCTGAAGACTCTGCGTCTGATGGTGGTGGTGGTGATGGGGAGGTCCCATCGTCGGGCCCATCGCGTGGTTGCCGTGCTGATGGTGTGGCGAGCTCCCTCTGTGCGGATGGTACTGGGAGGGATGATGCTGATGGGGATGGTAGGATGGCGGCAGGAAGCCCGCCGTCGACGGATAAACGCCAGGGCTGTGACAGGCCGACCTGCCTAATGCTGCTGTTCAACATTCCACGAGAAAGGCCCCATAAGAAAACCACTTACGAACTTGCCACTCCCAGGGAAACTAATAACCCAGCCCGCTCCGACAGGATCGCCGTCCAAACGTTCTTGCCAGACGTTTTCGCGGCTGATTCGCGCGGCTGATTCAATTTTCATCGCTTGTCGGCGATCAATCGAATCGACGGCCATCAATGATTCACCGAAGAGATTTCGAAGTTATCGCGGCCGGATCGGGAACGAAATTGGGACGATCGGTCGTCTGTCGATTGCACGCGAATTACGGACGGTTCCGCATTTAGACCGTCTGCGTGTCGTCTAGGGCAATTCGTCTGGTTCGATCGGAACCAGCTGCTGGTACGTTGACACGCGCTTACCTGACGACAGATGAGAATGATGGGACGCCAGACTCGGCTGAAGGGACGTGTTAGGGTTGAGCCTCGCCTTCAGCAAGAGATTCGCATCCTCGTTACCGCCGGAGGACGTGCTGGACTCCACGTCGCTGACTCCGCTGTCCGCGGGACTCGCTGGCAGTGATCCGCTTCCTGTCGTCGCATTCAACAAAAGAGAAACGCCAGTTTTGGTAACTGTGCCCAGAATCGTCCAATGGAAATACACCTACGCCAACGGCGTCTCAACGCCTCGTTCTAAACTCTACCTTACTATTTAATGATCGACCGCTGGACCGCTCTATAATAAGAGTATACATCTTCGGGCGTTAAAATTTCAATCAACCCTGTGAATTTAATGGCGAATCGAGGCTCGGGGCACTCGAGCCAACCACTTCAAAACGCTTCAATTTTAATCGCCCGTTATCGAGGACCGCGCGCGATTTAATCTGGCCAAATGCAAAACCCCGTCGCGAATCGACCGTGTCCGAAACGGAGACGTCTTGCAATCAGCAGAATCCCATAAACCGTTCGGGGGAAGGTGGAGTTTGACGGAACTGGAGGACGCGGCCGGAGACTCTTCCGTTCGGTCTTTCTGGGTCCTTGTGCGCCTCGATCGAATTAGAGGCAGCTCCTAGGTGGTCCACGGTGAGCGGGGCTGGCCTGCCTCCTCGCTTTATCGAGCACCGGACCGGCCAACGTGTTTTCGCGTGCGCCGTCAATTAAAGGCATCTTTATGCAACGGGCGAAGGTCATCCGGTCATTGGGTATGCATATCGCTGGCGCTTCCCACGGTCTCTGTCTCTCCCTCCTCTCTCGCCGTCTCTCTCTCTCTCCTTCTCCAGCGTCGCTGATCCCCGAGGTGGACCCGTAGCGAGAGACAGAGAGAAAGCCAAGGGCCTGAAACCAGTCCCAAATGGTCCCTGGTGTCCGCGCGACGAGTGGTCGTCTCCGCCTGGCTCGCTCGCCACCTCCGCAGACGTTCCCAACGTGGCCGTCGCCGCGTTATGCAAAGCTCGATCCGTGCAGGGGACGGTAGGCCAGCTCGATAGCCGCGAATCTCGCGCGCGCTTTATGCAACGGCCGATTATTTCGGTAATCGACCTCCCCGGCGAGTTCGTTTCGCCGAGGAACTCCTGAACCGGATCGCTCGTGAAACAGACACACTCTCCCGTCCCTCGTGCCGTTGCGCAACGCTATTTTGCAAAAGTATCGGGGGATCGGTTGCGTCGTACCGCTTCACGCGCCCCCTCGCCTGCACCGCGTACACCTGCAGATAGAGATCCTCGGGAAAATCCGAGGTGCAAGCGGGGATGCTGATGTTCAGGTTCTAGGGTTGAGTGGCACAGGATGCGGGGTAGTGCTTAAAATCCAACTTTTAAAATATTGCGGGGGCACCCTAACATTTTGTTCTTTATACTGAAAAACGAGCCTGGTAAAAAATTTATTACATTTCATAATGTTTTGGCGATTGCTACCCGCTTATTAATATTTTAAATATAATTGTATTTTTTGCTTAAGACCAATTGGCGTCATTGTATCAAGAATTTTCGCTTCAGAACAGTACATGGCAACCCACCTTACCAGCTCTGGCTATTTTTTAAATAGGAATTGGCTATTTTCAAAAATTGCTGATTCACAAATTTACTTTGTAATATATTATTTTGTAATTTAAAAAGTATAATAGAGTAAAATGAAAATTGCATTTTTATTCTTAAATAGCACGAAATTCAATGTCTGGTAGCAATCCCCAATAATTAACTAAAAAAATCAATAACTACCGCATTGTTTACTCATTGAAACGGTGCCCCGTGCAACAATACAAAAGTTTGTTCGGGTTCAAATAAGCACCACCCTGATGCAGGGTTCGCTTTCCAATTGAATAACCGAGGCTCTAAGAACGGAAGTGTCCGAGTAGTCGAGCTCGAGCGCAAGGTCTCGGGGCTCTGCCGAACCGCTGAGCAGAGGGGAAAAGAAAGAAGAGCGAGCGCGGAGTGAAATCTTTCATCGAGGTGGCCACGGGGAAGCCGAGAAATCGATATTGCCGGTCTGCGCCACGGCTAAACAGGAATTTTCGCCTTTTTATTGCCACCTCGTCGTCTCCGGCGATTAATGTCAGCGACGGGGGGACTGCCAGTCGAGCGGGCGACCGAGAAACGGCCAATGGAGGCGCGCGGTAAACGCTACAAACGGCGTGCCCATGAAAACTCGCCTGAGAGGAAAGTAAATCGCGCGCAGCAAGCGTGGCCACGTTCGAGCCGCGCCGGAAGTGATTTCCTGTCGGCGCGCAGTCGATATCGCTTACTAAATATTGTTATTGGCCGAGGCGCGGTTGTCCAGCGGGGAAACCCATGGCTGTTTTGCTCGTGGGAAATCGAGTCACGGATGGATACTCTTATTTGAAGCGTTCTCTTTAAGTATCTCGCGAGATAGGCTATGGTGACAGACCTGGGGTATTGGTGGTGGCGATAGTGGCAGTGGTGTAGGGCGGTTGGCCCATCTGAGCATGGCCCGCCAAGTGACGGCCGAATCCATTCTGCACCCCTAGACCGTGCTGCTGGGGATGTTGGGAGAGAATGCCGTGCAACAGACGAGTTCCCGCGGTGGTCGTCGTCGTCCCGGTCGATCCTGGCTCGGCCTTAACGCTCGCGAGGCCGAGCTGCTCCTTCTCGCTGGCGTCGTGGGGCTGCACCTCCCTGGTGTCCACTGAAACACACAAGCATTCGGAAACGTTAGCTAGGAAGAATAAAGAGCCTTCTTGCTGCCGTAGATGTCCGCTCAATATTCTAAGATTATTCCACCGCCGTCTCATCGCAGATGGAAATCGAGTCTGGACCAAGCGAGGAGGCGGTGCGACGGATTCGCTTCCTAACGGTAGCGCCGAGCGAGCCGAGGAAACGCGAAAGAGAAGGAAAAAAAAAAGGAAAAGAAAGAGAGGCACGGGAGGTGTTCTCGAGGGGCATAGCGCGCGGCGCTGCGGAGAGGAAGTGAAAGCCGGTGTCTCTCCTTGACCCACTGCAACGTTTCTACCTTCCTTTCAGGCAGTGCCAACCTCGCGGCTTCATTAAGCAATTTCTCGCGGCGGTGGCGGGGAAAAATCGACTCGGCGTGGAAAATCGACCCAAGCCGCCGGACGCTGCGAATCTGCAGCGGAGTCGCGCTTTCTTCCAGCCTCGTGTGCTCCCTCTCGTCTCTGCTCCTTTCTCTCTCCTCCCGCCCTCGGCTGGCAACTACGGGGCGAGGGGAGGAGCTCGTCGACCGATTTTTAACGCGTTTACATTTCGGCGCCCCCCGCGCGACATCCACGGAGACCAGAGGTTGCGCAAACCGATGAGGCCCGCGATATTTGCGCTCCAGACGTGTCTGGGCGTCTCGTGAGAAAGCCGATGACGAAACTGTGCCACGGGGATCGGGAGAAAGAGCGTGCGTTACGTTCGATTTCCTTCATTCGATTCAACTGGAACCACGTAAAACGGGCTCCAGTTTCGATCGCTTCTGACGCAATTATGCAATTTTATTTCATTACTTTGCATTTAATTGCACGTGGCAGCAGAACGATTTCGATCTCGGTTATGTATTAACGCGGGGCGAAGGGACAACGAGTGCGCGGCGCAGGAAGCGTGGGTCAAAATTCTCAAGGAAGTCGATCATCAAGGGTAAAGAGGAGCGCGAGCTCTCGCAAGGGCCCGGCACTCCGATCCGCGATAAATATCTCGGGATCCGACGTCACGGACGGATCCGTGAATTGAATCGGCAATTATGATCACGTAGATCGAGAGCCCCACGGCTGTGTTTAGCTGGGGCGAGCGGGAGAACGGCAAACGATCGGGTTCTTCTGCGAGGGAAACAGATGCCAGCCTGCCAGCAGGAGACGAGGGAGGAAGGGTAGGCCGGGCAAAGGGAAAAACAGAAGAGGCGAAAGAGTCGAGGAGGGCAGAATAATGAGAGAAGTCACGGACGGAGAGCAAAACCAGCCCCGACGAGACTGGTGCTCGTAATTTTCTGAAACGCCTGCGCTCGGTCCGACGATATCCGGTTCCACAAATCCACCGTCTCGAATTATCCTTCGCGACTGATGCCACAACTATTTATTCGGGCGTAATTGTCACGCTTTTCAGTCAATTTTCAATCAGCTGCCTTGTAAAAACTATCTGCTAAATTAGGTCGCAAAAATTCTGAAATAAAGTTTGCAAATTGTAGAATACCTATACGTTCATCGGTGAAAATTAAGATTGTAAAGTATCGCCAAGTTTAAACAGTAGCGCCATTCAGTAGCACTAAAAGCTACATTTTGGACCATTTTGACTCAGTGTAACAACCGAGGGCTAAACGCAGGGATGAGAGTGATAATGAAGAAGCTAGGACGGTGCAGCGTTTACCTTCTAGCTGGCGGAGTGTTTTTAGGATTAAACGCGTAGCTTTCGAGCAGGAAGGATTCCGTTTGACCTCCGTTAACCCTGAAGCACACCCTTAACGAGGGTGCATTTCGGATCGAGCTTGAATTATTGCTGCACGCTCCTCGACTCCTTCGACGAATCAAAGTTGCAAATGCACGGCTTGTTACACCATTACGCTGAACCACGCTCGTTTTCTATTCGCGTCGTCGTCGGTCTGGCCCCCGTAATAATATCGATTCCGCCTGGAATCGCCGACAATTTTGTCCACGAACCTACTAGTTTTCTGTCGACCGCTTCCTCTGTAGAAGCAGTCGACAGGGATGACCGACGCGACGCCGACGGCTCGCGAAAATATTCCCATCAAACTTGCATGAAAATGGCGAACCGTATAATGCTGGAATTAACCACTCCCTGGGGAGGAAACTTCCCCCGTGGGAGCTTTAATAAAACTGCACGTGAATTCTGCGTCACTGAAAGAATGTGCAACCACTAATAATCTTGGACTTCGGGTCGAAGTGCATGTTCGATTGGTTCATTACCGAGGACTGTTGCTTGAAGTCGAAGGAGTCGGAGGGTAAGGCAGGCTACGGTAAAATGCCGGGCGCACGAGGAAGGGTTAATCGCCTCCCTTCGAAGCTCGAGGCGGAGGATCGTTTCGCAGCCGGTCTCGAGGATCGCTTTTCACGATCTTCAGCCATCTTAATTGCCGCGCCGCCTCGTTAGCCACGAATCGAAGCCTCCGCGGAGTGGTTCGACCTTGCTTGACCTTGACTCGCCCTCCGCGGCAGCTGGAAGGGTGGGCGTCTAGCCGCATCGACCGAAAGTGGCCCTCTCCGCTTCGACCTGCCCGCGAGTGTCGAGATCGAAGGAGTTTTTCATCGAGTTCGCCCTCAGCCTCCTCGCTTACCCTAAATAACACACGCGCCGGCTAGCAACGTTCATCTTGGTCCGCGAAACGTCCTCCGTCCCATTGAAATCAATTTAATTCCTGGCGAGTAGCGTAATCGATGGAAGGATCTTTTTTATCGGCAAGGAGAATTTCCACAGAAATCGAGTGGCCCAGGATATGCAAAGGAGAGGTTGCATCTGCGCGGTGTTCCGCTTTCCTCACTTCCTCTGACGAAAGAGCGGCGCATCGCGTCGTCCGCCGTGCAATCGTCCGTTCGCGAATCGGGCCCAGCGCGACCAGCGTGCCCGTTCGATTCTGGCGCGCGCGTACACGTACACGCGCAGTACGTAAGGTCAGCGTTTGCCCGGACCACGAAACTTTCTCGTGGCGCACGCACACGCCACACACACACCTTCCGGCCGAGCGGGCATTGCGTAACGGTAACGACTCTCTCTTTCTATGTGACATCACGCGCGCACGCCTGCCTCGGTTACATGTGTCGGTGGTCATCCGGCAACGAAAGCGACAGCGCAACCGATTTCGTGAATCGACTGCCGGCCGGGCGATTGGGCCCGTTCGATCGGCGCATGCGCGTCACCTCGGGCGATGGGGCCGTGCTCGACGGGCACTTGGAGAGCCGCCACGTTGATCTATGGGATCTTTGGGGCGGGGAGAGGGAATCTTGGATGAGTCGATTGGATATTAGAGGTGTCCAAATAAGGAGGCTTTCGTATTAGGTTCATGGACCACGTAATAGAGATACCGATCTGCCGTTGGATGAACGAGTTCTTTCGTCAACCACTTAACGAGCGGGCTTATCAAAATCGCGAAAGCAAAAACACCTGCGATCCCCGGGGCCCGACGTCACGCGTCGAGAAAGCGTTTTGCTGGTGAGATTCCTCAAGCATCGAAGAGTCAAGGTTCCTCGGCGAACGACAGAAGGGAGTTGCGGCTGCGAAATGAGTGAAACGTTTTCGCGACCGTTGCAGGTGCAGCTGCCCGCACCTGTGGCTGAGCACACGAAGGAAAGAGCATCGGTGGGCGTGCTAATCACTGCTCGGTATTCTTCCAAGAAGGTAATTTAATGAATTTTAATTTTAATTCATTATTTCTACTATTTTCCTGTTTTATTTTTTTTATTACTTTTGTACCGACTTTTCTTTTAGTATTGCTATTATTTTCTGTTCTTTCACACTGGTGCTTTGTTAACTTTATTAATTATATATAGTAAACTAAAGTGTCTTTACCCTTGGAATAAATAAAAATAACAATAATAATAACGCTCAGACTTGTCGACGATTAAGGACACACTCCAGACTGGAGACTCGATGCTTTTAATAAATCAAGAGACTCGATATGTGCGTCGGAGGTTAAAGATTGGCGATCGAAAAATCTCGATCAACTTCACCTCATCGACAGACAGACAACCGTCGCGACTCGTCGTTATCCACGTTACGTAATTTCTCCGGCACGCGAGCCGTGGCGTGCTTTCTCGATCGCGATCGGGATCGGCCAGACGGTGAAAAATTTCGTCGCGACACCGACGGTTGGGGATCGATGGCGGACGGCGAATTGCCTGTAATTAACCATCCCGCTCGCCTCTGAATGTTTGATGTCCTAGACGATCGTGTTTAATTCATGAGAGGCAGGTGAGGCAGCGTCTTTCGCGCCGCGACTGGAATTTAAACGTTTCCTCTTTTTCGAAGCCAGCCGAGAAACGATCGCCCCGACGTTCCGCCGTCTCTCTTGGATTCCGAGCCGCCAGGAAGCGTTCTAGCGGGCGATCGTTGACTTTAAAACGCCCGCGCATCCGCGAGAGGAGAATCCACGGGCGCCGATAAGTGGCAGACGTCGGTTTCCGTTTCGTCGACGGAGAGAGAGAGAGAGAGAGAGAGTCGACGTCTACGTGGCAAGATCGACGATGCCAATGGTTGTAGGACGTCGAGACGATCGATAGTCGCCCGAGCCATCGCGACGCTAATTAGCCGGGTTAATGCATCGTTGATGGGGCGTGCAGACACACGGCCGACTATAAAGTCTCTCCTCTGACGTCGCGAATTGCCAAAGCCGGAAATTTCGATACCGGAAACGACGCGCCTCGGCGTGCATGTGCGCGACCCACTTGCTCCGTCGAAACCGAGAGTGCCTCCGCTGCCTCGTGTGTCGTCGCTCCGCCACGTACGTGCGCGTGTCCCTGTACGCGTACTGTAAGCGCGGCGAGTGGGTGGCACCGCGTAAAGAGCCCTGTGCCGTTATCGCGCGGAGAAGCGATCGAGAGCGCCGAAGCCCGTCTCTGGGCCAAACAGGAAACGTTCGATTCCACGGAAGTCTGGTTACGTCCGTCCTCCCTGCTCCCCGCGCCCTGTCCTTTCTTTTCGGCGGCCGGTCGAAGCGTTATTGGCTTTTAAAGGCCGCTCCGCTGCGGGCCAGATTGATGTCAATTGGCGGGACTTGGCTTCTGCGCAGCCTTTCATTTGCCGAGGCTTTTTTCTATCTGTACACGCGCCGGCGGGACGGCTTTATTTCGCGGGAAGAAGTCCTTTCTGCGTGTCTTTGCCCGAAGAAACGAAAGGAGGTGATCGTAACGCGAGTCACGCGTTCGTCGTAATTAATCCGAACACAGCTTTCCACATTACCGAGCGGAACTCTCCTGCGCTGCGAAAAGTGGTGGAAGAATGGAAAACAGGCAGAACGAGGGATACAATGACTCCTTATCGCGACCGGTATCGGGAGCCCCGAATAACGCGGAGAGATTCAGTCCCACTAACCGAATACAGACGCTCCAACGCAGCGTTTCTCATCTCGCAATAAAATTTAAATATTAAAAAAGTGTGCAAATTATTCGACGAGAAACGTACACCCGTATTTCGATGTTACGACTCTTTCTGTATAACAAAAAAAAAACTGTCGAGGTTGGGGGTTTCGGCAAAGTTCAGCGGCAGAATTTAATTGGGAAACGCGGCTCTAATGAAAGTAACGAGCGCGCGAGAGGCAAACTCGCGGAGGAAATCCCGTTTTCACGAGGGAGCGAATCTCGGGGGTGGAAAATCGGCGTGTCCAGGTGCGCGTAGGCAGAGTTCTACCGATCGCTTTGTAATTCGAGTTGCTGAATTCGAAAGGCTCCGCCGGAGAAGTGGGTCAGAGAGGCGATCACGCGGGTTGCGCATCGAAACACCGTCGGGGGGGTTCCATTGAACCGGGAAACTCGAGGAGCCCGCCACCCCTGGGCAGCCTTGAAAAACCAAGGGATCCGCGACCTACCTACTCGCCCCCTCGCCGCTGCGACCTCTCCGCGTGCTCTCACCGTGACATTTCTCGTCGCTCCGCGCCGTAGGAAAGAGGAAACGACTGCGCCCGCGAGCGTCCCTGACCTATTTGGTCGGCCGGCTGAATGGTCGTCGACGAGCAGCCGCGCTTCATCCACCCATTGTCCCGTCGAGAGGGTAGGATCTCGGTCCGGGGGAGGCTGAAGGGGCTCGCGGATACCGCCCACGCTTCCCTTTCACCCGATCGAAAGAAAGGAGGAAAGAAATTGGAAACGTGCTCGGGGGGGATGAAGCGAGCGGAACGGTAAAAAGTATAACGCGCGGTTGGAGGGAACTTTCGAGTTTACGGCTGAGAGGAGAGGTTGCTGATAATTGTGTCACGTTCGAGGAGCCACGTGAGACACCCACGGATATCCTTGACGGGGCAGAGGGGTACAGATCGAGGCGAACGAGTGGGAGAGGAGATACGTGCTTTTGGGTAGCTCGACACCGTACGCGTAGAAGATTGAATAAAAAATGAATTCTGTAGGTCGAGGTTAACTCAGCTCTGCGCAGAGAATTCCTTTCTCACGATGGGGTGGGTTTACCTCTCCACCCCTCTCGTTAGCACATCGCCCGCGAGGATGTCCCGTTAAAAGCCAGCGAAGGAAACTGGGCTATCCTTCGAGGGTCGACAGCGTCTCGTGTCTAACGGTACGTGGCCAGAATCCAGGTAGAAGAAATTACGTGGCTTTTCCACGCGGATGCTGGGGCCAGATGGTGCGCGGATGCTTTTAAGCGTTATCTCTTCTCCTCCTTACGGTATCCTGGGATACACGCGATCCCCGTCCTCTTTCCACCCTCGCGGTCCACAATCGACCGGGAGATCTCTAGAAATCGTGCGTAGTCGGGGGCAGAGAAAGCAGTCGTTTCACCTGGCTTCGTTCGGGAAAACTCTTCCGGCTCGGGGAAAGAATTTAAACGAAGGACCGCCTCGTTATACCGTCTGCCATTAACAATCCGACAAGCCCGCTCGGGTCGCGGCGAGCCGGGCCACCGTTAAAGGCAGGTTGCGCAACCTAACGACGCGGAGAATCTAATTTCTTAATTGCGTAACGCGCTGGTCCGAGGGGAACCCGCGCTGGAATTTCGCGCGGACTTTCCTTTCTTCGGCCCCGACCGAGATCGCGGGCCGTCGGTATCGAGCAGCTTGGCTGATAGGGAAGGAAAGGGGACGATTCGTCGGAAAGGTCAGTGGCCAGTTTGCGAATCGGCCGGGTCGAGGTCCATGTGCCGTCGGGCGGCCCGTTAATTCCCGTCGACGGCGACGGCCGAGCGCGGCACGGCGAGGGAGCCGGGAAAAGGTGTCAAGGACGCGGCCGGCCAGGAACACGTCGAGGAGGCGCGCACGTAACGCCCCCGTCCGCCGAGGAATCGAGCCCCATTCTCCGGGAACGAGCGGCGGATTATGCCCGCGTTTGATTAGAGAATAGCGGCCTACTCAGGAGCAGCGGTTCGAGAGTATTGTGTAACGAGAGCGGGAGCCTGGTTGGTAACGAGCCTCTCGCGGACCGTATATATACGCGCGAGTTCTGCGTATTACATAACGTTAAATGCCGCACCACTGTTCGCGAGATGATATAATAACGCGAGGCGTCCAACACGCTCGCGTTCACGCGTGTCTACGTGACCGTTGCTCGCGTAACGGACAGTTAACTGGGAAATTATCGGTCGTTATACTTAGCTTCAATTTTTCTGACCGCCCCGGCTTATCGCCGCACGGCTGGGGTTCGACGGTCGCCGACGAAGGAGGATTTTTAAATTTCAAATATCAAGCTACTACTTCTGCTCTGTCCGCGCGTCATTGTTGTTGCCAGCGATACGGCTTCGCGGAATCCTACACTCCTGACTACGAATTAGACTCGCCACTTTGCGGAAGATCGAAGAGGAGACGGGGGTGGACATTCCACGGTTCTGTTATAAATTATCCGCGATTAGCACCTCGGCAAATTCGAGGATTAAGGAAAAACGAGAAGTTGCACGTATAAATCGTACTGTGGCATTTTCAAAACTTTTCCCTCGACCGGTGCTGCGTCACAGATGGAAGGAAAAAGGAGCCGTGAACCCGATTGCGCAGAGAATCTCGGTTGCGTATGCCCACGTCGCATCTGCCGGCGAGATGAACGCGAGCAGAGGGGCACACACCGCGCGTACACCTCGTTGCTATAATAGTCTAGGTAGCTCTAGCGTAGGCTCGCCTAGCCCACAACACGCTTTACTATGTAGGTCAGGGCTGGTGCATTCAACGAGCGCGCTGCTCTTCCTCTATGCACCGTTCGCGCGTACCTATAGCGAGCGATCGAGCCAGCTCCTCTCTCCTCTCCTCTCCGCGCCGCGGCGCAGCTCGGCGTTCCTTTCCTTCGCTTGGCCGCGCATCTAGCGGGTGTTTCGTTTTCTTCTGCCTGTTCGATGGCCTTCCAAGCAGGCCCCGACGGAAACGAGGAAATGGTCCCATTTCCTCCAGCACTTTCTACGACCTCAGCCCTCTCATGCTTCTTACGTCTCCGTACAATTATGCAGCTGCTACGTGCATACACGGGAGAAAGAGTGTCTCAGTGCCTGTTTCTTTAATACCGCGGCGACGTTGGCCAATTAATCGGCCAGCTTCCGAGCGATTCCTCCAGGGCCCGTGGTAATTAACGCGGCCCCTTTGCGCCAGATATCGATCCCCGCGCCGGGTGTCACGTTGTACCGACCACGGCTCGCGATTCACCCGGTTTCCACGTACGCGATCGACCAGCAGCGAGAGGTGTCGGATGGATCTTTCGAGATCGAGTCGAGGAACGCGCGCCGACCGTGAAACAATGGTGCGGGCAACAATCGTGCCCCGCCACCCCGCTGGTGCGTTATCGATCGGATCCAATATTTATTCTCGATAGCGAGAGAGGGTATCGCGTTTCCATGGGCAGGTTCGATGCACCGAGTCCGCCCGGGTTTCGCGGTTAGAAGAACGGGTGACGGGGCGGCGGTACCCCTGGGCGAGCTGATTTTCCGTGATGCAAATGACCCTAGACAGGCGTACGCGTGGACGTTGACGATCCCCCTCGCGTTAAATCGGACGCTGTAAAAGCCGCAGACGATTGTGTCAAGGTGAGGTCAATTGCTCCTCGAGAAGGAATCGTTTAAACGCGCCCGAACGGGAGACGGGAGGGCTCACCCATTCCGAGCGGGGCGGCATCTTCGATCAAGTACCTCCGGTGGCCGAAGTCTTTGCCCCAGATCCTGCCGCGAGCTTTAGTTTTCCGTGTTGGAGCACACCGGAGGAATTCGATTAATTCTGACCCCATAAGTGGGACTTGTAACTCTGCCAGAGACGCCCGAACTGACCTATACTCTCGGACGCTTTGGAGTTACAGGCAATCTGTGTACCGATGGAGGAGAAGAGGGCTGTTTGCTATAATACTTATCCAGACGATTAAGACACTTATCAGTAAAGAAACGAAGCTCGATGAATTTAATTTTCTTATATAATTTTCTCCTTAAATAATTTCTTGATTTACTTCGACGACTGAAGCTTGAAGCTTAGGCAAAGGGTGGGAAAGTTATCTTACCGGGGTGTTTGATCTTTACAACCCTTTGTGATTCGACAATTCTGTAGTCCCAGTTGCTACCGACAAAATATGAAAATGGACATTCCCTGTTCTTCCTCCGTACCCTTACCTACTTCAGATCAACTCGTTGAATCCGAGACAACTACTCCTCAATTATCATTCACGTCCTTAAGGGACACTTATCCGAGGCCCACGAATCTGTCCACCTAATCTATCCGTCTATTTTTACGAAGGACCACGCTCCACTTTCATTAACCGCCGCGCGTGCCAAGTGTCAGGCGTCCGTGCAATTGGGACACCCGGTAGACGAAGGTAAGCGTCTCCGTGCCAACGTTCCAATAACCACCCAAGAGCACAAGGACAGTCTACCCCAGTTTTCCTATTGCGACCGCCTACGGCACACGTCCTTCACCCCCTCCGGCACCCCCCCTTCACACCCTCACTCCTATTCTGAGCGGGGCGCTCTCTCTCTCTTCCGGGCCGATCGGCGTGGAAAATGCCGCGGGAAATCGATCCAGGCCGGACGAGAGGAAATTCGTGAGGCGTGAGACCACGCCGCGCGGATAAAAGGGTGGACCGCGGCGCGGAAGGGGCGACAGGAGCAGAACGGAGCCGAGGGTGATCATCCCCCTTCGTCAAAGACGGACCAAGAAACCGCTAGCCACCGCTCCAAGGAGGGGAGAAAAAAAGAGAGACAGGGATTTGCTGCTCCTCGTGCGCTCGCAGCTCCTCGACGAGAAAACTTCCACGACGGAGTCGAAGGATTAACTGTTGTTTTGGAGGCTTGCTATGTAACTGATAATACCTTGACATTGCATCGCGCCTCGTAACTAAGCCCGCGTTCATCCCCGAATTCCCACTGTTTGCTCCGGGATTGTGCCATTTTTATGGCCGTCTGATGCAACGTGACGGTACGGTTATTGTTTGTGTGTGCATTCCAAAGTCCTGCTGTTTACCAATCACGTTGCACGCAGTAAGAAAGGCACATAAATGGCTGATAAGTGCACTGACGGAGAGTGTACGTGCACCTGGGCGTCCCGTGCACCGACTTTTTGCCCTAACATTCAATGCAGAGGATCGAGAAGAAGGAGAGGATTAATCAGGTGGCGATCCGTTGACTAAATCGAGTCCGATAGGGGCCATTATCGAAGACAGGCTCCGGAGAGATTTTAATCTCTTTATATTTTTTGTTACTAAATGGGCTTTGCCCGTACAAGTGAAATAAATAAATAAATATTTTATCATTTGTTTTTTCACTCTCGTCGGTCGCGAAGAAACTTGCGGTTCCTTAGGAGGCTTCCTAAAATCGTCCACACTCTGCGCCACGATCGAGACGGGATCTGAATCTCTCGCCTGGGCGAGAGTCGTCCCACGGATTCAACTTTCTACGCGCGATCAGGGGAGAAAATTTTCCGCGCAAGTTCGTGAAAGCTGGGGCAATTAGTCTCCGGGCGGACTTCATTTTGAAGGCTACTTCGCTAGCAAGCTATTATCTGCGGGGAGACTTGGCGATGGGCTTGAAGGAGCGAATAATAGTAAAACCCAACTGAGTGCGATACAGCTGTGACACCAATAAACGGTGGTGTCGCGGGACGGAAGATTGGAAAGCAAGCAGGTACGAAAAAACGGACGGTCTAGGATTCATCCGCGGAGGAAAGGAGGGAAAGGTGTCGGCGCGAGCGGAGAAGGTATACGAAGGAGGGTAGAGCCGCAGACAGGAAGTTAGTCCTTCCTTCCTCGCCGGGCCAATATCCTGAATCACAATGAGCCGGCGCGCTTCCTCGAAGCGTCTGCTATTTAAATACAGCCACCCGCTGGCGACGCTTTCCATATGTCGTTTCAACAGAGCGACACTCCTTATCAGCCCGCGAACAATGAGCAACTTCGTGAAGGCTTCCTTTGGATCGCATTTAAATTACTGCGGTTGGAAACAGTTTGGGGGCATGGAAGACCGACACCTTTAATGCGCGAGAATTAACTTGCTGCTCAAGGTCGTCGCGGTGAAAGCGAATAGGTATATGTATAATATTAACTTTACTACCCGGCTTCGCCCGGATTTGTTCTTTTTATTTATCTGGATTAGCCAGGCATAATGAACCGAGGCACAATTCGTGAACCCCGGAGTTTACCGTTCAGAAGGTTTTAGGCCACAGAGAAAATGTAAACTTTCTGTTTTATATATTAACTATATAGTAACGAATATTCGAAGAAATTATTCGTATTATTCGAATACTCGAATAATTACAGCTCTAATATTAACCCTTTAGCGCGGTTATTTAGGTCTCGTTGAAGGAAAAATATCCCGTTTTTTTATAGTTAAAAATGGTCTGAATATGTATATTTTTACATTTATTTCTTCAGAGGTTAAAATGCATGAAACAAATGAATAAAGGGTCCAGGTAGATCCATCTTTCTTCAACGAATAAAGTTACTCTAAACATGTACTAATCCAGTGCAAACAGCGAATTTGTACCATTTGTGAAGGGAAAGCTACTAGCTAGGTACCAGAGAAACCAAGTATGAAGAATTGCACGTGCGTTAATTAAAACGACTGAGTTTCACCAAGCAGAGGGGGCTACCGATTTTTCCTTTTGGGGATGGTCGAAGGGTAAACGAAGAACTACCGATCGCACTCGTAGAAGTGCCTACGCACCGTTTGCAGTGGAGAGAACGAGTTAATTCGCTTTCGGTCGCTTTCGTGGATAAAAGGGTGTCTTTCTGTCCGAGGAGCGACCCAGTTAACAGGTGAGACTTGCGAGGCGACGAAGGAGGGTTTCCTCGAGCACGAAGACGCGGTTTCGTCGATCGCCAGGGCGTGTCCGTTCTTCTTTTTTTTTTCTTCTTGCCCCGTCCCGGCCGCGTTGATCCGAGAACGATCTCGCAACCCCCCTCTGATTAACCCTGCCTGCTGGCTGCTCAATCGACAGACACTGTTTTCTTCCCCCTCGAGGCGATCGAACGGTCTTCATTTCCTGATTAACCCGACCGAGCCGATCGGCCGACCGTCCTCGTCCCTCCTGCCGCCTCGCGCGCCGAGGAGGAAGAAGACGAAGAAGAAGAGAGCACAGCCGGAAGTAATCTGTCTTCCTCCGCTCGTGGCGAGGCACTCTCGCGAAAGGAGAGGTCGAGAAGGAGAGAGAGAAAGAGGAAGCTGAGGGAGGAACGGAAGGATAGAAGGACGGAGAGGAACGTCCGCTCGAATTCACTTGGAGTGATTTAAAGGCTGGAATTATCCTTTCCCTCCCCTACCACGAGGGCCGTCCTCTCTCTATCTCCTTGCTGGCCATTATATATCTTTCGCTGGCGTGCCTCCCTCGACTCTTTTATATCGTAACACGCCGATGATCCTCCTCCTCCTCCTTCCCCTCCGTTTCCCTGACAGAAGGAGGAACGTGGGACAGAATCGTTAGAAGGACCTCCTCTCTGTTCCTCTTCATCCTCCGCCGAGGAAACCGTCCATCGACGGCCACGTAATTTCTCCCGATCCGATAAATCACGCCCGAGTGGGCTTATCTTCCACGCCGGGTCGCGTAGCCTACATTGCGCGCTCGCAATCGGCTGCTCTCGTTATCGGCTCGGGATCAGAAAGATTGCGAATTTCTGATGACAAAGCCAGCCGTACCTAGCCCCGACGGATACCCCCCCGGTCGCAAGTAACGACCCCGCGTTGACACTCGCCGTCAGACTCCGAGGAGCGCGCAACCGGTTGCGTAAGATTTATCGTCAGCCTGGCAAACTACTAATCGCGTTAATTTATTATGCTGTTATTACCCCGCTATCGCTGTCTCTTTAAAGCTATCGCCGCTCGGTGTCCTTAAAAAACACGGTCCTAAGCAAATAGATCTATCTGTCCATCGATAAGTGTTATAACGAGCGATCGAGCGCTCACCGAGTCGCGGCACCGTGTTTATCGGCTCGAGTATTAATAATCGCCCGAGAGACTCTGGAGCATTCGACGGACGCCGCGGCGGGTATCCTCCAAAGGACGAGAATAATCGAGGCGATTAGCGCGCGCGCAACGGATATCCTCGTCGCCTAGCAGCTCCTCCGAGCGCAGCCGGGCGATCCGTGGGTCGCCGCTGCAGATGAATTTATAATCCGCGGTCGTGGTCGGCGGCTACCTGGCCCGTGAAAGCTTTCGAAAGTTTTTCCGGGTGCGGGTGGAACGGGGGGAGAGACCGCAAAAGCCAACAAGCCGGCCACGGTAGCGCCCAAAAGTAAACTGTTGACTGCCTGCGGCACCGAGAGACTCTCCCTTTCTCCATTTTCCCTTTTCGCCTTCCTAGGAAAAAGACGGGAAGTTCGATCGACGCTGCGAGCGATAAAGAGGCGGTGTGTCTCCTCGCCTCGATCCGGGGAAAGGGTTCGAACCACGCTTCCATTTATACCTCCTCGCTGGCAAACGAACCCTCGCTGGCCCTTTCCTCGGGTCGGGCACGTCCCGAAAAAAAAAAGAAGAAACGCAAAAAATGTTGACGTCCCGACGGTGTAAAATGCGTTTGCTTTTTTACGACCGAGGATTTAGGGGAAACAGCTCCTTTTTTAACTGCCTTCCAACACGTGCAGGGAAAGGATCGGTCGATGATCGGTAGCTTCTCGGGAATCGTATGTTTTCTCTTTTAAGCCTGCCCTTCGCAAGGTCTTCCAAGGAACTAAAGTTTTCCTACTTTCTACGGGGCTTCGTAGCTCGCCTACGTATCGGGGCTAATTTGAGAGCTGGAAAATCGGCCGGGCTGCCGCGGGGTCGGGTGAAAGTTTGAAGAATCGATGGGAATACGGGAAAGCCCTATGGGGGCGCGTGGACGACGGCCACCGATGGCATTCGACGCGCGAGGACTGTGACGAAAATGAAAAATGAGAGAAATTCTTCCCGAAAAACCCGCCGCCGCTTTCTCCTCGCCCTCGAGGGCCACGCCTCTGCTCTTTCTTCCATTGGGATCCTAGCGAAAGGCACCCCCCCCCGCTGAGTTGGGACAGACACGAACTCGAAAGGGTTAAAAATGTTTACCCGAGCTGCCGGAACCTTCGTTTGGGTAAACAGAATCATGGGCGGATCCTACAATCCTTTAAAAAATCCATTGTCACCACTTTCGCCTAAAAAGACACTGCAACTGCGAGGTCTAAATTAATTCGACTCTAAAGTAAAGCGAGTCGAGACGAGCGCGGAGAAGAGGAGGAAAGATTTTAAACGGCGACGAGTCGCCACGGAGCAGGAGAGAAGCGCGATACGAGAGACTAATTTCGTTGGGGTTGGGGCAGGTCACAAGGTATTATCTCCCTGCCGTGTCTCGAGGAGCAGCGCGGGGGGGTCGAGGGGGAGGAGCGGCGGGAGGCGGAGGGTCCGATAACGGGAGAAATTGCAAAATTATTTGAACAGCCGAATATCTCCGCGAGTTTACCGTCACCCGACGAGTCCCCGTCGTCGAACGACCTTCGCGGGCTGGCTTGCGTAATATTTTTATCGGCCGAAATTACAGACACACACGTACACACTCTCGTGCTCGGCATACGTCCGCGCACTCACGCGCTCTCCCTCTCTGTCTGTTTATCAGTCTGTCCCGCGGGCTGCCGAACCAAGGAGGAGCCAGGGGCACGTATTTCGGTTGGTCGAGTACATATGTACGGCACGCACTCCTGCTGTACCGCTCTTTCCCTTTTTTTCTTTTTCCCTTCTCGGCGCATACGCGTGCCTGCGCGGCTCGGATCCCACGGGCACGCGCACACTGGGTCACGAAAGCGTTCAAACGCCACAGAATACCATTAGACCGATAGAATATTGCGCGTATCGACGAGGTTCCAAGCTTCTAAGACGGAGCTATAGCCGAGTGTGGTATGAGAGTTTGAATTAGGCGCCAAGAATGTCTTAGGGAGTACGTAAACAGACGATACAAGTATATCCTGTTATTCCCGATGCCGAGAGGAAAATTACACAATATTACGGCGAACAAACTGTACCATCTAGATGACGATAAGAGTTCAATCCCAATCCCAAAGATGGTACAAGAAAAAAAGGAATGGACAATTGAGAAATAGAGTGTTACCGGATCGCGCAATGGCGGCGAAAACGGCGCGAAACTAGAGAAAGTGATGGGGGTTTGGGACTCACGGTATCGTCGCATAAGATTCTTCTTGTAGGGCTTGGTGCCCGGCGGCCTGGACCTTGACCTCGTGGTGGCATCCTTTTGATTGTTGTCGGAGCACGAGTCGTCCGAATCCTCGGAACAGGTACGATCCTCCCTCTCCTGGGAGTAATCGGTGGACGTGGCGGCGACGAAGCATCCTCGTAACCTGAGCGCGGCCGCGGCGTTCCCGTAGTCGTCGATCGGCTCCTTGCGATCCTGATCCTGGTCGTTCTCCTCGCGGCCGAACTCCGCGTAATCTCCCACCCTTACGCTCAGATCCAACGGTTGATCCTCGAGCATCGTTTCTACGTTTGCCACCTCCTCCGCCGCCTCGTTTCCTTGCCTGCCAGTCTGTCCCGCGCGCAGATCCACGGCTACCACCACAGCACAGTTGCCATCTTGATCTTTTCAACGGTCCTTGCTCGACACCCCGCCGAAACAATGTAACATTACACAACGCGGCTCCTTGTTCTCGACCAGTCCTCAACTGTTTTCACCGTCACTCGAGAGGCCGCACAGCCGCGAGTCCGCGTATCAAAACAACGGCGAGCGATCGATGGATCGAGGGATCGAAGAACGGTGGTCGAGGATAATCGCGGGCGGTCAGATGTCACCGACCGAGACGTATCTCCTCCAAGTTCGTCCTGCTCTTATACTTTCCTGTCGCTCGAATCTCAACTGGCGAGATCCGATTGTACTAGCACTTTCGGCGTGGTCGCTGGAGGGAACTCGCGACGATAAGGGAGATCGAAAACTCGGCGGGAACTGGCGCGAGGGAGTAGGACAGATATCTTCGTGGGAGGTAGAACTCTTCCGGCGGTGTGTTCGTCCCGTGTGGCACGCGTGACGCACAGCCCGATACTCTGACCGGCAAAGAAAGACAGGATGGCTTCTCTTCTTCCGAGAGGAATTCTCGATAGTGGGCAACGTTCACGCGGGTTCCGTTCAATCGCCGTATTTCGACCGGTCGATCATTCCCTCGTGCTTACTCCCCGTTCGCTCCGCAGCAGTCGCAGCGATCGCAGAAATTGCGGCACCACTGATGTAGGTTATTCGTTGCACTTGTCGCGAGAAGAGGAGAGTGACAGGGACCGGCCGATCGGTGGATCGCGGCGCGGTTTCATCGAGCGGAATCCCTCGAGCCTTAAACGGTCCCGTCACGCGGATCACTTCTAACCGAAGAGCGGTTTCGTTGTTCGCTGCACTGCACGGGGCGTCGCGGCCTGCCACCGTATGTACGACGTGTGTGCGTCTCGCGGAGGGCAGGGGAGAAAGAGAGAGAGATAGAGAGAGAGAGAGAGAGAGAAAAAAAGCGCGAGAGCAGAAACTGTCGAAGCGTATCCACGTTCTCCGCGGCGAGGCTACGGTCGCCGGTGGCACACTGACTGACTCGGAACCGGGCTAGCCCGCTAGTCCAGACTCGTTCACTCACTACTCCAGACTCACACTCCGACTCCGAGCGGCGGACTCGACTCGGTCTCGCTCGCGCTCGTGTACCGCGCACTACTCTTCACCGTGCGCCGCCGGCCGACCGCGTTCGGCACTCTCCGTCGGCCGACTTCGGTTCTTTTCGGCCCGTACGCCGCGCCTCGGATCACAGTCGCCGGCGCGCGCGAGTACCTACACACACGCGCGTACACACACACACCGAAGCTTCGGATGCGCGAATGCGTAGCCTACCGCAATGTTCGAGCCTCGCGATCCTGCCTCCCTCCCCGCACCTACCACTACCCCTATACCCTCCTCACTTTCAGCTCTTTTCTCACCCTCCGTGTCTTTTCTCTCTTCCTCTTTTCTTCGACGTCGAATTCTGTGCCTCTATCTCGCTCGGGCGAGAGACCTCCCACATCATCTCCCTATACTTTCGCTCGTTCTGTTCCCTCGTCGCTGGCGGACTATTTCGACGAGGCTATTATTTTTCCGTCTATTGGGATAGGACACAGGAACGCGCCAGCGAGCGTTGGCGTAGCCCCGCTGTCATGACATTAACCTTCGATCGCCGACAGTGAAATACGAGTTGTTTTAACCCGGGGAACAGACGCTTTTTTCTACAAAGTGGTCCGTGACGGATAGAGAGAGAGAGAGAGAGAGAGAGAGAGAGAGAGAGAGAGAGAGAGGAGGGGATCCGCGAGGTTCCAAGGCTGGCGATGATTTAACGGACGGTTGAATTGAATTATCCTCCTAGGCGAGCCACTGCGGCATTGTGGTTCTCGCGGGAGGGTGAATCGGTAGCGCCTCGTACAGGAAGAAGACGGGCGCAGTAAACGAGACTGGAGGGATTGCGTATGCACGGTACACAATAGGTGAACGTGCGTACGAGGTCGCGGCGGAAAGGAACTTCCAATTCGACGTGTCTCGTTGCAGCCGGTAAACACAGGTGCAACGAGACACGTCGGAAGTGTGTGTGCTTTTGCAAACGGACGTACACAAAGCGAACCTTGAGAGCGACCGATTTCGTAACCCCTGCCCGGTGATTCTTTGACCTCGTGTTGACCGTACAACTCCCGCCGAGCAAATAAACAGATAAACAGAGTCCGGGGACCACTTTCCTCGCTATTCCAATGGCAGCCGTACGAACCAGAACGACGATTTTCAGATCGACGCTCGTGGCACTAGGTAGTACCGTGCGATCCAGGACGGATACCTATTCTCTATCCTCCTTATTCGGATTCTCCAAATGACCTACTGGCGATACCCCTTTCTTAGCGATGTCCATAGATCAACGCGTCCGCACACCTTCGTTTTTATCACGGCAGTGTATTAAAAGACCCGACCCATTAACACGAATGGATGAGAATAAATGAAAATACTCTCCTCCTTTCCACTGCCCGCAAAACTTTTTGCGAGAAACTAGCTTCTTCGCGATAAGTCCCTCGCGCTCGGTCAGCGCGTTTTTGCACTCGTTAAGCTGAGAGGCCAGCTGTTGAATCTCTCGCGTGAGCCTCGTACGTGCTCGATCGTCGTAGACGTAGCGACAACGATACGAATTGTACATAAATCGTGGCCGATTATCAGCGGTCTGCTTATCGATCTGCTATCTCCTCGAGGGAAAGAGAGATAGAGGCAGAAGGAGATAGAGAGAGAAAGAGAGAGAGAAAGAGAGAGAGAAAGAAGAAAATCGCGTCTGGCGATATCGCCTCGACCCGGGGCCGGTGCTCGATAAATCGCGATTCTCCTCTCCCCATGTTTTTCCTCTCGCCGCGGCCGTTCTGCGCCGAGCGCAACCGTGCGTTATCCCGACGATATCGTCGACGATTTCGAGATTCCATCCTGGAAACGTAACGAGCCACGAAGAGAGGGGTTACTCGCAAGGGCCTCCTCTCGCGGCGAGCGAAGGTTTCGACCGACCCGATCCGTTTCCCCGATAACGAGGAAACAGGCTGACCTTAATTGCACTTCCTGCGGCCGGAGGATGTGGTTCCCATTGTTGCCGAAAAGCGCTCGAAAACAGCGGGGCACAGCCTGCCGTTTTCCGCGGACTTCGCGCGCCGCGATCCAACGACTTCGCGGAACACGGCTATTTCAAAGAGAGCCGGACGCTTCGCGCGCCGATGCATTTGCATCTAACAAACCGACCGACACGGCTTATCGCTGGCCCGTGCAACTCGAGGTTACCTACTCTCGCCAAAGGCGGGCTGAGAATCGGTTTCACCCACTGATGGGTTATCGTATGACCTAAGAGTTTCCGCGGTTTTTTTGTTTCCAAGATGAGGTATTCGTTTAGCATCGAGCATCAGCAAAATTTGTCGCTGTCCAAAATTTGACGATCCCCCAAATTTTGCCGCCCCCCAAATTTACCGCCCTAGGCTGCAGCCAACTTACAATTACACTATACGCAAATCCGCCGATGTCTACGTGGGTACTTTGATGTTCTCTTACCACTACTATTACTATTAATCGTCTACTCTATTTTATTTATATGAAAATTCTATTATCGAGGTTTCCTACGAACAGAATTCCAACTGCGCGAAGATAAAAGGGAGGATGCACGATGATGCAGAGGTTCAGTGTCGCTAGTGGCCAGGAACGCAGCTCGTCAGCGCTGGATTTGCTACCTACGCGACGAAAGGGAGGAAGGAAGGAACATCTGCATTAAAGGGTCCGCAGACCAGAAACCCGTGTCACTATCCTCGATTTGTCGTTCCACCGTGGCGCAGAGTCATCGTGCGCGCTGCTCGGGGGACAGGCCGAGAGTTATTTTAGCGCAAAAACGGTGGACGCTGCCGGCCTCGGAGAGAAAACCTCGTAACTCTCGCCGATCTCGGAACGGGACGACGCCCAATCCAGGAAAACCGCGATTTCTAATCCATCGAAGAGCTTCGCGACCTCGTCGGTCGCGTTTCTTCCATAGGATCTCGCTTAGAAGCCTCTCCAGCCGCTGTTCCGTTTCCGATCTTCGGGATAAAATAAATTTCAAACTTCGCAGCGCCCGTGACGAGAATAAACCGCGATCGCGTACTTGGAATCCGCGTTCTGCGCCCAGAGCGCAAGAGGACGCAGAAATTTCCCAAGTCTCTCTACTCCCGTTCCAAGAAAAGTTTCTAATTAATACGCGAGGCGATCGCGTATATCTATATCGCAAAGATGAATTCGTATCTTCACTTTCATTCTCGCGGCTCTCGTCCTTAGTCCAGTTTTTATCCGCGGCGATTTTCCGCGAGCAGATGTCGCGTTCTCTTTCCTCCGCTTTCTACTAGACCCATCGATCACTCGATCCGTGTTTCTCGTCCAGTCGGATTTTCGACGAAATCGTATTAGCGAAAGGGGAGAGAAAGGAAGTCGGCGGGGAAATGCTGGAAGGAGGACATCGAAAGAGAAATGCCGGTTTTTATAGGGCAGCGAGCGTGAGACGCGACGTTTCCTGTCCGAGAGACGGCGAAGAAAGTGTATCTAGGCCTTTTTTCCAGCCGCATGTTCCCCTGCAATTACAATATCTAGTGTGGCGCTTCGATTAACCGGCTCGCTGCCGACAAAGAATCGCCCCAGCCGTTTCTACTGACACGCATTCGAGCCGTGTCTCTCGATAAACGCACCTTGCGATCGCCAGCAGACCTGGCTACTGCTCGTTCTCCGACCAACTTTTACCGCGGAATAAACAGCCGAGGCGATGCCTTCAATTCCATTCGCTGCGGAACCATGAAAACTATCACTGAAGCGGTGAATCGAAATGCGAACACAATATACCAGCAGGGTTTTCAACCGCAGAAAGCGAAATGACCGAGGAATCTCACCAAGCCGGAGCCCAACTTTCGTTAAAGCGTCGCAGCGCGTGCCGCGGGATGGCGATTTTAATTTCTTCTTATCCGCCGGCCGAGGAGACGAAAGGGACGTGGAAGAGGTATTAGCCGGCGATTCAGGCCGAGACTAACGCGCACTTTTCCTCGACAACACGTTTCTCCCGACGACGCGGATGATTTCTTCCCTCCGCGCCGATCCTCCATCAGCCGCAGACGTCTGTCGGGACGTGCCGCGCGATCTTGTCTCCGAGAGAATTCGACTGGAAGCAGTTCGCGGGTCGATTAGAATCGAGAGGAGAGGCGAAGTAGCCGGCCAGTTCCGTGGTTGCCATGCCGAATGGACGTGCGAGCGAACCGGGCGAGTATAAGCGAGCGAGAGAACCGAGCGAGCCTGCTCCAAGTGCCAGAAACCGTGAAGGAGCCTCTCGTGATCGGGACTTTCCAAGGACACGAGGGTGCGTGGATCCGTGGCGTGCGTGCCGGCTCGTTTTCCTTTTCGCGGGCGCAAAATCATAAGCCGCGGCGAGCAAAAGAGAGAGGGGAAAAGCCGCCGGTACGGTCGCCCGTTCGCGCGGGCGAAATCGCCGCCACGTTCCACATAACACACTGGCTATTATGGCAATTTCCCTATCGTGAGGATTTTTCTCTCGCGCCATAGACCCTCCCCCTCCGCAGCCTCCCGCCGGCACCCCTGCTTTCTTCATCGTCGCGTTCCGAACTGACGGCCGCTAATAATCCAATTAGAGGTAGCGCCGATCGAGAGCCGCAGATAGCGCTGCTTTTACTATGTAGAATGCAAATGATTGGATTTAGGCGCGAAACCTCTCGCTCCAATTTCCCCGGATCGAAGAAAGCATTTTTCCCGTCGCGGCCGAGCGAGCGGACGATGGTCAGAGCATGCAAATAACCACGCCGAAAGCAGAGATGAGGAGCGGCAGGATTAGGGGAAGGAAAAGGGAAACGGAGGGAGGAGAGGACGACCATGACGGCGACCAAGAAGAAGCAGAAGAAGCAGAAGAAGAAGAAGAAGAAGAAGAAGAATCCCCCTTTGGCTCACGTCCGCGAGAACCGGAAAGATTCCCTCGATCCGCTACGAACGGCTTCCAAGGTCCGCAGTCCGCATTCGAACGACCCCAACGCACACGGACGAGCGGGGAGCGCGGCTTGGCTCGCGCTCGCGCGCGTTCGCGCCCTCTCACACGCGTGCTTCAGACGCACGTCCGGCCAAACGAGCCGCGAGGTTATTGTTTAAAGCGTTCCCCTTTATTGTGTCTACAATGTGCTCGGTCACACGCGGCCGGAACAGCCCAGCCGCCAGCGCGGACCTCCTCCTCGCTAAACGAGCGCTCTTTTTATTTTATTATTCTATTCGGTGGCTGCACCTCGCGGCCGACCACCGCTCTGGGCGTTGCCCGCCTCTCACGACGCGTCCAGGACCGTTCAGCCGAGGATCGTCTTTACACCGATCTCCTTCGGCCTTTCGACCTAGCCCGTCTAGAAATCGACACTTCCACACGCTCAGCTGGACGTAGGAAATCTCTGGCGCGCTAATCATAGCCAAACACCACGGGACAAACAAACAAGCGACGAGGAACAGAGCTGTCGCGCCAGAAAATCGAGGGAAATCCGCGGAGGAGAGCCGCGCAGTTTTCGTGGCACTAGGAAGAGGCGAGGTCGTTGCCAATTGGCAACGTCCAACCGGGCCCTCCCGATGGCCGAGCGTTTCCCTCTGGGGCCTCGTCGATACCGGCGATCCTAGATCATCGATCGATAAGATTCCTTGTTTTAGACGGTCGATTCGTAACGCCGCTATCGCGCTAAATATAGCCGCGAATTTATAAATAGCCCCGGGGAATTCGTGGGCAGCGGCGAGCGTATGGTAAATTAAATGCGATTCAACTTCCTGCCAAGAAGCAGCGGCTCTCCGAGAGAGAGAGAGAGAGAGAGAGAGGGGGAGAGCGGTTGCACACGGTCGGCCACGTATGTACGTGGAACCGTGCCAAGCATCGTGTGCCCGCGATCGACATTGTAGACACAATAAGCAATGTTTTCCAGCAATAATCGCTGACCTGCCTCGGCGCCCGCTCGCGTGCGCCCGTCCCGCTGGAAGCCGCGAGGGAACGCGCAGGTGCGTGCGCTGAGAGATGCGGCTCCGATGAAGCGTTTACAGCCGCGCAGCCAGCCAGCGCGCGCACCGCCAAATTATTCCCGCGCGTAAACGCCGCGCGCGAATGAGTTATAGGGTAGATCCGGGAGACGCGGTCGACCTAATATAAAACGGCTATTAAAACTAATACAGATATTACTTATTTTATCAGAACAAGCCTAATATGTTATTAGATTTTAACTAGATTTTAACCTAATAAATTAGTATTTTAACGCGCTTTTACGTATAAAGTCTGAAATGTAGCGACTCGACCAACTCTCTCCGGCCCGACCGCGTCTCCCGGATTTACCCCTATCCACCGCGAGCGACGGCGCGGCGCTCGGGCCGATTGCGATCTTCGCGGAGCGTGGAACGTGGACCGAGGCGGCGTGAGAACACCATCGGGACGCGAGAGTGTATGCTCACGATATGGGAAGAACGCGAGGGTGGCTTCGAGATCACCTATGACGCGAGAGGATAGGCCTTCCATGGGGATGATACGTTGATGGTTCGCGGTGCGAATAATCGAAAGGAGCACCGGTCGTGGAATCCACAGCGGTGCACGGCGGAGGCGCGCGTCGACTCGCGTTGCCCAAAGATCGTGTCGTATCTCTTTCTTGAAGCGTCGAGGGGAGGCCGGGGAAGCGGGAGGAGTGGCGGGCGAGTTGGGACTAGCTAGCGCGTATATACACGCGCAAGCGTGTCCGCTAGGAGAGAGAACGCGAGCGTGGAGTCGCGTTGCATCGCGTGCGTGCATGTGCGAAACTAGCGGCCGGTTGCATGTGCATGTCTCGACCGGCGACATGGAAAGGGGAAGTCGTCGACGGCCGAGGATCGGGAGAACGAGCTTGAAGAAGAAGAAGAAGGAGGAGGAGGAGGAGGAGGTGGCAGTGGTGCAGCGGGGCAGGCAGGGGCGGCAGGGAGGACGGACAGACGGACGGACGGACTCGAGAGGTGCAGCGAACTCTCCCAAGGCCTGCGTACCCCCACCGAGCGTGCAACTGCAACTGCAACTCTCGCGGACCGAGTCGAAGGAGCTGAGAGAGTCGGGGGAGCTGTGGCCACGCACACAACCGCCGCACGATCGCGGCGACCAACGGAGAGGACGGAGAGGATCGCACAACGGACAGACGGAGACGGACAAAGGGACTAGAAGGTGCTACCAAGAAGACCAACACCTTCCGCCAGTCTTATTTTTCACATCCTGGTGGCCGGCGACCTATTTTTAAGGGGGGATTTCTCGTGTAACAGCCCCCGAAATTTATGAATTTTTTGGGAAAAAACTATTGTTGCATTAATACTCTTTTGGGATGTTAGGAGGCATTTTTAAACTTGTGGAATTTTTTTTATATCGATCTTTCTCATTAGTTTTTAATTATTGTGGAATCGTGTTAACTTCTTCGACGATGTTTAATAATAAATAATAAGAAGGATTGACATAAAAAAAGTATTTTCTGCAAGTTTAAAGATGTCTCCTTATATCCCAATAGAGTTTATTCCAATATGAACAACAGTTTAAAAAAATCTTAAATATCAGTTACTTTTGGGGCTGTTAGACGAGACTCCCCCCTTAAGGCGATGCCTTGCGATCAAGCCGAGAGAAGCGAGAAAGAGCTGGACAGGACGAACGCTGAACCCGAGTGGGACAATCGTAACGAATTTCGACTGCAAATGTAACTCCACGGGAAAAATACAAATAAAAAAAACGTCAAATCTCCAATTTCCTGGACTCCCAATTTTCGAGACCTTTGCACAGCCTCCGCATGTTTCGAGCAACGTATCTACTCCTATCCTCCGCGTTGCGTGCCACCCGAAGCATTGACGTCGCAGAGTGCACCGACGCCGCGAACGTCCGTCGAATTTCAAATCTCCCTCGGAACGATTTCGAACGCGTCGCGCATCTCCGAGTGACGGGGCATAGCGAAAAAGCCACGGGGATGGTAACGAGGCACGGTGGCTGGCCGGCCAGCGAAGTTCCCCTTTGGTTCGCGCAAAAATACGCTTCATTTGTGTCACGGCGCGACAGCGCGGCTGTCATGCACGCTGCGTCATGCGACGCGGTTAAAAGTGACTCAGGTTTTATTTCCTGCTTCGAGTTCTAGTTACCTCCCTGGCCGAGCCAGCGGCCAAGCCCGCAACAATCAATAGGAAACGAAGTGATTCCGAGCTGCTGCGTGGACACGCGTGGCTTCTCCTTCGATTGTTGATCGCCGGAGTTCGCTCGACTCGTCCTTCTCCTCGATATCTCCTCCTTTTTCCCCCCAGGCCGAGCGGCTCTGGCTCGTTAAATTTGCTCGCTGGCGTAACCTGTCGCGGAATGTTCTAGACGGCGAATTAATGAGAATTAGGAGGAGGATCAAACGCTCCCTCTTCTCCTTTCTCGGCGCTTTTTTCTCCGGCGACGATCTTGTAAACGAGTGTAAACAAATACCCCAGCGTTCCGTGTCACGGCGAACCGCTGGCGAATCGTCAGCAGGTACGCGGAGAAGATCGAGGGGGCCTCCGTGTTGTTGACGCCAAAATAGTATAATCGCCCCGTAGCCGGCGACGAGACGTTATCGCCCTGCCCAAGATCCGTGGCGATGTTTATTCGTGATGCCTCGGGAAACTCCGGCAATAAAGTTGCACGGTAATTCGCAAGATAAACAGCGCGGTTGCGAGCGGAGTTTACGTAACGGGGACGCGAGCAGACGAAAGTTCGCGCGACGATCCGAAATCGAATTCCACGCAGGCACCCGTGGATCGGGCCGCGTAAATCACCGCGCGGATCCTTTTTTTCCCGACGGCCGTCGCGGACGTTTTACCCGGAATCGCGTTCGAGGGGGCCGCGTCAACCGGCAACAATTTACTAATAAAACAACGCTCGGCCAGCAGCTTCAGGGACGGGCAGATAAGAGTTCGCCGAGGCATCGGCGAACGCCCGTAAAACTGTCAGCCGTTTTTGCGGAGACGGGGCTGACGATCTGAACGTTCCGTTGTGCAAGATAACGCGTGGATTCTACGCACGACAGATGCAACGAGTGTGCTTTTTATGGAAACTTTTGAATTTTATTTTATAGAATGTTTTTTATAGCTTCACTACCTACCGGCTTTCGCCCCGAATTTAGATTTTGATTTTAAACAAAATTATTCTTGTGAAAATAGTCACATTCATCTGGATTACATTTCGCCCTCACATTTCGTCACCCCAGGGGCTAACACACAAACATATAAAATTTCTGCTTTATATATTGATCCTTCGTCGTCACACGGGGTGTATCGCACCCCAAGCAATTCTTTTCTCCGCCAATATTTCTGCAAGTTTTTGGACTAACATTAAAATTAAAAAATTTTGTGAACTTTAACAGAAAAAAATCGCAATTTTCTACAACAATTTTTTTCAACTACAAATTCCATCATATCAAAATTTATATTTCTAGAAAAAGACTGTTATCACTGAAAAGTTAAAAGAATCAAAGATACGAAAATGGTAACTAAAAATTGACGCTGTGGTGCAGCGAACCCCATGTGACCAATTTGTGAACATAAGAAGTTGTGATCACGAAGGGTTAAGATCAGCTTTATACATTAAGATTTTCACCCCCATCGTAACAGAGACCCCTATCTCTGCAGGATAAAAAAGGAACCGATTCGATGGTGCACGAAAGCAAGAGCCAAGTTAGTCGATCCATCAGCTCGCGGGATGACGCGTTCTCGGTGTCGTCGGAACAAGTTAAAGTGGCACACGAGCGCGGGCACAGGTGATCGCAGGTGGAAATCGTGGATGGGACGGTGCTCGGGGGATCTATGTGGCGCAAATCGAAAGTGAGATCGAGATCACCGGCTGGCGGTGTGCCGTGTCGGTGCGTGTCGGTGGGTCGACGGTGGCGTGTGCGTGCGGAGTAGCGGGTCTAGTTAAGGAGATAGTGCCAAGTAGGTAGGTAGAAGCTCGCACGAGACTCTCGACGACATTTCGGGCCGGTAACGCGCGCGTGATCCTCCGTTTCGATTGGTGCACGCGCGTCCGTGCAGCCGAGCGCACGTATGCATGCACGTGCAGCCTATACGAGAGCTGGTTGGTTAGGTCGCTCGTTCGCTCGCTCGCTCGCTCGCTCGCTCACTCGCCGCGCTAGCCCTGGCCTAGATAAGCCGGCTGCTCGGCTTTGCATCGTTGCATCGCTTTAAGCCTCGCGCACCGATCTATCGTCGTCCTTTTCCTCGTTCGAGCCCGGTCGATACGCGTCCCTGTATCCCTAATACGTCTCGTGCTCGCCTAATTTTGTCACGCGTGTCTCTGCGCCTGATCCGCTCCGACTCGCTCCGATGAAACGCGAGCGGCTAATTTCCGTGACTCGTTCCCGTGACACCGTTTCCCCAGCGCGTTATCGTCGACGTTCGTATGGTTACGAAAGAAGTCGATACGCTGTAAATTATAATGTTGCTCCGTCACCCCCTGCCCTCCGCTGCGCCGCGCTTTTGCCGGTTGAAAACGAGCACCTCCTTTGATATCTGGGCACCGTGGACGCTCGAGGGAAAAGCGAGCGTTTTCCTCGTCCAAGCGGAGATAAGAGACAAAGGAGCTATTTAGCGTAATATTGCGGTATCGATCGTAATTGCGGAATTCAGGAGACGTCCCTCCGGACGATGACCCTTCTTGCGTACCTAAATCGATCTCGAGGTTGGCAAACGTTTTTCGAACAGGCGACGAGATTAGGGGCAGAGAGAAAGAGAAAAGAAATCTCGGTCGGAGCAGCTCCGCGGGGGCCCCGGGCGGTGGGAACTCGGCTTAAGGTCGCGTGAATCCGCGCACCGCAACAGCGGCCAGTGAAACTATGCCGTTTTTTCCACGGCTCTTTCCTTTTCTTCGACCGGCAGGCACCGATTCACATTCGCCTTTCCCTCGCCGCGGAACCCGCCGCCCGTGGAACGCCACTTTTCCCGGCGCGCCAAACGAAATCGACACTTTTCGGCGAGAAACTGGACTCTCCGTACCGAGCCGATTCGACTCGCGTTACGCGGGGACCGGTTCCGAAACGCGTGTGGCCATTAGGTCCGCTATTAAGTAATGCTCTGCGACCGTGTTTTTCGCGCGCGGTAACGAAGAATGAAGCTCGCTCGCCGAAGATGCGTTTCGCAATGCATCCATGAGAACGCGACGGAGTGAGCAGAGGCAGAGGAACGCTGGAAGACGAGCAGACTATATATCTTCGATATTTTTGCGAAAATATTTTTGCGAAAATGTAGAGTCTACATGGATTTTTTTTTTAATTATTTGGAACTAATCTGGAGGGTGCCCCGAAGAAAATTCAGAAGTCGAAAATAAGAGCCACCCTAGTGGTGCACGCTCGATGCGCGCAGCCATCCCAGATGTACAATACCGTAACCTCGATTCCAATGAAAACGCTGTTACGCCATTTTCCCTGTCAGTGAAATGCGATCTATGTTCACAGAATTCGCCGCTTCGTTTTTCCACCGATGCGAGACCGAGGGGGGAATACAGCGAAAAAGTGAACAAGGCGCCTCGCTTGTTTTGGAATTCGCTCGACGGAACGAGTCGCTTTTACCGTTTTTACCGCGAAGCGCCGGGCGTTACGTCGAAAATTAGGTCGAACCTGGCCCGAAATCGCGACGCGACCCTTCGCTCCCCGCGATCCGCCGGTAATGCTCGAGTTCATTAATTACCCGGCTCTCGCGTTCCCTTAACAGACGCGACCGGGCGTCGCACGGTCATCGGACGCGCGCGCCGGCGATTGCCGTTTAATCGAGGCGAGATTCGCGGGAAAATCGATTGCGAAACGGGTGTCGTTTCGCGTCTAATAACGCTGACAGTCGATCGAGCGAGGGTCGGCTTCGATCTTAATTTAAAGGCTGACGAAACGCGCGCGATGCATTTGCATAATCCGCGCACCTTCGCGAAACCGTTACGCTGTCTGTTTTTATGCAGTCATTAAGTTTCGTGGCTCGATTCGTACATACTGTAACCCTCTTATCTACGGTCCCCAGGGGAGTTCCCCTAGCGCCGGACGCTTCAGGCTTTTCTCACGTGGAAAAATAATATAAAGAAATACAGTCGAACGTAAAAAACTCGAAAAGCTCCATAGGATGAAAATTGTCTTCATTCCCTTCCAATCCGCTGTAAACACCACCACAACTCGAAATAAAACTTCCTTAACTCGAACTGTATTTTGCATGTTACATTATGTATTTCACCTCTACAATTCGAAGTTTACTTCTACATATGTATTACGACATTTCGTAGAAAGATCTGAGAAATTGAGGAAAATGTTCTCTCTGCATTATTCACGATTAAAACTACTATTGATTTACAATACACTAAGAGACTAGCACAAAGCAAAATCACAATTTTTTTTTCATATGTAATAAAGAGTAATATTTCGAGCATAAAATGTGTCTTACAATTATATAGGTATATCTGATTATAAGTATACAATAAATAATTCACCTTTAAAACTTGAACTTCTCTAACTTTACAGCTTCACAAGTCGAAAAATTAACAGTCGTGCAAAGCCTCTATAAGTAGAATTTTCGTTTGTTGAACCTTTTTTACTCGAAAACTCGAGTAAGATTATTCGAAAAATTGGAAGACTTTTCCCTTCCCTTGAGATGCGAGTTATCGAGGTACGACCGTAATAAAAGCATTAAATCACACGCGACTGAAACGTGTCGGTACCTAATTGTTGTTTTTTCTATCTCCTCTATGGTTTACGCGGAATAACGGCTCGGTAGCGTTTCAAATATCACAAATATAGTTAATGTCCGGTATTAGGTGTCATCGGGCGTTAAGGGAACTCCCCTTACACTTTGCGAGGAAAGCCCTTTCCCCGTTGAATCATCAGAGCAAGACAAGAAAATAAAATGCCCTATCCATCAAAGAAGCCCGACTACTGCCACGATACAAAGGACAGGCCTTCCGACTGGAAAACTAAATTGCAAGGTACGGGGAAGAGTTCGATGGGCGTTCGCCCGTCCGTTTTGGCGGGATGCAAGGCGAGCGATGGCTCGTCGCGCGCGGCACCGCGGTGCATCGAAGACGAGGCGGTCGGCGCATGCGCCGGACGGCCGATGCACGTGGTAAGTACAAGTATGTCAAGGCGCGACCTGAATTTTCCTACTCTTAGTGCCCCCTACCGTACACTCGGCCCCCTCCCTCGCGACCGCCACCGTTGCTCCACGCTTACTCCTCGATGCAACCGCTCCTCTCCCTCTCTCTCTCACCCTTGGCAACCCCTTCCCCGTGCCCGCGGCACGGTGCAGCGCGGTTGCATCTACCTGTGCGCGCTCGTGAATGCCGGCCCGCCACCAACACGCACGTGCGTGCCCCGAACGGACGGAGGCGACCCGCGTCCGTGTGCACGCGCGACGCCACATGACTTTTCACCGATGCATCCGGGGCCCCGGCCGCCCGCGTATGCGTGAGAGGCGCGTTTCTCTGGGAACGCAAAAATAGCGTGGCGGCCGTCGAAAGCGATTCCTTATCCTCCTCTTCCGCTCGCTTGCCCGCCCGCCGGAGATCTCGCCTGGTGCACTGCGCGCCGCGCAAAAGGACGATCCGGCGCTGAGATATTAACGAGGAGGTAATTACGCGCGGGTCAGTGCGAGAGGCGCTCGTGTGTCGCGGTATATTCGCGTGCTGGGCGAGGAAAAAGGACGAAAATCTGCTTGCAGCCTGTCGGTGGGTTCCAGAGAGTTCCAGGTGGATGGGCTCCTCTCCTTTCTCGCGGCGTGTCTGTTTACGAATCGATCGCCTCGGGCCGATCGCCGATATCCTATTCGAGATCTCGTTCCTATTCTCGGCCAACGGTGGAGCCGAGTTTTCCTCGTCAATTTGTCACGGAAAAGGAAAGCGTTACGGTATATCTACCGATCGATCGATCGTTCGCTCGATGTCGCCAGAGCCACGGGCCCATAGAAAGTCCGCCCCGCTGCCTTTTCCCGTGGTAATCAAGGAAAATCAAGAAACTCGCCATTTTACTCCGACGCGATCTTCTGCTGGAAAATCGATCGTCTCTTCCATTATCAAGCCGCCGGTTTCCTCTGTTTCAGCGGCCGTTCGCTTTCACGTGACCCGAATAGAGTCAGCTGTGGATGCACGTTTTCAATAGTGTTCCCGATGGCTGGTGGAAATCGTCTCTCGCTGCGCGAAGCCAATCGGCGCGCGGTGTCGATTGCGTTGCCCTCGATCGGGCCCGCCGACATTTCCAGGGCAGTTTGCAAATTTCGCGAATGCGAGTCTTGTTCTCGTTCCCCTTGGACGAGTGCGCGCAATTGAAAACGTATCTGCCGCCACCGGCGTTACGCAATCCGGATTCCTCGCGAAATTCGCGGCGCCTGTGCGTTTACACGCTTTCGGGCCGTGCGCGATTAAACGGGAACCTGTTTGCCGATGGCCCCCCTTGCGCGGCTGAGCCTCCACGGAGAAACCGGCACGCACGCCGCTACTCACGAACGGTACACAAATCGATACGAGACGATAAGGATTCCCTAAATCGACGAACCACTCCGAGCAAACCCATGAATCGCGAGATTAGGTTAGCCGGGAGGCCTCTGCCGTTTCAATTTCAACCGAAACCTTCAATTTAATTCGCTAATCTCCGCGCGTAACGATCCCTAATAGTAACATAGGAGCTCATTAATGAAGCTTAAGCGAGCGTGCTGCCAGCGTAGTTACCGTCCTCCCCTCGTTCCGCTATCAACGCACTCGAAACAGAAGAAATAGTCTCCGAGAGGCAAGGAGAGAGCGGACACACCGGTGGAGAGATACGGAGCGGAGAAAATAACGAAACGGACATGGAGGAAGCGAGAAAATGAAACGACTACGGAGAGGAATGGCGCGGGAGATAGGAAACGCGCGTACCCACACAGGCGTACCACCTGGAAGACGACCGAGGCGTGCTTGTTTTGCGTATGGACGACCAGCTGACGTTTTTACGAGCGTGTGACGCTTTTACGATCCCGCGGCTAGTGCAACGTACGATTAGGGGGCCAATTGAACGGCGAGCCTTGGCGAGCCCTCCGCGGATTTCGACAAACTCGCCGAGGGGCACGTGGGAGATTGTCGTATCGCGCGAGCTCTCCTGGTTGCATCGATGCAGCATAAATCACGAGGCGGTGTTACGCGAGCGCCTGACGATCGTAAATACGTGGCTCGCGAGCGCGGAATCAACCTACGGTCCCTGACGCCGCGCGCACGACGCGCAATCGCCGTTTCTGTTTTCTTTGCAACGGAAGAGTCTGCTGGGAAAACATGGGAAATGAAGTTACTTCGGAGCAACTTTCCTCCTTCTCTTTGCTAGAGGTTCTTTCCTACTCGCCGGTTGCGTCGCAGAAACTTCACTCCCTCTGGAGCGGTCGCTTTCCTCGGGACCTATTTTCCCAAGGTCGCGGCCACCCCCGTAAGACGTTGAGGAGCCATGGCAGCTCTATCGAGCGCCCTGAGCTCTGGCAACATCGACGACGGCCGAGAGGGACGAAGGAAAGGGGTTCGGTGGGAGGATCGGTGGAAGGGCGTGATTTCTTTTTGCCTCGAGGCTCGGTTACACGCGAGGCACATAGGTGTATGCCTGGGGGGCTAAACGTGAGATCGAAGGGATATCGATTCGAGATGCGTAGGTGGGTGCTGACCTACCCCTACCCCCAACCACGTCCTCCGGTCGACCTTCTGGGCGCGTCCTACCCCAACCCAGACATCCGTTCCGCCGGCAAACAGCTTCTCTGCCAACACGAACGGAACCCTCGGCCAGCCCCTACTCCCGGCGCTTCGCTCTCTATATCCCTTGGCGGGAGCAACCCTCGTCAGGAACGTCCTATCGAGGCCACCCTCGCAAAAACTAATCTATACAGGGTCGAACGCTTCTGCCCTCCGCCTACCCCGACGTCGCTCCCTTTCCCACCGGCAACCTAGAGAACTCCGACACAAGATGGAACGAGCGTAGAAGCTCTATCCAACCGGATGACACCTGGTGAGAAGCTCCCCTTCGTCCCCATTTCTCTCCCACGTCCAGGCGCACTCCCCACGGCGGACGCGGGCCGTGTAGTAAAGGCGAAGGGAAAGGTCAACTTTCCCTGGCGGGGCCGATCTCGCTGCCCCGAACGTGAATCTCAATTGGGATAATTGAATCCAGACGCCCACAGAGGACAGCTAACGTTGTTTCGGAAGCAAAGACGCTGTACCGTCCCATCGATCGTCCTGCTACGGCGCCTCTGTTGCGCGCGCGGCCACGTCGAAAGGGCCACGCTGCACGTTAATTGCTGCGTGCAGCACGCTCTCGTAATTAATGCTGTCGCGGTAGCCTCGACGAAATTAGGCTACCAGCGGGAGATGCCCCTCTCGCGAAGCAACTCCGTCGTGCATCGGGTAACACTCGTCCCCACCTACGCCGAAGTCCTTCGCCAGGGGGCCGATCGATCCGCGAAATCGAGAGTCTCGAGTTGGTAACCGTATCTGCTTACGCAACGTCTCGTAAACTGGTGAGAGCGCGTTTTTGGGAAGCAGCGGGAACAGGGGCCACGCAACCCTCGCAAAGGAGATCGGCATGTATTTCGGCCGGCCCGGCGGCTAATTGGTACCGCTGAATTCTGACGCAATTGAAAGGAGCCCGAGAAGGGAACGAGAGCGCAGGGACATAGGGACATAGAAATTGTCGAGGGTCAGGGTTAGGTGAAATCGTTCCTCTCCCGCGGGAAACTGCACGGGGCCCTCGGTTTCTGCCCGAGCGTACCTTTACATGTTACGTGTTGTATATTGCGTCCACTGGCATCTCGGCCTGCGCTTGAGAACCATCGCGAGCATTACACTCGGTTCACGTGGCTGCATCGCGGGCGGACTTTACGAGCGGCCGGTGTAATTTCGCTGAAAGATTCACGGGGATCCGGATCGATGCTTCAACTCTCCCTTTGCCGGCTGCACGTAGTCGCGAGAGCATCATCGCCCGCGAACGAACCAGATTGCGAGGATCGTCTTGAGTCTCGGTTGGATAGAATTTACGTAACCTTTGGTCAGGGGCGAATGGGGGTGGGAATGTTTTTGGGGCGGATTGTTTACCTTGGGGCGAGAGATATGATGGAGGACCCCTTTTTTCGAGGTTTCTATGGGTCCTTAAAAAGTTCCGTGCGATGTGGGCGGCTCGCGATATTCATCGGTGGTGAAAGCTTTATTTAAAGGAAAAAGCAATAAACCCAACCTTTATATATAAAAGGAGTCAACCGTATAATAACGTAACATAAAATAAAATAAAACAGGTGTTCCTCGATTCAGCGTCGCGATCGAAATAGAATATAAAAGAGCTGAAGTTACGGAGAATATTACGCGACTACTATTCTTCTATAACTGAATATCGCGAGTTAGTTTTCTCATCTTTTTTTAATAATCCCACCAAAAGTTTGAATTTCCAGTTTACGAGGGCGTCTAAATTATTGTGGGCGTTATAGGGAACCAGTAGCTATATAATAGAAGACCAGGCAGATTTCAGACGCTGTCATGAAATTGTTAAGAAGAAAGCCCTCGCTCTGTCGCTCTCGTTTACAGAACCACCGGACTTCTCTCTGTATCCGACTGCTATCGGTGCGTGTTTTTTCTGGGTTATTTGGCTTGGAATTCCTTTTTTCTCGTCGTTTTAACAGCCAAGCCTCGCCCCTCGCGTCCCTCTGCCGCGGGTCCCAGTGCTCAACGTGTCGATAATGGCCGTGCTACCTATCTGAGGTCGAGGGTCAGCCCTCGCCGATGCACTTTACGTATTCGCGGAGATACCAGAGTCGCGTACGCGAGCCAGTGAACGCTGTTAAAACGGGAAAACTCTTTTTCGAAGGTTCGAACAGCGTTTCGGTGGAAATTTAAAATTCAAGGGACCCGGGGACCTCGGGCACTACCTGTCGTTTCGATATCCACAGCGTACCTACGTGCTCGCCTAATAAAACTTCCCTTTTCGCGAGTGATCCACGTGGCAGGAAGCCTGCCAAAATGCAATTACCTACACAGCTCCGGTTTTACTATTGCAAACATATAAATACGGAACTCGATCGACGCTAATATACCGCCTGGAAGAAATATCGCCGATCTCGTAAGTGAAACGAGCGAGGGAGGTAAGCTACCCGAGTGAGTACCTATATCCCACCTCGTACTTATATAAATAGTGCCGCTTCTTCAGCGAGTACGAAAATAGATAAATTGCTTCAGCACGCAAGGGGTTAGAATTCGTTACGTCGCTGCACCGTGTCCTGCACGCCCTCGCGAATCGAGCCAGCCCTTGGCGACGACGATTTATCTATCTAGAAACGCTCCAAGCGTGGAAACGAACCGCGACGAGGAAACAAACATCGCGAGAAAATAAACGAGCCAACGCGTCAATCCCGATAACGCTTCATCTGCCCAGTGGGATAATCGAGTGCAAAACAGGAAGTCCGACGAAGTGGGACTCTGTCCTCCCGAAAATGCACGGACGATTTATCGTGGCGGGTCGCGTTCCGTTGCCAGGGGTCTCGCGGCAATCTCTGCTCTACGGTGCACGCAATATTGTGTATCTGCTACATTCGCCACGTAAACAATCTCCGCGAAACTCGCCCCGCCCGGAGCCATTTATATCTCGTTACGCGTTTCGGTTACGCAATCGCGCGCGCGCGAGCGCGCGAGCGAGCGAAAATTCTGATCGCAGCGGTTTCGCGCGTTAAGGACGAGCTGCGATAAGAAGCGAATCACGGGGACTCCATCGTTCTCACCTGGAGACAGAGGCTTGAAACAGGACAGCCACGTGCTGGCGAGCGTAGCTGCGCACGTGGGCAGAGATTCGCGGAAGCTGGATGCAGTTGCCAAGAAGCGCGACGACCTATTTGCGCGCCTCTCCAACACCGATTGTGTCCACGGTACCGCGATAACCCAGCCCTCCAGCCACTTTTCTCCGAGTCCAACGAACGAGGGATTTTGTTTGCGCTGGAGTATCGTGCGGAGACATTCCGAGGCGAAAGGAAACGGATCAGAGACGGATGGAGGAGAAACGGAGGGGAAGGTCACGTTACCTTTTCTCCTTTGATGGATGTTCTTTTTTCTGTTTTTAGGAGAAATGAAAAGTTTGGAGACCAGATCGCAGGAAAAGGCGGCGCTGAGGACGTAGAGGGGATCAACTTTTACGCACGAATTAGTCAAGGAACGAGGAGGGCCAGCTGAAGGACGCGTCCCTGAAATTTAGGGGTTGTTTCCAGGCGATTTGCGAACTGCGTAGCGCCCAGTGGCAGGGGGCAGGGTCGTCGACGGGGTGGTCTACGGCAGACAGGGCGTGGTCGTCCTTGAACCTACCTATACAACCCCTCCGAACGACCCTCTCCTCCTCCTCCTCCTCCTCCTCTCACCCGGGTACTACCCTCTCCGTCCGCCACCCCTCGCCGCACCTTTTCCACGCTTTCACTCTCCATCCCGTTTCCAACTTCCCCTCACTTTCTCTGCCGATTTCACTCCCGTGCTTCGCCCCTCGCTATCATCCGCCCTCCCTTTTTGTTTGCTTCGCGTACGAGCCGTGGAAACGAACAGTTACCTCTTGATGTACTTTTGATAGGCTCGCCGAGTCCTCTCGCCTGTCACTTGGAGAATTGCTCCCGATATTGCGAAACGATTCGGCTTTTGATAGGTCGGGGGAGGAATTACGAGGGCGGCAATGGAACGACGTGATATTCTAAGTAGCCAAGTGATTAGACAGCGCATTCGAGCCTTCTCAGGTTTTATCAGGAGCCGAACGTGCGGATTGTCCCTCGCGAGCGAGAAGCGTCAGAGGTCGCCCGCTTGAATTGCAGGAAAAATCGCTCGGTAGCTGGGTCTCGTTAAGTGGCCGTAAAAAGGGAAACTGAAAACGGGGAGGGCCCCGCGGCGCAATAAGCGATTCTCCCCACGGCAATTCCGCTTCGTCGCGGCATTACGGGAAATTATCGGGTTCGAGGCTCGCCAGCCGAGTAGTCTTATTAAATTGCGCTAGGTATCGGGCCGGCCATTAGACGCTAATAAATGATTTATCCGAGGGCCGGCCGTTCCGCCGTTTCCCTCTCATTTCCTCGTCAATGTTACCACCCTACTACGCACGCTGTTAAGGTCGGTTAGGCATGAAATCCTCGACGCTACGACGTGTTTCTACCCTTCCGACGGACGTTGCCACGTCTCCCCCAACGATTTTTCCATCGAGGGGTTCCAATCGCTCCCCGAGCACGGCGCGGCGCTTCAGGCTTCCAGGAAACAACGTTTCCAGGTTCCAGGCCCCGGGTAGCGTCGGTGTATCAATTACCTCTTCGCCCGTCGTTTGTTATAGACTTTCCTCGCCGGGATGGAATCTCGGAAGGCCGGCGGGGCAAGCGAATTCGATTGCCCCAGCCCGCAGAAGTTGAGGCTCGCGATCCTCGAGGTCGTCGCGTGGGAAGGAGCGGAAAAAAAAGGGGAGAGGCACGCGAGGGGCGGAATTCGCCTGGAATTTTCGCGATGGCGAGACGGAGGTAGAGGACCCTTCGTAGCCATGGCGACTGCCGGGTTCCGCCGACTGATCGATCCACCACGGTCAAGGTCATCCACGAAAACCACAAAGCAGTGCGCTCTCGCCAGCCCCTCCGTCGCCCCCGGCTGACGTTTGTCGCGCCGACCGCAGGGGACACACCCCGCCAGACGTTTCGCCGAGATTCGGCTCGATTACGCCTAATTGCGTAAACAAGCGACACCGCGCTCGCCTCCTGCGAGTAAACAATTATTGCAACACCCTCAGATACTGCTAACGCGCGGCCTGCCTCTCTCTTGTCCACCGATCGGCAAACAAAGGCGCGGCCGCCCCGGCAGGACGGTTAAACTGTCTTTGTGTAATTAGGAGAGCGACGGGGGACGACAAAGCATCGCTCCTCGGAAAATCGAAGAAATTTCGTAGAAGGCATCTATTCTGAGACGGGAAGAAGATCCTCAGCTTTTCAGCCAGCGCGCGACCGTTTCTCTGACAAGGAGAGGTTTTTCCAAGTGTCCGTCTTCGAGTCATCTGGTTTTTGGATAGGTATGTTTTAGAGGACCGAAAAGTAAGAAATAGGTAGGTGTCTTTTAATTTCGGCCCATTTGCGTGTTTAGAAGCTGAAACCACCCCTCGAGGTTCATAATGAGGGGTACAAAAGTTCCTGTTGTTAATTTAAAGGGTGACGAGCAGTCAGGAGGTAGGAAATGAACGATTCTTTGGGAATTTTTTCAGAAAGTGTACAAGCATATTTTTATGCAAAGAAAAATTTTCTACGAAAATCGATCATTTCAGTTTAACATCCGCTATTTTGTCCCAGATTAATATTTTATAAAACGGAATAATTAAAGACTAGATAAATTACTGTACTAATTAAATCTTCTCCGTTTTTTTATTTCAGATAACCCAGTTCTGAATAATGTTGGTCGCCGCGAAACGTACTTCTAAAAGCAGTTTCCGGGAAATTCGCTGTAATTTTGCAATAACTAAGTACTTTTATACCAAAACATAATATAATAACTTGTTAAAGTGTCCCTCATTTGAATACAAAAACCTGTTCTTAAAAATATGCATGTACTTTCTGAAATAAATTCCAAAAGAATCGTTCTTTTTCTACCTCCTGGCTGCGCGTAACCCCTCAAAGAATATTCAAAAACCAAAGCAATCGGAGCCGGACACCTAAAAGCCTCCCCTTGTGAGAGCCAAAGGATGACACAACGTATGCCCGCGGAGAGAGAGAGAGAGAGCAGATAGGAAGACGTCGTCGAGCGTTATCGTTATCGTCGTCCGACATTCCACGTAATTTCGCGGCCCTTTCGTCATTCCCCTGCTTCCTCGTGGTTAATTCCAGCGTTTATCGTGGCGCAGCCTCTCCTCGCACGCGAGGAGCGGACGATTAGGGGAGATGGTCGCGGCAACGGAAACGATAGGATCGGTCTTAACGCGCGGCTAGTGTTCGCATGGGCTGTGGAAGAGGCGAGTCCGCTCAGGGCCGCGGCCGTCTCCGGGCACGGATGCGCGTTTCGGTCGGAAAGTTCCTAGATTACCTCGTCCCGGCGACAAAACAAAAGGAAATTGCGGCGGATATCGGCTCCCGTGGCTAGTAAGGCTAAGGTTGCACGATTAGATTAAACGAATACGCGAGGCGGCCCGACAGTGAGGACGAAGAAACGCGTCCAAGATAACTCCGACCCGCTGCTAACCGAGCCTTGCCGCGCCGAAGCGTTCTATTTAAATATTCGCCCGTCTAACGATAAACGCCGGCAATTAGATAACCACCGACTCGCGTGCAAGTTTATTTATTCGCCTGCTGACTCATCGAGAACGTCCGCGCGTTCCAATCGATCCCATCGCCCACTTAGCTCGCGCGCCGCTCCGAATCTGTCGCAGCATCGTTTCCGTAACGCTGAGCAATGAGCAAAAGTCGAGGGACAGCAAACCGTGCGCGGGCGTTTCGCGGCTTCCGTGTAACTCCGTCGAAGGAACGCGTTCGCCGGTCTATAAACACCGCGGCGATGTTTTCCGAGCGGCGAGAGAGCGGGGAAGAGAAAAGGGGAGGATAGATTAAGAGAAAGAGATAGAGATAATGAAACGGGGAGATGTGCAGCAGAAGAACGACGGTCTGGCTGTTGTCTGAGCATTTACCGTGACCTTTGACCCCCGACGCGGCTCGGGCGACGGTAGACGTGAGCGTGGACGATTCCGTATCGTCCTAATAATCGTCTGAGCGTCGGGGGCGATAGCCACGGAGGGGGGTTGCGAAAGGAGTAGGCGAGGAGCGCGAGGGTGGAAGGAGGCAGCGTCGCGGGGGTAGCTGGCTGGTAGAGGCCGCGACCACGGCCGTGACCTTGGCGCGGCTCGGGGGTGGTTTATCGAACGTCAAGACTTTCACTGCTATCCCCCCCTGCCGCCAACGCCGTCTGCTAGCTTTCCCGCCGGCCGGCAGCACCGCGACGCCACCCACCCTCCCCTTTCGCCCGTGGCCCATTCACGCAACTTTCTCCGTCGGAGCCGTAACTTGGACGGTTCAACCACCACAACCCACGAGGCCATCCCCTCCAGCCAGGGCGAGGCTAGACGATTTCCTTGCAACCGTTTCCTTCTACCGCCCCTCCATCAACCCCGCGCGCCGACCAGACGAGGGGTGGCAAGCCCCTTGTCCTTTTGTTATTGAATGACCGACACAATTTCGTCGCAGACGCGAGACCGGGGATCCCGTGGGCGACGAACAGGCTCCGCGGAAGGATTCCTTCATCCCCTCCCGGAGAAGGGAAAATACGCTCCATCTCCCCCGATCCTTTCGAGGGCGAGAGAATGTTCTAGCCACCTCCGGAGACGCAGCGTCGAGTTTGAGTCGATCTCTTTTATCGGATCTTCTTATACGGGGGCGGGAGGATTGAAGGGTGTTTTGTAAATCGAAGACGGGGTTGGAGAATAAAATAGCGGAAGTCCGCGAAGGAAAAAGCGAGGAGCATTTGTTGGGAGAAACATAAATCCAGAGTAGATCGATCGCACTCAGCAGGTGAGACGTTACGATTCGTTGGGGCGCGATTACGCGCAATTTTTCTCCCCCATTAATGCGTGAAGACGTTCGACGGAGACGGGGAACGCGTGGGTGGAAGCGGTCTCTTGATAAAATCCTCCCCTATTCTGCCGCGGGAGCGGGCGCGAGGGTTCGAAGTCTAGACGGCACCCTCTCGCGCCCCTTGTTCGACCGCCCCCGGCGTTTCGTGCCGTCGCGAAAGCAAAGCCCGCTATGAAATAACGTTATATACGCCGTCCGGACCGTTCCGAGCTCTTTCCCCGCCGTCGACGCGATCACCCGCGATGGGATCTGCGATAGGATCTCGACGAGACTCGTCTGCGGCAAGTGGCCCTTCGACGTCGAAACTCGAAAATCAAAGCCGCAGAAACGAGTGCAAAGCGGTAGACTCCTAATGATGAGCGGTACGAGCATGTTCCGAGTAACTCGAGACGTGAAATATGCCGAAAACGTTCAGCGTCGGTTCGCAGGACGTTGGAAGGAGGTCGCAGGCTGGCCGTAGGATCGATCTACCACGGCCTTGTCCCGGCCAAATCCATCGATATCAGCCTTCGAATCGGAAGCAGGCTAATCCGGAGACGTCGGCCAGGCTGGCCTCCTCGAGAGGCGGAGGGCCCACGGGGAAAGTGTCCTCGAGAGATCTATTACCCCCTACGTGCTCTTTGTCCACTCTCTTCTCCTCCTGCTCATAATGGACGAGCTGCTCCGGCGTCGATTTCTCATGAAATTCCCTTTATTCTACCCGTCAACCTCCACCGCCAGCCCCTTCGACTTTTAATTCTACCCCCTGCTCGTATCGCACCTTCCTCAAGGACGTCCCTTGCCGAAGGGCACACTCGCCATTTCTCTTTCAATATCCACACGGCCGGAGGATAATCTCCGCGGATGATTGGTTCCCATCCTTGTTATCCCGATAGCGGATAATCTCGATTTCGACGGGCTTATGGCGCTCGACGGTAATCTGTCGAGGCGAGATAGGACGGGGGGAAAAAACCGGCGAGCATGGGTGTTTTCGAATCGACGAAGGTCGTCTGCCCTCCGGATCGATCCCCGGCACCCTCGGGGCTCGCGTAACCCGTTCGGGGTTCAAAATCCTGCGGCGAAAACCTTTTGTTTCTTGTTCGGTCGACCTTTCCACACCTTCCTGCGTGTCGAACCGAGTCTCATTCGGCTTGCACGATGGCGTGTCGCGCCTCCCAGCCCCTCTGCTCGAAGGGCTGCTCTCCGGGATTCCTGGCCGACTGATAAACTCTCGACGGCGCGCGGCAACGAAAACGGGTGTATCGATTGATTGAAAAAACGGTAAGGGAAGGAGCGCACACGGCCATGGAATTTTAACCAGCGACCCCCGCCCCCGCGCTCTCGATCTCTTCACCCCTCGGCAGCCCCGAATCGTCCCTCGGAAATCCACTTACCCTCCTGTAATCGATTATGACGCATCACTAGAAGTCAAGCGGAGGGCTCACCGGGGGTGGCCGAACCATTCGACGCACAAGAGTTCGGGGAAAGGACGAGCGCGGATGGAGGAGTGAGGATGTCGCGGCGTGATTGTTCCGCAAGGATGACACCGATCACGGATAAATACGCGTCGACGGTGTGCGGCACACCTTGGCCAGCCAAGTCGAGCTGATCGACGCGTGGGTGACTCTCAGGCGTAGAATGGTAACGCTGTCGGCTCGAGCGACGCAGAATCGGTAGATTCTCGCCACAGGTGATTGCTCGCATTTTCTAGAAATGTACGAAAGTACGGAGCAGAAGCGGAGGGGAATAAGGAGCACTAGGAGCCGCGGGAGAATCGCTAGGGCCTCGGGTGACGCGGCAAAGTTGACAGTTCGTTCGGGACAATTGACCTGAGGCCAGTCTCTCGGGTTTTCTCGAGTGTCCGGCGAAAGCCACGGACGTGTTGCGGAGTACACCGAGACAAGGTGACACGTAAGGTACGCGAAGTGCTGGGGGTGAATCGATAAGGTCGCACCAGACGACCTTCGAGGATCAGCTCGGCTCGAGGGGTGTACAACCCCCGAATCCCAGCCGTGATAAAGCACGTAACGCGTCGCGTCTTCCTTTCTTCTTATCGAACGGCCGTTCGTAAAAAAGGACCGCCTTTAGGCTTTATATTCGACTTTCAATCGCCCGTGAACTTCGAGATTGGCCAGGTGAACCGTTCAGAGCTCATGGCAGAACTAAGTTTTCTAGCCACAATAAGATAAATCCGACCCAGGTCCCCTTTGAAGTTTAAATTACCGTCTTATAAACTACCATGAGTGAGGAAAGTCGATGTCTCACTGGCATTAACGTGTTCTCAGTCTCTTTTAATAGGTACCTCCCGAAATTTATTGCACAGTCGATTTGACGCACGATTATCATCTGCGTAGATACGTTTAGAGTATATGTATTAAGTTTCTCAGACCGCATTATTCTGCCTTTGTTACTTTTCACATTTCTCTGTATTTTAAAGGGTTTCTCGTTGATAATAATAAGGTAATTGTGGGAGGATGCCAATCAACCATAACTCATAGGTTATCCAGTGGATGCTAAGAAAATCGTACTCGAGTTCTTTTGTTTATTTTTATTTATTTATTTATTTAAACGGGACTAGCCCTTAGTATACACTGTACAGTTAATAAGAATGTCGTGTGAGGTATTACATAGATACGAATTTACAAGAATAATGAGTTGCAACCACTTTTGTTGTGTCCGTTACTAAAAGAGCTTACTTGGCATTTGTTTTATAATAATACTATTGATAATAATCAAATTCCCGTAAGAATTTCCCAGCCGGGTTCACCGCGAGCGTTTTCTATACCGCAGGAGCAAAATAACGAGAAAGTAGTCATTATAGACGCATCTCGATCGCGTTACGGTGGCGAAAGTACACAGGCGCTTCCACCACGTTTCTTTCGTCCCCGAAAGTGGGTCACGAATTTTTTCTACGCCATTACCTCCGCCGTCCGACCCGCCCCAGCCATCCGTCCTGCCCTACCCCACAACGCAACCCCCTCAGCTCCCCCACGTCTGCGTGCTGTCCATCGATCTCTCCTCCCCCGACGGACAGGCTGCTGACAGTCAAAATATCATCCCCATTCCCGCAGCAATGGCAAAAGAACTCCACGACACTCTTTTAAACACAGCCACCCCTTTAAACAACGGGGTTAAAAAGCTCTCCTTAAATTACCACCGCGCACAGGTTTCCACGTCCAATGAGCGAATCGATTCACCCCTCCTCCCGACAGTTCGCGCTCTTTTACGTCTCGCCGAGGGCAGAAGCGACGCAAAAGGTGGCGGTGTTTCACGGAAACTCCGTCTCTCTCGCCACCCTGTCCTACCTCACTGGACAACCCTCCGATTCCGCAGGTCGGAGCGCGCTGGCCAGACGAGAGCAGAGGAGCAAAAGGAGAGGCTCTCTCGAACAGGTTTCCACGTTCCCTCCCGCTTCCCTGTCTTCCGGAGGTGAACCAGCGCCGTGTGTATTTAAAGACGGTCTGCAAAAGCCGCGCATCCGGTCGGCGAGTCCGACGTCGAGCCGATTCGCTCGCCTCGGATCGAGACGAATCAGAAGGCGATAAAGCGTATCTCGTTGGTTTTCGAGGCATGGAGACCACCAGCCAGGTGGACGGAAAGCGCGGCCTCCGCGAAACTGTGCCATTTCTTGCGACTTTTCTCCGCAGCGATCCAGCGATTCCTTCGTCGTCTCTTCCTTTTTCCTCGACTTCCATCTTCCGGTTGCACCTACATGCGCGGACCGCGGCCTCGGGGACGCGCGTCGGCGGTCTCGGGCGTCGAGCGAGCCCCGCTCCGCTCCGCGTTTGCGTGCAGATTAAATTCTGAGAATAAGGTTAAGGTTACAGCTGTTTCAGTTCACGCCTCGAGCGCGGCTGAATTAGCGAGGATCGTTGGAGCGCGTTGGTGCTCCGGCGTAGCAAATAATCTCTGCCTCTCGTGGACGGTGCGCTGGCTGGAGAACACGCGTCGAGAGCTCCGTCCAGTTCATTTAACGCAGGGGCCTGTTTCAGCGAAGGGAGGAGCGCGGCCGGGTCTCGTGGATCTCCGTCCACCTGTGTCGCGAAATTATCTTGCATCCCGGGCTAATGAAATAAATCGATGGGATCGCGTGCACCGTTGTCATCTTCCCCGAACCGCTGCATCATTGATGAGCCCGCGGAGGAGGGTCGTCGCAACTTTCGTTATTAGCTGCTAGAGCATGATTCGTCATCGCCGACGCGTCGACGGCTGGAAACTTTTCGCCGCCCCGTCCCTAGTCCTTAGTGCGGTCGTCCTTTTTTGTTTGTGTTTCTTCACTTTCAAGCGATCCTGGTTGGACAACTGTCTGCAGTTGGGAGCGATGCGTGCAACTCGGAAACTACGTCGCGAGCGGGCAACTGCACGAACTTCCGCGACGCGGTGAAACTTGCATGAGCCCTCGACGAGGGTTGGCCAGGGATGATAAAGCGGGCGCAGCCGGTTGTTACGGTCTTACACCCGAATTAGCATGTCTGAGCGAGTCTCGATCGTTACTAATACATTCGCTCTCTTTAAAAGGGGGAAAAATGAACGTCGCGGGTCCTAAACGGTCGCTCCACGTCGCCTCCAGCGTCCGGATTCGATCGGGCGAGGTTCGCGGCGCTTCCGAGATCGCCGCGCGAGGAGACCTCTGTCCAGGGGAAGATTTCACACGATCGAGCGCCAAAGGAGGCTCGAGTCCGTCCGAAGAAGTGGTACGTCGCCAATGTTCGCAGCGGTTTGCGCAAGGTGGAATGCGTGGAGTGGAGTAACAGCCCGCGAATGCCTGAGCGGGGACTTTGCGAAAGAGACTTCTGCGCCGTTATCGTCGTTGGCGAATCGCTGGCCCCTCTCTGCCCCTCGCCCTCGAATTCCGTTTCCTCGTGTCGCCGAGCGCAATCGAATCTTTGGAAACCACGAATGCCGGGCGTGCTTTAAATCCTCGGCGACGACTCTGCCCACCCCGGTTCCTCGGCGACTCTTTGCCGTCCGAGACGACGCACGGGGATGCGATATCGTTGGCTGGAGTGGATCAGGAGGATCCGGGGAACCGACATTTCCCGCCAAAAGATTAATCTTTTAAGCCACCCCGCCAGAAGCTGCCCCGGATCGCGAGCCGCCGACTCCCCTCCCCCCGTCGGGCTAATTATTGGAAAGCCGATTAAACGCCAACTGGGTCGACACAGCGCGATGGTCTGCCCCGAGACCGACGCTCGGCGAAAAATCACGAACCGCGGAAAACGGAAGGGTCTCGACAGCGAATCCGACCGGGTCACCTCAATCCTTAATATCCCTATAATCGACATCGACAGCTCCGCTCCCTCCGCCCTTCCTCCCTCACCGAACGAACCAGACACCTCTGCAGCTGGCTCGTTCCTTCCTCGCAGAAGGTGCAACGCGAGACGGCGCACGCTGAAAATATCATGGCCCGTTCGGTTATAGCGCCCTGCCGACGATACTCCGCTAATCACGTAACGTTTCAATGCCTCGTTATCGGAGTGTTTCGCGAGTGGAGCGGGCGATCGGCAGCTCGACGCGAGGATACTGGTAATTACGTTAGTTCCAGACGGTAAATTGGGAAGGAGCCCGCGAAGATTAGAGACACGTTCTCGGGCTCGTTTACATGTGTCGGGCTGAGAGAGCGTTTCTTTTCTTGCAGGCAGGTAGAAGGTAGATGGAAGGAGATTAGCGGTCGGATCGATGCTGCCTGTTTCAAATTTGGATCCCCCGGTTGCTCCGCACAGACTGATACCTATATCTGCCGCGGGAATCTAGTTCACCTGGGATCTCTTTCGGTGCAATGCTCCGAGATGGAGGCAACGGTAAGGAAGAGTCTGGATGCGGGATGAAATTTCTTCGAAACAGCACCTCCCACGCTCGCTATAAAATGGCGTAGGGATAGAGAATTCAGTGGTTAGGTTGACAACAGCTGATAGCTGGTGCCTCGGATTTTGCACTCTTCTACTTTTACATGTACCAACTATTTGTCTCTTTCTTGTCTTCTTATGCATTCTCTTTCGCAATGTTTACTGCGCAATAAAGAATAATTATTATTATTCAGAATACTGATGGGAAGGCAGGGCCTAGTCGATACGGCGACAAAATCGGAGTATCGTAACGTTGCGCCACCGGAAGGCATTACGTTATCAGATTTCCTAGGAGAGCAACGATCCCAAGGCGACAGTCCAGCTAACCGCAACGCGGTGGAAACGAGACCGAGAACGATACTCGCAGGCAACGCGACAGGGAGGACGAATTATCCGTGCAGATCGAAGGGACTTGCACTTTGGTCCGGTAAGTCGGCAACGAAGCACGCGCTCGTTCGTTTCCTACGAGTAGGCTGGCGTCAGGGGGTCAACGCTCAGATAATCGACCTCTGAACCTTCGTTTCCACGTGACTCAGAACCGGCGAAGGAAGTTCCGGTTGCGCGTCCGAGGAATCAGGGGCGCGATCGCGGCTCTATCGTGAATCAAGACGACATTGATAGCGAAGGGGAAACGCGTGTGCAAAGCTCCCGCGTACGTGAAATCGCCGATAAAGCCTGATAAATAGATTGCGCTTTCCGCTATCGGCATGCAATGCCTGACACGCACTGTGTCAAGGCCCCGCTAGGCGTGCGCGCCCGATGCTAATAGACTCGCACAGCTAGAGGGAGACAGAGATGCCTGTCGAGCGACAGAGAGAGGGAGAGGAACAGAGGGACCGGCTGCCTCTCCTAGCTCGAGAGCCGTTGCTTACTACCGTTTCACTCTCTAAGCTACGTCTAGCCAGGACTGTACACACTGATCCAGCCTTGTGGGTCCCTCGCTCGAAAGTCAACACCGATTAGAGCCGGGAATTCACCTGAAAGCTGAGCTAAGCTATGCTATGCTAAGTTTTAAAAAGAATTAGCTTCAATACATCTTTATGGAACCGCTTCCACCAAAAGTTTTTCATGATTTATAGCATAGCCAGACATGGCGCAGCATAGCTTAGCTTTCAGACGGGTTCCCGGCATCAGAACTTGAACGATTGGTCGACGTCGGTGGATATGACCTACCCCGAAATTCAACTTAATACACTTACTTAGAAATATACTCCGAACCCATGGCGCACCCAGAGTGGGTGGCTAAGGGGCTGTGGCACCTCCCAGAGAAGGGATTTGTAAGAAGAAAAGAAAACTGGATTTTAATCTTTAAATAAATTTGTAAAAATATTTTAATCCCTTCGACTCGGCTTCCTGCCAGATTAAATCCTCAGTGCGCCACTGTTCCGAACAGGGAAATGATTTTAATTCGCGAAGATTTCAAGCGAAACCTCGGATCCCACCCTCCACCCCGATAAGCACGAGCAGATATCTCTGAATAACCCTGCGTCGATACATGAAACTTTCGCAGCTGGCCCGAGGTGCTGTCCACCGAGGCACTCTCAGAGGGCGATCGATCAAGTAAACGTAGCCAGAGTGTGGTGGTTCGCGGTGGTTAGCCACGGCCCTGCATCTGGGTCTAGGCGAGCTCGCCCGAGCGAGCGCAAGTTACCGCGACTCAGCCGCTTGCGAGAAGGACGAGGCGAACGGTGGCTAGCCGCGAAACAGAGAGAGGAAGCAACCACGGCGAACTGTGTAATCAGTGACGCGCGCGCGCGCGATCCACCGCGACCCAATTTGCAAACTTCTTCCTACACGTTCGATCGTATCGCGACGGTTTTTCCAGCGCTCGCGAATCGGCAAACCGGAAGCACCTTCTTCGCTCCAACCGTTCGATTCTCGCGTCGACGAAAGCCGAGCGCGTCCTTTCTCTTTTATTTGGCCGCGGCTCGTCATCAGGAGCGACATCCTCCGCGGAAAATTGTCGCGCAGGGACACGCGCCCTCGTCCTGGCCGACTGTTGCACTTTTCATGAGCTCCGCGACTCTCGCCGACTCGCCAAACACGGAGAACTGCGCGTGCTGCCCGTTTTCGCCGTGTCCTCGGAACAATTCTCCTTCCAACGCTGCTCTTCGCCGTCTTCTCGGCGATACGTGGCAAGAAGCGTTCGATCTCTTCCATCCATGCGCCCGAGGGTATATATCTGTAGAGTGTAGGCGAAAAAGGGAACTCACGATCTCAGGATCCACTGCGTTAACCGATTCCCCCAACGCCAACTCCCCAAGGGGACTCCCTTGCGCTCTCCACCTACCCCGAACTAACGAGGCGCCACCTCTGTGTGCCAATCTCGCACCCCAGGCCTTTCCCAAACACTACGTAAATGCCTAAACACCTCCTTCACGAGCTTCTCGCTATGACCTCTCCATTTGGGGAAATTTTTAGAACGAAGCTTCCTGCCCCCGTGCACGCGACGTTTATTCCCCCGTCAGCTGCATCGACCAGTGTTATTTGCGGACCAGTGGTCGCCGATGAATATCGCAGCGCGGCTCCTTGGCGCGATGGAAATTACCAGATGACAGAACCGAAAAAAATTATAGACGATCTCGAAATAGGCGATCGGGACGGAGGAGACGGCGGGGACAGCTTTCCAAACAATTATACCAGTCCCAGCGACGTCTGATGACCCAATTTGCACCGCCGCCGCCGCCGCCGCCCGTCCCCACGTGGCCGTCGAAAATAATTCCTACGTAGTACTACGTCGACAGGGGAGGATCGATCGCGGAAGAGGACGAAATCCATCGTCTGCGACGACGTGCATACATGGCAACCGACGAGAATACCTCCGACTGACTCTCGCGCCAGATAAGAGCCCTCGGAGGAATCAATTTGTTACTAAATTCTTGGGAACCAACCCTCAGAAATTCAGTCTCCAGACGACTTGTAACTTTGAAAAATTAACGTGCCGTCTCTCCCAATCTGTTCCCCGAGAGAACGGTTATCGGGAGAAGATTTGTTTTTTCTTCCCGACTCCCGGCTAGGATCTCTGTCACCCCGGAGGAGGGGTTGGGGAGACGAGCGACGGTGCTTTTCACGTGACAAGCCTCCGAGCGCGAACCTAACGACGCGTGAAGAGCGTTCATTAGTTGCTCCTGCATCGTGGCACAACTACTCCCCCAGATTTTTTCTCGCAGGGCGAGGAGGATTCTCTCGATAAGTTTTTTCGAGGCTCCTTTCGCCCTGGCCTGTCTCTCGGCGCACAGATGGCTACGAGAGGGTGCGCGAGGGTGCCAGGTTAATGGCAGAACCTGGGATCGTCGGAGTAACGGGCGATTTCCGGCACACGAGGGCCACAGGATTTGTAACGTCATCTCCCGAGGCGATACCCCGGGACCGAGTGTGGGTCGAGTCGTGGGAATAAATTATCATCGGGAATTAGCAGCGGGACGTTGACCGATAAGGTCGGACCTTTCTCCCCCGTTAAATTACCGTCTCCCATTCGGCGACCTCTCCTAATTGCGCGGAATCATCAGCAGAGGCTTCGATGCTTCCCGGTGTGCCAGTAAAAAAAAATTGATTAACCCGAATACGCTGCACGAGTTCAACCTACTTTTCAGCGCGCTTTCCCTCTCCGGCTGACAGCGTGTTTGCTTCGCGCAACATGTTTGCCCCGGTCGCTTTTCTAAGCACGGGGGGCTGTTCCTCGAGGCCGAACCGTTGAAAGAAACGGGCCGCTGGTGGATCAAAGCCAAAGCGAAACCGGGATCAATCGCGGAGCGACGAGTTCGTGCAACTCCGAGGATTAAACACTTTAAATACCCTGTTCTTTTGAACATCGAGGGGTGGTAAATCGTCCCGTGGTCCTGGATTCTAGCAGCCTGTTGAATATGCAATTCCGGTCCGTAGGAAAATCCACGGAGCGACGGAGAGAATCGTGGAAGCGGAGGAGCGAGGGAATGACGGAAGAGCGTGATTTATTTGATCGACGAGTGGCAGAGCGCGGTCCCGGGCGAGCGCGAGGAATCTCAAGGTGTAGAACTTGGAATCTAGATCGCAGGCAACCCTCGCTGGGCGGCCCTTCAAGGGCGCGTGTAAGTCCCATGACGGGGGCATAGGTTCTTCCTGGGCGAAGCAAGTGCGTACGCGTTAACGCGCGATCGTGACACGAAGCAGACTTCCGTTCCGTGTATCTCTCTCCCGATGGTTTCCCTCGTTCCCATATCCGAGCAGCTTTTCCTTTTCGTCGCGATACCCATCGAAACGAGGCTGTGCATTTAATTATCAGCCGCGCCTGCTGCCATCCTGGCTCCGCTCCAGCACCCGCAAAATCGTCACTGGGTTCGACGAGCACGTCGGAATTCCGTATCGACCGTTTCCCTCGCCGTCTGTGCTCCTTTCCCGCCGAGCCCTCCAAATATCTTCAGATTCCCCATTTGCTGCTACCCGTCAGCTGATCTAGATAGTTACTTAATAGTGCAGCGAGCACTTCGCCCAAAGAGATCGAAAGAAAGGAGTCGCGAGTAATAATTCGAGGGCCATTAGCGAGCGAGCTCCCAGCGATTATGTACGACGCGAATCGGCGTCCACGATTTATTCACGACGATCAGTCGCCTAATTCCCGACCGTCAGTTATTCGCGGAGCTCGCTAAATAATTTCCCACCGATCCATCGGTATTCGGTAGTTTACCGCGACCGAAATACTCGGAAGAGAGTCTTCGGTCCGTGTTCGCGGAGGATTATTAGTATTAATTAGCCAGCCAGATCGTTTCCAGATGAAGCCAGACGTTTCCAAAAACGAGATCCTCCTTCCTCAGCCGCGGCTCTTAAACGTCGATCGGTCCCGAACGATCCGGACTTTGCGCGATGGACGACCGCTCCAGCGGCTGGCAGGGCAGATAACCGAGGGACAGTCGAATTTCTTCCGCCGACACTTTTATTGTAATTCTAATGCCTCGGCTAGAGAGGCTGGCTGCGAGAGGATTCTTTTATCGGCGCGGAATTGCGAGCCCGTCCTGACGTTGATTTATAGATGAGACATTACGCAAGCTCGACGTTATCACCGTGGCCGCAGAGTGGAGACACGAAGAGGAATAGAGAAGAGAGAGTAGCCTTTTTCTCCGCGCGCGCGCGCTTTCGTAAATTAATGGCCGTTCCGTCCATGCTATCGGGCCGCGCGACAGCAATAAAGGATTCAGGAGCGAGAGCGCTGTGGCTTTTCGCGCGGGGCCTCGACCCGATTAGAAAGCATCCCGGAACGAGCTCGATCGCGCCTTTTCCGGGGACGCGTGTGTGTACCAGAGCCCCGAGTGTTTGGCAATCGTGGAACGGTCCTCAGGGTCGCGTGCCCCTTATGGAAAGCTACGGCTCTACGTGGGCGTGACAGACGAATCCACGGTGACCCGTGTGCTCGCGATACGCATGAGTTACGGCGCTGCAACGGCCAAGGGAAAGCTCGGCTTCCGGAATTCCTGGGCGCACCGTTTACTCTTGCCTTTCGTCAGGGAGTCCAAATAGTATCGCTCCGAGCACCGTGTATAACTTCAAACCGCACGTTCCGCTGGTGCTCGCATCGAGAGTTAGAACGGTCTTATTAATTTACCGTTGATCTTCGCGGTACATTTAAATTTAGTGTTACATTACTACTACAAACGCTATAGGATAGACTTCAAAATTACTGCTAGTATTCCTATCACTGCCACTTGATTTATTTTTACTTAATGGAAACGTAATTTATAAGGAATAGTGTACAAAAAAATGTATTATAAAACTGTAACTCTTCTTCTTCTTCTTATTGTACACTATTCTTTATACACTAAGTTTTCTTTAAGTAAAATAAATAAACTGGCAGTAATTAGGACATCTACCCTGGATAATAAGCTGTGTTATCGCAATTCTGCAGTCTTCGTTCATATCGGTCCCCCAATTCCACTCGAATGGAATTCAAATTCCAGGCAGATCTCCGGCGACGGGTCAGGGATGAAAGTCGGCAGAAATCGCAGCGATAGGTGCCAGTGGTGTCGTGGACGGTGGTCGGCCAAGGGAATCGATACGTCCCACGTAGCGAGACCGATCACCTTCTCCGCGTATCATATCCTGAACGGTGCATTCTTGGAGGAAGATGTCATCCGCGGCGGCCTAACAATAAAGGCCGACGATTCAGCGGCGGTATCTGGCGCTCGAACGGCCGGCGATCACCGGGCGCGGGCCGTGTTCGCGACCGTTCCAGCCAGAGAATTTCCGCGGCTGCTCGACTTCCTGCACGCGCGGTGCACGCCTCTCCCGTCTCTTATTTACTCTCGATCGCAGCCTGGCGCGCTGAGAGGGCGAAGGGCGAAAGGGGGAGAGTGGGTCCGGGGCATTAAGCGACACGGAATTTCGTCTCGAGCAGCGGCGGCACGGCGTAGAACACCGTGTCCCCGCCGCGGGTTCGTCGTGGTTCGCGAGCTCCTCTCCTCGCCGCGGTGGAGGCTCGCTCACTCGCTCGCGCGGGCACACACGTGCGCGTGTATTTACACGCGGAGACAGGGCTCACAGGTTAGCCTCGGCCCACATTGGCATAACACTTTCACTGACGTAACACTTCACTCTAAAGTGTTGCGTTGCCATACACGTATCCCTCCCTGCCCTCCCCGGCCGCCGTGATACTTAGCGATGGGAATGATGCCCTCGCAACCGGCCTATCGATACGGCTTTCCAGAAAACTCCACGCGAATACCGCCTATTTAGCATCCCATGGGTTCCGTTTGCGATCGACGCCGGCAGAATCTTGAGAAACATCTCGAGACTACGCGCGACGCTTGGCTTCTGCGAACGCCTCGACAGGATTTCCACGAATTATTCGAGGGGAGCAACAAGTGTTTAACCGAAACAAAAGCAGTGATCGCTCCGTTTCTACTCCTCCTGGAAGAGGACCTTTGGTTAGAAACGGAAACCGGAAAGTCTCCTATCTGACTTGCTGCCAAGATGCCTCGTCCAGTCGGGGCTGTGAATCTAAGCGCGCAACGGAACATTAAACACGGCGATAATGTGTGTTCGTTCACGCCGTCGCGGACGCAATCGCTTTGACATTTACATTCACCCGAGACGCTCGTCTCCGCGTTCGATCTTCCGCGTAAATCTTCGACGAAAAAAAAAATTCTGCTCGCTTGGAAAATCCTCGGGACTGTCATTATCGTGGTCGCGTGAAAAACTCGGGGAACGATGCTCGCCTCCATTGAATGAGTAATCCGAGGAGCAAGCTTAATGACCTGCTAGATCGGTATTTCCCAACCTTTTTTGAGTCACGACCCCTTTTCATGTTATTCAAATAACCCGCGATCCCCTCCGTAATTTTACTGAGGTAAAAGAAACATATTAGAAATCCGTATTTCAGAATGTAATTCTTTTAAAAAAAAACTCTAAAAACCGTGACGATCCTCCAGAAAATACTTCGCGACCCACCGGTTTGGGAATGACTAAACTAGAACTGCGACATCGACGGAAATCTAAATAACTTCTAAAAAGTATGTACAGTCGAAGGACCTACTGTACAACGACGCTGGTCCACTGACACCAGTGAAACGAACGAAAGCTTGAAGGAACAAGTGTCGCGTCCACCGAAGGACCGCGAGAGGCACGAATATTTCCACTGGTACCTCTGGCCCGTGATTGCACAACAGCGTCACTTCCCCCCCGCGGGCAGCAAACTTTGAATTTCGTCGGTAAATAACAGCTACTGGTCGAAATTAATAAGGACGTTTAATTCGGGCGCGGCCCTCGGGACCGTCGCGACTAAGGAGGGCCGGAGGGGTGGGCGCGCAATTATGACACCGGAAGCATCGCTATTTGCGAAGGCACCTGCCGCGGTTAGATAGCGATCGACGAAGAAGCGGACAGACAGGGGCCGACCGACAGGATCGATCGATCGTTTGGCTGGGTAACCGTAACCCAATTTCAAGCCGACGCGGCGCGGCGTTCGAGCCGTGTTCGTGTGCCCCCCGCCCGTTCGGCGCGCACACATTTTCTACACGGCGTGACTCGTGTAGTATAAGGAAATTCCCGGTCTCGCGAGCCGTGATTCTCTTGCGAAACTGTTTACCTGCCGGCATATGGGATAGGTCCAAGGATAAAGGATTACACGAGCCACTCGGTGGCGTTGCCTCTTAAACCGAGCTCGCCTCCCTCCTTTTTTGATTGTGTATTTCCCGCCGCTACTGAATTCGATCGGCCTACTTTCGCGGCTATTCTACTCGCGCGCGGATTATCTCCGGTCGATTTCGACGATCCAATCGCGTCGCGACGAGTAATTAACAGGGAGACGTGCGTAGACGGCAGTGTGCTCGCGACAAGAGGTCGCTTATTTCGGGTTAGACGTAGCTACGCACCTGTAGAATTTCGGCGAGCGAGTGAGGATGGCGTTCAAGATCCGTGGATCCGTTCAATTTCCCGGCCAAACTGCTTCTAATCGCTTCGACTGATAAGATTACGTGGTTAATTAAGCAGCCGACCGGAGGCTCATTATCTCCCCGTAACCGTACGGACCCTTCTTCCTCGCGCGAGGCTAATCTCCATTGCGAAAAACGACGGCACAGAGCGTCGGGGAAATTGCATGGAAACGTAGGCGAGAAGTCACGAAGCCCCGCGTGCACGCTGCCGCCCGTGGGAATTAAGTTACCGACCCGCGTGTCCTTCGCGCTTAATTATACCGAGCGCGCCGACGCTCGCATTGTCGGCCGCCGCGGGTTTTATTGTTAAACAAAAAGGGAAGGAAGTATTGTATCGACACAATGAATGAAACCTTGGAGGTTTCCGCGCCGGGATAAGGCCTTCCTGGAACGAGATATCAAAACGATGAACCGCCGGCGTTTACTTGCCACGTAACTCGAACAAAGATACGTACTCCTTCGCTTCTGCTCTCGGAGGATGCTGCTCGAAAGCCGGTTCCACGTAATCGACCGCGGTTTCGAGGATTCCTAGCCGCACAGATTTTCCAGAATGTCGAAGCCGCGGGAGATTGCTAGCCGGAAAGAGGACTCCCTCAAAGGGACGGCTAAGGAAGTCTCTAGTGTAAACAGACCGCGTGCATCGACTCCTAGAAACGGGGACCAACGATGCACGTGTTCCCCGTTAATACGCTTTAACTACCCTGGCAGGTCCACGCACGCCTCGCCCCTGTGTTATGTTTCCAGAGTTTTTTGTCAACCCTTCTGAACCGATCCTGGAAGCGAGGCACACCTGTCACGACCCTTCGTCTCGACAGTAAGGCTGACAGGGGACTTTGACGCCCTGCTTGGGTTATGGGAAGATATCTGGGGGACTCGAAGGGGTTTAGTCAGCGGCGGATTTAACGGGCGGCTGATGAGCAGTTGCCGCCTTGGCCTCTGCTCAGAACGCCCCCCAGGGCCCCGTCTGCTAATAAGAATTATTATCTTATCCAAAAACTTCTATATTCAATTTTCATGCCACACGCGCGTAAATTTATTTATAATTCTGTTACGTATACAGGGTATCCCAGAACGTTTTCCACCTGGGGTTTTTCCCTTAAATACGCCACTGGGTTTAGTCCCTGCTTTCGTACGTGTCGATTCTGGTCTGAGCTAAGAGAATAACTAATAGATCGAGTGTTTGCGCCGAGAGTTCCACTTGCATCTAAGTAGTTCTCTATTTCTGGCAGCCAAATCTAGCCTAGATTCTACCGTAGCTACGCGATCGGTGTCCCACGAGTTTAGCAGCAGGTTTGACACAGTGGACACCGGTGAACAAAGTTTCGAGAACTCTGGGAAAACATGACTGCCAGAGGTACCAGCGGATTTCCAACAGGTGGTTCGCGGCATACGTTTCCCGGGTCAGCTGGACCCGGAAGCCTCCGAAGCTCGGATTTTCGAGTGGCTCTGTAAACCCAAGAAATTAGCGGGACGTCGAGGAACCGTGGGGCAGAGGTGGTCCTCGAGCAAATATTATTCCAAGTTTTTTACGGCGGAGAAATCGGAAGGGGGAAGCGTTAGCCGCGAGTTTCACCTCGGCTTCCGGGTCTCTGCTTTCGAAAACAATTCTTTCCCGGTGCGGTCGCGCCGGGGGAGGGACCGCGACGACGCTCCGCTCCGTGGAAAAACGACGTTTACTTTCCACGCTCGGAACGTTGATCTACATGGGCGAAACCGATCCCCAGAGAGAGGACAGTGGGGAAAGAGGCGCTCGTGAAAGTAGAAAAAAGGCCGTTAAGGGGACGTGGATGCTATGAAAGCGACTTCTAGCTCCCCGTTTGGTCGCCTGGCCGCTGCGCGTTGTTTACGCGTTAATTTAATCCTTTCGCAAGGAAAAGCCACCGTCGATGACTCACCGCGTAGATGTTCGCTGGATCGGGGTAATCACTACGATCGACCTAAAATCGATTCTCAAAAGCAAACGCAGGATCACCCGCAGTGACGCACCCAGAGGGGGTGGCAAGGGATCCTGGCACCCCCAAAGACGGAACTTCGTAAAAAGAAAAGAAAACTGAATCTTGTTCTTTAAATAAATTTTTATGACCTAAAGAATCTTACTGAATTTGCGTTAAAATTATTTTTATCCCTTCAACTCGGCTCCCCCAAAGAAGGAGCTTTGAAAAAGGAAGAGATTGGATTTTATTCCTTAAATAAATTTCTATAATCACCTAAGGAGTTTTATTAAATTTGCATTGAAAATATTCTTATCCGTTCAACTGGGCTCCCCCAAGATTAAATCCCGAGTGCGCCACTGATCACCCGTCTCCTGATTATGTCGCTTATACAGAGGACCCTAAACGAGGCAGAGAGACACGCTCGAGCCTCTATCCTCCCATTGGAGCCCCTAAATCAGTGTACCTACGCGAAGAGTAAAGCCGGGAGTGAAGCCGTTTCCAAGTTTCCCACGTCTTCAGGCCTCCTTTCAGCGCTACACGAATTTCCTCGCGGGAAACTACAACAGGTATTTTCCCGTGCGGCGATCGAACGCAGCATTCGCATCGCCTCGGGAGGGGTTATAGGTAAGGCTGGAGTGCTCGGCAGGGGGCCCTGACCCGATTGCAGAAAATGTCAACACTCTCGTTACGTAGCTGCACTATCGCCGGGCGAAGCGAACGCACGCGCTCGCGCGCGCGCACGCACGAAAACGCGCGCGGCACACGCAAACGGGCACGCACCGTCGGGGCCGGTACGGGCGAACCGGGGGGCGTAGCCGTGGGTGTATGGGTGCGTGAACAGCAGCAGCGCGCGCGCGCGCGTACGCTTCGGTGTCTTTAAAGTGGCCATCTTGACTTCACTTTCAAACACGCTGCTATCGGGCTGGAAAGAACGAGCCAGCGAGCAGAACGGAGAGGGAGATAATCGGAGGTGGAGGAGAGAAGGTAAGACGGCGAGAGACTGGGGGGAGGACGCGCGGTACGCGTTGTGGCACACAGTGTGGCAATACGAGGAAGCCGATTACCCAACGAGCCCCGGGATCCCTCGAACCCGAGCACCCGTTACACGCGATTCCGCGTAATTCGCCCATTTGCGTGCCACTTCGATTCCATCGCGAGAAATCCCTTACCTTTCCCACCTCCGTCGATGATTAGACGGGCGGGGAACCGACGGCGGGAAGGTTCTAGTACGATTATTAGCAGGCACCGTGAACCTAGGTACACGCATCTTCGAATGGGAGAGGGTTGAATGGAGCATAGATCGGTGACTAGGAAAGCGTGTGCGCGGGCATGACTCACTAGCGCGCGAGATATCCCTTTCGACGAGCCACTCGAAGAGAGCGTTCGAGATCGGCCACACCAATTACGGGTGTAATCTCTGATCAACGAGCACACGGCCGACAGATCGCGCGCGTTCTACCGACGGGCGTAACACTTTCGCGTTTTCGAAACGCAGGGAGTCGACGGTCGAGGAGATTGCATCCTAGTAAAGGGCCGTGGACCGTGGGCCACGTTACTGAAGGAGAAAGAAGAAGACTTGCCGGTGCCGGTACGTACGCTCGGATATCGATTCGCAGCACCTGTTTGTTCCTCGGCCGAAGAGCAGAGTCGCGCTGCGAGGGGGTCGGGCGAGACAGAGAAGGAGAGAGAGGGGCAAAGTCGACGCCGGGTCTCGAATCTATTTCCGTGGGGCCCTAACCCGAGTGTCGAGAGACAGAAACCGACCAGGGGGAGAGCGCGCCGACGGAGACAGAGAGAGAGGGGCAGAGGAGAATTTATGTGTTTGGAGAGGGTCAAGGGAACGAGGGTAGCGACAAGTGCAGCGGAGTCGTGCAGCTGGATGCAACAGGGGGTAAAGAACCGCGTAAACCGCGCTCTCCCTCGTCTGCATTATCAGGGCCAAAACATTCTTTGCCGAAAGTACAGATTTCCCTTCCAATCGACTCGCGCAGTTCTGCCTTCCTCCCTCTGTTGTACGACTTCAGCGAATTACTGGACATCCCGTGTTCTCGATTTAAAGAAAGAAGTAGGTTAAAGCGACTTGAGAATCGAATTATATGCCGTTTTTCGCGGGTTCGTTGGACGCGTCGCCCGGGGTAACGACGTGAAAATCCACTTTTTGACGGTTACGCAGGATGCACACGGCGAAAGTGATGCGTGTCGAAGCGACGAGACAGAGCGAGCAAAAGTGCACGCGAGTTCTTTTCTCTTCTGCGACTAAGGAGTTCACTGGGTGACACGGCGGTTCACGGACGCGAACCCAGAATTCGTTTGCACCGGCGAGCCGATTGTGCGTCGAGCCTCGCGACACAATGCGAGAGCGCGGCGCGGCGCGGCGTCGGTAACGAGGCTCCGCGGATATTCTTAACGGAGATCGATCGGCTGAGATGTACGACGGAAATGAGCCGCCGAGCGTGCGAATCGTTACCCCGCGGCAACTGGGTCACCGGCGCTCGCCGGCGAATTGTCACATTTTCGGTCGATATTCCCCTGGAAGCGCGCTCTAATCTGTGTTTATAATAGTTTTGCTAGAAAGTTCGGTTTCTCACTTTCCAACCGCTTTCTAAAAATGTGAAAAGAACAACGGCGAGCACCCATTCCGTTCTAACCGATTCGCGTTCTAACGGCACGTAATTGGCCGCGTCGCGGGGCTCTCTGCGGTCGGGGTCCCCCGTGTTTACAGCGGGCCGCTCGGGCTCTCGGCGAAAATCACGTACCGAGGATATTTGCGCTTCGCCGTCCGACGCCCGCAAAAAAGTGGAACGAATAAACATCGAGGCTCGGGGAGAGCTTTCGAGCCTCTCTCTGATAACGAAATCGCCGACAGGCGAAACGGGAGCGACCCATTGTTGGAAATATTGCCGTCCGCCATTGTTATCGAATCAATATCCCGGAGACCTGTCCCTCCTTCTTCGGAGGCTCGCAACTTTTCATCGTTATCGTCCAACATTGACAGACAGAAAGATCCATCCGCCCCTTTGATCGTTTTAAATGCTCGGGTTAGAGGCTAAGCGTCTCACGCGGCCTACAAAAGGTCGTTACCACTTAAACCGTCTTAGCGAGCACGTTACGCGCGTGTATATGTAAGCCAGGCGAGCTGGCGAGCGCTTGTGCCCGAGTATCGGGGCGAGGACGCTCCAGCAGGTACACACAACTGCTCCGCGTTATAGAGCACGATAGGCTATGTGGTATAAGACGCGCGAAGCGGCGTCGTATTTGCGCCGCGGGTACGCGCTAAGGTCACGTAAATACACGCTCTTCCTCGACGGTCGTTGCACGCACCTCCGTCTGGGCGGGGAACCCGAAACAATCACGAAACCGTGCGCGCGCGTAGTACGGTGGTTACGACACGGCTGTAAATTGTAAGAATTGGGCCACCGGCTGCACACAGGCTCGCCTGGTCCGTGCGTGCACGCCGCGGTTGCACACACGCGCGCCCCAGCTCGCTGCTTTTTTTCCCCCCGTCGACACAAGAACGCAGGCGCAATTATTGCTAACGCGGATGTCTGGTCGCGATTCGCGGGGCCTTGGCCGGTTTCCCTTTCGGAGTAGCGAATCGACATTGCTCGAATGCCGAGAGTAGTTCCAGATTGTGGCAAGTGGAGCCCTCGGTACGCGTCGCTCGCTCTTATCGAGGTAGGATACAAGCTTCATGGTAAGGACGTATTAAAACGGTAATTTCTACTGTACCGACGGAGTGGTGTTTGCTATGGTAACCCCGAATGAGGATAACACTAATTTACAGCCATTTGGCGCAACAGATGCCACTATTTTTTACTTATGGAAAATGGCCATTAACAGAATACTTGAAAAAATGTATAGAATGAATTAAAATTGAAATAACACAATAAAATTGAAAAAAAACAAAAATCGAGAAAAAATGAAATGTTAGCGTTTTCACACAATTGTCTAAAGCTTCGCTATTTATCTATAGACTTCCTTTAGCAGCAGCTTGTTTTCTTCGTAAAAGTGCAAACTCAACGTAAAGAATAAGAAACTGGGTCTATTTTTGCGATTTCGATTTTTCCGAGATGATTAAATGCATTATTGAAGTCAATTTCGGTTAAAAAAAATGACTTTTTTACATATTTCCATCGATTTCACCCGAACTACCGAACCGGTTTGAAAATTTTGTGAGGTAAATTTGTTGGTGATTCAATTGTCTTTAATTTGACATAATTTCAGACCATATCGGTTATTCGCAACACGAGATATTCGCAATTATGTGGGATCACCTTTTCGACAGGCAGGTAAAAAGTTCTCCTATCGATATCTCGAAAACGTATCCATAGAAAAATGTTTAGACCTTATTTTCGGAATCAGCGGGCCATTTTCCATAAGAACAAAATAGTGGCATCTGTTGCGCATTTTTTTTATTTTGTAAACTAGTGTAATTAGCCGCTGTAGGTAAATAGATCGCCTATGGTAACTGTACCGTCGGTAATGTAGAGTATACGAGTGATCTATCTAAGGTACAAAAGGAACCAGTTGGTTGAATGTGCAATCCTACCTTTGCTAGTTTCTGGCTGGATACTCTCCGTCTTGATTTCCGCCCTCGTTGCGTAGGTGATGGAGGTTGGGGATGCCTGCGACGAAGGAGCTGCTAACTTTTCTGTCGCAGAGGAAAACAATACATGAACGATCTTGTAGATGCTGAATGCCCGTTGATCCGTGTCACACTACTCACCCGCTAATAAAGGATTGGCCGCCGCGATATTGTACCTCTGCCGTCTACAGGAGGACGTTACGGAAGTGGTGGTGGACGTGGGCTGACTTGCCTCGGCCAAATCGGCCTGCAGTTCGCGGAGGAACGTGTCCAGCGTGTCAAAGGGTTCCTCCCCTGTGACACCGGCCATTCCTTCGCCCTCTTCCGCTGGCATGTTCGGAGCGGCCGGCGTCCCCACTAGGGCGCTCAATTCCATCGGGGAGAATTCTACTGACTGCCCTGTGCTGCTCTCCTATTAAGACACAACAGTGAATGTTTATCGAGCCGAGGTCTTTCCGCCACTAGCGTACAATTAATCTCGGTACGGAACCAACCTGGAGACACTGCGTCAAGTCAACCATCTTGCCGTCATTGTCAGGGCACCAGAGCAGCTCGTCGTCTATGAAGGGCATGTTTGACTCCTCCTTGGGCACGAGGGTGGAGGTTAGCGTGAGCGTTTGCGATACGGGGACCGGCATTGGGACCCGTACCCTGCGGTGGGGCCTCTCTAGCCACCCCCGCGCTTTCTAACATCCAAAACCACCTCTCAACCGTCCCCGCTCGTCGCCACCTTCTTTTTCTGCGCGGCAGAAAATCCGCTTCGATCCTACGCGCTGCTCCGCTTCCCCTGAAACACAACACGCACATGGTTCGTTATGGACGGGGATGGCAAGTCTCTCGACGCGTAGCATGTTTGAAAATTACTTTCTCCCGTTACACGGAACGAACAGGTTCCTAGAGCGGCCATTTTGCGATCTATGGACGAATATGCCCGCGCGTCGATAATCGAGAAACAGATCCAATTCGATCTAATCACGGGGCACCGATCGATGGTCGCCGGACGGTCGACGATGCGCGGAACACCGATTGCAATAATCAACGAGCTAATGTCATGCAGCGTACGCGGCGTGTAACGGAGGAGCTGGGTAACGCTGGCATTTCCATGAAAGTGAAAACACCGAGTGAAAACTTTCTTTCTGGCTCGTAGGTTGTTTCACTTCCTGTGCGCGTAACCTCACTCTCCTGCCCGCCGCTTGCATTTCTATGCAGCTTCTACGCGCCGCTGTCTTTACGTAATCCACAGCCGCGAAAGAAAGTTTCTATCGTTCCGAAGAGGTTAACATCCTCTAGGCTCTCTACCCATTCGAGTATCGCTCGCTGGTAAATGCGATCGAGAACCACAACGATTTCCCTATCGACTATGACGCAGAGGGCGATTTTAATCGCCCTTTAGTCTAATTGAATACATGACAGTTACAATCGAACTTGAGCATAATAGCTTCCGGATCGCGGTATCGATCCACAACAAACAATGAGAGAGAGAGAGAGAGAAGCGAGGTTTAAATCGCCCGCTGTAAGTAGAGACGGACAGTTTAGATATGGCAGACGACGAGAGCAGCACGACGTCCGATGAGAGTCTTGACGCGAAAAGTGAGAAATTCAATCCGTTAAAAGCGCTGTACTCGTCCAAGATACGGCTCTCGTCCCTGAAAGCGCCGATTTACGACAATGTATCCAAGTTCGAATCCATACTGTCCGGAACGTCGGGACAATTGAAAGTGCGTATGCCATGAGTCACTACGCTCGCTCGCTCTCGCCCTACCTCCGACCAGTCTTCAGCTTCTCCGTTCTGGTTTCTTTCGTTATTTCAGAAAACCGATAAAACGCCCGACGCGGAGCAAGAGGGACGCTCCAAGCAACGATTTTTACCTCGTCAAGGTAAGGCCTCGTCGCATCTATCAGCCGTGTCACGCGTCCACGTGACGTTCGTCGCCACCCTCGAGAGTGAGGTTATGTCGACCGGTCGGGCCAACGTTTCTGTACCCGTCCAGAGATGGCGACCCTATGCAACCCCTGCGCTGCCGGGAGGTCACAGTTTCATTCATGATAACTCGCACGTGGTATCAAATTTCAATACGCTTACGGTTAGCTAACGCTGCGAGCCAGTGTGCGTACGCGGAAGTAGAACGGGGAAGACCCGTGAGACTTTACTGCGAGCCCTTCCGAGCCGGCAAAATAAACACACTGCAACCCGCGCTATTGCTCGTTAACAAAGACATCAGTGGTATTTTCCCTGAAACTACTGGAATCTCTCGCAAAGTTCCAGGGTTTCGACTTTACGGGCGTAGAGGCCTCTGCGCGTTCAGAATTCCCAGCCTAACGAGACTGCAGGAAAGGCAATTCCTACATAATAGCTCTAAAGAGTACACTCGGCAGTTTGCACGTAGTTATCGACTGGACATCGCCGAGGTAGACCGCTCCATATTCGCGAGATCCTCTCCAATGAATCATCGGGCTGTATTTTTTCATCCAGCCCCCTGCCCTCGCCCCTTGCCGTTCTCGCGTTAATAGCGCGAACAAACGACGCCGGCGTTGGACTCTATATCCTAGATATTGGCACACTTTATTTACGATCGCCGACAAATACCACGAAGGCCGTCGCGTCGGTGTGCGCTCGCGGCTAGGTTACTCGCGCGCGTGGTCGCGTGGAATTTGACCTCCGCGAAAGTGCGTCAACTGGTGGAAGGCCCCGGGGCGCGGGGGAGGGGAGGGGCGGAGGTGTCTTCTCATTGTTTCCTTCTTCTCCCGAGCAGCGTCCTTTTATCGCGTGCCTGCGGGCCCGCGGAGCGATCTCTAATGTCGCCGAGACCTTCCCCCGGGTACGCTTTGTGCGCAACCATCGCGGAAGGCCTACCGAAATGTTTCGCAATCGCGGAAGCCCGCGAGCCCGCGAATCCGTACAGGGTCGCTGGATGCGAAGCTATACCCCCCCTCGCAGTTTATGTCTCTCCAGCTGCTTTACCTTCGAAATTCATTATCTACGCTAATCTCGCAATAGAACCTGTTACAAGGGACCCAGCGTCGTATCGCCCCGTCCCCATAGCGCCGTGTGCCTCGATCTAGCCCTCGTCGAAACTTGACCGAAGCTCGCTTCTTAACCGTGATTCTGACACGGTGCCAAGCGAGGTCGGCTTAGATTTTCAGTGAAAGTGGCGCGACGATTACCGAGCGGCTGGTCTATTCGAAAATGGACGGACGCTGTGCGGGAAGGACACATTCGGTGGTTTCTACCCTCGACGGAATAGCTTTGCACTCGATTCTCCACTGTGTCTCGAGCAGCTCGCCTGGTATTCTTTCCGCCCCCGTCACGTCGCCCCTGCCCCTTCCCGCAGCGGCGTGCACGCGGGACGCAGACACCGAGGGTCGCGGAAAACTGAACGAAACCGGGGGGAGGAACGGACGCGCGGGGGGTTGCTCGGGTGCGCCGAGGCTCGGTAGACAGTGCTAGTTCCCTTCGTGTTCCACCGGATACCCCGGGGGTATGTATCTATTGGCCGGCAGCCAATTACACGAGCAGCCGATAAATCACGGATCCCTGACCCAGTGCAGTTTTATATTTACAGGCGACGCTGGTGCGCGTGCGAAGCAGAGAAGAGGAGAGGAGGCGAGCTAGTGTGTGCGCCAGTGCAACTCGTCGCTGCTGCATTCACCTCCTCTCCCTCGCTCTTTCACTCTCTTTTCCTCGCTCTCCGTCTGCACGTGTGTGTGTGTGTGTGTGTGACGCGTACAGGGTTCTCGTCGCGGCGATGCTCTCTCCCGCGACATCGTGTGGAAAGCCGCGGCAGAGCGAGAGAGAGAGGGAGAGAGAGGCAGATAGAGAGAAACCGAGAGAGGAAAGGGAAGACAGAGAGAGCGCGCTCCTCTTTGCAAAGGGGGTGGAGAGGGACTCTCCGCGCGACTGTGTGAGTGAGCGGGGTGGGGTGTAGCGGCGTATACGTACGTAATGCAGCACTTGTTGCGCCCGGGCGTCGACCTCGGACTCAACCCGAGGCTCCGCGCCGGACTGACCGTCTTCTAGACCGAAAATTTTGCACGGCGCGCCGCGTAACCTCGACTGGAGGTCCTTCTGCTTCCGGTCGTTGCATCTCGCGGGACCCTTGCTTATCTCGCTCTCTCTCTCTCTCTCTCTCTCTCTCTTCTCACTGTTGGGTGGTTCGCGACACCGCATCGCGAAAGTGAGCATCGATGGTTCGTTTGGGAGATCCGAGGGAAACGGTTGAAACGAGGAAGTGGTTTCACGGCGAAAAAGCCTCGACGTTGGAAATCTGAGCGCGATATCGGGATAAGAGGATCGCGGGCTGGACGAGAGTCGCAGCAGCACTTGTTGCGTCCGGACGTCGACCTCGGGGCTCGACTCGAGCATCCTCAGCTTCGTTCGGCCGGAACTGCGATTTTCGCGATCCCGCGAGCACCCAGGACGCGATCGAACCTTGTCATCGTACCGTTTCTGCCGGCATTCTTCCCCCGCGAGACGTTCCCGCGATGTATCGGCCGCTGTTCGCCGCGCAAGGAAGAGAAAGCTCGATGAAGATTGCGCGACACGGTCGAGGCTGCGAACGATTTTTCCCCGACCTAGGGCAACGCTGGCGTGCGTCGTTCCTCCGATAACGACGCTCCCTGGAACGTTAGAACGGGGCGACCCGCGAGACCGTCTAGCTAGGTCGATCTCTCGGCGGTCGGAACCCCTCCTGTGCGCCCCCTTCGCCGCGTTCTGCCGTTCTGGACGATCCTAGGCTCCGTTCGAGGAACGCGAGAAGGCACCAACACCGTTTCCCCGCCGCAAACGACGATGCAAAATTGCAAAGCAGGCGGCAGTCGTTCGCCCCGAGTAACGGAATACACGTCGCGCTGTCCATGTTTTCCCTTCGATCCTCGCCGTGTCGCGCAACTTTTATACGCGCCGGTTGCATTCTCCTCTAGAAGAGCTTCCTTTCCTTTTCAATTCCCGCCCAGTTTCGCTGGTGTCCTCTCCTTCCTCCATTCCATTTCATGCACAACAATGTCAGTTCTTAGTCTCTCCTTAGGTATTTATTTATTTATTTAATCTATTCATTCAATTATCGTGTATCATTAAACTACCTCCTCTTACTCCGTGGTCGATCGACCAATAGCGATTTACCCACGAGATATCCTAGCGTTTTTACCCCCGGAGGATTATGAGACCCGGAAGGGTGTTCGCCCAAAGTATCGCGCGACTCGCGCGACCGTGCTTCGAGCGCTTTCGTTCGAGGCTACTGGCGACACCCGGTAGACTGGACGATCCAATTCCTCGGCCGTTCGTCGTGTGCACGTACACCGCCGCCTCGACCTATCCCAACGTAACAGATGACTATCGAGCACGCCGAAACGGTAGCGTTTCTCACCCTCGGAGAATCTAAAGCGTCTCCACCGTCCGGTTCCTCTTACGCCCGAACCAATGTCCCTCTGTCGCGCGGAAGGAGTCGAAGTACTGTCCCGTATCCCCCGGGCAAGATCGATCAACACCGGCCCCGGTCGGTGGGCAAAGACACGCGAGTCACCGCGAAATTATCCGCGGCGACTGTACGTGGAAACGCGCGGAACGATTCGGAGTGACGTTAATTGCGCCCGTCACTCGTCGATTCCCTCCGAGGAAACGAGAAGCACGGTTTTACCGCGAAGAGGAATGCGGCGTGCTTCCTAGATGCATATCAAGCCAGCCGCGACGTCATTGAGAACGATCCGTGAATCCAGCGACGCGACGCGGCGCGATCTACTTTTTCCCCTCGCAGCGGCGGCGTCGCCCCTGCGCTCCGGGGTAAAAGTGATTTCTCCTTTCTTCTGGAATCTCGCCGAGCCTCTTTCAGCGGACTTTCCTGCGGCCGGTTCACGCGGTCGGCCGCGATTTCCCACGCGGTCGCGACCAGCGGGCCCCGCTACCCCCTCGAAACCGGTAAACGCCGCGGAAAACACCGGCATCCCCCTCGAAATTCTCGGTGCGCTCTTCTCCGCCCGTGGTGGTTCTATCCGCTACGCGCTGGCACGAAGAAAACAAAGCGACCAACGGCGCGGGAGGAGCGGACGGGAAGGGAACGAAAGGGCCTGGTCGCAAAAGTAACAGTACCTACGGATAGTTCGCGTAAAGCAAACTCGCGAGTGAACAAGCCTCGGCCAGCGTTTCCTCGGTCGAGAGCGCGCGCGCGCGTGTGTGTGTGCGAGGAGACGCGTGTCCCCTCGCACACATCGCCACCCTACCGTACACGTGAACGAAAAAACGCTGGGCTGTGTAGGAGAGCGCGCGTGCGCCTGCGCGCACGTGCAACTCAGTGGAGCATAGGTACGTGTCGCGTGCGCGAGTATTCGCGATTGTGAGAGCATGTTGGCGCGCGCGTGTACGTGCACGTACACGGGTGTACGTGTCTGTAGAGAGGTCTGGTGGCTGCTCGGCTGCCTGCCTGCTTGCCTGCCTCGGCTCTCGGGTGCGCTGCCCGCCAGGACGTTGAACCCAGCGCGACTCAACCTGGGGATCATCCGCGGGTACAACCAGGCCTCCTCCTCCACCTCCTCCTTCTCCTACACCTCCTTCTCCGCCACCTCCTTCTCCCCCGAACCCCGCCGCGCCTCCTACCCCGCGGCTCTTTCTCCTCCGTTGCTTCCACTACCGTCTCCCTTCTCGTTCCCGCCTATCGTCCTCTCTCTCTAGCTCCTCCTCGGCCGCTACTCCGTTCCCCCGCGCGCCAACCCTCTCCTCCGCCGATATTTCGTTCCCTGGCACCGCGACGGGGGTACCGCGTCGCCCCACCTGCCCCGCGTTGCGCGAACATTCTCCAGGGGCCGTCGTACCCACCTGCACAGGAGGATCCTCCGCTGCGAGGGACCAAGTGCTCCTTCGCACGCACGGTAAACATTTTTGCAGGTGAACACGTGAGATACGTTGCACGGACGCGAGCCAGCGAACGAGCGAGCCCCGTGGCCATTCGCCACACATACACGGGCACGCACGTACGCACGAGAGTGTATATGGGGGGGACACGATAATTGCCGGTACGCCGCTTTCGACGATTTTCGATCGTCCGGGGGCCACGAGGTTTTATTCCGATTCTTCCGGCGTGATTGCAACCCCGTGGCTGCTCCTCGGTCCCTGGGAACTTGGCGCGGAACACGGCACCCTTCAGGAAGTCGCTACGGTGGGAAGCGACTCCGATAGCAAGCTTACCCTCCGCGATAAGCCCACGCACCCACGGGTTTTCGCGACGCGACGACGAAACAAGAGGATAACGCCGTTTCGCGCCCCCCGTGCGGCCATTCCTTCCCTCCGCGGTTGCGATCCTAACGGTTCCCTCCGCGGTTCAAGCGCACGTGAACGTGCTCCCGGAGTGGCGGCGCGTTATCGCGCCGGCCCGACCCGGCCCGGCCCGTTGGTGTGTAACCGAGGATCGGAAAAAGGCTCTCACCGGGCGGGGAGGTGGAAAAAATGACGGCACACGGCGGAGGTGGACCGGGCGTGTTTGCATCGCCTCCTCTCTTCCTCTTTCTCGGCCACCTTTCTCGAGCGCGCGAGATCGCTCGGACCGATTGCATCCTCGCGCGGAGAACGAGAACCGACAGTGGAAAGCGACTATCGTGAACGAAGGAGCCGACCCTTCCGTGCCTCCACTCGATACTCCAGAGCTTTCGCCGGTATCGCTCGGGTACAGGGTGTTTCTAAGCACGTGGTCTGCCATTGGAAGCTCAGAGCCAGCGAGCTGGCTGCATTGATTACTTTTGGTACCATCGCAAAGTACCGTAAACTGGGGGAGCATTGGTATCTACTTAACGTCTATTAAAAATGAAAAGGAAAACAAATTTGATGCATTTGGGCACTTGTAGTGCATTCGCAAACGATGCAATCTTATAATAGAATATCTAAATCAAATTTAAAAATGTTAATTTATATATTATATAGCAAAATGTTCCAGAAACATGCCAATGTTCGCCCAGTTTACGGTATATATTGCTAAGAAATCCAGGTGTAATTTCAGTAATCCAATTCGCGAGCGAGTGCCAAGCCTTTGAGCCTCTCTTTCGAGATCCTGTCCCCCAGGTTGGCGTGGGGCACGCTAATCTTCGCGATTAGCCACGCGTGTACCGTAAACAAAGCAATTTCTAATTTCACTGCGATCGCGTGGGGGGCTGGGGGCACGCACGGACGCGCTGCCGGTACCCACCGAAAATCCACGGCCAGCGTCTCCGCGGCTTCGGGGCGCGTATTTTTACTGGCGGGCGGGCCGCGGTTTCGAGCTTCTCCCGTTCGGCGGCTTCTCTCTCGACTTTTTATTTTTAGAAATCGCCGGCGAACGCGCGCCACCCGCGGTCGAAAAATGCTCGCGCGAGCGGCACGGTTAGAGTTAGAGGCTAGTCGCCTCGTCGAGTGGAATTGGATCGCGACGATAGTGAAAGTGGCGTGCTCGCGAGCGGGTTGGCGCGAGCGCGAGCGCGAGAGGTACACGCGGAAAGGAATAAAGAAAGGTGGAAAAGAAGCGGGCGAGCGCGCTCGGGTGGCAGGGGAGCAGCCCGAGTCCGGTGCCTTAAGGTGGATGAAAGTTATCGGAGAAAGCCAATTGGCAGCGTCGAATCCCGCGAGCGCGCCTCGATCGACGGCTCGGCCCGCCGAGTCTCTCGGCGCGACTACTCGCTCCTGCGCTCGCGCTCCCGCTCGCCGCTACGTGTGGGTAGACCGCCCGTGCGAGCGCGCACACCAGCGGAATAAGTGCACTCGTGTGCAGCGCGTATAGCGGCCAGCCTTTACGTAACTTCGCGGCGTTCCTCTTTCCGCGCTGCACCGACACAGGGACGGACCTACGCTCCGGAGACCCCCACTCGCGCTTCAAGCTTCTTTTCAGATTTCCCCAAGTGTCGGAGAATTCATCGGAGATCGGCCATTGCCGCGTACGAGGCTCCTTTCGCTATTCGTTCACGTTAGAGTCCCTCGTTTTGTTTCAAATGAGTCGAATGGTTAGATAGCAGCCAGGCTTAGTGTATCACTTATTGATATGGAAAATGTCCACCTTCCTATCGAACCACTCTATCCCCCAAACATTCCTACAGACCAGAACGCAAAGATACTCGCGAAGCCTCAGACCGAGGCGGCCCAGTCATGCACGGTGAATACTTTCGCCGTTACGAATAGTTAACGAAACCGTGTACCGGGAGGAAGTTATCGAGGGACGTTCGCGTGTGCCTTCCAGGCGGTACGTAATTTACCGTAATCAAATATTTATTGCCCGTGGATAACTGTCGCTGGTGGAAGGAGACGCGATGCAGCTTTATCGCGGGGAGAGAAAAACGAGACCGTAATTCCGCGACAACGGAAGTTCTGACTGTGACGAGTCTCGGGCATACGAGGAGCCTTAAGAGTTAAAAGAAACGCATTTAAATCGCCGTCCTTTACCCTCGACTACCTCCTAAACCCTCCACTCGATTCCAACTGGGATTTTTCTGAATGAAGACCGGCCGTGGTGCGTGCTCCGTTCGCGGGAACGGTGCCCGTATGCGTAATGGCTCGTCTGGACGCGCCAGGAAGAAGGAGCAAAAAGCGGCGAACTAGGTAGAAGCACGATGCTATCGACGCGCTTCCCTGCGCGCTCCGTGCAAGGATGAGCGATGATTTGCCGGCGAACTCGACGAGCACCGAGTGCCACATAAATTCTTATTAGCACGCCGTTATGGCCGGCTGTAAAAATCTGGCGGGACGTTGCCGAACGCGTCCTCGCTCGTTAGGCTGATAACTATCTCGGCCCGCGGCGAGCGCAACCCCTCTTTGCTCTTTAATCAGCCGATCGATGCGCGCTTTCCCATCTTTTCCCTTGTTCTCCCCGCACTGGCAAACGGATCCCGCCGCCGCTGCCCCGCGACATGCTCGGGTAAAGCCAGAAGCGTGGCTCGACCAGTTGGTCCCGACCGTCCAGGTCCTTGACCCTGTTTCACTCGAAGTTCGTCGGACGATAGTGCCTTGGCACGAGCAACATTCGAGTCAGCGGTCTTTTTATGGTGTGCAGAAGCCGCGGCGGACAGAAGGATGGGAGGGCAAACACGGAGCATAGAGGGAAGGAACGTCCTCGCGAAGATGCAAAATACCCTCGGCCCGTTAGGAGTGCTCCACGGATACATGGAAGGCCGGACTCGCATTAAGGTAGGTCACGATCTCTCTGATACTCGTTTTCGAAAGGGTAATCGATTACCCGGTCCCCGTGCCGAATAATAAACGCAAGGAGTGGCTGGTAAGTTTTGGCCGCGAGCGCAGCGCGCGACGCTCGCGCCCCCAATTAACAGATCGAGGCATTTTCTTCCGACGTGGAAAGAGAAGGGCGGAGGATTGTTACAGCGAAGGAGGAGGGCTCGAAACAACGGACAATGGCGACTCTCGACGAACATGGAGATTCGAGGGTTGCCCCGAAAGCGGCACCGTAAACACCCACGTACGTCTCCCATTTCTGCCTGACCCCTGGCATTGTGCGCGCGCGCGCGCTCGCACGCACACGCGGCTGACACACTTTCGCGGCGAGGGCGACACGTGCGCCGCGAGCCCTTCAAAGGTGAAGCAGGGGGGCGCTGGGAAAAGCCTGAAAGGTAGGACAGAACAGGGGAGAAGGGACTGAACTGTTCGGGTCAACACGCGTCTCCATGGAGACGAGCCAGGGCCCTTGTCGTCCTGCTTACACCCCTGGATCCTCACCACCCAAGGGTCGCCCCTGCAAGGCAAGGTCGCCCATTTCGGCAAGGGCCACTCTCCGCCAGAGCACTCTCTCGCCCTGTGTACCTCGAGGAATGCGGGGGCTACTTCATCCACCCGAATCCCGTCCCCGAAATCAGGGCAGCGTCGCAAGGGCTACTTCGCTCGGTAGAATCTTTCCCCTCTTCACTCCCCCCGTTCCTATTCTATGGATCTCACGTGGAACTCCAATGTTCCTCTACTTTCGAGCACGATTAGCGCCCTAAGGGTGACCCTGCCGATAACGTCAGAACGCCCCACGAAACCTCCGTCCCCTTATCTCCCGAGGTTGCGTAACGAGAAAGCGAGGACGCGCGCGCGCCGGTATCAAGCGTTTTTAATCCAACCAGCCCGCGGCGACGAAGGGGGGGAGGCGGAATATCGCTCGCCTGACTCAGACACCGCGATCCGATGAAATCACCTGAAGACGTTTCTGGATCGTATCGGACCGCCGACAAAGATCGAATAAATCAACGGGCGAAGGTCTTTGTTTGCGTTTTACGCTCATTTGCCCGCGCCGCTTCCCTAACGAAGAGAAATCGCGCGCGCGAACCCACTGCCGTGTCCCATTCGAACCGAACGGTCGGTCGGAAGGAGGGAAAATCCGCTTCCTGGCACTCGGGCTCCTTCCTACTTCCATAATTAGGCGAACGCCGAGGGAACGGGATGCCCGCGATCGGAAGCAGGAAGTCGCGACACGCTCGATTTTCCCGAACCGAGAGAAACACCGTCCTGGAAACCGGAATAAAAATATCCGTATCGGTTTTCCTTCGAAAGCCGTCGCCGCGATCGCGTCGACCAGGAAACGGCCCGTCCACGGCTATTCTTTGTTCGCTGGAAACGCCGTGGCATCTTGAGGCGGGCACATCTCGCGGCGAAAAAAAGCTAATCGTTAAATTGATGCAATTGATCTTCCTGCGGAAGTGGCGGGCTATATTCGATACTCTCAACGAGCGGAGTCGGCGCTGCTAATTGAACCTCTCCTTTCCGATCCGGAGCTTTCAATAAGAGGTACGGGAACGCGTTTCCCGCTTAATTACTTTCATTAACTTTCATTCGCCGCGTCGCCCGTCGCTCGTGTCGCGCTGTCGAGTCGCTTCCTCCTCCTTGTTTCGCGACGCGACGCCTCCGCGCAGCCTTCCCCGCGTGTTTCTTGAAAACCACACCGACCGGCCTTGGGCACAGATCCTAATCTCCGACCTTCGGACGTGCCTGCATCCGGAAAGAAGATTTTTATCTCCGGCGATCGATCGCTCGGCCTTCGGCTGCTCCTCAAATTGCCGAAGAAAGTGCCGTTCTTTTCCAGCGGGCCGCGTGTCATCTGGCGCGTGGCTGCTCGTTTCGACGCATTCCGACGTAACGTGGATAATGAACGGTTACGTCACGGGGGGGGCGCGAAAAATATGGCGACCATCGTCGTTACGCCATTTCTATTCTTCTCCGCCTGTTTATTGCTTCCCCGGCTGTCATTTTTCCAGCTTTCTCGGAAAAGCGTCGATGATGCGCGAAAGATGTCCATAGTCCACCAGCTCGATCGCGGTGCCTGATATCGGCAGAAACGGAGCACAGATGCTTTTCTAGTATTGAATTTTCCGGTCTAGTTGGAGCGACGAGTGGGGCCTTGGCGTTCAGGCCAAGGAGCGATTTTCGATTCCCTTGGAGCTAGGTCGGCCGGCGGCGTTCCGAGTTTTCGTTCACGGTGACGAGCGATCCTTGGGCCGGCGATTAAGCAAATCTATGAACGAGGCGACGACGCGGTCGTCCTTCGCGGTTAATCGACGAATCCTGGACCGGCGAGGATATGCCTCGAAGGAATCTTAAGGACTCTTAGAGTCGATTCCGGTGCGGAATCTCTAACGAACCTCTCTCCTTAATGATCTTTCGCGCGTGTGCGTCAGAGTAACGGTGAAAGAGCAATCTGTATCTCGTACCCTGGTGAAAAGAATATGTAGCACCTATCTACTCGGTTCCACTGAAAATCAGAAACGTGAGCTTGCGAACGTCCAAGTTTGCAAATTTCGAGCGAGATTTCGAGCGAGATTTCTCGAGCGATCCCACTAGATAGATTCGTCGCGAGATCTCGCAGAAATGGTGTTGAATGGTGGATGAATGCGTGCATCGAGGGGCGAGAGTGTGTGCGCTCGGGCGTGTGCATGTGAGAGAGAGAGAGAGAGAAAGAGAAGCGAGTCACGCAATTAGTTTTCATTGCGACAAAGCCGGGTATATATCAGTGCGAAAGGCATTGAAGGGGGCCTTGCCACGGCCTGCACTTCCGCGTATCAGCCTGCTATCTTGTCTCGCGGGCATATCTACGCGACAAACAACAGGCTCACGCTCGTTTTCTCGTAGACACGGTCGTGCGAGCCGTCATTAATACAATTATCGTCTGGAAAATAGAGGAGTTCGCGTGAGTCGCGCGCACAACCACTTTCTACGAACCGATTTCTTTGCTATCTGCCGGGGACGACCCGTTTTACAGTTCGATTCCCGCGATTATTTCTATCTTCCTGGAATCGATCCGCGCTCCCGCCAATCATTCGAACGATACGAAAAGATTCGATCGCGTGGCCTGCGAAACTTCCCTAAAATAGTTTCGCCCAAAATGGAGATTGCGCGCTCTCGCGCTGTACCCGCGCGATCCGCCCTGATTGACCCTCTCCTCCCGCTGCTCCCCGCGAGAAAGAAGCCGGCGTAATTAGCCCTAACAAATTATGCACGCACGCCGCGGCGATGCGTGCAAAAAAAAATCACTCTGGCCGCGGTTTTTGCCCGGCCCTTCGTTGCAGCGGAGTCATCGATCAACGGCGAGGCGGCGCGCGGTGTCCTCTTCATCGCGAGTACGGGCACGTACGATCTGGATCTGGACTCGCGCGTTTATTTTCGAGCGGCGCGGGGAAAGAGAAGAGGCCGCTCGAAGGGAAGAGACGGCGGCGGCGGCGGGGCACGGAACCTTTACCTGGAACGGTTGAACCGCCGCGGAGCGGGTAACACGAGACTCGCCACGATTTAAAAGGAATAATCGTTCGTCCTTTGTGCCGAAGGTCTACACGAGGAACGCGCGCGGCATAAGGGGACACGTGGAGGCATACGTGGCCGCCTTCGACAAGCACTGGAACCTCGCGCTCGAGGACTGCTTCGAGGTTTGGAGCCGTAAAGTCAAGAGGAAAGCGCCTGCCCTCGGTACATTCTCACGTTCTATCTCTGTTCGCTGCTCCGAAGGACTCCGTTCCCTTTCTTCACTCTAATTTCTGTAGTTTCTGCGTTCTCTGTACCAACTGCCATCTGTCGCCTGCTCCACGATCCGAACGGCGTGACAAAGCCGCGGTTAAAATACACGCGATGAATCACAAGATCATTGCCATGCTAATACGGTTTATAAAAAGCGGCTGAAAGCTGTAACCTTCGACATTTTTAACACGACTCGTCCTGCTGTGCGTCGAACGGCAAGCGCGAGCTCGCGGTGCAGCCCTGAAAGAATTGAGCCTCCGACAGGCATCCAAGGCTGCTGCTTTGCTAGGAGCCGCCAGGCGGTTCTAAGCAACGCCGCGGGTTCAACGGAAAATCGGCTGACGATCGCTAGAAACTCGCGGCTTTTTCCGCCTCCTCTTATCCTCGCCATTCCTGAGCAAAAAGAACCAGCATTTCTCCCGTCCCCCCGTCCCTCCCTCCGCCGAAAGTTACGCAACGCCCCCACCGCGAGCGAACGCTTCCCGTCCGATACGAAACGGGAGAAACGATCATCCGTCATTCGCTCAGGGTTAATCAGATTTCCAACGATTCCGAGGCGCGCCAATCGTTCGCCGGCCGCCGTTCGTCGGCCTCGGATCGCTCTCGCTCCCCGTGGCGGAATATACGAAACGACATGCAAATTTTTAAATTATACATAATGGACGCGGTTGCGGCGCGCGCCCGGAGAATTTTCAACGCGCGATGCTATCGATAGGCGTAGCGATGTTCGCGCGCGCGCGCTCGTGCACCGCTCTCCGAACCCAATTTAGTCCTTCCTACGCTCTCGCCTGGCCATGAATGGCTCCTACTACTGGCCCCGTGTCAATGGAACGCGTCCGCGCGCCTCGCTGTTTACGAGGCTAATTGACGTGTACGGGGGAAAAAACAGTCTCTCGCTCCTCTGGCTGATGGTACGCGCGACTTTCCTCGCGCGAGCAGCATCTGCACAGCTGGCGAAAAAATTCGCGGGACAGCCGTCAGAGCGGGGCGGACGCGGTTCATCCAGCGACTCGTTCAATCATTCAACGGCTGCCTCTAATAATAGCCTCCTCTTCTTCCTTTCATTGATCCGTTTCTACCGATTCAACGGTCCCACCATCCGCGGAGGAGCGCTCCGACGGGGATCGATAGGATTGTCGAGCGAGCGCTCTCCGACGCCGCGTATCACTAGCCCCGTTTATTTGCGCCGAAAGGAGGAAGCGCGGCGGGACGAGGGGGTCGGCCTGTACAGCGAGGGGATACATCCTGAGGACGCCCCTTTACGCTAGGGGCAAGGACCGACCTTGACTACGTAGTGGTTGCTACGACGTTCGATACAAGGCCCATGTGCCTCGCGCGTCGTTCGTTTCCCTTTTTTCCCCTCTCTCGCTCACTCTCTCTCTCTCTCTGTGTCTCTCTCTCCTCCTTCCTCCTCTCTCCCTCAGCGGGGGCAAAACGCTAGCCGCTAGAACCTTCCGCCTCCCTCCTCGGCTCCTTCTCCGCCTCTTCGCGCTACTCCCGTTTCCCTCTCGCTCGCGCGCCTCTTCCTTCCGTTCCGCGACTCTTCCTTCTCCTTTCCGCGTTGCAGCACGCGCCGCAACCCCGCGCGCGCGCGCGCAACCTTCGGCGCACGTTTTCATTCATTCGCGTGGTACGCTCGTCCGCACGTGCGTCCGCAATTGCATCTTTTGTCGACGTTCCGTCCGCGCCAGAAACCGTTCACCTTTGGCTCCCGTTCGTGGAATTCTGGCGAGCGAGCCGGGGCTGCCTCGCGACGTCCTCACTCGCGCGTGCACGGGTGCCGCCGGCCGATACATTCTCGCGTTCCTCGGGATTTACGGGCGCCCCGGCGATCAATCATGCCGCGGCTAACGTCCGTCGTGTATTTTCGAATCGCCCCGATCGAGTATCGGCCCCGCGATTCAACCCGCGATCACGAGCCCCCCCGAAGACCACGCGAGCCTCGGGGAGATCGATCCTCGCGACACCACCCACCGTGTTTATCGGCCGTGGATCAACGGAACCCTTCCACCTACCTCTCGATACAGTACCTCCCCCTCGGCGCGAGATAAAAATCTCGATAGCTACTCCTGACGAGCTCGTAAATCAACGAAATGATTCGACGGTTTTTACCGCCCCGAGTAGCGGGCGGCGGGGAGCGGAAGATTAATTAATTCGTGCGGAACCGCGACAACGGAAGAAGGGGCGAGGAAGAAACGGGGTACGACTCGCCTCTGTGTGCGTGTTGCTCGCTCGAGTCTAAAAGGGTATCCCCCTCCCGGGAACAGTAATCGCGGTACACCGAGTTCAGGGTTAGTTGGCCTACTGACGTACTTTAGGATATCCTGAGGGGTCGAGAGGTCGTTGATACGAGGCGGCGAGGGTGGCAGGCCGAGCGACCTTGAAGAGCAACTTCCAGGATCGATGTCTGCCCGAGTACACGTGTCCCGGCGACTCCTCGTGCTCGGCTGCTCCCTCCTAACCGTATCGCCCTACGCCCTACGCCCTTCTGCTTCCCCTCCAGAGAAAGAGAGCGAGAGAGAGAGAGAGAGAGCCGGACACGTGCCAGCACATAAACAACCTTTCGAGACTTACCTCGTGACCCGTCCACCTTCTCTCTTCCTCCGTTCGCGGTTTCTCCGTGACGTCAAACCCCGCACTTCTTTTCGTTATTCCACTCCCTATCGTCGATACATACTTGCATCGCTACTGAAACATCGCCTAAGTACCTCCCGGAGTGGCCCACTGCCATTAGACATTTTGTGTTCGAGCGTCTAATATCTCGAGCTTGTACCCGCGACGAGTAATAGTTGTATTAAAGTGTATGCTCAGCTTGGAAGGGTTAGACACGGAGTTCGTGCTAACTTTGTCAGAGAGAAGTCTCGAAAGGTTTCAAGTACCAGTTTCTAGGAATCTCCGTGCAGGATTTTAAAAATGTTTCACGATGCCAATCCATTAGGTGGTGCGCCGTGCTTGGCGAGGACGTTGGAAGACTCGGCGCCCAAGGTGGTCGTGAAGAAGATCGAGGGGAAAAGGGAGACCTTGGAGAGACACGTGCCGCAAATGCTGCTGAGGGGAGAACAGGTCGCTATAATCGTCAAAATCAATTGAGCCGGTGAATACGTCCAGGCAGCGGACGGGAACGGACACCCGGCGACGTCACTCGATTCCTCGTCGCGACCCATCGAGTAGCGCGTAACGACCGAAGGACGACGGCGGGATATCTCCGTCGACGGTGTTATTTTTATTTCCCTTCATCGCCCGCCCACGCTATTTGTACATTCCTGCCAATAAACAAACCACGTTCCTACCGTTCGATCGTTGACAAAATCGTTTCGAGTCGCGAGATCCCGGCCACAAGAAGCCTGCGAGTCGTCGCGCTATGACTTTCTCGCGCTGGACGGCAAGGACTGCCTCGGAAAAAGAAGTTAATCTACATCGGCGTTTGGCCTTCGTGGCGGTGTCTAGTCGAAGAGAGCGAGAGGGTGACTCTAGTGGGGATCGAGATAGAGAAGAGAGAGAGAGAGAGAGAAGGGAAAAAAGGATGGCGGGAAGAAAAAGCACGCCGCTGCCGCGCTGATAGGTCCGGCTAATCCGCAGCGTGACCATCGACGAGGAAGTTGTACAGAAGAAAGTAAATTCGTAATTGTTCTGGCTGCATGGTGTCGCTGCTGTAACTAACTCGCCACGAACACGGTCGTGTTTTTTCCTCGGCGATGCTTGTTGCACGCCGATCGCCTCTTTCTCTATTTCCCTCCCACTCTCCCTTTCTCTGTTTCTTTCGCGAGCCCGCGCGGAATGCGCATCCTGGGAAATAAGAAAGTTTCCGTGGATTAGAGGGACCCTTACAGGCGATGCAACGACCGTCACGAGTGCGCGAGCCGGTCGGCGTCCAATTCGCCCGGGGGGGTCATCGCTCTATTATCCAAAGATTGGTAGACGCTTTCCTCCGGGAGGAAGGCTATCCTGCTGTTCCGAAGATGAGGTGAAAACGCGAGCAAGCGCGAGTTCGCGCAGCTGCGAAACACGCGTCGGCCTAGTCATTAAATTTCGAACGATTTTCCCTGTCAGCCCAGGGGGGGCGTCGGAACGAGCATCCCCTCGGGACGGACACGGCCGAGGCGTCCCACGCGAAACCCCTTTCCCTCGTGCGTGCCCTCTAATTGCCGGCGGAGTGCGGCAGTTTTTTTTTTCTCTCTCGCGGAACGGGCACGATATCGCCGATAGCGGCGAGCTTCGTTTCTACGCGGCGGAAAAGTGCATCGGGCCTCGCTCCGGCCACGGTGAAAGCAAGAACCCTGCCCGCCCGCCCCCCTCCTCGCCCCCAGATGCTGCAGAGGGGCGCGCACTCCCGGCTGGCCCTCTCACTTTCGCTCTCCGGAGAAAGTCTGCCCGTTGGCCGCCCCCTCTTTCCTGGCCCCCGCTGCGAACGCTCGACGCGGCGTCCCGGCGCATTTGACCAGCACCTTCCGCCTCCCTGAGCTTCCTCCGATCGTCCCCCGCGACCGACGACCCCCTTCGGCCGTTCCTAGGCCGCCCCTGACTTCGCAAAATCGCTTAGCCGTTGTCGTACTCGCCAAGGCGAGGAGCACGACTCTGCTGTAGCCTCACGCTGCCGTGAGCGCGACAGAGAGACAGCCAGTAGCGATGCAACCAGCACAGAGGATGGGATAGACCAGGGAGAGGGAGGAGAGTAAGGAGAGCAAGAGAGAGAGAGACATAGAAGACGGTCACTCTCTCTCTCTCTCTCCTCTTCGTTCCCCTTCTCGGCACTTGTGTGCACTTCTTCTCTACGGTGTGCTCTCGAGCCGACGCGGGGGTTAATGCACTCCTAGAGCAAGGCATAACCTTAGCCGAGGCCCCAGAGAAGAAGCGCGGGAATCTCAGCGCCGTGGTCGGACGCTCCGTCAACGGCCGTGTTTACGGAATCGCCTATGATCGATAATTACGCACCGCCGAGGAAGATACGCGCGTATTTTATGTGACGCCGGGGATACGCGTGTGCGCGTCGCGTCGCCCCTCTTCCAGCCACCGTGCCCTACTACCCAGTCACCCGCGAGCCACGCGATTTCTCGACAGACGCGAGAACGCATCCTCCAACGAAACCCCAGGTCCCCCGGAATGCTTCTGGGTTGCACCGTGAAACGCCACTCCGTAACGTCCCTCGAGCGACGCGCGAGATACGCGGCTGAAAAATGCGCCGGCGACGGTCATCCGGAGATTCGTGGACGCAAAACCTTGGGACTCATTGTCTATACCGGCGATAATTGGATGTACTTGACTACAGATTCGACCGCGTGTGCGTGCCTATTGCGCGCACACGCGGCGACGCGCTAGCTAGAGAGAGAGAGAGAGAGAGAGAGAGTAGTCACATCTCTCGCCTCTCTGGATCTGTCTCGCTCGGTTCGCGGCTGCTAGACGATAGAGCTGTACAGGCGGTATATGTATAGGCGCGCGACGGTCCAGGGCCGACGAGCGAGCGCCTTGGAGGCGTAATGACGATCGTAGAAACTCTCGAGGCCGGTCCACGAGGGCCGAGAGTTTTATGAATGCGCGAACGTGTTAGAAGAGGCGAAGAAAGACGCGGGACATCGATATCGCGCAGCACGGTATCGGGTTTTACGCTGCCTCCGATGGAAAATCCGACCAGCCCCGGCCGCGATAACGCGGCAATCCGACGAGATAGGTCCACCTGGAATCTTTCGCGCCGATCGACCACGCCGATTACCATTCACCGGTCCCACGAGCGGGCGTCGATTTCGACCGGCGATCAAACCTGATTCGCGGAACTCACGGAATCGTCGAATCCATAGTAATCTCGCTCGCGCTCGGCGCCGCGATTTCGCAATGTTTCCCCTGGCCAGTGGCATCGGAAATATTTACCCAAAAACAACCGACGCCCGTGCACCAGCGGCACCGCGGCGTTGCAAAACGATCCGCCAGTCCATAAACAAACCAAGGTCGGAGCGAAATCGAACGAAACCGGGAGAGAGACGGCGCGGAAAATTCCAGATCGCGGTGTCCTCGAATTTAAACGATAATGAGCGAGAAATAGGAGATTACCGTGCACTATGAACCAACCGCTATACACTTCACTCCTAAATGAACCATCGATCTTTATCTAAACGAGCGCTCCGAGCCTAACAATGCGCCGCCTCCAAGATAAAGCTGCGATTACGGTGCTGCGCCGAACGTGTCCATCGGTGGACGTCCAAAGGTGTTTCCCCGTCGAAGCAGGACACGCTCGCAGGGATCTCCATCGAGCGATTTTAAATCGAACGCGAGCCGCGAAACTTTCAATTTGTATATTAACCCTGTAGGGACTAGCGGGACGACTCCAGAGTCCGATTCGGACTAACACATTTTTATTTACATTCCATCGATAAGATCGAGATTTGATATAGGTATAGCGACCTGTAGTAGGCAGGGAAGAAGCTGTTTGTCCCATCGGAACCCGAAATTAAACTTTTTCCTATTATAAACAAGTGAATCTAGTCGACGCTATTGATCGTTAAAAAAATTATTTAAGTACATATTTATGTTGTTTTCTATATTTCCGATCAGTGTTCAAAAAATTACCCGTAAATCCGATGATTTTCACATTCTCAGCATTCCAACCGAGTAGCTTCCAAATCCGAAGTACAAAATAGATCACTTTAACGCTCGAAAAAATTCTACGACAAGTTTAAAACATCCCCGTACCGAGAGGGTTAAGGTCGCAGCGGCCGGGATGACGCGAATGGAGAGACTTTGCTGCCAAAGTGGCGAATTCGTACGGTTTTCCCGCGCCAACATCAACGGAGCGGTGCTCGACGACGCATCGATCCGCGAGCACATTTTCCGCGCGAATCTCGCGGTGCCGTTCGCATGGTACCGCGTGGGCACTCGAGCACACATGCACGCGCGTCTCATCCGCGGGGCGAAGTGTTGAAAATAACCTCTTAAACGTCCCTGACGAGGTGGGAATGTTGAGTTTGCCGCGAATACTGTGTTAGCTGGTGATTTGCACTTCCTAGTCGAGGCTCGTAGGCACCAACACACACGGAGAATTCTCTACGCAACATGCTCCTGTGTGCGCGAGCCTGTACGTGCACGCGAGAAAGAGAGACTGAGAGAGAGAGAGAGAGAGAGAGAGAGAGAGAGAGAGAGAGAGAGAGAGAGAGCACGGTTCTCTGTGCCGGTGTAAAACTAACAATAATAATAAGGTTGAGTCATGTGGGGCCTTGGAGAGCAAAGAAGGGCCTTGATTTGTGCCCCGGGCAAGGCAAAGATCTCTGTCGCTCCGTCCGCCGATCGTTTCTCTCCTTCCTCGATTCGACGTGCTTTTTTGGAGCTCCTCGCGCGATACCGGCCAGCTGCTCTACGTCGCGTGGAAACCGACTCGAGGGCAAGAGGATCATGGAACGCGTACTTACAGCTAAGAAATCCACCTCGCGTCGATCACGCTTTCTCAAAATCTCTACCCCTTTCTCTTTCAAACCTGTGACCCGAGAACACACGCTCGTGGCCGATCGTCTTGCGAGGCTACCTTCGGTCGAGTTTCCTTTCCTCGCTATCGTAGACAATCCGTCAGAGACGCGCGCAGCTTTCTCACGGCAAACGATCGCGCAAAAAGCGTCGAAATATTGCTCAGCTTCGCGGTGGATACCTATGTCGGTTACGATCGGCTGGACGTCGTCGAAGCCACGCCGCGTTCAATGGTTATTGGCAAGCTGGACAAGCCTCCTTCTGTCGAAGGCGACGGACGCGTTTCAACGGGGGCTCGATGGACCTCGATGGACCGCGCGGGCGATCCACAAAGGACACGTTTTTTATAATACGCGTGTACTCGAACGAGGGCCTGACAATTGCACGCCCGCCGAACGCTGTCAGCCGGGCTTGACTGGCCAACAATCGGGCGCGACCGGGGCGACGATTGGCCGGATCGATCTTCGAATTCGAGCGCCTTCCATCCCGCCGCCAGCTTTCGGGCGAACGTTCGTAATCGCCGCGCGCCGAGGAGAAAGGTCGTTCACGTTCAGCGATCGCCGCGGCGCGACCATTCAAATCACGGCCACGAGAGCTCCGACGTGTGCCGTCATTTTCCCCCAAAGCGCTGGGCGGCAACGACTGCTGAAAAGAACCGCGAGCGACGGAGCGGGACGCTCCGGCCTCCTCGCCGCATGCTAATTACTCTGTTTACGCGGTGGCTCGTCGGCGACGGTCGTGATTCGACGCGACGTTACGTTTATCCACGCAATTATGTAAATACGAGACGAGTGTCGTGAAAAAGTAAGCGATTTCAATTATTCAGAATCGCGCGCGTTATTGGCCTGCCACTCCGCGGAAATGCTCCGCCAGCGACGCTGCTCGATAGGAGTACAAAGATCGATACTTTGCGGCGGATCGCGGGGGCACGATCGGCGAGGAAACACGATACATACTTCTTACTTAATTTCTTGAATAATGCGGGCAAAAAGTGCACGTGACGTTTCTTCGACGATCGTACCTGTAGGTACAATTAGAGCTCTATGAGGCAGTGGCGCATTCAGGATTCAATCTTTGGAGGAGCTGAGTTGAACGGATAAAAATATTTTTAATGCAAATTCAATCAAATTCATTAGGTGACTATAAGAATTTATTTGAAGAATAAAATCTAGTTTTCTTTTCTTTTTATAAAGCTCTCGAATTACCTACTTCAATGGTGGTTACGTTAAGGGCTCTCTCTACTTTGACGGCCTGAAAAGGAGGGCGATAGTTGGGATTTTTTTTAAAAGACCCTTCAATTTCTTTTTTACTTTTTCTTTAGGGGGTGCCAGGGCCCCCTGGCTCTCCCTCTGGGTGCGCCACTGCTATGAGGTAGACACAGTGCGTAGAATTAGTTGACAGCCTAGGGATAAGCCATGGAAAAGGAGAAACTTTCATCTACGATCTGCGGGGTATCGTGAGAAGATTCCTCTGTGTCAAGTCTGTTTATCCTCGATTATAGCGCAGCCATTAGCTTCCTATAGCGATATCGGCCGCGAGGAATCGCGTCCGGTCGGGGAATCAGCGAGGGAACCAAGTTACGAGGTACTGTGGGGTAACGAAGCGGACGGAAAGAAGCTACGCATGCATATTTATAATATAACGGAAACAAATAGGACTCGTAAAAGACAGGATGGTCCTGGGTCTCAGTTACGCTTAAAAATAGCCCCCGCTACCGACATCACTTTTTCATTAAGAGCTCGATACTTTGTTGCCCGTTTCCTGCATCACGAAACCGGTTAGATTGAAAGGATCATCTGGAACGATCTCGCCGCGTGCTTTTATTTACTCCGATTTCGACCGATCGACGGTCCCTTGGAGCGGGTGGGAGGAGATCGAGGAACTCGAAACGACAATGAAGATCGAAGGACATTACGCATACGAAACACGATCGCTCGGACTTCTCTCGTCCAGTCACGTCCCCTCGCGATCCTGGAAGACCCCATTATTTGCAAAGTGCAAAAATAACAGAACAAACATTACCGCATACGAGAAATAACCCATCAAAACCTCGAGAACAAAATTAAAAGGAAAAGAGAATACCACGATAAAGCAAAAACTACAAAATACATTCGCGACTGAACGAGTAACCTTTGAGGTAATAATCACTTCTAATCAGTGGCGCACGTAGGGAGAGAGCCAAAAGGCCCTCGCAGCCCCTAAAGAGGAAGCTTTGTAAAAAGACAGGAAAACTGAATTTTATTCTTAAAATAAATTTTTCTAAACACCTAAAGAATTTGATCGAATTTGCATTATAAATATTTTCATCCCTTCAACTCGGCTCCCCCCAAAAAGGGGGTTTTATAAAAAGAGAAGAAAACAGAAGTTTATTCTTTAAATAAATTTTTATAATCACCTAATGAATTTTATCAAATTTGCATTAAATGAAATGGCATTAAATAAATTTTTCCTAAAAACATTTTTATCCGTTCAACTCGACTCCCCCTAAAATTAAATTCTGAGTGCGCCACTGCTTCTAAAAGTATCGTCTCCTCCCTTACACCAGAATCCTCTATCAGAAGAGTGCACCTCCAATCCTCCAACCCTCAAAGTTCCGCGGTCCAAGCCCCAGTCCCGTTTCGATTCCACCCGCGATGCGAAGATTCGCGGTGCATGAATCGGTCGCGGCAGGAATGGCAGCGCGGACTGAAACGCGCGAGTTAACTCGACGTGGGTATAGACGGTGGTACTGCGAGAGCGACCTTCCTAGCTCGCAGCCTCCCGTTTTTATTGCGCTGCGAGTTATCGTAGTGCCCGGTGCCGCGGCTAGGTCTCGTAGTGCCAAGTGAAACGATATCCCGCCGATGGACAAGCCGTGACATCAGCCGGTCGGCAGATCCGCCCGCCAGGATCCCGAGCACACTTCCCGCCAGTTCTATTTCCATCTTGGGAGATTCTGACGTTCCAGCGGGACGTCCTAGCCGCGCATTTAATAACCAGCCGCCGCTCGGCTCGATGGGGCCATGAATGAAACCATTAACCCTGATGGATCCGTCCCGCCACCGATTACCGTCAAGGATTCGTATTCAATGGGGCCGCTTATTTATCCCCTTTCGACGGCACACGCGCCGTTTTCTCCACCCTTTTGGCAAAGATTCGTCGGCCGGCGGATAAATTTGACTCGCCGGTTGCATAATGAAAGGCGGCGAATAAAATCGCTATCGCGAATACGCGCAAACAAAACTGTTCTGGCCTGCACCGAAGTTGCGAGATAACCGACTCCACGTGTCGCCTCTGGCGTCCACGTGCCTGGCGCACAATAGAGCACAATCAAAACCGCCTGCACTCGAGCTCTTAATTTTTCCTTAACGAGCGACCGAGGAGGAACGATCAACGATATCTTCGCTCTGCTCGTTGAACCGACCTGTAGCGCAGGCAGCCGATGGGCACGGTTAATTCGTTATAGACAAGCGGCGTGAGTCGTCGCGTCGTTTGGAGAGAAAAAAAAGTTCTACTCGCGTGTTGGAGACCTCACGCCCTCGCGGCACAGGCGGTGCAATAACGCGCGGGAGCCGCTCCGCTTAACGGGCGTGCCCGTTAATCGTACACGCCGCTGTTTCGAAGGTAAACCGTTCCAAGGTGAGCTAAACTCAGCCGAAGAATAATTGTTTGATCGACGCAACAATAACATTTGATTCAGCATTATTCTTGCCTCATAGCGGTCGCGCGCGACGAAACAGTTCGCGACCGAGCGAATCATATCGACGGAAACGTCCTTAACCGGACGGCGGCGTTAATCCGGATGTTTGGTAAACAGGAGAAATGCGTGCTTAAATACGATTATCGCAACGGCGAATTGGCTTGCTCGGCATTCGATGCATTTACTAAACACCCGCCGTAAAGTAGCTCATCTTGCCCAATGACCGAGATACTTTCAACCGGCGCGCGGGTCTCGTCCTCTCCAGTCAGCAGGTTAAAGTGTCACGTAACGATTAATTAATTCGCCTTCGATCGCGCGACGTCGGCTGACTCGGAGAGCGCTGCGAGCGGAACGAGCGAAAGCGCGCGCGCGCGGGGAATTTTCGTTTTCTCGCGGGGTACCATTTCGATACCCTTGACCATGACCGCGTTTTTCATGGTCTTAGGGGCGACCTACCTACGCAGGGCGATCGCTCTCGGCGTTACGTCAGCCGAGCAGGGCACCGGGGGCCCTGCTCGAGAAAGGTTAGGTCCAGTCTACTTCGCGATCGGCGAAGGTCGCCGGTGCGTATGAACGAAGCCGCGTGCAGGGGCGGATATATATTCGAAAAACGCTGGAGGGGGCGGGCGTGGAGGGAGAGGTCCAGGTGAGGTCCCCCCCTTCCTCCGAACTTGCCGATACCCGGGAGAGTCAAGGCTCTGGCCCAATTTGGGTTCGTAGACCTAGGCGGACGGATAGGTCGCTCGTACGATCACATCTTTTTTTCCTTCTTCTCTCCCTCAGCTTCGCCACTCGGCCTAAGGTCATTTACTTTTACCAGGCTTCGCGTTCAAGGCTCGGGACTCCTTGTCCTTAAGTCTGAGAAGAGGAGCCTGCCTCCGCGGAATACATAGAATTGTACCTGGAAACGCGGCTCCGGCGAGGCAGGTGCAGGAACGTGGACGCGATCCGTATTTCGACGTTTCGACATTACCGGTGCCCTTCGACTGCGCGGAACGTTTGTTAAACAATAAGCTTGCCGCAACGGCCGCGGAGGATGCTGGGTCGGTTGAGCCATCGGTTGCTTTCCTTAGCCGGTATAAAAGCATGTAATCGCGCTGACCATTATTTTTGGATGTCGCGCAACAAAGCGCGCGCGAGCCGCGTGAAAACGTAAACACAGATGCAGACCTTGCTACTCGAAAGCCAGACGCGTTACGCGTGCATCGCGATCTTATCGAACTCGCATAATTGATGTCGCGCGAACGCGAAAAGTCGCGGAGGCGAGGAACGGGGAGTAGACGATCGGGATGCATCACGTGGTGGATAGAATCAGCTTCGCGTGACTTGTGCGGTTTTCTCTTTGATACGCGGAAGCAAGTACCTTTAGCAGCTCGGCGAGCGTACGGAGGATTTAAGAGGCTGCAGTTTCGGCTGCAGAAGCGAGCGGTGCTGGGTCTCCCATGAGCCAGCAAATCGTTATTAGAGGCACCATCCTGGGGACGGAAATCGAGTGGCGGAGAGGACGGTAGGAGGAGATTGCGAAGCTCCACGTGGTACCAAACTTCAGGGACGCTGGTTTATATGGGGCGCGAGGCTACGGGGCCCTTATAGCGCGCCGGCATCTCAATATTTATCGAACGTATAGCGGCGCTACACTAAACACACGTACACACGTACACAGAGCAGACGGTTTTGGCCCTCGGCCCTGGGTGCCACGAAGGTCGCCACGTAACCGGTCGCGCGCTACAGAATCAAAGAACGTCGGAGAGAGGGAACGCGAAACGCTAGCATACTAGCGCTACTATAAACCTCTTAACTATATTAGAGGGAGAGAGAGAGAGAGAGAGACAGGGGCCAGAGCCATCGTGGAAGTCGGCTCTGAGTTGAAGCCAAGCGAGGGAACGAGTGGGAGAGGATTCGGAGAAAAAAGAAAGACAGAGATGGATACTCGAGGGCTGAAGGTTGGCCTAGGCTGAAAATACTTGGACAAAATATAGTTGCGTCTTATTTGAGCGCGTGGATATCGTGCACGAGCGCTCCACGGCATCTGCGTATCCCGCGGTTCCTCTGTTTACATGCCCCTCGTCCCGTCCACGCAATCCCGCCAAATTACGAAGTTGCAACCGTGCCACCTATAGTACAGGTTTATTGCTTTCCAGCGAAACTGTGTGTAGCCGATGGGAGAAGGTCTGATCGAGAAGGGAAAATGTTCGGAGGCCACCTCGCGTGTCAAAAGAATTGTTCCTCGATTAGAAGATTCATACATGAAAGCCCTAAGCAGTAACTTCTCCGCGTAGGAAATGTTTATGCCACATGTGCTTCGAAGTCTGCACGAGTCTCGCGCCGAATCTCCGTTCGCATCAGCACGGAGACAGTTACGATAATTTTATATAATCGTCGGAATAGTAACGCGAGCCAAGCTCGCACGAGGAGACAGAGAGAAAGGTATCGATTCGTAAAACGCAATTTACAATTGCGTCCATAAACTGGCCGTAGAGAACCGAGGCGTACACCATAGAATTTAATCGTTTTTATGTAAATCGATATATCTGGCGGTGTACCGAACCATAATGCGTGATCACTTCCTAGATCGTATGCGATTACCGTCCGGTTGCTCATTTTCACCCCAGACGAGCGTGTGCCGCCACCACCACCGCTCCACGAGATTCGCTTTTACTCGGAGAAAAGTTTCTGGTGTTAGGTAATCCCTGCCTAGCACATTCGATCGCCACGCTTTCATCCAATCGCGACTATTAATGCGCATACGTCAAACGGATTGGCAACTTTAATCTCGCCGATCTAGCCTACTACTGCAATATTTCATCAACTTTTTTCCCTTAAATTTTGAAAGTTTAAATGCTACTAGTACACTTTTTATTTATGAAGGCGAACAAAAGAAATGGAATTTTTATTTTCGAGGACTATTTTTTACACATTTAAGGAGAAGACATATACCGAAATATGCGAAAAAGATAATAATTTTTTTCTTATTTTCAGTGTTTGATATGCCAGGAATGTTTCCAGAAAATTTGAGACCGAAATTCGCAAAAATATCGAAGATATAGACTCTATATTTTCGCAAAAATATCGAAGATATAGACTCGGAAGACTTCATTATTCAACTTTCAAAATGGACTCGCCCGTTGTGGCGGCATTCGAAGGCGTTCAATTTTCCCGCCAACTTTAACAAACATCCACAATGGAAGACTAGTATGCGGTTCGAATTGTCAAGCACAATTTTTTTACCGTACATCTCCGTTATACGGAGAAAGATCGTACACATCGTTTCGAGCAATCGAAATTGACGAGTTCTTACCTTTTGGCAGAGAGTTAAAGTGTCTGTTGTGTACACGGAAACGCAGGCGACTCTTTTGGGACGCATTCCCTAGTAGAGCACCGGTGTCGTCCACATTGCCTCTAGCAACGGCAGCCTGTGTATCCGAGTCTTCACCTTACGACTCCCCTAGTCCTCACTCGTCGATGTATAACACTGATTTCGAGCCACCCGACAACGTAAACAAACTCTCCGTGCCCGATCGCGTTCGCACGGTGACCCGCCAGCCACCTTCGACGATTCACCGTAGCAACAGACGAAACGACAAGCGTTCTCTGTTACGCCGAACTCGCGTCGTCCACGATATATTCGGCATTTACCAGTTCGGTTCACGAGCCTACGCGCGACGTATGTACAGCACACCGACGCGCACACGTAATCTCTGTCCTCGGTTCGCGCGGCGAAAAGAATCGAAAAAAAAAAAAGAAGTCTCGTTCACTGGCAACTTCTCGTTTCGCCACAACCAAGCGACTGTCCTGATCAACGACCGATCGAGGAATCGATCCTCGCGCCCGAAACCGCGCACCGAAAGCACCACGGATTTTTTAACGTCCAATCGACACGGCGCCGCGGCGATACTACTACTCGAGTCAAAATCGAGTCGGCTCGGCGAGGGATGGCGCGCGCAGTCGTCGAGGCTTCCTCGGCCGCGGGAAATTCAGGAAGCTCGGCGCTAATGGTGGTCCCCGCGATTATGCTCGCGATACTTCTTCTGGCCGGGATGGATCTCCTTTCTCCTCCGTGGGCCGCGGAGGGAAGTTGGCCGGCGAAAGGGGAGAAAGAGGAGTCGCGTGACGAGCAGGCGGCGCGGCGGTGTAAGAAAAGTCTTTGGCCGAAGCGCGAAGGAACACTGAACGTAACGCGCGAGCCGCGAGCCTCGGTTTGCCTAGCCTAGCCGCCACTAAACGCCACTATCCTAGGTTAGACACGCTCGCGACACTCTCCCTCCTCCCCCAACCTCACCCCACCCTCCCCCTGACCGCCCTCCCTCTCCTAGCCGGAGCGCGCCTCGCTCTTTCTCTTTCGCGCTCGCCCGCACCCGTCCCTCTCGCGCCCGCTGTCCGTCCCGCTCTCACCTTACTCGCCGTCTCGCGTCTCTCTCTCTCGGGCTCTAGCGATCTATGTACATAGAGTACCGGGGGGGTACACACGCCGCGCGGATTCGGAGCGGGCGCGTGGTGGGGGCTCGTAAGGCCATAGCCACGGCCACCGAGTCGCACACACTCGCGTCAAGAGCAGCGCATGCACGCACCTACACACACCAGCGAGGTGCTGTCGCTCCGCTTCTCGCGTGTGTGCGCGCCAGCGACCTGAGCGCGCCCGCGCGCCATCCTAGCTCCACAACGCTTCGCCGAGATCTCGCGTAACGTCCGTATTACCGTCGCGCGGATGCTTCTCGCGGCACTATCTCGCACGCTGGCCCGAAATAGCCGTCACAATTCGTCAATCGACTCGGGTTTTCGTCTATCCGCGCGCACCATTGATTAGAGGAAAGAGAGGAGCGGACGCACGAACGCCCCGTGCGATTTAACGCCCGATCGCGAAATAAAGAGCACGCCTGTCTTCTTTACGATTGATTCTTCCGCGTCCATGTTGCGCTCGAACTCTTTTCGCCGAAGCCTAAGCTTCCCAGCCAAGTTGAAACGGAATATTGCATTACGAATCACGAATAGCCGAGACACTCCATTCTGACGAGGCTCCGCGTAGTACAGCCGACTGTAAACGCCCGGAGTACCTCCGTGCTACGAATATACATACATCCGCGCGTATATACCAACGCGAGAACTTTAGCCGAGCCGTGGCGAGGAGAATATACGCTCCGTATGTAATTTGTTCTATATTCAAGAGGCACTCTAGCGCTCCGTCTGTTGCACATATATGCACGGGAATATATGTCTTCATGGACGCGAGGGTGTACAAGAATGTAACCACCGTGCGACTGAGCGTAATAAGGGACAATGTCTTCTCCTCCGGCGACGTCTGTTCCATAAGAGCACGTTGGCATTCGAATTACTATTTACGCGTCCTGTTATTGCCATCAGCTAGCGCCTCGCAGCGTCGCTTCGTCCAAATCCATTTAAATGTCAAACGACACCGCGGACCTTCGAAGGATACGATCGTAGTTTCGCGAACTTGGCGCAAACTCGTGCTAGTAAGCAGCCCTCGCTCCACAGTTCCGTTGAAGAGCGCACGCGAACCCCCAATAAATGAATTTATATCCGACGGAAACGCGATCCAAGAGACGCGATCTCGTCTCGTTATCGCCGGGCGCACGATGCACCAGGGAATGCTCGATTAAGAGCCCGTTAATGATCGTTCGTCGCAGATATGATACCAAAACGTTGGATCGCGTTCAACGCGTTTATCATTAGCCTGTGCAATTTATGCTAATTGGCATTTGGTAGAAGGCGTGCCATGTTCCTTTGAAACGCTAGTCTCTACGATTCGTTATCACAGCCGTGGAAACGCTGCGACGTGCGCTCGACTGGGAAATTATTTGCGTTTAGGATGCGCCGTGTCACGGTGGCTTTTCGACCGCTCGCGGGATCGGCGAACGCGGAATCGAGCCACGCTCGCAAGGGCTAAGGGTAGAGTGAGTAGTGGAGCTCCGTGTTTGGTCAGACAGGCAGCGTTAATCCACGTTCACCGGTTAGGTTTGTCGACGGCTGCCACGGATGGCGGAGCCGATTCCCGAGACTTTCTAACGAAAGTGCAAGTCTTTTCTTCCAACTGGCTGCCGTGCCGCGTAACCGTCCCCGGCGCGACTTTCGCGCGTTTTCCGCGGTTTCCCGCCGAGGACGAAAACGCGCAACGCTTCCGGGGCTGAATCAGCCCGTGCCGCTCGTTAGAACCGTCCGCTAGTGACGGGCGTGCTACCGCTCAAGCAGTATCGATACCTGGCGGTGAAGTATCGTGGCATCTCAAGCACGTATGAGTGCCGTAGGCATCGGAAGGTATCGATACCTAAAGTACTCGTTACGGTTTCGATACCTATGCATACTTGATTCCGATTCGAACGGTATCGATACTTTACCGTTGCCGCGATACCAATTCCACTCAGTACTCATTTTAGCTCCTACTGGTATCAAACGTCGACACCAAGTACTTGCAATTTCACCACGCATCAAACCTTCCAAACGAGTACTTTGATCCGCGAAGCCATCTAATTGGCGCGCGTTCTTTCGCGTGTTTTCGCGGAATCAGCCGGAGAAAGGGAAAAAAAATCGGAAGGTCCCACTCGAGGCGAGGAGACCTTTCGCCTCGGAAGAGAAGCAAAGTCCGATTTAGGAAGTCGCGATCGACCTTCGCGCGGATTCACGGGGCCCGGCGCAGAAATTTCTAACATTTCGAGCGTGTACGAGCGAAGTCCGCGCCTGCGGCACGCGAGTCAAGGTCTCGGCTCTGTCGACTTTGCCGTGACATAAATATTCGGGGGCCTTTCTGGGCCCACGTTGGTACCTCGCCCGAGATAGAGAGAGAGAGAGAGAGAGAGAGAGAGAGCCGCGCCGGAGGGAAAGAGAAAGGCGCAGGGGAGAGTGTGCCCGTGGAACAGAGACGAACTAGCCTTGCTTGTAATCGTCCACCCGGGAACCGGCGACCCTGAGCGCGAACTCAAAGATTAAGCCATCATCGTCAAACAGAAACCTTCTCGTCTATTTTTGAAACGCCAACAGTCTTCGGCTCTGTTCACCGCGAAGAAGCACTCTCGCGAGTGACGTAACCGCGCGACGATAATGCAAATTGAACAAAGCCTAAAGTATCCTCGTTGATTCCGCCTCTCCTGGCGCAGTGCAGGCGCGTCTTGGGGCAAGGCAAGCCTCGACGATGCCTAGTCGCATAAAGAATCGTAATAATTCGATGGATCATCGATTTGCGCCGTTTCTCCCACGCTTGATAAACTCCCGCTTCCATCAATCAACGTCCCAGGCATAAATTCGGTAGCCTCCTCGTGACCCCGTGCTGCTTCGATCGCCGTGACGGACCCTCGCCGCCGGGTGCATCAGAAAAGAAAGGAGCAACGGATTCGGAACGTATAAATAAATGCACCTCAAAGCGTTCGTACCCCCGCGCTTCCGCTCCTCTCTCCGGCGCTCTTGCGCGTGGGACGTTGCCCCATTAGCGAAGCAGATATAAGTGCTCGCGTGAACGTAGTCAATTTAACGAGGTTAAAAGAAAAAAAATCCTCTCCGCGGCGTCAGGACGCCGGGGGTACGCGTACGGCTTCCCGAAGACGATCGTAGCTCGCGCTTTCGCGAGAACCTAACGGCCGACCACTCTCGCTTTTCACCTGGCCGGCTGACAAAGATTCCTCTGACCGGGACCGGGCGACGAAGGCCCGGGGATCGATCGAGAGCGCGTTAGAAATCGAGATGTTTGAAAGGTAAAAGGCTGCGGAACCAGACACGGCTGTGGGCGCAGACGTGGCTGGGGAACAGGGCTCTTAAAGGGAAACAGAACAGTCTTAATCAACGCGCATCAGCTAACTAATAGTTCGTTAGTAGGAAACTCTCTTTCAGAATTCGCGATACGATCGTCCCGGATTTACGTGAACGTGAGTAGCTGTTATTGAGAATTCAAGGGGAATCTGTGCTATTGAGGTAGACGATAAGAACTGGTGGTGACTTGGAAATATTACAATCACTCAGTACGAAGCTCTGTAGTATGAAAAATGTAAATACAACAGCGTATATAGTATCTACCTACACCAATTTCAAAGTCTCCTATTCTCAACCGTTCTACGAATGGATTAATCAAACAATAATAGCTCCAAGGTACCGTTTGGACGGATCCTGCAGAGGATCCCAACCATCTCTCCCCCCGAATTTAATGTCGTGACGTAAACGTTGGAAGAAGTCGAGTAGTCGAGTTAGTCACGAAGGCGCACTCTCACTTTTCACCTTCCCGAAAGCGAGCCGCGTTCTCGGTCTTCCCGTCGATCGGGGCACACGCTCGACCAGGGCTGGTGTTAATGCACGTATAGTGGGCCAGTGTCAGTCAACGACATCGTTTCGGCCGGCTGGCAGATTCGAAGTCGGGAAAGAAGGCTGACTATCGCGGCCGGTGGTCGGGCGGCGGCGGCGCGGGGCCACTGGCCAATATTCGGGCCAATGTTAACGTTCGCCTCTATAACGATTGCCTAATACCGGCTCGGGCGCAACACACCCGATAATGAGAGTGACGAGGAGGAACTTTCGTATACGAGACGCGTTACCCAACCTTCCACGTAACGATCTCTTTCGCGAGCGTGCGCGACCTTAGAGGGATCGGACCCGTCCACGTGACGATCGTTTGTTCGAGGGAACCGGTTGCGACCGAGTCCCGAACGCTATCGAGTTACGCGGGTTAACGGCGGAAAAGCGGAATCGCCGAGGAGAGCTGCAGACCTCTAATCGCTCTAAGCCGAATACCAGGGAAGACAGCGGATTTCGTACGAAGCCTCGCTCCGTTGCCGGAAGAGAAGAACCTCTGCGACGTCCGTTGGCATTCGGAAGCCATTATCTAACCGGATCGCGGAGCGTCGGCGAAACTTTCAAAATCTCGTTCTTGGCACTCGCTCTACCTGCTCAATGGCTTGTAACCGTGGTCCTTGAAATTCACGCGAGAGCCTTTGTGCTTTGCCCATGCACTGCCCGTACCAGGGCAGAATTATGTACCTCCTTTCGTGCGTTTAGCGGACACGGGCCTGGATCGATCGGGGAAGCGGTTCTCGGCGATGTTTGTCACGCGTGCACGGGTCGAGAAGTCGAACGCGAGGCAGACTCTCTCGCGAGTACGCGACGCGGACGAGAGCGGCTCGCTGTTCGCTCGCTCGCTCTTAATGTCCGTGCCTGGTGACCCGTGGTGCAAACTAAACCCACCGGAGAAAGTTGCCGGATACTTTCTCGTAGCTCCTCTACCTCTTTGCGCACCGGTCGATGCAGTCGCTTAAATGGTCCCCCGTATCGCCGGCCGACCAGCGCGCTCCAGGCCCGTAACGCTTAAAGAGCCGCCGATACGCATTAGAAATTTTTACACTCCACCGTTGAACTTTATGTCTGCCAGCAGCGAACGGTGCACCGCTACCACCGCCTGGCGTATCTAAGCTTCTAATGACCGCGCACTTTTCAGCAAAATAAATGACGAATCGCGCGAGCGTCGCGGGGATCAGCTATATAGGCACGTTCGTCGGGGGGGCCGACGCTGGCACAGTAATATCACGATGAATTGCGCGGATGCGCGCGGCAAGAATGGATCATGGGGCTGGCAAAAATGTCGAACCATTCTTGGCCAGTCTTACGGGCTCAAGGCATTCAGCCGCTTCGCGGACCAGCGACTTGATTTACTCGTTCGAGGGAACGAACTCGCCCGCGCTTGCATATACTTCAGAAAGGTATAGAGCCGTGGCTCGCTATCCAGCTCTCTCTCTCTCTCTCTCTCTCTTTCTCTCTCTCGCTCTCTCCCCTTCTACATCTATCTCTCTATGTATAACCGAGGCTATTATACTCGCAGGTACATCGCGCGCATAGTCGTCGGAGGAAAATCTTGGTCCTCCTACGCCCGTTCGTTAACTATTCATGCGCGTATACCCCGTGTAGCCCGCGGTCGACCGTGATGAATTGGAGGTTACGCGCGCGCGCGCAGCCGGGGGAGAAAAAATTATTTAGCCAAGCCCCGGCGCGATAAGTCATCCGTTTCGACCGCTCCGCTCGGAGATAACTCGCCCCGAGAGCCGGTTAACGCATGATAATGAGCGAATATACCGGTCGACCAGGTGTCGATGTTCCCGATATCCCTCGGCTTTCCCTACGTATTTCAGACCGAATTCACCCCGGCGGACGGCAAGATCGACGACCGAACGAGACGAATCCCTGGCCGCGGGTTCTTGCGCCGCGGCCGCGGCGAGAAGAGTGCCAAGACAAGAAACTAGAGTCATTAGTCGGCGCTGAATGCGCTCGGATACCCACTCGGCGGGGAGGAGGAGGAGGGCCTCTCGGCGATAGAAAAGGAGGATTTTTCGAGGATGCATCTCTCCTCGAGGACGCAACCGACCGTGACGTAGCTTTCATGCAGCGAGCCCCGTGACGTCACTCATTCGATGACGTGTGGTCAACCGCGGTCAATGCACCAGGCCGACGTTTCTTGCAGGGCACTGTAATGCTCGGTTCACTGGCGTCGCCCTCGTGCGCGTTCGTTCGCGTACACAGGCCTGCACCGGCGGTGCATGTACGCGCGTTACACCGCAAAATACCGGGTGTTCGCGAAATCCTACCCTCTCGCCGCGCGGATTAAGCCATTACACCCTCGCCCCGCGCCAACACTCCTTTCCAGCTATCGGGGAGCCCGCGGGAAGCGGTGGCCGGCGCGCGGGACGCGGTTAAAAATTCATACGCGACGCGGCTGGGCGCCGCTTGAGATTCCTGCAGCGTGCAGCGCTTATGCCGGCATCAAAAATTCATGCACGTCGTTGACGCTGCTACCCTACATCCCCGTTTAATGACTGTATCCCATTTACTTTTATTCTTCGACACCTATTTGCGCGGGACGCCTCGGAACCACGGGTATACACTTAACTGGCTAATGGGACCCGTAAAACCGAGCAAAAACCTCTTAACGACCGTAACCTGTTGGCACGTCCATCTTCCGCGTTATCAATGTTTACTCGTCCGCGGAGTAGTCGCCAGTACCTACGTGGCTTAAAGGAATCAACGTCTGAAGACCTTTCTGTCCTACGCTTGAGGGCTTCATCTCTTAATGTAACTCTCCGCCAGTCAAGTGTCTATCCATAGTTCCGAAACACCGTGTACTCGCGCGAATATCCGCCGCGAGACGAGCCGCGAAGGTTAAGCGAGATAAAGTTTGAAGGTTGAGCGAGCCGAGTCGTCGTCGTCGTCGCCGTTCACCGGCGACCAACGTCTCACCGCGGACAATGACCCAATTACAATTGCCTTTTTCGACCCCATTGCCGTCTAATCGTTCAGCACCGGTGTGAAAAAAGCGCGCCCACAGAGCTGGCGCCCACGCGTACAGGCGAAGCCCACGGGTCGCGGCCAGTAGTAGGTGACGCGAGCTATCGGCCAAGTAGAATGGTCCGCGATACAGTCAGACAAGCCCCCGATAATCGATGATCGGGCGGCCGTGTGGCCGATACGGGGATTGTTTACGAAGCGAGGGAGAAGCCGAGGGAGAATCGTACGGTGCGCCGTGAACGAAGTGCGAAAGAGGAGCAGCACGTGCCGAGGGAACGTTGCGTCAGCTCGCTCCGCGGCGGTCCCGATCGTTCGACGAAACCGAAGGCACGAAAATTGAAAGTCCACGCGCCGCGAGCTTCGCACATCGAAACTCGGAGATTCCGCCGTATTTCCGATTGCGGAGCGAGGCGGACGACAGAGGCGAAGCACGGGAACCGAACGGAACAAATCCGTTACGTAACCACCCCCATCCCCGCCGGCTCGCGGTGCGGTTTTACTTTTAAACGTTGTCTTCGAGCAGGCCCGTAATGGTTTCCTCTCGTTGCCGGCCGTATCTTATCAAGATTCAGGGAATTTAGCGCAAGAACGATGCCCCTCGTCGATTACTTGTCTTCGGGAACTCGTGTAACGGTGTCTAGAAAGCATGTAGGCGAAAGGAGGTGCAACCGCGTTGCATAAGACCGGGCGAAAAAGCATTGTGGAGTATTAATCCTCGACAATTATCGCCGGCCAGCACTAAAAGTTGCTCGTTAGGAAAGAAATACGGGGCCGCCGCGGGAACCAGTCGACGGTGTCCGTTCTTCGATGGGCGCGCCGGTTTTCGTGCTTTCTAAAATGCTGTTTACGCGCGGCAGCTTTGCTAACGTCGCCGCGCGTCTTCCGGAGCGTACTCACGAGGAACCGAGGGAACCTCCTTCCCGAGGGCACCGCGAGCGACGGAAGGGACGGAATCGGTCGGGCGCTCGATCGGACGGATCAGCCGAGGGACTCGCGGAAGTTAGGACGAATCGATGCGACGGGGCTGCGTCAGCCAATCGTGAACGCGAGGGAACGTGATCCATCGAGAGCGCAGGGAGGAAAGAAGGTCGGGAAAGAGGCGAGTAAGTGCGGCGAACGACACGCGGCTGTGTCTCGGGCTCTCTCTCCCCTTTTGTCGGCCGAGAAGAGGGCTTTTCGCGAATTTCGTACACGAGAGGCTCGCAGGAGAGATGGAAAGAGAGACGTGACTTTAGCCGTAAGCCGTAGGTAGGCCGCGCAGAGCATGGACAAGCAAGTCGAGTTGAGAGGCGCGGACGGGCGGTCAGAGACCCCGCAGGGCCGGCGCAAACAGTACAGCATTACCCACTCGCTCCTTCTATCGCAACCTGGACCCAACAATGCTCGATAATCCTCCCTGCGATCGCGTCACCTTTTAACCGACAACCCGCAAAGATCGCACGGCCCGCTTCTCTTTCCCCCCATCCTTGCCAGAAATGTGTTTCTACCCCCCGGCGCCGCAAAAATGCGCACGTTCGAGGGGAAACGGCCGCGTCGCATGGGCGCTTCTTCCTTTTCCACTCGAAAACTGGCCGAACCGGGGGAGACGGAAGGAGCGACGCGGGGAAAAGCCTGCGCGAAAGGGGAAAGACGTTACGCGATCGAGGCTCGTCGTAGCGTGCTTCCGTTACGAGCAGCCCGCTCGATCGATGCCGTATAGAAAAGAGGAGAATGACTCAACGGCGATTTCGTTAATTTCACTTTTCATCGGACCTGCATTCTTTTACCTTTCGCGACCGAGCACCGGCCGGGCAGGCGCGAGAGTGTGTACGCGAGCGGTCCGCGGCGACTTTCTCTGTAATTCGCGCGCATAGCGTCCTCGCGGAATTATGATTTCCGCGATTCGTTAGAAATATCGTTGGACGTGACGCCACCGCGGTCATAACGCTCGCTCGTTTACGGTAACTTTCTGTAACCGGCCGCGGCGCTCTTAATTTCGACGGTACTTTCTCCCTCTTTCCCCCGTCGCTCTTCTTTCCTCTTCCGGCGTGATTAGCGAGCGTCGCGGGCATTGAAATTTTTAATAGAAACCGATGCGGACGGGAGAAGTCATGCGAGATCGCGTGACGTAAAGAAATCATTAGCGGCAATGGGAGAGCTATCGGCGGAGACGAGAATGTCTCGTCAGTATTATTATCCTGAACGGGGCAGGCGAGACGTACGTGTGCAGCGATCGGGGTAACAACGAAAGTTAGATTACGGTTCGTTGACGGTAAATAGTCGCCAGGGTGGATATCCTCTACGGTCGAATCTCGAGAGAAATAGAGTCGGTTTGAAAGGCACCCCGAGAGAAAGCTAAATATTGACGCGGGTGGGGTTTAAGTTAAACGTAGAATGTTACGAATCTATTCTGGTAGCGAGTAAAGGAGCAGTTGTGCTCGTTCCAGCCTGTTTTGCTAGGAAGGTAAACAATGTACCGAGAATACTGAGGCGCAGAATCGAATCGTAATGCGTTCCGACGACCCCCACCCCCACCCCCCCGGTGAGCCTAGCGATCGCTACGCTATCCAAGAAACGTTGGAAAAGTTCTCAAAGCAACTGGGTCGCTGCTGTCCGGTCTCGGGGAACCGACACTTTTTCCACGGCTCACCGAAACTTTCGACGATGTCCTAGTCCGTCTTAATCTGCACGGTCAATGATCCCTCCCTGCCCCGATTTCACAAAATTTCGCTGAAAAAGGCCTCCGAGCCGCGCTACTATTTAGCGTCTACGACGGGCAATCGACGAGGGGACGAGAAATCGGACAAACCTGGCAACGCTACGAAACGGCCGAATCTAAGCCCGAAAGCACTTGAATTTCCAAAGTCTAAAATCTCAAGTAGATACTCCCCGTAGTTATTCCACAAGTAGAAGTTGCGATACCCGAACGACCGTCCTCTGCACGCAAGCGTATGTATTTCGATCACCCAGAGATTCACCGTTACCTAACGTTAACGTTAAGCTAAACACCGGACCGGAGAGCTTCTCAGCCTAGTGGAATGAGAACTTTTTCACTCACCGATCGAAGACGCGCCCGTGACATCTGGATCCAGCGGTCTCTCGGGGTCGCTTCCTCTTCCCCCGGATCGTCGTCGCCGGGATCGTCGATCCTCCGTTTTGATCCTGGGTTCACTTCAAGCCACCAACTGACAAAACCACCCACACACTGCACAGTCCTCGCCGAGACCCCGTTTCCTCTCTATTTAGCCGCGTTGCACCCGGGGTGGGCTTCGAGCGTGGTGGCCCTTCCCCAGGAGGCGGTAGCGGTGGCGAAGATAGCCGTCGACTGTCCGATGTCACACCTCCCGGGTGTGCGCGCGTGCCCGCGATCCCTCTTGTGTCGCTCTGTTACGTTCCCGGCGGCTCTGCCGGCACGTGGTCGCGTACGAACGAAACACTTTCAGGCTGGCCGTCGAGAGAGCCCACGCGTCTCATGTGCTTGTAATCGCGCGTTCGACTGAGCGGCCGAGTACTCCCGAAGCCCCTGCCTCGCGCTCGTGCCGCTCTTCCTGCTGGCGCGCTCTCGCTCGCTCCGCTACTGCCGTCTCGCCTTCCCTCCCTCTCTCTCTCTCTCTCTCTCTCTCGCTCTCTCTCTCTCTTTCTCGCGCCAGAATACCACCTCCTTCTCTCTCTCTCGCTCCGAACACCTATCTCGTGCCTTCCTCCGCGAGCATCCCCGTCGCCCTTCCACCGGCGTTCACGGTATTCCTTCTCCGTTATCATTCGATCCCCCCCGCCGCCGTTTCTCGCTCACTCTCTCCGCCGGGTGAGAGCTTTTCCCCATTCGCTCGCATAAACACGCTGCGCCATCGACGGGGAGAAGTTTTCGCGAATATTACGATCTCAAGGTTTGTTTGCATTGGGTCACGTCCAGCGAAGGTTCGCTTCCCACTCGATCACCGTGGTTTCGCGACTATCCCGATAACCGGAGCTCCTCACTTCGACTCCCAGATCCGTGAAACGAGAGGTATGCTCGGCGGCGCACTCGCCAAACTCCGATACGGCATTGAGGGAAGGTCCCTGTTTGCACAAGTACTCATAGTAAACGTCGCAGGTGTGCGCCCAGTGTTGTTGCCTTATCATCTGCTTCTCGGAAAAGTGCGTTACCTACGGGACGACCCAGAAACGTGCGACTCATCGCGGATTCTTCGCCGTTGCCCCCTATTTCCTCCTACTGTTCCTTTAAACGCTCTGATTTAGCATTCACTGTTTCTTCGGACGTCACTGCCCCTTCTTCTCTCCCTCTGCTTCATTTGAATACTTTCCCCGCATTCTTTCGCGACGCGTCTTCGATTGGCCATTGTTTTCCGATTAACGACCAAGATCTCTTCGCAGAGTTGCGGGTCGCCGTCGAACGCGCAGCTCTATCCCTGCTCACCGGAACGATGCTCGTTCGCCGCGGTGCACGCTCGCAGAAGGAGACGCTACGAGGCCCCAGCGGCTCGTAATCGCCGAGAGAGAACCGTCTCGTCCATCTTCGTTCCCGACACTCTCATTTTCTTCCAGCTCGCTATCTCCTCGGCACACTGAAACACGGGATTTATTATCTGTTACGTCGGTGCTGCGTCTTTTGAGGCAGGTTAGGGCGCTTAACTCGACATTAGCTGTTTCAGCTCTACCCCCTGCGGCGGCCAGCTTCTGCATCCTCTCCGATCGGTTAACGCGCGGATCGGCCGTTCGCGGTGGCGGTATGTAAGTGGCTAATCGAAACAGGATCGCCGAGGGTTCGCAGCAGTTTCGAGGATGTCAAAGCCGAAGAGCCGCGCGGACGGCGGCTCCGGGCGGCTCGTGACTCAGAACCGACGCGTCCGGCCGCGACGTTAGAGAAATCGCGGGAAAGGGTGGACGTTGATAGCGCTCCAAGGTCGGATGTACGTTTTAATGCACCTACATGTGGGCCAGTGGGTCGACTCGACATTAGCGAGGACGCGAAGTGGATCGCGCGTGTCGAAATTGCTCGGGCGATACGAGCCCACCCGTGCGATGATTAAGATCCGCTATCGACCGATAACTTAACGATCCCAGACATTAAGATTAGATTCTAGCTGCATCGCCGAAATCGTTGCCGCGAATTTCCCAAGCGAGCCGCGACCGGCTCGCGACGTTCACGCTAATGAATTTCGCCCGAGGAAAGACGGACGAGTTTCTGCTGTTTTCTTTTCACCACTTCTGCGGGCAATAAAGATTCATCGCGGCGATCCACCGCGCCGCGACGGTATCGCGAAACCGCTGGATAATCCCGGTGGACGATTCCATCTACCTGGACGTTAAGATTTATGCGTCTAATATGACCGGCATTAATTCATAAATCCGGCGAGTATTACCATCTACGAAACTGCACGATTCATAAATCCCGAGATTTATGCCTGCAACGCTAAGCGCTGCAGATGGAAATGCTCGCGCGACCGTGGTCCGCGCGAGCGAGCGCGGGCGCGGGGGGGCGAGTTAAATTAACCTTGAAGCGATTCAATTGCTCGGATAAAAATTGCAAATCTCTGCTACCCGCTTTTAACCCGTTGCCCGTTATTAAACGCTCCCCGCGCAACTCTCGAGCTCGCTCGGCGCGCGGAAAACCGCGAGCGAGTTCGAAAATTTCGCCCGCTACCGGCGACTGTTTCCGCGTTCGCTCTGCCGCGTCTCTCCCTCCTCTTTCTCCGCTCGGGCCAGCGCAGTATTCCGAAAAAGGTGAAAAATTTGCAATTCCACGGTGTGACATCGGAGGCGAAGATCTTTAGCCGCGGAGGAGACGGAGGTCGTCGTTAGAGGAGGAGGTGGCGGAGAAAGAGAAAGAGGAGGTGGAGGAGGCACACGGGTTCGCTTTTGCCTGAGCGTACCCGTTCGTTCACCCTAGCGGGGGCACCAACCTGGCTTTACTTCAGTTACAAGCCGAGAGAGCCGGCGCTGTATATAGGTATATAATACATTCTCGCGTGTACTTACACCTAGTATAGGTAGGTATACGGAGTGTACAGAGAGTGTCCCGGTCGAGCATGATGCGGTTCCACGGCCCTTTACGAGCGAGGCGGGGTACCGACTTGCCCCGTTCTCCAAAGAGAAAGACCGAGAACGCTGGCGGAGAAAGGGACGGAGGCCAGGCCCTTGTGTTCGATCGCCTTCGACCGCGGATCGCACTTTGAAGGAAATTTTATAACCCGATACGGACGCGTCACGATATCGATCCTGGCGTCGGGGATGAAATTCGCTGGCCGCTCGAAACTTTGGGCGAAGCTTCGTGGCTCCTGCGTCGATCGGCCGCAGGTGTCGGGGTTCGTCGAGGGACGCGAAATTTCTGGCGAAAGATCGCGCGCATTTTTTGCCGTACGTGACTTTTCGGTGCCGCAGAATTTGCGTTGCTCGACTCGTTCATTCGAGGGGTCCTTGACCGAGCACACGATGATACCGAAATGCTGACTATTCATAATAATGACGCTTACTTATGAGAGGATTGCCCGAACAGCCGAGTACGCCGGGTTAACGTAATGCGACATAATTCAAGGCTGGTAAAATCGTATCATTTCTCGTCGTGAGTAAAAAATTCTACGCTTCTTTATTTATTCTCGTGTAGCCTTATCTATGTGGCGTTGTATAAATAAGTCGCTAAGCTATTACTTCATTATCGATTCTTAATACGTAAACGTACATCACATAATGCCTGAATTGCGAGAAATAGAATACACAAGGGGTCGGAGATGATCGAGAACTGCAGCGATTAGATTATGAATAGCGACCAGTGTGTGTGCTGACCATTCTGATGGATACCGGATCTGTCACTGTGTCCGTCGGGCTGGATCTCTGCTGTTGATGCGAGTAACTCACTTCCATATCAATTTCGTCCAATTCTTCTTCCTCCTCTTCGTGGGTATCCGATTCCTCCTCTTCTTCTCCCTCGCCTTCTTCCTCCTCCTCTTCCTCCTCCTCCTCCTCCGACCCGCGGAACTAAACACAATTACGATTACACCGTACGCGACAATTCCTAATTCACTTTCGACTAATCGAAATGCAACGTGCAAAACAAAATCACGTCTCCTGTCGTTTACACGGTGAATTCTTTTTTAGTGCGCGCACGTCGTCCAGTGCGACAGTCGGTAAGAACGTCATACAGAGATTCGTTACCGCGTATGGTAAAAGCTTTGGTATTTCGCAGAGTAATTTTATTTTCTTTCTATCGACAGGCTCCCGCGACGTAGTATGATCGAGTGTAGGAATCGATGACGAAACGTTGTCAAATATGTAAGTAAAATATGACATGCGTGAGGGAAACATAAGTGAGGTTAACTTACGTCGCTGACTGTCTTGCCAATCGGGATGTAATCGTATCCTTGCACTCGAACATGCTCCCTCTGTAAATCAAGACAGTGATTCGTATACGACTGACTGCCAAGCGGTTACAGTTAACGTATGCCACTTTTGACACTTACCCATGCTTGATGCTCCGATTCCAGTGCAGCTACTTCGCTTTCGTCGTCGCATGGCTTGTCGGCGTTAAACCACAGAGGATCCGTTGCTCTGGGTTGTAAATTCGGCCACAATGGCATAGTCGACATACCGAGGCGTCAGATTTTACACAATATTCAACAGAGCGCAGAGGATCGATGCTTCGCCTACCAAATTACGAAAATACACAAACCCCGTGAGCATGCGCGGTAAGTGTGCGCTCGAGTTTGAGCGCTTACCGGTCTCTATTCAAATGCTGTTGCACGTTCGAAGACACGTTACGCACGTTTGTCTGGCTCCACAGCTATAAACGGTTTTAAAATTCGAAAGATATATTTCTACTATTCTTCTTCGGCACTTGTAAATTTCTATTTTACGTTAGACTGAATCTTCTTTTATTAGAATCTCGAGGCGTTTGAAGCGCAGCGCATCGATCATACTCACCGCGCCATCTGACGGCGTCGCATGGAAAATAATCCCGTTACTGGTCTGGTGTCACGTGTTTACCCGCGGAAAGCCATTAGGCCGAGTCTTCGTTATTTTACGTTCACGGCGATGGAGGAAACCGAGAAAGTTGCGTGCAGTTTATTAATGGATCTCTGAGAGGTTGCACGGCTGTTCGCGCAGAGAAGGCTGCGAAAGTGTCCACTTAACTTATCGTAATTGCGTTCGAGTATCCTCGAAGGACAGACGTATTTCGTGTGTGACATAACCTCGCCCTTCCAGCCAAGGTATGCAAGCAAATTCACGGCCTTTCGTCCGCCAGATTCAGAGAACCTGGCGCGTATTTATTATACAATGACATAACAGGCTTTAAACGTTTAGTCCTAAAAAGTTCGCATCCTCGCGTACTGCTATTTACGATTCCGGTTGTGTAAGTCCAACGCGCAGTCAAATAATCGACCTACATTGACAGCTGCATTCATGTTACTAGAATGCAGTAAAGAAAGTTACAAAGAAAACTTTCACGTATTTTAATGTCTATGTAATCTCACTGCCTTTCAAAGAATCCCGATAACCCGTTGATTTCTTCTTTCATTGAGAACTATCGGTGTGCTTGGAACAGAAAACAGTTTCGATTTCTCCATTAGAAATGCACGCAAATGACATATGTTACTGGTATGTGGCGCAGAGATAGTTCAAACTGATAAAAAGTGAATGTATCTCGTGAAATTATTCTCTTCGCGAGACGTTGCTAACCGATATCGCGCAACGTGCCTCTTGTCCAAATTCTAATTAAAATGTAAGCAATTTCTATTCGCCAAGCATGATGTGCTTTATCACGGGATCTTTATCATCCCATAATGTTCGTAACGGAAACCTCTACGTCTTCCCACCGCGCGCGTTAATTATTCACAATTAACCGTGATCGATTCAATTGAAACCAATATCGTCCACTCTCCCGGTTCATTCAATTTTGCATTACACAAGGATGTATCGCTGGTATCGATGCATCGAGCGATACACCAGTGTTCGTACGATGTCGAGGTAACAAAACATGTTTCCTGCGATTACCGTAACAAAAGCTGCGGGTTAATATCAATGAAAATCCCGTTTGTTTCGCGCGATCGATGTGTTCCTTCGGCTTGCAGGAATTAATCGATAATCGGAGCATCCTCTTCCGGGAAGATTATAACGCGTATTCCCCCTGGGGGGAATCTTGGTATTTCAATATCAGGATTCCTGCGGGACGGAAAACTATTGACCACACACTGGCGTAGAACTCCTTAAACCTCTTTTCTCATTCATCATGTCGACTGTTCTTCCTTTCTTAAATTTTAACAGTTTAATTACGCCTCTTCAACTGCAGAAACATGAGTAGTTGAGATTAATTCTTCCAGGGAATTCTCACTTCAACTTTCAAAATAGGTTTCCTGTTTTCTACATATTCAATCATTCCAGTTGTCAATTTTAATCGCTCGTGGTTTACGCGACGAAGCTCTAAACCGCGAATAACAGTCGACGGCCTTATCGCTCAGATCCCCGCGGTTTTTAGCATCTCAAATAATGCGTGTCACTTTGGGGCTTTTTCCACGTCGGTACGGACATTCTTGTGAATCTTTTACTTTCGTTCATGCTCGGTGCAATTTAATCGCTGTAATTGCCTTCTGACGCGTATGTACAATATCCGCGGTTTTCCTTGTCGTCGAACGAGGTGAAAACACAATGGTGTTTGTTTAACGTGTCCAAGGATATCGAAGTGCGGCCACGTAATTAACCGATACGTATTTAACGTTACTTCTAAATAAGTGAAGAACGGTGTTTCCGTTACATTTCAAAAGCTGTCGTTTGTCACAGAAACGACGCGCACTAATTGCGTTTCTTCAACGCCACAGTTAGACGAATTTGTTTATAAACAACACATCGCATTCCGCCTGCGTAATTCTTATTATTTCATACGCATAGATAACGGCATGCGTAATCAATTAATAAATGAACAAGATTGCTACGTATAACGGGGACATGGGCGTCCTAATTTGCACGTCATCGAACTAATTTCAATATTACGCAATTTTTTCCGTTCTTCTTTATATAAGATTGTATATTTATGTGATAACTTATCCTTTAGCACAGAGTAATGTGTATTCTGCCAATCATTATCTCTTTAGTCCTACCCAAACGATTTTAACGGCCTCCCACTGTTTGGTGACAACTACTCGCGGGAATATTGTATAATAAGGAAACAACGGGTAAAAAATATCCAAGTATTATCACACAACTGTGCGGAATGCTTTTACCCATGTTTCCGATAAATTAATTTATTTCGTAACCACCCCTCTGTTGACGAACCGCGATACGTTTTCGCGGACTGTCGTTCGCTACGCAAAAACGTATCGCGTTTCCGTCCAAGTATACTTTTCCAAACGCGTCGTGTTCCCGACACATCGCGTTCTTATCAACTTTCATTATTTCGCGCGTTTCGACGCGTATCTGCCTCCGGCGTGCAGCATTTATTTAACCAAAAGCATATTTCTACGGTACATTGTTGGGACATCTGCCGATCTTTACACCTGTAGCGACAAAACTGACATGTTTCTATACTTTTCTATGCGAAGGTCCACCGCTAGTAAAACTAGCAACGTGCTTCGCCAGTGCTCTTTCAATACATGTCACCTCCCAGTGCACACGCTATAAATTTCTGAACAACTTAATTAAGAGCTTTCGACATTCCGTCCACGTGATCGAAATTCAATTGTAACTTGTACGTCCTTCTGCATCAAACCGGGGCAGCGGCGTAATTTACGATGGGCATAGTATTAATTCCCCCTCGAACACCCCATTTTCTACGCCGTCGTGATGGAACTTCCGAAAAACACGGGCTTGGCGATTTTATCGTCGTTCTCGGTTCGGCGCACAGGAGGGTAAATGTTGCGATCGCCGCTTGTAAATCCCGCAGATCGCAGTGCACGCTAGGGAGAATGTTAGTCTCGGTACGTCGGCCGGCTGGATCTATCCCGAAGAAATTCCGCTTTAGAAAGTGCGCCGGCTCGTGTTTTTCTTTTCTTTTATCCGATCTCTTTGTTCTCGAGTCGACCAACCGCGCCAGTCATGAACTCGTTTCTTCTGTTGCCTCTGTTCCAAACTCGTTCACGGCTAGCCTGGCAAGCTGCCGAAGTGGAACGAATGATTTGACGAAAATCACGGTCGTAATTAAGAAAGATAAAAAACTGTCGTCACCTTAAAGAAGCCCTGCGAGTCGCTCAGAGCTGAGTAAAAATTCTTGGAGAAGTTTCGTGGAATACCTCGTTCCTCGGATTTGGATCTCGTAACGGCACCTTGTCGGTGTCGTCGACGAAACTCGTCGATTCGCGAAGGAATCGAGATGTTATTGTAAATTGAATGGGGGAAGCGTAGGATCAACAGGTGTTCCTCATACACGGAACTTGATTCCACCATTGTGTCGATTTACAGCGGTAAAAAAGACACTTTGTTCGCCGTTAGAAAAACTCGATACTCTATTTTAGAACATGCTTAGGGCACAATTGGTCCCCCTCTCTTCATTGAGTTTATTACCGTGCCAATGAAGGTTCGACAGGCACTTGTGGCTGTGTGGCATAGTATATAAACGACGCTCAGTTGAATTCCAGAGGCATTTGGCTTCTGTCTCGTGTCCTCCGACGCGAGCGATATGTCACCTTTGTGAATTGACGCTGAGAAATTTCGATACTCCGCCATAGTAATATCTTTGTACACGGGAGAAAATATGAATTTGCTGTCCCAGCAAAGCGAAAGGAATTTAATTACACTCGTCTTCGTCGTCGCAACCACCTTCGCGTTTTTTTTTTTTAAAAAGTGAATCCTTTATAGATGTCTCACGATCATATGGCACACATGATGAATGCATCGGGGATGCACGCGGCCCACGATCCTCATGCGGCTCATCACGGCATGGATCACACGACCATGCATAGCAGTACGGACCAGGCCATTATGGATCACGGGATTATGGATCACGGGAGAATGCATCATACGGGTCATACCGTTGCCGCCTCTGCGGAAGGGTGTGCAAATATGGGAATGCACGGTATGTCGGTATGTATCATTCGCGGATAAACCGTCGCAGATTTATGGTACACGATCCCACTTGCAGATGACATTCCACGGGGGATTCTGTGAAAACGTGTTATTCGAATCCTGGAAGATTTCGTCGGTCGGTGGCCTCATAGGGTCGATGATTGGTATCATGATCATGGCCGCGCTTTACGAAGGATTGAAATATTACCGGGAATATCTGTTCTGGAAGACGTACAATGCTCTTCAGTACAGAAGCGTCACGATGCCCTCCGAGAAGAACGTCGTGGCCGAGGATAATCGAGTCGTACAGTAAGTTTCTCATTTTTATACGTAAAATTTATCATCGCAGTTTGTGACTCCCACTTTGCCGAAACGCAACCAAAGAGTAGCTGTTGATTTTTCAATTCAATTTTATTTTTTTAGTATGGTTGGAGAAGTAATTCACAAACAGCCGTAAGTAAATGAGGAATGGATCTATTGCTTTCTGATCTTCTGGTCCTAATGCAGACTCCTCTTGGGAATGCATATTTTAAAATCCGTCGATTGTCCTTTCTTGGGGCAATTGAATTCTTGTTTGCATGCAGTCTTAAATACCTTCTCTATAATTATCGAGGACCGATTAGATTACTTTATATGTCTAATATTTCGGCAACTCTTCCTTTTTACTTACATCATATATTGCTTGGCATGATACTCTATTATTGTGCATATTGGATTTTCTTTGTACAAATCTGATAAACGATTAACATACTTTTGTATAAATCTGTGCAGGCCCACAATGTTGTCATGGATGCACACGTTTCAAACGTTCTTGCACATTGTGCAAATTGTGCTGTCGTATTTCCTCATGCTGATCTTCATGACATACAATGTCTGGTTGTGTTTCGCTGTAGTATTCGGCGCAGCAATTGGTTATTTCCTGTTCGGCTGGAAAAAATCTGTTATCGTAGACGTCACGGAACATTGTCATTAGTTGTTTATGTATTTATAATACATTTATCTTCCTTGTGACGTGAATGTACATATGTGTACACTGCCACAAACTTCATGCTAATCAGAGTAACTCTGTAGCGATCCATTCTGCGCAATAGATACAAGGAGGAAGTATAGTTTTTTCCCAAATTCATGATATCTACAGAAATATACGAGGGGACACGTTTTTTAGTTCGTTTATTCTTATGCATAGTTATTTTATGCACACAGAATTGCAACATTCAGCTGTTCGTTAGAAAAGCATGGTTTAATTATCATTGAATAAAAATATCTATAAAAGGCAAATTTGTATACAAAAATACTGGAAGATTGATCTTTCACGTGGACGACCATAACGCACTTAATTTGTAAATATTGTTAAGAACTTGAAACGGGGAAAGTATCATAAGATGCGCGCACACTTTTCTCCAAACTTGTACACTTTTACTCTCGATTCTTTCTTTTTTTATTGCGACATTTTATACATGTTTTATTCGCCGACCAACCTTGACGTTTGAAAAAAAGTGTGCATTGGTCTCTTGAATATCGCATACATTACGATGTACTGTTACAATATAACGTTATTGGCGACTGTATTATTAAAAATTAATCTAGAAACTATTGTTATATGTAAAATATAAAATAATATAAATATAAATTCACTTGTGTAATTAAACGTCTAAATGAGGTTTCAGAGACATTTTACCAATTTCAACAAGCAGGCGATACCTTTATTTTCTCTTGCAAAGCCGACTGTTCGGAGTATAAAACTCATAAGGTGCGGACACGTATGAACGTTTAAGACGTATTACGAAAATCTTGGCTGCCATTCTCATAAATACAAGATAATAATAAATAAAATTCTCTACAATAAATGCGATGTATACTGTACAAAGGCGATTTTTTTATAAGATTATCAACGAGACTCGTGCGTAATGATAGAAAACATATTCAGTTGGTATAGAACTGATCTTACACGTGTAGCAGTTGGTGAGATGACACCTTGATATGATTAAATTTTGTATGCGGTTCGCACCTGAACCAACACGCTGTTTCAGTACGATGCTAAAAATTTATATATCCCACATGTAGCTATACAAAAAGCACCGACATGCACGTCACGAATATAATTAATGCGAGTCCTGCCACTGGAAAGAATTCTCAAATTACAATGACGTTGCATACTCTGTATTCCTTAGTACGTAAAGCATTACCTAAAATGTTAAGTAGCTTCTAGGTAAATTACATTGCTTTAGAAATGCATTCCATTCATACAGGGTTGTACAAAAAGCTTTATTTGATGTGTCTGTAACATTATTAATTTTGTAGGAAAATCTTTAAACACCGACTGCAGGGCATTCCAAGAGCAGCAGAGTATATTTTATTGTATATATATTTCAAAATCATACACAACACGTATGTATGTATATGTATATATAAACATGGTGATTTAAGGTGATCTTTCTGATAAATATATAGGTCACACCACTGCCCTTAGTTTGTGCTGCATAGGATAAGGCAAATTTAGATTACAAAGCTAAATTACAATTTATATCTATTTCTTATTTATAAAGCAGTTGATGATAATGATTATTACTATTATTATTATTATTTTATCACAAGCCAATGGTGTACGAAACACTTAAAATACTGTCTGTAGCTCGTGAGCTGCACAAAGCGTGATACGAGTAGGACGTTCAATTTGACCTTACACTTTATAGTTGTATTCTGGAAATATCAACGATAAAATATTATCCTTTACGCGTGGTTTTGTCAAATTAGTTGTAAATACTTTCATAAAATCCAACAAAATTCAGCCGATGTAATAAAATCAGGCGCATCCAATCGATAAAATTATCACGCGGGCGTTATATTCATTAGCAACGTAAACAATATTTATTGCTAGTAAAAATTAAACGCAACAAGTAGAAAAACATACGAGTGTCCCATCGAAAAATTACTATTAGCATTAAAATTCACCTCGTTATGAAGAAAGTATTGTAGTCGGGCAAGAAATCCCTTCAAATTACTCTGTTAGACCTAGAAGAAAAAGCATGTTACGTGCAAAATTTCTGGCGCAGCAGCAGTTCGAAATATCACTATTCCCGTGTGAAATTCTTGTAAAATCGTGTTTTTAAGTCTTCCAAATTCTCGAGTACTAGATGAAGTAGCGAAGTAGAAAGAAAGTCTTGCGTAGGTCAAATAAAAAAGGAATAGAGTCCTTACATAATATAATGTCCTCGTACGTCCTAAACACAGTAATCATCACTCGTAAGAACTAGTTCAGTTTTCAACATAGCATACTCTTTTTTTCAAGCGTAAACAAATTTTATACGTCCATTCCGAGAATGTAAATTTGCATCACAAGTATTATTTGTTGAATTTACCTCTTTACCACTCGTTTCAATTATCTGATCGTAATCGTGGATCTAGAGAAATATGTTTCATGCATTACATTATGGAAACATAAAAGAAATTTGAAATCTTATATCTGTAACCTACTCAGCACCGGACACTGGCATACAACAACTCGAGCGATGAGGAGACTGTTGTTTAGAAAGATCGACCGTATCTTCGACTAAAGGACGCTCTAGTCTGGCTTCCAGTTGCGCCCAAGCAGCAACAGCTGCGCCAAAAGCCGCTTCGACATTAGTGGCATCTTTCGCAGACGTTTCTACTAATGGGGGATCTCCGTTTTCTGCGCACCAAGCTTGGGCTTCTTCCGTCGAAACCTGCTTATCGGACTCTGGAACATCCACCTGTAAAAAGTGACTATAATGAGTATCCCGGTGCGCGATATATCTCGCCCTGCGCTTCTCTCGCTTACTTTATTCCCAACAACTATGAACGGAAACGTCGATCCTTCTTGAACGTCGGCGTAATAAAGAAACTCGGACCTCCAGAGTGCTAAGTTTTTAAAGCTCGTTCCGTCGTCAACTGCGTACGTCAGAAGGCAAATATCGGACCCCCTGTAAAATGGTGTTCTAAGGGTCTTGAATCTCTCTTGCCCAGCTGTGTCCCATATCTGAAGCGTGTACGCCTCTCCATTGATTTCGATGTCCTTGTTCAAGAATTCTACTCCGATAGTATGAAAACTATGCTCGTCGAAGTGGTTCGAGACGAATCTGTTCATAAGACAAGACTTGCCGACGCCGCCGTCGCCCAGAATCACCACTTTCAAGAGCGTGGATCTTTGAGAATTGCGATTCTGTAGATTACCACCTCTCTGTGTGCCTGCCGCGGCAGAATTATTCCCTGACATTTTTCTATTCTTCACTTTTTAGAATAACGAAGAAATCGCGTGTGCGAAAAGTATGACACGAATTTACGTCCCTCACACATCAATAATTTCGATGAGGAGCAATTGGATTCCTCACTCGTTGGACGTCGATCGTATTCGATGACTTCCTGTCAATGCAGCAATCAGCTGATTCTTAGGTCGAATAAGCCAATTCGCTTTTTCTTATACTACGTACATTTTACACTAAGGATGGTCACTCGCTGGCGGTTCCTAAGCTTCATATTCTCCGTGAACGGCGTTAATTAAGCAAACGTTTTAATCTCGTGATTTTCGCTTCACGGCGGGGTATAACCTTCTCATCTTATATTCGAAGTTTTACGTAGATTTGAATGATGTTCGAGCGACTCTGACCAGCGAGATCGTGGTTTAAGATTCTGTGGCAGCCGCGTGCCTTGTCCTCGTGAATTTCGATAGAATCGCGCGAGCCAAGTTAAATACCTGCGAGGGATGTCCTTTGGTGCTGAGTTACAGCCATCACCGACTGAAATTCCAATTCTCTTGATCAGATATATATGGCCCGCGTGCACTCGAAAGCGTCTGGCGATGGTAAATAACATGAACGATCCTTCGATGTTCACGATCAGCTAAAAAGTATCACTGTCTCTATACATTTTTGTTGTGGGCAAAGTATTTGACACTTTGCAGACGACGAAAGAAACGCCCATGTTGAATGTGAACGCACAAGTGGAACATGGCTACCTGAAATTATAAATAATGTTAATCCCAACTGTGCAGGACAATATTGGACCGCATGTGACAATTTGACTAATAATAACTTTTGCAATAACAAGAACATATGTAGTCCAACGCTGCTGTTCGCAGCATAAATCAGAAATTATTAAAAGCACGCATGTGTGCCATACGCGCGGTTAGCGTAATTTTATTCATTCGAGCTGTAGCGTCTGATATTTTCTGCAAAAGCAATTCTTAGGACGAATAGATATTAGTTTATGAATTATTAGCTCATAAAAAGAGTATTTTTATCTTTCAATTCGCGGTAGGATATTATTTAGCGTGTCGCTTTACGCGTGAATTAGTTAAATAATAGAAATAATACTTCTGCATTTTTATGAATTGTTGGAATAAAAAAATTGGTAAATTATTCATTGTAACCATTCGATTACCTTCAAATCGTTTGAATTATATTTGCCTTGTAACCGGAAGATGGAGCTACGGTTTAAGGATAGAATTATATCGGGTACCTTTAGATGTCGTATTGGTTCAATGGCTGAGCAGTGGATAGTAAAACAAAATTTGTTCTCGATAAATATTAAAAAAGGCTGGAAGAAATTATCTTATGAACACTTACTTTTATACTTTTCTATTCGTTTCTATAATTAAATTCTGTATCGAAATTCGAGTCCATTAGGAAGGCCAAAGATTGTAAGAACACGTACATGCTTTCATAAAGTTTTATAATTACTTAGTATTTCTTTGAAATTCCTGTCATCGTTAATTCTGTACAGTATACATAGTAGAAACAGGTTTATCTTCCTTTCATTTGACGTGGTAAATATTTCAGGTGAAACACTTTGTACAAAATGGCAAATCCTCCGAACGCCGGCCAGCCCTACTTCTGGGGTTCAGGAGTTTCTCAGCAGCAAAATATGGGATACTATTCTGTGCCGCCGCCAAATTTTCCACCTCCAAACTTCAGGCAGCCACCACCATCATACAACATGCCTGTCCCTGCTTTACCGCAGAACAAACCAGCCAATTTTGTTCCACCGTATCATTCAATGCAAACGTGTTATCGAAACGAAGTTCCAAACTCTTACCCCAAGGTTCCTTATCAGAGTCAGATGAAAATGCCCTGCAATAATCAAAATTATGGGGTTTCTGAGTTTTCTCAACCGGTAACAGGGAATTTTAATGCAAATTGGAACGACAGAAGTGCATATCAGAGTAGCAGCAGTACAGAATGGAATTCTAAAACTAGTTCGTCCGATTGGAATAAGTCGCAAAGCAAAAGTTCTTGGTGCGAACCGAATAAAGTACAAGAAAATGGCAGAAAGCCTGTACATGAAAAGTATAATGACACAAAGAGTAAAAGGTCAGAGTCGAGGTACAGAGACAGAGAATCTTCCAGTGGCCACTCGTTCAGCAGAAAGCGCTCCAGAAGCCCTGAAAGTAGATCAAGATCCAGCAGGTCGCCGCACAGACCACGACACGATTCCCAGAGAGATAGATATTCGAAATATAGCAAAAATAGATCAAGTTCTAGGGAGCATTCGCATACCGAAGAGAGTTCTGAGAGAAGATCATCGTACAGAAGAAACAGTTCATATGTATCACGCTCGCAAAGGTCGTATGCGAGTTGCAGGAGCAGGAAAAGATCTAGGTCTCAGGAATCTTATTCGTCTAGAGCTCCTAGTCCAAGTAACAGTTCCTCCAGTAAGAAGGATCCAACCGAGAGGGAGTTACTCTTAGAAAAATATAGGTAATGCATGGTTTTGAAAGTTATATATGTATGGAAGTCATTGTTCGTCTCTAATAATTCCTTTTAGACAGGATTATTGCGCTACGAGCAAGGATATGGAGAGAAAAATGGACGAATTGTCTGCAATGGGACCTGAAGGTATCATGGAAAATGCAAGAAAAGTGTGGACGCGTACTGCGCCAGCAGATCTGTATTATAACAGAGACGAAAGCAATGCAAATGTAATGAGAGCCACACCTAAATTGCTCGAGCTATGCGATTTATTCAAGAAAGTATTACTGGATAGAGCCGAAGCTGCAAGATCTTTGCAGGTACATTGATTTCGATTATTATAATTGGCAATCCTTTTAGACTCTAATGTATTTATGATTATGTCATTATCCAGCCCCCCTATGAGCCACCTCCGAGAAAAACTAGAGCTCGTTTGTGTAGGCACAAGTCAGAAGTTTGTAGCAGCTCTTCTTCCGATAGCGATAGTTCAATGGACGAAGATGATAGAACAATGGAAGAGTTAATGGCGAAGAAACAGCATCCACAAAGATTGCATCCTGAAATGTGGTTCAACGATCCCGGAGAAGTGAGTATTACTTTTTGAATATTAAATTATACTCTACGAGCTTTACAGTAGTTTTATCGTTTCAGATGAACGATGGCCCTTTATGCAGATGTAGCGCAAAATCAAAAAGGTCCGGGATTAGACATGGAATTTACGCTGGAGAAGGTGCAATAAACAAGTGCGATTTAAGTTCAAACAACGCCGATAAGTTATATCATTATCGAATAACAATTAGCCCGCCAACGAATTTCCTTACTAAAACGCCGACGATCATTAAGCACGACGAGCATGAATTTATATTTGAAGGATTCTCCATGCTTTCTCATTTCCCACTCGTAAAATTGCCGACTTGCAAAGTAATCAGATTCAACATAGAGTATACGATACTCTATATAGACGAAAAGTTGCCGGAGAATTTTACCATTCGAGAGCTGGATTATTTTCGTAAGTAGTTCCGTTGTAGTATATTTCACGTGCTGCATTAAATGTTGCAGGTTCGTTGATAATTACTTTGGTTTACAGAAAGTTACTTATTTAAGGAGGTATTAGAGCTTGTAGACTTTGATTTACAAGCAGCACAGGATAAATCCGGTTGCGGACAGTTCCATTTTATGCCGAGATTCGTGCGTGACCTAGCTGAAAATGGACAAGAGATTTTATCCATGAACGAGGTTTTAAATTATTTAATAAAAAGTAGTAAATTGTTAATAGATCCAACTGATCTACCTAGGTTAGTGGAGATGCCACAGTATAGATGGCAAAACTTTGCCGACGAAGTAAAAGGTATGATTGTTGCGTACCCTGGGAAAAAGCCGTGCAGCGTGCGTGTAGACCAATTGGACAGAAGTCAAGCCGATCAACCGCCTGGCGAAATCGCTTACCCCGAAATCGTGCATTTTGGAATTAGACCGCCGCAGCTTAGTTACGCTGGAAACGCGGAGTAAGTAACTCTTTGGTCACGCTATAACGCGCTTAACGCACAATTATATCCGAATTTTCATCGGTCATTTCAGTTATCAAAAAGCATGGAGGGATTACGTGAAATTTCGTCATTTATTGGCTAATATGCCGAAGCCGTCGTTCGAAGATAAGAGAAAGCTAGAAGCTAAGGAGAATAAACTCCAAGAGCTGAGAACCCAAAGTAAAATGAAGCGGGACGTTACCGTGGACGTCACTTCCGACGGATTTTATAGAACCGGAATCATGTGCGACATAGTGCAACATGCCATGCTAATTCCTGTACTTGTTTGCCACTTGAGATTTCATAAATCCTTGGATAACTTGGAATGCACATTGGGCTACGAGTTTAAGAATAGGTACCTTCTACAATTAGCGCTGACCCATCCGAGTTATCGCGAGAACTTCGGCACGAATCCAGACCACGCACGGAATTCACTGACCAATTGCGGGATAAGGCAGCCCGAGTATGGCGATCGACGAATTCATTACATGAATACGCGGAAGCGCGGTATCAATACGCTGATTAATATAATGTCGAGATTCGGCGCGAGAACCGAGACGGAATCTTCAATAGCGCACAATGAAAGATTGGAGTTCTTGGGAGACGCGGTGGTCGAGTTTCTCACGTCGATTCACTTGTTTCACATGTTCCCTGATTTGGAGGAAGGCGGCTTGGCTACTTACAGAGCCGCGATTGTTCAAAATCAACATCTGGCTGTGCTAGCAAAGAAATTGAACTTGGAGGAGTACATGCTGTACGCACATGGCAGCGATCTTTGTCACGATTTGGAGTTGAGACACGCAATGGCCAACTGTTTTGAGGCGCTGATGGGTTCGCTGTTTCTTGACGGAGGCATAGAAGTTGCCGACAGAGTTTTCGGGGAAACGCTTTTCATGGACGAGGAGAATCTTTCGCAAGTTTGGGTACACTATCCTAAGCACCCTTTGCAGGAGCAGGAACCAACGGGTGACAGGCAATGGATACCAAGCTTCGAGCTGTTGCAAGTACGTATACGTACAATAAGCCTTCTGTGTGCGTTCAAGAATCCAAGATTCACATTTCGTCTGTTTGCATAGAAATTAACAAAGTTCGAAGAATCGATTGGCATCGAGTTCACTCACATTCGTCTTTTAGCAAGAGCGTTTACCGATCGCAGTATAGGATATACGAATTTAACACTAGGTTCGAACCAACGATTAGAATTTTTAGGAGACACTGTACTTCAACTGATAGTTTCGGAATATTTGTACAAATATTTCCCAGAACATCACGAAGGGCACTTATCGGTAAGTACTTTTCTAATCGTTCGCTCGTACGTTGGAAGAACGAAAATACACATTTATGTTTCGCAGCTTTTGCGAAGCTCTCTGGTAAATAATAAAACGCAAGCCGTCGTATGCGACGACTTGGGCATGACCCAGTATGCAGTTTACGATAATCCAAAAGCCGAGTTGAAGACAAAGGACAGAGCAGATTTACTGGAAGCGTTCCTGGGAGCCCTTTATGTCGATAAGGGCTTGGAGTACTGTCATGTCTTTTGTGACGTGTGCTTCTTTCCGCGCTTACAAGATTTCATTATGAATCAAGACTGGAATGACCCGAAAAGCAAACTGCAACAATGCTGCCTAACGTTACGAACGATGGATGGCGGGGAACCCGATATTCCTGTATACAAGTAAGTCGTATAAATGTAAAACGAATTCGAGTATGTTGCTACAAAGTTACCATTGGTTAATACTTTTGCCAGAGTAATCGAGTGCAAAGGACCAACAAATACTAGAGTGTACACTGTCGCTGTATACTTCCAAGGAAAGCGACTGGCAAAGGCCTCGGGTCATAGCATTCAAGAAGCAGAAATGAATTCAGCTAAAGAAGCTTTAGAAAAATCTCAAGGTATACAATTAAATGGATTTAACTCGGGTATGAAAGCGTAACTTGTGCCTCATTCACTCCTTTTCGGCAGATTTGTTCCCACAGCTGGACCATCAGAAGCGCGTGATAGCGAAGAGCATGAAAATGCAACAGTGGCCAAGTAAACATAAATCGAGGGGTCGATCTATGAAACCTATAGATAGACACGATGGTACCGATACCAGTCATCGTTCTAAAAGAAGTCGCAGTGAAGCATAATTAACTATGAACCGATAATCTAGCAAAATTGAAGTTCAAACAAATTTCACATCACAGTGTATAAGATGGGAGTGGACGCAATAAATCTAACAATTACTGCTACGTTTTTTATTAAAAATATAATAAATAACAAGTATCATCAAGATAATGGTTCTCCCGCGAAATATACACTTATACGCTACTATCGTCCTTGGCTTCTACTAATGTAGAGCTTTCCTGGTGCAACAGACCTGGATTCTCGTTAATCATCCTTTCACACATTTGCATGCTTTCCACAATACCTTTTATGCCCCAGTGTTTCATCAACAATGCATGCTTTATGTTAAACAAACCATTTTGCACGCAGAGTATTTGAGTGCAAGTAGCAGTGCTATGAAGCTGCATTCCTAGGTCGTGAATCAGTGTCTTTAGATACATTTCATTCTCATTTATGGAAACAATTTCTGTAAAGAGCATTGAGAAATGTTACACCAGTCGATATTTTCCAGCAACTGTTGCTTATTGAACTTTGTTTACCTAATGTAAATTCGGGAGGCGAGAAATCTATGCACCGGATCGTGTATATCATGGGACTGTTAGGATCTGCGGGTCTGAGCAAACCCTTCACTGCTAATTCATACGCAGCTTGACTTTGCATATCTACTCCGCACAATCTGCAAATATTTAGAAGTGACCGATTGTTCGTTCTTAGGTGGGTATTACTTCCCTACTTACTCGAACATCTTTCTCTGGTGAGACGATTGCATCGAACTGCATATTTTGTCTATATGACCACGTTTCACACGTCCATACGTAGATCTTTCCACTATTTTCCCTGTGTGAAAATAATTGTCCGTCGCTTGGCCCAATAATCCTTTTACTCTGTAGAACCTTGTACATTTAGCGTCTCTTATTCTGTGCACAAAGTGATTGCCGTAGTTGATACCACAAACTACTACGCCGCAAGTATCCTTATGCATGATACCCGTGGCTGCAAGTCTGAAGTCGTTCGTTTGGTAACGAGGGCCTACTACCAATGGGTGATCGGCGTAACTATCGTGAACGATAACTTTCATATCTTTGTCTGTCGAGCCTAAAATGGCTACATGCTGAACTGGTGGTCGCACGTACATGTTGTTAAGATCTGAAACAAATGAGTTATGCGATTAGAAGCCACCAGGTTGATATTTCATGATGAATAGAGAACATGTCGAAACCTTTGCATAGCTTGGAGATTATTGTAGACCTCATGTTTTGGAAATACATTCCCGAAGGTTTGTAAATGATAAATACACCGTTAAGTGATTTATACAAGAGTCTTGCATCGTTTACGTGCTTCTGCACTTTCTGCATTGTAAAATTCATCTTGAATTTCACTTTAGCTACTTTTATCAACAATTCTTTTCGTTAACTTCACTCGAACGGCACTGCAAGAAATATTTCGCATACGTATAAATTGATACACAAATACAAATTATATGACAATGTAATAATTGAACTTCTTAATATTCTTACGTTCCACCTGGAAATATTACAACCCATTATATCATAGTATTAACAATGTATTGCATTTAAAATTGTAATAATGTGTTGTTTAGAAAATGCAACAATAAACACGGTAGCCATCTAGTAACTACACTCGCAAACTACAGTACCTCGGTCGATAACTCCTTATAAATAGGATATAGGATATCCGAGGAATTGTAACTTGATATATTTCAATAAGGTGCTGAAGCAGGGAAGACTGTAAAAATGGTCAAAAACCCATCAGTTCCAGTATCTCGCTGAAATATTCCAACTTGCACTTATCCTTCTATCTTAACACTAATGGCGCTTTCGGGCAACCGCCCTAGAGCGCACTGAGTGCGAACTTTTTCGCTTCCGATTGGCTAAAACAGGCTAAAATTCGCACTCAGTGCGCCCCAGGGCGGTTGCCCGAAAGCGCCATATACTTGCACAGACGAGGTATATGACCTCGTCTGTGATACTTGTGTTCTGGGGTAGGGTAAAAACAATCGAACAACATTTTAAGTAACATACTTTATTCTTAGATTTATTCTTAAGTTAAAGTTTATTCTTAAGTTTATTCTTAGATTTTATTCTTAAGTTTAAGAAATTCTTATAACTAGAATATTTGAAAATCGCAGCTATCGGCTCGCTTCTCACCGATTACCAGATTTCACTACGAGCAAAAAGGATAACCTCTTTGGCGCGACTTTGTGGCTATGTTCACATATATACGTGCGTGACGTTGCGAGGTGTCACGCCACCGATACTACCACATTCAATCACATTGTAGGGCATAAGTTAATAGCGTATACTTTGCAAATCGTGGCGGTCGCGTAGGTCGGTGAATTTCATTGATGTGTTCGGCGGGGCGTCAGTGATGTTGGCGCAGTGCGTTAAAATAGGCTGCTTCGTAGACCCGTGCCCTTTTAAGGTTAAACCATGATGCAGGAAAGTTAAGCTGTACATTTTTATAACGAGGACAAATTCGTGGCAATGTAAACGGCACTTGGCCCCGATACGATTTCCCCTTGTGTTATGGCTGGTGAGGGCATTACGTCAAATATATTAACGTATGATTATCACATGGTAAACGCGGAGAATGCTCAAAACACATCCAGAGAAAGACGAATAAAAGGAACAATGCCGACGAATCTTAGGTCGATGAGTAGGAGGGACTGGACCACAATCGGAGTGCTATGCTTCGTTAATCTTATTAACTACATGGACCGTTTCACGATCGCTGGTTAGTACCCTGCGTAGATTTTGTACTGGCAATGTCCGTTGTGCCCTGGTATTTCCTATCGAGGGTAAAAGGAACTCACGAGAGCTGTGTGCGATTGTTGTAGGAATCTTGACGGACATAAGAGATGAGTTTGGAATTGGGAACGACAAGACTGGGCTACTGCAGACTGCATTTATTTTAACTTATATGGTGTTCGCACCATTGTTTGGGTATTTGGGGGATCGTTATAACAGGATGCTTATAATGATTGGTGGCGTGTTCTTATGGGGTTTGACCACGTTTATTGGCTCCTATATGAAGGTAATTCTTAAGTATGCAGGTTAAAGGTAGGCTCTAACTATGCCTCGCCTCGGCTCATTTTATTCTTCCTATGCTTTTCTTATGTAATTTCACACTTTGACTCACACTGCGCCTCGCCTTGGCGCGACTCCGAGCCACAGATTCTTCCTTGAGAATATTTTGAGGAAGAGAGGTGAGGTGAGCCAAGGTTAGGCGTAATGTGAGTGGATGCAATACCACCGCTTTCGGTGTCTGCTAAAAGAGGAAGGAAGAGGTTCTTTGAGCAACTGACCTAACACGTGAATCGAGGCAAGCTCAGGTAACTTTAGGTACGGAAAACCCGAGGCAATGCGAGCCTAGATACGAGTGTGAAAAGAAGTTGCGCCAAGGCGAAGCATAGCGAGAGCCTACCTCAATTCCAGTGTCTCATTGTTTCCCTTCACCCTTTCGCTACTCTTGAGGAATGATCGCTTTCTGAACTACAGCGTTTCGGGTAACAGTAGACTTAACGTGGGAGGGCGAGCGACTAAAAATAGATCCGAGAATATTACCCGCTAATCCTTCATCGTTGTTCCAAAAAGGTTGCCTTCAAACCTAATTTTCTTAGCTACGAGGCTGCGTACATTTTGAGCTCTAGCATAGCAAAAGGGATAATGGAATACCGATGAATTTTTCTTTCCCCTTATGAGAATCATCTTATGCATGATAATGAAAATGTTTGTGTAATTGTGTATTGTATTTGTGTATAACATTATTGCAGTCATACGGAGGGTTTCTCTTATTTAGAGCTTTTGTTGGAATAGGTGAGGCTAGTTATTCCACAGTTGCTCCGACAATAATAAGCGACTTATTCGTTAAAGATGTGAGATCTAAAATGCTCGCATTATTCTACTTTGCGATACCAGTGGGAAGGTGAGCTTGAATACCATCATTAATGTAAAGCTCACTCTCGATGTACCAAATAACGCGTATGAAATGTGTATTAAATTTGTGTATTTAATTTCCAGCGGCTTAGGATACATAACAGGGGCTGAAACAGCGAAAGCTGCCGGCAATTGGCGATGGGGTCTACGCGTCACCCCTATGTTAGGCATAGTAGCAATTATTTTTTTACTTTTGTTCGTAAGAGACCCTATTAGAGGAGAGAGGGAAGGCGGAGCTCACTTAACGAGCACTGCGTGGTCAGCCGACGTGAAAGCCTTATTAAAGAAGTAAGTAAGATAGTAAACACTGTACAACTAACAAGGGAACGTCCTGAACCCGGAAATTCGAAAAATTCTGAAACTTTGTGAATATGTAGGATATTTCCTCCTGATTATATCGCAATATTTGTTTGCTGCCCAAATTCACTCTAAGGGGATGTAATTGGCCCCCGAAAATCCGGTTATTTTCCGATTTTGTATTATAACTCGTGAACTTCATCTTAATTTCATCCCTTTCGAGTGAATTTGGGGAGCAAACAAAAGTTGCGTTGTAATCAGGAGGAAATCCCCTACATATTCATAAAGTTTCAGAATTTGTTGAATTTTCGGGTTCGGGATCTTCCCTTGTATGTATTAACCGTTCTCTCCATATTTCCTTCTCCGTTCATAATTTCTCTTTACGTTCTAGTGCAAGCTTTATGCTTTCTACCATTGGATTCACATGCGTGGCGTTTGTTACTGGCGCGATGTCTTTGTGGGCTCCAACATTTTTGCAGCTAGGATTCTCATTACATCCGAACGGGAATAAAGTGAATCCAGATGAGTATGTTTTCCTTGTTTGATCTCCGACTATCTTGTACCCGCAGTCACGAAAATCATTTGCTCTTATCAGCGTTTAAAATGTTTCAGTGTTGCGTACAAATTTGGATTAATCGGAATGACATCCGGGGTAATAGGTGTACCATTGGGTTCATTCATGGCCCAAAAATTGAGAGTACGGTGGCCGCAGGCTGATCCTTTGATATGCGCCATAGGAATTTTGATTAGTGTGCCGTTATTGTTCTTTGCATGCATAACTGCCAATACAAATTCTGTTTTATGTTACACGTTAATATTCTTTGGACAGTTGTCGTTGAATTTAAATTGGTCTATCGTGGCAGACATACTGCTGGTAAGTGATTTAAAAATCTCTGCCCCTTTAGATTTGGAAATTGACCAAAGTGCATTTTTTAAAATTCTCTTATGTATGCGCAGTACGTAGTGATACCTACAAGGAGGTCTACCGCTGCAGCTTTCCAGATACTTATCGCACATGCTTTCGGAGACGCGGGAAGTCCTTATCTCATTGGTCTGGTAAATATCCATTCGCTTGATAATTCAATCATAAATTACACTTTCATTCTCGCATTTGTGCGGTTATCGAACCATATGTCCCAAGTTTCTCTGTTATCGTGTAACCAGCTCTACCGCTCGGCTTCGCCCGGAATTTAAATTCTGATATTCTGAAGAACACTTTTTTCGGTTTCTTTTTTCTTGTGAAAATAGTCACATTCATCTGGATTAGCCAGGCATATTGAGCACATTTGGTGATCTAAGAGTTTACCGGTCCGGTCGAAAGTTTTTTCTGATTGCTAACGATGTTCTGCACTCGATCGACTTCAGATATCAGAGGGGCTGAAAACGACTCTTCGTACAGAGCAGAGCTTAAACGTCCTGGTGAAAGACCCTCAAGGAGCTGAAGACACGCTCATCGAATTTCGCAGCCTGCAATACGCGTTGTTCCTCACGATGTTCGTGGAAGTCATTGGGAGCCTGTTCTTCTTCTTCACCGCGCTGCACATACAGAAGGATAAAGCGTTAGTCGATCTTAGGATCGCAGGTAAGTGATGCTACGTACAAACATTCGAAGAGAGAAAGAACCTTTGTCTTGGCATCTTATTTGCATGTTTGTATGGAAATCGTTACTAATACAGCTTGATGTTCGATATACATGTACTTGTATACAGAGGTCGGTACAAATTTCGTAATCTCCTTTTGTTCCGAGTTATCATTTGACTTGCATCCGGAGATTTTTTTTGCAAAAATAATATTGATATCGTTAGAACAATAACGTAGTATCGCATTAACACACGCAGTCGTACATTAACTACAGGATGGATTAAAAATAAATCGATGATAAATTCCCGTCCTACCGAGACAATCTCGCGAAATTTTATATTGTATGGAGGAAAACGTCGCATAATATAATGTTGTTCTTATTATGAGCTGCCATCAATTACACTGTTAATATCTAAGACTGTGAATAATTTGATTATTTTTGCACAGTGCATGAATTATTCTCAACGTTGGCGGTAAATGGATAAATTTCGGTGTCAAAAGTAAGAAGGCGTTATACCTTAATCGCTTTTAACATGTTAAGTGCCATAACGCTTGACTTGTTAAATTTCACAATCAGTCAGCTTAGATGGCTTTCCCGTAATCCTGCTCGTGTATATGAAATACATTCTCATTAAAAAAAAAGAAGAAGAATTCGTCATTAAAAAGAAGCACTTTTTCCTCTTTAGTGTATCTTGCTGCGTAAGTGTCGTCAGTATGGTGCTTAATGTGTTAAAAAATATTATTACGATTCATTAGTATCAGTAGCTAGAGACAGAGAGTACATTTCATTCATAAAAATGTTCGTCGGAACAACTACGAGAGGTCTATAGTTGAATTTTCTTTTAAAAACACAAATGCATATATGATTTTATTTCGTTGCTTCAAACAGGGATTACTTTGTGAAGCTTTAATCTTTACTTCCAGTTTACTTTTTAACAATGTGCTGTTATTATATCTGTGTTCCTATTTTATAACGTAACGTTAAAAGTGAAACTTGAATAGGACACATGAACCCTATTTAAAAACGTTAAATCTCGTACACAGTGTATTATTTGGCATAGTGTTTTACATGGCCCGATGGGGAATGTACGTTGAGTTAATGTTGTGTAATATGCGAACATCTTTCTTGCAGACACATATCTAGATACTAAGAATAATGGGCAAGCTGAATCAACGCATTTATAAATCGCATCACTGGGCCTTCCCTGATAGTACGCTGTATACCCGGTATATAATTTATTTTCATGATTTCATCATTCTTTTTTTTCATTTAATACGATAATCAGTTTAATGTTCCCCCTTTGAACATTATTTCGAGATTTCGAAGTAATAATTGTTGAAAATATTTAACTATTAACAATTGAGCCAACATTATGAAATCAAATCATAAAGGTGAAGTGTAATTTAAATTAACTAACAGTCTCCTCAGAGTCCGGATCCATTTCATACTTTGAAAAGCCCTTTTTCCTATTATTTTTCGAGTACTGTAGTTTGTAGGGGGATATCAATGATTAATGGGATATTGACATTTTTTTACTTTTAATCTGTAAACCGAGCGCTTGTCGATAACGTTTAAAACAATTAGTAAATATGAAATAATTAAATTGATTATCGGGTAAATATTTGTTTTTCATTTATATTGATTTGTGTAAATCGTATTTCTTTTATATTCTCCGTTTTCTTCTGCTTAATTTTATTCCAATGAAGACTACACCCTTAACTATCCATTTTACCTTGGTTTTATTACTGGTCCCCTCGGTCTCTTTTAAAACTGAAGAGATTCAAGAATAGTGTTGATATTCCATTGGGAGGATATTTATGGTTTATTAATTGGGTGCATTGAAATATCGTGCAAACACGTGTGAGTGCAGTATCGTAGCTCGTGCCATATATTTATACTTCGTCTTGGATAAAAATTGATGAAGCTTGCCTACTAAAACGATATTCTTCAACATAGACATAGCATAAAAATGTCTTGTTGTTCTTGCACGGTAATTAGTTGCATGTAAGGTGCCACAGGCAATAATATCTATTTAATACTAACACCTGTTACCATTTTATTTCACCTTTCTGTTACTTATCATACAATTCTTACAATTTGGATGCATCAGTCCACGAATAAAAATTACTTTCAGTTGATTTATTTACGTTACTTGGCAGTACTAAACTAGAATGCAACAGAACAGTTTAAAAGAGATTTCAATTTAATGACTTTACACGACGACATTCCTGGGATGATGGTATTGCTAATGGAATCATTCCATCTTAATCATTTATTATATAATACGATATTAATATTATCAGAAGTAAATTTCTCTCTTTTGGAGAATTAAATTTTGCAGAAATAAGATAGTAGCGTTAGTTTTAAATACATTTGGGTCATAATTGGGGGTGGGTTCGAATATAATTGTTAAATTCTCGAAACTCGGATTCGAAACTCTCGAAAGTTGAAGCGCTGATTCTGTTTTGTAAGTGGAATATCTTGCTGCGAGAGCTGAAGTGAACAAAATTTCTGCACAAATCTCTATTGATCATAGTTAAAAAGGATACAAACAAAAATATAACAATATACAAATTCCCAAGGCACTCATGGATTTTATATTTTTTCTAATCTGGGTTTCGAGAAACCCATTCCTAGTCATAATGTATATTATATATAAAGCTGTAATTGTCTAAAACAAAATGTTGCACATCTTTCTCCACGTGGAGTAGACTAAGCAATCTATTATCGCATACTCACGAAGATATTTTGTTTTAGGTGGGACTATATCGGATTCAGTGTGCATATGTGCTGATGAAGTTGAAAACGAGTCGCAAGATAATGTGCACAAACCGTGATTGGAGATTTCTCAAGTATTTCTCGACTATCAATCGCTAGAAGTAAATTACGGAGTCCAATGTAATGGAGCGCAGTTCTGCCACGGAAGCATATGGTGTGGATAGGTTTACGATGGTTCGCAATATGTAATGTATCGTCGACGGGAAGATAAAATGTTTTGGATACAGAACGTACACGGCGGAGGAAGGTTTGGAAAGTTTCGGTAGTTCGTAATCCCCTCGGGGAGGTAGTTCTGTTAATAATGTACAGAATGTATTAAGCTTGGTGGGGAGTATATTTAGCTAAACTAAAGTTACTTAATAAGCGTCTGTATTATAGCAATCTTGCATATTATATTTTTGTAGTAGATTTCTTCTAACGAAGATACGTTATCCTTGCGTGGTATGTAAAATAAACATTTCTCGAATACGTCCTGTAACAACATAGAAACTTTGTTATTAAACGCTTTGGTACTTACAAAATTTCTAATTATATCTTTATTGACGCTCACAGCTGCTCGTACTATACGCGCGTATGCGTAACGTAATTTACGTGCCTTCTGTTTCTAGAAAGATAGTGTATCGTCTCTTTTTATTTGCAAGCATAACCAGCCTTCGAAAAGCAAACATAGAAAGTAAAACAATGAAATTAACTTAGATCTTAGTGGAATGGAAAATTAATGAAAATGGTAAATGGTAATAAAGTTAATTTTGTATCTAGACATTTTTTGCGCAAGTCATCGAAATCGGGGAAATATTAATCTGCAATTAAAAAAAAAGAAAAAAAATACATTTATTATAAAACTTTTATTTATTTTCAGTGCATGCGTGATTTTCAGTAGGTAACTTTCCTCTTGAACATTTTATTAAAGCAGTTTTACATTTGCATGCACAACAAGTTAATTTAGTCACCCAAACCCTCTTCAGTATTACTACCGATTCCGATAACAGCAAGAAACGTTCATTTCCAATTATTTATTTGCATTAAATTGATTCCTAGCTCCTCCAATTAACCAAACTATATCCAAGCAGTATGGCTGGCAATTTTCAAGCGAATCATTCTCTTAAAACAAATATCCTTAAAGAAGCAGAATAATTATATCCCAAAAAAAAAAAGAATTACATCATGTTCCTTTAGAACGATTCTTTAAAGTCGAAATCCATTGTTCCGCGACACCGAGATTGCGTTGACAGTGTTAATATTTGACAAAGATAAGTCGCTCGTCGGGAGGTGTCTCAATGCAAAAGCGTACGTAAATAGCGCGCCGTACGCCGTAACAAGAAGATCGTGTCTCGCGCCTCGAAACCTTGGGAAAGAAAAAAATCACGACCCATTAAATTAATCCCTCCAGTTTCAATGTTAGATCGAAGCGATACCATGTATCGATAACTGCGGGACCACGTGACGCCCTCGACATTCCATAACCGCCGGAGAGGAATTCGGCAATGAGGGGCTACTTATTACGGCGCCACTGTCGGCAGCGTGTTCGGGGAATTTGAAAGTGTAACGGCGCCAGTTTACACGCCCTCAGTCGTGCGTATCGTTTTGAGCCAGGTGCATCGCGGCATTTCGCCATAAACGAGGCGTGTTTGGATATCACCATGCGCCCGGTTGCCGCGAAATTCTAAATAAAGATCAAAGGTCGCGGAAGCTCCGGGAAAGCGCGGTGCAGCCTGGTATCGCGCGAGTCGACCACTTGTGTACGAGCGTGCGCGGCGAGGGACGCGGGCGAAGCTGATTGGCAGATTACGCGTTTTATGACCGACGCGAATAGGAGTCGGTCAATCTAGATCGGCAATTTTCAAATTTTGCCGGCGGCTGGTAGCTTCAGTGGAAACTGGGTACGGGCAGCGCAAGGGTCGCGGCGATTTCATCGTCTCGTCGATTTCACCGGAAGTACCGCGAGATTGCTCGACGCCCGTTAGCGGCGTAAACGGCGGTTAGAAGCCTTCGTAGAATATATCGTCGCGGGACGTGCGACGCTTCGATGCGGAGGCACGTCGTTCGCAAGGTGAGACATTAGTATCCATTTCTTACGCCATTTAGAATTTCTTCCGCAAAGATACGTGTAGTGTGGTCCAGTGGCGCTCGGTACATTCGATTTCAGTTAATACCGGTTAACCTAATAATCTCTCCAATGTACGTGGAAGCAGCTATTAGAGACGGGTAGGTTTACAAGACTTGACAGATTAGAGAAATATTTTTAAAAGGTGCTCGATTCTTTGGTATACGGTTTTAAATTTCTGTTAATGGTGATTTGTACAACGGACGTGCTCGAACGATTCTCGAATGTTTTCGAGCACGAACGGAAGGTTATGTATATAGCTATGTGAAACGAGGAATTTCGTTGGTTGAAGGAACATGAAACGTTGAATTATAGGAATACTCTTGCTGAACACTATTAATCACTTTAGCGTATTGTTGGTGCTCGCAGTGTTTACAGAAATACTGGTGACAGTAAACTAGATGTTAAGCTCCGTTATATCACAGCCGTGATCCATAGAATATCGATGGCACTTGCGCGTTGCATTTATCGGCGACTTCTTTAAGATTCCACCTCATTACACTCAGAAAGCGAGGCAGACCTCGCGGCTGCATAAATCGAGGGTCCTGGAACGAAGATCGCTCTGCGAATTGCTTTCGCGCGAACTGTGGACGATCGTTAATTCAATGTCGTCGCCTGTCTCGCTCGATGGCGAAGAATTCGGCTGGAAATGGTACTTTTCAACCGTTCCTCGCGGATCTAACAATTCCAACGGTTTAGCCTCCCGCGAGGAAATGGGATTCAAATTACATTGAAGAACGCGTGGGCGAATAGGAGACGATTCCGAATAGGCTATTTCTAAAAGGTTTCGGTTTCATGCCACTCGCACCTCTCTCAAATAAAATCCAGAATATCATTCGTTTTTCTTCTCACTCGAGTCTGTTGCGGAAATGGGAGGAACATGCAGTTCATCGAATTATTCAACTCTATTTGAAAATTACCTAGATAAAATACTCGTTATTTTCGACTGGAGCACAGATGTGCGCCGCTGTGCCCGTTGTGTACAATGGAATAGATAACGCGAGCTGGGTGTAATCAATCAGACGGAACACTCCAGAAGAGTAGCATGATTGTTTCGGCTCCACCCTAGTAGTTGAGGGTCACCAATTTGAACAATTGAGTCTGTGGAGCAGGCATACAATGCAATACTAACACAACACACGCATGAAAATAGTAAATTGAGGTATGCATTAGAGTTCTAGCCTCGTATTTGTTGATGGTAACGAGCTTCCACGAGCTCTACAGCGTCTACAATTTATTTATTACTCTCATTTAAGCAACTCTTCTCTCTCTTTACACATCACTCTAACTTCGCGTAGATGGCTGCTGTACTTGACCCTCTAGGATGCAGGGTCCATTTTGACCCACCCTCAGTATCAAAATTATTACCTGCCACTAGCGTCACTTTTTTTTAGGAGATAAGGATTTTTAGATCGTTACAAGATCAGATTCTAAGGCATTTTGGCTCGCGCCGAATGTAGTTACTGATTGATTTCCGCTGATGTTGTATGCCGTGGCAGCTCGCCCTTAATTCTAGAGCAACACTTGGCGAGGCACTCGACGCGGGAGAACGGTCGATCTGCTTTTTTATCGCCAGTCTTAAAGAGTCCGCCTACTATCTCGTTTAAACCTTATTCCCTCTTCGCCATTGACGTAGACAGTAAACCATTTCTAGGTCGACGAAGCTCGAGAGCCCTTTCACGCGTAATATCAGACCTCCTCCTCACCTGCTTCACGCTGTTTATCTTACGAATCTTTAACGATCCTCCGCGTAAACGCCCGGCCGGCTCTTTTTCTTCCTCGGTGCAACCTGTCGCGCCATACCGCCGGCTATACTACTGAAATTCAGGGTAATCGTTACTAATGCCTGCGGTATAATCGTTATTAATACCCTCAGCGCATAGTTGGACGGTTGTTAATGTGCAGGAGTACCTAATAACTTGCGGTACGTACAATTTATTTTTCGTGGAAATTCGGGATGGTTCTAATTGAGGAGTGATTTAAGGGGTTATACCTGGTCAGGCGGCCGAAAAGAGTCGAATGTTTGAGAATTTATTTTGAAACAACGGAAGCATATATTTTTGCACAACTTTTTGCATTTGAAAGAGCAACATTTAAAGAACATTTAGTAATTTTTTCGTATAGAAATATTTACGTCTATAATGAAGTAACAACCGACATCCAAGAAGCTTTTTTAAAATTCCTGATTTTTATTCCCAGCGGAACTCGGAGCTTCGATATCTTATAGTTTCTTCAGCTCCTCTAACACTCCATTCTGCGACTATTAAAACTTCCGCAGTGTCTACTTCCCTGCAGCTTTATTTATTTTTCCCGTTACCTTATCGTCTTTGACATCGATCCTCCATCCCTTACAGAACTTTAGAATTTAATTTCAATTAGAGCCACCCAGCAGCGAGTATCGAAGCTAACTCGCCTCGAGAAAGTCCAATTTAATTCCCCGCTTGCCCTGCAAGTAGACGAAAACGTCTCTGCACCGTTCCACGATGATCGGCTGGATGAACGAGTCGAGTTTTGAGACACGTTCTCCGCGATCGTTGTAGCTGCCTCGAAGGAGGCTCCGTCGTTCTTCGACTAAAGCCGGAACGAGCAGGCGGAAATCGTAAACGCGAGGCCGATCCGCTCGAGATTTATGGCCGACGATGGGACTGCCTTTATTATAAGACAAGGTATAGATAAGAACGAGGGACGTAGGAAGATGAACGATGAGCTCCATGGGACTGTTGGCTGGAATCCAAGAGCAGAAGTATTTTTCAAACGCGATGGCGAAACCTTCTTGCCCTGCGAGCACGAGCCAACAGAAGCTCCGTGTATAAAAGAAGGTCCACAATTCGATCTGTCGCACAGATATTGGCTGCTAACCCAGCTGCAGCCTTCTGCGTTTAACATAATATCGAAGAAGGAGAGAGACACATAGTGGCAACAACTTTTTTCAAATCTCTATCAAAGTTAGTCTGCAAAGAAATGAAATTACGACTGAGTTGAGAAAGCCTCGAGGGACTCGGTGAGGCTGAAGAAGCGGGAGATCGCGATTGGTTAGAAAAAAGCCCGGGGGACGCGGTTGGTTCAAGGTTTCCTATGGGAAAAAGTTTGTAAGTCGTTCCCCCTACATAAGTCGCTTACACTGCATGGTGGCGGGCTCGATAGAGCGGAGCTTCATGGGTGGAGGAGGGTACGGCGAGCAACAAGCGCGAGGCGCCCAGCTTTCGACGGAAATAGAATTTGCGAGATCGTGCACTTTGATGCGTTTCGTTTGTTTGTAAAGCCAGCCTGTGGCGGGATGTCTGGTACGGAGTGTAGCTGAATTTCAATCGATTGTTTTGGATTGGGTGAAGGTGTTTCTGAGAAGGGTGATATTCGGAGGAACGTGCGCGTGTAAGTCACTGGGTAGAGGCATAAGTGGATTGGAAAAGAGTAGAAGAAGGTAGTCTTTTTATTTTAATTTAAAGAAGATAGTAATTTCTCATGTAATTTTCTTTCCTATCCCATCCCCTAAAAGTCTGTAATTGAGGACCTTGCAGCGAGAGGGATGCAGCTCCAGCTTTATAAAATTATTGCTTTGACATTAAAAAGAGAACACTAATTGAGCAAACAATTGCAAGTTTAGAATTTTGTAAATTCAAAGAATCTTAGCTTGCGAGGTGAATCTTCTTCGAGATCCTTTCTTCCTCTTACCAATTTAAACAGAATTAAACCGAAGAGCGCTTGCAGCTGAATTCAAGTAAGGCTGATGAATAATTTCTAGAAAATTGTTGGGTAAATCGCGCACCTAATGCTTAATTGGCACGAGATAATTATTATCTACCTTGTCGTTAAATTCTCAAGTTACATCCCGCCATTGAGCTCCCGCTCCCAGCAAGCCCGACGATTAAAGATACTGTAACACCCCTGGTTTAAGTTAAACTCCCTTCGAAGCCGCGACTTCTTCGTAGGAACAAGGATCCCCGCATTGTTGTTCCTTTGCAGCGCATAACGAGTGGCGTCGTTAAACATCGTACGTTAATAAAGTGAAGCGTGCCCTTGTTCACCGTAATACGAGATGCAGCGAAGCTGAACGGAGGGACGGCGAAGCCACCCTCTAACAGCTACGAGAGAAAAAGAGGGAGCTGGTAGACGGTGGAGGAGCAAGGTGGATTAATGAATTCAATTACGCTCGTGCCGCGGGGTGTTTTGCTCCCAAAGATAGGTGTGTCGGCTTGATGGTGTTCGACCAGAAATTAATTAGATACCGTAACTTGATAATCAAGAGACAGAGACGTCCTTTCGCGGCGAGTTTTCCGAATGGCGAGACAATATTGTACGCCCGCTCGACAGATGCTTCCCCTTTCTCTGCTCTCTCCCGTAATTTCGTTAATTTTCCCGGTCATCGATTTGATCGGGGGCCAGTGCCACAGAGTAACTTGACAATTACGACGGCGGAGTGTCTTCTTTATCAGTTAGGCGTCGTTCAAACGACGAAATGAAATTGCTCGCTCGAGTAGAATGTTCTCAGCTTCAGACTTTACTGTCTGCTTGGTAACGAGCAGCTACTCATTAGAGATAAAACGGAATTCTGTATCTTGAACTTTTTTTATAAAATGGTAGCATAAATGTTTGCCCGAGCTCCGAGGATTCCTCGATACTTGACTATCTTTTTATTGCTCGATTTGTCTACTACTTTAGGAGAATGTAAACATTTCTTTGAGGGAGCTATCGAAGAATGAAAATTCACCATTTATAACAACTCATTCATTTTTAACGATCACGGAGGAACGATCAAGGAAGAAGCTTTGTAAAAAGAAAAGAAACCTGGAGTTTATTGGTTAAGTAAATTTTTATAATCACCTAATGAATTTTTTGAATTTGCTTTAAAAATATTTTTATCCCTCCAACTCGGCTCCCCGCAAGATTAAATCCCACTGTTTTTATTTTTTTATCATTCTTTATCCGTGATTTCGAAGAATTATTCAAAGCTCTTGAAGTTTTCTCCGTCCGGTTCAAATGCAGCGATATAAAAGTGTTTGCACAGCTTCCACAGCTGTGTTCAATAATAATGCTACATGTAGTTGCCTAAATAAGTTTCGTCACAGTTTCCGGTCTATACTTTCATGTTTCCATAGCAATGGTATTTTACTTTGAACAGAATTCTATTACAAAGAATTGGGAGTCTGTTGAATTAAAATGTTCCACACAAAAGACACTGTTAGTTTTTAGAAATATTCGTAAATAATTTTGGCGCTGTCCCCGTCCATTTTCTGTTACACATCTTGCAACCCTTTGTGCCCCATCGCGGAGGAAATACTCGATATTGAATGTGAGAAAGGGAGAAGTTGGAGGAACAATTTGGGAAAGAGTGCTCGCGTTCTCGGAGGAACAATTTCCCCGAAGGTGAAACATAAACAAGGTTACAGCACGGTCCTCCTGGAATATAGACAATTCAGACTGTTTGCGAATTCTGGGTCAATTTCACCGTTTAAATAACTGGACATGATGGAACGGAAATTACGTGGGAATCAATATTCTGGCTTTCATTTTGCCCTCGCCTTTCAACTGTAACCTGTTGCAATCGTTCAAATATTTTCTCAATCTCCAACCAAAAGAGAGAAATGAAAATAACGGGAGTAAAAAAGCACACTGCTCAAGCACGCATTAATTAAATAACGAAATCGTAGCGTCTATAAACATTTCTCTAAAAATTTAAACAATTCCTTTGACGTTTTGCACACCTCCGCTTTAAGCAATAATTAGTTTTAATCATTTATACCTGACCTCCTTTCGGTAAAGCAAACTTTCATTCTAATAGCAAATAAACAATAACCTGTTGTACATGAAATTGGTGAAATCAAATAAGATATCTGTGTCGAAATAAGGTGATATGTCCTCCTAGCAATTATCCTAGTAGTTCTACTAGTTCCTCTAGCAGCTCCCCTAGTTGGAACTTTAGGCTGCTCGTTGTTTGTCGTCACGGAGTTGTTCGCAGCTGGAGATATCGCCTGGGATTTGTCTGGCAGGACTTAAAGAACACATTGTCAAAGTTGGGGTGGCGACAAATTATTTGGTTGAGCCTCACAAACCAGCGGGGATAACTTACCTCAGCCTTCGCGTAATCCCTTTGAAACAGAGTACAGATTAAATACCCGAAGCCAGCAGCTCTCGTGGATCTCGATTCCGAGCTGATCCAGCAGCTGTTACGATCTACACGAACTTTGATCCCTTTGAGAGTCCACCAAGAGACGTTTCCTCGTCTTCTAAAGCTCCCACATTGGACATAAAACTGGCCATGATATTCCTGAATTTTATTGTCCAATTTTTGTAACAACTCCGGGTGTCCATCGTGCATCGCTTGGCTGTTAGCTTTATTACCCCAGCTTTGCTTTGGTTATTATAGAACGAGTAAATAAATGCACGTTCGCGTGAGGGCACTCTATAGATACCAGATTTATTTATCGCTCGTGCAATCTTCATTGTCCATGCAAATATTGGGGATTGATGGGAAGAGGGGAAATCGAGAAGTGTTTAAATATTCCAAAAGGGTAATTTTATTAAATCACCGAGCAAAATAACGGACGCAGCTTGGATATAAAATATTCCAGATTTGTTTTTACGATTTTGTGAAAAATATTTCTATACTTCCAGTTCAATTTCGTCTGCATCGATTCATTGAAATTTGTTGACGCAAACATATTTAAATATCGAAAAGGCCTTTTAGTATGTGTATTAGGGAGGTGTGAAAATAGGGTGGGCATATTTAGAGACTTACTGTTGTCACAGAAATAGAGAATAAATGTTCAATTAACATAGGATCGAGAATTAACCCTGATGGAGATATATAGACTGTTTTAAATCCATTTTTGCAAGTCGTAAACAACCTACATTAGTTTTTCGTTGGAGGGATATAGAAGAATGGCAATTTACCAGTAGAATTACCCATTACTTAATTTAAAAAATTGACTACTATTGTTATTTATTTGATTTGATTAAAAAGTCGAAATAAAAGTCTAATTTGATTTGGAAATATTTTCTTCTTTTTTCTGTAGTTTAGGGAGTGCCATGCGTCTGTATATTCTTCGGTTTTTCCATCTCATGCTGCCTTATATATTCGAAGAGATTAACTTTTCAACTTTCAGCATGGGCAGACTGTAAACTCTATTTCCAAACGATCCCTCGAAACGGAAACCTTTTCGCAGCCAATAGGAGTGCCCCCCAGGGTTTATCGTCAATCTTAATCCGTAACATCTTGGACTTTAGCTGTTCGTCACGCAACCCTTTTTAATTCCCCATTAACACCGTCTGAGCTTCGTCTTTCTTATATCACGACACTACACGGGAACCAGTATAATTCCACGTGGCCGTAAAATGAAGAAATCGGGACGAAAGATGCCCATCACTTTCCCATCAAGATTCCCAACAATCAAATCCATGGTTTATCTACTCGACACGATTTAATCGATTCCCGAATTCACTGCTGAATGCAAATAAACGATGTAACAAAAATGACCAACCGGAATAAACGTTTATTCCCGAAATGTTGATTTATTTTAACGAATTTAGTTCTATTTAATCGAATTAATTATATCGAATCTGTGAATCGTCCTATAAAAATTAAATTATGAAAAATGAATTTCAAACCCCTCACAGAACTATCTATTCCACCCCTCCCAAATTTAAGCACTGTAAACTGAATCCACGGGGAAGCTTCCTTTGCTCCTTTCACTTCCTTCTGAAGAACCTTGTAACTCACGAGGAACACGTTGTTCCACTTGCCATAATTTTAGTCTCGCCCGTTGCTGCGAACTGGGATCGCGGTTCCACCCTCGGGAAGCAGTAAGCACTCGTCTTCCCGTCGATCCCGGCGATAATTCACCGTGTCAGGGGCGAACAAGGGCGAGCCGAAGCGCGGCGGGGGAGGAAAAGCGTGGACGAGGGGCGGCGCGATTTTTACGCCGGAGTTTAAAGTCGATGGTGGAATCGCTCTATAAATTTTTCAATCATGTCGAGCGTCGCACTTTGTTTTCGTCGGAGGCGAGAAATAACAGAGTAAACGAGGCGGCACTGCAATGTCCCTGGACGACGATGGCTGCGTGTACACGTCCGTGGATATTGCGCGGGGGGGTGCGTTTGAAAAGCGTTCGCTGGATGATTGCTTAGAGATTGGGAATAGAGTTTCAATCTCTGAAATTTGAAACTTTCACCAGAGCAACGGAATTCCTCGCATTATCATTGAAGCAAGGACATACAGCCTGACTAATTAATTCTACGTTCGAACTTCTCAAAGAAGTGTTGATACAATTCTACGATACAATTATTTCTCATAGAATTCTCTTGATTCAATCCCCGTCCACAGTTTAAACTTTCATTAAAATTCTTTCAATGATTATACAAATGTATTTAAACAATAAAATCCATTTTTTCTTTTTACTACTATTGAGTTACTTTAGCCGTGGTTACTCCTTTTTCTTTGGGGGATGCCAGGGCCCCTTGGCCCCCCATTAGAAGCGCCACTGTACCCTTGTAAATCGCGGAGTCAAGGATTCTACGACACGATATCGAAAGTTCTTCACGAGTGTTCAATGAAGTTAGGATCCCACGCAAAGTGATGTCTGCATTATGCATACCAGATACATTAGAGAAGTTTTTCCTATCTGTACTCCGCGACAGGGAGGTGGGGCTCTGTCAGGGAAATTTCTGCAAAACTCGAAGTCCGCTTCATGCACGCGCGGAGACTCGCAATCTTCGTTCACGTCCTCCCATACAGATGGACCGTTTCGATTTCAGGTGGCCACGAAATTCGCATGAGCGTGCATCGAGGCTGCGGCAGAGGAGCAGAGCGGAGGCTGGGGGGCGCAGAGACCGAAGGATCGAGTGCCAGAGGGGGAGGGTAGGTTACAGCCGTTGGAGTGTCCCTCTTGCGATGTTATGAGGAATATTGCTCGCGAGGAACGGGCACGGGTATAAACTCGATAGCGTATCTGCCTTTTATACCCCGGCAATTCGAAAAGTATTGCGGCAAAAAGGTCGACGACGATCCGCGAGGAGCCACGCCGCTGTGACCGAGGAGGACAGGGATGTTTCATTAGCCGGTGGGTCCCGTTCAAAGCGAAGGAGACGTGGCATTAAAACACCAATCAAACGTGAGGGGCTGGGTAAACTTGGGAAAATAGTGGAGGGAATGTGGAAGCGGGGTGCATGGTACAGCCGAGGGGACAGCGAATGAATAAAACATAAGAGCGGAGGCAAAGTTGGCGACAAGTGTCCACCTCTCAATGAAACTAGGAAAAGGATAAGAAGATTACATCAAAAGGATCGCTCATTTATAAAAAGAAAGTATCTACAAGGTATAAAACACGTAAAGTTACAGTCAAGAAAATGATAAGAAAAGACCCGACCTCGTCAAGTACCTTTTCGACCCCCTCAGGCCCTTTCGAGCGATCGCTGTTGCCAGGGAAAACTTGGCAACCAGAGCCAAAACTTTCACTGCTTCCCTAAAAACACGTCGCAGCCAACAAGCGGTTGGAAGTCCCTCGTGAGTGCACGGCAACGCCGGTAAAGCTGTTCCTAACTAGGAAACGGAGACGAAGCAGCACAGGGAGGCAGGGAACCGTCGGCGTGGACAGTGGGATCAGCAGGGGCGAGGAGAACGTGGCAGAGAAGAGAGGATGGTGGCGCATGCTCCTCCTAGTTGTGCACGCACCGTAGGCCAGGCAGTTGCCCTCGTCGGCTGCAGGTACAGGCGAAAATCCATATCGGAGCGGTGTGCCGTCTCCTGCGGCCGTTGACAGCCTCCACCAGGAGGCCAGGACAGCGTCACGCAGCTTCCTCGCGGCCAACGCGCCGGTCCTCTGGACGCCTCGCCGCGAGTTGGAGCACGTGCAGCCGGCAGTCGCGTGTCACTGCTCGCCGGTAGCCGGTCAAGCCGCGAGAAACGATCGGAGGAAAGACGGACCCCTTTCGTTTCGCGTTCTACAAATGCGACTAGCAGTAGCTAGGCGGACGTCCGCGGTGAAGCAGACACTAGTTGCTAGTTACTGGCAACGCGAGGGTAGGATCAAGGGAAACTGTACACCCGAAGCCTGGAAGAAGTGATCCTATACGCGGAAAGGCGTGCTCCGAGGATAACAAAACTCCAGCGTATGATTCTGCTGGGGATGATGGTCCGGGATGTGGCGAACCGGGAGAGCGTTGCTGAAGGGCTGCTAGTATTTCTGGTGCTTGGGTGCGAGCAGAGCGGGGCGAAGAGATCGTAACAGGAATTATATCTGCGGAGAGGGTTTCGCCGTTGGAATTCATGGATCCGTGGAAAGCGCGTTACCGGGGAATAGTTGGGGATAGTGGTTCTCGAAATTCACTCCGCGAGCAGCGACAGGAGCGGCTGGGGGCTCGCGGGTAATCGAGTACCACCCGGCTGGAAAGAAGTTGGCCGAGGAAAGGCTTAGGGGGATTCGCGCCGAGTTAACATATAGATGAATCGCGAGGCGGGGACCCGGGGAAGTTTTCAAACTCGTTTGCGAGACTATTAAGCGCTGATTATAAGGGGCCTTGGGCGAGAGCAGCGAGCGATAATCTTCTGTCTAAGAACTATCAATTTCAGGAGGCGGGTGGACAGTCGGGAGGTGCGCGCCAGAAGTTCGGGGAAGTTTGGAGGCGCGGTTCCTTGCCGATGCCGTCAGGTCGCGGCGCGGCTGGAGTCGACGGGTCCCCCTTGTCCGTCGCTTCCGAGAACAGTTTCTGACGACGCTGGTTTAGCGGACAATAGATGGAACACCTGTTAGGGAAGTCCTGCAACTTGGATTATTAGTCCCCGAAGTGATAGATATCCCCGGGCCGGCAGCTCCGGCAACGCTGCGGCAGAGGCTGAAGGTCCTTCGACGGGGAGGAAAGAGAATTCGCGGGGAGTCGGCGAGCAGCTCGCACGACGCATTAACGGTATTGTTCTCCGAAGTAATATCGCGTTAATGAGAAGCTTCCCAATGGAGGGATTAAACGCTCGCAGTAAAAGGAACTTCGCAGCGTGCTGAGTCAATTTTGCCCGTTACTGGAAACCGCGCAATTGTCTCCCTGCAAATCCGGGGGAGGATTGAGGAGATATCGAGGCCTGGATCAAAGAGCAGTTCTGCGGTACACGAACCCCCCAGGCAACATTCAATGAACCCGGCGAGTAATATCGATTCGAAAACGACCCAGGGGACTTGCTTCTATTTTAAATGGAATCGACGTTGCTGGTTCTGTAAGAAGCTGCATCGCGCGGGCGGGTGAAGAGGATCGGGTAGGCGGGAATTTGAGGAGCTGAAGAAGTATGCGCGAGGATTAAACATTCCGTGGGATCCTTACGTTGATATCCTTGCCTTCGCGGCATATTCCTGGATCCTCGAGGATTAACCAACCCCCTCTTTTAATGGCAACGGGCCTCAAGGCATCGCCAGCATTGCAGGAGGAATCCCTTGGACGGCTATCTTCTTCTCGCGAGGAACACGGCGGGAATAATAGCGTGTTGGGAATGGTGGAAGAATCGAGGTCGATTGATATTAGGGACGTGACCTTGCAGAACTACGCGGAGAGAATATAATCCTTTCGATCGACTTCGCTGATCCCACCCCCGTGGACGTGTATTCAAGTTCGTGGAGCGATCGAGATATAGGGATCGTTATACTCGCTTGGCACGGAGGCTTGGATGCGTGGGGGCGATGATTGATGCCGCTGCGGAGGAATTTGGAAGGAGGCGGTTGTTTTGATTATCTTGTTCGACATTGTTCGCCGGCGCGGCGAAAGTGAACGAACTAGCCGCGGGCAAGGGCAGTGTTTACCTTGCGCGAGGGCACCGCTCGCCTCAGTCGGACATGGCCAGGCAACCGAGCAACGAGACCGTCCTCGATGCCGCCGGTAATTACGTGCTGAACGCTTTGAACTACATCAACAAGTTGAACGAATCGCTGAACCCCGAGGCGATCAAGTGTCTGGAGGTGAAACACCAGGAGGAGCTGGAGTGGCTATCCCTTGGGAGGCGGTTGGAGGAGCAGGCGGGATGCGAGATTGACTGGGACTCCTTGTTGTGCTGGCCCAGGACACCCCCGGGAACGACGGCCACGCTGCCCTGCCTCGAGGAGCTGAATGGTATCCGGTACGACAGCACGCGTGAGTGTAATGTTTATACGTGATAATAGCTGTAATGATATTTGAGGCATTTGATGGAAAAAGGGCACATAGGCCTATGTGCCCATTTTCTATAAAATGCCTCAATTACGAGTTTCGGGCATAGTCGGTTGGATATTGGGGCATTGGGATTTAAGGCAATTAGATATCGGGGTAGTCGGGTATTAGGGTCATTTAGATATTACAATATTTGTCATTTGGACCTTGGATATTTAAATGTTACAGGCATTTGGATCGTAGGATATTTAAGTATTGGAGTTATTTAGATTTTACAATTTTTAAATATTACAGTGTTTTAGATTTTACAATATTTCAATAGTAAGGCACCTAAAATCCTAAATAGTCATTTAAACATTACAGTTACATAATAACGTAGATATAACTATTAATATTCAACAGCATCTTTGGTTTGATTTGTAAATATACCCGAAATATCAGTCGCGACTCGATTTCATTCGCGTTCATTAAATGCAATTATCTGAAACCGTTCGCCATGGAATTTCCCCGTGCAACGCGAAGAAAAATTTGCATAGGTATCGATGGTAATTACGGTAAGGAGATGATTGCGTATTACCAAGGATTTGGTATTCCCTCTGTACGAAGTTTGACGGTTCAATTCCTTAAAGCTGAATCGGCTGGAAAGCGAGGGAAGATTGGTTAGAAGAGATTGGGCTCGTAAGATTTAAAGGGGAGAGGTTCGAGGATCCTCTTATAGACTCTCCATTCTCAAATGTTGATCAGATTGCTGGAAGATTATCGTTTTAATCTGACAGTTAACTTTGCTCCAACGATTCTATATAAATTACGATAGAAATATTAACTGCAAGTCCTTCCAACTGCGACTTTGTTCGCGCGCTGTTTTCAAGTCTGTGGCTGATGTTATTAAAGCAAAGGGCGACTTGAAAGTAGAGATAAAAATGCCTGAATGGTTGAGGTTGCCTTGAAACAGAAGTCGTACGCGGACTTCAAACAACGAGCTTCGGTCATAATTCATATATGTATCGAAATTAATCGAAGCAGTAAGTAGCAGCTATGCTTGTTCGTTGTCCTTCAAACGGGAAAAAAATTGAAAGCCTTATCTGTGTGAAATTTTTGTCGAGCTTCTGGCCAGTATGCTTTATCTGGAATCGTGTGATTTCATCTGTCCACTCTGCTGTGAAATTGAAAAGCACGCGACTGCGAGGACCGTGGACGTTTTCGACGAATAGCGACTCTACGTGAACAAATATCGTTTGTAAACAAATTTGGCGTTAGGAATTTTTTTTATTTTTATGGAAATCCAAGATCGAAATTGGAATCTTAGAGATTAGGAAAATTGAATTAAAAATAGTTAACTTTGATGTTTTTGACGAATGGTATCGTTTATAGTGATTACTACAGCTGGTAGTAATTATTTAATCGTCTTCAATATATTTTCAAAGTGGGGTTTCAAATTGGAGAGTATTTATATAATAGTTTCTTATTGATCGATCATCTATACGAATCTGCAGAACTGGCTTTAAGTAACAATGGACATCGCATAACTCGGGGAATAATGGAAATGGAGCACCAGCGTCCATATTCGAATTATTTTTAAATCTTGAATGCTATGCACCTTTACAAAAATGCAATATTGGTAGATCTGTAAGTTTCTAGTTCAGAGAAGAAATTCCTCTTTTTTAATGCACATAATTCCAACAATCTCCTGCTCTCAGTACTCAATTTTTGAAATTCTTAGTCCTCAGTTCTCTTTTTTCGATACATAATTTAAAATTGTTATCTTTCCAAGTGTTCTAAGCACTTGTAACGCAGTCTGTGCCTTCAGAATTTTCAGGATTCTCAGAATTTCCAATATCCTCAGAATTTTCAGTGTTCTCAGAATTTTTACTACATCCCAAACTTATACTCTCAGTTCCCTCCGTTTCAACTGCTATAGCATTCTCCACTCTCTCTATTTTCATACCTCCTCTAGTACTCTCAATATTCTCACTTAGCCAGCGCCCTCGGCTCTATTACTCGATTCATAACCATCTACTTCTTTTCTTACGTATCCATACAAGCCTGAGCAACTCTGACACCATCCACATACAATTCACGAACAAACTACATACACAAGCCACGCTACTCAATTCCCCTTTTCATCATTTCTGCCCTTAAACCCTACACCATCTCAGAGGAGACTCCGCGACACCACAATCTTGAATTAAATTTGCACAAGTGACTTCCCAACACTTCCTCAAATCCACCGCGCTCCATTCGAATTTTCTCAGCCAAACATCATCACCAACCAATACTTCAATTCAACTTCACTCGATACTAATCAGGAATCAGAGTCTCGGGTTCACCGTGGGAGCCGAACCTGAGGGGAGGAACGTCTAAAGCGCGTAATACCAGCTAGATCCCGCAAGAACCCAGCGAGAAAACGAGAGGCGTAAAGGGAAGAAGGAATAACAGCTCGGGGAAGCTTTAAAGTCTCTTCGCTTTTTTCTCTCTTCTCCACCTGTCTGTATCCACAATCGATACAGGGTATACGCGGTGGCTCGTAACCGTCGGCACGTTCCTCACGCGAGTAGCTTTCACTTTAATGATCCGTCCTCTTCGTAACGCGGAATCCATGAAACGAGCGCGCGCGCACACAACATCGCGGGAATATCAAACCGCGATTTATATGCGTTCGGATCAGGTGTTACCGCATATCTATCTCATAAAACGCGTGTCATGTCGGAGACCGCGTTCAAATCTGAAACTATAACGCTCTCACTGTTAAATGTCATGTCACGTTCAAGCGGTATCTTTTTCCCTGCCGCGTATTGTCGGCTGAAATCGAGTTGAGGCCAACGATGGGCGAAATTTTCCGCACGGTGGCCACCGAACGTGCGAGCACCGTTGCGTTTGCGGGGGCGAGGCGCAATGGCACATTAATTAAGGGATTATCGGTTTTCCTTGTTTCGCTGTTTCGGGGGCGCGGTAATTGTATTAAGAGCAAATCACGTTTTTCCGTTGTAGCATAGATATTTGGAGGAATATATTCTGACCGAATTTCGATCATTTCTTTCGCACGGTGCGTTTGGTTGAGCTTTTGCGAAATGGGGGTTCCTGGATGTTTGTGGATGTGAAGGCAATTATATTGAAAGGATTGACACGTGGAAAAGCAGTTCCTAGTAGGCACCTAGTGCCTAATTCTTAGTTCTCTTATACCTTTTGATTGTGAGTCCTTTTAGGTTTCAATTTTCTCATTTCTTTGAATTCTTCATTCGCTTAGAACTCTCCGAACTCTAAAAACTCTCAGATCTCCCAAAACAGTAGTTTCACTATTTTCAATAGCTTCAGAAGCCTGGCCACTTTTTTTCACGCCCTGCACCCCCAATACTTCCCCTACCCTAGATATTCTCAGTATTTTCAAACCTCAGTTCTCTCAGCTCACACTTTTACCGCAATCCTTTTACATCTCGCTCTCAATTCACGGCCTTTTCCGTCACACGTCAACCCGTATTCTTCTTGCCTGCATCACGCAATTCTTTCCACGTGACATGCCAAAACCAAAAGCCCCTTGTTATAAGCCATAACTGTGTGCATGCTGGGAGCATCCAAGTGGACCGTGAAGTAAACAAGTGCGTCGAAGTAAACAAAGTTAATAAATGAGGGTTTGCGATCGTGGGAGTCGTGAGAATTTCACACAAGAAAACTGCTGCACTTCGAAAACAGACATCCCACTGACGTACGTTCCAAATGCAAATTTCCATTTCTCTGGCACAAAGGGACGTCCATAAACGACATCTATTGGAAGAACAAGAATCCTACGAGTATCTGAAAAAAGAATAGGCAAAGAAAAATCACCTTTCTCAATACGACAGAAAGCAAAGGACACGAAATGGTAGAATGGAGAAAGGAACGTAGAAGAAAGACGTCTCCAGGATTGTAGAAGAGGATTTTATAATAAGACTCGTGTAACGACCCTTTTGAAAACGGGTCTTTGCATCGAAAGGGATATTCTCGCAGTAATTGCAAGGTTGCAGGGTAATAGTTTTTCCGTCGCATTCCCCCAATAAGCCTCCCAGCGACTGGAGGATATCCTATTTTAATTAAAAACGGACGCCGCTGCACGATGTGAAGTTAATTACGAAAGCAGCGGTGTGCAGCTGTTCGCACCGCTTTAAGATCAAATTACATTAGCGTCGCGTAATGTCGCTGAAAGCGAACCATCGTCGCGGTTCCCCCCATTCTGTCGGCACCCGCAGACCATTGCAAATTCGCGGTGGCTTCTTTAAAATGAATATTCGACGAGGGGCTTCGGTAACCACCAGCAATGTTGACGCGCGCCTCGCGAATCAATTCGCGATACAATCCGACAATGACAAACGTCTCCCCTCGATCCACACAATCACGGTTTCCCACCGTCCGTTCAATCCTCCCCTTTGTGTTTCCTCCTTTTTTACTTCGCTCGGAACTATGTTACGCGAATTGGATCCCCGTTGCATTCGTCTAATTAACGGGGCAACGCTAACGACTCTCTCGAGAGGGAAAAAAGGCGGGAAAGGTGTGAAAAGAGTTCTTTCTGTGAGAGAAAATGGAATGGTTCCATCAATGGCTCCTTGCACCCGCGTTTCAAGGGGTTAATGCGAAGCTGATAAGTGAAGTTTATAGACTATTATCAGTTTCCAATAACGAAGGGCAATGGTTGCTTGGAAGTTAGGCAACCCGGAAGTTCAGAACATTATGTAACTTTGTGTGCAAGTAGAGTAGTTGATTCGTAAGATAAACCTATTTTTGGTTGATGCCATACTGCGATAATAATGGAGAATTGCTTTTGTCGTGGAATATCTCGAGAACGATGAGAGATATTTGAGTGAAGGCTAAACAAAAGTTGCACGTTATTTCTTTTACATCTACCTCCCAAACAGACTGCATTGAACTATATCGGAAAGGTGAGGAAACCCACGTTACCGAAATTCTCAACCCCATTTCGACACCCTCCACACCAATCCCAAACTTTAGAGTGCCACCTTTAACATTGGCCCCCGCCTCGAACGCACCTTCAACCTTTAAAGGGTAGGTTGGAACAGGATGCAACAGGAAATCGGCGAGTCGTTTCCATTCTGACGAACGGCGTCTACCAGCCGCGATTTATAACGACAGCTCACGATATTCATAAATGTAAGAGACACGCTGCTGCACACCACTCCCGCGCCCGCTGTTCCACTTACCTTCCAATTCACCACGTAGCTGCCTACATATGTATACATAATGGAAGAGCATAATGTAATGGCCGCCAGATTGGCCGTAGCTTTACGACGCCGTTACGCATCCGACGAGAGGGTGCTAAAAGCGGATCCCGTCTGCGGAATACCGTATTCCTAAGTAGTATTCCTGCGCTGGCCCTACGTGGCACCGGGAATCGACGCCTCGTCAAAAAGTGCGATATCCCGCGATTCCGTGGGGCACGTCGCTTGTCATCGGCCATCTTATTGAGCACGTTTCGCCCTCGGAATTACCGTATGAATACGGAATCGCGAATATCGCCGCGGACACGAGGGTTGGGATGTGGCATGACTGGGGATTGTATTATTACTCGGCCGGGTTGGGACCCTCCGCCTAAATCGAAAAGACTTCCTCGAATTTTAGATTATAAAACGTGAAAGTGATTGGTGGTTAAGAGTGAGTTGTGGGTGGGGTTGTTTCGTGAATTTTGGGGATGGATGTTTTTTAAAATTAATAATAATTCTTTATTGTACCACTAGACATTACGAAAGTAACAAGAAGATAGAAAGAAACGAATAGAGTTAGAAATTGTATAGGTAGTATATGTAAAAGTAGAAGTGGAGTATTGAATGATGATGGAGAAAGATTTAGAGATAAAAAAAATTGATGATTAAATGTGTTCCTTTCATAAAAGGCTGTCAGAATATTATAGCATGTTTTTTAAGACATGTGCCTCTAAGATACTTTAAAGGGTTCAAACCCTTTGAATGTTAAGAAATTCCTACTGCCAAGGAAGTGGAATTTAAATTAAGGACCCGAAACTTCTGAAGGAGAGTGTAACAAAGAACGTTCCCCGCATCCCCGTCGTCATCAGAAGTACTCACTCTGCGTTCGGAATTGCAAAAGAATGCTTTCTGCGAAAGTTGCACGATCCCAGGGGATCTGTCGTGCAGCGAAAGTGTTCTAGATAGGAATGTTAGTTCCTTTTCAGAAAGGAACGTAATATTCCCTCTGTTTCTAAAATTTAGCTTTCGGTGCTGCATAGCAGTTTCGTGAAGGGAATTTTCACAAATCTTGTTAGACCCACTCGAGTTTCCACGGTTTCTCAGAGTATTTTTAAGTTTGAGAGAAATTTGTTCACTGAACGTATGAAAAACTGAGATGGAGGTCTTGAAATACTTTGTAATAAGGCGGTTCTAAATATGGAGAAAATATCGTGGGTAACGCAAATATTAAATTCTACAGAAGATGTTGCAAGAATAATTAATTTCGAAATTGCAACGAAATGAGCTCCGTCTCCAAAGTATTACGCGAAATTGAATGCAGCGCAATTATTTGCATATTTCATTAGAGTGGCTTTGAGAAATTTCTCGTCACACTTCCCCATTCCCTTTGAGAACTGAAGTTCCCTGTATAATATTAGAACTCGAACAAACTGCGGCAAAAAAAAGTGCAAGAATTTCATATCGCGACACAGAATATTTACATTTGCAGTCCACGTACAGTCGCGATGAAAGCACGGCGATAAATTTGATTTTACATGCGGGAAATCAGACGTTCAGGTCGAGGAAAACAGAGCATCCCTTTCTCGCTCTGTTTTTTCACGGCGGGCCGCGGTCAAAGTCGATAAATTCCTAACTGGCGCGGAAGCGTGGAAAATGGCGCGGCGGTTTCGAGTTTCGAGAACTCGCAACATTTTGATCACGTTACAGTTAATAACTTTACGCGTCGGTGAGAGTAATTAGATTCGTGGGTTATCATGAATACCTAGCTTTCTGAAAGTTGAACCGCACGTGTTTGCCCTACAGTGTACCTTGCCAATTCGAAAATCCGCCCGGGGCGAAAAGGTTGCCTTATCTGCGCCGAGTTGACGTGGAAGTTCGTCTTTCAAATCCTTCCGCGTCTCCACTAAACAAATTACTCCCATTCACCAAAGCTCATCCAACCCAAGCTTCAAATACACGCGAACTGCAAAATACATCTACAACAAAAACGGCTAAAATATTTATTAAAATTGTGTAGAATTTTCAAGCCATCGCCTCCTTGTTCTATCCAGAATTCTTCATGAAAAGCCAAAGCCATAATTTGAAACGAATAGTAGCATCTTGAGTGCTACAGTACGCGAAGCGTTTCACTTATTTCGTACACAGAACACGTTGTCGAATTTCTTCTTTTATCGGCCCAATGCTCCCCCGTCAGCACTTTTATCAGAAGCGCAGACGTGGAAATGCACTGGCTCTGTTAGCTCGCGGAAGTATGTTCCGCGAGACGTGTCGCTTTCCCTCTTTAAAGAACCGCGGAATTCAATGGAATATTCTCTTTCGGGTATGTGCACCAGCGCCAGAGACAACGGCCGGCCTCTTTGAGGGTCCTCTTTCAGTGCCCCGTTGCAACATTTTTGCGCGATTCTCTCCGCGGGACACGATCCAATAAAGAGGGGCTTTCAGGCTGCAACGAATTGTCAGGTTGAACTTGCCAGAATAAAAGGACGAAGTCGGCGGCTGTGCGCGGGGAATAGGATTTTTACGACACTCTTCGTCTTCCTCGTTTCGGGGTCGACGGTGGATTTACAAGAAAAGGGGAATTGTCTTAAGGGAACTGTACGTGCGTTGCAGTAGTTTGTACAAATTGCAATCACTGCCGCACGAGGGTCTGAAAGGGATGGCGATGTCAGCAGCTTGTCGTGCTGGAACTTTCTTCAGATATTCTTGGTATACTTGTTAAAGGCTCGTGTATGTAATCCGACGTGGTGGTTCATTTAGGATTATAATTAGAGATGAGGTTGAAGTATAGAGAGCTGTATGAACTGTATGAGTGTAGTTTGAAAGAGAATCTTGGAAGTACAGTGGTGGTCAGAGGAAAGTTCATTAATGTATAAATTTTAGGATATAATTGTTGGTGATGGAACTATCTTATTTTTTCCAGCGTTCGCGGTTTAAGGTTTCTTTTGACCACTACTGTATGAAAGAACGCGACATTTTTATGGAATATTTAATAGACGATTAAATCGTAACGTCTCCTTGAAAAATTGAAAATGAATAATTTCACAGGGACTTGCATCTTGTTACCGCAGGCTCGCGGATGCGCATCAATTGTTTCAAAGAGGAATAATTATTTTTTAATTAAGTCTCGTAGCAGCACGCTATGAAACGAGCTTGAGTTGCAATAAAGTGCATAATTTCCATCTCGACTAAAGAAGGCTTATATCAATTCCTTCGTTCCGAAGGCAAGGAACTCACAAAAATTTTGTAAAATTCACTTGACAAAAATTGACAAAAAATAACTTCAGAATTAATTGACCATTCTATAGATTTTATTAAAGAAAGGAAACCCTGTTACATAGAAAAGCAAAATAAAGCAAAAAATAGTGTGCTACTAATAAAGGTGGATATTCCCCTGATTAATTTCAATCTACGTGCTTACTTTCATCCACTTTCCACTTTATTATTTTAAATAAGAGCCTCTCGAACAATTTATTCTCGAGAAAAAATGAGACCTTTTTGTGCGATACGATACAAGCTCAGCGGCCAGCGAAATTCTAAAAGTCTAAAAGGGCTTGAACACGAGTCAACAGCCTAGCCACGGGGAAACGGAACCGAAGCCGCGCAGTCAGACATCGCGAGATGTCGTGAAACATTTTACGACCAGAGTTATGCGTGGAACGTGAGAAAATCAGGCTTTATTAAAGAACGAAGATGAGAAGCTGCATGGTTCTCGTTGAGGGGGCCGCGTGCGAAGAATACGCTTTGAACTTTCCTACAGACTTTTTCCCAAGACGCCTTCTGATTTGTAAAGAACCGAGTTTGAACATCGCTAACACGAGACGTCCCTCTGTCTCCAAGTAATAACACAGCAACACTTTACTTGCGCTGTTCACGAAATTCTAGGGATATGGTCGACGATATTTCAGCCGCAATCGTAAAAAGGGCAGCAACTAGAGGGTACTCAAATTCTATGAACTACTTTTCGATGACACTTGCTATTTCACGAGTCTTTGTTGCATTGATTCTTTTACTATTCGAAAACTACAGCACTGGAAATATTTGACGACTAAGGGGAAAGAACAGGGAATGTCCATTTTTCCTGATTTCTGCGATTTATTGGTATACAACTTATTTTATATTTTAACAACAATCGCACACACGTACTTGCCTAACATTAGCGCTAAATGAGGTGGGAGTGACTACACGCTAAATATTCGAGTGGTGCAATAAATGTTTCCAGTACTGTGCGGCACCCTTCGAATTGCACGCGTCCAGAGATTGGAACGATTCATCCCGAGCATCGGTTTTCCCGTAAATATTGGTGTGCCTTCGGCGAGCCTGGCGGTGATACGATTTCGCGGGGCCAGGGATTAAAGGCTTTCGAAGTAGAAGGGGCGAGAAAAACGAGGCGATCAGAGGGATCGCAAGGTCTGCAGGAATCGTCGATAGATCCTCGATCGGTGGTTATAATTGGATTTAGACGTAGATCACCGGGACTGGCCTCTGCTAACGGCATCGCTCGAGGGGAACTACCCCCTGCCACCCTTGGGCAACCGCTAAAGGATACTTCGGAGGCACTCGGCCTCGGTCGGAGCCACTCAAACGCCGTTTCCACTTAAGTTCATTAAGGCGCCCATGCTTTCGCGGGCTTAACGAAATCATAGCTTGTGGAACGAAGCGCGTAAAAGTGCGCTCGGAATGCCTCGAGATGCGTAACGGTGTTTCGACGTCGATGGCCAACGTCGACCGACGAGTTAAATAGCGGTGGCGGGGAAGTGGATGCACCGGGTGTGTAATAATGTGTCAAAGGCTGCATTATTGACAAATTTAGGAGACAATCGATTTCAGAGACATAGGTACACCTGGTAGTTTGATTAATGTAAATGTAGTCATTAGTTGGTTAACGAGTTCTGTGCTACCGTGGAAATTTAGATATTCAACGGGGCTATAAATATCTAGTGATGAAAACGGAATTAGACCGTGATAATTATTTATATAAAAATGGCAATTTTGCTAAATTTCTACCTCCAGTTTCTCGTTTCCCCGTTGTCGAGTGACAACAGAAATTCGATTCGTCTTCGCGAAACTTTTAGTGCTCAGTGCACCCCGCGCGTTTAACAAGTTGTTACGCAAAATCTCAGCCAAGTCGATGAATCGAACCACGTGCACTCCCCTTGTTAACGATGGCGCGGATCGGGGCGGTACGGGAAAATGGATAAATAGCTGTTATCGAGAGGCCAACGTGTTCCGCTGCACAGTGACACCGGCCGCGGGGTAACGGCGGGGAATTAAATTAATCAAAGGGTTAACCATAAGCCAACGATCGAGTGCACTAGGGGACGCATCACGTGGCGCGCGGAGCACGAAATTTCGGATCGATTCGACGGTGACTCCGTGATGACCGTAGATTTGCTCGACTTATCACGTTTGTGTAACACGCTCGGTCAATTATTTGCCTTCCCGTCCGCGGGAGCGGGAGGGAGCTCTGTTTTAGAGCGGCGGACTGATTGCGAGGCATGGTCACGGTTTTAAGAGGATTTCGTTTACGTCCCCGCGAGGCACGTGTGCGTGTGTGCTCGCGAGCATAGAATGCATTAACGGAAAGGTCAGTCGGGGATATACCGCGAAACAGAGGCTCTTGGGAGATATCTCAGTGTGGGGAAACTTTGAGACGCATTTCGGTGTCGTATTCACGTCGTCGCAGTATTGCCTCGAGGATAGGAGCAAGAATTTCGTTGTTTAAAGAAAGCACTTTCATTAGTCCGGGTGGTCATCGAGGGAAGTGGGATTCTGACAGGGTCTTGAGTCTTCAGGGGATTGTACCTAGTCAGAAGGCCGACAAGAGGCCAATGTTTGTGAATTTTTTTGAAAAAGCGAAAGCATATATTTTTACAGAACTTTTTTTTGCACTCAAAAGAACAACATTTAAAGAATATTTTGCAGATATCTTGCTCACCGTTTATAAGAAAGCTTCTTGGATATCGTTGTATTTTTATTATAAACGTAAATATTTTTCTACCAAAAAATTACCAAATGTTCTTTAAATGTTGCTCTTTGAAATGCAAAAAGTTCTGTGAAAATATATGCTTCCGCTTTTTAAAAAAAAATTCACAAACATTCGCCTCTTTTCAGCCTCCTGACTAGGTATAACTTAAGCTGGGTTCCCACGTGTGGATCGCATGCGGTTCTACTGTGTCTCCTATGAAAGGTCGCCCTTCTTACTTACTATGACCATTTTTGCAGCGTTTTTGCGTGATCTTTGATATTTAATGCCATTTAGGTTTCACGATGTGAGAAACGTTAGCGTGTTTCAATGTTTTTAATAACTTCTTGGATGCCCCTCGTGTATTGAGAAATCGAAGCTTTCAATTTAAGTGAAAGAAAGTTTCACGGAACCGTTCGGAGTAAATCTCCACGCTTTCAGACCGCGGATCGTGCGATCCAGAAGGGGGAATCTTGTGACTCTGCGACTCGCTCGGCCTCGAAGACTAAATGGATGTTTCAGAAGTGAGGGCGGGGTTTTAAGTACCCTTTGATCGTTCAGAAGGCATTCGAATTCAGAATTAATGTGACTGGATAATGCATGTCGGTTCTGAGGCTCCGATCTCGCCAGGCCATTTGTGGTGTGGAATTTGGAGTAATGGCCTCTTTAATAAAGATGGAAGCATCTTGCAGAACTTTGTTTAGTTGAGGTCTAAAACCTGCTAAAGTATTGTAGATAATATTCCTGTGGATGAATGAGTACTATAGAAGTCGATGGGGAAGATTCACGTTCAATAGGCAGAATTTCAACTGGCTTATACAGCGCGGCACATAAAAGCCCTCGTGCTTTACTGTTCCAATGTTGCACGAACCATGGGAAGTGAAATTGAATATAATACTTTTAACAATGCAAACACACGCTAACACGGACAGCTCTTGATTGCATTTTTAATCGCTTTCATACGCGTAACGTGCAATTGCTTTTGATCAGACGTATAGAGGGTATTTACAAACCTCAAACAGTAGAAATTTGTTCAAATTGTGCCCTTTACCCCCACAAAGCACGATTGAAATGAAGATTTAATCAATTTACACGACGCAGCGTTTGAAAGAATTCTTTAGCCTTGGCCTTGTCACATTTCAAACAGCAATCTGAAATATGTTTATATAGTTACTTCAGGTCGACAATGAAACCGAGACCAACGAGGACGCCGCGCCCCCTCATTGAGAATTCAGGATCTCAGTAGGGAGATTTATCTTTCATCGAATAATCTCAAGTTGTAAATTCAACATGACGTTCCTCGACTTACCTCCAGCGAGACTATTCCGGTCGCTCCCATCTTAAACAGCCACCCTCGTCAGCTCTCACCCCTCTGTACGCGATTATAATCATCCCTGCGATTTTAATTATCCCCACCCTCTCGTCGGCCTCTTCTATGTAAATTAGAAACACGCTGCTCAATATAATCAAAGGAAACACCTCTTCGAACGATGTTATCGCTTACTTAGCCACGCATTACTTGTTACAGTTGCAACTTGTTGCACATGCGGGACAGGTGTTTGATAAAAGTACACATGAAGGGTAAGATGGAAAAACAAGGTAAAGAACAAGGTTCGATGAACTTAACTCTATTGTTCATAACATGAACAATTTATACTCTAATTGGGTATCAGAAAAGAACTGAACAAAAAGGTAATTGTTTACACTGTTTTAATATTTTTCAAGTAGAACACTGCAGAATACTGTATCAAAATAAATGAATCCACTTCTATTATTATCAAAACTGCTGATGTAGCGCAAGCTTACACTAATCAGAAATACATAGTGCATGTAGGAAGACTGCTTTGTTCCAGTGGAGGGTGACCGGTCTGTTTTTCATCAGTACCTACACCAAATATTTAACGTTCTTTTATGTGGATAATTTCTACTTTATAACCCTTCAGCCCCAATTGCCGCCAACAAAAATTATATTTACATTTATACATCGTAGAATCACTAAAAATGGACATTCCCCGTTTTTCCCCTTTACCCTTCACATCTGGTTTATTTTTTAGTCACTAATGGCAATAATTAGAAAACAGATGCTTCCACGTATAAAAAACTCGCGCCACTTTTTCACTATCTGACACTTAGTTTTTGTGCGAAATATTCTTCGATATCGGTACAGTATTCCAGTGGGTCAATGGAAGCAGAGCACTTTGCGATATCGATAATTAGAAATATCCGATAAATATCGAGAGCCGCTGGGCCGTTCGCGCGATGTTTGCCGTTTCCCGTAACAGAGGAATAGATTTCGCTCGTAATATCCTTCATAACGAATTATCATCCCTCTGTGATCGATGCCATTAGAGCGTTAAATCGGTTTCCGCGCGTCGGGATGCCGTGTTTCGTTGTGACGTGTTCGGTAAATCGCGAAACGCGGCCATCAAATATTCTCCGAGCGATAACGAAGATCGCGCGTCAAATCATTCCGAAAATTAGGTCGAAACGACATCCCCCCTCGCGACACATTCCAGTGCTGGGAATTATTGTGGTAACGATCGGGTCGTCCAATCGCCTACGATGAAGACAGGCAGACGCATTTATTTTAATAGTCTTTCTGAAAAGGGGATCCCGGGGCTCATATCCTTTCTGCGCGGAGGAAGAATCACCCGTTCCACTTTTGAGAGTCTTAGAGAAATTATCTCACATAATTTCTCGTCCTACCCTGAGTGAGCATTTTTCACCCAATTTACTGAGCGAGTAAGTGCTCTCTGAAATCTGAGGGAGATAGACCTCTATTTGTGCTCTGCGTGAGATATATTGAATCCTTGAAGGGGGTGGCGATATTCGTTCGATTTCGTGGCCCACCAATTTACTTTGAGGAGCATGATGGAATATGGAGATGGATTTAATTTTATGGCAGTTGTATCCGTCTTTCCTTCCCCTTGCCAGACCCATGATTTCGTGCTTATTTCTCCCTATTTCCCTGTCTCACTGCCTCGTCTATCGCGTCTCACGGCAGACGTTTCGCAAGGTCCGGGAAAATGTTTTCCCCTCTGCTGGAGCCGGTAAATATCTCCCAGCGAGAGACCCCTTTCGCCTGTTAGCGAGAAATAAATCTAGTCAATGCTCTTGACGTTATCCCCCGAAGAGGTGTGATCAAATATTTTACCACGAGCCCACCCAGGCTCCCCTTAATTCTCTGGGCAACCACTCGACGAAGCGCACAGTGCTCTCCAAGCGTGAAGGGTGAACTAATACTCCGATAAATCTTAAGGTTAAGATCCCTCGTTACTGTGGCGTTTATCAAAATCACGGCGCTGTGGCTCCTGTTTCCCCATATTTACTGTATATGTCCTGTGGTAATGTGCTTCGGCTTAGTCGCGCTTGAAACGCCACGAAAAATGACAAGAACTCGTGTCACGGCCAGGTAAAAGCGCGAACAAGATGGAAATGTTAATTGCAGAGATTCCTAGTGGAAATTCCACGACCTCTAGCTACCCTTTTACAAAAAGCAAGAGAATGGCGAATGACGTAGTGGAATTTCGCGATGGAAGGAAACACTGTGCACAGCGTTATAGTATATCGAGTAAAACAGTCACTGACGGGTGACAAATGTAGGGGAATATAAGGACGCTTTTTTCCGTGAATTTTTATACATAATCTGATTGAGTATACCTACATAGTGTGAAGCAAAAATGTTTTATCAATTTATCATTCCGTTAATCGAATTCGATCCCCTTCGTTCCTCAATTTCTCCTTCCCCCAATTTCTTTATTCTTCGATCCCTTCGTTTTTCAATCTCTTCACCCCCGAATTTCTTCATTTTTCGATCCCTTCGTTCTTCAATTTCTTCACTCTTCAATTCCTTCGCTCCTCAATTTCTCCACCCCCAATGTCTTAATTCTTCAGAATATTCCACCCAAATAACTCCCAACTCTCCAACTTCCACATTGCAAAGCAGATTCCCTCGAGAACTATTACCTCACAGGCATCTCTTCATTACACAGTTTTCCTTCCTCCCATCTTCCTCAACTCTCGAACCTTATTTCCCCACACTTCCTTCGAACCCCATCCATCCTACGATCCTCATGCTCAAACCGTGAAAGATTTCGACAGCGCGGGTACCAACCATTTCGCGACTCGCCAGAGCTCATCCAGAATGACGAATCTCCGTGCGGTATCAATGAAATGCACAAAGGAGAGGGCCATCGTTTCCGGTAAATTAAGCCCCGTTCGCCACATACCGCAGCAGCATCCGTGGCGCGCGGTTTATGTCCTGGCTATCGGTGGTGAATTAACGACGTCCCTAACCGCGGTCACCGGGGTCGACGATGATTATTCGACGAGCTTTAATTACGAGGCCGCACGTGACAGTGTTTACACATTCATTCACACGCGTAGCACACGCTACAGGCGCCTCGAAACAGCGATGCGGCAATTAGGCGCTTATTATTTCAGTGGGCGTCCATTTTGCTACCCAAACAGATCGAATCGACCGCAACGCGGTCGTTGAATCGTTCTCATTTCCATTACACGCTGTTATCATCTATCTCCTTCGATATAAATTAAATATTTTGCACGAAATTGTTCGTGTCTGTGGTTGCGCTTTAATTACGAAGAATGACAAATTTTATCTTTCTTCCTAAGAGACGTACAATTGAGCTTCGTTGCTGTAAGGACGCGAGAATTTATCCAGAGGCTGGTACGTCCCGAGTTTTCGAGATTTTAATTTCGATGGACGCGTTCGCTTGATTAATAAGACTGAATCGCATCCGCGAGGGAAGCATCGTATTAACGAGGGAAAAATACCGGGGTTGAGCTGCGGCAATATGAGAAGAATGCTATGAGAGAGATGTAAAGGGGTTGAAAAGTATGAAGGGTCGTACTTTGTCATTCGTGTTCGTTCAGCGGAAAATTAGATCTGAATATCTACTGGGAGAGGAGAATAATATACTGGCCTGGTTTGTGATCCGTCTCCCCTTCTCTCGTTTTCGAATAGTGTGTTAGAAGTGGAATCGTATGCGCGACAGCGCAGTTTAGTAATAGTAGGATGAATTTTAAAATATCACAAATGTAGTCCATAGTTTAAGTGTTGGGTCCAGAAAAATTAAGAGATGTATTTAGTTTCATTTTTGTTAAGTGGAATCATATATTTTTATTACGTTTTCGTGTTCATTGCTGTCTCCACTTCGGGGCCACCATCCCAGACCTAACTAGATCCCCACACATATCTGTAAAATACACCTACAAATCAATGCAATTAAAATGCAACTCAAACACTTTTTATAATAGTACCGAGTGATGCCACAGATGGTCCACCAATGCCATTCTTTCCCCCCAATGTTCCGTGGGGGTGTCCCAGTTTGCTTGGTCGAAATCGCGCTGTGAGATTCGCAGTGCGATTAGATAAGGCGTGGGGGACGGTAATCAGCTGCCACCCATCGTGGTAATGTGAAATACGATAAGACGTCGACTCTCATACGATTATTCGCGCTGTTACGGGGAAAGCGATGGCCCCGTAATGGGCCGCGTGGAAAAATTGCTATTGCCTCTCGTCCCGGAGCCGCCTCCGAAGAATCCTCGCTCCCCGAAGCCACTGGACGTGTATACATATATACGCGTTGTTTCAATCGCCTCCTTACAACACGAGTTCGTATTTATGGGGCTGTTCAAAGCAGTAATAGAAACCGAGTTGATGACGGGAACGTGACTTATTCGCTACTTTTCAAGAGTTACTGATTTCTACCTTCGCAATTGTGCACAGAAAGGTTTAGAAATTTTCCTATACGAGTCAAACTTTGAGAGACTCAGATGGGAGAGTTGCAAGGTTCGACGAAACGTACCGTTCTCCGTGACATTTTCGTTGTGACTTAAATGAGAGAAATTTCAATCTGATAGGTATCATTTAATTAGATATAAATTGGATTGCCGGGAGCAAATCTATCTTGTTCGACGATCTCTGGCATTACAAAGCCCAAAGCCTCAGCAAGATCTGGTCATAGAGGTCCGTTAAATTTCCGTGCCTTTTTCCTATCCACTCCTTTTCTTCCTCCCCCTGAAACTTCTTAATAGAGAGATCTTTGAGGTTTCCAGAGAGAAAATTGCGAGATTTCAATCGAGGGAACAGAGGGACCTAGAAGAGGAGAAGAGGTGATCCTTCAGTGCTCGCTGAAAGGGTGCTTTTGGAAAATGTCGGTAAAAGTTGGGGAGGAAATGGAGGAGTAAAATTAGGATAATAGAAATAGATTCGGCGGGCTGGGAAATGAAAACGGTGAGATAACGACTGGGGATCGGCAATTCTCTGGGCGAGATGAGACGTCAGATTCAGGAAATCTTACTCTGAGACGTTTGAGCTTGGATTCTGGCGCGTCAGGCGCGTAATTTAAGGTGGAATCACGAATAAAATAATGACAATGAAGACTTCTGTTTGAGAAAAAAATATGTATAAAAAAATAGCGGAGCAGTTGTTCGAAAAAAAAATAAAACCGACTTCAAAAAAAAATAAAATGCACTAAAAAGTAAAAAATAATTTAATCCCTTATTTAATCTACGACTCTCATAATTGTTAAGTCGGCGCCAGATTTACGCAGTGCAAATGATGAGACGCTAAAGTCTGGAACTAGTAGTAGTCACAACTCAAAGAGAGTGATGCAATAAATATTCCCAGTACCTACTATAATTCTTTCTAATGGAACTGTCATTTCTGTCACCATTCACAGCTTAAACTACCCTGCGACCACAGCTGTACATCACCCGAAATAAGCCCCGTATCATATTCCACCAAAAAACACATATTTCTTTAAAATATCGCTCGAACTCCACCCTTCGAGGTGTCCCTTACACCCTAACCCCCATAGCGCCCTCGAATTAGGGTAAACCGCAGCGTCATCCCTCAGATGCACCCTCTAAGCACGTTCTCCCGCCCAAGGGGGAAGAGTTAGGGTCCTGGCGACCCTAATCGCGATGAACCTTCACGTCGTGATTTATAAGCGACCTCAAACGTCCACCATGCTTCCCGCAGAAAGGGGACATTTCTCCCCCGCACTCCTCCTTCGCGTGAAAAGCCGATCTTGGTGGCCTCTGTTCTTGTGTCGAGGATCGTGCTCGAAGTCCTTGAGGCGTCCTGGGACAGGAAGCGGTGTTTTGCCGCCTCCGACGCGACGACGCTCCAACGTGGAGGCAGAAGAAGAGGATAACAGGGGCGTACAATGGTCAGACGGGAGGGGTGAGGGGGTGGCACTTCTCTGGACACACCACGGAGTGGTGTCCTCTTGAACGCTCGATACGCGTAACGTCGTAAGCCTCGAAGATGGATCCTCGAATGGGGTGACACCTCCGGGAATTCCGTTCGCCGATACAGTGCTCGCAATTCCTTTCGAATCGAGGACAACTCGGAGAATTATCGACTCGAGCGATGAGGGATAACTGGGGCTCGCTGGCAAACTCTCTGCCCCAGCTAATTTAAGAGCAATTGGTGGCTGCTTCTTCTTGGACGTAGACTTGTGTAAGATTTTAAGAATACCTTTGTTATTGATTCGCGGGGGTTGCTTGGGAAAGGTTCCTGTATTTTGGGGAAATAGGGCAGGTCTCAGGGGAAGGTGCTCAGTAGCGACCATGACCCTCTTAGTGACCAGTTACATATATTCTTCCATTACAAGCGAGGTCTGCATGAGCAGCTTCAACAAATTATCATTTGAAGTTGAGAAGATTATTGAGGATATTGAAGTTGAGCAAACATTATAATATATAATTAACATTGTGGAATATGGAATAGTCGCATTTTAGTAAGAAATGAAATGACAACATGTACCAAAAAATTCCAGCATTAAACAGAGAAAAGACTGATTTCACTGCTTCTGTCGTTAGAATCCCACGTGTAACACTACATTTCCGACGAAAAGTCCAGTTATCTGTAGTCGCAGGTCAACATTCACGCCGCGTCTGTGAAAGAATATTTCTTCCCGACAAAAAGGGAAGCCTAAGAGGCACGTGCTGCAGTAAAGGGATGATTGATGGTTGGAGCGAGCATTCGCCCGATTTATCGCCGGTGTAACTGTATCAAGCGTAATCGAGGCGGGCTGGGGGTTGGTCCAGCTCGAAATAACAGGAGATACGTGTTGGCGAATGTGTTACTACCTAACTCGCGCAAATACCCTGTACCTCACCGGACTGACATGGAGCTGCCGTACCTGCGTTGCATGGAGAATGAGGAATAATTTGGGAAGTGGGGAATGGATACAGAGCCGGCAGCCCAGCAGGCGAATGCCCCGACAGTTTCTGACTTTGCATAACGCGATCTCCTTGCAAATGCTTGCCCGTTGCAAGCTGGAAGAAGGGCAGGTAGTCTGAAGGCAATCGGAGAAATTACTTGTTCCCTTGGTACAAGCAATTCAAGTGAGGGAGGATAATAGAGTAATAGGTACGGAAATTGAATAAATTTTCTTCTCTGATTTTTCGTTCATTTCTGTAGAACAAGCTTGTAAACATATGATGCTATACGAAGTGGTCTAAATAGCTTACAATGCCAACTCTATTATTGTTAAAAAAATAAAAGGAACATATCTGTAAAATCTTTTAAGATTCGTTCGTTCTTTTAAGACGTTTTGCGACACAATACGTTAACTAAATAAATGCGAGCCATTATCTGTTTCCCACAGCTCCTTTTGTTTCTCAGCCGTACTTTTACACCTTTTCCGGTAGAGTGAAACACCCACTATCACCCAACACTTCAGTTAGCCCATATTTAGACGCTAGCCTATTTTTGCGCCACTTCACATTAGGGATAGAAATGAAATTCTTTTCGGGTGTATTAGTGCTGGATAGAGTAGTTTTCTGCGATGAATGTCTACGTGAAGCACTTAGGGGTATTTTTCACAATAAAGGGTGTAATAAATTGCAAAGTGTAGGTAGGACTTGTAACTACTTAGTAGCACCTTGTTTTATCGCAGCTAATAATTATCGCAATTCGTCTTACAAACTTTTATGAAGGTATAACGATTTACGTGTAACACCATTCTACGCGTTAAGGTAACGAAGAATGATTCACATTTACGATTGGAAGGTTCCTTTTCGTTAGAAATACCATGGTCCCAATAATGGCGCGCAGAACTTTAGATATACGTGATTTACGAGTAATATACTTACATTCGTTAGCTATTGCGCATGTAAACAGCGCGTAAACCTTTACTATCACGAACCCATTACATTTACTACTACACCATCACAGCGCCCTAGAAGTTACAGTTTAATTACAGCCTCAAACCGAAGCGTATGCCCACGCGGTGCTCGTGCCAACTCGTTTCACATTTTCTAGCCGATTATTAACTCTCCGGGTGCTGGGAATTAGCAATATAAATCATTCTTGCGATATTCGACTTTAATTTTCATTTAGCAGGTACGTATTTTCAATATTACATCGACAAAGATGTAATATAAATCGTCTCTAAACAGTAGTCTCTAAATCGTCTCTAAACATCGTTTCCTATTGCTCCTTTGGAAAACTCGTAACCCACCCTACCCGTACTCCGAAAAAAGGGAACCGCGGAGGCACAGTCTATCTTCATCCTGCTTCCCTGCCGTTCGTATTTACCGACACGCGTGTAAACAAAATTTCAGCGCCTACTCGAAAAGAGAAATTGCAGGGGAGATAACGGCCGCACGGGTCGCCATATTTTCAGCGATGATGACGATGCACAATCGCCGCGCGAAACAATATAATTAGCGGACGCACGTGATTCAGGAATATTTATGATCCGTAGTAATATCGGGGGGATCAGGCACCATTACGCTGATATTTTATGCGCACTGAGCTTTTATCACGCGAACGCCGCCGCGTAAAATGCACGGATTCTCCATAATGTGCCGCGACAGTGGCTGCTTTCAGCGACTTCCGCGCAACGCTGTAATAGGAAATATTGTAAGGGCGTTTTAAGGGTAGGAGGGCTGCGAACAAAGCCACGAGCTTGGAGAAATCAAATTAAGCTCGTTCGAACGGGTTAAAGAAAATCGAGGGAAAACATAAAAATCGTACTCGACCGTCGCTGCGCTGAACAAATACTGCGACTATCTCGATTAGGGGTGAACTAACATTTTTCTTGCCTTTATCGCCTATTTACATTCGCTCTTTTGCCCGTGCGAGGCTACAGTCGTTCCGTTTCTAGACATTTTAAACATCCTTTGCTGACCTTGAATGGTACTGTACGAATGCTGATTAAAAAATATAGGAACTGTGTGGGGACCTCAGAGAGCGTCTTTGAAATCCGAAGATCCTTCCTAAATTAAGTTTCTGGTATTCGAATTAATCTATGTATAATAAGTTCTTGTAAAGTAATTAACTCTATTATGAAATGAAAATTCAGGGATGGTACAACGATGGTTCATTTGCAATTTTTTTTAAAACTCAATTACAACTACAAATTGTGTGAAATTGATTTCAGCAATACGTTATTGCTTACTACTTTTTCACTGGGAATAACTAGTGCTCTAGAAGTGTGATCCCAAACTGTCTCCAACCTGCGTGGTGTATCAGACAATTATTAACGTAATAGAACAATATAGACCTGACTCCGTTTTTTTAATGAAATTAATACTAATACTTAATTTCGAACGACGAAATTTATCTGACTAGGCAAAGTTAAATATCGGTCGGCGATATCAGCTGGCGAGGGTCGCGATAATTAGCACGAGTCATTGTACAAGAAAATTTATTAGCGAGTGAGCACACATCGCCGAAGGCTGGATAGCGACTGCAGCATAGTTGCAAAATTTTCAGCGACCCAGATTTTACATGACGATCTGTGGCAGGATTAAATATCGTAAAATAAAATGCAATTCCTCTGAAACATTCATTCGTCACATTCTCTAATTTTCTATCTCCGACGTTCATATAAAATGTATTTTTTCAAAGATTAATGAATATTATTTCTGGAAATGGAATAATTATGTTATTCATGAATGTTTTATGCAGACGCTGTGCTTTATGTGTATATTTCGCTTCTCTATAATGTAGGGATAGGAATTATTATTGTGTTAGCATTGAAACGATCGTGTGTCGGGCATTTATCGTTAATTAATTAGGTGTTGAAATCCATGAAACCTTTAATGTCTAGAGATACAAAGGATTTTGTTGAGATAAGCGGGTTTTATGAGAAGTAATATCTGTGGTAGGCGGAAAGGGATTATTATAGTTAGTCATTGTATTTTACTTAAGATTAGCAATGAAAATTGCTGCTGTATTATCTATTTGCTGACATGGTCGCACCATGTGTCGTGCCATGTGTCACGAGCGATTCTATTGACAAGCATTTGAGAGATTACCAGTTGGTGCAGTGGGAACTGATTTGCAACTACTGCGAATTAGATTTCGTCAAAAAGACAGGGAGGAGGTCGTTATCTGTACATGCTTTGTGTATAATCAATGATTTGGAAGTCTAAAGTTCTGATACTCTGAGGTTTTGGGACTCTGAAGCTTTGGGAATCTGAGTTTTTGGGATTCTCAAGTTTTGGGACTGTGAAATATTCGACCTTCGAATTTCCAAAAGCCTCAAATTTTAGAACTCTAAGTTTGGAGGACACTAAGATCCTAAGCCTCTAAAATCTTTGAACTTTAAGATATTAAAATTTCGAGATTCTACTTCCCTGGGAAAAATACTTCGCGAATGAGAAAACAAGTCCCCCTATATATAGCGATGGCGTCAAGCTAGCCACACTTTTATATTTACCGCGACCAGGGTGAGAAAAGAAACCACAAGGCTGCTGCGCACAAACTTACAAAAAGGAGCAAATATCTCCAGCTTCTTAATAAAAATGTCGAGTTAAATTATGGAGGACGTGAGATAATGGCGTGGAAAGAATCACCAACTTCCGTGAGCGAGGTAGAAGGATTAGCAGCCCGAAGATTTTCTAGAACTTTCGAAATAAATCCTCCAACCAACTTCTCTGTTAATCCTCTCGCTGGATCGATCTTTAAAATCTGTCATTAACGTGCAGCTGGAGCTTAAGCTAATCGCGGCGCGGAAATAAGTGCAGCCAGGAATGGAAATTCAATTCTACAAATATGAAAAGCTGGCGCACAGAATCTATCATTCAAAAGGGATGAAAATTGCCAGGCAATATTATTAGTCAACTTATGTATCAAAACAGATAAGCACAAAATATTTTAACAATTTTTTAAAACAGCATTAACCCTGAAACTTTAACAATTTATATTTTCCAGATTATTTCATATCTTCGAAAACTTTAACCACTTAAACTTTAACCAGAAATTACTTTGCTGCAAAGCTCCGTAATGGGAAAATACAATTTTATATACAAATATTTGCTCCATTATCAGAAAATGAGGTTGACCATGAAGTTTCCTTCGCACTTAAACCTCCCAACACCCCTGTGTGAATTTTTACTTAGAATCTCAACCACTTTCAACCCCCTCACGTTCGGCTAGAACAATTCGAGATACTTCTCGTGATATCCCCGTTTATGGATGGTAAAATGGATTATCCCGAATAAACAGCTGCCCTATTATAGCGTTACGATGCTGTGAATTTTATTATCGCGCTTCGAATAGATTGGAGCCAGATTTTTCGCTGTTTTATGACGCTTACACCCTTGTAGACGGATTTCGTCGAGCAGCGCGAATTATCGCGTCGCTGGTTGGCTAATGCGAATTTCACGACTCTGCACATGTGCGCCGCGGTAGGTTTTTCCACCGCTGCAAACGAAATTCGTTATTTCGATTCGGAGCAGGAAGCGAGCGTTGCATCGATCGATAAGGTCTGGCTGTGCAATCTTGACAGTGGATATCGATGCGGAACGACAATCCCCGTGCTGGAACGTGAAATGCAAACAATGACCGCGTTTGGCATACGAAACTGTGATTTTTCGATTTTCGATTTCCGATTTGCACGTCGGCGAGGCAAAATTGAGTCGGTGGTGTGAAAAGTTTCTTCAAATTTTATTAGAATTACAAGGTTTATCATCGATTCATGTGTAATGAAATTATTCAATTATTCAATTACTAGATTCTATGGCATTGTAATATAATATAAATTGGATAGTGTTTGTCAAATAAATATTAATAAAACTCCGTATGGAGAAAAACTTATGTATCTTGCAATAGCTTTCAATTATTACCCGATCTATTGTGATAGATCGAACATTAGAACAATGAACGACTTTGTCAATTTTACCAAGAAGCCAACGATATGCCGTGCGAGAAACGCCGATGGGCGTCGCGCGAGTGCGGCGATCAAACGGAACCGAAGGCGTTCCGCACATGGCGTATGGCAAACGTTTGAAACGCCGTCCGCGAAAGATTTACTGTACCGGAGACGAGTCACTCTCGAATTACGACGAGACGTAACTAATTGGTCGCCAAAGCTCGCGATTGGAGTCATCCCCGTAGCGGGTCGACGCGGCCGGAAAAATCGAATTACCGTGGGGCTCGATCGACGACCGACGGTACAAAGCAATAGCTACGCAGCTGGTAATTCGATTTACCGTTTCCGCCTTGGCGGGGGATCACAATTTCGCCCGGTGCCAATTAAGGGACAGGGTTTTTTGCGTCCCTGCGACGTCATGAGTTCCTCCAACAAAGCACGGCTGCGAAGGGGGAGGAAGGAAGGTGGAAGGCACGTTACTGATTGAAAGTTAGTAGCGCCGGACTGGTAATTGGATTTCAGCATTGGCAAAGCAGGCAAAGTGTCGCCTAACGTTCGTGGCCCTGCAGAAACCGCGAACTACCGCGCGTTATCGACGAATTTCCATTGCTTGTTGCTCGCGAATAGCGGGGGTCCTTCGTCTGGGGTGCAGGTACCCCCGAGGAATTCGTGAATGGACTTTCAGAGGGACCGTGAGCCTCTTCCGGGGGATGGAAAAGATGTTACGTTCTCTCCGTTCCGCTATCTGAAATTTAGAAGGGGATGAAGCGTGGCAGTGAAAAGGGTGCGTGGTGGGAGCAAGGTTCAGTACCCTTGATAAAGCGCCTCGAGGTTATTAAACGTCGTCGTTATGAGCGTGATAGACAGTTATTTGCGGTGTTATCGATAGCCTGAAGATGATTGGACGGTTAGGTTAAGCGTGGCCTGTATAGAACACAGCTTAAATTAACCGGGCAGTGTGTTCATTTAGCTTGGATATCGGTGTTGTTATATTTGGCCAACGTCTGTCTGAGTTCTCTGCTCCAGCTGCTGCTCGACGTCTCACCCTTTATTGGATGCCTCGTGATTAACCCTTACCCATTTCGTTTGCTGCGTATTTTATCTGGGGGTGATGCTCGAAAGGTATTAAGTTCCTTTATTGCGCTCCAATTTCAATGTCTCCTGAAACCAGTGGAAAATTTATAATTGTCAGGAGCAATTTTTCTGTATTTCGTAACATTTATTTTGTTATAGTACTCTCCCATGAATTCTAAATACAATATTACTTTAGGAAGTGGTTTGCGAAATTCAAGGCTCTAAAGAACAATTGAGATCGATGGGAAAAATTGTTAATGAACGTAAAATTATTGCCGTAGTTGATAAGAGATATTCGCCTAGAAAAATAATATAAAAAGATGATAGAACAGCCAGATAATACTTTCAAAACGTTTGATATTTTCTCTGCCGATCCACTCCCGGCTTTCCCTTAAAGTTATCGCGAATTGCTTTTACGCGCGGTATTAGAGTTACAGACTGTTTAATTGCGTTATTTTTAATGGAAACCAGCAGTGTCTACCCGTGTTCAAACATTAAATATGTACGTACTTCACAATGTGGGGAAGCGCTCGAGTCTACATGGCAGCCGAGTAAGTAGTATAAGTCCGTATGGGGTCGGGCAGTTGCCAGTGGATGGAACGGTATGTGGTCGGACGCTTGACAAGTAGTGCATATCCACCTGCGCTCAGCCAGGAATAAAATTCCTCGGCCACGCTGCACACAGTAAAGCTGTCTCTTTCTTCTTCAAACATTTCAATAAGCTTGCACTTGAGTTGGATATAAAAATCCATATAGTTTAAACAAGTGTAATACCTAGATAGAATCTCAGTCTATAAAATTACGCGAAACTCTTCTAACATAGTTAACACCTCAATTCTTGAACTCCTAAGAATTTAAAGAAACTATAAAATCTGTAACTCATCACGAGGGAATATGAAATATGAAAGTATGAAGAATTTCTTATACCATTGCTCGACAGGAGGATTTGTCTGTTATTATTCTCAAGTACAGCTGGTGTTTGCCTAACTATCGTCACACTAACTCCTATTTCTCCATTCGTGCGTTTCCAGACGCAGAATTTACTGCTTTCGATTCCCATAGAAGGGACAACTCTAATTGCTTCTGGCCAGAGCATCGCCGTTTCGCCGACGGATACGAATGATAATGGTGCACGTGCATGAACAATCTCGAGCCCCGTAACTGCATTTTGACGTTCTGGGGACGTTCCAGACGGAACGATAAAGTCTGGCGTCGAACTGCTGTTCCCATCGTCCCTTGGAAATTAAACGAGTTCGCGGAGCCGTCCCTGAACTGCAGAAACGAAACGTTACCCAGGAATAGCCGGAAGCCTGGCGTGTCTGCCTCGAGATCGATCATTTAACGGGGACGTTCCAATCGTCAGTCAGTCGAAGAATGAAAACCCTGGTCGAATAATGATTCCTGTATTTCCATGTATGTACAGTGCTGTTCAAAGGAAAGTTTAAAGCTCTTACATGTCTGCATAACTAACTTAATACTAGACTTTAAGCATTATATTGGTTCCATTGGTTTCATTTTACAACCCTTTCAATAACAATAATATAATATCATATAATATATTATTACTATTATTATTGCACTAATTCTTTCCTAGTACTAATTAGAGAGGTATAAGCGATAACGTGTTTATTCGAGTGATGCAAATAATATTTCCTAGTACATATACCATCACAGTTTACACTTTCTTTTGCTTACTACTATAATAATAAGGAATCCAGTAGTAGTAGTCAATAGCTGTATTAAAATATCGATTGACCGTTTATTATTTTGCAGAGCCATTAACGGCTCGTCCCACGCATGATTTCATTACTCGGGGACGCTGACAGGCGAGAACTAAATACATCTGTCATCGAGACAGCTAATTGCAAAATATCGGCGTGATGCGTCCAATCTCGTTAAATTGTCCTCCGCCCCGCCGATCGCTGTTTCCAGATGAATTTTGTTGTGTAGATCACGACTCCACGAATTAGCAGCAGTCGACGATGACAATCGGTTGATAGATTTCAGTGAAAGTCGGGCATGGACGAGGTAGCTCGTAATTAGTAATTAGCCCTTCGCGTCTCGCGAAATATAATTGCAAGTGGTGAGACCCTGCGAGTTCTCGTTTATTAACCACCAAACTTATACTCTCTCCGTGTTGCATTAATGTGATTAATGTTCACCGCGGGAAATTAAAATTGAAGGTTATTATATTTAAATGGAGCCAATTAAGATTGGTAGAGTTCGGAGAAACTTTAGAACGATTTGTTTCGCCTTTGGGATTTGTCGACTCGTGTGCTTCTCTGTTTACTATCGCAACTTATTGCATATTAATTATGAGCTAGGCAGCAACTTCCACAGCAGCAGGGAACTACTAATTCTCTTTCGTTCGTTTAATTAAACTTGTATTAAGCAGGGTTACAATATGAATCAGCTATCAATGAAGAAGTTGCAGGTGCTCGTATTACCTCAATGGTGGTTCATTTGAAACTGCAACGGTATGTCTGCAACAATCCTCAATTCTGTGATCGAGGCTTTCGTGGATCATGGTCTTACTGTTAATACTTACTGCATCGTCAGAATCCTGATGAGTGACAGTAGTAATTGAAAGAAAGCTTAAACTGCGAACGGTGACAGAAATAAGATAGTTCTATTAGCCCCTCAACGACCACTTCAGTATCTGGTACGGACCTTAGGTTTTCCACTGGTCTTCCGCCTCTGTATCTCGTACGGACCTTAAAGCCATAAGTATTTCCTATACCGCCTGGGAAAACACTGGAGGTTTTCGTTCCAAGGGTTACAAAGTACGTAAAGCTTATTGTTAGTATTAAATTTGATACGCAGCAAATAAGAATATGACTTTCAAGCTTTCTTTTAACCACTGTCGTATAAAAATTGCAGCCCGCGCTACAGATACAGAACCCATTCAGAAGTGCTTCAAAGTAGTATACGGTATCCCCTATATTTGATCCTCGGGCATTGGTGAACGGTTATTACAGTGAATTAAGAAACAGCGGCAACAATTTCCTACCCCCTCGAGAAGTGGAGCCTACCCGGAGGGCAAGGATAGACAACTCGTTACGTTGCGCTTTAATCACGGCCACGTAGGCGTGGCCAGATAATTAATGTACGATCTTGTAATGCAGTCGACTTAACTCGCGTCTAGCAGCTTAACGGGCTCCGAGCTCCTGAATCTCGGAAATTGCTGGAGATATTCCAAAGGGCGTGTACCTATCCTTCGAGTCGCGACGAGGGCCCTCCATACAGCAGGATATTCGCGAAATATTCTCATTAATTTTTCAAAGCCCCAGAGGAAGACCTCTCGGCCCTCTTTAAACGATGTCAACTTGGAACTCGAACAAGTACCATCTTGCTTGATCTCAGACCTGATAGGTCTGAACATTGGGGACGCAGCATTCGTTCATAAAAGAGTAGAATTAAAACTGAATTCAAGACTGAGTCATGGATCTTCCTCTTTACGAGTTGGCCACCTTTACTCGTCTGGCCTGCACGTTCTGCTTTTTAAAGTCGTCAAATATGCATGCATATTAGACGAGTATCGATCGTTCAAAGGAAGCTTAAATCAGAGTTGTTCCGTATTACGGGGAATTATGGATTATAAACAGCGGGCTACTGCGAGGGTGGTACATGTGCTGGGTATTATGTACTTAGTATCTTTAGTCGTGATTTAACCGGAAACAATTTTCGTGCACGATATCGATAGTGATATCTCTAATTAGATTTCCTAGTTCCCTACTACCTGAAACTATTCCAAGCAGCATAAATCACATAAAATTGCAGAAACCTTAATCACTAGAACTGCGAATCAGAAGTGTATAAAATACGTAAAAACTGATTCAGTGCAGCTTAAAAATATGTCACAGCAGTGTAACATAAGTTTATTTTCATCAAACTTACATTTACTCAGAATTCAAAACAATGTTTAAATCTCAGATTTTCACGTCAGCATAACGAGCCTAATACTAAACTACTCGTCTATATTTAACACACAATTCTTTGTAATGGAACAATCTTGTTTACGATCTTTTTTTACCGCTACTGTACCGAACATCCTCGAATATTAGTTGCGCGGGATTCGCGCAGATAAACGAGCGGAGGGGAGTTAAATAAATCAAAGTCCGCATTCGCGTGGGAGACGGTGCGAACGTGTTCCAAACTTGCCAGGGATAATATATTTTTCTCGCGGCCCGGGGGTGATACCCCCGTGGCACTTGGTACCCCTTGGCGTTCGAAAGACTGCTACCCGTGTCTCTGGAAATCTACGGCTCCAAAGATTGTCCGCTGCACCCGCGAACTGGTTGCTGGCGCGCGCGCGTACACAACGAACGCAACGGCGCGGCTGCAATAAAGTCGAGCGAGCGTGACAAGCTGAACACACGCCCCGGCGAAGGCAGAAAGGGACAGAAAATTTGGCCGCCTCGCTAGGGAATTATTTTCACGGGATAAACGGCCCGTCGGGATTTAACAGACGTCGACGCTGATATCGGCTGATAAACGGCCCTTTTATTATTATTTTCGTAGCGGGCGAGGGAAAGCAATTGCACGAAGTAAAAGAATCTCGAGGAAAACTTTTCTCCCGTCTGAAAGTTTATTATTTGGTACATAGGTATTGTTGGATGAAGTAACATTTGTGTGCTTTGTTATTAGTTTTTTACGAGAATGCTTTCAGTCCCGTGAAATTAAGATTGTTAATTCTTGGCGGCTACCTTTTCTTCGGTGAAGAAAATTACGTTGTTGGGTTGGAAGAAATTCTCCTCCCACGCAGGCATTTATTATTCGGCGCTTAACCGCGGATGAAAGCCGTCGGTGCTTCTTTTTTAAAAAGGACACAATCTTTACTTTGGCGAAATTTTTACTCCTTTTTGTCGGGTGCACTCACTGTGTCGGCGTTCGTTAATGGCTGGGTGTTAATTAAGTTAGTCAACGAGGAGGTGTTTGATCATTATTGGAGAGGGAAACGTGGAAGGGAAAGAGTCTATGTTTGAGAAGATATTGTTATTGAAGAGGTAATTTGAAAAGAAATCAATTTTGGTACAAAGTGGATATACATTTTAAAGAAGCAGGTTTCTAAAATGAAAATTCCCCGCGATACGAGAGCACCGGGACTCATTAAGAATTAAAATCCACCGCCGGGTAATGCGGAATCTCTTCATGCTAAACATTTTATGCTAAATAATTTCGTTTTAATCTAGCCATTAGATTTAAATTCAGCTTCGCGAGGATGGGATGACACCCATTCTAAAGGAACTCTGCATTATGATAATGCAGATGCTAGCCTCTAGGAGATTACAGATTATGATGAACCTCGTTGAAAAACGGGCCAACATGTTTCACCAGCAACCTACACCGAATCGTGGAATTATTCGCAAACTAAAAAATTCTCGTAAATGGGGTATTACTTTACTAACATTTGAATATGAAAAGTACATTGAACTGTCCAGCTTCTCTTTCATACAATTTTTTATTATATGCCTCTCTATTGCGAGCACACAACAGATCTTGTTACCCCGCTGTATATTGCAAAGCGTGATTAACAAGAATTAATATCCTCGCGTTGCTATTCTCCTTTCAATGGAACAATGATTTATTGTGTTACTCGTTACGCTCTTTCACCGAACTTTTCCATCTTTTCTGAATACCGAGCTGAGCGCTGCTAAAGTTTCCTGAGGGAGGAAGTTTCTTTCTCGACTTCAGTAATTTCCTTGCTTCATAATCAGCATTTCAATTACGAGCAATGGGGGTAAAGCTCGCGGGAGAAATAACGATAAGCTGGAAAGGTGGAATAAAAAGTCGTGTGTCTATCCCGCTTGTTGGAAAAGGGAACGGAACAAGTTGCTCGTAATACTGTAGCGTTGCATCTATTATGAAAGGTGCCATTCAGCTATCCTTATATGAATCGCATAAATTTTTTCTACTTTCTTGAAGTTTTCCTACTAGGGTTTATTCCCTCGCGTTTCAAATCCACTTCTTCAAAAGACAAGGTTCTCAGTGTACCTCGAACCAACATTTTTTTTAAAAATGCACCAGTGTAACAAGTAGAAAATTTTTTATAGCGCTTCCAATTTTTAGTACTCGTATTATTCTTTCTTCCACAAATCGGCAACCGCTTGCATTATATTTATAATCGAAGGAATTTACTTCCCTGTGGAATTGAATAGATTATACTTGAAAACTCTCGACCTATCATTAGCAAAAGTCTATCGCGTTCGCGTTATGAATATAAAAAAATCGAAGATTTAAACGAGCAAGTTTCTGTTTCGTTATCAGAGTTACACCAATGCCGAGAGCGCTTACATCCGCTTGGCGATTGAATTTCAAACTGGCGGACGGCCGTGGAGTATCGTTTTACGCGGCAAAGCTTATTTAAAAGCGCTTTCGAAGGGAAGATTCTCAATATTGGTAGCGTGACATGGAAATTGGTCGGGATCGATCTCGTGCCACGATTAATATTACCTTCGAAAGGCGCAGTTATCGAAGTATCATTTAAACGTCAAACCTAGCAGAAGCTGACACTCGAGTGCGGTGATTTTTCAAAGATTTTTCCCAAACTTTGGTTGGGAACGTGACTTTCATATTTTTCGTTGAATTCGCGGTATTCTATCGTTCCTTTCGCGACAAGCTTGAAATGGATAGAAAAATCGCCAGCGAATTCCATTCGCCAGGAATATCGATGGGAACGTCGAAAAGTAATCGGATCAAATTCCAACGAATTAGTATGCAAGTCGAAAAACAAGACTTTTGGGAATCCCTTGGGGTTTTGGTTATCAGAGTCTGCCACTGAAGAACTGAAACAATACCTGCCACACGACGTAATATTATTTTTTACGATATTATACTCAATATGGACAGAGTTCATAGCAGTGGCGGATTTAAGAAAAGAAGCCCAGGCGGCAAACATTCTGAGGGGCCTATTTTTTCACACCTCCTCCATTCCTTTCATTTCATCATCCCCTTCGATAAAGTGACCTCCCCTTGCGAGCCTCGCGTAATTAACTCGCAAGCTTGATTTCACAGCTGGAGTGAAAGGATATTTGACAAAGCGGTTCCGTTTCCTCTTCGCAGTGTTTCTTAGTTGATCGATCCACGTGCCGGGGGCTGGCGCGATGGTGCCTCGCGTAAATTAAGAAGCTCGTTTATATGCGCCGATTCGCTTCTAGAACGACCTTTCCTGCAGTCTCATCGATTACGCAGCTACTTTCATCGGTGGCCCTGAATAATGCAAACTCGGTCCACGAATATCGCCTGCCCGTAAGTGGACGGGATCGCTGGATATCCGCGATTCCAGTCGCTCCCGTTGCCGACGAGACTTCTGACATTTCATATTTAAATGGTGCAAGCTCGGGGGAGTATCGACCGGGAGGGGTGGTTGCGAGTTTCAGGGGGGGAAAAATTGGCAGCGCTCGATCCTGTCGCTATTCAAAGTCGTAAATGAAAATAGCGTTGAAACGAAAGTTCTCGTCGACTTTTCCACAGAAGTACAAAGCGATCAAAAGAATGTTAAAAATATCAAGGTTCGTAGGTAGTGAAGTGTTCTATTATTCTTTCAGAGAACGCTAGCCGCTGGTGCATGAGCGATGGCACCTGGGACAAGTATTCCAACTACAGCCTATGCAGCGACGTTCGCGAGCCCGCGATCGAGGGCAGCGTGGAAGTCATCTCGACGACGATTTATTTCGTCGGCTACAGCCTCTCCCTGCTCACCCTCATCGTCGCTGTCTCGATATTCCTCTACTGCAAGTAAGCAATTTACATTCCTATCGTTCACTTTCATTTCCGCCGGGATAACGCAAGGGAATCGACGGGGACGAACGGTGGAGCAGATTTCGATACCTCTGGGGATGGAAACGCGTGTAGCATTCGTTGTTCTATTCTTCTCTCGCGCTCGATATTTTCCGTTGCTCTTTAAGCGTTAGGGGCTTTAGTTTTAATTTAGCGTTAGATTAATGAGGAAGATAGACGCCTAAACTATCGGACCACCAGCTTACTGTCAGTAATGTATTCCTCATTTATCCGCCCAGTGTCAGAGTAGTCGTACAGAGCTACTACTGGGCCCCCTGATCTTATTTGATCTGCCTTTATTTCTGCAGGATAGACGTTAAATTAATGGGGCTAATGAACGACTGCTGGCGAAGGTCGCGACTAATTTTCCTCTCGGTAACTGGGCTATGCCCCGTAGCTTCTTCGACAAAGGAAAATCAGAAACAACTTTCCGGGTTGGGCGAAAGTAAATCGAATTTGAACCTCCACAATTTCCATAAAATACCACCGCTCGCCGAGAAATGCCAGCAATTCCATCGAGGACGATTAATTAAATCAGCCATCTAATAAGGTGCGCCGTCGGGCGGGGCAGTCACAAGACTATGCGCATATTAAAATTCTACGCTAAAGCGAAGCATCGCGGAAGGTGTGCAGGCCCCCTGTATTTTCCACAGCTCGGAGGGAGAAAAACGCTCCCCAGCGAGCTTTCCAGCCGAGGGAAAGTCGCTGGGAATATAAGGCTAAAGCTCCCAGACGTGGCATTGACAAAAACGCAACGAGACACCGTCGGTAATTAGTTATGCAATATGCAGAGCATTGGGCGATAGAATTTCTCAGGCGTGCCCCCAACGGGACGAAGAATTCTCACGCGAAATCACTCTCCAACGGATACTAGGCTCCCTCCGAAATCGCTAATTTTAAAAGCGCCTCTTTATACCCCTATTTTCATCCCCCACTTTCAACTTTACGCCCCTGCGTAAAGTCGCTTAGTAGGTCGTCGCGATTGTCGAGGGGATGCTTCGGAGTTGCGTATCGACTCGAGCGGGTCGCGGGCAGAATGGATTCGATTGGACCCTAGGAAATCGACGGAAAATATTCGCAAAGCGAGTTGGTCCGCGTGCATGCACGGCTGCGCGTTCAAAGAGCCGCGGCAGAGGGATACCTACTGCACAGTAACGAGCAAGAAAATGACATTTCGCTCGGCTCCGAGCGTCGGATCATTTATTAACCCCCTGCGGAGGAAGAGGCGAATGTTCACACACGGGAAATGCAGATGCTTTGGGAAACGGATCACGACTCTGACGCGTTCTTTTTATTCATGAACGAGCATCGCGTATCCGCCTAACGCACGGTTTTCCGTGGGGTGGTAGTCGAACAAACAGGACTGGGATACGGGCTTAATTTGTTAATCGAGTTACCTGTCTGCCAGGCTCGCCTTCTGTGTGTTTAAAGATTTTTGAAGGTGGATTAACTCGTTCTTTCCCTCGCAGTGGAAGCGTTATTGTCATCAATATTTTTTCAAGTGAAAATCTACTGGAATTCTTTACTTTTGAAATTATTGAAGCCAGTAGGGACCCTAATCAGAGAGTATTTCTGCTCTGATGATTTCTACCCTCCAAAAGATGAAATTAATTTCGTCGCAAGCTTTAAAGCTTGCGCTACAAACTACTCGGCTTGCACCGTTACCTCAGAAAGGTGCCCCAATACCCAGCATCTCTGTGCTTAACCACGAAAGAGAGAAATTTCGAGAAGTATATTCTCATTCTGTGCCAACTAAACAAGTTACGGTGGGTGAAAGGCCACGAAATTGTTAACGTACAGTGAGCACGACCAACGAACCTGCCCAAGCTTCGAGGTCAAAGGGTAACCAGGGGATCGCCTATTACGGAAATACGTACTAAGTCGGCAAACGCGTGGAACGCCGGATATTTTATTAAACGGGCTCAGGATTTGAAGCATACACTTCCGTGGCGAGTCCATGGCTCCCAACGGATGTAAATTATGGACGCCACGGTGCACTGCACGCTGATAGAACACACGAAGCACACAGTGTTCGAGGAAACGAAATATCCTCAGGCTTTCACCTCTGTTGTTTCATCCATTCGCCGAGTAAACGAATTTAATCTGCCGCGAAATCGATATACAGTAATTCACAAATGTATAACATGTTTTATCGATAAGTTCAATTCCATATAATTCTGTATTAGGGATGAAAGTAGAATAATTGAAATAAATATTTCTACTGTGCACAGAAGGGTTGCCTAGGTTAAGTTTAATAAATTTTCCTTTATAAATCTAATTTATAAATTTTCCGTTATAAATTTAATTTATAAATAATTGTTAGCTTCGAAGGTAATATTTTATCAGTGATCGGATTAATTCAGCGCTGTTATTACCTAAGGATAAAGAAGCTTGACTTTTCGAATTGGGAATTACCACGAGAGATAGGAAGGAGGCCAGCGATAGACAGAACGGATCGGGAACAATTTTCGAGCACTTCTGGGCAACATTATGCGTAACAACCATGGGGAACGAATACCTCCTGTGCGAATAGGAGCACCGTGAACAAGCGACACGTGACGCAAATAGCTGAGGGCGGAACACTTGAGGGTCGAGGAGAACATAAATTTCCAGGGCCTGGTTGGAACAACTTGTTCGCTACTGGAAGCAACCTCACAATCAGTTACAGCAGCCAAGCGCTCGCCATTGTAATATCTACAGTAGTGTTGACTTTACGGGTCGTTTAACAAAGTTATAGTTGTAAGCTAATGGCAACCGAAATTGTTGGGTAATGGCTGCTACCAGTAGCTAATTCATAAAAACTAGGGGCTTTGTTTTAAGAGATTCCTTTAGCAGATAAAATTATCTGCGTCTCTGTGTGCTTGTGAATGTATTTGAGAAATAATCAAGTAGAATGAAACACGAGACTGGGTGAAGGAAATTCAAGGAAATTAACACGCGGCTTGCGGTCGTGTGCATCATGGAAAAGAAGAGCTTCTCGTGATACATACTTTACATTTACGGTTAATTCGTTGCGTTTTTATTCTCGTCTGACGTTGGGTGATGTCTCAACTGCAGTTAGTTGAACGCGAATTTTTCCTCCACGATGAAAGTACCTACTTGCATACTCCAGAAGCGTAACTCGACCAAAAAGTAGCCAGTTGTGCGAATTCTTCTTTCTAGTACACTGAAGTAATTCATATTTATGTTCACATAACCATAACTGGAACGGGTTGTTCTTTCTACTGTTCCATTTTGGGATTATCATACTCTTGTGCGCGAAATTCTTGCAATTGAATTAATCGACACACTTACTTATTATAATATAATGCAGCTGCAATTGTTTTAGCAAGTGTCTTCAAAGGACAAGGTAATAGGTATTTCTAGGCAGATCAGTTGTAAAAGGAATTCTGTTATAGTTGCTTCCCTCGTTTGAGCCGCCGTTCCCTGTAAATATATTTCGTTACGAGGGCACATTTTTGTAAGGGCTTCTTACTGAGCCGTTTGGTTCAAAGCATAACTGTGGCTGAAATAAATATGCATAGCCACCGGGCTTCCTCTCTGTTTCCACGTTGCACGGACGTAGTTTTGCGGCGCAATCTCACCGAATAATAAATAAACTCGCTATCTCGTGCGTTCTTATCGGATGAATAATCACGTGCAACCGGGAAGAAATCACGTTGTGCCAGTTCTTCATCGGATTTACGTAAAACTGAAGATAATGGTAACTGTCAATAAAATACCTGTGCTACTGATAGTAGACGTTGTGGGGCTCTCTACATTTAGTTATAATATTAGTTATAATACTATATAATATTATAATACTTAACTACTACATATTATAAATTAGTATTATAATCTACTATGAGTACTTATAGTGTACTAGTAAATTTAATTTCTATTATATTTTACAAGCAGCTATAATATCGTAGACATGCTTACCAGACATATATTGTACAGCGCTCGTTCACCGACGATAGAAAGCGCTAGAAAGTACGTGAATATATCCCCCATACTTATCTCGAGCCACAAAGGCGTTGCGTTCTCCTAAGGGGAACAGAATACGATATGTCATACAATAGCGTTTTGACGTTATCTTATTTATTCCTGTTCCAGCGGTAGCATGTACTATGCCAGCAGGCACTTCACAAGAAAATCCGCTTCTAATCTCATGACTACAGATTTTCCAAGTTGCATTTCGTGGGTATAATACCACCAGCCATTTGCATCCTCGTGTATCCGAAACGCATTGTGAATCTTTCGTGTCAGTGCTTCCTGTTAAATTCAGATTATCGATGAATAGCAATGGCCTGCGGTATTCATAATGGCATTAATGAACCAGCAACTTCCGTTGTTAGGATTAACACAGTTACAAGTGGAGAACTTGCATTACGAATATTAATATTGATGAGCATAGATGACCGGCGGTATTTATCGATAAATACAGGCAACCTTTATTACCATTATTGATACCAGCACGTATCGATAATTTGCAATCTGTATTCGTAAATATTGATCTGTCTTATTTACTTAAAAACAAGCAAATTTATGGATAAATGTACATCCATCAAGTATCCTTCACCATCAATGCATATCGATGCACATATCGATGACCGTACCCAAGCTAGCTCCATAAAACGAGGTCTCACGAAACAATAGGATTTTTTAAAATCCCAATTTTTTCCACACTCTTTGGCGATTTATTTTTCATTTCTATCTCTTTCCCTGAATCAAGAGCGCTGTATTGAAAATGCAAATCGGAATAAAAAATAGAAATTCCTCCACTATTTCAACCGCAACATCCCCCTCCCCCACATTCAATACCGTCACGTTTTCGTTACAAACATGGCGTGCATGTACACAATATTCGTCAATTAACTGTTGTTTCTCCACATCGAAGTATTTTCGCAAGCGAATGAACCCTGTATCGTGAGTGGAAGCGCAACCCCAGCTCCAGTTCATTTCCAATCAACCCGGTTTTTTCAAAGTCCTCGACAATATTGTGATTGAAAAAAAAAAACAAAACAGCACCATCCCCATTCAACAATTTCACTGAAAAATAAACGCACGGTTTCCATCGTATGGAAAAGTAAACGTTTTACCAACACTTGCGTCACGAGAATTAATTTCCTCGATTGTTATAAATTCCGCAATTCCTCTGGTTCCCCGACGGGCTCGGAACGTAAGATTTTCTGGAATTAAATATTGGAACGTCGAAGCGTTCCCTGGCAGTTGAATAATAAAATATCTCCCCCGCTGGTAATACAATAATAACGGTATTCGATTAACGAAATGGAAGTTTATTCCCGTTGTTTTTCGAAGCAGGCTCGTTCGGGTGCACAGCAAACAAGCAAGTCGCTGGGGAATTCGTTATTCAGATGGTCGAAATAATCCCGCAACCGATGGAACTTGGAAAGTCCGACTAATCCTCGCTCGTACCACTGAGACCGCTTCGGCCGCTGGTTACCGCGCCTCGTGTCTCGTCTATCTTACTTTAGAAGCGACAAAACTGCAGGCCAAACCACTTAAACCACGGGATGTGATATACGCGCGAACCGGGGCGTTATATTGCAGCCACCTTTATTTTCATCGCGCCTTTAAACTTCCACGTTAATAATCCGCGGCGTTCCTGATTCGCTACTGGACGGAACAATCCCCTTACCAAACATCCCCTATACCACAGTGATCATAATCTAAACTCGTGAAACAGGGCACGAGACAGGCAAGCTCGAGGAAAACAGCGGGGTCGGAGGAGAATGTGCTGTAACAGAAACGCGAGACCGGAGAATAGGAGGAATAATTTCATAGAGAATGTGAAACGGACTGCATTGTGCAGTCGGGAGAGGAGGCACGGAAACGATCCGTCGCTTCAAACTTTTTATTCCGCGAAAAGCTGGCCGAGTCTATATCGCGGCCCTTTGTCGTCAATTTTTATTGAAAACTGTCGGGTTACCTGGAACGAACAGGGATGAGCGAGGCGGATTGTTTGAAATGGGAAACAAGGGAGGGAACACTCTGATTTTGGCTTGTGCCGTTTTTATACGTCCTTTCCTGCTGGATTGGCGTGAGTAAAGTAGTACTTCTGGTTGTAGAAACGGTACGACTTAACTGACTTAACTGAAGGCTCTTTTTTCGCGCTGGAGTAATTACTAATTACGAGTAACGTCAGATGTTACTCGAGCACGGGACCCATGGAGCGCAATGAGAAATTTAATACTGTTCGAAACGTAGGACGGAGTATTGCGATATTAGCGCGGAGATGTAATCGCGCAGTGCAGGATATGTGGTGCTATTACAGACGTGTACAATAGAATTCTACATTGGATTGTGAATGCAATTAGTAGCTCCATACCGAGCAATTTGAGTCGAAATCGTTTTCATTTAGCCATAGACGTAGGGATCGTGAGCGTTTGAAGGGGGTTCTTGGGTAATGATAAAATTGGAGGAGCTAGCATTGGAAGGTAATTAAAAATTGTTCTGGAATGTGTGCTAATATTTGCAGAATATTATATTAGGTTGCTATGTCGCATTATGGAGGCGATTAACAATGTCACAACATGATAGTATGAAATTTGATAGCGCGTATTAATTTGGCTGTACTTGGTTCGCATTAATGGTGGGTGCACAGTTCATGAATATATGTTGCGAAATTTTCGTGTAGTAATATAATATGGTGTTTATAGTGCTGGGAAGCAATTATACGCTGTACTGTGACGTGTAATATTTTTAATAGAATTCTACATTCGATTAGGAATATAGTTGACCATAGTCGTGAGAATATTAATGATTGTAAATTCAATTTTATGATAATGCAAACATAAAAGCCTTGGAATATTGAACTTTTATTTGAAAAATAACCAAATAAATTTTTGTTTCAGAGAACTAAGGTGCGTCAGGAACAAGATACACACGAACCTGATGTTCACCTACATCCTAGCGGACCTGATGTGGATTCTCAACAACGTGACGCAGGTCTTTTCACTTTTAAATTTCTTTACAACTCTCCTCGCACTAAAACTCGTCCTCGTACATAAGAGATACATTTGTACCCCTCCAGCAAACGTTCCTCTTTTTCAATGCGAATCTTGAATGAGAAACAAGAATGCGCAAGCAAACAAAGTTTCAAAGGCCTTTTACACGAAAAAAAATTGCACGAGAACTGCAGTTCCGCCACTTGTTGCTGAAGCCTGAAATTACATTTCCATTCGACAGGGTGGTGTGCATAATTGCGCGGCGTAGCGCTTGCGCAGTCTGAATACTTGATGGCAAATGGTATTAATTCGACGAAATTGATCATTGTGCTAAGATATTGAATGCTTGAATGGGCTGTATTTCTTACGATTTTAGCCCTTGATTTGGACCCATACTAAATATCAAAATACACGTGTTGGTTGATATTAATATTATTTCTTGAAAAAGACGGGGATTTTAGATAAGAAACTGAGAATCTCAATTAAAAGGACCCTAATTCAAGAGAAGTGCGCGAATAAAATTACAGAGCAAATTATCCACTGTTCAAGGGTTAATTCGTAAAAAGAGCTTCTTAAGAAAGAGAATTCTCTCTGTGTATTGGAGGAATAATCGACGAACAGAAGTGAGGTATAGATAAACGTATGCAATGACGACCAATTAGCCAGAAAACGATTCTTCCCGCTTCAGAGAGAATTTTTGACAGGGCCAAACGCGTTTCCCATTAGTTGCAAAATCTCCGGGAGCCCCGCTAACGAGCCAGTGGAAAGGAAAATTAATTACGGCCGCTGAGTGGCCGACGCGGCTCTGGTTTTTCGATAATTAAAAGGCCGACGTGTACGATAAAATCGTTACGTAAACATGTGTACATCGTCAATGGAGCTGCATGCTAACATTTATCACATCTGAAGCTTTTGATCATTGCCTCCTCTGTATTTATTCACTCGCGTAGGTGATTATTCTAATAGAATTTAAAAAAAAAAAAGCACATGTTACTTACAGGTCTCCATGCAGCCTGACGTGCCGACCTGCGTGGTTTTCCTATCTCTGCTGAATTATTTCCAGCTGACCAATTATTTCTGGATGTTCGTGGAAGGTAATCAGCCTCCACCCTCTATACTCATTTACTTGAATTGAAAGCTGTCAGCCGAAACGTAGTCGAACGTACCACACTGTAATAATTTAATTATGCATTAGAGCGAATAAACTGGCTGCTCTGTTCCAGGGTTATACCTATTCCTGCTGGTGGTGAAGACATTCACTGGTGACAATATCAAACTGAAGCTGTGCGTTGTCATTGGCTGGGGTGAGACTTAGTTTTTTTTCTCACTGCGCCTCCTATCGAGAGCACTCGAGATATCGAACATCCGAGGGATTGGGAAAGCCTATATCGCGAGGAGAAACTCACTTTCCTTTACTGATCTGATTTATTTGGACAGAGGCAATTTTGCTTGGTTCCAAAACGGAGACCAGACTTTCCACGCGTTTGAATATTTAATTCCACGGGGGTGAGGGGGATGAGTTCCTCGATCGATGGGGTAAAATATCGCGTTGCTTCTTGTACCTCTTACTGTTTCATTTTTATATACTCTGTTGTATATTATTGGTTATAGTAATAGGATTTATCAGTGCCTCTATTACATAGCTGTTAAGAACAAAATTCTTCAGCTTCCTCTTTCTGCAACATCCTGTACACAAGGTGTCCCGCGTTTCACGATCACTTGGAGTGTCTCCGTTGCCTTCGATGAATCAGTAAGAGGTTCACGAACATTATAATCCGTCGTCTTCTTCTAAGAAGTCAGAGTTTTGATCGTAAGAGCGGAGCGGGACACCCAGTGTGTACAGAGCATCGTATCCATTTAATTTCAGGTATGCCGTTTCTCTTTATCGCCATGTGGGGTATCGCGAAGTCGCTCGATCAGGGGATCCTGACGAAGGCGAACCAGGTAAGGGAGCAGCTGCTCTGTAGCTACAGAGCGGCGGTGTGTGTTCAGGCTGTCTGTCCCGTGATCCGCGCAAACATCGTATATGAACGAGCGCCGCCAAGGAAAACACGGGAAAATAGCTGGCGCGTAGATTCATCCCCGCCTCCACCACGCGCGAGGGCAGCCTCTCGGAATAGCTGGCATCGAAATTGCCGGAGTACAGTGGCCATATTCCCCTCCCACCGCCGCGTAGCTTACAGGCGGATGTATCGAGAAATATATCGCCGGTGTCTGGAGCCGGGATCGTTGCTAACGCGCCAGGGAAGTGCGGACGTGTAGGGAAAGCGAGATCAGGCGAAAGAATTCGGAAGATCAATTCGCACCGTTGCGCCGAAGGGGATAGATCGGTAGACTCGAGCTAAACGAGCAGGCAACCCGTTCGACGCTTGCTGTTTAATCGATACGCGGATAGGGAAACGTCAATTAAGCGTGCATCAGATACTGGCAGATCTGTTTTTCATCGTACGCGGACGCGCGACCTTTTAATTTCGTTCTGGAAATTCGAGGAATCGGGATTTTGTCGATCCCCGCGTTCCTTGATGTCGGGTTGATTCTGGTGGGATGGGTATGTGGATTTTAGACTTTGGTAGCGGGAGCTTTGATTTCTTTGACGATCAGTTAATGCTCTTGCGTTAAGGGTAGTTAGAGGGGGCTAGGGGAGATATATCTGCTAAATCTGGTCTGATTACAAATTCTTTAAAGGGAATCGTGCTGAATTCTCTCAGTTTCACTGACTTGATAGTTGAAATGACGATGATAGGTGAGATCAACTGGCTGCTCGAGTTCACTAAGTAGTAATCACTGGTATATCGTCGCCGAAGCGCGGGGACTAGGCAGTGAAATCGCTCGAAATCTAGTATTTTTTGCGAATTAATTACAAGCAGATGAAAGCCAGCACAGGCTTTTCCTTTTGATTGTACAGTGGTTTAGAAAAAGTATCTTTGGCTTTGCTTTATTTAAAAATAAAGATACAACGATTACCTTGGAATATATTTTCCTAGAGCCCGCAATTTTGGAGTGGACCTCCGAAAAAATGAACCAAAATGATTAAAATAGCGACTAGGAAAATGCGATTTATACGATAAATGACGATTTTCGCGGTGCACACTTACTATAATTATTTTCGTCGCAATAAATTACTGAATTTATCGGCGCGCTAACCGGAATGACCCCTTAAGTAGTTACCGCTACCATATCTCCGCCGTCCGCTTTATTCCTCGCCCTTTCACTCAATTCTGCAAGCACGCGCCTTCCACTTCTCAAAACCTCCATTTATAATCATTTCCATACGATTCTTCCTCTCATTTATAATCCTGCGCTGTCTCACTAGCGTCCTCCAGCAAATCTATTAAATTAGAATAATTATTCCAACAAGTCTATTAAAAACATTCACCCTCTTCGATCCACAAAAATCCAAACCTGATATTACCCACTAATCCCATCCCTTCGCGTAATGCTACCCGATGCAGGGAGCTCTCCAGAAAACCCAATAAACCGAGGAGTTCCAGCCAATAGAATTTGGAACTCGGAAGATGTCCTCGAGCAGCCAGTTGATGTTCGTCCGCGCTGTAATTGATCGATCCGACGGGAAGTCTCGGTTGGATGACAGTCGTCCCACTTAAGAATCACTATCGTGCCGCGCGTCGGCAGTCGCGTATTACGAAGCAATGTCGATGTTTACGGTAGTCGTAAAGTTGGCCTAGATCCAGGCGGAACAGCAGGCAGTAATAAATGTGCACGCGGTTCGCAGGAAGTCCCTCTAGGGAAGCACTGTCCCTGGATGGTGTCGCACCCTTACGACTGGTTTTATCAGGGCCCGGCCATATTGGTGCTCGGCGTGAACGTGGCGTTCCTTTTCATGATAATGTGGGTGAGTACGCAGCGATCTCATTATCGACAGCGGCCGCCCGCGCACGCCTTTACAAGTAAAATTACCAATAACGGTGGAAGGTCTTGGAGCTAATGCGACGAACACTCGTTGCCATAAGGGAGGAAATTAAGTCGTGCTATAGGTCGGCCAGTCAATTATGTACCGCGGAAAACTTCTCTCAAACCGAGCAACTCGCTCCGCGACCGCGAAAATCGCGCTCGATAGCTACTCCATCCTCTTGCAAATAACTGTACTAAGTCATTTCTGAACTTTAACAGTAATTGAATGTCTAAATCACAGATACGGTTTATTATACAAGGTCATACCGATTCGATAATTAAAACGACGAGTCTTGGCACAGATGTCTGTTGCAAGGGATGCTTTTGGATAGGAGAATAAACGGGTCAATTAACGCTAAAGGACACTTTTATTTTTATCTCTAGCAGACGATAACAATCTACAAGAATTGGTAGTGTTTAACAAGGAATCCTATTTTTTGGGCTAAAAACACAGCAAAATGTGGGATTTTTTTTAAGAAACGAGTGATTCGATTCATCTGAATTTAGGTTTTATTCTTTTTTGTTGGGGCTGGGGCCATTTTCCCTACGATTACCCGGCTGGACCCAGAGTTAGACCCTTCCGGATGAATTGAATCCCAAGTTTCTTAAAAAAAAATTACTTTCAGCCCACAAAATAGGGTTCCTCTTTAATTAACGTCACCCTTTGATCTCTTCGTCGCCCTCGCGAGCCCAGAACGCTTGCAGCGTAACCAAGCAGATCTCCTCCCCTGGCCGCCTAACTCGAGGACGATTCTGTGCCGCAGGTGCTGATAACAAAGCTCTGGTCGACGACGAACGCGGAGACGCAGCAATATCGAAAGGCGAGCAAGGCTCTGCTGGTGCTGATACCGCTCCTCGGAGTGACTTACGTGCTGGTGCTGACAGGGCCCACCGAGGGTCAGGTTGCTAATGCATTCTCCTACACTCGTGCCGTGTTACTTTCTTCCCAGGTAATGCAACTGGTTGAAGTATCTCGTTACGCGAGCGAACTTTCCGCGAGCAACTTTCCAAAGGCTGCTCGCTTCATCGCTAGTAGTATGTGTATATGTACGTTGCTACCTCCCCCATTTTCCTCTTTCAAATCCATCCCCCGAAGCACCCCGCGCCTTATTTCCTGGCCATCAGTGTTTCCTGCTAACATAAGGGTACGAGGGTGAATTCCGGTGACGAGAAAAGGGTAGAAAATGAGTGCTAAATGGGTTCGTTAAATATATATATCGATGCTGTTCTTGGCACGTGAAATATAAATGGAGGGTGCAGAATAAGGGATGTAAATATGAACTGTCGTGTCTTTGGATTTGTTACTTGAATAATCGTCGGGTACTTTTTCTTACTCTGCATTTGAAGTAGGTGCTTGTCGTAAGTTCCATTTTCTATTACCACCCACCCTTCCGACATTTGTTTGTGTCTCCCACGTGAATTTAGGCAACCCAGGAATTCAACAAATTATGCAACTATGTGTGCAAGTAGAGTAGTTCATGCGTAAGATAAACCTACTTTTGAGGAGTGAAATCACACCTTGAAAAAAGACAGAATTTTCTTTTTCGTGGAATATCTCGAGAACGGTTCGAGATATCGAAAAGAGGTTTAAACAAAACTTGCACCTTTTTTTATAGCTGCGAAACTACGTAAAAATAATTATCGAAAAATCACAGTTCTCGAGATATTCCACAAAGAAGAACAATTCTAACTTTCTTCAAGGGGTGATTTCATCCCCCCAAACCGCGCAATGGCTCCAGCAAAAAATATGTTTCTCTTACGCATGAACTACTTGCACACAATGTTGCATGATTTTCTGACTTTCCGGTTTGCTTAACTTCCCTTGTAAATTTATCCAAAGAACATTCATTGTTTGCAGAACGAGCGGTTTTGATCTGAAAGAGGCCGTGGGATAAATACATTCCCTCTGTACATTTGGTCCTTTTCAAGCCGATTCTCTACCATACAATAACTACCTCTGCGATGCCACTTCACTATCTTTCCTCCATTATTATCGCTGCTAATCCCATATCTTTCAGGGCCTGTTCGTCGCGCTATTTTATTGTTTCTTGAACACCGAGGTTCAGAACACGGTGAAACACCACATAGTAAGATGGACGACCGCTCGCGATCTGGATACCGAAAGAAGGTATTATAACAATTGGTCACCCCGCTCGAGAACAGAGAGTATAAGGTATTTCATCCCCCTGTTTAACTACCATAGTCTTATGCCATTCGCAGCTGCGGCTATGCTTAACCGTAGAAACGGGAGGCACGGTGTGTCGCCCCATGTTAACCCAGTTGAATTTTCAGGAAAGTTACCTAGTTGCTATTTTATTAATCCTCGCATTTAGACATATCTAAGTCGCCCTCGAAGTAAGGAGAGCTTCTTGTCTATCGTTAAACGGGCGCGCGACAATGGTCAGTCGCCAGAGGTCTGAATCTTGTGATTTTCAGATTGTACTGTCCGCCGTCGCTTCCGTACAGGAAAAGGGACTCCTCGGTAAGTGAAACGACCACCACCACCGTGATAGGTTTAAACACAACGGCCACGTTCCTAGATAAATCGAAGAAGGCGATCTCGGAGGATCTGAACGAGTAAAATCGAAAAAAAAAAAAACTCTCACCGAAACCCACCCCCCATCTCCCCACCTTCGTTTCATTTAAACGGTAAACGGCCGAGTCGCTTGGGGATGGTTCAGAGGGGTTGCAAGAATCGTTGGATGTACGACAATGATTCAATGATCAACAAGTTTATTTGGAGTTGCCATATGCGCATCGAATCGAGAGAAAGGAGAAAGAAACGAACGACCCTTTCGTTCTTCCATTCACTCCCGTCCATTCACGCCCACCCATCGCTCTCGTCCGTCTCTTCACCCCCTTTGTCTCTTTTCGTTTTTCTTTCGCTTTTAGACACAGCGTTCGTACCCAGGGACCATCGATCTCTGTTCGAACGCGCTACGACGCCACTCAAATTTCCAAAAGCGGACTCCTGTAAAAAAGAGAAGAGAAACAGTATGAGACGTTTTCGGTCACCGTTCTTGAACAGTTCAAGAATGTCGAATAAGTATGTTATAAGTATGTTGAACTTAGGAATTAACCGTCGCCAGGTACGACGGGGATTGCTCGATCTTTTTGTGCCGCGAGGTTTGCGTGAATCGGGAAGAACGAAGTTGATTCAAATCCAGGGACACGCGAGGGCTTTGCTTTTTATATTTTAAAATTGTTAACTGCATTACTGTCAGTAGGGGAAGCTTCCATATCGGAAAGATAGAGGAAGTAATCCTCTGTTAAATCCTTCCCTACGATAGTCCACTTTTATAGATCTTTTCCTGCTTTATCTATTTAGTTATTATAGATTATTACTTATCTAGTATTTAGCAGATTTAGCTGATCGAGAAAAATGGGAATTGAGAAGATTAACTTTTGTAGATCACTGATCTGGGACTGTAACAAGTTAAATAAAATACTATGGGCTGGGCACCGTGGAAAGTTTAAAAAGTTCCCGTCGTATCTGCCGAGGGTTTAAATATAAAAGAAATGTATATTCTTGTGTACGATGGCTAACGTGAAGTTTGCAATCCGTACTGGGTAAAAATTATATCCACGACAGACTTTATTGCTGTTAATCTGCGTTACAGTGGCTCAGGATCTTTCTCCCTGTTGTTTAATGTAACTTTCGTTTGTAAAAATCACGCTCAAAGTTGTGCGACAATCTGTTATTTTACCCAGTACTGTTTGCGATCGAGGAGAAAAATTAAACGGTATTATAAGCGTAGGAATTAATTCCCTTCGTTGCGTGAAAAGAAAACTCTTGAACATTGGTCGATGTGAGATTACTATAAACGGAAGAAAAAAAAAACATTGTGTGTGCACTAAAGAAACAGACGGAATATTTGCACGCGAAAGAAACACTCCTTGTAAACGTACTCGCTACTTATTTCACCGCTGTTAAGTATCCCCGCTCGTTTCGTCGTGTTGAACGAAGAGAAAGAAAATGGAAATCAAGAAGAGCGAATAAATTGCTCGAAAATAAAGCATTCAATCGACTTTTCAGAGAGTGAGTATTCGCGCAGTGAGAAACTGTTGATGTTCAGACTTTTATTTCGACTTGGTTGCAATCACGAGCAGTTTTATTGAGTATCGAAAATATATTGTAAATACGTGTTAACAATTGCTTCCGTTAGACTGTGGGCATCGTGCTCCCCCAAGTCGTGTACATATAGCTAAGCTTTAAGTTTTACTCTATTTTACATACATTAAAGTTTATAAACTTTGTTACACAGATTTGCGTGTGAGATTATCGTGTGCGCGTATATCTACGGAGTCTAGAGTGCGTTACAATGGTCGATGCTAAGTTCAAAGAGCAAATTTCGACTAATCGGCAAGCTGTCTTTGGAATATGTTTGGTAACGGAAAGGAAATAGATAAATAGAAAAGCAGGTGTAGCGCTACAGCCGGAAGTAACACGGGGGCTCGATTACCCGGGGTTCAAGTTTCGTTCAAAGATCCAGAAGAGACTACTGTTAGTAACTACAAGGTGAAAGACCGTAGAAAGCGTACCTGATCACATAAAACTTTATTTTTGCGTTCGGATATAATCGGAGGAACTCGTATTTTATACAGATTAAAGTGTGTAACATAAGTCGATCAGTCGGAAGTTTAAAGACTCGTCAGGATGGTTACATGGTCAGAAGAGTGAGAAGCAAACCAAAGAATACCAAACAAAAAAGATACTTGGTACGACTTCTTGTGTGATGAAAGAAAACATTTACTTCCATTGGCAAATAAAAATTAACATTGTTTTATCGAGTAGATATTTCATAAGGTGCCGCGTGAAAGATGATCTTTGGACCTTTTAGTCACTCCCCGATAGTACTAAGACCTAATATTTATTTTACTCTGCGTCAGCAACCCGCGAATGTTGTTTATCGAACAACTTTGTATATACAGAAATTTGTATAGAGACGAGCTAGAGGAAAGTCGTAAATGCTACGTGCTATTCGATGTATCGCCGTTTGTGATTACCATTCAATAAACCTATCTCCGATAAAAATACATCCACCCGAATATACTCGTGCGATGCTGATATAAAAAACAGTTTCATTTCAAGACTAAATTGAACTAAATTGCTCCGCGGCACTAGATTCGTTCACCAGAACTGATTAAATGCTACGAGCACCTGGACAACTCTTGATTTCCTTTTCAGCAGAGAGATTTCTATCAAACTAAGTCGTTATACAGAGTGTACGTGCGTGCGCGCGCGCGTGTGTGTGTGTGTGTGTCACTGAAAAGGAGACTAGCAGCCATGATTTTTAATTGTTATTACTAATTCGCCGAGCGAAATAAAATGGAATCGAAAGTAAAATTCTCGTAAAATTCTAACTTGACAAGGACTGCAAGAAGTACATCAAGAAGCGTAATCTTATACATGGAATGTTCGTAACAACGGAACAAAAAGCATCGAGAGAGAACGAAAACGGTACTACTACGAGATTACGAAATGAAATAGCGATTATATTGCGAATCTTATGTATATGAATTATCATTATTCCTTTTTTTTTCTTTTCACTTCCTCTTCTTTACATTCAGTGGATAATTTAATATTACATTAACAACTGCGTACTGTCCATATTGTTACTGTGTCCACGTTTATGTAAGACCTAACAATACTTTGTACAAGTTTTATGATACAAATATATTACGACAATTCAGTTTAAATACCATACAACATTATACTTTAGCATTACACCGTTCGTAGATTAAACCTTCTCTTGTACAAGGCGAATGATCTTATTCGTACGTGAATGTCATTGAAAGAAATGAATCTGACTGCTTTCGATATTTCAAGGATGTGTTGTTTCCCGCACGGTACTGGGGGAAATAGAAATCTACACGTTTATGCACCTCCATCGCCAAACATACTTCACACCTATTCACTTTGAAGGTATTAACCTCGAAGTATCCTCGTGGTTCTGGTACTTTGGTTTCCCGTGAGTGAAGGGCAGGTATTTGTATTTGATCATATGCTGTAAATTAGCAGAAAATTAAATTATTCTCTGCTGCGGATGTGTTACTAATTACGTAATAATTATTGCACTCCTTAAATCATTTGATTCTATATTCTTATGTTCTCTAGCTGGATCCAATCGGTCTAAATCAGTGTCTCCCAACCTTTTTCGAGTCGCGATCCCATTTTATAATATTCGAATAACCCGCGACCCTCCATACAAGGTAAAGAAGACAAATTAAAAATAGGTATTTCAGAATATAATCTAAAAAACCTAAAATCTCGTGGCGACCCCCCGGAAAACAGTTCGCGACCTACAGGTTGGGAATCACTGGTCTAAATGAATAGCAAACTAGAAGAAACACAGCTCCGTAGATTGGAATACGATGACTTACCTTTATTTGACGCTTCATAGTAATGCAAAATAATGTTATGAAGTACATAACGAGTATGGGCCAGAATACTGGTACATTGAAACAATCGAACACAGTGCATATCATAGCTATGACCGTCGATTTCATCACAGAATACCAGAATTTAAATTCGGGCAACCTTCTAATAAATGGCCTAAATTCCTCGTTAGATCTTGTGGGCAATTCTGGTCCGTCTCCATCTGCGAACAAGCTTCTATTGAACAGGTATTTCGAAAATAACATCGACATACTCAACTATTCGATTCGTATAGAGCAACAGCTGCTTAATCCGATAACGAGGTCCTAGACGAGGCCCTGAATACTCACCATCAAAATCCATTGCTGGATCGATTTTAGGAGTGAGGAATGCTATAAATAAATTCAAATGATAAATTCCTAACGCGTACGTGACGATGTACCATCCCTGGAAGCAGAAGAACACGATATTACTTCCGACATTCCCTGCCGATCGGCGTCGGTTAATTCTCGAGCGTTCGTAACTTACTTGTGAGAGAAATATACGCAGAATAAAAAGGAATAATAGGAATAATGCGACTGTCCATCTCGATATTACATGGGGCGTCCACAGATCCAAATATGTTTGATATACCTGCAACACAGGCACAGTAACAGATTACAATGATCGGGCAAGTGGCGACGAGTAGTTTGTTCTGTACCATTCACTCGCGACAATTTACGTGGAAAAGGAATCTGGGAATATAGAAATTACGAACCTGTGATATTCTTCCTATCGCTTGACTGACAACATTTCGTCTCGCTGGACCACCGAGATGCTCATCTTGCATCATCTTACTTCCTGCAAAAATCTTTTAATCAGGAAAACCACCAACACCTTCTACAATCCATAGCTTACGCCTGACGCTACACAACGCTTCCCGAAACAAGATATCTCTAAACAGTCAAATGAAAAATCCATGAAAAAGTGGCGACGCTATAAATCATAAATACTAAACGAAGAGTAGAGATTAACAACTGAGTTTATTCGACGGAGGACGTTAACAAACTCCCGAGTACATGGAACGGTCGATTGTATTTTAAAATTGTAGTATTATTGACACAGGGAGTACAGTTTCTAGTGTGCGTTACTGGAAATAGTTTTTTAAATAGATAAGGAGAAAATGAATAAATTTACATCGCAGCGGAGCGCGTTAAATTTCGCAAGCTCGGATACACGGGGGCTGGTAATCACAGGGGAATATTACTTGTCGGATGCTTTCAGTACGCAATGATCAACGTATAAAATCGTGATTTCGTAATTGAAGGGATTAATCGATCCGCAGAATCATTGAAAGCGATCCTCGCAACGAACTCAAGGTTGCTGCAATATAAGACTTCTCAGATAACACCTCGATCGGACTTTTCTTTTTATGCTAAACGATAACTTAAGGTGGGAATGAAACGTGAGATCCGTGTTGATTAATTGCGTTAATATCCTTTTCACGACGATACGGAGAATCGTTTATCAGATTAAGTGGTATCTTCACGAGCTCCTAAAATCATGGAACAAACTAAGGGATATGCGTATAACCTCCTCGACTTATGAGCATGGCAAGTATCGTGACAAATAGGGCGGTGCGATTGACGCTGATCAAATTTACCTAAGGTATTTGTACGTTCTCAGCCAATCTTCGTGATCAATCCTCGCCGATTGTTTAGTTAAAAAAATATAACACGTCACAACATTAATGGCATACTATGATTAGATGTATCGTAGAATTTGTAACATAGATAAATAACGTGCTTGATAAAGGCATCGCTGCCGATTTCGGTGGGTGATTTCGCAGCGCCCTGCGACGTCGTGACGGTAGTTGAAAATCAGAGAGGGAAATTTGAATTCTATTTATACTTCGTGGCCGGTCGCCCGAGTTTGGTATTGTCGTAGATAAAGCATTATTAATAATAAAGAGTCGCGTAAAATATTGTAATAAAACGTGGAAGGTCATTGAAAAGAATTCATCTTTATTTGTTGTGCGAAGATTCGAATAATACGAGTTTATTTCATGGACATTCATAGCAATGCATAAGTAACTGAATTGACTAAATTGATTCTAATAGACACTAATGTATATCTAAATAGTCAGTTTTGAAATGTAGTAGTACCTCTCGATAAGTTCATTGTGCCTTTAAACAAGTAATATCATTTAAATAACTTATTTAACCTAATTCTTTTTACATAGATGACGTCACTTGGCTGGACTTAGCTTTGGCATGACGTACGGCATCACCAACCAAATATAAATGGCCAGCACAACGCCATTTATTCTGTACGTTTGGCGACCCTAAGCTCGATCAAGTTCGATTCATTTGAGCTATACGGAACATTCATGATACCCGGAACTGTTCGGTTCCCGACTCGACTCGCCTCGGAGAACCGAGTCCCGCCCAGTTCGCATTTCAAGCTAACCGAATAGTTCGAGTATATACCCGAGCAGCGCTACTGTAGAGGCTCCTTATCATTTCCGTGTCGCATGCAACGTTATCAATTCAGAGTGGAATTCCACCGCAATTCTAGATATACTCCTAGGTACCTTTACTAACTTTACCGACTCCCGTGATTGTATTGAATTAGTTCCCAGAGCCCGTGTTCTTAAATGTAGGGTGCGCGTCAAAACCTCTGATTTCTCAGGAAGTCGGTATTTTATCCGGTAATTAAAATTCGTGCACGAAATCCTGAATTATTATCAACATTTTTCAGTTCATGCTTTAGTTTATGAAATATACATGAATTTAGTCATAAGATCGAACTAAAACCGAGTAATGTAACTTTCTTCGCTGCAGCCTACTGGCGGGTGCAAGGTGAATTTACACTCACCCTAAATATCAAATTATATATGATACCATTTGTATCACTTCGTGCCAAGAATGACGAGATTAGAACAATATTGAAGTGTAATGTAGAATCGTATTTTGAGGTGTATAAATGGAATCGTGGGTCGAAGTAGACCTACCGTCCGATGCGCGACAAACCGCCCACCAACCATGCAAGGATCGAAAAGGATATTAAAACTTCTCATCGTATCTGGGTGAATTAATCAAAGATCGATGAATTTCGTAAAGATCACATTATATTTATAAACACATTTTATTTGTTCGTATGTATATCGTTAATAAATGGTGATATAATAATGACAATGAAATGTATAGCGCCGAGCATAAAACGAGCAGTCATATTATAATTATTATTAATATTCCTCTTATTGATAATCTTACTGTACTGGATGTGCCTACCTACTGTGCTTGCAACGTTTATGGTCTTGTCCAAATGTTTTTATCATCATTCCCTCGCCACTAATTTTATTATATTTATTTACTCGTACTCGTAATAATTATAATAATTAATAATTAATAATAATAATAATGTAACCACGGGTGTAAACGTATGCGTTGTCTCCTAAGTATAAACAGCTCCACACACTAATTGTTTACGTTTTTTGTCACCATTTCTTTTTTTTCATTCCTGTGTTCTTTATTGTAATCGTAATATCATCGTTAATAATAGTAAGCTACTTAAATATAATTATCATTATATATCCTCGTGTCTTCGTGGAATATTTTTGCGGCCGCTTATCGGTTATCAGCCGGCCTCGGTACAAAAAACTTCAATTCCCGTTCGACAACATTATACATCAAAAAATGTCTGTTTCATTTTTTTTTCTTCTTTTACGTTTTTTTTTTCGATGCGTGAAAGACACTTCGTATAATTTACGGTAAATGTAACATTTCTCTCGCGCGTCCGAGGAAAATTGTCATCTAATGGTAGTGGACCTAACCACGGGGCAGCACAGCGTTCATATAAATTTGTTTTCTTTTTCCTGCTCTTTCGTTTCTCCGGCTTTTCACGAATTCCCGCCGAGAAATGGAACCCGGGCAGAACACCTCGCGCGATGGCTCGCCTGTGGATATCGTGTTCCTCTCGCCTCCATCTTTTCGCTCCACGGAAAGGAAAAGAAGAAACAAAAAAGCGTCCTCGGGCGACGCTCTCGTTACACTCTCATTGCAGCCGCGCATACGTAATACAAATATCTCTAATAATATACAAATTAACCGTAAAATAGAATATCTGCCGCCGATCGCAAATGAGTCTTCGCTCGTCGGAACGTTGTCAGTAAGGAGAATAAAATTGAGAATAAAAGAACGTCGTTAAAAGCAGTCGATCCGAAGGCGTACACGCCTGGGAATGAGTAGTACCACGGATGAGTCGAGTCACGGTAAAACGTTTATATGATTCTTGTCGTACAAAAGGGAAATTAAAAAAAAGGGAGATTAGAACACGCCCTACGCTTCGTTCGCGATCCGGTGCACCGGCCCGAGAGCTAAATGCGCCTCCGGGCCGCCGCCGAAAGCTGAAGCGACTCTTCAAAGATCACTCGAGCGTCGACGAATCAGAAGGGAATACGCGCGGGCACGTGAACGGTGATTCGCGCCTGAGGGGTGGTGACTTGAATCGACGCTCGTCTCCGGAATCCTGACCGAGGGGACATCGAAACGTCCCTCCATCGGACGGCGATTCCGAAGCGCGCGAACAGAACTAAAATGGGGAAAACAAAGCACGACTAAACGAAGATCGTAAAATGTGATACACAGTACACGTTGCTTGAAACGCTAATAGGTACACGTAACTTATTTTTCTTTTTGCACAGTAAGAGCCAATGGGGGAGGGGGGGGTAGAAGCGACCGCAAGACGCTGTTCTCCGTGAACATCAGAGTAGACGTGTCGTCGGGAGAGCTCCGTTACGGGCTCGCTGCTACGAGACGCTCGCGCGCATCTTGCGGTTGTACGAACGATCCGCGTTTTGGCCACTGTTCCGTAATTAAAGGTCTCGCACAACACCTGGCGGCAGGCTATTGCATTTGATATATTGCAAACCTACGATTCTAATGACTTATGAGATAGCCCCGTTCTGTTTCTTTCTTCCGTCGCGCTGTTCTTACTCTTTCCACTCACTCTGTCTGTCTCTCTCTCTGCATCTCTCTCTCTCTCTCTCTCTCTCTCTCTTAATCGGCCGGGGGGAGGAAAAAGGGCGCCGAGGTACGTACGGTAAAAGTTTCGCCTCGCGCGATTCCCGGGTGTGCTAGGGGGTGTGTCGATGAGAAATGGCGTTAACGTGTTCGAACGTATATATATATATAATATATATATAAACGAAGTATTTAACATTATGAGTCTATTAATATCTATACGTATAAGTAGAGAGCTCTAGACCTGGATCTCCCCCCATCCCCGCCCCTTCCTCTCACTCACGTCTTGCATTCTCTCCCCCTTCTCCCCTATCTCTCAATTGCTCTCTACACCCCCTTTCCCCAAACTCGCCTTTTCGCAGAGCATTCACGCAACATTCGCTCACGCCCGCATTCGCACAGCCATGCATTCACTCCCCAAACCCTCCCCTTTCCCTGCCTATCTCTCCCGGCCTCCCCTCCCTCCCTCCCTCCCCCGTTCAATCAGATCACACCCTAAAACTTTCTACATTTTTTAAATCATACTCTCCCCTCTCTCTCTCTCTCTCTCTTTCTCTCTCTCTCTCTCTATCTCCCCCCGTTTCCTTCCGTTCTTTCTTTATTACTTGTTGGAGCCCCGTCGTCCAGGGACAGCTTATTTCCCTTCCTTCTCCTTCTCTTTGTTCTCGTCAACCTCCTTGTCCTTCTCCAGCTCCTTCTCCTCCTTGTCCGCCTTCTCCTTGTCGCCCTCCTTCTCCTCCTTCGTCTCCTTGGACTCCTTCGCCTCCTCCTTGCCCTCCTTCTCCTCCTGCTTCTCCGGCTTCGGCAGATGCGTGTTCATGTCGAGGGTGGAGCAGATCTCGTCCCAGTCCGGGAAGCACCGCTCCTTCACGCGCGAGCAGTGCCCGACCAGGTTCTTGCAGTTCTCCTGCATGTAGTCGCGCAGGCTGTACGGCGTGTCCTTGTCGATGTAGAGGATCTGGGCGAGATGCGCGAACGTCACGACGTCCAGCTGTTGGGCACGTTAAGAAATTTCTCATTTATCCTCTGTACCGACCAATTTTCCCATTTCTCAGCAGAATCTACTTGTTCACCCTTCTCTTTACTCTCGCGCAACTGTAACTCGGCTAGGAGAAGCTATATGCAACTTTGGTGAAGCGTATCGATGCGCGTCGTAATGAGAAAGGTGAGGATTAATTTCACTCGTGGAGTTAGCTCCTACCGTAGTCGGTTCATCCCCGAAGAAGAATGGTTTGTCAGCAAGCATGTCAGAAAGGACCTTGAGATCGGCGCAACCGAACTTCGACACCTCCTCGGGCGTGTGTAGGCCCATGCCTTGCGCCTTCACCTTCTTTGCACCCTGTAAGAAATCCCACTATATTTCACTACGGATGCTCGCGACCTTCTAATCAATATATTTCATCTCCTCCGCGCTTCTCTCTCTCTCTCTCTCTCTCTCTCTCTCTCTCTCTCTCTCTCTCTCTCTCTCTCTCTCTCTCTCTCTCTCTCTCTCTCTCTCTCTCTCTCTCTCTCTCTCTCTCTCCTCTCTCTCTACCGATCTCTCTCTCTCTCTCTCTCTCTCTCTCTCTCTCTCTCTCCCTCTACCGTTCTCTCTCTCTCTCTCTCCCCTCTCTCTCTCTCTCTACCGTTCTCTCTCTCTCTCTCCCCTCTCTCTCTACCGTTCTCTCTCTCTCTCTCTACCGTTCTCTCTCTCTCTCTCTCTCTCTCTCTCTCGCTCTCTCTCTCCTTGTATAATTCAATTTTATTAATTAACATTCGCGGCTGAATTGCGAATAGCGGCATTTACCTTGCGTCCGAACGTAAGCTTGAAGAAAAAGTTCAGTATACCGTTGGGGATGCGGGTACCGAGGACGTGCTGAAGGTTCACCTTGTACCCCTTCAGGACCTGGTCAAGATTCTTGGTGCGCCAGCACGTCACCACCCAGACCAGGTGATTCTCGATCATCGATATCATTGCGTGGGAGACGCTACGCTGCTCGGACGTCAAGCCGACGTCCAGGTCCTTGTCGAACTTCTGGCTCAGCTCGCGAAGGATGATCGTGCTGTCCGCGATCTCCTCGCCGTTCACTTCGACGAACGGGAGCCCGCCCTTCTTGGAGCGGAACTTCAGCTTATGGTCCACATTCTGCAACGGGAGAAGAAAAGATACGTTAACCACCGTCCTGTTCTCTGTGAATCGAAGCAGCGAGACTCGGGGGTACTCAAAATTCCCACCAAATGCAACAATTTTTAACAACGATGCATAATATTTTTTTAGTTTTCTATGTGCATATGTATTTATTTAGCAACTTATTCGTGCTTTCAGCGTCGAGCTGATCTTCGCGAAAGATAGAAGTAACACGTGCAATATTTCTCTTTTTAGATTCTACAATGTATACGTGGAAAGATACTCGGAAATCTTATATATCCATTATAGCCGCAGCGGGCGTATCAGTATTCAATGCAAAGTATCCTTACACGAATGGGCGCAATTTGCATTGAATATTTACTATACAATGCTGAAAAGTGTATACGCGCGTGGGATTGGAAGCCTCTGTTATACGAGCAGCAGATACGCGGATAAAAAGACCGGAAAAAGTAAGAAACACCAAGGGGCTTCGATGGCGCAGTGGGCAACGCGCTTGTTTTCTGATCTCGAGCTCTGCAAGGGGGTTTCAGTTCGAATCTCCGTGCAAGATAATCTCGTGTTTTTTCCCGGGGACTTTCGCCTGCATATTTAACTGCGCTTTTCTTTAATCAATCAATACGGATTATTGAGTGCAAAACAAAGGGGGAAAATAAGTAACAGTAAATAGAAAATCTACTGGTGCGTGAAGTATGCATACAAATGCACCTGCATGCTTTAGTTATACGCGTCGATGCGACGCACCGAGTACGCCGGTGAGTCAAATAAGATATCTGGTGTCTCCTTTACAGGTGGATCGTGTTGCAATCGGTATTGATAACGATATACGTTCCGGAAGATTTCACGCTTCGACGTTGGTGATTCAACGAAGTTCGATAAATGATGTATCAATAACACCATATTAATTAATACTCGTGGAAAAAGTGGAAGATTCATTTCGAATTATAAGAAGCCTTTCGTTTAATAATACCCGCTGTAACGATGGGCTAATAGAAACTCAAGTCGATAACGGTGTACATATTCCACTTTCCGCAAAGAGATACAGTTCACAATGGCGCCTTGAAACAGTGTCAATGAGAAATATCTCCGTTGCCTGGATTTCACCAAAGCACATAATCGAAACTTTCTAATCGCTCGGTAGCCATCTGTTAACGCGATTCATTTATAAACACACTAGGGTACCAGATTCGTATCGCGAAACGTGTACAATTTCTCCTGCCTCGCGGTGACTTTAAACAGATACGGAACTGTACTGCAGGAAACAGTGTAAAAGATGTGAAATTAAGGGAGGAGAAGCCACTGTGAAAATTATTTTTCCGATTTTTCTTTCTGTGCATTCTCATAATACTCGAGGTCTCAGAAATATACCTGCACAATTTCGAAGTGGATCTCGAAAAATTCTGGGAGCTACTGAAAGTTTTGTAAAGTCCGAAAAGTTTGTGTCCAAGAACCCAAATTATCTCAGCAGAGGGATTATGAGGTTATATATTGTTTGGACAGCTGCGATCTTTGAGCAGCAGAAAATAATAAGTTTATGTAATCGCATCAGGAACCTCGTCGTATACCCAAATATCTGTAGATATGATAGAAGCATCTGCCTCTAAAGTTAAGCAAACGTCGAGTCGGTCTCCAGCGAAAGAAGCTCCTTTGGAGATCCGACGAGAGAGTCAAAAGGAGGCTTTCGAATACCGCACAATTAAGGATAAAAGCTTCCAAAGGGGGCTAGTCCAGCGCATTCAACCTTCCTCCCCCATTACTCAACTCCGCCTAAAATCTTCAATAAAAACCGTATTTAACCCCTCCGTTTGAAACGAAGCCCGCGCCCGAAGCCGTGCCACACAGAAAAGTAGCCCAAATTTCAGTGGAAACGGTCGCGCACAATTACCCCCCTGCGTCGCCGCGGCGGTTATCGACCCGCGGCTCCGCGAAGGGAACACCGGCGAAAGAGCCGCTGAGAAACATTTATTTTCCTGTGTCAATCACAATCGGGCGCAACTGGAACAATGCATCGCGCCGACGTCTATAGAAATATCACCTGAATTGACCGTATAATGCAAGAAGAGACCGGAGCGTCGACCCCGGTCCCACGAAAAGGGGAACAATGTCGCGATATGTATGACATGGGAACACCCTTTCGGAAAGAGCTCATCATCGCCCGTAATCGGCCGGCGTCCGCGCTCGGATATAAACGAAAGTAAATCGCCCAGCAGCGGTCGGAAGGAAGTCTGAACTGCCGAGTGTAACAAAAATGAAGAAAGAATTATATCGGAAGATTTGGCAGGTGGACAGAATACCCAAAGCCTGGCTCTTTTTCCGAGCGGAGGTTGGAACGCGTGACGAATGTCGCGTGCGGGAATCCTCCACTCCCGTTTACCCGCCGTACACGTTGAACGCCTGCGGGGCGTTCTCCGCACGGACTGGAACGCATGTACGGGTTCGTCGTCCGCAGCGGGTTAATTTAGTTACGGGGGCGTATAGAAATACGAGTTCTGAAATTTCTTTCCATCGGGAGGGTGAAGGCGATAGAGAGAAGTGTTCCCGTGGTACGATGCGGCAATAACGATGATAGAAACGACGACGGAGGTGCAACGCCTGTTTTCCGATGCGAGCCCGGCTTGATAATGGTGAGCAACGAACGGGTGGTGCGAGGGGTGGGTTGCGAGGGGGGCGAAGAACGGCAGAGTATGTATGCCAATGTGGATTCCAGAGAGAAGGAGTCTAGGGAGAGCCGCGCAGGGAAACGGGGACAGAAGGGGAGCGCGAGAAAAAGAGGAAGAGAAAAGGAGAGGCTTAAACGGAGAGGATCGAAAAGAAAGGGCGGAGGCGGCCGGAAGGAGGGAAAGATGGTGGATGTTGCGCGCTGAAATATAGATTCGTGTATTATTCCGTGCATTGAACTCGGCCTGCTACCGACGATATCGTACCGTCCGGCAGAGAAAGAACCGGGCCGAGGAGGGAAAAGGGGAGGAGAGGCCGCGAGACGGCGTCGAAGCCGTACTAGAACGGGCAACGACTTGGGCAAAGCGCGAAAATCCGATACGCGACGGGGGAATTAAATGTCCCCCGGCGTAGAATCGATGAAGCGGTCGGTACTGATTAATTTCGCGGGCCCACGCTTCCCCAGGCGGCGCTGGCGTCGTCGGTGGGGGCGTGCGATCGTTAAAATCCAGCAGCGCGCGCTCGAAAGTGCATAACGATCGGCTGAAAAACAGCGAGGGCCCCGGCGCGAGTGTACCTAAAGCGCGTATCGTCGGAACGCGTGTATCAATTTGAAAAGATGAACCGCGGGGCAGCAGCTGCCCTCCGATCTCGCAATGCCAGTCGAGCGGGCGAGCATATTTGCACGGCGGAGGGGTTGCGAAGACAAAAAGAAAACCGATAGGCGTACAAAGAGACAGAACCGGGGGAGGGTGACGATGATTCGTGGTAGGTTTAAAATGGAGGCCGGTCGCTCGGCGAAACCCAAGTTCGAAATATAGAAAGGGGCACTGTCGTCGAGAAAATGGGGAAGACTGAGCGCGAGGGGTGGTCGCAGGAGCTCGAGAAGCTTTAGGACACGCGGCGGGAGAGTCGCGGCCAGCGAGGGAAGCCGGGGAGAAAAGTCGAGGAACCGAGTCCATCGAGAGAAGACGGGGTAGGAAAAGGGGACGAGTGGCAGAGCTAGAAAAAACACGGGGAACACGGCGGTGCGCCCGATGGCTGGGGAGCAGCAGCCGAGGAAAGTACGAAGCCCGACTGTAGAGGGAGGTGAAAGGAGACAGAGAGCAGATTGAAAGAGAAAGAGGACAGGAGGTGGAAGAGAAGCCGGAGAGAGAATCAGGGAGTGGTGTAACGGCGAAACGGGGGCGGAGGGGAGGGCGTGGGGTTGGAGGGAGAAGCATGGGGAAAAAACGAGAAAAACCGAGAACAAGACAAAGTCGAGTGGGGAGGAGAGGGAGGGAGGGAGAGAGAGAGAGAGAGAGAGAGAGACGGAGAAGGATAAACGGAGGGTGAATGGGTGGGTGGAAGGGAGAAGAAACAAGCTGGAGGACGATGAACTCTGGCGGTAGGCAGCTTCCGTCGCCTGGCAACGTCCTCCTCCCTGTTCCTCCTGCACCTCTCCCTGAGGCACCAAGCCGTTATGCCCGCGGTATCGTACGTAGGCAGTCCTCGTCATGGACGTAGTAGTCGTGTCATCGTCTTCGTCGGCAACGATCATGGTAGTCGTTGCCGTATTTCCACGTAGCCGCGGCACACGCAGCACCGGGCGCTGCGTATTGATCGCGCGGGATGCTGCTGCCGCCGCTGGTTGCTGGCTGCTCTAGCGCCGGTCCACGCCGAGCCGTCGGCCACAGCCCTACCGCGAAGGGCCAATGGGACCCCTCTCTCCGGGCTTCCCACCCGCCCTGCACGCCGCGATCGGCCGCCGAAAACGAAAGCAAACGCGCGGCTGGCTACTGTCCCTTTCTCCACTGACCGGAGCAACCAACTTTTCACCGTTCGGCCCCTATGGCAAATATTTGGCCTGTGATATTGCAAAGGGATTACCGCGCGAGCTCTTCCTGTACCCCCTTTCGGGTACCCTGAACCTTGTTACACTCTCTGGCGGGCTCAAAGTATCCGCTGGATATAATAGATAAGGCTGATGTAACCCCTCTGAATACGGGCAGGCGGTTAAAGATGCTTGCTGCGGCGCGTGCGGAGAACGCTTATGGGCGTTCTGTCAATACGCTCAACAGATACGACTGGAGGGCTTACGCACGCGGCGTGTGGTTATAGAAGGGGTTTACCTTTTATGATCGCGCGTTGGGTGACAACGGATTTTCCCAGCTGCGACACTGGCTGCGTCGGGTATTACTCGCATTGTGAACGCTTCTAACGCGGTGTATTCTCCATTTCTCGCGACTTGTTCCAGTTCGATAACGTCGTGTCTCGTTACGGCGCGAAGTGTCGCGGCGAGAGAAAAAGGACCGCGATGGAGCGACAGTCCAACGTATTTCTCCTCGGCCGGAGAACCGACCCGTCGGCGATTAGAAAACGCGGAGAGAACGAAGCAGGGGGTCATAAATATGTGCACGCTGGCGCGTACAGGAACACGGTGTTTCTATTGTTCGTAAATCGAGGAAAGCGACCCGTTCACCACCCACGCCCTTACCGCGCGCTTCGGCGAGCGCGCGAAACGTCGTCGCCCACAAAAGATCGTTTTTCCGTTGTCTTGCGCGACCACCGCGACGACGACCAGCGTCGTCAATGGCGGAACGCCGGCCCGATGAAAATACCGGCGAGCTGAATGGTTGGCCGCACGTGAAAATAGGTTTTCACTACAAGGCTAGGCGAGTCGTAAAACGACCACCGTGGGGGAGAGGACGCGATCGGCCCGACAAACGAAAGCAAACGCGCGCACGACTGCCAAGTCCAACGAACTTACTACTTGGCACAGCTTATAATCCCCTCAACAGCTCTGTGGCTTCGAATCCGCCGAGCGTTTGGTAGTAAAACTGTAACCAGCCGCCGAGCGGCTGCTCATCACTCGCCACTCGATGAGTCAGGAACAATTTTCTGAATGAACGCCCGCCTCTCCACCACCGGCTCTTTCAAACTATTCGTCGGGGTCGTTTAACGGTCACGGAGGACGATTCTAATCGAGCGTCGCGTGGACCCCCGAAATTATTATTTCATGCGGGGGGGATGAGTCACGTATGATTCATCCCCGCACACCCCCGGGGTTGTAGATATCACTGTTTCGTGTAATTCGTGGACAGGGAATGCAATCCCGGGATAAGTTATCAAGCTTGTTTTTTGGGTTCCAAAAATCCCGGGAGTTGATATATCTAATCCCGAGAATTTCGGGATTTTTTAAAAGTGTGAATTACTTTATGGACGACTGAAAAATATAAATTTTAAGTTTTTGGAGTCGGTTTTTTTTTAAATTTTTTATTACCGTTGAAAATGATTTTAGTCTACGTTTGAGTCTACTGATAGAAAGTAAGCTTCTTTACTTTAAATAAAGCTTTAGAATTGTAGCACACAACGGATCAGTTTAATTACTGAAATTTTCTATTATCCGATCCCGGGATTAGTTCCGGAAACCCGAGAGGCTTTAAAAACTCTCGCAATCCCGGGATTGTATTCCCTATTCATGGGTGGCAAAATTGTGGCAAACTGTGGCGAGTTTCTTTGCAAGGGTACGAGTCCTACTTTGCAATTCTAATTTTCGTGGAAACTTAGGGTATACGTTCTTTATATCGTAGAATATGTAGATGTCCTTCGGTTGGTTTGATAAGAGGGTAGGTAGATTCTCTGCGATAGGACACGGCGGAAAGGTGGAACGAGGTTTTTTCGCCGGACGCTTCGTTTCGGGGAAAATCGATTTCGAAAGTGCGTAGGCACAGGTGCGCGCGCAGTTAAACTCGCGGTTTCCCCTGCTCTGCGTCGCTTTTTAAGCGCTGCCGTTCGATTGCAGCTACTATGTAGAACTATCGCAAATTGTTTCTAAACAAATAGTAGTGGCAAAGAGGAGAGGTCTCCAGCCTTTTCGCAAGACAATCGAGGAGAAGAGGCCTCTTGACCGGAAGTCGCGTCAGGCGACACAAAAAATGTTGGATCGACGATTTGCAGAAGAGGCGCACGCCTGGTTAACGCGAGAAACCCGTTCCCGTTGTTAACCAGCCGCTTCCAAGAGCGTACGAAATGGGGAAAAGACGGGGACGTAAAATTGCGGTGGCCGACAACGGCGATGATGATGACGATACTTTTGAAGGCACTCGGAATGTTACGGAGCAGAAAGGATGTCTGTTTTCTCGCGTATTCCGCCAGCAGTGAGCGGCTTGATGCGTGAAATGGCCACGGCAAGCCTGTTTTACATTGATATTCCACAACTTGCTGCAGTTGGTTGGAACAGATATGCACTTGGTACACACCCGCATGAATCGCGTGTAAAGGGATTTCGTTAATTAAATCTACAAGCTCCCGAAAATATTCTTCTTCGACGTTTAACGCTTCCAGTCGCGCACGGATTCGAAAAGGGCCCCTTCACGTCGGTCAGGATCTTCGCTTAGAAAATATTTACAGACACTTAGGTGCGCAATACTTTGGGTGTTTTTCAGTGAAATATGAAGACACATTAAAGTCGCATTAATAGCTGAGGAATACAGCTTCATTTTGGGTTCTTTATGGACGTGCAGTAGAATTTGGAAGATTTAAGGGTGTGCGCGGTGGTGGAATGATAATCATCTTGGCGTGCCCCAACGCTTTAAGCCTTTCAGCCCCGTGAACCCATATATGCGTTACGGCGAGTGAATACGTTCCGTATGGGGACGTGGATATATCTGTTCTACCAGCTATGCACCTTGTAATAGAGAGGACTGAAAGTGGTCCCCATTCTCATCTAACTCGCGCCCGCACGCTGCCTGCCTATCTAACCGTTAACGAATGACCCTCTATCGCTCGATTACGTCCACTAGAGAGAGAGAGAGAGAGAGAGAGAGAGAGAGAGAGAGAGAGAGAGAGAGAGAGAGAGAGAGAGAGAGAGAAGGGAGGTTTGAAGCTGGACGTGACAGAATCGTGCAGCCCATAAATATTCGTAATAGGCACCCCGCCGAGATGTTCAGAAGCTGTAAAACGAGTGGCCCTTCTTCTGCCCCTCGGAGCCTTCGCTTCTGGCTCGCTGGAGGTTCTCCGATTAATCCCGCGGCATAACGAGGCTCGGACAGGCCGAAGTAGGCGCTGAGAGTGGAAATAAATCGCTACTGTACTGCCCGAACAATAGGGGAGGACTTTTTGCAAACCACCTACCTATTTGTTTCCTTTACCCAAGGAAATTGAAACGATAGCTGTAATGTTGAACCGTAACGATCGGGTCTCGAGTTCTCTTTCTCGGAGCTTCGGAGTTAGCGGAAGATACACCGAGGGCTCTGCTCGAACCCGCGACGGAGCGGTTTTGAATGGAGGCGCGAAGCTCGCGCGTAGGTGCAATTACTCTCGCTCGAGTTAGAGGGAAATCCCACGTAATACGAATGTGGGATGCGCCGCTACGCGCCACTTGCGACGAATCTGAAAAGCCTACGAGTATGAATTACTGAAAGGAGATTGCATTCGTCTGACATCCTCCTCTCTATGGTCCGAAGTGGCTGATTCCCTAACTCGTTGACCACCCCACCGCGCTCGAAATTCCGATCTACAATCATGAGATTAAATTCGAGCGTTGCGAACCGCGCGCGCGCGCTCGTGGAACCGTGGCTCCAAAGCGATTTATCCCTCGACGACCAGCGGGAGGTTGGATCGGAACGATCTATACCGTTATCCCGGGGCAACCTATCTAAAATTCGCTATGGCAATTTTCCTTCGTTCGAGAACGCTTCTGTATTAATTTCAGTAGCTGCCTGAGTGGACGGACGTTACGAATTGAGAGAGAAGAATGGCCCCTTCGAGTCGTTCCTCATCTATCTAATTATTTATATTTTATTTACTAATTGATAGGGTCTAGAGTGGGTGATAGAAATTTTTCTATTTTATTAGTTCTAGTTGATCATAGTTGAAGGGATCTATAAAGAGTTTCGTAATTCCTGTATGTTCGGGAGACATGGAAAAAAGACTTCGGGGCGATGGGAATCGAACCCACGATCTTCGGGTCCAATGTGCTACTGGCCAGCCGCCTTACCAACTTCGCCAAAGTCGATCCTCCAAGATTTATTATTCCCAGCTTCCTCTTATGAGGGTTCCTGATCCGACAATGTATACTGCTTCACTTTTCCAAATTTGCATTCGAGGCTTCAAAGGAATCAATGGCGCTTATAAAGGAAGTTAAAGAAATGTGATATATCTTGAAATCAACACATCTGAAATCGAAGAAGTACAAGACCGTTATCACCAATGAGCTGCATGTAGTGCATCAAGTTTCCCCTGATATCCGTGCTTCACGAGCCCGCTATTCCCCTGAACAGCGTTCTCCACACGAGGAGCCTCTTTACCATTAAATGACTGTCTCGTTAATTACGGGGAACGACACTGTCGTAATATGAAGCCACGCAACGAAGATCCCCGAGTACAGTCATTCCTAAACGTCCAATTAACGAGCTACACTTTCGATGCCACTAGGAGCAGCAGAAAATTACGAGAACATGAATCATTCACTGCCATAAAAACTCCGCTTGGGAATTATTATTATTATTAAAGATTAGAACTCTGGATAGAATAATTGTGAAGTGTTGGATTAATTTATCAAAGAACTCTAACAAATCTTCCACTATTCAGTATTTTAAATTTGAACTTAGAACTAGAAAATAAAAGCAGTCGAAAGTAATCACTATTGTGCGAATGCAGCAGGTGTCCTAATACTTATGAACGCCAGTGTACGCTCTCAAGATAATCTCATATTATAACTGAGCTAAACAATTCACCTAACATAGAATCAAGTTTCACGAGACCCCTAATTAAGGGGACGAAATCGGAGCAAAATCTACATGAATACGCCAAGGAGCCTCGATGCGATGCTTTGTCAGCGTTGATAAGGGGCCTGGGTCAAGGGGGCTACTCGGTATCTCGGTTCGAAACAGCGAAAATGAAATAAAACTAAATTGTCCAAATTAACTCCACTTCTACGTAAATAAAGGGCCATTTTCTTGCGAAGAAACGAAGTGTCGCCATTTTATTATATTTCAATCGAACAAATTTCATTTTATTTAATACCTCGCTGCTCGAATTTCGATTCAGTATTTAGCCAAAAATTGAATTTAAAAACATTCGCACTGTTCAAGCGTGCCTTTATCATCAACAAAAAAAAACTTCCAGGAAACCGTTCCCGTTACATGGGAATAAATTCTCGAAGGAGTGGCACTTCTGGATCCGGTCGAGGGGGCCTGACCCCCTTGAGCGGCGCATAGGTGAATTTCGTCCCCGATAGCGGCCTAGTCGCGATAAAAATCCAGTCCGGAGCGAGTGAGGCGGAGGGACGAGGGCTGGCGCGAGCCGGGAAGCCGACGCGGAGGTCGGTGGCCGGCCTACCTCAACCTATCGACACTCGATGCCGCACATGTCGGCCAGCAGTTTAACACGTGTGCCGTGTCCATATAGTTCACCTTCTCCGCCGCGTTTCCGCGTCAATGTGCAACAGCGTACACGTTCCAGGCTGCTGGCCTCCTCTCGACACCGCGGCCGATGTGCCTCGCGCCGCGTTACACACGCGACGCCAGTCCGGAGAGGACCGCCGCACGTGACAAAGCCTTTGTCGCGCGGAACGGGATACAAAGGAGCGGAAAATAGAGCGATCTGGGATATCATTACGATTAGAGTACGGGAACGGAGCCGGGTGCTCGAATCGATTGGAAATTGATTACGACAGTCGAACGGGAAACGAGCGACGCCAGGTGGAAATTCCATGGCGCAGTGGACCTAATCGAAACGATGTGGTTTCGCGTGGAGTTGGGTATATCCGATATCGGGATTGATTAAAAGGGTCGTAGTGCGCACATTATGGGAATTTATGAAGTATCTATAATGCGGGGAATTTCGGTTGAAGTTTCTGTTTTGCGATAGTAGTTTTGTGGGAAAGAATATTGAAAATTAATGTGGTGTACAATAGGGGAGATTAAAAGTTACCATTCTTTTCGATTTTTTTTAGAATCAACTTGGAACTGTCAAATGTGTTGAATATACATATACTGATGACGAATTGGAAGCTGTATAAAATACAGTTACAGTTGAATTTATTTACGGGACAACACATTTTTGGGGCCTATAAAGGAGTTACCACTTGTGGTAACTTTTTAAGCCTTTTTAAAGGCAAAAGGTTCCCCCGCAAAATGTTAGATTATTTTATCACTTTTCAGAAGGGGTAACTTTTTTGTCGGCTTTGAAAGTGTGTTGTATTGTTTAATGTGACGTAGGGTTTTTGTTTGTTAGTTAAATAAACTCAACTTTAACTGGGTTTTATACAGCTTTTAATTCTCTATCAGAATATGTATGTTGGGCCACATACTGCAGTTTTGAGGTGATATTAAAAACTAAATGAGCTAAATAGAGTGGATTAAAAGAGTGGTGCGCGTTTCTCGAAAACGAAGCGTATTAGGGAAAAGTTTTATGAGACACTTTCGACGTATCATTCCGCACTGCAGCGTTTCCGCGAAGTTTTGTACCCTTTTTAAAGATATCCCGCGTGATAATTGAAATTTACCACGCGAACGCCCCTGTTTTACATGTAATTGCACACCGGGGCGTTATGCTAACGAGCCGGTCCGAGTGGATGTCGAAGAAATTCCAGGCAATCGAACAGATAAGATCCTCCTTTCCCATCGCGGAATTATCTGAACCCCGCTGCTACTTTTCTGACCGCGTCTCCCGATAGATCCGTCGGCCGTCGAACAATGAACTTCCTTCATGCCGCGCGAGGCGTCTTATGAAACGCGAAAGATAATTCTGTTGATATCCGCACAATAAGAGGCCCGAAGGAAGCGACTCGTTCGAAGCTGACGGGCCACAACTGGATGCGATTACGGCATCGTGTGTCGTCGATAGAAACGAAAGTTGCGAGAGCGCGCGGACACCGTATCTATCGCCCTACAGATAAGAGCTTGATACGATGCGAGTCTGATTCTCACTGAAGGACTTCGATCAAATTTAGAAAAAAAAACACGCGAAAAATGTGGCGTAAAGTTTCGTCACAATGGGCACCATTTTCGAGAAGATGAATAATTTTTAAAAATATGTGAAGCAAGCCAGGGCCGAATTCAGAGCTTCAGAGGCCCTAAGCACTATAAAGATGTTGAAGCTCCCTTATATCCTGATTCCCTGGCGTTTATTAGTTTGCTTATTAGTTAATCCAGCAATGAAGCAGGTTAATGCTCCAGTAAAATACTCCACCCGATTTATAATTAAAAATTGGTAAAAAAATGATACGGTGTCACTTTGACTTTGTCGTACCACCCCTTTAGAATATACTCAGTGTGCACTTAATTTCAGACGAAGTTCGTGGTGGACAGGAATGGAATGGTTCGGAGTTCGATAGGAGTGAATATGAGTAGCGTTGGAAATGGCCATGAAACAAGAGTGTTTCTATTTCTACGCTGTTGTGCAGGCGAACGTGCAAGACAACGTTCCTTCATTCACGGTGCAATGAACCCCCGCGACAAAACGAATTTCTCGCGCTCGAGGAATGTCAGCGCTGTCCGTGGAGTCTTTCAAGCGTTCCACCGCGATAAGATAAGCAGTAATGAGGTTCAATTGGAAGATTAATTAATTAAGACCCGCGGCAAAGGGGATAAATTGGGTACATTGCGGTGGTATGCCGGCGCGAGGCGCGCGTAAGCCGCAGCAAACGGGCATGTGGGCCTTCGCTGCAACTCGGAAAGAATGAGAAAGCAGAGTTCACGGCGGAGAGAGAGCTAAAGCTCCAGCTTTCCACGAGCGCGCGGGATGTTGGCGGCCAGAAACGGGGAGACTGGATCGGAAGATAAAAGGTGGCCCAAAGAAAACGTGCAACTAATAATTGCACGATGAGGGTATTCGTTAATGAATATGGACGATTTAACGAACGCCAGGGGCCAGACGAAAAAACGGCCCCACGCGCGGCCACATTGTAATCTAATTAAAGGCTAATTTAATTACGGGCGGGGCCTGATCGTAACAGCTGCTGTTAACGGTAGTACCGTTCAATTTCCCCCGGCGGCTCTGGAGTTATGTAATTCCATTAAAGTAACACACACACACACACACACACACCGCGATACGTAGAAATAGATTGTCCTGCGAGATTCGCGATGATCTGGCCGCCGAGGAATTTCTTGGCACAGTTGAATGCACTTTATCACGCTTCCCCGTAGATCGCAATGCCGGGCTTTCGATTCGTCCACGTTAACAGCTAAATAACTCCACCTTCTTCTAAGCAACGCAACACGCATCTCGGAATTGGATTCCTCGCGAGGCAACGAATCGAAACGGTCCGATAAACATCCTTCCTCCGGTTTCGAGGGTTTGAATTTTTACTTTCAGATGCAACGTTTGGCCTAGGAAATGTCCACCAGTTGATGCTTACAAAAAAAAACACGACTCACATCCAAGCCCATATCTCCTTTAGTTAATAATAATATCTCACGCAAATTCAGAATAATATAGTTAAAAGATGTATCTTCTAGTAGAAAAACATTATGAATGATTTTCACTTATACTTTTCCCCCAAAAAAATCCTGAACTTGTATGCTTTTTCCGAACCTCTGGGTGAATGTAACCCCTTAAGGTGCGCGCGTGTAGCGGCTACAATTCCGCTGGCGATTTTCTCGAAAACGAAGCCTCGCGCGACAATACTTCATCCCACATATTCCACTCCTATTCTCGCATAGGATCGTGTAGGTACCTCCGCTTTATGGAGCACCCAGCGCAAGCCTAATTTTAGACAACGCTAACCTTGGACAAAGCTGAGGGCCGACGTGCACTGTGGCATTAAACTCGAACGAAAGGTGAAGAACCGCTCTATAAATATCCCATCGATGCACAAGTAAGGGATTGAATAAATAGAACAATAATAGCTGCGACGCGAGGTATAATTAGACGATCGGCTAAACGCTCGCCGCGACGGAGAGTGCGTAGATCACCATATTTCATTGATATCCCGCCGAGTATCTCGCACGCCATAAATCTCCGTTGTTTTTTCCCGGCATGGCGCGAACGCGGAGAGGAACACAGTGTTTCAGTTGCAGCGGCATCGTCGTTAGCGCTCGTTAGCCGCGACCGATAAGTAAACAAGCGGATTAATGCCAACTGGGGAACGAAAGAGGCTCTGCTCCAACAGACGCTGAAAACCCATCTGCTGCTTCCCGCGGGTTTCCCGTCCAGCGGGGGTGCCAGAGGTTAAGCGGCCCAGCATTCCCGAAACGAGCGTCGTCCGCGAAGGAGGCCGACTCGGATGGCCCCGCATTGTGGGAGCATCGCGGCGGAGAAAAAGGGGACGGATGTGGACCAAAGAGGACGTCGATTGGCCGCTCGCTAATCAAGCTCCTTGGGACAAAGTGACCGACGCGCGACGCTCCTCTTCTTCGTCGCCTTCTTTCCATGCCTTTCTCTTCGTCTTCTTCGTCCTCCGATCGACCCTCCTCCGCCGTCCTACACCCAGACGCACCAGGACCCCCCTTTCTCGGTCTCTCACATCGATCGGCGCTCTCTCTTTGTTCCCCGTCGCGAGAGATACGCACAATCGCGACTCCAGAGGTCTCGTCGCTATTTTAAGAATCCGCTGCCCCCGCATTCGTTCCGCCGACTTTATTTCTGCTGCGATATAAACCGCAGCGAGAAGATACTTACGCCTGGACGCGCGAGACTGTCCTGGATTCGTGCGTCGCCTGGTATCGGGCGATTAACCCGATGTCGCTGATAAAACGCGAGATGTTCGCGGGACGCGCGACGCGAAAAGAGACGTCGAAATCGTGACGAGCTCCGATTTTTAGGAAAGTCGACTTTCCAAACTTTGGGGTTGCGCGGAAAACTACTCCAGGTCGCTTGAATGGACTCTGAAGTATTTTATTTCTGCAGGAGGTAATATAAATAATTACCGAGGTAAGTCAGTTAATATAAGTGAAGGTGTTCGGCGAGGTTCTTAAGAAAGCGGGTCACAATGGACCCAGGGACCGAGGGTTAAAGTGGAATCGTCTGATATATGAAGCGTAGAGGAAAAAACTAGGAATGCCCATATTTCGTAATTTTGCGATTTATAGCATATTTCGCTAGTGGCTGCTGGGACTACAGAACTGTCGAATCATAAAGGGTTATAAAGTTCAAATGCCTCGGTAAGATAACCTAAAAGTTTTGTAACCTAATAGAAGTAGAAGTTTCTAATTTTTTTTATTCAATTATTATTTTATTGCTCATTTTCTCTGGTGCCTAATTAGGGTATAAGCTTCATAAAGAATGCCGATAAATTTAATTTTCTCGGTAAAGCTGTCTTGCATCACATATTTTGGTACAATCCAGTTATTACATAATATATCTTTAACACGCTGTATACGCATGTAATGCACACGCAATCAAACGATAAGCCGATGAATAACTACAAATATATAATTCAAGTACTGTTGCATCACTCGAAATGAAAGCCTTCCTCGATTCCCTTATCTCATGCAGTGACTTTGTGATACCTTAACCAGATATTGCAGGTTTCTCGTGGAAGCTCTGTGGATCCATCAAGCTCGAGAACATTCGAGTTTGAGGAACCGAAATCCCCATTATTATAGCGTTGACGATACAGCTGTCTGGGTATACTCCAACGTGCCTGTGGAAAGTAGGTGCCTCAAGCTCTATATTTCTTGCGTATCTATTCCAGGACAGTCCTCGTAAAACAGTATCGTTCTACAACGTCGCCGGACTTAATATTTCATAAGTCCAGGCGCAAGAGTTGGCGAGGTTGCAGACTCTGTTCATGTGCTCGGTGGACGTGATTTACATGAACGCGTCCGAGGTTAACAGGAAACTAATTCTACCCACTAACCGCCCCGGAGACAGTAGAAGAAGAAGAGATCGTGGCAAACGAAACAGAAACTACTAAAACGGTACAAAGTAACACACTCATCAATATACCACATCTAAGTACTACAACACTACGCATGACCATTCTAACACTTCGAGTGGCGTCGACTAATCTTGCTTCCACGATAATAGCTTTTGGAAATAAATCAAGCCTGGATCTCGTTCCCTACAATTTGCACAAAATTTTCCCGGCAAAGGAAGTAGTTAAGCTTGACCAATTTAAAGGCCGTTTTTCAAAACCTTGCGCCACTCGAAGTGCTAATAAAATTCAGTGTTTAAACAGCATTCTTGCAAATATTTGCACCGCCCAGCGTTGAAGTCCAATGCGAAACGACCCGATTGGCGCGTTTTTTTTTTCACGAATGTCAAAGCGAGGATAAACGAGTGGTTTGAAGACGAGGGGAAGAAACGATCGATGGCATCGATCGTTTAAAAATAAAAATAGGCTGTACACTTGAAACGATCGACCGGTTGTTGCACACGTTCCTCGTACTGCGCCCCACATAACAGAACTTTTCCGCTCGCGCCAACGAGAATGCACGAAAATACACCGCGATACACGTACGCATGGGGCATCGGGGGCATGGTGTTGCGAATCGTGACGACCCGTTGCACCAGGTGCATCCTCCTTTATTTTTTATGGATTTAAATTCCGCGTGAGTCAGACAGTTTCTCAGCTGCGACGGTTATGGCACCATATACGGCGTTACGCGCACCACAGAGATAAATGCGTTATCAGAAGCAACTGGAATCGAGCAGGGGCGGGCTTGAAGATTTGGCGACCCTAGGCTAACAAGCGTCCGCCGCCCTTTCCATGAAGTATCGTTAAATGTTTTAATTTAAACGAGTCTAGACAATTTGGAGATTAATTCAATATGGCAACTCACATATGAGTCGTTTGTGTTATAAAACACATGAGTTATACAAAATTTGTCGTTCCCCAAAGTTTGCAGCTTCCCAAAATTCGTCGCTCCCAAAGCTTTGCCAGCCTAAGCTGCAGCCCACTTATCCTCTACCCAAATCCGCCCCTGGAACCGAGACCAGCAGCGTTCGAATCGCTTACAACTAAACGCAAACTTACTAAAATTGAAACCACCCGTATTCACTTTTACAAACTCCTTCGAAAGATCGGTTAACAAAATATTGATTTCGATACACTAATTTCCATGAAGCAGGTACTACTAGTTCCTTGGAGACACCGATAGTTTCAAGCGAAGACGATAATGTTCCCCTTGCCTGTGGATGCCTTCTACTATACACCGTTCCCATATGTTCGCCCATTACTGACACGCGAGATAACACTAGCGTGCCAGAATAATCAGAGCAAACACTTCCTAGTTGTCGATACCTATGCCATTATTCCATCCCATCCAGATAAATCAGCATCGAGCAGTAAATTTCAATTGCACACGATAGGGCCGTGTCCGAGGCATGCGCCCGTGTCCGTCATACGATTAACGTAAATAACATTGCAAAGAGGTAAAAGAAACGGTAACGTTAAAACCATGCTACAAATCCCCCTCATTCGGAGCAGGTTTCTCCGGAGCAGACCTGATTACTCGCAATTTACGGCGTCGTCGGCGATGCACCAGGTGGCAGAACACATTCGACGCGTTTCAGCGGCGGAGAGTGACCAGCAGCCTCGGCTCTCCTCGCATCGGCTGCAGTAATACCGTGTAACGGGATCAGTAATATCAGTGGTATCGCGTTACAGATTACGGAGTGAGGTGTATTACACGACGCGTATGTTTATCCGTATCGCTTGCCAGCTCTCGCCTCGACGTTTCTGCGTAGTCGGAGGGACACTCGGGGGGGAAACAACAGCATCGGCGACAGTATTTTTCACGAGAACCCTCTGTGCAGCGACCCACTCGCCCCGATCTATTTCCTGGAAACGTAGGATTACTCGAGACACGCTGAACATTGCTTTTGAGACGAAACTGAGATTGGAGAGGCCTGACCGAGTTAAAGGGGCATTTTTCGAAACGTTGACACCGCTGAGGCGCCAGGGATCTAAATGCCTGATTATCTGAAGAAGTTGCGATAGCGATAACCCTGGTAGATTAAATAATGAACTCCAAGCGGAATTATCGTTATCTGGTGTAGCGACAATGGAGGGGCTTCAGTGGTCTCGATTCCAGGATATACCATCCCGGTGAATCACCGGGCATGAATAATTACCGTCCAGTTCCCAGATCGTTCTGGTCGATAAGAAGCGCGCCGTGCCTCGGAGGACTTAATCTCGCGTCGCGTTTAGAGAATCCGCTAATTTCTGACTGCCTCATTAGAATAAGTCCCTTTTTATCGGACGGGTCCGTTTCCCGGGGCGATAAATCGTCCAGTCGCCCTACTTCAACGAGCCTTCCTATGAATGCACCGTCTGTGCACGACCCGCGAAGAAAATTGAAACACATACTTGCCGTACTTGCGCCGCGCGCAAATGGAGGCTAAGACAACGATCCGTGTACACCGAAGAGTACGGCGGAATCGATGCAGCGTTCCCTGCACGCTCCGTGTGTGCACGGCAAACTAGGTTTTCCCGGGAACCATGCGATGCCGTGTATTTACGTTGTTCACCGTTATTTAGTATCGAAGCAATGGTAACCAGGGCGTGCAAGTCGGTTTCACTGCAACACTGGAAAAAGTCTGCCGTGGAAACGGGCGCTAAACTGAAGCGATTTCAATCTAAACTCTTATCTGAATCAATAAGAACTGCACTTATCTGAATCAAAAGTCAGTTGCAATCTAACTGCTTCATCTTCGTTTCTGTTATCCATAGTAAGAAATATGCTAAAATATACTTTGGCCCTTCCGCTTTAATATGTCGTCAGTGAAACCTTGAGAAAGTGCGTACAAAATAAATGAAAAAATGTTGTTTAGATGTAAGCAAAGTGTACGTGTGCGATTTAATTATTTATTCTAATGTGTAGAGCTGTCACTGGTCTATTTACAACTTCCCGAATCTGTGCGATACGAGTTTTAAGATAATGGGACTGCTCTTTCATCACCGGTCAATTGAAACTTTACAATTTAATTTAGGAACATCGTTCAGTCGATCAAAGATCACGCCCACACATAGAGAAGAGGCAGAGAATCTGCATTCTCTGGGCATTCTCAAGGGCCGCGTGTGCGTGCGCCTTGTTTTCCATCGACGGCCGTCAATAGGTATCGCATTATAGCGACGCGACGCGGTTTCCGTTCCGAGGACTGTCCATTGGAAGACGCAATACACGATATACGCGCTCATTCCATTGCTATATAAAGCGTGCGCGCGCGTTCGATTCGCCCGCGCGGCTCTATTCATTCGGCCTGCGCCTCGTCCCGTCGCGCTCTATGAATACAGATTTACCTGTCGCTCGCAACGGGCCTCGCCTCCAATTCACGCGAGTGCTGCTCTACCCATACGGGCGTCCGCGCTTGGAGAACGCGCTCGATTCCGCGCGGAAGCTCGCGGAGGAATTCGGGGCGAGCTCCCGGTAGAACGCTTCGAATACTTGGAACCGATGAAACGAACGAAATTGCATGGTCGAGGCAAGCGGACTAAAGCAGATTAGCACGTTGGGTGGCGTCGGCGTTCGGGCGGATTTGTATGTGGGCTAAGTACTCTGCAAATTTTAGGGAAAAGAGTTTCAAAAGCTAGCTGAATGCTTTCAACTCGGCTGCTTTCACCGGGCGATCTTTAAACACAGAGGTTTAATACAACTTTAAAAACAATTCACTCTTCTTTCATGTAGGAAATTAGTTTTAAAATTGTCTCAACTGTTTTAAATTAAAATATTTGATAATCAGAGCCCGATTTAAGGGGCGCAGTATTATTGGCGATATTATTCGGAAGTCTTAGAATGTTTAATTTGAAAAACAATCTATAATCGAAACAGTTTTGAAAATCTTATACCACTTTAAGGGTCAATGCTGATCGAGATTCAATTTCATTTCTAACGACTCGAGTTTTTCTTTGTTTAGAGTACTGAATTTCACATTAGCCCGTGCAACAGTTGGCGTGATGCGCCAGAGGAACTAGCGACAGCCTCAGTCGACCGATCAACGAGGATTGAACTCGCAGCTGAAATAATAACTGAAAAAGAGACTCCGCGTGCAGCCGCCAGGCCGATAACTCGCCGAAACTCACGCTGGCGGAGAAAAAACATGTAAACAAAGATTCTCGAGACGAAACAGCCGGACAGCGGCCGTTGAATTATCGCGAGCCCTTTCATCGATCCGCGATAGCATCTGCTACCTACGATCGAATGCTAACGAGTAACCGGGAGTCGAACAAAAGACCTACGTACAGCGATTGTGAAAGTTTCTTAAAGGACGAATTGGGCGAGCTGCATTCCTGCTGCTTGAATAATTGAAATTGGTAGAAGGAACTGCGTCCGCGCTTGCAAAATCAGATAGAGTATAGAGCAGTGGCGCACCCAAAGGGGGACCGAGGAGCCCTGGCTCCCCCGAAGCAAGAAGTGTTCTAAAAAGCAAAGAAACCTGAATTTTATTTTTTAAATAAATATTCAAAAACATTTCTATCAATTTTATCCGTTCAACTCGGCTCCCCTCCCAAGATTAAATCCTAAGTGCGCAACTGGTATTGAGTATCTCCCTGAAAAAGTTAAAAATAAAGAAATTAAACCCGACTTCAAAAAATAGAAAATAATGTTTTCTCTTATTTAATCTACAACTCTCATATTTTTTATGTCGGCGCCAGATTTACACAGTGCAAATAATGAGACCCCGAATTAAAAAATATGAGGGTCGTAGATTAAATAAGGGAAAAAGTTATTTGTTACCTTTTAGTGCATTTTTTTTTTAAGTCGCTTTTAACTTTATTTTAAATTTTTCTATCGAAACAAAGTACTGCTGCCACGAAGAACAAAGAGGGATCCAACGCATAGAAGAGCAACGTGCCGCGATTCACGTCGCAGCCTGCGCAAGGCGACAGCGCCGGCGCACGCATAGGCATGGGAAAAATGCACTTGCTCAATGCATGCAAATTTAACAGTTCCAAGGATGTTCAGGCGCCACGAATAAATTCCCCGCGTCTGCGACTCTCTTTGTAAATATTCCTCGCCCTTCGACAACATTCACGGCGAAGAATACAGGGGGAGGATAAAATGCCCGCGATATTTACAAAGATGTATGAGCTTCCCATTACCTACCGGGGGCCATAAAGGTTTACAGCAGACCCAATCGTAAAACCACCCTCGAGCCCGAAAGCTGCGAGGATCCTGCCTGCCGAGCAGATTTGGAAATTCCCCGGGGTAAATTGCTTTGGGGGGGTAGGCACCGTTAGACGCGGCGTATAATGTACGGGGAATATCCAGGCGGGTACGTTCCACGGGAACTGTTTTAAAAGGCGACGACAGAGAGTCACCGGGGGGGGGAACGCGCACGTTTTACCCACATCTTCTCTACCTGCGCATTTCCGGTGATTTAAAGAGCCCGACCTGCCTCAAGCGTGAAGTAGCCGCGCATTTCCCCCTACCTGCCCCGCTCGATGGCCGATCGACGGCGCAGTAGGCCAACCATGGTACAGCAGAATGAAAGTCTTATTAACGCAATTTCACGTACTACAGCCTGGCGTAATTGCTGAATTAACACGCTTGCCAATTGGGACTAATGGAGGCGGATAATATTGTGAAATTATCGCAGACGTGAAATAATTCCTCGCCTGGCCATTACTCGTTAATTTATAGATTACACCTTGGAGAGGTGTAGCGACCCAGCTTAGTGCCTACTTATTTAAACGGTGTGCAAAAATGTCCCTCGGCACTTATTCCCTCTCATTGCTACGCGCCCTGGGACCTTGGGGAGGTGGTTCGGATCAATCTTCAAAGTGATGCCAAGTTGATGAAAATTTGTGAGATTGTTCTTTTTAATCTTCCTTTTTTTTTAATCCGAAAAATACCCTTCTGGGAGTAAAAATAAGACTCCAACTGTCGTTCGAGTTCCTTACATCTAGATTTACTATGCGTAAGACGTAGATATTCAAGCATTTCAAATTTCATATACTTAGGTCTAATATTGTACGACTTTAAAATAGTAATGTCCACAAAGCTTGCTGGGTATATCCGCAGGTTCTGGATTCGAAGGGAGACACTTAGAAGGGGAAGCTAGGGACTGCTCACAGTTCTGCTGAGTAAGAAACTCGGACCACATTTCGTGGGTCCCTTTTGCCAGGGGTTTTACTGATCTCTGATAAAATTCAGTTGGAAAGTGGCAACAACTGCGTTGGAACTATCTAAACTTGGTGGAATTCGTCTGACAGGGTTTGTATAGGAATTCGTGGGAGAGAGTGCTTTAAATGGCCACTTCCTGTCGATGTCCGAAGGTCAGTCCCATGGTTTACCAGCACGAAAATAGGCCCCGAACGATTCGAACGGGCAATCAATCAATCACGCAATTCAGCCGCTCAATTCAACCGCAATGATAGCTCAATCAGCAACGCTCGGGCCGAACGATTGACGATAAATATCGCGAAAGGTGTTCGTGTCGCAAGGACTTCTCTCAACCTAAATACCGCACGGCAGAACTTTGTTATCTATCGCGAGCCGGGCTCCACGGAGCCCCGTGACTCAGCTCATTCCATGGCTCGTTAAATCCAGACCCAGCCCGCAACTGAAACCGACACAGGCTGTATTTCCTCTGAAACGTCTTCGCTGAAAGAATTCCGACGCCCCCATAACCTTCCATCCTGCGCTCGCCGCGCGTTCCGTAATCCCTGGCCAACCCTACATTCCTAAATGTATAGCGCAATACGCGACGCTCGTCAGTTCTAGCCGCGGCGAAACGTCTACGAAACGCCCTGCGCAAGAATTCGTAAAACCGCGCCGGAACCGAACCGAGGAATTTAATTACGAAATATCCCGTGCACCTAAAATCTCGGGGCAGTAATTACGAAAATAAAAACGGAATCGCGAGCTGAATGTTCTCTTTTTCAAAGTCTCATAAGTCACCCTTAAAAAATGCAGTTTCGACGCAGCTCGCACGCACGTGTATATAAGATTACCGGAGCGAGATGCACGCGACCTCGATCGAATTCGCGCCAGCGTTTTCTTGCAACGAGATCTGCTTTCTCTCATTACGCCGTCATGAAAGTATAATGCTTATGCTCGATGGAGCACCGAGAGATCCTTCGGGCACGGAGGTCTGCTTATTGCAAAAGTGCAAATGCGCCGGCCCCTCTCTTTGCCTCGCCCTCTGCCACCCGTTCCGCCACTCTGCGGCCGCGGCGGTTTGCAATTATAACGTGTCGCTTTCGTAGTCGACTTTTCGTGCCCGGTATGCGGCGCGGATATACCGGCCGCGAGTAAATTGGACCGGAAACGAGTTTAGCGTGATGGAGAAACGTCGGAAACAATCGATTGTCCCGGGAGCACAAATGGCTCGACCGGCGAACCTGATGAGGGCATGCGCGCCACGTACGCTTCGTTCCACGCACTCGATCGCGTTTCCAGCCCCCCCTCTGCGCGGCTTCGTACGCCAAAAAGCAACGCGCCGATCGCCGGCGATATTAATTCCTTCTTTAGCGATGCTTCGTTACTGCGAGCTAAATGCTTGATGATTCTATGAAAAATGATGGGAGATAATTCAGTTTTTGGAGGCTTCTGTGTAGTTTTGAAATATCGGAGGTTTATACTTTTGGAGGCTCTAGGCGCAACATCATTGTGAGGCTTCCCAAATTTTTCAGCTGCCTGAAATTTAATATTTAAAAAGAAGTATTTTATTTCGCAATTATAACTACTTAGACCGCTTTTTATATTGTTGTTTGCGAGGAGTGAGGTTTTAAAATGGGGCCCATAAAGGACCCAAGCTTGCGCGTGAATCCGGCCCCGTTGAGAAAGGTGTGAGATTCAATGATTTCGAAGAATGCCACCGGCTAATATTGCTGTATCCGTCTGCGAAGGAAACAGTGGAGAAAGGGAGAAGTATTTGATAAATCGGCACAATTTCTCGCCGTTCCCGTGTCCCGGCAACTTTCGCGCCGAAAAGCGCGGCGTCCTGCCAAGAAAGCGTGAGAAGCCAGACAGAGAGAATTCTTGTTTCAGATTTTTTCATAACCCACATTTATGTGGCAGACACGGCTGCCGCGCGTCTAGCGCAGCCTCGAAACCGCTGGTCTTCCTCTTCTCTTTGTTTCGCAATGGCATGCGAACTATGCACCGTTTCAAGGACTTCGAAATGCGCGCGGAAAGAATTAACGCTTTACGACCACCTGAGTCCTCCTTTGTCACGATATGGTGTAGGGTTTAGTTTTAGTGCTTTAGGCGCGTCGAAGAGACGCGATCAGGCAGATATGTACCCCACGGATGACCCAGGGAGCCCCCAAGACGATATCCAAATTTTACCGCTGTACCTAACGAGTCTCAAGAAAGCTTAAATATACCTGGAGAATAAATTGGGAAGATTTTAATCGCCCTTCGATTCTATGTTCCAACTCTTTGTATTCCCCAAGCGAAAATGGTAAAATTCTTCTCGGGGTATAGAACAGGAAGATAGCGAAACAAGTCGGATAGCGAGGAATCTCGGTGACGACGGAGCGTGAAACGTATCCGACAGATAGAAAGCATTTCTTGGAAATGATGCGCACTGTACGTGCCGAGGCGAAATTGGTCAAGCTGGCCAATTGATCCGGGCCACTCCACGCGTGTTATTTATACCTATCTTGGTAATGATTAGTTCAATAGGGACTTCCTCCGTATTACCTGCGACCTCTTTTGTTCCAGTTCTGCCGTTTTACTTATTGGGACGAGCGTTCGTTACGAGAGAGTTACCACGATCCTCAGCGCAAGGGAAAATACACAATCTATAATCGTTCGGGGTTCGATCCGCGCGGGAACAAAGGAAAGATTTCCCCGATCCCGTAAAATTGCATCCTTCGCAGGACGATGTTGTGAAACCAGCGTTTCCTCCAACGATCGAAAGGATCCAATCCCCCCCGAATGTTTTCACAATCACAGCGGAGCGTGCGCTACAAGTCATGAACGGGGAAGCCAGAAGCGGGTACCGGAAGTGTAGGCGTCGGTAACACTTGACAATCGTGGCTGATAAATTACATAAAGTGCAATCGTCCCCTCTCTGGCCAGGCTAAAAATACATACACCGAAGGAACGTGGCTTTTCGATCTACTAAAAGTGCAGGACCATAGAAATTTATTTTAGTTTGAGAAAAAAAAATGATACTCGAATGTTTTTTAAAGAAGGACAGTTGATAAGAAGGACAGAAAATACCGCCATGAAATTGGGCAGAAAATATCAGCCTCTAGAAATCTGCTTTTCGGACCGTCTACAAACACTATCTGCACCCTCGTGAAAGCGGGAGAAGCGTTATGTTCAACAGATGTCGCGGGAAGACCCCGAACGGCAGAGTCGACGGAGAGATGAAAAAGAACACCACACAGCCCGCCCTCCACGCGGTCCAGGTCGAGAGCTTCCAAAAATGCCTCTAAAGTGGCGACCACCATGGGACAAGATTCCATTCGTACCATCCGACCCGCGCGACGTACACAATGTACACAAAGAGAATCCTCCAGTCCCGTAAATACAAACTCCAGCATAATTTATAGGCTCCGCTAATTTTGATAAAATCAATAAACATAAATGTGATTATATTAGAGATGAAGTATTACGTTGTTATCCCTATTTTACAACCCCCGAAATTTATAGGGTATCAATTTTAGTATAGAATTGTATTTTAGTATAGTATTTCCACTGAAAGAATTTTATGGACCATTACCGTGGACCTTAGAACCGCAACGTTTCTACACCGTAATCGTGCCCCAGCTACATTCCCCCTTTATTTACCTATTATCGTCCTTCATTCCATTCGACGCAGCATAAGACGCGCCGTTACCATTGTATCGCTTTGTCGCACAAATTCCCTAATGAAACGGTGCGATTACTCTCTATCGCCGTGTACTCGGTAGGCGCGCGCGCGCGCGGGCCGAGTATCACCCCTCCGCGTCACCAACGGCGGTATAAATAAAATCGCCGCAAAAACGCGCGTAAACAGCCGCGCCGAGGAGATACGTGTTGCGAGGCGTGCGCCTTGAAAACAAGAAATGTATCTCTGGCCGGCTGGAAAAGAGTAATCGCATCCGTGAGCGCGCAAGTGTGCCGTCTCGGCGACGCGTGATAAAAATACGAGTGCTTGTGGCTGCCGATTTCTCGGCGAAAACGAGCCTGGTATTTAAAATGTTCGGCAACGGACGTTCGTTTCGGTCGCGATTATCGATTGACCGGAGCATCGTTTCCCCGCAAGCCAACAGCGGCACATGGTTGACCCTCGAATCACAAATGCGGGGTCCATTCTAACCCACCCTGTATACGGGTCTCTCAGAAGCTCAAGTGATTAACGTCACAGAATAAAAAGTTTGAGAAGAATCTATCCATTAGTTTGTACGCTATAGATTTCTGAAAATACCGATGGTTTGCGGGCCTCCGAGGGAGAAAGCCTGTTAAAAGGAACGCCGACTCTCGGCTGACGTGCGAATCACGTCGAGTCAGGCCCGGTGCATGGCCAAAGCCCGCAGGGGTCTAGCGCGCGTCCTTCTCTACCCCTCCGAAAACGGAGCGCGCAGGATCAAGGCTCACGAGGGCATATCTCGTTCCGGTGTGTTCAACTTGGAAGCCCTCCAATGGGCTTCCCTTTGCTCGCTCCCCCACGCGACACCACCGCTGGAACCAGTTTTAAAAGTCCACAGGAATGCATACCCCGCCACCACCGACGAGCCTTTCACCTCTTTCGCGAGAAAATGTATTTTCATGCTTTTCGATCGCGTGCGCCCGGCATCCCGCTCCCTTGCTCTCGCGTACTGGGCTGGATACAAAGTTTTACGGCTCGAAAACGCCGCAGCGCAGAGAAATCGCTTACTAAACGGTTCCTGTTTATTTTTCACTGTTTAGAATCGTTGAATCGAAGTCGAGATAATAAAGTGGGAAGGGGAATGTTACTGATCGTCCGTGGGAAAGTTTCTTTTCTTTGGTTTACGTTTTGTTTCGTGTGGATCGATTAGTATCATCGCGCCTTAGTTTCGGATAAGAGCGTTACAGCTCTGATGTTCGACATGGATTGTTGTCTGTGTGTACGCAAGTATCGGGTGTATAATAGGCAGATTCTTGTGTGTTCACTTAGTGCTATGTACGCGAGATTACACGCTTAAGCTTTGCCCCCGAGAAAGGAGCCGTTGGAGCACGTTATCACTCCCGCTTGTCTAAATCCCCGGATGTAAACAGCACGGTTTCTATAAATATTTGCGCGTGATATTCAAGGTAGGCTACCGAATGGCCGCGTATTGGCTATGGGAAACAAGATATACAGCTAGTACGCGCGAACGCAACGCGACGGAATACGAGGGCACGTAACCGCGCCGTCAGATTGCAATAGCAAATACCTCCGTAAAGCAATCGATAAACAAACAGGAAAGTTTTCATGCACCTCGCACTGTCGTGATCGAAAGAAACATGCAAACATTCCCCCCTAGCTTTCAGCCGAGAAAAAAATCGATATCGTGGGAGTACACCTCGGCCATCCGTGAAAATCGTTCGTCGGACGAAAGCGGCTGGCACTCCGTGTCTCGGGGCCCCCGATCGAAACGAGATTCTAATTGCGCACAAACTGACGAAAAGTGAGCCGAGAAGCGCATTTAAACATTGCTCTGAGCGCACAAAGGTTGACAAGAGTCGCCATGTTGAAATAATCGACGCAGGATCCACCTCCAGTAGGCTTTCCTCGAGCCTTGTCAAACCGATCGGTTTAATAGGATCGTATGCTTAATTCCTAGCTCAACAGGAGGATCAAATCCCGCTACAGAAGTTGTACACCGCGTTCGAAGTTAAGCTGAATTTGCACAGCCACCGAGACGAGCCGGTTCGGCACGTTTCATACTCGCACGGTGGAGGACTAGGTGAGCGCACGGCGACCGTGCGAGTATCAAACGTGTCCTAACGTTTCCCGGCTCGGTGGCTGTACAAATTGACCTTTACGCGGAAGGAACACGACGCCCGAGGTGCGATCTCGAGAGCATTGTACTCTCATCGATCCCCTCCCCCTCCAGGCCCGTGTCTCCGCGAGAATTGACGTGGAGTTCGACAAATTCCTCGGCCCCGGCGAGAGGGGAAATACGTGTATAGTTAAGGGCAAACAGGATAGACGCTCACCTCGTATCTGATGCCGTTGAGCCGCAACCACGTCTCCACCTTGAGGCAGTACTGCGAGATTGAGGGCAGAAGCGGTGTCCGGGAGAACTGATACAGATAAACAACGTCCTTCTCGTAGTTGGTCTTGTGCACGCCGGCAGCCTTGGTCGGTGCCGAGGATGCCGTTGCGGCCGCGGCGTCCCCAGCCTCCTCTTTCTTCCCGCTTTCCTCCTTCTTCGCCGCCGCATCCTTCTCCTCCTGTTTGTTGTCCGGCGGCATCTCGTCCTTCAGCGCCTCCTTCATCTCCTTCACGTCCTTAATCTCCTTGCTCTCCGGCCCGGTGTTCTCTGTCTCCGTTGCCGTCGTCATCTCGGCTCTCTCTGTTGCTTCCCTTTCGCGCAGCTTCCGACCGGGCTCTCGGTGAAACGAAACGGGACGCCGCTTCTCCTCGTGCGGGCGAGCGAAACGATGACCGTCGACGGGGGAGGGAGGGAGGGGGGGCAAATGTTCTCGAGGCGACACCGGGAGCCAAACTCTCTCGAAGACGGCGCGCACCACACAAACGTACGCCGGGTACTCGTCGATCCCTCTGACTTCGCCGGCCGGTTCCTTCTAGCCGCTGCCCCGTTCTGGCCACCGCGGGCCGCTGTGCCCCTAGCCGAAAGCGGCGCTGCGCATGCGCAAGCGCCACACCCCACTGCCGCCGCCATATTTAATTGGCCCGCCATCCCTGCCCGGTCCGCGAGCCCCCCTTTCTCGCTCTACTGCGCCGATCCTGCGCTTTCTTTCTCCCTTGCTTCCTCGCTTCTACAACCTCCGTCCCCTCGCCCCTTTCCTCCCGCGAACCCCCATAGCCGGGATCTTTCCATTTCACCGTGGTTCGGTCTCGCCTGGCAACACTGCCGCCACCGCCACCTCAAGAGGGGCCGCGCAAACTCGCAACTATGTCTCTCGGTACCCCGGGACGAGCTGTGAAATACGCCCCGGTAATGCTCCCTGTATTCCTTTTTTTTCTTTCCTCATTCTTTACTGAAATCTGTCCCAGACCGCTCTCCTCTTAAATGTCCCGTAATAGCGTCAGCGTTAGGTCTAGTGGGCATTGCCACGAGGGAATTGGTTTTATTAAGAACTCGTACCTTCCCGGCTGTTCCTCGCGCATTTAAGATTCACGGCAATTAGGAGTCCGACGCGAGAGAGAGGGCCCCGTAACATTCTAGTTTCGCTCCTGCACCAACCCGGCCAGCTGCTCTCCTCATTCGCAGGGGACTCGGCAACGTCGCGCCAGACCGGCGTAACAACGAACCCCTTTTCACGGATTACTTTTTTCCACTCTCTGGCCGATAGACTCCATTTGGAAAACTACCTGCCGCAACTTGCGCCGCCCATGGGCGCAAACCCCCACCCCCTCAATCACTCGATAGCCTCCCCATCCCACCCTTTGCTTTTGTCTTTGCGTTCGATGCTGTCACTGTCCCTCCGGCGGACAATTCCTCCTTCGCGTCCTTCTTGCTCCTCCGGGGAACACTGCTTCGAGATTGTTAAATCTATAAGCGGGGGGACTGAATTTTCTACGCTTCACTTCGGGAGTCATCGATGGGCGCAAAGGGACGGTGGATTCTCTGCCATCGTGCGAACTGATGATTGAAAGAAATAACTTGTATCGTCTGCCCTGCGTGTCTGTGGTTACATAGTAGCGTGGCTCGTCCGAGACAGTGTCTCTTTCGCAGCCCATGGGGGGCTGACTTTTGGGCGCGTCAACAGAAACGCGAACGTGGTCGCAGCGGATTTCTTTTTTATAGTCACCGACGATCACGTCTGCGATTGCACAAAGGATTACTATAATCATTCTTTTCTACTGCATTAAGACTATCTTTGCCTAATAAAAGGTACAAAGTAGATCGCGTGTACAGCGGCGGTGCGAGGGAACGTCGATAATTCCACGGAGACTGTGATAACACGAATATTTGCTTAGGAAATAATTCCTCCGGTGATTACGAGAGGAACGTATACAGTACGTATTTACTCGACGCGTGGTCGTTCGAAGGGGCGATTCGTTTCCGTTGAATATCAACGTTATTATACATTAGTGTTTGCGGCGAACGTCTGACACCTCTCGGTATTGCAATTTCGTTGTTGCGTGCGGGAAGAAGGTGAAATCCTTAAAAGTGAATAAAAATTTATTTACTCCTGATGTTATAATATTCCCCACAATGATTCGTGACAAATTCATAATCGTTGTCCATAGTGTGCGCGTTATCGGTCGAAGGATCTTGTATACAACAATCGAAGATCGCTAACAAATCAATTGTCCGCGGGTGCTCGTTACCCATGCGATATAAAGTAAATGCGCCGTACAGTACGCGTAGCTACATGCGTCGAATCCAATCGAATAACGCGGGAACCGAGACACTGATACGATCGTTGCTTTGTAAAATATCTTAAACGAACGTATCTTTTAAATTTGACGGTAGTTTCCTAAAATAGGCATACGTAGAAAAGGGCAAACAATGTAATATGATATACTCGTCACTTGCGTACTTTCCTACCTGAGAAAAAAAGTTTCGCACGTTTTACAACTAATCCTAGCGTCGATCAAGTGCTACCATCTAACGTAGAGTCGAGGTTGGTCAATCGATTCCCGACTGAGTTTGGATTTTAATCATTTTTAAAATTATCAGTTAAACCTTGTTCACATTAGTGGAATAATTAATACCAATCACTATTGAAGCAGAAATCAAATAGTTTCAGAGAGATATATATTGCTACGTTGACAAATTTAGCTCGCGATAATTTGTTATATTTTGGAGCGATATAATTGGAAGAAATTAAACCTGATAATTATTTACCGCTAAAAAGCTTTTTTTTAAACTATAACGCTATATGGTTCTCCGTACTAAACTTTTTTTCTCGGTACAACGCGTGCTCGAGGTCACAACGGGTCGATTGATCCATATCAAAGCCAGCGATCGATTTCCTCGCAAATTACTTCGATCGCTGTCCACGGAAAGCGATAAAATTTAACGCATATCAAGGAAATCAATTTTTCTTTCGCAAATAGCATTTGTCGATGAATTTGCTTTTAAAAATAAATACTGGCGCGTACGCACATATCACAATTTCTTACTAAAAGAGATGCAGTCGCGCTTTCAACGCGCATAACATTGCACTTTGATGATTACTCAACTTAAGTGCGACTAATTATTATTTACCTTCTGCCCTGCGCATTTATCACCCTTTTGTTAATTGTTTAATTAATTTTCAATTTAATACAGCGCGTTAAGTTCGGTTTTGCTTGATTCGCTTGGAGAAAGGCGTGCCTAAGTTCGTGAGAATCGCCAAGCAACGCTCGCAGAAGCGACGAAACGTGATAATTCATTCATAATTTGACTAACCGTTTCCGTTCAGCCGTTACAAATTGCACTTAATCCAGTCGGCTCGAATATATCGGGCAGTATTGAAATTAATTTATTACTCTCTTCTTATTTATAGACGGAGGAAAAACATGTTCAATAGCAGCCGAAATATCTGAAAAGATTAGAAGCTAAGCCCCTCTTCGTAATAAATATTCAGCTTGCGCCAGTATAAGCGTTTCCTTAGCTTAATTTGTATGTTTACAAGAATGTGGGGGTAAATTACTGCGCAGCGACGGTCAAAGACTTGACTTTTTCTTTATACAATACGTAAAGCCAGCAACTACATTGACTCTCCTCTTGACTGATAATAGAAAATACCGGGTGACTGCAGAGATGCTTGTTTCACTAACATCATTCTGATCCTTTTTCCGCGAATACAGTGATTAAAATAATTAGAGAATCACTTGAAAGGAAGTTTACTTTCCAAGTTAAACATCCTGCAGAATTTGAAAATTGTTTTATTCTCCAAACTGTTCTACTTTCTTGTACAGATTAAAAACTTACTATTTGTTGAAAAGAATGTGTGAAACCCTTTTCGACTGATAAACGATTCAAATACAAACTGTAGCAGCTTACTTTTATATTAAAATCCCTGCAGAATCCCAATATTTAGTCGGATGCAGTCGACAATTACAATAAAGTAATAATTAATTTCTAGAAAGCTGTTCCTCCAGAACAGTCGATTAAGAAAGTAATAACCTAATTTCCGAGAGTTCCCATTTAAGAAAAAGGTTTTCGTGTCATCTCGGTTAATCGAGTTCTACTAATTTGCAAAAGGTACATGCTTTTTCCGTGATCGAACGTGCACGAAAGCAGAAAAGTTCACTTCTCCGTGAAAAGGTCTCTGGTGATTGGTGCAAAAAATGCGCTCTTCCAATCTCTGATTTTGCCGATTGTTTGTGACAAAAAAGAAACAAATGTATACGATAATTTAGGCCAAAGCGAAAAATTGTGGACACGTTCAACCCTTAACGTTCCAACGACATGCGACAATATTCTACGCCAACGTCAGCTTTAGTATCGTCAGATAAATTTGTAACTAATAGTTGGGGGAAAATACTTTAATTGTACTCGTTGATCCATTCTTACTAAACCACAATGTTCCAGTAAGTAAATATATGCGCGTTACATCTAGAAAGATAAATAATTAAGACTTGCACAATTTTTAGCCACAATCAATCTTAAATACACATTTACAAATCTGAAGTACTACTAAATAATGCTCTCTTGTTCTAAACGCTATCGGGGCACATTTTACTTTCCATTTCAAATAAATTATACACTCACTCGCGCCGTCGTTTGAAAAACTTCTTCCCAATTAAAAATTACCTCGAAAGCGATGGGTATATTAAGAAATTAGTTAATAATAATTCGCATTCTTTTTCAGCAAGATGTTTGGAATAATAATCAAGCACGAGCTTTGCTATCTCCTCGAAATGAATTGTTCCTTGATTGCACTGGAACGAAAGCATTGAAAGAGTGAACGCCGAACGGCCGAAAATTAGCATTTATCGCTTTCGACGATAGGTCATCATTTATCGGCCAGCTGCCCGTCTTATCTTAAAAGCAAATACACTTTAGATAACGTAGTACCTAACGAACTGTATTCGATCGCCACAAGCACAACACTGGAATCAAGGGTGGATCGTTAAGGGTTCACGTAAGCTGGAAACAAAAAAAGAACCAAAAAAAGGTCGAAAACAAAGCGGTGAGATTGTGATCTGCGCAATTACTTACGTTGGAATTAATTATCACGTCCTAGGAAGTCGCTATTAAGGAACGAGCTATCCGGGTATTAACTTTTACAAGTACTCCCGATTATCTCGTTCGGTTTCGGTTTCAATAATCTGCAATTAGTAAATTTATTTAAAGGAGACCGCTTCACCCACGCCGCTCGGCAGCTGCTAGGGACCCAAATAAGAAGTGCCCGTTTACGCTTTGAACGACAAACACACGCGTCCTGATTTTGTGCGCAAGTTCTACTACTTGGATCGTTGGAATCAACGTAACGTTTCGCACAAATGTGTGTCAGAAGTTGTAGAGATACGCAATGGGAGTACGTACTACAGTGAAATTCAGAAACGGCGTATTTCTTTTCTCGTCTGTGGAATTCTACCCGGGGGCAATACGCTACCGCAATTCGTTAACGAGACTCTACGTGTGTTCCGTCGTTTCAGGAAACACACAATTTCCTTCTGTTTACTTTACTCGTAAAAGACGACTCTAATCTGCGATTTTCCCGCCGACGGACTTTACTCTATTCAATATACAATCCCTTAAATGGATATACACTTGGTTTAAATTACAAAAAATACACAGAGTACGTATAAAAAAACTGTCGTATGCGTCACATGCTTATATTAATCTAGAGTTCATCTATTGCAATCAGACTTGGACATGAAACGCACGATTGTTGATCCGACGATAATGAAGCAGTCTTCTATAAGAGCTAATGGAAGATACAATGATGACTGCTTCGAGGAATGGGTAAATATTTTTAGCTACAGCTCGACGCGAGGTTCAATGGACTCGTGAATAATCAAAAATGCTTTCTTTCTACCTCTATGATACCTGTGTTGAAAGATGTTTCCGGTGCTAGTCAGCGCGTAGAGTTGTTAAGGAGACATCTGTACAAACGCTTTGAAGCCTGATTGCAATGAAAGATCGACTCGGTCGGATAACTTTATACTGCGTTAACTAATGACCACCGGATTACACCTAGTTAATTGCTATATGCCGCTATTATATCACCAGCTAGTGATAGTAGATGTAACTAGAAACGTAATCGTTATTCCAATACGTTCTCCTCGATTTATATACTATGTGCGTGCCCGTCATTCTTTCTACGGCGAAAGCATGATTATGAAACAGAAGGTTCTCACTTGACTCTGACAATTGGAGTACTTGCGTTTAACGATTAATTAGCTGCCTAATGTCTGGTATACATGGAATTCTATACCTCTGGTGAGTTTGGTGTAGACGCATTGATATGATCCTGTAAACAAATTCTGAGATCCCGCTCGTCCAGTTCGCTTTCAGTGTCAACACTGAAGCTCCTTACGTTTTGTCCACCGTTACCTGTCCAACGTTGCTTCCAACTCTCTAGCCTCATGACCTGCGACACACATAAAATATGTAGCGGCATCTGTTAAATCGTCGCCACAAGCATCTTTGCGGTAAGAAAGTTTGTACATCGTCGTTTCATAAAGAAGTATGCTTCGCGTTTCCCTTTCTAAAGATAATAATTAGTTCTGTGTAATTCGACTACTACCTTCTAATATCTATGCTTTGTGGGAATAAGTAACGAAACAACAAATATATATTTGTTAAATATATCAAACTTATTTGCAACTATTTGAACACTGAAAGACTTCTACCCTGTTCTCTCTTTCAAATAGCTAAGGCAGTATCTGTTCGCCACTAACAAGATGATGCGTAACTGGATTTAAACAGGATGAACGAAGTGGACTTCAGACACTTCAAGCTTATAAGTGCGATAGTTTATGCAAAGCAGCGAAGAGGAAAGTTATAGAGCTCCAGTTCGGCTTCCCATTAGTTTTCAGTACTCTATCATCAAATTTTATACGGAAAATACCGATCAGCACGTTATCCTAAAGACTGTAATGAATATCATGCACTAATTAACACATTGGTTACCATCTAACTTTGTTTAGTCAACCTTGAAAAGCTTTGCTGGTATGATATTAATTGAAACTTGTATAACTCTCGTTGCACGCGAGTAAGCAAAGTGAAATTTATCACGAAATCCTCTTCATTGGTAAGCAATGTGTTAAAGGGAAACATCAGCCAGAGTCTCCAAAAATGTTCTCAAATACGTCCTCCATTTCTCTGTACAGTAAAAAAGCCAAAATTTGCACCTGCAATAAAACAATCGGATGAAGCATAATGGAAATAAATGAAGCATGCAGACAGTGATTACACAGGGCATGATTGCTAAGCCTGCAGAGTGTACATTAAACGCGACGAAGAGATTCAATCAGTGCTTTGTTACATGTGCGATGATGGAGCAGCGAAAGAAAAGGAGATGACGTAGCGTGTAGTCATTTGAATCCTCCGTTATGAGGCTAGTATTGATGAATCCTTAGCGTATACAGTCTGTGTAAATATATCTGTGCAATCGGTGCACTTTTGGTGTAATTATATTTACATATTACGAGTAATTTACAAGATCTAATAACTTTTTTATACAAACTTTATGCCGAAACGCAAGGACAAATTGTATTTGGAAGTTGAGGAACAGTTTCATACGCATTTAAATCTACAAGTAGATATATTTTGGAACGTATGTTGGTTGGAAACATTGAATGTAGAGGAGATAAAGTAGCTCAAGGGGCATGTTTCATTTCCCCATGTTCAATTTTTTTCCACTCGAGATACCATGTTGCTTAATATCTACCTGCATTAAAGCGGATCGTTCTGCATTTATGTAAAAATTGTAGTACCCAATATATGTATATACATATATATACAAAACTATACAAAGGAAAAATGACTCTTGTATAAAATACACATCGATGTCATGCTACACATATGAAATGGATTAAAATAATGCTTAAAGATGGGTAAAGACTTACTCGAGCCAGCGCCAAGGCTCAGTCTCCGGGCTGGTGATTGGCGTAGGGAACTAAGGAGACAGAGATAACACAGCAGTAGAGGGTTAGTTTTACAACAACCATTAGTTCTTTTGTGTTAGTGTCTGGTACCTTCACACAATAAGAATTCAGTTTACAATTACAATTAAGCTCGGGTGACACTGCACTGTCATTTCCTTCCTCTCCTTCTGCTGGTGCAGCAAGTAATTCAATGACACGTGTAATGCATTTCTGCTGAATGCTCCGCAAGTACAAAAGTATTGAAACAAATGGGTAATATCTTTGAAGGTGTATCTTTTTAAATATGCTTCTCCATATCTCTCTTTTTCAACAAAATTTCAATCAAATCCTTACCCCGTGCTGTGCTAACTCTCGATATCTAATAGAATGTCCTTAAAGCACAATTAGTATAATAAGTAGCGAGCTTGATTTATCATCAAATGATTTTAGTACGTGACTAGATAGAACGTTTTAAATGCTGATGCTAAGGCATTGAAAATTTGGCAGTAACGATTATTGTGATTTTGTAAAGTTTTAAAAGAAATGTTGTATTGACCAAGCGAGCAATGAGAACAGTTATCTGTAAATTTGCAATGCGCCGAATATTGAAAGAAAAACGTAAGTGTTTCATTTGGATCGACATTTTCTTATGTTGTTCTCGCCCTCAAAGATATAAGGTTCCTTTGACTCGAAAACATTGATGATTATTACACCCTCGCAAGTGCAAAAACAATATTGAACGAGCGGATACCATAACGACAATTAATACCGAGTGTTAAGCGTCTTGACACTTATAATTGTACTTTGCATTGCAGCGTAGACATAGCAAGCTGTGTATGCATCCTATTGTTAAAGCTTTGACACGTGAACAATTTCTTACATAGATTGCAATTTGTACAAATCACGTAAACATGACAAAATTAAGAATGGACTGAAACACGATTAGGAATGCACTTTAGGTAATGAGACGCAATGAATTCTTAATGTGTACAGGTACCTCTGCAGAAACGAGTTAATTTTCGGTGTGAGAAGTGAGAAGGCTGTGTTTCGCTTCGCATTGTAACAGTTAATTGTTAATAGCAAATCAGCGTTGAATTAACTAAGAATTAGTCACTTATTAATATGAATGTCAAGGGGTTTGAATTACATTTCTATTACACTGCTTGTTCAAGCTATTATTAAGTCCGAAAATGATGAATTCTGAATGGAAATATACGAAAGAATGAGAATCTATCTTTTAACCGTTTGCTAATAATTAATAAATTTCCTGTTTCGGGATATTCACCAACTATTTTTTCATGGCGTATAGTTTACTTAAAGAAAAAAGTTCGTCAGCGTGACAATTAGCATTACATTGCAGTAAGAGGTGCAATTTGTGCGTTATAAGTTCGTGAACCACAATAATACAGAAGCGTAAATTACTTTCGCTTATTTTACATGTTGTTACGATAGATGCGATTGTGTGCACCCAACAAACACAGTTAGAACAAAGATAACAATACATATTATGTACATATTTTTCTTTTTTTTAGGTACGTTGTTCATCAAAGGATTTCAGGGTAGTTAGTTGAAAAAAACATGTTAGTAGCACACCACAAGTTTAAATTAATGGTGCGATAGAAGTCTCTGTAACGTATGATCTTTATGAGGAGTACGTGAGTATTTATAAAACATGGGTACTTCATACAACAGTGTTACAACGATATCGAGTGCATTATCAAGAATATGTAAACAGGATAAGAGGAATTCTGTCACGCGGCAGATAGCACGTTGGTTAATAGCTTTATGTTAATAACTTCCAGATAACTTAATCGCGAATCCTACACACAATCCTAGAAACTTACAGCTACGTACTTTTTACGAAAGTATCAAGAATCTCTGGAAACAAAAACACTTTAAATATCTTTATCGTAGGCCGCAATAATTGCATCGAGATTATGGTGGATATATGTCTATGAGTTGTATGAATATGCAGGAATTGAAATAATAAATCAAGATTCTATAACGAGCCATCAACTGGTATTACTTCTATTCCCAAATTGTACAAAACTCTGGACAATTACGTCAATCTACAAGCTGTCGAAATTTACTAAATTGCAGCCCAATAGCAGATTTAATAAAAGTTGGACTCTCAAGCTACCGTGAAATAATCATAACTCTACGTATTCGTGATCTACCGTCATTACTTCTACCGTTAATCCTTTAAACACGCGTATTACGTTGTAAAGAGCAGTGAACAAAAATACGAATTTCAATCTTAACGGAGGAGACTTGATCGGGACTCCCAATGATCAAAAACACATATGAAAATAATTACATTTGCGCATAATTGAAAGCATTTATCGATTTACTTTCAATATTAATGTATCCACCATTAATGACTAATAGAGTCTTTCTTAAGATACATAAGAAATTTGTGGAAAAGAAAGAAACGGAAGTTCTCTTTATATTGTATAAGTTACTTCATAAAATGTTCTAGATTCTAGACTCTCCTATTCTTGAATTCACCCCTTACTGCAATTTCTTAAGTCAATGCTTTCATTAATGCAGCAGAAATGGGGATCGTAATTTCCACGTACCTCAGCTTTCAATTCAGCAACTTTATCCTGCAATTCTCTCACTCTCTCACTGTCATCTAAATTATTCCTAAGTTCACCCTCCGCGTGCATCTCCTCATTCTGTAACAAGCAAGGAGAGTTAACGCTCTCAAGGCGCAGTGTATGAATAATTGAAAGGCGGTTAAGGAACAGTACCTTTAACTCAAGAAGGGATATTTTCTGGGTGAGTTCAGCGACTTGCTGAGCGTGCTCCGCATCGCGTATCCTGGCCATCATAGCTTCGTCTTTCATCTTCGACTCCAGGTCAGAATACTTGTGCTGTTGTTCACGCAATTTGGCAGTAAGCTCCTTCTCTCTGGCTAAGGCTTGCTCCAAGTCCTCTTTAAGTAATTTACCGCTCTCGTCTTGTCGGCGGAGCTGATTCGTGGCGACCTGCACTTGAGTCTCGAGCTCCATCACTTTCAGTCTAAGCTCCTTCACCTCCGTCACAGCTTCCATTTCTCGGATCCTGGTTGTCATTAAGTCTTCCTCGAATTTCTGCACCTCGTGGCCCCTGTTCTCCCAGAACAGGAGCTTCTTCGGCGTGGAGTCGCTTGCGGGCGCTGGCTGAGCGGTACGATGCTCTTGCAGATGCCTCTGCCAGGCTGAGCTCAATTCCATTACTCTTAGCCGAAGATCCTGAAATATTGCGCCATGTCACGTGAAGCGGATTAAGCGAAATAAAGTAGCTCCTTACGCGACAGAGTTAAAAAAGGAACGAGCGGAGGCGTGGGAGAAAAAGTTACCTTCAAGGAGAGATTAGCTTCCGCCTCTCTGAGCTTCACGGCAATTAGCTCTTCTTGCAAGTGCGCGACAGAATTATCCGGCGTTGTTTCGCGTAAAGTCTTTTTATCTTCCTCCAGCTCCTGTATCCTTGCTCTAAGCTCCCTTATCGTCGCGTCGTTCTCCGCCTCGTGCAGCCGAACCCTCACCAGTTCCTCTTGCAAACACTGTATCATATCCTCCTTCTGCGACAACGCTTCCTGTTTCATTAAAATCTCATCTAGAGACGACTGCTTCGATGTCACGTTCTCCTCTAACAAGACCGACATCGATCTTAATTCCTCGTGAGCCTGCTCGAGCTGATGGCTGGTCTCCAGATGCGTATGCCGAAGAGCTGCCAGTTCCCTTTGTACAACGAATGCAGTTTCCTCTTCCTCGGCCCGAGAAACTTGACCCCTGACTAGTCTGTCCGCCAGCTCCGCGGACTCAGCCTCGAGAAGCTCGGTTCTTTGCCTGAGCAATCTGTTCTCCGCCCTAAGCCTGCGAAGCTCAACCATCTCCTCTTGCTCTTTCATCTTTAACACCGTATAATCTTTCTCCAATTTCTTCATTCTTTTCGGATTTATTTTCATACCATAGGCAAGAATCATGAGGCCATCGGGATCTTTCTCGGCTCTTCCTGGCAGCTGTTTCTGGAAGAACTGTACGCAAAAGGACTGGTAAATGTTAGTGAAACGGGGGGAAGACCAACATAGACCCACAGGTGGGAAAATGTTCCTTCGTGCTTCACTCTGACAATGCCTGTTTTCTTCTACAAACATATATTACATTACATAACTTCTAGCATCTCTGCTCTGTGACAAATGGTACTTAGGTGTAACGTAAGTTCGTCATGGACATTACCTTCAACATGCCCTCCATGTCCAAGCTTAGCAACTCCTCCTTGCCTAAGTGCAACATGGCCAGCGCAACTTTGAAAATAATTTCCATGCCCTCCGACAGAAATACGTCAAAAATGCGGCAGGCCAGCGGCAGGCTGAGCGCTGTGGTGAAAAGCGTAAGGAACCAAGACGAGGCGTACATCGAGGTGTGAAAACCTTGAGCCGTAAAATGAGCGTGTAACTCGGGATGCGTGTCAGCAACTAAATGTTCTAGCTGATACATGCACACCCCTAATTCAGCCATACTCGGCTTGAACATGTCTCGCAAACGATACTCTTGCATAAGCGCTACCAGTACAGCGAAAGCTTCCTCCTCCGGCATTTGCTGTAACAACAGAGTGGATACCTATTTAATCTCTCTCATCGGGTCAGAGTAAATCTGGACCGTCTTTAAGTTCCCTTATTGCCTGACTTCTCTCCCTCTCTTTCTCTCTTGTCAAATGTGTTGTAAAGTGTACCTGCATAAGGAGCAATCCTACAATAAATCCCGAACCTTGACAATATCCCACTTCACGATCGTGAAGGCTATACGCTTTCATAACGTTAAACAGACTCTCCTGACCAAGCCCATCCTTCTCCTTAAAGAAGTCGTGCTCAGGATACGTTCTAGCAATGTCCCTTCTGATTATCCTTTCGCATGCTGACGTGGCCTTGATATACTCGGCGAATTGCTTTTTAACAGGAGAGTCGTGAGCACCGCTCAGTAGTTGCCAAACAATACCTCTGCAATAATGAACACGGGGTCAGTGTTTCGTTACCATCCAAGTTCGGACTGATTTGAACATTTAAAAGGGCCCCGCGACCTCCCAATATTACCGCAACGAACTCGAGTAGCTGCCAAAACGGTTGATTACCTAAAGTGGTGAGGTATTCCTTGACGTACTAACTCTTTGACGAACTCTTTCCTCTTCTTCCAATGATAATCCCAATCGGCGACGATATGACCCCACAGGGTCCACGTGTTCTCCTCGCCATCGGCTGCGTTGTGGCGTCGGGGCGCAGCGTCGCCGTTCCCACCGCTGCCCCCCGACGCCACCGACACCTGAGATGTATCGGAGCCTTTCCTACTGTGATTGCTTTGCAGCGAGTTCAACGACTTTGCATCCGATTCGATAAGCCTGTCATCAATTACACCAAACTCTTGAGTAAACTTGCGCCAACGTTATTGCCGTCTATTGATCCGTGCGACTACCTTCATACGTTACGACCCAATTATTGTATCAATGTTCGCAAGGAAACTGACGTGATAATGTAGATTTGTCATTGAATATTGCAAAGGTATGTATCGTTTTTCCTCAAATGTGTGTTTTAGTGTTGTCTAAACTTTTGACCTGCAGGTACAGGAACATACGAAAGTAAGCCGAACTGCCCAATATAATACAGAAACCACGCCGCTTGAAATAATTAGACGATAGAGGGTCTACGGGATGCTTGATGCTCGAGCAAGCTATCCCCTAATCGTTTCAAGCGGTGATACACATATAATACGGTATAAAGCACAAACATATTTAAAGCGCTCATCACTTGCACATGCATCGGTTCGGTGTGACGATTTACCTATTGGCTTCCTCCAGCTTAGCTAATAGAGCCAGCTCGTCTGTGGGAATTTCCTGCGACGAGTTTAAACTCTCTTCTTCGGACGAGGCCTGCGGCGAGGGTGGAAGTATCTTGCTAGTCTGGCTGCTGTTCTGAGTGGTCTGATGTACCGTGGTGCATAAACACAACACGCTCATCACCTGCGGTCCATAACGCGGTAATCCTAGTTGTCCAACTGCCTGGTATTCTTGCCCCCTGAAATGAGATCCAACGGGTCAGATCATTTGAACAGAACAACATACTGATTCCTCCCTCGGAATGTACTTGTCCCGATTCTATACTCTCAGATGTTTCGTGTACTTTCTGTGAGCGAAATTGGATCCTTTTCTACATAACAATATCTTATCCAATGCTCTTCGCTATCCCGTGCAGTTTCCGCGAACAAAAGTCTAAAGTTACAACAGAATGGAAAGCATACGATTAGAAACGACCTTTCCTATTTGAATTCAATAATTTTCTTACGCAACAGGAGAGATCAAAGATAACGCTCGCCGTACTAAGTCCCTCTCACATTTTCAGCGCGTTATAATTAATGCGAAAATCCAGAATTCCGTTGGACGAGTCGGTTCTGCCGATATTGGACTCGTCTCATGTTAACTGATTCGTCGTTAACGAATGAATTATTATTTGTGCGGGATTAATGGGATTTAAGTGGGCGACGAGAGCCCATCGAGCCTTAATTAAAGCTCGAACGCGCGTGCTTTTTCAACCCCCAACGAATTTCACAAGGAGGTCCCGATGAACGCTCATTACAGACCTTCTCCTCCCTCTTCCCCGCCCCTTTTCTCCTTGTCCCGACGCTGCTCGAAGTTCGTTAAACCTCAATTAACGTGTTCATTCTACCTTTTCGACGTTTTATTTCGTGTCCATCGCGCCGCCGCCGGTGCCAGCAAACCACGAAGAACCATCGAGAAATTTTTCGTTCCTCGCATACGAGACTTTCGATCGAAAAGCCCGTGCGCCTGGGCACGAATACCCCCCCTCGGTCTCTTCGAGCCGATTACTTTCGATTTTTCCGCGGAGCGCACAATTTCCCGGCCATATTCCGCGAAACTATTTTAGCTTCCAAGTAGAGATGCATCTTAACGCCGAACCACGAGAATATTTATATCGTTCTAAACACAGTAATAATTCCTTTTCGTAGAATAGTCACAGAGGACCATCAACGCCCTCGGTGTGAATGCACCTGAAAACTTAGAAAAGCTTAGAAAATTTAGTACCGCTACTTAAAATTCTTCCTCGTTGCAGAAGGAAATATTCCTTCCATTAGAAATGTTGCAAAAATTCTTTCCAATTTGAGGCGAGAATAACGCGACTGAAGCTTTGAAAAATTCGAGACCTTTATAAATCATCGCAGGCGAGCGTTAGGCGCTAATAACTCGCAATTTTTCTTTAAGTTAAATTAAAGTTTCTCCAATTAACCGACGCCCGAGTTTCTCTTCTTAAAACCGAAGAGAAACAATGCGCGTGCCGCTATATTCTCGAAGTTCTTCGCGGAAGTACAGAATTCCTTTTTATCGTGCACGAATTTTGGTGTCCGATCTGCGGTTGCGAGCAGCCATAGCAGCGTTCGACAGATAAAGGAACGACAAATGGTCGCGAAGAAAGCCGAGCAATTAGCGCGTGCGAATGAATTAGCGAATAGTGGGCGAGCGCGAAACACTCGCGGCGATATGCCACATGTCCGACCGCGATATACGAGAATTTATATTTCTCGGTACGTAGTCCGAATTACCGTGGAATTTAAAGTGCGTACGGAACATTTGCACGCGAGGGCGCAACCGATAACGCTAACGATCACGCAGAACCATGATCGGGAACGTTTCTCGCAAATTACGTACACGTAACGATTATATTTCGCAATTCGTATGCACACTTTTCTCCCACGTCCCTTTAAATCGCGCGGACATCCGACATTAAACAGGGTCGCGTGTTTGCGCGGGTGAGAGATAATACAGAAGATAAGAGCAATATGGATTTCTCATCGAGCAGTGTCTATCCTTCTTTGTGATCAATACCGTCACCTCGCATTTAAGACGCGCCCCACTTTTAACCCTTCGGATGCTGTGAAGATTAAAAGGGTCGTCGCGGTCCGCGCGGAGAACGCCTATGGGCGTCTACCAACAACGGTTAGCAATACGCAGTTAACGATTTCCGCACGACGAACGTGTTGAGCGTTCGAGCCTTAGCACCGAGACGGTTGAAAGCGATTTTTTCGTTGAATCCGTCTGATCGTTGGAGATTGCTACTCCTTCGACAAGGCATAATTTAGTTCCCAGGAAAATTATGTTCTCGGGGCTCTTGAAATGCAAAGAAATGGTACTTTGAATATAGAACGCGACCTTGTCTTCTATTCAACGCAACCTGAAAGAAAAACCAGCGTTTCAAGTTCGAAGCGATGTACGGTACTTCCCACAGCTTCGACTCATTCTCGGTTTTAAGCAACTGGCATGAGAACCGGATGAGATCCTCCCGATTATCCAGCCTCTGTACACGTCCTTCTTGAACGATGCTCTTAGATATTATCGAGTCGCGTATGATATAGAGCTTTTAACAATGTTAGTTTTATAATGATCTATCATTTCCGAGTTCCCTTGCTTTCGAGAACAATTGATTGTTTGTCCCGAGGGTGGGATAAGTTCACGATCGAGTGCCATGGCCGAGGGCGGGTTAAAAGATCACCTAATCAGGGGAGTCACGATAACATCACAGAGGCAAACCATCGATCTCGAGAGCCTAGGCAGCGCGACTGCCCGACGAGGGGCACCGGTTAATTGGCCGATCGACGGCGATTTTATCGTTCCCTTTTTCGATTAACTGGCACAGTAGGATCGCCAAACACGTACTGGAAAGTACGAAATGGTTTGGGGGTCGATGGAGCCCGCGCAGGCCAGGATGCTCCACATGCGCACCGACCTCTCTCTTTCGTAACAAGTAAATAAAAAGGACTACTCGACGTACCACGGAACCGTATCGTTCCCTTCCACAATGCCCGGAGCTGGTAAAAAATGTCGCACGGGAATCAATCTAAACCAGAGAACGATCGAAATCATTCGAAGTTATCTCACAACTGATCGGCAAGCTCCATGAAATCGGAAGTAATTAAGCATTAATTCCGTGGAAAATGTATTGCAGAAAGTGCAATTGCTGTTTCTGCGATACGAATATTACTTAAGAAGACGTAGGTTCCAAACTTTAATTACGTAAAGTAGTATCGCGCCCGCTACTTTAATTGCGCGAGCAGCCCGCGTTATAAGTGTATTGCGCGAAGGCTGAGTGTACAGGAAATTACAGAAAACGCGTAACGCGGTTTTACGATGGAAAATAGCGGCTGCGAGGATCGCGGACCTTTCACTAGAGGCTGTTTGCCGAAACAAATTCGTGGGGCCTCGCGAACCTGTACGGAGGTTTCCGCGTCTCTGTGTGAGCGCACACGCGTTAGAATATGTATTTTTAATTGTTCCCCGTAACGCGACGAACGACGGATTGCTTTACCGTTACGGTTGCACAAGCCACGCGCTGGTGTCGGCGCTGGTAGGTGGAAAGCAATCGTCCAAATGCGTGCGCGGAACAAAGCGATCGAAATGAAAGACAGGCGAGGTTGTGCACCCGTGCCGCGGAATGCGATGATTCCGAAACACGTTTCGCGCGATTTCCGCAACAGAGTTTCGAGGGGAACGCACTGTGCACGGATCTTTTTCTATTTAGCTACACAAAGCTAGAAATTTAAGTCACGCAGCTTTTTGTGCAACCTGCCTTTCAAACTGTGGTACATTTCAATACCAAATCTGTAGTTATACTTTAATAGATATGATTTCTGCACTGATCTGAGAGCGGGTACGTGGGAAAGAGCAGCTTTCCCACAAAGTTTGTTTGGTCGGATAAGATTCAACAGTTTTCCTTCTACGCAGCTGCATTCGTAGTTTGATAAACGTAAGGTGCTCTCTTCGTTTGTGTATCTAGCTGAGTAGAGTGGATAGAGAATTTTCACGTATAAGCTGTTACTTTAGTTTTGTAATTCTACATAACTGTTGGCTAGATAAGTAGAAGAGGTTTTATGGGAAATGTGTTACGTAGGGATCTTGGTTTAATATTAGAGGCAAATCGTTCTCTATTATTGGAAAGTGAATTTGAAGTCTGTGCTTGGTATTCATAATACATTAGTCTATACTCCCTCACCTACAATTGAAAAAAATCATAGTACTAAAACCGCTGGAACAGCATTACCGCATAAAAAGGAACAAAACGTAATTCGACATAAAAGACACATTCTGACCCGAATGTTTTAACTGCTTCGCTATTTCAATCAATGAAACTTAATATCTCTGTCCAGAATGATGGAAAGGAGTACAATTCATCCGCAAAGCTATTTGCTCCGTTAACTCACAGTTCCACTCTCAAAGCACTCCGAAAGAGACTAGATGAACCTGATCAATGTATCATCCAAACTGGAATCCACATGAGACTGAAGATATATTTTCAAGCTGACAACGTTAATGCTCGCTACGTAAATCGTTAATAGCAAATCGCTGTTCACGTGGACGTGGACAGAAACTGACGACAATACGTCGGAGATCGGCTACAGTGAGCATGAAGAGCCAGTGTTCGGTAACAGGTGCCTAACAATGCGACTGGCGATAAAGGAAAACTGTCAGAGTGGCACTTGTCGCGTTAACAAACTGTCAGGCGAGCGAACGCACGGCGGATGGCCATCTGTTCCTGTGGTGCGGCAGAAATGAAGTGAAACACGTACCTTCGCCGCGATTAATATCCCATATGCTGCACAAACGAATCGCGCGCCGATTCAGAAATATTCAGTTTCCCATCAGCGGAGTCGGAAGCAACGCTACGAGGGCAACGAGTAGGCACATACGCGACTGTCACCACTTAAAATTGTCATCACGATAGATTTGCCCACGCGCACTCTTGCCAACGCTTTAACGCTCTGACCAGCGCTAGGGAATTGGAACGCTGCCTCGGGAGGCCGGCCAACCTCTTACGAATTCCCTATTAGCTTGCGGAGTGTTGTTTAAATTATTGTCATGCCTCTTTGTAATTAGATAAAGGAATATTCAAGGATAATTGAATTTTCATTGATAACTCTTCAGCTTGAATTATATCAAATATTTGGATTGGTTATTTTCTTTGTTTATTTGCGCTAGGGAAGGTGGGGTTGTTGGAGGGGGATAACTTTAGTGCAATCGTAAGTGTACAAATTATTTGCAAAATATTCATAATTAATTAGGAAACTTGAGTATCCACGAAGGAGTATTTTTCATTTGTTCTAATCATGAATAAAAATAGAACGGCAAATTAACTGTAAACAAAAGAATTACTAATATTATATATACAGGAGGGTAGTTAAGGATGTCTTTTGAGATGCACCGTTAAATGTTCATAAATTAATTTTAAGAACTACAGTCAAGTCATTAAATGGGAGGTTATATGCAAAAATATAGAAATTTGTTTGTAATATGATCATATGTGTGTACTTATTCTAGGGAGAATACACGTCCTCATGCAACCATGCAACAAAATTGTTTATTTATAGCTTGAAAAAGCGTTTAAAAAATTTGATATGTTCATGGACTTGTCATGGTTCTGCATGGACTATTATGGACACAGAAATATCCATAACCAGTAACAACCAGTAACCACTGTGATGTCAGAACGTGGAACGTGGGACAAATGTTTACCCCCAGCATAACCTACCGTCGGCCCCACTTTGCTCCGATCAGCTCCGATCGCACTACACACAAGCATATATGCTACTCCTACTCCTGTCCGTATGTGCCTCCTGTTCGGCTCTTTTCGCCAACGATTCACATTGCCGAAACTTACCGAAATCCGAACCAATTGAGTTGCAATCAGGAGGTCGAGTGTTCAAATCCCACTGCGGCGGTCTTACTTTTTTTTAAAATTATTCTTTAATTTCACTTTCTATCTTCTCAGTAGGATAAAAACTTAATAAATTATTAATTTTCAAAGCATTTTCAAAGTTGATTTTTTTGTCAATTCGCGTTACCGAAAGCCGCTGCAGCTAACTGATGTACGATAAATGTGACTGAAAACTTATCTTTTATTTTGGTGAATAAAAAATTCCACCGATAAACTGTGGTTATCCGCGGACCTAAATTTCCACTTCTTGAATTCTAATTCCTACCATGCGTAGCGTTACAATCTGTGTCGCGACTTCACCGGTAACGTTGCACGTGACACGAACATGGTAAGGGGGCTCGCGAGCCCCCCGAGCGTGTGATACAAAACTACATTGCGTGATAGGTCTATCCTATACTTGGTCTGTGACAAAACCCATCTCCAGTAAAAACGTTCACGAGCCTCTAAACTGTGCAATAAAAATTTACGTTAGATGTCGGGCCTATCACGAACCTCGTCCATTCCGAGCGACCCCTCCACCTCTTCATGCGCCACCTGCTGACAGCAGTTGGAGAGGGCAAACAAAAGCGAGTCTCGCATTCGTGAAACCGCTGCCGATCGGTGAACGTTGTTTGGAACGCTTTGAGCGGTTTGGGTTTGTGATGTGTGTTGACTGTTGGTTCGAATTCGGCACGATCGCGGACGCGCAATTCGGCAGGAACGAATTACCGCGTGTTTGTGGACCGTTCCAGCGTACGAGGGACCAGAGCAAGGATGTCAAACAAGGAATGGATCGGTGAACGTTAGATGCGAGGACATTTTGGGCGAACTCTGGACAGGCGGATCCCAGGACGGAAGAAGGTGAATTATCCTGGCGCCAAATCGTGAGAAGGTAAGCGAATTCCGAGATATCGTAACGAATTGAAATTTAGGTTAGGTTTATGTCGGGGTTTACTATAATCGAAAATCATCATTATTCCTTTCGGTTATGTCATTGTTGGATAGAAGGGTCCTTGGTCAGTGAATTCCGAAGTCGAATGTCGGTAACTGTACGTTATAAATATTATACGGAGTATATAATAAGATGTTAAGGGATATGTATATAGTTAGAGGTTTTATTGAAGGTTTGGGTAAGTGTATTTTGTACAGTGGGCATAACATTACACTGTTATGTAAACAAAAAGCGGAACCCCGATATTAGCGATTGCGATGCATGTAATCCTGCGCTGTGATGGTCTTCGACGTACATATTCCTGATCGTTTCCTTATCCCTATCGCTGTTGTTTATGTTCAGTCGTTTGTCGTGGAAGCCCTGAGCCTTTGGATAAACAGTTGTTTCAGCATTAATACATCCAATAGGTGTTATTGACAGTCGACATACAATTAAGGTTGCCTTATGATCATGCAATAACTGTAGAATTTTTCAGCTAAAAACATTGACCTTCTTAACCTCCTTTCTAGAACCGAATTGTGAGAACAATCGAAATTAGTCACAATGTTTCATTGAGTCATCGAAATTCTCTCCTCGAAATTATTCTTGTTTTCACGCGTTCGGTCAATTAAAGAAATGACATCTTTCACTCGCGAACGGGGATAAGCTATGCAAGCATATTGTTATTAACTAGCTTCACCATACTTCGGACTAGCATTAAAGGATTGTTGACTAAAAAACGAAGCGTCATAAATTTTCAAATAGCAGTATTAGCATCTGCATAATTTCAACAGCGATGGAAATGTAGGATAACATATTCCGTATCTCCAGTTTCGCTTCGTTATCTAGTACACTATGGAAATTATATACATTTTCGAAAATGAATTCACGCGGGTGAAAAGCAGTTTTAATCCATATGGATCTACAATTACATAACTATTGTAGCCTTAAAAAATCATTTTCATAGAAGATTCATAGTTTCACAAACAAGGACATTCCTGAAAAATGAAAGTAGTCACAAGGTGATTGTTTGGGTCAGTGGTTAGCGCACTGGACTCATAATCCCAAGGACTCCTGGTTCAAATCCTCGCGTGGGCCGTAATCTTTTTCTTTCCCATTTTTATCTATTAAAAATGAAGTATCCCCATAATAAGGTGTGTGTGTGTGTGTGATGAATGCCGTTTTTAAATAATTTCTATATCGTTACTCTAATTGGGCAAATTCAGAACAAAACAGGTATTATAGTTAAGTAAGAAGTAAGTCTAATTACCGATGAAAAAATATCCACGATAAGAGAGCGGTCTATGATTATACACACGAGGTTGTGTACCTACTTATCGTTGTTCTATGCGTGGTTGCATTCTCTCTCGCAGTGCGTTTCGTTTGTATCTTCCCGGTCTCTCGTAGATGATGAATTATTAAAAGACAACACACAGCATGCGTTTGACGACGGATTTGGATCGACGGATGATATATTCACAAAGTGGCCGCGAGTCATGAATTCGTCCACGACCGGCCAATTGGACGACTCGCGATCTATAGTAAATATCCGGCTACTATTATTAAGTTTGTCCTTAACGATCGTTACGGGTATCGTCTCTCGCAACCATTAGCTCCTGTCGCACGAATGGCACCGGAGGCATTCGCGGATCTCGCGAAGTTATCGGGTCGCGATCTTGTGACTGTGTGTTTGCGTCACTTGTGTTAAGTGCCTTCAGGATTTGCGCGAAAGTTTCGCCAGGAACAGCGTAGCCGGCGATCCTCAGGAAAACACTGTGTCGCAAAAAAAAGTATCTGGGGTAAGCATTTACGTGACTCGCGACTCAAGATCGCCGAGACAATTGGCGTGATAAAAATTTCGTTGTGATCAGAGGCATGGTTAGTCATAGATATCGCAGATAATATATAGGACACAGATATACAATCACATTGAATCCCAATTGATCCGTATATGATATTTAGAGTGACTTGGCAGGCTTCATCTTTGCATGTCTTATTATTTATTCCTTCAGACGAATCATCCGAAGTCGGCATTATACTTGTTCCTCTGAAACTACTTATGTAAATTATAGAGTACAGAAATTCTTTATCGTCGACGGAATTGATTTGTTAGTTTCGAATTATTATTCATTACGGTGTCCGTACCACCGCTGCTGGTCTATAGTACAGATGCATAAATGAAATACAGCCGGTGAGCCCCCTTAATACTTCTCCAAACTAGTATTCGAGCGCATTACCGCGCCGCTGTTTAGTCAAATAACACGTTGTACACACAATGACCCGTACCGGGAATTTTTAGTGTCGTATTCGTACGCCTACACCGTGCCAGATAAGAGATCGATCTATCAGGCACGATTTTAAAACTGAAACGCTTTACGGCAGTTAGTTCTGGACGTGTTTGCTCGCGTCCACTAAACAAAGCGTCACCCGTATTAGCCAAATGTATTGACACAGTCAACGGGCACCGTTTCTCGTAATAGCGGACGAAACCAAAAGATGGCGACTAGTTGGTCCATCTACATATTTCGTGCTAATTCCCTGACGGGAAAGGAAACTTCTCCAGGATTTTTTTGTATCATAAAAGAGCTTCTAATTTCCATATTATCTTATCGACCATGGCAAAGTAGTCGCCTGGAAATTATAATTGTCAAACTTTCTGCCTCGACGTTCCAATTTCGAGTGACGAGCTAAGTGGGCTTGTTACCGGTACCTACCCTTCATCCAATTTTACATCACTCTTTTTAGTATCCCCTTGAGGTTACGCGCGACACACTCGAATTTGCATCTCTGCTCGGCAAAGTAGCGCTCAGCGTCGCTGCGCTTACCAGGAATGTCCAGTGTTATGTCCGTACGCCCACACGCCGGTCAGATAAGACGTTGTCATGTGCGTCGAACATTGCTGGAAAGTGGGACACTCCTGGCTGACCATGAATTTCTTGCTAAGCTTCGCGGATTTGCGTTTAAGCCTCGTGTCGCGTTGCACGGAATCTGGTTAGAATTAATCGAGGATCGGTTCGTGCCATTTTATAAAAACATCTTCCGCTATCTGATCTCCAATTTCAAACTAATTTCAGAATATTCTGCAAGGTTGTCTAGCTAAATTTTGAAGAATTTTTAAACGTTTCTCGAACCTGAGAATGTAGGCAGATTTATTCGTGAAAAAATTCTGTTTCGATATCAGTGTCGTTAACTTTTACGTTGATTTTTCACCTTTTTCGCGGAAGGCTGGGAGGGGGACACCGCTTTGAGAGCCACTGTATTTTAACAAGTACAGTTGTAAGTAAATCTAAAGATCGATGGACGCTGTCCAATAGCTCGACACAGATCAATACGCGTCGATACATCGGTGAAACTCAATTCCGTGACGAAATCGGAACGCCATGTTGATTGTCCGTTGAGCAAAGTTATCGAGACTCCGCCGTGTTTATTGTATTTAACGCGTAGCGCCGTCGATGGGTAACAAACCATCGCGCCGCGCGATTACGCGACATTGAAATTCCTCGGAGATATTCCCTCGCTTCTTTCCGCATTCTATGGACCCTTCTAACGGTACCCAAGAATTCCATCTTCTGTTTACTCGTCAATGTATAAATTCCCATTATTTAACATTTTCTCTCGCGACAAACTTGCCGTTTCACGTCGCACAAAATTACCTACGCAAATCTGCCTATAAAAAAAAGGTACCAGCCCTTAAAGTGCAGTGTTACTTATGTATCTCCTTCGAAGTTTACGTAGAATGTCCCACGGTCCATTGCACCTACCCATTTATCGACGAGGACATATTTCTCCAGTGATCCTAGGTATTCGATTATCGGTAGATCGAGAAATATTACCCTCCGCCAAAACGTAACAGACGAGCTGCTTTATCGTGAAAGGGGTCGGCCATAAAGGCGACGAGATGAGAATATTTTGCAGTGGGTGAGGCTCCTACCAGCGGAGGAGCGGCGACGAGCACGTAGGAGCGTGTAATTTCGCGCGACATATTTTAATCGCCGTAAGTTACTCGTCGGCTGGTAGTACACAGGGCGACGATAAATTGCTCGAGTCGGCGCGCTCCTTAAAAAAAATTATTTAATAAAAGTGACGTGAAAGTACGCCGGTATTAATTCCCTCGAGGCGGACGAAAATGTTGCGGAATTCATTACGACGTCAAGCCGACTGACGTTTGAAAATACTTGACGGCTAACGGATAGTGGATGATATTTCCTTTAAAACGGTGTACAGTAGAGCGTCAATTATCCGAACTGCTCGGGACCGAGTGGATTCGGAATTTCGAATTGCTCGGATAATCGAACAGTTCGAAGAATGAGGCATACCTGTACCTACTTAACACAATTTATGACTATAGGAATTACACCTGAAATTACTTATTAAATACAAGAGTTCCACTGCGTTAATTTCTATTATCGAGATTCCACTTTGGAAAATTGTAATGACGCGTGCTAATTCACTCTCACGTAACAGTCCTGGAATTAGGAGTCTATTGTTAGCTTACATAACTGCCTGTTAAAAAAAATTGTGAATCAAAGAATTCGTCTTCCGACAGTGCATTTATCAACCGCACTTCTGGGCGCAGTTCAACGTTCACACTCGAGAGGGCAGGAATTGCATTTTTTGGCCGCCACGCGGAGGCACGAGAGCGCGACGCGACACCCCTCGCCACATTCCTCGTCGCCGTTGCTCGTGGAACAACAAATTCCTGACACACGTTTAATCCTAGCGATGACTCCCCGCTCCCCCCGTTGTCAATATCCTCAATGTTCTAAGAAATGATTTCTCGGCGGGATCCCGAACTTGCCAAAACGCTTCGCGCGCTATCGCCATTATTCCGAGCGAGACGAGGTTTCCCTCGTACCGACATTCGCTGTGCACGTGCACCGATTATGTAACGGGCACGATGCACTCGCCTATGCGCGTACGTGATTCTATTTTCGGCGTTTCTCGTTGCCGAATGGCTGATCGACGGACATCGTGTAAACCGCGGAGCAATATTTATTTATCCCCTGTAACGCGGCCGATCGATTTCACGCGTTCAGACGTGTTTGGAACTACCTTATTCCTCCGCCGAGGTGTCGCACGGTAGAGGAGCGAAACGGAGGGGATGTGCGTGCGCCCGTATCTTGTCGTTGAACTTTGACAGTGACCTGAACCGGGGAAACGTGGAGAGCGGCAACGTTACGAGAGCGTGCGCGCGGCTACTTGAGCGTATAAACTCGTATGCACTTAACGATTGCACCGTCTCCAATCCGAAGATCACGCGACTAATAAACCGTATGGCAGTTGGTAAAGATTCAGGAAGCGAGCGTAAATCGAACGGTGCCCTTTATTCTAATCTGAAACGTCGGCTGACATTTGTTCCATAACTCGAAGGACACTTCTCGGAAACATACGTCCGTACAGTCAATTGCACAGTTGACTCTTGGCCCTTGTCGCATGCTACAGTAGCTCTGCTAATAAGAGGAGGAGGCGGTTAGAATTACCGATTACGTGTCCGTTGTTACGTTCGTCGGGACCTCTGCGCTTCTAATTCGATTTCCTTTGATATTCGAGGCACCACAACTATTTAATTCTCCTCGCATGCTTCTACGGTAAACCGTAGGCTCCCTAATCGCGTATCCTCTCTCTCTACACTTTGTAGAATAAATTACTAGTCGAGCCACGATGATGCATCCTCGAGCGACACCTCACAGTCCACCATAGTCCTGTTCTGTCGTATTCCAGCCCCCATCCGATTATCGTGGTTACACTGTGGCAGGAACGCCTCTGTTTCTGCGTTATTAACCCTCTTCTTTCGCCACGTCCTCGTTCGAAGCCGACCAAGTACCGTCGAGTACCGTCTTCTAACGGCGTGCACTCGTCGCGTATCTTAAAACGTGGACGAGCCCGTACAGAAGAAACTAGGAGAGAAAAAAGTGCTCGGTCGCCGCAGCCTGCACACCATGTTTACCATTCATCATAGGCTTCTTACCAGCGTTCCGTTAAATTCGGTTAATCTCCGGCTGCCCCCTCATAACGAGGACAACTTGAATTCGCATGTCTTTACGGCGCTGGCCGGCACATAGCCCTGAGTCTGATTTTCTCTCGCGATTATTGTTTCTGCAATTCTCTTAAGAAGTGGTATTTATAGTGCGCCTAATGACAGGCAGATATCTCTTTGGTAATACTAATTATTCTTATCAATAATTCAACAGATCTTTTTCCTTGTCGCATACAGAGCGTACGCGGAGAAAATGCGAGGGGGGTACGCTGACGGAGGTATTGATCATTAGATATTATTGATGAGAATGAATGCAAGAAATAGGAAAATGTAACGCCCGACTGTGAGCTAATGCGCGTATCGATTGCTTTAGCAATTGAAATCTGTTTTTTCAGGCGCACTTCTTCGTCGAGTTTTTTCTTTCTTTTTACACGGTCGTTAAATCATGACCGATAGAGACTGGCGGCGACTAGGTGTCTTTCGTTACGGATTTATATACGCGCGTTACCTCACTCGGCTCGCTCCTCTTTTCTCTTTCCGCGGGTTCTGATGTTTTCATCCGCGGTGATACACGCCGAGAAGCTAAACGAAGAATTACGAGCCGGCGTACTGTGAGAAACGTGAATTCTTCGTTACGCTTCGGTGCGAAAAAAAGGAAGCACCGTGTAGGACGCGCGCGCGCATGGAGAAACTTCGCGGAAGGGGGTTAATTATCGTGCAGCGGACGGGACCCGGTTACACGAAATAAGAAAATACAACGAGGTTCCCCTTCATTCCGTGCTCACTGTCGTGTAATCTAATGGAATGATTACCACCGACTTGTCGCATTTGCATGGGGGTCTCACGGTATTCCGTGGAGCATAAACGATCGTACATTACATAATAATTTTTATAACACCATTATGTAATGAAACTTTGATCCTATTGCAGTGTCTGTGTGTCCGGCGGACTTAATTATGTCATTTGCCTGTCGGAACAATAATTAACGATAGCAGGTATCATCGGGACGCTAAGGGCCCTTCCACACGAGACACTACAGTATCTTAATATGTAAAGCAGAAAGCTTCTACTATACGTTTGTGTGTTTGTCTGTCGCCTAAAAACTTTCGAGCGATAAACTCTGGGATCGCGAAATATGCCTCAACTCATTATGCCTCACTAATGCAGGTGAATCTGGCCATTTTAACACAAAAAAAACTAAACAAATTTTTTTCTTTATAAACTCGGAATCTAAATTTCGGGCGAAGCCGAGTAGTAAAGCTAGTTTCCTATATATCCACTGTTCAGAGTACTGCTGTAAAAAGAAATGGAGAATGTGAAAAGGCCCCTACTTACAATTAGTATTAGCGCAACACGGTTGAACGATTCTGAAATGTCTACAACGTTCAGGTGACATTCTCGTTGGAGTAGATATGAAACAGCGAGAGGTTTTCTTTGTTCTTTATCTATGGTCCTTATCAGTCGACCCAAGTGATTGCATTATTTAAGTGCCCGTGCCTTGTTGGGGCAGAAGAGATTGTTGAGATCGTCTAGATTATCCACTGCCTTGAGTAGTGTCCTTGACATTCCCCGCAATTCAGATTTTCGACATCGAAGATTCGCGTGTAGCAGTTTATCAGACTCCTCTCGTCGATCGCGCGTTATTCCGTGCCCGGGGCACCGGACAAAAGAAGATAATCCGGTTTCGTTGGCCTTTACATCCACGCCCAAACGACGCAATTACCGCAACGAAACGAGAGGACCTCTTTTTCGTGGTTCATTGGCACGTGTCTGGATGCATTTGTTGCATTCTATGGTAGAACAGCTACGTCGCCGCGGCTGTAGAAACTAAACTATGTACCCTACCGTTGAACCTTGCGCAATCCTAGCGTACCCATTGGAATTACATTTTTCTCGTTTCGTTTACTGTCCATTGATCGTGTTCAGCTTTATAGCAGGGGTTCTTAACTTGATTTATAACTTGTTCCCATTCGCAGACAATTTTCTTTCACCCCATAGATTCCGTGGAGGAAGTCGCAGGTTTGCAAGGGAAACCAATTACATTGCAAGTTACTAAGCTATAAAATAAATTTCTGATGTTTATCTGGGGATCTTTGGAGTACGTGGACCTCAGGTATTAAATCGACTGAGGTATTAAAACTTAATTCTCTCGATAACGCGGTTTTCTCCGTTACCCTTCAAGTTTGGAACCCCTGCTGTATAGAGATTCATTCCGGGGAAGCTTCGAGTGCAATCTGATTTCGACGATTCATAATCGTGCCGGGTGTTAATGAGTGGTATCAGTTTGACCGTTCGAAACCAGTTCCGGCACAGGTTGCATCATCGATCGCGCTGCAAGTGTTCGTACGTGTGATCTTCATCCCGGATAATCGCGACGGTAATTATCGCACGTACCGATGCACTTGCAACTGCCTTGGAGGCCTTGGAAGCCTCCTCTCGTACAGAAGCCTCGGAGATGTTTTTCACGGTCAATGGGCCGCTCGTTAAACGTCAATTACGATCGATCGCGTAAGAACTAGTTGATAAAATCATTAATCTCGCCCTGGTTAGATCACGAGCTCCCTGTCCTTTCCTTTAAGATTCAAATTAGTGGAGGGATGCTTGAGCATGTCAGAGGTTTGGCTGGGGTGCAAGTATCTTCGTAAAAATTGTGCAAGTATCGTATCTTCTGCGGCTCTAACACCAACAAAGCCTTGTGTTATCCTAATCGAACTTATTAAGTTTCTAAGCTTCACCCTTCTACCCAAAGAACCCCTAAAAGGCTAAATATTCGCGAGCCAGAGTGCAGCGCTTGTTCGGACCCAATCCGTCCGCAGAGGACTTCTTTGACCCACTCTTCGGAAGTTTCTGTTTTCAGAGTAACAGCTCCACTAAATCCTCAAGCCCACTTAACATACTAACAACGTGAGCGGGTCGGCTCGCGAAAACATTCCGTAAAATTAGTGCTTCGTAGGCAGACCGATCCCTCGGTCGCATAATTACGGTGAACCTCCATTTTTGACAGTTTTTGTGTTATGACACAAAGTATTTGATACAAATCCTATATTGCATATAAATAAAAATAGAAATATGTATTAACATTGATATTTTATTATTGAAATATTAATCTTCATATTTTTATTATAGAAATATTAATATTTTATTATAGAAATATTAATATTTTATTATAGAAATATTAATATTTTTACTATTCAGATATTAATATTTTATTATTTAAATATTAAAATTTTTACTATTCAGATATTAATATTTTTATTATTTAAATACTAAAATTTTTACTATTCAGATATTAATATTTATACTATTCAAGTATTAATATTTTTACTATGCAGATATTAATATTTTTATGATTCAAATATTAATATTTTTACCATTCAAATATTAATATTTTTATTATAGAATATTTTTCCCCCAAAATAGAAATAAAAACTTATCAACTCAATAACTACCACTTATTGCCTCAAACTACCACCTCTTTAATATCAAGTCAAAGCAATAATTGCATAAACAGTTTTTTCTAATTTACTCAAACTCTGTAAAAATGAAGCTGCACCCTCTAGCTGCAAGGTTTTCAATCGAAACGCCGTGATCGCGCAAACTATAGTGACGTTCGCCGGCGCATCGTCGGAAAATGTTTCTCCTCGAAAGTGTCCCGCTGTCAGCGGTTGCATTTTCGTTTGCGCAACGCGGCTGGCCCCCATTGTCCAAACAGAAACAGTTACCGACTCCTTTCAAAGTTTCACCGCGGCTCTCCAACCTCGAAAACGAAACGGAACTGCGGGGTAAACAGAGGTTGTACGAAAGGCGCGCACGTTGCGCAACCGAGTTCGAAAGCGGCGAGCGCGAAAATTTCGCCCGTCAGGTCGTTTCGCGGTGTCCACAGGCAGGTTCTAACGCAGAGATACGCTTTCTCCATTCGAGCTTCGAAGGTGGTTGCATCGGTCGCTGCAAAAGAATCGCAAGCTTCGAGCGTCGGTGACTAGAAATTGATAACTGCTTGATCCAGTTTCGTCTTTGGACCCGTCGTAAACTCGCGAAATCGCATTATGATCTATATCCAGCTCCACTGCACGCGAGAATGGGTGCTCGAAACGCTGAACGCGCACCTCCCACATCAATGCGTCAATAAAATATAAAGTTACCCGAAATAGCGTGTAGAGCAAACTCCACCGTATAAACGCGTCTATAAATACTAAATAACTGTTTACCGACTAGTAGGCCTGTGTTCTTGCCAATTTCACGGTCCTTCAGGGCTTAGACTTGCACGGACAGAGTAGCACGATTCGCAGGTACACCGATTCGAATTATAGCCTTTCAATAGCACTGCGAAATGAAAGTATCTAAGTGACGTGGGAGAACAGTAATACGAATCCGAAGGAACTCCTGCAAAATATAATTAAATTCTTTCTTATTTCTCTCTTATCGAAGTAATTAATTGCCAGCAGCAGTGGTAACTTTATACTCTATAAGGGGATTAGAGAATTGTTAGGAAAGCTATTGTCCCGTACCACCTTAACGATGTTTATCCTCAATTTCTCCGTAAAAAGTCAATCCATCATTGACGTCAGTAAAGGCACGTAACTTATTACACCGGTGTGTGCGCTTGGTCCGTTTTAATCGGGGTGAAACTGCTCCCCACTTTAATGACCGAGGACTAATAATACGTCAATGGGGTCGAACGATGGCTGGACACCGAATTTCCAACCAATTTCGTTCGCACCCCGATCGGGCAAATTTTCCACTTTCTTGGCACGACGCTCGCGGGCCGTCAGTTTCCGTGTTTACGAAGACGAGGTGCGATAAATTTCAACACTATAGTCTACTTTGTGGGAGCTACGCAAGTATTGTTTAAAAAGGAATCTCGCGTAAACGGATCGGATTTCCCGAGGTGGAGGTTGCCTGATCAGATAAAGTACGCCAGAAGCTACCGATCGACTCGCAAATTGTTGTTTCAAGTAGCGACGCCGCGAAATGTTAGGCCGTCTGCCCACGCAGCGTCGCGTCGTAGACTCGTACGCCAGGCATCTTGACAAACGCGGATCAATGATCGACAGATGATTGGTCTCTACGCGTACGCGTCTGTGACGCGACGCTTCGTGGACAGACGGCCTTAGCTTAACAATCGGGACTGAAAGCTGTCAAAGTCACGCACGGTGCTGGGAGCCGCGTTATCGCGGAATGAAAAGCTGCGATCGGTTCTCGCAATTGCCTCGCAGGAATGTTTATAATCATTCGCGCAGCGGCAATTGTTTATTGCGCTACGTGACCGAGATATTGAGCGCGTTTTCGGAAGCTTAATGTCCGTTACGTTGCACGACCACCAGATATTGAAGTTTTCCAATTGTACGTGCCCTTTCCTTGCTTCTTTATGATCCGATAATTATTCTGCTTATGATTGATAATAATGACTGTAAGCGTATTCTGTATTTGGATGAAGGATCTTTGGTTACGTCAACAGAGTTGTTGTATTCTTCTGAGAAGTTAAATGGCGACGCGGTTGAAAATGTAGAAGGAAGAGTTGCGCAAATATTGCCGAGTGAAATCAGAGGCGAGAATTTCGAACGCAACATATTGTGTGAAAACGAAGCTCATCCATATTTATCGGAGGGTTTTTAAACTGCAATTACTTGATTACTTCCTTAACCAACGTATCGAAAGTTTCAATAACGACCAACGCATAATTTCTCATTTCATCCTTTGCTCAACAAACCCCCGATGTTGATTCACGAAATAAACATTATGAATTATTAAATGGCTCTCGCACTTGAGTGCTTCCCTGCTGCGAAAATACGGATGCACAGCCTTCAGCTACTGTAATCAATTCGCTCTTATGTAACCATTAACGTCGGACAAAATTGGGTTTGAAAATGTAAATTAACAACTGAAGTACGATGTATTCATAAGTGTACCGCGCCACTGTAAATTTAAGGAATGACTCACTGCACAAATATAATAATACCAAAGATTTATCAAACACCTTTCTAAAGATATCTACCAACATCGTGCATCAATTAAAAATAGAATATCAACAAGCCCAATCACTCTTCAGGAAAAGTATCTCCCATAAAAAAATTATCTTAATTTACCCTGCGAAATAATTCAGCCGTGATTTAAGATACTACTTGGCGCATTGCCAAAGATAATTACCTATGAAATTTCTAATACCCCGACCCTATATAACTACGATAATAACGGAGCGATAGGGAATTAAAGCGATATGAATAATAGGTAAACAATGGAGCGGTAATATGTAATCGTTAGGTACATCGATAACGATACAGAATGTCTGGCGACAAAAGTCGCGCGCGGTTCGATACTACTCAGCACTACCCTTCCACTTCAGTTTGGCGCGCGAATAGTCTGACCAGAACGGCATTAGCTACTTGGAAGCGCGCGACAGCCAATCGAGAGAGAGGATCCATTCGTCTTCTGTGGAGGGGGTCGCTCCACGCGCATTAGTCGATGCTTGCTCGTCGGTCGGTAAAGGTGTTGTTGCGAGCGTTCTGCCGCGTCCAGAACGTCTACAGATTCGATCGTAACAAATAGAATAGAATTACCTTAAACCAGTGCAATAATTGCCAATCGAAATCGTCAAGCACCTCGAGTTACGATACTAGCTACCTACTAGCAACTTAAAGTAGTGTTAAACAAATATACCCATTGGACCACGTTCGCCCGGAGAACTTACATCGCGAGAGACTACAAGTTCCCGCGCCGTTGATTGCGTTACGAAAGCCTTTACGCGTGACTGCCGAGATAGGATCGTCGAATCGGTGAAGAATCGATCGTGACAGATTATAATCGGGCGTATAATCTGCCGGTGAATCATTGGGACACGAGCACACGAACCGCTTCGCTCTTTTCGCATTTAAGTCCGAAGGGATACCAGTCGCGTGTTGCACAAGAATCGGGTCAACTATTGCGGGCAGCCTTGAAGGTAGTCCCAAGTTCGGTCAGAAATAAATCATTTTCTGCCCTGTCGTCAAGGCGTCGTCGTGACTTTGCACGAAATCGCCAGCAATTTCACTGGCGCACCGAGAACGTGCGTCTCTCGAGCGCGCGCGGTTCACCGTGGACGACCAGCGTGCACCCCAGAACGATAAATTCCCCGGCGAGCGCGCGTTAAATACAGCTGACAGCTGGCAGATACAGCGCGCGTGGCGCGGGAAGTATTACAAAAGTCGTCATTGAGGTGCGTGGATTTTGCCATCGTGCGCCGAGGGCGAACCGACTGGTGGCGCGCGGCGATTTCCAAGAAAATTCGGCTCCGCCCGGAAGTGTCCGTGAAAACGTGCCAGATCTGAATTCTCGCACGCAGGGAGAAGCCCCGCGAGAATCGGCGTCGCTGCAAAGGTCGCGGGCGCGCGTTCGATCACATCCAGCCATCGATGGGAGTGAGGGGAACATCCATCAAAGGACGGAAAAATGATTACCGTGCCGATATCCGCCTCCAGTCCTTACGTGAAGGTTACGTCCTACAGCGATGCAGGCGCTATTGGCGAAAAACCAACTGTGAGTAGATCGAGAATCGAGAGAGATCTCTCGCTTCGAGGCCGTTCCAACGCGTTCACCGGTATTTCTCTCTCTTTCGGCTGTCGCGAACATGCCAGGGGACCGCTAGAGCCGGGCTTTGTTAAAACCTTTCGAGTCTTACAGTGGGTTATGAGTTTGAGGGTCAATGGAAATTTAATTCGACCGATTGTAGTCGTTGAATTCGTATGAGCGGATATTTATAAGGAGGACAGACTGTTATACTTCGCGAATAAGTCAACTTTCCGATACTTTTCCTGAAAGCCGTAAGAGTCAAGCGGAGATTCGCCGCGCATCTCGAATCGCGCACGTGAAGCGCGACAGAGCGAGGCTGAAACGAGATAGGGAATACAATTAAGTGTCCCTTTTCTTCTCTTTCTCCATTGTTCCTTCTCACCACCTAAACAATCTACCGTTCTTCGCGCGACATCCTCACCTATCGTTCGCTCTACTTCCCAAACAACCGTGCCGATGCAGTTCACCACTCTTTCGCTTGCTAGCTCTGCCGTCTCTTCTGCGCCAACGCTTTGGACTAAACGTCACATCGTCCACTACCAACAGATTGATACCTATCGACACACTCTATTAAACCCTACTTCGAACCCAGCGCAAAGTGTGTTCCGTGTAAGATCGGTTCTTTCGTAACCGAGGATTTACAGCAACAGTTAATTATCTGATCGCGCGATATCGATCGCGATCGACGTGTTTCGTCACAGATGATTCGCTCTATTGTCCGCGGACCGGCGTCGTTCTTTATTCGTCCTTATCGGCTCGTCGCGGATTATTTGCCTGTTGCGACCGGCCCCGAGTCAGGAGAGGAAGTTCGCTGGCCTGGAGGCTGTTTTTTCCCTTTTATTTTCGCTTCCGCGGAGGAGAGGAGGCGCAGTTTCGTGGAAGCGGGGATCTACCGGGAGCTAAATTTACAGCGACGAGCGGGCAGGAATCCCAGCACGCCTGCCAGGCGACCGTTGACTGACCGTGTTCCGATTATTTCGCGAAAAACACCGGGGCCCTCGCGGTGTTTGTTGGACGGGGCGACGTTGTTTCCAAGTGCCCGAGAATACCGTTGCATTCTCACCTCTACCTTGCGCGCGGTGAAAGTTACGTAAAACACGGGACGGGTCTAAATCGAGTTTCGATGCGCGCGATTATCCCCCGACCTGTCGAACCGCCGCCGCGCGAAACGAAGATTAATTTCCAACGGATGTTTGACGAAACTAACGGGGAATTGTTTTCGAACCGTGCTTTTCCATTGTAGCAGGTATCGCGGGGGAATTATCGTTTGTTTGTATTAGTTGGTCTCTTCCTGTTTTCAAGAACCCGTGTTCTGTAGTGGATGGGAGTATTTGGTGGTTTGTTTCTGCTTATAGTTAGAAAGTATGTATGGAACTATTTTAGGATTATTGGGAATAGAGTAGATGTCCCTATTACTGCCACTTCATTTATTTTATTTAATAAAAACGTAACGCAAAACAAATTATCATTAAATCGGGACTGTTTTTCTTATTATTAAACATTGTACGCTTTTTATTAACTAAAATAAATAAAGTGGCAGTAATTGGGACATCTATCATAGTAGAAAGTTTGCTTTATAGCGTTAGTAGAGCCTCGATTTTTGCTCGAAATCCAGTAAATTAGAACCGAGTTGCGAATGTTTATTGGCGGCAAGTATCTCTACCACTAGCGTGCCCTATATGTCATACTAAACCTGTTTAGTATATTTTCTTCTTTTTTTGTTGCAAATGTCTTTCCAGTTCAAGTAGCGTATAAATAACTCGGGCTTCTAGTGGTACTGGACTTGTTTGTGAAAATATGTTTAAGAAAAATAGTTTCTCCTTTGAAACGACGAGCAATTTAATGCTCGCGAAAATGTTTCCCGGATGTCACCGTCAATTTTCAAATGATGAAAAATGAACTGTTTCCATTATTGTGACTAGTGTCTTTTGAAATGTATTATTACGAGAACTCTTCGTTAGCTCTTTTAAATAATGGGCCCGAGAATCTGGGTAGCGGGAAACCCGACGATTGCATAATATACAGGAAAGTAAGTATTATTTATCTTTGTTCCATGCTCGAAGGTTAAGCCTTGCAGTTAACTAAGTCCTCACCTTCTCTCATGCATCTGCAATTGCAGTGAAATCATTTTTCTACATTCTGCACCTTCACATCCTGTATCTCCTCGCTCAGTAACACTATATTCCATAATTCCACAGTTTCAGAATCCACGTTCCACGCTACTTTTTCCACCAGAATATTCCAACATTTTCAATCCACCAATTAATCGAAATGCTAGGTTCTTAAAAAAAATTCCTAAATTTTGCAATGTGTTTAGCACAAAGAATAGGATTCCACCCTTAAAAACATCCTTCGTATTTCTACCTTGATATAATTCGCGAGCGAAGTCAAACCGATTAACAAATGTTTCACTCGCGTATCCAAGTAGCGTCACGATTTTTTCTCTCGAAATCCCCGATTCTCGTTGGCAAAGTTGTAACATTTCGATCACGTACGGTGCCCGTTGCTTTCGTGATCCGCGACGGGTTCTTGGAATCCTCGAGGAGCATCCAGACTAGCGATAGCGAACAATCTGCATATCGGTAGCACGGGCTTCAAATCAATTGTACGTACACGCGTTATCCACCTGGTAGCATGCGCCACGAGCAGATCCGGTACCAAGCGATGGCCGTCGAGGCGAAGTCGCGTTACCAAGATAACAGTTTCAGCAACAATGTGCCGATAATGAGGCGCAACAGTCTCTCGCGCAAAGATCGCATTTCCCACCGTCGCATTCCTTCTTGTTTCGGGCTTAATGTTAATGCAGTCACGTAGGACAGATACACACTCCTTCTCTTCCCCCTTTATTGCCTTTCCACACGTACGTGTGCATATGTAGCATTCTGTGCGCTCCTCGGCTGCATGCTTCGCAGAGGATGTCCAAAGGTGTGGGGATCTTAAACGCCGGTAGAACAGTGGCTGGGAGATAAAAGGAATGGTTGCTTGCCGAGAAGGTTACACGTCCAAGTAATTCATTCGGGGAATGCGATATGCTTTTTGAGACTGTAACTGAGAAATGTGCTTGGAGAGCGTTGCTGGCCGGCGAAGCTAGTTGTGCTTGAAATCGTGAGATCGTGATATTTAAATAACACAGGTGAAAGCTCAGGTATTCGTGGAAGGATTAGGAGCGACAAGCTGTCTGCATATAATTAGACCAGCTGGCTGCTGCGTGCGTCTCTAGAAAATCGTCTAGAACGCTTCTACACTGAGCTGACACGATTTAAATAACGACTGGGGATTCTCTGGGACCACGCGCGACGAGTCGCGCGTGAAGAAATGGCACGTGGGAATCGTGTGCTTCTTTATTGTGTCGTTGATAAAGAATTCGCGAGTTCCTTCTCTAGGGAACATTCGCGCAGGCTCGTTAGCGACATCCGCGGAGGATGAATTATTCTAATTCGTAGAAGTATTCGCGGGCAGGCGTCACGCGTTCCTCGAGATTTCAGTGGAAACTGTGTCAGCCAGGATCAAAGACCTTCTAGGCAAGGCGATATCGACACGGTCCAAGTTTTCTTTTTCAGCGCCGGATCAAATCGAACGGAGGCGCAAGAATGCCACCACTGGTTCAACAATTAAGGTTTAATTATGCTCGACACATGGCTCGCAGAGGAACGTAGTTCTCGCTTCTTTTTTTTTCTTCACACGAAAGCAGACGAACGAACGCGGTCAGGTTTTCTATGCGTACTGTGCTTTTCGCTTTAAATGGCAATCTAGAAGAGTTCTCTGGCATTGATCGGTTCTCTAGTGACGTATAATATACTTTTTTAAGGGGTCTCTCTACTTTGACGGCCTAGAAGTATATTCTTCAAAATAAAAAATGCTTCAGTCGAATCGGATAATAGCTTTTGGAGATGCAGGTTCCACCGATTTTGAGAACACTGTTTCGAGAAAAACGCGTTTAAAGTTTTACGTGAGCGGCGAGTGTCCGCGTGTTACCCACGCATTCGCCGCTACTCAAATGCCTATAATTTCGGGAATTTTACGAGTTTCAAAAGATCCTTTTAAACGCATATTCCTAAAAGTTTGAACGTTCGAGAAATGAAATAAAAAAATCGATTTTTAGACCAAAACCTCCCTTTAAGCCAGGCGCTTGTGCAACCACCTAAATAATTATTCTACACCTTTTACTCCACTGCGAGAATGAATGGGCCCGCGTCTCTGGTCACGAAAGGCTCCTGACTGTAATTGACACAGTTTCCGTTAAATCCCCGTTCATTAATAATTAATACGTCGTTGCCTGTCTCGAGGTAAATTTACGTAATGATACACTGTATCTGCCAATGAAACATCCTTATCGCATGGAGAAGGAGACACGAAATAACGACTCTCCTCTTCGCCCCTCCGTCCTTCCTTTTGAAGTCCAGTCACGGAACGCGCCGTGCTTTTGTCCGGCACCTAAAAATAATTAACAATGCACGCATCCAGCGAATAATGATTGCACGCGGAAGAAATATTCATAAGCGATGCCTCCGGTCCCATTTACGCGTCACTGAAAAGTTTCTCTAAAAAAGGATCCACGATCGCCGGCCGCCTCGTTTATTCCGCCGCGCCGACAGAAATTTCATTCAGGAAGGCACGATTTCGCACCTCCGACGAGCCTCGTTAATTGCCGGCCGTGATGCGCGACGGAAAAGCGGACGGAAACGATTTCTCCCCAGCTTTGTTTTTTTCTCACGATCGCCGATCACGCGAGCGTCCTTGGCGCGAGAGCGCCGCTTGCGAAACCACCGCCGCTCTTCCATTTAACGGCCACCCGATGAAGCGGATCACGGGGGTCGAAGACGCTCGATCTAATTTCCCACGTGGAGAGCCGATGGGCACGCGTCACGACCATGATCACGCGTGTCCACCTTGAATTGTCGTTGATCAATTGCACGCGTGGACGACGGCAGTGTCAACAAACACAGGCCTTCGCAGCGGACGCGCGGGACAGATGCGGCCGTCGCGAACCAGGGGAGCGGGCTGCTCCCAGCGCCTTGCGCGGATTTCGTGATTCCTCCGAGAGTGGTATTTATAGGCCGGGAGAACGACACACGCCGGGGGATCGAGGACCGTGATGAGGTGTGAAAAAGTACGTTTTATTCTATTTTGCGGTTCGCGGAGGAATGTTGCGGAATTAGACAAGTGAGAGTTGGGAATTATTATTAGCGCGCGAGGGGAACGAGTATTGGCACGTTAATGATGATTGTGATTGGAGGGAATTAGCTTCGGGGGTAGCAGTTGTCTGGCGTTCTGTCGCGGGGTAATTTCGTTAATGATTGTAGAGGAACGGTGGTGGAGTGAAAGTTCCTTTAATGCACGGAGGATTATATTTGCCGAGAGAATTGTTAAGTGATTGATTCAGTGGAAGATGGCAGCGAGCTTTGAAGATTCTGTGACTGATATTACCGGTTACTTTGCGCGCTATAATTGAGAGTTATTATGTACTAGAACTAAAGAAACAGGGGAACACGGTTTGCTATTTAAAATCAATTCAATGATCATCGTTTTACAAGTATAATTAGCCCACAAAAAACGCCACACGGTGATGTGTTAATGTACCATTTGAAATTCAAACGAAACGCGCGCAATTTGCAACAGGATTCAATATTCCGGATATTCCGCTCGAGGATAAAAAAAAAGCGGAGAAGATAATAATCAAGGAAGTGAGCATTCGATTTTCAGAAATTCAGCTTTGAATTGGGAATTGACTCCTCGATTAGTAGTTACCGAATTCGTGTACGAAATTTTTATTTCAAATAATTTTTTGCCCATCTCTGCCCTTCGTCGATAACGCACCTCAGTCACAGACGTGTTCATATTTCTCAAGAGAATGGGAGGTGCCAGCCGGATAATAAAAAAAAGAAGCTAGTCTGGTAATTGGATAAAGGAAGCCCCATCGGTTGGCGCGGGGATCTGCTTTCTGTGTCAGCAACTACCACCGAGATTCTCCGTTGCAGCCGAAGACCTCGCGGTCGCCAAGATGACCAACCATCGAGATAATCTTCTTTTTCCATTGATACAAATCGCTTCCTGATCGATCGTAACACAGCCCACCTCCGATCTACGCTTCCCCTCTAATTGCTGTTGCGGTATCGCGGCAATCGAAGCCGCGTACATGGTTTGCATAATAAATCGTTCGCTCTCTGCCACGTCAAAAGCATTTACTCGCGCATCAATCGTCCACTTTTTCCTCGCTTCTTTCAACTCGACGGTTACACAGCCGCTGATAATTTGGTGTTCTGTAATCGTTCGACGAATCTACTGTCGGATGGTAAAAACGCTGGCGCGCCGGACTGGAGATTCTTTGGACGAATATCAATGGAACTTAACTACCCTTTATTTATCAATCAAGTTCCCGATGACGTGCCAATCGCGAATCCGCGGTCTCGTTATGAATAGAGTGTATAATAGTGAGACTTCGTTAACGAGAGCAAAGTATTATTGTCGCCGAAACTGGGTAAAGAAAAATAAGATCTATGGACTGACGCCACAGATGGCGACACATGCGTCGACGAACTGTTGACAGAAACGGTGCTAAACGGGACGAGCAGTTAGGGATAAGGAATTTAAAAGCAGTTGATTGAGAAAAAGGAACGAGGAAGAGAAATGTGGTTGGGAGGAGAGAAGGGAGAGAACCATGCTGTCGTCGAGTGCTCCCGAAATCAGTTTATTTTGGTCCACGGCCATCGGCCACGTTTGGTGCACGTTTCCTTGCGAAATCGGTTTTGTATATTAATGGTGCCGCTACCAGTCAAGATGCTACATCCTGGATTATTTCTGGGGCGACTCTTTATCCCGAAAATACCGACGATGAATAACCTACACATTACGCTCGCCCATGCGTTCTTCTATAACAACAGACGCGTATTATGTAAATCCTACGAATTGTTTGGTATAGAATAAAAGTGAAATCAGAATTTCCACCCAGTAGATGGTTGTATTAAAGAGAAAAGAAATGAAGGAATTAAGTTTAGTCGTGACGGAGTGCAACGACTGCAGTCGCGGAACGCCGCAAATGCGATTGTTGTTCGTTGTCGCGTGACGAAGATTAATTCGCGGCCCCTAATGCCTTAATGACATTCGCCGTACATAGGACTTGCGATTGAATGCTCCTCCGCTTTGCCCGCAGGTTCAGCAATTCCTGAGAGACATGAAGGAACACTCAGCCTCGTCCCGATTCGAAGCCAGGGATGTGCCTCAAAGATCGCAGAGCAGCGCGGCCAGCCTGATGTCCTTAGGCGCCGACATATCTCCAAGTTCTTCCCACTTCTTCGAGGTCACTTTCACTTTCTCCGCCGGGCAGAATCTTCGCAGTGCGGCCGTCCTCCTAATAATCGCATTTTCCCCTTTCGCTTTCAGGTGCTTTACGTAGGGAAAATCAAAGTGTCGCATCCAAAGGTGTCGGAGGCCTTTATCGACGACGCGCTGGTAAGGTTCCGCGTTCACGGCCTTGAGAAATCGAGATCGTCGGGGAGCAACCTCCTCGCCGAGTATTACCGCCAATCAATTCTAACGTCTTCCAATAACAGAAGGAACAGCACGGTGAGTTGCCCGCGAGGTGGCGCTCTAGTGGATTAAGATCCGTAACGATATCGCTAATGTGCCGCGAAGAATGCGAGTTTTGAAAGGAGCGTGTTACTTAAGGAATCCAGCGCCAGCGAGACAGGAAGCATAGAGAATGTATCAGGAAGCGGGATCATATCGCCGATTAATCCGCTCGGGGTGCCGTCGACGCTCACCGGCTCCGTGGAAGCCTTTCCAAAGTCTCAGATCACCAGCCTTGCGGAGCAAAACGAGCAAGAGGAGAACCGAGACACCGTGAACAATAATTCTATGCAGGTGCCAGAAGTGATGCGAAACCGGGCCTCGTCCACTGGTAGCGTAATGAACTCGAGGCGAGACTCCATGACTAAGGCAGGGGACGAGCACAATCGCACCATGCTCTTCCAGGTAGGGTAATTGATCTGTGATCCAGAAGCTCGCTATGGAAACGATCCGACTGTTGAATTTCAGGTAGGCCGTCATGATCTGAGATTGATCAGCCCAGATAGGAAGCAGGTATTGCTTCACAAGCTGCTGAGAGACGTGGCTAGTTGCGTGCAAGGCATCAAGAACCCCGAGCACTTTGGCTTCATTTGCAAGGAGAATAATGTGGAGTGCTTCATCGGTTATGTGTTCAAGTGCCAGTCGGAGTCCGTGGCAGACGACCTTGTTGCTGGTAAAAGAAGCGTCTGCACGCGATTATTTCTCTGCTGGTAATAGAAAAATACTTGATCGAGTAAATATATTTTTTTTCAGCCATCTCGCAGGCGTACGTTGGAACGGGCGAGGTTACGAGAAAGGAAAGGTTCTCGGTGTTCTCGTGCGAGCACTGCCCCATGTATTGGTACAACAAGCTGTGCCAGGAAATCGAAGGTAATTTACCGGCTCGCGTTAGTTTATTTTCCAAAGGAAATCGCCCGGTCGACGTGTAATGAGCTCGCGTGTCTCCCCGGGCTTCTAGGGCAGAACGACCGAAGGACTCAAAGCATAATCTTCTCGCGGATGGAGCTGTTGCCGGAGGACGAGCAGGAGATCGTCGTCAGCAGGTACAAAGGCGCAGAGTCCGCCGGCGACACCGGGACAACTTTGCGCGAGCAGAATCAGTTTTTAATGAGGCTGCTGCGCGCCCATTGCGAGGGGAAACAGGCCAGGCATGTTCACGACACAGCCGAGAACAGGTGAGGCTATTTCTTGTCGGGAAACTTTAGCCTTGGCGGAAAGTGCCGAGCGCCGCGGCGTTTTCTGTATAAATTCACGATTAAATTTAATACACGGTGTGTTGCAGGAGTGAATTTCTTAATCAGTACTTAAGCGTGGGCGTAGGGAGCACAATATTCATGAAGGCGAAACGCTCGCTCACGAATAGCTTCGATAATCTCATGAAGAGGAAGGGTTCGCGGGACGACCTTGGCCTTGGCTCGCACTTAAAGGACGCGAGCCATCTTAACACTGTGATAAAAAGCGGCAGCCAAAGCCCCGATATTTCACGACAACCGTCTATAGTCGATATTTCGCCCGATGCTAGTAGACCGAGATCGTTGAGGGTTTCACCCGAGCAGCAACTGACTGTGAACACTGGACCAAAGAGTTCTATGATGGACATGTACGTGTGAAACTTTACATAACGGTGGTATAGAATTAAGAAGAGGCACTTCTTACCTTCGACTTTTTCCATGCAGTTTTCTGAAGGTGGGGAACTCGCCAAAAATGTCACCAACCGAGACAGATGGGAATAACCCTGTACACGCGAACAGTTCGTGGAGGCAAGCCATATTGAACAGAGTCGTGACTCCCGGCAAGGATCACGAGAAAGACAACGATAAGCCTGGGAATATTAATATTATGAAGACCCCTCAGGCCATCCCAAAGCGTAGAACGAAACAGGAATTGAGGGACCTTTGGAAGAAAGCCATCAATCAGCAGCTGATATTAATAAGAATGGAGAAGGAGAACGCCAGGCTTAGGGGTAACTTTTCAAGCCTTTCGTGGTAAAAAGGCAAGTGAATGGTACACAGTTGGGTATGTTTAACGATCGTTTGTTACAGTGCGCCAAGAGGAAGCGACTGTTAAAAGGATAAAATTGGAGTACGACGAACTCAGCAGTTGCGGCCGTGAATTAATGGAAGTTTGGGATCTTCTCGTTAGCAAAGAGTCGAGGGTCTCCACGAAATGTGATAATCAAATGCTCTTGCACGCCATTAAGCAAGGTAACAAGAAATCAGTAGACCCAGCCTCGATAGGACATCTTTTGTTCGAGTAATCGTAGGCGGATTAGACTAAACCAAGGTGATTTGAAATTTGTAACGGCAACTTTGTTCCACGCAGGTGTACCGAAAGGGAAGAGGGGAGATGTGTGGCAATTTTTAGCCGAGCAATTCTGCCTGAAGCAACCGCCCATAGACACTCGCGACTTCCCCAATTACAATACGCCTTACGAGTTACTCCTGAAGCAGCTTACGTCCCAGCAACACGCGATACTGATTGATCTGGGACGAACGTTCCCGAATCATCCGTATTTCAGTTCAGCCTTAGGGCCCGGACAGCTGGCACTGTTCAATTTGTTGAAAGCTTACTCGCTTCTTGATCACGAAGTCGGTTATTGTCAGGGGCTAAGCTTTGTCGCTGGCGTTCTCTTGTTGCACATGTCGGAGGACCAGGCGTTCTTCCTGCTGCGGCACCTGATGTTCCGAAGGGGCCTAAGGAAACTGTACCTCCCCGACATGGCTGCGTTACAATTGTACCTGTATCAATTATCCAGATTGCTGCACGATAGGTTGCCAGCGATTTATAGTCATTTCGATAAGCACGAAGTCTCGCCCACGCTGTACGCCGCGCCGTGGTTACTGACATTGTTCGCGAGTCAGTTCCCATTGGGGTTCGTAACCAGAGTCTTTGATTTACTTTTCCTGGAGAGCACCGAGGTGCTGTTCCGAGTGTCGATGGCGCTGCTGAAGGAGCATCAGGATCAATTGCTGAGGTGCGACAGCTTCGAAGAGATCATGGAGTATCTGAAGACGCGGGTCCCGGCTGTGGACAAAGAGATCTTGGATCGCGTGATGAAGCGCGTATTCTATCCAGACCAGGAGATCACGAAGCAGTTGAACGAGTATAGGGTAGAGTACCAAGTGCTGCAGGAAGAGATGATGTCGGTGAAGCCGCAAATCGAGAACTTGGAGAAGATGAAGGTGTTGAACAAGCAGCTGACGCAAGAGGTCGGGCAGCTGAGCGAGCAACTCGAGATCACTATGAGCAATCTGCACCGCATGGAAACGACACGGTCGATGCAACAATCGACTCTCCTCAAATTAGAATCTCAGAACCGCAGTCTAGAGGTGACCGTCGCGACTTTAGGCGCTTTCATTCAACAGCTGTCCGACACCCGGCCAGATATCGAATTCCCTGGAGATATTCGCAGAATAATCGCGCAGCTGAGTCTCGCGGAGAAGCGCAGGAGCACGATCAGTAGATCCTACCCTATGAAAGTGATCGAGGACAACAATAAGTTCGCGATGATAAAGAGCAACTCGACGGGTAGGGAATCTCACAATCTCCTAAAGAACAACGCCACGATAGACCCGCCTTATCCTCTGAAATCGACGCTCAGCCAACCGAATTTGGTCACCAAGCTCGAGAGGGTCTCGTCGTTCTTCTCGAACTCGCACAACCACATACAGAAGCAACGAGCACAACTGGCCGCCCTGAGGAACGAGTACTCCGAGCAGACGATTCGTAACGATGAGAACGACCCGAAGACGGTCAACATAGACATCCAGATCACCGACACGGTCAACTCCCCCGACGAGCAAGTCACGCAGAACGACAAGAAGCTGAAGATCCAGTTCGTGGACAATCTGGAGAAGTCGGTCTCGTTGCCGCTGAACGCGAAAGCGAAGCTGAAATCGTCCAAGTCTGCTTACGAGCTGGGATCGGTGAAGAAGGTCCCGACCAGCAAACTGGAGGAAACCACGGATGAGGACTTGATAAATTTCACCGGCACCATGCACCCTCTGGATACTTGCAGCGACGTGAACTTTAGATACGGTGGAACGACCAAGTTGAAATCGATCAAGCCGGTCAGACTTCCGAGCCCGACTGGCCAAGAGGAGAACGTGAACAAGAACGCTCAGAATCAGAAAGTAGAGACATTGAACAGATAACAATTGCTTATGATGTTCCGCTCGAGGAAGATACCTTGGAAGGTGACCACCTTGAGGAAGGTATACCCGAAAAACTAGTAGTAACTGTACCATTACTATTCGATCGTTCACTACCACGGTGTCATACTATGCTTAGCTTCTTGTACACACACTTTTGATACGATGATCGATTTTCATTTTTTAACGGGACATTTGATGGTTCAGCGGATCATCGATTGAAACATTGGGGCTCGCACTTCCCTTTTACCGATACTTATACCAAATGATTTTAATACCTTATCGCAGAGTGTTTCGGACATGTAGATATAAACTAATTTCATTAATAAAACTGATTAAAAGAACTACGAAGGTCATGAGAAACGTAAGTCCATGAGTTAACAGTTTCGGGGTCTTCGTAAACCAATGCAGATAGATACAATGAGTTATTTTATATAAAGTTGCAAACTGAAACACGGAATATCTCGCAAAGTATAATGATTTTGAAAGCCTGATTATAAGGACTTTTTCTTAAGTTTCTTTTTATGAGTTCTATTATTTGATTAAGTTTCTATCTACAGTTCTGAAACACACTGCGTACTGGAGTGGAAGATTAGAGAGAATGAGAAAACAGAGTCAATTTATAATATATATAAAAACTTAACAGATTAGTTGAGTATCTTAGTACATACATATGAAAAAAAAAGGATTTACGAGAAAGGATTGAAAAGAATCCATGGGTCTAGTATTTACTGAAAATATTTATCTATTTCGCGTAGTTTGCATTAATTCTGACTTGTAGGTGAGAATAGGGAACATTTACACGAATATAATATATATATATATATATATATTTAAACTTGCCGATGATAAGAAATTTGTTTAACATAACAGTAACACAGAGGATGTTGGATTTGTTTTTTCATTTGCGTAGTGATAGAATTTCGTTAGATAACTGTATAGTATAAAATTCATTGGAAATTTAGCAATTTTACGACAGGCATGGTGTTACTGGTGCGAACTAAATTTCTTAGAATCCAGCAAACAGAGTCATATCCGTAAGTTAAAATAAATATCAGAGTGTGTAGCAGGTTGTTTAAAAAAATAATAGGAATTCTCTTCGATCTACTTTCTATTGTTAACATATTATTACTCGATATTTTCGTTCGTCAACGATGATACTATTTTAGCGATTGAACAGGACTCAATTCTATTCCTTTGAAAGCCTTTCAGAGCTGCTCAAACGTCTTTCTTAGAACTTATAAGTTATTCGCAGTTTGAAGTTAACAATTAGATAGTAGGCTCCCTCGCCAACAGGAGATACTACTTCTGAATAAACGGTTGAAAATTGGGAAAGAAGGAATTCCTATTATTTTCGTGAGCCGTTAAGAGAAGTGCCAAACTTTCCCAAAAAAAAAGAGAAAAAAAGGAACAAGAAAAGAGAGAAGTAATGAATCGTGAATAGGGAGTAGAGAGCAAGTCTTCTAAACGATTATCAAAAACTGTAACTGTAACTAAATGTGTATAATTGGAGACGCCTATTTATAAAATATAATTTATAGATTTTATTGTGCAACGTGTAAGATTCGTGAGATCAAGTATTAATATTTTTGCACAAAGTGAAGCCTTGTGATATCAGGGATACCTATACTTAATGCCATGCAGCATTCTTTGTAGCGACGAATTGTTACCATTTCCTCGATACGAAGTCGCGACACCGATCTACGCAATGTCGGCCGAGAGTAATACAAATTGATAACCGACTACCAGAACATCTTTCGCTTGATGAGAGACGAAAGATATTTTCAACTTCACGATACCATTTCATACTAAGCAAAGAATGTTGAGCAAACGTTTATATAGTGACGGTAAAATATTTTGTAGTATTCAAATTTGTATCATCCAAGTAGAGATTTTTACGGATAAAGAGTAGAAGTTAATCGTAAACATTGTGATTGACGATGCAGAAGTAAAGGGGTGACCCACGTGTTAAACTATAAAGCAGCCTTTACAAACTTGTTACTGTTCGGAGTGTAGATCGTAATTCTTTAACGTGGCTGAAGTAAGATAGTCGTCGTTTGTCCCCGCCCCCACTTAATTTTATTGTGATAGATGTATGTGTATTCCTTTAATGTAAGAGAATATTTTGCATAAGCATAAGAAGATATTATCTATGAAAAGAAGTGACAAAAAATGGATTTGTACTACTTTATATAGACTGAGAAAATTTAGATAATTTTCTCTGGCATACGTACTGAATACTTCATATCTTCAGCTACCATATCCAACTTGTACAGTGTAAATAATATTCGAGCCGTATAAACCTTGGAAATTTACATTAAAATAACTCGAATCGCTGTTAGGAGTATACCGCAAAGAAACCCGAGAAGCATAAAACTCTTAAATTGTCAATTAAGAATTTTTAGTCTTCCTCCGAGAAGGAAAAGGTAATGGAAAATCAACATCTTTTATAAACTCGCAAATGTTGCTTTATTATCCTGTACTTGAATTAACAAATCAAAAAGAATGTGTATTGTTATTTCTCGACGATCGATAACGTACTGTACTGTCCGAACAATTTACCGATAAGAGATTTTCTCCTGTCTGTATATTATATACAATTCTCATATTAAAGTTAGCATTAAAACCTTTAATGCTTCGACTTTGATATACTAGTCCTGGAAGAAAATCATTCGTGATTAGCACGTGGTAATAATAAGCTACTGCCCAATTTAATTAACATCTGATTCCTTACGTCTGCATTTGCTTGCTGCCACTCAGCACTATATACGGCGATTGGGTTTCCTTTTGTTTCGCCTGCAATAAATTAAGTGTACCTAGAGGTGTGTCCGTGGAGGACATCCGCTTCATTAGAACTTCTTGTTCCGCTTTCTTCATCCGCTTTTCAACCTACAAGGTTACACAATACTATTAGCCACGAGCCTCGCAGTTTTCAAATGGGAGAAACAATCGTCGTAAAGACGCGAACCTTATTCTTTCCCGGACCTTTCCCATGGAACTTGTGCGACAGATATCTGAACGCTTCTTTAGCGCTCAAAACGTGCCCATCGTCGTCGATGTACTCCAACTTAACGTTCGGTTTAAAACCGTCCTTTTCTTTGAATTCGGAGGTTGGACCGTTGAAACGATCTCTTCTGCCAAATTTGTCGTCGTCTCTGAAAAGGGAGAAGCGTGGATGAAGTCGGACCTCGATGAAAGAGATAAAGTAGAAGGATAAAATAGATACTCTTTTTGGATACAAAAATTCATAGCAGCCCATGGAATTCGGTGTTTCAAGAAACTTAGGTCACCGTGGATATCGATCATATTTGTGAATATATTAATCGGAAAGCAGGCTATTGAGCTCTCAAGATACATTACATTATGCGATTGAATCAACACGAATCTAAACAAGTCATATGCTATCATAAGTAAACCTATATCCGTATAAAACATTCCCAATTTTTAGTTTACTGTAGTTCTCAAAGAAGACTGAACTTCCTATGAGTAGAATTTACAAATGCGCAGAAGATATTGGAATCAAATTGTCGATTACAATTGATACGAAGAATCCTTATTTTAAACCCTTGGTTCACACCATACTTCGTACGTTGAAACATACTAGAGTGTAAGAGATGAAGATTATATTTATGATGTATGGTGTTTAACGAGGATTCGTTTATTACTAATCAGAGCAATGTAACTTTAATCCACACTGGACTTGTCTAGAAGTTGGAACGTTCGAATATCGCGCGCGAGAATAGAATCGCATAACATAAACATACCTCAATTAACATCCTACTCGCTTCTCAGGCCTTTCACCATCTCCGACAAAGTAGTTAAACTCTCGTTGCGGTAGCAGATCATCCATTTCCCGAGCACCGAAATCCGGGCTCTATTTAAGAGACTGTTAACTAACAGTTTGAAATTCACTAGAGTCTCGTGTCTAACAAGGTTCGTTTCGAATGCATTCGATAGAAGAGTATTTCTTACATCGATTTCACGATGAGAGCCCGTTGCGAGCGCGTAAGAAAGCATCTTTTATCGAAGCGATAGTTATGTGCCATACATACCCGTAAGTCTTGTCCTCTATCGAGTAATTCTGAGCCTGTAAATGGGCGAAACGCGATGCAGATGGTCGACTACTGTCCTCTTTTTGCAAATAGCCTTTACTCATTGCAAGCTTTAACGCTCCGCCCACGCCATGCCCGAGAGAAGGTTCTGCATCCAGAATCGCGTTTTCCATTGTTACTGGCTCCGACGTGCTTTCGTCTATCGTTAGAATACAGTAGGATTATTAATATTTTAAAGTAAAATTAATTGCGATTTGTGTTTCGTAAGATATATATAAAAAAAATCGAAGGAGATACCTAGTTGCACAGTATTCCATGCACCACGGCCATCGTCTTCTTCCTCGTTTGCAGGTGGTTCCTCTTTCACTCCGTCCATTTCAAAGTCCTGCAATTTAAATTACAGAATAGACTTGGAAAGTTTTAGTTCTGTAAAAGAATGATATTGTAACGAGTTGATACCATAAGTTCCTGGCCATTCTCTTCTCTGTTCCCAGCAAGACCATAAGTAGGAATGTCTCCCAAGGTTCTACAAAATTCCGCTGTAGCATTAAGAACAATATTTCCAGCCTGACCGTCGTCCGAACCTGTGGGTTCATGTTTTATGGTTTCAACGACCTGCTCGATACTAGATAATTGCGATTCCTTCAAGCGTTGCGCTTTCTTCAAAGCTAGTTGCAACTCCAATTCCTTGTCGTCTTCTTCCAGTTTCACTCCGCTGAGATCCTCAGTGGGAGCTGGATTCGGGAAAAGATGGTTTATAAAGTTTTAGAACACTACAGTGAACAGGGTCGTGAAATTTAGGGCGCTAAATACCTCCTAAGTCGTCCACATCTAAACCATCATTTTCAACTTTCGCTTCTTCCGGTCGCTTGCTTCTTCTACTTCCAAGATCTCGAAGATAATCGTTATCTTCAGGAATCAGATCATCTGCTTTCAGTTTCTTCCTGATTTTTCGCATCTGTGAGGTGACAAAGTATTAACAACACTCGTTGAAGTTATTAGAACATTATTTCGAGGACTTACCTTCTTCTTTGGTTTCTTAAACTTTGCGAGTTCTTCCTCATTGTAATATTCACTGGCTAGTTTCGGTTCAGCTAAATGCAATGTCTCTAATCGCTTGTTCGCCAAACGTTGCTTGACGGAATCGAGCTTGGACTGCTTAACTTCCTTCATATTCACTCCTAGCACGAAAGTATCTTTCTTCTCGCCCTCAATCTCTTCGTCATACTTCTCCAAGACAATCTTCTTTGGGATACCGTATTCGTCGTAGTTATCTTCGTCGTATGCGTCGTAACCAGGCTTTTTGGTCTTATTTAAGATATTCCGTTGGTAACGCTCTTCGTCCGTTATATTCACGTTCACGAGTACATCTTCGCTCTCGTCTAATACCGCGCGATCTTTTAGTGTTAGGACAACTGTTTTACCTTCCTCGAACTTGTCCTATTAAATAACATTCGAATAAAACTGTTTAATTTCTACGACTATTAAAACACGTGAATATAAATACTTACGATCTTGTGCTCCACTTTCAGACCCTTTAAATTCTTCTCGGTATAAGCAGTGTTACGGGCGCTGTGGATTTCTTCTTTAACCAGATTTCCAATTCCGAATTCCTCGTCCAATTGGTCCAACATTTTGGCCTTTAAAAGAAATTAGAATGATGCATTCTTAATCTGTCGTTAACACAGATATTTAAGTATTCCGGATATATCATTACTCTTTCTTCCGCTTTCTTCTTCTCCTTCTCCATGTGCCTGCTCTTATCGATCCAAGCTCTAGCATCGTCATCCGAATCACAATCGCCTAGATTCTTTACTTTAGCTAGATTAGATTCAATTTGCCTCTTCTGTTTCTGAGTACCAATTCTCTCCTTTAGCTTCTGTGTCTTCAACTTCTCGTTAACATCAGGAGCAGGCTTGTGATAAAACTCTCCCAGATCGTCTTTAATCTTGTTCGGGTCATCCTTGGAAACGCTATCGACCTCCAACGGTTTCAAACCTAGTTTCGCTCGTAGCTTATTAGTCTCGTCTATGGACAAGGAGCTTTGCGTTCCGCCGCCCTTGGCCGGCGAGGGACTGCGTTGCTTCGAGATCTCGGGAGGCGGAGGCGTAGACGGGTGCGACGATTTAGAGATCTTTGGCGGAGGAGGCGCGTTAACTATTTCGACTGGAATGAAACGGGCGCAGTATTAACTGATATTAAATGCGGTATGTTCATCGTAGAAAATGCTTATGTACCTATGGATAATATAATTATTATTTGCTTCAATTTCCTCCGAATTATTTAACCTTGTACTTCGAGACTCGCTAAGTATGTCTGCCGATGTGACACGGATACAGTTTCGAAACCAGAGAAGAAGAACGAAGCGGAACCCGAAAGCGTAGCTTAACTAACTGCACGCAATAAACAATATTACATTACGCTCGTGGCGCATAAGAAATTTGCAAGGGACGCGCGTTATCGAGAATGGCCATCGTGCAACTAATACTGTAAATAGGAATGAATCAGATAATAACCATCGCTGTCATAATCCTTGCGCTCTTTCCTTCTATGCTTTTTGTGGTGCCTGTGCTTATCCGATTTCTCGCGTTCAGGCGTATAACTCCGTGACCGACTGCGGTGACGCTTCTTCTTAGCGTCCCGGCTCTTCTCGGTTTTGTGCCGTTTATTGGAGCCCATTTTCGATTCTCTGATTCACGCTTCGCGTACAAGATAAGCCGTCTCGTTTAAATTCCTCTAAAACGAAAGATATTCCACGATACCGAAACCAGCGACTCGATCCACCATCTTTTCGACGATGCTAGACGATGCGTACTTCAAATTAATAACGATGCTGTCTGAAGTGCACAGCAATTATTACCAACGTAAATTAAAAACGTAATTTAACGGGTGCGTTCCACTTACGCCCAAATCGCCCGTGAGTTTCATTAGGGTAGGTTTCCTTGTACGCGACTGGACGCATCGGCAAGAATTTCAAAGTTGATTTTCTCGAAAATTAAGCGCGATATGAAAAATCCCGCTAGTAACAAAATCCTGCCAACCTCGTGGTAATAATTCAATTCCCCGCAGCGCCAGTGAATTCATGGTACGCCTGGTCGCTTTTTTTTCTATTTTTTCTATCTGCATCATTTGCATTGCACGCATCGTTGGAGAAACGTCTACGGAAGTATTGCATGCACGTGAAGAATCCAATATGGGTAGCACGGAGATGATGTCGGTGACAAAGAAGTCTAACGAAACCAACGATGTCAGCGACGTTTATGGGCCGAATTTGAAGATCCTTCCGTGTAACAATCAGGTGAAGGAGTTGCAGACTATATTGAGGGACAAGTAAGTAAATCGATCACGAATCATCATTCACTTTCCATACGAAAAGGTTTTTTTTTCATTTAAAAGCCGGCACGATGTCAGTGCGTCACGTCGTTCATTTCCCATTAAACAGATCAATCGAACACGATGCATCTCCATTACAGAAACACCACGAGGAGCGACTTCAAGTTCTACGCCGACCGACTAGTGAGTTCGATTTTTCGTTTAATTACGCTATTCGAGCGATTGTCACTCCCTTTTCACGTAACTTTTGCCACTTTGAGATATTTCTCGACGCAAAGCTTCAAATGTCACGACAGAAATGTACGCGCAACGAAGAGTAGAAAGCCCTTTTTCCTGGGAAAGAGGTACGTCCTCGGCACCAACATTTCGTATTATACTTCGAGTAACTGTATATTCATCGAGAATATGTAGTTAATTACACGCAAAGGACATTTTTCTTATCTTCTTCTTGGGTTCAAGGAATTCGTTGTCACTATGGCATTCCTGTTCTAATCTTATGCAAATACCGTTAAGGTATGCGTACTGATAACAATTGTGCTGCATAAGCAGGTCTTTGCGAGGGATGTGTATGTGACTTAGATTGTTATCATAGAAGAAGGAGTAATTTACATGGCTCTCTGTACACCGTTGTTGACATTTGTAGATAAGGCTGGTTATAGAAGAAAGTTTGAATCAGCTACCGTTTTCCAAATGCGTGGTCACTACACCGACGGGAGCCAAGTACAACGGCTTGAAGTACCAGAAAGGAAACTGCGGTGTGTCCATAGTGAGAAGCGGAGAGGCCATGGAACAGGTGAATTGCAATTTTCAGGCACCTTAATTCTTAGATCACGTTAATCGCATCATTTTTCAGGGTTTGAGAGATTGTTGTCGTAGCATAAGAATTGGGAAAATATTAGTGGAAAGCGACGTGGACACTCACGAAGCCAAGGTGGTTTACGCAAAGTTTCCAGACGATATATCCGAGAGGAAAGTTCTGTTAATGTATCCGATAATGAGTAAGTGCAAGGGTTCTGCCTTCTAATCGTTAAGAATTGTTAATGTCCTGGTTCTTATTTATTGTACACACGTCGACGAAGGTATAAGAACGCAAAATTATCATTTTTTCAAAGTGCGCGTGCCTGCGTGTCGTAGAATGATAATGCTTTGATTTAAAGGTACTGGGAACACTGTGATAAAGGCGATAGCTATCCTGAAGGAGCATAATGTGCTAGAAGAAAATATCATTTTATCAAACTTATTTTGTACGCCAATCGCTGCCAAATCTCTAGTCACTGCCTTCCCTCAGGTATGTTCCTTATGCATGACGTACGAACGCACAACAATGATTTACATAAGCGTTTAGTGCATCGTAAGTTTCTCATCTCTGCGCAACTCCACGATTATCGACCAAATTCAGTATCAAGTTTTAAAGGAAACATTTTACATTCCACGCAATTCGATTATGAAGGATTTTTAGTTAATTTTATTAAGAGTATTACCAGATTTACGTGTGTAGCATTGTTGTAGCAGGGCAGGAGAAATCAGTTTGCAAATGAAGCTACATTTGTAAGTTGCGAATGCGTCTGAATCTTTTCAGTGAAATTAAATTCCCTTTTACAGATGAAGATATTGACATCGGAGATTCATAGTGTAGCTCCAAATCATTTCGGGCAGAAATACTTTGGTACGGATTAACTAAATTTTATTAGCATATGAAATGATAAGTTAGTGCATACAATAGAAAAATAAATTAACAGAAAATCAGTCGCAGAAGGTGGTATTTTACATGAAAATACGTAGAGAAGTACATTTTGAAGGAGATTTATATACAGGCACTTCGTTTTTGGTATTGCCAATGCTGGCTTCTATAAGTTACTAATTTCGGTACAGAGAAGATAAAAACTGCTGCAATATAATCGTTTATACAATTCTCAGAATCCATATCGCACTGTTGTATTATTAATTTCTACGCCTTCTATGAGGTATACATAATTATAATTATCGTTACTGACACCTACTTGGTGTCATATGCATAATACTTAACATATTAAATACCGGGGTCTATCGCTAATAGCGAGCATATCATAAAATAGTTACAGCAGTATTTTGCTTCGTGGTTTTGTTCTTATCTGTAAGATGTTTATTCCACTATCGCCATTCTAAAAATCTATAATTAAAAGGTATTTATGCGTATTAGAAACGTAGAAATCAATTGAATGTACAATGTTTATTTAATAGCGTTTAATATTTAAAAGAAACTCTGCATGTGACTTAAACTAGATTTCACGTAGCAAAAAATTATAATTTCGCATAATATTTTATTTATTTATTTATGCTTTAATGATTAAAGAAACGAACTTGATAGTGGCAATTTCTTACATATTTTTTGTTATAGTATTGGTGCTTTTTATGCCCGAGTTACATGCATCGTAAACGTGTATGTTTATATTTCAGTTTAATTTTAGTCCCTGCATATCTCTAAGACACCTATATGCAGTTTATAATTTTGTAACTGAAAGACTGTCGTAGCCTTCTTAATGCACCTAGCAATGGCTGCGGGTGCAGCACAAAAAGTATGTAGAATAAATAGAATACGAAAGAATTCTACAGCTTTGGCAATACTATACCACTTTGAGAAATTGAGAAATTATTATTGCATAATAGCATTTATCTTCGCATGTATACACTATACATGCTTTTTCTTTATATCTCGTTGCAAACATATAAAATCGATACTTGACAAGTAACGCCCAATATTCTACCGTTTCCTAAAGGGGTTTACAATCAATTTTCCCGAAGCGAACACGTTTTCATTTGTTGCGTTAACATCGAAGTTTTAATTCTCAATTTCAATCGATGCGTGAGTGTGTATGATATAAGTGTACTTTGCTTTCATGTGTATAATTTACTGCAAACGTATATCATGGGCAATGTGCTTAATATTTTTATTTAAGAGTTTTCGTTTAAGAGATCGCAAACCTTCTGTGGACTGATTTTCTGCCCTTAATGTAAGACTGGAAGTAATGTTTGATTTTACGATTACTTAATCGAAGTAAATCAATCGCGTCCCGATTGATTAATCTTCTCAGCATAATATACCAGTTCAAATTTTTTTTCTATTTTTTACTCTACGTATTGTAAACTGTGAATTTCAAACGCGGTAAGACGAGTATCCCCGTGAAAAGACGTCGAGCGTAAGATGTGCCACTAGGTATTCCTCAAAGTATGTATCACATATGGAATCCGTATATCACGTATAATTATTTATTAAAGCCACAGATCCAGTAAAGAATCGTGGCTGATACTTGTCAACGTTACGCGAATTAGAACGCGTATGTGATATAAACTTCGGGGATTTAAACATTGTTTTTCTCCAACTACGGAGCTTTTTTTCAAACGGTACACGAATTCACAGTAATCTTCTCGATTTTCATTTTTTTTGTCATTACGAATAATACATAATTTGTAAGCATAATATAACCAGTCTGTAATATGAACTACAGTGCTTGGGACTCTCCATAATAACAACACGTGCATAATATTTTTGGTATAATGTAACAAGGAACTTAAAATACTGCAAAATATTTCATTGTCCAAGTGGCATAGCACAATTTTTATTCAACATTAGAAAATACGGTCTGCATAATACGGCACTCCTTTTACAGGTGCAAATAGTAATCTTAAGAGAAATTTTTTTTGTTAAACATCGTTATTACGGCTGGCGATACAAAACTACTGTCGTAGAAATCGTGTGTCTCGCTTTAGGCGAACGTCCGGTCCACAGCATCGGCGCATGCAGTTTAAAATTTATTTGGCAAATATCGTAGGAAGTACTTTCTTACCACTACTTATGGCGGTACTTATTAAAGGATAGTTCTCTTTGATGTTGGAAACTTATCGAATCTATTACTGAGATAGTAAGCTGCCGAAATTCGGATATCATTTTGTTATTTAATTTGTATGAGTAATATTGTACATTAAGGGAGATATTTATTTTACGATAAAGAGAAAGCATTACACTATAATCGAACAGAATCGGAAAACTATTTGCGGTACCAAGCATCATCTTTCGCAGCATATTCTACAGTAGCGATCATTGCATTTTTAATATTTCTTCTACCTTTCGTTCAAGTAATCGTACGTATTGATGATTCTACTCATATTTGTTTTAATACATACTAATAGTGCCTGGATAAGTATAAAGTTTATGGTGGACTTTTAAAAGTGCGTCCGTTTAAACGATGTATCACTACTAATACAGATACTAATTTGTTTTAATTTCGTTTTTTTTTGTGAAAAGTAACTCGACAAAGTAGGGAATGCTTTTCACGAATATTACGCGCTACTAAAAGTATATACTAATTTACAAACTACGAGAAACGTTGAAACAGATCATAATGAAGCTTACCGCGACGTGTATTAATCAGATCCTTTGTGTGGTTGTTGAATGGTGTCTAGAATTGATTATGCAGCTTTGATATGTAGCAGACTCTTTACTCGCACGTAGCGAAGTCGTATCTCATTTGGTACTATTTTGATTTTTACACTTTCTTCTTAATTAATTCTGTTTTGCTGTTCCGTATTCTTTTGAATTACAAGACGCATTGAAATTCGAATTCCGAGGTCTCTACAGCGCCGTTAGAAAAACAATTTACCCTACCGCGTACCTACAAGAAAGCTGCATTACAGTATCTAGAATTGTGATTTTTGAAATCACGCGTGAACTATGTGCATTGTATTACGTCATTTGAGTGTACAAAAGCATCTGTTATTACGAACAATATTTGTATACTTGTTATTTTGTGCGTTACTTCTGAGTAACTTTCAACATTTGATATTAATTTTTGCATTCACAATGAATGTATACTAGCAAAGATGTTGTATAATATGTATACATTAAAAAATATAAATAAATATGCACAGCAAGTACTAATGACCTAACTAATAAATTATCTAAACAAAAATAAACAAAATTCTATAAAAAGAATATACGCCTTTGTTTTTGAATTTTTTTCTTTATTCACTTAAAAAACAGCAGAGATACCATTTCTATACCATCACTCTCACTTTCAACCGATAGGATCATAACTGAAAAGCAAACGTCAACCTTTGTATAACTCTCTGTCATTTCAGTGTCACTTTTTCTCGCAACGTTCTATGTCGAAACATCCATCGTAAGAATTAAACGTCAATCGTGCTTTCACACTTATCGAATTAAAATTCAACCTTTTGTTTACCGAAGACGGATCAAGTACTTCTTTCGAGCATAGAGAATGTTCCTTAACGATTCACGAATTTGTTTCAAATTACTTTAGCGTTTTGTATGTCGTTGTAATTAATTATATTATAAAAGGTCCTCACAAGTATCACCAAAAACACATCGAAAATTATTGTTTTCAGGCTGTTCTCGTTTCATCGTAGGAGAGACCGCAAACATACAAGGGAAAGATATTTGAAGAATTTATATTATACGCCTCACACATATCTTAGGGTTTAATCTCACTCTGTTAACGAAACAAATTTGAATTGACAATAACTGCATAGTAGGACATGATGGAACGTATTCTCTAAGAATAATCACACCACACGTTTAATGTTGCTTTAATCGAGTCTAATTTATACGTTGAATTTGAACGGAGTCTGCTCGTTAAACATTTTCAAGTGTACCCCTTGTTACGATATTCAGAAGGTACACGCAACTGTAGATATTTTCTTTTCATATTTATTAGCATTAATACTAGTCGTTTAATTACCGTTGACACAAACAGATACTTATAATTTACAAAGCAAATAAATAATACGAATAATATAATTGTTAACATATATAGTTTATTAGACACTGAAAATAATACAGAACGGAAAATTATATGTATACGATTTATAATGCATTATGAATTAATGTATTAATAATATGTTACTTACCACATCGTGTGATAGACGTTCCTGGAATGAAAGTTTCATCACCTTTGTATCTGCATAATTTTACTGTTTAACAAGTCACGTATCTTCCTTGCGAAATCTTTTGTACAAATGTTAGTGCTCTGCAATGTATGTATCCAGAGTGTCTCTTAGATTGCAAAACTGATGTACGTACGGGATTACTTAAACAGATTTCTTAAAGTTTCCGTTATGATATTTATTAGTAAAGTTTCATATGCATGTAACAATGATCAGCATGATTCATATACATCATGTGTAATGAATTATTATTTTTTCGTAAATATACATTTCGAATATATCGTGTTAAAATTTATTAACTGCAATGCTCGTGTCCAACACCTATTACTTACGGATATAATCGTTCTACGATAACAACGTGGTAGACATTCTCGATTTATTTCAGAAGAAGCTTTTGTAATTCTCTTTCTAGTTGGATCTGTAGTAGCAAATGTTTCATATTCAAGAAGCTGCGATATGCTACATTAAAATTAGTCAGGCTTATTATCTCGTGAACAATCATTACGTCATAAACTTTGTATCTTATGTTTCTTTTATTCTCGTAACAAAACAGTTTCGTAACACTTGCGTAAAGCTTCGATTTGTTCGTGATTAATACCTGCCTATTATTTTATCAGCAAGTGGGTGGTACATAGAAAATAAACTGTTTCAAGCTGTCTGGACTAAGCTTCGGTACTAAGCTTCGTAGAGACGATCGGAAGTAGGCCTTTGATAAAAGGGTCTCGGATTCACAACAATTCGGTGTGCTGGATATTTAATTGGCCTCCAAGTAAATAGCTTGAGCGTAAGAAAAGTAAACGAGCTATTGCGATTATAAATTACGCCGCACACGCTTCATTTCCATTTCCCCCGGGGATGTCTGTACGAACCGGATTAAAAATAATATGGACAGTAATGAATTCGTATGCAATTTCGTCCGATGCGTTATGCAAAACTAAGAAATCTGCCCTAAATTAATCCTAAACTTGCTTAGAAATAATATCAAGAAATATTTTAAGATGTACTCGATAATAAAGAATTATTAGTGCGCATGATGAAATTGATAAAATTGATAAAAATCGGTAAAATCGATTACAACTAATTTTGCGTCGTCTTTTGTAATAATTGCATCCTATGCAGAACTGAGTGTCGTACTGTCCAAACTTCATTACGCAACAGGAAGCCGTTAAAAACTTTTTATAAAACCAAGAGAATGAGATCTAAGAATTAAAAATAAATGACTATCACATTCTACGTTCGATATTATGGAAGCCGTTTTTACTATGAATGATAAATGAAGAGTTCGCATTTAAAAATGATTTCGAAATAGGATGAGTCTAACAGATAGGACAGAAAGCATTCTCGGTACGGAAAATGTATCATCTCCCAGCGCATTGTTAGAGTCGTAATTAAGAGTAACAAGCAAGACGTTATACATAATGCAAAATGTCGACATATGAAATTAAAAAAAAAATTATCATCTAGTGATATGAATGAGGATGAAATCGGTCCATATCTTCTAGCCAGACCTATTGAAAATTTGTCGATGAAAAATCGTACTCGTTTGCAATATAAAATAGCTCTATAAAATAATCGCTTATACTTCATTTATACTGTTCATTCGATATAATTTCTGCGTCGCAGACATATTATCTTGGCAGTACCTTCACTCAGCCTTAGAAATGTGATAGATATAGCTTTTATAAAATACCCTTATCGATGGAAAACCAAGGATGTCGAAAAGGTGCGAAACGTCCCACTGTCATATGGGCAGATTTCACACCTACTCTTCCTTTTCCTGGTCGTCGGATTTCTCTTCGTTTTTATCCGCATTCTCCTCCGTATGCTCTGCGTTCTGTTCAGACACAATCTCCGTCCCGCCGTCGTGCTCTACTGGTTTAGATCCATCTGACTGTACATTTTCATTTGGCAGAGTTGTCCTTTCCTCTACACTGAGGACGACGAAAGAAGGAAGTGTTAGAATGATCTAATACGAAAGCTATTATTTTTAAAACGGTAGTTATATGCGCGAGAAGCGCTCGCCTTTTTTATTTACACTACACCTAGAGTTATAGCCATTACCTAATTTAAAATGAATGATTACAGAATTATGCAATCGGCGTGACTATAGCGCTTACCTTTCTGCTTGCAGCGCTGCTACATCTTTCTCTGTGGAAGGCTAAAATAAACATGTAGTAGTTAGTACGGACAGAGTGTAAATTTAGTGCCAAGGGCAGGGCACAGATACATAACTAAAAATGATTGTAAGTTGATTGAGAGATCTAATAACTTCCTCCGGCAATCGTCGAACTTTGTTAAAGCGACGGTAACGTTTACCTCTCGACTTGTGGTGTTCCCGTTTTCTTGAATATCCTTACTCTGCTTCGAATCTACACCAGTTTCTGCTGCGCTGGCAGGCGGCGCCACTTTCAAAAACTCCTCCAGCTCGTCTATTTCATTCGCCAGATCGAAGTCCTCGTAATCCTGCGAGACGGTTTTGTTATAAGCATTTATAGATCAAGCGTGAAATTCGCGGGCTTCTAGAAATTTGTGTAGAGCACGAGAATGTAGAAGTAGTTCTCTGCCGACGAATTGAATTATAACTGGTGGGAATGCTCGCAATGATAATTACCCCGCAGTAGTCGTCCTCGTTAAATAATTGTGGAGGTAACGGATACTTGCTGTCTCTCGCGATACTATTTGTCTGCATAAATTCCTTTTCTAATTCCTTCCCTGGCTCCGTTATATCAATGGTCTCGTATTCTACATTTTTGCTATCTAATATCATCAAAACTCGCTGTTGCCTCTTTTTCACCTGAAACAATGGTAAAATATCATTTCGAGGCCAATCCAGAAGAAACGATAACACACCAGGATCACGTTTAATCAGATAACAATCGAATATTCAACGGTTCGATCGAGAGCGCACATTCCTATCGATCTTATCAACAATCGCGAACGTCATAAACTAATCGATATTAAAATAAACTGCCACATATGGACACGACGGAAGATCGAGACGAGAACCGCGGAAGAGAATAAAGAGATCGACCACGTCCGACACGCTGAATCCCTATAAATCCTCGACATAAACATTCATCGAAGACGGTTCAATTACCCAGCACCCAGGGCTCTATTTCCCACGACTAATCTCCTCGTTTCCGTTCTAGGATCCCCCGCGTACGTTTCCACCGTTGCCTACATACAGCATTTCACGTTCCACTTGGCGTAAAGTGTATTGTTCGGAGATCACCGTGGTCATCGGGATATCTAGCATATGTACGTTTCCGCGATGCACCGAGGGTGCATCCCGAGCCGTGGGAGAGGTGCATCTCGATGGACGATAAGCGGATCGTTCCGCGCGTCGCATCGCATAACAAGATCCACGGCCAGTGACAGCGTAGCATCGTAAATCGACGGCTACGACCGTCGTAGTCACCGATGTAACCCGATCCAACGTAGCCGTGAAATATCGTAAGAATTCAGGTGCCCGGTAAATCTGGCATTCTCCTCGAGTCGCGCATACATGCACGCGCGCGCCCACATACGCAAGCATACACGCACCCTTTCTCTCTCGCTCTATCTTTTTCTAGCTCTGCGCTCTCGCGCAAAATATCGTTAATGCTCCGTCGAGTCGCGGTGGGTGTTTCGCACTCACTTCCTTGTTGCCGCTGATACCCGATATGTAGATTTTCACGACCATCGTTAGCCGGGGGTGGCGCCTTCCTACCAATTGACACGCTCGCACTCCTGCTCGGTGTGTGCCACGATTAGCGGTTCCGCGGAGTGATAAGCGATCAGTTGAATCACGCTATAGGCTATTAGAGATCACCGACGATGAGCAACACTGATTTAACGCGCACGGGCCAGGGCTGGTCTGGGATCCACTGGCTACGTCATATTTCAGGCCGGTTTAACGAGTGTTCTCATGCGCGGGGCGCGCGCGAATCCTTTCCTCTACGCGGCCGCGATCCAACTGGCGATCCTGACAACGGGCCGGACGCACTCCTCGTCGAGATCTAACGGTGCAGGTATCGGGGTCAAACCGCACAGCCACCAAATACGTGGAAACTTTTCGACGGGGGCCAGGATCGCATACCCGCCGTCACTGCGCCGTTGCCTCGCTTTAGCAGATTTTTTTTAAACGCGTTGCAGTTTTCAGTTCGATCGGAATCGCGATTGGGATTCGTTATTGGGATCGGTTTCGCGGTGATCGCGACAAGGATTGCACACTGGTGGGATTGCGTCTAGTCGCGAGTGAAGATGAGTAAAGAAGTACGAACGAATACGCGCTGGTTTATTATCTGCAAGGTGTGATTTGAATTCGCGCTTTCCGTGAATGCGCCATGCATCGCGACTTCCGGTGGCTGGCGCGCGCGATGGAGATCAGGCTTTAGAGCCTCTGCCTTTTTCCGGTTCTTTTGGAACGTACCTTATAATTGTGCAAAATGGTAAGAATAGTTATTGACGAATATTTTGTGAATCTTGTTGAAATATAAGTTGAAACTTACGCGGTGTGGTTAAGAAGATCATTGGCAATGCTTTGATACGTATATTGTGCAATATTATTTATGTCGAAGACGACTGCGTTGAATTTCTGATTGGAGGTTACGTTTGATTAACCTCGCTGAAGATTCAATCTGTTACTCGATTCTTCGTAGTAAATAACCGTTCGATGGGACAAACATGCGATGTTTCGACATATTTGATTTGTTGTATGCTAAATAAGTATTCGAAAAAATTCAAACAATGCTATAACATTCTCACCTGACCTAACCTATACGTTTACTGTTTTCTATTTACGATAAACGTTATGTAGCGATGTGCTTAGTCACGTCAAATGTTTCAACTTGTAATTAAACTTCAAAACAGTGCATTGGTGTTCCCCATTTTGAGAATTGCGTTAAGTTTACAAAATACATTTATTTCCGATTGCCAGGCGAAACGCACGAAGAAGGTTGGAATCACCGGGAAGTATGGTACCCGATATGGTGCCTCCCTCAGGAAAATGGTTAAGAAGATGGAAATCACCCAACACAGCAAATACACTTGCACATTCTGCGGCAAGGTAAGAAATAATGATTCTCGAGTATATGTTTCAAAGGGGATTATAAAATTGCCTGGTTTGTAATATTTGTATCTCCTTTGCGAGTCTCACGGTAGAATTTACATGTTTCACGATAGGATGCCATGAAGCGCAGTGTCGTTGGAATTTGGTCCTGCAAGCGGTGTAAAAGGACAGTTGCAGGAGGTGCATGGGTTTATTCGACCACTGCAGCTGCGTCCGTCAGATCCGCAGTTAGGAGATTGCGTGAAGTTAAGGAACAATAAGTAAATATAATAAATATCTTGTAATAATATTCCATGTTTTTTCCTTTCTTGAACCCTCGATTCATTATTAGAATCATGATTCTAATAATAGAAATGCGATACATAATAATAGATTGTTTTAAGCGATATTCGATGGTATAAATCAGAGTTTTACCTTTATTTAATTCGAAAATTATTTCAGACGCACATCGAAACCATAGTCCACATATTATCTTTGCGTTCGCATCTTTTGTGAGTGTTAGCAATATACACGAGCTAACTGTGGTTAGAAGTAGTTACACGATCTTTTACAATCCTTTATAGAGAGCTTCACTCTGAGAGAATTACACTAATAATCGGTACTCTTTTGCGCAAACCTCGTTGGACATTAAATGACTAACTAACGGTTTAAGAAGTACCAAGGTTTTAAAAAGTAAATGGAAGTGTTGATCCAATCATTTAGACGAGATATACGCATATATTATTAATATAAATATAGGAAAACTTAATGAAGCGTACATAGATTATTTTATTGTCTTTGAAGATATATTGTTTTGAAATTGTATGTGTCTATTATAAAGAATAAGAAATAATTTCGATGGATAATTTGAAAGTAAAAGGTACAGACCCAGTATCGATTGTATCGTTTTCTATGTTTGCAAATTTACTCCGATCTTGCTGCAACTTAATTTTAAACGCCTAATAAACTATCTACAAATTTGGCTAATACAAACTTTAGTTAAACGTATGTTCAAAATTATATATCGATTTAATAGAAATCAAGTCCTGTACAAAAATAAATACTATAGCTTTGCGAGTAATTAAATATATTATTAAGCTGTAAACGATAATCTGTTGCACCATCACCAACGGCTTCAAATAACATAAAACTCAGTATATCTTTTGACATTAAAATTGTTCTAAATTGAAATTTTAGAGTCGTATAGCATATTAAGTATTATAAATGTAGTTCAGTGTCGTCTTATTTAAAGTTGCAGAGTCGATTATGTCTTTTCCCCAACTGCGAATGTAATGATCGGTTAACATTTCCTGGGAGAAATGCTTCACTTTGTCAACTGCTTGCTTTTTCCCCCAAAGTGTGAAAAATCATTAACTCGAGTGTCTACGATAATGCAAGGGAAGGGCGCCAGAATCTGATAACAACATTTTTTTTACATCACTTACAGGAAATATCTTCTTCCTTCGAATAATACTCAACAAGTGTATTGCACTCGAAATCTTTCGGCACGCTTCTACTACATGGAAGGTAAAATGAGTCTGAATCTATTAAGAATCGTAGCTACGCAAGATGATAGGAATATCGTAAAAATATCTACCTACTTCGTTTTATCATCCTTTAAGAAAATACGGAAGACATTCTGCCTTGAATGTGAGAAAGTATTTAAAAGTATAACATTATAGCGAATAACAGTCGATAATTTCTCATTACTCTTAAACGATATTATCTCGTAGATGTAATCTCATATTGCTATGGCGAGTCCAGGTATAAGTAAGTCCTTCCGAACGAATAAAAAGAAAGTAACAACTAAGTTATACGAACGAGATGCAACAAGGAACTGTTAGAAATACCAGTATAAAAAAGATTCAGTGCTCTTCCCTAATCGCTAGAAAATTGTACAGTACAAGGTCCTAAATCGCAATCAGTACTGTGTCGCGATAACTCCCGCTTGCATTCAAACATTCACGCTGTCACAACCGGCGACATTTATGCCACAAGCATATATCCTATGTTCCAGCGCACTGATATATCCTCCAGTCATCCGGCATTGCACTCATCCCATATTATCAAATACGTCACTCTCATCTTTTGTATTAACAATTATTTATTTATAACAGTGGTCTGATATGCTTCCCTCTCTACTGTATACTTAGAAAGAAAAAGATTGTTCACATACGTGTCTATTCGAATCACTTTTGTGTACATCCACGCACAATTAGAAACATCCCTTTTCTCCAACACTCTTGTGCATTATCGATCAAAGGCATACCACGAGAGATGGCAGTAAATACACCATACTGCTGTGTAACAGTAAATAAATTCTATGTAACTAAAAGCTTTAACTTCGATCTGTCGCTTTAAGGTAGAGGTCAATTTCCGTTGCACCCACGACTCCACTGGTACCCGGTGGATCGACGAAAGGTGATACTGGACTTTGTTTTTTTATGGAATATAATACTATTTCTCTTCTCGATCTTGCATACAGAGCAGTCTTTCGACTGTTCAGTTCTTGATTGTAGTTTACTAAGAACAGTAATCCCTCCTCATGCGCGCGAGGACCATTGCCGCCACATTTCTCACTTATTCCTCGCGAGCGACTCTTCTTCAACCAGCGCGCCGGTAATCGAAAGCGCCCAAGCCCTGCGCGTGGATTCAGTCATCCGCTACTAAACATTTAAATCTTCATATCTCAAGAAAACCATTCATTAATAAACGACTAATCCCACACGCAGGCCTTATCGATCCAACCTGCCAACGTGGCGGCAGGGATTAGGCCAAAAGTCCCCTTGTTAACTATTTCACTCACTCTCGCTCACTATTCCATTGATTGTCCATTGATGGAACAGTTCGAGCCAGACCCAGCGAGGAGCGAAATACTTGGGCATTAAATACTATCGCGAGCTAACAAGATTGCACCAGAGGGCTAGCCAAGAGTTAAGGGGAACATTTATTCGCTCTGCCTGTAGGACGTTCTACGTAACGCATCGATAATAGCGGGCCTTCCTCCGAGGCCCATTCTTGTCAGCTCTCAACAGCACCGTGTCTCCTCTGCGCGCGAGCAGCCGGACGCGATCAACGCGCTTACATCCAGGAGGACTTACTGTACACGTCAACAACTGTTACATACAGACGTCGCACTTAGATCCAGCTGGTATTAGCTGGCTTGCCATTTGAATTTGCTACGCATAATCCATTTCTGGCCAATATTCTTAGAATCACACGACGCTAGGACAGGTTGCATCGCCTCGCTCGAACGAGGTTTGGACAAACAGTGCCCTGTGTTCGTATGTTTGATCATCTTCGTCTGGAAAGGAATACATTACAGAAACGATTGAGCATTCAGTTCGGGGACGTTACGCTGCTCCAATTAATACACCGTACCTCCTCGTTATAGATCCATGCCTGATTCCCACCCATACCGTGGCATCGCACTATCTTGACAGGACCTTGGGGGCTAGCTGCATCAAGGCACATATCGTCTGACATAATTTGCTGGCGTTTAGTGTAAGCGAACACCTGGATACAAAGAGGAACTCGTTAAAACCGATAGGAATTCGATATTCGGATCATCTCCGGCGAATGTTTGCTCACCTGATTACCGCCCAATCCGTGGCAATAACTAATCCCAACATTTTCTCCCGTCCTTCTACCCATAGTGTCCAAACAAGTCTGCGTATCAATATTTTGTACATCGCCCAAATAATAATAATCTAGCGGCATCGGAGACTCTGGGTATATATTCTCCAGATACCATCTAAAGCTTTTACACTTGAGCTGTTCTCTCAACTTGATTCTCTCCGACACATCTCCCACAGCTACGTTTCGAGCTCCTATGGGTGAAATAATCGTTTGAGTGTTACTTAATCAGCACCCAGGGTAAGTCTGTATAATGCGATAATGTGCTTGCTTGAATTAATATTCACTGAAGGTAGAGTGTGTCAGAGGTATGTGCTAAAATAAAGGAATCGCCACGTGTGGTGTATTAATGCTTTATGCTTGCCCCTCGGAAATGACTGTGCTACTGTATTTCTAAGATTCTTATGTAGAGAGACTGTAAGGATCGTGTTTCGCCAACGGTTACATATCCACAAGGCACTTGTAAATTCAGTGGGCCAGTTCTTGTTTCGTGTATCAATGTTCTTTTTTTTTGTACTTTTACGCTACAGCCCATTCTCTCTGGGCTACTTGCCTCGAGGATGCATCGAAATGAAAAGGAACACTTTTTTTATCACTTTCCTATACATACAGTGTTAACGGGTATCTGATATATGTGTAGCTGGTACCCGGCCGCATGAAGCTCGTTAGCGTATGCAACTTACAAGCATGCCAATCTCCCGACAGAAATAAAACATGCGAGATAGACACAAGCTAAAGAATACATAAAGGACACGTTAAGAACACAGCGTCATTGCAGTTTGCTCTTTTGTTTCGGCAAATGCTGGTGTTAGTGCTACCTGGATTAATGTTGTAATAGAAGTACTTCCACTGGTCCAACCAGACCTCTGCGAGTCGCGCATTGTTGTGGTTCACTATCCGGCTGGTACCACCAGGGAACGTATACGGTGTTGATTTACGGAATACATGACCGACGTGCGAGCACGTTGCGATTTCCAATGTCCCACCACACATCCATATCTAACCAACTCAGTTCTGTTAGTATGTTAGCGATTACAATAATAGTTCATAACACGTTTACAAGAAGAAGAAAAAAAAATGGAGAAAAAAAAGAAGGAAGAGCTAATACATATTAGATTCAGGATTATTCAGATGGATCTGGCTCTCCTCTCTGGCACCTACAATGCATTATTTCATAAATATATCAACTAAAAGCAAGCAAACTCATTTTGTTAGTCGGCTGGATGGATGAGTGGTTAAGACTATACTCGAACTATATCGAAATGCAAAGGAGTCAATTATATTCCTGTGAATTAATTTTTGCACACCAATTCGCACACCGATAAAAATATTCAGATACTTAATGGAGACACGTTTACGAATGAACACACACATGTTAATACAAAGATCATGGTAGATGCAGACAATCTGGTTAATGTAACGATAGTAAGAACACTCAAAGTTAATCTTACAATTGAGCATCAACGACCTACGTGGTCGCAGGTGCTAATGCCCGGGGTGTTTAGCTCGTCACGCACGTTACAGACAGGAATGAGACTTGCGGAATATTTCCATCACGCTCCCAGTCTACGTTCTAAATACGTTTGTAGTTAGAAACATAACGAACTTACTTATGGAGAGCTAGATACGCTCGTGTTTGCAATGCGAGAGGAGCACTTGCTAGGAGAGAACATGTGAGCTCTAATAAGTGGAACATTAGAAGTAGAATAACAACATAGTCAGTACTCAAACAAAGCAGATTAGGAATAAATAAAAAAGTGTGCTACGGTATACTTTTCTTTTTGTATCAATGATATCACAGCGTCGCTTGTATCAGATACCCGTCAAGTATATATGTGTACTTATAATTTGTGCGAATATGTTTCGTGTTTTTCTACCGCTACACGAGCTGTATCAAATTTCCAATCGATTTTACCTTCTACGTTCTCGCGCCGAGAACCCGTTATCTTGTTAACAAAACTACAATAATTTGCACACTTTTCTCAGGTAAAATTCAAGAGGATTATTACAAAGTTAATTCGCCGTCGAACGAGCAGCGGCATCGATCGAAGTAATACACGCGTTACGGAATGAAATTAAACACGTTATTGTCTAACCTGGGTTCATGGCATAGTAAAAATCTCTCCACTCATCCATCCAGACTTCGGCCACCCTAGCCGCATTGTGTAGTACTATTTTGCTGACGCCACCAGGGAATGTATACGGACTCTTGTCTCGGAACACATGCCCGACATGTGAACATGGACTGATTTCTAACGTCCCGCCGCATTGCCACACCTACAAGGTACTTATGAGTTCACAAATGAAGATGGAAGTGTCCACGGTCAATCGCGGAATCCTGAGCTTTTTCTCTTTGCAAAATCCAGTCTCCCAATTACCACCCATTTAACACTAGAACTTCAACGGGGGCGCTCGGGAACCAGCGTAAATCAAGTTTCTCATCCACGACACCGGCGCTTAAAGTTCCAGTGTTAATTCTAACTAGCAATTCACGTCTACTTTTCGGTAGGAAATATACCAAAAAAACATGGCTTATGAAGAGGATGTTAAAGACAATATACAAGAGGCATGGCGAGCTGAAAAAGCAAATGTAAAACGATGTATATTTCTCAAGTAACAAGCATCCCCTTGGGAATCACCTGCAATTCTGCGGCAACTGTGTTAAATAATGTTAAACGATACTCGTATTCGTCACCTACCCGCTTACGCTACTACGTAACTACACGGAATCATCGGCCAATACTCACCCGGAAACTCATTTCGAGATTTTCACCGCCCCAAATGTCCATACCTTCGTCGTACGCGCCCAGTTCGTAAAAGTACTCCTTGTCAATGGAGAACAGCCCGCCAGCCATGGTAGGTGTTCGTAGGGGAGCCGTTCTGTCCCCCAATCTCCTATCCATCTCCCTCTGCGCTACTCTATACCTTGTAAATCCATAGATAATCGTATTGATATCAAATACATCGAGCGACAGATTAAAGGCGAGGATCTCAGGCTCGTAATCAGCGTTTCTTACCATCTGAAGTTGAGTTTCCAATTGAAACCGCCCCACGTCATATCGCTTGCTGGGATGTAGGCAAACGTGTCGTCGCTGATCACGTCAATGATAGGACAGACAACCGTGGTTCTGTCCTCGGCGATTCTGGATATCAACGGCTCCAACCAGCCTTCGGTGCACTCGCAATGGGCGTCCAAGAATGTTATAACTTGGCCGGTCACGTGCTTCGCCCCAAGCAGCCTGGCTCTTATTAGGCCCGATCTCTTCTCGGTACGGTAGACGTACGTTGGGACCGGCAGCGTCTTCACGTAGTCCTCCAGATCTTGCTTCAAGTGATCTACGGATTAAATAAATGCTTAAGCGAAACGGCAGGCGAGAAGCTGCTACAGATCCATCTAGATCCACTGCTTTATAAAAGAAAGGCTCTTCTCAGCCTGTAGCCGCTCGTTAAAAGTCACCTTGCTCGCTCTTGTCGTCGACCAGAATGATCTCCTTAAGCAAGGACTTGGGCGATCGATTGATAACCGACCAGACGGTCCTCAGCAGCGTGCTCCAGGCCTCGTTGTGGAACACGATGACGATGCTGGTGTCGGGCAGGTACTTGCTGAACTTCTTCGTCTTGCAGCCCTCCAGCCGTATGTCCTTGAGGGAGCGATTCAGGGAGATCATGTCGCTGGCCATCAGATTGAACTGATTTAATTTGAACAGCTCCTGCTGCCTGGCCTCGTCCTCGGGCGATATGTGCACAGCCGCCCCCATCTCGCCCGGCATACCCTTGGTCTCGCGCACGATCTTCGCCGGCCTCCAGAGGTGCAGCTCCGACAGCGCGTACCGCCTCTTGCTCTGCTGGCCGGTCGCCTGCACCTGCTCGTCCTTCAACGCCTTCGGATGGGGCACGCTCTCCTCCGTCAGCAACTGCTGCTGCTTGTTGCTCTCCGTGCAACCCCATCCGGACCCTCCGATGCAATCCGAATAGAGCATCAGCACCATCACGTCCACCAGGAACCATACCAGCGACGTGAGCAGTATCACTTGGCAGGTGTGAATGCGAATCTTGGAGCGGAACATCTTCGGGCGGGGCTTGTCACCTTGTACCCCGAGCTCATCACCCGGATCTGCGCGGCTGGGATCACCAGAGAGGCCTGAAGGGGCTCGCTCGAACCGGGAAATTAGTGGCCACCGAGTCTGGGAGGAGATCAGCCTGCTCTTTCGGTAGAATCACATGACTACGCGCCCGGCGAAGCCCTGTGAAGTATCTGGAACAGAAGAGACCTGGGTACTTAAAATCTCTCGAGTCTAGGAGATCTAACTTCGAGTGGATTAGGTATTCAAGGCTTCCGCAGACTGACTCCCTAATATTTCCTAGGCCCGATTAGATATCAACTCGGTTTTTGCATACAAAGGTTACCCGCACAAATCCCTAAAAATCAATTTCAGGATTTCGCCCTAATCAACCCGTAAGGGGGTGAAAAGGGGTAAACTGTGTTTTCACGGAGTCCTTAAGAGGCTTAGGCAGTCCAAAAATCGTGTTTTATTGCATTTTCCGAAAGTACTATCTTTTCTGAATAAAATGCCCTCCAGCTGGAGGGTTGAAAATCTACAACAGCAATGAATACCACCATACCCTGGAACCTTAACCGAATTTTCATTTTAAACATCCGAAGGTGTGGGTTGCTGTGCGATGCGAGGTCAGTTAAGATTTAGTGCCAGAATCGATCAGGGACAGAGAGAGTTTCTAGAGCAAACGATCGTTCCAGAGCCGTTAGAGAGTTTGATGGAGTCGGAGAGCACTTCGCAAAGGCCTCGGAAGTCACGTCGCGAAAAGAAATCTCTTTCGTATCGAGCAAACCGCCCGTCCACCAAATACTCCCGCGATCCTCAAGCCCTGCTGGTCACCCCCAGCCCCGTGTACTTCAATATTGGATGTCTGATGATATGTTTCTACATAGTGCACATATTTGCCCACCCCCCTTCATTCGCTGACGGATCGCTTTTGTCCGGGCGTATTTGCGTCGGGCCAACTCCGCCGGCCCCGGAAGTCACGCGAACTTCCACTGTTTATTTATTACGCATGTAATACACAAGACAATTTACCATTATCGATTCGCTTCCAGGCCGCCCTCTTACCCCCGCGCCACTTGCCCGACGATCAAGCCCGCGGCCTGCGCATTCTTGCATTCGCCCCGGGCGTTTAAACTTAATGATTGTGTCCCAGCGCGAAGCCGTCGATGCATTTTCATGGCTCGGGCGCGGACGTTGCGCCGGCGGAACAACTACAGCCGTGAAAACTGCTCGGGAAATTCAATCTATCTGGAGAGAAGAACGGGAACCGTTCTATTCCACGCTTCGCGCGTTTCTTCAAATAGGAGAATGAAAGAGGGCCCCGCGGGTCGATCGAGCCTCCCCCCGCCCGTTGGATATAGATAAGGAGATATAAAGAGAAGATGAAGGCCTTAATGGAACCGAACGCGATCGAATCTTCTGTCAGAATTTGATTCTGAACCCCCGTTCTCGGAATCATCTCACCTTCCACGGAGGCGGCTCTCTGTTTCCGAACGCTGTGAAATTCCAGCGGGGAATGAAGAATGAGGAAAGTTGGATAGAGATATTGCTGTACAACTTTCGGAAGAGACTCGGGAAAAGTGGAACGCAGGACTGAAATGAATCAGTTCCAATAAAAGCGGATCGCTTGCCATTTCACATCTGTCGCTCAGGGAGCTCATTCACGTCATCTCTGGACACATTGCCCGCGTAAGTGTACCTTAAAAAAGAACTAATACAATTACACCCGAGCCGATGAATATAAATGGGTATTCTCTAGAAGGACGAGATTATCTATTCTCTTTGGAGACGAACTACAAACAATTACGCGATTATTACCGAGTAAGCATTATCCACACGTGTTTACTAATATTTCAGTAACTTAGAAAAAATTTTAGTCAGGTATATAGTAATAATTAATGGAGATATTGGTTTTTCTCGAAACGGCGTTTTTCTGCGAAAACTGTGTAGTTTTTTTGTGCGTGGTCCCTAAAGAAAGGCAAAAAAATACCCTTCTAGACGAGAACACCCCCTTAAGGGGGTATTCTGGTCTGACGAAGCGTTTTCGTCGCGTTATTTCGGAATTTTTTTACAAAGAACCCATCAATTTTATTATTATTTAGTTTATTGCTACATGTTTATTGATGTTTGAACTATCTTTACAAATTTTGTCAATGGAAAAGAATTAAAATCAAACGCAGTTGACTGTTTTAAAGTAGTGGTGAAAAAAAAAACATGGTGTCACGGTGTCCATGATTGGGCTCGTTCTAGTGATCTATACCAAAAAATGAAAAGAGATTCTATATCTGTATGCCTGTGGCTTTCGTCCCTACCAGAATTATGATAAAATATTTTGTTTTTAAACTTTCACAGACCTTTAAAGTTGAAAAATTGTGCGAAAATCGAAACTTAATTTTCAAACCGCCGCCATTTGCTTAATTTTCAATATTTTTTTATCATTCTGGTAGGGACGAAAGCCACAGGCATACAGATATAGAATCTCTTTTCATTTTTTGTTATAGATCACTAGAACGAGCCCAATCATGGACACCGTGACACCATGTTTTTTTTTCACCATCACTTTAAAACAGTCAACTGCGTTTGATTTTGATTCTTTTCCATTGACAAAATTTGTAAAGATAGTTCAAACATCAATAAACATGTAGCAAAAAACTAAATAGTAATAAAATTGATGGGTTCTTTGTAAAAAAATTCCGAAATAACGCGACGAAAACGCCTCGTCAGACCAGAATACCCCCTTAACTCTCCTCGAAAGATACAGAAAACGAACCGGCTTCCAGCCACCGTGAACCAAAATGGCTGGCGTCAGGAAGAAACGCTCCGCGAAATTAGTCAAGACCATTACCGACTTGGACAGTCGCGTAAGCTGCTTAAAGGCTGCGCAACTTAGGCAGAACTCGCCGAGAGCGAGAAGTTCCGTGTGCGCCGGCGAGCTTGCCTCTTAACAATGATTAAAGCGACAGGCACAATGCGTGCGTCCCGTGGAAATGCGCCGGAAACGTCGCTGAGGGTACAGAAACATCATCTCTGGTCCCGTCGGCTCTAACGAGGCCGCGGCCCTCCCGCCTGGGAAAATGATACCGCACCGATGCCTCCTCCATTGATGCTAATTAATTAGCGGCCGCTGAATAATTCACTTTCATCGCGATAGCGGGCCGCCAGCCTCCGTGTAATGGTACCCTATAATTGCATACCGCGCGGGGGAATAGCGGAAACGCCGCCGGAGAGACACGCCGCGCCGAGGCTTTCCCCCGATTTTAATAAAACGTCTGCGCGCTTCTGGCATCCCAGCAGCATCCGACGTCGAGGGAGTTTCGCGTTCGTGGCTCAAGGGGGAGTGGCATAGGGGCCGAGGGGGATGCTCCAAGTTTGATGAACGGGGGCTCGAGGACTCTGCCGCGGTCCTGGAGCCCGTGTCCAGGAGGCAATAAGCGGGCATCTGCCCCGAGGAACTTCTGACCCGGTTCGAAGCGGAATGTCAAACAAAATATAGCGCGGGGCGGGATCGACTTTCGACTTTGGTGCCGGCCACGATCCCTCGAACATCCGAGACGCCTCGAGGCGCGGCTGGAAACGGAGCAGAGTCTCCTGGGCTCAGGCAGAGGGCCGCGGAGCTTTCCAGGGCGGGAAGTGTGTTTTATCGGGCGCGGTGCTCGTTAGCGGTGGAAGTTTGTACGAATTAAATTATGGGTGCTTAGAAAAGTTGCCGGTTAATCGAAGATTTAGAGCAGTTCGGGGCTACACTCGTGTATTGTTAATTACGAGTCGCGGGCGGTGCGAGGCGGCGGCTCAAAGCTCGCAGATAGCCATGCAAATTAATTACAACACTCCGCGACTCGCTAATGCCGTCCCCGTCCCAGCCGCGCTAAGTTCTCTCGTAATCCTACGTTTTCGTAATCGTTCGCCGGTGGACTGCTGGACGGCGGTATCGCGGATTGCGAAACGGAAGTAGCCGAGTTTCGGGAATCCCCGTTCGGAGAGAGCAATGCAAATTTCTCGGTATCTTGGATTCTGGTAATTTCCACGTCTGGCGATTAAGCTTGCCGATAACTCGCAGGATGGTTAATTAAGATCTCGAAATCCTCGGCGGGGTATGTACTTTCATCGAAACGCTTAGGGAGCCGTTAGCATCCTCCTCGAATGGATCCCGGTCTCTCGTGATCTCGATTCCTCGCAATCAGATGTTGCGCCAGAGCGTTGCGGGGAGCGGGGATTGTTAACTATAAAGTGGAGATCGGAGGCGGGAGAGGCCGAATATCTCGTGGAAGTCATCGTGTTTCGCAAACGAACGCCTACCGCGAGGGAGAGGAGCTGGCTGCGGCTATTTACGGAGGCAAATTAGCGGAATAATAATGAAGCGAAGTGTAATGCACTTGTGCAAACGAGACACGAAGAAAAGAAACCTTGCGTTGCCCAACGGCAGCTGTTTCAGGGAACGGTTCGTTCGCCGGTGGACAAATCAAAGCCGACGGTGGCTTGATAAATTCGGAACGGGATGGGAACTTAGCAGCGTATAATGGAAACTAATAACGAATTGCTAACGGAGGCTCTTTGATCAATGGGAAAGTTAAGTTCCCCCTTACCAGCCGCTTCGACATTCGTACGTAGAATTATTTCGCGCGACAAGCAGCGACCCGCCCGAGTTATTACGTTACTGGCAGCCCCGTGGCCAAATTGCTCGCGAAATCTCGCGCGTTAAACGGCGCGCCGATCCCGTCGGCAAATTCGACATCCAGTGCACTGGCGTCTCGAAGCGCCGGCTTCGTTCAATCCCGATTGCAATTCCGCCGGAATGATCGGGATAAAATGGCCGATGAAATTATTATTCGGTCCCCGCAGCCACTCGACTTCATCCAGCATTTGCCACCAGCAGATTCGCCAAGGGCTGTCGTCGGAGCGGGATTCGTTTTTAATCTCGATCGAAAAACGAGCTGCAAATTAGCCCGTGTACCGCGGGGGGGTGCTCTCATTAATTCGACGGGAGGGCAGCGTTCGTAATAGAGGGAGGATCGATCCCTGACGCCGGGGGATCCCCGCGGAGCCGATATTAATTCAGCCAGAAATTTAGCGGGACCAGAGTGCTCTATCGCGATCGATCGGCGCAGCGGGGAAAAAGCCATTTCGCGTTGGTATCCGTCACACGGAAGTACACACCGGTCCGCGCGTTATATTGTCAAAGGATCCAGGAGAAGCCAAAGCAATAGTTCTCGCATCGCTGCCCACCGCGAATAGAATTTCGCGATATTACATCGCGGTGATATCGGCAGTGATCTCTCCCTGTCGCTGTATCGGGCTCTCTTCAAAAATCATCGTAGAAACCATGGTAATTCAGAGTATCGTCGATCGCGGACCCTCTTCTATTTAAGAAATAACAGCCGACGATTCGTTCGCCGTCGTCATTCTGCATCTTACGACGATACCCCGTTTCGATTGCCGCGTGAGTCAGAGCTGAGAAAGGTAGGGCCTTTGGGTGTCTCAAGGGTGCTGATAAGGCCAACTTTACAGGCGGGAAAGTGTGCTTCGCCAGTCGTGACGATAAGAAAACGCGCGGAGTTAAACGCTCGTATTAAGGAATAAATAGCGATTGTTACGAACGGAAGAAAAGAGAGATTAGTGTGAAATGGAATAGCTTTTGAAGAATATCAAGTGGGCCTAGTTATGCAGAAAGCTACCAACCCTCAATCATATGAAACTGAGAAAATTTAGTTTGACGAGTTTAATTGCTAAAGAAAAGTAGCTTTATATTTTATTTCTTGGTATTGGTTTACAATGTTTTTTAATGGGGTATTTAACAGCGAGTAGTATCATTAATATTATTCTCGACTCTCCGGTCTCTACACGCTGTACTATAAAACCTCCACTGTCGAAAATTCGAAATACATTCGTTTTCTAAAACTCATTCCATCTCCTCCACCGTTTCGAATCTTACATCTGGGTTACTTTTATTTGACGAGTCTCGACTAAATTGTTCGTCGTTTATTCGAAAACAGTTTTTATTTGAAATAATTTTTTGCCCATCTCTGCTTTCTCGGAATCATACGCGGTTCTTATCAGGGACGCCACGTTTAACGAGTCGATCGCAGTTTCTCCCTTTCACTCCTCTGCAGGCGAATTCGAAGAACAATGCTTTCGACGAGGTCCGCAATTATTCGCCCGATCGAAATGCATCTGTAGCCGTTTCAACGTCGGGCGAAGTTGGGGTCCCAGTAGCACGCCGCAGGAATTCGAATTTAATAACGCCATTTCCATTTCTGTATCTCGCGTCACCCAGCGATGATGGATACGACGCGGACGATTTTCGCGGCGCAAGTTTCCAGGACGAATCCCAGCGAGCCGCGGCAGCTTCGCGCGCGTATTTCACCGCGGCGATAACTCTTCCGGGAACACGTACGTACAGCGCGAAACTGTTCACCGGCCCGACGCGTTATGGATTTTACAAAGCGAGTCGCGGAGAGGGCCGTCGCAACTTCGCAGCATCTCGGCCGAAAGCGCGATATATCTCGCCGAGGCGGTAACTCTCCGTCAATTTCCAGGCGGCCGATGTAACTTGAAATTCTCAATGGGCCACGAGCACGGGAACTCGGGCTCTACACGGTATCGGGCGCGTTGGACGGAATCGATAATAATTTCGCTTCGGGAGGGGCCGGCGATGTCGAAGCCGTGGGATCTTTGAAGCCGCCTCCGAGCACTCTTTCGGGAATTCTTAAGCAAATCTCGGGGATCTGCCATTCTTCGCCGGCTAACGGTTCCTCGACGCGCGAGCTTGCCGGAGGAACCGACGTGCCACTTAGTTTTCGCCCGGCGATCGATTTTCTGCGCGACGAGATCGCGTTCAATCTCGGGCCAATATCGCCGGAGATTTCAACGCGCCCTGCTGGTTACAGACGCATGGCCGACGAGGGTGGCGAGGGAGGGCTGGTTCTTTGTGGGCAAACGAACGAAAATGATGGGGCAGAGCTTTTGCATAGAAAGACCCGTTTTCGAGAGAATTCGTTTGGAAGATCGGCGACATTAGAAGACTCGACCACGTGTTTCTTTTTCAAGAATTACTGCTTTCGACCATAATCGAGGTGCTTTATAACTATACATAGCACTATATATAAACTTACTCGCTCTGTATTATGACAGAGCTCCTTTGTTCCATTAACGAAGAAATACCATGGGCGACGATTTAAGTCCCCCCGAGTCTGTATTCATTGTTCGCCGAGGAATGAAATTCCCTAGGTTATAAATCGCGCCTACTCATGGCGTCATTCTGTCCCTTCTCGTCGTGAGATTGCGATTACGTGTGATTTATCGGTGAACAGATAGATACAAGGCTCGGAAAGTGGCAAAATTCGGCTGGTAATACCGTCCGCTTTGAATTCTTTGGTAAATATCGATGACGCAACTAGGAGTAGCCCCTTCAAGTGTACAATTACTTCTTTTATGATTCATGATTAAAAAGATTCCCGTTGTCTTTTTCTGCTGACGAATGTCGACGAGTCTACCTCGAAGATACAATTGCCGCTTCGTATTTGCGTTTCCAGGAGGCTATTGGAATGCAGCGGCTTAAATTACGAGCGCCGAAGGCTCGAATATTCTCCACTATCACCCTAAGCTCCCTCTCTCGACTTCTTATCTCGACATTTCGGAATTCCCAATGCCGATAGCATATGTTGCCCGATTACACATACCGGCGGAGCTCGACAATACCAGCGATACAATGAAGATCGCCCCTGTATCGTACAAATACCGTTATTACGCGCCGCTTTATACGGGTTAGAAAACCGGCGTAAAGCTGTCCGGGTAATGGAGGACGGATCAACAATGGAAACGTACAGGAAGCCCGCGGAATGATCGAAACATTCTTTTTATTTTCATCGCGAACATTCTCCATGAAAAGAGGCGACCATCAGCGCACCTCGGCGCACTTTGTTTCCACTGTAAACCCCATTCATAACTACCGGTATCGCTCTTCCTAATCCCCTCTGTTTTATCTACTTCCTCGTGGCAACAATGCAAACAGGGATCAAACGTTCGAGCGATTTTCAAAACCAAGAATTTATCAACACCGAATCGAGCAGATTCTGTCTCAAGATTAACGAAAGTAATCGCCCGCTGTATCTGACAGATGGCGCATGATTAAGAATCTGCCTCGGCGATGCGACGAAGTTAATGGGAAAGCGTGCGGGGCCGAAGCAAAGTCCCGGAAGTCCCACTCGAACGTCTCCGGTAAAATGACCAGCACCCGATACAAAACGAAATCAAACATCCCCGCCGCTAATGTCCCGTAAACAGGAAATTAAGCCATTATGCAAATTTCGTCCGAGCAGCCATTAAACGCGACGAACGATAAGAATTACCGAAGGATTATCGCACAGCTGGTGCACCTAACTTATCGATCCGTTCGGCCTATCTAGTATCCCCGCATCTCTCTGTGCCGCGACGTTCACGCACGCAGCATTGGAAATCGGGTGTAAGGAGAGGTTCGCGGCGGTTCATTGAAGGCCGCGATCGCGGCGGTTCGAGTGTCGCGAAGGATTCTCGTTACAGCGCGAGCAGCAAGTCTTTAAAGGTTTCCCGTGCGGGCGTCGATAACCCGCCGCGAGCGAACAGTGTCTCACAAAAGGCCACAGGCATGCGTGCGAGCGAAGAAAAAGAGAAACAGACAAAAAGAAGCGAAAGACACGCGCCAGGTCAGTCGTATTGTATGCAGATAATCGGGCGCACGGCCGTGCGTTTTACGACGCGCTACCGATGGCGGAACACCGGTTAGCCGAAAGGCCCTCAAAGAAATTGCTCGTTTTAGATAATGCTTCTACGCATACCGTTCAATTACGACGCCTATTATTCGACATCCAATGAATACCGACTTATAAGGGAACTTGAGCAAACCGGATATTCCGACTTTTTTTAATCTGCAGGTTCGGAGTGTTGGTTTTGTTTAACTAATGAAAGTTTATTTATGCAAAAATTATCTCTTATATTACTCCTCTGGAATGCATGAGAGGACAGGGCTGTAATGTTTATAACAGGATGTTTATAGCGATAGCATGCCAACCGATAGAGTGCTTGATGGGTCTCTCCTCAAGAATTCATTCTGCCGAATCGTTTCATTCTATAAAGACGTTCCTTCCAAGTGTCCTGAATAAAATCAAGATTTAAAACTATAAATGTGTCTTGAGTTTCCATGGCCTAATTCCCAATACAGAGGAGACTTTAAGGGGGGATTGCGCCTCGTTGAGTCGAAAAATGGGTAATTCTTTGTGAATTTTTGGTGCAACAACGGTTCGACAAATTAATTTGAGGCTCGACAGGCTGTTTTATTGTATCTTGAACTATTGTTCTGAATTTTTGTGTGACAATGAAAAGAAAGGCTGCCATTGTAACATTTTTTTATTTTTCTTGATGCATCTACTCTACCACCATCCATAGCCACATTCACAGCGTTAAGAATCTCTTTTCCTTTTTCTGTTTCGGATAACACTAACAATTCTTTTCGTCAACGCCAGGGCCACCCGATTATTTTTCAACGCTCTCTCTGTATCTGCTATGTTTTTTTCACTGTCACACAAAAATTCAGAACAATAGTTAAGGATACAATAAAAAAAGCCTGCCAAACCTCAAGTTAATTTGGCGAACCGTTTTTGTACAAAAAATTCACAAAGAATTACCTATTTTTCGGCCCAACAAGGCACAACCCTTAATACATAGAAGTATGAGATAATTCATATTTCTACTGCCTTTGGTTCAGTGAGGAAAAAAAGTGTTGAAATAGTCCCACTTTTTGAATAGAGAGACGATTAGAATGATATTCGTCACGGGCGATAAGAAATAGTCCACGTTTCAGTCCACGTTGACCAAATGGACGCTAACGCCAATGCCACTTGAGTCGACATGTGAACTGTCCTCGAGGAATTAAGGTACTTCAAAATTCACGTGCCAAGAGTTTTGATTAAAGAAAACGTAGCAGTATCTTTTGCACTATAGATATCCAAAATTATTCTTTTTTTTTTCACGACCCCATCGCCTGTTCACGGTTTATTTAGCTTTCGAAAGCAACTTTGCGTGGTCCACGTCTCATTTCCCTCTCCCCATCGTCCCTCCTTGTCTAACGCGATTGTTAAGAGGCGATAAGGCAGCAGCGCTACACGTTATTACCGTTAACGCGGCAATTTAAAATATCTCCACGTGGAATTAAGCGGGAAACGCGAACGTGACGATAGGAGAGAGAGAAATGGTCGCGACGGATCCCGACGAATTTCGAAAACGCGGCGGATGTAGTGCATAAAATATGAGGCCGCTCGATATTGCGTTTCACCGCTTCGCGCATAATTAACGGGCGAGGCGAAGGAAAGAGCGAAGCTAGTAGGATGCGTGATCAATTAGTAGCCGTTTTTTTTCCACCATTGCCAAGGAACCACTTAATTTGATCACTGTATTATTCCGTGCGCGGCTTGAATCAACTAATTGCCAACTGTTAGTAAATATATCCCCGTTTGCGGATAGAGAGGAGAGGAAGATACAATACTTTTGAAACAAATTATGTAGCCGAGTTGGGTCATCTCTCACGTTCTACTTTCTAATCCATGGCAACGAGATCGTTATCTCCCCGAGTGAATCATCCCGAGCAATCTTATCTTTTATTTAAGTTAGTTCTAACAAAAACACATTCCCGGCAGTAAGAAAAATTCGAGACACTAATATCGCGGATAATATTCTTCGATATTGTTGCAAGCCGTGTCCTTACGCGTGAGCGTGTGCGCAAGGGACCTTTCGGCAAATATTTGTCGAATGGTGGCCAGCCTGCGTGCAACGAAAAACTGGTGGGACACGTTGCGTGGGCTGGGGCATTCAGCCAATCGAAAATTCGAAATCCGTCGATAACCTTTTAGCGGGGTAATTCGATTCCTCGCCGTAAACTGTGCACGGTAACTCGCGCTCATCACTGCGAGTCAACTTACGAGGATATTTAAAACGATCGTATTTAAAATAACGCGGCGCATTTGCTCGCTGAAAACGCGATGCTATTACACCCGTGGCTCACCTACGAGAATCCAATTTATTTATCGACAATGATATCCTCATATTTCTCCGCGCTTCGCGAACACTGGAATCGTACCGCGTTATCGGAGAACGCCCGTGCACTTAATATCTATCCTTCGATCTGTCTATTCAAGCAAGGTAATCTCAGTATTATTGTTGTTTCGATGGGACCTCTTAAAATACCGTTTTCACGAAGAGCAACAATAAGCTTCGTAACTTTCACGTGTTTCCCATAATCGCGTTTTCCAGCGTTGTTCGAAGCATGGATTGAACTCGAATCTTCCACATAATTACCGAGTGCCACGTACAATGATACATTAATCGCGCAGGATACGTTACTTGAAATACCATAAACACTATTAACCTTATAGCAATAGAAACGTTTGTTGTAACCGCTGCATAACGGACGATCGGATCTGAATACACGTGTCCTTGCAGGTCGAATAACGTGCCGTCTTTAACCGGTCAACCCGCTCGTCACCCTGAGAGAACTTCACGGCGAACCTTTCACTTGTTTTATTAATCACCGCCGAGGTATGCGAGTATTTGTTTATTCAACTAATCCAAGAAGCAAAAGACCGGCCTCCCCTCATGAATAATTTACCTGTCCCGACGAACAATTGTCCGCGACCGTTCTTTCTACACATATCGCGACGAATTGCTCTTAATCGGTCTAGGGATACATCGCCCTACAGAAGTTTCGCCACGGCACGTTTGGAAACGACGCTTAAGGTAAGGAGCCAGACGAAGGACCTTGGGAATACGACAGCAGATGAGCAGGTGTGCCGCATTCCTTCAAACGGAACACTGACGTAGCCGGCGGAATGAGATTCCTCGGTTCACGGGGCGAACTAACGAGAACGGGTAGATTCTACCAGTAAGTCGAACAGAATAGTCGGAAGATATCGAATCTATCCACGAGTGTCGAGCAGCACTGGCTGCTCGTGAAGATAAAGAGACGCATCAGGGAGCAAAAATCGCCGTACATACACGTAGCCGCGCAGCACCGTTACGTTGCACACACCACATGGTCTATCGTCGGCCGCGTGTCACCAGCTAAAACGACATTTACCCAATTTCGGTCGGGAGCGCGCTCTTTCGATCGGCCAGCCTCCGTTTCTTGCCAACTGTCCACCTTCCCAGCCACGGCGAAGATTCTACCACGGGTTCGGGCGACTCGCGCTCGGCCCCTAAGATTCGGCACAGAAATCGGTTATAGGTACGCTGGACGCATCACACTGCAGTCGGCCGGTGTGGAATTCGTCCTCGCACACGGCACGTCACTACGGTATATACCGGGACACGCGAGACGTTTCGCGAGCGTTGACGATTCCGCGAAATTGAATGCCGATGATGCGTTCGCGCTGCACGAGAGATCCTGGTACGGTGAACAGAAGGAAAGCAGGGCGCAGATAGCGAATACACGGTGTTCGAGGGATCGGACTTGCGAGAGGCGCCAGGTGCGATCGCTCGAACTTGAATAAGCTGCACATTTACGGGACGACGGGGCACGCTGTCACACACGGACCGCTCCCGTAATAGCGCGCGACTGTTCCCCGGTTAGCGAACAGCTCGATTAACGCGGATCTTATTGATACACACCTCTTATGACCTAGTAACGAGAATGCCTCCAGGTGAACATCCCATGCGTTGCACATACGTGTACATCCGACACTGCGGAGCAAACGAGCAGCGCCGAGGTTAGGGCGACGAAGTGGGGACACCTGTTCGACATCCGTAGCAGCACTTTCCTACGCTCTCTGACGGCAGTGCGTGACGGCCGTTTATCGATACAAGCCACGATCGCCCGATGTACGCACAATCGAGGGGCCTCGTCCACACAGCTCAGATTTACCGAACGCGAAAAGACTATCTGTACTCCATTCACGGTCCACTCGTTCCTTCATTGATTCCGCAACAGTGACTACTGTGCTCCACGCAGACATTTTATGCAACACTTTTGAAATACTTGCCGATATGGTAAGTGAAACGATTCTTCTGTTACAGCAGTGGGTGTGGTAGGTATCTGTAAAATTTAAGGCTTTACTGGTAATGGTATAGTTGATCGTACCAACAGAGACGAGGCGTAGGAACACATGCGAGGTATAGGCACAGACCAGGTATAGATAGACCTATCACCTTATGGATGTTCATGTCGCCACAGACCAGTTATAGGATAGACCTATCACGCAATATAATTTTGTGTCACACGCTCGGAGGGCCCGCGAGCCCCCTTACCATTTTCGTGTCACGTGCAACGTTACCGGTGAAGTCCCGACACAGACTGTAACGCTACGCGTGGAAGGAATTAGAATTCAAGAAGTAGAAATTTAGGTCATTCGAAACCCGCGATTTACAAATGATTCTGTTAGAGTAATAATTTAAAGATCGTTTTATAAACGTATTCCGTGCAACGACCGAGAAAGAAGGATCACAACAAAACAAGAGCACATTCGCCTTTTAACCTTGCTGTCCTATTCGGGTTTATTAAACGCAAAATAAATTTATTTAACATAAAAATTTATATAAACAACAACATTATTTGTGGAAGACATGCTTTCACGATGTAACGTGGAATACCACGCCAAGGAATTGTACCTTGGTATATTCAATAACGTGCTGGAGCAGAGAGGACTTTAAAACGTCAAAAACCCATCAGTTCCAGTATCTCGCCGAAATATTCCAATTTGCAGTTATTCTTTTATCCTAACACTGTACTCGTGTTCTGGGGTCTGGTACGAACAATCAAACAACATTCCAAGTTACATTGTGCCATAGTATTGCAAGTTAAAGAAATTCTTAAACTTAATTAGAATATTTAACAATCGCAGCTATCAGCTCGGTTTTCACCGATTACCAGGTCTCACCACGAGGAGGTTGCTGCGTTTCGAGACCCGTAGAGAGATAGATGGAATCAAAGTTCCATCGATCTCCCTGTACATGAAACCTTACTAAACCAAAAAGATGGATGGAAACAAAGTTCCATCGGTCTCTTCGGTTTAGACGTAGAAGCTAGGGAACTGCCAAGCAATCACGCGAGTAAAAGAAATTCAGGAAAAAAGGAAAGACTACCGGTGAGCATGAAAGGAGTATTGGATGGCGCAGTTCCTACCACCCTGCTGTCCGAGTCGAAAGGGAAAAGCGCTCGGCGCCTCCCAGACGATTCCTGTTTCACCGATGCGACTCGCCAGGAGCAACACCTAGTGTGACCTGACTTGAGCCGTCCAACACGGAGACTGGGCACCGATGCGACTCGCCAGGAGCAACACTAGGGCTGACCTGACTTGAGCCGTCCAACACGGAGATTGGGTAACCGAACCGGATGACTTACGCAGGCAGTGTACCCAAAGGTACACCCCCTACGCCCGAAACTTTTCCCTTTCGACAAGAACATCAGAGGATGAAACCGATCCACCCATACCGATTCCAGGCTCAGTCGCTTGCTTCCACAAACGGAACCAGCGGCGACCTCCTCATCTCCGATGAGGAGCCAACAAAAGAGCAACAAAGCTAATGATTTAGTGACTACTTCGCAATTTTACACGGGGCCTTAAATACTTCATGTTATAATACACTTTTCACTATCACTTTTCGCTGCCACTTTTCACTGTCACTTTTCACTGTCACTTTTCACTATTTTGTTTTAAATATATTATTTTACTGTCTCCCTTCCCCGCGGAAGGGTGAACCTCAAACTCAAATCCTGAAACAATCAAATTGTTATATTAGTAATGGTGTAATAGCCTTGGGAGGAACCTAAGAACATACATAAAATCGAATAAGAAGGGTGAACCTCAAATTCAAATCCTGAAACAATCAAATATGTTATATTAGTAATGTATAATAGCCTTGGGAGGAACCTAAGAACATACATAAAATCGAATAAGAAGGGTGAACCTCAAACTCAAATCCTGAAACAATCAAATTCAACAAATCAAACCTGAAACAGAATAAAAATCTGATTAGTTGCCGAGACCGAACCAAGCTCACTGAATGTAAGTTTGGCTCGATCTGGGCCCTTAACCTAGGTCGTAGGCTTCAGCATGATTCCGTTTCGCAAGTCGCAATGCTTGGGAAACGTTACCAAGTATCCGAGCACACCGTCATGGAGGTACCTACGAAAGTGACCCATTTCTACTAATTATTTGTAGTTGTATGATCGACCAATGCTTTGTGCATTTTGAAAAATTTGGAAAAAGTCTTATAACTAAAGAAATTCTTATAACTAATTAGAATATTTAACAATCACAGCTATCAGCTCGGTTCTCACCGACTACCAGGTCTCACCACGAGGAGGTTGCTGCGTTTCGAGACCCGTAGAGAGATAGATGGAATCAAAGTTCCATCGATCTCCCTGTACATGAAACTCTACTAAACCAAAGAGATGATGGAAACAAAGTTCCATCGGTCTCTTCGGTTTAGACGTAGAAGCTAGGGAACTGCCAAGCAATCACGCGAGTAAAAGAAATTCAGGAAAAAAGGAAAGACTACCGGTGAGCATGAAAGGAGTATTGGATGGCGCAGTTCCTACCACCCTGCTGTCCGAGTCGAAAGGGAAAAGCGCTCGGCGTCTCCCAGACGACTCCTGTTGCTCCGATGCGACTCGTCAGGAGCAAACACTTGACCTGACTCAAGCCGTCTAACGCGGAGATTGGGTAATCGAACCGGGTGACTTACGCAGGCAGTGTACCAAAAGGTACACCCCCTACGCCCGAAACTTTTCCCTTTCGACAAGAACACCAAGGGATGAAACCGATCCACCTATACCGATTCCAGGCTCAGTCGCTTGCTTCCGCAAACGGAACCAGCGGCGACCTCCTCATCCGAGATGAGGAGCCAACAAAAGAGCAACAAAGCTAATGATTTAGTGACTACTTCGCAATTTTACACGGGGCCTTAAATACTTCATGTTATAATACACTTTTCACTATCACTTTTCGCTGCCACTTTTCACTGTCACTTTTCACTGTCACTTTTCACTATTTTGTTTTAAATATATTATTTTACTGTCTCCCTTTTCCGCGGTAGGGTAAACCTCAAACTCAAATGCTGAAATAATCAAATATGTTATATTAGTAATGGTGTAATAACATTGGGAGGAATCTGAGAACATACATAAAATCAAATAAATGATGCAAAAACATCGAAGCAATACATAAAATAGAATAAATGGCGCATAATCATCGAAGAAATACATAAAATCAAATAAATGACGCATAATCATCAAAGAAATACATCAAATCAAATAAATGGCGCATAATCATCGAAGAAATACATAAAATCGAATAAATGATGCAAAAACATCGAAGCAATACATAAAATAGAATAAATAGCGCATAATCATCGAAGAAATCAGTTGGAAAGGACCAAAACTGAATGTTGACCTGCACAGAACAACAAAACTCGCATTAGTTTTCAACGAACCCCAAAAGTCGGTACCAATTGAATCAGCTACCTCGGAGCAGGCGGCTGAGCGAGTGGGGGGAAGGACCAGCCTTGAGAGCCTGTCCAGGTGTCCAGCAAGTCCAGTTGGAGTAGCCAGCGTTGTGTCCCCAGAGATCCAAGAGGCGCAGGAGGCTCGAGGGGTCCAGGGGGTCCGGGTAGTCCAGGTGGTCCGGAAGCTCCCGCGTGCCCGGAGGTCCTGCCGTCCCGGGCGGCCGACGACGACTGATAGTCTAGGGGTGCGTATTAGACTCCCCACTTTGAGGAACAACAGCCGCGATCACAACAAGGTCGACGGTTGACTTCAATTGCGAAAACCAGTTAATTATTCGACAGAAATTGATATTTCCGCTAAAATATTCATTCCAGTGGCTATTACTATGAACAATCATGTTAACAACATTTACCCTAACCGCCCACTATAAATAATTATTAACTACGATCGATATAACTCGAGAAATCACGCAATTAATAACATTTGGCCTGGACTTCGAATTCGACAGAAATTGATATTTCCACTAAAATATTAATTCCAATAGTTATTACTATGAAAAATCATGTTAACAACAATTACCCTAACCGCCTAGTATAAATAATTATTAACTATGATCGATACAACTCGAGAAGATATAGACTCTATCCTATACCTGGTCTGTGGTATAGGATAGATCTAACACCATTGCATTTTTCTGTCACCGGTGTGACATTTTAATGTCGCATGCAACGACTAATTTCAAGAAACATGTTGCATAAATCCATTCACATTCCATCATAGATTGTCGTAGAAACATGACTTTTTTACACTACATATGCTTAATTTAAATAAAGGAAAAAGTATAAATTAATCGATTACTAATTCGATAATTCTTAAGAAATAAATTATTAGAGTAATAAATGTCAAATAGTTCTCCAACTGTTTCTTCTTCGTTATGGCTAAACAGGACGTGCATATTTTTCATTACAATCCTACTAGCAGTTAGAATCGAAACTGAACATGGTGAAAATTTCTATTATCTGCTCTTTCGGAGAGAAATTAATATTATAGTTGTTTCTAAGGAAAGGGTAGGAAAATAACTAAATACACATGTTTCGTTATTGTACGAAAATAATCAACATTTATGTGCAATCTACAAGCATTTTGGACATGTACGGACCGTCGAGTTCGTAGCCCATTTTTCTGTAGTAGTTCCGTGTCCCGACACCTGGAAATAATATTGTAAAGATTCTCAGAAATGTATCATACTAAAAGAATTTATTTTCCATCTTACCTGATATAACAGAAATCTTTTGAGATCCATGCTCCTCCTTCGCTATCCTCTCAGCTTCTTCCATCAGCAACATTCCAAAGCCTTGATGCTGAAACTTTGTAGGATCTCGCGCATTCACAGGGACTACACTACCATACACGTGAAGCTCGCGCACTATCGAACATTTATCATTCAATTCTGGCCTGCAAAGTACAAAATCGATTAATATAATTGCGCTTTCTCGATCATGTCTCAGCAATCAATATTGTACCTGAAGGTCTCACTAGAACACTTCCTCAATCGGAGTAAACCAACCAGGATATCCTGGGTAGGATCTTCGTACGACAAAAACGTTTCCCATCCACCGTTGGCAACGTAATCACGACGTACGAGTTCCACTTCATAGGGTTGTACTTTGTGGTGTATCTCCTGAATGCCTACTTCTCGAGTTCGTACGTCGCGACAATCAGTTCCCAAATCCCTCATTCTTGCCAATGCCAGTTCGCGCAAATTTCCGTGCTCCACGCCCGAACTGTATTTTAAGAACGATTAAAGACACAATAAAATGTTAACAGAAGAAAAGCGAGTATTCGCTCTAGTTATAGTTACCTGACCAGAGGCATAGGTATATCTCGTTGCACGCGATACACACGTGTCCATGGAGGTATCAGAGCCAAAATGCGAGCTATAAGATCCACTAAAACGCTCGGTGGATAGCTTTTATACCTCCCCGTCTTCCATAATTCGTACAAACCTGTGCCACGTATAACTAACGTTGGATAAATTTTCAGACCGTCCGCTCTGAAGGCAGGGTTTTCAAAAAACTCCTACGGACGCGTCAGTCTTCGATTAAAATTAAAAGAAGCAGGAAAACCAGATAGCCAAATAGAATTGTGACTTACAATGAACTGATTCACATCCCTCTCGATGTCCACGTTTGGTAAATCCGGCATCATATGCGCTATTACTTTAAAACCAGCATCCTTCGATAACTGAAAACTCTCGCACACTGCGCGCACAGTGTGCCCCCTATTAGTGTCTCGTGCTATGTCTTCGTAAACAGATTGCACACCGATCTCCAAGCGAGTACACCTGAAACGATTCTTCTTTTCAAACGACGAACGACCGATACGAAACATTTCTTTTCGCAAAATATCCTGAAGTCCACGTACCCGTAACGCAACATATCCGAAAGATGCTTCTTAAGGCAATAATCTGGTCTCGTTTCTATGGTGATCCCAATGCATTTCGTCCGACTTCGTTCAGAATATTTCACCGCTTCGTCAACATTGCTGCTGACATGCCCAGACAATGCGTCGTGTAGATTTCGAATGAAATAATCTCTGTAATCCTCTGGCAATGACATGAAAGTACCTCCCATCACGATAAATTCAATTTTATCTACGCTGTGTCCCAATTGTTTCAGCTATAAATGTTTTAACATCGCTATTAAGTCTGATTTCAGCGATACGCGGAAAAGAAATAGATCTTTGACCTTACTTGCTCCACGCGGTGCCTCGTCTGCAGAAATGGATTATATCTCGCACGAATGGCCCTCATAGACGTAGGCTCGTAGCCAGTGTAAGATTGCGTCGAGTACTCAAAGTCCGAGTCTGGCCCGCCGGGGCAATAAACGCAAATGTTTCCAGTCATGTTAATGTGAGGGCATCTGTGAGGTTTGCACATTACAGCCACGACAGCTATCTGTAAGCACCAAATTATCCGCAGCATGTATTCTACGGTTTTCCTACTTATCGTCTTGCATCTAAATATGCGTGTATTAAGGTACTAACTCCACTGGCGGTTCTGATAGGCTTCGCCTTCAACTTTGGTACCAATATCCTTCGCGCGTCGGCTGGCACAGCTGCAATGATATCAACTAGTCTGGGCGATGCTTCCAGGCCGTACTTAGAAGAAATTCGAGTTTTCAACTTGTTTAAATCTACGTCTCTGTTTTCGTGGTGCGCTTTCAGGAGTTCCTGTATAACTTCGCCAATTGTCATAACCATACGTTCCTCCTTGCTTTCTTCGAACACTACGAATAAATGAGACACGAGTGTCGGAGGAAATTATTTTTAAGTAAATGATACGTAGAAGTGTATTTTCAATGAAATGTTAGAGTAATTTAAATACCTCTTCTATCCTTCGCCATGGTGAGAGTTTAAAGATAACCCCTCGCAAATCTATTATTAGTCAAATATACTTTCAACTGCTAAGTAGATGGTTTAGTATGTAGAGTACATTTTATTACAGGCACCGTAGTTCAAAATGCAACCATTTTTAACAACAATATCGTACATTCACTGTTTTGAAAAGTGTTTCGAATATTAAAATCTTAGGTTATGAAAGGAGAAACAGCACTCCACTTTATGTAGGGGAACCCGCAGAGGTTACCGACGCTCCACCAGAGGGCCACCAGGCTCCGAGACTCTCTCGCGGGTGATAGCCCCCTCCTGTTAGTATATATGAGACCAGGGCTGTTCCTGGGTTTTGGCCGCACAGGTGCAAAAACAATTATTGCCGCCCATATTAACTTAATATTCTTTAATTAAGAATTTGATATGCAGTGTTTGCTTTTATATCCATATGTACATAGTTTTAAACAATTATCGCGCAAAAGAGTTTCGATTATTATTCTTATTAGTTAAAATTTGACATATAATACACGGCCCGCGGTCGCCCCTAGGTTTGGCCCTCCAAGTGCGGGGGCACCTTCTGCACCCCCGCCAGGAACGGGCCTGTATATGAGTTTCGTCCAGTTCCTGATACCCAGCTGTACCCAGCGTGCTCCTGTGTTGAGTTTCCTGATGGGCGAAGAAAATACACTAGGAGGAGGCACGAAGAAAATGGGAGTCCAGTAACAGAACTGCGGAGGGGTGCTTTGGGACTCAGTTCTGTTACTAGACTCCCTCTCCATTTTCTTCGTGCCGTCCAGTTTTAATTTTTTAAACGTCCTGTCGACTTAAAATCCCAATCATCTCCCGATTCCCTGATTTCTGATAAATATGTAATCAGCAATACTACATAAACGACCAGCAATACAGAAAAGTTTCGTCACAGTATATCCTGTGACGCGTCATAGTAAATCGATAACTATTACGTGTCGTCATCCTCGTCGAGATAACGTCGCAACGGTTCTGATCTGGGAGCAATGTCGCAGACACCCCCAAGGTCACGCTCGAGACTGATAACGACACCGCGACGAGACGATAAAATGAAATCATCAAGAGAGACGTTAAAGTGAATCCCCGTTTATTACCCATTATGTTTCGAGCACGTATTACAAATGCGCTGAGTAACTGAAGAATGATATACAATTGATCAGGAGAGGGGGGCGCACAAATGAAGCGTACGCTGAAACTGTATCACGCAAAAAGTTGTCACACAGTGAACAAGGCACTGGGGTGGGGACGTTTAATAAAACAATAATGAAAGCTGGCATGGGAGGGAGGTGAGACAAGGTGGTAGGCGGAATGGCTGGTTCACGGCGACACCCAGATCGGTCTGCGTTTAAATTATGGCTATGAGTCTCAAAGAACCGTCTGAATCGTGCGGAATGCCGTGACGCGTATATCGCGCGGTACGGCTGGCTATGTAATGTATAAACTGTGAATGAACCATTTCGCGTGACGATGCGACGGGCGAGAAGTAGCGGCACGGTCGTGACCTAGCCTCAAAAAGCTGGTTGGCGGGCGTGAACCGCATTTCGGGTTGAGAAACGTGACCTCACCGCACTGTACCGTTGTGTTGTGACCTGGGCACTAAACACAACCAATAACGCAATCGCAGAGGATATAACGAGCGTTCTTTGTCGTTTGATAAGGAAGCAAGTGGCCGCAAAGTGACATTCACGGCATTCACCCCGTGGAACCATGTGGAACACACCCTCACAAACATTCACGAACATGCGCATCGACGCCATGTTGCTTTTCTCCCTCCCTGGGGCGACATGGTGCGGGGGGGTATAAGACGCCATCTGGCGTGGTTTGAACGAAATGGATCGTTCCATCGAGCCGATAAAGTGGAACGAGGGCTTGAAATAAAATAGAAGTGACTTTGTTTTATTATAAAAAATGGTTTTTGAGAAGATTCTGTTGATTTTGGGAAGTTGAGGGTCATGAAATTTGAGAGGTTGAGGAGCGCAATGTATCGAGTAACTGCTATTGCATATACAACAGGGTTTTGATCGATTTAGAATCTAGAGCGTGATAAATATGTATTCGATTTTCTGCCTGTCATCCTGTTTATCACTAATTTTTTGCACTTTTGCGTCATTGGTTGTTACAGTTTACAGCAATGGGTTTCCGCGTGTTTTTCATCGCGTATTTATATTTCTTCATGTACAAACCGGTTTTAAGAGCATTAAAGAGTATTAAAATGTTCCAGTCAAAGAATAAACAATGTACACATATTGTAACAAACGGTAAACGGAGTTGTTTGTATGTAAACCAGATAATTATGCATTTCAAACATGCGGAAAACCAAGGAGTCGAGATACCTTTCTCATGAATATACGCGTACATATTGGAAATCTATTGCGTGCTTACGTATACCCAACAAAAGATAACAAAACTGTCAACGCCTTGTGGCGCGTGAATGCAACCGGCGGAGCTGTCAGTCGCGCGTCACTATTCAAATAAAAGGTAGATACACCGAGAACCGAGACCTCCAGCGAAGAATTAAAATGAGCCACTGGTAGCGATAGCACCGATACAATCATTCGAACCACCGAAATACGCAATTAGCAAACAGTATCATCAAAAAGTAAACCTAATTGTGTAACGTAATTGTCCTTCGCATTGCCACGACGTACGGAGCAAAGTGACTACCAAAACTGTTCGTAATAAAAGATTAACTGGTTACAAAGAAAGAAATGCACCTGATAGATATGTATTTACTTGCAAAGCCGTCGTTCCCATCACTACCTGGCGGCCATCTTACAGCTTATCCCCGCGACCCGCCAAATATCTCCACCACGCATAAAAGGTCGCAACTCGCAAGTCCCAGCGACTGTGGCGATTGCGCGAATCCCGTTTACAGTGTCCGTGCCGACGAAGGTGTGCGCGGAAGATCGCGGAAGCGGTGTCAGTCGCCTACGAGTGGCCGGGAAAAGCAGCATCACGCGAAGCGGGATATTGCGCTGTCGATGACTCAAGTCGAATTGGTTTCCCATCGGTGAGGTGTCAAGCGATCGCGCACTGGTGCACAGCAGTCTCTACAACCGTTATCGTAAGTACTTGATTTTCGTAAAGAGCTACCCGGTATCGCTCACAATCCTTTCCGTTCCACTCTTCTTCCACTAACACGTTATATATCGCACTACATATTATCTAAATACAAAACACACTCAACATTCATTCACTTTTTTTGTACTAAAAAATCATCAGTCGAACAGAACGCGATAATGAACTAAGCGTTACAAGAGGGGGGGGGGGGGGGGGGCGTAGTCAGTTCGAGATCGTGATCGAGATCGATTAACCGTACCCGACGATGGGTTCGGTTCAGGTTCGTTCGATGGACTTTGTATCGATCATTCATAGATAGTCCATCGTGTTTTCGAGTTAGCCGTTTATCGACCGAATCAGTCTCTCTCCTGGGTTACGCCGACGGCCGCTCCACGGCAAGCTTCCGACCGATGGAAAACGCCCGAGCGAAACGAGGACTACCCTGAAATGTGCCGCGAGTGTCTTCCGGTTGTACAAACACCACAATGCATCACAAACACTGTCAAACTCACATGGCGTGCTGATTCGTCGCCCGGCACAGCCTTGACGCTAATGACGCCTAAATAAGAGGTTACATCATTATATTCTCATTGGTCCGTAAGAAATTACGCGACCGCCGCATAAGTATTCATTCTTTGTGAAATTACGTGGATACCAGACGTGTGCGCGTCCATGCTCGCTCATCCAACGATCGTTAGTCCAGACACACCGGCGTCTCCACATAAAAACACGTCCAGATCATTCGCGGCACAAGGTCAGTCAATTAATCCGCCTCCAGAAGCCTTCATGGCACGACTAAACGATCCAGCTGATCCAGACAGCAATTGCGTGCCTCCTTCTGTCGCCCAGCGACCAGGGTTAACCTGTTAATGGTGGTTGCTTCTATATAATCCAGAAGCGCCTCGATATATTTAAAAACGATTAAAGTAGGGAATTAGCCCATTTTACACGCGTCCTGCTCCACGTTCCGTTGTACCGTTGTTTTTGCATGTTTCGCGACGAGTCAACACGTTTTCCATGGTTAACCGGTTAATATCGGGCGCTATGCGAGGCGATCAGGGCCCGTGCGCTTTATTGGCCGATTCGCCGATTTGAATGAATTAGTTCCGCAGCAAATGTAATTCGTCGCTGGGTGTGTATTAAATTAGCCGCTATTACGAGCTTTATCGGTGCGATACGGTGACCTCTTTCAGCGACCATTAAACGATATAATGACAGAAACGTTTATACAATTTGCAGTGGAACCGCCGTTGATGCACTCCGTGGATAACGATGCAAAGATAGTGTACGACAAACGCGCGCGTTCAATGTCGCCGTTCCACTTTGTATGTCTATTGGGAAATCATTAAAAAGTATCCGTTTTTCTAACGTTAAGAGTCCGGTTGTGCATAGAGGATGCGTGACGACTGACAAGTAGAGCTGTTACTTTTTTTTTTTTACCCGTCGGGTACCCGGCTACACGGAACAACTTCAAGTCATTGAATGTGGTATTGTTCGATCATTTTTTGGCTAACATCAAACAATACCATAGACAATAAAACATGCAATTGCTTGAAGTTGTTTCGGGTAGCCGGCTACCCGACGGATCAAAAAGTAACAACTTTAGACAAGCAACGCTTTTTTATTAGAGCTCTGCGGCCTCGGAGTGGTCGATGTAACGGTCACGTTGAATAATAAAAATAATCGAACGGCATGGATTATCGCATCGGTTCCCCTGGCAAGGCTTTATCGAGAATTATCGCTGCCGATAGGCATTTTACGGCCCCTTTTTTTTAGGTTTACGAGTGCTGACAATTTACGCGCTTTCGCGACGTCAATCTTAAGCGTGATTTTACAAAATAAACATTACCGGCTTATGCAAGCAGATAGGAATACAGAATTCTTACTGTTTTTCTGCGAACGGTATTGCACAATTTTCAAGCATCGCTTGCTCGATAAAAGAATGTAGCAAAAATAATTCATTGTTTATTCCTTTTTAATATAAAGTTGAAAAATGTATTGTTATACATTTTTTACGTTCTTCATTCTACCTTTCTCTCCCTCTCCTTCTATTCTTTCTTGTCTGATTCCTGCACTGTCTAGGTGGATTGTAATGCAGTTCTTATTTTTCTTGGCACTCGCTACCTTTTAGATAAATGACCAAGAGTAAAAAGCACGACAAAATGCACTCCCGGGGAAAAATATTAAGCGTGATTCATCGAATCATTGAACTGATTGGAAGAGGGATATATCTGTTCATTGCATTTTTAAAGGGCCCTGCCGAGTCTCAACCACCCATAAAGGATTTGACTCTCTTACATAGCGCAGCTACCTTAGCTTTTAAAGTTCGAAATAAGCAGGTGAGTCGAGCCTTTCCTACATAACAACAATTCGGATCTCTACGACGAGAAGGAAGAATATCCGCAACGTATGTGTCTACATCTAACGGATCATTATATTCGCAGTTGACTTCAGAAAATGTAGTACAATCGTATATCGATAGGATAAAAGAAATTCAGCCAGTATTAAACTGTGTAGTGGAGGACCGGTTTGAGGATGCCCTCAAAGAGGCAAGGAAGTGCGACGAACTACTGAAGTCTCCAGACGCACCGTCTCCTGAACAATTAGCCAAAGAGAAGCCCTTCTTTGGAATACCCTTCACAACAAAGGCGAGTCTTGCGTAACGATATGCCGAATGCTTAACGCCTAAAACCTATTATCGATTACAGGACTGCATCGGCATCGCCACCATGAAGCAAACAGCTGGTCTACTTATTCGCAAGGACACTGTTTCCGAGAAAGACGCGGAAGTGGTACGATTGATGAGGGCTGCTGGGGGCATCCCTCTGGCAACGACAAACGTTTCAGAATTGGCGATGTGGTGGGAGACTTCTAACTGCCTGTACGGCACTACGAAAAATCCCTACAACACTAGGCACATCGTCGGAGGATCTTCTGGTGGTGAAGGGTGCATACAGGCGGCAGCCGGTGCACCGTTCGGAATAGGATCGGACATTGGCGGCTCCATTCGTATGCCCTGCTTCTTCAACGGTATCTTCGGGCACAAACCCTCCACAGGTACAGTCTCGAACGAGGGTCAGTATCCGAGTGCTCAGAGTAAAGACCAAGACCGGTTGCTAGCGATCGGTCCGATGTGCAGATACGCACAAGACCTGCTGCCTATTTTCAAAGTCCTCGCGAATGAAAATGCAGGCGTATTGCGCTTGGACGATAAAGTAGACATTTCGAAGATAAAGGTATGGATTATGCGTTTAAGCTGCGGCCGGCGATTGTGCGCGATGTGTGACGAATGATTATTTTAATCTAGTTCTATTACATGGAAGACGACGGCGGTCAGTTCTTAACGTCCCCGGTAGATCCGGAAATAAGGGCCTCTATGAGGAAGGTGGTCCATTACCTTGACAAAGCGTACAAGATCAAGGCGAACAAGCTCGGCATTAGGAAACTGAAGAAGAGCATCGACCTTTGGATGGCGAACATGCGTTGCAAGGACAAGAAGGATTTCACGTACGAATTGTCCAACAGGCAAGGACACATAAACCTTTGGTTGGAGTTCTTGAAATGGACCGTGTTCATGAGCAATCACACCCTGATAGCCCTTCTCACTGCCACGTTCGATAGATACTCGGTGAAATACGGAAGCGAGAAGCACGTCAGACTGATCCAAGAGAGCAGGGATCTTTACCAGGAATTTCAGGTAGGGTTCGCCAACTTCTTATCCAGATATTCACACTGTACGAACTCTCTTTTATATGTATAAAAACAAGAAAGCTACTATCACGATATCTGAAACTGACAAGTACTCGTAATGTAACTCATCAGGGTTGGAATTGGCTCCTTTCTTCAAGCTACCGATTAATTCTTGCAATCGAATTGCGGAACTATACTCTTTGTTAAATGGATGCGATTTCTTTCTCGGCCCGGTCAGGCCACTAGTCTATCTATCACGGTACAACGTGTTTTCCTAGTAACAGAAACATACTTTTTTGCCCTGCATGCAGAATGAGACTTTTTCCATTCATCAGTAGAAACATATATTGCTCTTGTGGATCTGCGATAGTTATTTTAACATTGTGAGACGAGTGATTTGAATTTTTCTATAAGCATGTTCCCAGAAGCATCCAGATGTTCTTCCTCTCTTCTTCCCACGTATCCTTACAGTGTTCTAACTAGTATCTGCACTTTAGGAAATCTTGGGCCAAGACGGTGTGTTCTTGTATCCCACGCACCCGACGGCCGCGCCATTGCATCACGAGCCACTGATTAAGCCATTCAATTTCTCATATACCGCGATTATCAATGTTTTGGGCTTGCCTTCCACTGCTTGCCCCTTAGGCATAAACAAGCAAGGGCTTCCTATTGGTATACAGGTACGATTCTTGTGCCTCTTAACTGACAATTCGATGCTTTAAGTGTATCATTCTTAATTCCACCCATTTGCAACAGGTCGTTGGCGGCTTACATCAAGATCGTTTAACGATAGCAGTCGCCGAGGAGTTGGAGCGCGGCTTCGGAGGCTGGGTCCCTCCTGCTATCGTAGCTTGACTTGACAATAATCCCGCGCACGGTACGACGCGTAAAGTCTCTTTCTACTGTACCCTGCCACCGTTATTTTTTCGATAAACAGTTTACACATGAATACTACGCGCAACAGAAAAATCACAAGGTGAAGTACAAACTCGTGTTGAGAATGTTAGATGTTCCGAGTGTGTTTCGTGTTCTGTCGATTGAATAACCGACTATAAATTGCGCCTCGCTGAGCATAAAATCATACGGTTCATACGAATATGCATAGCCTTCGTGTATCCTCGTTATTTATAAACCGATGTCAAGGGGTTCTGTTTGTAATGAAAATCAGTGTCCACAGAAGTAATAACATTTGTACATAAGCAAACTGTTGCATTACACTTCACTACCGTTTTTATATACCTCATCGTAGATCTTTGTGTAGGGTTTTCTATTTTCATACGAATCGAGAGAAAAAGGGGGAGTGTATGTGCGTCGGTATGAGGGCGAGATAGAGAGAGAGAGAGAGAGAGAGAGAGAGCGAGAGAAAAAAAGGAATTATATGGTAGCTAGGTGCTTTCGGTAATGTGATGAAGTATTAAAGATTCTACGTTTATAATGTGTATTGATGTTAAAACCGTATACATATATATATATATATTTTATGTACCAAAACAATAAATTTTTATTCCATTATTCTACCATAACTTCTTTTTTCTTAACGTCTCATCTGCTTGTGTGATTGCTAGCGATATCAACTTGCGATATTTTAATGGCGACTGAGTGTCTAATTTGAAATATTGTTCGCTTAACGTACTAATGCGCGTTACGTTGCTCGTCATTTTACAGATGCTATATACCACTGTTTTAGTAATTTATATTTTTACGACACTAGTTATGCATTACGATTTATGGCTAAGACTTTTTCTATTTTCAACGTATACGACCAAAGGGAAATGTTTTAAATAATAAGATATATTTGAGGGTGGCTTTAAAAATATATTGTATTTAAAATATCTAAAATTGTAAGTACGCAATGTTTATAGTACGACACTTTCGTATATGTAATACCTGATAAGAGATCCTTAATTTCATGATGCACTTCGTATTAATAAATAATTTAATACATATTTACAGAACTAATACGAATTGTTCTTGTCGTGTAAACCCTTCTCAAAAAAGGACGAATAATATGAATAATGTATAGCATAACTGGAGGTAAGTATACTATCTTTAAGCTCCTTTTCATATTATAAATACTCGTTGCAAGTTACAGAACTATTTGTAGATTATATATAATAAAAAAAAGGAGGAACCTCAAAAATATTCAAGCTATATCCGCTTTAGTTTTGCTACGAATTGTAGCAATATATATATGCATAGATATTTTTAAATAGACGAAAATTATTTCAATATCATTAACCATAATTCTTTCATGTATATGTTATTATCGTCGATATTTATATCATTTCGCTAACGTGTCACGATACAGATAGGCAGTGAATTTGTTCTAAAAATGAATTTATGCATTCCCTATCATAAGCGTTCCTAAATAGTAATACCTCTATATAATTAATTCCTGTTGAGACCAATGATTCGAGTGTACCCTCCGTGTATGAGAAACAGATAAAAGCCTCACTGACGTCTAAATACGGTTACCATATCACAAGGTATTCTTTAAAATCTATAAGTTACCTAGTCACTTGCAGACCCTAAAGCTATCTTAAACCTAATCCCTCCCTCCCGTCAAACGGACGTCCGAAAAAATTTGATTCAGTTATTCGCAACCAGAATCAGTGTACAAAAAGGTCTACCTAAGTACTCGACGGATTCATTTGAAACTAATAATTCAGAGGGATTACTATTACGTTATGAGATTCGTTTCTTCAGAAGGAGTTTCGCACTTGCCTGACTCGATAAGTGAATTCTCCGACCTATCTAGCGAATTATCCTTACTGTCGTCGCTGTCCGGCCTATTCGAGACCCCGTATTCGTTCGAGTTTACTTCAGACCGGTATGTTAACAAGCTATCCTCCAAATCTTTGTACGCCTCCCTTTTGTCGTCGAAGTAATCGGCGTTCCCATTGTTCCACATCTTATCTTTACTCTGGCAATAAGTATCGTCGTCCTCCTTTATCGTCCTACTCTCTCCGCTTCCCGCCTTCCTCCCATCTACGTGCACAGTACCGCGATTAATCAAATTCAGCTCTACATTTGTTACCGCTGCTTTCTTTACAGACTGACTTCTCGCGGAGCCGCCGAACGGATTGAAGAATCGCCTCTCGTTCTCTCTGTTCGCGGCATTGCTCGACTCCACGGAGTTCGCCTCGTTCCTCTTATTGTTCTCCGCGTTCCTGGACTCGACAAGCTTATTGTCCGCGGAACGCCCCGCGTTCTCGGCCTGCTCTTTGTCTTTCTTTATGGCCGCCAGCTCGGCTTCCTTCATCGCTGAATGAATGACTGGCTCGGCCCATAGTCCCGGGTTGAAGGCTGGCCCCGTGCCACCCAATTCCGCTGGCAGAATGTCAGTGGGCAGGTGCTGGTGCAGGGTGCTCAAATTGTTCCCATGGAGATATATCTGCAATTATTGATTCGAGATACCCAGCTTGCAGAGAACATCGCGCGACGCTCCTCGTGATATTAACTCGAGTCGCCTGGTCAATATTTAGCCGCCCGTATCTCAAGACGTGTATGCAAAAGCGTGTTTGAGTTCCCCGTGCTAAGCAATTGCACGCACAAAATTATGGTGAAGGTAATTGGGATTTTTACTTCGTAACGACACGGTTACGATTAGCGAAATTAGAACAGATATGCGCAGCGATTCTACGCGGTGTAATGATATTATTTACAACTTTAATGTAAGTGAAATAGGACTGCGTTACACAAACGAATGATAGATAAGCATCTGCTCCAGATTCAGTCATCATTGACTAAATCCGGGCAGAATTGGAGGTGAAATATGCCACTTACCTTGTTCCGAGTCTTTTCGTCCAAGAAAGGTTTCACGAGGGCCAGCGTGGCCTGGACGTAGAGAGGTGCCGACAGGAAGTGTATAGCTTTGAATCTAGCCGGAAATCGTCCCCGAAGAGCGGCTATTAGGTTTCGCAGAGCCGCTGCGCCCAAGGCACCGCCCTGCCGCAAAGAGAATCCGCTCCAATCTACCACCGCCACGAAACCGGATTGCTAAAAAGGGAAAAGGAATTGGAACGCCTTTAGCTATACTTGACCGAGCGTCTTGGTCCTCCAGAAGAATACGCTAAACCGTTTCGCGTTGTACCTGATTCCTCGGGTCTTGTATGAGGATCTCGAGGACCAAGAACAGGGCCCTCTGCACCGACAGCGCTGGTACCGCGATCGGGTCCCACTGCGAGGCTAAGATCACGAGCACGCATCTGCCTTTCCTGTGTTGCCAAGACAGTTTACACGTTTAAAAAAATTCCAACCGAATGATACCTTGGACATCGTCGACTGTAATCGCGCCGAGAGATATTCAAATTGGAAAGCAAGTACTGTTACCTATCGCGGGCCGGAAGTACGCCCGGTATACCGGCGCGCAACGCTCGCTGCAATGCCGGGTCTCGAGCCGTCAGATTTCCGAAGATATCTTGCCGATGCGCTACTTGCGCCTGATAAGCGGCTATCAGCGCGGCAGCCTGCTCCGTGCGATACTTCCGGGCCAACAGGAAGCGCGTAATGTATTCGTCCGTGCAGTGCTTCAGGTCTAGGAGCAAACAGACGTGTCCCACTCATTGTAATGCTTCGCGTGGAAAGAATAAAATAAAAATGGCCGACGGGAAGCCGCGCCGGAAATTCGAGGATCGACGCGCTGAAAACGAATCAGAAGCTTCATTTGCTTGCACGGAAACGGGTGTTTTACTATCGATAACGGGACTAGTTGAACGACTCGTACTAAATACATAGTACGGGTTTCATTCTACGAGGGCTGGCCACGCTTAAAACATATTAGCTGCAACTACCACAAGCGCACGAGAAAGAATGGCTTAGCACCTAATTCGCCAACACCTCCACAATATTCCGTGGATGTGATTTAACATTTAAGGCAATGCTACGCCATAGGCTCTCGTCTAGACCATAATCCCGAAATATTGTAGAAGTGTTCGCGAAGTATGTGGATGCCTATCGTACACGGGTTAGCAACCCTCCGCCGTGCATTTCGCACTCCGCTGAGTGTAGATAAGATAATGTAAGAGATGTAATAGATCGTGGTGTATTATTGTATATACAAGATGGAATAGACATTCGCAACAAATGGCTAGCGATGGCTCCACACGGTTCAGATACCATTTAATCGAAAAAAAGGAAAACTGGTAAGTAGATGAATGCTTCACGGAAATGCCCCCGAGAAGCTTCATGGGTCACGGGACATTAATGTGAACCTTCAAGAGCGACCTCCTACTCTTTTTAGTGCGCAAGTAGAATAAGACCGTCTTGGTGACCCAGACGTCACTGATGGACCCTTTCTTACCTACATCCGGCATTTCCCGCAATATAGCTCTAACGGTCTTAATGGCCAGCTTCTTGTCGCGTTTGTCGAATCTGGCCTCCTCTTCGTAAATGCTTCGCGCCAGAGCGGTGCTCGCGTGACCCCTCATGGTCGGGTCCCACATGTACTCGCAATACTCGGCCATCCTGCGTGCCCCTTCTCTCTATTCTATCACAGATCTGAAATAATCGCACGCAATTAGAACTTGGAACTCGCAGGTGCAGAGGGAAAGAAATAAAATCTTGCAGGGTAACCACCCTATCAGTTGAGCTATTGGATTATCGATAGACACTGTTTCCCCGAGTCCAATACCGGATGCTGCACAAACACAAATCGTTTTAATCTATTATCGATACTTCACAACTTCACGAACGAGCTATTTACTAATGGTGAGTACACGAAGTATCTCGCAAACGTGGGACGGCAAAAATAGACACTCCCACTAAGGTAAATGAAGCCTTATGCAATCGGAGGTTACCGCCTGTAAACGTCCCATTACACCACGGAAATTATCAATCGATATGAATGACACCAGTCACATGCCGCGTTACCCAAGTACACGTAGCAATTACTGCGAATGCTAAGAAACAAAATAGGATTCCAATCCCTGTTTGTATCCCCCAAGAAAACATTCTATCGACATTTCTCGGTTATTCTAAGAATTCGTGCTTCGTGGTTACATTCTTTAAACAGTTTTCCAGGTTATCGCTGATGTGCGCGCCAAAGAAGACAGGCTAAAGACAATATTAATCAGTAAGACATCAAACAAGGTGCTGCTTCACCTTGAATGAGTCATTCCTCGGTGAAACACCACCAGGACGCAACATTACACGCGAGAGCTCCTTCAACCGGTCGGGGTAACTGCTCTTTCAGACTTTTACCTGGGTCTTGCAATCGATTCCAAGCTCTTTCCGCGCATAAACTTGAGCGCGATCTCGTATATTGTACACAGGAACTTGTTAACGGTGTCGCGGAAAATTAACTGCTGCGCCCTCGTGCAACACGAGTAAGATCATTCAAAAATTCATTAACTTTATCGTTATTGTTACGTATGTAACGTAACGCTGTTAGGCAGAAAAATTCTGGGAACACATTTCGTATAATACTAAGTAGGGTAGAGTCTGCTTTACAAGGACTATTTGTGTAATGAATATTATACAACTAATGGTAACTTCCCAGACATCGGAAAATGAAATATCACGAACTGTAATTACCGGTGCGAAACTTACGCGGAATAGTTTGAATAGTTATTAACCACTTCCACCGGTATCACGAATTATCTTTGTCGGTTGTTTCTGTTTCACTGTCCCTGCTCGCAGACACTGTCAAACTGTTCGAACTGTCAGGCGAAGTTTAGGCGAGACTTTCCAAAAGGAAGAAAAGGAGGTGCGTCAGTTTGCTTAATGCTCGAAATTCACTGTACGATCGTATTCTTTCCTATCGCGTACCGAACACGTCGCGTCGAAATTCGCGGACAACCGGGACAAAGGAATCGTTTACCGAAGGGATCTCGTTGCTCGAACGGTCTCGAGCGAACGGCACGCAATGAAGTCGCCTGTTGCGATTCGCTCGAAAGTGTTGGGGCGCTGGGTAACGAGAGAGCGAGAGGGAACTCAAGGAGAGATGCTCGCCCGATTGGTGGAACAAGGAAAAGGATCGGCCGCGGAGAAGTGATGGGTCCGAAGCGCAGCGAGCCTGATCAAGCGTTACGATAATCTACTTCCAACGTTCGCCAACATCTTCAACCACTCCGATGTGCGGTAATATTCAAATTGATTTGAACTTTTACAAACTCAAGTTGCTCGAAAACTCGCGAGAAGGAGCACAAGAGTACCCATCGCTACTCTGACGGGAGTGAATCAAGAAAGGAAATGGTAAGTCGGACGGGGACAAGAATATTTCTGTCAGGCGTGAGCGTGAGGAAGACAGAAGGCACAGGAAAGAAAAAGAATAACCTGTACTGGAATCGAACGGCTGGAAGGGAGAGGGGATGTGTGCCAGAAGGAGACGGAAGATCGAGGCGGAAAGGAAGAATGCACGGTGCGAGGGAGAAACAGAAGATCGACGGAGAAAGGAAACGGGAAACTACGAAGGTGCGCGCGAGAAGAGTTGAGAAAAAGAGAGACGAAGCCGGTTACCGGTACGGGCTGACTCACCCGATCGTTCTTGTTGCGCTATCGGGTAAACCCGTTCTCCAAAAAATGCAAGAGCGTCCTGTAGTAGAAAATATCGAAAGTGCTGGCAGGTGTATAGAACTGAATTACATCATTCCCACGAAAAATGCGAAAACGGAACGTTGCTTAATTTCTGACACGCACGTTCCATTCGACAGTACCTATTTGTTCTTTCAACGGGAATTCGCAATTCCCAATTCGATTTTATACGTTTCACGACGCGGATTACAAAAATTTCGATAGGAATTCCTATCACTCGGCCTGTTATTGAAGAGTCTTTATAGAAAACACTAAGTGCAAAGTTGAAAAAAAATGTTTTTTTTTTTGAAAATGTTCTACACGTCGATGATAGTACTATATTTAGTAGGTATAGGATTTGATTTTTGGCACTTACAGTGTTTTCTACAAGAACTTTTCAATTACGTTTGGCGCACAGAAGTTATAGAAACAAAGATTTATCGCCTTGACTGATTGCAGTTTAATGATCTCGCGTGTATGTAAATGGCGCTCGCGTGATTATTCCGCGGGCCCCTCGCCGTCGCACACCTGCGACCGAGGTTTCCCAGAAAAATTAATCGAGCAGATGCCTCCCGTCCGGTTTTTTGTCAGCTCGGTTAAACGCAACACCCGGGAAACGATGGACTCGTTTCTGGAAAGGACGAACCCGTGTAAGAGCGTTTTTGCGTCCGAGAGTGTAAAATAAGGGGTATAAGTAATACGTATGTCGGGGCCGCGGTCTCTCGCGCGACGAATAAAACATTCATAATCAGCATTGAGTGTAAAAGTGGCACGCGGGTACGTAAGTTCGGTTCGATACACCCAGCCCTAGACGGCCACTAGCCTGATTGAAACACCACTTGTATATCCGACGAAGGAACAAGAATCTCGATTTATGGCGTGAAACCATTCAATTCTTCCATCGATCGATTCCCGCCAAGGACGAGGGTCACCGATCATCGGTGCTTTATATTAAGCGCCGTAATCCATGGCTGCTCAACAAAACTACGCTGCAGTATATCGCGACTAACCCACATTTGCAATTAAAAGCAACACGGAGACTCAGCGCCGGGTGTTGCGCGAACGAACCTGTGCGAAAGCTTTTCAGAAATTCGCAGAGGAGTGCAATTTTATTCTTCAGCGATACTCCGGCTTGCGCCCTTCCAATCTGTATAATAGATATAATATCTGTAACACTATTGTCATATTTTTTAATTAATTGCAAAGCTATCTCGTAATCTACTGAAACTCCATTCTATCCCGATTAAAGACGTCGCTTACACCGGAACCACTTAATACGTAAGTTCAGGATACCACTGTGCAAGGGGAGGATTTCTTAATTGAAATTTTATCTAATAAGAATACTATCGAGTATCGTGAAACAGCTGGTTTGCAGGGATATTATGATTGCAAGTTTTCAAGAGTCATGTTGCAGCAACGATAACGTACAAATCGAAACTGTCATCGTGTCGATTCCTAACGCGGCAACCGCGACCACGACCGCGGATAACCTTATGATTCAACCGCCCCGTTACGAAAACTTTCGCAATATTTAATAAACGATAGCGCAGTTCTGAAACAGCCTCGCACATGTATAAGTTACTCGCGGTATTTATTTTTTTTTCCCCGCGGTGCATCGAGTGCCCGCCCCTCTGCTCTCGGAGGACGAAAACAATCCGTTCGGCTAACGCCGCCATACATTACGCAACATAACGGTAGAGTACGGGAGAAGCGCGGCGAAGAAGAAGAAGACAGAAGTTACCGGTTTCTTTCGGCGCTGTAAATGGTGGCCGCAACCCAATTCTCGGGCTTTTCGATAGGTTGCAACGGATATCGTGCTTCGGTATCAGTTTGGCGTCTAAATACCATGGCCACGATAATAATTTTCTGCTGTACATACTACCTAAACAATGTTTACGCTAGCTAAACCTATGCGTGCGATAATATTAGAACCCAAATGTAACTCGCGGTAACTAGGGAACAGAGATAATCCACGTATGAATGGTGTTATTAATTTTCTTATCGGTGGAATACTTTTGGTCGGGGCTGGTAAGCGTGGTCGATACTACTGATCGAGGACTGAGCAACGAAACGCGAGACAGAGCGAAAAACGAGAAGGAGAGTAATTGCGCTTTTCCCTTCCACGGTGCAACAGCTACGGCGTGGAAAAAGCGCAAGGAAGGCTGAATTATTACGGTTCGTGTAGCTCGTGCTTGCTAATTAATGCACACCCTTCCACTAAGAAAAAATATATTTCCGAGATGAAGTAGCTAGTAACGAGCTGTGATTTCGCATGAATTCACAGCGCATCGTAAGAGTGGCACGTGAGCACGCGAGAAAACGCTATGAATATGGATTTAGCGAATCCTGTCAGTGTTCTTAGCGTTTCAGTCTCTCTGGAAGCTAGTCGTGAAATTCGATTGTTAGCGACCGTTTCTAAGGGCACGAATGCCAAGGATTCGCCTGTTGTTCGAGGCGTACGATATTCAAGGCTCGGCGGACCGTGACAACGACAAAAAGCCAGGTATAATGAAAGGCTGTTACGTTGCCTGGCTATTTAGTGCGTGGCGTCGTGGCCAGTGTATAGTTACCTGTTTATGCTACGTCAACGGTGCAATTTCGTATCGGATAGCTGTGTCCGCACGAACGACGCATCGAGATTAGACACTGCACTGGACGAGGTGAACAGAAAGGCGAGCTTCGTTGCTCATTCGTGGCCACGAACGTGAAACGGGTCTATAAAACTATGAAGCACAAAGGAAGACGAACTCGCGGAACAGCAGGTGGACGATACGTTCGGCGCGAAACTGGCCTTTCGAAACTGTCGCATAACCGACGCGATCGTCGGCCCTCTGTCGACCGTATGGGTACTAATACGAAGGATTCGTGGTTGGTGGATAAAACAGATTGATATAGAACAGGAGTTCTATACCTGGTCTGTGGTGATAGGTCTATCCTATACCTGGTCTGTGATTATGTATACGACATTGCATCGGTAAGGTAGGGAATGACATCAAAATGGTAAAAAAAGTTTCAAGCCGCCAAAAATCCTTCACGCAGACTTTATTTCTATGCAAAATAAAACTGTTTCCCAAATTTCAGCCAATTTGGAGCATAGGGGTTTTCGGATGTTTAGCCCGTGCCCCTATTACCATCATACCTGGTCTGTGATAGTGGTACCATCTGACCGAAATGCTGGAACATACGATGGAAAAAGAATTCGATGTTTATCTAATCACAGACCAGATATACCTGGTCTGTGATAGGAGCACATGTTTGCATGAGATCACGTTTTGCGAATTGCAGGACAGTGTGCAATTAGTAACGATTGCTTAATATTAAACACGTCCTTGGTAAAATTAATATTTCGAAACCACTGCGTAATGTTATGCTCATAAGAATACATACAGGCCATTGTTTCATTCTCCTTTGCCTCTTTTAATGGAATGCCGGGCGTGAGCTTACTGTAGCTTTCTATGATTAGACATTACAAAATAATTGCTATTTCATTGTCGTGATCATGGAGACCGATGATCAAGGTGGTCAAGAACCTGACGATGAGAAGTCGAGCGAAGTATACGTAAATGAGATGTCTGAACATTTCGCGGAGAAGGTTAGGCTTTCGTAAACAGAGAATTGTTATTTTTACTGTGTGATCACTTTGTTTCGAATGGTTTTAAATTTATGCGAATCCCAATGTTGCCTTCAACACATTCCCTCGCCCCTTAAGTCTGCAATTTACTCCGATTAAAAGTACGACAAAAATCAGAGTTACTGTTGTTTGTTTATAATTCTAACGTTTGAGGAAGTGAGACATATCTTTACATATTACGTCCATTCTACTTTTGCTTAGACTATCAATGACAAATCATTCTAGGTTTTGGCCGTGAGAAGTGAGGAAAGTATATTTCGCGAAGCATCAAAGGAAATTGAGAGTATTGTGAATGAAGCTAGGGAAGGACCTGAGTGTCTGCCTGCTGATAAGAATGATAAAAATGTTACGGATCGTACAGGGCATACAGAGTTAGAGAAACAAGTCTTGATCGGAGAGATCACACCATTTCAAGCAATCGCAGAACAGTATAGTCCATCTAAAGCCGAAGGGTATAAAATAACATTAAACTTTATACGAGAGACTATAATAAAATCTACATACATTAACTTCCTCTTTATAGGACATCCCATAAGCCGTCCCATTTGCTTGACCTTGAGAAATATCTTCGCCAGCAAGCTGAGCTTGCTAAACAAAGAAAACAACTAAAGGAAAACTCCAAAGCATCTTGTAGTAGAAATCGAGCAGTCCCATTGAAAAAAGCAAACCTACTAAATACCAGCTCCAAGGAATGTAAAACTGTGGACAAACTAAAATCTAAAAGCCACAAGAGAAAATTAATTTCAGAAGTTGAGAAAGCCAAAGATGCGAATGAAAATGATAGTACTAATTGTGGGGCAGAAAGTACGTTATCCGATCAAGTCAATGATTCTATCAAAAGAAGTAGGTACTCCAGAAACATGTTAAATTTTAAAGATAATGCTGGAGAGATATCGATCGAAAGAACAGATAACGCAGAACCTATAGATATAGCAAACGACTCCGGCAGCGACTATGTTCCAAGTGATGAAGAAATCGATTCAGGTAAACAGGAGAAACGAAAGTCCATAAGCATTAAAAATTTTCATTAAATGTAATTTTAAATTTTCAGAAGATGAAAGGGGGCCGCCGGCCAAGAAGAAAAGCTTTGCCACGAAATCTGCGCCTACAAAGAGAGGTATGCATTAAATATTTATATAATACAATATTTATATTATCAATATATTATACCCTTTTTAGTTTTTGACGATGGAGATGAAGAAATGTACAGGCAGAGAGTGGAGGAAAATGGTTATGCAAGAACTGAACCGTTGCATAAAATAGATAATCTGTTTAAAGTTCCACGGTCCATTTGGAAGAAACTATACAAGTATTAATAAGATAATATGAAACGAACCTTATCGTCTCCTTTTTTAGATGATCTATTTTATTTTTTCCAGGTATCAGAGAGTGTCAGTGCAATGGCTTTGGGAACTGCATTGCCGTAATTTAGGAGGTTTACTGGGAGATGAAATGGGATTAGGAAAAACTGTTCAAGTCATTGCCTTTTTGGCTGGTTTGGATTGCAGCGAGTTACTTTCTGATGGCGGAAGGTAAAAATCACCTTCTAAACGCACTGTTTGCGGGCGCTACAGTTCATTGGTATATAGTTAAACTCATGAAATTTTAATACAGAATATACGTTCCATTGACAGATTTAGAGGATTGGGGCCAACCATAATTGTCTGTCCAGCTACGTTAATGGAACAATGGGTGAAGCACTTTCATGAATGGTGGCCTATTTTACGAATAGCTATCCTACACCAATCTGGGACTTACGGTGGTGAGTTAAATTGCGTATTCAGGAAATACAATCGCCTTACTTCCGTATTATCAGTAACCAATACTTTCATAGGTGATCTAGAATATTTAATACATTCCTTGAAACCCGGTGGTGTATTAATTACATCTTATTCTGGCATGCTTAACCATAAAGATTTACTCGTAGCCACTCAGTGGCACTACGTTATTCTAGACGAAGGTCATAAAATAAGGAATCCACAAGCAAAGGTAATTTGCAATTCACAGAGCAACGAAACTTAAGCTCCAAATACCATTCACTAATTACTAAACGCGATCTTCTGCAGGTCAGTAAGGCAGTAAAAGAATTCTTGACGCCACACCGTCTTTTATTAACTGGTAGTCCAATGCAGAACTCCCTGAAAGAGCTCTGGTCCCTTTTTGACTTCATTTTGCCAGGTAAACTGGGCACTTTACCTGCATTTTTAGAGCATTGCGCGAGCCCCATAACCCGAGGAGGATACGCAAATGCTACTCCTCTGCAAGAAGCTACGGCGCTTCACGTTGCCACCATGCTTAGGGACGCTATCACACCATACATGCTCAGGAGGACAAAAACCGATGTCCAACATCATCTGAGCTTGCCAGAAAAAAATGAACAGGTTTGTGGCACATTACACGATTTTTCTACAACAAATTGCAACTTCACCGTTTCTGAGCGTCTAAGAAAACGGCACGTATTACAGGTATTGTTCTGCAGCTTGACGGACGAGCAAAGAAAATTGTACAAAAGATACTTGTTATCCGAGGATGTCTCCGTCGTCTTGCATGATAAACGACACGCGGAGAATGGAAGATACAGAGCACGTCTTTTAATAGCGTTATCATCGCTCAGAAAAATATGTAACCATCCCGATATATTTTTGTACACGAGCCAAATTGTAAGATTCTGTATCTTACATTCAAGTATCGTAACATTCGTTGCAGCTAATTAAATCTGTTGTTAGGACTCTGACGAGGACATTAATGAGTCGGAAGAGTCGTTAGAAAACTTTGGCTATTGGAAACGTTCCGGGAAGATGACGGTTGTTCGATCGCTTCTTAAAATTTGGAAGAAACAAGGCCACAGGGTTCTACTCTTTACTCAAGGAAGACAGGTATGCAAGCAGAAAATACATACATTTCATTTCGGTGTTATCCGGGAGAAAGATGAATCGGAGATGAAAAAATGACGACTTCTCGTTCACAGATGATGCATATTTTGGAATCCTTGGTGCAAAGCGAGGCATATACTTACTTGAGGATGGATGGAACTACCCCGATGTCGCAGAGGCAAGAAACAATCCGTTTGTTTAATAATGTATGTGTGCTAAATAGGCTTTTAACGTTCTTTTAATGCATTCAGAAGAGAGATAGATTTTATTTCTTATAGGATCCCAAGTATTTTGTATTTTTGCTAACAACACGCGTCGGAGGGCTGGGTGTGAACTTGACTGGAGCAAATCGGGTGATTATTTATGATCCAGATTGGAATCCAGCCACTGATGCTCAAGCAAGAGAACGTGCCTGGAGAATTGGGCAGAACAAAAGGGTGACTATTTACAGGCTCATTACTGCAGGTACTATAGAAGAGAAGGTAAATTTTCAAGCGCCCAATAGAACCGCTCATTCGAACAATACACACACTAATTCCAATGAAATAATTGTATTTCGCTTTAGATATATCACAGACAAATATTCAAAGTGCTTCTTTCAAACAAAGTTTTGGAAGATCCACGCCAACGTCGATTATTCAAGACTTCCGATTTAGTTGAACTGTTCAATTTTAACGAGTCTATCAATGGAGATTCTAGCGAATCCGATCAATTATTTCGTGAATCTAAATTAACACCGACAACAGCTAAATTCTCATCGAGTAAAATCGAGAAGATGCGAAAATTGGCTGCTACGCTTAGCAAAAATATAAGTCAGAATGCCTCCAATTCGACGTCTACAACGCAAAATACAACTACTTCAGAAAATAGTTCTACCTTGGGTCATAGTAATAGTCCAGATAGTTTAAAGAATACTCGAGCATTCAAAGATAGCTTGATGGAACAAAAGGCTGAGATCGAAAGTGATTTTCACGAGAGAATTGAACACGCGGCTGCTGAGATACAGAAAAGTATCAGTGAAACCAGTGCAGAGGGAAATAAAGCCTCCGAAAATATCGAACGTGTTACGGAAAAAGATTCACCAAATTCCAATAGTATAATTGAGAGCAACGACGAAGTGAAAGACTCCAGAGGTTTTGCAGCGTATGCAACGCAAGACGAAAGTAATTTACAAAATTCATCGTCTTGGGATTCTAAAACAGTTGAAGTCTCGGAAGAATCGGGTAAAAAGAATAATACAATTCCATGTAGCGAGAATGAAGACACAATATCACAATCGAATAAAACACACCACAAACACAGACAAAAGAGAAAGGGCGCCCAATCGGAAAAAGAATCGGCTATATTTGAGGGGGAACGTATTTCGCATTTAATCGGACGACGTCTTGGGCGATCCGAACCAGAACAGATCACTTCAACCGAAGATGACCAATATGTCTTAGAAAAGCTGTTCGCCAAAGCGAGTAATTATCTATCGAATTGCATTAGATGAATGGCTGGATTGACTTTTTTCAAACAATTATAAATTGCATGTTTGTTTTGCAGCTGTGACTTCAGCGTTCCAGCATGAAACAGTATTATCGAATTCCGGGTACAATTCAGAGAATGCGAATCCAATGCACCGATTAGCGCGGGAAACAGCGCAAGAGAATATGGATAACATTCGCAAGTCTCGTAAATGGTGTTGGAAACCCACGTGGGATTCTGCATCCTAAGAAGAAGAGACTGATTTTTCTTTTTATATATACATAAGTCACAGGTGATTATCGTCTAAATTAAATAGAGATTATATATCAAAAAATAAATTGTTTTATTTTATGATCTTGAACTTTCCAGTTAATACAAATGAAAACCTAAGGAGATTCCAATGTAGATTTATACGGAGAGAAATTTTGTTCGACGAACATTGTATATAATAATTTATATTACCATTGGTTAACGTCAGAAATTGAAGATATTTTTCCAACCAGAATTATTTTAAAAAATATTCTTTAATGTATGTTCCAATAGTCATATATACATTAACAATGCACCACTAGTGTTTATGTACCGCTGTTATATAAAAAGCATAGTGATTACACTGGAATTCGTTATTTAAGTATTAGGCAATTTTTGTAAACACAAAGAGTATGCACGTATTACTTTGGCGATCTAAAAACGAAAAGTTTTCATTGTTTTGTATCAAGCATACGATTCTATCATGTCCGTAGCCACGTAGATGAGATAATGTGAATATCTCTGGCACTTTCGGTCGTGCAAAATATATATAGGAAAACAATAGACAAAATAACATAAATATTTCGACGGTCGATCGAATTATTTCCTTTCTCTGCTGATTAAATTAATCAATTATGCTTTTACCTGTCAACAATTACAAACCTTTGGTACAAGAATTATGTTTATTTTCTATTAAATATTATATTAGATTTCGTGAAAACACCTTTTGTCGAAAATGTTTTGCAATACTCGTGTAAACAATAAACATTATATACAGGTATATGTTCATAAATTTACAGAGAATATATGTCTTTAACGAAGAAATTTTCTTATAAAAGGAATAGTGGAGAGCTTTGTTTATACACGCCTTTACCTTATTCTTACCAATATTTCCCTGCCGTATCAGCTTTTTACAGTTAGTGTCTCAGAAACTCGTCAAGTTTAGGGCCATTCCTACCTAATGGATCTTCAGGGAACATGACGATATTCCCAACAAAAGTTGGTGCCAATAACCGGTTCATAATTGTATTGCGCCATTCTGGTTTCTCTTTATACAAGTCTCTATACTGATCTGATGAAATCACAATGCCTCCACATAGCGTGGCATATTGCAATATAAACCTAAAAGCAATGAAAATTCAAGATCTCTATGGGTTTAAACGGCAATTAAAGCAGCTACACAGAAACGATCATGAGCGCGCTTGATTTACCGATCGTCGTAAGAAGTTATCCATCTACCACCAATATATCGACTTGGCGTGAAAACTACAATCCCCTCGTTATACCATTTCTCAAGTAATGGGCGTGACAACGATCTTTTACATTGAGGTATAAACACTTTCACAGAATGACCTCTTTGTTGGAAATAATGTATAACTATCAGTAACCCTTCTTCCGAGAATAGGTGGTGATTTTTGTGTCTAAAACATGTTAAGCTCATATTACACAAGTATAAATTATAAATCAGTAGAAGAATTAAGAAATCAAGATCATCGTACGCCATAGCTACGTTATTGCCGTCAATAATTATCTCTCTTAATTTCCCACTCGGTTCCATTGGGGTTACATATCCCGAAGGAATTGAGATTTCTAATGGAGGGTATGAATTAAACGATGGTTGAATTGCAGCGGGATATCTTAATGCCTGTCGTTGTAGAAGCGCTAGCGCACAAGTACTTGACCTTGCTTTTCTCATTACTATATCCTTGCTTATATCGTGAGCTGTAGGAAGTACCAATCCTGGCGTATTGAAAGGTAGATCGGAATCATCTTTCTCATCCATCTTAGGAATATTCCTTCTTTCAGATGTTTCAGCCACCGGATCTTCGTTGGACAAACAATTAAGATACTGCGGAGTAGGATTACAATCTACCATAAAAACTCTACTGTCTTCTTCCTGATTTACAGTTCCTTTCTCTTTAGACCGCTTTGCAGGCTTCTTTTCTTTACACCGTTTTGCGCTCTCTTTTTGTTTAGCCCTATGTTCTGTCTCTTTCTCTGATGACTGATCTTTAGTTGGCGAAGATTTTCTTGTTGACGACCATACTACAACAATATCGTCCACTCCTTGACTGACAGAACCGGATGACGCTGTAGAAATTTATATTACAGTAAAATATAATACCAATGTAGTTCCATAATAGTTTGGAGACACCTGTTTCTTTACCTATGTTTACATCATCTGGTTCTTTACCTTCGTTTTCGTCATCTGTTTCTTTACCAATGCTTTCATCATCTGTTTCATTATCTAATTCATCGTCAATTTCAACTGTTGTAATCTCACCATCTTCCGTGTCTGACACCACTAAACAAGACACATCCAGTACTACAGAAGCATCCATTTTCCTCTTTTTACATGGACGCGCCTCCAATATGGGTTCCCCTTGATTCAAAGATTTCTTCGAACTACGTAAGCTGTACTGTACAGTTAATTTCTCCTCCGCCTGCGTTTCCGAACCTCTTTTCCTGGCTTTGGCATTATTTCTGCAATTGTTCTCGTCCTCTTCGTTGTCCAATTCACTTTCGTTGTCACTTAAAACAATTATGCTACAATCTTGAAAAGCCGAGTCCTTTAACGAAGGGAAGAAACACTGTTTCTTTTCGACAGCCTGCTTTGCCTGGCGCATTAATCTCCTTTGTGTCTGTACTTGCTCCCATCTTTTGCCGCTACAATTACACAGAAGAACTCATGGACATTACAATGGTACGAGCGAAGATCTATTTAGCATTTTCCTTTACCTTAATTGAATATGCTTTAGGGGGCTTTCGTAGAACGTTCTTTTCGCACTTTTAGCCGGCTCTTTGCTCCTCGCAGGGGCTTTCTTCCAAGACGACTTGGAAAATGGATCGCAAATTATTACAGACTCGCTCATTATCCAATTGTTTATTCGTTAGGATATCGACATTTATATTATTTACTAAGAAGTTGCTTTTTTACGACAGATCACTTTCTTAAGGAATTTAATGGCAGCCTTATCGAAAAAGTATTCAACGAACATTACAGGAATTTGGTACTTACAGTGGGCGGCATTATGAATCCGAAATAAAATAAACGAAAACGGTGCTTGTAAATTTACTTTCTCCTCGAAATTACTCGGTCTACGCGAAAGAGTGATTTCGATATGTTACTTCTATGCGTAATATAAAAATAACTAATGTTCACATATTTCGTATATTTCGCGCTACTTTTCGCGAGACTTTTTGTACGCAAAGAAGTGATTGCACGTTTTTCTCATTAATTAGAATTAATGTCGATGGCAATCATTGAAAGACGTGCGTCGCAAGCAGTCAGATCCTCCGTAACATAACCCAAAACACCAGCAACCACAACACTGAAGTTCGAACGGATCGGAATTCCCCTGCAAGACATGCAAAAACATGTGCACTGGATTACACAACACGTAACGAACATCGTCCCTCCTTCTACTCAGCGAACATTAAAAGGAAGCCAGCAGGTATATACACATTTGTTTACACGGGAGCATCGCATTGTATTACCAAGTACTAAATTCCATTACATTTCCATTGCAGTACACTACACGGGAACATGTTTATAATAAGTAAATACTTGCCTATCACTGCTTTGTCGCCTTGTCGCTTTTCGGTATAAGCTATAGCTATACTACTTGCAATTTGCAATCCGAATTCCTGACGAAACAGCGGAGCACCAAAGAAAAGCACAAGCACTTACGCTACATACGAAAAGGATTTAAAAGAGAGAAAAAATAGAAAGATTCAAAATAGCCAGTCTAACGGATAATTCCATAATTTCAATTTGACACATTCGTAAATTACAGGATATCCTCGCGTGCCAACTTGACGATCCTTAGTGATTAACGATATTCGGGAAGATAGGAACGAGGCTGCTGTCCTTCGTCATTGTTGAACGAACGTATTGTTCGGATGTCAAACGACAATACTAGGGAACGAAAGTATAAGGAAAATACGTTGGAAAAAAGTGGAAATTTTCTTTGATTTTGTCAATCTAGCGATGCGTCCATACGCGATGCTTGAAGTGGGAGCGCGACGGGGCCGCGGGCCAATCGCGGCTGCGGCGACGCGCGTACTGCGAATAATGTCCCGCCGATTGGTGGAAATTCGTTCGCCCCGGGAGCGCGGAGGGGGAGGCGATGTGCGCTGGTCTGGCCCGAACGCGGCTGCATCCCCGTGCCAGACCAGCGAGCAAGTAGTAACGCCAACACGTTAGGATTTTGTCTTTTGTTTATTCTTTATGTTTCTTTCGCCGGGGAGGAGTGGAGGCCGAAAAACGCGGTGTCGCCGGGACGGGTAGCTGGTGCTCGGGGATCGCCGGGGACACGTACACCACCAGCACCGGTTGGAGGGCCGATTAATCGTCGGTGTGGGATCAAGTAGTCGAAAGCGTATTCAGGCAGCCTTCAACGTAAACAAAAATGGAGCTAGGGGAGGGAGAGGCGCAGATTTGTCGACTTTGCGGCCAGTGCGAGAGCATATACATCGACGTGTTCGGTGAGGAAGGGACCAAGAGGTTTCTGGGCCTCAAGATCCACGCGAAAATCAACATTTTGGTGAGTAGAAGGCGGGATGGTGCGCCATGGGGTCCGGGGCCCCGTTTGCATCGTATAGGAGGGGGTTAGAAAAATGGCCGTGGATGGAGGGGGGTAGAAGAGCACGAGAAGAAAAGACGTTCTGCTTCTTTCTTCCTTCGTTATTTCACACTTTGCCCATGAATTTCGAACAACTCTCTTCGGGAGTTTAATTGATAGTTGCACGCTCACTTCTGTATTGTGTAATTGTTTTAATTAAAAAGAGAATATGAGCATTTTATTTTGCTGTAACACTTATGTTCCCTGGACTTGTTATCGTGGAATGAGAAATTTCGCTTGGGAAAGAAGTATCGAAGAAGGAGCTATGTATTGGAAAATTTATTTGTCTCTTCGCGTCGTAGGTTATGGAACATTTAATGACATGTACTATGTATTAGTGAATCCTACGAAAAGTAGCGATGAATTTAGTAGAGACACGTTATCTGATTTGTTTTGACATTATACGTGTACATTGCATCCTTCGATCTGTAATTATTATCTTGTTCTAGATAGTAAGTGGCACCGCCTAATGCGTCTCTTTTGGAATGTTGTCAGATATTTTTGAAGATTTGTACAAATATAGAATGAATCATTGTCCAGTTCATACATTTTATACAGTCGATAGTTGCGCAAAGATTTGTACGTGCCTATTTCTACTTAACGCGTCTATAGATAATTATAAGACATTGTTGTAGTCGCGCAATTGTAATGATAAATATATTAAGGTCACTATTGTATAATATTAGAGTGGGTACCAGATTGGAATTGTAATAATTCTAAGAATGGTGTATCTACAGAGCGGTAGGGTTTAAATATGATTGTACATAGTTCATTCTCAGATTTGTCTCGCAACAGGAAATTCTCTCGGATCAGTTGAAAGTTGTACAGAATCGAATTCTCCGTTAAAACTTTAAAATCGCATACATTTAGTATTTAGGTATTTTGTTTGAATCGCAGATAGATGAGAGGGATCCTCTGCCCAAGGCGATCTGTGTTCAGTGTCTGGGCAAGCTCGAATTCGTTTGCGACTTCCAAGAGGAGTGTCTTCGCACCCAACAAGTGTTACGCGATCGATACAATCTACCGCCCTTAACAGAGATTGTAAGTCCGCATATCAATTTCATGCACAGCTCTACCGCTCATTTATGATGCCACCAGAGCATGCAGCTCATTCTTTATTAATTATTTTATTTAAAATTCAAGTTAAATACAGAAGGTATCATCTGGTATTTTGGTCGATGAAAATTTAAGTGAAATTATGGCAAATATACAAGCAACATTTATCGAGATTAAGCACAACTTTGTTCGATATACTTACGCCACAAATGCCAGATGTAATTCATTCTTTTAATATTTGAATAAAATTTAACAAATTTCTGGTACCCACCTCTACTTTCATTTCAATCTATCCCTAGGCTGAGGTAAAGACTGAAGATACAGCACCAAGTACGTCAACAAACAATAACAACAATGATACCAACAAAAACCTTAATTCTCCGAGCGACGGGGGCGTTAAGCAAGTAGAGCAACGTGTTTCCAGAACAACCCCGAAGCCTCAAAGAAATTTACGAAGCCAGCAGCAAGTGAAAAGCAACGAAGAATCCACAAATAATCAGAATAATCAGAATAATCCCGAAAGCTTGAGCGAAGACGATACTGAAATTATAAACGCTGTCCAAAGTACCGAGACATCTCCCCCGCGATGGCTCAGAAGTAGACAGAATACAGAAACTTCCGCGAATGAAACAGCGTCCGATACACCGATCGCGAATAGGCTTAGAAGTCATGATAATACTGCCACAGAGATAAATATTAATTCGCCTTGCAATAATTCCAGCGAGAACGTTGAAAAGCCACAAGACCCACGTACCATTCAAATTCCAACTTCAGCTTTAAATAAACTCCTCAGTATCGTATCGAACTCGCCAAACATAGAAGTGTCCGTGAAGGAATCCAGAAATCAAACTAACGACTCCGAGGACATCAGTTTCATCGTAGAATTATGTAAGAAGGAGAGCGAGGACGTTGCCACTGTGCGGGCACGAGTGTTTCCAGATAAAGGCTCGTGCTTGGTGGACAAGGATATTATAGCTCTTCTACAGAACCAGAATTGCGTAGAAATAAATAGTATAATAAACACCATTATCAACAGCAGCGTTAAGAACGGAAACTCGCCGAAGGCGAAGGATTCTACGGAATTCGAGCAGAAATGGCAGGCCTCTCAGAACCCGGAAGAGCTGTTCAAGATCGACGGAGAAGAGATCCGCGTGGACGACAACGTCGAGCATGTTGTGACTGATAGTCAGAACGGTTATGCCTGTAAACTGTGTTGTAAGTTCTACGAGCGCAAGGATAAGTGTATGGTGCACGTAAAGACCCATCTGGGAATCAAACAGTATACTTGTATCCTATGTAATGCCAAATTCGTATGTAAATCCGACGTGATGAAGCACATCCGATGCTCTCACACAAACCCCAGGCCGATACAGTGCCCGAAATGTCCAAAGAGGTTCAAGTCCAAGTTCTATTTGATGGAGCACGATAACGTGCACAAGGGTGTGAGGCCTTATTCTTGCTCGGACTGTGGCCAGAGTTACCATCATAAAGTATCGTTGCAGATTCACATGAAGTCGCATTTACCTCCTCAGAATTTGGCATGCGAGTATTGCGGCAAAATATTCCCGTATCGTACGAGATTGCTGAGCCACGTGGCTAGCGTGCACTTGAAGAACCGTCGGAATTTTAGGTGCCGTTTCTGTTACAATCTCTATTCGAGCCTCGCAGTCCTGAACGAGCACATTAAGACGCGCCACACGACCACGTATACCTGCGACGTCTGTAACAAAACGTTTAAGGTCGCGTCCAAGTTTAAAGCTCACGTGCTGCAGCACTCCAATCCGAAGCCCTTCGCCTGCAGCATCTGCAACAATAGATACGCGTCTAAAGCATTCCTGAACGAACATCTGCTGAAGCACGAAGGGCTGAGGAAACACATCTGCCAGAATTGTGGTGCGAGATTTGCGCAAGCTAGTCATCTGGCTGCACACCGACACGTGCACGGCGAGAAAACGCACGCCTGCTCGGAGTGCGGGCGAAAGTTCAATAGGCGCGATAACATGAAGGTACACAGAAAAAGACATTTCGAGGACCAAAAGACTGGTACTGATAAACAAAAGAATGCCTCCGACACCGACGTCACTTCCATCGTGTCTAACGAAAAGTAACGGCACTGACATAGCTCTGATATTTTTGTAAGATTAACTTAATTCACGGGTGACGTTAGGACCTTATGAAACAGACACTTTCTAACGTTATATTATATAAATGAATAACATTTGCCAAAATGTAAAGGGAACTGATGGCAAGGTAATCTACGAACGGAGAATTAAAAGTAAAATTTCTCTTCAGCTGTGAGATACGAAGTGATATTAATTAAGAGCTCTCGGTTAGGCCTAGAATACGTGAGAGTTCGTTGCGCAGTTTCACTTTTAGTTAGAATTTTACTTTTAATTCCAAGGGTCGATGTACGTTACCAGACGGGTGTTGGAAACAGCTCGAGAGATTGAGTCAGTTCAACTCTTCCCATTTCATTCACATTACTCTCTTCGGTGCGTTAGTCTTTTTTGTACATAACGTAGTAGGTGTGCATTTAAGAAATCACTGAGATCTTTTAAGTATTCTTTCCATTTACATAAACTACGGTATAAGATTTTTGCACGTGGAAATCTATCGATTAGATTTTTACCAAAGCTGTAATAAAGACAAGCCACGAAACATGACTCGATAATCTATTGGAGTGTTTAAAAAAAAAATTTCTCGACCAAATTATGTACGCTGAGAAAAGAAAGTGTGAGGAAGCCAGAGGGTATTATTGGATGCATTATTATAGATGGAAAATTGTTTATCGCACAGTTAACTTTCTAAGATAGCTTGATTTTTGAAAAATATAAAGACAGAATGGACAGGGCTTCCAAAGTCGAGAACCTCAACTAAAAGGGGTGTGAAAATATTTTCTACGTGTTTTTACATGGCTGTTTTTTAGATGAACTGCAAAACTTTTAAAAGATACATGTGCAAGATATATTTTACTCTATTTTCGATTATATTTTACATTTAAGATTATTGTATGTATATATGTAAAGATCCAGCAGAAGCTATTGCGCGTTTCAACATTTGAAATATTTCTTTCATTTAAATTTTATAAACGAGCGTACGATGCCTTTCGTTGGATCTTTTATTAAGAATAACAGAGATTTCGCTGCGGATGTTGTTACGAAACTTATCATGTGATGCGCGAAAATAGTAAAACTATATCCAAGTGCCTTGGTCGAATCAATATATTTTCTACACGCACGGTGCAAATGTTGGTGTATGAAAACAGCATTGATAATTCTTTTGTACTGTATTTGTCGCATATGACAGTATTGATCTTCCTTTTAAAGGAAGTCAGTGTCCTTTCTTTGCGCTCAGAAGTTGATATTCTTTTAAGGTCAGATCAGTCTTACAAGTGTGTTGAAGTTGAATTTTACTTTGCTGTTTATTATTCATGACTCAATATTAATAGAGAAAGTTTTTTTTTATTAAGTATATCCTGAATCAAAAATACTAAACGAAGGGAGCACATATGTAGCAGTTTCTTTTTTCTACAAACTACAGCGTTCTCCTTGGCCGTTAGACCTTCAGATCTGAGCGTTAAGAATTTCATACAATGGTGACCATTAATTTTTCTCAAAACAATGGAACGATTACTGATATAATCGTATACGCGAGAACTGTTAATAAACCCGTGCGAATGATATATATTCTAATGTTTACACTTTCCTCATATAGTTAGGTAATAAGCAATAACTCCTATTTTGTACGAGGCGTTTGTCAATCCGAACTATTTTTCCATGGAGGAGATAATGTACTTGTCAATAGAGTTACTACTTATAAGGATAGATGTTAATACGTCATTGAAGTAATGTCCAGTAAATAAATAGCGTATAACGATTTCTCGACAATAAGAAGAATTTGTTTAACGATTCCATAACATTTCTCAATAAAGGTACAATATTTTTGGGATCTCTGATTATTTCATTCTCGGTATCAATATCTCCGCGCTCTTTCTCTCTATTACTTGTATCTCAAACCATTAATCTGAATCTTGTACTTTCGTAGAGTGGGTTTTGGATAAGTTCTCTTTTAACACAGTAGTAACTCTGTAGGTTTGTTAATCGATAACAGAAGATCTTCCAAGTGACATATTCAGAAGTAACATTTCTCTGATGAAATTGTAATGTTAGACAACTTTGAAATCGGGGAAGAAATATCTCACCTACTTTGAAGCCACGGTATTTTATTGACTGAACACAGAAGATGTTTCTTGCTGTTTCAGATAGAAGAGAATGATGGACTGCCGCAGAATGTTTGTTTGCGATGTTTGGGAACATTGGAATTTCTGTGCGACTTCTACGAGCGGTGTCACCTCACCCAAAAGGAGTTTATGCAGGCTGTAAGCTATAGTAATCTTTTGGTTGGAGTGCGTAAAATGGTCACTAATTCAATTCAACATTTTCCGTTACATTGGACAGAGTAAAAATGAATCGGAGCAGTTCCAACGAGACAGCGACGCCGAATCCGACAAGGAGAACACCTTCCCAACGGCGAACGACGTGAAACGGAAAGCGAAACCCTTATCGCCAATTCATTCAAAAAGTACAAAAAATGGTTTGACCCTAAACAATGCGTCGTACTACAGAACCGAAAGTAAAGATGAAATTAGTAGTCCTCGTCGCCTAGATAACAGTGATTGTAATAATGAAGTTCAGTCAGCTGCAGATAGGGCAGTACAAGTGAACAGTAATCTCGTTCCCAAGAAACAATCCACGTTGGATCATATCATTGTCCATGGGAAAAATTCGAAGGACGAGGAGCGCAGTAGTAGCAGTTTGAAATGCAGAAGAAGTCTGATACCAGAAGAAATAGACGTTCCAAAGGCGACGGTAATTCGTACCGCGAAATCAGAATCTATGAGCAATTCGATAAATTCAATTTTTAAGAGTATTAATGATGGTGATATGAAATCAGAGCTCCCTGTACGCCGTAAACGGGGCAGGAAGAGTAAGTTAGAAAAAATGAAAGAAGCTGATTTATCCTTAGGTATAAAAAGAAAGATGCGAAGTAATTTAGATGACAATAAAACTAATGATAATCAATATAAGAGACATTGCCTGCGTGCAATCTTTACGAATAATAAGTCAAAGACACCTAACAGTGCTGTGATTTCATCCAAAGCCGAAGTCGAGCAAGTAGTATTAGATACGATGTTAAGCGATTCTCACGGCAAAAGTAACAAAGATAAGAAGAACAACATTGTGTGCAACAATGGCCCCATATTCGACAAATCGGTAGAAGCTAAAACCAAGGAAGCTTTTCTGAAGACGAAGGAAGACAATTCCGTGACGTGCAAAGCGATATCAGTTATCGTGAAGCAAGAGAAAGTAGAGACTGAGGATGCACCTCTCCAACGAACTGGTAAATCGAATCAGCTCGTTTGGATCCCTAACGAGATGCTTATGCAGGAGCCAGAACGTCGAAGTCGTAAGGTGCAACAGCACACTGAATCATCGCCTGTTGTTCCTTCATTGAGGAACGAAACGAAACGGACTGAAAGCAACGAGAGCAATACCATAGTACAATCTGAGGTCTCAGAGGATTCTGACGTTTCCACTAGCACCGATTGCGAGGACCTGGAACCAAAAATGTTCGCGAAGCAGAATCGCGTGACTGTTATAAAATCTTCGCAGACCAAAGAGATCAGCATTGAAGAAAAGATAGGGGAGGATTCTGAAAAGTTGAACGTTAGAGTGGATGAGATGGATGATAGTGCGCAAGATGAGTTGAAAGACGATGTCGCCGAATTGCCATCGTCGCGACGTCGCAGGCAAAACAGCAGTTTCGTCGAAAGCAAGAGTAGGGATAGATCATTTGGTAAAGTCTCCGAATTGATCAGCGATGAACAGAAGCAAGTTATTGAGACATACTATACGGTTGACATGTCGATCGTCAACTCGAAAGAGGTGCAGGAGAATTTAACGATAATTGATAAGAAGAATATACGTTGCAATATCTGCGGCACGCTTTACCTCAGGCTGGATAAGTGTCAGGTAAGTTTTGCAGTGAAAGTAAACTAAAAAGTCTGATTCGCAGTAGAATATGTAACGATTGCTACTATCATTTGCAGGTGCATATTTGGGGGCACTTAAAAATGAAACCATATCAGTGCAAGGCATGTGACTTCGCGACAGTAACAGTTAGTAATGTTCGTTGTCATATTAGGAAGAGTCACTTGAAGATTAAACCTTTTGCGTGCCACCTTTGCGAAAAGAGATACGTGACCTCGGCTCTACTAGACGAACATATTAATACTCATACAGGTGAACGCCCGTTTAAATGTAAACTCTGTGAGTTCGCGAGCGCAAGTAGGCAAATGCTTAGTTACCACACCTCCACTCATAAGCCAATAAAAGTAAGTACAAGTGGAATGTGAAACTGTTTTAATAGCGACATCCTTCCCCATTTTACTTAATATATCTTTGTTTTTTAACTTTGTAGGACATCAGCTGCCAGATTTGTGGCAAAAAGTTCTACTCGAGAGGCAGATTACGCGCGCACATGATAATACATAATAAAGACAAAGTAGTAATATGCAAATTATGCTCCGCCTATTTGTCCAACGCGGAATCGCTGGAAACGCATCACAGGAACTTTCACATGCAGGATTACGTGTGTAACGTCTGTGGCAAGCATGTAAAATCGAGGAAGGCCTTGCATAATCATCAAAATGTAAACTGCGTTTCGATAAATATTCATTCATTGAAGTTACCATAAATTATCATCGCACTTGAGGATAAAATACCATCCCCGTGTTCGCAGGTTCATGCCGCTGCGAAGTATAAGTGCTCTCTCTGCCCGAATGTGTACAAAAGTAGTCAAATTTTGAAAGAGCATCTCTTAAAGCACAAAGGTATTAGGAAATACAAATGCAACGTCTGCGAAAAGTCGTTCGGCCAGCAGTCTCATTTAGCTGCTCACATGGCTGTGCATAGTGAGATTAGGTAATCTCGCTAACACGTCCCTTGCTTAATAATACATCGCAACTTTGTTCGGTTACATAATGTGTTTGCTGCAGGTTTCATTGTCCCGCGTGCAACAAAGCTTTCAACCGGCACGATAACATGAAGATACACACTAAACGGTGCAAACCGTTCCTCGCCAATCCAGATCTAAAGGATCTATGGAACAAGAAGATGAAGAGCGCGTCCTTCAATAAGGCGGCGGAATTGACCGAAGATTTTAAGAACGGCGATTCGTCGAATTCTGCGTCCCACATTGATGATCCGGACGAGGAATCATCGATGAATAATATAGACGATAAAGAAAAGACTGGGATGAACCTCTGTAAATTAGGGCTGAATATATCTTGCATCAAGTCCACGGACCAAGCGTGGAGTCGCGATGACGTGTATGCAGATGCGGATGGGATAACGAGGTCCGCCGAGATCAGCGTGATTCAGATCCATCCGGAAAACGAGAGTGTAACAGTCCTCGAGAATGTTTTGGGACCAGAGAGCTTTTGATGGCTGTTTTATGGGTGCATGGATAGAATGAATGAATTAAACAGAATATTACGAATTAAGTATCGTGAGGACAGCCAATAGTACAAAACCAGTCGCATGCTAGGAATCGTAAACTCGGGCACTTACTAGAGATCTCTTTAAATCGTAAACGACAGGAGGAATGTCAATTCTCAAGCGTTGCTTGAAGGTACTTAAAAGTCTTGACGAATCTAACACCACTAGGGTATCGAATGCCTTATATTTTTTTTTCTTCGTACACTCGATGTATTCAATCATTCACGTGCTTTAGTAGATTAAGAAACCGATTAGAATTTAGAGCGTAAGGTTGTATTGATTTTTTTAAAGCGAAAATGTGTCGTATTTTTTCACGTTCGATTAGATTAGTTAGGCTGTTGTAGGAAAGTCGGATCGCACGGGCGATAATTTAAGTCAACGTAACTGCGTGACGTTCGTGCATCCCGATTTTCGATTGAAGTGTTAGTGAGCTCGTTCTTGATGGGAACTTCAACCCCACGACCAAAGAAACTGCCATTTTTTATAATTCCTAGCTAGCCAAGCAAGTTTCATCAATATAGGACGAGATCACTCTTACGCTTACTTCACTAGTAACTAAGGAAATAAGACTGATGATAATCGTTACATGAATTCGTAACGACAAGTTCCTATCCAAAGCAAGTAGGCAATGGAAGATTCGATATAAATCCATTTCTCACGTTTACATGAGAGAACCAGCCACTGCAGGTCTGAGAATCGCCTGTTTGTGAGTGTTATGATAATTATTAATGTACTGACGAATTTAATAATTTCTTTCTTTTACATAGTCCATCCTTTAGGATTAGAATGGCGGAGTTAAAATGACATGCTTGCCATGGGAGCCGAACAAGATGTTTAGAACAAAGAATAAAGATATTCTTTTGAAAATGCCTGCATGTTTAATTCGCAACACGGTATATATATAAGAACAACCGGAAAGTGCTTCAAGAAAACAATCGCCCAATTCTTGCCGAAACGAACAACGACGCATTAGTTTATAAGAATTCTTTTTTTTTTTAATTAATTCGGAAGATTAGGATTCGATATTAAGAATCAAGTTCTATGCTAAGTTCTATGAATGAATTAATAGAAAGAAAAGAAGTGGGTCACGTGAAAGTCACCGTTGACCCAAATTCTTACCTTCGTCTTTAGACTTCATACGAAAGTAATCTTCTTTCCGATAGTTGTGCACTTTCTTATGACGCGAGAACATGATTCTTATTTATCAACAGATGTGATTTCTTTGCCTTTCAATATTACGACCAACAATAAGTAGTTATTTGTAACGACATTTCTTCGTGAGTATTTAAATATTATATTAATCAATTATCAAACCGAGAATACTTCGATGTGAAAAAGAAAGCAACATAAATTCTCGCGAGGGATTTGATCGACTTCCAGCCTTACAATTTAGATTATAGCAGCTTTCCAAGGTGCACGAGTACGTACACCATTCATTAATTCATATTTCCCATGTATCGATTAATCATAGGAGACGGGCGGATTGACAGTCCTGACGCGTTTTAAAAATAGACGTTTGTTTCTCGCGCTGTAATTAACGGAAACCGCGATGCCAGTAATACATATCAAAATAATAAGGTGCGTGCACCCAATGGTGCGAATGTGTTGGTTACGAATGTTGCCAGTAAAACGAAGGCGATCGAACACTGTTTAATCACATAGCCGCTTTATTTAACCGCGATTGAGAGTAGCGAGCGTTACAAGTTACGCGGCTGTCGGCGAGTTAAGGTGCTTGCGCCTGTTGGCAGGAACTTTGAGTTGAACTTGGGCATTCTTTAAAGAGAACAATTAAAAAGTGATTATGCGAATAATATATTATCTTATGTGACTGAGAGTTATTTTTTAATACTGCTATCTTGTTTTATTTAAAACAAGCAAAACAATTTTCGTCTGAATTATTGTACTATTTGGCTACTAGTTCAAATGCTTTTTACCTTATTTTATACTCGAATAAGTATCCTACTTTTATTCCTCTATAATCGTGCGGGAGTTTTCTGAGTTATTCTTGAAATAGCCATAACAATGTAATTCAGGTACTATCTTTTATTTTGTATTTTATATAATTTTTGTGCAAGTCTGCTTTACGCGGGATTGAACAAGCTCGAGTGCGACCATGGCTCTCACACCACCGCAATACGAATTCTTGAACGAGGAGACTACCAAAGAGATGCTGAAGGTATTTAAGGGTGAAAGGACAGGTTGGGTGCTCGTGGGACCGAAAAAGTGGTTCTTCCCGTACAGATATACGGAGCAGGGTAAAGGATTTTATAACTTTAAGGCGAGACCCGACGACACTTGGGTCATATCTTATCCAAGATCTGGTAAGTCTATATATATATCTTTATCATTGAAGCACATTTAAAACGTTTTGGGAACTGAAATAGTCGGTGGACGATGGATAAGAAAGAATTTTCAATTCTTAGAAATTGTCAAGAAATAGCAAGATTCAGATGCGCACAGTTGACGCGCCAAATTTCGTAAGGAAGTTTGAATGATTGAAATCGATTTTTTCGATTATCGAAATCGTGAAATTCAAAAGAAATGATTGGTATTTCGTGTTTAAGAGTTTTTAAAACGAGATATTGTTTTATTCAAGGTACAACGTGGACTCAAGAATTAGTTTGGCTGTTATCGAACAATTTAGACTTCGAGAGGGCAAGGAAGGAGTTCCTCACCGAGCGATTCCCATTTCTCGAGTTAGTAAGATGAAACTTAAATTTCACTTGCTTATTTATAGTTTCGAGATATGATTATCTGTAGTACAGTTGATTAGTTTTATCTACCTTTGTTCCCATTAAATGGTATTTTGTGAAATAACAATTCCAATACTTGCGTAATGTTTCGAAACTTATAGTTGGAGAAGTATGTCATCCGCGAGAAATTGCATGGTTTATACCATGTTTCGTAACTGGCATTGCGTGCAACTGAAAATAACAGGGAATTATATCCCCCGTTTAAAAAAAAAGAAATGGAATGTAAAGGGAAACATAAGAAACAAGAAATATTCTTAACAACTGATCAGCTCAGTTGAATTTATAATGGATAAACGAATAAAAGTCTACCGTTCATTCGCGAAACTAAAATATGTTTTTATCTTTAGATTTAGCATGTTTAATCATCCAGAAGTAACGCGTGAATTCGTGGAAATGAACAAGCATGACAAGGATAAAGAGGAATTATGTAGAAGTATCGCCGAGCCAGGATACGAAGTCGTAGCGGGAATATCATCTCCTAGGTTCATCAAGTCACATTTCCCATTCAGTTTATTACCTGGAATCTTAGACAGCGGCTGTAAGGTAAATGATAAGTAATCGTTAATGTTAAAACATAAACGGAATCATTTAATCCTCCACTATCGCAATTCTGTTCGATATCGCTGCCATGTTATAGATAGTATACGTGGCGCGAAATCCAAAAGACGTGGCCGTTTCTTGGTACCATTTGAATAGCGCGATCAAAACTCAGGGATACACAGGCGATTTCGCAACATTCTGGGATTATTTTCAAAATAATCTCAGTAAGTATTTACGGCAGAAGTTACATACTTAAAGTAATACAATCCTCTGAAGTGTAACTCACTTTTCGCTTAACTCTTTTAGCCCCGTGGAGCCCTTACTGGGAACATTTAAAAGAAGCATGGGCACATAAAGATCACCCAAATCTTCTGTTCATGTTCTACGAAGAGATGCAGCATGTGAGTGAAAAGAATGCGTTGCGATCGCATTAATTTCATTTTTTACCACTTGATAATACGCGTGTATTCTTTTCAGGACTTTCCAAAGGCTATTAAAAACGTCGCAAAGTTTCTTGGAAAGACTTACACAGACGAGCAGATAAGAGAAGCGGCAGATTATTTGAATATCAAAAACTTCCGAGATAATCCGATGGTGAATTCGTCCAAATTTAAGGAGTGCAACATTATAACAGCTGGGACATTTGTTAGGAAGGGGCAGAGTGGTGGTTGGAGGGACATGTTCACTCCGGATCTTGACGCTAAGGCTAACAAGTGGATAGAAGAGAATCTTAAAGGAACAGATTTTACGTTCCCATATTTTAACAACAATATTGACGGCAGCTGTAGTTGATGTTTTTTGTGAAATTATTTTCGAAGATGTATCGCAAAATCGTGTAAAAAACATACTGTTACAGGTATCTTTCTATTAACAATTAGTCTATATTAAATGACTATACATTTAAAAGTAGAGAACGAAACTTATCGCTCAGCGTGTATAAACTGATTACATAATTTATTATACATTCTCCCCTAAGAAAGAGCAAGTACCATATATTAATTAACAACTTTACCCAGATTTAACTTTTCAACTTTCTTATTACAGACAATAGCACCTGTACACGAGTTCTATATGCATGCTGCAATCGTTGTTCTGTTGATAACGCTATCAATTTAAGGTTGCTTCCCTTAGATCTTAATAAATGTTTCATAAGACGCGCGCGATGACATTCTAATCTTATAATAGTATTAATACTTCCATCTTCGCCGACATCAAAATGCTCCGTTTGTATTTTGATTTCGTACGGCACTTCCTGCGGAAGGTGGTCCATTAAGGCAGCTCTTACTGTCTGCTCTATTGTATTCCTGGCCGGCTGATCAGTGTAACTATCCTCTTCGTATTCCCAATCACCTTCCTTGGCTGAATCGAGCAGGTAATTCTGAAATGCGTATTAAAATACACAATGCACGAGTATGTAAATAAGAGTTTATAGTAACATCTACGTTCACGTCCTGCAAACGGTATCTTACTCTTAAATCATTTATGCCGTCTCCATCCAGCGCAGATATCATGAAAATATCCTCGAATTTTGGACCATCCTCGTTGTTCGCAAGCAAGTTCGAAAGCTCCAGCAACACATTTTTCTTCTTCAACTTATCAACTTTGTTGAAAATCAATAACAACGGTGCATCGCTTCTTTTGCTTTTTAAATACTGTACAATGCAATCGGCGATTTTATGCCTGGTATATACGTTTGTTACATCTTGTATTATCCCAATAACATCTGCCTGAGAGATTGAAGCCTCTGGATCTTTCTGAAAAGTCTCCACCAGATTATACTTTTTCCTCTCTGTAGCCGTTGTTAGCCCAGGCGTATCCATAAATACGATCTGTGTATCATCTTGCGAATACACCGCTTCTACTTTGTGTATCGTGGTATGAACTTTAGAAGATGTGGGGCATATCTATTTGTGAAATAGGTATTCATTTCAAGTAAACCGCTCCTATAAACAAACTGCTAGCGAGCAATGCATAACTATACGTACCGATCTATGTACAAGTTGATTTACTAGAGTACTCTTCCCAACATTCGGGAGGCCCAGAATAGCGACCTTTAAAAACTTTCTACCTTCCCGCCGTAGTATCAGCTTATCGTTAGGCTGTAATATATATTCATTTTGGTTGTGCTCGGTACTCCTTACAGTGGAGTAGAAAATGCATCGTTTAAACAAATGCGATTCAATTCGAAGCATGCACCTTGTAAGTGTAAAAAACATTGTCCCGAAGAGAATAAATTTTTCGATATAATTATCGGTACATCGTTCATCGATGTTGATAAATAATCATAAAAGACTATTGCTAGGTTACGTTTTATTTTTAATACGCATCGCACGTAACATGCGCAACATCCAGGAACGTCTGATACACTATAAAATAAAGTGTTTTAACAGTGTACACGTTGTAAAATACAATGTGGAAATGTAATTTTTACTTTCCAGTCAATAAGGGAAAGTTCATCATCTGTCGCGAAAATTTAAACGTAAACAACTCTATCATCGCCAATCGCCATGTGCGGCCATGTGCTACTGGAACACTAAATACCAACCCTACACAAAAGCATACATAAATGTTACAAAGTTTGATTATGTAAGATATTTACGAAATGTCTAAAGAGCTCAATGGATGAAATAAATTTATTTAATGCCAGCCAAACTTTATTTAATTATTCTTACTAGCTTCGTTTCAAGCTAATCGGGAGAATTTTGCGCTACAGTTTTGGCAGGGCCGGTGCATTGTGGCTGTCAGCACGTATCCATAGTGATCCATGATCCATAGTAATTGATAGTAACGGAGAAAATGTATAAACTAATACTGTATATAGGTTATAGTGTAGATTGAATTGTGTGTCGGCTTTTTAACGCAAAACGTATTACGCAACAGATTGTTTACATTAAACAAAGCACGATCATAATGATCAGTATTATACTTTCTATTCTATTATTGAACATGTTTTATAGCACACATTGTGAAAATTTTGACATCGACACAAATGGATACATTGTTTACTGTCCATGCATGGGTATGATTTTAATCGCACTCTTTTCCCATAAAAAGTAATGACCCGTTTGAATGTGATTGTGTATTTTAGGAAGATTTGGAAATCAAGCGGATCACTTTTTAGGTGCTTTAGGATTCGCAAAAGCATTAAATCGTACTCTGATTTTACCGCCATGGGTCGAATACAGAACTGGAGAAACGAGATCTGTTAGTAATTGGCCATATGTAAACCTTCTGCTACCAAAGGCAACTGTAGATTACATCTCTATAAATAAATGTCTTTAATCTGTTCATTAGATACAAGTTCCTTTCGATGTCTATTTTAACGTTTCGCAAGTACAAGGCTGCCATAAAGCAATATTAATGGAGGATTTCATGCAAGATATAGCACCAAGTATATGGCAATCTAAGGAAAGAGTATGTAAGTTTTGAATGTTGAAGACAAAGATTAGATATCTCTCTGAGACGTACTATTACTTCCAGCGTTCTGTTACTCTGCACGCGGCAAAGGAGATTCTTGCAATGCCAAAGATGGAAATCCGTTTGGTCCATTTTGGGACACGTATAACATAGACTTTGTGAAGTCAGAATTTTACGGTCCTCTACATTATGATGTTTATCATACAGACATGGCAGTACAATGGAGAAGACGGTATCCGGCAGTAAGTTGGCCGGTATTAGCATTTACAGGTGCTCCTGCTAGTTTTCCTGTCCAGTTGGAAAATAAGAGGCTGCACAAATGTCTGGAATGGAACGCAGATATACTCAATAAAGCAAAGACATTTATAAAACAACAGTTGCCAAAGGGAGCATTTATAGGAATTCATTTACGCAATGGAATTGATTGGGTATATATTTACATTATGTTGAAAGTATTGAAATTTCAATATATTAATTACAAATTCGTTGTACAGATTCGTGCTTGTGAATTTATATCAAGCACACCAAACCTCTTTGCTGCGCCGCAGTGTCTCGGTTATCGAAATGAACGTGGAAAAGCGACTTCTGCTATGTGCTTACCATCGTTCGATTTAGTATTACGACATCTAAAACGTGTTATTAGAAATGGTAACGATGTGAAATCAGTATTTGTGGCATCTGACAATAATTACATGATCAAGGAACTCACTAAAGCTCTGGCACGTATGGAAGTAAGAAATCAGCCACTGTGTTTCATACCAATTTGTACAAAATTCTTTGTAAACATTTTTTTTATGTCTATCACAGGTGCTAGTTTTCAGACAAGATTCACCTGTATCGCCTCATTTGGATTTGGCCATTCTTGGAAGAGCAAATTATTTTATAGGAAATTGTATTTCGTCCTTCTCAGCTTTTGTCGCAAGAGAGAGAGAAATTAAAGGATATCCGACATTCTTTTGGGGCTTCCCTACCGAAAGGTCCTCGTCTTCCGTTCCACACGAAGAATTGTAGAAAAAACAACCTGTAACTATTTTTTTTATTTATTTTTATTTTCTCGTTTCAATTAATTCAATTGCATTTATTGATAATCAATACTGCAATTTTCATATTAATTTTAATTAAACTATTACGAAAACTGTGCTTTTTTTATTTTTATCTGCTTTTACCTTTTTATTTCTCAATTAGGGAGAATTATGTACACATAATTGAATTAAATTTTAGTAAACATAAGTACAGCGTTCGATACAAATTCAATTATAATTAGGATGATAAAAATAGTGCCATTTGGAATGCATAATACTTATGCGTTTGCCAACTTTTTCATATCGCATAACGTTTCCTTTAAGGCATTTGCGAATCTTTTTGAACTAGTATCGTTGCATGATTTGAAAGAAGAACAAGCAAAGAGAATGTCTTTTAGTCTTGGATTATAACAGCATCCGTATCCTTCAGGAACAACTGGACCGTAACACATAAAAGATGCGCTTTTAAAAGGTACCTAAAATACAGTACTTATTCAAATTTATTATGATATATATATTTTAAAACGGCAGATACGTATAAGTATCTCTAGTATATATACATTTTTAATGAAACGATATTCTACTGACTCAGTAACTCTTTTTTCTGTAGTCATAATTTAAAATTACCTGGCTGGACGTTAAAGTAAAATATGTACTTTTTGTATATCCTATATCTTTATATAATTCTGGCAGTTCTATTCCCTCGCTTTTTGCTATCATTTTCAAACCATACAAATGTCTATCAACACCTTTGCCTATTGCTGCCTAAAGAATAATTAATCAGAAAGTTACTTTTATTATCTGAAATATATTACATAAGTTACGATTTTTACCTTGTTAGCAATCCGTTTATGTATTTGTATCGCTTTAACCATTAATTCCCTTTTCTTCTCATTGTTCATATTCAAATTGTTAAAAACCATGGCCATTGCAAAGTCCATGGATTCACAGCTGGTAGATCTAATACACTCTGTGCGTGCACTTCTAAATCTTCGCAATGAAGCAGCTTCATAATGAACTGGTGGTTTACCGTGCAACTTGTAAAAAGCAACCTGCATTGCAATTTGTATAAAACTATCTGGGCTTAACTTAATTTGTTTAATTGCCTTTGTCCCAAACTCGTCGAACGTGAAACATTCCATATCTATATCTTCTGAAAGCCTGAAAGTTTATATAAAATGTGCATAAATTATGGAATGATTTTGTGAGTGTTGTTCACAATGAAAACTCTTTTATCTTACTTGTCCACTACATAAGTTGCTTTTTCTATCGCGCGTTCCAGAGTGTTATTAATTTCAAATTTTAAGTGTTCCGCCTGTGGAAAATCTTTTGTACTAGCGTATTCTGCAGCTCCTTTACCATGACTAATGACGAAATAAAATGTTGAAAATGAATCATACGAATATAACTTGCTTCCAAATTTTATATTAAGATTCTCAAGTATGTCTTACATATATCTTAGAACATAGTCGTACAAAACTGCAATCGGTGTCCCCTCGCACGGACTGTGTTCATATTCCATACCCATAAATCCATCGGAAGATATTATAAACTATGAAACATGATTTTTATACAGCCGTTGCTGAACATAAAATAAACAATTTTTATGGAACCTACCTGTACAGTTTTGTCGTGCCATCTGTTACCTGCATTTGTACGACTATTAAACCCTGTCAAACACTGAACCGCTCTTACGGATGCATTATTTTCTTCTTCGAATGCTGCCTTTGGTATATCTTTATCCAAACACAACACGAACAATGAAGATTCAATATCCTTGACTATATTCCTGTTATTTCCAAGGCCTGTACAGTAATTGGAAATGATGTAAGATACAGAAATTATTAGATGCACAAAACTGTAGAAAGGACGAAGGAATAAAACAAGAAGTAAACCTAAAAGTAAGTTGTAATCTTCCGCCCATGTATTTCTATCATTCCCAGTTAAGATTCCAACAGGTTTTGCTTCTATACAGGAACGCTCTCCAATGTCTTTGATTGCATCTACGAGCTTACTTTCACTTAAAACGCCCAGTTTATCGACAGTGTGCAGTTTAAAGAACTGTAAGATTAAATTATTATAATAATATCTTCTTTCTCTGCAGAAATATACATACATGATTGTTCCTAATAATTATGATATGATTAGCTTCGTCAGTCTGTAAAAGTACATCAGAACCTTCGCTAGGTTGCCTGTTGCTTCCCAGAATCATCGCGTAAGGTTGCATGTCAAGCGGTACATCACGAATCATCTCTTGTTTCATCGCACCGCTGTCAAAATATGTTTCTTTATTCATAATACATTCATTATATCTTTTAATTGTTGATTTACCTCTTTACTATGTCTTTGTAATCGCAGATAGCTCTCACAAGTTGGGTAGCAAGGATGTAGACATCATCCGGATGTTTAATATTAATCGGTGGACCTACAATTCCAGGACTGGAATTTACAATCACCGGTGCTCTGTAGCCTAAATAAGCAGTATTCAACCACCATTCACTCATCTGTAGATGATTAAATATTTGTCCTTTAACTTTTTGAAAATCAAACACTTCGCTTCTTCAGATTTTATTATATTTACCCAGTTATCAGTATTCTCTAATCTGTTTAATAATCTTTTATGTAATTTAGAACCAACACCTTCGTCGCTAATAAAATTCAGAACAATTTTCTCCGTTTTTTCATATTCTTTCTCATTGAGCAATGGTTCGAGCGATCTAAAGGAATTTTATACTTATTAACGTTTCTTATCGACCATATGTCAAATTTCCCATAAAAAATACAATAGGTATCTATTTTTAATTTAAAAAGATGTAAATCCCCGCCTTAAGTACTGTTCAGCAGTCTCGTTTAAATCTGGCACAGGCTGTTTAGGAAGTGGTTGCTTATTTAATTGCAGTCTACTTGTTGCAGTAACTCTTAATCCAGTGTGCATCTTTAATGAAGTGAAACATTGTTATACATCAAGGAACATACATTTCTTTGTATATTTCAGGAAATTTTAAATAACTTACATCGAATAACTTACAAACTGTATTAAATTGAAATACTTCGATTGATAAAAGCTATTAAGATTTAAAAATATCACTTCTCATGGTGATAAGCTTGTGTCTAGATATTACATGCTACAAGTGATTACATAAGTGGAGTATAAGTTGGTTGCTTTTGGACAAATTATAAATAAATCCTGAAAATATAGGTGTTCGCGATTAAAAATCATTTAATTCTATGTTTATTTACAAGTAAATAAGATACTGTAAAAGCAAATAGAATTATGCGATTCCATATAATTCCGGGAATATTTGTATAACTTTATGAATAAATCATTTAATTGAAATACGTGTAATCTTAGTTTTATTTTCCTTATAATTCCTAACATGTGTATTTAAATGCCTTAACTTTTACTAATGACAATATACAAGAACAATTAATGACGATATATTAATATACAATCGTCGTTTATATCCCGTTTGTCATTTTTAAAATTATCGCGGTTCAAAGCTCCCACTTTTCGATGTAGTTTAAGTGTTCGCTGCGAGGCGTCGCGAAGGTGGCATAAATGAATACGTAAAACTGGGTGTCAGTAACAATCTTGAACAATCTGTTATATTCAATCGAAATCTCAAGATCTCGACAGAAATTCCTTCTCTTGTCACTTGTTGATAAAACGCAAGATTCCTTCGCTGTGTTAAATAATTTAAAAGCTGTCGATACCTTTGAATTTCATTACAAATAATGGCCGATCCTAAGTATGCCGATTTACCTGGCATTGTAAGTACTTTGTGTGTTTCGTGTCAAAACTATGTCAAAATAATGTTATTGGTAAACATAACTTGGTACGGGAGCCTGTGTGTTGTATTAAGCGATATATCCTATAAATCCATATTTATTTCTACTACTCTGACAATTCCTACTAATATCCCTGTTCGTGCAAATAGGCATACGATCAAGTGGATGTGTACGAGACAACTGATTTACCAGAATGCGAACAGTTTCAAATTTACCCCGAGGTATAGTGCCAATTTATGCATCGTATCACTGGTATTTATTTGGCGCTAATAATACTCTCACCTTTAGGACGACACTGACTCCATAGAAAAATTACATATCAGCGCCACAGAAGCATTTAACAAATTTAAAGGCAAACATGTCATCGGCAAAGGAATCGATTTTTCAGACCGTGTGTCGGTTAAATCGAGAACAGGCTACAAGTAAATCTTGCTTGTATAAATAATTGTACATTAGCAATTTATACCTGTTAAGCTATATACAAATTTTAGATCCGGAGATTGGGAGCTTCCCGGAGAGGGAGAGAAAGAAACGCCGATTCAGAAGTATCAACGTTTGCAGTGTGAAATTAAAGAACTGTACGAAGAAGTCAACGATTTGAAGGTATCAGATTTCTTATTATACTTGGAACATATACCGTTCTTTGTTATTTCCATTTATAATACAATGCTTTATGTAATTCCTGCGAAATAGGAAAAATCAAAGGACGAAGGAGAAGTTAAGTCTGTTATTGATATAATCTCACAAGTACAAGACCTAGAGAAACAATTAGATTCCTTGAAATTGGAAGAGTGTCTTGGTGCCGATCTTGTTGCAACTCTATCTGATCCGCAAGGCACAAGATTGAAGTAAGTCTGTTTAAAAACTTTAAGATATATTTAGATCACAACGAACCAGAATTTTCCTTCATTAATTGCTATTCCAGACAACTGATATCGCAAATAGAAGCATTCAAGCAAACCAGTATTCTTACCTCTGAACCCGATACAAAGGAGCAGAGCGCGAAAGCCGATAAAGCGACTGAACCTAATATACTCAAATACCAGCTGATGTATCTTCCGGAGAAAGCGAGAATGCAAGAAGCAGCAAGAATTGCATTACTCGAACAAAGGCTTTGTAATTTAGAAAGCGTTATTGGGACAACGAGCGAGAAGCTTTCCAAATTTTCGCAGGTAAAATATTTATTTCTTGTATAACTGCTGCAACTTACCGCACTAACAAAGTGCTCTTGCTACGAAATATATTTTCGACAGAATCTCAAATGTCAGGGAGTAATGGAGGCTGTTCAAGAATTAGGAGCGAAAGCTTCTTTACTGGATACGTATCAATTGGATATAATTGAAAACCGATTGGCTTCTGTAATTCATAGAATGGATACTATCACGCAGAAAAAATCTGCGTTGACTTTGGATTCGGAACAGGAGCAAAAGGTAAGCCATTGCTCGTGAATTGAAAATTGTTAAATTACGGGTGATTAAGTTTGATAGTAACATTGTCTTCAGATTTCGGAAATGTACGATATTATGAAACAAACGGAAACTATGTCAGAAATTTTACCTCAAACTGTGAATCGAATGTTGGCTTTAAACGCTATACACCAACAAGGTATGCATTAAATGCATTGCATTTAAATAAAGTAACTTTTCTTTCTCTGCTTTTTATATATAATATATTTTTTATTATTTTACAGCTGCTGAATTTAATAAATCCCTAACACGTTTAGAGGAGTTACAATCACAAATTAATGCTGATTTAGAAAGTAACAAATCTCTTTTAAAAGGGGTGCAAGAAAGCTTTGCGTCAAATTTAGAGATTATAAAGAGTAATATAGAGTCGTTAGACGAACGTATTAAAAAGCTTAACAAGTGATAATTTATGGTGATAACAAAAATTCGTTATAAATTATTACACGAACTTTTTTAATATATATTTATTAAACTGTATATTTATCACTAATTTTTCATTCAATTGCTGGCAATTCTATACTCGATCGTGTACTGCATTTTCAATGTAATTTTTTATCATGATTTCATTAAGTTATTTTAGTTTCCGAACACAGTATTTTAAATAATTCGAATTAATTATTCTTGTATGTTATACAAGCAGAAAATCTTCATTAATTGTATAAACACTGTAAACTAAAAGTAAACTAGGATCATGCCTTGTGAGTATATATATATATAATAAAGAAAATCTGTTCTCTCATTTTGGTATGAAAGGATAATTGATAAATACACTCGTAAAATATTTATATAATTTTATCTTTATTTAAAATTAATTAGAATCGTAGTTTGTGGAAGAACCATTTGTTTTTACCAGATTTGTATCTGAAAACAATTATTTATCCGTTAATCCAACTATTAAGGAATATTCAAAATAGTGTCAAAACGTTAAAAAAAGAAATAAAGATACATACTTTTCTTCAAATTTAACACGCGTCTGGAAACGAATCTTCTTGCGCTTCATTGGATCCTTAAGATCTTTGGGAGTTACTTTTTCCCAATGCACGTCTACGGTGTATCTTGTCGGCATCAAATGGTTATAATTTAATACCTGAAATATAATCGATTTATTTTCACAAATGATATTAACTATATACAATTTTATAGGCTTAAAAATTTTCTAAAAAAATTCCAAGCAATAATTTCCGCAGGACTTACTTTCACAAACGGTTTGATCTTAGAACGCTTGTGGAGCTTCGCTTTACCCATTCTTTTATGGACTTTACGTGGATATCGGTCAATGCCTGCAACCATGGCATGCCCATACTGTTTTTCTGTAGTGCCATCATCATAGTTACGCATGACAATGGCTTTTCTTCCAGCGTATCGGCCACTGAGGACCAACACGACTTTCCCTGTTTTCATAATCCTCACCATCTTGAAGATATGTACTGCAAAATAAAAAACAGTTAATTTACCAATCGAAGAGACAAGCAATGTAACACACTTTTAGCCAGTATTTCATTATTTTTCCTGTACAGAACGTAACGCTTGGATTACATTGGCAGTTGTAAACACTGTGTCCAAAAGTAGCACATAACCTCCCACAGAACGCATTTGACTTGTTAAATTGAAAAGCAAAATATTACAAAATACATATTTGTTGGACCGCGTAAAGTGAAAGTGGTGCATATAATCCCACGCTTAAGCGAATATAAACAAAGGTAAAACTTTTCTTCATATATTTCGAAAGCTGTTATTAACAAGATAGTAAGAAAAAAACGATTAATGTACCAGAAATATCGGAATATACAGTATTTGAAATAATGACACGTATGCGAGCGAATTATCTGTCTGTTTTCCGATGTTTTTGGATTACTTTCTACCGTAGCAAATAGCACACACCTCACGGCTTTTCACACCGGAAAAAAGGAAGTTAACCTAACTTTTCATCACTGAACTGAACCATTCGATATTCCAAGTATGCACACGCTGTAGATGTCGCGCCACTAGACATCCGGTGACGAAGGCGAACCAATCCAGCGTCGCGGTTTAAAGGACGCTCGACAAAGGGTGCGTTCCACTTACGCCCAAATCGGTCGTGATTTTCATTAAGCTAGATTCTCCTGTACGTGACTGGACGCAACGTCAACAACTTCAAAGTCGATTTTCTTGAAAATTAAGCGCGATATGAAAAAAAGTTACTCTTTCTTTTCGACTTATAATAAGGAAATATGTCGAGAAAAAACAGTAAAATTTGTTGATATCGCGCTTCATTTTCGAGAAAATCGACTTTGAAATTCTTGCCGATGCGTCCAGTCGCGTACAAAGAAACCTACCCTAATGAAACTCACGGACGATTTGGGCGTAAGTGGAACGCACCCTTAGACGACTGTGTGGAGACGTCTTTTAGACGACTGTGTTAAGACGCCTTTAAGACGTCTGGGTTAAGACGCCTTTAAGACGTCTGGGTTAAGACGCCTTTAAGACGTATGTCATGAGATGTTTCTAAGCCGTATGTCATGAGATGTTTCTAAGACGTCTGTTCGAGTAAGTGTTTAGGACGTCCATGCCAAGACGTTTTTTAAACGACTGCGTTTAGACGTCTTAAAGATGCATATGTACGTACAAAGGATTTTGAATTTCGCTCTCATATCAGAACTTGATATCCCTATGTCCTATAGCTTACTTCACGTAACACACAGATTCACACCAGCGGAGATCGCGCAATCTACACTTTTCGAGAGTTCGAGAATAATCCCGACGATTTTCTCGATACATCGAAATGATTGGTCGGCATGAGTAGCTTCCTGCTCTCTTGTAGCCTACACGAGGGATGTTAATAGGCATTATTTTACTCTTACCGTAGAACTTTTATTAAGGACGAAAGTGTGGAACGAGCGAATTCGTTTGGGAAGACTGATATTGCGTAGTGGGTGCGAATAGACCAAGTTAACGTAATGGCACTAAACCCTCAATACGAAGTCATCGGAAAGGGTTTCGTACAGCAGTATTATGCACTGTTTGACGACCCCGCTCAAAGACCAAATTTAATAAATATGTACAATGTAAGTCCTGATTGCTCGCAGTTACTCGTATTAACCGTGTCGATTGTTTTACACATGATCGTTCGATGTTGCGTTTACAGACCGAGTCGTCTTTCATGACATTTGAGGGTTTGCAAATACAGGGTGCTATTAAAATCATGGAAAAATTAACTGTAAGTACGTAGCGTAAAAGAGCAGAGTATATTATATTGCGCTTTAAGCACCATCCTCATTCGATGAATGCACTTTGTATGAGTGGAGAAATGATTGCAAAAGTTCATAAGTTTCATTGTTCGCCGATAAAAAGGTTCATACAGTTTGACGAGTAAATAAGAATATACGTATCGTGCCTCTTTATTCTTTATCTTAACTATAACTATCTTACTTTTCAGAGTTTATCGTTTCAAAAAATTAATCGGATAATAACCGCTATTGATTCTCAACCAATGTTCGATGGAGGTGTACTCATTAATGTTTTAGGAAGGTTGCAGGTAAGAATAATCACCTTTACTATATTATGTTTACGATATGCGTAGTATAAACAAACAGAAAGTTTCGCGTGCAAAAGTCTCGTCACTAGTTCCTATGCGTAAGCTATAAAGCGTGCGATAATATTCTTATTCCAATTGGTTCAGTAATTTAATTCTTTGTTACCGCCTTCTTTTTAATGTTCTTACATTTTTTTCATAAACGAGGAAAAATTTTGCCTTCGATCTCTCTCTTTCTCTCTCTCACACTCTCTTTTTTTAAATATTTTGTGCTCGTCCGTACATTATATTTTATTGGCTGGACATGTTACACAAATGTGTACTGTACTGCCTTACATTTTTTGTGCTGCCATATGAAGATAGAGATTGAGCTATGACTAATGTCCAGCAACAATCTCTCTATATACCTACCTCCGCAAAGAAGATGAAATAAGAAAATTCAGTCAGTGATTGTTGATGATTGGGCAGACTGATGAGGATCAGCCCCATGCATACATCCAGACATTTGTCCTGAAGCCAATTGGCACCAGCTTTTACGTGCAGCACGACATCTTCAGACTTGCGCTGCACGACACAGTTTAGGCGTCAGGTATTGATACCTTTCATTGATCTTCGTACCATGGTACAGGCAAGCCCGATACTAACTTTTAGTGTCTTCACTTGCTTTACGTTTGCCAGAATGCCTGCTTGTTATTAACTCTCACTTGAACTTACCTTTTTTTGTGTCATGTTGCTTTTATGCATATTGCAATGCATATTGCAATGTTTTGTTTTATCTTTTTGTTTTTTTTTAGAAAATTATTTTTTGCACCGATTAGCTTTGACATACGATGTCAATGAACCCTGCGCTTGAAATATTTTTGTAGCAATAGATCCATTGTCTGCACTTTCTAATGTATCGAAGTTCTTTAGGTTTGGTATGATTTTCTCACTCCAATTGGGCTTAGACAAAATGAACTTAATGAACACAGCTATATAAAAGACCTTAAATTGCTGAACTGACAGGAATAATGTCCGATCTTTTTTCTTCGATGTATAGTTCGTGACGCGTGGAAAATAAATATGTATTATTAGTATAATTAATATCTCTTTTATATGAATGGGTAGAATAGCAATATATAAAGTTGCAGCAAGTAAGTAAAATGTAATAACAATTTGGTTTTATTTTTTACCATTTGAAGCAATAAAGTAGTATTATATTTTCTTTGATATAAGGAATACATAAATTAATAATAATTAAAATCATCATATCGCAGCAGAAAGTTCTAGTATAGTTGTATAAAAAATAAGGCCAAAGGAATATTTGAATATTAATGTTGTCACATGGTAAGTTCATCATTGTAGTACATTTTTTTGTTTATACTACATTTATGCAAGATTTGCATAATTTTTGCATGACTGTCAATAATATCATTCATTTTGTTTAATTGTAATTTAGCTTAGGTAATAGTAATTTAATCGTACAGCGGTACATTGTCGTGCAGAGCGAGTCAGGTAACATTGGAATCTGAAATATCTCCATTGTTTTGGCGGAAATAAAAAAATATTTGATGGAAAAGAACGAGTGTCATAATAAAGAAGAGAGCATCAAAGGACACAGACATGTTTTGTCTCTACATTTTAGATTCCATTGTCTATGTATAATGAATTTGTTTAATCTAATGTTTGTTAAATTTCGTTCGACACTAGTTACGAATGAAAACTTAATATTTTTGCGTGTTCTTGCGTGCATAACACCGACACCTGTAATTCTGTTACAGGCAGATGAAGATCCACCACATGCCTACTCGCAAATCTTTGTGCTGAAGCCACTGGGGAATTCATTCTTCTGTCAGCACGACATCTTTCGCCTTGGCATTCATGATACTGCATGAAGAGAAGTGTTTGCAAGAGTTCATCATGATTAATGGCAGACAGATGTCTGAGCCATAGACTCCCCAGAGATTGAAATAAGTGAGCTACTTTCTCATTAATATCCTTTGTCATCACATATTATTCCATTCTTTCTAGATACCGCAATTTTTATATGAAAAAAAAACAAACAAAAACAAAAGAACGTTTGCTTATGTGTTGGCCACAAAATAGAAAAAGAGAGCATTAAAAATAGACACAGTTTAATAATTATCTCGCTTTCCTTAACTTCCTAATTCTTAAATATGCCTATTGTTGGTTACACACTTATAACACCACAATACAATACAATACAATAAATATTATATAATGTTTGATTTTAATGGTCGATTATTACGCTTCAAATTGTATTGTTACATATTTTAAACCTTCATGCTGTGTGTATTTTTGTAAAACAGATATTGGCCATTAAATACAACATCTGGAATAATGCAATGTTAGTTTCCATTCTCCAATGTGCAACATTAGAAGGTACTAATTATAATATAAATTAAAAGTAAAGGAAATTGTTTCTTTATTACATTTGTAATAAGATTTTATTATATAAAATTCTTAAATACAAAGTACCCATACGTAATTATATTTATGTTCTAATAAGTATAATTATTGTCTATCGATAACTTTATATCATTTCACAAATTCCCACGTTTAGCTTGTTCCATTTCGATAGCTTCGAATAGTGCTTGGAAGTTCCCAGCTCCAAATCCCTATAATAGAATCAGAGTTAACAGATCTTTGATGTTCTTAATTTTAAAGGATTTCTGTAGATATCTTTTTCGTGTCAAGAATTATCAGGACACTTACATTGTGATTGCGTCTTTGAATGACTTCTATGAAAAGTGTCGGTCGATCTTGCATGTTTTTAGTAAATATTTGTAATAGATATCCATTCTCGTCGTAATCGATTAAGATTTTTAATTTCTGAAAGCATAAAATTTAAAATCCAATTTCAACAGGCTTACGCTAATTTTTCGACAAGTTCTCTTGACTTCCATACCTGAAGAGTACTAAGATCTTCTAAAATTTGTACACTACTGGTCTTTAAATGCTTTCTCAACATATCGTAGTAAGCATTTGGTACGTCCAGAAATTCTACGCCTCTTGCACGCAGATTCTGTATCTACAAAACAGTAGAAGGGTATAGTACCAACAGTTCTGGGCTCAAGAAAAGAATGGCTAAAAATACATTTAATTTACAGCTGTAATTATGTCATGAGTATTAAGAGCAATATGTTGCACTCCTGCGCCTCCATAGTATTCCACGTATTCCTGTATCTGTGAACGTTTTTTGCCAGGTGCAGGCTCGTTAATAGGCAACTTGACTGTTTCCTCCCAGTTAGTCATAACGATAGAGCGCAGAGCAGAGTATTCTGTATGCAGTTGAGTATCGTCCACCGACCAGAATCGATGGAACTGTAGGCATTCTTCATACCTAAACAAAATTCTGTTGAATTACGCACTTTTTATGCCTAGTAAATGTTAAACTACATATTCTGCATACCACTTCGCGACGGGCTCCATTTGCTTATCAGGTTGGTTACCGACAATATGATCCACAAAATTTAATCCAATCTTTGGCCTAAATGAATTATTAAATTCTTCAAAAAATGTTAATACATTTCTGAAAGCACAGTTTATCTACTGTTAAATAACTTACAAATTTATCGAGAACATATCTTCTGGTAACTTTTGAAATCCTGGCAGAAAAACTCCTTTATATTTTGATCTATCAATGAGAGTATGGTACGTATCCCCGTACTAGTGAGTGAAACGTAATATTTGTTAAAATATTTCATTCATTTATCCGTTTACTCTTTTCACTCTCGCGTAATATATACTTACAGTTCTCAAAGTGGCTAATCTTACAACACCGTACTCATCCTTTTCCTCCCATATATCCTTCACTACTTTGGCTCCTCTTTCTTTCGCAATCTACAAAATTTATATTTACTTTCTCTTCGCCAATGTGTGATTTTTTTCTAAATTTACCTTTACAATGGTGTCAATGTCCTCAACACTAAAGGCAACGTCATGAACGCCGTCCCCATGTCGCGAAAGATGACTTCCCATAAGTTTATTGTCAGGTTCATAGGCCGATTCAAACACGAAAATAATCTGGAAGTGAAAACAAGATCGGTCCTTTAAACGATCCAAAATGACATACTAGCAATGAGGGCTTCGTCGGCCCATTTTAATTCCCGCGGAAAGTGTATTTTAAGTATAAGACGGGATTCAGAGTTAAATAATAAATGTGTTTTGTGTACCTGATTTTGTTTAACTACATGAGATACCACATGCCTTGAACCAGTCTCCAAACCTCGGTAGCATAGAGGTTCAAAACCCATCCTAGTGCAATAATAACTGGCAGCCTGCAATAATAAATGGATTCAGATGTACATTTACGGAGCATCGCCAATTAAATAATTACTAACAAGCGCTATTATTATAAATTGAAATAGTATTACATTGAAAAATTTGTCTACCATTTCCAGTCGTAATACGTACGATATAAAATATAATTATGGCGAATTTAAATAGAAGCATGATTCATTTAAATTTGAATATAATTGACGCTGATAAATTATTGTAATTTATTAGAAATAAGTTGTGGTGATATAATGCTTTCAAAATTATAGTGTTAGCATCGTATACTATATAGTACCAAAGTACTGTATGATACTATTAGAAACTACTTTTCTGTACAAAGTTAAATACTGCAATAAGAAATAGGTGACTTCTATTATTTACTTATTCTATAAGCTCCAATAATGTTTATTACTAACATAGTATGTATTTCACTCTTATTACCTGTTTTGCATTTCCAACCCAGAATGTTATATGATTAAAGCACAGGAATTTTCCTCCCAAAGGCTGAAATCCCAAAACTGTATTAATAACGCATTATTTGTTTAATTATATCTAATCATTAATTGTATGCAAATCTTAATTACCTTAGGTCCTTTATCCGTGTACGTAGTCTGAGAAAATTACAGAATATTATAGAATTAGTATACCGAGCTTTAAAGATCGAAGCTAAAATTTCAATAAATAGTCGCAAACTTAAAAGTAAAGGGCATGAACTTGTAAAATTAAATAGGAAAATAATTATGGTAAATACAAGTAAGAACAGTGTGATTGTAAGTGTGGGACTAAATAAGCGTGATTTATTAAAATTTACCATTCCGAATTATCGATAAAAGCTTTGGTATAAGTGGTCGTACTGATTTCTTTTTAACAGCTCGCAATCGAAGGTGTGCACTGCTTAAATATCCGCGCGTCGGAATCGGTGATCGGCATCCCGGTCGCTGATTGGTCGATCGCGGATGGCTTGTTTGCGTCAGACTCTCCTAGAATCGTAAATCATTCAGTCTAATTTTATTACAACTAGCGAGCAGGTTTTTCAAGACTATTACGCATCATCACCCGATATTTTTCTGATAGAGGACTGCTCTCTGAAATTATCATGTTTAATATCACTCCTTCAAGTCCATTAACTTACATGCCGTCAATGTTCTTGTTCAACCTCTTTGCATTCGTATATTCGCTACATTTTTAAACTGGTCATTTTTATCAATTCTTTAGTCACTTGTGATTTTAAACATTCTCACTTAAATACATTTTAGAAATGTTCAGAAAACCTGTAAGGATATTTATTTAGTGTACGCCTTTATAATTCGGCAAAAGTTCATGTTCGAGCATTCGTGCTGTGCAAGCCTACAATGTGTTTGCTACGAGAGAATGTTGTTTTCTTGCCCCGTTTTCAGTGAGATCGCGATGCTGATCGAATCTAATATTTTGCATTTGCATGGCGAGCGCGTCAACAGAACGTTCAATCGTTATGTTTTCCAAGGGGGCGTTGCAAGCTTCGCGACAGAACGTTTAAATTTTTATCTCTCCACTAAATACAAATTGGCCTTTTTTTTAAATATTGCGCGACGGCGTTAAATATTCAAGGTTCCCTTTCAATGCGAGCCAAACTTTCCATTCGCGGAGGCTCGCCAATCGAAATGACGGGACGTGATTGGCTGTGCGTCAGCGCCTGGATTCTTGTTTAAAAGGCGAGCACTGTTAATGTAAATATGTTAACAAACCGGCAGAACCAGGAGGCTCGCCCCGATTCATTTCCATCGTCGCCGAGGTCAAGTAAAAAAACAACGGCACAATTTCAAGATATATGGTAAACATGAGTAATAAATTTAAGCATGACTCTTAAATAGTAAACTAGAATTACATCAGTCTACGATATTTGTCGAAATCTGTTCTCCACGCTCCTGTTATATTGGTATCTAGGATTACGGAAAGAAACGAGGCTTTCTAAAATATTAAATAATAATAATATAAATTAAAACGATAAGATGAATGTAAAAGTCATACAAATAAGGTAACAATGCAATTAACTTCACTGTTTTTTTTGCTTTACTCATATCTTTTGCAAGAAACGTATTGTACAATGTTTTATCGTACTTTTTGGCACAAGTATTTAAAAGTTTTAAAGTTTTTAAACGTTTAAAACGTTTTCATTTGCATTTTAAATAGTTGGAAATTTATTTTGTGGACGATGTATATGTATATACAGTAGTTCTATCACTGTGTGCACTGTCTTACGTTGCTTCCAAACTATTATCTCTGTTTACACGTTCCTAAGTATGACTACGTGGTTTAGATTGGTTGGAGCTTTTCAATTTATTAGTGGGCTTGCATTACATAAACTCAGAATATTTAGAATTTCGGGGAATACACATACGCGTATTGTACGTGTACAATTGACTAGATTAAATTGCTGGAAATACAATTTTAAAAATGATACATAATATGTCTAAGGTGTTTCACGACGTAAAAGTATAACGCATAAATGTTTAACGCTCTCTGTGTCAAAGCTAATTTGTTTTACACGGGGATGTTAATATATCATAAACCTAGAAGGAAATTTTTATGTACAAAATATATATTATAAACAGAAACTGCTATTTTGCAAATAGAAATTTAAATGGGACATCTAGTATTTATTACTGGACAGAATTATCAGATGCTAGAGGCTGACTATTTACTAGTCAGATTTTATAATTCATTTCATGGCAATTTAATCACACTTGTATTATCTAAAACAATTTTGACATAATACATTGCTTTGCGGTATCTCTCCTTTAATAATATTTTGACCTACCCACGCTACAAGTCAACAAATTCGTTCATTGTTATCTATGAATTACATAATTAAATTATCAGATGCTTTTTACATATAATATAAATTGCTTGATACATATAATATAAATTCATTTGTATAACACTGAATTATTAAAAAGTCAAACAATAAACAACATCGGTTATCTTAAACCTACTTGTAATAAAAATCTTTACCCATAATAATACAATGTATAAATACACAAATAAATTATTTACCTATAATTATCAGTTAATTTGGACGTAGCACTAGAATATTAGAATTCTTCGTCTTCTACCTAAGACAGTAAAAGCGTAGATTCGAAAAAGCATTTCTTGTACCATGCCATGGTATTACAGTTTCGCATAACTCTATACATATACAGTTTTGAAACCATACATAATAATGTTCACCGTTTTTAGGATGTGAAATATAGTTTTATTAAATTCCACTTTATCGCGAGAAGTACCTTACTGCACATATTCGTATTTAACGAGTTAAAACAAAACTTTCCATATCGTGATTACGAAATTATCATATATTGAAAATAATGAACTTTCATGTTCTTCTTTTATTTTAATTACATCCAAATCGTCCAATATCTGCGGCCAATGTCATTATTTTCATAGAATTATGATGAGTGAAGTTCTCTTAATTGTAATATTACGAATAATTTATATAAAATTTGTTATCAAATAATTATTCTGAATAAAATATCCAACGTTTCATATTAAAATACATTATTTATCGTGCTTGAGAAAATAGCAATGTCTGGATAGCGGTGTTCATTATGTATGGTTGATACATGTGAGCAATATAAAAGTTCTTTGATTACAGCCAATTCTTAAATTAATTATACCTGATATAGTGTGAATTTGATTACAAAAATACGTGTAGAAAACTCGGTAATTTTTGTTTCTCCTACCAACAACGTCGTGCTCTTTTATTGTAAAAGTAGCCTTAGTCGATTAAATTAATAGAATGTTCGATCACCTTTGTAATTTTTGTAGAGATATGGAAATTTGAACTCATTGTTTCTTACTCAAGATGTGGATGCTTTAAATACGTATAATACTATCTGTATAAACACTAAAATGTATACGCGATATTTATACGCGATTATTATAAAGTCATTGCTATGGTAATTAGAGTTTAACTACAGTTACATGCTAGCTACTAATTCAAAGGATTTCATTCTCATTTCCAATGCCCTTGTGTTATCAAGTAACAAGGTGCTCAAAGAGAATGCTTCTAATCAATATCGTTAAAACATCGGATAAATTTATCTATCACTATATGCAGAAAAGAATATATACAGAATGTCATTTAATATCGTTAATTTGGCATGCCACAGAATATAAGAAACGGAATGTTAAGAGCGAAATAATTCGATCGTGAACGACATTCTAGTGGAAGCATTTGCGGGTAATTTGTAATTTATAATAATACGATCCCATGATCTCTTTCCAGTCTACGTTTTGCTTTAAGAGATACAATTCCCATTAAATCTGCAGGAGTTGGAAGTCCTCCAGAGGTATTCGGCGCTACTGCTTGTTGATAAAATACCTCTATGTTTCCGCACTGGTTACCATAAACAACCGTATCCTCCGTTCTAGTTAATTAATAAAACATACTCATTTTTTATCACACTTCAAAAAATGTCGCTAGAAATACCGATCGTCGTAGTAAAAATCTTACGGTAGACTAAGTGGTTAATAAAGTTTATGCGAAAGAGAAGGAATGTTTCAAATTTCTCTACGTTACAACTTTTTGCTCTGAGAACTTAAGAAACATTTAACGCGCTAAGTGCAATTTGAATGAAGCGAGAAGATATAAGGCAATCTACAGAAGCGAGGGTTGAAGCTGACATATGCGAAATGAAACTAGTTCAAAGAAGTCTTTTAATATCAAAAATATTACCTGACGATGATATCCGTGAGATTACTAGCATGCGTAAATCTGTCGTGGAGGCAAGAAACGATATCCAATTCCGTAACACCCCATAGTCCCGAACGATTTACTGTATCCCATTGTGGATCGATGCCTAAAATACTGTATAATTCTTTGTTTTCATTCGACGGTAGAGGCTCCAGACATTGCTGAAGTCTCGCTTCAAGCTTCCCTAATGTGCTTACGCAAGTTTGCCACTGCAACATACGTATATTGTTCAGTAAAAATTTGAATGACGGCGAGATATGATCGGAAAATATACTCACAAGGGAGTGTATGAGATCAGGATTATTAGCGGTGCCATTTTCCATTAACAACACTAGCACCATATTTTGATGCCCGCAGAGAAATAGCTCTGATTTCTCAAGACAAACCTCGTCTTTGGACATAGAGACCCAGTCCTCATCTAATTCGTCCTCACCGTCACTACCAATTTCTTTGTTAACTGCCCCCAATTTTTGCTTGATCATTTGATTTGTTGCCGTTGAGAATCCGGATAAATCGCGAAACTCGCTAGGGGTAGTTTCTCTGCTACAAAAGCCACTGGTCCTTTCGTCAGCGAGTAAGCTAAGCTTAGACATAAGGGGCGTTAATTGTAAACCGTCTAACTTCTTCTTCTGAAGAAACTCGTACGTGTTGCCGCACTCCGAGGCTGATTTCCGTCTATCGTCGTTGTCCGTGATGTTCAGTGGCTTCAAAGGGAGGCTCATCGATCGGCGATAAGATTCTTGCTTGGTTTTATTATCCACCTTTATGTCACGAGAGTTATTCAGCTTCTCTAGATTATCTTCGCTCGTGGTATCACAGTTATTTGTTACATTCTTAGCGTTACAATTGTTAGTGAAACTCGCCAAGAAATCGTTACGATTAATTGCGTCGCTGTTGTCGTCTTTAAGCTCCTCGTAGTGTGAAGATATGTATTGCTCGTACAGCGATTTAGATACTGGCAGCCCGTCGCATCGAAATACAGGGTAACAAGGATCGGTGATCGTCTGGAATTGCTTCTTATGCGTGGGTTTCTTTTGAGGGGAGGATTCGGGGGATAAAGCGTTCTTTAACTGCGGCAAACCTAATCCATACGTTCTAACTGATATTCGATTGGAATACAAACTCACGGACGAATCTAGGTCGTGCATACTTAAGCTCTTTTTATTGAATTCCCTTCTTTTAACTAACTTCTTGTTCGGTAGAATGCTCCTCAATTTATTCAAACGTTTACATCTAAGTGCCTCCTTAACAACGTCTGGGATATCATCTACATTCGTCGTCATCTCTTTCATTTCCTCCTCCGGCTCAACACTCGCATCCTCGTTCGTGTTACATATCAGCATGGCATTACCATGCAGCACTCTATTTATATCTTTTAAGGGCGTAGAGCAAACGCTAGGAGTTAAAGGATTTACACACTTAGGACGGTCTGTTTTACTTTCCTGTTTACGTTTAACTGGCGAACTGTACGCTGTAACTGGAACGGAGGGTACGTAGTGGCTGTTATCGTTGTACTGCGAAGAATCTAATTCCCCTTCTTCAGGTACGGTGAAGATGCGAGAAGTGTCACGTTTCATTCCAGACAGAGGTAGTTCCTTGCTGTTCTTCGGCATAGTCTGAAAACACAATTGTCACGTTACCATGCGATTATTGATTATTGTGATTCGCTTTTGAACACTTCCTACCTTTCTCTGCAACACCTTCTTCGTGACAGAGTCTAAGTAAGAACTATAGTGTCGTTCATTGTTCGCCTCTTGTACAAGCTTCCCAAATTGCTTTTGTTCTATATACACTCGCAGCAACTGTACTCCAATAGGTAAATGAAAGCCTGTTGATATTCTCTCCGCGGGAGCCTGAGAAAAAGTCATATTTAATATTAATATAAGTTTTATCAAAGATTCTGTATTATACGAATATACTATACCTTTATTCTGTATGGATCGGTTATAACAATTTGTTTAGTCAAGTCTGCGCTCAGTTGAGTGGCAACTACCCTGAAAAATTAGTATACAAAAAGAAAATATACAGGATACAATTTGTTCATAATTATCAACAAATAACTCACTTGTTGTTATAGAAGAGCGCGCCACCCATGATGCCATTAATTTCTTGACAATATTGTAGAACTTGAATTGCTTCTAAATATATGTTACTGGCGGTCTAAAAAGATTACTTACACGAATGAGTAATTAAAAATGGCGAGAACAAAGTACAAACGATTGAAATTGATATCGTGCATCGCTAACCTTTGGAAGCTTAATAATGGGAATGTTGGAGAAAAGATTGGCACTGTATTGAAGTATTGGCAAATATGTTTCAAACATTTGATATAATTTCTCTGTAAATTTATTTCTATCGTTGTTGAATGATTCCAGTATCTTGTTCAAATCACAATGGAAAAACTTCAACAACGATTCCAGCGTATTCGCACGCCTCTCTAAAATCCAGTCTTGAATATTCCTATCTGTTCCCACTGCCTGCAAAACAATAAACACTGAGCTACGCGTGCTAAATGTTAACTCGTACCGTATATGACGCATTAAGCAATAAGAAAGATTCTACGCTTCATTCATTAAGAGTACACTGATAATTGTTACCGCTGTAGCAGATAACTACTACTATAAATTTGTACTATACGTATCTTTCCATATTGTACACTTATTGTTCTTTCTACGTATGTACTAGTCTCTCTAAATTTCTAATTCATCCCGCAGCGTTTCAAATTAATCGCACCTAGACTCTGGAAGCTCAGTAGTTTCTACGCAATGTTAAAAGAAAAAACAAGTGATAATGCACTCACAAGAATGTATTGTCCAAACTTTTTTAATACAAATTTTCCCCCTTGCAACGTAATGGATTTCGGAGAAGAAAACGAGGTTGTAAGGAATTGATTAACAGCCATTAATTGACCTGCTAGAGCTAGCCTTTGAGTAAGAGATACCCATGCTGGATGGAAATACATAACTGCTTCTGCAGGATCATCATCTTCTTTACAACACCTTGCAGTGTCGTAAACAAATACTATCATCATCTCTCTAAAAACATAAAAAAGGATGTTGAAATCATTTCAACTTAATGTCGTACAGTTAATTAACTCTGCGGCTCGCGAATGATTTAAGAACAGCTCCGTAATACATACTACCATATATAATTTACAGCTACTCGTTAAATATAAGATAGCGACTCGAAACGTTCCGTCTCTTATAAATGAATTAGCTTACCCTGAAGTAATCGATAAAAATATTCTATGCAAAATCGCAAATGTATGTCGACGCTCATTTTTACAAAATCACAGACATAATATTAATGTCTGTTACTTCCTTTGATTCCAATATACGAATGAGTCTACGAAGTAAACAATTGCCAATGGAGAGCTACTGATTAGCTGCACCAGTAACCGATAACAAAATAAACGAGATAAGATTACAGTTTAGAATACGTTCTTTGAAAGAGCTATACATTGTACACAGTAGTACACTCGGTGTAGAAATTCATTCTATTATTGTATGGCATGTTCGAAAAGGTCAACAAGTTTTTTTCAATCACATTACTCATTCTCATATGAACTTTATATAATCGGCAGGATATCGGTTTAATGCCGCAAACTATAAATGAAACACATTTCTCGCAATAAACCATGCGTCTATGCATAAAAGGAATCAATATTAGTGTGCAATGAAAACAAAAGATCTTTTCTACAGAGCATATGTATTAATCCAATCAATACAGAAACAATACATACTTTTATTTACATAAACATTACGCTACAAAAAAAGAGAAATGTAAAGCAATGGAGTGTAACCACGAGTAAATATAAATCAATTAATTACATACATGTATGATACTACGAACGTAGTTACAATGTGATAAATAAGAAATGAAACATTTCGAAGTTAATGAACTTAATAAAAAGAAAAGGAATACACATTTGCTAACTAATACAATATTGTTGCAAAGTGTGAAAGAAGCAGGATGATGTGTGGCCAAGATCTCCCGATTAGCAATCGACGAACTCACACCAACTTAAAGTCAGCATTCTCTTTCACAAAGATTAAGGATTTAAAAAGGGACATGCCGCCGAAAAAGTAGCCGGTGAATCGAAGCGTAGCAATGAGTCAGTGTGCAGCGTGGCATAGTAAACAAAGCATTATCATTGAATTAGAGATGCACTTTCTACGCTGCTATAATTAGATAAGGCTAGGCGTTACGCAATATCGTTCGTACTTCGCCATGGTGATCGTGTGTACGTTTCGGTCTGCCGGAGCTTAGACTTCGATTGCGGTATTGTCGTCGTTTTGCGACGTCAACCCCGTCTTCCTTCTCGGTCCGTTTTTTTTTTTCTCTCTTTTCACACGGCACGGCAACTCGAGCGACAATGTTTTCCCGTTCCGTCTTTACCGTCGCTCACGATGATACTGAGCGTCGCGAAAAATGCACTTCAATGGAAATGCACTTTTCCGTTATGTAATATAAAATACGAGCCATAATAATCTTGATTTCCAATCACGCTGAATGGAGCCGCTCCTTTACCGCCATGCTGGTATCGATTTCCTCTGGGCGCAGTCTACGGGTATTTTGGTCCTTGAACGATAAAAGCGACTAGGAACCGCGATATTCGAATCCTGCCAGGCTAATGCACGTAAAATATCGGGTTCTTTACATAGGAAATTATAAAGATTTGTAGCTTCCTTCGAAACTTCTAGCATTTAATCGGCACAGTTGTCTGTGCCTTTTTGAGGTTTCTCTAAACCAACCAGGTAAGTAACGTAGTTTCAATTGGTTGAATGTTAAATGTTTTAGAAGTTACAGACCTTACAATCTTTTTTTATGTAAGTGCTTCAATTTATTTTGTGTTGAACATTCGAATGTTTAATGAAATGAAAATTTGTGGTGTAATTGGTATATAGTTTATATTGGAATATAAATTCTAAGTAAATAGAAGTACAATAAACGTCTTTGCGTTTTGAAGATTTTTATTAAATGAACCGTTATTACATTTAGTTAAAATGACAATTATTTAAAATACAATATTGCTGTCGGTAACGAAACTAATCGTTTAATCGACTGATGTTACAATCTTCTTTACCGTCTACACAAAGCACGACACGCTATGGCCATCTTGGTAATGAGACCTAAATCGAAATGTGGTTGTATCACAGACCGAATGTAGTGGCATCTGCTCATGAACAGCGTCCAACTCAGCAACTACTCTGAAATGGTTAAAATGCTAAAAGTGTTGCGTGCTTTTATACGTGTGACTTGTTTAGAGTGAGAGTTTGACATAGAGAGCAGGCTTTTGCTACGGTATGCTTTGGCTCGGTTTATCCAAAGAGGATAAGATTATCCTCTTACCCTCTTTGAGTCACGCTTCACCGGCTTCACCATCCCCTCCACAAATGGATCAAATAGAAACAGAGCGTTGGGGATTGCTGCAGCGTCTGGCGGTGACGCCTCTGAACAAAGCTGCCTCGTTGATAAAACAGATAACTGTAAATGAAAGATAACGTTCGCTAGAAAATGGCAACATAGCCTTCCTCTGAATTGGCTGAGTGGGAGATGGGAATACGTTTGCTTATCTTCCTATTTGATTAGAGATAAATAATTTGCTCTTGATTTGCAAGGTGGCTCGTCCAGCTCCTGGTGCATTGCCCCCTCAAATCTGATTCTTATGTAACGAACGACGTCACTTACGGGATTTTGCACTCGGAAACGGATTTACATTGAAATCACCGATTCGGGCATTTTGGAACGCGCGATCGTAATCGATCCATTTCGGGAATCGTTCCTCGACGGTTAAACATATGAATGCGCATTGGCCGAATGATTCGGTATCGTCACTTCGAAATATCTTTGATCGGGCTGAAATTATTATGCTAATGAAAACTTTGAAGATATACATAACATAATTCCGTAGTAATGAGAAAATATATTGCATATTTGAAAGCAGGAACCGATATTGCAAGGGTCACCAAACTTGTAATTTGTGTAACGTAAGAATAAGAAACCATCTCCGCCCTCAATGTATTACACATTCAAAAAATTCAAAAATTCAAACTCAGCACCATAACGACACGAAAATTGCACGATTTGAACTCTGCTCCGGTGTAGAAACAATTCACTGTAAATAAGTATTTAGCAATCATGGAGTGTTAGAGAATCAATGAAAGAAGAGGAAGAGCCTCCTTCCTTCCACTTAATATTTAATCGCGCAAAACCCGACGCTATCGCCCGGCATTCGAGGGAATACACCTATTTGCGGAAATCGCGGCGAACGGCAAGAAGGTGATGCCTTTTCGAACGAACCCGCCTGCTGTACGTTAAAATTTTTATTTTTAGAAGACTGTGAAACTGACAAAAGCGCGGCGCCATATTGCGTGCTTGTGTTTGGTTACTGTTCTGGCGCGTGGTCGAGAATTGTTATATTTAATTAATTACCATGTCCGATAACCAGGTAGGTCTCCCCATTTTAACGAGCGTTTCGTTAACGACAACGCCCCGCTATATAAATACGGCGTAACATCCGAGCGTGCGATCGTACGTTGCGTCTAATCGGTCTAACCTTGCCTGTACTAGGAGCAAAAACCCGAAGCCGGCCCAGGCGACGCGAATTCCGAATACATCAAGCTGAAAGTCGTTGGAAATGTAAGAGCACGCCGTTCGGTCGACCACATCTGCGCTATCCTCCGGCGATAATCGAGGACCGGCTTCATCGTTTCACTCTCTTTTATTTTCTTCTTTTTAGGACAGCAATGAAATTCACTTTAGGGTAAAGATGACCACTCAAATGGGCAAACTGAAGAAATCCTACAGCGACCGTGTGGTTAGTCCCCTGCCAATTTTTCTTTCTCAGAATAAACGCTTATAAACGTAAGGTGAAACGGTAGTGATAGATTTTTCATAACAGACACAATGCTCGACGTGATCTTTGAGGATCCAAAGATTCGTAGAAAGTAGCTTTATGTTTCATAGAATGTACGACAAGCGATCGAGAGATTCTTACTGCTTGTATTTCGTTACGCTTGGAGCAAGGTACGTCCATAAATGTTTGTAACGAGCGGAAGCAGTTGGAATCGGAGCATTTGAGAGTATGCCGGATCGGACAATTATTTGTCGTACATGTATATTTGTGAAGCTTGAAATGTTAAACACGTGCAGTGCGTCTGGAGGGGAATTATAAATTACGAAATTTTATTCAGGGTGTTCCTATGACGTCGCTCAGGTTTCTTTTCGACGGTAAAAGAATTAATGATGATGAAACACCAAAGCAGGTAATTTAAATTCACATATCTCTAAGTACAGTAGCGGGAAAGGTGAAGCGAGAATACATACACTGCTGTAAAATAATTCTTAGAATAAGAAAGCTTGTTAGTAATAACTGAGCTGGTTTAGAAGACTAATTCTAATAACTATTTACTATAACTATTGTGATGAGTGAACTCTTTCTTTCAGCTGGAAATGGAAAACGATGATGTTATCGAGGTGTACCAAGAACAAACAGGTGGTCACTACTGAAGAAATTAAATCTATTATTCAGTTTTAATACCTTTTAAAGTGAAAGTGACTATCGTAAAGAAATGGACAAGTTTATCAGTATGTATATGTATGTTAAAAAAGAAACATTATGTAATCTGGGTTTTTTTACGTAACATTTCGATGTACTGTTCTACATTCCTGTAACGAGGCAAGTTTAAGGACCATCGACAGTCAGTTTCATATGATGTTATACATCCATCCACGCCAAAAGGAAAACAAAAAAAAAAGGAAAACAAGAATCATGCGTTAATGTCACGCGTTTTGTCCATTAGTAATATCCGCCAATGTATCCGCATTTCACGAACTTCTGAATTCTTAGATTTAGGTCGCGAGAATTTTCGAGAGTAAAGTTTAATTTTGTTATCGGAGCAAGGTAACTATTATAAAATACGAATATGATTTAACAAAATTGTTGCGTTTAAGGTACATCTATAATAAAAGAAGTAATTGTAATAATTTCCCTCTGCCTTTTCAATGTAATTCGTAACAGCAGCGAAAGCGCTCTTTTTTAAATTCGAGAAACTTAAACGAATGATGCAAAAACAATTCGTTTCCTTTTCTCTTCTTTTTTTCTTCTTAGGATCATGGAGTAGCTAATTCGATGTAAGTAATGTGGATGCTTTATCTTACAGTTTTTAAGTTCGCGATTTGAGTAACATCGAGAGATCCAGACTCGAGACGTGCAGATTATTGCTGCTTAAAACTGCTTGCAATTTTCATTTCGAAACATTATTTCTGTATGGGCATCCCCATTACAGAATAGGTACTTACTCGATGATTCAATGGAAAAAAATTTCTATAAATTGTAATAAAACTTATTCTTGTACAGATAAGTAATATAGTTTTTGTTTTCATTACTATCGTGTTAAAAACTGATCGGCATTCTTCTATATTATATATTTGAACGACTCGCTTTTCTCAAGCTACGTAATCTTTTCTTCTTTTTCTTTTTTGAAGCAATGAAAACAATTTAAATAATAGACATGTTTATAGTTAGAGAAAATAAGTAAGATATAGTAATAATATTACTTTAGTAGTATTCTCTTTTACGAAATCTAGAATATATTTAATGATAAGAACGCTCCCATATAACTAGGTTCTCGGTTTTCGTAATAAAGGCATAAAATGGATTTTGATATAAACAACGTTGAAATAATGATTAGGTTTACGTTTACTGAGCTTCAACCATTTCACAATCATGTTTACATCTGTCGGTAGCATAAAATACCTGTAATAATTATCGGAAAAATAAAAATAATTCTTCGTCTTTCTCCATTTCCTTTACATACAGCTTAAGAGAACAGTCGAAGAAATAATGTTTGCGGTTCACAAGGGAAGGTTTTGAATTTAATAGAACTGTTTTTATTTATACATAGAACAGAGTCGATAATTACTATTATTATTAGTCACTGCTTTTTTTGTTTTTTTTTCCTTTTAGCACTCTAACGTGATATTCGTAAATCCTTAATATAAGTTGATATTCCTAAAAGTAGTGTTTGACTATATACAGATTATCTTGCGTTAACTAGTAATCCTAGTATGTGGCGTCCTATCATTATTACATATTTACAGTGATCCTACGTCTAGAGTCTAGACGAAGCAATTTCCTGCCTCGAATAATCGTGGTATCACAAAAAGATCAGAACCCTCGAAGGAAGCTTCGCGTCCTACATGCAACATCTCGTTGCGTATCAAATTATACATAACAGAGTGAAGTTTTCAAGTCTACGCCTTTAATTACATAAGTGTACGCGTAAATTGCTTCTTCCGAAGCGACAACTTATTCGCCACAGCTTAGTCTCTTAACATTTATGCACCGGTGCGAAGAAATCAGCAAGTAGATAAATAGTTCGTTCGATAAAATGAATTTATATAGTTTAATTATACACAGCCCATATAATATATGCATACAGAAAAATAATGCATGAAATATTGCCACCGGATCCGTGACAGATATCCTAGTTTCCCACCGACTGCTGCACAGTTCGTTTGCTTGATCGAATCAGAAAGAAAGTCATATTTCCCGTTTTCTCTCACACGAGGACGTTCCACAGCATTTACGTCGCGTTAATAAAAAACAATCTCACTGGTTGCAATACTGTCGACACTGATCGTGTTACTCTTCGTAACGAGAGGGGTGTTGATTTTGAATAGTCTGAGCAGAATTTGCACGTCATTCTCCCTACAACTAAGAATATTCGCTGTACAGAATTGCGTCTGGTTAGGGTAATAATCCTGCTAATTTAACGTATTTACCGAAGAATAGCATCCCCTTCACCTTGTAATTAAAGATTCGCCCGCAATCAGATCTCGTAGCGTGCTCTTGCCCCAACGATTCAGACTCGATTGAAATGAAGCGGTTCGCGAGATGCGAACAGAAAATCGAGCCCCGCTATTCGTTATTTGAACTTATTCAGAAGCAGTCCTTACAATGAAGACGTCAGTCTTTGATTCTGTCATGTTCGCAAATCTAGCACAACGCGCTCTGCACCTCGCAATTTTACAAATGATGAGCAACAACGGCAAACCAGAAACTTCTATTTCTGAATGATCCAAAATACAGAAACAAGGTTTTAAAATAGACTTTAATTATCGATAAAACAGTTACAGTAATAAATTATAGGACGTAACGGATTCCCTTTTTGTATTTTTTCATCACATTAAAAAAAAAAGAGAGAAAAAATAAAAAGACCCACGAGTTCAATACTCCTTAACAAACAATCGAAAAATTATCTCGTTAATAATCATGCTAATAATAATAAAATGAAAGCGTTCACTTTCAACAATTTCTCCGTCTCCTAGCGCAACCGAAATTCTGACCAAGAAATTCAATCGTTTTTCCGTCTCCGAAGTACAAATGCTACACACTAGATAAGTACTTTTCTTTTTTTTATTTAGAACGTAATTTATGTATATATATCTATGTATATATATATATATATATATGTATATGTTCTTAAATAAAATGTACAAGGTATAATTCAAAACATACATTTTCTTCTCAGATATAGTCTGTCGGGTGTTAAACGACTATAAGCGATATTAGTTCAGCTCTCACCTCATTATCGTTCCCATTTTTTTCCGCATTTTCTTCTTCGTTTTTTTTTTGTAATACATGCTTTCATTCAAATATCGTGCCTACTTACTTGCATCGTAATAAATATATAATATCCGTAAAGTACTCGAGCGATCTGTGTTAATTTCTTAAAGCGCTGTTACTTCTTGGCGAGGCATTTAACGGGGAAATAAACGTGCTGTAAGTCTTCGACTCGTTTGAGAAATAATCGGTTTTCGTAACGCCGTAGAAGTAGGTCACAGCGCGTCGCGGTGCCCTACCCACATCTTCTTCGTGTGGTCGAACCTGTGCGCCAGCCATTGCTGTTCCAATAATTGGTATCTGTCTTGGCTTAGGTACAATGGTTTGCCGCGTCTATAATGGGACATTAAGAAACAGAACAGCATGTTAAAATCTATCGATGATAAGGTACCGTCCTTAAATTACGTAAGGGTAATTTTGGCGAAATCTTACCCCCTCCCTCCCTCAGTATAAGAATTCGCAAGATTTTACACTTCATTTTTTCAGTTATTAAAATACTTTTAAAGGTTTATATAATTCATTGAACTCGATTTCGGGAAATTTAAACTAAAACTACTTTTCCAGAACATTAATGATAGAATTTGTATTTATTGAACATTAGGTCTAAAAAATATTACGTAAGACGCTACCTGACTCCCCCCCCGTGTAAGAAAACGTAAAAAAATTCGCGACGCACCCCCCAAAAAAAGCCTTACGTAATTTAAGGATGACCCCTAAAGTAATGTGTTCAATTATAAATTCGTTCAAAGAACTATTTAAGAGAAGTCGAGTTACGTACTTCAGATTCCCATCTTCCTCTTCGAAGTCATCGAGGTACAACGACCCCCACAAACAGGCTCGTCGACCGCGAATCACAATAATGTAAGTGGACGTAACTACCAGATATATGCCGGTCCCACCTCCGCAGTCGATCGAGTGCTACAAGAAAGCGTTACATATAAATTATAATTAAATAAAGTTGAAGATAGAAGGGGGTGAACGTAAAATTACCTGGACAGCTTCGCAGACGTTCATCTGCTTGCAACAGTTTTGTTTCAGGCAGACAATGGTACCGCACAACAAGCAGATACTGGTCTCTTGTGGGACTGAGTGACACTGGTGGCACTGGCGCTCGTGGTAATACTAAAGAGAAGACAGAGATGGTATCACAATCTAATAAAATTCGAGCAGAGGTGAGGAACATTTAACTAGAAAATAGCAAGCTTGGTACCGTGAATATCTTCTCGTACTCCCTCGGAAGACGGAGAAGCTTCGGTACGTGCCACGTTATGTGTTGTTCTACCAACAAATTCCTTGTCTCGTCGCTTTGATTCAGGTAAAGTAGAAATTGAAAGCACCATAGGCGAGGCACCGCGGTGCTCGCTTCGTTATCGTGCCAGTTCAAAGCAACCGTCGAGTTGAAGATGTTCCAGTCCATGCCCTCCGAAACCAACTCCAGGTAATAAACTAATCTAACGAACTCGATGTGCGGTATCCTAACTAAGGGCAGAGGTTGCTCGTACAAGTGGTAACGGAGTAGCGCGGCCACTCGCAGAAATGGTAAGCACATGGATTGTATCTGAAACGGCATGATGCATTAAATGGAGGCTGCCCAGATAAGTGATTGATCGTTTATGCCCACCTGCTGCTCGATATTGTGCATTCTCACTCTCGCGTACGGGGTGGACGATGAAGTAGATGGTTTATAGGTATCGTCTGAACGATATAGCGGACTATCATTGAAAAGTTTGATAATTCTATAGAGTATAACTTCAGAGGACGTGGGGCTGCGTTCGAGGCATTCTCTCCTTAAAATCGTCTCCCTCTCTGCTTTGGTGAGGCCGCAACTTATTTGTAATATCACTTGATAGTACAACAAGTTGTAGATTACCTTTACTACGCTAGAGAAATACGCTGAAAACAATGGAGCATTTAGTATGGTATGCCAGGGTCGCCGAAGCGACCGTTTACAGACGGCACTATCTTTGTGCTCACTTTGATCCAAATGCAAGGGCAGCAACAATATAAATTGTATCAGCAGTGCGGTTGGATCTCTGAGAAGCAAAGGTACTTCCTTTCCAATTGGTGTTATGGCGAGTCGAGGGGCAGCCTCGGCAGGTATTCCGGATAATTCCTGCAAGGTGTGCTGCACCGGCCAAGCTGTCAATACTCTTGCATGCACCGCCAGCACGTGTAAAAGTGCAACTGAAAGTCAGAAAAGCATTATGAAACGTAGCATTCTTGATTGACATGAAATGATCCCTATAAACGGAACAGACGTACTTACCGATGCAATCACGTTTTGGCGTTAAAGGTGTCGTAGTGGGTTGCGTAACGCACAGTGACCCACCACGTTGAACAAGCTCGACTTCAAAATTGGTTCGAGCTACGGAAGTTACAAAGAGAAACAAGCTTTGGTGACTAGGGGAACAGTTCTTTTGTTTATATTTCAAGTATGTGCAACTGGTCATATCCTCCATGGCCTTTCCCATTGCCACAGCCAAATTCGTGGAGATCTGAACAGCACAAATAGTAGCGCATTAAATTACGGAAATAATGTCGAGAGCCAGTAATCGGTGGGAATTTGAAAAATAAATCTTACAGGATTCTGTGGTATCTCCTTCAAAAAGTTGTGTAGCTCGGAAAGTATTGTAGCAGAGGACGCGTGGCGGGACCGTACCACTGCCGCGCATTCTCCCAGTTGCGGGGAGAGCGGGAGCACAGAGTTGGCCAACTGCCGACAAAGCGGGCACAGGTATTCACCGCTGTCTGTAGCGAAACTTTGCTGTCTTTGTTGGTTACGGAGGGATTGCAAATAAGACTTCAAGCAGTCTAGATGCAGATGGTGTCCACACGTTTGAACATGAACTCCGCCTTCCCAGCCCAAATTAACAGCCAACAGCCACGAAAGCTATAGTGATCGAATAAGAGGTTACGCAGCCTGTGTTATCATCGCCAGGGGATATTACGATTTAAGATTTAACAGCTTACAGTATCGAAATGACGAGTCATCGCGTCCGTTCTGCGATCAAAGTGGGCGCCGCGCGTGTCACCCTTTAATATAGGAGGATCTTCGTCGGATGTGGGTAGAACCAGTCTCTCTGACTGCTGTCGCTCGTGGCCAATAACACTTGTTGCCTAGAAGGAGAAGAATAGCAATTATATTACTATTGTAATGAGAATCCAGCTCCCCCATTCAAATACGTTCATCCACATTACCTGAACTAATACAACGAGACCCATTGGCACATCTTCGCTGCTGGGAGTGGTTTGATTGCAAATCACGCAATCGTATTCCTTTTTGCTAGTCAGCTTGGTCGTATTGTCGTCTTGATCCCAATCCATACCAGACACCCCTGCTTCGTCTGAAAAGCCAAAGGGCACGTTACAGTTCTCTTAATTCAGAAACCCCCTCTCAACGATAGTTCAAGTCCCACCGGCTGTTTCACCTGTTTTCATCGCTTTCTCCATAAATTGCTTTTGCTTGTTGGCGAACTCGGCCATAAGCTTCTGCTGCCTCTCCTTCGCCTTCCTTCGTCTCTCCTCCTTCTCTTGGTGCTCCCTCTCCCGCTGCTTGTCCTCGCACTCCTGCATCCGCGGCCACAGCTTGTTTCTAGTTTCAACGATGGCTTCCTTGCACATCGGGTCTATGTTGGCTATTTTATTCAGCAGCTGCGCGATGAAGAACGGGCCGTCGCCGATCCGTGATTCTTTCGCCTGCTCAGCTGAACTACTACCAGCTTCGTTGTCCGATATTCCGCTCTGTTTGGGGTTGTAACTGTCCGGGACGCCGGACAGCTGCGAGTGCAGCTTCAATAGTAACGAGATTATGCTTTCTTCTACTTTCACTGTCTGTGGCTGCAACGGCCCACCCTGGAACAGGAAACAGATCGACAAATAACGAATTGAACCTTGCGATACGCTCAAGAGCTGCGATATAAATGAAAGTGAGCTGTTACCTGAGGATCTCTCCGCTTGAAGAGTTTGTGGGAAGTGGATGTAGACGGGACAATTTCGATCGTTGTTACTCCAGAAGTGCTCAGTCTGGAATACGCTGGCTGGGCAGCAACTATTTCGTTGCCAGCCATAACGGCGGGTCGCTGAGGGGCAGGTGGTAGTGCAGGTTGACCACCAACTACTTACAATGAAAATTATGAAAATTAAATGCAAAGTATTAGTGTGATATATTTCTCGAGTGTTTTAAATATGCACTGATTTTTTTTTCTAAAAAAAAATAGACTAATATTTATTCCGATTGGTATCTCTCGGAAGCACTGTTAGTTTATGCGACATACTACATTTTCGGTGGAAAAAACTGTGAGTAACGTACTGTTTAACGAAGAAGGTGGTTCAAGAGCAAGGGCCATGGATTCTTCGGTGGATGCTGGCAGAGCTCTTTGTAGAGGTATTAAATCATCCGCGCTATTACCATCTGATATAGCAACAATCCCATCTTCAGGTGCGATAGTCATGTGAAATTGGGCTATAAAGTAACAAAGAGAGAAATAAAACTAACGTCAATACGATATTAAATTCTGATCGACACCAAAACAACCATCTTATAACAAAAATATCTTGGCTGTATCTTAATTCTTGCATGAAGTATAATGTACGCTATAGCGCACTGTGAAGCAAGCCAAGATATTTGCGAAGACTTACATAAGATATAAGTGGACTGTTCTGAATACTTATATCTATATACAAAGCTTTACCTTTGCTCGAACGAAAATGCAAGGAAGGTTCAATGATTAATATATGAAGATATAAATCTCACCATCTGCTCCAGGTAAAGCCGGTAGAGAAGGTAAGGATGGAAGAGTCAAAATGTCAGGCATCTCGTCCGAACTCTCCCACTCAAATTCACCTACAGTAGAAACAACTGAATTTAAAATATGGACAGCGAAATCGACAGATGCAGGCGAAGATGAGGGAATTCATCGATTATTTTACTTACTGTCCGAGGTATTCGGCTCTGACTCTTCGACTAGAATAACCCGAGGTATCACTGTCCTCAAATTTTCAGACAAATTATCACTTTTATACCAACTAGACAGATCCATATCTTTTATCACTCGAAACGACCCGTCTACATTGTACTGACACAAAGGATTCGCCTGGTAAAAGAGACGAACGGGGATACAATATTAATCGGTAACCATAGACAGAAATTATTAGTCACTTACAGATTTGTCAGGTATTTCCGCAGTAATTACTGCCATCTCTAATAAGTAAATGGTCAGTGCCATTCCATACTCCGATACGTTATGTCCATACACAGCCTTGTAAAGAATTATGAAAATCATGGCGTGAAAGACTCTGGTGTGTAATACAATCCGTGGGTCATCATAAGCGGGTGCAACAGGAGCAGGGTGTCTGAACGGTGGCCACGGTGTTGCGCTATTTTTTAGTTTACCCGACTGTTTCACGCTAAAACGAACATCAGATATTTTCAGCAACAGACAGTAGAGGGAAGTGAATGTCTATGTATCGTGGTATAATTAACAACAGGCTCTTACAGATTGCGTATTTAGAGAGAATCTGTAACTTACTATTCAGTGAAACGATCCATTGATATCTGAAAGTCTCTCCTAGGCACCCCTCTCAAAGAAACATGTAGGGGATCGAATAATTCATCCCAAACGTGCGGTTTAGGACCATACATTCCTTGCTGCATGTTTCCGCTAGCTTCAAGATTCGGGGCTCTATAATGTGCTATCTGTAAATGGTATTGCGTAGTTATGTAATAGCACAAATGAGGCGAATCGATGAGTATGAATGATAAAACGTACATCTGCTAATTCAGAATCGAAGTCTCTGTCTTGGGTGGTGCCACAGCGTTCTGGCATCAGCTCCATTAACTGGCTATGAGTCTTATCTCCCATACATAATAAAGTAACCATTTCTAAACGTGACATCTCGGTATTGGATAAACCTAAACAGTTATATTACAATCGATTTCATATTTAAGCATTCCACATTGTCATAACAGCAAGACGATAATATAAGGACTTACCTAGATTGGTACGAACATTAACCAATGTAGCTAGAAATGTTAAGCAGCTTTCTAACATAGGAGTATCATGCTCTCCTTCTACGTATTTATACTGAGGCGTGCGATACAAACAAAGGCTCATCCATTCCTTTATGTGGAACCTAATGAAACAAATAATTGTCGCTTACTCTCCACTCTAAGCGTAGAAATATTAACAATGTAAATTCATTAGCGTATGAAACAGTTACTTTTCGATGACAGTTTTCAGAAAGACGCCCGGCTGCAGCTTGCTCGCACACACTTGCAGAAGATACAGGTCTGCGTCGACCATGGAGTTGCAGAAATTGCACTGTATGTACGTCATAGCTTGACCCTTAATCTGAAGTCCGTTGCGCACCCACAATCCATTTGATATTTCATAGAAGGCAACCTGAATAATAATAAGATCTTAGATGATAGTGCTGAGATGGGGCAAAACAATTTTTGGATTTAATAGGAATTAGTTGCTTCGAAGGAAACTAATTAGCAGGCATAAGTATAATACAGCTGGAATAAAAATTGCTTTCATAAAGATTATCTAACTGTGTCAGTTGATCTAATATCTGTGAAGACATTGTCTTATAACCAGCGGTGGGTTCGAACCTAATTTTTAAATTCTCGAAATTCGAATCCGAAATTTTGTAAGGCTTCGAACTTTCAAAATTCGAAATTCGAAACTTTCTTGGGTTTCGAGATTTGGACGCCTTGAGAAACCCATCCCTACTTATAACGTATGCATGATAAGTATGTGAGTATATATGTAACGGAACTTCCGAAGCCTAAACAGTTTCCTGATGACGAGACTTTCATATCAGCTGCTATGACTATCTCATTACAGTCCCGCATCGCTCCCAATTTGAATCATTCGTTTGATTCATAATTATTCCAACATACATACAACACATAAAAAAAGATACAAAATTCTCAATAACTTTTATTTAAAAAAAAAACTGGAACATTGTGAACAAGGTCGAGGGAAAGCATCGCCATTTGTGAATCATCAATTTTTGATAATGTAATCATGGGGAGAAGCATAATATTTTGTTGGATGCCATGTGCATAGCAACGGGTATCGTGTACGAAACATCTGAACCTAAAATATAGCGGGAACGCTTCTGAGCTCTTCCCATTGTGCGGCTGATTCGTAGATTTCATGGTATTGCCCCCACTAAACCGACCAATCCCTTCACTGGAAGACATTACAAAACGCTGTGTTGTCAGTTCGGTACGACTCAACGGCCGTCAATGGACGCGGAGCGAGATACTCTCAGTCCCGGAGGTGCCCGACCGAGACTCTCGCGCGTGATTAATTCCTCAAGCATTCTCTTAAAATGTCTCTTACTTTTACCATGACTGGTTCGTAGCTCTCGCGACATTGACAAAGGAATTCTCGCCGATCTGCCGGGAAAGGCGAACAGAAGTCGAACGGGATTTGTATCAGTGATATTACATGTGCCGCAAGATCGCGAAGCTACTTTCTATCGGAATCCTCTTATCTCGGTCATAGGTTTAAGTTCTGTCGAGGAAAATGGCGGCGTCTAGTAATTCGAAAATAGTTTGCATTTGCCTGATGCTCAGCTTCGGAGGGTTCGCCAACAGTTTCGACGGTCTCAGCATTATGGACATAAAGGACATATTACGTTTCGGCGTTGACACCATGAGGGACATTCTCGAGTCGTGGGAGATGATACGTCCCAAATCTCCTGGGGACGAGGAGAACAGCTTGCCATTTGTTTACAGAATGGAGAAAGAGCTGAGGAATAGTATATCAAGAGTGTCGGACAAGATCGAGATCTATCAGAATAGAATGGAGATACAAGTGGACGCGGTAGTGGCCAGGCTTCTAACCGATCTGCCCTTGCAAGAGAAATTGGATCAAAATCTACGTATGCTAGACCAATACATCGGCCAAATCAACGATCTGTATTATAACTTTGTAACGTACGTTACGGCGACCGCGAAATACGAGAGATACACACTGGAAGATTTCGCCAGGACGTGTGTCTCTTCCAGATCGGGCGCCCTTCCCGATCTCTTGAAACGCGTCCATCGATTGCTCGTTCCACATTCCGATGCGGACTTCAACGCGAGTATTCTCGTCTTACTGGCGAATAAGATGCAAGTAAGTAGTGAGAAACCTTTAGATTTTAAAGCATCTTCCTCCTCGATCACAAAATAAATTTCATTTCCTAATACCTGACCTCCTCGTACGTTATTTACACGTAGAATAAATAAAGCTCTACGGTTCTTTAAGGTTCTAGAAATTACGAATCTTAGTCGATCATTGATAGATATACATTTCAAAGAGCTATACGTAATCTCGGTATGCGTAACTTGAACCCCATCTCGTTACTATTAAGCACAGAGTGGTATTAGGTGCGTAGGGATATTGTGACGATCAAGTGACATCCGACTGTTCAATTTACCACTCGTTGGAAACGTAGATAGAACGTTCCAATAGTGCCACATTGACTACACTAAATTTTAGTAATACAACGTGATACTGTATCGATCACAAAGTAAAATAATCCATAATAATTTCTGCTAAGCTAACGAGAATGGTAGAGGATACAAAGGATAGTAGTAAATAAAACAATATCGAAATACAATGGTCTGCCTTGTCTGTGCAACTTGTTCCGGCGAAGCCGCTCTTTGTGAGAACTCAACAAAAGGAACAATGGAAACGGAGAACAAGGAAACCGTATTTTGAACAACGCGATCTGATAATCAATTATAGTAGCTGTAGATTTTCTCTCTTTTCGTCAGAAAAACTTTATCAGATTCGAAATACTGCATGAAAACAGCCGTTAACATCGATGTACTCAGTCCATTGGTAGAGAACGTTTCTCTGGGCAAAACATTTTTCCCATCTCTCGGATAAGTCGATTCCTTTCATTCAAAATGACAGCAGTCGGATGTATGACCAAGGTGGCGAGGAAACCAATCAACGCCAAGATGAAAATCGCTGGAAAATTCGCCATGACGTCATCGCGCGCATGCGTGGACGTGGGTAGCTGTCCCCACTCCAAAATAGCTACCGCTTTTGGCGAATTTCCTCGCAACCCTGTCCACGACTCTGGATGCAGTACGCTTTGCATAAACAGCGCTCAACGGCGAGCGGAGCTAGAATAAAGAGGGGCATGCGCAGAGGATACATAACACCATTAAAGCCAGTGAACGATTGCCGTGGTGGGCGAACGGGGGAAAGGGGGGTGCAGAGTAAAATAACAGCGGAATGATGCAGAACTCTCAGTCGTGCCCGAGCCCACCGTGAAAAGTGTTCGTTTTACTGCTTTCTCCCGTCGCGTCAAAAGCACGCTCGGCAATTTGCGTTCCGAGAAACGTTCGTCGAACGAATGTTTGTGCAACGGTGCATAACGTGAGACACAGGCTCCACGCAGCTCGAAATTATTTCTTTGCAACCACGAGGCGACCCAGTGTAAGACAACAGTGATAAAATCTCTCGGGTTCCAATTTTCGTTTATCGCCTTTCGAAACACTGCGCGATCGATCTCACTGACCTTCCGTGACCTCCATACGCTTTGGAAACACTACTTTCCATTTATTTACAATGAATATCGTCGTGGGTAACGTCGGTTCGATGTTTTTAATTTTTAAAAAGCATGTAGAGCCGCTCGAAGGTGTATAAAGTTTTATGGGGAATCCTTCGAAGATGTTGCTTTACGATATTGTGCTCGACCATAACTGTACCGTCTCAAAGTTTCTCGCGTCTTCGTGTATTTACACCGTCGAGCGCATGCTTGTCCTGTTGGCCTCTGTTTGTAAATACGAACGGTTCGAATATACGATAGTTGCGTTCCACGAAGATTGTTCGAAATATATTTAGAGATAATAAGAAAGTAATTGGAATAATTGGTAGATAAGTGAAAATTCCATTTCGGATGCATTAATGTTTTCTTATTAACGGTAATTATTTTAAACGCGATGTTTGATTTGGTACCATAGTAGCGTGAATTTGCGTGCTGTACTTTACACAGACGCTTAACCTTGGCCGAGAACATATCGTTTGTGTAACATCGCGGTAAAACAAATACTGGTCTTTATCTCGCGGCTTACTTGGAACTTGTATCGCAAGGGCACATACAAATTTTGTGTTGTGGAAGATGTGAAAATCTTAAACTAAACAGTTATTTAATGGACGACCCTTTTCACGTAACCTTAGTGTTACGGTGTAATCAGATTTCAACGCGTACAAATAAATCTTTGGCGGGCCTGCGTCTAATTCGATCGAACCAACTTTTCTTTCCCTTAACGATCTGTGCCAAACAAAGTTCTCTCTTTTTTTCAATTTCTCGAGGAAGGAAAGTTTTCCAAACATTTCTCCGCGAAAGTATGTTTACCGTCGACGAACCAGACATTTGCAACGAAACTGAGACGAAGTAGGATGAAACAGTAACTCTAATTAAATGGATGTAAATCAGCGGAAGTGCCAATAATTACGCACGGAGATGGCTCACTTTAAATTGATTAAATGTGATCCCCTGGAAAAAGATTAATCAAGAACTGACAGTCTAGGCGATGAAAATCCAGCGGCGCGAGTGACACATGATCTTTTTACCACGGAAACATGCGATAACATTTTAATACGAGTAGCGGCGTATCTAGTGTTTAACGTAATCAATCACATTCGACCCTTACAAGCAGCCTGCGCAGTATGTACACACACGCCCCCCTGAACATCGATACGCGCCACACGTGCATACAAGTGCAAAATTAATGATACTCAAATGTTTTGTTCCCACAAGTTTCAAGGACCATTATTCTATTAGCGAGCGTACGAATGCAAATGTCCCGACGTTAATCCCTTCTACGGTACTGTAAAACTTCTTTCTTTCTTACCTCTTGGTAAGATTTATACGAAATGGGGAACTAATTATTCGTGAATAAATACATCGGAACCCTAGCCGCGAATTGGAACCTGAGGGACTGAATAATTCACAAGCATTATTAGAGGAATCTTTACAACTTGCGTATTCGCGTCTAGGTATCGCACCATTAAAATGGATCAACAGTAGACTGAATCGATTTCATTTATACGAAGGAACAAGGAAAGAGTATCGACAATATATCGAGTGCATAAATAGAAAATGGAGGAAATGAAAGTTCTCGCATACTCGCTCCTCCTCTTTGCGATAATAGGAGTGAGAGGCGATTTTGGGAACGACGCTACGGATATCGACGAAATGAGGCACAAACTGCTACAACGTGAAAAATTGTTGGAAAATAAATTTTTATACCCAAAGGTGACTTTGTTAGGACGCGACGATGAACAGTATCTCCCACTCATAGAGAGTTTCAAGACCCTCGGTGACGAGCTGGACGAAAAGTTCCCGAGCAGCGGTTACGAGTATTTAAATTCCTTAAGTTCCCTTTGGGTATGGGCCCGCACAGAGAAGGAATTGAAGCGGATCGACGGCCTGTACAACGTTTTCAGGCAAATGCAACGGGAGGTCATCGTCGAACTCGCGAATCTCAATCTCAAAAAGTTGGTTGACTTCTTGGAGCAGGTTCTGCACGATCCAAACGCGTCCATTGTGGACACACTGACTCATGTCACGGAATTTGTAGTGAATGATAAATTGTTCGTTTCAGCTTATCAGGTACAACAACGCCATTTTAAATGTATAATGCCCAATAGACATTCCTGTGCGATTGGCTAATATCGCAGTAGCTCCATTCAACTGCAGTAGTGAATTAATTGGATGTACTTTTTTGTGTTCGCAGGAGGCATCCTCGCAAATATGTAGCGAGTACCAGTCACTTCAACAACTACTCTACAATCTGTACACCACAATTACTCTTACTGAGATTAAGGGCTACAGCATGATCCAGTTCTCTTACATGCTACTGCGACTCTATAATCCAGGTAGCAGACATGGTAGAATAGTCTAAGTGCACTGCCATTGACTTTGCACTTCATTCCTATAATGACTCTGATCTAGGTTCTAACTTCACCGAGGAAATGGAACTGGTAAAACAGCAGTACGCAGTGAGAACGTCCGAGACTGTGAGGGCTGTGAAGACTGCCATGGCTTTCGCTCCCAGAGACCTTTGGAGATGCGATGCAATGATACCCAAGCTAGGTACATTCGAATGTTTATATAGTTTTATGTAACAAGTGCAAGCGAAACACTTTTTGCAGATGAAACGTACACCCAATTGACCCAACTATTCCAAGGCTATATCGTAAACGAGGTGGATCTGAACGAGGAAGGGAGCTGCAGGGAAAACTGTGCTTATTACGGATACGCGAAAGTGCACGGTTGTTACAAAGATCTATTCTGCGCGCACCAGCGCAAGTGTAATGGTAAAGTAGTGCACTGCGAATACATTGAGTCCGACATGTGGATTTGTCCCTCGGTAAATTAAGCTGCTCCCTCTACTTTTTCATGTTCAACTGCACAGAGGAAGCATATTGTGCGTAATATAAATTTTTAGGCCAAGAACAGTGACCGGAGGTACGAATACATACAATACGAGAGCGGTAAAGTACTCGGGAACAAACGCACCTGCCGAGCAGGAACGACGAAGGTGGATAGCTGGTGGCGGTGGGTGTTCTGGCATTGCAGCTATTGCTTCTGCTACTGCGATGATCATAGCGCGAAATCTGATCGACACTTTAGCCTACGGAAAGTCGTGTCTGACGTGGAGAAAAATAAGTAAATAATCTCTGTCATTAGTATCAAGCATTCTCGAGAATTTAGGCTTTGAATAACGACACGTCATTCGTTCGCAGAGTTGTAACGGGCATCGCGCTGAAGAAAGTGAATCAGATCATGCACTTGCAAATACAGCAAGGAGAGCTGATGCCACGTGGGAATATCAATAAAACGAGCATCAGCTGGAAACCAATAGAGGCGTTCTCTGTATTAGACAGTAATGTCCACAGTGAAGTCGATTACCACACTCTGGCATGGGAAAAGAGGGGCTTGGATCTGGATGATTTAGTGCCAGCTCAGGATCACCTCCTAACAGGTATACAGTCGTGATAAAACTTCTTACTTTGCTCGCAGAGCAACTCAACATTTAATACGTTTTCCAGGAGTCAAGTTTCGTACAGTGGGATCTCATTTGAATTTAGAGATAATGGTAACACCGTTCAACTTCACCACGGGGAAACTGATACAGCCACTCCATAAGAGTTTCTGGCTGAGCAATGACGTTACTGCGAGGTAAAGTCTGAAAATCCTTTCGGGGTTAGCAGTATTGCCTGCCAACGTTTTTTAACCGTTGTTTTTGGGTTTCAGAACCGAGCTGCATTTGACGCATCCTGATGTACCAACTCGTGTTCCTCTACCAGCATTGCCAGACTCGAAACCGAATCAGTATTTGAATTTCGCGCCCAGCGATCGCGAGAAGGACGCCGCGCAGAATACAATACCCTTCCTGGACATTCAGCCACTTGAATCGAGGCGACCGGTCCCGATAGCGGGCGCTGGGATCTTTCATAAGGGCAGAAAGGGCTCGGGAGGATACGTGGCGTTAAAACTAATTACGTACGATTTCACCTCCCATTTGCAAGTCGATTTACCACCCGAAACACCGATTATCAAACACGCTCCGTCACAGCTGAGTGAAATAAAAGCAGCATAAATTCCCTTCTGTACAAGCAATTCCAATGATTTACTGTTCAGTGACATTTCTCGTATATTACTTCTAATCGCATAAATCTTTCATTGATTTACGTTTAACAATGTGGCATGTTTCATTTCTTTACATGTTTACGGAATTTCCGAAAAATTACTATTTATATTATCAATAACAATTCTTTTTGTAGCTCTTCGAGTAGGTTTTTCTTATTTTTTTGTGCCATTTTAGCATAAGGCATTCGAAGTATCTTTTAATTGAGAATAAAATTTTGTTTTTCAATTCACTACACTAAGAATATCGAATAACTATAATTTCTCGACGTATACCTAGAACATAAGTATAGATATCCTGGTATTTTCACCAAATTTTTAAATAAGCGTTTTTAATTGTAACGGTAGATTCCTGTACTTTCTTCAACGTTATGTTATTAATGGATATTGGTACAAGTATTGCATAAAATAATGTAAGATTTCTTGTCACTGGTGTCTTTTAAATAGACACCTCGAGATCCTGTGATTTATTATTAAACAAATATAAATAAAAAATGAAACCAATATACATGCGCCTGGATCGAGTTTAATTGAAAAGAAAATTTTGTAATGGGAAAGTATTATTTGCATTTTGCAAGTCTACGTTCTTTTTTTTTTGTCAAGCGATGTGTCGTTTTGAGGGGAAAGATACCATTTTGGTGTTTAAATGCGGTTTCAGCCGAATTTGAGAAATGAATTTGCATTTTACGACGCAATTAGTGAATGTAGAGAAGTGAGAAATGTACTCACCTGAACTCGCAGGGGATGCATCATTAGAAGGTGTAACATATCCGTAGGTGGTAACACGAGACTTAGCGTAGTTCCTGGTTGACGAACAGCTTGACTCATGAACACGGCGAAGTATCGATGTAGTGGAAGATGAAACGACACTTGTAAGCTATCACTCTGTAACAAAAAACCACAAGGAAACGTTACGATACTATTTATAATTGATAGTGCCATCAAACTAATTGAAATCAAAGTTGCTCGTAGAATGCTCGTAGAAAAAGGAAAAAGAAGAAAAGTGGTACTAAGCGAATGTTTATATATTTACCACATTCGGGTGAGTGTAGTTCACAGCATCCAGCCAATCTTGCAATGCTGTAAGACAGAACATGAGCACTCTCCGACTGAGAGTTACGCTCGCAGGGTTATGCAAATGGGATACTAAAGCCCACATCGGGTAAGCACTAGCTTCTAATTCGGCGCTGAACGCTGCATAATATGTGTTGGGCTCGAACTCGACGTGCTGATTCAACTCTCTTTGATTCACGTTCATTCCTATGACAAACGCAACGAACAACTTTAGAGATATCTGTATCCACGACTGTTAATTATAGATCGCAAATGAAAATAAGTAATACCTTGGAACATGGAGAGAAAGTCGAACCACATCTCGAGAAGTGTATCGTCGAGCATAAATCCCACAGCTACGGGCTTATGTGAAAGGACGTTATTTAAATCAGACACAAGAGGCCAATAACAGTGCTCTTTCATCACTTGTCGTCCACAGTCCACCACGTAATGAAAATTTTTATCTGGATCTGAACAGACGGGTTCGCATTACATTCTAAAGCGTAACGTGCTACGCGTTGTGAAAGATACACTTACCGTGCAAGGTATTTTGAATTAGGATCTTGCTCATCATGTACTTTAAACTAATAATCATAACGTGTAATAACTTTAATTGATCCACCATTCTCAGTGCCAGACTTTCGTTGCTGAAAAGCTGAAATGTAACACGGTAAGTACACGGAACAGAATCGTTCGGTTCGCAAGGAGCTCCTTTACCAATACCCACCTGTACACTAACGTGAACCACTCTGTTGCTCAAGGTGTCAGGATCTGTAGAACGTTCGAGCATCATTGAAATTCTACTATAATGTAGCACAAACGCGCGAGTAAGTGCCTCCTTGTAATCTGGATCTGGTAACATGTTTAGCAGTAGGCAAACCAACTTCTGCGGAAACTCGTAAGCGACTGTCCAAAACATTAATTCTTCCAAGAAAGTCGTATGCTCCAAGTGTTCTTGCAACGACGCACATTCTGAATCGACAGATAAAATGCTCTCTACATAACCACCCCCGTCTACCGATGAAATGTGTGTGCGAGCACCTACCTTTATATTCATCGGGCGGTTCTGGGTTCGGCAAAGAATTAACTGCATCTTGGTATATTCTATTGCTGTCCTGACAATAGATATCGTACTCTGACTGTCCAGTTGAGACGGCAGGATCCATGAGACCTCTATATTTCTGTGGATTTGTCAACGCCGATGTCATGACATGCCTCATTAACGTGCCCATCTTGTTCAAATCGTGGAGCATGGTTAAATATCCATCTGCGTCTTGGATAGCAACCCTAAAGTCTGGTGCGCCCACTTTACTAAAATGGATAAGAGAAATTCATGTTAGACAAAGTACTAGTACACGTTTTATCCAAGTAAAGAGCTACCCAACATACCAATTTTCACGTAAATGTTGAATAAGACGGAGAATTATTCTAGGCATCATTGCCTCCGCCACGCACAATAAATCTTTAGGAGCGGCGGTCTTATCAACAGCAGCTTTTGGATCATGCTTGTCGCAAAATCTACGGAAGTAATCAGAGGAAATAGTACTTTCGTAGATAATCTCGGCCGGTCTTTTGTTAATCGTTTATGGAGATCCTTACCCTGTTTCTTTCATAACAGACGTATCGCCACAGTCACATGCGCCACCAGCTTGACTAAGAAACATATTAAAGTCGTGGCGATAGTGATTGCCATTTTTAAAGCATTCCGTACACAAGGACATACATGGCGATATACCACAAGTACGACAGCGGTATGCTACAAAATTGGGTGTCCACACAAGTCCACACGTTGTAGCATTATCGTACATTCTTACTGAAATGTTTATATATGAGACATTTATAAAAGTTTCACATACTCAAAGCGATATTGGTAGAGTACATGGATATTTAATAAGAACTCCTCCAGTCTGGTTAAGCCGTACACGTTTCCCAAGTAAACACCCATTTCTTAGATAATTCTTCGTAATTACGCTCCAACTAATTGTTACGCTTAATGAATCTCATTGTTCTATCTGCCAAGCTACTTATCGCATCTATACATTCGTGTCTATAGCTACACATTCCGTCGTGTGTACGTTGAATAATCTTATTCATGCCAAATACGCAATTTACTTTAAGCTTATATCATAGATTTTATAATAATATTCAATCGCAAACTTTTTCCTTTAACAATCTTGCGCAATAGTTGAGCAATTGGCAATAATAAGCTTGTCGATGTTTTTCACTCCATTTGATTCAACTATATAGCCGAATCGAGCGATATACTATCTTAAACGTTTAAACCACTTCCATATACACGATATTATAGGCGATATTCGTTTGTATGCATTTGAAACTGAATAAGACAACAAGCACCTCGAACAATGCTTTGGAGGATTCCAAATGACTGTACAGTTAAAAGCAGTTAGCCCAGTACACTGGAAATGACATAAAATCCAAGCAACAATAATAAACACATTCCATAAACGATATAAATATTCAGAAACCCCGTAATAAATGTAACATTAACAGCAACGAATCTAGTAAATTTCGAAGCTACTTTGGCACACAGAGTTCGATAATCCCTTCGCTTTCATAACCCAAGGAAACGGGGCCCATATTCTCTACCTGTGTTAGTAAACTCGTCCGGCGTGCAGCCACCAGCCATCAACCATTTACACCAGTCAATGGTTTCCCAGTCGTTGATGGCCTTGCTCGGATTCAAGAGTATATCCAACAACTCGTTAAGGTGCTGCGGACAGCCAGTGTCGAGGGCTGGATTACTACATTCTGCATAGATGTACGCAGCTGCACCACGTTTGCCCTTGTTCATCAATACTTGGGCCGAAGTGCTGGAAGTCGAGGCCATCGCTGAGAACCTGACCTCGCACGAGGATACCACTGGTTGTCACTGGTTGTGATACGTGTTGCGGTACTCTCCGGGGATGACCAGTGTACAAGAGGCAAACGTGCCAGCCAAGTCGGGTGTGACTAGAGCACTAAAGAGGTGAGTATGCGCATCCGCCATATTGGGTCCTCTGGAGAAACAAGATTATTGAGTACCCGCCTTTTTCAGTATTGTCAAATTCGCTTTATAAACCAAATGTAAACTTAAATGTAATAAAATACTCTAATAATGTGTCGTGCTACTATGCATCAATATCAACAACGCATATTTTGCTTATAAAGTGAATCTGACAGTACCCAAAAAGGCGGGTACTCAATAATCTTCTCTCTGGGGACCCAATATGGCGGATGCGCATACTCACCTCTTCAGTGCTATAGTTGGGCAATATAATACAGTGTCTTGTAGCACCGTTTCTTTTGTATACAGTGTACAAGGAATAAATAAAAAAAAACTAAACTTTGTGCTCTAATGTGACGTTCCTGTCGCGCCCCCCTTGGGTCTTTGGCGCTTGTGCGCGGGTAGCGCCACCAGAGGTCCTTCAACTCCTACTAATTTCTCACAACCCTCTGCTTCGATGACTCAACCGTATAAATACAAGTTTCAAAGAATGTCCCTCATCGCGAGCGTCGGGAGCAGCGTTTGACTGCGTGTAAGTCCCGGTGTTGTTAACCCTGGAGTTTTTCCAAAACACCCCGAGAGAACACAGAAGAAAAAGGGAGAAAACGCGCGGAGGAAATAAAATAAATAATGCAATAGAGAGAGAGAGAGAGAGTAGTACTCTCCCCCCGCTCCCCTCTCCATTTTTTCCTTCTCCCGCCCTTCCGCCCTTTATTCCCTCTATCTCGACTGGCCCTCACTCTCCGGTGCAGGAGGTGTTTTTGAAGCCCCAGGGCCCTTTTTAGGCTCGGTGGACTCTGGACATTGGGCAAGATCCCGATTCTTGCACGTTATAATGAGTATAAAGTGACGCCTTGACTATGATTAATATATGAAGCATGACAAAGGCTAATAAAAACAATATAATAACGTAGATTATTTATAATGATATTAATTACAATATTTACTTTTGCACATATCTATTTCGGTTTATAACTCTGTAGGATTCAACAGTTTTAATCATTTGAAATAACTTGCTCGAACATGGCAGACAACCTCGTAACAATGTTTTCAAAGTCGCTTAGTGGAAAACGCAATGTCACCAGCTCGGTTGCGCGATACGCACTGCGGTGGACAAGTAAATTTTGTGCTTAGCATTGTGCGTTCTATTAGAAAATTGGGACACACGATTGCACAATTTTTTCTAGAAGATTGTTGACACGAATAATTATTGTAGACAAAACTAGCGGTTAGTAACGGTATCGCGGCTCTATTTAAATCCCAAGAATTCCAACCAATCGGTTGCAAGGAAGTTTAGGTGCTTACTATGGCAGCACTGACATCCAATTCTCTTTTTCGTTCGGATAATCGAGCGTGTACGTTGCTGTGATAAACAAAATTATAAATCGCAGGTAATCCCATATTTTCAACTTCATCCAGCCTAAATTAATGATAAATTGCATGGTATTTTTGATGATCTACCGTTTGGTGTCAATATTTCGTATCGATGTCGTTGAAAACCGTACACAGCTGAAAGTGACCAGCGGGGTAGAACCAGCGCAAGTTTCTTGTTCCCATTGTTTTGTTCGTTCAATGTAGAATTGTGGAATGTTAACTGTTTAAAGTTGATCGATATATTTCCCTCAAACAACGACTATCGTACACCTATATTCGTGCACAGGTAGATTTACATCGGTCAAGTTCATTCGTGCTCTTTTTGGTTATGTTCGAATGTCACTTTAAGATGGAGGAAAACAATGCTGTACTTTATATAAAACACTTGTGAACGTAAAATAACCTATAACCTTATAATTTTCAGCCATGGTGCGTATGAACGTTCTTAGCGATGCCCTCAAATCCATTAATAACGCCGAGAAGCGTGGAAAGAGACAGGTGCTGTTAAGGCCCTGCTCGAAAGTGATCATTAAGTTTCTAACCGTCATGATGAGGAAAGGTAAGAAACTCTTTTATTGCTATACAATAGCGGCAATACGGTTAACGTTCGAGTTTTACGTACTTCTGTTTCTATGATTTTACTGTATTATTTCCACTTCGTGTAGGGTACATTGGAGAATTCGAGATTGTCGATGACCACCGCAGTGGCAAAGTTGTGGTAAATCTCAGCGGAAGGCTAAACAAATGTGGCGTCATCTCGCCCAGGTTTGACGTTCCAATTAACGATATCGAAAAATGGACCAACAACCTTTTGCCATCCCGTCAGTTCGGGTATGTATTTAGAGGTTCATATTATTCTGTGAACAATCAATTCGTATAATATTGTTGTAATTTGTTTACGCTCTAGGTATGTCGTTTTAACCACAAGCGGAGGAATTATGGATCACGAAGAAGCTAGGAGGAAACATCTGGGAGGAAAAATACTTGGATTCTTCTTTTAATTTTTATTTAATTCAATAAAAATTTCATAACCAAAATATACACCCTACATCCTTTGTTGATAAGTCTATCATCTCGCGGGACTCGTGTTAATAAAAAAAATAATACATATATATATATATATATATATACGCAATAATTTTTCTATAGTTTTGTTACGCGAGGTTAAAAGGACTAAAAGTTTAACGAAAAGAATCGCCCTTCTCTTAATACTAAATAGAACGCAATTATTTCGATGAATAAAAGCCGCGTGAGAAGTTCCTAAACGTTTATATAACATAAGCGATATCGTTATATAATGCAAAACGTAGAAAAGGTAGAGCATAATGTAAACAAGAAAAGTCTTCTGTTTACAATTAGAGATACAGAAAATTCAGTATTAGGTTAAGTTGTTTCAATGTAAACAATATTTATTTAATTTTCCATGCGATAATTCGTGGCGAATAGGATGCACGCGTGCCGAATCGTAGAATCTGCCTGATTGGTGGCCGCCTCTGTTACCCGATTGGCTGGCTGCCAGTGGGGACGTTCCAGCCATGCGCGTGGTCTCAATTTCAACTTTATACCTGCTGTGAACGCAGGCGGTGACGGTCGGTCAACAAAACTTTGTAATTCGAAAGAAACCCACGGACGGGTCGGTCGCGCGTCGCGTCATAAATGTTTCTGCGTTCGGGTACAGTTCCGTTAACGAAAGTTTCCCGTACGCGTGTCTCGCTTCGCCGAGGGAACGTGTGAACGAGTTTCCATCGAATTCAACGATGTTGCCAGGTGTTACCAGGTGAATGTGACCGTTTGTGCCGCGTTACCTGGCACTCACCTGAGGGAACAAGCGCACGGAGGAAAGCATCAGGGACTTACCACCTATACCACCGTATAAAACACATTCGTCAGGAATTAAGCGATCGCGGCGGATAGAAATTCCAGTCCACCAACAATCGGATTTTAACGTTTCGAAAAACATGCATCCTTCGTCTGTTCGACAATAGTTGCATTGTGTACTGCCACACAAACATCTCCGACCTTTCTCTCGATACCTCATCGACCGACTTGATGCACTCTCGCAACGGCAACAATCGAAAAGACTTGTTTACACGGTCCAAAACATTTGCGCCGCGACGCACACGCGCACCTGCATAAATCGAGACGGAAAAGTGGCGTGCGGAATGCGACGACGAACCGTACATAAGCAAGCATTCAACGAGACGTGAAACGTAATCCTATAGATTGTGTAGGCTTCGGTCCTTTGTGGGCATGTTGTGAGACGGCAGAGGAGGAAGAATCGACGGATGGGGCACTGCGCTCGGAAGCTACGCGATCGTCGATTTCACGACGGAAGGTGGGAGCGCGAGTGCAAGTAAGAGGAATGTCGTCCCGCAGGTGTACAGGGTCGTCGTAACGCTCTTCCGTCACGGCTGTCGAGGGAAAACGTAATCGCGGCTGGGAGATCGGCCACGTGAGAACTCGAAAATGCGGAGATCGTACAGGAATCGTTGGCGTTGGGTCGCGTGACTGTTTCCCATCGTGCGATTGCCACGGCGCGCGTCCACCGTAGTGAAGTGCACGAAGGAAGTGCGAGCGGAGGAGATCGAGAAGGCCAGAAATTTGCCAAGCCAACCATGGAGATGCTGTGGGGAAACGCGCTGGCGGACCTGTCGGCCTTCCTCGGCACGAGGACGCGGATTCTGTTTGCCGCTGTTTACTTCATCTGGATAGCCGGCAGCGCCTGCGCCACTGGTGAGTTTTCGCGCCCGTTTTCATCCCTTCCCATTCCAATTTTTCGCCCATAGCGTACTTGGATCCCTCGTGTCACGCTTTCTTCCAACATTCCTCGTCGGTTTCGTATACTACGACACGCCAACGCGGATAATGATGCAGCGAGGTCTCGTGGAGCCTACGACGACGCTTCAGATTCTTGTTTGTTCCAACTAATTTTGTATTCTTTACGCATAAGACTTTGCTCCCATCACTTACATTAGTGTGCTGGAAAGGCTGGGATGCTTTCTTACGAAGGAAAATTCCAAATCTTACTGTCTAAATAGAAATACTAATTGCGGAATGTTACAACCCCAAGTTGATTGCTCCAAGCTTACCCGTCGTTATATCGTCAGAAATAAGAATGTTTAGTGATGCGTTTGACACGTTTTAAGTAGAGAAGTAGTAGTCTAATATTCTCCATAATTTCAGCCCCTTTTTATTCTATTCTGATTTCGACACTGCCATTACCAAACACCTGTTTCCTTTATCTAAAAAGTTCATTACAAATATCGTGGGCCACGGAACGTGTTAATATTCTACGCCAATCCTGCTGGCAGTGATATAGTTCAGAAGCTTGCAAATACGAGGGTTTATTTATTATAATGATACCAAGTAAAAACTTCAAGGTTGAACGAATGGTAACTGCCCTCGCCTCCATGGCAATGGACGTGTTAATTAGTGGAATCGCGTCGGGATGGAATTTTTTCATGACAAATCTGTGTGTAGAGGTAGCCGGTAATTGTCGTCGTTATTACACGCGCGCGGTATTCGCTTTGTCATGAAAACTGGCACGAGAACAGGATACACGGCTGCCGTTACGATACCCGTGACAAAGATGAACGTAGAACGCGAATGCGCGGCGATAGGGTTGAGCGTTCCCTGAAACGGGTCAAGCCTAATATGCGGCGATTTAAACATTGGGAACGTTGCTGAGTGGAACAAACAACGATCCCCTGGCGCATCGCCAAATTGCTTTTACATACGTACGATCGGTTACTGTACGAACGTTTGTCCAAAGGCAGGTGCCTCCCTCACTCGACCTCCACTTTCATTTAATTATCCGAGCCCGAAGGTCGTACGATTTATTATCGGCCTCTCGAATCTCGGAAATAATTTCTCGCCGCTTACGGTATATACAATGTTTGGATGCTTTTTCTTCACTTTCGACCGTGCCACGTTGCTCCGGGGGTTATTGAATTAGGGAGGGAAATATAGCACGACTGCTCGCCTAAATACCTACCCGGTTATCGCGTATAGCGACGCTTAATTATAACGGTAATTCCGCGGTCCCGTGATTTACTGGCTCGGTATCGATGGGTCGGCGTTCATAGCGCTGCTGGTAGTGTACAGTGCACTTCATTATGGACGGTATCAAGGGCAGATTGTAACGTTAAGTGGCCTCCCGTTAATGGACCGTAAGTCGTTTTATGCGGCAGAGCAACGGCCAAATATTGCAGCGGTATTTGTGCCGCTTTGTTTTCGTAATTGCACGCTTCTTGGCTGGAGTTCTGCGACGGTGCGAATTATGTGGACCACGCCTTATAAAAGATTTTAAAACTTTACCCGGGGAGCTCAGTTTCTTCTCGATTGAAGAGGGAGGTTTCTGTGAATTCTTGAAAATACGCGCGTGTTTCGGGGCATCTAAAATCGAGGACCCTTTAAGTATTGTATTTAGTGACTAGGGCGTCGAAGCACACGCGCGACACGTGCAACGAAACCGACGCGAATAGGAGGGCGCGGAGTGACCAAATTGAGAATGATCCCCGGTGAATAAAATATTGATATCGATGGGCCCGAGTCGGTGCACCTGCAGCGATTCACACGGAGATTGCCGTGCCGCTTTGAACGACCGCAAATAAAAATCTTGAGAAATCTCCCCTTTGGTAGGCCGGGAGCGTGTGGCGTAGGAGCCACCCTAATTGAGATTTATTACGACGTTAATCCGCCCAATTGTGTGAACGAAGTTAAACCGTTGACCTCTTCGTTGACGATTGCAAAAGATACGGAGCACGTGCCGGGCTGTCGCCTCTGTGCGTGCACTGCGATAAATAATGCGGCCGCCGCCATATTGGAAAAATCTGCATCCTCCCCTGCGTACCAAAACCAACGACTTTGAAAACAGGGAAACTTACGAATCTTTGACACTGTATCGCAGTGTTTTCCAAACTTTTTTTTTAGTCGCGACCACCTTTTATAATATTCGAATAACCTGCGACTCCCCTGTATAAGGTCCGGTAAATTTAATTAGGTAAAGAGAACACATTGAAAATAGGCGTTTAAGAATATAATTCTAACTTAATAATATTTAATTAGAAATACTTTTTTCATTTATGAAAAATCTAGCAAAATATGGCAATGTAATTTTATTAAAAGAAACAAGTGTTATTGGTTTAGTAGTTTCAACTAAAAATAACCGCGGCGACCCCCCAGAAAACATTTTGCGACCCACATGTTGGGAACCACTGTTGTATCACGAGCAGAATACATAATTCTCGCGGTATTTTAAAATTCCACGGGAGCAAAATACTAATTTTCTTTTCTTAATGCAGTTTCTCTTTGCAAATATTTATCCGACGCACTTCTAAGAAATTACCAAGGTATATAATAGACAATGGGATCCACTTCTTTATCTCGCGGTGGAAACAGGTGGAAACTTTTGCAGCTGTTTGTACGTTGCCCCAGTTCCCCGAAATCTGTCCCTATCTCATCTTATCTACCAGGGTGTTAACATGAATGGCCCGCGTTGTTCGACGTGAACGTTTAAGCGCGGATCCTCTGTTCCGCTTTGAAAAATGCATGGCGAGATGCGTTACAACGGAAGCGAAATTTCGCCGTTCAGATGAACGTGTGCCCTGCCTTTTTGCGCGTGCAGCGCGCGGAGCGTCGAGCTTGCAACGAGGGTGCGCGTTGCACGCGAGAGGGTCACGTGCATTGATACATACGTATGCAATTAAGATGGCACACGGATGCACGCGGTTTAATACTAATTATCGGCGGTACGACCAGCAATGGAAGCGTTTGCGCATGGAGAACGTGTACGCGTGTAACGCGAGGCGAATGCGTAAAGGCCAGTTCAGACTGTAGATACTCTTCGGATGTGCAACGCGGATTCGTCCGCAGTGAAAGGTGTAAAGATTGTTTCCATCTGTATTTAATCCAAAGTGACCAGTGAATTAAGTAGAGCGAGTCTCTATTTTTGATGGATTCACATTCACCGCGGATGAATCATCCTCGATGTACATTCAAAGTGTAAAGTCTAAATTCGCCTTTAATCGAGATAAGTGCAGGGGAAAGAATCCGGAAAATGCTTGCTATTTATTAGACATATTACTTACTTCGTCTTAGGAACTTTGTGGTCCCCGGTTTATTTTTTACCTAATCGTGTTCTATAATAATTTCTTTAACTTAAGTAGCAGGATTAACTTTTCTCGAGAGAAAGAACACAGCGATTTCTAGATCGTTTAACACATTGCTCTGTATTTAGTTCGGTGGGCGACCGAATCCTTCGCGAAAGAAACTCGCAGAAGCAATTACAATATCCATCAAGTGTGAACAGAGGGGGTTGCTCGCGATCCGCATGCCTCTTTTCCATAATGCTCGGAGGAACTGTTTGAAGCCGGTGCCACAGCTGAAACTTCTCTATTGTCCGCGCGTCCTTTCCTGCGGGATCGTTGTTCGCCAATTTACCCTTTACACCAGAATGCATTCATATGCCCTTTAGTCGGACACATTATGTCGATCGTCGACCTGGAAACGCTCGTCTTCCTGGTACGGGAACACGAGGATCCATGCCAATTTTTCGTACGCAGCGTTTCCACGGCGGAAGCTCGCGCTGGCTACGCTCAAACGCTTTTCAATCGTGTCTATCGACTTTACCCTGTTAACTTCTTATTCCCAACAACGAAGAATCGTTGTTCTTTGGATGAAAACTATCCAAAGATGAAAACAGAATTCTTCTTCAGCGCCTCGACGCACCTCGACCCTCTCCCATCAATCAAAAACCTTCATCCCATAAATTTTCAAATCCGGAAATACGTAATCACTGAACAAAAATCGGCTACGTGTCGCGTCGAAAGGAAAAGAAATCTCGCCACTTTCCATTACGAGAATATTGGTATGGCAGGGGGTTGGGGAAGGCCCGCCGTCGATAATAATTAGCATTTTCGCGCGGCATCGTACCGGCGAGAACGTCTTATCGGGCGATCTACATATTCCGCTCTGAAAACGCTCGTTTCGCAAACCACTGCCGGTAACGACTTCCCGACTTTCGTAATGCAAACGATCCCTCCCGCGATGTGCGATACGAAAGGAGGAATACGCTGCTACGTCTCCTCCCCCTCGGGGAGGAAACAACGATTTAAATTATTATCATTACTAATGTGGGGGGAGAAGGCTGCGCATAATATAATGGTGGGTGGTCGAAGGAAAGTGTAAGATTTGTTGTATAGGTGGGTATGTATGCAAATAAGTTGGAATGGGTTTCTCCAAGCAAAATATTTCACTTGCAAAACGAAATCAGCACTTCGAATTTCGAGTGTTTCGAGAATTTAAGGGGGAATCTGGCTTAGGGCGCTGAAAGCGCGGTGATTTTTAAGAATTATTTTCTCAACAAATGTAAAGCATATTCAGACAGCAAGAAAACTTTTTGTTAGTAAAAAATAATTGTGTAGGTACACCCTAGCGGATTCATTTTTTCCTAGAACTAAAATACCGAAGTTTTTCTTAATTGACATGGATTTGTATCGTCGATGAATTAAAAGAATAAGAAAAAAATCTAAAATTGACAAAGTTGTCGGACCCTAAAGGAAAATTTAGGATTTTGACGGACAAATTTTGACGTTTGTATGCAAAAAAAATGGTTTAATTTAATTTCTGTATAATTAATTTTTCTGGCAGACCTGCATTCATAATGTTGGTATTCCTTGGTTCTGTGCTATATAGATATGGATACAGCTTTTTCTGCAACATTATGGTATCTTTTTACTGGTCGGCTTCTAAACTTTCTTTCGACCACCACTGTACGCTGAGGCCGACAGGAAGACGATGATGATCCTCGCGTACATACCGAGGTCGATGTGGGCAGAGCCACCCTTGGTTAAAAGAAATGGCGCGCACCGCGCCCCCTGTAACCTGTACCCCGTGTAAAAGGTGGCCAGGTTCGGTGGTATGGGTGCGCATAATGCCAGGAAAGGTATCTATCACTGACGTCAGCTCGAACCGTGGCACAATAGAGGACAAGGGCCTTTACCTGGTCCTCGAGCAGATCCCCTCCTCCATCCCTCTCGCCGTGTATTGGCCTCCGCGTTCCACTCTGCCGTTTTCTATAGCGTTCCTCTCGCTTTAACCCCGGCTACCTGGCCCTTTTTCCCTGTCGCGGCGTCGCCGAGCGACGGCTACGAACGAAACTGAACTCCGACATGGTTCTTGCGATCTTTGAGACCGTTCGGCATTATTCGTGACAGTCGTGACAGTCGGTGACACACATCCATGATCCGTGAAGCAAAACTGAAAAAGGGGGGAACATGAGTATCGGAATCCACCCCGCGTGTATTTCTAGGGTTCCTCCCCATAAATGGAAAGTCAGTCACTTAACCCTTCGCATGCTAAATCAATTTGCCCCTTTACTATCTCTCCCACCTAAAGAATTCACTTGTAACGCCGTTTATCACTTTCGACTTGGATGCAGAGTCAAAATGGATCCCGTAGGGGAGACCGGGGATAGTTTGGACACGGGGATACATTGGACAGTCTTAAAATTGCCTCCATAGTGTGATGATTATTGCAATTGATTTTGTAGTTTGTTCCTACGATCACACCAAGTCAACTGATATTCAATATGACGTGTTGCATTCACGAATAACAAGATAAGTCACACTTTTCAATTCTTGTATGTTACTATATAATATTTTCATCTACTTTTTGTTGTGATTCGGATACTTCATTATGGAAGAATTTTATTATAATTTTTTTGAGGCATTGCTGAATGTGTTTAAAATAAAGTAATGCTATGCAAAAAATCAAAGTATCCTTTTTGAAGAAAGGCACGAATCATTTTGTTTCGATTTGGTATGAGGGGTTACATTGGACAGACTTGGGAATACATTGGACAGACTTGGCAGATGTCCAATGTATTCCTAAGTCTGTCCAATGTAAACCCTATTTTACTTTGGTTACAAATATTTAAAAGTAATGGTGAAGTATTGGCTTCGAGTTCCCCTTCCGGGCGGCTCTGGAAAGCACCATGGAGGTCGGGCTCCTTAATGGCCCAACAGGCCCCAACTACTGGAAGCATACCTTGTAAAGTGTTTAAACTTCATTATTTCTTATCTATTTGTCATTTTAAATAAATTATACATTCGTTGGATTATTTATTATCATTTCTTTCCATCTGTCCAAACTATCCCCGTGCTATGTCCAATGTAACCCCACCAATGGGGATACATTGGACAATATGCATCTCTGAACCTTTTTCATCTCAAAGTAATACTAGGGAATGTGAGGCCCGTTTCTCAGGTTTAAATGAATAGCGCACATTCTAAGCCATCGAATGGTGTATAATTTATAGCCGTAAGGCATTTTACCAGCCCGCTAAAGACTATTAATAAAAAATTGTCCAATCTATCCCCGGTCTCCCCTACCAGTTAATCACCAGATCCATCGCCATTACAAAACCCCTGACCAGCCCCAAAGTGTGCAAAGCGCTGAAGAATCTCAAATCCGCTTAGCTGCAACGAAGGAGCTCGGGCACAACTGCGTAATGCTATCAATTTTCATTCCTCAATTGGCCCGAGGCGGGGAGGCAGTGGGGCTGCATTTTCTAACAGTTAAATTGCCGTTGTCTATCCACTTGGTGCGACGTCGCCCGGCAATTGCACCCCTTGGTCTCGCCTTTCGTCGTGCTAAACCGCTTCCTATCGACTCGAGGAGTCTCATCTCGAGGAGCACGCGGGTCCCCGGCTTCGGCTAGGCTCCTCACCTGCACGGGATCCCCCAGGCCCTTTTCCCGACCGGTATCGCCGCCGCTGCTCTTTGCCACGGGGACGACGAGTACGTGTCTGAATGCTCGCGCTCGTCCACCGGATGTCCCTCCTCTCCTCTTCCTTTCATTTCTTCACCGCATCATCTTCATTATCGTCGTCGTTCCCCGCGCCCACCGCCACGGAGGGCCTCGACTCTTTCACGCGAGACGAGCGTTTCGTGTGTCCGATTGCTGCACAAGTGGCGAAGAAAGTTCCTCCCCGCGCCTCCCTATCGCCGGGTCGCCTCCGCGAGAGGCCAGAGATACGAGAAAAGTTGCGCGGACGAGCACGGGACGCTCCTCTGTGATTTTCGAGGACGTGGGAACAACTGGAGGTGTAGAATCTAGAGTGGGGAAGATGGCTTCTAGGCTGGGAAGAAGATACGCGCGTACGGAGTCCTCTGGATAATTATTCTGCTCTCGAGATGCTTCGGCGAGGAAGTGGATGATAAAGAAGCGAAGTGATCGATACGCGTGTCTCACCGACCTCGCAGGGAGGCCTTCCCATGCCCCTTCTGCGACACGAAGCCTCGCTAAACTCTAAGCCTATAGAAACAATCGCTGCGAGGATTACTCTCGGCAGTGCACAGTACCTATCGCCTGATCGATACAATTTCACAGATTCGTCGACTAATAGTCGGATTCACCTCCACGAATCGAGGATGCACCGTTTCCCCTCCTCAATGGAAACTTCGCCGTTCACCCGGGGGCAGATCCTGGATCGCGGGGCGTGATACAGAAGGAGGGAAAGGGGCGCACGGTGGTTCCCTAGTCCCCGCATTGTTCGCCACTAGATGAAACGACCTTATCTCGCGAGCCGGGCGAGAAGCATAGTTTCTTTGGAATTAAGGGGGAGGGTCCGAGCGATCGTTTGCCATAATTCCCATTATTATTCCGCTCGGAGGTCTCTGCGCGCGTAAAGAGCGGGGCCCCGGCAGAGGTCTCCGTCGCGTCGTCTCGTGGTAGCCAGTGCAGGGGCCACTGACCGCCCCCGGCAAGGCTTTCTCATCTTCCACTTCTTCGTCTTCTTCTTTTCGGTTTTGTTCCACGTTCACTCTGCTCCGCGCTAGAGGGGGGCAGCGCTACACGTGTGCGTGCCTCGGGACGCATCGGGGCACGTAAGTGGCCGCGGGCGCAGGCCCCGATCGGGACGAGTTCCTTTATGGAAGAATAGACGACCAACTGGAATGACTGACTATGACGATGGACGATGAACCTTGGCAGCCACTCGACACTCTTCACGGCAGTCTCATCACGGTCCATCTGTGTGCTATCGATCGGCGGGGCTGCACTGGTAGCGTCTGGTGTACCGGGTTTAGGTTCCCTTTGAGGGAAGTAGCGGCACCTCTGCTTGCCATTTCTCTCTTTCAATTAACGCGTCCCGTTGCGCGCGGATCCGCTGGTACCTAGCTTCTGGTACTTGGCGCAAGTGAGGTATATCCCTGAATTTTAGTGCAGCTTTAATAATTTATTCGAATAATGCCCGACTCTGCCTGTAATCCGCCGTGGTACCCGGCGCCGTTAGCTTGCTGTTCGTAAACACGTGGCTGCGCGAGGCTCGCGTACACGGATCGTCTTAGCGGCGAGGAAAGGAGATACAGGACGAGGAATTCGAACCTTTTCGCGCGGAGCGGCTCGAATAATACGGCCATCTTCTCGCGAGAAGGAGCACTCGGGAGATCGTTAAATCTGAAGAAGCCCGTGGCCGAGGTTCAGCCGATGTTGCACTCGCTGCTGGCCTGTCTGCTTTGACTTGGAGATGAACGGGAAGAGAAAGATATCCGCGGGGATCCGGAGGATTACGCGTCGTTTAATTCGTCATCGCCCGAGCGGCTGACTCGATGAAACTTTCGAGGTCGAAGCTGGGACGCTTGCGAGACCGGCGGGAAATAGAGAGTAGATTTCCTGGCAATGACTAAACCACGGACGCGCGCGTGCAGTGATTCGATTCAAAGGAATCCTTTCAAGCACTCGGCGCCCCGGGTTAGGTGACTTCCCCGCGAAGAAATCGACTGGGCGGTCTGTATTGAGAATTTAGAAGAGGATCGACGCGAAGAAAACTCATTTCGCAAAGGAAGAGTCTGGTGGTTTCAATCTCTGTTGCTTTTCGATTTGTCACAAGTAAATAAGTCGAGAGAAAGGAGTACAATTTTTTGATAGTGCGCTTCGTTTTCGTGAAAATCGACTTCGAATTTCTTGACATTGCGTCCAGTCGCGGAAAACCTATCTTAACAGAACAAGAGACTCGGAACTAAGTACTCAGTGGTTTCGGCTAGAATCACGCATGAAATTTCCCAGTCGACTGATAATTTCCATTCAGACTATCCACAAACTGTTTAAATTCAACTTGGAAACTCACTACTCCAAAGTGTTCTTTAGAAAAACAGCGAGGCACTAGTTAATATTCCAAGAATTTCCAATATTCATCAGCTTCTTCATTTTAAACCCCCTCGCAGCCGAAAAAGGACACTGCCCCGTCAGACCTGCAGGATCCGCAGAGCGTTTTCCCTCCTTTTCCAGTAAATTGCCCCTTGGTAGCTCGCCAATTGTATCCGTTCATCCGCGATCCACCTCGCTGCATACCCGATGCAAGGATGCAGCAGCAGTCGCGAGGGTGGATCGTGGCCGGTCGACGCATCTCGTCGGCTGGAATTGATCGTCCCCCACGTGTTTGTAGCTCGTTATGAAACGAGTTGACCGAGAAACTCGACGGAGCATTTTTAGGGCCCCGTTTGTTCGGCGGGGTTGTCCCGTTAGGAAATTCCGCTTTTCGTCGCGCCGTGACCCTTTTGCCAACTTCAGGTGGACATTGTGATGGACGTGGACGACTGGCGAAATGGCCCTTATTGTTTTACGGGCCTTTCAGGCGATGACACGCGTGCTCGCGCTAGTCTCATCTTCTCCTCTCCCTGTACCTCTCATCCTCTTTTCTGTTCTCACTTTTTTCTCTCTCGCGCCGCGAGCCGCCTGTAAACAGGTCTCCGGGATGTATCCGGGTTGTCGGTGTATTGAAACGTTCTCAAAGGGTGAAATAGATGCGCGGAAAACAGAAAAGAGGAGCGAGTAAGCGCGAGAGGGGGATCTCTTTCAGGCGGGGCTCTCTCTGTAAGCTTCTTTCATCGAGCGAAGCCCAGGCTATCAAGACGGTCTTAAACAGCTCTGAAATTCATGACTTAAGAGCGCATGGATGGCCTGCGAAGTCCGTTTGCTAATCTTCCGCGTTCGCGTATAATGAAACGGCGGGTTTCTGTACAGGAAGGGATCGGATCGACTGCATCGTCTGCGAGATTCGATGCTATTTTGCGGTGGCGACGAGGTGTCGGTGATATCGTATCGTCTATCGTCGGGGACGTTTAATGTCTAATTTATTGGTCACACCTAAGAAAAGACAAGAATCTCACGTTAATACTATAAAATGTTAGTAAATCATACAAAATTCAGTTTACTATCAAGGTATTCAAACTTTGACCACCAGAAATGCCTCGTGACTACGTAGCAAGTAGGAGGATAACATAGTGCCGTCTGTTTGACAAACAGTCGAATCTACATCTAACGGTACACTTTTCGTGATAGTCGATCGCACTCGAAAGCAGTGGAGCCTTTGTTGCATCGTGATGCATGAAAAGTGAAAATACCGGGTGAACGGACTGTGGTACCTTAGCAGGTTGCGCAATGCGTACCTATACGCTCAAGGTCTCTATCAGCAACGGAAATTCTCGGTTCCTTGGGCACGACTCAGAAACGGCGATAAAAGTGTAACAATTTCACTGGCTCGTTGCACACTACGCAATAATAACACTTTATTTTACGATTCCGATGAATTCAATTTTACTTCATATTTACCTACTGGCAATGATATTGTACCCTCCATGGAATTCTATTGTGTAGTCTCGATTTTCAGTGGTTTTCGAAAATTATTGTTTTTATTAGTACTAAAAATTATTTTTTATTTATGAAATTTTTGAATAACTATTTTTAAAAAATAGTTTCAAAATTTGAAGATGAGAAATTTGAAATATCCATCCTAAATATCAACACATGTTACTTACTAGTCAATAAGACTCTACACGTGATTTGTGAAACTGTTAATTAATAGATATAGTTATACTAGTACTATCATTGTTGCCACAGTTGTAGATAAAAAGATCAGAATCCATAACAGCAACTTATTTCCAAGTGAACGTGAAAGAGAAATTTATGGATCAAAGTTGACCGTGCGTCCGTCGTGCGGAGAAGCTACCCATTATTCGAGGAAGTGAAGTTTCTCGAAGCCCGCTAATTCGCCCGCCACTTATTACAACAAGGCGATGTGCTCATTACCGAGAGCTGCAATCAGCGATGTTTGCCCATCAATTTTCGAGCGATGCACCGCGAGCCGTCGCGCACGAAACGATGGCGGGCCTGCAGAGTCGTTTTCGTAAATTTCACCACGCGAATGCAATCGATTGTGCAACCGCCATCTCGAGTTCTGACGTTATTACCGCGCGCAACAACTTCAACCGTACTCACTTTTACCAGTGAGTTCTACCGCGGCACGGCGTTTCCTGTACGGGCTTGCAACTTCGCAATGTGCAGGGTATCCCATGACTGCGCGACCGCGAGCTGGCGAAGATTGTGCGTAAAAAGTAAAAACACAAGCGGGAAAATGTAGAATGAGACTTTCTCGTACGATTCTTAATTTTGAGAAGGACCGACTCGTGTTCCCTTGCATCAGTACTATTAACTATTTCATTGCATTGTTCAATGGCACTTTCGCAGGTCCAATTCTCATCCCGCGTAAGGTAAATGTCCCAATTAGCGACCCAGTCCCAATTATTGACACTTTATCCTTTATATTTAAATATGATTTTTTTTTATTTTCCGAACGGGTGTTAAAAGTATTGAATTCGATTCGTGAATTTTCAAAGTATCTTGCTGATGTTTTCGCTAATGTACACGTGCATCATATAATATATTTATTATTAATAATTATATTCGGACAATTTCATCATAAAAAGGGGCCTTTTCCATACTGGAAAAGAACCAGCCATATGATAGGCTATTAATGAGTAGCTGGGATAAATACTTTTAATATGTAAATATGTTAGAACGTGCGAGTAGATCTTACAGGGTCGCTAATTGGGACATTTACCTTATCAAGCAAGGAACAAAAGGCTGCTTAAGGCATAGATTCCATAAGCTTCGAATAATATTAAAATCGCTACCCAAAATCTGTCCGTGGACTCATGCCCCCTTCTGTGCGGCAAGGTATCCTGAAATCGAGGAGCGAAAAAGGAATGCTCAGAAAGAAGTCGGGACAGCAGGACTCCGTAGGAGATTCCAGAGCGACAAGACGTTAGGTTGGGTTAGGTTATGTCTTGGCGGAGCGTAAAGAGGCTCCACAAGACCGTCGTGATAGCAGTTTCTCAAGCCTTTGGGTCCCTTCGCGTCCCTTCCCTTCGCGATTCCTGGAACCGTCGTGGACCCCCCTTTTATTTCTCCTCTTTACCCTCGCCTCGACCTCTCTTTCCACATTTTACCTTACTACCTTCGCGAACTTGGCTCGCAGCTTCGCCCCGTCCCTTCCCCGCCCTTCCCCGCTGACCTTCCCCTCCTTTCCTCTAGACGTGGTTTCTTCGACTCGCAGACAGAGGCACGCGTGTACACGCGCGCGCCTCTCCTACAAATTGCTCGGTCAAGAACGCCGGGCGATCCTACTCCACCGTTCCGACGCTAATTCCACGCTACGGGCAGGAAATGCCCGACTTGTGTGTGACCAAGAAGAGGAAAGGTGTTCATTAAGAGTTCCCGGAACGCCGCTTAATACCTCCTCGCTTGTAAAACCCCTCTTAGCCGATTCAAAGTAACGCGGCCCGATGTCCACTGTTCGAAAGTTATTTCCTTCGGAGAACTATGGAAATTTCTGATCGATCCTTGTCACCGTTCGAAGCACCGCGAAATGTTGAAAGCCTGAACGTGATTCATCGGGGAACAATTTGTCGGGAACGCGCAAGGTGGTTTTCCCGGGCGAGCCGCCCTTCTCGAGAAATTCGAATTTGAAAGCTTCCGCGCGCTCGGCCCACCCTGGTCGCATCCGGTGCGCGCGCAACACGCGCGCTTTCAAATTCGAATTCGAATTACTTGGGAATGGGGGATCGTATGTGGAAACTGTATCGTGTGTTTTCAGTTCATTATTTCGCGGATTATTTTGTGGAGAAGGAATTAACTGCTATTGGTACAAAATTATTTATTTTCTTATTTCTTTCACGCTAAAGAGCTATTGATACATTATTTCAGATCTATGAGCTACCACTTCCACCTTTTGTTTATGCAATTTTTACATTTTTAATGTGTTTTCCTCGAAACAAAAAGGTGGTTCATATTTAACCTTCTCTCCTATACCTACATACAGATGAAATGGAAACTCTGCCTAAAGGTTCGTCGATGGTTAAATTTCCCAACTGTGACGTGGAAATGTTCAATACACAAAGGGATAAGAAAATCTATAATCATTCTTAGCCTCGGACACAAAGACATTGCCCTGCACCCGCCTGCGGGACACAATTAGAGGCTAGAACGCGATTAGCCGGGTTAATTTAGCTCGAGTGGCCAGTGGAATTCGTAGTACCGTTTCGCGGAAGGTCTCTCAGCTTCTTTGTCCCGTGGAAAGTATAACCTGGCTCGAACTTAATTTAACGAGTTGACCACACGGAAATTCGCCCGGAGTTCTGTGGCCGCAAGAACACTCGAGACAGTCCACGAAGTAGGTAGTCGTGTGCCAAATTGGACTTGGTCGGTGGACTGTCCCCGTGGCATACTGAACGTTCCCTCTTCCGTTTTTCCATTAACCGTACCAAGTGAAATTAATTCGATGAATAAAGAAGACCTTGCTGGGCCACCGCGTCGAACGATAATGGCGACGTCGGAGACTTTTTTTTCCAGTAACCACTCATATTATTCAGCCTGGAAATTGGAGTTCCCCTCGAACTTGTACCGTAATGCCCATTACAAGTTCGAAATTCTTGTGTAGCTAAAAGGCAATCTATATTTATAAGAGACTTCATACTTCTTGACACGATTCTTCCAGCATTGTGGCCCCTGGTGACGCCATTTCACTGTTATTTCACTAGGTTCTAGGGGTTTCCTTAAGCCAAAAGTTGATGAAACAACCAAGTGGAATGGTACCTGCACCGAATGGCACAGTGGTGGTAAGAAGAAACTATCAAACTCATATTATTACGTGTATAACAAAGATAATACTAGGTTTCACGTGTTACGTTGTGCTGTCACTGTTTTAGATGCAAATTTTAAGATAAAATCCTTTGGAACTATATTGTTTCCGTCACTGTTCACAGCTTAAACTTTCGTTTGTCCACTAGTGTGATATACTTGAGGGCAAGGTTTTCAGTTTCTGTAGGCTGGTTTTTAACTTCCACGCTCTTAGACCCTGTCACCGTGACGTGGCAAGGCAGGATCTCCCCAAGGCTATAAAATGGGACGGTTCGATTCAGGGCGTAATCTTCCGCCACTTAATTCCTCGTGCGTCCTTGAGGCGGCTGTAAGAACCGTGTACGATGTAAATGCAGTTTGGTGTAATTAGAGGATCACTTACTCGAGCAAAGTGGCCAGTGCTTTGAAAGCCACTATGCAGACGGAATGTTTGGTAAAAGTACTGCGGCGAACAAACGGGATCGTGCGTTCGTTTTTTTGCATGTCATTCAATCGTCTCCTAATTATTTTGACTACCATATGATTTTGTAGGATCATTAATTCTTTAAGAAATTGGGAGAAGTGTTATTTCTTCAGATTGATGAACACTTAAGTTTCCATTTCTTATTTATTATTTTGTTTCCTCCACTCAGAATTATTAAGTTAAAAAAATTACACCGCATCCTAGGCGGAAAGTTTGAAGTAAATGTTTTAAGGAACTTAGTTTAAGGAAGCTAGGTTGGTGCCTTGCCTTTACACTTGACGTTCCTTCTACTTTTAGTTCCCTTTTACTTGCACGCACTGCTCCGTCCGTGTACAGTAACAAAGGCTAAGAGAACGATGAACTAATTCCAGTCGATCAAAGTGCAATAACCGTTATATAGATACTCGAGTTAATCGTATCGATCGACCCTATCCAACGCGGAACACGATTCAACTTTGGTTTCCAAGCTTGAATGGCTGCGTACAAGAAACATCAAAGCACAGTTACTTATTCATCATTTTATTATGTATCTCTAAGCCGCTGTATTTCCAATTCAGATTCTATTCCCTATTAAGTATTATAAGATCTCCAATCTCGATTTAGTAAACGGTCCTCCAATTATTCTGAACATTGCCCGTGTAATATCTACATCAAAACCAAATACCTCCATTACAAGTACCATTAATTAGTACCATACATCAGAAACGGAAATCAATTCACTTTATTACCAGAAACGAGGCCACGAAGGATCCACCCCCGCGTTAAAAGAAACTAAAGGAATGTTAGAAGAAGCTACTCAAGAAGTGCTTGACCGAATCTTGAGGTTCAGTGATCAAGTGCAGGCAATTCTGTTATCAAAGATGGAAGAGATGAATCTCATTTCGTTACGTGGAATAGGAGCAGAGATGGTTCACCGAATCCTTATGTTGAAAGCGATAAAGCAGGTTTCAGAGATGGTTAAAGAATCAGTCGATCGACATTGGAACGCACAGTGGTACTCGTGACTCGCTGGCGCAAAAATGATAGCGTGCGCCGCGTTTCCTCCCTTCTCCTGTAGGATTTCCCTTCAAAGGGCTTCCCACCCTAGCTGGACACGCGATGCTTACAAATTTACGTCCCATTTACGTGTCGCTCTGCAACGCCGCGGCACGACAGCTGCCTCGTTTCTGGCCGTTTGTTCAATGAACTTTAAGCACTGCGTCGCATAGCCACCGTTTCGCGCCGCGGCGCCGCCACCCCCTCGCGCGTTCGCACGTGCATAATGAAATTCGCACCGTTCGCCGGGCCCACCCCAAACCCCCCGGCCACGAAGCTTTCGGGTTGCGCTGCATCCTCCCCACTTGTGCCGCGGCCTACTCGCCCGTTCCACCTGTGAATTTTGGGAGACGGTTGTTCGGTTTGCGCCACGTGCAGGTAGGAGTTTATGGAGCTTTGAGAGGGGGAAGATAGATATTTGAGGTCGAAGGTTTTGATGGTTGAGTTTGTGAGTGTGGGAATTGGGAATCTTCTGATTTGGTAATTAGGGATCTCTAAATTTTGGGATTAGGGGTCTTCAGATTTTGCGAACTAGGGGCCTTCAAATTTTGGAATCAGAAATCTCTGAATTGGATATTAAGGATTTAGAGATTTGGAAATTGGGAGTCTCGAATATTTGGAATTGGAATCTTAAAAATTGGGAATTTGGAATTTTCAATTTTGGAAATTAACGATCTCCAAATCTGGGAACTAGAGATCATCAAATTTGGGAATCAAAAACCTCCAAATTGAAGAATTCGGGATTTCCAGATTCGATAATAGGAAATTACTAGTTTCCAAAGTTAATAATTATAATTCCCCGCTAACTTTCAATTTTAGAAATTGCAATTACCTACACCTCCATAATGTTACTTTCGCGAAAGAAGGGGGATTCAAGGAAAATACTGGAGTTTCTAATACGCGAAGCAATTAAAACGTACTCGTGCATTAGCGCGTGACATTCTTCCACGCGTTATCGCAACCGAAAATCGCTAACCACCCTTAACGTAATTACTACCTATCGTTACACTGATTCTCTTCGCTCGTTTAGCTGAGGCCTCCGGCTAATTCGCGAAAGAACAATTCGCTCGGGCCCGTTATACACTCGCTCGCGTGCATGCGCCGTTAAAACGAAGAAAGTTCTGTTAGTTTCTCCACGATGCATAATCCGTAATTATTCCAGTATGTATATTCATACACTTAGTATGAGTTTCAATGAACATTTGAAAAAACTTGACAAAAAGCCAGAGAAATTTAACTTTAATAGAATAATCAACAAAATTAAACGATTACAGTTAACCAAAGTAGCAAAATAATTCCACTGAATATTTACAAAATCCGTCTATAAGTGTCTCGATACAATCAACCCAGAAACCATTTAATTCTTTTATGGAATGACGAATGTACTCCTGCACCTACTTTTCTAATTATTTCAAGTAGCTGAATATTGACTTTAAAAGTGAATCTAGGCATTTCAAGCTCCAGCACGCAGCTACGTTCGTTGTTCAAGGATCGAAGAGTAACTCGTTCACCGGAGCAAAGCCTTGAATTAGCACACAAGGAAATCACCGACCATTCAGTGCACATTCTCACAACCCATGCATTCCCACGGCTGAATCTTCACCCTTCTCCCCATCTAGGATCTCTACGATCAAACTTGCCTGCATTCGCGCAGAACGTGACTAAAAACGTCCGTAAAGAAACTAGAATTATAAACCCGACGAGCCTCTAATCAATTATTTATTTATCGATTTACATCGCGATGATGTAAATTAAAGAGATTGGATTAGATCCCACTAAAACTCACCACTAATGCACTCCGGTGCACCCTAGCGAGTCCCGTATCGCGCACCAGCGTCAAAACACTCGTTCAGGGCTCGTTATGCCAGGGTTTATTTAAATCGCCGCCGTTGCCGCATTGTTTACGCTCAATAGAGTCCAGGGCGCGCCGAACCTAGCCCAATGCCGGGCTCCTCTTTCTTTTTTTCTTCCCCACATCCCCAGGGAATCGGGGGGACATCGGAACCAGCGGTGCATCGACCCTCGAACACGTGGCACCACAAATTCGACCGTGTTCCTCCGCTCCGTAACCATATGCGCCCGCTTCCTGGCCGCTGCACTTCGCTTACAAGTGCACTTCATTGCTGACTGCCGACGAGTGGTTATTTCAAGACAAACCCCCTGAAATAAAAAAGAAAAAATGGGGAGAATTGACTCCCTTCTTTTGTCTTAACGCCCGTCCGCGCTGAGTCAGACCAGCCATGGCGTTGGAGGCTGCCAGTAGCCGAGGGAACAGGGAACTCGTGTGAACTTCGTAATTTACAATTCAACGCTTCCACTGGCGTTGGCGTGCTTTCGCGTCGATATTTTCTGCGAGCACCGAAAGGGTTGCCCCGGAGTTCTCCAGTGGTTACTCTCAAGCAGATCCAAGTAAAAAACTTCACCGATTCATGCTTTGCATTTTTTTTATTAACAAAAGAAGATGAAAACTTAGGTCGATAAACACATGCTTGACTTTGAGTAGCTGCTATGTTCCAAAAAATAGATTTTTTCCATAGTTGCAGTTTTGGCGTTATGCGATCTCATGTGCAGGCTCGTACATTTTTGGCTGTAATTCCTTCAATTTTTGGAATTTCGGGGCCCGGTCGCGCTTTAAATGCGTAGAAAAGATGCAGCTAACGGAATGTGCGAAAATCCCTAAATCAAATTTTCTAAAATATTGAGGGTTACCCCCTTAATGGTCAAAGTCACCCTATGTGACGATGCACATCTTCCAGCAGGGTTGAAGTGAATTAGAACACTTCTTTTCGAACGGCACCCGAATGGAAGTCAGTAAGGAACAACAATGCCATCGATATCTGTCCCAGGTAACGTCCCCGTTGGCCCTCCGATAACTGCGTGCCCCGCATGGCTGATAAAAGGGGGCGCCGCGGCCACGAATTCGTTCGGACTCGACCGGTGGCTTTCTGGATTCTAGTCTCGACCGTGAACCTCGTTCGTTTCGGCTGGCCATTGGCGGATAGCCAAATATCTTCGTAACGGCGGCGGAACGGCGGGCAGCTGGGGCGCGCAGACGACGTAGAGGAGCCTGGCTGCGGTACCCTCGCCTCGCCAGTGCAATCGCGTTCAAGTGCATTACACCAGGAGGGTCTCAATGCCAATACACGCCGCGGCGCGCTGCATTCTTGAAACCAGTTTCGCGATAGTGCAGAGGCGAGGCGGCCCGCGCGCGTCAAAGAAAAGCGACCAGCTCCGCTAGAAATTGCGTCATTACGATCCACGCTTTTCCCCTTCCTACGTTTTTCCTCGAATCTTCATCCGGTCTCTTCTCCCAGCTTGATCAATGGCGGCTCTCGGACTTGCTGGGGCGTGGAGCAGAAGCTCCCTGATCTTTGATCACTAGGTTCCTGAACTTCCACTGCGACATGCTGTTTGCTGTCGTTTTATTGAGTTTGCAGAGGCTGCTGCTGCAAATTTGAGATTAAAGGGGGCGGGTGGTTGGGGGCCGATGTGCCGAAGGGGACTGTCGTGGTGGTTGTCTTTTTATTAGTTGTAACATTACGATTTCTGATTAGTTTTGCGAAGGAATGAGTCTTCCTATTTGTGAAATTTCGGGGTTGGGTAGTCCTCGTAGAAAACACTGCAAGTGCCAAAAATGAAAATTTTCAGGAGAGAGAGAGAAAGTCCTAGACTTCAAATTATTTACGAAATTTGATTTGTTTTGATTGCTAAACATGCTTAAGTATACAATAACCCAAATGCAACACACAATTTTCTATCTTTTTCATTAATATAATCCAAATTCACGAAAGGAAGAATTATATTTGTAGAAAACACTGTATGTGCCGCCTCTTAGTTGTAGGGAAAACTGAATGTGCCAACCTGCTGTCTTTATGAACGACTAAAACAACACTTGCACCAAGTGCTTTGCTCTTTTTCCTCGTAATGAATCACGGGGAGTACCATTGTGGAGACGAAAGTGCACTTAATGTTGGTCCACGCTCACGGGCTTTCGCTGCACCGGGATTAGTGGAGTTCCGTGTTGCGCGCGGAGATTTAGGCGAAAGAAATATTCAATTGAATTAATGTGGAATCTTATCATCATTTCTGTACCCCCAAAATCCACGAATTTATTTTCAAAATAAATTTGTGATTTGTGAATTGACAGCGTGTAAAACAGCTCGCTGTCCCTTAGCCCTGCTACCATTTTCGCACCGTTGTTAAACCATTCTGTGGTCGCGCGAATGGGCGCTATCGATTCACGGTGATAAAAAAGGAGCGTCACGATAGCCTCGATCGTTCTTGACTGCCTGCAAAGCGCAGAGAGACATCTGTGCTTTGCCAATTCCGATGCAATTTTTCGCCGATGCTGCATTCCGCGGCGCAAGCCCCGCCCGCCCTTTCGCTGCCTATAGAATCGTTTCTACCCCTTTCGTTCTTTCGAAAAAACAAAAATTCTCAAGGTTCCACGCGGAAAATCTGCTTGCCGAAACCTTGACTCCGGAGCTCGAAATCTAGGCGCAGCTAAATCGAAAGCTGTGCCAAATCCTCGGGGAATTTTGTCGTCGAGTCCTGCCGCAGACATACATTAAGGATGTACGGCGGGGAGTACGAGTAACTTCGCTGAAATTTACACGGGCAACCGTTGCCGTTTAGCTTCCTGCTCTGAGAAATATACGCAGCTTGGTGTAGTGTACATTGCCAGTTGGACGTCCAATTTTCTTGCTAAAAGTGGTTCAGAGGAGCAACGACTCTGTTTACAAGCTATAAAGAATGAACTTTGAAAAATTTTCCATAACAACAAAACATGTTACCCTGAATCCAAAGGTTTCTCGAACCACTCTTCCCAATTCTATCAACAGAGCATTCATATCAGAAGTGTCTATCTGTTAGCTGGAAACAGTTCAATTTCCTTTTGTCCAAAATCACTTCCCCGATATCTGTCTACTAAACATACTCAAACCCCCGATCCTTCTAGCTCTGCGAAATTCAAATCACAATAAATTGAGCGCTCATATATAAATCATGGGCTTGCACCCCAACTGTGCCCCATATTTTCACGACAACTGGAGGAGCGAAAAATGTGGGGTACCCTGAAATCTAATCAATATTTCAATGTACCGAATGTACCCTCCACTTTCGCCCTTTCCCCACGAAAAAGAAGGTGCCTGAAACAGCAAAATGGGGAGTGGAGTAACGAACGTTTGTAAATTACGCGCCCAAGGAATGCACGACGAGTGGGGTGCCGCGGGGCGATGTTTCTTCCTGGTTAGGAGGAATGGCTTGGTCGATGCACGGGCAACTCGTTCAGCGTGGATTTCATCTTCGATTCGGCCGGTTTCACGCGAGATATCTCGGCCGATAACCGGCGGAGGGCCTCCGCAAAACGTTGCGCATTGCGTCTTACAACACGCAGCGGCAGCTATAGCGACCGCCCCACTGCACCCAGGGGGGTGCACGGCAACCCCCTCTGCACTGCGCAGGTGGTCAACCTCGTGCTTCTCTGCTCGTTTCCCTTTTCCCTACTGTACAAGCTTGTTCTGTCCTTCCGTTCCTTCTAACCCGAGGAACAAAGTTCTCGAACGCGGTTGCGAAAATTTGGGCGAAACTTAAGTGATATGTTTGCTGCTACAAGGGATAGATCTAAACAGCCCCAACTTATAAGGATACCCACCCAACTCGATATTTCTGATTTTTAATAAAGCTTCGCGTGTATGTAGAGAATATTGTGGAAAATGCAAGCAGCAATTTTTCTGTGGAAATTCCGCAAAAGTTTAAAGTTTAAAGTTTTTTGAATATAACTTTGCAACGTTGCAAGATAGAACTGAACTTCAAATACAAGAACTGTTGAGTTCTTTCTTCTCTATGGCAGTGCCTAAAGAAAAATAATTTTATATTAAAAAAGAAGAAAACTCGCGATAATTTTAAGGGCTAATTTCACCATCCAGACTGAATTTCCGCAGGAAAAATAATACTTGCTCCTTGCATACTATCATATGCTCTACATTCGCGTAACATTTCATTAAGCAGAGAATTTTCCGGGTGGGAATGTTTTCCTTGTTAGCTGTACTAAAAATATCGTCTTTGGATCACGTGTGATACGACAGATAAGTAGCGCAGTCCAGTAAACGATGCTTTCAGGCTCGTTTACAAAGCCCCCAGCGCCCCGGAAAAGGTGTCGAACGCTGCCAGGGGTGGAAAACGTTTTCCGAGCAGAGATCCGGTTTTCTCACTTAACGTTGGTAAAAGCAGATTATCCACGCCCTGTCTCCCGCCCCTGCGCGCAAATGCACATGCTCTCTCGAACTTGGCGGTGACAGCTGCGCTGCTTAAAATAGGGGTTCAGTAGTTCAGCAACGTGCACCGAGGCTTTTCTATGCCACGATAACGCGGGCCTGCCTCGGATAAACCGTTGCACCCCACCGATCGTTGTGCTGAATAAACCTGATTCTTCCCATTCATGATGCCTGTTGGCCCCGAGTCGCGGCCAACGACGATGATGAATGAGAAAAATTGGGCAAATCTGTTACGTTTTACGTGGCTCGTCGTCCCCGCAATTGCTTCCCAAACGGCGAGCCTGATTTATCAAAAGCTTCGTTATCGTGGATAATTAATTTTGCTTGTTTCTTTAATAACCATTATATAATATTAAATTCATATTAAATACATTTTTACAAATTCAGTCACCCTCATACAATGTGTAGTTCGATATTTAGCATAGGGAGGGTTGAGTAGCTTAATTGTAATTCACTTGGTGAGGCTACTAATAGTTATTCCACGACAACTGCGAAATTGTCTTAGCTTCCTAGAGCCACGAGTTCAGTCACCCAGAAAGAAATCATTTCTGTTATTCTTATCGACCTGCTGCAGACTGGTTGCAGACGGTCGAAACACGTTGCTACGTTATTAACCCTGTATGGCTGGTTGGCGTGTCGAAGGGTGACGTGACAATTCAGTTTTAACTTCCTTTTTAACCCTTTAAAGAGTTTCACCAGTTTTCTTAATTATTTATGTAAACCAACAAGCCTCCAAGTTGCGTGGGGAATCGAATGAATTTTACATTATAGTTATCAGAGCGTGCGACTATCGTAATAGTATTTTCAGTAGTGGAAACTTAAAGAAACTTCTCAGCGAAAGTTTAAGGCGGAGCGCGATTTTATTATACGAAGCGTAGCCTCGCATTTCTATCCGCCGAAAAAGTTCCGAGGATTTCGTTGGCTCCGGAGACGGTCGAGGTGCTTTATGGCTCGAATATCACTCCACGGGGCACGATGCTTCAGAATCAAATCGGAAATTTAAAAAAGACCGCATAATATGAGGGACAAATACGCGGGGCCCCCCTAAGTCCGTTGCACGGCATGCAAGATTCGAGAGTTTCTTTGCCATGGAGAAGCAGCCCTCACGTGTGCTCTACTTATTAAAGCTCTTCGAGCATCGCTTTTTCGAGTGGACGACGGCTGCTGCTCGAAGCTTCTGCTTCTTATTTCAGCCCCGGCGCGTTAAAGTCCCGTCTTATTTCGGCGCCCAAAGAAAACGTGGTCATGAATCCTCCATCCATTTGCCTCGTTTTGGGGAGCGGCGTGCCACGCGGTTATTTTAACGCCAATCTGTTCCCTCTTTCTTCCACTTGTATAATCATTCCCTAATTTAACAATTCCCCAGTTCTAGCTCGGTCATTCAAGTATACCATGCAAAATTCTTTTAACAAAAACATACTTTGTTCGACATTTTATTTTACTATGTTCCTGCGGACTTAAAAATTCAATTTTATCACCAGCAAAGCTTTTCTACTCGAACGATCCCGGTCCGATTTCCGGAATGCAAGCTATGAAACTAATTTACAGATTTGAAGGAACTGAATGTCCTTCGAAATTTTCTGCTTCGATAAAGCACGGAGACACAGTTCCGTGGGAAAGAATGAAAATGAAGATTCCCCTGGCATGGTACATATAATTGACTCGTCGTGCGAGGAAAAATGCTATGTCTTTTGGAATGCGAGGATATTTATCGTCATCGTTGAAGCTGATGCGACTGATTATACAGTCGAGAGGGAAACCATCGACTAGACGCGGCGTCGTCCGTCTAAACTGCTGCTTGCAGCGAGTGATAGCGGGTTATTTATTTTTCACGACTGCGCGCTCCTGAAGCACCCCGATCAGAGGAATTATTGCTGTGGAACAGCCATCGATTATTGTTTCAACGGTCGTTAGAATTTATCGATCCGCGGCCCACCCCGTCACCCCTTTGCTGGATCTTATTTAATGCGAAGACGCTTTCTTTCAACGCGAGTGCTTTAGAGCGTATCCTGGGAGGGGAGGAGAAGGAGGTAGTGCCTTGATCGTCGTCGAGTCGACAGAAATTTTCTCCGCAGGAAAATTCGGTGGAATGTAACCGAGGCATAGTTGGAATTCGTATTGTGCCGCCGGTTTTGGAGAAGTCTATTTTTCTTACATTCATTTGGAATTAGTGGTTCACTTATTTTAGGCTCGCCAGGGGTGTTGTAATTTATGATCGAACGAGCAGGACGTGAAAGTGAATCTTTGAAACGCCCATGGCACTGTAATTGTTATCTGTTAATTAATAAAGGTGCAATTTTAAAAAGTAGTTGGTGAAATTGGGAATCTGTGTGAAATCAGAGATTTTGAATATTTTTATAAAATTGAAGACTTTTGGATGTACGTAAAATATTTGTATTCTAATTTTAGATACAAATTCCTAATTGATTTAAGCTCGCATTGAATCTTTTTTATGAAGCCAGGGCTTTTGGTTGGATCAGATATTGCGATAAAATGAAAATAAAGCTGTGAGAGCATGAAATGTGGAGCACTTAAGTGCCTGCTGTTGGTATATTCGTCGAAACGTTTATGTTCCCTGGCTGGCTCGTTCCAGATTAAAAAATGTTATCCACTCGTCGGTGAAATCTAAACACTCGAGACGAACGATGTATCGCGGAGCATAAAACAACCTCCATCATTTGTACAGCTGCGGAGGGGAAGTAACTTTTGCCAGGAAATAATCGTTCCGCGGGTGCTTCAATTATGGCTGCATTATGGCGATGGTCGAATCAGCTTTTAATCAGGTTTAACTGCCTCAGCCGGTTGTAATTTCTGGCGTTAAGGTCGTGTGATGTTATTTATTCTACTATTGCCAGTGATGCTGCGCGAACATTTACTTCGTTCCGAAACAGGAAATTGAAGAATCAATGGGACCAAGTGCACCTAAATTTAAAATGATTAGATACACGGGCGAACAGTTAATTAATTTCACCTACTGATATAATTGAAGTCAAAGCTTTAGTAAAAGTTGTACTGAGTTTTAGGTATTGAAAGGGCCAGGGAAATATGAGTGCAGAGAAGTTCCCATTTTGACAAATTGATGGGGTAACTTAATTACCAAACTTCTTGCTGAGATAGAGAAGAAACAGTGAAATGTGCTAAATATTTAAAAATACCAGTGGCACGCTCGTGAGCTGATATAAGAATGAAATAATAAAGCAAGCACCCTCTCGCATAAATTTTCTCGAGCCCTCTCTTTCATCCCTCTAAATTGACTTACCTCATACATAAACTGTCTCTCATCTCTACAACTCAGGAATCCATAAACAAGACTACACATCACCTTCCACGAGAATTATACCGAAGTATAGATACCTATTCTCTATTGAGAAACGCTTGGAAACCAAGAACTCTTGTTTCAAACCCGCGAGTTCCCCCACAAAACTCCACCCTTCCCCTCGCGTGGAAGCAACCCTCGTTGAGATCTTGAACTTGAAGGAGAAGCTCCTCAAGGTTTATTCCTGTACTGCGAAGAAGCTACGCAAGATTCCAACCGAGGCGTCTATGATAGCTACGGTCCACGGTGGATACGAGCATTATGCTCGAATTCCACGCGACAACGGCTGTTGAGTCATCAGGTTGAGGCGTGCGTAATTTACGGCGGTACCAAAAGGATGAAGAGGAGAGAAAAGAATGCGAACAGCCGGATGCCGTGGAGCCGAGTCACATGCACGTAAACCGACACGTGCACCCTCTTCTCTGCCACGGTCTGACGATTTTTAAGATGGGGGCGAACCCGATGGACTTTCACGCCATAAACGAGCCGACTTACCGAGCATAACGCGTTTCCCTCGATTGTCCCTCTGTTTCACCGTTGATCGTTCTTCGAAAGATAACGAAGCTTCTTCGCACCTTTCTCGAGGGCCATTCATAAATTACTCGAGGGTAATTTTTGCAATTTCTTACCACCTCCCTGCCCCGGTATAAGAGTTCGTAAGATTTTATATTCCAACCCCTCTCCCTGCTTAATTTTGTTTCTATTTTTTTATCTTACGTTTTATCTGTGACACATGTTGCTGATGCATATAAGACAGCAAGGTTGGGCAGCGTATTAAAATCCTGCTTCGTTTTTGCAGAGACCCTCCAGGAGCCACGTTTCACCACTCAGCCTTCCAGCAGCGGCAATATTCTTAGCGAAAATCGAACGAAATTTCTGCAGTGTCAAGCGAGAGGTGAGTACGAAATGCACTCGGCTCGAACGTTTGAAGAGATCTGACCCGGAAGAGATGATCCGAAATTGATTATAAGAACCCTTACCCATTGAACTTTATGTTAATCCTGCGCAGTTTGCTAGTTAGCGCGATCACGGGGCTCCTCGTGGATTTCACCTTAAGCTTACTTAACATTCTCAAGCGCCAGAGCAAGCCTAGCGTGCAATTTGGGAAATAGAAGTATTTATCGCTATCCTCTCTCTTATTCGTAGATTTTGAAACTTCTAGTTTTATAATACGCAAGAGCACTGTTAGAAGTAGAGCAACTATCGAAGCTTCTCCTTGAACTTACACCCACGCACTTTGAAGCGCAGAGCACTTGTAAAGCCTCCTCCATTGATTGCTAGACAAAACCACTGGATTTCGAAAAAAAAGGAACGGGCAGAGAACCTTCCCTCGATTTTTTACGATTCATTTTCATTTTTCTTTTATATATATATTTTTGATATATTATAATTTATGTATATTTCTTTTCTTACCCAATCTATAAACGCACACCCAAAGTGTTAAATATTCTTGTTATGTAATGGGTTTAAAGCCGTTTATGAATAATAATAATAATAAAAAATCTCCAAAATTTCAACCGCCCTTCGCGACGCGGCCCATTGTTCTCATGAAATATCGAGTATCGAGGCGGATGAGACGGTGACCAGATGAAGCCTCCCAACGGCGGCCTGCAGCCGTAACGTGATAGCCTGACCCTGTGCTAATAGTATTAGATCACCGTGCAACATACATATGCCCCGGCCAAACAAGGAATGCCCGCGGTATCCGTGAAAAGTATTCGCACCCCGAAACGTGCGAAGTAACGACGACTCCCTAGAAACGGAGTCTTTGGCTTGCAGCGACCAGAGGGCCTGAGATTACCATTATCACCAAGGGTTGTTGTTCAATCTAAAATCGACTCTGCCTACGCTGCATTTCTACATTCTCATGCTGCACCATTTCGTTTCTCAGGGCACCCTCAGCCGAAGTACAAGTGGTTCAAGGACGGGATCCCTCTGAGCAACGAGCTTACGTCGGAGCATTACTTTCGAATACAGAGTACGCGCAGGGAGGATGCAGGGGTGTATCACTGTGTCGCCACGAACGATGTAGGATCTATATTTAGCGAAAGAATTACATTTGCGGTAGCGTGTACGTATTAATTACGGCGGTGCTTTGGATGCTCTGTGTGCCCACGGTCCATCGTTCCGAATGCTCTATTAACGTGATAAATAATTTCAGCGACGTTGCTATAGATCGAGTAGCGCGAGGAGGCTCGCGGAATGAAAGTAACACCGTAATATTATCTTCAGATATGGGGGTGTTCGAGGACCTCACAGAGAGGATAGTAGCCGTAACATCGGGGAGCGCGGCTGTTTTAACGCTGCCACCGATTGAAAGCCATCCTGCACCTGACGTGACATGGTTCATGCCCAACGGCTCGCTGTTGTATGGCATAAAGTACGCGTCCGCTCACCACACGTTGCTCATCCTGAACGCGTCTGAAAGTGATCAGGGCCTGTACAGGTAGGTATCGAAGCTTGATGGTAACAGGCCTAAGCGTAGGGATGCCTCGTGGAATGTTCCCTTACGTTCTATGTTGCGCAGAGCCAGAGCTATTAACACCCAGCTGGGCAAGGAGGAGAACAGCCCGTTCTTCAAACTGCAAGTTAGTGGAGACTCGAATGTGGACGTGGCACCCGCTATAATAGTGAAGCCGCAGGACACGCAGATAATCAAGGACCAGGATGTTACGTATATACATTGCATTGCGAATGCTAGGTAATATTTGTTAGTGAAGAACCAGGAGTTAAGAACCAGGAGTTAGGCTTCTAGAAGTGGTGATAGGAAGAGAGGGTTTCATTTGTTATTTTAGGTCACTTTATGAGCTACGAACCTTGTGGACGAAGGATGGGATTCCTATTGAGAACTCTAGGATATCGTATAGCTTTAATGACTCCTGGAACAGAACGTTGGCGTTGATATCAGCAAACATCACCTACACGGGCGTGTATTCCTGTCATGTGGACTTGAGGAGTGGAGGGTATCCAACGGTGAACGCTAGTGCGAAAGTTGTCGTGCATGGTGAGAGCAGTGGCGTTATCCTGAGAAGTCTCTAACTATTTGATGTTACCGGTAGTGGTATGATTAATTAATTAATTAAATGTGTATTATGCTTCTTCAGAAAAGCCAACGTTCATAACAGAATTGAAACGGGAGACCCTTAGCGATTACGGTTCAACTGTGTCTCTACCGTGCGATGCTGTTGGCGTTCCTCCCCCTAAGATCAGTTGGTTCCGCAATGCTGAGCCTGTTGACCATCTCCTTGGGTCTAGGTATGAGTGACAGATGATAATAAGCAACAGTCGATTAGTTAGTAGGAATATATGAAGGGTATGGGAAAAAACAGGGAATGCCACATCGAGCAACTTTATCGAGAAAATTAGGTTTTAATACTTTAGTAAAGAAATCAGCAAAGAAACAAGGTTCATTTTTTTGTTAAATAATTTCCTTGTTTTACCTTATTTTTAAGCAGTATACCAAATCTTTAACATTATCTTACCGCGTATTTCAACTTTGTGCTATAAATCGCAAATATATAACTTCTATGTAACCAATTACTATATCAAAGACTGTGTTGCAAGCTGAATGTTAATAGATTTTCAGAAGTTCTAGTTTCCTTAGTGTTACCATATTTCTATATTCACAGATACGCCATGGAAGAGGATGGTTCACTGACAATTAAAAAGTTAACAATGAGCGACTCGGGGATGTTTCAGTGTCTCGCTTCCAACGAAGCTGGCGAAGCCTCCAGTTACACCTGGTTGAAGGCCAAAAGTTAGTATACCCGTGGCACTACAAGTCATTCTGAGAAATATCATAATTTTCTTTCGTTTGTTCGTTGAACGATATTTATTTGTACACATTATAAGTAACATAATTTTTTGTGGGCCAGAAGGATTAGAAAGCAGACTGAAAAACAGAGTTGTCCGCTGGGCAGCTGGCTACAATGTAGTCAGAGTTCGCCAATCTGATCGCCGTTTTAAGTTCTCTCAGTACCCAGACAGTAAGATTTCCGACGCCACGAAATACCCACCTTTTTGAGATTATCTAGGCACAAGCTTGACGAATGCATATCACACCACAATGTTTGCTTTTTCCAGCTGTACTCGTTTTTTCCCCTTTGTCTCCCTGGTAGTTATAGTGACATCCACCAAGCACGAGGACACGATCGTGCGGAAAGCACATTGTTCCTCAAACAATTACGAGAAATATCCAAACTGTCGAATGAAATAGAGTACCTTGTAGTGTCGTTAGATTTAATCACAGTTAAAGAGTAGTTTACTTTAATAGGAAGTACATAAAAATAGTATAGTCTGCTTGTCGTCGCAAAGAAATATTAACATACATTCATCCCCAAACTCTGCACGTTTGTGTGACACGATTAATTCTTTCCTATATTAGGGATAAGCTCGAGAAAGCAGAACTTTTGAGAATTAGTTGTTTCCGTAGTGACGATAGAAAGTATATTTAAAGTCCCGACAATAGAACATTTATTATTGCATAATAAATAATTCAGGTATGGGTAGATTCAGTGCTTTCCATTGCATAAGAACGATCACACACAATGCAGCAATTTTTCAATCATTTTTAATCATTCGAACCCTTTTCACCGATAAGCTAGATACTCTAATTACTTTTATTATATACTGGAAAGCACTGAGCTGGGAAAAGTTTATCATCTGTGACCAATTGTTTGTTTCTCCCTTCCTTTTTTTTGTGCATGTGATAACTTTTATTTATTGGTAATTAAAATGATGACACATTTATTTGTCACTTGCAGCATCTGGGCCAGTTATGGAAAATGGTCCACAGAATCTAACGATATTAGATGGAAAAGATGCGACGTTGACGTGTAACGCTGTGGCAGCACCTATACCCAACACCACGTGGATTTACAATGGTAAATAACGAACAATCAAGGTGTACACAGACTATTCAAGAACTTACGAAATCTGTTGATTCGTAGATACAATTCCTGTGGAGATTGCCGGGAGAGTGCAGGTCTTAGATAATGGGGATCTTCTAATCGCTGCTGTGAAGCCAAATGATGCAGGGAAATACACTTGCATTAGAGCTAACGAGGCTGGTTCTGTGAACGGTTCGGCGTATCTGACTGTGTTAGGTAAGAAAGACTCTTAAACACCAAAGGCTATCAGAGGAACTTGTACTAATTACCACAAACATTTTATTCATTTCAGTGCGGACACAGATTGTTCAGCCACCTGTTGACACATCCGTACTTCTTGGATACACCGCGGAGCTGCAGTGCAAGGTTTCCAATGACCCAAGTGTTCTGTACGATATAGCTTGGTTTCACAATACACAGTACGTAGCACACACAGGATATACCACGCTCGAGCCATTTCTGTTCTCAAAGCAGCATTCTAAATCCTTGCAGGGTAATAAACACGCAAGCTAGTCAAAGAGTGAAGATGCGCACCGATGGTACGTTGGAAATAGTTGCTGTTCGGGCCTCCGACGTGGGCGAATACATGTGCTCCGTGGTTTCTCCTGGGGGTAATGAGACTCGATCGGCGCGTCTCAGTGTAATCGAAATACCATTCGCCCCAATAAACGTAATGGCCAGTCGAGTCGAACGGATTTCTCCCCGTACCATAAACGTTAGTTGGGTCCCAGGCTTCGATGGAAACAGTCCGACGAAGAAGTTCATTGTTCAGAGGCGAGAGGTTTCTGATCTTGGTACGCCAAATGTCACTTTATAGCAGAGACTAGAGCTTCCATTGCAATAAGAGTACACACAACTTTATAATGATATTCGTGCAGGACCTATACCTGATTCTGCGCTCAATTGGATCACCGAGTGTGATAATGTCTCCGCGCAGAGTCGATGGGTATTACTGAATAACTTGAAAGCCGCTGCTGCGTATCAGTTCCGAGTAAGCGCAGAGAACAGCGTCGGCGAAGGGCCGCCGTCTGACCCGAGTAACGTGGTAGTCCTCCCTCAAGAACGTAAGTTTCACCGAGCAAGCTCTAGCGCGAGGTATTCGTTAGTCCTTCGCCACTTTCAATTAAGAATGATTGATCTGTATTTCAGCTCCAAGCGGACCACCCGTGGGATTCGTTGGCTCCGCTCGATCGTCGTCGGAAATAATAACACAGTGGCAATTGCCATTGGAGGAGTATCGAAATGGCCATATTTTAGGATACATTTTAAGGTATAGATTGTACGGGTACAACGACAGCCCCTGGACGATACAGAACATCACGAACGAGGCCCAGAGGAATTACCTCATCACCGATCTGATCACATGGAAGGACTATATCGTGCAGATAGCAGCGTACAATGATAAAGGCGTGGGGGTGTACACAGAGGGCTTGAAGATCAAAACGAAAGAAGGGGTGCCGGAAGCTCCGCCGACCAACGTAAGAGCGAAAGCTATTAATTCAACGTCGATAAAGGTGTGGTGGAAGCCACCGAATCCGCAGAAGATTAATGGGATAAACCAGGGCTACAAGCTGCAGGCCTGGATTAGCCACAACTTCTCAGAAGCGAGCGAGTACAAGTCGACGACCGTGCCGCCTAGCCTATTCGACCCTCTAGCAGAACAGAGTGCCATTATGACTGGTTTGAAGAAGTATACCCTGTACAATATAACCGTGCTGTGCTTCACCGATCCTGGTGACGGCGAGCGAAGCGCACATTTTCAAATCCGTACACGCGAAGATGTGCCCGAAGAAGTGGAGAATCTGCAGTTCGATGACATAAGCGATCGGTCGCTTACCGTCAAGTGGAGTCCCCCGCAAGAGGTGAACGGAATCCTCACTTCTTACCAGCTGAAGTACATGATCAAAGACGCGCCGGAATCCTTGAGGGCCGTGAATTTCACGGCGGACGTTCTCTCGGCTAAAATCGAGCACTTGCAGGCAATGACCCACTACAAGTTCGAAGTGATCGCTTGGACTTCGGTGGGCCCCGGGAAGTCCAGAGTCGCTGTCATACAATCTGGCGTCGAGCCTGTCCTCCCAGAGCCGCCCACTAAATTGGCACTGTCCAATATAGACGCGTTCTCCGTCGTCCTTCAATTTACACCTGGATTCGACGGCAACTCGTCTATTACCAAGTGGACGGTGCAAGCGCAGACAACTCGAAACACCACTTGGTACAACATATACGAAGTCTCGGATCCTGATGCTAGTACAATCACCGTGGCCGGCCTGACTCCGTTCATGCAGTATAAATTACGATTAATCGCTAACAACGTGGTCGGTGCCTCTGAACCTTCCGAGCCGACCAAGGAGTTCCAAACCATTCAAGCGCCGCCGTCGCATCCTCCCAGGAACGTGACGGTGCGTGCGATGAGCGCGACGGAACTGCGCGTCAGATGGATTCCGCTGCAGCAGATAGAATGGTACGGCAATCCAAGAGGATATAACGTCACGTACACCGAAGTGCGGACGAATAAATCGAAGAGCATAAGCATAGAGGACCACACTGCGAACTCTTACGTATTAGAGGACATAGAGGAGTATGCTCTCTACGAAGTGGTGATGCAAGCGTTCAACGACGTTGGGTCCTCTGCACTGAGCCCCAAAGCTGTCGAAAGAACTCGAGAATCGGTGCCTTCGATGGGGCCCATTAATGTGGAGGCGAACGCGACCTCTTCTACTACTATACTAGTGAAATGGGGCGATGTGCCTATAGAGCATCAGAATGGGCAGATAGAAGGGTTCAAGGTGTATTATGGCGCAAACGCGAGATCCGCATTCCAGTACAAGAACATTCCCAGTAACACTACTTTCACGACAACTTTGACAGAGCTTCGAAAGTTCGTTCAATACCACGTGCAAGTTTTAGCTTATACGAGGCTCGGCGATGGTACTCTGAGCACCCCGCCGGTCAGAGTGCAAACATTCGAAGACGCCCCCGGGCCACCGTCAAATGTATCATTCCCCGATGTCAGCTTCACCACTGCCCGCATCATTTGGGACACTCCGGAGGACCCGAACGGGGAGATTCTCGCCTACAAAGTGATGTTTCATCTGAACAGTAGCCAAGACCATCAGTTCTCTAAAGAGTTTCCTGCGTCGGATAGAACTTTCAGGGCCACTGGCTTGGAGCCCGAAAAATACTACATGTTCTCTGTGACCGCGCAAACAAGGCTGGGCTGGGGCAAAACAGCGTACGCTCTTGTTTTCACGACAAATAACAGAGAACGCCCACAGGCGCCATCCATGCCGCAAGTGAGCAGATCACAAGTACAAAGTCGACAGATAACGTTCACTTGGACTCCTGGTCGCGACGGATTTGCCCCACTACGCTACTACACAGTCCAGCAGTCAGAAAATTCGGGGCCGTTTCAAACTATTCCGGAAAGGGTGGAGCCAACTTTAACGTCTCACACGGCGAACAACTTGAAGCCGTTCACGTTGTATCAATTTCGCATACAAGCCACCAACGATATAGGCCCCTCAGCTTGGAGCACAGAATCGGTTCAGGTCCAGACTTTACCAGCAGCGCCGTCTCGAGGTGTCGCTGGATTGAAAGTTGTTCCAATAACGACATCCAGTATAGAGGTTCATTGGAATGTGATAGATGAAGTATACTGGAGTGGAGACCACGAGACTGGCGGCTATCGCGTCATTTACCAACCAGTTTCTGATTTTCCAACGGCACTTCAGGACACGCCGAAGGAAGAGGTTTTAGGGATAAATGCCACAAAAATCGTTTTGAGCGACCTGACGGAAGATAGGTATTACGAAGTGGTAGTGCTGCCCTTCAACTCCGAAGGGGAAGGCCCAGCAAGCCCACCTGTGACTGTGTACGTGGGAGAAGCAGTTCCTACAGGGGAGCCTCAACATTTAAAAGCGCAACCAATCTCTTCTACAGAAGTCCACTTGCGGTGGAAACCGCCCCAAGCTAACATGCAGAATGGAGATCTATTAGGATACAAAGTAACTTTCGTTATCCTTCTATTATTTATAAAAACGTCACAAGTACCCGTTACTTATACAGTCTGTCGTTCCTCGTTCTAGATCTTTTATTTGGTCACTGACTCTCCTCAAGAATTGGAGAACAAGCAAGAGGAGGAAATAGAGGTGGTGCCAGCATCGTACCTAACGCACAGCCTAGTTTTTCTCGACAAATACACGGAATATCGTATCCAAGTATTGGCGTTCAATCCTGCCGGAGATGGTCCGCGATCTCCGCCCATCACGGTCAGAACTAAGCAGGTAAGTCCAGTAGGAAATGAAATTAACTTATGGCTCTAAATTAGTATATAAAATTTCATTCGTCTTGCTTGCAGGATATACCCGGGCCACCTCATAATCTACAATTTTCAGAAATTACAATGACCAGTCTCCGTGTATCGTGGGAAGCGCCGAAATCGCGGAACGGCGAAATAATCGGTTACATTGTTACCTACGAAACAGCAGAGCAAAATGATCGTATGTTTCTCAAGTTCTTTAAAATGTACAGTACGCAATGAATCGCTTGTGAGTAATATCTTTACGTTGTTCAAGGTTTCAGTAAGCAAGTGAAGCAGAAGGTAAACGAAACGAGCTTGTTGATCCAGCCTTTGGAGGAGGAAGAAACGTATACCTTTATGGTTCGAGCACAGACCATTGATTTTGGCCCACCCATATCCGGAAATGTCACGACTGGTCCGCAAGAAGGTTCGCCAATGGCACCTAGCAATCTTGCTGTCACTAAGACAGTATCCAGTGTCGAATTACAGTGGGCTAATGGAGCTTCTGGAAAAGGGCCTATTTTGGGATACTATATCGAAACGCGCAGAAAAGGTGAGGGCGTGAAACATTTTTAATGTTATAGAGTAGAGGAATTAATAAAGGGAGCGGTAGAAATAAGTCATTGACAGTATATCGCAAAGTTGGGTCAAAGGAACGTTGAGAATCTATACGAAAACATTTGATTTATTATTTCAACTTTATATGATTAATGAAAAGAAAAAACACAGAATAGTACGACTTTCATTACTAATATTGCCTTTTTTGTAATGATATAGCGATGGAAGAGTGGCAGCATTGTAAGTGTCAATGCACGTAAATATATTGAGCGTCAGTTATATTGTATTAGATGGTCTCTCAGACAGTAAAATATGATTTGTTAGTGTTAAAAATATGGCTTCCTGTTTGTAACGATCTGTGACTATATTGTTTTTTTAGTGGTACCTATACTATCGATTGCATGATGTCATAGCATGACATTTTCCATGGATTCTATTAGAGATACACAAAGGATCTTAACTCTTTGAATGCCGCTATTAATTTACTGTAATAAACGAATAGTTGAGGTTTGACTTGTTAGATAACAGTACTCCTACAGTCTTAACTTACCAATTCCTGCGTCTAATATCTCATCGATGCTCTTCGATCATGTAACATAGTACAGCGTGACTTCGCAAGTTTTCGATTGTTATTTTATTAAACCATCAATGTTAGAAGTGTCTATAGCAAGTACCGTCGAAGTGTAACCATCTGCAGACAATTGTTTCTTGAGAAGCGAGAAGAGTAGGACGTGTATTATTTGTTTTTTGTTGTAAAATGAAATTACAAGAAAACCTGCGGAAGTTTCTGAGTGCATTTGATATCTACAATTGTAGCGATATAAGTGTCACGTATTTGTAATTGTAGATGACAGTCGTTGGCAGACAATAGTGCGTAGCAGTAACGGGCCACTCACAGAATACTCTGTGTCGTATCAAAATCTGCTTCCATCCACGTCTTACCTGTTTAGAGTAATATCGTACAATCGTTACGGGATCAGTTACCCCGCGTATTCTACAGAAACGGTAAATAATACAATCCTGCGTATCCTTATTCATTGAACATCGATATAATAAATATTCTTCTTTCCTCAGATACTAACTCCATCGAAATTGTATCTGGAGTATGCGTATTTACAACACAAACCATTCTACAGGCAAACTTGGTTCATGGTCACCTTAGCTGCCACTTCAATTATAATTATCATAATGGTCATCGCAGTCTTATGCGTGAAAAGTAAAAGCTACAAGTACAAACGTAAGCCTCTCCAAATACAGCCCGAATAATGCACTGTGCGACGATTAACGCTAATGAAATATATTTTAGAAGAAGCGCAAAAGACACTCGAGGAGTCCATGGCGATGGACACGGACGACAGGCAGGAATCTGATTTGGAGCTTTATAGGTCCAGGCAAGGAGGGGGTGGTGCAATGAATATGGCCAATGCCTGCGGCACTTTGGGCAAAAGGAGCACTTTAGGAAGAAAGTCCATGCATCCTCCTCCTCCTACGATGCTAGGTAAATCGCCCCCTAGACCGTCGCCGGCTTCAGTTGCTTATCACAGCGACGAGGAGAGCCTTAAGGGGTACGATGAAAATCCTGATGACAGCAGCGTTACGGAGAAACCTTCGGAAATTAGTTCGACAGATTCGCAGGTAAGCATTCTCTTTGCAAATACAAGTAGGTATGTACATAACGTGTAAAGTATCTTCAACATATTTGATTCTGGTATATTATGTTACAGGGGTCTGAAAGTGAAAATGAAAGTGTACACTCGGATCCACATTCCTTTGTAAATCATTATGCTAATGTGAACGACTCGTTGAGACAGTCATGGAAGCGTCAGAAACCAGTTAGAAATTATTCATCGTACACTGACTCGGAGCCCGAGGGCAGTGCCGTTGTCAGTTTAAACGGAGGACAAATTATTATGAACAATATGGCAAGGTCGAGGGCACCGCTGCCTGGCTTTTCCTCCTTTGTATAATGCATTTTTTCACGAAAGAGTGACGCTTTTATTGAGTAGATAGGGTGCCGGTTCGGCATAGCGACACTCGAGATCGCTACGCGAGTATTATGTTAAAGGAATCTGTGCTGAGCACGAATTGGATTTAGTGTCCCGACTTTGTTTGGGGGAATTATTGCTCCGGGGTGGAGATTTTGAAATTGGTATACATGTAAAGAGAGACTGGTTGTTATAAAATTTCGATCATCCTCGTAGAATAGTTCGTTAGGGTTTTAATAGCTCGGCACTTAAATTGATGTACACGGAGTTAAAAGACTTACGTTGAAACACGTATTCGAAGGTGTTTCACGCACGCTAACATCTCTTATAGTAATTTTAATGCTTCTGGCACCATCATATTGTGATATATTGAGATACATATTATTTATACTTTTAGATAAGGACCTAATGTGTATAATGAACATTTTTTACTTTTATTAAGTGAATCTGAATCAGAATGTCGCACGGATCTCTCGAGTAATGCAGTGCTTGCATTCTTCTTTTAACTCTAAGAACTTGACACTTCGTTTCAAGCGTTCTGTCGATATGCCCTATATAATAAACATCGCGGTAACATAACTTTGTTAAATTAACAAGAAGGTAACGCCGTAACGAGAACTGCCAGAGACAACCAGGTAACTATTGAAGTTAATCAGAAAATCATATTTTAATACTACCTATCTCTGTTGAAAACTTTCAATACGAACAGCATAATAAGAACTAATTTTACAATTGGAATGAAACGGTTTTTTAATGGTTCTCTAATTCAAATTTGCAAGAATTTGTACTGTAAAAAGGAGAAACAATTTATGAGATATAAGGGGTCGATTTAGATGTATAAACAGTTCACAGTCAGGCCTATCATATCAATCTTGAATAACTTGCATAGACGAAAGATATCTGAATCTAATATTATTATACTGAGTAAATGGTGAACATAGGAGTGTTTACATAAAATGCGACTGCGTGCATTTCTAACTATTTGTAAGCGATCTGTTCTTAATATTATAATATATAATGTACATAAAACTTATATTAACTACAAGCTAGCGATACATACTGTACATTTAGTCTGCAGCTTAGGCAGCATTAGGTAAAAATTTATTCTAAATAATCTCTAGACATCATGTATTTATCTTCCTTTTTAAATAGATACTTATCAGCTTATCATTTTTTTTTTAAATCGTCGAGAAAGCAATTCGGCTTTTGTTCGATTATCAGCATCAATTCATTTGTAGTATATAATGTATCACACTTACAGTATTGAAAAGCATCGTCATACACGGATCCACTCAATTTAGGACAGTTATGTTTTTTACCGCGAAACATTTACATGCTGTAATTACTCTTCCGTAGGAGAAACAGGTATTAAATGCGAAGAACATTTCAGACTGATAACAGAACTTATATGAAATGTTTCCCTCTTTTTTTTAGTAAGATTTCGTAAGGAACAAGCCATAGAAACAATAAAAGTGTTTGGAGATCGTAGGGAACGTAAAATAAGTTGTAAAGAATATTCTTTGACAATATACGCTAAAATCTAGGAATTTCTTACTAAAAATTACATACGTTGAGAATGATTAAGAAATTAAAATAAAATGGCAGCTATAATTCCACTGCGTTTTCATGGAACAATTTCACGTTGCGCTTGGTCGGCGAACGAAGTGGTTGAATTATACTTGAAATTTGTACGCGTTGTATGATTTCGGTTAAATTACGATTGTAATCGGAAAACGGTGATTAATATGTGTCATAAACTAGACGGCAAGTTGTTTGGTACCCGTTTTACTTTTAAAAGCAATTTTAGTCTTAATCTATCCAGTTATCTGTCGTATTAAAGAACTTGCTTTCTAGTTTTCATCGATCGCGTAGCGCTAACTTTACTACATGTTAGCATCGGCTCGTCGATCATTGTCGTCCCTGTGTCATAGCGAAGCAATCTTTTTTATTCCCAGAAATGGAGGAACTGAAACATTTCTGCAACACTGCCAATAAACCTTTTTAGTCGAAGAATACAATTATTTCTACATGCATTTCTGTGTACCAATAATGTATTTAATCAAGGTGCATTTGAAATTATAATATACATGTACAAGACATTTCAAATACATGTTAATCTTTTAATAAAATTTATGCAATTTTATTGGCAATGTCTCTCTGCGACTATATAGCCAATGGTGTTCAGTAGATCTTAAAGAATTTTTTACGAAGATTAGAAGGAAAAGATGTTTTCGTACAAAGAATAAATCTGTTGTGTAGTAAGTGATGTTTATTTACACAAAAAGTTTCTCACATGCTTCGTACCACTTGCTGAGCTTCGGCGGACATTTCTCCGAGAAGACTTGTTTAATCGTACACCATGCGGCGATATCCGCTATATTAGGCTTTTCTTTACCGAACCAATCCGAATCTAACTTATTAGCTATTAATCGCAATATCTCTTGTTTCTTTGCCGACGACTTTTGAAAGTGTAAGGAATGACACAAGTCTAATATCGAATCGGCAGTATTTATTCTTTGCGGGCAGATGGAATTTTCGTAATTCCGCGAACTTAATAACCTACTTATGTATCTTAAAAAATTTGTTTCACCAGTTACATGGTAATTAGGTAAGCCAGATACAAGTTCCAGATCTTCGACTGAAATTCAAATTCTTTATAAGTACATATTCTTTACTACTCAAGCGTTTCTGTAAATATGAGTATACTTTACCGTCTTTCCAAATCAGTAACAGGTTTATAATGTTGCTGTTAGAGGAGCTTGAAACTGAATGATGGATCACAGGCCCTTCTTCACTAATACTCGAATGAACATAAGTTTCTACTTTAATATCAACATCCTCCCACAACTTTTGCATCGCTGATATAGAATAAGGAGGTTTCTTTGGGTTCACATTAATAATAAGCTTGACATTAACTGGCTCCTGTAAAAATCAATGGTAAGCAAATTAACTGCACCTAGATTATTCGTCTAACTTAAATCTTGCGTCCCACCGACGTTACCTGACTTTTGTAGCCTTCATCGTCGACTGCAGTTTGATTTGTCTCTTTCAAGAACTGGCAGAGCATCGACACTTGCTGCTTAAGCTCCGCGAGTTGCGTTAGTATCTTTTCTTGTCTCACCTCCAACACGTTGTACTCTGGTAACGGACTCTGGAACAAAATACTTTAACAGCTATTTTACCGAGCTACTTGGATATAAAATCTCCATAGAAAAGCTCGACTCTCCTATTACTCGATTACTTATTTCTTTACAAAGCGTAGAACATGGTTTCAGTTAAGCGAATGAAATACGGAGAAACGCAGATGTAACGAAACATACAAATGAATACAAGACTCTAGAGAAGAACTCTGCGCTATCGCGTACTCTCGTACTTCTAATCTAGCTATAATTTTCTTACACATACTGTCCAAAGAAAATTACAGAAGACACATACATTTCGCTGCGAGCCATATTCGAGCCGCTCTCCATCACTCGCAATCCCCAAGCGATTGCCAGCTCAGGCATCACAATTCATTCCTCTACTTATAATAACAAACTATCATTCAAGGTGGAGAAATATTAATAACCATTGCACAGGAGGGCAGAGGTATTACAGATTCAGCATGGGAAAAAAATGTGGAAAAAACAGAGCCATAGATTACGGATTTGACAGTTGACCAATAACATTGTTGTTCAATGCCACAGTGGACAGCCACAAAGGTGCAGAACGTCTCCCCAGTGGGTTAGGTTCTACGTGTGGTTTGGTTATACAACTGTACTTTGCGGCATTCGGGTTGCAGTTCTAATTTAGTAAGCTTGCCCTTCCTCTATAATAATTATCGCCGCGTTCCCCGCTTATCCTGCGTTTCACGCCGAATTTCACGCGCGTGGTGGCCGCGTAGTGTCCTGTTAGACGAAAAATTGGAGGGGCAGGCATCGATCAAGCCTGGCAGAACCATATTCCCGGTCGATCGTGATTAGTGCTTGTGGAAATTTTGGGAGGAGTCATGCACAACAAGCCCGGGACAGAGGAGAGGCTCGCGGACACCATGCACGACAAACGCGTGAGTACGGGCGTCGTTTTCTACAATAACTTGGCGGCCGCGCGTCCCTAGGCGTCGTCGGGATAACAGAATTGACGGGAACCTTCAAAAAGCTGATAACCTGCTCAGTGATATCAGGCACGTTCTTGCACACGGGTCCCGTATGGTCGCCGTCCGTTGATCGTCCACCGTGGATATTTCGCATTTCGTACATGGTTTTCGTCTGACGCAGCGCGCCGGGCAGGGAAACGATCGGTTTCAGCGCGTACATCGTCATCTCGTCGCGCATTTCCCTCGTTTCCTCGGTATTAATCCGCGAGGGGAAAAAAAAACTCGATAATTCGGTCTCACGTTCGATTGTCGCACTCTCGTTCGTTGCTCGTATTTCTCGATTTTCGCCGGACGGCCATTTTTCATTCATCCACCCTGCCCCCGCCCGCCCCGCGGCGACAGCCGTTGTCCCGGCTATACGACATCCGTTTCAAAGATGGCGCCATAACTTATTCGCAAAATTACACTATGCCGGGGATCATCTGTTGTTTATTTACGAGACTCTTCGATGTATTGTTTAAGCGCAATATTCTCGAGTATTATAGCAGCGTAATTATTGGCATAGTCGGGTGAAATTGAGCGGCCCTTTTTGTTGTATAGGGATAATCGGGAGAACTTAGACGGTCGAATGATCCATGAAATTTGTTGCACCGTTTCTGGCGTTCCTGCTGTTTTGACGGGCAGCTTTATTTTCATTTAATTATTCGGTAGCTTCGACTTTTGGAAAAACATTTATTTACGTTGTGGACGTTGCTCGCGTAATCCCCTGATTAGTCACGTCGACTAGTGCTCAATTCTCTAGATAAATACATCAGAGATGCATTGTTTTTGTGGAATTTGCGATGGATCCTGCGAGATGCGTGTTATTGGGAATTTATAAAGGCACGGTTAATTGCAAGATGTTTAATAAATGACGATGCAAGATCCCGTGTTTGAACCTGACAGAATTCTAGTGTTGGAACTGTGAAGATGTCGCGTTCGTCGCATGTTTCTCTTAACAGAGATTTATCGTTAAATAAATTATACGGGAAAGGTATTGAATAATTTTCATCTGTATTTATAACGTTCATTCCTCATTGACACGATGGTACATGTTGAAAAAATATGTACCGACGAAACGACGTGCTGCAAATTGGAATTAAGGTGGTGTCCTCTGTTGAAGCTTCTCTCGAACTAAGGTTAGATTTCTCTCTTGCGGGTAACAGTGAAAATCCATTCGATCGGGCCGCGCCGATTAATCGCAGCACTCGATGATCCCGCTGCAAAGCATGGCAGATTAAAATACGAGGAGCCGTGCGGAAAACGAGGCGGACAAGGCAAACGAAGGAGAGGAGCGAGAAAAAGGTTTCTATCGGAAGTGCGGTTAGAATCGCGTTTTTCCAACCGCGCATGTCGCCACCTATTGTTGATCTGACAGGATCTTGTGTAGTTACGGTGAAAGCTATTGGATCTTCTGTACGCCTCGCGAGGAATCTGAAGAAGCGATCGTTCGGTCTCCAGATTCCATGAACCCCCTTGAAATCCGGTGGATATGGACGCGGCCGATCCGTAGATCGCCGTAAATAGGGAACGAGGGCATCGAGTCGAAGATATCGTCTACCTTTTCCGAGTAGATGCATTCGAGGCCAGACATGGCGGCGATCCGATGAACCAATTGGAGCGGCGCTCTCTTAGAGGATCAGATATTGTAAATTCCCCTTGCAATCGCGTCAGTGAATGATTTTCTCTACTTAGTTTCGCCGTTATCGGTAGGAAAACGGGCCGTTATCGTTCGGATAGGGTGGCCCGTCGTTCGACGACCGTAAGGCAGAAGCCACGCAACACCGTAGCGGAGCGTTGATCATGAAAGAGTTGTGTTTGGTCACGTGACCGTGGCCGAAAAATGGCGCAAAGATCAGAGTACAAACATGGGTTCCATTTCATTGCTACGGTGTCATTTGTATTTGTTTACAAGCGCGCGTTTTCACAAACCACGTGTTAAGTAAGTGCCATTTCGTTGACAGTGCGTGACGGACAATGACGGGGAGAGGGTCGAAGAGACGGGGCCGACCGCCGAAATCGGTGGTCCTGGAAAGGCCGAAGAAGTTTCAGTATCACCTGATGAAGAAGCCCAAGTATCTGCAGAACAAGGGTTCGGAAACGCCGAGCTCCCAGCCGAGCACACCGACACCATCCAGGCCGTCGTCGCCGGTCGAGAGCGAGGAGAGCAAACGCACCACGCGCACGCGAAAATCACGGGGCTCCAGGGACAGGCATTCGCGAAAGGGTGGCCACTCCAGTTCCGGTGTATACCACCGCCGAGGTTACAATCCGAACGTCGATTACAATGACTCTGAATACCACTACGGCTCGGACTTTGGCGACGAGTCCAGTGACAAGAGCGACGGGGAAGAGGATCCGCTTCAGAGCGACGCGGAGTCGTCCGAGAGTATAGAGGAGCCGGATCCATCCAGTGACAGTGACTTTTCTCTATCCAGTTACAGCACCACCAGTGGCACGCCTCGCAAGACGCTGCTCAGCCAGCAGAGACCGCCGAGCCCCGAGCCGCTGTGGCTGCAGAATAGGGATCTGCCGCCGTTGGTCCTACCTAAATCTTCTGACGACCTATTAGTCCCTAAGGAATATGTGATGCCATCTCTGTCTATCTACGAGGTACTCAGACACTTTCGCACTCTGGTACGCCTGTCGGCCTTCAGGTTCGAGGACTTCTGCGCCGCCCTCATGTGCGACGATCAGACAAATCTGCTGGCCGAAATACATATAATGCTTATTAAAGCTCTTCTCAGAGAAGAGGATTCCCAGCAAACGCACTTCGGTCCGCTCGATCAGAAGGACTCTGTGAACGTTAGTTTATATTTCGTGGATTCTATGAGTTGGCCAGAAGTGCTGCGCTCTTACGTAGAAAGCGACAAATGCTTCGATCAGAATATTTTGAACATTCTGTCGACCTGCGAATACCCCTTCACTTCCATCGAGGACAGACTTAAGGTGCTGCAGTTCTTGGTGGATCAGTTTCTGATCACAAATCCAGTAAGGGAAGATCTGCTGCACGAAGGTACGCCGAACGGTATTTCTTGGTATATTGTGGCCTTCGTCACTTAGGAAGCTTAATTCGGCAGGAAAGATTTATATGGCCATGCTGAGATACTAATTATTCCGCTACTTTGTTTCTTTCGAGTACTCAAAGGCATCGGGGATATTTTGAATAATAATGATTTGTTTATGACTACGACGGTACTCTTTTTGTATTTATGGAAAATATATTCTTCTAGGGAATATGCATTACGACGATCACTGTAGAGTTTGCCATCGTTTGGGGGATTTATTATGCTGCGAGACATGTCCGGCTGTATTTCACTTAGAGTGCGTCGAACCTCCACTAGTTGATGTTCCTACCGAAGATTGGCAGTGTAGTACCTGTAAAGCTCACAAAGTTGCGGGTGTCGCGGATTGTATACCTGACGTTGAAAAGAATGGTTCGCTATGTCGTCAAGAACATTTAGGATTCGACAGACATGGCAGGAAATATTGGTTTCTTGGGAGAAGAGTCTTTGTGTAAGATATACTTTACCATACATGGATAAAAGATATTGCGTCCCTTGAATTAATGCAACATAATCATATTTATTGCAGCGAAAACGAAGACGGCGAAGTTTGGTACTACAGTACACCTTTACAATTAGGCGAAGTAATGCTCTGTTTGGATCGTAATGAAATGGAAGTTGCCCTTTTTCGAGAACTATCCGATTACAAGGACGAGATTGTGCGACAAATGGAACTTACAGAATCAATTACAAATCAATACAAGGGCAATAAAAAGTCATATCTAGAAGTAGAAAACAGTAAGTTCGCTTACATTTTTACGGTATTCGCCTTTTAAGATGTAACGTTTAACGTCTTCTTTCAACATTCTCTGATTTAGGTCTCATACAGAAATTACAAAAGGAACGTCAGGAGAAGCAAGAGAAGGAGGAAGAGGAGAAAAAAGAGAAGCAGAGACAAGAAGCAGAGGAAATGGTGCGTAGAATACACGAAGGTACGGATTCTCTCGAAGAGCAGTTAGCAGCTGTTACCGACCAACAAGAAACAAAACCATCCAATGAATCGGCTACAAAGGAAAGTACCCCGGAAGTGGTTGCAGAAAACGTAGAAGTAGATGGCGTAGACACAGATTTATCTGCGGACGCAGGAAACAAGGGTGTCAAAGGTACATCAACTTCGTCGTCTGAAGAGATTGACGAGGAGGCGTTAGAAGGAGACGGTGTTTCAAAAATCGGCAAAGATGGTACGTTGTGCAAATATAAATTTCTACTACAAGCATCAACAATCGATTAAACATTTCTGTTAATCTTATAGGTAAGAAGCACACAATTGTAACGAGGTCAAAGACAGGATCCTTGCAACCCAGGACGTTTAACATGGACGATTTGAAGAAGCGCAGTACCGCACAGCTGTCGAAGGAAGAGTTAGAAAAGCTGGATAAAAGTTTGAAGGAGGAAGGCGATGGCACTAGATTAACAAGACAGAAAGCCCATCAGATAGCCTCCGGCACGCATCTTTTCAAGCTGGGCATGGACAACAATTTCAAATCGTACGTGAATCAATACAGCACGAATCCCATTGCTCTGAACAAGGCTCAGCGTAACGAGGAGCGTGACAAAAAGAGGCACTTGTCGCACAAGTTCTCGCTCACGCAGGCCTCTGAATTCAAATGGGTGGGAAGCTTGACGGGAACTCGTGCCCTGTTAGTCAGCACGCTCCGCCAGACGATTCTTCAGCTGGAAAGTAGCATTCAAGCGCCGTTCATGCACACCAATTGGCCTCTTCTGCGTAAACCTTGGACCACGGCGGTGGGTGCTTGCGTGAATCCCAGGGATTTCGCGCGCGCCCTTATCGTACTGCAGGCGTGCATCAAATCGGTAGTGTTCGCAAGCGTGTGGCACGATCAGCTCGGGCATGTAAAATTGCAGAGAGTGACTGCCCTCGAACGGGAAGAGAAGAAGCGTCAGGATAAGAAAGATAAGAAGGAAAGGGAGGACGAAGAGGAACGTAATCGTTTATTCAACTTCGTTAAGTACACGTTAGGCTTGAAGCATCAAGTGTGGAAGCAGAAAGGGGAAGAATACAGAGTACACGGGCAAGGTGGTTGGTTGTGGGTGTCCGCCGGTCGTCGTTATAGATTCTCTGATATGTTGAAGCTAGGTCTTCGAGCGGGTCCACAGAAGTTTATGGTGCAAATTCGAGATCAGGAAGGGGTGAAAATGGCAGCTGTGGATCCAGCTACTTACGATTTCTTAATGAAGGAATACTGCCCGTCTAAAAAGGAGGAGAACGTGGACGTGAAAATAAAACAAGAGATCAAAGAAGAGGAATCATCAAAGGTCACCGTCAACGCGGTGGTAAAGCAAGAATGTAAAACGGAGAGTATAAAAACTGAACCTTCGGAAGATAAAACAACTGATACAGAAACTGCAAAAACGGAAGAAGTTAAAACGAAGACAGAATCGCAACAGATTAAGCAGGAATCGAAGATGAATTTATCATGTATGTTTATACAGTAAATGATAGTTGTTTATGTAGTAAATGAGAGTCGTTGGAGGAAGGTTTTTTTTATTATTAACCTGTTCTCTTTGCTTCTTAGTTTTAGCAGGTACGAAAATCGAGGAGGTCTTCACACCGATCAAAGGGTTTGAAGAAATTGACATTACTAAAGCACTGACTACCACTGGGAGGCTGTATTATCCGAAAATTGCTAAGAAGACTAGAATCGATGACTTTCTAGCACGTAGAACACATTTGAAGCTTTTAGAGGAAAGAAGATTACTGCAGTCGGTGAGTAGACATATTGTTGATCGGGGGTTTTCTCATTAAATTAATGTACGATCGTATTTCAGGAGAAGTCTAAAGAGCTGCAGAGTCAGTTGACGAATCAGAAGGCCGATGGGGAATCTGAGATCGACATAGAAAATAACGAAGAGAGCGATACGGACGGGGGGGACAATTCCTTGCAGAGCATTCTCACTGGGAAGCAGCCTAGTAAAACTATCTCTGCGTCGGCCAGGGAGATGCTGGCTGTAATAGGGAAGCGAATTCAGCACGTGAAATCTCAGTACGCTAGCATTATGAGGCTTACTAAAAATAGTAATTGTTATTCACGATATTGTAATATGACGACGCCCCCGGGGAAGATTGCGACCGCTGCGCAAAGTTTAACGTCCACGTGTTACTCTCCCATGTGTCTCCAAAAAGCCCGATTAAAACGTGATCTTATCACGTTATTAAGAAAAGCTAATGCTCTGAATAACAATCAATCGCCGTCGAACGCGGTCGTTGCCACGGCCGCGACGCAATTGCCGCAGACTGGAGTGAAAACAGAGGGAAGCGACGATGCTAAAGAAGCGATTAAGAAGGACTTGGAATCCGCAGTGGCCCTGGCAACGCACTGTAACGACGAACCAGCAGCCACTAATGTAGTGAAAGATGGAACATCGCCTCCTGCAAAGAAAATAAAGGTGGAACCTACTACGGTGAGCTCCCTACTATTTATTTTCATGTATTCAAGAAATTCGATAAATAAACTTTTACGAATATGCAATTATACATCGCCCATTAACATAGTGTAAAATCTCCCGTTTGTGATTTGTGATGTATAAAACAAGGTTACTCCTTCGTAGAATGCTGATGCGAATTCCGATCCTGTCGATGTAGTGACGACTACGACGAGTAATGTAGTAACCACCACAACGGTCACTACAACACAGCATACTGTAAAGACAGTGGACGGTGTTGTGCAGACCATGAAAGAGAGTACAACGTCCAAGAATTCAGTCACCTTTTCATCCGAAGTGAAGATGAGGTGAGAGAATTCGAGTTCATTAAGTTGATCGCGACGACTATAATCTGAGGAATATTTTTATACTTACGATTTTGATTATGATGAACAGTACGGGGCACAAGACGATAATTGTGAATCGGAGAGGAAGAACCGTGCAGAGGAGCACTGTGGCGAAAGAATTGAACGCGGATGGCACGGAGAGAGTGTACAGTGCAATCTCGACTGAAGGGAAGATCTATTTGAAGAAAGTGGCAATTTCTTTGGCGGATAGAAAGAAGAAACGCACCCCCGTCAAATATCCTTTGTGTTCTACATTTTGCACAAAAAACAAGTACCGTAGTATATTGCTTCTCCCGCAACACGAATTACGTAAATTGTCCAGAGTTGGCGGGCGAATACCAGTTCAAGGTTTTCATCACATGGCTAAGGTACTCGATTAAATTCGTATTTACGATAGTGAAGTAGAATACCGTTGTTTAATTCGAATTTATCTCGTGAATATTAGGCGAATCTGTCGGTGTGGCCGTATCCCTGCCCTAGGCCGTTGTTTAAAACTTGCTGGTTGTACCGAACAGTCGGTATAAAATCGTTGTCCGCAGCGGCCCTTCAATTGAGAATATTATGGGGATGCCTTCGGTGGGACGATATGGCTATGAAGCCATTGTCCAGTGATGGCAAACACCAAATCACCACGGACACGGAAATAATGTCGTTAGAGATCCTCAAACACCGTCACGTTGGCCAGTTTCTGGACAAAGCGCAGTACTTACGCAGAAAAGTTGTTATACCTTTGGAACTTCCAAAGCAAGTCAGAGGTTGGTATAAATTGGACAAGGTAATTAGAATTCCACTCGCAATTACCGGCATTTTCTACTCTGCAGAAGTAACATCTATAAGAAGTGGCCTCAGAAAGAGGAAACGACCAGAATCGCCTCAGAGCACTGAGCCACAAGTTGCAGAGGAATGGGTTGACGAGGATAAACTGGAGTTGTGGGAAATTAAACAATACGGCGACAGGTGTGCTAGCGAAATATACTTCGAAGTTCTTCTAATCGACAAACACTGTTCCAATGAATTAAGTTTCTTCCACTGTGTGTTTCTATTAACAGTTGTGTGTCGTTTTAGCGCAGTTGTACTAAACTTCATTTTTCATTCTCTTTCCTAATTACGATTGAATGTCTTCTAATACAGTTTCGCCTAGTTGTGGCGTGTAATATAGGGAATGATTGCATTGAATTCCTGATACTTGTCACCTTATAGAATCACTCAAATACTCACCTATCCTTACTTAACACCATTTGATACTAACCCTCCGCTTGGTGTGTGCCCTATCCAGGTTAGAGAAGGCTAATGCCCAGATTATTACTAGGAGTCGATCCGGTCAGCCACAGTCGACAGGTGTTGGTTTGAACCGAAACGCAGGGTCGAATTCTGGCATGAACGACCAGCTCGTCAGCGGTAAGGCGACGCCGGAGGAGATCAAGGAAAAGATGGAGCAGCAGTTACGCATACAAAGAGCCGCTCACCAACAAAAGAGAGCATTAGAAACGCTCAAGAGCCCAGCTAACTCTGCTTCGCCTACGCAACTTGTTAAAGTCACGGCTAACTCTGGCCATGGTAAGGCTCGAATTCTATGATCAGGCTTACCCCAAAACGAATAATAACTGATTTAAAAGAATTCATTATTTGTTGCAGACGGCACAGTGAAATTAGTCTCCAAAGTCGCGATACCAGCGAACCCAAACAGCGGTACAAAATCGCAATTAACTTCTCTACTGACGACTCCCACGCAAAACAAGACTTTCATTGGCACCAGGCGTATTTACATGGCGAAATGTAAGTGCCGAGTTCAATATAGGAATTGCATTTATTTCAGAATTAAGCGTATTTGGTTAATACTCGATGTTTTCCCTTTAACAGCATCTGACGGGACGACTAAAGTTGTCTCCGGGCCTACAAGCATTTTACCAAAATCCCAGTTGCAGAGCGGAAATCAGCAGTCTCTGATTAAAGTTTCTGGCCAAGCAGGTATACTTCAGTTTACTTATTAGACTCTGTAGCAGATCCAATTAGATTCTATTAATCTTTGCTTCGTTTTTGTTTGTATTGAAATAGCACCCGTGCAGCAGATTCAGCAGAAGGTACAGATTTTGAGAGGACCGGATGGGAAATTGCAAGTTCGAGGACTGATGCCTGGTCAGCAGTTAGTTCAGATGCCGGATGGAAAGCTTCACGTACTGAATACTGGCCAGGCAATTGCTACTAGCCTTGCACAAACTGGTGGAACGAGTTCAACTACGCAGGTAAATGAATTAACCAATTATTAGCGTCGCGGTATAATATCAGAATAGAAGAAATGGCCTATTAACTCGCGTAATTATTCTGTAAGACGAAAACGGCTACTACGACCAGCACGACCAAAGCAGTTGCAACCGCTAACGCCACGTCTAATAAGACCAGTCCGACTAAAGCAGCAACGAATGCAACGCAACAGGTGCAGGCAGCTCAGCAAGCGCAGCCTCAGCAAACTGCGCAGGCAGTGCAACGTCCTACAGCTACCGTGGCCATTGCAGCTGCTACACCTACGCAAACAACTAAGAACGCCATTATGGTGGCCAACGCTGGACAAATTGTACAGGGTACACAGGTGTGTTTAAAGGATTATACTTCCGTCAGTGACCGCGCGCTTTGAAGATCCTTCGAAGGCAGATAGCTTGATGCTGTTTAGTTTTCGGAGGGTTTTGTGACTCTGAAATTTGCCTAGTAATCAAGTATAATATGCCCGAAACATGGGAATTCACTGAAAATTAATCATTCTTTTAGGTATTATCCTCTGGTGGGCAAGTTATCAGTGGAAACCAAATAGTAGTCACCAATGCGAACCTAGCTCAACAGCTCGCATCGGGCAAGGCTCAGTTAACGACAATCGGCGGCCATCAAGTGGTAATCCGTAGTACGCCGACGGGCAATCAAATTGTGCATTTAAATTCAGCGAATAGTAGTATCATAGTGAAGAATACCGTAACGCCGAACAAGCAACAAGGTTCGTTACATTATAATATGTATATTTTAAACAGGAAACACTTTGGAAGATAAATACTCTAGCGAAGGGATTTCAATCTTTTAGTTCCTGTCTTGCAAACTGCTCAAACGACAACGGTGGGAGGACAATCGACCGAAACAACAAGTAATAGCGTGACCAGCAATGCGTCAACAAATGCAACTTCAACTACCACGACTGTGACAAATCAGACCTCAACTGCTCCTGCACCTGGAAGCGTAGAAGCCTCTTTGCTGGCTGGCCAGCCGCCTGGCACGGTCATCAAATGCGTTACTGCTCAAGTTATCCAAACCACTCAAGGACCTCGCATAGTTTTGCAAGGCTTGCAGGGCGCGGACTTTACTCCGCAGCAGCTGGCAATGGTGCAACAGCAAGTTAAGCAACAGTTGCTTAAAGCCCAAGCTACGACAGGGAAGCAAGGGGTCTTAGGGCCTACTAAGATCTATCTAGCTGTCCAACCCGCGCCTAACAGCCAGCAGACGGTCCAAAGCTCTCAGAGTTCCACGACGGCGAATACCCCTGCTACTCCAACGGCAAAGGCGCAAACTGCGCAGCAACCAGTCGTTTCGCCTACAGCAGCAACCGAGCCGCAAACGGGAACAGAAAGCATTCCAGAGCTGCCACCAACTACGCCGAGCTCTCCCGAGAAACCCAAGGTGGTCGTCCAGCAAGTCGGGCAACCCAGCGTCCCGTCAGAAGAGGAGCCACAGAAAACAAACGTTGCCAATGGTCAACAGCCTCTGCAGTCCCTGAAAGAAAACGAATCCTCGGCGAACAAATTCATCTTGACCCCCGATTACATTCAACAAACCATTAAGAATGCACTGAAACAAGAGAACCTTAATCCGGAGATCGAGGAGAAGCTGCTGCAGCTGCAACGGTACCAAGAGAAACAGATGAAAGGCAGCGTGGAGAATTCCGTAGCCGCTAATCAGACTCATACCACACCCACGATTACGACCCCCCGTGTCCCGTCTCGCAAAAGACCAGCCCCATCAAACATTCCAACACCGACTACCCCGACCTGTGTCCAGTCGGCAGCTGCTGATCAGGACACGGAGTGGGCAGAAACGCCTAGAAAGAGACCCGCCCTGAAGCAAGAAAGCCGCGAGACGCCGAAGATACAAAAGATCATCGAGCAGACGGAGATCGAGTCGGCGCCGAAGAATCGCGCGGCGAGGATGAGAGACAGCCAAGAGCTGCGGAGGAAGCAACAAGTGCATTCTAGAATGCAGGTCCTGTTGTTCAGACACAAGGAGCTACTTAAGAAGGATATCCTGAAGAAGAGGGCGTTACTCGAGAAAGAATTGCAGATAGATATTCAGAAGGATTTGTCGGCGGAGCTGGCGTCGAGGACGAAGGCGGAGAGGCACAAGCAGGACGAGGTGAAAGTGGGAAGCGCGAAACGTAAAGCGAACGCTCAAGTGGCTCAACAAGTTAGTCCTCCTAACAGAGGCGGAAGGCCAAAGAAGTTCAAAGCCCAAGGAAATAGTACCACGCCACCTGGCGCCTCGACCGCGGCTACCCCGAATAGAATTAAGAAAGAGAAACTTTACTGTCTATGTAGAACACCTTACGACGAAACCAAGTAAGTCCCTGAAGATACAACTACATTCTCTTTCGTCGTGTTCGTCTAATAATCACATATATTTTCTCGCGTTAGATTTTACGTCGGATGCGATCTCTGTAACAATTGGTTTCACGGGGATTGCGTGGGTATCACAGAAGAGATGTGTAAAACGCTCTCAGAGTTCGTTTGCACGGAGTGCAGACACGCGAGAGATACGCAAGAGCTGTATTGCCTATGTAAACAGCCCTACGACGAATCTCAGTACGTGATATGCTGATTACTGTATGCTGTCTGCCGCGTTTGATTATTATTGTGTAAATTAAATGAGTTTCCCTGCCGCAGGTTTTATATTTGCTGCGACAAGTGTCAGGATTGGTTCCATGGCCGATGCGTGGGCATCCTTCAGTCGGAAGCAGACAATATCGACGAATACGTTTGTCCGAATTGTCAACGGAACTCTTCGGTGAATTTCGCTAACATGAAGAACCTTAACGCGAAGGACCTTGATCTCCTGAAGAAACTAATTAAGCAAATTCAGGTAAAGTAATTGTACAGAGAAATACGAGTGACCGAGTTATGTCCATAAAATTAATATTACGATCGTCGATGCTTAGGCACACAAGAGTGCTTGGCCATTTATGGAGCCGGTGGATCCAAACGAAGCACCGGACTATTATAAAGTCATAAAGGAACCAATGGGTAAGTGAATTTTAGCTTTACGGACAGAATTTCTCGAAACCTTGAAGTACCTGATTATTGGAATCAAGCGTGATCAAACTTCAGTTTCCGTTGTCGTAATATTATCCATTGCGCTTGCAGATTTACAAACGATAGAGTTGAGGATAAACGACAGATCTTATAAGAAGTTAAGTGAATTTATTGGAGACATGACAAAGATATTCGACAACTGTCGTTATTACAATCCAAAAGAGTCACCGTTCTTTAAGTGCGCAGAGTCCTTAGAAACTTATTTTGTTCACAAGATTAAGAGCTTGAGAGAGAAGTTCTCCGAAGGGAAGTAAGCAATCAAAACCATGGGAATTGTAACTATACACGTGCGGAAGTACGTAAGCATCAACGGTTTAATAATTTGTGCAGTGTTTAAAAGGATCGATCTGTGCCAGTACACGCCGTAGAAAAAGGAAACAAAAAGAGACACTCAAAGTAGCCATAAGTATGTAAGGGTAGGGCACATAAGTCCGCTATTTATTAGAGTTGTGTGAACAGTTTTTGATTTGCCTTCGCGGAAGCGAGCTTTATTTCAACTGTGCTGTACAATGACTTTTGAACCGGAACTTATAGCGTTCTAATAAGGCCCACTGATCGTTGGTCGTTCAGAGAGGAACCAATGTGTAGAAACAATACCCACTTGAAACAATGGTGAATTAACTCATGCAAGGACGGAATTCGTATTTAAACCCGCGGCAATATTAACGTCACGCTGCTACTTCGTACTAGCGACTTTTATTCTTTATTTATACAGGAAAATGGAACATTAGTTTATTAAGTATACAACGCTCGCGCCAATTTCTCTCTTTCTTAAGGTGAAATGGCAGAGACCCAACTAATAATATATTCGCGAACCGAAATGGAAGAATGTGCAATACAAGATTGATTACTCCTTATGCCTACTCTACCGAGAACAAATGTCCCTTCCATTTCTCTCGAACAAGTAGAAGATGGTTATAAGTTCGCGGTTCAGGAATCATTCGTCCCGCATAAGCATTACACTATTTATGTACATCTATCAAATACATGTAATTATGCATGTTACGAGGATAATTAACAAATATATCAAATCAGTGCCACTGAGCGTCTAGAACGATGAGTTTTTAGTAACCCAACGCGGAACGACGTCTACGGACTGTCGTTGGACGGTTCACTCGCATGCAGCAGGAGGGGAAAGGAAGGGAAATGGTCCAATCGTTGACGTCATTACATTTCATCGAATAGAAAAGAAAAGGGGGCAGGGGGAACGAAAGCAGGAAACAAATTTTTTTCTCTCGCGTAAACGTAAGAACTATATATTTAGCAAGCGCATAATAAATTGTACAAACTTGTTTATTGTGCTCACAATTAATTATTATTATTATTATTATTATTATTATTATGTTGTTTTATCACATAAATTTTCTATAAAATTGTTTATAAGTAGCACGTACGATAATTAGACCGTAAGGAAGGTAAGCAGGCGATGCCTGCCCTTTGTATATACACCCAAGTAGAAGCGTCTGGATGGAACTAGACTATGGAATTTTTTCGGTTCTGATATGACAAAAGAACAGAATCAGTTGAAACGGTAAGAAGCTGATTTCGATGAAAATATTGTTTATATTTTAGCTATTAAACTACCGTTTATGGAAATTACGAAGCTGTACTGCGCTGTACATGTACGAGTATGTTTGGTATATATCTATAGTGTCAGTGAGCTACGAGAGCAATACTGTTTCGTGCGATATCTACAAAGAAATATATATATACACACAATCACACATATATACTCGTCAGAAAGAAGCATGAAAGAAATGAAGGGTTTCTGAACCGTTTCTGAAATGTCCCGCTAGCGGAACACCAAGAGTGAAAGTAAATAATTGAATATTCGACTCTTGGGGGTGCAGAGCTTACTTCTGTGAATTGTAACTTACCCGCGGATGCGCTCTGCGAAGAAAGCTATGAGAGTATTCGCGTAAGGAAAGCTGATCTGTTCTCTGGCGTTAAAGAATGGAGAGTCGTGGCTTCGTGCATGTACATTAAACTACTTTGTATGTTTCACGAGTTCGGGGCGCGTCCACTGTCGATCGTTCAGGCGAAAGGAGGGAGAGAAAGAAAAAGCAGATCGCTCAAAGCAGGTTGTACATTTCCTCGCCAGGATAACGCTTGTACAGTATTTTTAATTCTCAAAGTCCACTGGAACCTGGCACTGATCTGTTTTTTACCTTCGACTTTCGATTATAGCCACAGGATACTACACGCGACACGCGTACCTCGTTACTTTGCCCAGGTTCATTATACGTACACCGCCATTAGCTCTACCGTTTCCGAGCGGTCGCCACGCGTCTCGTTAACTTTATCAGCGGGGCAGGGGCAGGGGCAGGGGCAGGGGCACCCGCCACGTTTTATCACTGTGTGATTGTCCTTTGAAAAATTTGCATTCAGACATTGCGCCGTATCAATAAGGTTTTATTTATTTCTGCTCGCTTAACTCTTCCCTTGCGGCCTCCCCCCGCCTTTAAGCTACCAAGCGTTCCTCAGCAGCTCTTGTACCTATAATTCGCGTACCGGGGCCCTGCAGATCGTGGGGAGTTAAGCGAGCATTTTAAAAGGAATTTTATTTCTCTGGTCTACGATACGCGCCCCTTCCTCTACATTGGAGATTCACTCTTTTAGGTCTTGTGTACACGTTCAAGATTCCTCTGCACGTGCCTCGGACCGTTCTCCGACTCGTGTAGACGTTCAAACGGATATTCATAGCAAGTATTAACAAGTATTCGCGTTGTCAAGGCACTTCTACGAGCGGCTGCCAACTACACTCGATTCGTAAAGTTCTAACGGCCACTAACTTTATTTATCCGTCCGAGGCAAACGGAGGAAACAGGATCTGTATCTAAAAGAGTAAATCCTTTAGCGAGCTCGCCGCGAGACGCGTGGTGGCTCGTTATTCAAAGGTCGTTAAATACTCTTGGAACTATGAACGCGTTTAAGATAATCTTAGACGGAGTACGATCATTCTGTCGAGTGGGAATTCCTTTTCTTACATAGGGAGCGACGCCCGGCAATGTGTCGGTGGAAAATTTCTTGTGTAAAAAAGAACAGAATTGTAGAAACACTTTAAGGGACATGTACTAGATATTTAGCCACGTAAGTTTCTGGCATGCTACCGAAATGTAAAAAAAAATTAAGTACCGGGTGGAGAAATTGCAGCTGCGTAAATTTTTACGCCGCTCCGCGTTTCGCTCATCCGCTTTATTAATCATGTAACAAGGTGTTTATTTCTATTAAGGAGAAAAAGCAACAAAGTGTGATTACAATAACTATATTCGTCTATAAATCTAATAGTACTAGTTTATAATAAATATATTTGTACTAATTTTAATCATAAACTTTGTTGTTTTTATTGCACTATAAATATAAGTTAGAGGAGAGCATAGTACGTTAATTTACATTTTTTAATTTGTAATTGCTTAAAAAAAAATAATAAACTGCTGTATAACAGTGGCTTCATGAGACTTTAAACAGAAGTACGTTATTACCGTCTGATTTATATATACATATAAAAGGGGAAGAATTCTAGTGCGAGCTGGGGGGCGTAAACGCTTTCGGATCGATTAAATGCTAATTCGTTAATTATTACTCGAATAAGGTAAACTTAATAAGTACTTTGAAGTTGCATGATCAGTTATTCACTTTCTTCTGTCGTCGTTTAAAACAAAAGTAAGAATGTGTCATTCACATGGATGAATTGCATACCTTTTATTATTATCTTTAATTCTTCTTTAAAGTGGTTTTTCGTTCTCTATGAACTGAGGACACATGTATATACGTATAATCAAATTTCGTAGATACTTTATACCAACGACGATATTTTAATATACACCAAACTTTCTAATAATATGTTGTGTAAAGGTGCTTTGTATTCTGTTCGAAAACGTCCGCAATCTCGCCGTAAGTACAAAGTAAATACATTGGAATGCAGTTCTCGCAAAGCAGAACGTCGCTCGTAGTGAGCAAGGCAATAAGTGTTCGTCAAATATCTGTAGAACTCCATCATGTGGCGAAGTCACCGTTACCGGGAGAACCTGCGAAACCCTATACGCTTACCGAGATCCCCGGACCAAGAACAGAAGCTTTGCTCAATGAATTTTCCAAGATTCAGGTTCATATTCTCATAATTATGCTACAAACACTGTATTAAAAAATAATTGGTACATCATGAAATGAAATATTGCAGCAAGTAGGCTCCATTCAATATTTTGCAGACTACCAAAGGTCTACTGGAAATTATTTGGCAGATATTGACGGAAATGTTTTCTTAGATATGTCTATGCAACTCTCTACCATTCCGCTTGGATACAATCACCGGGCAATTCTTGGCGCCCTGGCGTGCGAAGGAAATCAAGTAAACACAACACGAAATTCTCGTGTACGCTAAGATCGCCAGAAAACTGTTAACGTAATGTACTTTCAGCGGATAATGGCAAACAGGCCAGCGTTAGGATTATTCCCTGGTTTAGAATGGCCGTGTAAACTCCAAGATACATTGCTTCAACCTTGCGTAAGATATTTTCAAATGACAGACTTGGCAGCTGTTAAAAGTGGACGAAGTGTGAAGCAGCGAAGCGATTCTATAATGTAACATTGTTATCTCAGGTAGCGCCGAAGGGATTGCCATGCGTTTACACAGCTATGTGCGGATCTTGCGCAAACGAGTACGCTATACAGGCTGCATTCATTAAATATGCAGATAGACGTCGTCGAGGCGCAGGCTTTACAGAGGAAGAAAAGAAGAGTGCACCCTATAACAAGCCACCTGGCTGCCCTGAATTATCCATTCTATCTTTCAAAGGTATTTCGGCGTAGGGTTGTAAATGATTCGACGCCACGAACTGATGAAATTACTTAAACAATTAGGAGGATATCACGGCAGAACATTCGCTGCACTGGCGATGACACATTTTAAGTATATGATGAAAATCGACATACCTACCCTACCATGGCCAATAGCAAGCTTCCCACGATACTCGTATCCATTGGATGAACACGAGAAGGAAAATAAGAAAGAAGATGCACGATGCTTGGAAGAAGTAAATATACGTAGATGCTAAACCGACGCTGCTGATAGTCACAGAATTTCTATCAAGGTGTTTCTTAAAAGGTGGAGAATATAATAGAAAAGTGGGAGAAGGAAATGCCAGTAGCTGGTGTCATAGTCGAAGCGATACAGTGCGATGGAGGGGACAGGCATGCTTCGCCAAATTTCTTCCACGATTTACAGGCTATTGTTAAAAAAGTAATCGCCCACTATTCAACTTTGATTTTCGTAAAGGGAGCAATTAGTGTCTACAATACTAATTATATAGAGATCCATCCCCTTGATACTGGATGAAATACAAACGGGAGGTGGTGTGACAGGACGTATGTGGGCGCATGAATATTTCGAGCTGAACATGCCCCCAGATATTGTCACGTTTAGTCGAAAAATGCAAGCGAGTGGTTTCTATCATTCCCCTGAATACATGTAACGTATCGCTCTATTATTTCGGCGTGTATAATTTATCTCTATTTTATCGCCGTTATCAGAATATTCAATATTCAACTGTATTAAAAATTGCTGTCCTCTTAGGCCGGCCCTTCCGTACAGACTTTTTAATGCGTGGATGGGTGACCCGAGCAAAATATTAATACTGGAAGGGATACTGCATACTATCGAAGCGGAAGATCTATTAACCCATGTTTGCGCAGTCAGCAATTATCTACTTTGCCAGCTAAATACATTGCAGCACGAGTTTCCGCAACTTATGTGTGCTGTGCGAGGTAGAGGATTCATCATTGCGTTCGACATGTCGTGTAAGGACACGAAGAATAAACTGCTGCATCAGATACGTTGTAAAGGTAATGGGTTCTCGTATGCAGTGAAATGAAAGTATTTATGTAGAGTCGTAAGTATGTTTCGCGGATAATGGCTTAGATATCGGAGGACTTTCCCTTTACTAATTATCAGTGTTATTAACACCAGGTATCCAGGTGGGAGACTGCGGGACAAAATCAATTCAATTACGGCCATCCTTAATATTTGGCGAATACCATGCTGATATCTTTTTGGAAAATCTTCGTGCCTGCTTGCAAGAACTCTCTGAGAGCTGATACATTTCTAGACGATGTTTTGCTATTGTACAATATATTTATTAAATGCATACTTTAAAAGACTGTGCCTTTTATAAAAGTTATATTAAAGGATTCCTTCAGATTCCTTATAACAGTTATGGGCGGAAATCCCGTACTCCCGTACCGCTAAAAGCGGCGGGGGGAATGCCACGCAGGGTGGCCTGGAAAGTGGCTACCGGCGGTAGCTATTTTGGAGTGGGGACAGCTACCCACGTCCGCGCATGCGCGCGATGACGTCACGAGCGTTGAGCCAATCAACGCCAAGATGAAAATCGCTGGAAAATTCGCCAACGCCAGTGCCAAGTCATGCCAACTAATTAGCCAACCAGCATCGCGGGGAATCGGTTGTCGACGCTGGTTGGTTGTGGCCTCACTTGACGCGTGGGACTATTCCTCAATGGATGGGAACGTTATATGCGCCAAATGATAGAAATCTCAATAATGAAGGCAAGTAAATAGTGATTTTATATAACCAAGAAAGTGAAATTGTATATTTTATACTTTATTGTAACACTGTAAAGGTCTTTTATGCGAATAAATTGAGAGAAACTTGAAAAAAAACTGTATTATTATTCAGAAATACCTTTTACGCAGTCCTATCCAAATTCCAAATCTGTAATTTTAAATATCTGCGGTATTTCCTTAAGTCTCACGAAAGGCGCAACTCTTGTTCGTTACCTGTTTGCGGTATCATGTTCTCCTGATACATTGCTTCAAAATCTGGCCAAAATTTTCAAGACGCTCTAAAATTGAGCTTCGTAACAGGAGAACATGACGTCGAAAGAGGTGGCACAAAGTCTCGTCTTCGGAGAGAAAATCTAAGGCGAAGAACTATTCAACGTAGAGGCACAGAGTTTTCGAAAGGCCTTCGATGGTGAAATTCTGGATACCTCCTTTCGCATCATGTTCTCCTGATACATTGCTCCAAAATCTGGCCAAAATTTTCAGAACGCTCTAAAATTGAGCTTCGTAACAGGAGAACATGACGTTGAAAGAGGTGGCAACAAGTATCGTCTCTGGAAAGCGAATCGAAGACAGAGAACTATTTGACAAAGAGGTTTCAAAAGGCTTCGACACTGAAATATAGTTAATGTAAACACTTTTTACAGTAACTTAGTTTAGAAGGATTATTTAATACCAGCATTCAGGATAAGTTTAAGTTATCATTTTAGGTGTTCTTTTTAGCATGACTCTTATATACGATTTGGAATAGGAAGGAGTAAGTAGTGGAAGAAAGGCTCGTTAAATAATAATACTCGTTTATCACTTAGCTGCATTTTATTCAAATAAGTGAAATGCAATACAATCGAATCTTACATGTATAGAATATACATGTGGTAAGTAATTGATAATTCAGATGTAGCAATATCTTGTGCAATTTTCGGATCCGTGAATACAGCCAACAATGCACCCGGTCATCGCATTTAACGCCTTTTATGTAAAAATTCTTTATCTGTGACGCAGAAATGTACACGATTATTAATAGCGAATTCGGTAACGCGCACTGACTCTGCACTGGTGCCAAAAAATGACTTGGATTGGTTGATTCTTATAGAGCTATCTTCGTTTCTCTCTTCGAATTCCTTACTTATAAGGGTCCTCCAGAAGCGGATACATCCTGATACATGTTGCAGTGAAACATTCATACACGCGGTCAGCATGCGCGCGATAGCGCCGCGACGTCAACCAATCAACGCCAAGGTGGGAAATGAACGTCGCCACCGCCAAGCCAAACCAAGCTAGCCAAGCCAACCAGCGTCGACAATCGATTACTGTAATTACCATTTTCGTGTCGCATACGATATTATTGATTGAGAACAGTATGCAACCATAACGCCACTAGCGGCTAGAATTAAAATTAAATAGTTCACCCTGTCGACCACTAGGTAGCCACAGCGTGCGTTTCTTTGTAGGTAATGCAGGTTATGTTAATACCTTTGATAATGTAGGGAATGATCATATCAACAAGTTCGTTAAGAAGTGAGTTACATTTAAATTTCTCAAATAATTATTTAAATTATCACTGTATAGTATAAACTCTGTTCTTTTGTCTTGTTGCAAACGATTATTAATTTAAAAATAAATATTATAACTTATTTCAATCAAACCTTCCAAAGTGTCCGCATTGAATGCTCATTTTATTGAAAGAATAAAATGGGCTCCATAAATAATTGACGCACTTTATAGTTGGACCACGAAGTATAAACCTCAGACTAAATTTCTAAACGATATACACGCGTTCTTCGACGAATCATAATTTAAAAAAAAAACGTACCTACACGTAGTTTTTTAATTCCATTTGACACGATACTCGCGATTATTTTGCACAACGGTCGCTGTGCGTCGAACGAGAAACAAAGAAGAATAAAAAGTACGTTTCATCAAAGCAATAATGTAGCCTTTATTTTTAAAACATACGATCCTAACTCTTCCTCACTGTTAAAATACAATTACCATATACAAGTATACAATGCTGTGATAATCATGAAATAGATTTAATTGCTCGAATTCTCTGCGCGCAGTTATCATTTAAGGAACATGTTTCTTTAAATACCAGCCACCGATTGCAGCGATCCGTTAACCATGTGCCTCGCTAATACCCCCACCTACCACCCTCGGCGAGCAATCATCGTGCCCAATCGCGCGCGACAATTTAGCGATCGTTAATCCCTATCTATTATTTAAGTAACTTCGTTAAACGCGCGAAAGGTGTCGGTGGTGAAAAACAATGATACGGAAGGGTTCGTAATAACATATATTCTATGTAACACAATACTTACATAGGTACGTCTATGTGTCCATTATATATATAATAACCGGCCATTATTATATATATAACACAGAATTATTAATAAAATATAATGCTCGATAATGTTAATCGTACGGCTACATTACATTATTATCTCGTTTCTCGTCATCGTCATCGTCGTCGTCGTCGATCGGTTCGGCTACCATCTACGAACTTTATGTCGGCTCATATATAATATATGTATATACATATACAATAACAATAATCATCTCAAAAGGCTTATACAATATTATTCGGCTAGCGTACGGGTAGCTTGAAATTTCTTACTTCCTAGTTAAATATTTCTCTTCACCTTATAGTACAATATATCCGTTACCTGAACCACGATGTCCTCGTTTATTCTCCACACCTCTGCGCTCATCCCTACGCCGCAAATACGCACGCTGCATACCTCCTCCGTCGCGTTACTCCATTTCTATGTTCACCTTCGTGCTCGACTCGACGCAAACGTTTCTCGTAAATGCACCTGGGCGCCTCTTCTCTCACGATCGTTTCACGCGAGGAAAATCAATTCTACAGTTTCAAGGATCGCTAGTTCCGGATCTATTCGTAATAGATCGATGGCCACGTCCCCGAGTGGTCGCGCGGTCGATCGAGGCTTTCTCCGAGGGACAATTTTCTATCTAATTCTCTAACAGAATGGTATCAATCACAGTGTTTAAACTTATTGGAAAATCGAGCATCGCGCGTTCCACTTGAAGCGCATCGAGGTGGGTCGCTACCCCGTGGCAGAAACTGCGTCGCGTGTTGCCGAAAACGAGGAGGGAGGTGAGATGCGAACTTAATACGGGACCGCGATGTATTCCGGCAAACAATAAAGAAGGGAACGCTGTTAAATCGACACGCACGGTCGCAGGTGTTTCTACGACGCAAGCGCCCTCGCCGCGCTATATGCGCACCCGATGGGCGCGAGGCAGCGCCATAAGAGGGACCGCGGCTGAATCGTTCAATAAACTTTCAGCGAACTTCCGTGACTGGCGAAATCGCTGCACGTAAGAAATGCAAACTCGCCTATTACACTCGTGATTAACTCGAGGAGAGAGAAAAGTCCTCCTCGCGTCGATTCTTCGGGTCGGTTCGGTTTCATTCGGGGTTTGGCTCGTTACCGTCGAGAAACTGCTTCTTCGAGGCTTTTCGACGTCTCTTTATGACTCACGACGAAGACACAATGCAGTTTGTGCTCTACTTGTAACACGGACTATCGCGGCTGTTCTAGCGATCACGAAGGGCCCTTCCTGTCCTTTCAATCCGTGTTTACATCGCGGCGACAAGCATCGAAATCGAGGCGCGTACAAATACACGGTACCGGGTACACCTATTGCTATTAGCGTATTGCATGAGCCCTCGACGAATCGGCGGGTCGATTATGTCGCTCGGTACTTCGCTCTCGCGACGACATTATACTCGGACGCTCCACTGGACGAGTAACTGTACGAGCCGCTGTCAACCCTTCGGGTGCCGTCGTTTCAAACGGTCACCGCGTGCGGGACGCCTCTAGCCCCACCTCTTAACCACAGCTACTGAACGCTCATGGGCGTTCTCCGCACATACATGCGTCCACAGCACCCGAAGGGCTAAACTGGACGACCGTGTCGGGAATATTCCTTACAAACAGCTTCGCATGACAGGCTTGTACAATATAGTAATCTCTAGTTGTGTCTGAAGAATCCTCTTGCGTGTATTTATACATATACTTATGTAAATCGAATTTCGACAGAACATGGGTATAGTGTCAAGGAGCCGTCCTTTGAACTGATCGCAGAAAAAACGACGGATCGAGTGGGTTACAAGCATTCAGTGTTAGTTCGACGTTTCGCCGGTATCAGAACAGACGATCGTGCGCGTTCGCCATGGAAATGCGTCCTAGCCGTATAAAACGTATGTTCGATGTTCGTGCCCAATTCTGATATGCTTTATTATCTAACCACGCCTGTGCGACGCTGGCAATAGCAACGCGGCGCACAGCGCGGGCGTGGGGACAGTCTTTGCGTAAAAGGAGTCTTCGTGTATGCGTGTCGCGCGTCGATGTTGCGTAGCCTAATTTAATCGTCGTTTTACCTAATGGAACAAATGCGACTCGCCGCCGTCTATTGTCTAATTCGACGCGTGGGGCGAAGCGTATACGCGCGCACGCTCGAAATTAGGGGTGGGTTCGAAGCTAACTTTGCGAATTCTCGAAACTGGAATCCGAAACTTTGCGAGGCTCGACGCTCTCGAAACTTGAAGTGCTGATTATATTTTGTAAGTGGACAAAATTTTTGCACAAATCTCTATCGACCATAATTAAAGAAACATGTAACAATATAAAAATTCTCGAGGTTTCGAGAGCTTCTAATTTCAAATTTCAAATTTATTTATTTCACGAAAAGATTTCAATGTTTCAAATTCTCGGAACTCGAGAGTTTCTTGACCTTTCGAGATTTCGACGCTTCGAGAAACCCATCCCTACTCGAAATCATTTTTCGGGAAACCCGCGCTTCTGGTCTCGGGCGCGCGGACGAAAGGTTCCTCGGGGATAGAACGCTTCGAAATTCTCACAAACGACCATTGCGTTGCGACGTGGCAAGTGTGCGTACAGGGTGGTTTTACTAAAAAGAAACCACCGCCGCTATCATCGCGAATGGGACATCGAGACTTTGAAAGAAAAATTTTCAAACTTCGTTCCGCAAGACACTGAGATTATTACTTTTACTTAAAAATAGTTAAGAAATGATCATAACGAACCACCCTGCACCCACCACCACCGCTACCAGCGACATTGCAGATCACGTTACGACACACTTTAAGAGACACCGCGTTAACTTCTTCATATTCTTTCAAATTTCTCCTGACCCATATCACACTGCAGATCCTTACGCAATAGTACGGCTAATAATATCCAACGATTCGTTGCAGCGTTTCCTAAATTCTTTTTCTAATCTAGTAACGATACTGCTAATAGCTACAGTGATTGTATTATACCGATAAACTACGAACACCAACTTCCACAGTCGAAAGGGTGTTGCTAATAAAGATTCAGAGTAACCAGTGGCGCACCCAGAGGGGGAGGGGCCCTGGCACCCCCAAAGAAGGGGCATTGTAACAAGAAAGAAAAGCTGTATTTTATTCTGTAAATAAACTTTTATATTCGCCCAACGAATTTCACTGAATTCGCATTAAAAATATTTTTACCCTTCAACTCGACTCCCCCAAGATTAAATCCTGGGTGCGCCACTGAGCGTGACTGTCCAATTGTTTACATTGTGACTGTCTACATTGTTTCCATTCTATCAATGACAGCGCGACGCCTTCGACGGAATATTGCGTACACCCGGTGGGGCGAGTAATTAAGAGCACTGTTCTCGGCGAGCACAGACGAATAGAAACACTTCAATGGACAGTCGTTGATCGATTAAGGTCGCCGCACTTATACCGGCCTATTCGAATTTCGTAGGAATATCCATCGAAGCTGTCCTTTATCATTAAACACTGCTTGATATATTTGCCTTATCATCCTGCTCGCTATTCTCGTCTAAGGATAAACGGGCAACTATTAAAAATGTCGCTCCAGTCTCTGTCTATCTCGATCGACAGACTCGCACACATATGTGTGTTAGATAAATTCGACGGGTAATGATGAGTTAAACAGAAGTGAGGTTTTCAGATTTTGTTAGCGCATTAATATTTTGATTTTCTACTGGAGTCCGTGTAGGATAGGCTAACGTCCTAGACATCGATTGTGCGTTGTGTATAAAGTGGTCATTCGGAGAGAATCGTCCGTTAAATTTGGAAAATATTCCTACGGGGGTTGGTACGTAGTTCTATTTACAGCGGTTGAATGCACGAGGCTGCGGTTATGTCTCGTTAATGGCACGAGTATTAAAGCGCCCGCGGTAATAAAATTTTCTCGCCGATCCCCCGACAAATTACGTATATTCTTTTGAGCAACGAAATAAATATTATGCGGTACACAGATGAAAGACTTTCTGTCAGTCGAAACGAAGGTAAGTCGGCATTAATTCTAATCGCTATACTCTACGTTACTATCACAATGGAATATTATACGTAATACCATACAACTACGCGTTTAATACGCCGCTAATTTTATTGCCTCGTCGATGTAGGATTAACACTACCTAATAAATAATCGATAAGAACAGGGGACAAGCGAAATTCAGAAAGTAAAATTTACCAGCGCGGCGTCACGTTGCGATGTCTGTCAACCGTTAAAACCTAACAGCACGGTTATTAGTACATTATACAATTCCTAAATTACCTCCGCTTTTATTAAAAAAATTCATCCTCCGCGAAAATCTTAAAAATAAACCTCGCGCAGAACGGTATTTACCAAAACAAGACAAGATGAGTTAATAAGCTCGGTACGCTTTTGTTGGACAGGTTTATTACCATAAGGAGTCTGACGATAAAGTTTACACTGAAACGTGACCGACGTCTCTTCTTTGCGTTTATAATTCACCCTTCAGTCGGTATATAGCTATTTAATGTGTGTGTGTGTGTGTGTGTGTGTGTGTGTGTACGTTAGAATAATCCGTGTGTCTTATAACGTGGCATAACCGCAGCGTTAATTATACGAGACGGCGTTGGTCGTCGATAAATAGAAAGCGTCTGCAGCAGCGATACATTACGGACACACGCGGGAGGTTTGAGGAGAGAAAAGAAGAAAAGAAATCGGGGGAAAGAGTGGCTGGTCGCATTTAAGGTCGTCCCGCATTTTGGCGAATCGAGGAAATTAATAACAATTAATTAGTTGTCGCAGCGCTTCGGTCACCAATTTATAAATAAACTCTTCGCCGAAATGCGCGACGGCCTTTAGTCGTGGTCCAGCGCTCTTCATGTTTCGCGGTCGGCGCTACGCGCATGCTCGCCGCTGCGCGCCGGATCGGCGCGACGGTGCTGCGCGCGAATTAATCGGTACACACGCATATATTTGACACGGAGTATTGGCGTAATACTAACGAGTCCCGCGAGAAACGCATCCGAGGATCGCGCGTTCTCTGACAACCACTTGACGAGCTGGTTACTTAGATAGACGGTATTCGTGTACCTTCGAAGAATGATTGGTAATGACGATGACGATGGTAATAATAATAATAATAATAATTAATAAAAATTAATAATGGTAATAATATAATATAATAATATATATAATATATAATATAATATAATATACTATCAATAATAATATGTCTTTGCTTCGTGCGGTCGACCAAGCGCAATAACGCTCCAACCCCGGCCAGGCAGGGGATCGCGTTCTGTTTATTTTCCAACCGACATCGACCACTAATCTGTTAATTAGTCGCCGCACGCCGCGCGTCTTGGTATCATCGTTACGGCAACGCTTTCCTTTTTTTCTCTCCTTTTTTCTCTTTTTTTTTAAAACAGGTACATACGACAAATCTCGTCGCCCGAAGATATCGCCATTCTGAGCGCGGGCGGTTTAAACGGAGCACCCGGTCGACCGCACCGTCGAAAATTGCATTTTTTTCATTAAAATCGATATGAGATCGTTTTGGTATGATAATTCCCGGCCATTGTTATCCGCGACGATTGTTTTTACCTTCGAAATCTCGGCGATCATGCTGGACAGGGCCCTGGATCGGTATCCTTACGGGGCGATCGCTGTCTGCTGGCTCGTTTGATATATATATATGATATATAAATACGATCGCCCCTAATTGGCTCGCTGGTCGAATCGATCGAATATATATGTGTTCCGGTTAATACGCGCGCGGACTACGCTCCGCCGCCGCAGCGTACAGTGTTGCGAGCCGCGGTGACGTCTCTGCGCACGCGCGCAGCCCGACGCGCGGGAATCCTCGTGAAATACAAATACGAGCGCGGGGGCCGCCGGCGCGCCGGAGAACTCCGATATAGAATATACATTATAAGATCGACGACGGTCGAGCGCGCGTCGCTCGTCGGTAAATCCGCTACCGGCAACACCGTAGACGCGAGAGCGACGTAATTGCCTATTGTCGCGCGGAGGGTAGTCGGCGCTGTAATATACAATTTCGGCCTAAATTCGTCCCCGGCGTTTGAACGTTTTCAGGCGACCTATTTAAATGCGATTACAATATTATACAATATATCGAGCGAGTCCCTCGACTCGATGCAACGAATTCGACTAAGTAATATTGACACGTTCAGCTTCGCGAGGAAGGTATAACGTACGAAATATAATTTCAGTGCCTATCGGTCGGGCCCGTCGCGATCGAAGCCGATGCCAGCCGACAGGTGGCGTTTCGCTGCCCCTCGATCGAGGCAACCCGCTTCGATCGCGACGGCCCCGCCTATCATTCTCGTTATGAAATAAACCTGAGGTATCTTTAAGTCTGTAAAGCTTCCGTTACGAATCATTTTAAGTTCTCGTTCTCATCCCGTTCACACGCGTCCCCGCGTTCCCCTCGGATCGCTTCTCTACACCATTCCCATCGTTCCCCTAGCGCGCTCTTCCTTCCACTATATCGTCCTCCTTTTTTTTTTTTACGTTTTCTGCGAAATGTCACTTCACGAACAAGAGAGTGAACAGGGAATATTTGGCATTTCGAATGGCACAATCGTTAATCTTGTACTTGGGCTATCCGCGTAGTGCCTTGCGCTTCAATTCCCGCCAAAATTCTCGTTACTTTCAAACACCCGTTTCGACGGAAAGGATTCAGCGTCAGTTATCCAGGCTTCTCCGGTTAGTTCGCGCGAGAGCGTCAGAGCGAGCCGTTTTCGGAGCCAGCTTTGCCGGAAGGTTTGGGGAAAATGGACTTTGCCTGGCACGTGTCGGATAATACTACTTGCTCGGCGGTACGCGAACATCGTGTACGAAAATGTCAATTAGTTTTAATAAATCTGTACGTTGACAGACAAACAAACAGAAACGCAGGTGTAAAAGTAGAAGGGTAGATTTTATCTGCCCCTCTACAGAAACGCCAGTCAAATTAAATAAATACATACATTTTACAGTGAAGTACAGGCTGATTTAATACGAACGGAACGGTTCCTTGTATTCCTTCCTGTTCAAGGCATGAACAATTTTATGTAAAAGTCGAAATTCAAACTGAAGTATACGTGGAACAAATTTTGTTAGAGAAACTACGTTATTTCCATTCAACTTTTACCCACTTCTTCATAGTTTAAACAACGAAGGCGGTAATCAGGTGTTCGATTCCTATTGAATCTCTGGACATTTCACTAAAAGTATAATAATATTTTCCCCTTTATCGGTAGTATTATTCGACCTTCGATAATAGACCCCGCTCAATCTTTGCCGAGCTTTTCCCGAGCCACTCGAAATGCCCGAATCCAGCTGGGATTTCAGGGCCAATGTTCCTCCGCGTGGTATTTTTGGAAATCGCGCATACCGATCGATACCTGTACGCCCAATAAACCATTTCGGATGACAATTTTGACCTACAGAAGGAACCTATTTGGACGGCAATTACTTTCTATTCTATTCTTCCTTTCTTTTTACATCGACCGAGGAAAGTGTCTCGCGATGGTTCCCGGCGAATCGCCCTCCGGTTAAGTTTCCCGGCAATCTGTCCAGTCGTTATTGCAACGCTATTCGACGGTAGCGACTTCTACACCAGCTGGTTCCTGCGTTCGATCGAGCACAGCTGACATACCGACGCAACGCTCGACGAAACCCTCTTCACCGATTCGCGAAGCACGGTTCATCGATTCGGAACGTTTAAAAAAAAGAAAAAAAAAGAAAAATCTAAGTACGTAGACAACGCAAGAAAACCGTTTAAAACTTTACAGTCCCCCCCTGATGGTGGATCCTCTTATCGTTATCACTATCGTCAGCGTTCACCGCGAAGAGCTCGTGGACCGATCGAAAGGGGAATTCGATTGAAACCCATGGATTGGAGACGCGACGCGGACCGTCTTTGGCTCCGAGTAAAACTGAATTGTCGCAATGAAACTGTCGATTACAGTCACGGTAAATGAAGTCTTACCGATCGGCCGCGCGATCGATAAACATTTAATTGACGCTCCACCGTGCCCTGTTCGAATAAACGAGTGGCTTAATCTCAGTAACGGTTATCGTTCAACGGGGCGACAATAATAATAACGGTGATACTATATTAAATATCGATGCACGATCGTGAGGTTAATTGTACGGTAAAATTATGCGAGAGAAACGACGTAAGAATGCGCTACGCGGTAAAATTGTACTAGAAGATGAGCATCGATCGACATGATGGAAGTAGTCCCCTCTCACGGATACGAAACGATTCTGCCAGAGTTCTGGGGCGGGGGTGTAGGTTTCGTTCGAGTGATGTATAAAACAGACCGAGCGGCACGAGTTTCATTCGGGAACGACGGATCTCGTTGTTCGCGAATGATGCACGTTTCGCTCGTGATCTCGAAGAAAACTTAATCGAACGAATCGTCGCACGAGTGTGTTTTGATAAAAATTCATTCGAACAGCGTCCAAATCTGGCTTCTATACCCTATTATAGTCTTTGAGAAGTACCCTTCGAATTTTTCGTTCGCGGTTGTTCACCAAGCGGCGACGAGGCGTGTAAACGCTTACAATGTAAGCCTTACATCGTTAAAACAGACGAATAATAAAATTAACAATAACAAAGAATCGATTAAAAATTTGACGACCGGATGGCAGCGGGATCGTTCCCCAGAAGCGATCGGTCGAAGATGAACGCGAGGGAGATCTCGCACCGCTGCCACGTCGCAAAAGTCATAGAGATCAAATCTGTTCGTTCATTTCCTTTTTTACAAATACGAATTATACGCAGCGCCTGGAATCACGCGGTACAACCTGACACGGTCATCCACCTCGGTGAAATTTGTCAGAAACATGCGGAACAATCTTTCCCACGCACCTTCGTTTTCGAAACGATCGGTACGCCAAGTGCGTCAAGCACGAGGCACGCGGGACTCATTCGTCAATATAGATGTAAAAAAATATCATCCTCCAACGTTACGATAAACAGTTGTGAAAGGAGAATCTGCGAAAGGGCCCGCCGAGTAACAAAATAAAAAAGAAATAAATATTAGAGTACATTTCATGGAACAAGATAGAGGCGTTTGTGTGTCGTGAAATCGAACGCCGGGCGTAGGGAAGTCTTATTCGACATTCTCGAACCGATTCCATCAGTGCCGGCTTGTGCCGCGTGTTTGAGACGGCTTGCGTGTGTCGTGCGAGCGATCGAAAGCGAGAATGGAGCACGTTTAACGACGTCGACGGCTACAGGAGCGCGCAAGCGGGCGGCGCGATCAAAAAATCGCGCCTCGGCGATCTCGGCCGTCGGTGGATCGCGTCGATCGATTCAACTGCGAGGCCCCTGCGACTCGCGCGTGCAGGCTCCCTCGTTGGCGAACGCGGTCTTAGGTCGTCGAGAGAGGTCGCGGGCCTGTGCTCGACACACACACGCACCCCCGCACAGGCCGCGAGCCTCGGTATTCGTCTTTTTCCTCGCGCGCCTCTCCTTTATTTTTTTTTCCATCATTTTTGCTTCACTGAATTGTTTATCTGGCAGTATAATAATTGGTGTATAAAATTTTGCTTCCGCCTCGTTGCGACGCGCGCCTCCACCCATTCTCGCGCGTGCCGCCGAACGCGCCGCCGTGCATCCTCGTTTGTCCGTCTCAGCCTCCGTCGGCCCACGATTTAATATCCGATAAAATTTAGAGAAAAATATCACAATTAGCTCCGCTCGACGCAATCGCGTTCCAATTGCACGCCTGCGTCCTTCCAGGAAGAACCATCGGTCGAACTGAATTCGAACGCGTCCGGCCTTCTTCCTCGCTCCCTCGATCTCGCCGCGTATTGCCGCGCGCTCCTCGGGGACGGGATCGAATGATACTCGCCGGCGGATGGAGGGAACACGGCTAGGTGGGCGGAAGGAGCGTAGCGATGTACTCGGGGCATGCTCAAGTGATGTGTAAAGCGATATCCTTGAGGGTACTAATACGACTTTCGACGATCACTATGGGGCCTCCGCGCTCGGGACGCTTGCTCGCCACGGTGCGCTTATATTCTAAATACGTCAGCGTTCAAAAATTCTTAATTAAGAACTCATGCCGCTCGAGCTCGCTACCTTCCTCAACCCCCTACTGATTTTATTACTACGGGTACCGCGCGAGGTGTCACCCATCGATTTCTAGACTTATGGTCGAATATGGGTCACATATTTTTATGGTGTCTGCGATGGCTACGAAATCTTGTTGAAATCGATGCGCGATATCTCGCGCGGCGGTACTCCTTTCCTCCGCGGCTCACGATTCTTCAGTCGCCGAGGATCGCGCGACGATCGGCTCTCGGGGACCAAAATGAGGGCGGGAAAATCGAGCGGTGACCGCCCTCACCGGAAGAAGGAAGACCTATTGCAATGACCTAAGAGTCGGTTCGGGAACCAGCACATCGAGAGGGACATGCGTGCTCGCCTGGACATCGCGGGCGAGCGCGTGTCTCTTCTACGTACCGAACCAAAAGAATTCTCGTTATGGCGAACCGGGAACGAGGCCGTGTTCCGCGCTCTCTTCCATTCAGGGATAGGGAGAGATAGAGAAAGAGAAAGAGAGAGAGATAGAAGTATAGATAGAGAGAGAGTGAGAGAGAGAGAAGGGAGGGGAAACAGAGAAAGCGCAACACTCTAAGGATGCCTCGTCCCGCACGCCAATTATTCGCTATCTACTAATCGATATCCCCTTGATTACGTCTAAAAAAAATGACCCTAACGGAGTTTGCCAAATGCCCGACGAGCGACCGAGAAGTCGTTCGTGCAACGATCTTCCACGTCCAATTCTCTACTCCCTATCACTCGAACGCCGACGCGTCGACGATCCTTTCCCCCGTTCGCTAAGAATCGTCGGCCCTTCTTCAACCGTCCGCCATCCGTCATGGGATTGACGTTTTCACCCGCCAAACGCGTGTCCCTCTGTCCGTTCCGCCTCGAACCGTCCGCCAAGAGGGACCAAAGGAACACGACTGACCGGGGACCAAGTAGAAGAAGAACAGGAATAGGCGTTCCGACGTGAAGACGGCTGTCGTCTCGTGATGGACAGAGCGAACCGTTCGTGCTGGAAGATGATGGACGATAAATTTGTCACGGGACAGCCCGCGGCGCGCTGCTGTTACGCGCGGGGTGAACCGGAAGCGACGAGATCGCCCTGGTCAACGGCTCCTCCCGCGCCGGTGTCGCCCGTGACTGTCGCCGTCGCGATCAACGACAGACGTGCGACGGCGACGACGACGACGACGACGACCACGCGAGCCGGCGATTGGCAGTTGGCGAGAGGTGTTTCATCTGCTCTTTTTTTCTTTCTTTCTATTTTTTTTGTTTTTAACGTAGCATTGGCAAACTCTGGGGTCGGCTCGGCGACGATCTCCGCCCGCGGACATACGAACGGGGCGGTCGCTTGGCCTAGTCGCCGAAACGGCTGCAGGCCTTCTTCCACTTGCACTGCGTGCACCAGAGGTCGCGGTGCTCCATACCGTATACCTTGCGGCACTTCTTCGTCTCGCCGCGTATTCGCCGCGGCGACGACGGCATCTTGCCCGTGGATACTGTCAGCAGGCCCATGTTCTGCTGGTACGCCTGGAACGGCCTCGGCGACAGCTTTATGTGCTTGATTGGCGTCCCCTGTAAACAGAGGATTATATAGTACGCGTTAATGAGCCACCCTCTGCGCGCAAGTTTCCATTAAACGGGGAGGGGTCGATTCGTAGCGGGGCCGGTACAATTGGCTCGTTCGATTCTGACAGCGTTCACACCCTGGCACCCCCTAAATGGTGGGGTTTTGTGAGACGAATAGAAAACTGGATTTTATTCTTTAAGGGGTTACATACATCTAGAATGGTCGAAACAGTCGATGTTTCCAATAAAGAATTTGGAGAAGCTACAGCATCAAAGGGAAGTCAAAGTGAAGAATTCTTTCGCTGTATCTGTACCTTAAACTTTAAACGCGGTTTCCTCGAAACCACGTTTTGCAAAGCGGTGCCAATGATATTTCAAAAACTACTCAACCGATTTCAATGAAACTTGGCACGATTATTTCCCACATCAATATCTAGCCTTTATCATACGGATTTTTATGTAATAGCCGCAGTTTGGTTTTAATCATTAAAAAACTGTCGAAACTTGTCTCAGAAATTGCATTACGAGGTTGACTTAAAGTTCAAACACATATATTTCTTTAAAATAGCGTATGATAAAGGCTAATTTCTTTTACATACTTTAAGAGACATTTTTCTTTTTTTCTTTTGGATGACACCCAGAGGAGATATTTCAGGCACCGCCAACTCCTTACGTGACGACCCTGCTCTGTTCAACAGCAGCTGCACCGCGAACAACATGAATTATCGTCATTTTTTTTGTAAAATATTCTTTAAATTATAAGCTTTCAAGTGCACGTCGCGATTTTTGATTAACAAAATTACTTATAGGTAAAAAAGTCCCCTCTATTTACGGTCCTAGGTGTAAGTCAGTGCCGTCTTAAAGATTGACAAATAAAGCCACAAAGCTGGATATAAACATATTTAATGATTTGGTTTTAAAAAGTCTCAAAGTTCGCATCATTTTTCGCCCGTCAAGGTAGGGAGACCCCTTAAATACATCTGTATCCCTTCAACTCGCCCCCCAGATTAAATCCTGCGTGCGACACTGGCAACCACAATTTCCGCCAGAGTGTCGGAATCGAACAAGCTGACTGCACGAGGAGCAAGTCCTCTATGGTAACAAAAGGGGTAGCAAATTTCGAATTATATTCCACGCTCCGCGCTTATACTTTCGCGAGGAGTCATCCTTTACCCTGCCCTACTATCAATCTCCCCTCGCAGCCACTCTACCCACCGGCGATTGTGAAATAGTGAAGGCTGCGTTCCGTTCTCTGATCCCCACCATCACGCTCTCAGCATTATTGTTACTAGCGACGGGGATAGCTTCCAGGCGAAGCTGCTTCTGGTACTCGGGATCCTCGTGAGGAGGCCTGGCCATGTCCCGGTGCGACATCGTCGGCGGGGAGCTCATATGATCCACAGCGACTTCCTGATAATAGAACTCCTCCTCGTGATCGGACATGTCATCGTCCTCCTCGTTGTCGTAGCCCTTCGACTTCTTCGGCCTGCAAAAACGTCACCCCGTCAAATCCCCCGTTCACCCACGCCGCGCGCGCAGGCAGCATACAAGATCGCCGCACGCGTCCCTTAGCGAACCGAAGGAGGCCGCGGCGTTCACCGGCCGCGAATTTATCTTATCGCTACGGTCCAAGGTTAATCGGCGTACGACCTCGTAAACGGCCCCGGATTTTCACGGGACTTGTTGCGCCTCGCCACTTACCCCAAGTGTGATTGGCGCACGTGCTCCTCGATAAGCGCGACGGTCGCTTTGATCTCCAGGCAGCCTGGCCAAGTGCATTTGAACACCACCGCCGCGTTCGCCTGAAAGCATAGGTAACGCTGAGGACGGCGAAACGACGGTTACGGTTACATCAGCCGGGGACGGGTCAACGCACGAGCCTCGCGGGTGCCCCTCGTTTTTCCCCCCGTCCCGGTCGACGGAAGCGCGGCAAAAAGTGGATTTCGAGCGGATCGAGCCGGCCGCCGCCGCCGCCGCCGCCGTCGGCGGGGCAGCTTCGATTGCCAGCAATGATTTCGGCAAATACATCGCGGCCCTTTGAGGGCGCCTCACGGCTGGACGATCGACGCGCCCTGGCGTGAATCGTCTGTACGCAAGCGGCACTCGCGCTCCCGCCAAAGGGGAAATCGATGCGCGGGGGCTAGCCTGCGCGTTTCTTTGTTTATATGCCCGGATAGCGCGGCGCGGAGCTGTGCCGCGATCACGTGCTATTGATCCAGGAACGATACGACGCTACTAGCCGCCACGAGGCCGACCGCGATCGGGCTTTCGAAATCCCTCGCGGTGCGTGCGCAACGGGCTAGCCACATTTTCTTTTCAAAGGACTAACAACGTATCTCCTATCCCAAGCGAGGTGCTACTGGTATTTATTTGCTCCGGGCTAATTGTAAGTCTCGGTTAGGTTGAAATACCTCCATTTTCTTAACCCGAGGATTTTTCTTGAAACGATTGTCGCGTAGTTGGAAGTCGAGGTAACCTCCTGGAAGAACAGCAGCGGTTAATTGGGAAAGTGAGTAGGTTTGAATGGTTTATTAAGGTTCACCGTGCTTGAGAAACAGTTTTTCACGGTGGCATTAGTGCGCCTGACGTTGGAATTGAACAGTGATAAGGGGACACTGTGCGCTAGCACTGTGAAAGCATGAATGTTACCTCTAAAGATGCTCGCCCCTTGTATGCCACGGCGTACACGTGTAAAGGGGAGGCTAAACAACGAAATTACTGCAGTCGTAAATGTCTCGCCAGTAAGCAGCTGCGCGGCAACACAATGGGTGTGCAAGAATATGCAATTGAGGGGAAAGTAAGTTTTGCGCTGATCCGAAATGATATACGACGGGAGATTTTATCGCCGCGGATAAGCATTGCAGATCTGGTAGCTGTTGGCACAAGATTAATGGATTCGGAAATCTGTGCCATTAACACTGAAGTCGAGCCATCGGGAAGAGCTGCGATATCAAAACTGAGCCAACGGATTGTATCGAGATACACAGTACAGAAGACTGTAACGAGGCGGCTCCTTCGTTGAGGTTTAAGAACAGGAACCGATACCGCTGTAAAAAAAACCACAAGTGCGGTTCCACAGCGAGGCGAGTCCCTCATCCGCGCGTGAGTCACGGAAAACGCCTATACGGACAATTCCCATAACGCCTGGAGTTTTCCAGGTAGCCTCGCGACAGGAAAAACGGTTGCCCCCGTGAAAAATTGTTCGCTTGTTCAAGGATCTTTTTGCCCGTGACATCACCTCTGGAACGGTACACGCGGGCAGCGGCGTACGGCGTAGCATAGGCATTACCGAGGTCACAGACCTTCTATGCCGGTTGGCAGGCAATGCTCTCCCTTTGCTTTGCCTTGCCTGCCTTGCCTCCAACAAGTCAGCCCGCGCCCGATCCTTTTCCCTCTCGCCGTGCCGGCGCTTTCGAGCTGCATTCGGTTACATTCGTTCGTAATCGTGGATACGGACCGCCCCCGGCCACTCAATCTACCATCGCTGCCTGCTAAACAGTCGCAGCCGGGCTCTCTTAAAATATCTGAAATCGACAGGTAGGCGGATCTCGATGGAAGAGCAAAAAGAGATTCTAAATTGGAGTAGACTGCGTCGTTAACAGGTTGCATTGGCGGCGTGCGCGCGCGAGAGCGCGATACAATGCCGAGCGTCGCGATTGGCCACGCTCTGTCCCATTGGCAAGACGGTAAAAAAAGGAGCAAGCCGCGATCGAGAAGAAAGAGAGATGTAAATCTTCCGAGGAGAAGACGATCTCGTGCGGTGTTTCGAGCTGGCCAGGGATGAGTAAGCGGACAGGGTTGCCGTGTGCTAGAGTCGTCCGTGGGTGCAACGGATACGATGTTGCCGGCAGTCTGGATGGCTTATCCTAGGATCGAGGAAAGAATCGACTTTTGGGGACTTCCCGCTACTTCTCCTGCGGAATGGGACACTTCCCCCGCTCCGTTCCTTGGTTAATGGCTCGTGTGCACGGGCTTGAGTGCTGTTTGCCGAAAGTAGTGACGGGTTCGAACCGCTCGCGAGTATTTTTGTTTGAATGCTGAAACTACTGAAGTTTCTTAGTGAACTGGAATCTGTGCAATGGATCGATTGATAGTAATGGATTCGAGACGTTCGTCAGGAAAAAATATTGCCAAGATTTTGCTTCAGGGGGTAGGAAAGCTGAGGCTTTTATTCCCCAAACTTTCCTTATCGAGCGAGTCGATTCTTTGTCCAACTGGATAGTCGACAGGGATGCGCGCGTGATCTCTAGAGCAAGCCGGCCGTCTACCCTAGAGGCGAGCTCGTTTGCGCTACCATTCTATCCTCCCCTCGTTCCCCACACGTCCTACAGGAAACGGTGCACGCACGAGCGTGCACGCCCTCTGGAATCTAACGTCCGTCTATCAAGTCACGCATGCACGTCTGGCGTCTGTTTCGGGCGCAGCCTCGAATCGCTTATAATTAGACCCTTGCACGCGATGATCCACGCAAACCGACCCGCGCCACGCCGCTCGGCGAATGAAAATTCCAAGCAAGGTCCCTCTTTCTCCGTGCGCTGGGCGTGTTTGTTTCGCCTCGCACCGTGGCGGCTACCGTGCACGCGCCGCGCTATGGCATCGAATCGAGCATTCACCGCCGAGGTGAACGCAACCAGCGCGACACAGCCACGAAAATCGATCCGAAGCTAGTCGCGCCGCGACAACTTGCTTTCCACCGGTGGCTCTCGCTTTCTCCGCGCGTCTCTCGTCACGCTGGGCTTCCTTGGAAACGATCGTTAGACCGTTTCTCGATCATTATTATCGCGGCAGTAGCAGCGCTACAGCTCTACCCTTCTTTCCACGCATTTACATGAACCACTACAATTTGCAATATGTTCCTTTACCTGTATCTGTTCTATAATAAAGCTGTTACTATTGTCACTACCATAATATTATTTTATCATTGCATTCCCATTATTGAAATACCAATATCGATAGTTCAGATACGATTTTCGACCTAACTATCTATGCATCGATCCGTCCCACGGATTCTAACCTCAATTTTACGCAAAATGCGTCGCAGCGAGTCGACGAACGCATCTTCGCCTGCGCTACCGCTCCGGATCGTCGCCTCGCGCGCCCACCGTGCGCCTGTGTACGATCCTTGACGTCACGCTATAATTCGATGTCAATTCCCATTTTGGAATCGCATCGTCACTTCTACACACGCCGGGCGGCTTTCACGGAGAGAGGCGGTCGGATGTGGTCGCGCGGGAACCGCCTGGGTGAAAGAGGATCAAGCGCGCAGGAGGGCGGGCAAAGAAGAGGGAAAGAAAGAGAGGAGAGGACTTCTCGGTCGGCAAGAGAAGTGGGGAGGCGAGGGTAACGCCCGGGAAACCAAAACAAACCAGGCTTCTGTGTGTTGGCGCGTCGATCCGTGGCGTGTGGTGAGGGTCGGACGTTGACCCTTTTCAGAGCAACACACAAACGCTTTACGCACCAACACACGGGGCATATACGGGGTGGCGAGAGAGGAAAAAATCTATGGGTTTGTTATGGGGGGATATCGCGGCGGCGAGGGCCGAGCAGATGTCACAGGAGTGACGGCCGACGGGGAGATTAGAAAGTTTTTAGAGCAACAGATAAGAGACCCGGTAATGGCTGGACTCTCCGGGCAACGAAATGACGCGACGAAAAAACCCATAACGATCCGCGGGCGATTTTCAGCCGCGCGTATTTTATGCTCCCCCCAACCTCCACCCGGTAGTAAAACGTAGAAATTATTACTGCCGCGTAAATCGTTTCGCGCTTTAACGTTGCCACCTTGAATGACGCGCATCTATGGACAGGGGGCCGGCTGCTACTATTATTTTCGAACGCCAGGCTCGAGGAGGCGGTCCGTTGATACGGGCAGACAAAAAGTCAGGGGCCGGCGGTGTAGTTCTGGCATTGTTCGGCGTCGTTAACCCGTAGAAATTGAAACGCTGCAAAATTCTACGGGCACAGCGAAACACGCTGGAACTCGCGCGATTCGGCGCAATTTCCAAGCAAGAACAGGGGTCGACGACACAGGGAACAGAGAAAGAGAATCGCTCCGAGCACGTGAGAGGAGGGAGGAGAACGGTTGAACATCCGTGAGTCACGATGTAACTGCGTCAGGATATTCAACTGTTTTTAATCCGCGGCCGATCGCGGCGAAGAGGAGCCTCGAAAATTCTGCCCCGGCAAGAAGAAAAGAGCAAATCCATCGTAATTCATTATTGCCCAATTACCGAGACTTTCTATCACCCGTACGGTGGTTTCCCTCCGTTCGAGATACAAGCGATAAATCTCGATTTACCGGCGTGATCGCCGCCATTACGAAGGTCAGCGCCACCAGCGTGAACGCGATGAAACGATGGTTGCCTGGCCCCGTCAGCGGGACAAAGAGCGACGCATCGAAGGAGAAGGACAAACTGATGCGCTCGAGAGCAAGAGCGCAGGAGGGAAGAGTCGCGCATGCGCGGACACGTTGTTTACGTCTCCGTTCGGCGGCGTGCATCCCTCGCGGCGCCTTCACGAAACAACAGAGGACGCTAGCTCACCGGCGGCTACTCACCGCCTGCCGGCGGCGAATCAACTGCGGTACAATTCACATTTCGATCGAGTGTATCGCTGCCTTTGCAATGAACGATTAATGATAGCTGCTCGAATCTCTAGCCTGTTCATTTCCGAGCAAGTTCGTGTAGTTTTGTAACGTTATTCGAGACCACGAGACATTGAACGCCTCGAAGAATGTTGGGAGTAAGAAACGCTTAAAAAGTCCCTACACAGAGGCATTGAAATATCTAAAGAGATGATCGCCGCGGGCGAGCTGGCCAACAAAGGAGATAATGAGCGAACACGAAAGACACAAGATAGGATAAAGCGGCGAGATACGAGACGCAAATTGCCGGGTCGCTTGCTCTTCCTGCTTATCGTCTTATCGTTGACTTTGACTTTGACTCGGAGTACATTCCACCGCGCGGTAAAAACCGACCGGTTACCTTGTTCGCTCGTTCTTCCGCGATACGCGCGCGCACGCGCTCGCATGCGCGCCGGTTTCTTTCCCGTCGCCAGCCGCGGGCATCTGAGAATTCGAGGAGAAAACGCGGGGGCTGATTAAATAACCACCGATACCACTCCACCGCCCGCCCGCGGATCCTTGCCTTTTTTTCACACGTGTCTACGGGAAGTGCCACGCATTAGCATAATAACTTATGATTCTACTTTCAAACGGGGATTAATTATGCCCCTAATTACACTAATTTAATGCGCAGTTGCACTTTCGTGCCGGCACTGGTATTGGCTTTAATCGATCGAGGAAGACAGAGCAGGGTGGATTGTTGGCGGCGGGAGTAATTGAAATGCAGAATCGAGTGGATCCTTCTCTCGCGGTACAGAGCAATGCTGGCAATAATGGTCAAGTGACTTCGCCGTGAAATAAAACAGAGGAACGAAGGAATTTGCAATTTCAATGCTACTCAATTACGCGATGCTTTGAACAACCTCTGAATAACAGAATGCCGGCCCCAGATGCAAAGTCACTAGAAATTCCAGAAAATAGCAACAAGAAGGATGACAGCCTCCTACACACACACACACTCCCCGCAATGCATTTTCTCAAGTAGCACACAAGAACCAACCCGATCACTGACTTCCATACGTCCTCTCACCTTCACGCTACTAATACATCACGCCGACTGATCGCCTCTACTGGAACGCTCCCCATTTCTCAAAAATTGACTCTCGTTTACATTCCAAAGAATCGCGCGCGTATGAACGCTGTCGCTACTCGCGACAGTCCGTGGCTGTGTCCAGGATCAACGAGCATCCGAAACCGGTACGCGGTACCGTTACAGGTGGGAAACACGGTTTTCGGTGACGAGATGAGCTGATCGTCATTCATTCTTAATTGCCGCAAGGGGGCCCGCGGTGAAACGTGCTCGTCAACCGTGCCACCTCTGCCCGGGTTACGTATGAAAACGTTTCGAAACACGGCGAGCCGCTCTCGCATGCATTACGCGCTTTTTTTCAGGTGGCTGTCAGCGGTGACGGACTGTTACCGTTCACCGATTCTCGAGCGGGCGAGCGAAAGAGCGAGCGATTGTTCGCCGCCGTATCGAACAAGGACGCTTTCCAAGGCCAGCCCCGTTTCTGCAAAGAGTGAAATATTTATTCGAGCTCTTATCGTGAGAGGCTCACTTGTTATTGCCAAACTGGACGGCACCGTCTGCCGTCTGCTATCGGACGGTGGATGGTTCAACATCCAATCTGAGGTCGTGCGCAGCTCGTCCCGCGAGAGACAGAAAATTCGATGGGAATGCTGCATATTAACCCTCGAGTGGCTCGATGCACTCCGCAGGAGTCGAGGCCTGGGTCTGTTTTGACCCGTCGCACCATGCGTGTACAATTCTTCGTTTCCATTTCGCAAGTTTTCTGCATTTATTGTTACGGTGGCGTTACGCGCGGGTCTACGAAGACCCAGTCCAAGGGACAACACTTCGAGGGTCGCTGAGCATTTAGTCTCGGATTCTCGCATTACGTGCGAATGCTTTCTTTATAAATCCAAAGACTGTCGAAATGACGGAAGAGGTGATAATCCGATGAAGCAACGTCTGGCGGAGTGGAGGACTTCTTGGAGAGGATGAATAGCTTCTCGATTTAGCGGTGCTAATCGTTTTAGTGTGTAAAATTATTGCTGTCATAGAAGAGTTCGTTTTTATCTTTGTAATTTTAGTACCTATACTAAAACCTATACTGGTAATACGACGAGTCACGCAAATTCCATGTCCCTGAGTTTGTGCAGTCTTCCAGCTAAACAAGCTGTCGGCAAGCACTTGTATTTCAACGTTATCCTTCTTTCGAAAACTAGATTTCGAAATTTTCTTCGCGAAATTCAGCAGATCAATACTCCTGCAAGCTTTACCTATATTTTCTACCACAGCGACAACGCACTGTCCCATTTTAAATTCTATACTCAACCAGGAACAACGTCACCAGCCAGTGAAACAATGATGTTTCACCTCTGCCCCGTCGACTGATTAAAATCGGCCGATTAAAGAGGCGACGAGGTAACTTCAACATTGAGTCCTCCATAGTCACGAACGTAAAATGACTCGCACGGTCTCTTCACTGCCCTATACCGCGGCTAGACCCTCAATTGTCCTCGCTTCCTGTACATGGCTCTCGAATCCGACATTCAGCTCACTCCTACAACTGCATTAATGCTGCACGCGATTCTTGGGACCCGCGTGAAAACAAGCTCGATCTCGTTCCGGCGAGATAAAACGGGAGGGTGGCAAGCACTTGGGAAAATAAAATTCGGCTGCACGGTTAGACGTCTGCGTCTGTTGTGCCGTGTTTGCTTGCTGCCACCTGCGAACAGGAGCGCATCTGGAGATTTGGTGCCCCTAGTAATTTGGCGCCGCGAGAATATTTTATTTAAAAGAGTTATCGAAAAAAGGGGATTCTTTTTAAAAGTTGTTGCAAGCTTCTGTGTTTAATCCCTTTTCAATTTCTTGCGCTCAAAATTTGCCGCTTCCCAAACTTGATGCACCCCAAAAGTTGCTGCCCTTCAAAAATTGATGCTCCTCAAAATTGTATGCTCCCCAAAATTGTATGCTCCACAAAATTGTTCGCTCCCCCAAATTTGCCACCCTACAAAATTTTATGCTACCTAAAATTTGTCCACCTCTCAAAATTTGCCGCCCTAGGCTGCCACTTAGCCTATCCCCAAATCCGCCCCTGCCTGTGAATTTGTCTCCGCGTGTTTTCGAAACCTTGGTACAGAGCCCGCCGGCGCGGGTCCATGTTCCTTGATTAAGCATGTATTGAACTGTTCGTCGGAGCGCGAACGAGAAGGAAACGGCTGTTGTATTCAAATTCGAGGTTTATCGTGCAGCGAACGATAAGACAAACGACGCATCCTTATCGGCGAGCAATGTTGACTTGCACGGTCCCGTTGATTTCAATCAGTTTCGCATCAAATTCTCCGTTTGCCACGCGCAAACATCCTTCTATACATACATCCACGTAAAAAGATGTATCTTTATCTTCGCGCGAACAATGCGCACATCGGTGGTGAAACGTTAGTACGATCGTGTCTCGTGTTTTTTTTTTTAGTGTACTCGAGATAAAAGCAATCTCTTTCGCGACGGGTCTAGCTGCTGTTCCTTGGAGCGATCGAATTCGGGTGGCCAGTCGAGCGGCGGATTACAAGAGACAGCGCCGGAGAGAATCAAGGTCGCTTTCGCAAATTTTAAAAGGGGGTGGTGCCGAACGAGTTCCCAGCTGGCCAATCAGTTACACCGAATGGTCGAGGCGAAGAGAAAGGATACTGTTCGAGGATAACGTTACCCTAGGGCAGGACTACTTTGCAATTTAATCACGGAATGCCGAACGTTCCTTTGGATATTATGCGGAGTTCATTCGTTCATTGGTGCGTCGAGTGTACACCTTCTTCCCTTTGATACTACGTAGTAGTCCATGATGCAAGAAATCGAGAACACAGAGAAATATTCCCTGCATGCTTCATCACAGTCGAAAACTCTTGGAATATATTTATCTTATATCTGTGGCGCACTCAGGATTTAATCTTGATTTAATTTTTAAAGGAAATTCAATAAACATTTGTTTGAAGACTGAAAACCAGTTTTCTTTCCTTTTCTTTTCACAGACTCCCTTCTTTCCTGCGCCGCTACATTATATCACTCCGAACTGTCCAAAAAGAAACGATTCCCACTCGACATCCACCGGTTCCCTCAATACAAGCTCGCCGGTCGCCGCGCGCTGCGCGCAAGTAAAAGTGCATCGCTGCGCAGTAGCCAGCCGACTTTCGTTTTCCATGCGCACAGCGACACCGCGGCTTGGAAACGGAGAATCGGGAGCGCTGCGGTCTCGAGGATCGCCAGGGGAAAACGATCGCCGATGGAGTGGAAACGAAAGAGCGACAGGCGAACGATCGACCTGCTGGCCAACGCTTCCGATCCTTTCTCGCGGCTGGTCACGTCGCGTTTCGCTCGGACAGCGGATCAGCTGGCAACAGATTTTGCCCAGGCCGAGCGTGACAACGATCGATCCCCGTGACGCTGTCAACGGCCTTGCCACGTAGCGCGGGCACACCGGTTCTCCTCGGCTTACCTGAAGTTGAGCAACACGCGGCTGGGCGCGGCCCCGTCATAGGACCAGTTTACAGTTACTTCCAGCGCAGAAGAAACCAACTGGCTATCCGCCGCCGCCTGAAAACTGGCGTCGAGGAGTGCAAGAGATCGGTGGATCTTCTGGAACCCTTCGGCGCTGAATAAAACACCTCATGGCGGTGGTTGAGTCGATATTGGGTTCTGGAGTTTGCAATCGATTTGTAGTAGTTATCAATCGATGTTTATTCTCGATCGTTTATTCTCAATTAAAAAGAAAGGAATTTTTAATTCCTGTTTTTTTGTCCCCTCCACGGTTCGCGCGTAATAACGGCTTTGTAGCGTTTCAAATATCAGATATATAGCTAATGACCGGTATTAGGTACCGTCCGGCGTTAAGGGAACATCCTTTACTCCGTATGGAGCATTCAGTTATCGTTGTTCTGCCTTCTCGTTTCTTGTGATCGATAATTTATTTATTAGACCGCGTCGAGTTTTCCGCTTACTAAATTTCAGACTCCCTCGCACCTTTCATTTGCACGCCAATTGACACAGCAAGAATCAGAGATATCGCGTGTGCCCGTTTTATTAACTGGGCAGACCGATGTCGAGATAAGGTACTTGGCCCCATTACTGGCCACGGTACAATATAATCGTCTGAGAGCTAGTAGCTTTCATTCACGCGCGAGGAAAGTTAGTACGGAGTTATTCGAGGATGTTGGGTACGGCGGATTTGTAAATCAAATTTTTATGCTCGAAGATCACGCGTAAGAATGAATTTCAGTGACAATCTTAGTCGAAAGTTAATCGATTTCTAAGTAAGATATTAATAAATCTTATTCCCGTGATGGAAACTAGTCAGAAATAGCAGTGGTGTATTTTTATCACAAACTCAGTTGAATTCGCTCTTACTTTTTTCTTGTCAATTTATTGAATATTTCATCTTTTATCATAAACTTATTTTACTAAAACATTTTCGTAAAATAAACAACTGTAGCGATTAAAACTTTCCAGTTGTTATTAGTACCCTCTCAGATTCCCTCCCTTGCGGGCTGAAACGACTTGCAACGCATGCAATGGAATCGCGGGTTGACGCGTAGCGACCAAAGAAAGGTAAACTGATAGGGCGACGAATTTCGCAGAAGTAAACGCGCGCGCCGATGAAAGGGGGACGCAATTTTCTGCGGTGGTTGGAGGAGAACCGTCGTGCACTTTCCCCTTTCACGCGTGTAGCCTCCTCTTTCATAAGCTCGTTTCACGGAGGAACAAGTCCCTGGGGAGATATGTGACTTTCCGACCCGAGATCGATACGAGGGAGAAAGTTAACCGATTGCGATCGGGCCGCGATGGTGTCGAAACTGCTTACGTAAATAGCGCGCCGGCTGATGTGCTCGGGCATCCTGCGCTACCCGCGGCGCATGCGCTGTTGAGCATTCAAAAACGATTTCGAGGAGATTAATCCTCGAATAAAAATTTATTCGATTAAAGATTTATTGGAATAAAAGATTATTCGTTATTCTCGAATAATTTCATTTTATTCGCAATTATCGTTCGAAATTATTCGAAAGCAAATTCATTCAAAGAAATATCTATTCGATTTCTTTATATAAAAAAATAAATTGATTTATTAATTTAATTTCCAACTATTCAGCCTATTCGGAGTTAAATGTTTCTCGGCTTAAGTAATTAATTCTACTGTTGAATCCCTGTATATAAGTAGATTCCAAACGGAGTATACGTGTAAGTGAAATTGGAAGCTGTAGAATATTGTTGAAGGCATGACAAAGCGCAGCTGCTAGAATTGAATCAAAGGAATTGGAAGATTTGACAGCTGAATTAGAGGGACAACTACTCGCTGCATATTAATATTCCATAACGGGGTCTATGTACACAGGTCACAGTAGGCAGCATCCTAGTTAGAAATTTAGCAGGAGAAGACTGTGCTGAAGTCTTACGAAAGTCTCATCATAAGCCCAGGAATAATGACGTACCGCAGACGCATCTCTAAGTGTGCTAGGGTACTAGGCGCGCAAGGCAGAGAGTGCATAAGTGCCACTTCAAATACTACGTAACCGGTGAAATAACTTTGCTTGCACAAATGCTAGCAGTTCGAGCGCTGTCGTTGACAATCACACGCGGAGCGCGTGATCAAGCATCTCACGGCAACTGCCAAGCGCACATAACGAAGGTATTAACGCGCACCTTTGACCAAGCGGCGAGCATTCCTCATTTACGGCCGCGTCGCATCGCGTGGCATTAATTTCCGAGGGTATCACCGCTGGCTTCCCCCAGGATTATCCGACAGCCCCGTGACTTTTATCGCCTCTCCTAACACTCCGCGAAACTTCCACTCTTATTAAAGAGAATGAGAGATATCCAAGTCCCACTCAGTACTCACGTAAAGCGTTCAGAGTCCGACGAAAGAGAGAGGGTGCGCAGGCTAATAACTTTATTCTTCTGTGATCAGGCGACACGGGAGTTACGGCGGCTGAGGCAGCCCCAGTTCAAACGTTTCTCGAGGCAAGGGTATCGGCGATAGCCAGCAAGCTGGAAGGAAAGCTGGGGCCGTCCCCCCAAGCGCGATCGCCCGCTGATCAAGCGGGTCGATTCGAGCAGAGCCAAGGCCCTCGGAGAGCTTTAATTGCTCGAGCCAGGTTCGCCGGTGGAGGTCAAGGTGGAGTCCGCGGGACGGTCGATAGCACGCCTGCGCCCCGCCGGGTAGCGGGTACGTACCGCGGGTGCGAACGGGGGCCGAGGCGATGATTCCGCAAGAAGAACGGACGGCCTATCGGCCCCGAGCAGATTCATGACCGCTCGTTAAGGAAGCCGTCCGGGCTGTTGGCCGCGGCGTGCGCGCGTTTGGCGTGCGTAAAAAAGACTACCAGGACCTAGGGCAACGCGAGGCACATCGCCCCGGAACCGTACATCTCTCATCCCCCACCACCGGCGTCTGTTTGGTAAGCAGCCGAGAAATTCGCGAGCGTGCGGCCTTGACTGGCTCTCCCGCCGAAAGAAAACGTCTAACGCGGGGCCCCCCCTGCGAGACGGCGACCCCTCTTGCACGGCCTGGCCCTCTGCCGGCTGATCGGTACGCTAGCCGCGCGCGCCGGCGCGCGTCACGCCGTCCATCATCGTCAAGGGGACCGTTCCCCCGTGGCCGCGCGGGGAATCATAATTCTCTCAAGGCGTGTAAACCAACCGTGGGTGGTTTGCCGATGCTTTTCACCATGGAAGCTGGCTGGATCGATAATTGCGGGCTCATCGGTGGGATAATAACGGCGCTGAAACGGGGGAAAGGGTCAGTGGAGAGGCTCGAGACGAAGGAGCGGGATGGCTAGGCCTCGAGATGAAGTTATGGGAGCAGCGGAGATGATAATGATGATATTGAATTATTTGGGGGAAGTTGGAGGGCGTGATTCATTGCGGCGCGTAGATTTGGGGGCATTTGTGTGGCATTTGTTCAGGGATTTGTTGGATTTGCTCTCTTCGGAGTAAAGTTGTGAGCTGTTATCTATGAGGCGGGTAAAGACATTCCGCACGGAAGGATCCATTATCAAACGGGGATTACCTCTTCTACGCGGTTAATAATTAGTCTTTCATAAAGTACATCTGATTCGTCATTATGTTCCGTAACTCTTACACAATCGGTTGCGTAACGTACAATTGTAATGTCGATAAGAAACTACGGGCGGAGAAGTGGCGTGCTCCTGCTTGCACGCGTCGATGGTAATCATTAAGTACACTGCCGTTCATCTGCTCATTCAGATGGCTTTAGTTTCCTGGCATCTACTATGCTTTCCGATAAGCTTTCCTGCCACAGATGATTACATACAACTCGCTAGCTCATGTCGGAAAAAACTCTGGTACATTTTAGATTCCACTAGGGATGCTCCAGTCAGTGGCGGATTTAACGGGCGCACAGTGGTGCATAATAACATTTTTTTCAAATCAGTCTGCAGGTCGTAATTTTTCAGGAAACGTGACAATTTTTATTTATAATTCTTCGTAACTAAATACTCCACTAGATTTTTTAATTTCGCTGCTAATACAGCGTTTTAAGAAGATCTAGGGCCCATTGTAATAAAAAAATGATTCTATCCAAACACTATATTCTTTTCTGTATTACTACACTCAGCCCGTTTTTAGTAAACTACCTCTTCATTTCCCCGAAAAATGGCCCCCTCGGAACGTTTACCACCTGAGTCCAGTTTGCCTAAAGCTCCCTATTTCCAAGATGTTGCCTCGCCCTTTAAACGAACTATCCCTCGAAGAGTCAAGCTTTTGCCAACGGCGCCACGTTTAAAGCAGCAAAGCAGTCCATTTAGAGAGTCAATGGCGCAAGTTCGACAACCGTTCCGCGAATACTCGCGAGGAGGATCGTAATTGGCCAGGGGGCGACAAGGGGAAAGGCACTCTCAAGTGATGCAGACCCGCGGATGATCAGCCCGACGCTCAAACAAACCGTTGACGATCAATCACGATGAAGTAACGCGCCTTTCGCGGGTCGGGCGCGCGCGATGTGAAATTGAAATGAGTTACGTGATGAAAAATAACGTCACGTCGAGGAATTCTCGACTCCTTCCGGGCAGGTACAAGTTTTATAATGACCGAAGGCGCAGTTTCCCTCCCCGCGTAACGCTTTGCTCATTAGAAGCGGCGTCAATCCTTACAAGGTCGGCAAAGCTATAGTTTCCAAGGAGATGCTTGATGAATATACATCTCCTCTTGGCCTTCCCAGGAGCTTGCACGCATTGTCTCAGCGTTTGCATTCCAGCGATCTCGAGAAGGGGTCTGAGCAGCCAAGTGCTGCAAACTGTCGGAGATCGATGGTGTGCAGGTCCCTGGATTTTCGATCGATTAAGCGAATTATTCCTGAGATCAATTTCAGGGAGCAAATCCATTGCCAATCGTGGGTGAAATAAAAAAGCCCATTTTCAGATGATGGGACACTGCATTTCAGTAAAAAAAATACATGGCCTTGGATACCATATAGTATCTCTAAAAGCACTGTACTCTCCCAATCTGATTCTGAACTGCTATATTTGTTATTAAAAAATTCATAAAAAAAACTATTGCTTCCTCAAAGATGCATCAAAATATGGTCCAAATTTCAGAAGAATCAAGTCGCTAGTTTCTTAAAAAAAAAAATCCCCACGTTTGCTATGTTTTAGTCCAAAGAATAGGATTCCCCCTTAACCCTTCTGTATTTCAAAGTGGGGATTCAGTTGCTAATTAAACGAAAAAAGTGTTTGGAATAATACATTAGACGTCGCTCGGTATCTGCACCATCAGACGCGAATCAGGAGTCTCTCCAAGCAGCAATGTCACTTGCATTTGTGCCAACGAGGGGAACGCAAGTTGACCTTTAATCCGCTGCACCAGAGCAACGTATGCTGCGCCCGCGTGTGCGAACTATTTCTGCACGGTCGCCTCGTGTATCGCAGCCCGATGGAATATCGCGTGCCCCGAAACGTCGATGCCGCTCGGAGGACAATTCGCGTCACTTTCGGGTTGGATTCCTAGGGCGGTGTTAATTTTAGGCGGGCCCGTTGCATTCCGGCAACCGCTTTAAATATGACCGGGCTGGCATTGGCGAAGGTTGAGCGCATCGTTCTGCGAGCCGATTGCCGATCGAAATTAAACGAGAACGATATACATATTTGCGAGTGCGAGCAGCGGGGGGATTCGAGTGGGTGTTTAAGAATGCGCGCTATGACGGCCCCTACGTGCCCGTAGTTTCAAACAGGCGACTGGAGTCGTGCGATGGGAAGGATCGGATGGTTTTATCGCGGCATGGAACGTATCAAAACAAAGAAGATCGCAGAAGCGTTCGCTACGCTCGTAATGTCGATGTCATGGCCACTGACTTATGTCACGCCGCGCCGGTACTCGCGCGTGCTCGCCGCGGAATCGTTTAATATGGAGCTCGGGTGAATTGGTAACGCACCGTTACAAATATCTGGGGAAATTCAACGTGGAATAGATTTTAGCGCGGGCGGATTAATTTCGAAAAATGGCAGGGTAATTGCTTGACCGGTAAGGTCTTTCAAGTTCCGGAGGAACGACACTGACACTTTCTGATGAATCGAGCTGCTCGCGGGACAGTTATATAATTTATATAGGAAAGGAAAGTTGCTCAATGAATCGACGATGCCAAAGCGCTGCGAATAGCGGACTGCTTGCGAAACCGAGCGCATTCTACGGGCTTCCAAGTAGATTCGGTGCGGAAAAGTTACCGCCTCGCGCATTCCGGTCGCTTCTGTAGAATTTCCTCGCCGCCGGCCAAGCGATAAAAATGTCTTAATTACCGATACAGCTGTTCTTACAGTGTACCATCGGATCGCATGAATTACGAAACCGTTGTTTTTACAATGGAAAACACCGTGTTTGCTGGCAAAATTTATTACTAGAAAATTATATACAGCTATGGGTACGTATACTGTCGCGATTCCATTGAACGATGAACTTAATTGCAAAGTACAGGAATTTTCGGGCACTCTACAAAATTATAAAAGGATCACGTTTACAGAGAAAAAGACATTATTCAGAGCAAAGTGTTTCGTCAGAAATTGATATGCAACTATATACTTTGTCATATAAGAAGGAACCTGCGCATAGACCTGTTCTGCGCTACTATTGGCTATACCGCAACCGACGCTCCCTCGGTGCCAATGAGCTCATTCTATATGCGTGAAATGGGTTCCTTCTAATATGACAAAGAGCATAGTGGTACTAGGAAGCCGGGGATACCGCGATTCCATTGAACAGAAATGGGTAAAGGTGTCTTGCTAGTTCGCCGGAGTTTGAAAGCACATTATACAACTGTTTAAAGAAAATTGACGCAAGCAGGCGAGGAAAGGGGAATCGATGTGCGTAATCGTAATGCTGGGCTAGGCCCGATTCGTTGTTGCCGGGCGCGCGGAAATACGTACGACAGGCATTACGGTGAACGTCAGGTTTATGCAATGCTATTACGTAAGGCGGACGTGTCACAATACGGCTCGACATCCCAGAGCTCGAGGCGTGTGCGTATGTGCTATGTGCATCGTTGGCAATGAATCGGGACATCCGCCGGCTGACTGAGAACGTCCACCCGAACGGCCCCCAATTTCGATGGAACCCGAGGGATTTATAGAATTGTCGGGGATAAGGAACGCCTACCTGTTGCGTTACCCGAAACGCAAGGGTCGGAGGTGAAAGCGCGCCTCGAAGACGGACGTTTTGTACGTCCTCGAGGATGACTGTCTTCGGGCACTATCTAGTGGAAACGTGCTTGCATAAGTTGCCTTGCATTTCCATCTGTTTCGTTAGGATTATGCAAACGATATGCACATTTACGTAATTGATTGGCCGGCAGCTAACGTAACGCGAGTTCCCAGAGAGTTTTTTTTCTTCAGTTACGATGAAGCGCATTGATTGCGTTTCCTCTTACGATTCCGCGGCGAAATGGCGTGTTATGTTATTTACTTGTTGTTGCTGTTTTATGGGGAAACACGTGCTCGAGATGCATATGCGCGAATAGAGGACTGATGTAAATTGCTGGGAGGGGCGAACAGATTGCATATAAAGGGAAAGGAATGCGAAACCTGTTTCGTATAGTTAACAGGTTGGTGTTTTCGGGTAGCTAGAGGATGGAATCGATCTCAAATATATACATATATGAACTGGAGTGAGTCTCAAGCACCTGTATAAAAGTCGCAAAAGTGAACGCGTGTAAAGCTGCGAAGCGAAGTGTACCGCGGTAGTTAATAACAGAATCAGAAGCAGCTATTTCGAGTTCAGAGCTCCACTGTCAAGGAGAATTCCCAGTGAGAGCGTGAATTCCTACCCAAACACAACGAACGTTCCGAGAAATGTCCCGGAAACCTTGCCAGACTATACTGCGCGGGTCGTAAAAATATAAGAGCTCGTCGCATAGACAGACGGAGCCAAATATGGACCCATTACGTCTCAGAGCTTTCATGCGCGTTTCCCTCGTCCGAAATCGATCAACCCAGGGGTTTTTAATCTGCGGGGTATAAATTTCAAGGTGCAACCCTTTCCTGCCGCACGCCCCCACGATTCCGCATCCTCGGAATCAGCTAGCACTCGCGACACGTCCCCTCGATCGGTCGCGGTGCATCCTCTAAAAGCAAAGGCGAGACGGGGTAGACGAAAGGGGTGCTTGGAGGTGACGATGGTCAAGGCCCCGCGTGTTGAATTCGCCGTGCCGCGGGGGGGGCTAAGAGCAGCGGAAAAGAGATATCGCGGAACTAGAAATAAATCTTCCCCGGTGCGCGTTCTATTCGACGAGCGCGCGCGCGCGGTCGCGCGGCGCACACAGCCGCGCCGGCCTGCACACGGATATTGTTTCGCGCGCGTGCAGTCAGGGCCACGGTGACCTTAACTACCGTCCCCCGCGTGTCCCTGCACCGCCGCCTCCACCCTCCTCCCTTTCCTCCTCCTCCGCCCCGTGCAGCCGCCTGCGCGTAGAGTAACGCTGCGCAACGGGCGGCGGAGGGCGAGAGGGGTGGCACGTGCCACCGGTGACGTCACGTGGTGTGCAGTGCGACGCGGTGCATCGCCGGCGCCGGTTCCCCCCGCGACTCTACAGATCTAGGTCCATTGCGGAGGCGTGCGTCGCGACGGTACAATATTTTCTGCGCAGACGCACCCTCGCGGCTGCACAGGGCAGCCTTGGCACCTTCGGAGGCGAAACACGGTGTTTCGTTGGGAAACTAACGAGGCCGACATCGCGCGCGGTTATTAATTTCGATTAATTAATCCCTCGAACGGCGGATGATTTTCAACAGCCGGACGTGACATCCATCGCGCCCTATAATTTTATTCACCAATGTATTGGGATGATTTAGATTTTTTATTCTACCTTTTAACTTACAATTAGGTTATTAGTTTATCTTACACGCGAAGTTTCCCGACCGGGAAATTCGAAAAGTTATGGAACTTTGGGGATATGTAAAGGATGTATTGAATCCGCAATTTTTTTGCTCCCCAAATTCGCTCTAAGGGGCTGAAATTGACCCCTGAAAATCCGGCTATTTTCCCATTTTGTGTTATAACTCGCGTATCACTTTTACCAAATGAGAGCTTTAATTGAAATTAGTAACTTTTGCCTGAAAAGTTTTGGGTGTGGTGTAGGGCCAGAAGCAGTGGCGGATTTAAGAAAAAAGGCCCAGGTGGCAAACATTGAGGGGCCCATTTTTCGGGAAAAGGAAGCGGTAGTTTACTGAAAACAGGCTCAGTGTAATAATATAGAGAAAAAAATAGTTTGGATAAAATCAAAATTTTTTTTAAAGATGGGGCCTTCTGAAGAGGCTCAGGTAGTAAGTGCTCATCGGCCGCCCTGTTAAATCCGACACTGGTCAGAAGGACCTTTCGCGTTGCACTGCAGTTTCGGTAGCGATAAGCTGAGAGGTCTTGTGTTCTGGTTACAGATCCTAACCTGCCACAGTGTGGAATATTGAAGGGACTGTGATCAGTGCGCTGTAGGAGAAACTGGAGGAATTGAGGTAGATCAAGTGTGCCGTCTCTATGGTCAGTTATTTTAGGATGAGCGGAGGTAATGTAGCAACATCTCTGGGAAACAATGTTAAAACCCAGCCCTGCCCCAAAAACCCCATTGCTCCTCGAGCCGTTCCTCAAGGTTACGAGTATAATGCCACAAAACTGGCCTGCTCTCAATGTCAGCCAGAATCTACAGAAAGACGAAAATACATCCACCAGACCGAAAAGCAGCGAACAACCTCGCAGCTGCCGTTGAAGCCACGATTACCACACCGTCGAGATCTATCCCCAAGGAATCCGCGCCAGCTCAACCACAAGGATCCACCGATCACCATTGCGAATGGCAACGGCGAAGGCTTCGAATCGCTTCCGGCTTCCGGCCGCGCCCGCGTCGCGCTGCGAAGACTTTGTTTCCTCGAAGCGTCGGATCGTTCCCCGATGCGTCGCGATAAATTCGATTGTAAAAGTCGGTGCAGCAGCCAACGCTGTCGGCGTTATCTCCGCGGGCGATTACTTCGAGTGGGCCGCGAGATAAAGGTACAAAAGAAAGTAGATAGAAAACGCGGCCGGTGCCTCGCACGCGCGCGGCTCGGGCCCCGGGATGCGAAGCGGCAGAGGGGAGCGGAATCGTGACACGGTGGTGGCACTTCCTGGCCGGTTCCCCTCTGCCCCGTCGTGCATCGCGGTCCCAGCTGATGGGAGGCCGATATGGGAACGCTGTGGGTCCGTTCTCCTATTCTAAACGCGACCTTACACGCTGACGAGTCTAGCCAGGAAGAATCTAGGCAGCCCCGGCGACCTTGATCGCCGAGCCGCGCGGATATCTTCGGCTGCCGGGTCAGGTGGCGCAGATACGCTCGCGATACGCTCACGCGGCCAGTGAAAGTGGTCGGGGGGGGCCTCGAAAATTATGCGCCTCCGCGTGCAACCCCGACTCGCCCGATCGTAGATCGCCGGTAAGAGGGAATTCGAACGGTACTCCGACCCGGGTCGCGTTCCGCCCGAGATGAATGAGCCCGAAGTCGACTTCGCGGTCGGTGAAAGTAGGAGGAACCTTCGGCTAACTGGGTCACGAAGGCTCTCGACGATCCCAGGGATATGGCTACTTGGCATTTAAGCCCGGACTCGTGGAAGGATGAGTCGGCTGCACGAAAGTCGGCCGCGCTGTCCTCCGTGCACGGAGGAAGACGAACACGGTGCAAGCCGAGGGAGAATGTTTTTAATGGCTCTACGTGCTGTCGAGGGATGACGGTAGGTAGGTCCTTAACTTAGGCATCGCTGAGGAATCTGACGCGGTACCGAACACGCGCTGACCCATCTGCTCGAAATCCACTGAGCGAATGATTAATTACTGCCTAACTCCCGCGGGCATAAAATCGATAGAGAAGTAGACTGCACAGTGGGCAGTGGCGGATTTAAAGAAAATGGCCCAAAATTATGGGACACAAAAATATAGTATTTAGATAGAATCATAATTTTTTTTGGAAGATCTCGCCTTCTGGACAGGGGCCCAAGCGGCAACTGCTCATCGGCCGACCGTTAAATCCGCCACTGACTGTGGATCACTGATCGCTCCTTAAACCACTGAGAGAACCTTTTCAGTTTATACCCTGGCGCTCTCTCGATGGTACCAGGACGTTGAAAGAGAATGTCACTCACCTGCTCGCTCTCGTAAGTGGCGCAGCTCGCTGGTCCATTCTCGATCGGGTCACGGTTCACTTTCGACCGAATCTGAAAAACCATAAGGGGAGCGTGTTAAAAGGAGGCTGATTGCGGGGCCCAGCATCTGCGGGGCTCAGCTATTTTCGTAGCCGGTCGGGCCGGTCCTCCGCCGGCGCGCTCACCGGCCCGCACCTAAGTTTAGAGCGCGGCGATAATACCTCAAGGTTCAACTTGTTAGCCGTCTTACGAAATACCGAAAATCGCCGCGCGTGTTTACATCCTTGGCTCGGTCCAGGCTTATGTCATCGACGTGGACTTGGCACGGGCCAGTGGTCCGCCTGGTGCAGCCTGCAGTCGCCCATGCACGCTAGCGCTGCTCGGGATAAGATATTCCGGGGGAAATCAGGTCGCTGACCTACTATCGTGGCGATTTGGTATATCAGTCGAATGGGTTGAAGAAGCTGGGGGTCACGAAACAGTTGACTGATTTTTACTGAATTTCTGTGGGACAACCGGCGGAGAGTTGAGAAGATGATTGGTACCTGCTCTTGTGGAACTTAACAGTGTATTAGCAATAAAGCTTTTAAGTATTATAATAATAATAATAATTCTTCATTGCACAGTACACTTTACAAAAGAAGACATACGAGAAAACGAGAAGGAGAAAGAAGAAAAAGAATAGTTAGACTTGAATAGCACATATAAAGGAGTGCAAAAGGCGAGGTACAGCTGTCAGCTGTTGTTAACCTCACCATTTAAAGCCACTTAAAACTAACACTAATAGTGTACACGGAAAGTGAATGTAGACAGCCAACTAACGTAATCAAGAGTAAGAACTAACGTCATATGCGTGTAGTTGAAAAATAACAAGAGTAAATGTTTAGAATTAATTGCTAGTGCTGATTAGCAAAAAAATAATGTCGCTTGAAGGATCCGAAGGCGGTTCAGAGCGAACCAGTATTATATCAGTATCTCTAGTCCCTTTTATTAGATTGCCCGAATATATAAATTTCATTCAACGATGTAACTTTAATTTAGGTGTGCACTCAATGCGTGACAAACTGCACCAGGTATTCGTATGCCAGCATCCCTCGAAAGTCGAGGTTGCAGAGAGTGAGCTCGAAGCTTCGCTCCGCAAACGTACGCAAAAGTAGCGGTAGTTGTTGCGACTGCATTTCTTGCCGGTCAGGGTCGACGTGCGTGCCAAAACCTCTCGCTATCGATCGCTCCTTCCTGCCTTGTAATCCCCCGATTACAGAGTGATCGATAGGCGTTACGAAACGGCGATGGTCCCCGCCGTCGACAAGGCAAGTCCAGCCTTTCAGCCGCGGACGCCCTGGGAATCACTGTATGCGGCGCACGCCGATAACGGTTTCGGCCTTGCCGCGCGCCAACGATCAAGGATCTCTCCGCGTGGCTCGCGTATAGATTTTCATTTAGATCCCTCAACTCCACCTGCGATCCACCGATTACGACTTACCGTTACCTCCTCCGAACGAAGACCCTGAATTTTTACGAGGCGAGAACCCGTACGCGAAAGAATGCCAGCTGGCTCGATTTCACTTCAACTTTCGATGAAATCACGACGAAATACGGCCGAAGGGGGGACATAATTTCCACCAACCACCAACAATCACACCCGTGGGATATCCACACTTCTCGATCAACCGGCACACTTGACTAATAGAACGGAAATAAGAGGAGGCAAGACACAAATAAAAGCAGTGAAAGATTATCGACCCTTCATCCGTCCCCGTCGGAATCCTTCGCCACCCGACTGTCCCCGAGCACCCTAGGTGTCATTTCCCCATTAGTGAAATCTCGAGTAACAACAATTCTTCCAGGAAACGACAACAGCTTTCCTCGCGGTGATGCTGTTTAGTAAACACCCAAGATACCAGCTGGATCGCGTGGCAAACAGATGCTGCGTAGCTGACCTCGCGGCATATCCGTGCAATTCTTTGCTATTCAACCCCTGGACTATTTCAATTCCGTGTAACGGATGTTCCCCAAGTGGAACGAGAATTTTTGTGCACACTTGATACTTAAGGTTTCTCAGGAATAAAGAGAACGATTGGATGCACGAGGAAGCTGGATGCCTCGGTATCGTTACTGCGGATCACATGTACTGGTCGTGGCGGGGCCCTACGCGCGAGTTGCGCCAGCTACTTACGCAACGCGGCGGTTTTATCGGCCTCGTTGACGTTAATTAAATGTACGCCATCGACGCGGAAGGAGCTAAGTTCGGGGAGATAAGTCCGCCACGCCTCGCGAGCGATTTAATTGTACGACTCGCGAGGCGGCGATAACCTTCGGGCATTCAGAAGGATCCACGGAATGTTCACGGATGATAAGAGACCGTTATCGGGGCAGCCTCTAGGTCGAAGCCGCGGCGAGGCTTATCGAGAGCGTGCTCTTCCTCCTTGGAGCTTCGTAACAGTCCGAGCAGCCAGCCTGCTTGGGAGCTTGGGGGATCAACGCGACGTATGGAATGCGTCGCCAGTATTCAGTGTCCTTGGATGCTTACGAAGGGCTGACTGACTTAAAGAGGCAGCCTCTTAAAACCTCGAGTCGCTTAAAGTGTTGAGGTCGATGGAGACTTTGGAAGACGAGCTAGCAAGAGGAACACTGTCCATGGAACCGGTGCCAGCACGGCACGCTGGAAACTAGTTTCGAAGGTCGAACGCTAGATACCGGTGTACGGCTGTGGAGGATTGTTTTCCGCGACCGAAGGAGGGTGTAAAGAGAATCGAAGGAGGATCGAAGAATTTGATCCCCTCTGATGGTGGCAATGTGGATCGAGCTAGGGGTCTCTAATTAGATCTGCAATGTACCCTCAGCGTTATGTTATCTATTGCAATGCTATCTTTTGAGATAGGTTTCGATAAGGAAAAGATCCGAGTTATACAGTTGCATCAAGAGAGATATAAAGTTGAATACACTATTTTTCTTAAATTACACGCCGTAATCCGAGTGCCTAGTGTTATCTTGATAAGACGACGAATAATACTGACCCTTGGCCAATGGGACTTGCTAATTATCGAGTCTCGGGGAAACGCACGACTGAGCTGCACACTCGACCTTTCAAGTATGCTTTCACATCTTACAAAGCGATAGAAGATACGAATCTCCGACTTGGAAACTAGTATACGCAGCCTTGACAAGTTTAAGGGAACGTATGATAGCACTGGAAACAAGTCCCAGCATGGGAAACTGATTTCAATTGGAATCCGGGCTGGGAAATTGTTTCCAGGAAGGATATGGCACCATTAACGAGCAATCTCGCGAAGACGAAAGGAACTTTCTTAATTCAATCTCGAACTTCTTTAGACTCGCCCGCGATTTCGCCTGACTACGTGGAAGCGTTACCGAGACGATTTGACCAGGAAAAAAATGGGTCTGAAAGTAAGAGGCGCAAAGCAGAGGGAAAAGTAAAAGTTGACTTTCAAGACTGCAAAGAAACCTACTGTTCGAACGCAATGCGCGAGAGATTGATCTACATAGGAAACTTACAAACTCGTTGAAAACCCATGAGAAAGTACACAAAATCTCAATAAGGGAGGGGTCCTATTTTGGGGTTAAAAACGTAGCAAAATTTAGGATTTTTTTTTAAGATTTATCTGCAATTTGGACCACGTTTTTATGCATCTTTGAAGAAGTAGCAGTTTTCTTGATTAATTTTTAATAATAAATATAGGAGTTATGCATGATTTTCAGATGAATCGAATCGTTAGTTTCTTAAAAGAATCCCAAATTTTGCTATGTTTTTGACCCCAAAATTAAACCCGACCTCCGAGAACTTTGAATACCTTCGATCGAAAATATTATAATTTTAACGCGCGCTAATATTTCCAAAATCTTTTAACCCACCATTGAAGTAAAATGCAAAAATACAACGGAATATTCACCCCTAAATGTCTCCTAGCCGTAATCGTTTAAATATATCCATGATGATCGATGACGTGCATCGTCGCCGCGGTGGAAAGCAGAAAGAGCGCCACGGAAGACAGAAAGCGAACGAGGAAACTGTTCCTGGAATCGTATCGACAGAACGATAGATAATCCCTATGGGTTACGCGAAGGCCAAGTTCACCAGCTGCGGATTAACGTTGCAACAGCGATGGTGAGCGTTGCACTTGAATTTTATCAGATAACGAGACCGTTCGATTAATCGATAGAATGAGCGCGCGGGCGCGCGTGTGCCGATGTGCTCACCTTCTTCTTGCGCGGGTGCTGCTCCTCGAGGTAATCGGGCACGATGCCCTCGTCCAGGGTGGTGGTGGAGCCCGGGGTGCTGCTCGACGACGAGCCAGACGCGTTGTAAGGGTAGTGCTGCTGATTGTGCGAAGGATGAGCGGTGGTCGGCCATAGGGAACCTGTTGTCGGTGCCCCTTCGTCGCTGAGGGGCGGGCTGGGGGTGCCACTTCGCCATGAAGCCCCGCTGCTGCTGCTGCTGCTGTTCGACGTGCCGCCGACTCCTGGCGAGCCGACGACCATGCCGCCACTCCCTCCTCCTCGACCTCCCCAGGAACCTTATCGACGCGAACAGGGGTGGTTTCTCAATTAATTATTTTCTCCACGGCACAGATTCCACGTTGATAACGGGGAGCAGGGTACGCGGAATTAATGAAACGCTTAGATTGAATGGGTTACCAGGAGGCATTGACTCCGCGCCCCTTTGGGGGTTTAAGATTTCTGAGGATTCTAGGGCCGGGGTTCTTGCTCACCCTGACGCCCCTCGTCTAACACAGGCATAGTGAAAGGGACCATCGGTGGAGTTAAAAGAAAATTCTTTGCCAATAATATGTCCAAATTATTTGCATTTTGGATGAGAGTTGTTCTGACGATTCAAGAAGAGATATAGCTCAAGTTCGTTTGCTTTTATTGACCCAAAGTCTTTAATCAAAAGTAGAAATATATTAAATGTTTTTCAGTCGAATTATTTCCCTCGACTGTCTGCCACCTTTTGCCATTTTTTTTTTGGTAAAACTACTGAAACAAGGCAACCCCGTACGTCACCTAATACATTTTGCAGCCACCTAACACTTTCGCGATTTAACCGATTACATAGACTGATAGATGTTGAAGCTCGAGCTGTCATTGGGCGCAGCAATAAAATGGCACAGTTGCCTCACGTCGGAGCCTCTTTTTATGAAACACCAGAGGCGAGCGTGCAATTATTTCGAACAAAGCCGCAAGGGGAAGGAATTAAAGACGCCAATTGCGCCGGCAGATATCTCCAGCTCGTCGATTCAATATCCCCAGACATTGAACGCAACTGGTAGCAATTGCATTTCGGTCGTTATAATTCGTTCTTGCGTGGCGGAGGCACGGGCAAAGGAACGACCGCGGCTCACGAATAAAATTAGGATCAATTGCCGGCGTTCCTGGTATTAGTAAGCATTCGCCGCATGATACTGACCGTAATTGTGCTGGCAGTGAAGTGGCAGGGGATTGTGAGGACTGTGTGGCGAGCATGAGAGCGACATGAGGACCAGGGCGGCGGTGCATTCGTCCATGCAGTCGCCGCGCTCGTTGGTACGGCAACCCTCGCGACCGCAGCCATGGGGTATTCTGTCGTTCCAGCCGCTGTACGAGCGTTCTGAATCGTTGCTCGAGCTAGGTCGCCGCTTCCGGGACCTGAAACCATAGCAATGCACATTTCTAATCAGTCCCAAATGGCACGAAATAACGGCGCAACATGTCGCACCTTCACCAAATTCACGCCAACCATTCGCACTCAACGGAACTTGTATAATACACACACTGAACTATAACTCTTTCGATCCTAAGAACATGAGCGTACCTCACGTGCGGGATTCAAATATACGTATCTCTTAACCATGGTCGCCGAACGCCCATCGGCGTTCCCCGCGCATACGGCATGCATCGAACATTATAAAGCGACTTTACTGCACTCCGAGAGTCAAAGGAACCGTAGTTTCGATCAGTTCACGAAAGACAACCCCTCGAGTGGTAACGAGTGAGCCGATACACCGATGATAATTCCATGGCAGTTCAATACCCAGTGAAATTGCCTCTTTCCTAGTGACCGAGCAGAATTCGCGCCAAGTCATACCGATCTCCCAACAATGTTGCACGCACGAACACGCGCGAGCGATCAATCGCACGTCGCGAGGAGGAATGACGGGGATTAAAGCCGGTCACGTAACACGATTCGTCGTGGCGTAACGGAGCGAGATTAGTAGATGAACGCGCTGTTTCGCAAGAGGAAGCGTTTTTCTTATTTCTTTTTTTTTTAAAAAAGCATAGACGCGTATCTCGACAATGGGGCCCTGTCGCCCGTAAAAGGGAATAAGAGTCCCGCGGTAACGGAATGACTGCGCCAGGCCGTTCGTGGAATTTCGCGTTCCTGCAATTACGCGAAACAGTGGTTGCCCTTTGGCCGTAGTCCATAGGTAGCCGGGAACTCGGTCGTTGTACCATAATGTCCCGATGGACGCCGTAAATTACCACTTTTCCGAGAACAGCCGTAAAGATGCCGCGATAGATTGGCAGCTTGGCGTTTCCCGCCTCAGGAGCGGCCGCTCGAAATTACGCTTTCGCGGAAGAAGTTAGCGGGCGCGTTAACGATTCACCGAGCCACTCAAGCGACGGCCCGTGATTTTAATTTGGAAGGGTGTCGATGGAGAAGCCCGCGCGAGACGGCACCCCCTGACACGCTGCTCGCGAGTAGATCGAATGTTCGTCGCGGGACATTCGACACCGGGTGATCAATAGGGAGACCCTGACTTTCTAGGAAATTGCCTGGGTAGATTTTCCTCGTTATCCGCGGCGATCGGGTATCAGGCTGCTACCGTGGAATAATCGAATCGATATTGGCGTCCTGCGGAGCAACGCCCACTGATGACGGCCACGTGCTTGATAATGACCCGCGAAACTGGGGATGAAAGGAGTACACAGAAAGTACGAGGACTTTCATTAAAGGCTTGAGGTAAACGAAGTAAAGAAAACACATTGAAAATAGGTGTTTCAGAATACATATACAGTGGCGTGATCCACGGGATGGGATACACTGTACTACTATCGGACTAAATATTAGCTGCCCGAGTCACTTGTGATTAGTATTATAATCCTGAGGTATGCATCTCAGGAATAGGAATATAACCAAACCATCCCAGCCCTACAATCGGTGGCGAATAGCACATCTGCCACTTCGTGCCTTGGAGGATATAATTTCCGGGACCACTCGAGTGAATCGTCTATCAGCAAATCCGGATGCACCAGGCTCAAAACCACCATGAAACCGACGATTAACCGTCGCCCCGTATGGCGTTTGCCGCCGGATCGCGCACTTTCTAGAAACCGAGCGCGGGTTTCACCTCCGCGACGTTCTTTCTCCGGAGAGCCCCCTCCCCCCTGGGGAACTTTCATGCCGAGCGTGGCTTTTCATACGAAGAGCCGCGAGGAACGATCGGACGCGGAACAGAGAAGGCGGCGTGTGCCCCCCGCCGTCAGGTCAGCTCGTACACCGAAGAACAAGCGTTCGGTGTGTATGGCAGCTTGCAGAGATATAGTGGCTAACCTGGTAGCCACTCGAGTTCTGTGTAAAGCGATATCCACGAGAGAACAGCCAGCACGCGTGTCCTTCGTTACCAACTACAAGGCTGCACTTATTTCAACACGTCAGCGCCTTAAGCCACTGATATCAGAAATTGGGTATTAAATAGATTTCTGCATTGACAACTCGAAGAATAGAAGCGAAGGGCGCCGCTAACTTCGCCCCCTGAAAAGTAATATCCACGAGGATGTAAAGGGGCAAAAAGCCACCAATTGCAAATTTATATTTATACAAAGCAGTAATATCCAAACCAGTGGCGCGCCCAAAGAGGGGCAAGGGGCCTTGGCATCCCCCAAAGAAGAGGGAAAAAGAAGATTAATGCAACCGCGGCTGAAGTAATTCAAGAACTTTGTAAAGAGAGAAGAAAACTGGATTTTATTCCTTAAATAGATTTATATAATCCACTAATGAATTTTATTGAACTTGCATTAAACATATTTCATAAAAGATTATTCGTTATTCTCGAATGACTTCGTTTTATTCGCAATCCTTTGAATAGAAATCTCTTCGAATAATGCCCAAATCTGGTCCAAACCAAATACCCTCCCGGTAGTACCTTCGCCCCCTCTAAATCCCTACCCACGATCGAGCATCCTGTGAAGTCACAATTATTACAAGTCCGCGCATATTCGGTGCCATTCCTGCGCACCCCAGTTCCGCCGAGTGCCAGCATCCAAAAAGTATGCCGAACACGTTCCCAGCCGCCTCGGCTGAGCGCAACGCGAAGCCAAGGGTGCCAGGCGACTTTGCCCCCCTCCTGCTGCACCCCGCGACGCGGCCCGTGTCGCTGCAAGGCGCCTGGCGTGCACGCGTGCACGCGATAGATGGCCCGCGAGGAGTAGGGAACGCGACGCGAAACGGTGTAGTCAAGGCCGTCGGTTGTTGAGCCGTTCCGCTCGGACCGGTACCATCGAGAGTCGAAAGTGAAACGTCGCGGTGTTACCCCGCCGCGAGGAATGACGCACGCACTAGGCGGTATTTCGAAAGTAACACTTTCTGGCTACGTGCACGCTCCGACAAGTGCCGCCGACAGCCCGAAGGCTGCTCGCGAAAGCACGCCCGGTGGAAGAGGAGCGCGGGCGGGCGATCGCTGGATCATTACCATCGGGTCGCGACAGACCTGGGGAAACGTGTACCGCGGGGAAAGGAGGTAGGGGGCCGGTGGAGTTTCACCGTGTGGAAATACGAGTGGCGCGAGGGGGATACGCGATCGGGCTTGGAGCGGGGATGAGATTGGACCTCGAGGGGAGCCACGGGGTACCGTTATGGCGGCCGCCGAGCGGAACCGAGTCCTCGGTTCCGCGATAATCCTTGGAACACGCTAATTGCAACGGAATCGTGTCGAGCGTAGAGGCTCGAGTCGGGCGGAGGGGGTAGAAGGGACCGTTTACGCGAGAAAGAATGGAGTTCTGGGTACGAGGTTGAAGTTCGAGAGGAGCTGCGAGATTGATGAAACTATTGGGGTAGCGAGGAAAGATGCCACGGATGGACAGGGTGGTTGTAATACTCCACGGACATTCCTAAAAATAGAATAAGTAACGAGTCCCTTCCTACTGCTAGGGTCGCCCGAAAAGACAATTTTAGCGTCGAGTATCAGAAGCCGCGACCCGCGAAAGCGCCCCAGAATACTGACAGCGTGACACTGGAGCGTCGAAAGCTCCCTGTCCTCGCCGCTCGATTAAAGGCACCGCCAGCCCTCGCGAAGATGATCGACAAAAACGAAAGAGAAAGTACTAATTGCCCCTATACACGTGTGCACCGGATCCACGCTGCCTTGTACTTGGACACGGTCAACACGCCCGAGAGGAGGGATAATCTTTCGACGTCTCTGCCGTGGCCCGCTAATTGCACGGCGGAGCGACGGGGTCGTAAGAAAAATTGGAGCGTGGGAAACGGAGTCTCCCATCGATCGTTCCCCTTTCTCCGATTCGACTCGTCCTTTTGCAGGGCGGGCCGCCGAGCCGAGCTTTTCGAAGCTGGGCTGCAGCCAGCGCCAGCTGCGCGGACTGCACGCGCCGCGATCCCTTTGCCCACGCGACTTTTCCTGGCCTCGATCGGCGGCCGGCGATTTCGCGGCGTTTAAATCCGCGGCGATCTTGCAACCGCTCCCACCACCTTGGCCCGATAGAAAACGCGGAGCTATGCACGCGCCTGCAGCGTTAACGACCAGCGTTATCAGCGCGCACGGTGACGTGACGTTACGCAACCGGCCCGAGCGAAGGACGAGCCCAGAGCTCCACGTGTCGCTAGAGGATGGTGGCAAGCACCGCCGACGGTCCGTGGATCAACGTTCTTCTTAAATCCTTGGTAACGGCGCAGCGCCGATTAGCTTCAATGACGTCTGAAGGGAGGACTTAATGAGGATCGTCTGAACGCTTCGAATTAGGCCCATTAAGCCCCGATCGCGGCAGCCAAAGGTCGAGTAATGCGCCGGCTTCGACGAGGTAGGAGCGCTGGGCTTGTGCGGGAGCTTCGGTCGGTTTTGTGGAAGATGGGGTGCGACTCGAGGGGTAATGACGGCGGTTTTCTTGCAGGGAGGCTACGCGTTGCAGTGGGGCTGAGATGGGAGGCATGCAGTGATTAAAAGACAGGAGAAATCAAGAGGTACTTTGTACCAAAACCTGCCAAGTACCCTCTAACACGTGGACCCGATCTTCTAGACGTGATCCATGCGATTGCCACTCGTAGAATCGACGAAGCACAAAAAGCAACACTCTTAAAATATACCGCTGATCGTACAGGATTCTATTAAAAAGCTAACATCTATCAGGCAACGGCAACAAGTCGTAGAAGGTCGCGAGATATGGATTATGAACATGCCGCGGTTGCGAAACGAGGGCGATTTTTTGAAAAATATATGGGCGGATATTTTGCTTCCAAGTCCAAAGGTGCGAATCCACGATGAGAGTTTACGCGAGACTTTTCTTTTGGAAAATATATCGTGAAACTTGTCTCGCGAGAGTCTAGTTTTATGTAACTAATGATAAAATAATTTAAAAAAATTAAATAATTCTCTCGTTAGATTGTAGTCCCATGCGAGGCGCGATATTTTTGTCCCGCCGTGGATTTGCACCTCTATGCTACTGTAATGTGGATGAACGCTTACGTACAGCATGCGTCGCTTCATCTTCGATCTAATTTTCCCCGAGCGAGCACACCGATCAGACTGGGAGAGGCGGGCGTAAAGAGGAGAGGCTCTTCCGTGTCCTGGGCCGGGTGCACAGGTCGCGGTTGCCCCAGAAACCGTAATGCACTTGCCGTTATATGGGTCGGGAAGCGGGTTGATCCATATTCGGGGATACGCCGTCCCCGTGGACGGGTAACTGGGTCAGCGACTCGTGCTGCACCAGCGAAACTCTGTTGCTAGCCCGCCACCGTACGATCCACGGGATTCGCTATGGCTGAGGGACGTTCGGCGTACGAGGTCGTTGAAACGGGTATACAGGAGCTACAAACGTCCCTTCTGTTCGTTAACAGACATCGGCTGTGAATCCAGGGTCTCCAATGGGGGATGAAGGGGCACGAAGCACAATACCGCCCGCGTTCATTAATGTGGGAAGTGTCTTGTAACGTCTGACAGGGGAACATTCGCAACTCGAAAATTCTGATTTTAATGAAACCTCGCGGGAATGTAAGGAGCAATTTTCTTGCTTGCGGAAATTCACCCTGAAAGGGTGAATAGGGCATAAAAAACTGAACAATTCTTATATCTAAACTTTAAAAAAACAAAAAACTACTTAGGATAAGTTTAAGAGACCGCCGAAAAATGAAGCTATTTTTAAAGATATTTTTCTCAGTAAATGCAGCATATAATGAAACAAATCTTTTTGGTATTTATTAAGCTACTCTTATATTATACAAAACAAAGTAAAAAAATTATTTTTAATTTTTTTCTGATGAAAGTAGAATGACCCCTTAAGGGCTGAATTCCTCGTAGAGTTGCACTGAAGTGCACATTAGACACTTTGAGTAGATCCTACGAATTATATCCACGTAACAATGTAGGAACACTATCAGAGTTCCTGACGAGAAATAGGTGCAAAGTAATTGCCTAATTTACCCCGATGCTGCCCACAACGCAATTCTAATCCAAAGAACATCTAACTAACCCGTTCACTGTACACCGAATTCCCATGAAACGTCCCTTTATGCGCGTGCAAACGCACTCCTGCACCCTCCATCGCGGATGTTGGAGCGCCCTGCATATTCCGAGCGATTCCACGCATCCTGCGCCCGTCGCCGGCCCCAGGAGGCGACCCGCGGCGGGGTCAGCCAGCACCCCCATAAGGGGCGCGTGGCAAGTGCATCGATCCAGTTCCAAACGATATCCGGGTTACGGGAGTCGGACGGCGGGTCACTCGGCGGGATAGAGGAACGCGGTACATAGCCTGTATCGAGCGACCTGATTCCGCGGCAGGACAACCCGGACAACCTGATTTCGGCTACGCCGACCTCATTCGGTGACCCGATTCCCCCGATTCCCCCGGCTTGGAATTTACGGAGGGCACCCCCTGCGCCGAGGCTTGGGCGGCTACCCCATTACATTGGGATTGAATCGTCGCTGAGACGGGGGACGCAGGGTGAATAGAAGAGCGCCATTCAAATTTTCAACGCTTTTCAAACTTATCACTTTTATCGCGCGACATTGTGGTGCTTCGGAGAGAAGGATATGTTAGCACTCTGAGTTTGAGAGAACTTTGAGAGAATTAGCTACCGCTAAGCTAGCTATGCTTTGGGTGTATATTTTATGGAATTAGAATTTGTGAATTTCGGGAAGCCTGATGTCGGTCGAAGCTGAGTAACTTGTGTGGGGAAAGGAATCTTTGCGAGGTCCCTGAAACAATCATCGAGGTAGGTATCCGCCTCTATGCAGCAGTGTCCCATAATGCTTGCATATTTCAGAAGCCTGTTCTTCTGCCTCCGCAGAATTGACGAAGAGACGTACGAAGCTCCTTCAGCCTTATCTCGCAATGCTCGCCTATTGTCCCCTCCATCACCAAAGAAAAGGCACTCTACTCCACAAAGCGCCCCTCCGCCAGCTTGTTAATTGCACCTAGGTATGTAGATACCCCGAGGACCTCCCTCCGCTCGATCCTCCCGAGGTCCCCGCGTAAGGTCATCCAATTAGTCGCGTTATTTCATCGACCTTCCTCCGCCGAAATAATCCCGTACCCACCCTCAGCTGTTCTTTCTGCTCGAACAAAAGCTGGCTGAAAGAGCGAGGGCGGCCCGCGAGAGAAAAGTTGTAGCGGAGGCAAGGTCTCTGGATTCTCGTTGTGCACATCAACGCGGCTCGTGCATGCATCGCACCCAGGCACGCGCGCGCGTGTGTTGGTGCACGTGCACCGCTCCCTGTTTCATTGCCCCAGATTCGCCGTTGGATAGAGAGTGACCCTCTCCCCCTCTGACCAGTCCAAGTGGGAGTAGGGCCAAGAGCGTCGTCAGGGAACCCTCGGTCTTCATCCTCCTCGCCTTTTCTTCCTCCCCTTTCCTCCGCCACCTCAACAAGTAGCGGAGGCTGCCAAGTACTACAACAGGTACATACGCCGTATGCAGCGGCACGTGCATCCGCAGTGGAGCGGCCGCGGCTCGCCTGCCCCGTGGATATATATATGCGCGCGCGCGCGCGTGCGAGAAGAAAGGGGAGAAATGGGGCAGAGAAAGGGAGGAGAGCGTCGCGGAGAAAGAGGGCGCGACGAGGGAACGGGAAAACAGGAAGGATGAAAACGAGGCGCGTGGCATCGTGTACCTGACCCATTTATCCGATGCGACTCCGCACCGCTTGCTACGTAGCTCTATCGATTGACCCAGATCCGTGGCCCCAGCCTGGCACGACCTACTATTTGTTAGGCCACCTCGGCCACCCTCTTGTGCCGACGCCGCCGTGTGCCCCTAGCCCGTCGCGATCGCGGCCCCGACGGAACACCGCCGATCCCTCGCGCGGTTCTCCTCCGACAACCTTGCGGAGCGCGGAAGGTCGCGAGCTGCCGAGGACTCTCGACTTTGGGAACTGACCAGGGAGAGTGACAAGCCTCCGTGGTGCTCGGGTGGAAACTGATGAACCCGGGGTCGAAATTGGCGGAGCGGCCATCTTGCAGCTTATCCGGCGGCGCGCGGTGGACCCACGGTGTCATGCACGCTGGGTCTCATTTTCTTCCGAAGCAGGGGAAGCTACTGGAATTTTTATGATCTTCTCTTGAACCTCAACCTCGAAAGTTATACTCCTTGTTAATCTGCAACTAGAGCCCAGTACAACGGAGCTTAATCCTCTGCGGAGCTTCCTCGCATCACTTTCAACCCCCAGAAACTAGTAGATTCTCTGTATTTACAGCGCGCGTAATCCATTCGCTGCGTTAACCCACCATGCATCGTTGCAATTGTAGCCAGTGTTGTCTCTGCAAACGCAGCGGCGCTGAACGCGCAGGCAGAGGGAGGGACATTTAATGCCAGGCTCGTAAAAACAATTCTATGCCGAGGCTTCGTGCTGAAGAGAGCCAACAGACAGAGATGACATCTGCCAGTCGCGCGACACTCTGTAGGTCAAGACCACGCGGCTCGTTGGCATATTTCGTCGCTCGAGACCTTGGCTGAGGAGTGCGCCTAGGCTGCACACCGCTGACAGAGGCCCACCTTCTAGCGTTCCTCGCCGCAGCCTCGTCCTGGCTACTCTAGCCTTGCGGAGCCTTCGTTTCGAGCCACTCCGCTCGCGATGGTTTGCTCTAGGTCAGTCGAGGCGCGGGGATCGCGGTACCGCGGGGAATAACCGGCAGAAGCTCTGGGAATGGGAGTTCACCAGAGGCTACCATCTGTTCTTGCGAAATATTCTTGGTTCACGACGATAGCTTGAATTGGTAGGCGTGCAGTGTAAATCGTTCGAGCTAGCGTATGCCACGAGTGAAAGTCTTTGAACACCTGTTCACACGTTTGCCGTCGCTTTGGAGGCTATGTAGGTCTCTTCTGTGCGAGAAAGTCGCGTTACTTTTTCGCTTCTGTAGTTGTGTGCTCGAGGGATTGTGCTTTGATGAGAACTCGGAGGATATGGGAGTTGATTTGAATTTTGCTTTATGTAATTAATGCGCTGGGTGTACAGTAATGTACGAAGTGCGCTGTTTAAAATTTCGTGAAGAATCTTGAGACGTTGCCTTTTTGTGGCCTTAGCTTTGAAGCGCAATTTTGAGTGAAATTTTCTCGAGTATATAGTGCGAACTAATTGCGCTGGAAATTTCAAGCAATTTTAGGATTCGAGCGTCGTACACTTGCTTCATTAAAACTTGGGGATCTAGAAATCATTAATAAAGAGCGATAAAACATATTTCTAATTACCGATATGACTTCAATTAATTGGTTATCAGAATATAGGTAATGTCCGCTAGATTTATCGCGCACAAACTATCCCCGGACTCCCAAACAAGGCTGGTGTAATAGAAGCTGAAGAACTTCGATCCATCTTCATGCTCCCACTAAAACGCATTGGTGTTAACGAGCAATTTACTATGTTTGTAACACGAGGTCCCGAGCAAGCAACACACCGCGCCTTCAGACATATTTATTTTCAATTAACACACTTTCGGCCTCTTATCTTAATAGGCGGGGACCTTATTCAGGAGCTTCATTAAGGGGAACAATTTCGGACCCAACTTTCAGGTAGAAAAAGCTGGATAATAATCACAAGGCTACCCTAATTACAAGCCTACATAAAGCATAATAGACCCCATTCACCAAGTCGTGCTTCATCGAAATCTTCACAATCCTCTCTAACATCCAACTACACTAATAGCTACAAACAGCGCCACAACTGTAATGATCATTACCCTAAGACTATCTATTCCCCTTTTAATGACACCCGAAAATCTTAATGACTCCTTCCAGCTGAATGCCGCAGTGGCACTCTACGTAACAAACTTACTCCCAACCTTTGAATAATTATAAATATAGATGTAAATTTTAACATACAATTCTGCCTTGCTTCTGTCACCGTTCACAGTTCAAACTTTCCTTCAATCACTACTCGAACGATGCCACTATTACCAGAATTACCATTTCTACGATTATCCGAAAGGAAGGGTTCTCGAACGCAGCGGTGGAAACGGCTCGATGTCTGGAGGCCATTACTGTGTCCACTGATCTAAATGGCCACCCAATTTGACTACCAGCGAGAACGCTCGTCAAGACCGACGCGGATTGGGCTCAATTAGCACGCCGAGGCGCGACGAATAAACGAAAGGGAAGCGAAGGGGGCACGGGGGAGCAATGGGGGGCACCGGCGCGGTAACCGGGATCGAAACAGGACAATTGCAGTCCCGGGGGTGGGTGGTCCGGGGGTTGCTAGGGCATATACAGAACGTGGTAGTGCACCTGACCCATATAGCGGCGCCGGTATTGATCGACCTAATTCCAGTAAAACCCTCCACCTCGCCCGCAGAGATTGCTGGCCGAAATTACGTAAGCTAACCTACTGACTCACTGCACCCGTTGCCGCAGAACAAACTTTCAGTTGTTACGCCCGCCGTTTCGAGTTTCGCCACCGTAAACGCGGCTGCACACTTTTAATGGAACCGCCGGCAGAGTGCAACTAGACTCTGGCGTTTCGACATTTCGGCTACAAAATCAATAATTCTACAAAATAGCAGAGTGTAACATTCGGAGGTGATTTTGGAAGCTTGAGATGACAAAAATGTGAAGCTCTGGGTGATGGGGCACTTGCATCTGACAGTGTTTGTTAACACTTCCTTTGGGAGAAGGTTCCATCGCGTGGATCAGAGAAAGATTTTGATTTTATAAATTCTGATAAAATAGGAGGTTTGTTTAACGAAGATTCGGTAAAGTTTTAAAAGGTTTCCATTCCTATGAGTATTCTGTTATGAAATGTGAGTGTTTCTACGAGTATTCCGTATCTATGAGAATAGAATGGAGACTTCGGGGACCAAGGTGGCGAGTCCTGGAACGTAGACGACGACAATGTAATTTCTAATACAAAAGATAATACTTAATACGAAGAATAACAAGTCCCCTATTTGAATGTAAGAAACCAGATACCAGCAGAATATTAACAGAAATCCGTAGAACCATGATTTCTCCTAACAATTTAATCTCATTTATTCCAGAGACGCTGCTAATAAGCGACACAAGGCAAAATACTAATCCCCCGCTATAAAAGCAGCGTAGTGTCACGACGCTGTTATGATTTTAATAAGGCGCAGCGGCGATAAGCTGCTTCTATCGCGGAAGAACCTAGAGCACAGATCCGTAAGCCGTATCCTCTCGTAATTGAGACGGAGCTTCGACTATATCCCTCCTCAGGAACAGCCGCGAACTATGAGCCGGGGATGATACCAGGGAGGAAATGATGTGTTAGAGGTCCGAGGTACCGAGATCGTTTGCAGTCTCGTTACGCGTGAAAAATGCGGTCTTCCACGATTTACGGAGATGCACGCGTGAGGCTACTCACGTAGCACGGTCGTTCGCGTGAAAGGTAAAAATGGGCCTCATGGCTCGACCGAAAAGGGATAGCCAATGGAAGGGGCTCTGGATGAGTCAGCGCAACAGACGTGCCCCATTATGATTCTAATTTTTATCGATGTATGTATTACGGAAATGTCTACTTCTACCAGAGAAGTGGCAAAAGGTCGTATGTAGCCAAGGCAAATACTTCGATTAAAGAAAAATTTGAAATAGATTTCTACTTTTAATAAAGACAGTATAATGTTTTTCAAACAAAGATATATAGACATAAAAATGTTTTTCAAACGGAAACCTTTTTATTTAATAAAAATTAAGATCACTTTAAGATCAGGAAGAAGTTACAATTCACCTGCTGTGTAGCAGAAAATAGTCTTGGTAGGTTCAGAATTATCCAGAATATTTCTCGAATCGAAGACACGCAGAGAGCGTGCACAGGGTGTACATCCCCCGACGCTAGTCAAAGCGTTAAATATACTGCATCGAGTGACATGTTAGAAAATTGACTGTCCACGAATGAGTTCACAAAGCTCGCGCAGTGAATTGAACTATTTATAGCGGGGAAGAACTCAGTTTGAGTATTCGACAAAAGGGCCAATTGAAGTCGGGCATGACAACCGTTAAGGCCGCAATCTGGGGCAAGAGAGTTTTTCGGTAACTTTCTCCGCTATGACATCATCCTCGTGAAACAGTATTTTTCTCTGAATTCAATTCCCACTTTTATCCACTGTAACATTCCAGCATCAGAGATCATGCTACAGCAGAAAATATCCATATCCAGGGGCGGGTCTGGAGATTTGGCGTTCCTAGGCTAACGAGCGTCTGCCACCCAAATATTTCAATTCGAAAGAGTTGAAATAATATTTAAATTAATTCACTACGACAACTCACACGAGTCATTGCTAATTTGCTGCACGAGGGAAAAGTGAATTTTTTTTTAAACTTGTCCTTTAAAGTTTTTCAAAGTTTAAGGCACAAGAAAATATCGATCAAAAAAATGGCGCACGATCTTTCAGAGAAATAAGCTACTAGCGCGAAAGGAGAGGTTCACAACTCAAACCCCTTCGCTCCATCACCGCACAGGGGTGGACGATCAAAGGGTTGGTAAATATTTGCAAGAAACTGTGGCTCGGTTCGCAGATGAGTTTCACGGGGCGAGATCCTTGGCCGCGACGCAAGGTCTCGTTGAACTGGAGACGCGCGTATGCTTTCGTCATCGATACCGAGAGATTCGAAAGGCATTCGATTTCTCTCCGGTGACCTTTCCTTTCACGTGGGGCAGGTCGTGCCAGGGCCAGGTGCAGCCACGGCCGAAAACACCGGCCGTCTACCTGCGTAACTTGGTCCCGGCGAGGCCCACCGGACGTTACAACGAGCTCCCCCTCCCAGCCTTCGTGGTCGTCCTTTGTGAGAGGATCTTCGAGGCACGGTCGTGCACGACTTCGTTCACGGAGCGAAAGAAAGAAGAAGAATAAGGAGACGCAGAGGGGGAAAAAACGAAAAGTCGAGGAGGTCGTTGGCATCGGTCGTCGGTCATGAAACAGCCGTTCCACCCTTCTCGAGGAGGGAAACCACCTTGGGGGGAAGGGAAGTCGGGTTGGAAAGGGACAGGTTCACGGAGGGAAGAGGACAGGATGGCTGTCTGCCCGAAAGATAGGGATCTGGAGTCGCAGGTGGGTGGAAAGCGTAAGTTTGAGCAGCTAACTCCGCTTCCTGTTCGCTAGCTGCCTCGCTGATGGTTTATCAGCGGCTCATAGGGTCACCAGACTGGCCAGTTTTTGGGGGATTTGATTCGATTTCACGGGGTGCTTGCTGGCTGGAGCCTGCGCTTTACTGGTGGAATATCAGATGTATGCTGAATATATTAACTACTGCGTTATTCTTCTGTCGACTCATAAAATATACGCTGCCGTTCGTCAGCATTAGGACACCCGCTGTATTTGCAAAAGTGTGATGTTTGGTACAGATTGAAAAGGTCTGGGTAGTTGAAGAATAGGGCAGACCGGGGCTGGTGGGCCAGTTTTCCAGTATTTGATTTTTAACAAATTATGCGAACGAAATATCATTAAACCGGTTAGTATTTCCATAGGGCATACATTTGGCTATCCGATTAAATTATTAAAGTTGACTCAATGTGACAGCAATTAAGGTATTTTAATGTTTTTCTAACACCTTCTATGTCCAATATTTATGAAAAGACGGGCAACAAATAATTCAAAATAAAAATTTAGTACACAAATTTTTATTTTAAATAATTTTTTGCCCATCTCTGCTTATGAACGGCAACGTACACCCCGCTTAAGTACAACGTCAAAACTTTAAAAATTCTTCGATGGAGAAGCACCCCTACACCCAAAGCTCGCCTAACCTCGAAAATAAATGTATCCCCGCTACGTGTCCGAGTCGTAAAATTCGTCACCGTCCACCCGCATGCAGCGCTCGGTCCAACGGCCTACGGTTACAGAGGTCAAGGCACCCGATCTTGCCCGACTCGGGGTGAGCTCTGTCACCGAGGAGGATCCCACGAAATTCACCGCCCCCCGAGCCCCGCCAAGGGAGCCCGAATCGCGACAGTTGGATCGGATTCCACGACGTTTAACGAGGGCGAGAGGAGAAAAGCATTTCGGCGACCCTCGCGTGTGGTGGAAGGGCGAAGGGACAGGTGTCCGGCGAGGGTGCATTCACGGTCTAACGATCGGCGGCAACCAGACGCCTTTTAACGCTCCCCCGGTGCAACGTGTGGGTGCGCGCAGCCTTTTTCAAACTGCAGGCGGATACCTTCGATCTTTTGGGCGGAACGCTGCACCCACACGCGTGCACCGAGCACGCACAGGCGCGGTCACACACGTGTCGACACTAAATCTAACTTGGAACGGTTCGGGGCGTAAGAAGGAATCCTCGAAGGGAGACTGCAGTCGCGCTCGGTGGACACCGAGCGCGGTATATCATCTTTTACGACCCTCTCACGGCCGCGGAAGAGTTTCCGAATGGATCTGAAATAAATGATCGGAGAACGCGGAGAGGGCTGATAAGATCTCACTCTGGCGGAGTCAAAAGGGAGTTGAAGCATTCCGGGTTGCAGGGTACTGTAGGTTCTTGTGCAAGGTTCGGATACTCACAGGAATCATTCCTTGGTTTCAGGGTAGCTCCTCCAAGATGTTGGCCCAGGCGTGGGAACGCATGCAGGATTTCGAGGGTCGGGATGAACTCTTCGGGATGGGATATGGGTATCTGCGGGGTATACATGATGTAGTTCGTGAATCAATTTTGCAGCTTGAATTTTGGGAGGATAGGGGGACTATTTTAGACGCGTGGTGTGAAGCTTCGCTTTGACGCTGGGCTTTGTTGAACTGTTAGTATAATAGGGATAGGTCGAATCTAGGAAGTTCGACTTCTGCCAATCGAGTTACGTCTGACCGTACGCTGGACGCCGCAGAATTTGGTATCTGATGTTTCCACGTCGACTTCGGTGCGGGCTTGTATAAATTCTGCGACGCCGGAATTTACGGTGTGAAATGGAAGTGCTTCGTTGCGCGAGCAGATCTAACCGATAGATCGATAAGGTGATAATGATAGGGGCTGACGGTAGATACAGTTTAAGGCGATGTCAAATAGTCTAACGCAGCGGTGCTTAACCCGTGGTCTGCGAATTTAAATTCGTATGGAAGCATTCCAATAGAAATATTATAATAGGAGTATGTGGATTTATTTATTTCTTCTTTCTCTTTAAATTTCAAAGCCGTTGACGAGCAATTTCAAATAAATATTTGACGCACTTTAGGACTCTAAGTCTCCGCGGCAACTAAAGATATTTAAAGGGGTTAAGAACCGCCGGTCTAATGAATATAGAAAATGGTTATCAAAAGAGGTTGAAGACTTACCCAATCACGTGTGGGACGTCGATGGAGTGAGATGAGGCCCGCTTCCGATCACCAGCCATATCGGCGAGCCTAGCGAAATCAGTATCCTGGTCGGCCAACCGGGCGCTCTTACGTGACTCGAGCAACCTGACCTCGTCTATACGTTTGGTCAAGCTCATCGTCTGCAACAGGATGGACGTGTCCACGTGAGATCGAGTGTCACACCCGAAATTTCAGTTTCACTCGGCATTATAAAGTTACCCACTATGAACAGCCATTCACCCCTGTCTCACTTAAAACCTATCGCATACTCTGCACATCAATTCCCCTTGAAGCTCACCCGAATAATCAGCGGAAACTTAAACTCACGCTAACAAGCGTCTGCAGCCCATTCCGCCGAAATATCATCGAATATTTTAATTCAAAAGAGTCGGGACGATTTCAAAATTAATTCATTACATATTGCTATTTTGATAGATGAAAAAAAGGTGATTATTTTTAAAGTTGGTGTAAGCCTATGTATCGTTTAAACCTATTCCAATTTCGTTCGCCTGAAATTTGACGCTCCCCAAAATTTACCGCTCGAGGCTGCAGCCTACTTAGCCCATACCCAAATCCACGCCCGCGTTTTGTATAAAATAAAAACGCCTATTCACACCGCACTCAACTAAAATCGCTGCCCACCCTGGAGACTTGAAAGACCAAAACTAGCTCTGCGACTTGTTGCAGCAGCTTAAACAAACGCACCCTTGCGGTAAAGGGCCTGGCACCTGGCGCCGACCGAGGCAGTAAGACAAACAACCTCGTGGCCGGATATCATTTAAATAATTGCTATGCAGCCATTCGATCCGAGAAACGCGTAACAGTCGGAGAGTGAGGAGCGCGTTATAGTCAATAATGAGAAAGCACGAGAAATACGCGCAAGTTACCGCCTCGAATTCCTGCCCAGGGCGTATTCGCGAGGAGGAAAAAGGACCACTCGACGCCCATCGACTTAGACGTCCAGCAGGCTTCGATGTTACTCGCTGCTACGCGAATCAGAGCGCGCGGATTGCGAATTCTAATCAGCGCGTTAAACGGTCGAGGAGCGAGTTAACTGATTACCATTAAATATCGTAATAACAGGTGTGCCAAGAGATGCAGGTGAGTCTCGAGACGCGAGAAACAAGATCGGTGGAAAAAAATCGGCATCTCCTGTGGCGGAAACGCGCGTTGAAAAATAACGATACTGTTAGGCGTGATGGATACTCGCGGCTGATCATTAGGGAAGCGCGACCTTTTTCAGCTGAGTGTCTTCTGAGTGTATCCTCGCGGGGCAAGAAAGGCTCGCTAGTCTCGCTAGAAGGAAGCAGATTTCTCTCTTTCATCTCGGAATGCCCAGCGCGGGAATTCATCGCGCGTTCCTCCTTCGATGGATGCTAGGACCTCGAGAAAATGGACTTGCTGTTTTTAGGAATCATGTGCTCACGGGTTCAGCCGCTGGTAGGTGATGGAATGTTTGCAGTGGGTCGGTATTCAACGTGTTGTGATAGAAATGAAGGAATACGAATTGTCGAAGAATTATTAATCAGTCTTCGCATTGCTGACTGCCTTGAAAGAAATTATTCCATAGGAAAATATTCTTTCCCGTTACTGTGGATTTCCGCGTACTCCTTTGAATACGCACTTGGCAAACGGTGCCATTTTATTCTATTCGAACGAGCGTTTAATGCAGCCGCGTGAGTGATACTACTAGCCACTCCTGCGAAACGGCCACCCGCGGCGGCTCCGATAACGCAGACAAAACACAACAGTCATCAAGGTAACTACCGCCCCTCCACGGTGAGCAATCAATCGGCCAGACAAATTTTCGTCGGCGTCCCAGATATCGCAATTAATTTCCGCCTAATCCAGCGATCAGCCAGCACCTTTCCGGCCGTCGAGTACAGCTGTCGCGCTTATCGCCGATAGGATCGGCCGCCTGATATCGGGGAACCGAGTTCAGTCTGTCGCGCGTCTCTCGGTTCCTCGATTAAAACCCACTGTCCCTCTCTCTCTCTTATCGCAACCCTCGATAATAAACGCGTCTCGAGCAAACGAAAACGGCGCAGAAGTCTGGTATCCGACCACGTAGCCAGAGTTTCGTCAGTCGCGAGAGGAAGCTTGAAGAGCGACAAGTCGGTTCACGTACAGGCGTGGAAACATTTTACCGAAGGGACAACCGTAGGCACAGGATTCCTTTCCCATACCGAAGTCACCTGACCCCGATTCCCTCGGCCATTCCTCTGGGCCACGTATTTAAAAGCCGATTAAAATCGAATCAGCTCGCTCTGCCCGCAGCAAATGTTACGCGCGACGAACGCGAACGCCGCGTCTACTGCTTTCGTGCGGCCGCAATTATGAAACTTTCGCGGCGAATCGATTCGTCTCGGCCACTGTGGTAGCACTCGCGAAACACCCTATCGCCGGCCAGCAAGTGCGAATCAAGGAACTCGTAGCAAGCCACCATCTCCGAATTCCCCAGAAGTCCCTAGCCCCGAGGTTCGGCAGGGGCCACCGAACGCGGAAGCCTGCGATCCGAGGTTTCGTTACCTCCGGGCCCTTCCCGCCGCACACTCGCCCCGTGTATCGACACTGTCGATGAGGGAGCGCGACACGGGACCCGGTTCTTACGTAATTTTAATCCACCGCTGAATGCCAGGCGAACGAGTGTAGGAATCACGCGCCACTGAATTCGGCATGTAAATACACGCCGTGGTAGAATGCCGCGCACGCCATGGTCCGCTCGAGGATTCAGGCTCACTCAGCGGGCACATCGTTCATTCGCTGAAGCCTTCAATTACGCGCGGATGGCAATGACGCGCGAATCGCGCAGAGGAATAGAGGAGGACGGGAGGGCGAAAGGGATGGACAGTTTCGTGTCCGACCGGGCCAGAAGTTGGAGGAACGTATGTTCGTGGGGCTGGCTCTTGAAATATAAGCAGCTGCTAGATTGAGTTCCCTAGAGGATTAGCTAGCTGAGCTGGGTTAACCGAAAACCACCCCTTTTTCGCTTCGTCGTATTGGTGCGGCTAATTAAATGGCTTTAGCAGGGGTTTCTGTGGATGGGCACGCTTTCGATGTGTTTCAAGGGTGGTGTGACTATGTTTGGCATTTGGCGGGGGTGGTAAGGTTTTTTTTGGGTGGAAGATGGAATTTTGTTGCAGTGAAGGAAAGTTTCATATGGGAAGAATACTAGGGGTAGATTATACTTGGATTAGAGGAATGCTTGGGTAGATTTGAGGAAATTGCTTTGAGGCATGAAGCGATTATATATGCAGTGGGGGTGCATTGTTAAATTATATTAATTTCCAAGGTTTTCATTCTTATTCGTTAGAATAAAATTCCCATTGTATTAATTTTATTACTGTAAGAGAATGAAAACCTTGGAAATTAATGTAATTTAACGATGCACCCCACTGTTATTATTCTGAGATAATTCTCAGAAATATTTTTTTCATTGCATTGTTTAAGGGCTTTATTGTACATACCTTGATAAAAAAATTCTCATAAATCGGGCTGCCTTTCCGGGCTCTAACAGTGTCATTACCCCTTAACGATTTTACTCATCGCACGAATCTCTGAAAATGAACTTCAACTTCCATACCCACCAAACAGTTCCCCAACCCCAGCCCGTGTTACCCAAAGAAGCCACGTACTCCGAAGTGTCCTCATCACGTTGACCGCACATTCGTCCCTCCATCATCACCTCGGTTCGCTTCCCCGTCCACCTAAAGCGCAACAGCCCCTCGAAGCACCTTCGCGGAGCAGTAGAACCAACATGCCATTATACCCAAGCCGCTGCGACAGATCCTCCATCAGATCCACTCCAACGACTACGATCCCTCAAACGCCAACAATTCGACCCGTGTGCCCAAGCGCTCCTGAAACTACGACCACCAATTTCCACCGCCAATTAGCGATCCCAGGCCCTCGCGAAAGCGTCAGTTCGATAACGACCGCCCCCTCCTCGCCTGCGTGCGGCAAGGAACGTGTGCCGGAGCAACGCCAAGACCGACCTACAGGTCCGACTGATTAAACATTCGGATCATCATAGAACTCCACAGCTATCCGGACGCTAGTTTCCCTACGGAGGCTCCGTAACTCCGATGGGACGGAGCACCTACGTTCTTCATGGCTGAACCCTCGCCGCGCTGTCTAAAGGCCAGGCAGGAAGGAAGACCGTTCAAAGGTCACCAGCCGCGCAGGGTCGAGTGGACGATTAAGGGCGCGTGTGGAAAACATGGAAACGAAATGGGGGTGGGAGGAGGAAATCCGTGGAAAACGTGGGGAGGAAGTGGGCTGTAGGAGGAAGTGTATATCTACGCTCGAGGTCGCCATGCTCCGTGGCCGTGAGCCACGTGCACACGATGCACTCGAGCGCACTTTCACCAGGCTACTTTCAAATTTCTATCGCCTCCTCCTCCTCCTCCTCCCCCGCTCCATTTTCCAGCGTGCTCGACGCGCTACCGGCTCGTCCACGCGCCCATCACTCGCACACCTCTGCCGCTGATCGAGTCTTTCACGGCTAGGAGAATTTGGTAGGCGAGGTGTCGTCGACCTCGCGGGTCCCCGGATCGAACTCCCACCGACCAGACATCGGCCACACGCTTCCTTCTCCTCTCTGTGTGACAACAATGGTCGCGTGGTTCGCGAACACGCTTGCGTAACCGCGGTTAGATAACGAGGCACGAAACTCGCGACTAGTGACGTCACGCGGCTGGGCGACTCCGCGGCAAGATTTAATTGACGGGGACGCCCTGGAAGAGCTTTCAGGCTCGGTGTGCCGTGGAATGCGGCTGTGCTGACTGGCGGAAAAGCGCGGGTGTAAATCTAAAGCTGGCGAATTCTTCGTACTGCTGCGCGATTGCTGACGAGGGAGCGTTCCCGGCGTGAAAATTCTGAGGTCGATGAAACTTCGTGGTAACGTAGAGCGTGTGGGGGTACGCAAGGGGGAATCGAGGACCTTGCAGGGGTGCACGTTTCATCCGAATCCGATAACGAATGAGCGATTTATTACGAATGAATAAAAATAGAAATATTAATATTTTTATTATAGAATATTACTTCACCGGAAATAGAAATAAAAACTTATCCACTCAATAATTACTACTTACTGTGTGAAATAATAATTATCTTTTTAATGTTAAGTCAAAGCAATAAATTTATAAACAGTTTTTTTAATTTACTCCGAGTTAGTAAAGATGGAGCTGCACCTTGTTGCAAGGTCCTCGATTCCTTTTTCTGTGGAAGTTCTCAAACTTCTCGCGTCTTTCCATTTTTGAATATAACTTTAAGAAAACTTTAAATAGGTATAAGAATTGAGGAGTCCTTGTAAAAAACAATTGAATTCTATATCATATTACCATTCGCACGTAGAACATTTTCCATTAAATTTTTTTTCAATTTTGCACTTACAGCGCTTTCTACAAGGACTCTTCGATTGTTCTGCTTCGTATGCTCAATAACACTGCCAAAAGATAAATTTATATTGAAATGTTGACGCGATATGTAAAGTCTTCCCGCCATGCTATTCTCTGGACTTAAATTAGAGACTCCTCCTTATCTTTGCCTACATCCGCCGGAATCTAACGAATAGCGCACAGAGGACTCCAAAGCAGAGTGGGCTAAGCTCGATAAATTCGTGCAGACCCCGTCACCACGGAGCTTCGTTAATCGTGCCAGCGGCCGAGGCGATTGACAAAGTGAAATCGCCGGTTTTTGTCGAGCAACGAAACGGTGCGCGCGGCTAGGGCACTCCTCTGTCTAGATTTCGATCTTCTTTTTGCTCCTTGATAGACGCTGGCGCGCCGCATGCCGGGCGGAACGATGGAAACGTGACGTTCCAGGCTCCGGAGGGGACGTCACCACTTTCGTCCGACGGCGGTGGAAGGTTGCGAAACGCAATATCGGGTGAAAGTGCATTTGCTTCATTTCACAAGGCACGCTCGGAGCGCGGGGCGCCGCCGAATCGCTGGCCTGAAGAGTTTCGCCGCTCCGAGGGTGTTGCAACGACAACGCCGTTTCGCGTTAAGCAACGGAAATCTACTTGTGCAACTGCACTCCAATTGGATGGACTTGAACGGGCCTCGACGAATCTCGTGCTCGACCCGCTACTCCGAACTCGGGGATAACGTGTCATTTACTCGGTCCCTGGCAAAAGAGAGTTACACCTGAAGGGTGAATTCAATTCTACAGCCCACTTATGTGCAAAAGTGAGGCGAGCGTACAAAATTGGAAGAGAATAAAGGTGATGCGGTGATTGCTTACTATGTCAGGGATCTATGGTTTACAGTGTCTCTGATATTATTCAAGCTGCTATTACGTTAATAAACGCTGCGATTTTGCGCAAACGTAACGCGACTAGTTACATCACGAAACAGATATTACATCAACAGCAACTTCTGTGAAACAAGCTACCAATGCTCATTTACATAAGTAAGTACACGTAGCCAACAATTCCACAAAGAAACGAGTCTAGCCGGAATAGCAAATTTTATCATTCCACAAGTGGGAGCGCAGCTTAAGGAACCGCGGCTGAACGATCAACTCCATTTTCCACCCAATCCCTTAGCCACCTCCAAATCGCCAATTCAAAGAACACCATCCATAAAATAAGTGCCGATTTATTCAACAATTATATTCCAAGCTCCACATCGCGCAAGTAGGACCGCGGCTTAAGGTTGCAACGCGCGGCAGGCCCCCTAAACTGTCGCAATCGACAAGGTTGCGCGCGATCGCCGCATACCAGGGCGCGTTATCGTCCAACGGAATTCGCGACGGACACTGGCTTGCCCCATAGGTCTCTGAAACACCTGCGATCGTCGACAAGATCGCTCCTTTTTCCCTCTCTCTCTGCCTATCGCTCCGTTTAAAAGCACTCGGTGTTAAGGTTGACCAGGCGGGAATGCGACAGGCGTACAACGAGACCAGCCGCGAAATCGTTATGCCCGAAGCGGTCCAAGGCTTTTCCTGGTCGGGCCATATCGCCGTGGGACTGCAACGCGGACGGCTGGCCTCGTCATGAAGCAGGAAAGGAAGGCCGCATTCCATCAAACAATGATAACTGTAAACCCAACGCCGTCGAATAAAGCGCGATACAGCTCTAGCGGACCGTTCGGCCCCCGCGGGCAAGGTACACGCGATTGCTCCCTCGCGCGCGGTGGACATGACGATTTCATGAATCAGAACCTTCGGGCGGAGCTGAGAGTGATTCGATCGAGGACCCACGGGCAAGCTGAAGGCTTCCGAGGACCGATAGAGAAATGGGTTTAACGAGACGCAACAGATAAACAGTTTTCTTATGGCCTTTACTTTTAGGGTATTGGTGGTGATGGCGTAGCTTCTGTCTTTGGAAATTGCAGGAACGGAAATCGTTGGACACCGTAAACTGGAGGAGCATTGGCATGTTTTTATAACATTTTGTTATGTAATATAATAATTAAGATTTTTACATTTGCTTCGAATATCCGGTTATACCAATTTTTGTCCTTTTTCTTCTTTAATACACGTTAATTGACTGCCAATGCTCCCCCAGTTTACGGTACCTCCGTATTTAAACTTGCTTCTAAGTATTTGGAGTAACGGCCTTTCCCCTAATTTTCAGAATTTTGGAGGGAATTCGGTATACTTATTTATTCCATCCACGGTAGACGAGAGATCCCACGCGTCTCGCGTTATCATCGATGTACCGCGCGGTAAGCGATCACCTACGTGTTTTCTTTCGAGCCTCGGAAGTAATTATCGATTCCCTCCCCCCGAGCACTGACGTCGGCAAAAGTGACTGCTGTGAAATTCGTAGGAGCGACCGGCAGCTCGTGTCACCATTGTCCCGTTTCATAGCTACGGCTGTTATTCATAATCGCGCATAGTTTGAACACCTGCACGGGCACCCGTGTGCAATCATGAAAGGTCAACGTGGAATTGGTGTACACCTGTTCTCGGTGAAACAACCCGTGAACGTGTACTTCTTCTCCAGCCTTCATTCCGTGCCGAATCTTATACAGAACGTAAATGAACAGGAAGCGTTTCAGAAATTCCGATGGCATTGTTCGAATTCGAAAATTACACTTTCCTCAGCTCCAATGCTTTCGACTGCAATAATCCCTATTTAACAAGACCGATTTCGGTGTAACTAATTTTCAAAGTACTGATTATAATAATACTTACGTTTCCCTCAAAATTAAAAGAGCCCTTAACAGAATGGGACCCAGCAGGGTTAATACAACCGAAACACCGAGGGAACCGAATGGTGGGACGCTTGTTTAGGCAAGTGCCAGTGCCATTCACCGACTCGAGCGATCATCGCGCAGAACGCCGCGAACATCGGCGAGAAAACGGCCACGTTCGCGAGGCCATGACCTCGATCGAAGAATGCGCGGAGATTCGGTCCGCGTAACGGGACGCGTAAAATTCACTTCGGAGCCAGTTAGCGCCACTTTGCTTGGCGTCTTTCTCCGGGGACAGTGAGAGAATAGCGCGGGCTCCGGGAACGAGGCCGTTTCTCCTGGGCTCCGGTACCGCCACCGCGAAAATCCACGCCGGTGCCCTTTAAAAACAGGAGGACCGGCAGTGGTCGAGGCTGGAAACCTCGAGGAACGATAGAAAGACGGAAGCGCGACGTCGTGGTTCTACGATAATCTCGTTAGTTATGTGCCGCTCAATGCCGAGCTTAACCCTGAAACGGTAACCTTCGACTTCGCCCCTTTTTCGACGAATAGGATTTAGCATAACGATCGCGGGCACCCTTTGCAGGCTCAGCGGTGGAAAACACTTTGGAACGCGGCTTTCTCGCTCCTTCTTCCTCTTATTTCCCAGCGCGAGCTCCACCGGTAGCTTCCACGCGACAGACACTTTAAAACCTTTAAATATCAATTGCTACCCGTCGCGAGCGGACCTTCGGTGGGTTGGATCGAACCTTGGAGTTAAGGCCGTCGCGTATCGAAGAAATTAATAATAATTAATTTATAAATTTTTCTCCTCGTATCGCCGCGCTTCGCCACGATGCGCAACGACCTTTATTCGCATAAAGGACGATGTGTACGCCGAGAATATTAGCAACGATAATGTTGGACGGAGTAATGAAGCTCCTACTTGGTAATTCGATACTTGGAGGCATCGAGAGTTCCTTCAGCAACGGGCGCTCGATAAGAGGCTTCTTATCGATGGACGCTCGTGACGAGTGACTAATGAGGGAAGTTGAATCGCACTTGGAACGAGATAAACGGGGGACGAAAGAGCGAGATAAACACGTGCCCTCGAATGCTGCTGCATTCCTTCGCGAGACACTTATTAGGGGTTGACCGGCGGCCGAGCGAGCCAGCAGAAGAGATTGGAACGGCCAGTTGGTCCCCGCGAGCCTTTCGCAAGATCCGGGAACGTTGCTGATAATTTGTCCCTGACGTCATTCCGCGAAAGCGCGCGCTGCAGCTCGAGGAAGTCCCGGCGAAACGTTGGGAAAGGCTCGCGCGCTCTGACGTCAGCCGTAATGGCTTTAATTTCTTGAATTCCAACTCTGAGAGCTTCGTCGCAGCAACGGAGAGCGGAGGACCACCTTGTCCTTCGACTTTCGTTCGCAGAATTGCGGCTAAGAAGCCGCAGCGCTGGGACGAGAGTCTGATAGGGCGAGTAGGTTGAAGCTTAAACCGCGTTCCCACTTGCGCGAGATCTTGGATCGTTGATCCAGATTTTGGCGGAGCGCGGCGATGCGGCGGGAAAAGTTTACAAACAATCGATGACCGAGGCGCAGCGACAATTAATTAATTATTATTAATTTCTGCGATTAATATCGATATCCTTTCGCGGTTAACATCGAACATGGAAACGAGGCGTCGGAGTGGATCCGTGGATAAGCATTTACATCACAGGGGCGATTATTACGAGTAATACGGCGAGGCTTTAGAAAAACAACGGTTACGTCATGCGAGGAAGGTTCTTGGTTATTTCTGCGCGTGGACGTGGTCCGTTTTCCTGGTGACGGTACGTCTCTGCTCGCAGTGACTGCGCTCGAGTACTGATACGAAACTGGGGCGAACGACACTCGGTACGATCATCTACGAGCACGGCTCTTGGGTGTGAAGGTGTTGCGTAGATTGCAATAATCTACGGGTCGTAGGTGCGGAAGATATTACGATGTCTAGATACCTTAGACTATTTAGGGTAATCTTTGAGTCGGCGACTTTCAATCCTGAACGAGAAAGATGACTTCTCCTTGATTTCTTCGAGGCTATATGTTCCATTATTCCGATCAAGTGACCATGGAAACTAATTAGGTATCGGAGTGATCACTGCTCCATTTTCAAGGATAGGTATTAACAGCAGATGAAGAGTAATTAAATTTTCATAGAATAATTTATGATCTGAAATCCTGAACGTACGGTATTATGTTTTAGGTAATTATTTGAACGTGCAACGAGGACATTGGCAGGTCTACCGAGCCTAAGCATAACGAAAATCACTACCTATTGTTCGCCATAGAGAGGCGCGCAGTTTGATTAGAGGAAACAATTCGCCTCGTGTGCAATTAATCGCGCAGTTTTAATCGCACCTATCAAAGTGCAATTGAAGAATGACCTTTCTCATTGCCGCCGCGAAATAATACGAGCTGGTGATTCAGCCCATCCTTCGACACACGCGTACCTTGTGTCCAATGACAGAGCTCCTTTTCCGCGAGATAACGCACGCCCCGTTTTGGTACTGCATATCCGCTTTGCATTGCATTCCGTTTACCCTTTTCCATGCCACAATGCGCCTCGGCGCGAGCCACAGACACACTGCCTCGGGGACAAAGGATACTCTTAAACCGCCGCATTCCATCCGGCGCAAATCATGCAACTTCCCTTTCAAACTGCCCGTAATCGATAGCGTAATTAATCTCAAAGAATTTAATCTCGCGCGAGATTTGCCTTCAGCGTGGAAATTCGCGCAGCGAGGGGCATTTAAAAAAAGAAACGGATAAAATGCCAAGGTTCGGCGCTGCGCGAAATTCAAACTGCAGCTAGGATGATCTAAATAAACGAGACCTGCGGGGAGGTATAACCGTAACGTTTAATTGCACGGAAGTAACAACTGCAATGAATTCTCTGTTGATAGTCGATTATACAAGACCGACGCGAGCTCCTCTTACCGCTTTGTTGACCGTATAACATAGGAGAACGATAAACGCTAGTGGACGCTCGGTACTTATCAGTGCGTATCACCGGGGCGCAAGATATTAAAAGAGAATCAACCGTTGCGTAACCGAGGACATTCACACGTTCGCCGTCCCTCGTCTTGGGCTCCGTTTATTGAGATAAGTCGTACAATTGAAAACGTAAGCTGAAGCTTACTGAAAGACGGCCTCCTTGAACCTTTGCCAACCGAAGGACGCTGCAGCGCGAAAGCACCAAGCTTCTTAGAGATAAAAACAATCAGCTGCAGTGAAATCAAGTGCACTTTCGATTATACCGCGTACTAGTACGCGAACAGCAGTATAGCACTGCAGAATAATTAACTGCGTCCAGGGTTATAGCACTCTTGAATTAAAATTGGTGCGGATAGGAAGAACAAAACATTAATAAGTACCCCCAAGTTACAGAGACTTTCCTCGAGACCGTTCAAAATTTCACCCGCAATTCAATTAAAAATTCTGAATTCTAAAATACGAATTTTCCCATGTTCTATGGCACACTTCCTTGGGCTCCTTACAATACGCCCCAGTTTTCAAAAAGGCCCGACGGCTAAAGCCCCATTCCCACGCATCGACGCCGATTTCCGCGGACCGACAGCCCACAGATTGGTCAGCATCGACAGCGCCTAGTCACGAGCAGAATCGGTTGCAGCAGAGACGATGTGCACCTTGGATCGCAGCACTCATCGCCGCCTTATCTAAAGAGGGCACGTGAATCGTGCTCATCTGGCCTCCTATCTATCTATCCGCCTCTCTCCCTCCTCTCTCTCTCTCTCGCTCTCTCTCTCTCTCTCTCTCTCTCTCTCTCTGTACAACTGGACTGGCACACGCGCTCGAGGTCCGTGGATTTCTTTGTTCCCCGCGGATCTATTCCCGTTCCCCCGTGATCGGCGAGGCCGTTATTGGCCGGGTGCCGATGCTAATGGCGCAACCTCGTAATCGCGTTTCCACGTGCAGACTGCACCTGAACGTGAGTAACGAGCGTCTACTAGGAAACTGGGCATGTAAGAATCTAGGAACGGAGGGGGCCTCCAATCGCGGGAAAGGACAAAGCTTGGCGAAGACAGCCGCTTGCCGATCGCGTCGGTGCTGTTGCATCAGGGAACCATCGCCGTGATCTTTCGCGACGGATGCTGGACTGTGGCGCTCCTGGCGGAGGTTAGACAGGGGAGCGAGGAAGAGATAGGGGTGGTTGTGTTTTTGAGTGAAGTGGAGATTTGGGTTTCGCTTACAAACACCCTCATGGGAGGTGCTCGAATAGAGAAGCTTGCATGGGAACACATTCTACCCAATTCTTAAGACTCTTCCACTAATTACCTGTCCTCCCTTATTTTCCTGCAACCTGTCTTCCATTGGTACCGATTTCTTAGCTGACAAGTAGTGCCCTCTTTCGTCGAGAGCTACCAGTTGCAGAATTCATTGATTCGGGCCCAGAAGAATCCTCCATGGAACACGATGACGCCAGTGTATTCCGAAGGTTGCATACCGAATTAATTCAGACCACCTGGCACGAAATAAGGAAAATATTTTCGCCCGTTAAACCAGAGACCGCAGTGTCTGACAAGCTCGCTTCCAAATTCGAAATACGTCGCCCCACCCCCCTCGCCGCTCTGTGCGCTCTTCAAAGTCTATCTTTAAACATTTTCGTCAAGAAGTCGAGTCCTTTAGTCAAAGTTCGCTGCGCTGCGGCCGTCCGATCTTATCCGTATCTTCGGGACACGGTACAAAGTCGGTATGTACCTCGAAACTCCGGGCGATACAATATTCAGCAAGGACGCTCGATCGGAATCGCGATACTTGGAAGCTGGAAGGTCCAGACACTATCGGAATTCACCACGAATCTGTACATATGTACCTCCAACCGAGGAAAAATAATGTGGAGCGACGTTTAAAAGAGTTCCAAGCGAATCTTAAGAAATAAATATTTCTTCAGGTTTTTTGTTCAAATATTTCTTTCAGGACCCCGACCTCATTAAGGTGGGTTTTCCTGTACGCAACTGAATACAATGAAGCGCAATGTCAAACAAATTTATTCCTTTTTTCTCGACTTATTTACTTGTTATAAGTCGAAAAGAAACAGTAACTTTTTTCGATATCGTGCTTCATTTTCGAGAAAATCGACTTTGAAATTCTTCACGTTGCGTCCATGGGAAAACCTACCTTCAAATGGGAACTAGTGACGATATCGTTCTTTCATGCTCCCTCGGTTGCTCCGAATCAATTACCACCGCGCAGGGAGTAGTACCTACTTTAGCGCGAAGAAAGAGTCGCGATGCAAAGTTCACGCAGATAATTGCTGTTCGCTGACATATCAAGGAGACGGGCTAGATAATTGTATCTCGAGCAACGGTCCGACAGTGCGTGCGCCATGCACACCGGCCATCCCAGGCAGACTTTACCTTTCGGATTAGCCAAACATCAGCCAGCTAGCCCTCGCTCATTGACAACTTGCGACGTAAGCGTTCTGACGCCGCGGAAAGTTCAGTCTTGTCGAAATCTTAGTCAGCGAACCGGCGATACCACGCGCGGTGACCAGTTCCAGTTATTTTACGACAGAGTCCGTCCCTTCTCTCTCCTTTCTCCAGAGGAGCTCCGGAAGGTTTCGTCGAGCAAGCATAAACGTTACACAGGCGAACGATTTACCATTCCGACGGAGGAGTCGTTCGTTAGGCTCGATTATCAGATCGGTAATCTTAATTAAGGATTGATTAACTCGACACGCGATAGGCAACTTCTATCTGCATGAAAAATTTAGGGCACCTATTATCTAAAATAAAGGACCTCCGAACTAAATGAAAATATAATGGGCATTTCTCCGGGTGCCGTCGTAATTACTTTGGTGATCTCGTGAATATCGAGATTACGTTTATCTGACTGAAATTATCGCTTTATGTATTGCAGAAATTAGTAAACTTTCCTTATCCGTGTGCTGTTTGAATACACGAAAATGTAGCTTGATTACGACACCCGCGATGTTAATTAATTTAATGATTAATTCGACGCTCCGAGTGTATATTTTGGGCCTGCTGAATAATGTGATTTCGGGGATTGAAATCTCAAGGATGGGTTTTAAATGGCACCTCTCACCGTCGCTTGAAAAATGAAGACACTTCGTTCGACCTTAGGCTGTCTGTACGCCATGCTAAATACATACGACTACTTATCTAGAAGGTTCATTGCTAATGCGTTTCCTTGACTATGCCAACGGTGCCAGGGCTTAAGAGCACAAGGAAGATAACGGAGACGTCCGACAAGTCCATTGGAAAATTTCGAGAACGTTAGTCACAACGATCCAATTTGAACTGTGGGAAATTATTCCGCTGTCTACGCATAATTTAATCTGCAGAAGAGAAATTTCCAAAAGCAACACTCCAGTTCCAGAAATATGCCCGAGGTTCCAGACGCCTGGCCTAGAACAATTGAGATAAATATCCAAACTCGTTTCCAACGAAGAAATGAATTTATCGAAAGGTGAATTCTTATTTGGGGATATAGGGCCATTAGATTAACTCTCGTTACATCCACAGTGATAGAATCGCTCGTGGGCAGAGAAAATACGGCCTGAGGGGAATTAATCAGTCCAAATGTGGTCAACAAATGTCGAAACCGCCCTACGTCATTTTCATTTCCATAGGTAAACACTTGTCCGCCGATAACCTCCTTATCAATGCGAATCGCCGATCGACGGAAACAGCTTGTTAATGCCATTTCTGTTTACGACACCCGACGTACGATTTCTACATCGAGATTCGTATCGAACTAATTGATAACGCGTTCATCTCCCTCGATGCGTTGCCGCTGCGCGCGAGGAGCAACGGAGGCTTGTCCGGGTCCTTCTACGATCGGGGTTAAGGCGGAGCCACACGTCGGACAGGAACAGAATTTTGGGAAACTTCGTGTGGAACACAGTTAACGTTGGGTTTACACACGTAACACAATAGCAAGTCAAAGTTCGGCGGTGATGACTAAAGCGGGGTTCCCACTTGTGTAATATAAAACTGAGTATTTCGCATGGGAAATGCTTGAAACTGAATTAGAATATCTAACAGAAAATGTGGCCATTACTAAGTTTCGCATGCCCATGATCTGCGCCACGCATCGACAAGTGGGATTGTCGCTTTAGGAATTCAGAATTAAATATTCAAGCTACTGTTTCGTTAGGAGTGCAGATCGATCTTAAGACGAAGTTACCTTTGGAAAACAGGCCCTATTTAAATCGCGCAACATCCACTCGCGCACGTGGGAATGCGGCTTAAGAGCAGAGCCGGGGAACCCTCCGCCGCAGTTCCATTCCAAGCCAGAGAACGATGGAGGAACGAGATGAAATTGCAAATGTTATTGCGGTACAGCACGGTAGCTCTCTCCTGCGATACATTTTTCCCGGATTACCGCGACGGAGGGAAAAGGAGGCGAACGGCTGTTTGGGTGTGGTGAAAGGCGGAGAATGAAATATCGCGTTATGAACAAAAAATTCACAAACATCGGTTGACCAACTGATAAGGAGGGGAGACGCGTAGACAGATAGGGGGGAACAATACCCGCGACGCATTCGAGCTGATTGCTCGATAAGATCGGCACAAAAGACGGCCTTGGTGGGCGGATTTAATCAAGAGGAACGAAAACAATGATCTATGAGACCGGTATCGGGGATTATCGCGCGATCATAGACGATTTTCCGCGTGGAACGTCAGCTCCGAATAGCAATGCTCGCCAGCTGATAATAAGAGTGGCAATGAAACTGCGCAGAGCCGAGGAAAAAAATACTCGCTGAGAGTATCGAAGATAATGGGACTCTGTGCCGCTTGGGATCAGAAATTTTCTGTACGCTCCTCTGTCGTCACATCGGGCGCGGGGGATATAAGAGGAAACTGCGTGCGGCAATTATCTCGCGGAGATAAAGCATACATCCACGTTTCCCGAAACGTAAGCAACGATCCGCGAAACGCCGATGAATCTTATCAGCAGAATGTGGGGAGCTTGTCTGCAACGCAAGGTGCAAGTCGTTCAAGGCAATCACGAATCTCTGTAACTTTTCTGGGAACCACGGATTCCGTGCTACATTTCCAACGAATTAATAAAGAAACATTTATCATCCGAGTTGTTTATTCAATTTTTAAAACAGAAGGATTGCGAAGAATGAAACATGAAACATGCTAGGTAGGTACTTCTAGAGTTGCCAACTTTTCTTCGAGAAAATAAAGTGCTTTACGGCCTATTCACCCGGTCGGCATTCGTTTTCCCCATATCTCTTCGATATTTCCTGAACATAGTTTAGAGTTTAGAGGGAAGCTCTCTCCAGCACAATATTCACCAAAATGGTAAAATTGGCGAGATGAAGAAGCCGGAATCGAATGGGCCCATTTGTACAAGTCCCAGGTCCACCTTTGTCTCGCTGAAAATACATACTCCTGCCCCGCGATCGGCGACGTGTGTACGTCGCGCGGCTCGTTGGGCACGAGTGACGGCAATCGCGCGACAACAGAAGCGGCAGGAATCGTGGAGCAGCTGGACGGCCTGATTGTTCCTCCCGGTAGAAACCGGCAATCGGTGTCACTGTGTCGAGCAGCTACCGGTGACGTCACTGCTAAACACCGTCGACAGGCCCCTACTCCGTTCGCCGCTGTTATCCCCGACACTTACGACACTGAATAAGGAACGAACGAGCGCGGCCGATTAGCAGCTGGCAGATAATGTTGCCGCGTGCGCGCAAAAACCGGCGAACAACGAAGCGCGCGCTCCATTGTCCCTGGCGGCGTTCAGATGGGAAATGGCAGCCGGGGCGGCCGTAAATGGGACGCGAAATGAATCACTCCGCGATGGAGAAGTTGGCCAAGCGTCCGTGGCCGGGCAAAGTTCGCCTGGGGATTATTTATGGCCGAGGCTGGGGCCTTTTAGGGAAAGGGTTGCGGCAGGACTTGTTTCGGGGTGGAAGGCTGTACTGAAACCTTCTCGGTGGCGCAGCGTGACTTCTTTAGGCGTGTGCGTTTCCAGTACTCGAAATCCGGAAGAGTTATGATGTCAGAGGACGTGGTAGATCGATCGGATCGCGCTCCGTTCGACGGCGGTCTATTTCAAACGAATGGTGACGTGGAAACGGCTGGCAGCCGCGAGTGACGCTCGCTGAGTAATTCCTCAGTTCTGATGGCACCGACACTCTTGTCATCGGCTCTTCCTACTATCTGCGCGTCACCGCGCGGGCACACGTCACGAGCGGCCGTCGCGAAACGTCGACGCGGCTATTGTTCAAATTTGTACGAGGCTGGGAAACGAAGCGGGCGGCCTTAAATCTGCCAAGTGTGTCACGACCGGCGCGTGAATTGGGGGAACGTTGCTGCGAGAGAGAGAACCGCGTGTACGGGATTGATATGTGAGCAGCGCGGAACTTATGATTCTCTATTCTACCGATGACGGAGCGAAGGAAGTATTGGATATGGAGTATGTGAATGGGATCGTCTAAACTCTAAATGGTTTTTAAATTGGAGTAGGCTTAGTGAGGGACCACTTTAAAGAATAGATTAACAAATCTACGCTCCCTCTCGAAGGGAATATTCTATATAAGATATTTTAACAAATTCCTAGCACCTTTAATGATATTGAGGAATCCCAACTGATCGTGGAATTGAGGGAACACCTGTTCAAGCAGAGTTATATGCAAATGTGATTTAAATTCTCAAAGCTACTGGGGATTCGTATTCCAACAATTTGAAAGCCACCTGATGAAGATCCTATGGGAGCAGGCACTTACAGAGAAGACTGTCCCCATTTCTAATATTTGATTTCTACCGGAAACATAAAAAATTTCTCTGAGAATCAAACGGATGCGAAGCGCGATTGCTCTGGTATTTCCGTCTGCCTTGTCTCTTAGGTGTTTCTCCCCGTTAAGAGAAGGTACGTACCAAAAAGCAGGTCACGCAACGGTGATAACGGTAATCCGTAGAAGCCGTGGTGCAACGACGTCCACGTGGAAAAGCAAACGAAGAAAAGCGTGTCTTACCCACGTATCTCGTAAATTGCAATACTACCGCTTGGTTAGCTTTGTACTGGCTCCAGGCAGTAATGACAGCGTGGGTTTTCCCCCCGGATCACTGCGGCCATTACCGAGGTAGTAATTTGGAAAGTCCAAGCTGAATATTGTAGTTTTCGGGCAATTCGCAGCACCTTATGACGAATCGTAAATCCGAGATAATTTTAACAAAGCTAGAGACAAAAATCATATACATTAAGTGAGTAATTTTGAGGAATTTGAAATTTTTGAATGTGTCCGACCAGTGCTGTCGAGTCATCTCGATAAATGGAGTACATACTATACTCTGTCCAGGAGACATTAAACAAAGGAAGTTTATCGTCCAAGCGAGGCTTACTCATTCATCGAGTATGCTTATACGCCGGTTGCTCGTGCAAGCACGCGTATACGCACATGCGACACCGTTCGCAATTATCCGACGTAGTCTAATATCAAATGGGTACGTATTCTGCTTTCGTTACGCCTGCCAAGTTTCTTTCAATACACGTTATACTCTCTCTTATCAGAAGCAGAGAGATATCGATGTTTCATGTGCAACGGGGGCCTCCAATGACCCCGGAAATCAAACGTAACACAACTGGAGTTAAGCCAGTAGTTCCAAACTACGACCCACGCTATCATCCATTCCTCAATCAATACTTCACTTTCAATTTATGCGAGACACAATTAAGTGCCTGCATCCAAGTTCAGTAAAATAACTTTTCTTTCGCAAGAGCAAATTATAGTGGTGGTAAAGAAAAGTCTACTAGACTTCTTGCCATGGGGCATAACTTTGGGGTGATGGTAAAGAAAAATATACCCCTCTTGCTATTCTTAACCCATTATGTAGTACCAATTTAATTAAACATTCAAAACCGAAATTTAAAAGCACTCCCTTTTTTAGTATAAACTTAACAGAGATCAATTTTGAAAAATAAACGATTTTTTCCAAAACGTGCCAAGGGAGGCATTTGCCCCTTTTGCATCCCTTTCATATTATATTCGTACCACTCGTTTACTCTGAGCAAATCCCCAATCTATAGCATATAAATTCAAACCGGAATTTTTTCATTTTCATTACCGCCTCACGGTACCGAACGTACCTGCAGCAAGAACCCCTACGCATCGGTACCGAATTATCCCCCCAAAAAAGTTTGACAACCATCCTACGATTAACTATATTCCAGGATCCGAGCGAAGTCGGTGCATCGTCGCCCAACAGTCGGCGAAAGGTGCCGCGTCCGCGTGCGTACGAGGAGAGTAACTCTCTCGATCCAGTTCGCGCGCGTTTATCGAAAGGCGAGAGTGTCAACGTTCACCCGCGCGAAAGTGAAAATCTGGGTCCGCGCGGAGCGCAGGCGAGAGATACCGCCACGCTCGCCGATTGTCGACCAGCGACGGGGAAAGAAGGAAGGCGCGAGGAGGGACGGGGGGGGAGGGTAAAGGCCGGCCCGCGGCGGTATCTAGGCTGCGACCTGCTTCGCGATATCATTTGGGTCATTGTGTTTCAGCCGGGTCCAGCGAAACCGGGTGAACGCGGCGCGGCCCGCCACGCGCGGATCCCTGCCCGCGAGAAGCAGGGGCGCGCGCGCCAGCGTTATGCACCTTCCCGTGTCCACGCATGTGCGTGCCCCTAAGCGCGCGAGTGCCGGCGCTATTCCGCCCCGACCGCTCTCGTTATATCACAGGCGACGTTGCGTAAAACGTACGCTGGCAACACGCTCTCCTCTCCGTTACGGAGTATCGTGGCCGCCTTTCGCCCCTCCGCTGGCCCCTTTTTAAGCCTGCCCCCCTGCCCCGCCGGCCCCCGTTAACCTCCCACGACTCTCTACCTCCTCGCCACGTCTCTTTACACGCGGCTCAACCATCGCCGCGCGAACTCTGACGCTCGTAAGCATCTCTCCTCCGCGCGCAGCGAAAGTTTGTTTTCATTATTTTCACGCGCTCGGTCCCACTCCTGCGCCGGTAGCGTGCCACCGAATCAACACATTTGGAATAAGCGCGCATACAGGCGGACGAACGGTATCCGTGGTAACGGAGAATTTTTCTCGTTGCCAAGGAAAAACTTCCCGAAGTAGACACTTAAATGTCTTCTTCAGCTGCGCAGATGCAAATAGTATTTTATATGCAATTTAAACACGCAGCGTATTCGCCCGTTGATACTTTTTGTAACGTCGCAAGTGTCTTGGGTAGGATACCCTGTTATCTAGCAGCACTAATGCGTGTATATTACGTATCGAGTATTTAGAGGCTTGTTAGAGAATCCAGCTATATTACAGTTACTTTTATCCTACCGTGTAACTAGCCGAGGAACGCCCGCTGTGTTCTGTCTCTCGTAGGAGTAATTTATTCATCCATCTTGTTAAATCGTCAGACGCGTCGTATAGGTTAGTCCGCGCCGCCACCTACTCTCGACAGCTGTTCTTTTTCGTCGGCGGACGCCGGCACAAAATCGTTTAATCGATGGCGCAGAAGGCCGACTAGCGCGCTCCACATAGTCGCTACGTTGTTGGAAAGCCGCCGGGCAGTGAGAAATAAGAGCGGCGCGACGACGTTAGGGAGAAGGAAACGAAGAGACCCGATGGGATACCCGCGCGCGCGGGAGAGCCTCTCTTTCTCCTGGCACCGCGGTAACGTGGCCGCGCGAGCCGGCATGGCGCGATACGCGCGCGTTCGCACGGGGACGAGCGGAACGTGACGCCTTTCCTCGTGAATCTCGCGCGTGGAACGCAATCGCCGGCTTCCCCTGGCTGCGCGACCGGCACCTTCTCGACCCACTTTTCTGAGAAAGGCCCGACCTCGCTTTTCTCTCGGTGCAAATACGCGCCACTTTTCCTCGCGTCCTTGTGTCCTATGCAATACCACGCGCGAACTAAGTTTTCGTACCGCCGATCGCCCGCCTACGGGGGGCAGCACCATCGACCCATGCGAACGTCACTTCTCTATGGTAGCGATAGAAACGTGCCATATTGCGTTCTGTTTACCATATGCACTCTGTGTTCTATGTACTAGCGGATGCTTCTTAACCTTCGACAGCTGAGCCTGAATATCTGCATTGTTGTGAAGAAATGTTGTTTTCGTTGTAGCGTTGGAGCAAAGGGAAAGTGCTGTTGGATATTATGGTCGCTTGCATCTAAGAAGCCCAATTGATGGTGTGAAATTATGCGCAGAGGGGCGAGTGTTGGTTAGAGGCGGTTTTTATGTAATATAAATCGCATTGTTGGCCGCGTAACAGTTGATAGTTGTAAACTATCGGCGTGGATTGTTAGAAAGTCCCGGAGGACTTAAACGATGCATATTCTACCATATGTTACCTCCGCACACGTACAAGGTTACATTATCGATCATAATTTACGGCGCGTGCTGCATCGTTACGTCAGTGCGACTCGTTTACGAGCGATAGTGTCGGGTGGGAGACGGGATTCATAAACTTACGCGTGTTCTGCCCGTGATCAGCTGTTTTCGCGGAGTTTCCTCTGATCTTGCGAGAATGAAAATGAAATTTCCATTGCCGCGGCTCGAACGCCGCGTGATAAAATTTCACGAAAATTCATCGAACCGTTGCGGGAGATGTTCTACGATTGAGTCAACTTCGGTGGTGGGGGATGTTTCGTAAACCCCATTCCCTACCTTTCCCTACTTGCGGTGATGCTTCGAAACAGAAGATTTCGCGATAAGGAATACAAGTAAAGGTTCAAGTTTAACACACAAAGAGCATTTCACTAAAATCGAGTTAATATTATAGTATCAAAAAAATACGTACATATATTCAACTTTGAGTATCTAAGCAAGCTAAGCCTTCAGCGAAAGATATGCATGAAGGAAAAGTGAGACCTACGAGCCGATCTCATCGGCCCATACTGTATTCTCGCGACCAAGGGCCCACGCTTTGGCACGGATCTCGCGCGGCATGCTGATTTACTTTCTCGCGGACAATGAAATTTCGTTCACGGCCAATACTGCTTAAATGTCGCGACCGGGCCTGTGGAAAGGTGCGCGTACACGGAGCGTGGGCGATTCGGCGAAGCCGCGCTGCGACCGCCTCGCGTTCCCGATGGAATCCGCGACGGTCGATTCCGGGTAATTGTAGCGGCACGCGCGTCCCATTTTCCAATCCCATGCCGTCACGTCGTCGACTCGGCGTGCAGCTTATTAAAAGTCCGCGCGTCTCGTGCGTACTACGCGCCCATTTCGACCGCGGAGCCTTCGCGCGCGATGCATATGCATCACACTGCCACAGACCTGTTCCAATATCCAAGGTAATTGTACTCGAGCGTGCTAATGATTGCGACACGGGCGCAATCGCGGTAAACCAAATCGAGGAGGGGAACGGGGGAGAGAGAGAGAGAGAGGAAGAGAGAGAGAGAGAGGGGAGAGCGTGGAGTATGGGCCGAGCAAAGAGAAGGCGTTGCATTGTAAACTCTATGACCGACTTTACGAGCGATCGGCTAGGATGCAGTGCCTCCAACGGCCGGTCGCCGTAGCTGGCAGCCATGTTGTTTCCAAACGCCGAAATCAAGCTCGCAGCACTTTACGAGGAGAAAGGTGAGGCGATCGTTGTTTCGCGGGCAATTATGTCATAACTTTCGGTGCCGTGTCTCTGTGTATTTTACAAGAGAATATCATACCCGAGTTTAAAAGAATGAAAAGGATCGTAATTAACCGTTCCCCGGCCGCCATACGAGCCCGAGTCACTCGACGGTAATTCTTCTGGTTTCGTTACGCAAAGGAATCCTGCCTCGGATCCCTGTATCGATCCACGCTTTTCTCCCTCCCTCATGCATATTCGATTTTTACCGGACGGGTCGATGCTAAACAGACGCCCATTTTCCGAACCGGCCTTTCCAGGATAGCACACGGACGTTTATCTACTGCCCCACAGATTGTAAGCTGCCGTAGGAAATTCCGTGGCGTAATTACGGCAGTACCCGGAATAATTGCATGTATTAAGATAAAAAAAAAGAATCTGAGGCTAACAGAGTTTCGACCATCGTGGAGCAAGCTTGGCGATATTACTCGGGCCGGCTATGGGAACAGACTCTACCGTTGATTATAGGAATTATATGATAAAGGCGCTGCTCGTGGTATGGAACGGCAGCGATAGAAAAGGAACATTCATTTTATAACGCGGAGCGGTTGGCTGCGATCGAGAAGTGGCGTTTCACGGTGGTTGCGCCGCCTCTAGTTTCCACTCGGCGACATAGACGGCTGCACGGACGCCGGCCGGCCGGCCGGCCGGCCGGTTCGTGGCTATAGGTTAATACTTATGCGGAGTGGCCATCCGTGATCCATCTTGCGTAACCTATTTACCGGCGAAGTGGTACACGCACGTATGACATAATCCCGTGCAGCGGAGCACACACTGTAGATCCCGGCCTGTTCGGATACTATTTTAAATAGCCCGTTGCCGAGGCGCGCGTGCGCCGCGGATCGAGCCGGCACGCCGACGCGCGGCGTTACGCAAATTAAAGGTACGCGAGGAGAGCCGACTGAACAGGGCATAATCCTGCTTTCCAATTTAAACATCGTTATATCAACCTACCAACGCGATACAATTCTTTCAGGCGTATAAATTTCCACCTTGCTCCGCGGTTCAAACCTGTTCCACACCATAACGCGCATTCCTAATGTACGTACAAAACAGAGTCCGATGCGGAAAGCCGCGCAGGCGGATCCAAGCTGCATACTCCTTACAGGGATTAACCACAAACTTCGCCTAACGCTGAGCAATTAATTAACTTCGGCGGCAATGCTTAATCTCAGACATATTGTAGATCGAGGGGAGACAGAGGGGGATATGGAGGGACCAGCGACGAGATTGACCACCTGCTGCAGCGCGACCAACTAGAGCAATGAATTATTATACATCGGGTATCAGCGGGCTGTCAGCAGCTGTTAGATGGACGCCGGTTCTCCGAACGGGGGGGGAGAGTCAGGCGCGTCAAGATTCGCCGAGCAAGTTCGGCCCCGAAGAGATGCGAAAAAGGAGGAGAGGCGAGTGGAAGATAAGGCGTATTTACCGGAAGTGCCGGCGCGGTCGGGAAGATAAGGCGCGGGGATCGCGGCGCTGCGAAGAAACATCCGCGTAACTACGTCATCCGCTGGACAAGCCCAGCACGCGTACCGGGACTTGTTTACATCGCGCCGGTTGTCGCGGATGCGCCCGTATGTGTATACATATAGCCGAGGCCAGTTAGGAAGCGCTCGGTCAGCCAGTGCTGTCGGGATATCTATCTTTGGATCCGTGCGCACAGCCGGGCGTGTACGTGAAGGGGGCGCGCGAGCGCGAGCCCGTCCACCGGGCGGTGGAATCTCTTACTCAATCGTCTCACGCCCGTGCCGGTGACCAGTGACACCGTTAAACGCGGCCATTATTTCGAATGCGCCCCGCGGGTCGGATATTTCCGTGGTGACCGTAGATAGAGCCGATGGATCGCGGGCGTAACGGCCGCCGAGACGCACTCCCGCCGCGGAACGTGTTACACGTACAATGTTGCGCGTGTACCTTCTCGCACCCGCGGAGTGAAATGCACGCATCAGTGGCTCTCAACTCTCTCTCTCTCTCTCTCTCCCCCTCCTGCGCGACATCCCGGGCGCTGGAAGCACGCGCGTAGCGGGCGTCCAAGTGACTCGATCACGGAACAATCGGTGCTTTGATGACTAGCTACGATACAAGGAACGCGGTGCATCGCCGAGAAATTCCTTTGTCTTCCGGTTGCGAAAACGCTCAGCCGAGAAGCGAACCGGAGTGCGCATCACCCCCTCCCCCCCCCCCCCCCCCCGCCGGCTGCGGCTCGAAAACGACCATTTACGCGTGCCCGCGCGAAAAGATAAACGCTGGCCCGGTATTTACCGGTTCACGCTTCGTTGAACTTGGACGTCATTGAAAGTCTACCGTGTTGCATGTGAAAACAGGCGCTGACGCGGGAGACCGCTTGCGTCAAACTACTGTAGCGGCGCATTAATTGTGGCACCCTGCGTTTAAAGGTTATTAAGGAGGGTAAGAAATGTCAGCCCCTCCATCCCGCCTGTTATAAAAGCGATCTCCAGCGCGAGCGTTAATTACGCGATATAAACGATAGGGATAAATACTCCCGGCACGTACGCTGCACACTGCTGCCGGTAGATAACGTTATGCGTCGAGTGCTACCGTAAGAGAACCACCCGGCGGTGATTTCTCGCCCGCGCGCGAGCAGAGCAAGCCGTCGGCCGAGCGTAAAAACATCGGAACCGGACACTTCGGTTTGACCAGATCCGGTTCATTTTTCCCCCCCGAGCGAGCCGAGCGAGCGTGCGGCAAAGTTTCCACGAAATGGAACCGCGGTCACGCCTCAGCTACCTAACGGAGGTAGAAAGATATTGCGCTAATGCGTTCCACGTGGGGTCACCGGTAGCCGGTGCACAGGCGAGCAGCGCTGCCCGTGCTCGCCTCGCGCATAAACCGAGGCTCTCCCGCATACACGCGCAGGCCAGCGCTTGCCAGTGCCTCTCATTACGCATCTAACCGCGCCCACATAGCGGTATCGGAGCAGCGTATATTTCTTCGCTACGCCTGACCGACCGTAATAGCCCTATCCCTCGTTTATGGGGTATTTATTGCGTTGCGCTCGCCACGCTTTTCTACGACTCCACGGGAACGCTCTCGTGGCACACCGGCGGTCTCGCGAGCAAGCCAGCGCTACGCCGGCCGTAACCCGAGAAAGGCGTGTCGAAAATCGACGGGCACCGGCGGTGGATGCGCCGCGAGGTGCAGCCATTTCCTTCTCCGAACCCATCCGTTAACCTGTTGTTCGTCTGCTACGAGGGATAATATATCCCTGCCCCCGCTCCCGCCAGCCTCCTCTACTGTTTTTACCCTGGAATATTCTCGGCGATCGCGGGATCGCCGCCAGCGAAACGGATTTCGATCGTCACCGGGTTACGCCGCCGGCGTGTCCGTGCTCGTATCCAGACGCATCGTTGCAAGGTAACGCGTCCGTCCCGTCCATCCTTCTCTGTCCCGTCTCGAGCACGGGCCAGAAGAGCGTGTCTCGCTCATGCGCGCCGCGTAAATGGAGCATCCACTCCATAGTTCGCTTGCGGAACGAGGTCACGAAAATTAAATTTTCTGATTAACGGCGCACGCAGCGCGCCCGGCAACTCCCCGGCGCCTGTCAACGCGGGATCCTTGCGTTCCCTAATAGCCGCGGATCGGGCCACTGTGCCAAACGAAGAGGAGGAAATACGCTGGAATTCGCCGGGCGTGCCGTCGGCACAGCCGGTGCCGCGTTATCGCCGGCGAGAAACGCATTTCCCCGCTCTGGAAAGTGGTCTGTCCGTGCGAAACACCGGCCTACGGAGGAGCGTGGCTTCTGCGCCTGCGTGTGCGTGTACCAAGCGTGTCTGATGCGCGCTAACCTGCTCGGATGCAGCGAGATCCGGCGGGTGTATGGATGACGTATCAAACCTCGTTGCACTTAACGTGCCCCACTCGCCGAACCTTTGTTCCTTTTTGTTTAGAAGAATTTTCCTCCGCTTATGGAGGATAAAAAAAGCCGTCGCAAATCTATTTTAAGAGGCTCGAAACAGCGAAACGATGAAACTGACACGCGTAAATAAAAGGGAAACTTCGTTCTGGCGAATGTTAAGATTGACGTTCTATCCGAATTTCCGATTTTTCTGCATTTGACGATCCTCCTCCTATATGGTACAAACCCACATCCCGAAAATATTTGACCTTAACCCAAGAAATTCAAGGGGCCGACAAAATCGAGAATTGATATACCACTCTCTCACAATCGACTGTTTATACCATACTAATTTATCCAACTTTCCTCTCATTTCCTAAAAACATACTTTTCAATCATTTAAAAAGAACTTTCACATTTCAATAATCGTTCCCCTGAAAGGCTCATTACGGACAGCTACGTTTATACGAGTCCATCACAATTTCCGTATTCTCAAAATTCACCGATATTATATTCCACATTCCTTGTATCCAACCTCTTCTAACCTAAGATAAATCAAGAACAGTATTCGCAATTTCAACCTCCCCACCTAACCTTCAAAAAGCAATCCCCACCGACCATCATTTTCCTACGTTGAACTTTTTCGAACCTAACCTAATACAACCGAAAGAATCGACAATATCCTCCCTCGCTTCCGCTTTGCATGCAGAGTGTAGATCGCTCACCTCTTGCCCGTTCGGCGCGATGATGACGTCCACCTCGTCGAGGTGCTCCCGATGCTGCGTGACCTCCGCGTGTATTTCCCGTCCGTTGTACGTCAGGTAGACCTTCTGACCGGGGACAAGCCGCGCGGTGGTCACGGACCCGAAACCAGGCCCGATCAGGTCGCGGTCGGAGTATTCGGTGCTGGGGCTCGGTGGGCGACCGCCGGGCACGGAGTCGAACCGCACGGAATAGCGAGTCTTGGGTGTAATGCTGAGGCCTGACTCGGAGGCGGCCGACGCCGGCGTTTTCACCGCGTGAATGACGCCGCTGTAGTACTTGCCGTCCTCGCCGGGCGCACACACTCTGGTGCCGATAATGCTGCGTTTCGCCAGCCTCTTGCCCGTCGACATTATTCGTGGGGTCTGCTGTTGAACGACTTCTCGTTGATCAGCCGGCGCGGATCGATATTTGATTATCGATCGATACGCGTTGTGTGTCGACGCGCGTGCACTGAACCTTCACCGGTCACCGCGGCGCACTATCTTCGTTAAAGTTCCTTCCACCGATTTGTCTCTCATAAATCTCATTTGCACACGTTACTTCCTCTTCTGTCTTCCCTTCGGCTCGGATACCACGAGAAAGACACCACTCCCGCACGCGTATCGTAAACAATGATCGATCACGCCGCGAGACGTGTTAATACCCGTGCCCGCCGATCCGCGACAGTCTGACTGCTGGCACACACGTGGGAGACGATGCAAGTAGCGTGGCGATCGATATTGTACGTACGAATCGATTGGATGCAATCGAATACGCACTCCCGGAAACGGGTCACCCGAACACGTTGCGTCAATTTAATTTTTATTCTCTCTCTCTCCCCCCTTTACGAGCCCGTTTAATCTGGCTCGCGGTGCGTAGAGGATACGTCTTTACGATTTAGGTCATCGTCACAAGAGAGCCTCTGTGTACACACCGGCTACCGATCGGCAGCTTCGCGCCTGGGGATCGCGGGTATCGCGATAGAAAAGATTCCTAGACCGCGGCAAGACGCGGCGGCCTTCGCGGCCTGAACACAGAACTGAGCGTATCAACAAAACGGCGTGCACCGTCGCCCGTCACCGTGTTCGTCACGCCGTCCGCATGTTCCAGGCACTTGGTGATTGATCCTTGATAATACGTGGCCGTGCACGCGGTAGATAGCATAATATATGACCGACGATTGCCGGCGTGTGGAAATCCGGCGTTTTACGGTGGCCTGGGCCAGCGAGCGGTAGGCGATACGATGGCAGACGGGCACGAATGGGACTCGCGGTACCCGACATGTGACGCACAGCTGAGCGACCGGGAGGGACTGAGGAGAGACTAAGCAAGCGGCTTTCACTGCGCCGGCCGGCCGCCCGCCCGCCCGGGAAAAACAGCTGATAGATAACAACAAACCCACGTGACCCGGCCTCGAGCGTCGATTGGACGGGCGCGCTGACCTACTTACTCTCATTGGCCGACCGCCCGGGACAACGAGAAGAACGGGAAAAAATCGCAGGCCAGAATCCTAGCCAAAGCACTCCGCACGGCGAGACCCTCCACTATCCCAGCCCTCTCCACTTTTCGTACGCTTGTACTCGGCGTCTCTTCTGGCGTCCCTCTCTTTTCCGCCGCGCGCGAGCCGCAAAGTACGCCGGACTTTTCCGTACGGACCCATACGAATTTTCATACACGCACATTCCCTGCGACATCGACGATCGAGCATTTGGGCATGCAGACCCGATCGCAGATTCCGTACAATTTCCGTAAATCTAACTCTCGTAATCAGCTGGTAGCGTTCGATGCACAGGGCGGTCATTTTGCCATCAGCTGCGAACGTCTGTGACGAAATCCGTGCGAGTGATCAGTCTTGCCGACATCTACGGAGCTGTCGCCAATGAAACCTCGCTTCGCCAGACGCTCCTACTGCCGCTACGATACCATACTGTATCACATTTTTGATGAAATACCCTGAATTTCACGGGGACCTTAGGGTCAAAGGTTCGCAGTGTCTGCATGAAACGGCGGGACGCCGGTTGCGCGATGATAAAACACGTTTTAGCAGAGAAAGGCCGTGTTTGTGCTTCAGCTGTCAGTGGACGGCGGCCATTTTACGTCAGCTGAGAAGGTCGGTGACGACACGCGCCGAGTGAAATATCTTCGCGCTGCCGCTCGAGCCTCGGGGGAACGTGTCGCAAAGAACCTCACCTTCGAAACTATTTCCAAGGCTTGTCACTGCATCGCGGACAATTGTGCATGGTCCCGCGTAGTCGTCGAACGAATGCGTGTCGTTCCAGGAGTATATATGAGCGTAACGAATTTAAAGGCGCGCCTGCGGGGATACGTCTCGTAAAATTCGATCTCCTACCGGCGGATCTATTCCGGCCTATGCGGCCGTCATTCTCCTGCCCGTGTGCTCGCGATCGATTTAACGCTTAATTGCAGCGACGTCGAATTACGAGTGGTTCGCGTCAGCTGAGGGCGCCAGTGACGAAACACCGACGAGTGGAGGGTCTTGAAAGGTGAAGATTCACTTTCTTAGCCGATGCGCAGTAATCGCGCTTTCGGAAACTGGTGCACGACCGTGATCGTTTTGTCCATTGCGAGCGATTTTAGAGGGGGGGAGTGCGATGCCGGTACGCCGGCTCTCGGCCGAAAACACCGGCGGACGCCGATGAATCGATCGGGTGCAGCCAGTTGCGGTGCCCATACCGTACGCTTGTCATGGCGGCGCGTGGAGGACGAGCAATGAAAATGGCCGGAAGATGCGACGAGGCCGGCGGGGAGGGACGGTAAGGCCGAATAGAAGGCAACGGTCCACGCGTTCTCAGCAGCCTATCCTAGATTTATTTCCGTGGATGTTGCGCAATAAACGCTGCGCTGTTAGCTCACTGAACGCTACCCCTCGCGTGGCTTCGAAAGAGGTGCCAAGGGCTAGTGAGTAACATTTAATTGCCACCGGCTGCCATTCCTCTCGTCTAATAAAGAAACGTAATTACGCTCGGCACCGTGGCATTGTAACGTTATCTCCGCTATGCCCGTGTAACAGGCTGATCCTCAAATCAAATGTACCGTGTTAATTTTCTTTGGAAAGCATTCATTCCCGCTCGCCCTTCCTGCCTCCTTAATAACAATCAATTAAGAAACGCGTTAACTCAATTACGCAAGTTTAGGCCGTACTTTCACTGAAGCGACAACCACCGCGGCGCAGCGCAAATAGGCCGAGCTGGATACGATGGGAATAGGATTTTATTGTTGTGCCTCTGTCGTTGTTCGCAAATGGTGTTAATTGTTAACAGAGTCTGCGTGCTGGGTAGAAGAAATTCGGGGTTACCTGTTGCATGGTAACGTTGAGACAATAAAGTTCGGTTGAAGGAATAATGAAAAGGTCAAGGTTTACTGTTGGATATAATCGTCAGCCATTATTTTAATACGATTCCAGCGAAGATTTCAATACTTACATATTTACGCTCCAAGTGAACTCGACACCGAAAAAAAAAATGGAATTCGTTCCTGTTGCCTACCAGCGCCGGCCCCTGCAAACGAAATTTATCACGGTCATCGGTTTTGGTTTGCGGTGAGCTTGTTTTTCAAAGAATTGCCCCCTGTTTATGATAGCTCTCTCTATTGTTCTTGCTCGCCGACCGTGTCAGTCGGTTTAAAAGAATTGATACTACAGTCCCGACAAATAACGCCTAATTCCTAACTGTACTTTCCTTTACGTCCTGTTTATGGAAACATCCTGTTTACCCTCCAGATCCCCCGGTATTTTCAGCGGCCAAATATGCGCACGAGGCTCCGAGCAAAGGGACAAACGCTTTTGCGTAGTAGATAACTACGCGCTCCCCTCGATTCCAGATTATCTTGTACAGTTTTCGTGGAAATTCATTATTCCGTTTATCGGTCGAAAAAGAAGCAAGGAAACGGTAAGACGCTACGCGATGACGTGTATCTCGATCATTAACACATCGCCATCGCCGTGATATACGTATAGGCGTGTTGGAAGATAAGATTACGTTGGCGAGGCAATCGCAGGCCTCGTGAAAACGCCAAGAGTCCCTATCATAAGTGATTTTGCTACGTTCAAATCGTTTGCGCTGTAAAATCGTTGCAATTAATTTCCCCGAGGTTCGTCGGGCAGGTTTATTTACCATGACCGACGGCGCAGCCGTTTGTCTGGTCGCCTCGCTCCTATTAAATTCCGTCAGCATAGTAGTTTCCACCGAACCGTCGGAAACGTGCCCCGTGTTCTGTGTGTGTGACAATTGGTACGAGTTGCAGCGCGCATCTTGCACAGGCCGCCATCTTTACAGCATAGATACAGGTGTAGCCAGCACCGTGCAAGCCTTGGACTTGTCGGATAATGTCATATCGTATCTGAATAATTTTGAGCTGGCGGTAAGCATCCAGTTTCGATGAAACATTTTATCTGCAAGGAAAATCGAACGTATTATAGAAATTTCTGTAGCGTTAAGGAGGTTAAGCATTGTTGTTTACATTTAGTGACTAAGATCGTTTTAGAATGCAGGTTTGACGAGTCTGAAGTATCTGAATTTTTCTGGAAACGCGATCAGCGAAATCGGTCTGAACGCTTTCGCTGGTCTCGATGAGCTAACAGTGGTGGATTTGACGAAGAATCATCTGTATTATATCCTGGACAATGTCTTCGCGGAAAACAGCAATTTACGAATCCTAAAACTGTCGAGGAATAATTTTAACTCGCACGTGCCGAAGTTGCGTTCCATTTGGCTGACGGTAATGACGGAACCGATCCAACATTTGTTAGAATGGCCTCTCTCCAAAGAAAACGCAGAGAAATTGCAATTTCAAGAGTGGGAAAACATTTTCTGTCTAGGAGCTAAGCTTGGACTGGTGTCAGATTAGTCATTTACCTTCGGACACGTTCAATGGACTCACGCGTATCCGTCGTCTCGATCTCTCGAACAATTTGATGATTCAGATGAGCAGCGCTGTCGTGCAGACGTCGCATTTTTTGAAGAAGTTATCATTAGAAGGGTACGATAAGCGAGTCTCCTGAAACGTGTATACTTCTGCATCAATTTACCCAGACGTTCGACTAAAAACTGCCTTTTCATATTCCTGCTTCGTCACAGTAACGCTCTAAATACAGTTCCCTTGAGATGCTATTCGACGCGCGATCCTTTATCATACGTAGATACATTAGAGACCACTAGGAATGCAACGATTAAAAAACCTTCTTCCAGAAACCCGTGGTCGTGCAACAGGATTATGTTCGATCTACAGACATACCTCCAGCATAAGAATGTCGAATTCGACGAAGTCTGCGGCACGAAAGCGGGCCCAAAGAAATTCGAGAAGATGATTCTCGGGCCAATAAGCAAACAGCAGAATTACCATCGCTCGGTAATTAAGAACCAGACCGTTCAGGGAGCTAAATCGGTAATTAAGAAGAACAGCACCGCGAGCCTGCTGAATAAAACTCCGACACGTGGGAATGCCACGGACGCGAGGGACGTCGTCGATTCAGTGAGGAATATTTTACCGTATTGGTTCCTTGCTGTCGGCTTCTTGCTGGGCGCAGCAAGTGGGATGATTGTGTCCTACGTTTGGCTGTCTGGCAAGTTTTCGTGCTCCCGAAGGCACGGGCATCGTGACGCACTCAATGACCCTTCCCAAGGACTCTCTTTGTTATTGAATCCGTACCTACGAGACAGTATAGACAGTGACGCGAATGTTGTAGGATCGTGCCCGGGTACACCTCCGCCGCCGTATCGAGAGGTTATGTTACGACCGACTCTTTATCGTTGCCCACAGACAGCCAGCAATTTGAATAACAATGCTACCGGATACAGAGGTAGGTGCACGTAGCTACAAGTGGCAATTCATTGTTGCGACGTCACTGGGACAAAGCACGCATAAATATCGTGCCAGCTACATAATTTATCAGCCGTTCGAATTTCAACATTTCATTCGTTATATTTTTTTCATACGAGCTGCTCGGCGCTGATACTGCGCAAGATTATTGCGCGTCGCGTATTAACGACCCGGTCATCGACCAATGATCGTCAATCACAGTGGACGGGATATTACTCTCTTTTTTTTCGCAAGGATTCCCAAGCAAATTCAGTAAACTAATTGGCGATAAGCAATCGTTAACGAATATGTTCGTAAACAAGATTTATTAAGACAAACGATTTATGGTAGTCGTACGTACACATTGATAGTGTAAAAATGTAAATTTCACGATACATAATCTAGGGTACATGGTTGCAAGTTATACTACAATATATTACATACATATCTAACGATAAGTGTGGGTAAGTCTTTTGGTGGAGCCTTACACTATACAAGCTTACATTTCGCGTCGAACACGACACAGCGGTTTAGGAGCGATCGTCGTGATCGCCTCGCGGGTCTAATCATTGCGTAGCTATCATGTTACTCTTATCTACATTTTGGGTTGTACTAACTGTAACAGTCTTGCAGCCAATGGCGGCTATTATGTTTTCTGTTACTTCGTAGTCGTATCTCGTACCACGCAGATCGCTTATCACGCTCGCGTCTTCGTTGAAATCGTTCGATATCAAGCCAGCCGGAAGCCGCATCTTGATCTCCTCGATGATGCCGTCTTGTATTTCTAATACCAAATTAAACTGATGGAGATTGTCGTTCTGGCCGAGCACATCTAAAACGCGTGTTACCCTGAATTTCGGCGTTTTACCATAATTCCATTCCCACGAGCGAAATGTGCTTATTAATTCATTCAGACCTGGAAGTACAATCGTAGGTTGTAAAATAGTCGGCTACATATCAGTTCCTAAGGGGTTATGGACAACCGTAAACTTTAGGGAATGTGTGCAGATCGAAATGATCCAATTTTTTACCTGGGAACCAGTCCTCGGTGGGATTGATGAACTGGAATCCCTTTTGACGTTGAATGAGATCTTGCCCGCCGTCTTCCAAAACCAGTGCTTTTGTACGGAGGTACTCCCAGCCAATCGCATTAATCAGTTTGTCCATGCATATGTGCGAATTCACGTCTATCAAGTTCTTTATCGGAGACCGCGTAGATGCTGTGGCATTTGTTTCCACACCATTCTGTAACGTAAAAGCACTTTCTCATTTTTACTTAGAAGAGGGAAGACACAGGCTGACTTTGGATAAGCATTGCAATTAAGTGTTGACCAATAGTAACCAGTGATAATTAAATAATGATACATCGTTCTACGAAAACGAAGAAAACGACAAACCAGCGTTCGAGAAGCATAAACATTTTGCCCCTACTAATATCTGATGCAAAACGAAGAATAAGGAAGAAAGCTCAGTTATATTTCCTCGTATCTCCTACCATTTGGCAATAGTTTCGTATAACACTAATCTCAAGACACTGTATGTACATGTAACTGTATCATCATTCAACTGATCCAGCGGACTTTGTGCGGAAAAATATGATAATCGTTGGGGAAAAATTTTTACCTCTTTTCTTTCAAGGGCTAGGCTTAAAGCTGATTTGTTCACGTCGACTAAGAGTGTGCAGTGGTGGTACGCATTCGGTCGCCCTAATTTTGCAGCAGTACCGGACACCTGTGTTTCAATAGAGTTAAGGAGAAACGGGTCGCGTGTTCGTGAAGCGCGCAGCTCCACTGTCAATTAGGTTGTTCCAATATTCTTTCTCAACATTATTTAACTTGAGCATATCAATTCGTAAATAAAAATTGAAATGAAAAAAAAATAATAATCTGCCGACGCTCGATGGCGCCCCTTCAATGGCGGTACGTGCATTGAAGAAAACTTTGACACATTGTATACAAATTCTGATATGAGACATAGTGGACAACTTGGACGAATAATAAGGGACGCGCAGTGTAAACGCACCTTAAGGTACATAAATTTAATAGCATTATTTGTTAAGCCAATTAAACTTATATCGTAAAGTCAGGGGTAAAGGGTTTCATGAGATTTGTATGACAATGTTGAGCTATTCTGCACGTACTTTTGGAACACCCTTATCGCTAGGAATATATGGCCATGTATACATTACATTGAAGGATACTTTGAATTCCCCTTCAACGACGATGTCCTCGCGCTTATTAACGTCAGCTTTCACGCCCCATTCCCGATACAGGGCTCTCGTGATTATCCCCAAATTGTATTTCCGATCGTATCGTTCCCGCGGCGTGAAGAAGGACAAATTCAGATTACCGTTATCGTGGTAGACAGTACCGCCCCCGCTGTTGCGGCGGACTAACGCTATACTGCGCTTCTCAGCCAGCTGAGCGTTGTGCTCTATCCACGGGTTCTGGTGACGTCCGATCACCACGCAAGGATCGTTACGCCACAGAAGTAACACGTGATGATTCGTAAAATTATAATGCCTGTAGAGCCAATCTTCTAGCGCTAAATTGGTGAACACATTCGTGGATTGCGATATAAATACTGACTTCTTTATCGAGTCGTTCGGGTCAGCCTGCTTTTCCTTGAAGCTCGTCGAGAATCTGGCCACTCGGCTCAGATCACTGCATCGAACTCTCCGCTCCACAACAATCAGAAATCTGTTTATCAGAGACATCTTTCTCGTTGGCAAGTTTCTTCTTTAGTCCCTCTCCCCTTATTCCTGCTTGCCTCTACCTTCCCCCCTCGTCGCCTGTTCCAGAGCCGAACGGGATCGTGGAGCGGAGCACGCGAAGGCACCGATACGAGCAACCGTACTCCCTAGAAAACCGCGCGGCCTCTGGCCTTTTGAAATCAGTCTTTGGTTATGAGCTTCCGAGGGGCGCTTGCTACCTCTGCACGTAGGTGGGAATCAGCCTTGGTTGCGGTTAATATTTACGTCTGCAGGTAGCAGCCCTAATGGCAGGTTCGTCTCGAGACGTCGGATTGACTGGCGGTTATGGAGATGAGGTAATCGTGGAGTGTGATCGTTTGGTGCAGCCACTTCCACGTTTGGTCCAGGGAGTTGATACGGTATCGGATACCTAAACAGTCACGGCAGTCCTTTTGCATTCCTCCGTGTGCTGGCAGTTTGAAAAGAAACATTCAAATTACGCGCGACGAACGGCACGCGTAGGTAGCAACGATTGTGTCCCGGCGGGCAGTAGTGTCGCGTTCCCAAGGACGTCGCAAGCTTGGCACGCGCGGTCGGAGCACTCGAGACTTTGTAGTGCGCGGTTACGAATGTCAGCCAAAATTCATCGACGCACTCGCGGACTCGTAATGAATAAGTCAGGCATTGGCTTTTGATATTATATGAGCTCCGTGTGGTCGGAGAAAGTAGAGGGGGGGTGCATTGAACACACGCAAGAGGTTATCTAAGTTCGCAGCACAAAGTACAGCTGTCCCGCGCGCGATATCTGCCAACGAGACTCTCTTCGCCTACTCTCCGTGATCCGCCCACCCTCCTGCAGCGTTTATTTCAGGAACGTAATTATCGGCATACGCGCCCCTCTGTAAATAGCTCTTTCGCTGCCGTCAATGAACGTTACGTATCCGAGGGAATATTGCTATTAAATGTGAGTATTTCTGTGAATACGGTTGCTTCGAAAAAAGGATAGCTGTACACGTGAGTCATATATTTAGAATCTTACAAGGTGGGGTGCAATGGAAGTGTAGCACTCACGTTTCAGTGTGCTTATACGGGGCGACAAGGGTTGAAATATTGAACTCGGCAGTATATTTCCTTGCCGCATATCGTTAATAATTTACTAGGTATTTAACGTTCAATTTTCCACTGTCTGTACCTGCTGTTTTATACACGATCTTCATAGCGAAGTATAATGGTACTGTGGCTATGATGTTAGATTACGGATTCGCGTCTGTTGTTCACGCGCGTGTTCGAGTCCCGGTTGTGTCTTTTCTATATTTTTTTCATCTCTTTCTCGATCGTTCTTCACAGACTGTTTTACACCTTGCAAGAGCTCTTGAAAGAGAAGTGGGGGTCGTCTTGTTAGATAGTACCTGTTAGATTATCTGCTTACATTGATAAAAAATTCTATCGATTTCAGCAAAGTCAGAATTGAATTTTTATATTATCTATCAATAAGCTAGGGTCGAAAAATTTATAAATCACATTTAAGAAAATAACGTCTAAATTTACGGAAATAGTACGTATTAAAATATCCTGTTATACGCGGCTGCATTCAAGTGGCATAACAATGCAAATCGCTAAAATTTATGCATGCAAACGCACGCGTATCAACGCCTTGTTTCTTCCAACACATTTTGCATGTATGTATTGTATACGACACTGTGCTTCCATGATTCCTGATAACCAGACCAAACTTCTGAAAAGTTACGTTTACGTGTCAGTTAACGTCGCCGACCATAGGAGGGGGTAATTAAGGCCAATTGATAATGATAAAATACGTATTCCTTACCCTTCCGCACTACTGTTATTATCGACTTTGTAGCAGTGTTGTAGATAAATCGTTTGTGGCGACAATTGCAATACAAAACTCCGCGATTTTTATCGGCCACGTCAGCTGATGCATGTTTCGTCTCGTTTCATCGAGGATTCTCGGTTTTTTAAATTACACTGTCTTATAACCATTTGGTCTGTAACATTCAACAATCATTTCTTATAGATTTTTGTGCGCTGACTACGAATCCGCGAACCGTTTGTCGCCATCACTCTCAGTTATCGAGAAATTAGATTTTGAAAATAAATGCAAATTCTCAACTTTGAACATCTTTTGAGTTCAAACAGTAATAGTTATTCGGTTGCTTGTTCCATCAAAATATTCTTGTTGAACAGTGTTATCTATCGTATAATTCTTATCTGGCGCCGCGCAAGTTGTAATTGCAGCGCAATTCGACTAAATTTCACAGTTTCTGTTCGCATAATTCGGTCGTTTACGATGAATTTTTAAAAATTGTGGGGCAATTTTGTGTCGGCCGATTTAAAGCACAGCAGACTGTTTATATTTAGATAGTTGATTATTGTACGTGTACTAGTGAAAAGGCATTGAAAAGTATCAACGCTTTCGCGCGTAAATATAGGAATTACCTATACGAATATATATAGATATATGATTCACAGCTGGATACAAATAAAAATAAACCATTTTTAGTTTCAATTTTCATGCAATCTATCCATAACTGAGATATACAGTTTTAATTGACACGTTTGTCGTCTTAATCCGTGCGTTCATTAACAAAAACATTTTGTTCCGATAAAATATTCCAAATTAAGATGCACGGATAACGCGCCTATATTCATTAATCATGCGTGGTACGCCGGCTCCATTAATGCGTTAATTAATATTCGTTTAATCTACAAACATTTTGTACGATTAGTCATACATTGTCTCCACACATTCGTTTTTTACGGCGTTATTTGTTATTCGTGCAGAAAACAGAAATACATTCTTATCGATTGCGTGTAAAGAATAACAAATATTTTTACGCGAAAGATGTCCAAAGTAACAAAGGGGTCCTACGAGCGGTCCCCCCCCACGATTTCGATGAAACGCGGAGGAGAAAACCTAGAAGTGCGAACGGTAACACTTTGTAGAATAATTTCTCGCGTCAATGCGCATTTTTCAATAATCTATTAATTATCCCTTTAAGTACCTACAAATTGAAGCGTTCTTCGGGAAGCGTGTTGGGCGGAAGCGAAGAGTGGTTGCTTCGTAAATGTTCAGCGTTTGGAATGAAATAATTTTCATATTCAATACTCGCGTGTTGAACGTGAACACCGAGTTAATCGTGTTACGAATAATCGCATAGGTGAAGCCGGCGTTATGGCCTTGTCGTTAGTCGTTGTAAATACCATAAAGAGAATCTGCTTGTGCGAAAGTAGTACCGCCTATCGGATTACAGTGAAATTCACTGGTCGTAACCGCTCGCAATTTATCCGTGCATCGCACTTTTCCACCGTTAAAGTGAGATTTCTTATTTACAATACAGTTGTTACATCGGTATTGTCGCGATAAAGCCTGATTACACCGTTTTGTGAGAATTTCAGGTGTCGGGCCTTTCGGTACAAGAGCGCAAAGGGAATCGAGAAATAATGGGGAATTTGCAGTATCCCGAAGCGGATCGTGACGACACCGTCGATGTTTACCATGGAACCAAGGTTAGAAAAAAAAAACACTATATAATATATTAATCAAGCGCGCAGAGTACAAGATTTCATTCCATCTGATAGGTAGCAGATCCATACAGGTGGTTAGAGGATCCAGATTCTGAGAAAACCAAAGCATTTGTAGATGCCCAGAATGCCATTACTAAGCCGTATTTGGAGTCCTGCAAGGCGCGTCAGGATATCCATGATAGACTGAAGCAGTTATGGGACTTTCCGAAATACTCGTGTCCAGCTAGACACGGGGATAAATATTATTACTACAAAAATACTGGCTTGCAGAACCAAAGGTAAGATTTGTAAGCATTAGTGAGTAAGCATTTGTTTAATTCAAACAGCCTAATGAACATACGTGTGTCGTTCCAGTGTTTTATATGTACAAGATACATTGGACAGCGAACCAACAGTATTTCTAGATCCAAATACATTCTCGGAAGACGGTACTGTGGCAATTACTAGTTGTAAATTTAGCAAAGATGGTAGCATATGCGCGTACGGATTATCCAGTAGCGGGTCTGATTGGTGTACAATACATTTTATAAATACTGAAACTGGTATGGTCGATGCAATTTACTTTTGGGCGAATGCCTGGGGAAAGTTTACCATTAATAGTTGTTTATGCAGGCAAGAAATATCCAGAAATCTTAGAGAAAGTCAAGTACTCTCCGATAGCATGGACTCACGACCACCGTGGAGTCTTTTTCGGATGCTATCTAGACCAGAAGGGTAAAACTGATGGCTCGGAGACGGAGGGCAATAGGAACCAGAAGTTATGCTACCATGTTGTTGGCACACCGCAATCGGAAGATGTTGTTGTAGTCGATTTCCCTGAAGAACCTTTGTGGAGGATGTGAGTAACGTAATTGTTTGATTTTAAGACGATTACACGTATATTTCTAGCATTCTAACAGAAGTATTTTCAAACGATCAGAGGAGCACAAGTCTCCGATTGCGGAAAGTGGCTAATTATCACGCCTGTGAAGGACTGCAGGGATAATTTAGTTTACTTCACGGAGTTGAAGCCGGAGACGAAATTAAATGAGAAACTGCAATTAACTCAAGTCGTTGATAAATTAGAAGCCGATTATGAAGTTAGTGACATCTACTGAAGCGATTTCGTTAGACAGTTTCACTCTTCTTCGCTTTATTCACTGCTTATTCTTTGTTAAATAGTATGTAACGAACGACGGCACCAAGGCCATATTTCGGACAAATAAGAACGCCCCGAACTACAAGTTAATAGCTATAGATTTACTGGATTACGAGCAAGAGAAGTGGGTTGATATTTTAGCAGAACACGCTGATAATGTATTGGATTGGGCATGCGCGGTTGACGGCGATAAGTTTGTGGCTTGCTACATTGAAGATGTCAAGGTGAGCGAGAACTCCTCCGAAGCAGTTTATATCGCGGCAAATTAAAAAATATACGAAAGAATACAGACGTCGTAAGATTAATAATACCACGAGTTCTCTTTTGCAGAATATTTTACAATTACACTGCTTGAAAACTGGCGACAAACTCAAAACGTTTCCACTAGATGTTGGCACAGTAGTTACTTTCACTGGGGAGAAAAGATATTCCGAGATATTCTACCAGTTCACATCCTTCTTGATCCCTAGTATTATATACAGAGTTGACCTGAAAAAAGACGAAGATCCGGAGGTTAGCGATATACGTGTCTCGGTAAAATGCAACTGACAAAAATTTAAGAATTGCATGTACATGTACATAATTATCGTTCGCAGGTGTTACGAGAGATTGAAGTAAAGGACTTCGATCCGAGCTTGTACAAGACTAGTCAGGTGTTTTACAAGAGTAAGGACGGTACAAAGATTCCAATGTTTATAGTAATGAAGCACGTACGTATTTGCGGCACTATTTTTCTATCTTCATAAAGGGAAACAAATATCGACAACGATGATTTAATTTAGGATGCAGTTTTGGACGGCTCCATGCCGGCTTTATTGTACGGTTATGGAGGTTTTAATGTAAGCATTCAACCTACGTTTAGCGTCACGAAGCTAGTGTTTGTCCAGCATTTAAACGGGGTGCTCGCAATTCCAAATATTCGTGGCGGAGGGTAAGCTGAAAGAATGGCTGATGTTAATTAAATATATTCACGTTCACTGCAGCATGCACTGTAATCGATTTCAGCGAATATGGGGAGAAATGGCACAACGCCGGGCGATTCTTCAACAAGCAGAACGTGTTCGACGATTTCCAAGCCGCCGCCGAGTACCTAATTGAAAATCGCTACACCAAATCATCGAAATTAAGTATCCTAGGTGCAAGTAACGGAGGTCTACTAGTTGCCGCGTGTGTGAATCAAAGACCCGATCTCTTTGGCGCCGCGGTTGCTCAAGTCGGGTAAGCGTACCTCGCGGATTCGTGTTTTATAAACTTGCTTCTGTTTTACATACTTTTTTCAATACAGGGTAATGGATATGTTACGTTTCCATAAGTTTACAATTGGCTTTGCTTGGGTGTCTGATTACGGCAGTTCCGACGATCCGAAACACTTTGAGAATCTTTTAAAGTACTCTCCCTTGCATAATGTGAGGGTATTGGAAAATGAACAATACCCAGCAACATTGCTATTAACTGCGGATCACGACGATCGCGTAGTGCCATTGCACAGCCTTAAGCTTATTGCAACGTTGCAACACACACTTGGGGAATTAATGGAGCAGACAAATCCGTTACTCATTAGAATAGACACTAAGGCCGGGCATGGTGGTGGAAAGCCAACTATGAAAGTGGTTAGTTTTTAATAATTTATTTCTTTGTTTACTGTTTGTCTTTATTGGCAATTCTCACTGTAAGACCCTTTGTTGTTTCAGATCGATGAAAGTACAGACATTTTAACGTTCATTGTCAAGTCTTTGGGTTTGGAATTTAAATTGTAACACATACCGAGAGTATAAACAATTTTTATATTTTATACTATGCTTAAATCTTTTAACACGTTTAAGAACGTTACGCGATAACATGGAAAGTGTGTTTACACTTTTATCGTACATATTGCAAAATACTGTTTTAAAATTATGTAATGCGCTTCTTAGCAAATTATTTTATACAGGAGGAAAATTTCTACCGTAACGAATAAAAAGGTTATGCAATTTACCCCATAGCGTTCATATATTTTCTACTGGCCACGAAACGCACGCGCTCGTCGATGTGTACGGCGGAGTTTCAGCTGTGTTAGAGTAAACAGTTACCCATCAGCGATTCTGGTGGCGAATAGAGTTAATATATGAATTTTTTTATTAAACACTAAATAACAAGTATACATTTCATTAGTATTTGGTTGTCCTATATGCTTTTAATAGTAAAGAAATAAAAAAGAAGATACAATACGATGCGGTTATACCTCGTAAATTCTTTACAATTCTTTGTGACAGCTTTTGTATCACAATCAATGATATTTCATTCTTACAAATGGCCTTGTCCGTGTTTTACTCTAAATCATGAAACTTGTGTAAATAGATGCATGTCGTTAATATTGCTGGAAAAAGAGACCAGTTCCTTCTTTCGCGAGCACTATTAACAGGATAAATTATTCTTTTAAACAAGGAACTTTCGCGTATCATGATCGTGTGTACATGTAGAATCCCCCTAATCACGCTCTATGATTGTGTCTCTGACTTTACTCCTTCAGAACGTGTCAATGAAAGCGATGCTCTGGCAAATGCGTTGCGCGAACAGATCTCCGAGAAAGAACATTTTAAACTACGATTTGGCTCGCTGGAATCTCGGCAAATATCGGCTACGTAATCTTCGTGGCAGACGCTTGCCGCGCGAGAAATAAATACAACGTCGCTGCAATGTAAACGCGTGTGCGAGCGAATGTGCGCATTTAGTTCCTAAGACAGCTTACGCGCGCTATAAAAATCACATCTATAGGATTAGTAACTAACGCATAGGTCATTGATACAAATTCTGTTTTTACAAAAGCGGCGAGTGTTGTGTAATTCTTACCACTATTAACATCACATGTGCGATACCCTGAACGCGATTAATCATGGCACGTGATCGTTTTTTTTACATAATGGCCAAACCTAGAGGAGACACGTCGGATCGATAATCGTAGATGCACTTGAAGTTTAATTTGCATGTTCGTCACAACACCTGGTGATCCACGCCGCTGGTGAACAGCGCGGCGAAGAATTGGGAGAACAGTTTGCCCATGTATTGCTCTTCTTTCACCGGCCACATGCCCTCCAAGAAGCCGATGTGACCGCCGCGGGATGTTACTACCACAGCCACGTTCTTGGTCTCCGATATCTCCTTTAGCGGAATAGCTAGACGCCGATGGTAAGAATACATTATTTTAACGAGACGTCGTACTTTGCGCAAATAGATTCAATATTCAAGGTTCATTACCATGAACCGGCTGGAACGGATCGTCCGCGGCGCTCAGGCAGAGTAGTGGCACGCCGATCAGATGCAGTTTATCGTGTATGGTTGCGTTGGAATAATACTCCTCCACATCTCTGTAGCCAAATTGCTTCACCGTGAAATGCGAGTCGAATTCCCTTACGGTTTGGCTCTGATGTACAAAGGCGATCATTATAAGCAACTCAAATTAAATTAACCGTAATAAGGGGCGGAGTCCCTTCGTATAGAATTTTTACGTCAGGAGGCAGACTTTGTTAAGCTCACCTTAAGAATAGTCTCGATATCAACGTCAAAAAATCCAGACTCCGTCGCGTAATGCAGACGCTTTATGTTCTTGCGTAGCGTGCCAGCCAAGTATTTGTTCATCATCAAGTTAAAATAATTCTCCTCGGTGTTCTTCGTCGCGGCGAACACGTTCCACGGTACAGAGATCAGGAAGCATCCCTTCAACTTCCCCCTCGCCATTACCCCCTGTTGGGCTAAGTAATTACCTAGAATTAATCTGCAAGTAAACGCGTATAGGGAATATTACAAACAGAGTTCATTGCGGCGCTGCTGCTATTACCATACGATTAAAGAACCGGTTATGATTTATAGAAATTTTAGGAATTGAATTGCTTCTTAGGTAAAGGCTTCGTTACCCTCCCATCGATATTCCAGTCGCCCCAAGCGGCACATGGGGGTGAAGCTTTCTCACGTGCTCGACAACCTCGGACAAATCGTCGCTGTTGGCGGCGCAGTACATCCGTGGCGTCTGCAATCCCATGATTACACGTTAAGCTCGCTTCCCTATATTCGCAACGCATACGGCGCGTTTCCGTGCTAACTGTACCTTCAGCTCCACACCTCCTAAGCCTCTGTTGTTGAAGATGACGCATCGTATGCCGACTTTTTTCGCAGAGGAGACAAGGCACTTTATGTACTCCGCCTGGCTCGCGCCGGTCAGCCCCGGCAAGATGATCACGATCGGTGAAATAGCGGAGGAGTCCCCTTCCGCCCAATCCAAGGCCACTTCACCTCCGTCCGCCAAGGTCAGGATCTCTCTGCGTGACGATTAATTAATTAATTGCAGCGAGAGCAGGGCGAGATAATTAGCTCGCGATCGTTTACTTGAACAAGAGTGGTCAGTAATTAGTACCTATTAAAATCGTCGTACGGCGTAGGACGCGGCGATGTACAAGGTGACACATTTTATTTTGCAAACGTGCGTACTTCGAAGTTCAGCCAATCGAGTAAGTGAAGAACCGAGGGAGATGGAGGGAGAAGAGGTCATTTTAAGGTAATTTTAAGGATTTTCGTTATGTTAATCTCACTTTCCCCCGTCTCTCTCGATACTTGTACGCACGTTCCGCTTGTTTAATACAATATTCACAAATTAAAATGTGTTTCCTTTAATATACATTCGGCCCTCCTTAAGGGGTAGACCAGCTTGGCCAGGCCAAGAAATATCGCATCGTTGGGAATTTATTTCTAAGTGACAAAAACACTTTTTAATCTAACCCCTTAATTAAAATGTCCTGTCTAGCATTTTCCAATTTTTCAAGAGAAGTTGAAATATTTGAAGTTCCACACGTCTTTTACCTTGCAAGTAAAGCTATAAAACCCTAAGTGCTTCGTAGAGATCTAGAATAAGTCTGATTTAATTATTTTTTTTACAAGGACGGTACAATGAAAATGATGAAACTTCAGTTTCCTCGAATGTTTCGAAATGCTAAATAGGACATTTTAAATAACAGGGGCAGCATCGTATACGTAACCGATTATGTCCCAGCAATTCCTCTCAGTTTTTAGTAAGTATGAAGTTAAAGGTAGACTTACCAACCTGCGATAGTGAATCGACGGTAATATTCGCGATCTAAGAAGGCTGGCCAATATAGTCTGCGCTCTTGATTCGAAGCACCATAAGGTCGGCCAGAATTTGTTCCTGACCAGCGGTACATGTTCTTCTAGGAACGCTCGGAACGGCCCGTTCGCGCATACCAGCAGCGGCGTCTGAAAGTCGTTTAAAACACTCGTCATTTTTATCGATTCACCGAGGTGTCCGAGCATTGTCCAACGCCTGGACGCCCGAGGTCGTAATTCGATGAAATCGAATCTGCATCTTATCGTTTGCCACGCTCGTTCGCTCGTCTACTCGCCCGTCTATAATAGATCACGCTCCGAAGAGGAGATTAATGAAACAATCTATGCACTTTGATTTCGCATCGTGCCTCTTGAGCATTAATAGTCCACTGTTCTACTTTTGGCAAGAAACTTTCCACGTAGGCATCTTTAACGGCGCAATTACTATACACATATTTTTCGATTGTGTCTACGACACGTTTGCAACAAAAATAATCATGTTTCTAACATTGTAACATACTCTGACCGCGTGAATAGCATACCGAGGCGGGATTAATCCACAACAAATATAGCGTTATCTGTCATTAACGCTTTTGTTGTGGAAAAAACTACAATGGCCAACCGTCACACGTGTTTATAAAGAGTTCAATAGTGCGATCGCGTGCAGCGACTCTATAATTGGCCATAAATTGCTCCATTCTACGACGCTGGACTAATAGAATACATCTGCGAGTGCGATTAAACAACTTACGAATCTCGTGGAAAAATTTCCACGAACGTTTCGTTCGGAATTCGTTTTTTATTCAGAATAATATTTTGTTGTGACGCAGCCCGGATTTAATTTGCAAATTGCATTCTCGCGTAAGAGGCATTTCTCGTTTCCATCAGTTTTATATACAATCGCTTCTTAGAACGTTAAGCGAGCTACTTTGCAAACATGACGAATTGTACGCGTGAATAGGTCTGTCTATTGAAACATTGCGTTATTCTTCGCGGCTGACTATTTGGTGAGCGTGAGTTACCTGTTCCGGCGTTTGCGCCTGGTGCGCGCGCGCGCACACGCGCATCAAAGCTCTGGCAATTCGTCCGGGGCGAGCGCCTCCGAGTTTTAAGGTCAAATTAATAAATTGTGTGGCTCCTCGTGGCTCGTACAGGCCACGAAGGGTCGTGCGAGAGTTCGAAGTAGTCGTATCGCGGAAATAGTGATAATATATCGGCGTGATGCATCGCGATCCCGATGGTTAACGCGCGCGATAAGGGAAATGAAACTTTGCTCGAGCCCAGGGGCGTCCCGATATTTCCAAATGCCGGGCCATGCTCGTTCCAACGAGCCTTGAACTTCACCGAGTAGTTTCTGTTCTTTTATGCAGATTTTCGAAACTTTCCATGTGCCAAATTTAGCAGACTGATGCATCGAGGATGAATCGACGACCGCGAGCGAAAATGACATCAGACAAAGCACATACGTAGTTAACGCTCGTGTACGTTTACGGGCACCGAATGCAGGGAGTGTCGAATCAATTCGCCTTCAATTAGACTTATTCTCGTTCAATCGTAGACCAGGGGACGCTTGGAGATCGAAGTTACGTATCCCCGAGCAAGTGTCAATAACCCTTAATCGTCGCGAAATTCAGCCGAGCACGTTGCACATTCGACGAACGGAATTCTTTATCCGTCGAAATTATATCAAATAGAATTAAGCCAGACACGGCATACGCGTGACTGAATCAAACGCGGTGCTGATTGAGAGTAATGAAGGTTAAAAGTCTGCGTATAAACGATAACGGCCGCTGCACGATCTAATTTCAAGTTTGACTTAAGGCTTAAGTAACGCCAGTGCGTGCAATGCCACCACAGAAACGTTTTACAATTAATTTCGCGATACGTCGCTACAGGTACAGCAATCCTAGCTAACGCTCCTGCAGCAGATGCTTTTCTATATAGAAGTGCAATCGATCTACCAGCCATAACCTATCTTGCATAAAAAACCTCACAATCTACCTATACATTCCCAGCTCAAGAAGCATCGACTTCGACATCCGAGGTACAGCCCCTTACGTTATGCTACCACATTTCACACCTCTCGTACGAAATCTACGAACTGTCCTTTAAATCGCGGCAGGGGAATCAGACCAACCAAGGTCGGCAATTTCAATCAATTCATCGATGATTAATTGATCAATCTTCATTTCAATACCGTGGCTCGATCAAATGTAACCCATGCTCGGCGATATTTTCGGCACGGTAGGGTGGCCAATACCGGCAACGGCGGGGAAAAAGGTGGCATGCCTTCTTACCTACATTTGCCCACCATGCTTACTCACTTTGACCACTTCGAAAAGGTAGTAGACGCAAAATCCGAAGCCCAGTAGCGCCCCGTAGTAGACCGTCGGGATGTCGAGGAGTGGCTCGATGTAGTTCAGCATCCTTGTGCTCTATCGATACGTCTAAGTGGGCTTGGTTGGGCGTAAACGCCGGTGATCGCCAGGACCGTTGACAATCCTTGCACGTCGAACGCCGGTAGCCAACAACCGATCGCGACGCTTTCATACAGTGTCGCGCGACCGCGCGCATGACGTTCAAATAATTGGACGGCCAACTAGCCTCGCTAGCCGGCCGACCGGTACCGATAGCCACTGCAGCTACACGCTCGCACATAGGTGTGTATGCTCGAGATTCGGTCACGTGCGCACGAGCGGATCCGCTCCCACACTGGCGAAACCCGAGTCGTCCCGCCGCTCGTCCGAGCCGTGCATGCGACGAGCCTCTGGCAGACACGTACACGGCCACCTTCGTCGTGTGCACGGAGAGCCGTGTAACGCGAGTTATATAACGCGAGAGCAGAACTTTTCGTATCGACATTCGTAATGCGGCCTGCACTTGCTTCCCGCGACCAATACGCCCCGCGCCGAGCGGTGGCGTAAACGCTGGCCCGATCATCGAGGGGCCATTCTTGCATTGCGCTCGATCCGAGAGCGGTTATGCGTCTTCGAGCGAGAACTTACTTATCGCGGGCAAATCGGCTCGATCGGCGAACTTGCGACACACGCTGCTCTTATCTTTGCAGTGTCATTATGAATGTTTGAATGGGCATTAATCGAGCGTATTGCAGGAAGTTATGTTAGTTCCTTTTTGTTTCTTTTTAAATGAGAGGTTAGTGTGTAGGAAATTAGCGGGGAAGGTCGTCGATGCTTATCAGAAGTCGCGTGGTATGCGATTTTCATGCGACTGCAGTAAAGCTGCAGACATAGGAACGCGAAGCGATAATTTGTCTTTATTATATGTTGGGTACGTTCGTGCAGTACGCTCATGCGTCGTCGAGGTTGCTTTTGATGAGTTCCGAACGGGTAATGTTTTTGAGACAGTGGCGCATTCAGGATTTAATTTTGGGGGAGCCGAGTTGAAGAGGTACAAATATTTTTAATGCGAATTCAATAAAATTCATCAGGCGATTATAAAGATTTATTTCAAGAATAAAATCCAGGTTTCTATTCTTTTTACAAGGCGCTTGAATTATTTCAGTGGTTACATTTATTTACTTTTCCTTTTTCTTGCGGAGGTGCCAGGGCCCCTTGCCTCCTCCCTCTGAATGCGCCGCTGTTTTGAGGTATTCAATGAACCAAACAGGGAGCTGTAGGAATTACTCGCGTTTAATTCAATTGTAGTTTAGTTGCTTTTCGAAGAGAGGCAGTGGTTCTTCCATTGTTTCCAGTGGCGCGTCTTGGAAATCGGTTGATGTAAATGATCGATACATCCCAAGAATTAGTTCTCTAATAGTTTCTCCGAATATGTATTGGGGATTGAAAGACAAGTGGGAAAAGATATAGAACCGCGTGATTTTGATTATAAGAAAAATGAATTTGGAAGCACGCCAGGGGAAAGCCGTCGGTTGTTCTCTTTTTCAACCGCAGACCTTTTGAGACTCTTCATGTTACAATTTCGCTATAGTATTTATATCTCATATTTCTTTATTCTCCGACACGTAGACACACGTCTACGTTTGCGGTCGATCGCGTGGTAGTTATCATCGGCTCGTCCAAGCTTATCTGCTAATATGCTGGTAATAATAACGCGACTTAAGCTTTACTAACACCTGCCTTTTTTTAAAATTGCTCTGTACTGTCGTAGTTTAATCTGTACATTAACGCAATAATCTCTAATTACTAAACTTTTTTTAGAATACAATCTAAGGCAGGAGGAAACAACCATTTTGTTCCAAGAAAAATGACTCCTTTATTAAACACAGTCTTATACATTTCACGAACATAATGAAACCGTAACCAGGGCGTCTGATTTTAGTCGTGTGGCCCGAAAATCGGCAGCGAAAAGTGGGATCCGTTTTAACATACATTTGCAAGGATCGACGCTGCTAATAGACAATTAGAGTCGATATTCGCGGGCCAGGTACACGCGAATACGACGAGCGTGTTACCTTGATAAAAGTTTCGGTATGCTGAAGTAGAATCGAATCCACTGTCCATTTCGGACGAGGCTTACACGGGGGATCTATGTATCTCACGGGGACCTTATTTATTCATGGGCACTATCAGAGGACGCTCTCTGATTAAAAGGGGCAGCTTTACTGACACATGGAAAGCATATACTAAATATTATATCCGCAAACAAGACAAACTTGAATGGAGGCAAACATTTCTTGGCGACTAATTGGCAACTTAACGGTAAACGCGAGATATAAATGTTACTCGCATGATAAACGCAGCTTAGGGCGAACAATAATAGGTACAATAAAACTTATATGGAACTTGCAATTGGCCTCATTAAATATATAGAAATAGAACGTCGATGCGCCTTGCGTAACAGGTTCGCATACAACGACTAGCAGAATGCAAACGACTAGGACCATTTTGTTCGCGAACCACTCGCCTGTACGGTTCGAGGAAAATCCAGCACCCTTCGTCGCGCGCTCGGCCCGCTAATCGCTTGGCAAGGGGCAGTCGGGGCCCTCGAGACGAAAGCCGCAAGCTGCAGCATTGCCGCGCGACGAACGGGCGAGCGCGAAGAATCCCTTTCAAGCAGAGAAAGTGTAAATCGGTTTGCTCGTTGGCCACGACGTCTACTGATTCCGCGACAATAATAATCGCCCGGCGAGTAGGACAGACTTCGCTGCAATGGGGCATGCACGCGGATGATATTACACCTTAACTTATGTACAACGTTCTCGTTGGTAGAGCGTAGAAAATACATTTCAACATCCCGGCGTCTCGTGCGCATACACGTCTTAATCCTACGACGGCTACAAAAATAAACTTGTACGCCATGGAAGCAAAGAGTGTACGCAGGGGGTACCGAGGGGGCAGGGGCTGGTAAAAGTTTCCAGCAACCTCGGTAGGTAATTCTGAATCAACAGGGGCATAGAGGATGGCTCCTAATAAAAATCAATTAGATACTGATGAAAAATGTGCAATATCCTACACCCTCTTCAAGTACAGATCATCCATTCTCGCTATCGTCAGAAGTTCAGGTGAAGGAGACCTCATTTCTGCGGTCAATCCACCCGGCTTGGTGTCGGCAATAGTCACAATTTTTATCAACAGACAGATAAGAGCAGCCTTCGAACGGCAGAAGGCTGTTTCTAATATGATCTTCCAGTGAATGAGCAATGTTTATCCCCGTAACTATTGAAAACAGGCCACAGCGTAGATAACTATTTCGATTCAGAAGACCTGCCAAGCATGCCAGGAAATCGATCGCCGCCTGGCACCCCTCTGTTATCTTATATCCTCGGTGGTCTCAGCGAGTTAACGATACGAACGGGAGCGCCTCCTGTCTGACGTCAAGGTACGTTAGAGCTCGCTCCGTTGTTTGCGTGCACTTTCGTAATCGACGCTCAGCCACGGATGTTGAAATTTGTTCACCATATATCATGAGCTGTGCCCGCAGCTCGACTCGCGGACGTATTTCGCCCAGGTGCGGGTGGGCGACATGTCCCCCTTTCGCAGCCTGCGTTGGTCACCGTTGGCGCGGATCTGCTCCATGATACTGCGATAGGTCTCCTCGCCGTAGGTGCAAGTCAGGCTCTTCCTCAGTTTCGCGGCGCCGGTCTCGAAGCTGGTCGGTTGGCTGCCCACCAGCACGTGGAGGTTGTTCTTCACCTGCACCGCCCAGTCCCACATCTCCGCGATCGAGCAGTTGCAGACGAACGGGTTGCCAAGCAGATTCACCGACAGCAGCCGCGGATTCGTCCTGAATACTCGCGGGCTAATCGAGCTCAGGTTGTTATTGCTGAGGTCCAAGTGCTCCAGGGCATGCAGCTTCTTCAGGCAAGCCAGGTTCCCCGTTCCGGAGATGTTGTTGCCAGAGAGATTAAGCTGGGTGAGCTTCCTCGTTCGCGAGAACAAGTTCTCGTTCAGATGCCGAACGTTGCAATTGCTCAGATCGAGGATCTCCAATTTGGACAGATGGGGGGGTAGGAGGGGCTCGTTCTCGGGGACCACTAGAGGGTTTCCGCTGAGGCTCAGCTCGATTATATCAGTGCGCACGCGGTCGCCGAACACCTTGGGGTCTATGGGTGTCTTCAGGTCGCATTTGTTCAGCTCCAGGCCCTCTAGCCGCGTTAGATTAGCGAACAGACCTTCCTCCAAGGTGTGCAGCTTGTTGCCCGACAGTATCAGCCTCTTTAAGGTGGTCATGTGAGCGAACGTGTTGTTGCCGACGTAGCCGAGGTTGCAGTAGGACATGTCCAAGTATTCCAATGACTCTAGAGGATTCAGGAGGCTGCCGAACGCGTCTGACAGAGGGTTGTGCGAGATGTCGAGCTCCTCCAGGTGCTCGAAGACGTGGAACGCGTTGGGCAGGCGTCGCAAGCTGCAGTTGCTCAGCGAGAGCTTGTGGAGCTTCGGCAAGTGACGGAGAACCACGGTCAGGTCAGCGGCGAACATAGGATTGCCGCTCAGATTCAAAACGCGCAGCTTGCTGGCGTTCCTGAACGCCTCCTCGGACAAACGGTCGTGCAAGTTGCAGTTGGACAGGTCCAGCGACTGAAGGTTATGCAGATTGTGGCCAAGCGTGTTCCCAACGTCTAGGTGCCACAGCTCGTTGTCGGCGAGCACCAGCTGGCGAAGGTACAGGTTCTTCGCGAAAGCGTCGCCCGGCAGGTTCGTGATGCCTGTCTTGCTGATGTCCAGGTGCTCCAGCCGTATCAATGGAGCCAGCATGTTGGTCCAGCTCAGAGTGCGCAAGTCGTTCCCAGTCATCTCGAGCTCGCGCAGGTTCTCCAGGTGGGCGAATGCCACGGAGGACACGTAGGTCAAGTTACAGCCGTTCAGCTTCAGGTACTCCAGATTGGTGAGGTGGTCGAACGGGCCAGGCTCGATTCGCTCTAGAGGGTTCTGGGAGAGGTCGAGCTTGTTCAAGTTCGTCGTATTGTGGAAGAACTGCGTATTCAGGCGGCGGATGCCGCAGGTGTTTAGATCCAGGTAGAGCAGAGTCCGACAATTCAAGAAGTGGCCCTGCACCTCGTCCAACGGGTTGTTCTGAAGCTCTAGCGTGATGAGACCGGGGCTGTCCCTGTCGAAGGGTAGAGACGTTCGTATAAGTTCGAATGGGGTGTAGATTTTGCGGGACGGACATGCGAACCTCCATCGAATTAAAATCGATTAGCACTTTTGTGATCCTTACCTAAACGCCTCAGGGTCAACATGGGATATTACGTTATACGAGAAGTCCACCTCGAGCAGATAAGTCAATCCAGCGAATGATTCATGACTGAGCTCGGTTAATCGATTATGCGCCATCTGGAGACGCCTTATCTTGATCGATTGCGGAAAAGGGTCCAACCGCGCGACGTTGTTGCCATTCATATCCAGGACGTAGACATTAGGGCTAAGCTCGTCGTAAGGGATGCTCGTCAAATTGCTTTCGGAGCAGTCGGTCACCCAGTTGACGCGAAAATAATGACAGTGGCAGTCCATGGGGCACTCCTGCTCCACCAATTCGCCGTTATAGGCGAGCGTGGAGGTCGCAACGGCGACCATCAGCAGTAGCTGCCCTAGCATCATTCTCAATCGCGCGATATATATCTGCAATCACAACGAGCAGCGATCAGTGTTTTATTCACAGAATAGTCTTATTTCATATTTTTCTCTTGAACGCCAGTCCCTTCGGGACGGAAAACATGGATGCCTCGCTGCGAACGTGAATGAATGAGTCGGGAGGGGGAGGGGAACAATTGTTTTATTTGTCTGGCCACATGCGGTACCTATAGAAACGGGCGGATGAATGCAGAAAAGGAGGGAAATACGCCGCCGCTGTCGCAATTTACACGGCTCGGTTACGGCGGCCATGCTCATTGTAGTGCATTGCCAACAAGATAACCGGCGAGTACTAATGGTCTGAAGCAAGTGGAACAATTGTCAGTTAAGAACGGACTTCGCAATTGGCGGTCGGTAATTCCGAGCAACAATGCACGGCGCCACAGGTCGTTGAGCCAGAATCGTTAATCGTTTCCGTAAAGCACACTTCACTATCCTTTTACCCCTTCTTGCCCCCTCCCCCAAAAGCTCCATTTAAAAGAAGCCATTCAACGAATTCCTTTTATTCCCTAATTTATTATTATCGTTAAATCCGTGGGTAACTCGGCCCCTCCCGTTATTCGGCCGAACGGTCTAATTGGCGTTGTTGCTGTTCCATCGGTAAGCCGCGGTAATTTTATTCTCGAAAATAAAATCGTACAGCGAGCAATGCGGTTGATGGACGAATATACGCGTACGCAATTAAAATGGCTTAATGGGTATTATTTAAAATCGTGGGATGGCAGGAGACGTGACTGTGGAGAATAAATGATACATGTGCAGCGCGGTACAGCTGGCGCGCGCCTTCATCTGCATTACCATCGGCTAATGGGAGTAATTTGTGCGCATTAAATTTCGCGGAGCACAATCATCTTCGTTACAGCGATGAATAACATTCGAGGAAGTTTTCGTGCCGGGGAGCGAAGGCCGGCACAAAGAAAAGTGGCGACGCCTCTGGCCAGCAGACAACTTCACAGGCGAAGCCCAGCGGAAGTCTTTCCGCCAGAATGCCACGCGTTCCACGCTCCACTGCCCCTTCAGCTCTCCACGTATAGTTCGCCCTCGGCCCTGGGCCATTACCATCCGCCCTCCCCCAAACCCCCCAACAAACAGACTCTGTCTGGTATGGGGAAGTGTATTTTCCCCTTTCGATTCTTCCTTGTATTTCTCACTGTCGCCTCGCCTTTGGCGCCACAAATCTTTCGTTTTTGAATTCCATCCCCGAGCCAGCAACCCCTCTACCACCACCGGGCTCGGGTCATTTGCATTCAGACTCCAGGCGAGACATTCATACTTTTTGCAAATATCCTCTCCCTTTATTCGCGATCCGGGGTTTTCAAACATCAGCGGCGGAGGACGCCTTGAAGCGGAATTTACGCGCAACCCGACAGCTTTCGTTAGAAGAGGCGGCTAGAACCATTTTCGCCACCCATTCATCCACAGTTTATCTACGGCTACGCGAGATCTGTTTCTTATCAAGTTCTCTATCTCGCTCGAGTCGGTAACACATACAACATCTCCTGCAGCACGATATGCATTCAAAACGAAGTTACAGTTTGCAAGCTACTCTTCCTCACGTCCCCCCATTCCCTTCTCCCGAGACGCGATCGCGTGAATCACTGTGACACACACTTTTGTCCTAATCGGGAAGCAAACACTTCGCATAATTAACAACTTAAACCAGAGTACACGGCTCGGTTAGCAAAGGGAATTATGTCTCTGAGAAATTGCCTTGAAGAGAGCCACGTTATCGACGTGAATCACAGTGACGTTGCTGTATCGCGACCGAATATCATTTGCCTCGGTTCACAAATCTTCTCTACCGTTCTTTAAATCTGGATACTGCGGGGGCATTTGCATAGGTATCGAGAGAGTGTCGTCGAATGAATATTCATAAGAAACGCGGTGCTCGCAGAGGCAAATGGATTCCTACGATCTACCGGCGGGTACCGATTATCGGGATGGGCGTCAATTCCGATCGAGATCACCGCTACTTACGCTGCGTGTGGAGTTCGTCCCGGAAACAGGTCGAAATGCACGCGTTCACGTACCGGATAGATGTTATCCTTCCGTCCCGCGGCAAAAGTGAGGTTAAAGCCGCGAGCGTAGCGGCGGATTCGAGCGTGGCACTGGACAAAGATAGATTAAACTGAGTTTGCTGGTACCCCGGTTAAATTAAACCGTGTCCGGCTGACCGAGGTCAGGGTAAAACCTACTGACGCGCACTCTCGTTCTTTCTGCGTCGCATTAGTCTCGCGACGCGCGTCTTTACGGGGTGTTATGCTCCCCTCCCCCCTTTCTCTTTTGCGTGCCACGATTGCACGCGCACACACGCGAGCGTCTTTCATCCCCCCTTGTCAATCACCCGAGTCTCATTGCTTCCAAGTAAAAATTCAGCGGGATTGAAATTCTCTTCCATTAGACTGTCCTAACCTCCTACTATTTCGCAGAGCCATAATTTACCTGTTGGAGTCGCTTCCTTCCAAAGGATGTTGATTGGTAATTCCGCGTATATTCACGATTCGTTGATACGATTATACTCTCAAGTTCTTAGTATCGCAACATTGGAGTGGAAGGGTTGGAGAACACTACCAATCTTGATGTACATACTCGAAACGCATGCGCGCGAAAGCTAACCCTTTTTAAAAACACGTTCCGTTCAGTGGGGCTTAATTCGTGTCCACGTAATGCTTCTCGAACCCGAGAAATGTTCGCTGGATATATCGAGAATCTCTTCTTTGTGGAGTGGTTTTAAGTTACAATGTGTTTGAGTAATGGGAATATCGCATGGGATGTGTCACAACTGACACATGCTCTATTGATTATCCATTATCTGCGCGAATTCCAACGTATCTTGCGTTTCATAAACATCGGACGATACCTTGAAATAATTAGCAGTGCCCCGTGATCCCATTGCGTAGGCTATGCGATATATCGCCAGCGCGATACAAGCTGAGAAATCAATGAATCGACCGGTGGTACTTTGCCTTGAACTAATACATATGTACATCTTCCATGACGTTAAGTTTTTAGTTAAAACTTTACCTTGATTCGTAGTTTAAAGTTGGTCTCCTTTCTTCTTGATATTCTTCTAATCAAACGCACATATAACAGTTTATACCGAACAGAACAGTGGTAACGATTAACTCCGAAGTAGGCACCGGTGACATAACACGCGCATGCGCCCCCCCAATTTCGTTCAACGATTATCTTTGGCAATAACGTTCGAGGCCTGACATTCGGTTTAATACCTAAGCGTGTTAAATGAATAACGCGATATTTTTATTCTACGACCATTTTTACACTCGTCTGACGCTCAGCCACAGACACTGTTTATCACGAGATAAGATTATCGTATACGTAACTTTCAGCAGTGCGTAGTTGTTTTACGCACGTTTATGTGAATTTTAAGTACACTTGGTCACGTGCACGTGTACGTGGTCAAGGTGCACAACTTAGGTTAGGGCCAAACCAGGAGATGGGGCGAGCAATTGAGTCACTCGACCGACAAAGTACTTGACAAAAAACTGGTTTCCTCTGCGATTAGCATTAATCAAAGTCATCCTATACGTTCTTCTTTGTCGCGCTGAATAAACGAGTTGTTTTTTAACGGGCGATCCGTCCTATGGAGAATCACGATTTCTCCGCGGATCCACTCGAAACGGTGACGGATGTAGTATTTTAGGTTACGTTAATACGATATCTCTGTGCCAATCATAATACGACAAACGTGCAGGCGTATTGAATGGCCATAGAGGACAATGGGAAATCGATATGGCTTGGATATGGTACGTGTCACTCGTACGTCCGGGAGCGTTTGTTCACGTAGTCAATGCGTGATTGAGCGATGAGTGCGGCGCGTCGAATTCTGAAGAATCGCATTCGGCCGAATTGGAAGCGGAGGTCAGGCATTACGCCAGGCATTGCGAATCGTCGGGAATAGGATCTCATGATCTTGACTAGGAACAACGACCTGCCAGCCCCACGCTCGTATCTCCATGGCGTGGGAGCGAGCAAGACGCCGGGGCATCGATTAACTTTGCAATTGACATTAGGTTTCCCGATAACGTGCCACTGAATTATCGCCCCAGATTAATTTCCCTCTTAGAGCGCGCGCGTCGTGACTCAATTTTTTCGCTCCGGCTTCGCGGAACGAACGATCATGGAAACATTGCACCGCGCAAGGTTGCTGGAAAATGTACCTATAGCCGGGTCCGATTGAGATTTCGGGTCGTTATCTTCTCATACTCCTATTAATTCGTTTGCGATGGTTGAAACGTTTAGTTTCACGCTCTACCGACTGCATAGTAATGATAAGTTAGTAAATAAAGACAAGTAACACTGCAAATCTCTTTGTTCTTTTCTGATTTTAAGGTTAAGGTTAAGGTTTTCATTTTCTCTTCATATACAATGTTGTTCGTAAAACTAAAAGATGACACTTCAAGATATTATCTTATACAGCCCAATGAACACCAGTCTTTGTTGTTCTGATTTTTATACTGAATAATTGAGGAACGTCTTGTTCCTTTGAATGGAAGCTTCACTTTCAAATTGAATGATAAAAACGTAGGTTGTGATTGAAAGAACCAAGGAACATAAGAGTGTACGAGTGGGTGCATTAAGAATATTCCACGGCGAGTATGTGACTTAATAAATTCAATTGATTCATGGGTCACGCGTGCGCGGATGAAAGATCGACTTGTCCGTGGCAGGCTCAAATCTAACATCGAGCAGAATCAATTGACGTATTATAAAGGACTTAAAAATGTGTAGATGTGATATAACTCAAACAGTTATGCGAGCTTTATATAGGCTGTTTTATATTCATCCGCGGATTATACGCAACCGTTCTGTACACGTGTGTACTTCGTTTCCGAATTGCACAATCACGTTGTTTATTCATGATGCACTAATACAGTTATCAGAGTTTAAGGTCATTGATTTGACTCTTGCATTCGTTTATAACTTACATGTATCCGACCAGAAGAAACTGGTCTGCATTAGTAATTCTTGGAATAGACGTCTATCCTACGTTCGTACGATATTCAATTTACAATTTTTATCTTCCTTATCTGTTTAAAAGCTCATCTCGAAAACACATTTAATCTTACGTTAACTATTTGTATAACAAAGTAATCGTTTGTACTTTAGAATCATTGATTTAAGTGGAAAAATTTCAGCATGCGATTTTCCGTAAATACATTTAAAAATTTGGTCCACTGTATGCCTGTAAGTGCTCCGTAATCTTGGGGGACAAGGTAGCGGACTACTTTATCCATGCACGAGCAATTTATTCAGTCCTACCATTCGACACCAGAGGGCGACAAAGTTTCATTTGTCCCGAGCAAACCGTATTTCTTCCCGACTAAAATCACAATTATCGTTCCCTAATTAGTTCCATCTTGGAGGATTCGAAATTTATCACGATTACCTTCGCGCACGTGCACATGCTGCGCGCAGCGTGTTATTAATATAAATAAGATCTTCCATCATTGTCGTTTCGTAACGCCTGTTATCTGATGTCTCTCGGTTAATTAGCAAAACGTACGATTGCGGGCATTATCGTACCATCTGCGACGGAACAGAGGAAAATGGACGCGCGTATATAACCCATTCGACGTGTGCTTCAGCGATCCCGCTGAATTGAAGCGATAGCTGGTATCACGCGAGCGTATGAAATTTAATTAAACCGAGCCACGTTAACGTCTCACTCCGGCAAGAAGCACGAGCGATCATTCTTCCCGTATTATGGATTTACGGCGGAATTATGGCCGCGAGTCCCGTGTATTTTTTCGCGCTTATATCCCCCTGAAATTATGTGAGAATGACTCTGGCAACTAGCCAGCGTGCCGCAGAACGCGCGGAGACAACATGTACGGAGCAACGAACTTTGGTAAGCGTGACTCCGGGGACGAGATTCTTTTTCTCTCTCCCTTAGAAAATCTTTTCGGTTGTAAAGTTCGCTCGTCGTTTCTCGGAATTCGCTCCCTTCTATTTCCATTCACGAATATATTCGTAGACCATCGAACGGGTTGCCCGGGGAATTACGTTGCGTTTGTTGCTTCCTCCTGAAGGAATTGAAGCGTCGGAACGCCGGCAGTCTCGATCTCTTACGGAAATAAAGTATCACAGCATTCCGGTTTTAGAGTGCACATAGAACGAACGTTGCGAGATATTAATTTGTAGGGATCGCAACGACTGTGACGAGGTACTGGAATTTTTTCGACGCTTTGCGATTTAATGCAGGAAAGGAGTGCCTTCTTCAGGATTGTTTCCCTTTCGAAAGAGGGGGGTCGGGGATTAGGTTTAAACGCTGGTTATTTAGGAGCCTCGCTCTTACAATAGAAGCTGAGAACCGACGTCAGCCATAAAGCTCTTGACACACAGTACGAAGGTGTGAAGGACAAAGTGTTCCCAGAATTGGTCTCGAAGCATTCCTCACATTGCACGTAGACGATCGTGAGAGAATTTATAGCTGATTCTATACGAACACCTGATTTAACTTCACACTTAACAGCCGCGAGTGTCCTTTCATTGCATTCTGTCGCAATAACGTTGAATTATATTACGTGTACTCTTCTAACCGAGTCGCATTCTGTATGTGAATTCAGCAACGGGGAAAAAAGATTCACGTACACAGCCCACCTACTTCACTTGCCCACCATTTTATTACTATTTCAACGAATTTATTACACGTGTCCCGATAATTCTCGAGCTAATATAAACAATCCCCTTACCACGATAACCGATGATGTATGATGTAATTAGCGGGCCTCAATCGAGGGCCTCGCAACAAAAAAATCCCTTGTTTTTTAATTATTAATATTTAAAAAGAATGAAATCCATTGAACAAAAATTCAAGATGCACGAGCGTTCTTGTACTCTCCTAAAAAGAACGAAAAAATTGACAAGGCTTGTTCTCGTTACGAGGCCCTTACTCTACATATTATGTACATGATCCTTTTTTACCATGCTTCTACGACGCTAACGAACTTATAACTACAGCGTCCCCTTGTAATCACACACCCCGTCGTACAGTGCTAAGTAACCAAGCGACAATCCCCGTTGCAGGGAGCAAGCCAACCCACGGAACCCACTCATCGCTCAACCGGCTAATGCATCATTCCTCAATCGGTTGCATCGTCTCCTCGGAGCACGGCCTCGCCGACGGACGAGTGCTCCTGGACTCGCGACTGCTTCGTACACGCCCGCCCTCGGTACACGCGGCCAGGCTTAATCTTCGGGGCCCAGCTCGTCGGAGAGCAGTAATTCTCGGCGAGTAGGAATAATCTCGCGTTCACGCGTTGCCTCGGAGAGCCTCTCTCCAGCCGGCGCGGTTGGGGCGCTGCCTGCTGGCCCGAGGTTAGGGTTGCAGCTCCCGAGGAGCCATAGGGGGTTTGGGGTTAGCAGAGGCGGTGGTGGGAGCGGCGGTAGTCGCGGTGGTGGGCGGCGATGTCGGCGGCGGAGGGGAAGGGCGGCGGGCGAGCGAGCCACTGCGCAGATCCCAAAGTCCCACAGCCGCGAGTAGGTAGCCAAACTCCGATTCAGTGAGGAGTGACCGTTCCCGTTTGCAGTGCAGCTGGAAATCTCAGGGAGAAACCGCGGTCTTTCGTCCTCTCCTCCTCTCTTCTCTTTCTCTCTCTCTCTCTCTCTCTCTCTCTCTTTCTCTCTTCTCTCTATCTCTCTCTATCCCACTGTCTCTCCCTGTCACCTCTCGTCCGTTTCACCCTCTGTCTCTCCCTGTCTGTCCCGTGCGCTGTGCCTAACCACCCTCTGTCTCAGTTGCTCTCGCGGCGTGGCAAAGCGTACGCACGCATCCCCAGCATTTTTTCCATCGTTCGTCCCTCGACGAAGCCAGTTCCCTTCGCCGACACCGGTCGCCTCGTCGATCGGCGTTGCGCCACCCCGCGACTGTCGCGGTCGGAGGCCGCGTCTCGCGGAGATTCCGAGTGTTACCCTCCCCCCGCCTCGCGGATGGGTAGTCACGTGGCTGGGCGGCATCAGTGACTGAAGAGAGCCGACCCACGGCTTCGCTCCTCGGGGCCCGACTTCATCCACGATCACCGCGGCCGGATGAAACGTGCGTGCGCCAGTTGATCGAGGCTTCGCGCGGCATTCGGGCCCGTGGACCTCCGGGCGGGCGCGTGTGTGTGCAGAATCAACGGTGGGCCAGGTCGATGTGCACAACTCCAGGGACACGTACTGAAACTCCACGCCTGTCGGTGTAAGTACACGCCACCCCTGTTTATGCACGCCGCCGCGTACGCAGGCGACAATGAGTCACGGGCCAGGCCCGCCTAAGGGCGCACGCAGTCAGCTGTGCCCGCGAAAGAATGAGCCCTTTGCTCGACACTGGAGCAACAGCGCCAGGTGAACGCCTGGGTCTGCTGGAAAAGAATCCAGACCGGAATGATGGCTTTAATAGAGTGACGGGGGCATTGTTTATTACATTAAGGGTGAAGGGAGATTATGGTGGGACGAGTTGGAGTTTGTGTAAATTTTGGGATACTGGTTAGAATAATTAGAGAATTTATTCCAGAAATTCTCGGGGGACTAATTAAGTTTGCTGTTTGCTAAATGTTTGTGCGGCGTGTACTGCCCTTTGGAGTGCGCGGCTCTCTAATTACTCTGAGCAGGGTAAATGCTAATAATTCTGTTTAAATAAATTCCCTTCCACTGGCGAATAAATTATAACCAGCACCGCTGTGTGCATATCGGTTAAATAGTCCTCTTCCCTGCTACAAAGAATCCGGTCGAAATTTGAAGTATGTTTATATTTAATTCTCCTTTGGATTCTGCAAATGATACCTATTTAGTATGCGTACAGGGACTTCTAGATGTTCATGCACTCACAAAAGTCGATGAAAACATTAGAGACATCGAAAAAGTTGGAAATGCAATACACAGCGGCAATGTGCAGCTAGATGAGAGCTATTATCTTGCTTCTATTTTGATAAGAAATCTGTCCGAGATTCTTACGCAGCTCAGAAAGAATAGAGTAGAAAGAATTCTTAATCGATCTTCTCAAAAAAAATGAAAAAAGGGGAACGTACCGAGCTATATGTCCTATTAATAGTCTCGAGTCGTGGGTATGTGGATCGATTTGATTAAAAACTTGATGTGAGCGCGCTGTTCATGTACACGTAGGTACACATTTGCCAACAAGGACGTCGAAACACGTCTCGCGAAAACGGGCGGAACGTAAACAGTGCTCGGCGTGAGCACTCGTAAGGTCATTCGAACAACAACAGACTACGCTAAAGCTGTGCAATCTATTCGGCTGTAGCTAGGACACAAAATACATTCATTTCCTCTTTTGTATCGAGTCTTAGAAACAAATCATGCAATTATAGTATCTCGTGTGTTCTCCGTAGTACGCGCGATGGAGAACACGATTTCATTAATATTCTGATCAGCAATTCATCGAAGCGTCGAGCGTGGTAATTAAGCACAAAGCAATTATCCATACGATTGCGATCTGAACAATACCACGCGTTTTTAACGATCGGATTCGGAATTAAAACGCTCATGAGAAGCATTATTGCCTACAACCATCCCCCAGCAATACGATTTCGCAAAAATCAGCGAACACAAAGGCGACCACGGTTCAATGGTTTATCGCCAATACGCGCAGATAACGCTCGCGATGCCACGAACCGTTAAATGTATTATACAATCATCCCGCTTCCGGGAAAAATATACAGGGTGTTTAGTAAATGGTGGTACAAGGGGAGGAAAAAATTAGAAAAGAATTTAGTAGCTTTGGGTATAAAATAAGCTATCTAGTAGAAGTAGCATATTCCTCTTTTATTGTTAAATCATCACGAGTGAATTACTATACTTTCCGATTCCCCAAGTCTTCGAGCCTTAAAACAATTCTTTGTCTACTTACCCCTTCAAGATTCTTATTATCCCTTCGATTAGCACACTCGCTTCCACGGTACAAAAGTCTCCTTCAGACCACTTTGCGTCTTAAAATCTAAAATCACTTTTCTGAAACTAGACGACGAATGGAACAAATTCCTTAGACACTTTCTACCTACTTCTCCCTTCGTAAGGAATCACCAGCTGGCCAATTGCACCTTGACTTGGCCACCCTGTATTACAGCCTCCCTCCGCCGGTCTCAAACTTCATAATTAATTTCCTGATATTAAGATGGGGGATACTTCTAATCCTGATAACTCCGGTGCCCAGCGAGGGAGAGGCTCGTTAATGAAATGCACCCTTACCCCCTTCACGGGATATTACTATTTTTGCAGGCCGTGGAAGGCTGCCCTCTTTCCCCGAGCCAAAAATGTTCCTGCCGTGTTATTAACATCGGCTTATATCGCCGGCCAGGTATTAAGTACGCGCCGGTATGGCCGTTCCTGTAATCCCTTTTCCCCCGGAACTGAATTTCCAGCTCGTCGTGTGGAAGTGGCGAGGAGCCGCGGAGTTTCAAGAGCTTCAACGACGCGCACGCATCGAAACGCAATACCTACCCCCGACGACCCCGTGCCAGCAATATCGGCGATGTTCATAAATCATGCGCACGTCCACTCGCTCTTGTCGACAAACACTTCCCTGCTCCAGTTCAAATGGCTGATTAATAATGCCCGATGTGTGCGCTGCTACCGTCGCAGATTGCCCCGGTCTTGGGGGATAATATTTAATATTAAGCGTCTCGCCTCGCCCGCCTCTAAACGATTTTCTTTATTCCGCGGGGCGGCGGGGTCGCTTCACTTGGCCGGCGAGCAAGGGTGCATTGATTTTGCTCGGATTTCGCGTACGGTTAACGCACCCTGGGCGCGATGACGCGCCAGACCGCGTGCCAAGCACTGATGAAAGTTTCTTGAGAAAATTCACTTCCCTCCTGTGTCTGGTTTTTAATTATTCCCGGGGTCAGTTGTTTCAATTTAGAACAGGGGATAAACTTCGAGCATCGTATCGTCTATATACACTCTACTGTAATACACAAGACTCGAGGCAAGTTTCTTACCCCCGTGCGTACTAATGAAGGAACGTATCGAACCCGCAAACCCCGATTTTGACGAGGCCGCAGATTTGCAGAATAGTGAAAAATATTTGACACGTATTTTGTGTTACCGACAATCGTCCACGAAGGGGTGAAAAGAGCCACTAAAGTTGGGGGTCGAAAACACATTTTTTGAAAATGTCGAAAGACTGAGCACGGGGCTGGATTTATCTTTAAAAAAATTACGCTTCAAAAAAATTGTCCGACGCCTAATAGTTCTAAAGATATTCCAGGCTCACAAAAAAAGTTTAAGAAACGAGCTTTGCTATTTTTTTGCCACTCCGACCAATTGCATTTTCTTTCGAAACGACGAAACACGTCATTTAGCACACTAATCCTTCTAGCTTCTAAAAAAAACTCATGTCGATTGGAACAATTTTAAAGAAGTTATTCGATTTGAAAAGTCGTAAACTCTCTTTTGCTCGCCACTGTATAATTCGAGGTACTCACTATCGACTACTTGAATACCATAAAACGGAAATTAGAATTATTATCCAAGCAGAAGCCGCGTCTACCGATCCCTTGGAAACCTCCGCGGAAACCTTTATTACACCCCTATTTCGCGAATATAAATAACCGTGCAGAAATACGATAGGATATCAACTGCCCAGCCCCACGCATTAAAGCACACGATCAAGTGTCCAAGGTACATAACTCTTATCATTAGTTTGATAGAAATCTGCCGGCGCACGAACTCTGCTGCTCCCTCGAGCACGAGTCTCGACTCGCGTTCACCGTCGCCGAGGGTACGAAGTCGAGGATGAAAAGTCCCCGATACGAATGCTTCTGAATCGATCCCAGGGACGTGGCGGGAGGGCGAGTCGAATCCCCGACAATGAGAGACCGGAGCAAAGTATGATTATCGCGGGAGTCGCGCTCGCCGCTTCGGTACGCTCTCTGCACGCCCGTGGCCGCGTAGGGGCCGAGGGAAGCGGGAAAGGAACGGGGAAATGGAGCAAAGGGACCCGTGAGAAATTTTAATAACGAAGGGGACCAGGTCCGCGTACACCCCAGGCCACCTTCTGTACCGTCAATCGACTTCCATCGGTCTCTCGCGTTAAATGGCGACGCACCTGGCGCAGCGAACGGACGGACGCACTCGCTCGTGCACGCCGCCGGTCTCCACCCCCCGATTAGTTTCCCCGTGGCTGGAGAAAAGGTATTCCGGCGGCCGCATTAAAAACCGTGGCCCGTGAAAATGGGCCACAAATGCGCGGCAAAAGGGTCTGGGAAACGGGGGAGGAAGATGAAAGCGCGGACGGGACAGTTTACGCCGCGGCACGGATATTTTCGCAGCCCCGATTCCGAGGGGGTGGAGGAAGTTAAATCGACGGTGGAAAATGGAGATGGAGCGGTGGATGGAACGTTATAAAATGTATAGTCTGGGGTAATTTAGAATTGTATGAGGGATAAGGCGTTGGCAGAATTCTTGCCAGGTGTGGGTGCAACTTAACTCTGGGGTGGCGGTAAAGAAAAATATAGTAATGAAGAAACAACTCTGGCGACGACATCGACGAATTGGATCATGAAACGCGCGGCGCGAGTGGAGTAGCCCTCTTGCTTTTTCCAACCCATTTTGTAGTACCTACCAATTTGATTAAAAGTTGAAAACCGACGGCCGTTTTTCGTTCATAAAATCGCTAGATTTTTATATCTAAAATAAGAGCTCGCAGAATTTCACAAAGTTTGATGCAGTAGTTTTTGAGATATCTTGCTCACCGTTTTTAGGAAGGCCTCTTGGATGTCGCTGTATTTTTATTATAAACGTAAATATTTTTCTACAAAAAAACTACCAAGTATTCTTTAATACTTCTTTAATACGCTTTTTCATAAACATTCGCCTCTTCTCAGTCTCCTGACTAGGTATAACCCCTTTATTCCTAGTTGAACCTGTCTGGGTTGTAAAACGTGCAGTCTGGAGTAATTAAGAACTAGTTAGGCGATAGGGAGAGGTTTCTTATTGGGAGCGCATAGATCATTCGTCGGCGGAATCAATGGACGGAGTGGCGGAAAATGGAAGCCATTTTCCTCTCAGACGGGGAAACCTCGCGTATTTGCATTGGGAGCGAGGGAAGAAAGGATTCGACTGCATCTATGGGCCACCTCGAGCTCCGAGGAAGTTAGGAGCGACGCAAAAGTTGGAATCTAAGGGCCGGCTCGTTATTTACCGGGGTTGCGAATTGGATTCCATTACGGGCAACTTTGTTACGCGCTTCCATCGGGAAATATCAATTGAGAGGTGGAGTCAGTTATTCCGTTAAATGCTAAAACCCTCGGACGCCGGGTCAGACAGGGGGTTGCCACCCGTACTTTAAAAAAAAAAAAGTATCCTGCGTTATTATACGTAAATACGTTATTATACGCGCATTGGCTACTCCTCGCGTTCCCTATAAGTAAGCAGACTCCAACAAAGGGTCGTTCACGAGGCATCCCCTGTCCGCCTCCTTCCGCGCGGCGTTTCTTCGGCGTGCATCATTCCCTCCACTGTCGGTCGGTGAAAGAGGACTACAAAAGTAGCGAGCGGGTCCACCTGGCGTCGCGTCTCTTGTTGCGTGCACGGGGTGGAAGAGGCATTCGCCTGCGGCTATTGATGCCTCTCCTCGCCGACCCGGGGAGATCGTATTCTCGCGGGCGGTCGAATTAAGCGGTCGTGGGGCGCGAAGCGCGGTGGAAAAGCCGAGGGGCTATAAATACAGGGCAGACACAGGGGCAGGCTCGGTGAAACGGAGGCGGAAAGAGACAGTGTCCTCGGCACAATGCGTGCCGCGCCAATCCTATTTTCAGAGATACACATCTCTCTCTCCCCCCGCGCCGGGGGGAAAAGCGACAGACAGAAAGCGAGGATGGTCCGAGGAGGAGAGACGGAACGGAAGATGGGAGAAACAGGAGGATGGATGTGGAAGGGGGTCCTAACCGCTTTATCCCCGAATCGAATCGTTTCCTCGGCTCGGGCTCTGCAGCTGGTCCCGCAGCCTTCTTTCAGAGTCCATCCTCTCTGACTCCGCGCGATACGATCCCTCCCGAGCCATTAGAGATGCAGAGCACCGCGGACACCGAAAGTCGACGAGGAAAGCCTCCCGAAAACAACGGCCGTACACCGGCGCACCCGGGATTAGAGCCTCGAACAGAAGCGTATTTTTGTCCTCCCTGGCGGATATCGTATCCCCGAAATAAGCTGAAACCGATCGTGTTTGGGTGCGGGTGGAATTTGCCTCGGTGCGGTGTATAAATATCCTTTAATCGCTCGTCTTTTAAGGTCCCCGACGACTCTATCCGTCGCGCGCAGAGGCTGTAAAGTAGTGTAAAGTCCACGCCAGGCGGGCATAGGGGTGGCCGATCGAGGGAGGATCGAGGACTTTGTAGCCGGGGATTATTTCCACGTCGCCGTTGTGGGTGAAATCTAGCCACGGTTTTCCAGCGTTCTCCCGCTCGTTCGCGCGTGCACGTCGCCGCGCACACGCGAGCCGCGATAAGGGGAAGATTTATCGGCGAACTTGGCCGTATAAAGGCGCGCGCGCGTGTATGTTGCCCGTCGCGGCCGGCTCCGCGGCCACCTTTCCCGCGCGGCCGCCCGCGATTCAAGCTACGCCGGGGGTGCCCGGGAGGCGGGCGGGCGTCGTCGGCGGTGGCTGTGAACTTGTACCTTGCACTTCAACTTTACGCGCGACACGTTGAAGGGCGGCCATCGTGTTTGCCTTTGTTACCAACTTTGTTTGCCAACCGCCATTGTTTACGGACCCCTTCGGTGGTAGGTCACGGTTCACGGAGCCCCGCTCGAGGAGCAGTTCTTTTGTCTCGAGGAACCGCGCCATTAATTGACTCAGACCGCGACGAACGGGCCCCTGACGTTCATCCTGCGCCGGGACAATGCGCGATTACTTACCACACGGCCAACAACATTGTGCGATCGAACAATGGAGATCGGGGAAAGTATCCCACGGGAACGTACGCCTAATAGAGGCCAATGAAACGGCTACGGACTTCAACGCGGCCCTGTTGCGGTTTTATTAGCCGATGCCCCGAGATTCCTTTAGGCAGAAAGTTCCCTCGTGGCGGAGCGGGATGTTTGGCTTGAACTTTTGCATTGTGCAGTTATTTATCTTGGTGCTTGAATATTATATACTATTATATATCATTAGATTTAAAAAAAAGTTTATATTACGCAATCACCTAAGTAAGGTTTCTTCATAATAAAATAAATTCGTTCCTAATACGAGGCCCAGTTTGTTTTTAAACTTTCTTTTAACCACCACTGTATCCATCTAGTAGCATTGATAGATTATCGGCAAGTATCCAGATATTTCAGAGAACCCCCAACACTTTTAAACCGCCTCGTTTGAACCTTACTTATCGCCTCCGCGCTGCGAAATGCATCCACCGACCACCCCAGTCATTATCTCCGAATTCCGCGAGCTATGTTTTACACGAGAGACAGACTATGCCCGTCCAAGCGTCCCCTGAGCTCGCAAGTTCCATTCCCGCGAATAATTACTGTACCTACTCCTCGCGAGAATATACACGTCGCGTCCGTTCCCCGCGAAGCCATAAATCCGCGTTTAACGCGATACAGAAGGCGTCGCCGGGCGAAAACACGGCTGGCGAGATATTCCGGCTTCGGGCTGTAAAAAATTAAGACACATCGCCGTCCGCGAGATAAGAGGGAAACAGAGGTCGCCCAGCGGACCGCGCGCCGGCCGGCCGTGTCGTTGAATTACAGTCAGCGCCCGCTTAACACACCGGCCGGGGATGATAGCCGTGAAACGCGGTAATCATTTGATAACGATCGACTGTACACGCCAGCCCTGTCCTCTCTCGCCCGCCGTTAGCGCCGCTCCGGCCGGCGCGAAAAACGAAGAAACGACGCGTTTAATCTCCGGTTTCCCGTAACCGCAAACCGATCGGACGGGCCCGCGGAATACACCTGTAATTCGATACAGCGCGTCCTGACTGACAGATGGAGGTATTCACCGTTTCGCGCGAAAACAGGTAAAAGGGGGCTGAAAGGAAGGCAGGAAGTTCTCCAGGGACAGGAAACAAGGGGGGAGACGAGAGGGAGATAGGGGTGGGCGTGCAAGGGGGATGGGAGAAAGTTTCTCGTGCTAGCTCGGGGACGATAGCCCCGAAGATTCCGAACGCTCCTCGAACCGGAACTTCCCTTGAAACCGCGTCGATGATTAAACCTTGTCCGGCCGAACGTGTTTTAATGAACGCGTAAATCACGCTCCTTGGACGCGCTGAACGTTGCTGTGCTTTATGGCCGGTGAAAACGCGGCAGCCTTACGCCGCGCGCAGAAAAATCACGGTAATTAACATTCGAGTCGTAAAATAAATCATTCGGTGGAAAATTGGGGGCCATTAAACCCTTCCGTTCGCGCGGAGGGGACGATGCGCGGGGAAAAATGGGACGGGCCGATGGAGCCCGATAAATTCCAGTTCTGGGGCGTGCGTGTTCTGTTCCGGGGACCGAAAGTTCCCACGCAGTTGTCAGATTCGAATTCTGCGGGAAAGGCGCGTGTTTGTACCGGGTGCAACAGAATTAAGGGCTTTAGGAATGTGCTCCGGTTTTGCTTTCGCTTTCAGGTATTCCATGCGGCCACGCAGAGCCTATTCTTCGCTTAACGTGATCCCGCAACATGAAAAAGGAAGGGGTTGTTTAAAAAGGCTAATTTCGGGGCTCTGTTTTTGAAAATGAAAAGCCTTTATAAAATATCATTAAATAACAATATTTTCAGTTCTACGCACAGATTTAAAAGTTAATTTGTCACAAATAGCGGACTTCGAAATGATAGTGTCGAAAATCCGATCAGAAATTCGGTAAGTTTAACTGAAGATAATCTTATTTGTAGCCGGCACGAAGAATTTGAAGTAAATCGGAGGAAAATTAATTGCGTTGTCCGTGCGCCCAGTTTGAAAAACGCGTCCAAATTTGTAGGAGCTCCGATCACCTGCGAACCGATTATTTCTTCCAATTTTAATTTAATACTTTAACCGTAGGTACGTTATTGGGAACAAAAATTTCGAATTTTTCGAACCCTGGTTTCTCCCCTCAAGCTTCCATCACTCAGTCTGTGCTTCGAGTACAGGACTCAACAGCACGACCGACCCCTATCCGATCCCTGTACACAGCTTACGCGTACATAGTGTTCGCGGAAGGAGCGAGGGGCCAGGTGATCAGCGGTCGTTAATGCAATGTTAATTAGTCCCTGCCATCCAGCCGAGGGGATTGCAGCGGGCGGGGGGGCGTGCTAGGGCTAATTATACCCCCGTGGAAGCATGTTTTTATTTCATTTTCATCCGTGGACGGTCTCCACGGCGGCGATCGAAACGCCGACTAAATAATTCAACGGGCATAATTCCCGGCCGCGTGTGCACGCGGAATGGCCGCCGGTGACAAAGGGCGAAAAATCACGGAGCCCGCGTCGCCGAGGGCTGATTCTTTTTCCCCGACGCGGGGGTACCTATGAGCTATCGATTGCGTGTGCGTCTTGGGCGCGCGTGCCGGGGAAAAACGAGGGAGCGCGGGGGTGGATTATCGGGGTTGCGACACGGCAGAACGGGGGTCGGCAGGCCGCGGTGAGCGGAGAGGCGCGTCGCGATCCCGTTTACCATGCAAAAACGAATTTACGTGCGGCTGCTTTTCCGCTCTCAAAGCAACAGGATGTTACGGGGTGCCGGGGCTCGTAAATATTCCCTACCGCCCGCTCCTACCGATAGGTAAAGCGGATCTGTTCGCGGCGGGGGGGCGCGATTAATATTCATTAGAAACGGCGGCGAGAGAAAAGTAGGGAATGAATGAAAACACGAGTGGAAAGGAAATAGAAAGCCGCGAGGTTCGGGGGAACGGGTGGGTGGGGCCGGCTGAAAGGGGCACTCGCGGGGGACAGTGGAGAAAATGATATCGCGAGGATGAAAGGCGAAGGGTGTGACTGGTGGACGTACGACGGACCCGGGGGGATGGTGGGTGGGTTGGAGGAGGATGGACGAGACGCGCGCGGACCTGGGTATCTTTAATATCTTTAATCCACACCCCTGCGCGGGAACGCGGAACGGAGGTATGCGTGCAGGGAGAAAGCACCCCCTGAGAGTCTACCAGGCCTCGCAGCAGCAGGGGTAGTAGTGGCTCTCTGTGTTTGAGCTACGCAGGCGCGGTTTATCGACTGCCGCATATATATATGTATGTATATATAGAAAGAGAGTGAATGAGAGGGTAAGGGAGAGATAGAGGGAGAGAGAGAGAGAGGGAAGGGGAGGGTTAGAGAGGAACGAGAAAAGCGTTCCGTTTCGTTTCGTCTCGTTCCGTTTCGTTTCGTCTCGTTTCGTTTCGTTTCGTTTCGTATCGCAGTAACCCGAACAATTTCTCTGCTTCCAGTTCTCTCTCTTTTCTCTTTGTTCGCTCGCCGTTCGTCTCGGCTCCGGATATTTGTCCGGATTGCAATTGCAGAGGGCTTTTTCCCACTCGTTTCATCCCACCCTTCCCCGTCGGTTACCCTCTCGCGAGACCACGCTCCTCCACCTCCGCGCTGCGCGTCGCCTTTCTTCGTTCCTCCTTTGCCAAGCATCCCTGTCGCCGCTCGGCCGCCTTGCCCCAACCCTCGGGGAGCCCTCGCGCGCTCTCCTTCCCCCCGACGCCGACGTCGCCACGGCCTCCTCCGCCGCGTAAAGCAATATTTCACCGGGCACGGACCGCGGCCGCGGTGGAATCGCTTCGAGATACTCGATGACCGATCGAGTGGCATCCCCCTTCTGGAAATGCGAACCGGACGGGGAAACGAGGGGCGCTCTGCCGCTGGGGGACGCGTGTACCGGATGGTTCGGAAATACCGATGGGATTCGAATCACTTGGAAATTGGCGGTGAAAGATCGCCTCGAGTGTTAAGCGAATGGAACGAATTTTGGAGTAGTAGGTTAAGGGATAACTTAGCAACATCTATAGATACAGATAGATGCTACATCACATCCCCTGACCGAAAAGAATATTCCAAACGCCCCGAGAATGTTGCCACCGTCTCCTATGCTTCGTAAAGCCTTAAATATTATTATTATTATTATTATTATTATTATTATTATTCGTCTTTATTACTTGACACATCAGAAAAGAGAATAATACATAAAGACAAGCAAAGTAAAAGGCGAGGCTGCAGTACAATACTGTTAGAAGCCTAACCATAACTAAATAACTAACTAAATGACTAAATACTAACTAACATTAAGAAACTAGAAAGCTATTATGGTGACGCATAATGTAGCCATATATATCGGCGAGCTTTAGATTTAAAATCCGAAAACGAATTTAATCCTCGAATATCAGGTGGGAGGGAATTATAGTAATGAGCCGAGATATAAGCAAAGGATGATTCAAATTTAGATGACGAGTGTGCCGGTATGGAAAGGAGACTTTGGTGTCGAGTAGAAAGAGAATTAGGCCCATGGTAAGAAAGATTATTGCGAATAATATTATAGAGATAAGGCGGGACATGAGATGAGAGTATCTTGTGAACGATACAACATAAATGGAAAATCCAGCGCTGAGGCATACGTAACCAAGACGTTTTAACATATAGATGAGAGATATGATCATACTTAGAGACACAAAAAGAAAAACGCAAACAAGAGTTTTGAACACGCTGGATAAGATGAGAAAGATGAAAGGATAAACCAGGACGATAGACAACATCACAATAATCAAACAACGAGATAATCAAAGATTGAGATAGTATTTTATCTGCCGCTAAATATCTGCCGCTTTAATAATCGGAGAGACAGTGTCCCACCAACGACTTCTCGCACTTTCCCGATCTTAAAGCCGCGTAGAATGCCTGGCCTCCGATCAACTATTTCAGAGCCACCGTGTATATACTCTTTGAGCCTCCGCTCGTTGGGTTCCACCCGTTTTCCCGTCGCGATCGCTCGCAGCACCCCGTTCCGCTATCGCGCCAGGATTCCAGGCCATCGGCGAATCTTCCCCGTCATTTGCATAATTTCCTGGCAGCCACGAGTGCTCCTCGAACGAGCAGGCGACTCCCGACGACCGCCCAAACTAGCGTTCTTGGCGGCCGTGCCCCTAGCCTGTTGATCGTTTTATGAAAATTTCGTGGCGCGTCCCAGCGGCCATCGTCGCCGGCCGACTCCCGAACAGTGATAGCCCCCTTCCGCGTGTATAATATGCGATCGGACGTCGCCCATTATCGGCCGCCCCCGCGGCGACGGTCCGTGCGCGCGCGCGCACGCCTTTCGATTATATCGATATCGACTCGGAGATAAATTGCGCCTTGGGAAGAACAGCTGTCCGACGGGCGGGGAATTCCACGGGCCCCTTGTTGTTCCCTGGAAATATCGGCCTCCTCCTGCACCGAAAATTAATAGCCCCTCGGCTCGTTAAACGCCGTTAAATCCGAAGGCGTTCGTTCGGCCATCCGAACGACTCCACGAGCACTTAACGAGGCATCTGTCGTGTCGAATCGCTCGGCTGCCCTCGAAAATGTAAATGGGACGTATAGAGGGTGGTCGTAGAGAGTTAGAAGCTTACAAGACCCCCAACCCGTGGATTCCAAAAATTATGAAACTTTGGGAATATGTAAAGGCTATATAGATATTTCTTTTGCTGCGCAAATTCGCTCTAACGAAGTGAAATTGACCCCTGAAAATGCGGCTATTTTCTAATTTTCAGATAAAAGTCGCTTCTTTTAATTTAGTAACTTAGACTTCTTACGCGAGTTATAACACTCGCAAAACACTCTGCCACGGACAGAAGCCGTCGATAACTCGTGGAGCAAGTGTTTCCAGCCACACGATCCCATCACCCTTTTTTTCATCCCCAAACGCCAGCAGAGGCTTCGGCTCCCGTAAACTTTCACCACTTTCTTCTCGGACACCCAGTACACTTTTTTTGTCTTCTTTCCTCGGCGAGGTAGGAGGGATCCGTTTCGAACAGGTGGTAGACTCGGGCGGGGACCAACAGGTAGGAATCCGACGGGTCTGTACGGGTCAAGAAATGCATAAATTAAGCGAGAGGGGCTCGGCGTTAAGGGGTCCAGTTGCCCGGTCTACGGACCTGTAATTTATTCCCAGCTGCGAGCGCGTCGTTCACCCACGGTCCGGGGACTATTCATTAAGACGGGCGGGGGAGCGTTAGATTAAAGCCAGCGGCGGAGACCCCCGCTCCCTTAACGAATTTCCCGATTTCCCTGCGCTTTTAAATATGCTGATCGAGTTAGCCGTTCCAGCGGGATGATACCGGCCTGCGACTTTTTCCGCCGGCCGCTGGGAGTGGGCGGTAATCGAATTAGCATTTCAATTGCAGCCGCGATTCGCGCGATTTGTATAGACCCGTGCACGCGCCGGTCCAATCGCGGACCTCTACTACTCGCGCGCCGAACGTCCGCCGTTATTAACGGCTTGATCCGTTAGCATTCGCGGGATCTGGGTTAATTGCCGGGCAGGGGTCGTTTATAGCATCGCGTTTCTTTCGGTCCCGCGACTTACCGGTCGCAGCCCCATGAATATTCCGACATGGAGACTGTTTTTAAGTCGCGTAGGTACACGGTGCACGCTGTTTCGTGCTTGGCTTCTTGTTTGATTCGCAGAGAGACGGGGGAGTTTGTGGCGGTGGGCGAGGAAGGGTGGTTGCTTGTGTGCAAATGAATTGGTGGCGCGAGACGAGAGGTGTGGGTAGCTTCTTTTTGGGGAGGTTGGGTGTGGAGGTGTAAGTGGAACGTGTGTGATTAGGGTGGAGTGAATGTTTCTTTAACCCTTAATTGGTGACGTCCCACTTTGTGACAGAAACGGTGACGCGGAGTCTCGCAGACTCTTCTTTATTAATTTCACATTGTCAAGCCTATTTTTAACATCCACTGAAGCATCTAGCGAATTTATTGCATATTTGAAAAGATGCTTTTGCATGTTCTGTTCGATCCACTGGAAGTTGCCTTCGTGGCACCATATATTCTGAAACAATTTCCAATGAAAAGAAGGGAAATGTAAAGTGCAGACTCCACGTGACTGGTTAAGGGCTGACTAAGGGACGATTAAGATTTGAATGGTCCCTTTGGTTTAAATTTCTTAACGATGGAATGGGAATTTTTGAATGGAATATTTTCGACGTTTACTATCGAGTACAAATTGAATTTCCTGCTGTCGCAAAAGTTTATTTCAGGTGGATCAGACGAATTATTTGCACTGCGGCGGGAGAACTGAACGAAGTTTAATATGGTTTTTTAATATCATTGAAGCTGCAGAAGTGATTCATGAGGTTTTTTTCTGCGCCTCGTTTCGTCTCGCGTCACATTTCCGTCGCGGAGTGATAATTGACTTTTCAACTGCAATTTTCGAAGTCCACAAGTCGTTAGACGGGCAAATGAATTTTACATGGCCAGCGTTATATCGCGCACGATGCCCCCGAGAGGTTTTTCTCGGACAGACAACCTAGTTTCAAGTTGGCCTCCACTTAATGACTTTTCTTTCGACGCAGCAAGAAAGTGGAGCGAGTCAAGTATTATCACCTTCGTTCCGTCAAAAATTCCACTTAATGGCTCTGAGCCGTCGCAATAACGACGCGAATACGTGCGAACGTGACCACTGGTGCGCGTTAGTGCCTTTATTTACAGCGCAGTGAATAGCGTTCGAAGCGATCCTAAATCGGGAGTCCGTTGCGAATTCTACTCCCGTTGCGTGCGAACGGTAGAGCGACTCTTATTTTTCAAAAATCGAAGCAATGAAACACAGCTGTATGTATACGCGAAACGTAAGGGGAAAACAGGGCATGTCACAATACAGCTTTATCGAGAAAATTAAGTGCTTCGTTACGTGGCTATTTGTACTTTATAACCCTCTGTTATTCGACAGTTCTGTAGTTCCAGTTGCCACGAAAAATGACAAAAAAGTAACGAAAAATAAACATTCCTCGTTTTCCCTTTGTCCTTCATATACAGTCGTGATCAAAAGAAAGTTTAAACTCTGGACGGTAACAAAAGTAAAATACTTCTATCAGAAACAATAATATTTTTAAAATTCATATCCCATAGATTCTGAGTGGTACCAACGTAAGTTAATTAAACTTCTGACCACCAATTTTATAATACGTGCATCCAAACTAAATCTCCTATTTTTCCTAAACAGAAAATGATAATAGAAAGTCCTTGAATTCTTTAAGCATCAATGATGAAATTCTGTGGTTCCTAATACATCCTCGCGAGGCGACCAAGTTTTGCTTTTCACGGTGAATTGCACGCACGACATCGGCCTTTCTAAAATGTCACTACACGATTTGCTTCCACTCCGTGGGTGACCAGGAAAACACTGTTACGAAGCTCGTGGTGGAATCGGAAACTTTTGCTATTCAGGTTGTTGGTGATTCCCTCGCGCGTGGCTCGCAGCCATCACTGCGGAGGGTGTAGCTCCCGACGGGCTCGGTCGGTGGTTAGCCAAGTCTGGGTATGAGTTTGGCTCATCTTCAGTTCAGTTTTGGAGCCGCCGAGGCTGGAACGAGATGAGTTGGAAACGGAAAAGGGGATCCTGTAAATTGAATGACTTGGCCTGTTATATGTTACCCGCGGCTTCTTTGCTTTATACTCCTCCACTCACCCCGGCCTCCCTCGCGGCCCCGAAATTGGGCGGACTGCGCAGATTCCATTATAGACAAGAAGTCAGCAGAGCACGGCCTAGGTGCCTCGTTCGATGCCGTGTCCGCCATGTATTATGCATACGCGGACAAATTTCGTCGCCCACGCTAGACAAGAAAACGCCTCCGTTTATTATTTATTTCGCTCTTTATCGGTAAACGGGAAATCTCGGATCGACTTGCTTCTGGCCGGCCGGGGGCGGTTGAATAATTTAGGGCGAGCCAATGTAACGGGGCTAAGAACGCAGACACGAGACGAACTTGCACAATCGACGCGGATGGGATCGATTATATATTATATGGGACGTCGTTATCCGTCCATCCAGTGATCTTTAATATTTCTCTTGGGCATGTCGATTGAAGATTGAAAGTAGATCTCTGCCTATGCTCCTCTACATCCTGAACAAACTGTAGACACCAAGCCTGTCGAGTTAAGGGGTTATACCTAGTCAGGTGGCCGAAAAGAGGCGAATGTTTGTGAATTTTTTTTGAAAAAGCGAAAGCACATATTTTTACACAACTTTTTGCATTTAAAAGGCTTCTTGGATGTCGGTTGTTACTTTATTATAAATGAAAATATGTGTCTACGAAAAAATTACCAAATGTACTTTAAACGCTGCACTTTTGAGTCCAAAAAGTTGCGTAACACTATATGCTTCCGCTTTTTCAAAAAAAATTCACAAACATTCACCTCTTTTCGGCCGCCTGACTAGGTATAACCCCTTAAATAAATGAAACAGTGGAGGAGAAGGAATTTGAATACATATATCACCAGCTCCGATTTTCACAGCAATACTCTATTCGCTACCCCTACGCTATTTCCCCGGGTGCAAGAATCGCGGGAGCAATCGAATCAAGGGAAGAAACGCAATAAACCAGTCTCCACTGACCCGATCAAACACCGCACAGTTCGAACCTAATTTCACGGAAGCATCCAGCACAAATATTTCCCCCCCTGGTGGCGAAAGATCCCTCCCTTTCCCCCAGCTAATGCAGAGCCCTTCGCCCTTATCTGCCCGTAGACAAGTGTTGTTTATCAGGCTGATGTCGCTTATAGCGATGGCCAGAAAGCCCGAATTTCGAGGTAATCACGTCCCCCTTGATCCCAGCTCGAGGAAAGCCCGCTTTCACCCTATTCCTCGCGACTTCCTTCCCGTGGATACGGTGCCCTTCGTTCACCCCAAGAAATACGCTGTCTCCTCCAGGCCGAACTCTCGAACGGCGGCGGCGGTGGGGGACGTGGGGTCGAAGGGAAAAAACGTCCGATTTCTCGTGGAAGAAAATAACGTCGGGCCTGCTGCCATACGGGATATTACATGCCGCGGATGTTAACGTCCGCCTGTATCTTTTTTCCTCCACTCTCTCTCTCCTCTCTCTTTTTTGTCGCGGCCCTGGGAGACAGAGAGAGCGGAGAGCAGGGAGAGACGTATAGCTCTGTCAGATAGGCGGAATGCTGTAAATCTGTGTATTATACATGACAGCGAGATCAGCGCCATTTGTTATTCCGCCGGGCAGGGCGCAGAGGGAAGAAAGGGGGACGTGAAAAATTACTGCCACTGCCAGCACTTACCGAAACGAGGCTTTCGGGGAACATCCCACTGCGGAACACTTGCCAGGAGACTAGTTACGGAATTGAAATTATCAGCGGTTGCTCTCTGACGATGCTCTACACTGGCTCTCATGCTGCGCCGTGAACCAACTGTTCCAACTTTCTTCGCCAGACGTAATTCCCTTTTTTTCATGGAATTCGTCCAATAGGAGGGAACCTATGAGGTTCAATTTTTAACGACGTTCCTAATCTTTGCTAAGTATTATCGTAAATAGCGTTAGGCTTGTAAATTGAGTTACAAAATGTCGAGCGCTAGCAATGTGTCCCGAAATTGCTGGTGGACTCGATTCAGAGGATGTGACTTTAATCTGACCTTATTTTCTAATATGGAAAAGTATATATTAAGATACACGATGTGCGTCATCTGTCCCAAAGACGCAAACCGTCCCTTCTAACGACGAACTATCTCTCCTAGCACCTTAGGAGGGTCAGATCTCATGACTTTAGTTTTCAACCCAATTCTCAACAAATATTGTCTTGAAGCAAATATCGACCAGGTTTTCTGAATCAGCATTCAAATTCTGAGCATATAAATTCCTCCAATAAAAAAACAAACACCTATCGACGCACAATTCTCCCTAATTCCCTTCAGTCCAGCCACAAAACCGACAGATTCGCCTTCTGTGCTACATTCAACATTGTCTCTTTTACATCCCAAAATTGCTCCTCCGGCGAAACGAAGCCAACTGCATCGGTTTTAACTCAGCGTGGCTCTCCATTTCATCCTCAAACGTGTGCTCGCACAACTTTCCACAACTTCTCTCTGCGTCCACGCGAGCTTCGGGGTGGGGTGGTAAAAACGACGGTGGGAATACTGGTTTTCATCGACTTGTTAATTCCCGGAGCGATCCGCTTCTCGGAACTATTCGAGGTGTTATCGTTGTCCCTCTCGCGTCGGCGAGCTAATGTTATTTACTTTGGGGAGCGTGAAAAAGTCGCCACACGGGGGCTGAACCCGGCCGGGCTGGACGGGCGAGATCCGAGCGCGAATTGAACGCGCAGGTGTCCGTAAATAAACTTGCATCGGGTTTGTGCAGCAAACCGGCGAACGTTAAAGGGTAGTTACGCTCTCGCGGGTTGCCCGCTTACAAAGCTCCTCTTTCGGCCGCCGGGATTTTTATACCGCCGAACCGTTCCCGACGGGTCCGCCGTGCCCGCGCCTCCGGGAATATCGTTTACATAATTACGCCGGCGATCCCAGCCAAAGAGGAGCGCTGTTCCGCGTACAGCGCACGCAATAATGAAAGTAGAAAGGGTTATTTTAAGTCGGCGATTTATATACAGGGTGTCGTGGAGTTGGGTGTCGTCTGAGGCTGCCGCGCTTCGCTAATAAAAATAAGACGACGTCGGGGGTGGAGGGTTACTGGTGGCGCAGAGAGGGTGCTTCTTTTCAGCGAGAGGTAATTATGAAGTGTAGGGGCTCCGCGGGGAAGCCACTGCTATTCAAAAAGGGGGCTCTGGGATTTTATCTAATCCAGTTTGGGGGTCTAACGCGCTCCGGGCCGCGTGGGCCATCGGTGGTCCACGCTGAACAAAAGTAGATATTGTACATAGTAGATATTGTCGACGTTTCAATGCAGCCATGACCAGCGTGATCTGTCCTTTGTGTTTTATAGTTCTGTCATGGCTTCTTGATAAAGTATTCCTGGGTTTGGGTCCGCGTAACAGTTTCTTTTCATTTACCCGCGAAATGAAGTAAAAGAACGCGAGGTACACAGTGGGTACGATGCCACTGCGAGGTTATAAATTTCTATTCAATATTCTAGTCTACATCGCGGGCGTTGGCGTTGAGGGGTTAAAGTTAACAGACCTCGGGTGGTTGAAACATAAGCGCCGTCAGAGGAAAGCGTCTTTATCTCCGCGGAGAGAAGCGTGGGAAGGGAGAGCTATAGAAAGTTGAGTGGTCGCGTAACTCGAAACTTCGCGGAGTTAGGGGTTGAGTTGTATCGGCGCGGCCTGCTGGCATTGGACCAATGACATGTTGTTCGATGCATTTTATAGGGGACGACAGTGCGCGTCCCCGACATGGACTGTTTCCAATAATCAGGACCCCGCTATTGACAGGGACAAGATGCTTGGGTAGATCTTTATTATGCTCGAGCAGTCGACATGCTCGACTTCAACCTGATACGGTTTACCGCATCCTTTTATTCGGGAGCTTGTGCTCGAGTTACTGAACTGTTTGGGAACTTGGGAAGCTTTAAGAAAATTTGGAATATTTATTTTAAGGAAGGTCCTTGCTTGCACAAGTTGCACTTACGTCGGACTGAAGCTATGGGAAGATAGACCTTCATAAAATTTGTTTACCCTTTTCTCTGCCACTTCTATACCTTCTACGAAGCTGAAGGCATTAGCTAAGCTCCTCATAAAAAATTGCCAGTGTTATCTTTGACGGTTGGCTTCTAATTCCTCCTGGCTTCCAGAAACACTTAGCAACTCTGTTAGATTTTATTATTCTATTTTAAATAGTAATTGACCCCGAGTCTAGTCAAATATCCCCTGAATGGCCTCTGTTATTTGATTGCAGGGCAGTTCCAGTCGAGGAGGAGCTCATATGGAATGGCATCACGTGGACCCTCGGCGACGACGCTGCCAATCGCGATAGCGATTGCCGTCGCGATGTCAGTCGTCGCGAACGGTCTCTGCCCGAGCCAATGTCGCTGCGACGACGAGAGCCTGCGCGCGTCCTGCGCCTACGCAGGCCTCGAGGTGGTGCCGATCCAACTGAACCCGGAGATCAAGCATCTGGACCTGTCCAACAACCGCGTCGGGAACATCCACCTGTCGTTCGGCTTCTACGGTAACCTGGAGACCCTCGACCTCACCCTCAACACCATCCACACGCTGGGCTCGGACAATTTCGTCTTCCAAAAGAAGCTGGCCACCCTGAACGCGAGCGGCAACGCGGTCAGAGCGCTGGCGAAGAACGCGCTGCAAGGCCTGGCGGCCCTGAAGGAGCTGAACCTTGCCAGCAACAACATCTCCGACATGGACGAGCAAGCGTTCAAGAGCACTGGCGAGCTGGAGGTGTTGAATCTCAGCGACAACACCATCACCAGCCTGCCGAGCGGCTTGCTGAGGAATCTGCACAAGATTCGCACATTGATCCTGAAGCAGAACTCTCTGCTGGAGATCCCGACCGACAACCTGGCGCTGGCCCCCAGCTTGGAGAACGTCGACCTGTCCGACAACCTGATACAGGAGCTGGACAGGGACTCGTTGCCCCCGTTGCCGTCGCTGGTTGCGTTGAACCTCGCCAACAACGTTATCCGGAACATCGCCGGCGACACGTTCGACCGTCTGCCCGGTCTGCTCAAGCTGGACCTATCTGGGAACAATCTGACGTCCGTGCCCACGTTCGCGCTAACCAAGCTGCGCGTACTGTCGCAGCTGGTGCTCAGCAGGAACCCTCTGGGTAGCCTGGACGCCTTAGGTTTCCGCAATCTGTACGAGCTGAGGAACCTCGAGCTGAACGACTGCTCGATCCTCAGCGTGCACGCGAAAGCGTTCGGCGACAACGTGAACCTCGAGCGGGTCTCGCTGGACGGTAACCGTGGCCTGAAAGAACTGCCGTTCAACGTTCTCTTCGGCGCCAGGTACCTGAAGTGGGTCTCCCTGCGTCGCTGCAGCCTCTCCACCCTCCACCACATGCAGTTCCCCGTGGACGGCCTGCTGTCCCTGCGCGTCGGCGGCAACCCTCTCGTCTGCAACTGCTCGATGCGCTGGCTGTGGAACGTGATCAGGGCGGAGGAGCTGCGGAACGAGTCGAGGCTCGAGCTGGACATCCACGACATCATCTGCACCGACGAGCAGTTCGCCGGCAAGCCGCTGATCGCCTTGCCGGAGGGCTCGCTGCAGTGCAGCCTGACCTTCTTCTACCTTTCCCTGACGGCCGCCGGCAGTATCGCCGCCACCGTTGTCATAGTACTGGTGATCGCCCGTCAGACGCATGCGAGGAGGAAGAAACGGCTAGCGTACGCGGCCCCCAGCCGGCCGGAGTTCCTGGTCTACGTGGGCAGGAGCAACAGCCGCGTGGACAAGAACGCGGAGTCGTACAGCAGGCGGCTGCTGGCCCTGGGCGACGACACGCCGTACGACACGTCACGCGGCAAGAACGGCCAGCCGAGCCGCCAGCCCCAGGACACGAACATCTACGAGACGCCCAGGTATACCCGCGTCAGACGGCTGGACGCGGAGCCAAGGCAGCCGGCGGAAGAGGGCGTGTACGCTGTGGCCGACGTGAGCGATCCGCGCGACGAGCCGCCGGAACTCTTGTCGCCTTATCGCCTCGAGACCCCGGCTCCACCGAGGTCCGCCGTTCACAGACTCGACTGCGCTTACGACTACGACTACGACTACGATTACCAACCTCCGCTTCCCCAGAAGCCTCACGTAGTGTTCGTCTGAGCGAGCAGCCTCTTGCCGTCTGCACCGAGCAGTGTATACCGAGAACAAAAGCGAGGAGGCCGTGATCCTCCTGAAGCGCACCTCGGCTCGTTTCGCCCATTGGCAGGCTGAGCGCTTCGTGGTAACCGCGCGGGGGCTGATGCAATAACGGCGCCTGCATCCCCGCGCTACTTATCCCCATGAATATTCCCCACCGCGACACGTGGAAGCAGGAGTGCCAGCTCTCCCGTCTGCCGGGCTCCAACGCTGTCCCCTGGGGATACGGAACCACTGTCTCTCCGCCGCCTTTCCACCTCCGGCTCCCTCCGGCAGATTCTCCCTACCAACGCGAGGCAGTGCCATCGACGATGGAGGCTGAGCCGTGCCGATGGGCTGATGCGCCCGTCAACCCGATGTAACGGTATCTGAGAAAGAGCCGCCACGGCGAACGGGGGGCACACTCGACCAGTAATCCGTGTTTCGGCGAGAGGATTACCGTAAGAAATGTCCCCCGAGCTGGATCCATCGTTGTCGCGATCGGAGGAGGCAGGGGCGAGGCTCTAATAAGGCTGGATCTGTTCTAACTGATTGCGCGAGATCAGCCGTGATACGGTAATCCTTCCCGGAAGTATCGATTCCAGCGTCCGCAGGGACGGCTGGCGCCACCCGACAGCCTTACTGTCCCCTGCCCGAGGGGCGGCGGATTATTTAACAGCCGCTCTTGAAGATCGTGGACGATCGGGCGGCCACGGTTAGCGGGCCACGAGCGTTCGTCCAGGATGGAAGGACAGAAGCTGCCACGTGACGCGGACACCGAAGGCCGGCCACGCAGTTGAAAATGAAATGTCTTCCGAGATAGTTGCGCCGCCGGGGAACCAGATATGCATTTTCGCTGGCTAGGAAGGGCGCGTAGGCGGGCGGGCCGGAGGGGGAGCGCGATCCGACTTGGAATGTAAATTGTACGGGGGGCGCGAACGTGCCGGTTGCAGCCGGGAACGTATTTATTTCCACGGATTGCGTCGGATTCCGTTGGTTCAGTGCAAATGTCGGGGGGCGCCGTGTTCCGCGTTCATTTCGCGTTTAAACGTAGTGACAAATCAAATCAAAGCAGCGTCTCGTTAGCCCGTTTAAACCGTTCTAGGATAGCATCCCGCCTCTTGAGTAATCGCTCTCCGTCTTTCGCTATGTTTTATCCCTCTGCGTCTCGCTGGACGTATTCTCCTCTACGTTTACCCGGACAACGGTGCACCCTTCGTACACATTCTCCCTACACCCCCGTCCGGTTCCCTCGTTCAGGGTCCACTTTAGGCCGTGTAAACCTGGGCGACGGATGTCTAGCGTGCCAGGTCGCCTACCTCAGCCGAGGATTTTAACGGGGGGACGATTTGTAAAGAGAAGAACAGGAAGCCGTCGATTCCCGTTCCCTCCGTGTTTTTAAGGGGGCAAAATGACGCGCGATGTTTGGAATCGCGGGGACGAACGGGCCCCCGCATTTCGCTTCTCTGTCCCGCCCGTCGAACGGCCGATGAAGAGGACCGTTCATCAGGATCTTGTAAATTGAAGCAATAATAGACGCGACCTTTAACCGTAGGCACCACACTACACACTGGATATATTTAGAGACGAGATTACACGCGTTTATACAGACATAAGCATATATATATATATATATAAATAATATATATATATTTATTTATTAATTTATGATGTTAAGTTTGGAAAGATGTTACGTTTTGAATACAAAAATGAGAGAGGAAATGAAAATATAGTACTTAAAGCATCACGAAGATAATGCGCACGTCTCCGTCGTGGAGCATCGCCGAGGGGTGTCGCGCCCTCGAATTCGCGTGGTCCCGTACTGGTACCGTCGGCAGGCGTCACCAAGTCGGGGGATGATTACGCGAGCTCGTCGGCACGATCCACGGGGACTCGTCTGTATGCGTGCTCTGTGTTTGTGTGCGTGTGTTTTGCCGTCGAGAGCGTGTCCTCGAAGCGTCACCCGTCCGTCGAGAAATTCTCGCGGAATATCGAACTCCGTGCTGATTAAAGCCCCCCATTTAGATAGCTCCTCGATAGGCAAAGTTTCCGCGTTAAATATTCATCTCGCCGTGGGGGAACTGTGACCATGGCTTCGTAAACGCTGGATCTATGATTTCCGTGGGACCGATTCGAGTTTACATCAAACGTAAGGGAGTTACGTACCTATAGTGTTCTCCTTCAGTCGCATTCAGTACCAAAAGACAAGAACAAAGTTCATAAGAACGCACAATTTGTATAACTTGCAAGTAAAAAAATTAACGATTTATTTAATTTAATCATCTTCCAATAATTAAATTATCACGTATTAATTTTATTATTTTGAATGCGACTTTTACAACTATTAACATGTTAATATACATATTTAATTTAATTATATATCTCACTTGTACCAACTCGGGAGTGATTGAAATAGAATCACCGCTTTGCATGTGCGTATTAGGTATCCTGTAGTCCCTCGTGCACCCCCATCGCGTTGAATTTCACCAATTCGCCTGACACTCAGCCGCTTAATTCACGTTGCCATTCGGCCGCAATGGCAGCCGCGCGCGTGGGTGGCGGCATAAAAAATTGAGCGAGCTAGACGGGGGATGAAATATTCGCGCCACCTGTAAGAACGTGATTCCCGGGGAAATGAACCGGGACGGTCCCGCGGTCGCTGGTATTTCTTCCCCGAGCGCCTCGCCAGGACCAGACGGGTCTGAAAAATTCATCTTCCCCTGCCGCGGAGAAGCGATACTGCGGAGGGGGCGAGTCGAGGGTGAAAACAGAAGGTCCCACTGACCTAGAAGCCGCCGGCTCCTCTGGCCCTCGAGGTCGTCCATCACGCGCAACTTCTCAGCTTCCGATACGAAGTTCGCAAACCGATCGGTCGGAACCTGGAAACTTGCTCGCGTCCCCGGCTCCTCCTATGGCAATCTGGTTACGCGGGGACTTTCCGTTTGCACGTTTTATATCCCGTCGACCCGCGCCCCGTCCGCCGCTGATATCGATAAAGTGCAGAACTGTCGGGATATGTCAGGGGCCGACGTGAAACCCTCCCCGCTTAATTCTATCGCGGCGAAGTTCGATGATTGAGTCGCTGAACAGGGCGGGCCGTGTTCCATGATTTTATCCACGGGCAATGGAACTTATCCTGGCATTTCATTGTCAAACTACGAGGAGTGGCTCGGAGAAAGGGGGTTGAAGAGATCAGTGTCACGCGTCGCTTGTGGAAATAGATAGGAAGTGTCCGGAGATCCGAGATGGGCGAGAATTTTATTCAAATAAACATTTCGAATAACGAATCAAAGTTAACAAAATTATTGTCGAGTGAAATTGTTAACTTTATTCGTGCAATAATCTAAAGTTAAAGTAACTTTTATTTGCTCCGTTATTTAAACAATTTTCTGAATTACAATATAGAAATAACTTTTGAATTACTTCAGTCGTGGTTACTCCTTTTTCTTTAGGGGTGCCAGGGCCTCTTGGCCCCCTGTAGATGCGCCACTGCTCAGGAGCGGTATAAATGGATAGATCACTGGCGTAAATTCTCATTGAGCATAGAACAAAGGTAGATGAAAGACCGATTCGAGGTGAACGCGAAGCGCGTAGGTGAGAAAAGGCGACAAAAGAGCACCTTCCGACGGCCGAAAATATTGCAGCAGGAAGCGTTTTGTCGGGGCTACCTTCCCGCTCGGTTAGCCAAGATTCTTCGGTGGCACTTGGCCCCGGCTCGTTAGTCATGGTAGTTAGCCACGCTACGCGACTCCCCGGGTCTGAAGAACGAAGAAGAGGAGGATGAAGAAGGGAGGATGGTCCAGGAGGAGGGCTGGATCGCGCGAGAAAGACCCAGAAGAGGGCTAAGCGGCTTCTACCCGTCTGCTTCCTCTTTCCGTTCCACGACGGGCAACCCCCCTTTTTCCGGCTTTGCTCCTGGGGGGGGGGATTCCGATGGGCTTCGAGGGCGCGCCCCCGTTCGACGGCTATTTTTGTATGTACATAGAATGAAACCTACGCAACGTCGTATGCGCACCACGTTCCTCGAACGCGTGAAAACGTCCGTCTGTGTGTGTCCGTTGTTTCTCAATTGTTCGTTTACCTGTCTGTGTTACTTTGTCTATCTCTCTCTCTCTCTCTCTCTTTCTATCTCTGTCTTTCTCTCTACATTATCACCGCCGGTTTCATAACAACGATGCAAAGATACAAAACTCTCGAGAGCCTTTTCGGATGGAATTTCGCTTGTAAATGGAATGGTAGGCGACACGTGTATATGCTTCACCACTTCCTCCGGGGCTGGTGAACGACGCCCGTCGCTCGATCGCTCGAGTGCTGCTCGTTCACTCGCCTTTTCGACGATGCTAATATCCCTGATGAAGGGTGCCACCGCCGAGGCGACACCCGCCTTCCGAGGGAGATTGCTCGGTCACGGTGCATGTTGTACAGCGACTTCTCCTCGGTGGGCGTTTAAGCGCGTTTTGGCATTAGAATATTAATCGGGGGACGTAAATTGCGTGTTTGGACTTAAAGTTACTCGAGAGTACTTACTTGTGCTTAATAATTAGCGACAGGGCTGGGAGTAGATCGCTGTATGAGAGGTAGGGATTATCTCGGAGGAGATTCTATCTGTGTTTTCATTGAGCTTTTAAGTACCGATCAGTTACGACACGGTACTTGCAATTTATCAACGTAAGTTGCACAATTTTATTTATTTTCGCACGAGGGATCGCACTGTTACACCTTCTGTTACTGAGTTATTAGCAGTTAATAGGTTCTCGAAACTTCTATAGATAATAAATAGTACAGTGGGAATCTGTGTTTCGTGAGCTCACGATAGGAAACCTTGCGAACCCTCGGACACGTGTCAATAGGTTAGGATATTGTAACGATTTATTTTACACACCGCTGCGAATAAGCAGTGGTGGCCGAGCAACTCCCTCTGAAACGCCCAGGGTGTCCGTCGACTCAGCCGCGTTTACTCGTGTATCCGACGTTTAATGGAGCTAGTACTAGATTAAGGCTAGAATTAAGACAATATCGACACCAGCGTTTCCCGAACGATTTGTCGCGGAACAATGATGCCAAGCGCTTCGTTACAAGCTTGTGTATTTACGTGCGTTTATGAAACCGGCTTACTTGAATGCGTCCACTGTTTGTGCCATTCGTACCTTTTCTTCGTCCCTTTGTCTGCTCGTTTTCCGTGCACCCTTAGCCACTGTCGCGTCCTCGTGAACCGACCAAGACCAATCACGTGTAACTGTTCCGTTCATCTCCGCGCAAAATGTCATTGCACTGAACCTAACCTATGTCGATCTTTCCTGTAAATAGTTTCGTCCGCTCGTAGCCTTTCTGTACAGTTGTTCGCTTCATGCCTTCTTTCTCTTGCATTCTTCATCCACCCCCCCTCTAAAAAAGGGCCGGGCTGGGTGAAAACGTCGAGGGCACAGTTCCCGGCGCTTGACGACTTTATACTTTGCTGATTCGCAGAATTCTGATCCGCGGAATTGGCTAGTTTCTTGGTGGGGAGGATCGCGATTTTTTGAATCTCATAGCATCTCCTTGGATCGAGCATAGCGAAAGTACCGATGGTCCCGACGCTCGATCGAAGGCGCAACGACTTACGGTGTTCGATAAAACGTAGACGTAAATTCGTATTTTGCATAATGTATCGCAAGTCGTGTTTAAAATTCTTTCCAATTCCGATCGACGACCATAGGGGCTCGGTCGACTTTTGCTACGCGTTGAAATTGCAAGGGGCGAGCCTCGTCTTGTGAAACTCCGCTCGAAATTTCGTTCGAACTTTGAGCTGGAGCTACGAATTTATACTTAACGATTTATATATATATATATATAACAAAAAAAAAGGTATATATATACACATATTCACGGGTACATATGTATGTACTTACATACACGAAATATTTTAAGTAACCATATAGAAATTTCATACATTGCTAATAAAAATGTTTAAGATACCTAATAAAGTTATATTGTATATTCAGTATAGACGGTAGAACATGTTCGATCCTTCTCGCTGTGTTGCCTCGCTGTGTACACGTGTAGACTGCCTCTGCTATTGTAATCCCCACTGTCTCATGTGTCCAATCCTTCTCTGTGTATCGTTTGTGTCGTCGATATTAATATCCCGTTATTCTAGAAAGGGAAAGATATTCGCTTATGACGTAACCGTGGATAAGGCGAATACGAGCGGAGCGTTGGCGAGTTTCGAGAATTTATTTTTTTAAAAAACACAAGCGCCAGACGAGAGGACGTCGAGTTGCACTCCGTTGAATAAACAGGGGATAGCCGGGAGGTTTTTTTCATGCACGGGTACAAATAGATTTACTTTAGGGATAAAATCCTATTTAAAAATACCACGCCACGAGGACCATAAATTTCACCTCTTCTGTCCCCTCCATTCAGCCATCGGGTGAACGCAGGAAGTTGCCGATGTGTAAGTTTGGTTTTTTTTCACACGTTTAAGTGCCGCACCGGATGGTCTTTAGTAAAACGGTAAAGAAAACAAGCAAAGCGAGTACACCGTAAAAGGTGCATAACTCGAGAGTCTTGAGTTTCGAAATATCAATACAGAGTTCGTCGAAGACTGATAGTACAGAAAGTAGGTCGATGCGCATATTTCACAAATACGTTTTATTCGTGCGATATGTATTACGTACGGACATTTCACTTCTTTTCATCCATTCAACGTGTGTGGAATGAACTGTATCGTTACTGGCGAGATTATTTAAATACAGACGAGTTCACAGTTTTATTACATGGTAATTGCTTTGAATGCTTGTTCGACGAACTTTACAACAGTATTGTACATATTTGACACTTTAATTAAAGTCAATTAGAATGCTAGTTGAAAGGTGTATGGATGTGTCAAGCTTTGCAGCGTCGCTTCCGAAAAGTTACGATACTATTTCTTTCTTATCGGATGGCTACGTCGGAATATCACAGGTAAAGTTCGAAGTCCACTCTCGCAGCGTTGTAAAATTGATTAGTCTCCCCCGTTCTTCGCACCCACGCGCCGCTCTTGAAGTAACCCTCCTTCGCCCACTCGTGCATTTGCTGGGTCGTATGTGGCCCATGGATTTCAGCGGTTTCGTCTTGCAACCACTTTAACTCCCAGGTGACTTCATCTTCCTTAGCCTCATCGTTTTCGGAATTCGTTGGTGCTTTGACATTGTCTGAAAGTAGATATCGAATGCGTTACGTGTACATAACTGTGTACGAGTATAATTACGCGGGAAGTGCAATTACTTTCACTTTCATCCAACTTTGCTTTCTCTTTCTCATCGAAGTCGTCGGCGTACATATCCAATTCCGCCTCCTGCTTCGAAGGATGCGCACGCTTTTCACCCACCTCGACCTGTAAACATTTGCATCGCGATAGAATCTTTGAAATTTCGCTACGTGTTAATGTACTTTCATCCTGATAAACTACCTTCTTTTTGATTTGTTCATAACTCTCTTGATATATATCCATATTTCCCGTACGCGTCAACAGTTCATTGGCCAATTCTGTTAGTTTCGTTATATTAATGGAATTTTCGTCATCCTCTACTTCCTTTTTCTCCTTTTTCTTCTTCCATCTTTCCGCAGTGGTCAACCTTTTCTTTCCCCTGCCTGCGCACGATCGTCGAAATGAATACGCATTCTTTAAAGTAGAATCTAATCGATTCGAACACCTACCGAGCCTGCATAAAGCCTTGGATACTGTCTCTCCGGGTTTCAAGTATTCCAATATCTGTTTATAAAGCTGAGTCGGGTCGAACATAATATCTGGACCGTCTTCGTCGCTGTCGCTATCGCTATCGCTATCTGCCAATCCGTGTTTCTCACTGCTCTCAGTATCCTTCTTTACGCTTGCTGCGGAACTCGGTTTGATCTATCAAGATTATGCCTTAGTAATGTTTTGCGTCACTGGGTAAACAAGGCAGGTTTACAGATAATTCTATTTCTCTGCTGTATGAAAACATATTCTGGTATTTCAATATGCAACAGTCCTCGAGCAAGAAAAATCTTGTGAAAATAAAAGCGTATCCAGCTTTCGAATCATTCGCTATTAAAGTCACGTTTCATCATGGCAAATACAAATTCCGTAGAACATTATCGATCATAGGCACGACCTTCATCTTTCAACTGATTTTACGAACCTGCATCCAATCAATGTTGTCTAACCAATTATCTCTAATCTCTTTCTCTTTGTTCCAAAGATAATGGCCATCCTTATCGAAATGCCCTTCTTCCAATTCTTCTTTCATATTAAACGCCGTGAAACCCACGTTCGTTTCCGCAGCAGTAGGCCCATCCTCGACACCTACGCGCGCGAGAGAAATCATTAGCTGCAAAGAATTCGTCGTCGACGCTAATCCATGCATATCTTGGCGTACCTTCGAAGTCGTCCTCGTGCATCACATTGTAAGTATCCTCGTCCTTCTCATCGTCCTCCTCGTCCGAGTCTAACGAGTTTTTCACCGGTGCCTTATTAGTGGCTGCATCCAACTCGTCAAACTTACGCTTCAACATTCTCTTAACTTATGAGTACCACCTATAAAATAAATGATGCTCCTGTTTTAGCTGGACAGCTTATTAATGACACTTTCTTCGTCCTGTCTCGGCGTGTAACCGAAATAACAGAATATTTCGCTCAACTGAAGTACAAATAACGTAATCCTTCATCGAACGATGCGTCACTTGCGTTAAGGAAGTTATCACTCAACTTTGCGCGCTGATAAGTTCAGATTACACTTTCAAAATGCGTGACAAACGAGAATTTCAGGGAGACGGGTTTGAAACGGCACAACGCTGTACCCGATTTAGGTTAGATCTCGGGCAGGGTGGGAAATGACATTGGTTTCCATAAGCGTCGCCTGGTAGAATGAAGCAGAATCATCAATCACGCGTATGAAACTATAGTAACTATACATTATTACACGTATTGTATGAATTTATGATTTACAATTTACGTGCCTCGACGGATAATACACAGATGTAGATACTCGAGAATATTTAATATTTGGCAAATATTTCGCAGTCGAGAGAAATTGAGAATCTTAAAAAAGCACGTATCATATTTTCAATAAGATATTCGACGTAGCTTCGTTTCCCACCCACCAGAACTTTAAGGTGTTTCCAGAAATACACGAAGTGCGCAGACTTATAAGTGGATAATTGAATTAATTAAAGGAAACAAACCACTTATTTGTAATTAACGGTTCGTTAACTATTATATAATATCTTTAATATTCTGTCTTCTTATTTGCAATCCAACAGTTTTCTGTATGATTTGCAAGTGCTCTGTCAAGACCAGGGGCGGATTTTGATACAGGTTAAGTAGACTGCAGTTTGGGGCGGCAAATTTTGGGAACCACAAAATTTTGGGGAGCATCAAATTTCGGAAGCGACGAATTTTGGGAAGTGATCAATTTTGAGTGCGACATATTTTAGGGAGCGGCAAATTTTGAGCGAAAGAAATTGGGAAAGGTTTAAACACACAGACGCTTGAGACAACTTTACAACTCAGATGTGGAGTTGCCATATTTAATTAATTTTGAAATTGCCTCAACTATTTTAAATTAAAAAAAAGCCATAAAATTCTTGGATTTGAAATTTGAATGTATCATTGAAAATTTAAATAAAAGTAATTTGTGACAAGGAAACATATTCTGTATTCATAAAGAACTGTACTATGTTACAAACCAAAAAAATGAATACCTCAAAGAGTATAAATTTATAGATTTACATAAATGAAAAAAAAAACATTTTTTGTTTCTTTTTACGAGTTCTAAGATCGTACTATTTTTCTGGAACACTCTGTATACTAATGGACGGGTACACTATATATGCAACTTGGAACAGCTGATCCCGCGTGCCTATAGCATTGTTAAGTATACATGTATTTTGCAACATGTATCGATTCTTGCGGATATAAACTGTCAATAAGAGTCGGAAATAAACAATGGATAAGTACATGCACATCTCAATACACGAAATAAATACACATAAATAAAGATATAGCCTTATCTTTCAATTGTTGTCTCCAACACAATCGCGTATTTATTCCTACAACGTAATAAAATATGTGACAGCTTGTCACGTCTGTGTAATTCTGTTTCTACTATCTACTTTCATTCATCGTTATTAGGGAAGCAGTAAGTACAATGTTTCGTCTAAGGCAAACTAAATATGAGTAACACTTTTCAACTGATACCAATTATTTTACATCTCAAAGATCGTTTCATTGATGTAAGTAGATATCATCCGATGTTTAAGCATATCACCGAGATCACGCACAATTCTTTCTCGAGCCTGTCCATAGAAATTTATGTATAATAATTATACAACATTGTTATTATCAAACGACATTGCTTTATATAATAGGTTACTAATATAAGTCCCTCACGGAGACCAAGTTATTTTGAGCATACCCCGAAGGTTGGCTGCCAACCTCAGAAATTCAGAATCTGCTTCTCCGATTTAATGTCTAAAACATTCTTTTGATTAAACTCGTTTAAAAATGGACTCAGATTCTGCGGAAATGGTGAACGAAATCAAAGAGAAGGTAATATTGCACTGGAACTGTCGGAGCCTCGTGGAATTCCCCGAGGCGATAAGAATCTATGGGAGCCACATCCAAGAAATATATTTAAAATGGAATAAGCTCACGACGTTGCCTCCGTGGGTCGTAGAACTGTTCAATGTCACCAATTTATACATATATGGAAACTTGATCAGGGATCTACCTCCGGAACTTTGTCAGATGACTCAGTTAACAGTCCTCGACCTGAGCGCTAATCAATTAGAGCGAATACCTCCTTGTATAGGGAACTTAGTTAATTTGAAATCTTTATTACTAAATCAGAATGTAATAGATAAATTACCAGTTGGTAAGTCCCTAAACTTTGTCTCCGCGCGGGTGTATTTAATTTAATTCTTTGCATACTTTTTATAGAAATGCATCGAATGCGTAACTTAGAAATTTTGTCCATATCTGGAAACAGATTTGTTGTGTTACCGGAATGGATTGGTTCTTTGCCCAAACTGAAAGAGTTAAATGCGGATAATAATTACCTGATGGAACTACCTAATAGACTTACGTTATCGCCAGAGATATCAGTGATCTCCGTCTGTTCTAACAGGTTGTTATATAGAATAAATAGAAACGGTCGCAGCATTGAGATAAATTAGTTATATATATATATATAAGGCTTTCTGGTAACGGCATTAAATGCTTCCATTTTATGCAGAATAACTTTTATATAGGCTAAGGCATTTACCACTAAATGGATTTGTAGCATCCCCTTGCATTAGATTCGATGCAAACATGTATTTGAATTATTTGTCCTACCCACTTCTTCATCAGTTAACGTCACAAGTTCAAGATTCGTATACGTACGATCAAAGGGGTATTCTGGGGTATGGGTGAGTAATATGTATCAGTATAAAATAAATTACAAACTAACGGTTGAACAGAAAAATGTAACTTAAGGTATATTTAAATCTTTTAATATAAATTAACGCATAATACAGATTTCTTCCGTTTAATTCTTGACGCTAAGAAATTCGCGTTTGTTATTATATTTATAAATAAGCGTGTATATACAATCTTAGATGTTTCAAATCCAATTACGAGAACACTGTGTTACGTACAAATATAAAGTTGAACATAAAAATAAATGCACTGCACGGAAAAGATACTGATTTCGTGATCGTGTTACCACGACAACTTTTAAAGGTTTATAATGTTCACGAAAGCACAGTTGTTTCCCTGTGGGAGTTAGCTTTGAGGAAATCTTACACCGAAAGGTAAATACCGTAGTTTCATGGACTATATCGTTTTTAACGAGAACTCGGCGCCATCCGACACTTCAATGCAAAGACTCGATTACTTAATTCTAGGTATAATCATACGCTTAATATTGCTGCATCACCTATAAATGTAACTGTTCGCTATGAACCGATTGCCATAAATAATTGCCAAGTACTTGACTTCGCAATGTCTCCTATAAATCATGCCTCTTGCAACTTGCTAATCAATGGACCTATTAGTATTTGCGTGAATGCTGAATGCCAGCAGCCAATCTTCACAGAAGCTTGGGTTACCGTTGGCGCCAGCCATCATACAGAGCCAGTGACAACAGTCGCTTTATGCTGCTGCAAAAGGTACGATATATGTTACCTATACATCTCTATATAATATCAAGGATTTATCTTAATTTTGCAGATGTGCGTCTGAGTTTACTAAACATTCCAACATGACAGTTATTCATGACTGGCATCGTATAATTTAATGTTACTTACTTCGTTTAATAGGCAATTCTGTAAATATAATATATCTAAAATGTAATAATAAAAGACTTGTAGTGCTTTTAAATTAGATTTAACGATCTTTTATCATTTACTTTAAACGTTTATCGGCAGTTGCTCAATGTATATCATTTAAAAATATTTACCTAACGTTCTATCTTACAGCGGCCAGTAGATCGAATCCCTATTATACAAACAAGCTATAAATATTTTAGTCGCCGAATGCCTGCTCTGAAAATAGCACGTCTCTCTACGGCTCGAAAATTTTATTCGTAGTAAATTTCTATCTTTTCCAAAGTAGAAAGTTTGTTTAGACCGTTTCTTTCATTTACTCGTATTTCCTACGTTTAAGCTATAAGAAAGTCTAAAGCTCTGTCGCGATCGACGTTACATTTTAAAAGCGCGGCAGACGCTTCCTCTTCGGGGAAACCTAAGTCGCGTAAAGTACACAGATTTTTATAGTAAACTTTGGCTTTCTCTTGATTGTACTCTGTAAGGGCGAGTGCTTTCTCAGCGTCCTCTTCAGAAATTCCGATCTCCTCTAAGGACTGCACAGCCAATAAGTATTCCACGATCTTTTTGTTATCTTGGCCACCCAAATCGCGTATGGCGCGAGCAGCTCTCGACAAAGGGAAACCCATGTCGTTTAGATGGCGAGCTAATTTCTTGTCCTCCTCTGTTAAGTCCAGTAACAAATTCATAAGTGTAACTTGATTCGATACTATCGGCTCTTCTATTTTCGATGCTTTGTGGGAAGTGGTGTTAGGATATTGTAAATTTGGCCAGGGTTTCCAGTCCTGTTATAACAGATAGATAATTGAAAAATTAAATATACATATATAAACAGTCTGGTCTTTTAAAACATACTGTTACCTCCATAAAAGGTCTTTCTAAGTCTCTCTGCAGTTCTTGTACTATTGTGGACACGCTACGGTGTTTAACATTTTCCTGTTCATTCTCTTCTTCTTGATTAGTCATTTCGATTTTGATATTATCATTTTTCTCTTCCATATTGACTTCGGTCCGATCGCTAATGGTTAAGTCGTTCAGTATACTCTCTAATTTTGCTGGTGGTACCCACCGAGATGTAGGTTGCAGCACCTAAACAGTGCACAATAAACATATTGGAGTCGCTATTCGTTATTTAAACAATTATAAATCCATTCCATTAACCTGCGCAAGTTCTTCCATATCGTTAATCGTCTTTAATTCCATGTTGTCAAAAGGACTGCTGGTGTCGTTATCAAAATCGGCGAAATCGAGACCATTCGTTTTCACATCGTCATGGAGATCGTTCGCTGGCGGAGATAAAGGCTGTGGAGTAAGAATCGTTGTCTCCGGCACGGGAGCATTTACAGGTATTTGTTTCACAGTGTCAGGTAGCGGTGGTGGTGGAGGCGGGGAGAATTCTTTCTTCTCTTTCTTCCTCTTTTCGTCTAATCGTGCGACCAGTGCTTTATTGTTCGCTAGTCTAACTTTACGCCATTCGGTCATCTAGAAATGAAACTTTCAACAGTTCCTGCCTGTTATCGTTGCTCACGCGAAGCTGTACTCTACCTTTTCGAGCACGGATCGCTCCAAACTGAAGTCGTAAGTCAACTTCGACACATCCGGTAGTTTGTTATTATATACAGCTGGTAAACACACCTTCCTCGGAGGTTTATAGGCCTCTGCAATTTTGACGTGAACACCGTCCATGTAGGACGCAACCAAATCACATTGCGCCGACACCGACGAGCGAGCCATACTTCGGAGGTACAGAACAATCGCTGGCAAATATTTTGCCAACTTTTAAATCAATATACACAATCCATATAATGTCATGACATAGTATATGTTTCTTATTCTCATCTCCTTTGGATACCCTCGTACACTTAATACTGCATACTTAAAACATATTCGTGGAAAATACACCCAAGTAATTTGTCTACTACATACGCCAACTCGTATTTGACAGCTTCTCGTGATTTAAATTTCCGATGCCTTCCCATGCAGCCACACTAAACGAAATTAGTGTATATAAGAAACACAGCGCGCAAATAATTCGCTCCGCCACCTGGCGGCGATGACCGCGCACTAACGTCCCTAACTTGAAATGCGCGGCACACTAAATCGTTTGTTTTGAATTTGAAAGTATACTTAATTAGCAACAAGCTTCATAAAGTTTATAACTACGACAATGCTTACCTTCCTTAGCGGCGAATAAATGAAAAGATGACTTTCGAATACACAAATGATAATTGTATTGCAGTGGCTTACATACGTCTTCCGCCTTTACGGCGCCTGTAAGCCCGCCTCGTCGTTCGCACTGTGTAAATCTGGCGCCGACTTAAAAAGTATGCGATCCGTAGATTAAATAAGGGAAAAAATTATTTCTCACTTTTTAGTGCATTTCTATTTTTTTGAAGTCGGTTTTAATTTTTTTTTTACGGAAATAGCCGAACAAACATAGCACACGGACGGGAATAATCAGGGATAAGTATGCTTGTGTGCAGGGCGATGGCAGCGAAGTGGGAGACGACGGTAGGTGATGGTGGGAATAAGCACTTGTCCCACGTTCCACGATTCTTGCATCACTGCTGTGTCCGACACATGACGGGACTCCACTACTAGTGACTACATAGTTATAGCGGTGACAGGATCGAGTGGATTGAGTCACTTGCCGCCACTCACCGCCAGTTGATCCGAACAGAGATACATATGCGGCTTTATCTGCCTTCGAGCGCTAATCTTAACATCCGCACTTGAAACATTATCATCCTTAAGCGGTTCAGTTGATTAGTTTCCGAGGATTAACGTGGCGCGTGTTCTTGCAGTCTTGTCCGACTTTAGCTCCTTCTGAATAAAATAATATTTAAAGGACCTTCGGTAACTTCGGTTTCGTAGAAAGATGACGGTCACAGCCATCGCCGGTCAAACGATTCTGATCCCGCGGGAAATAGCGTGTTTCGGTAGAAATATATCGCGCCTTTATCATCGTCATCGAAAACTATGCTGTGTGAATGATTTTCTGTTAGGAAAATGCTTGTCAGCACCGCTCCTCGCCGATGCGTGGACTGTACAGAGGACCTGTCACACCAGCAAAAGCAAAGTAGACAGTTTCCCTGGCATTCTGACAAAACAGCAGGCGAAAGAGCTAGCGTCCAAGCTCACCGCAGAGGAACGTGACCTCTTTCTGACCGCTCTGCAAGAATCTAAGTCCGACGAGGATAAGGCCGGATTTCAGCGTAACTACTTTTCATTACGATAGACGAACATATAAAAGAAACGTTTGCGACGCAGATATATCCTTGTTGTACTTCTTTAAGGTCAGTTAGCAGTTTTCCGGTGGTGCAATGAACTCGGGAGACCCAGCAAGATACCTTCGTTGGGCACCGTGGACGCTACGGGCAAATATTGTCGCGTGCCTGACGATTGGCTGATACGCAAGTATGGTAGGAACACCAAAATAACTTTTACCACAATTAATCAAGAATAATTCGTAATATTAAGACAGATTCAATAACATTCGATATTACCAGCGTGCGTAAAGGATATTGTTAAATCAACAGAGACGTTTGGACTAGAGCGCGCTATAATCGTTATACACTTTTTGCTTGAACACCTGGTGGGAACGGTATGCAACGGTCGTAGCGTGCTTCTTGGTCCAAAATACCACCATTGATTTAACATAATTTTCTTTTGATATCGGAGACTTTGATGGACTAATAATAACCCAGAATAATATACGAATCTACTAATAATTCTAAGTTGAAAAGTGAAGATATTTATTATTATCATATTGCGATTCGGTGTAATTCCCATTATTCTTTAACAGTATAAAATTTTTCCCCTTATTGCATTCTACACGGACATCACGCTGTAAGTTTAATGCATGTTAAACTGTATATTTTACTAAATTCTATGGCCTAACTCTTTCACTCGCTTCTCTTCTACTCTCACTGAACATTCTGGATATTTTAAAAAGACTACAGAGCCACACTTAGGTAATAAATCACATTATATACACATTGGTACCATCTTTATCGCGGTATACACGATAATATCATTCAATTAGAGCCATTTGAATTATATTTTCTGAGTAAGAACATAATATGCGATGATAAATATTTACTCTTTCACGGGTAATACGCTCGAGAAATCTGCACTTTAAACGAACAATCGCTTCCTGCTTTTTAACTGAAACGTACCATTCTCTTCAGTAGGATTTTCTACAGTTTGATTATGAAGCTCGAATATATTTTTCATATTTCGAGAATCACTTCAATGAACATAATGCGGTATGATTCTTGCCTGAATAGGCAGGTAAAAATAAGTTGAGGCTTTAGGTAAATAATCTTACAAATTCCACTACATAAGACTAAATCGTTGAAATATTTTTACAAACACAATTTCCATTATTTAAGTTGATTTTCACATCTCCCGTAGAACCGCAATTTTTGCATAAACTCAAGAATGCTCCTTTTTTAGCGTAGAATTCTTCTTTTTAACATATGTTACGCACTATTTAGTGAAGTTTAATGTAAATGTTTAGGTAAAAAGAATGTACTTTGGTTTTGAATAAAGTTTTATTTCGCAAAATCTTGTGTACGTGATTAATTAGTCGATCGTCCTACATAAGAATCTTGAGTTTCTATCGAATAAATTTCACTGAATTTCGGCAGGCACTTTTCATATGAATGTTTAGAGTTAATTATTATTTAAAGATACACTTTAATTCATCCCCATTGCATATCTAAAGAAACGAGTGCATGAATGGTACACTAGTTTGTGTTTCGTAAGTAATGTGAAGATTATCTTCTTGTAATCGAGTATTTTCTTGTTAGCGATCCTTGTTTCTTTACGAAAGGACACCCATTTATATTCTGCTCTTTCCCGTTACAGTTGAAAAAATTCCAGGACCAACCACGAGAGATCTAGTATTAGGTACGAAACTCGATGTATCTCGTATTTGAAGCTTCATGTTACGCTTGAAGTATCAATGTATCCGAAAGACACGTAATTTCAAATTTCTTGGCTAATGTTCTTACAGTTGGAATTGCGAACGCAATTCCATTCATCGGCTTTGGTTTTCTTGACAACTTCATCATGATTGTCGCTGTACGTATCACAGGCTTAATACAGTTTATTCTCCAGTGTGTAATTCGCTCGTTTCAGGGGGATCAGATCGAAATAATATTAAATAAAAGATTTCCAATATCCACTATGACAGCCGCCGCATTAGGAAACACGGTGTCCGATATAATAGGAATCGGATCTGTACATTACGTAGAAATTTTTGCACAAAAGATTGGATTTCGAGCGCCGAAGCTTACTTCCATCGAATTAAATCTGCCTAAAACAAAACTAGCTGCTAATGTGGTATGATATTTGCTTTTATATTCTATTTAAAAATGCTACCTTAATGCTTCGCCGGAGGAAAAAGGAGAATAATTTCCAACAATTTAGGGACGAGTTATTGGAGTTACGATTGGATGTCTAATTGGGATGTCGCCTATTCCTCTGTTTTCGTATTTCCATAATAGCGATTGAAGTTGCGAATATTAGGCGCTTAAAAATCTTTCTTCCGCATCAAGTAGATGCGTGATGATGGAGACGGAAATCATCCGGTTACTATGTATAATATAAATGGAGCTTTTATCATTATTTGCAATATTAATTTATGACAATCATACGTGTTTATGTAATATAATTGTATTCTCTGTAATAACGAATGTATTTAATGTACGAATGTATATAAGAGAACTTTAATGTATTATCGAAATGGTACTAATAGCATTAGCAGTAGATGTACTATAGGTGTCTTATATTCCGCATTAATTCTCCGTCTATTACCGCAACTTGCGAACTCCTACGAGGCTTGTATCTCGCGGATCGCCGTAGCGTTAAAAATAATAACACACTTATGCGTGTCTCATGGTATTTATTGAAAAAATCACTTTGTTAGTATAGAAATTATTCATACGTTTACAAGTTAGTACAAAAAATATATACTCTTTCTTTTCTCTAGCGAAGGTGTTACGTTTTGTTAATTCTCTAAAATTCGGACATTTAATCTTCAGTACTTGTGACCCCGAGTTATTTTCGTGACGTAATTCACGTAATAGCTCCAGTCGTCCAGAAAAAAATCTATGCCCAGGACTTGGTTCCAATCCTGCATTCTTAGAAGATCGTCCGAATCCTGCCTCAACGTGGTACTGTCCAGCACGAACTTGGTAGGTGTCATTAATGAATCTGTATGCCCGATTTCATCCTTTATCGTGTGCAACGTCTGCTTCGACTCCAAGCCCGAATATTCCGGTAGCCAGGTCATAACTGAATTCAGCCACCATTCCCAGCGCTCGTTCACAGTCTCGTTTGATTCGCTACTTTCGCAATACTCTTGAGTTTCATTGCAATTCGATAAAGTCGGCATGAAATCGGCGGGTAAAACATTTTCTGATGCAGCTTCTACTGTTGTATCCATTATTGGATTTAAATCTACTTTCGTAATGTTCGTGGGATTTGTTGTTGCTTGCCGTGGGCTAAGTACTGTCCCTGGAAGGTAGCTCGCGACTAAAGCGGAGCCCAGGAGGGTGACTATCCCCGCGGTATACGTTGCCAAACATATGGACGATATGTTTATCATGGCGTGCGCCACTGTTATTAACTCCATCGAATTCATTAGACAACTTAACTCCGTATACGAAAACCAGCCCCTTTTTCGTGCTTCTTTGTAAGCTATATCTTTCTCCAGTCTCTGTAGTCTTTCCCAAAAGTCTTGATTGCTAACGAAAACCGTCCAATCCTAAGTAGTTTATAAAATTCATACTATAAGTAAAATTCACCAGTAACTTATAATAGAATGGCGTGCAATCATATAGCTCCCTTACAATGGCATTGAGAAAGTCCTTTTCCAATTGATTCATTTCCATTATACTTAAATCACCAGACTGTGCCCATTCGAAGTTAAAAACTTCACCTTCTTCCCCTTCGTCGTTCAGAAATTTACTCGCCACCATCTACAAAATACATATTATAGTCTCCCAAACCGCGATACCTTCCTTAAAGCAATGCGAGTCAAATTCATACCAATGAGACGAGGAAAAGTTCAGAGGGGGCCACTCGTTGGAGGTATTCCGGATTACAGTCTTTCAGTCTTTCTAAGTACAGTAAAGCCAAGACTAGGGAACAAGGTGAGACACACGCGTTTCTAGAGATTCTACTCGCCTCCTCCACATCCAGTCGTTCCAGCGTATGACCGCTCCTCGCTTCGGTGAAGAGTTCCGCTGCCAATTCTAAGAGGAAATTGTAATTACGTAATCGCTGTACGAGAGAACAATTCGATCAATTACGTAACGTCGCTGGAAGGCAACTGAAGGGATACATCGCCACCGCAGCATCTCACAGGAAACATAGGGAATGCAAACGATTCGTACTAACCAATAACAGGCAAACTGAGACAATCGGTCATCGGTAATTTGGAATAGTATAACGACTTTGTTATACGATTTAAGAACTCGTCATGATTGCCCATGCTCTGTAACACGACGCACAAGTGAGAAACAGAGGATCCTCTTCCCTTTCAAAGAGATGGTAAACAGCTGCCTTACCTCAAGTTTCGGCGAGGCTTTTCGTCAAACAAACAAACAAACGGGCTGGACCAGGCTTCCTATACAGTTTCAAATGTACACTCCCGGAAAGGGGAGCAAGGAACGATTGTCTTTAATACAAAGACGCCGCGTCCGGAGTAATATCAATCTATTATAATTTCAGGCGAAACGTGATGATTTACGTTCCCTGTGCATAATGAATAGGGCTGAAGGTGGAATGCCATTCGTGCCACTACAAATGGGGATCAGCTGACTCAAGAAAATGTTACGATATTTATCCGTCGAATTAAACGCCGAAGTAGTAATGCCCGTTTGAAAAGACGGGGCCGGTTAAGACGCTTGGCTAGGAAAAGTTATCATACTTTCTGTCTAATTACGCCTCCGCCATATTCGTATGTGCGCCTTATTGTTGGCATAACTGCGAGGCAATGAACTCATAATTGAATTACCAAAATCGAATGAGCAGAGTGAGTGAGCAGGATGCTTCAATTTAAACGTGCAAAAGTAGAAAAGTAATCGGTCGTTGATTTTTAAGTTTCGAGCGGAATCACAGCTTCCTGCTCAGCAGAGATATCGCGAGACGATAATACGCATTAAGCCGAAGGTCGATATTTCTGTATCACATTTCTTAGGTGTGGTGCGAGCATCGTATTTGTTAGTAAGGATTCACTTGCGGCTACTTTCACGCGCTAAACAGGTTATCTGACATATGTCAGATTTCTTATTACCGAATTAGCTACTAATTGGTAGTATCGCGACAGGGTTGAACTGCCTGGAAAGTGGCGTCGAACAATAGTAAACCACGTGAAAATGTGATAGCAGTGATGCGTTTAAAAGGGAAAAACAATAGCAAATCCTTTCACAGCGTCTACAAGGTGCTTTCGCGTATATGCCGTAAGTACACTGTCTTTAACATTTTAACTAACAAAACCGCCCATTTGCATCCCCGACGAGACACAGTTGCATTATTATTCTACACGATGCATCGGATTAATGAAACTAGTTTAAGCTTTCGAAGTGTCATTTCGCTCGTACGTTATTATTCGCTTCACCGATAAGTAAGTTTGAGAAATAAAAATGCTGTATGTTGGTCGTAATTATGTAGAATTGGAAACTATTACTTCCGTCGAGTGCTTTAAGAAACACGATGATACGCACAATGATGAGAATGATCTTGTCAGTAGGAACCGCTGATAAAGGCCAACTTGATGGTTTCATGGCGGATGCTGCGACGCCATCAATAAAGAATGGCCATAATTGCAGCAATATGGATTTCACGGCGCAAGCTGCAAAACAAACCTCCGACGCCCCGAATGTTATTGCTCCGAAAGTACTGAGGAACTTGAACACCCAAAGACTAAACAATCAGTTCACCGATGTTGGCTTAGTCGCCGAGGGTTGCGTCATTAGGGCGCATCGATCGGTCTTGGCAGCGGGCAGCGCGTACTTTAACGCTATGTTCACTGGCGGTCTTGTCGAAGAACAGCAGGAACTCATAGAGATTCATTCCGTGTCCGCTAATATTCTGTCGCTACTGGTGGATTTCATTTATACCGGGAATGTTGATATCACTCAGGATAATGTCCAAGAATTGTTCGCAGCTGCTGATATGCTAGAATTAGACGAAGTGGTATCTGGTTGCATTGTCTACTTAAAGCAGCAGCTGCATTACTCGAACGCTCTCGGGATTTATAGGTGAGATTGGTATCCATCAAGCGTACCCAAAGTATTCCGTGGAACTGTCTTCCGAAATACCTTTACTTCACAGATTCGCGGAAGCGCATAACCGATTGAGTCTTTTGGAGACGGCTCTTCGCTATATACACGTCAATTTCCCTCAAGTTTCTCTGGAGGAAGAATTTCTGGATCTACCGAAAGAACATCTCGTTAATTTTCTCAGCAGCGATTATATTCATATCGACACTGAATTCCAGGTTTGTATCTTTCCATGAGAGCTGAAAGCGTGTATCTGCGGATTCACAGTCAATGTTTTTATATACTATCAGGTCTTCCAAGCTGCGTACAACTGGATCACCCACGACATACCATCGAGACGGTGTCACGTATTCGAGATATTAGGTCACATACGTTTACGGCTGTGTTCAATAGTGGAATTAGAACGAGTTATTTTGGAGTGCAAAGATGCGAGCCTCCTTGTTGCGCTGAGATCCATACAGAAAGATTTAGTATCGAACAAAGGGTGCCTCGTGTCTCTCCATGCGCAACCAAGACTTTGCGTGAAGAAGAACATTTTACTGATCGGCGGTTCAAGGCGCGAGCACTCGGAACACAGCGGTTGCAGGGTTATCGAAAGTACTTATGAATCAGTGGAGAAATACGATATATTCACAGGGTACAATTACGTTCTATTCACTTAGAGACCTTTAATTGCCTTCGAATCTTATGATTGCTCTTACAGACAATGGAGCAAAGTGGCACCGATGAGCATAGGTCGAATACTACCAGGAGTTTCGTCATTGGATGGTAGAGTGTTCGTTGTTGGCGGAGAGATGGAATCAGGTATTACCGTCACTTGCGAATGTTACGATCCACGTGATAACGTGTGGACTCCGCTTGCCTGTATGGAGAAGCCTAGGTGTGAATTTGGACTCTGTGCCTTGGACAATAGCTTGTACGCATTCGGCGGTTGGGTGGGCGACGATATTGGCGGCTCGATAGAGGTGTATGACCCAATAGCTAATTCTTGGACACTAGATGGACAACTTCCGGAACCAAGATTTAGTATGGGAGTGGTCGCTTATGGAGGTGAGCATTCTCTGAATTTGAACCAATGAACATGTGCAGGTAACAGACGATGCTAAACCTTTGACAACCTTCGCAGGATTGATATACATAGTGGGCGGTTGCACGCATGACAGCAGACATCGTCAAGATGTAATGTGTTACAATCCAGTGACTAGGGAATGGACTTCCTTAGCTCCGATGCTCACGCCACGCTCGCAAATGGGAATCAGCATTCTCGATGGGTATCTTTACGTTATCGGCGGCACTAATAAGAATGGGTTATTCTTGACGTCGGTCGAACGATACTCTTTCGAGAAGGTAATTTCTAACGTGATCTCTGTTAAACATTCTCTACTTCGTCGTTTCCTATGTTCTAGAACAAATGGAGCAACGTGGAGCCCATGCACCTGGGCAGGGCGTACCCAGCAGTCGCAGCGGTTGACAGCCGTCTCTACGTCATAGGAGGTAATCTGTCACAGGAAATCGATTTTTACCGAACACAGATCACAATTCGTACGGTCGAGTGCTACGATCCGCATTCAAACAAATGGCACAAATGCGCCTCGCTGCAGACGAGCAGGGGCGAGGCGGCGGCGATCGTTGCGCCGGTCTGATTGAAATTCCATTTCAACATTGACAAGTCTAGAATCCACTGTGTTGAGCGTATTTTATATCACTTTATCCATGCGCATTTCGTTTCGCGTTCCAGAATGATATTCGAATGTCTGTGTGAGATTGCTTAAGTCGATAACATATATCGAACGAGAAACATACTTTCTTTGGCTACCCAAGGGGGTAGCTAAAAGATTACATCGTATATACAGACATAATTAAACGTATGGAGGGTATTCCAGAAATACGGGATAAGCCAGAACATTCTGTGGCCCATAATTTTCGGGGCAGCTTTATAAGCTATAATGTATTTTTTTATGACTTACAATTTTAAACTGTCGAAACGTTGGTAGCAATTTTTCTTTTTTACCAAACATAAAATGCAACAGGATTTGAGAAAGGAAAGGTCAAAGAAATGTTTCATTTTGAAATTAGTACAGTGCTATTTTTCTGTACCCTCGGTACATAAATTATGTATCCTGATTCCGAAAGGGAGGGCCATTATATGTGAATCTGCTATGATAGAACTAGGAAGCTACGATTTTGAAATACTTTTAAAAAAGAATTTTATTAGCTGTAGAAATGACTGACAGTCTTTCACATTCTATAGTCATTTACCAAAGTTATTGATATACGATATTCTATTGTAAATTCGATCGCACTACACAACGAGAGATAAACGGATATTTCAATGCAGCTTGTATAAGAAAGGGATTTCTTAGTGCAAAGGATGCAAGGCGAGATATATCTAGTTTTCATCGAGAATCGTATGTTATGGTCACGCGTGCTTGTGATATTTATCGATCTTTTTTTTTATATCAAATCAATTCACTCTACGATAACCGTGTATGTGTGTTCCAATACTTATCAGGTTTTGCGGGTGTAAGAAGAAATGAATACTTAATACTATAACGACATTATCTCTTTAACTGTCTTTTTATTTTAATTTCAATTCTGTAACAGCAGATTTCGAATCATGAGATCCTGCAGTATCTATAAATCACTGCAGTCATAGATTTACAGTAATAAGTAGGGGTGGGTTCGAAGCTAATTTTTAAATTCTCGAAACTCGAATCCGAAAGTTTTTAAGGCTTCGAAACTCTCGAAACTTGAAGTGCTCGAAACCCGAAGTCAATAAAAATTTTGCATAAATCGCCATTGACCATAAAATTCAAACAAAAATATAACAAAATGAAAATTCTCGAAGCACGCCGCGAACAATTCTTTAGCCTTTGATTTTATACATTTCTTTATCTGGATTTCGAGAGTTTCGAATTCTCGAAACTCAAAACTTTCTTGGGTTTCGAGAAACCCATCCCCAGTAATAAGTTTTACAGAGAAGCTTTAACGCAACCGAATTTCAGTGTTTAGAAGTGTGTCTGGTGCTACGTTGAAATTAGAATCGAAATATCCTTTTTATATACTATAAAGTTCGTAAACAAACCTGATTTTTAAAATTCTAAGATTAAGAATTTTGAAAGCATAGAGAAATATATATAAGTCAAAAGTACATTTTCAGGAAATTAACGAGGGATGCTTCTCATAATATAAATTGCTCTTGCAAATTCGTAAACAGTAATAACAAGTACTTAGTTTCAGAATAATTTTTACAAGTCATATGTATATTATATCAATGTAATTCTATAATCAACTATTCTTTATGTTCTCATTGTAATAACAGACTCCACTACATTAATTACTTCGATGTACTTCTTATACCAAAGTTTCTTTTTTATTACATGATAAAATGATATACTGTCGTAACAGCCTCTGTTAAGTTTAATTTAACTGCGCCCTTTTTACATAAACCTTTGATGTCGAACCTGCTATCGGTTAATCAGACATGAAATATTATTTACACGCTTTTTAACAAATATAATCAAAATATCAGTAGTAAAATACAAATACGAGAGGACAGCAACAAATGATAGCGAGAAGTTGTGGAGAAAGGGGGAGATATATAGAGAGAGGGGTAGAATCTTGACGAGCGATACACGTATGAATAAAAATGTATAAGAACGTTTGTAGCCCGGAAGGGAACAATAAAGTATTATCTACTAACGTACGATCATATATTTACCCATATGCACTTTATATTAGTTTCCGGAACAAGATCAATTTGAAGTTCGATACATTGGACAGCTTTTGTACAAAAATTTCATTGATCGGTAAGCATATAAATATTTCGCAGAAGAAAACAGATATTATGTTACATTTAAAAATGGTAAAATCGATAAGTGGAGCGCGCGAGCGTCTTACACAATATGCATCATTGTTAAATATCCAACTTTAGCTTTAGAAAGTTGAAAATAATTCCCACTAGTCTCGTGTAACTGGTTGCTGACGAAAATTAATGTAACGAAGAGAGAAACTTTAACTATTTTTTTTCAAGGGGAGGACTAAATGGGCATCAAATTCCACAAAGTAAATTCAATATCGTGTAGATATGAAACTTTTTATTCGTAGGACTGACATATATTTCTTGTCGGGTGAGTCTGTGATTAGAACCGATCTTAAAGTCAAAGAGATTTGCGTACAGTTCGTTTAAAGAAGTCCGAGAAATAAATATGCACTTTGAAGTTCACCGTTCTGACTATCTTATGTGTGCTACGTGACGTACAAACTATCCAGCAGATTTTACAAACAAGTAAGCGAATGATACTAACTCTCGTGAACATTTATATAAATGTATGGTACACATCTTTCGTATATACTTAACTATTACAAAACATAGTCCAATTCGTATCTAATGTACTGATTCTTTGGATCGTTCATAATTCGAGGATAGCCAGCAACCAGAGCATCTTGCCCGCCTATGTAAAGGGAATTATAGATTTTCCAATATACATCCCGTACTTTTCGCGCCGGGTGGAATAATCCCTGCAATTTCAAGAATGTTATCGTCAAAGTGTGCTCTTATTCATCGCGTTAAGAAAGATCGATGAAATCCAGTGGAACTTGAAGCGACGATTTCAAGTAAGAATTTATTCCCAAGTTACATACCTGTAAAGTATATTGCAGTATTTTAATTGGTCCAAGAGCGACACGCAAACCATCTACAGCGTCCATAAATGCTTGTACCAAGTGCGGCGAAGTTTCGAAGACATTGGGCCACACGTGATTCAACAGATGTATGAGTGCATCCTCGCATCCGAAACCATAAACACCCAATGCCATGTGTTTAATGGCAGCACATGCAGTCTGCCTGTGTACTAAATCCCTGTAACAGTAATAACGATAAATAATAAACTGTGGCCTTGTGCCCATAAAAAACTGTAGCTGTTTTCATGAACGTTTCTTTACCTGTCCATGAGTGCGTCCTCTAGCAACGGACTAACGGCGTAAATGTAATCCTTCCCCATTTCTCCGATGTATTCGAACAAGAATGATAAAGACTTCAACACACCGTTCTGCACGTTCAGCTCTGGCACTCTGTATTCGTTCATTAACGCAGGGAGTACCGTGAACGGGCTGCAAGTTTCTGCGACAATAGCTATGGCTACTGTAGTACACACGCGATTCTGGCGTTCTTGTACTTTCAAATTGTTCAGCAGCGTGGCTAACACATCGTGGGGTCTGCAAACAGAAATCATCGGGTCAAAAGATTATTAAAGCACAGTTGCTAGCTAGAGTTTCGTGTTAATAGTCTGTAGTTACCCTATAGCTTTTGCAATGTAGCCAAAGGTATTGACTGTAGCTCTCCTAATCGCTTTCTTATGAGCTTTGAGCAGCTCCAAAAGCTCGAAGCATATTCTCATCCATTCCCTGGCAGATACATACTCGGGGCCTCTGTCTGCGATCCTACCTACCAGGTCAATACAATTCTCTTGTACCTGGAACGTACCAAATTTTATTTAGTAACTTCTGCATCTTAAGATCTGAATATACAGATAGGAATTTTTATACGAAGCGATACTGACTTTCTCGTGCCTGTTCTTCAATATTGGCGTCAGTCGCGGTAGCAGGTCTTTGATAGGCGGTGTCATTTTTGTCATTCCTATGACATTAACGATAGCTTTCAACGCGCCTAAAATGCTACCCAACACTTCAGGGTATTCCTCACCCAAGTATTCATAAAGCACAACACCTAAATGGCCCATTAGTTTCTCCTGTTGGTAACGTAAACGTACTTCATTAGTAACCAATTCGTACAATGAATTGCGAAAATCAATTTTACCTCTTGGCAGGTTTTCATGACGACAGCAATTCGCGAGATTAGATCAGCCGCTTGTTGCCTGACTTTCGCTGACTTGTTATTCAATCTCCACAATATCGTACCGCATATCTGCGGCAAATACGCCTTCACTCGTTTTCCCAGTGTGTTCACGATGGTACCAAAACCGTTCAGCATCACGACATCCTGTGGCGAAGTAAATTCATTATAGCATTCACATAAACGAAGCTTTCGCAGCATTTCGAGTACTACAAACCTCTGTCGTCTGTTCTTGGAAGGCGTACAAGATACCGTCTATAAGTTGCTCCTCCAAGCGGGAATCAACATCCGCAGCTCCCAAGTTACCCATTATCTTTTCAATAGTTTCCATAACCATTTTCCTGTACTGTTCGTTTTCATCCTTCAGATCATCCACCACGCGATTTATAATCTCCGACGCGCCAACTTTGTTCGCGATTTCAACCGTCGTGTCGACCAGCTAGGAAATCAAGGAGTTAGAACGTTTACAGCCTCTCGTAAGCTTTGGTTCCGCGTGGGATACTTACCTGTCTATAATTTCTACGATCTAAAGCCATTCGATGATTCCAAAAGTGCTTGAAGAAATGAGGAAGAATCTCGTCTTTGATGTACTGCGCTTCCACACCATCTGTCCCGCAACATTGTTTCACCACCTATTGGGAACGTTTGCATCATTTTTAGTCAGGCGAAACCTTAGGCAGGAACGTACCATTGTTCGATCATCTTACCTTCAAAACAATCTTCTTCATTTCTTCGTCGGGCGACTGGAATTCACGAATGAGAATCAACATCACTTCGCGAGTATAATAGTTAGCGTATTCAGCGTCCATAAGAGGAATTAGATAACCAATCGCCTTCAAGAAGGCAGCAAGACCTTTCCCTCTGTGCGTACGAATACCTTTCCAGAGTGGTTTCAGAACAGAGTCGAAGCTTTCGATACCATAAGGCGTTGCTGCCTCGGCCAACGCAGCAATCGCTAAAGCTGTGATAGTACGAACTTTTTGCTGCTCGTCGACCAAACCTGTGGATTAATCAACGTCCTTTAACCGGTTCCTTTGAAATTGAATGACTCGGTGGTCCGCAATGGTATAATTACCGTGCTCTATGATCTCGACCAAGCTCTTCAGATGCGGCAATATAGCGCAGCCCATAAGAATAGCGATTTGTTGTACGATTTTGATGCCAGTGTGACGAGCTTGCCATGATTTTTTACTACGACACACGGCTTTGAGGAACGGTAGTAGAGAAGGGATTCCCAACGCCGACGCGACCACAGCGAATGCCCTTGCGGTCGTGTTGCGCACGTACTCGTCTATATTATCGATATCTGGTCTCATCGTGGAGATCATCGTCGCTAAACCAGCTGCTTTCGCCAGATTAGAAATTATTTCTCTGCCTTCTACGCGAGCATAGTAGTCTTCGTCGATCAGCAAAGGTTCAATGACGACCAAAATCTGAAACGCAAGTTGCATTTTACGTTTGTCGAGGTCAGAGACAGACAATGTTGTGTAAAATTAGCATACGCACCTTATGTACATAAGGCCTGACCAAATCGTCAAGTTTGTAAAGAATACGATCGATGACTTTCACGAGAAGATGACGCTCTTGATCCTCCAACGTAGGAGACATAAGGAGAGGAAGTATCTGATTGAACAACGGACCCGCGCCAAATTCTCTCGCCTTGTCTGTGATCTGTCTTAGAGCAGCCTTCCTCATCGGCGGCGTGCCATTCTTGATTTTCAAAAGCAGCTTCATGATCTTCCTCTCCTTCTGCTCCTCAGGGCTGAGAGTCTCTTCGTCAACGTCCACTAGCAATTTATCAAAATATTGTGCGTCCTCTGGCTTCATGAACGGCAGATTCCCCTTCGGTTGATTGTCCACGAATTTTGCGGTTTTGTCTTCCGTCTGGATAAAGAATCCTTGCGGGGTGCCAGCGATCGGCGTTGGCGTAGCAGTGAGCTTCCTCGCGGGCGTACGAATTGGTATGTACCCTATCGTAGGAGAATATACATTTGATTATTACTCTGTCATTGTAGTCTCGGGGTAGATAGTGTCCCTAATGCTTACCCGCCGGTGGCTGCAGAACCTTGTACCCAGGTGGAAACAGGGCGTCTAGTTCGTCATCTGAGAGCGGTCTATTTCGCTCGTCGATTTCTCGTTCCCAGCGATACGCTTGGAGCTGCTCCGGCGTCATGGACATGAGGTGTCCCGGCGTTGGGGTGGCCAATCCCATAGCTTTAGGTCCGGTTGGCGTCACTCCGCTAGGTGTTAGAATAGAAGTCTGATGTGGAGTCGCAAGGGGCGTCGCTGGAGTCTGCGGCGTCATAGAGCCGGGTGTCTGGTTCGAAGGTGTTTCGTCCCACCGACTTCGACGTTTGCTAGCAGACGGTGTGGGTGTCTCCTGAATCAGATCTCCGGCAACCCGATCGGTCCTCGGTGTCTCGGCCCAGCCGCTGCTATGTCCGGGCGTTTCTATTGAAAAGAATTCCGACATCGTTAGCTTGGTCTGTAATGTCTCGGCGGCACATACAGCGCGAACATACCCCGTTCAGTTTTCGGCGTTTCATCCCAACGATTTCTGCGGCTCGAAACAGTTTTCTCGTGAGACGGGGTTTCCCTACCAGGAGTAGCCGCACCAGGCGTTGCATGCCCTGGAGTAGCATCCCACATTCTAGTACTTACGCCTGGCGTCGCACCAGGAGTTTCTCCACCTTTGCCGTGGCCAGGCGTTTCGTCCCATCTGATCGCAGCTGGTGTTACCTGTTGGTATTTAAAGAGAGTTAATGGTAACTCGTTTTACGTGGTTCAGAAATAAGGTCGGGGGGGTAGTTCTTTATTACATCTGCATTGTCCCAGGATGTTGGCGTGGCAGTGGTACCACTTGACTTTTTCGGAGTTGGAGCATCATCTGTCTGATCCCAACGGCCCCTTTTCTTAGGCGCTGGCTTGGGCTCGCCGTTTGCTTTTAATGTTCCTTCTTTGGCTTTCTCTGCTAGTTTCTTTCTTAACTGTAAGTACACGGAAGAATAGTCGTATAAATGTTTGTATTGCTCATGGGTAACGAAGAAAGCTGAATGGAATGTTGAATGTACCTCAGTTTCTTCGCCTTTGAGTAATTGTTCCCGCATAATCTCAGTGTACGTCCTAGAACCGATATCTGGAGTCTTGCCACCTGTAATCAAGAATCAAACGTCACGCAAAGCGCAACCATTAGACAATCGTTCGAAGAATGCTCAAATTTTCAGAAACTTCTGACATACCTAGTCATTTTATTATAATATTCATTGTTTAAATGCCCTCAGAATATGTTTGCGCATATTCTAAGTAAACTACTGAATTCACTCTCATTTCCACGTTGCATATACCATTAAGTTAAGCGACAGAGCGGTTTCAGAAAGAGATCACAAATGTATCATATTAATCGCACAACGGACTTTAGAGAGCTGCAACAGCAGATGGCATATAGCATACGTACGTGAAAATTTGGTGCCATAGGGAGCACTGTCCTGCTCAAGCCTTCCACATCGAAAAATACTTTAGCCATCTAAAAATCAACTCATTCTTGTTATTAATAATATTTGCACACCAACCACTCATACTAGTTTTTTTTTCAATATTTACGTTCTCGCGAAAAACATATGACACAATGAGAGCTCAATGGTATACCATTGTCTAGGTTTCGATCAAGATGCCGAACGGAAAAGCTTTCGCTAAGAAAGGGGGCGCGCGGAAATGATATGTGATCAAGATGGAAAACAAGATTAAGTCTCATTGTATCATTTATACGAAGTGACTGTAATGCTGTGACAATTCAATCTCGCTTAACCTTCGACATAGTATCCTCGGTAAGCAGATGATTCCAAATGTGCAGACCGTCACTAAGATTGGAAAAAAATGTATACATTAGTATGTATTTGAAAGAGTCGCATTCATTCTCTTCATTCAAGCCAGTTTTTTTTCTACTTCTCATTGCTCCCATAATCTGAGCATAAAGAAATCTTAAATCTATTGGCTACTAATAACTGAGGCAGTGTTCCGGGCAACATTTTCTCGTGTACGAGCTAGATGAAAACTTTTTATACAAGTCTGTGGCGCCTCAGGTTTTTCGGGAAGCAGGAATGCGCTTCGTCGTTTCCTCAGTTATTGTAGCGGCTAATACTACAGCAATATAGGGATGTACTGATTACTTAAACATTCGTAAGGGAAACGTGGATTACAATACATTGTTTAAGGTAGAATCTGTACATGTTAGGAGTAGTTCGTGCTTGCTGTAGTATCGATATACTTAATATCTTCACTCTATATATATATACATAGGGCTTATCTAAGAACATACAATCTTACACGAGTCAGTGTGTGAAAACTTTGACTTTACAGAAACATTCAGAGAATTAAAGATGTCAGATACAATGCATGATAGGCGAATCGAACTATATTGTGAATCGTTTGAAGCGAAACTTTCGTATTAATCATTTACTGGTTAAGACGGACAGAGTATGATCTTACCGGGTGAGTAAGATTATATAACAGAGTTCGACTAATTCGGGGGAATTGCGTATTCTGCTTTTACGTTGTATATTTATAATTTCGCTTATCTGACAAAATTCTAGATTCTATGTTATAATGATAATCGTAAAAAGAAATAATAGTGAATTATAGAGAAGAAACGTAATTAAATGTTGCTATTTAACTATTGAAAACTTTGTGTGGTGACTGTTTTTCAAACATGTATATAGCATTATGATACGAAAGAGTCAACTCCGCTTTTGGTACGTAGGATCGATCTTGTCGGGCGATTTACAGTTTAATGAAAACTTATATTAGCCGCTTGCGCACAACGTTATACTCCTGCTTCATTAAAGTCAAGTTGACTCCTTCTTTGCGATACGTTGCAATATATTTAATGAGTTCATTTTCTTATAAACTGTAGTGATAAAAAGCTTTGTTGTGCGTATATTTTGTCGCGATATAATCAGTATGCAATTTTCTACGTTCGACAATTCGAGACTGCAAATATGTTCGGCTATGAATGGTAAAAGTCTCTTGCCTGTACGTAAAGATATTTGTAACAGCAATTATCATAGTTCATTATACTGCTACAAAATATAAACAAAAACGGTAATACGTAAACACACTTATGTCTAATTACCTGTTCTGTTCTTATAACTGATAGCTTAAAAGAAAGAAATACCAACCTTCTGCGAATGGATCAACACGTTCGGGAGATATAATCATTCTGCGTCTTTTTTGCCTATATTCATCTTCCCTATCCGCTATGGTGGGTCGTCGTCTATCCGCAAAGGGATCATAATCTTTTTCACTCTGTACAACAAAGCGATCAAGTATTAGCAGCGTTACTATTACTCGTATGATTAATAGTAACATTCCTTCGCGTGTCCCTTACCTGTGCAACGTCATTGAGCAATGCGGCGGGTGCATTGTAACCAGGTCTCTTATTAGTGCTAAATGTAGTTGGTTCGTAATCTTCGTCCTTGGAAAATACAGAGCAACGCGTTAAATATGGTATCTTCGAACTGAAATTACTGAAGTTACCTCAATTTCATCGTTGGCTGCGATCGATGTAACGTAGCCTTCGTATTTGTTGTTAGTTCCATCGTAAATGTCTTGATCGTAGAAGCCAGTCTTCCCTAGACCCACTTGATCCTTCTCTGCCGCTACATTTTGAATCTCCTTTTTCTTTGACTGTATTTCTCTTATTTGTGCTTCAATATCTGCGGATTAACATAGTATTATTCGTTACGGTGATACGGCGTGAGAAATAGATCGCAATTCAGAAAACGATAATAAAAATCGTGTAACTAATCGCATTGCACATTTTCTCTATCGGATCGTCAGTAAATTCAGTCCACAACAAACAAACCTTCGTGCGTTCTAGGAATGGAATCCATCGTGCAGCGTCGAAACCTGACAGCAGGCAACCCCTGAAATTCTCGAGAGAAATTCCGCCCGACTCTATTTCCAACACGTGAGCACGGTTTTTATCTTTATATTGTCACACGCGCGTAGCCCGTTCACGTTATCGATAACATCCGATCGAATGTGAAAATAATAGCAGAGAACCAAGTTCCGTTCCTTACCAATTTTTACATTGGTAATGATTATAAGATGGCATACTACGTATTGTTCCTAAATCGTTAGGGCGAATTAATATTAATGTCGCGCCCCATATTAAGGTACGTATCCAATGAGACTATTCGCTGCTGTGAACACTTGCCCCAAAGCTAGGGATATTTCGTAGCCGCCATAATGTAACTAGATTGCATTCTGCCACTATACCCCAGATAAAACATCCATTCGATTAAATCGCACTTGTTTGCATTATTAAAGCACATCTTAATGGTTCTCTACACATTCAACTATGTAATTTTGAATGAGTAACAAATTGGGACGGAACGTTTAAATGCAGCATAATGAATTTTTCTCGTAGAAGTGAATCAATCGTTTCTACATTTAAATGAATTGAATGAACATTTTTCTTCGTTTGCAAAACGGTGCTAGAACGATACAAACGTTTCAGATACAGTAGATTTATAACACGCGAAGATAATAAAGAGCAAACAAATGTCAGACGCTCCTGTGGGCAAATGTTTACTGATAAAGAAAAATTTATTATTTAACTACTACCCGCGGAACAGAAGCGTACGCGTTAGGAAATTGCGTAAGTTGACCAGCACATTAGATTTACCCGAGCACATTAGATTTACCCGATCTTTGATATCTCATTTATTTCTATTATAATCACATCTCATAATTTATCAAATCTAGCTACATTTAGTTGTTCAGGGTATTTTTTACAATTTACTTTTATTGTATAAACTTCTGAAATTTAATTATACCTTCCCAACAGTTAGTAACGATCGAGCACTTTACCGATTGCAAGTATTTCTTACTCTCTCTTCTCGTCAAATGCATTCTTAGAAACGTTCACTTTTTACTTCGTTTCGTAACATCTCGGATATACAGCGTTCCAAGCACAAGGGGCCTACGTGAAAGTTTTAACGTAGCAGCGAGCAGACGCTGATCATTAATAAGCTTGGTAATCACAGTGATTATTGTCTCCAACGTCCATGCTCAGGGTTATCGTCTGTTTGTTCCTCGTTCGTTCCTCCATCTCCGTTCATGTGGGGATTCTTTTCCTCCGATTTTACAGAACGTTTCCTATCACGAATACGTACTTACTTAATTTCACTGACAAGGGAAGATCCCGAACCCGGAAGTTCAAACAATTCTGAAACTTTGTGAACATGTAAGAGATTTCCTCCTGATTGCAACGCAATTTTTGTTTGCTGCCCAAATTCACTCGAAGGGGGCAAAATTAACCCCTGAAAAATCGGTTATTTTCCGATTTTGTGTTATAACTCGCGAACTATAAGAAATAGAAAAAAGTTTCAAGACAAAAGTTACTTCTTTTATTTAGATCTATCATTTGATAAAAAAATTTGTTCACCCCCTAAGAGTGAATTTGGGCATCAAAGAAAAATTGTGTTATAATCAGGAGGAAATTCCCTACATATTCACAAAGTTTCAGAATTTTTTGAATTCCCGAGTTCGGAATATTCCCTTGTGAGATACATATATTCCATTGTGGACATGCGATTTCTCCTGCATATACTAAACTCGAGAATTAAGGTAACCAGATGTCATCATCTGTTCTTTAGATAAAGATTAGATAATCACTGGTTCAGCGGTAACGAGTATGTAATTTTCTTAAGTTCAGGTCCCATCGGGGAAGGGAACTTTGATCTTTGCCGCAGGTGTGGCGCATGTAATCATTTAAGAGGTGGCGTGTCGCTAATGATTTTGAAACTCTGATAAAACTCGCTTACCAATCGATAACCGCGTTTCACGCGTTTCTTTTGTCGCTCGTTCAGCAATTCGTACATAATTACAGCGTATAGATACGCAGCGACGAGATCGACGAGGCGATAACAGTCCGCGGGAAATAATAAAGCTCGTAAGTCTTCTTGTCGTTCATGGCGGAGGCTCGACTCTTTATCGCGGGCCGATCAAAATATTTTACCGTAGCCCCGATACCAATTATGCGCAGGATGAGCGCCCGGTTGCATAATTAACTTTGTAACAAGTATCTGTTACGTGACTCGAGGTCGAGCGCGAATTATTTATTAAAAATCATGCAGCGGGTAACTGGCGGGGTCCGAGATCATCAACAATCGATCGATGCGATGATGGAAGTACATAGATTTAACATTCAACCGATGTTTCATTCACTGAACAATGATGCAGTTACATTGTTAGCTCATTTTTATTACAACCGGCTCCTCGAAGCTGTTTGCCCAGTGGTACTAAAATTATCTTTTATTCTTCATTTACATTCACGTAATACGCCACGGGACATTACAACGCGTTCTTTTGTCTGCCTAATAGTTACATTGCAAAATAATTGCAATACTAATGAGTCACTGGACTCGATAATGTTAAGCGTACACAACTTCAATGCTCTGACGTCAGAAGCGATTAAACATCTTTATAAATACTATCGTATCGAAATTTTCGGGATGTCCTGCCACTTCACACGAGCTGATATTTCTCAGCAAATGACGCTCATCAATTTGCTATAACCTAAAATACTTCATGCCTTGGGGGGCTTTTATATTGCTCGTATCTTCTTCATTACAGTTCCCCGAAGTGTTTTACGAATTCGTAGACTTGTTCACGCGACGACACGTCGTCCCAGTCGCCCACGAAAAATGCATCTTGTATACGAGCCGCATTGGTACCGACATAGGCACTTTCCGACCCCGTCGAGAGATCCCCGTGGATCATTAAAGCGAGGGGGCGGCACTTACGCGTTTTACGTTCGCCATGCAGGCAGAGGAGAGAAGCATTAACGGTGAGCCGTTATCGACTGTCCACTTCCTTGGGAGCGGCTTATCAGTAGACCCATTGGATGGGGTTAAAAATAGAAGGCACGGTTTGTCGTAACACATATACGGCGGATGACCTTAGTACGTGCCGGGATATTATCTGTCATATCGAAGTCGGAGATCATCGGCAGATATTGGCAGGCAAATACAGAGGTCGCATGAACTGTTATCAACCGTTAGCCCGGTTTCACATGGCGATACATCTATGCGGTACGCGTATGATAGACACCGATTTTCATTGTCTTTTTTCGAGTGTCGTCGTGTGAAAGGTTCCATCATACAATCAATGATACAAGTATCGCCGTGTGAAACCGGGCTTACGCTGCGCCGCCATGCGCGTAATAAAACAATCGTGGATCGACGTTTAGCGAGCAAGTTTATCGGCACGATTAACAAAAACACGTGAAAACGAAAGGTGACTGAGGATTAAGAGATCGTATCGTTTTTTAAACACAACAACGGCTAATAATAGACACTGATAAAGCATCTCACGAACTTGTAGCGATATCATTGATCGATATTGTAGAATCTGCGATCGATATTAACTTCTTTCACCAAAGCTATGTTTCCGAGTGCCATTGCCACCTGGCTACATAACCCTTTTAGTAGTATCCTCTTCGATCAGGAACATACGGTACATTTATACTAAGATCGCGTGCTTATTGTGTGATTAAATGGAAGAGGGAAGAAGGTCTGCAGGAGATACAGGACTGCCATACATCATCCTCTAATCCGACCGTCAATTATTGATATCGCAGATTGCGATCAGACCTTCTCCGACTTTCCCGTTTAATCAGTTCCTGTTTATGATACTACAGTGTTATCGGGGAGTTTAATAATAGAGAGCCGGTTGCTGGAAAGAAACGAGCTTCTGCATCGTAAAAACACCGGTATGTAAGTACATACCTATTCTTACCAAATACCGGGAATTTCTGATAAACTGCGAATTCACTCGGGAAATAGGTACTCGATAATGATGGACAGCTGCAAGGCTGGCTTTTTAATAAATCGAGGGAAGCCGTGCGACATTCGATACATTTTATAATTCATATCGTATACATTCGCGAAGCAACCGGACGCGACGCGATTAAAAATTATCGCGCTCGTAAATAAGCAGCCGTTTAAGTCCATACCAGTCAATACGATCGATTTTAATTTTCCAGAGGATAATAATTGTAATAAAAAAAAACTTGAAGGATAAACAACTTTCTGCAACAAAGCGCGCAGGCGACGATTCCCTTTTCAAATCACTTCGAGATTGCACACTTTCAATAATACATTTCGATAAAGCGGTATCTTTATTACTGTCCGTATCGCCGAGGGCCCCGATTTACGAAATCATGGTGTAAATTAATCGCCAACGAGGAGGTGCGTCGATATCTCGATCGTTTTCATACCGAGCCCGAGGTGTGCATATAGAATCATTAGCGAGGCATGTAAAGCGTACGATATCGGGATTTTAACAACATCCATGTGATAAATTAGTCCGAATGCGAGATCACGTGCGTGTCACATTTTGATGGATCGCGAGATTCACTTTCAGCCGTTCGGTTATTTTTAGGACACACGAACTCCGTCATTGTTCATCCGATAGAGTACCTGGAACGTGTGCGCATTCGGGTCACTCGTAATAGAGATGCCAATAATTAAATAGTGTCGTGCAATCGACCCGGCCAATCAGATCTTCCCATCTTACAGGCTAAGCTCCATACCAATGGTTACAAGACGTACCAAGGATACAAGGCTCTCCGCAACTTCGATGTACAGCCCAGTGGCGGATTTAACAGGGCGGCCGATGAGCAGTTGCCACCTGGGCCCCTGCTCCCAAGGCCCCACTAGGGCCCCATCCTTAACAAAAATTATGATTTTATCCAAACTATATTTTGTTTCTGTATTATTACACCGAGCCCATTTTCAGTAAACTACAGCTTTAGTTTCTCGAAAAAATGGGCCCCTGCTCAGAAGGCCCCACTAGGGCCCCATCCTTAACAAAAATTATGATTTTATCGAAACTATATTTTGTTTCTGTATTATTACACCGAGCCCATTTTCAGTAAACTACCGCTTTAGTTTCTCGAAAAATGGGCCCCTGCTCAAAAGGCCCCCCTAGGACCCTGTCTTCAAAAATAATAATTTTATCCAAGCACTTTTTTTCTCTACTTTTCTATACATTTACCCCCTTTTGGTAAACTACCTCTTCATTTTCCCGAAAAATGGGCCCCTCAATGTTTGCCACCTGGGCCTTTTTTCTTAAATCCGCCACTGGTACAGCCGCTTCACAAAGCCGCTACTTATGATTCTCTTTTATCCCGAAGGAAACTTTATCATTACACCATGCTCATTGTCAGAAAAGTAACCTCAGCTTCTACGATTTTCATGGTCCTCCTTGGAAGCACTATCCCGCGGCTAAGAGGATCGACGAAGCTGCTTATGATGAACATTGCATCAACGCTCAAAAGTGCCAGTTACTCAATTGTTTAGAACGTATCCACGAGGAGGATCGCCATCGGGACGTTGCGATACGCGTGTCGTCCCGTCCCATTAATGTACAAACGAGTTCCCAGCGTTGCATGAAATTTACCGTACCCGTCGGCATCATCCTCCGCGTCTCGCCGCCTCTTCACATTTTTTAAAACAATCGCGCGACGACTAAATATAGCCCCATTGAAACGCAGACTTTTGCTGCGCGGCGTTTCAACGTCGCTGAATTAATTCATATGCGTCTATCAAGTATTCCACGCAGCCACGTACCGATAATGGCGCCCGAACACGTTCAGCGTCTCTTTGTGTCTCGTTTTAGAACGGATCGACGGAAAAGCCATTAAACCTCCCAATATTAAGGGGCCATCGTCGGTTCATCTACTGGACAGCCTTTCGCGGCAGTTTTTCACAAACCAGGGCGTCGATGTTCGCTGGGATTGAGTCGTTAGTGGTGAGAAGAAAGTTGGTATTATATTTTACTGCATTTATATTTGCAATTGTATCTTAAAACTTAGGTTCCACAGATTGCGGGGTTTGTAAAGTAGGCCACAGATACCAGCAGAATGCTTGATATATACAATGGAGGCTTCCAATATTACGAGTTTTGAACTTTCTTTTCGCCGACACTGAATCCAACGTCGCGCGGCAGATGCGGATGGAATGATTTTTCGCGAAATGGTCAGCGTGGATTCGATGCTTGGTGCGCAGCAGAGCGAGATGTGCAATCAGCTCGCGCATAGATCGCTAAATGTTTACAGTGCTTTTAAGACGCACCTTGTAAGCAAATATGCACCGAAGGCCGCGTTGTAACAGAGAGACGACGCGTCTATTTTCATTTCGCGTGCGTGATGCAGCAGCACGTGCCGCGAAACCCAATGGAAGAATTATAGGGACACAATGGGGCGCGGACGGGTGGTTGATACGCAGGATGTGGAGCCGTCGATATGGGCTCGAGTAAATGTTGGACGGTCGGAAGGGTTCCTCTGGTGGAGCCACCTTGGCGACACTGTCGTCCGATAACCGAAGATCACTTTCCGGGCATTCATCGAAGTGACACAGATTTGTGGAACTGCAGACGTAACAAAGTACGCCAACGGTCAGTGCCACGTAGAAAGCGCCGGTTCTAAACCCCGATGTTAAGCTGCGCTGGGGTGGGCTAATTAATCCGGAAACTCCAAACCCTCGTAAAAAAATCATAGATCCCTCGGTAAACAAATAAACCACTCTTGAAATGACTATAGATCCCACAGTGTTCTTCGAAAGAAGTAGCTTCAATCGCTGACACTTGGGAATCATCAGAAAGCGGGTTTTAAAGTAGATGATCTATTACGCGATCCTCACCGATCATTTGGGGCTGCCGAGTCACGCTCGCGCGCGCCTTCTGACGCAACCCTTCTTACCTGTGCTGCGCGAAACGTGGCGTTAATCGGCTAATCGAGTTCGAGTCAGAGCGCAAATGATTGGGGGGCCCGCGATGATTCACTTAATCGCGGGAAAACGAAGATCCCCCGGGGCTCGAGCACGCGCTCGCGCAGACAATGTCGGGCCGAGGATTTGGTGACTCATCCCCAACCGCGAGCTATCGCCCCGTACAACATGTCAGTATATAGCGGCAGAATACATCATAGGAAATGTGAGATGCTCGTTAGTCTCGTTCCAGGTGGCTCGTTATCGCTGGTAGCAGTGTGTCAAGTATCACATAAGTTAGCCCCAACGCGTGACACTCGTGTAACGCTTGGTAAAAGGAGAATTATGAAAGAAGCTCGTCGATTCAGGCAAGAAGGAGTGTGGTCCAGATCCGGCAAGAGGGTGGTGTAGGGTCATTTGGAGGTGGCCGGACGAAACGCCACCCACCGTTCGAGCTTGAAGGGTTACGCGCACCTGCGGGGGTTAGGGAAGAATCTTCTTCTAGTCGAGTGGTGACTTTTATCAATCACATTTGATTTCTAGTCGAATACTTTCGAGGAAAGCTTGTACACTATCGAGGAAGGGGCAATTTGAAATTCCATACTTTTGTTAATTATGCAGATTTCAAGATTTCTAGAGTATGTTCTCAAGTCTTCATGTTTCAATTGAAGAGTCCTTGTAGACAACGCTGGAAGTGCCACTTTGCCAAAGTGGCATTTACAGTGTTTTTTACAAGGACTCTTGACCACTTTGGCAAGATCGTCTCTTTCCATAAGAGTAACCGTTTAGTGAATTGGGTTTAAATTTTTGGAGCATATCAGGAAGATTAAAAGTAACAATCTCACAAATTTTCATCCACTTGGTACCATTTCGAAGACAAGTCCGATAGATCCTTGAGTTCCTCAAGTGCATGCACCCATCTTAAAGTCCATGCTCAGGTACTACACGGGAGACGATAAAGGAACAATGGCAGCGGGTGTTCCTCGTGCACCGATCTATGACCCCGCTGAATAAACGTTATCAGTTTTATCGGGCAAGCAGATAGTGAGTTAATATAAATAAGCTATTCCCTCGTTTGCCCGCCGCGATACGAGATGTCCAGCACGTTCCGCTGCTCGGTCTCGATACACCGGCGCGCGATCGTGTAATCGATGTGGTAATGGGCTTGAAATCATCGCGCGAAACAGGTAATTAAAGGTAACAAAGCGCCCGAGGAGAGATTAAGTCCCCCGGGAGAGCGAGTTCCCAGCGAAAATATTTAAAGTGGAATTAGCAGGATACGCGAGCGTAAGCTGCGCTTACGACCAGATTACGATAATACGACTCGTTCTCAACGGTGACGTGCGGTGACATTTAGAGCCCGCCCCGTTGGACGTGCAAAAGCTGCGGCAGAAAGGGAAAGGAAACGCTTGGGGCCTCGAAATTCCAGCTACCAGCGAACTTGGCACAGAAGAAGCTTTGGCAGTGAACCTGCGACGTCGATGCATCGCGGCCTGGACACTCCTTTGCTTGTTTTCCGATTTGCCGATAGTCGTCCCGAGCAATTACGAATGATAAGAAAATAAGAGGAAGGAAGCTTGAAATGAATTGTAATAAAAGAAGACTGAAAGGTGTCGACGGTATACGATAATCATTCGCCAGCATCCAATGAATATGTGAATGGTAAAGCTCGATAGTTAACACCGGCGGCACATGGTCCTCGACCATTCTCTTGTGCAATCCTTTTGGCACACCGCGCTTTCCTCCGTTCCATATTTCTCGCACATATTCAGGGCATGCTATATGCGCGCTGGAAACATTATTTTCCACGTCTGCCTCTTATCTGAGTGCCATTAAACGCCCCCACTCGGCAATGCTTTCACGCTCGCAAATTTTCTTGCAGACTCGCGTGACATGGTTGATTCAACGATCCCTATTGCCTCGGGCTCGGCTGTTTACGTAACACCGAATTGTGAAGGACAATGTTAATTATTCTTGACGGATACTAGTACATCTATACCGGCGAATGAAAAATTATACCCAACCGCGATATCGAAGCTGTCAGGGAAAAGAATGGCTCGCAGTTTCTCCGCGAATACTGCGACGCGCACATTCTAGAACCGTTTGGAATTAGATTTATTATCCCCGCGGTTCTGTCGGCTGGTAATTGCCAGATAATGGAATTGTTTGCGATAGACGCTTAACAAGCATCCCCGCGCTCGCAGCGCGCGCAGTTTCCTTAGCGAAATTTCGTTCCCGAACGTCCATCATTCAGTTCCTCGAACTCGAACAGTCGACACTCGGCTGCCTTTTCGCGTCTGCCCCCTGACACGTCTATTTCCATTTCCCGGGCTGCCGCGTTATTTACCTGATTAATTTGACGTTTCCCAGAAGCCCGCTCGTTCGCCGGTACGGAGGCGAGGTGTGTAATCAGTGCTGCATAGTAGTCAATTACTCGCGGGATGACTTATTCAATTACTCGTCGCGTCAGGTGACTTTTCCATAAAGGATCCGCGTACGTATGTTGAAACGTCTCGCCCTCAGGCGTACCGCGCGATACGATAACGTTACAACGGAGATAATCCGTGCCGCCACGGGACCTTTGGACGTTAGTGCCATTCAGGGGGTGCCGTTACAGGTCGCGCTGTGACACGCGTGGCCATTTTCCAGGGGCCGAACACCGTCAAACACTCTCGTGTACTTTTCTACTTCGAGATCCATCATCGCTCGGGAATAGAAAACGCTCGGCAGACTGTGCTTGTTTATCGGCTTCCAGTTTGTTGGAATTACGTGACGCGCGATTTAGCGCTGTGGTCTGCGAAAATTTTTATCATCTCCCAAGTCAGTTTCGTCACGCGACTAATGTCTATCTTAGTAGCGTTGTTTTCACAGCTCTTGTGGGTCTAAATGGTTTCTCGAAATGATTCGATAAAGGGTGATTGAACGGCGGTGCTTAATGAGATAGTGACGGGTAGGGTTGATGGGGAGAGAAATTCTTATCGCTACGTCTCGGCTTACAGATACCTATGGTAGTGGCATTTCGTATATTAGTGTCGCTCATAAAGAAATATCAATACTGCGCATTTAAATCTAATTGAAGGCGAATCAACCCTTCACGCGTAGGGGAAAGGTGTTGAATTGTCATTAAATTCGCGAAAAAAGCAGCTGTCACACTAAGCCGTTTGTGACAAAAGTTACACGACATTGCATTTCACCTTACCTTAGATAAAAAGCAGTAATTTTTATTGTTTCTTGTTTGTAACACACACAGCCCCGATATTCATGTGGCACTTCGTGCGACACTCGACTACGTACGGGCTGAACTTTTGTACATCGATATTAAGAAATGGCAGCACTAATAGGCGCAGTACAGCCAGGAATCATTTTAGACACATTTCCCCTATCACTATTGTACCAACATAATCCTTGAATTTAAACTATTGCAGATGAATTTACGAATTTAGGAGCAGTTTTATACCACCCATTACTCCGGGCAGAAAGAACGCTTCCAGCTCTGGCTAATTTCTCTGCAACTACTCTCAATCCCTGAAAAACAATTCTCAACCCCCTGAATTCCCCAGAAGCATCCCTCAACCATGTAAATCCCTCAGTTCCGATCACATCCCCATATCTCACCGCCAACCGATCCAAAAACGCCAGCACCAGCTCTTCCAACTGAGCATCGTCGAAGTCTCTGGAAGGTGGCGGGCGACACGGGGTGTCCAGGGGTCGAGGGGTTCGCGCTTGGGGTTGGCGATCGACGGGAAGACAGGTGTACAGCCGGAGCGCGCACAGGCTGGCCTCGAGGGGAAGAGGATTTGAAGCTCTGCTCCGTTCGCCAGGTGAGCGAGCGAGCGCGCACGGGAGCGGCCCCGTGCCGCACCGCGTGAAAGAGGGGACGCCTCGATGGTGGGGTGTCCGCTGCGGCTTATCTGGCGACTTGTATGTATATTACGATGCCCAAGGCAGGAGCGCGGGCAGTTCACTGCTGGCTAACTGGTCGGAGAAGTCGGCGAAGCCGAGTCTCAGCCCGCCGGCCCGGTTCACCCAGAGAAACGTGTTCGAGAGCGAGCGACGGCGCGCCGAATTAAGAGCCCGGACGGCACGCGTGCTACCACAGGCACGGGAACGCGCGCACACGCGTGCACGATATAGAAGCAGCTCCGCTGGCCTGCCTGCCTGCCCGCTACCCACGACACCACGAGCACGGATATATACACGCCTGTATACCGGTCAGGTGCGCGAAACCGCGGCCGTAGTGGAAGCCCGGGGCGGCGCCGAGTTTGGCAAGCTGATCGAGTCGGTATCGGTACTTCTCAGTGACCACTTCGATCCAGGATGATCGTCCTCGCGTGGTCCCTGTTCGTCATGGTCTCGCTGCTGGTCGCCACCATCCAGGCCTTCCTCGCCGCTCCTCTATCAGGTAATGGTAATTTCTGCTGTCCAATAATATCGCACGTAAGCTCTAGCCTACTTCGCTGGCCGCGGCCCGTTCTACAGCCCCGTTCTTGGCTCTCGTAACCGAGCGATTCGAATAACTGTACGTGGGCCGAACTTTCGCGGAGGAATCTGTGAGTCATGCGAATCCAGCTCGCTGGAACGGGGACCGTTACGTTTCGCCCGTTCGCGGTGATAATATCGCGAGAACTCGGCGTCGACCGTATTGGAAAGGTCGAGGACTTTTGGCCGCTGTATTTCTCGTGACATCGGCGAACGTCGCGTCGATCACGAGGACGGGCATAGATCGAAGACTCTCGACGGCTTCGGTATCTGGCCTCACGTGGCGCCGGACGTCAGCCACAGAATCGTTATTCGGCACTCGCGCGCGGCGCATTATTTTGCTCTTCGTGTCTACCTCGGTCGAAGCTTCTGGCAAGGTTCTGTGACTGCCGCGGGCACGATAACATGGGCGAGTGTAAACAGTGAACGCGTCGAGGTTTTTTTGCTTGTTGTTCCGAGTTGGGTCGCCTCGGTTCCGCGAAAACGCTCGTGCCTGTGAATGGGAGATTCAGAGATGGACGGAAATGGGTAACAAGCGGTTAGACTGGGGAAATTTTGATTATTTGAAATAATTGAAACTCTCTAGACGTGGGTATTCAAGTATTTAAAGTATTCTTCTGTGATGCGGTACTGTTAAGTAAGCAGTGGTCGGAAGAAAGTTTAATATAAGGCTTTAACTATTACATTGGTTCCATTTCAATTTCTTATTTTTATTACCTACCCATTCACAGTTTAAACTTCCTTCCGACCACTGCTATGAATCTATTTCAGTAGAACAGTGAACCTTCGGAAATCTCTATGCACATATGCATTGATCCCACAATCCATACGCTTAAAGTTTCTATCAAACATCTTACAACTGTGCATTCAAGCGTCCACAGTACCGGACCCCTTCCCGAGGAGAAAGTGTCTTGACCAACCGATCCTCCACTTCGATCGCCGCGCGGTTTACTGAAAATCTTATGCAGCGTCCCTTTCATTCCTCCTTGTGTGCGACCCGCAATCGACGAACCTCTCCGCGCCGGTCCAATGAATGAAAATCGACCGCGAGTGCGTTGAGTCTCATATAAGTTCTCACGAAAGGCCCCGCTAAAAATAGCTCCGCGCGAGAGAGTCGAGATGATCAACAACAGCGCGTTTCTTTCTAAGATACCTCTGCACGTCGAAGGGATAGATTTAAACCTCGGGCGTCGCGGATTGCCAGCAGTGGACGGTGCCTGGGTGAGCGATCAGCGTTGAATCGTTGCCACGCTGGGTGTTCTCGCGTTCGCTGCGGCTTGGTGTCCCTACATTCGGGGCAAGTACGTTAGGTGCGTTGGCCCGAGAACTTAATTAACGGCGCGATTGAAAGAGCGAGATACCCCTCGGTGGTCCGCGCGCTCGTGTATCGATGCGTTTTATGTGCGAGGGATTAAAAAGCAACTAAATAACGCGTGGGCAGATTAGATTCGCGCGCCCCTCGTCGACAATAAGTCCGCGGGCGGGCAGATTTTATCCAATTCTATCTCGAAAGCTTCCTTCTATTTATGCCCGGCTATTTATAAATCGAGGGGTAATTAACGAAAGCCCGAAATCACAGAGACGACTTATTCGCGCTGATCGATAAACCGTCGGTGTCAGATAGGCGTCGAATTAGCGCTCCAAAGTTCGCTCCAAGCTGGACGCCACTTTTGGCGGCGAATCCTCCGCATCAGCCCACAGCCCGTTCAATGAACTTTGCTCCAGCGAGATTCAACGTGTAATCGGTGATAGAAGGGAATCCTCTCTTCTGTCTCGTTCCAGTTGCTTATGGTGGACAAGTTTCTTTGGATTTTTTAGGTGATTGGAAGTGTGTTAAGTAAACGATAGGTATTCCTTTCAATACTTTTGGGAAATTAATAATATCGATTCTGGTGTTGGAGATTCTCTGTGTTGAGATGGTTATACAATTTTTAGAGGAAACCGGTAAATGTTTTACTCCTAGCGGAAATTTCTCTGCGATAGGAAAGTAGAATCGTTGTAGTTGGTATATACTTGTGGGGAAGCTTCGAGCCGACTTTATTGATCAGTGTTCTTTATTTAAACGCAACAGCTACGGTTCTCACGAAATACGAGTAAGTGTACATGGCAGTGATTCGATAGTGACCCCACTCTGATATAATGACGCAGAAGGAATTCCCTATCTCCTCAACCTATCCCATGTCTGTATCTTTAGCACTCGAATACATTTGGGGAGCAACAATTTCACCCAGATTTGTTTCATCACGTCACCAATGTATCCCTGTAATTAAAGAAATAATAATCGCCGTCGCGATAAAGCTTTCGCTCCCACGTGACGGAGCAACCGTTTCACTTGCGATTCACGAGGAAACGGTATTCCTAGCCGAAAGGCAGAGGGTCCCGTTAAAAAAGAATGGCCCCTACGATCGATCGCCTGAATCTACCTCGACAAAAATTTTTCGACCACGTCACTCGACGGACAGCGATCGTGATTGCGCGCTCGTATTTTCAATAAGCTCACGTATTTTCGATACGCGATGTTATGTCGAGATCGTTATTGGCCCCCGATTACCGTTCTGCGATTCGAGCATGCTCGATCTATGGCACCGCTGAGAAAAATACGCTTTAATCCCTGCCGATGGCTATCGGGAGGCTTCCCGTCAATTAGGCAGCCTTTGCATAATTCGGATACGTTCTGCCGGACGATTACGATCGGCTACGAGTGTTTTTCAATATCGCGGGGTATTTTCGTTTGGGGCCTCGATCGGCGACCAGACGGGATCTGATCGAACGGATAGCGGTTCCTTCGGAGTATTTTTGATCGATGAACTTTCGAACGCAACCCGTCTGGTCTGATTTCTTCAGGACTTTAGCCATTTCTCTGTCGACCGTAGTTTTTGGAAGAGACTCTTCTTTACAAAGTGTGGGTCCCAAAGAAGGGAGTAGGTGCTTTTTAGCAGTACTGAAAGGAAAATAGAACTTACAAGTTACACTTTATCCTTATTTATCATTATTCCCAATATTTATTTATTTATTTCCTTTTACGGGTAGACCCCATTGTTTACAATACGACGAACGAAATACATTACGGGACACGAGATTATAAACCGCAAACACACCAAAAACTTCCACTAGGAGCACATTGCAGAGATTGCATAGACTCTGCGGAGATCGCTTTTGGCAATATTCGCAAATTGAGAAATCGACTTTCCCGTCGTTCCTTGTAGAAATGTCCTCGCCTTACCGAAATAACGATACACTCGGTTGCTCCTGAAGAAGAAAGGGTGGAACCAGACGCGGATGAATTTGATTTTGCTCGTTAATTACGCGCGCGCATCAGGCTCGGCTCGTGGCCGAAGTTAAATGCCCCGGCTCCACCGATCGATTCGTTTACCTTAATTGTCGTCGGTTATCCGTTAACGAGCCTGTCGCTTTCTGTCAGCCCTATTGGCGGCCTGCCAGTGGCCCTTTTAAAACCGGCCTAGTCCTCGTCGATTGGATATTGCAGTGAACTGCTGCAGCTGCAGAAAACCGGCGCTCGCGTGTGCATGCCTAAGACAGGACCATCTAGCACGGTGCATGTACACTCGGGGACATAGAGGCACTAAATATCGAAGCTGCCGAGGCGCAACAAACCATCCCCATGGACGATATAAGTAAAACTCCAAAAAGCACGAAAGGAGAGGTGCTCGAGAAATAGTCACGTGCCGGAACGTCCCACGTGAGTGGGATTTAATGGCGAGTCGAACGATCCGCACCGATCGGCCGACTGATAACGCCAATCCGAGGCTTATCGATCGATCATCATGGATCAAGTGGGTCAAGTTAGGGGTCGTCTTTAAATTACGTAAGGCTTTTTTGGGAGGGGGTCGGAATCTTCTTACGTTTTCTTACAAGGGGAAGGGGGAGTCAGGTAGCGTCTTACGTAATATCTTTTAAACTAATTTTCAATAAATACAAATTCTATCATTAATGTTCCAGAAAATTAGTTTTAGTTTAAATTTCCCGATACCGAGTTAAATGAATTTATATAAACCTTCAAAAGAATTTTAATCTTACGAATTCTTATACAAAGCGGCAAAAAATTAGTCGAACACAGTACGGATTCTATCATTTTGTGATCTTCATTTTGTAAAAAATTACCAAAATATACAATTATTGAAACTGCCAAGCCATAATGCCATTTTAAGCTTAAAAAACGGAAACTACTTACAGAAAATTTATAATAATATTAATTGTACTACTCGCTATTAAATAATCCATAAAAGAAAACTGTAAAACAATAACGGGAAATGGAATATACCCAATAGAAACGAAGCTACTTTTCTTTAGCAATTAAAATCTACAAACTAAATTTAGCCAATTTCTGCACAACTTGGCCCAAGTGTCACATACGCGTGTCCCGCGCTCTTCATTCAATCCTGCAGCTGTGGCTGGTGTTTGTTGGGACTGGGTTCGAAGTAATCGACAGGTCCGATAATTCACGTCCACGCGACCGGTTTGCCCGTATAAAAGTATAAGGACTTTTTAAAGGCGCGCAATTTTTACTGGTCGTTTTCCTTTGTTCCCCGCGATCTCGCCGTCCTCAGGCACGCGGTGACGCGGAATATAAGGAAGTACGAGTCTTGTGGCTGTCGGTGAATCAGTGACAGCTGGATAAACGAAAAATGCCATTCAGCGTCGACGTAGTCACTGACTTTAATAGCTCCTGAAGGCGCGTTTTAGGGAAAATCGCCTCTGCGAGGCCTGCAACCGACCACCCCGAGGGAAAACGCGGCGATTACTCCGTAATGAGCAGCCCGGAGGGTCTGAAAGTCTGAATTTTCGGCTAGAAGGAAGAACAGCGGTAATGAAGGCCCTTCGAGCGCACAATGCGTCGTTCGATTCGCTGTTAATCGGTCCTATTTCCATCTTTCTTCTTCGTTCTTCTTGGAGTCTCTTATAAGTTCACTTATACTACTGACTCTTTTGTGAACCCAATCCGTGCGGAGACCGCCTCACGGGCGTTTAGCGAGAATGGTTAAGAGATGCGAGTAGAGGAATCCCGCACATTGCGTTTGAATTGTCAGCAGCTAAAGGGTTATATGTTAGCTGCGAGAAACAATGTACTCTCCATGTGACTACGTTTACTGTACCAGCGATTATTCAAAGGGATTACGTTGTCCACCTTTAAATCACGAGATTTAATCGGTGACCCGGTTCGAGACAAGCGCGCATTATCCTAATCCGTTTTGTTAAATTTCTACGCGACAGGCCCGGCAACCCGGCCCCCAGACTTGCCACGACGGACGTTCACGAACGTATTAGCGTTCATATTCAACATGTATCGCGCAAGAGCTTCAGGAAACCGTTACGCACACGTGGCTGTAGTCTGTCGCCGGTTTCTGCAAAAATTTGCCGCCTGAATATCAAGCTGCCCGCCTGCCGAGCGAACAACCGTTTCTTCTCGACATACTCGCGAATCTGGGCGCGCAGATGGCGGAGACGAAGGATAAGGTCGTTTAACTCGAAGCCAGCGGTGCCTTCGACTGCTACCTGGCTGGCACGATTCTAGAAGTAGGTACAGTCAGTTACTAAAAATCGGGAGAGTTAGCAAGAAAGGCAGAAAGGCTCCATCGCAATTCTTATCGCATTACCATTTCGCGAGATTCGAATGCCCCGTGCACCAATCACGCTCCAAGTGTCGATTTCATAGATCCTTCGTCTCGGAATAATTTACCCGCCAGCTGAATAATTCAGATGCTTAATGAAATGGCGACCGGCAGGCGAAAGATCAAGGCCTATTCTAGAGGAGCTGGAACGAATTTGGTTATTTAAAACCGCGACACGTTTCGCCGCCTCGGCTTCGTGCCGAATTCTCGCGGTGGCAGAAAGTACGGCCCGATATTTGGCGGTTCGGTTGCCGTATGCGCTATCTCGATCCCGCGGAGAGTGATCGGCATGCCTCGGCTCTGGAACGGAAGCTGAAGGGTCGGTGGAGCTCTCGGGCGCCTCTCGCCGATCGCGCCCGCCGTGAACAATGGCGGGGCCACTTTGAGCCAGGTAACAATACTTCCGATAATAATACACGGCGATCGCGAGAGGCTGGGCGCCAGCCAAGTTTCTTCTTGTCAGCCTGAACTCGGCCGAAAACAAAGGAGCTGGTTCGAAGGTCTTCGTCCACCGGCAGAGATCCCAGATAATTGTTATAGTACATCCTTTTCGGCCCTGGAGGACGACACTCGAGCCGTCCACTCGGGGCAATCCAGGCCCGAGAAACGTATCTATTAACGACCGTTGATATTTATAATGCTGCACCTGACCTTCGCTCCTCTGCATAGGCACACATTAAATCTTGCTAAATGACTTCTTGGGACTTCGCGCGCGGTTCACGAGCCTTCACCCTTCTTCTTTCGCTGATCGGTAAAAGTAGAACGCTATATAGAACAAAGCTTTAACAAATTCTCGAAGTTCGAGCGCAGCTAAGCCGATGGTTTACGTCATTTACGTTTAGTGGTTTCTCAGCGTGTCTGTGTTTCGTAGGAACGCGTCAAGCTACTTTATTATCTTTGGAAAGGATGAATGCTACTTTGCGAGGGGCGAGGGCACTTCGTGTGTACTCCTTAGAAATCTACTGTACAGTGCATCGCCGAGCACACGTGCGCGCGCGATTACGTAACGCGCAATCAGTGACGGTGCTTATTTTATCCGATGCAACGGCAGAGCATCATTGTACGCGATTGTCTTAATTGCACGCTTGTTTGCCTATCCATGAACGCAGGCGATATCATTCACGGTTCGGCCGAAAGATTTAATCGAATCCTGGCGTTCCTCAACGGCCGTTCACGGCCGCCGTTGGCGAGCTGCCGAAAGTTTTGTTATAGAATGCTTATGTTTACGTAAGAAAGGCCAGCGAAGTGAATCCCGCGATGTATCGCCCTCTAGAACGAAAAGTCCCGCCGGGAGGGGGACAGATAGAACGAAATCTGATCGGAGATCTCGGGCTCCCGATCGATCGGTCCTTTATTCCTGCAGTTATCGCGCCGAAAAACATATTGTTTTTAATTGAGACCTGATAAAACGACTGCACGATAGCATCTCGACCCTGGTACACCACTATCGTCTCCTCGATTTCGTCTCAATGCCCACGTCGTTTTGAAAAGGCTCGCTTTATCGGGCGACTCGAGTGGATCTGAGAATATCGAGGCTGATCCAGAGTTTCCTCGATCCATGAAACTAAATAAGTGTTATATTTCTATGTTAATTCAGAAACCATTGTGATATTTATATGTATTTCCTACAGAGATACGTATCGATTCGAGATACACGACCTCCGAGTGGATCGTCGAGATCGCCTCGTTCGTTAATTTCGCGGTTAATAGGATTGCATTGGATATTCTTCTTTTCCTCTTAGGAGTCCCACACTGTTTCAATGAAACGTGGCAGCTGATCACTTTGCATCCAGCGTACACTAAACACAGACCTGACGCTGGGTATTTTGATGACTGTTAGAAAGATTATCGTGCAAGTGGTCGTCGCGTTCGCGGACTATCTGAGATCGAGCTGAATCGCATCACATTTTCCAAAATAAAGTAACTGATACGCGGGGGTACAAAGTGTAAGGTGCGATAGGCTTTCTCCGACATTCAACGATCCCAGAAATTCGTGTAAAATTACAATGACATTCCTGAATCTTTTACGCGGTCCATGAATTGATCTAGGGAATGAAAGCTGTGCAATTTCACCTCTACACAATCTCAAAGTGTTAGCTTTAACATCTGTTGAAATATCTGACGGGTTATATCGAAACGGGCATTGTCAGATATTCCTCCTCTGAACCTCGCTCTAAACTTCGCGTCCTCCTAATCGACCATCTGTCTGCCCGGGAGGTGGGGCTGAACGGAAAACACTAATTTAATAAGTGGCGGGATAGAAGACGACGAAAAACGAGCTAGAATAACAAGCAATTAACGTGGCCAGCTTTCTGCGGCCATTGTTCGTCGCACGGTGAATTATAAGACTTTATCACGCGTAGTAAAGGCGGAGCCTGGGTGATTAACGGCAGACCCGCGTGCCCAGAAACAATGGAAAACAGTTTTACGAGAGTGTCAGGCTGGAGGACTTTGTAGATTATTAGTCAATGCAACAACGGTTGCGCAACGCTCGCTGAAACGAGACGTGGAAGATTCATCCACGCTGGGAGAATCTGGGGGTGAAAAATACGTCGAAATGCTCCCCCAAATTTGTCACTTTCCAAAATTGCCGCCCTAGGTTGCATCCTACTTAGCCTACCCTCAAAGCTGCCCCTGCCTCGTTCCACATAATCGCAATTACCACCCAGTTTATCGCGCTGAACTGCATTATTGAGAATACCTCCATCTCCTCGCGAGGGTATTTTAATATTTCTCTGCGCGGGGGCCCAGGGGGGCAAACTTTTGTATAAACAGCAGACTGTACTAGCCGGAGTAACCAGTTCGCGAGCACGCTGGAACGAGATGACTTTTAAGCGCGTTTCCGTCCAGGAAAGTTAGGAACTTTGGACGAAAAGTTTGTCAAGCACCGCTGGTGTGTTTCTCAACGAATGCGAGGCAGGCAAACGGATTACGAAGTGGGTCGTTCCTTTTAAAGTGATAGGAATGCGGCATTGTTACGAGCGTGCAGGAATAATGCTGGGAGACGTCCTCCTACAGAGACTGGATCCTGGCGGATTCGTACGTATCAGTGGTGAAAAAGTTTCGCTTTCCTGTTTTGGAAAGGAGCAGTCCACGCTTGTCCGCCTCAGCTACCGACACTGACACTGACGACACTGAGTCGTCACGAATTCGCCTTCGCAGCCTTTTCCTTGCCGAAGTATTATGCGATGGAAGCGGCTATACCGGGGACATTATTTCGCGGGACAATAATGGAGTTCCTCCGCGAAACCTCTCCACTGCGACACGCGTAGTTTCGCGGGCATTAGCTTGTCCAGTGGGACAAATTGCTCGTTAGTCTCTCCTCGCTGCAACGATCGTTGCAAACGTCGCAACCTGCCATTCGCGAGACAAATCAAGGACCACCGCGAGCAAGTATGTGAGTGGTATCGTTTGGTTGCATCTTCGTCGGTATATTGCGTTTTCAGATGTCGTCACTGAGAGTCTCGTTCGCGTTGAATTGGTGTACCAAAGTTCGTGGCCTCTGAGGACATCCTGTTTTTCTTTCGTGACGCGTTGATTTTCGATATTCTCGCCACTATCCGCTGCACCCCTTTGTTGGGTAGTTTAAAAGTCGTTTGGGGCTAATACGATAATAACGAGGCGCAGAATGGAGTGTTGTGTTGCAAATTACCTGGTGGAGATGGCCGCGGCAGGGGTGAATCATACGAATTGCGCGCGCTGTATTCGCGAGCCGCTATCGCAGACTTTTTCGTCACTATTTTCCTCGTGAAGTTCTGGCTACAGAACGTTTGCGGAATGCTGAATTATTCGCGATCGGATTAGTCAGCTTGATATTTCATTGTGCAAGGAAAAAGAGCAGCAAGCGAAGAGTGGGCATAATACGTGGCATTGAGAGGGAAATGCACTAACCCACAGTTTTTGCGAAATTCAGATAGTAGCAATAAAATAGGAAAAACTTACTTTTTTTTTATATGTGTATTTGTGAATTTTCTCGAAAACGAAGTCTTTACCGCAATTTCGTCACTCCTGATTTTCGTCTTATTTTTGTCTGTATGATCACCCCCTGGAGTATCGATTAATAGGTAGAGGAACACCTGGTACATTTACTGGTTGTGATTCTCTCCAAGTTTGGTCGTTGGGTTCCGGGTCAGCCTGTTCACGAAGCAGGCTCGACAGGGCCACCGAAAATAGAGCCCATTCGATTTTTCGTTACGGAGAAAGCTGCGGCTTATGTAACTTTCATTGCGCCAACGTCGATACGCCGATAATGTTCAGGCTGCTCCTGCTCGAATTCGGAGGCCTCCCTTGTCGTCATCGTCACTTCCTTGAGCGAGATGACGCGCTTACGTGGATTCCTGAAACGCGTGCAGTTTACGCGGCATCAACTTTGTACTTAGCGCGAAACTGTTAACGATGATTCCGCGCAAGGTGCCTTAATTGCGAGTGACCTTCGGAAACACGATCGCCGGAGACGGGCGAGCGGGAAATTGGTGACGGCTCGTGTCCCGTGCAATTTCTCCGAGGCAAATTGAAGATCTGCGTCGCAGACGCTTCGCGCGAGGCCCTCGTCTGCTTCCTTCTGTGATCCTCATTTGGGAATTGGTCGTCTCTGTGCGACAGCTGGTGGTAGAACTGGTCAGTCCTGGGTTCAGCAATAAGGAAAATAAGCAGGCGCTTAAGGCATCAAGGGAAAGGGGGGCTCCATAGAAATTTTCTGAATTTTAAAATCTAATCTCTCTCTTGGCCCTGAAGCTGGTTTAGTGTATTTCCAAAATTTGACAGGAGAAACGATGCAGAAAAATGATGACACTAAAAATCAAAAGTTACATAAATATACGTCAGATTGAATCATCTAATGGCCAGTCTACCGCGAAACAGCAGGATCTAGCGAAACAACGAGGTATCTGCCTAGCAATTAGTAGTATGTAATCGTGTCAGGGTGGACTCGAATTTCTGTGTGAACTGAAACACGAACGACGTTCTTTCTCTCTTTAATCGCGAGCAAACGTACAATCGCACCGATCGAAGAGGTTTCGAGGAGGTACCTATATCATTTTCAATGGGCTTCGATTGCCCAACGATGACTCAAACTGTAACAAATATTTAGGAGAACAGTGCTTCAGAACCTCCGCCTTTAACGCTCCGTCATTTAGCACGAGTGGACTCTTGAAAGTATGACTTCACACTTAACAGCATTTCCCGTCTCCCGAGTAGTCTGTCAATAAAGATTGCGATCGGTTTCAATTTTAAAGGAACGATAGATGATGCCTCATCGTAATTCGAGGGCCGAGCAGTCGATTAAAGCGAAACGCCTCGAGCCAGAATATTTACAATTCCATCCTCTTCTCTGGCTTCGTTTTATCTCAAGGAAAAGTCCGAACGAGTGAACTCCGACATAGAAAGAAACAGCGCGCACCGAAGGGAGCGTTCGATCGCCCCCACGGTGCTTGACATTTCTATCCAACCGCAACAGATGTCTGATAAGAGTTATCAGTGGCAGTGGCCTGGCGGTAATTATGCGAGACGCGACAAAGTCGCGCTTCGTAGGAGAAGCTCGCGATACCGACGCGTGTTTTGTTTCGCGAAAGAGCGGAGAAAACTAGCAGAGCTTACGAGATCTGAATTATCCCCGATGTGTAATATGGTTGCCAGCATTAGCGCAGTACTCGCCTGGAGGATTAGCGAAAATAAATAAAAGAAATTCCAAGGAAACAAAAATTATTATATCTAAGAAAAGATAAAAAGAAGCAAAATAAATTAAGTTTTCTCATAACTTCTGAGGTTCGCAATTAGAATTACGTAGCATAGAATTGCGTCAGCAAACGTGGAGTCTCAAAGCGAAAATGGCACCGTTGGCAACCCTATGTAAATCATGGTGGATCATCGTGCTCGCGGTGTTTGCAGGTGACGAGATAAAAGTATCCCGCTCGTCGGCGAATTGGGGCAAACCTGGCGCCGATGTGACATCCATTACGAGAGATATATTAGCCCCTAATTCCGATCCTAATCCGTTGATTCCCTCATCGACGCTGGAGATCTTCTTTATCTAAAGTACATCGATCCTCGGTCTCGTGACATTGTGCAATTTAATCCACACATTAATCTATCCTGTGCGACGTAATTAAGAAATATCTTGCGGGAGCTATCGATTAAAAAGGGGATATCGAACGAGGTGACCCTTGGATAGAAAGGTGTAGCTTCAGCTCACGCATCCTTCTCAGAATCACTCAAGATATCGCCTTTCTTTATACAAAATTCCGTAGAAGGTGAAACCTTGAATCTTTCAAAAGCCCCGACAGAGATATGCGTTACACGTGCGAGCGAATTACTACATCCCTGTTCGCTTCGCCCGGCAGTGTCGCATTAAACAGCTACGCGAGCAACCGGGACGTCGGGACCTCGGTTTTAATGCTCGGCTTTCTCAACCTCCGCCATTCCAAGCGCATGCACGTCGCTCACGCGCATATCTGTCTCTTATTGCAGTTCATGGAGTGTCGAGTTACGATGTCACCGGTGCTCAGCGGCCATTGGAGAGCAACGAGGTGATTCACAAGGCTATCAACAACCACCAGTACCCGGACCATTCGACAACCGATGACGATCGCCGTGAGACGGTCTACGTGATCGAGTTCGAGTCGGAGTCGAACGAGAAGGAAGAAAGCCTGCAGACCAAAGGGGATGACGCGTCGAACGGTGAGCATCCTGGTGGAATACAATTTCCTCGTAAGAGTCATAGCTTCCGAGAGAAACAGCTTCGAAGATCGCCTGGATGCGCCTGCGAAGGCCACCGCCGCGTCAGCGTGCACGCCCGGCGCAACCCGCTTACGAAACCGATTTTCTCGAGAACGAAGCTTCCTATCGGAGACAAGTATTCCACCGTTTCGATTCAGCTTCGATAGAAGAATCATTCCCATTCGGTTTCGCCGCGAATCATTAGGTAATATCTATGACCTAGTCGCGGCGTACGTAGGAGCTTCTAAGTCAACAGTTACTCGAATAACCGATCTTCCAATTACCCCAAGCGTTATGCAACCGCTACAGTAACCCCGCGACGCGTCAGCCACCCATATGTATTCCGATCTCGATTTCACACATTATTCTTCATCGACGTCTCGATCGAGCCCGCCTCTGCATTAATATATTAATGAACCCGGCGGGCGTCCTCTCGCATGAATATTTACGAAAAAGATATATATATATGTCACGTATTAACGGCAATCGCGATCATCCCGCTATCAGAATCGCTAATGCCGCGCGGACGACGGCGGCCGATGCTCGGGAAACTTTCCACGCGATATTTATGCCATGTTCGTTCGGAGAGCACGTTCGAAGCGTCCCGGCGCGAACGTGCGTCGCGTGCCTGGGAAATCGGTGCACCCGCGAGTCGACATCCGGTACCTGGTTTAGTCGGAATCGCTCGCCGCCAGCTTATCAATCTTCCAATTCACCTTCCGCTGTTCCCATGCCCGGCAGTGTGGCATTTCAGCCGAGTATCGGTAGGCGTTTCCACGCGCCGGTTTCTCATTGCTGCTTATTTATAGTCTTACGTAGCGGCTAGTTAACTCTCGTTGAGCTCATTAGCCCGGCACCCATTCGCCGATCGCCCGTATCGAAAGACGTAATTTACATGAGACTTTACACGCGAGGATAATTGAGCTAAATCAAGCTTGGCGTTCACTCGGGGCGATATTACTCTAGCGGAATCTGTGGTTGCGATCTTTCGGATAGGTACCTCCCCGAGATACCGATAGCGAGTGTTTCGGTGGCAAATCAAAGGCTGTTTAAAATTTGTAGTGTCGATAAAAAATCGTCCCTCGTTAAAGCAACTCGATTGTATAGCTGTAATAGTTTTCAAGATTTGAAAATTTACTTAAATTGTGTTGAGTAACTCTAAGGTGGTCAAAATTTGAATTTTACTGAAACGCTAGATTGGCTAATCTATCCCGTTTAAATAAATAATAATAATAAGAAGATATACAGGAAAGTACGAAACCACACATTAAGCTTTAAGGAGTGTTTTCACCCCGAAGACCCGAAAATGGGCACAAACGAAAAATTGCCTGATACTTCTGTCGAGATCCTCTTCAAACCTGCAGGGTTGCAAAAAAGTCGGTATGTTCGGGTAACCGATCTTCCCCTCTGGCACCCCCGAAAGAAGGAGCTTTGTAAGAAGAAAAGAAAACTGGATTTCATGCTGTAAATAAATTTCTATAATCACCTAATGAATTTCTCTGAATCTGCATTGAAAATATTTTTATCCCTTCAACTCGGCATCCTCAAGATTAAATCCTGAGTGCGCCATTGCCCTTAATCGCTATATCTCGGGGAGGCACTATACCGCGGTGAAATACATGTCGGTGGTTGTAGATCTTTGAGAGACTTTTGCCGCGAGACATCACCGAGTCGCTTCACTTCCGGACGTATCTATTAACGTCTTCTCTTCCTTCATAGGTGGGTTTCTGTTTGTTTCAGTGGACGGGGACGGCCAGAATCCCCTGGACCCGTGGTCGATCGTCTGGTACATCGGCTCGTTCGGCGGCCTGGTGGCCTTCTTCCTGATAGTCAGCTGCTCGGAGTGGTGCTGTCGCCGCGGCGGGAGGCCGCTCTCGGTGGCGTGCTCCCAGCGGGCAGAGGTGATGAACGGCGGGCAGGTGGTCACGGAGACACCTCCGCCGCCGTACCACTTGTTCGCGCCTCCGCCGTACGACTCGGTCAACTACGGGGAGATCGTGGACAAGACTACTGGGGAGAAGGTGGACATTTACGTGATATCGGTGCCGATCGGTAGGCCGGTGGTGCAGGTCCCAGCCTAGACGCCCCTCGGTCGCGTCCTCGGGACGAGGACTCAGGACGAATCGACATCGAACGACACCGACAGCCTTCGGGCGCAATGGATCCCTTTCCGAAGAAGCCTCTCCTGAACGGGAGACGCGAGGGTGGTTCCAGCGAAGCATCGACGCGGCACCCATTTGACAATCGTCTGCTGACCCGTCTTGCCGCTGCTCGGCAGAGGAGCGGCACGATCCGGGAAGCACCCAGAAGACGAGCACGCGAGACACTCGAGCACCGAGCGCTGCGCAATTTCAATGCTTTAACGAGAGAATAATGGAGGTTCTCGATGACCGCGGGACGAAGCCAGAGACCCTTTTCGATGGAAGGATACTAGTGGATACGATTAAAGAGTTAAGTACGCTTGATGCTGGGGGCGAACGGAGTCCTCGTGGGACCAGGGACGATTAAAGATTCGAATCCTGACCGGTGGGGGTCGAGGGCACCGAGCTTGACGGATGGGGAAATTGAGTAATCGGTTTTTAAGCGAGTGTAGATAAGACAAAGTGACTAGCAATGGGAATGCTTCTAGAGGTAGCCTAGTGGGAACGAAGGAGCCAGCAACGGGGACAGCAATCAAATCTCATTGTGCTTTAAACGATTGGACACGAACGACGGTGGTGATGATGTCGCTCGTGGAACGAGCTGAAACGGTCGCGCAATTAAATGATTGGCGTGCGCGCGCGCGCGCGCGTGCTTCTAACGCGAATCTGTTGTACAGATATCAAGCGAGGAACTTTTAGATAGATTACGAAGCACGACGAGACATGTGGTTGATAAGAGTTCACGGGTTAGCCGCGCGATTTTCTACTCTGTCGCGAAGCATCGAGGATTAGGGCCGGCCGCGGTGTTATTTAGGAATCGTAGATTTTATTTCGAAGAAATTGTTTATCCGATCACTGCCTTGGCACGTGATTCGTGTCGAAATTATGCCACTCCGTCTTACTAGCTTTACGCCATGCCTGGTTGCGTTCAATTCGTGGTACTGTCATACTCTCGTGCGTTGTGCCGTTATCGTTCAAGCAACGCGCACCAGATTCCAACACAGCAACGCACAAGGCGCCTTTGGATATTTTTATACGTTCGAAACATCGGTAGAAAAATCTGCGTGCGCGGTGAAAGATGGAAACTCCAGGCCATCGAACTCTCCATCTTAATTGAGTACTGGATACTTGATACTCTGCTTGAAATAATTATATATCATAGCATAAACGTAGAACTCGGAGAACAATTTCATTTGATCTCCTTGATTCTTTGAAAACATTGTCTGCTGTAATGGAAAAAAATTAAATAGACCGTAGAGGTCGCCGAGAAGCTAATTCAGCTCCGTTGCAAATGTTTAAGAGAACGATGGATATATATATATATTCTTGGTAGCTTCCTACAGTCAATTGATTCTCCTCCGATTATAATTACTTGGAGCAGTGTAAATGGCATCCACAGCGCGCGTTTGTACGAACAATACTTCGCTCACTCGTAAAACAATGTCACGGGTGTATTCGCTATTCAGGCATACGTGTTCTGCGTTGATTGCTGCCGATCCCGGTGCATGCAGCCATTGCGTAATGACAGTGTAATTCGTTTATACGACCTGAAGGATTCATCAAGCGCGAGCACGTGCGCGAAGTGCCCGAACAATCACCAATATTGGTCCCCGCACGCGATTGACATTCGGCGGAAATTTGTAGATTCGAGTAGCACCGCGTGGGAAGCGAAAAGCCAAGTATTTCCTTGCAAAGGTAGATTCGCAGCTTTCGTCATAAACATGTTTAATTCGAGGCGATAATGGCCGCTTGTTTAAAGCATAGCATCGCGTTTGTTTTAAATTTAATTTATACGAATACGCAGCAAAATCGTTTTAACGAGTGCCGCGCGCTTTCTAAATACGTTGCATATACGCAGAGAATTCTGCGATCCTGAGAAATAAATCGAAAGAGTGAAATAAAATTTCTTTGCGCGGAGACTTCGTCCATCTTTTTCTTTAAAGAAAAATCGAGCACGAGAAAGCTTTATTCTCTATTCTTAACTTATTAGATGCAGAATCATCTTGATCGCAATTGTGCTGAGAATTAACAGGCACGCGGTATTTATGATTGATTGTGAAGAGAAAAAGAAACGATGTCTCGTTCATAGGAAAAAAGCGCTTCCTTTTAGTTTTACTTAAATTGCAGGACGACAATTTCGTTACAAAACGAGCAGGATGTAAAGAGGGTATTTATTAGGCGTTTAATATTCTTTAAATAACATATTGGATAATCGAGTGATGAATGGTGTCCGTGGATGAATACTCGAAAATGCGGGGAATTTACTTTGCTTTGAATGTTATCGCATCGATCTCCGTCATATTTAAGTTTGAAAAACGGCCAACGTTCGAATGAAGAAGAGAAACGAATGCGCGTGCGCGCACCTACGCGCGAGGTATGATATGTGTTGCGTGGCGACGAGAGATTTATCGTAAGATTAAGTACAACGTCAATTATTATTATTGTTATTATCATTCTAATTATTCTAATTATTATCGTCATTGCCTCTAGTGATTTTATTATCATTGGACTCGTAGTCGTGTCCCCCGATGACGATGGGAACACATTACGATGAATTCGCTCTCATTGAGACTTGCAGAGTCGCAACGCCGTCGCTATTTATTTTTTATACTTTTATACGTACTGTTTATACGTGTTCGAATGTCCCTACGTTACCAATAAAATTTCTTTACGCACGAAACTTCTTGAGGCATACAATTGTATGGCTATTGTTCTCCCTTGCGACGTCGCGTAGTCTTAAAACGTTTATATGATAGTCTTTTCAACTATTCATCTTTTGCACAACGGAAGTTCTATTTCCTATAAATTTAACTGTAGTTTTCTATGGGTTTCTACTTCCGGTTTCTGGGGAGGGAGAACTTGCGAGAGAGAGAGATCGGTCGAGATGCCATCTTGTGACGGAGTCGGAGGTATCGCTACGAGATATTAAAGAAGCAAAAAAAATAGAGTAAAATCAAGCAAAGGAGCTGCAACCCCTGGAGAATGCGAAAGCGTAAAATTTAGAAGGGTTGCACGGAGGATTCTGATTTTGATGATATATAGTACAATTTTATTAATTTCCAGTAATGACCGTAATCAAATTTACAAGTATATACAATTTTTTAATACATGTATAAGGACTCTTCGTTTTTTAGACCATTTTACGAACTTCGGTTCGTAATTTATAGGAAACTTGAGTATCCTTTTAATTAATTTAAGGAAAGACGACAACCCTAAAACTAGTGTCATTAAATATGCGATACTTAATTGAGTCACTCAGTAACTTCCTGTAGTTCGTTTTAAATCTGCAAATATTCTAACCCCTCACACCTGAACGCGGCTTTAACCCGCGCATTCGGACACGCCAACTTGGAGAAATGAATTCAATTATGCGTGTCACATGATCTTAACAGTTCTGACAACATTACGCTAGCGATTGCCTCTTACGTTATTTTCAACCGGTCGGAGGTGCAATTTTTTTGTTTTACCTGGTTTTAACTCTCATCGAAAATCACGCGTTGTAACGTTCGGTATACTGAATTAGAATGGGACCGATGTGGCTGCACAAGCGCCAATAGGAGTATCAAAAATGGACAATACTACAGCAATACTTTGTAAACATATAACCTGATCATGGATTATTTAGGCGAGATAATAGCCCTTGGAATTGACAGTGTAATCTTCGGTATCTGCTTGAAACAGTACTTCCATTGCAAAGGTGCAATTATATCAGTCAAGGTAAATAGATTAATTACCAGTAGGATTGTTCCTTAAATCGTGACCAAGTTTATTCCCCTGACATCTAACCTCGTAACGCTCTCAATTTAAAATGCGTGTAATTTGTCAGTATTTATAATGCTGTGCGTAATGCTTAAAAATACTTCAAAACGTTCAGTTTCTCTACAGGATGCAGAGTTCCACCAAGTCGGCCCGCATTTGGGAGAGCTTATCGACCAGAGCGCCGACGAGAAGATAAGCTACATAGCTATCAGCGGAATTGTAAAACCCTTAGGAAAGCCGTTGAACAGCATCAATGATAGGAAAATAACCGGCGTTGTACAAAAGCTTAAAATTAAGGAACATGTCGTAGCCAGAAGCTCTACCGGCTTCTGGTACAGCTGAACTTTCTTATTATTTTGCGAAACGCATGCGTCCCTGAAATTAAAACTCATAGATATACCCTTCGACGTTTAGGACAGACCAGGAGCGCACAGTTCACAAAGTGTATAACACAGTGCCATTTGTCTTACAACGCGGCACCCAATCCGTAGAAGTATTAGAACCATTGTCGGCAGACATTTTAGACTTGGACATAGTGTCGAATACCTTCGAACCGAGTGTGCCATCGTTTGCGGATCATTTATGGGGCTTCTTTACAGGTAGAGAACACGGATAATTAATTCCCTGTCGAACACGGGCGATTAATTCGTTACTGATCGTAGGTATTCGCCAACGTGGCTTACAATCCACGGAAGAACTACTTCGCGAAGGCGCAGTTATCACGGGTATAGGCGAATTAGCAAGATCGAAATCTAAGACGCTCACGTTGCAACGTCCATTAAACGGCACTCCGTTTTATTTAACAAGCATGTCGATTAGTTCTTTACTTCGGAAATTAGACGACCGTAAAAAGACGTATAGGTGAGTGAAATATGTAGCTCCCATGATACGCGTACAAAGGCGGTAACGTTTTCTCACGCCGTCGTGGCACGATTTAGATTGCTGTGCTTCATGTTCGGCGCGATTGGATTGCTAATTGGTGGAGTAGTGCTGCGACGTTATTGGAAAGATAGAACGGATCAAAGATTAGCAGACGAATTGAGGCAGTCTCTTGCTGCTTCTCGGAAGGAAAGAAGGCAGAGAGTGAGGGACACAGATCTTAGAGAGGATCAGTTGTGCGTTGTCTGTCGCACGAATCCCCGTGAGATTATTCTTCTTCCGTGCGGGCATGTCTGCTTGTGCGAGGACTGCTCCGATGGTATTAGCGATTATTGCCCTGTGTGTAGAGCACCTATCGAGCAAAAAGCTGCCGCGTATATCATCTAAGATCAGGATGAACATGATGCTCTTAAGGTACAGTTCACGATAGTTTCTTGTTATTCGGTAAAAAAGAATATTTATCGGAGATAAATATTCTCGAAAATCTGACGGTGAACAGTTACGGCGTGTCTGAAACATTGAAAGATAATCGGAAATTTCGAACATGTACTTCTAAGGAATAAACTAATTGTTGGAAGTGGTTGAACTCGAGCCAGTTGGTTTCAATTGAAATTATTGAAATGCGAAAGTATCTGTAATAAGCTTACCAGTGATTTTCATGACTTTTTAGTTAAAGGTCATTAATGTAAACAAAAATTAGAGAATATAAGATATATTTTTATTGAATTGCGTATATCAGTAGCTTGCAGTAGTACGCGTGATGTCAAAATTCTATACTTTGCGTCCTCTTCTTGTCATTGCCATTGTCGTTTCCGTTCGAAGCATTCTTAATTGAATTCATCATTTGTTTGACTTTGTTACTTTTTCCAATACCAAGCTTCGGTAGCCCCCTATTTAAACCTTCCAGCATGATGCAGGCTTTACATATTTCTTGACTCGAAACGAATCCACATCGCGAGCAAGTTCTCCTCTCAGGCATTTTAACAGTATCTTTCACTTGTAACGTTTCTCCTATAACAGACCACATTGATTATATATCAGACATTTATAACAGCTGCGATAACGCAATGATGTTACAACTTTATTTACCGGAATGAATTATATCCAATATAGACGAAGGTCTAACTTTTTCTAAATCTTTAAGAAAGGTCCTTGCGTGTCCGCGATATGCATTTGGCGCAAACACGCATTCCGTTGAGAAATATACCAAACGCTTGAAATACGCGTACATTACTATCTCCTTCTCGTAAGCATATTTAAGAGGTTTACACCGCCTTATGCAATCCGCTCCTGACTTCGACGAAAACAAAGCGTTCATTATTCTTCTGCCCGGTACAAAAATTGTATCCCGCTTTTTTCTGGGAAGACTTACTGTTACCACTGAAGTGCACCTCTGTAGTCTCGCGATATCACCTCGTAGGATATTCATAAGAACCGTTTCCGCTATGTCGTCCGCATTGTGACCTGTTGCAATGCAATCTACGCCCAGCAGAGCCGCACCCCTGTCCAATGCTTGTCTCCGAAAGACACCGCAGAACGTGCAATTACTTTTTCTACCAATCTGAAAGAACATAAGTAGCAGATATCCGACGTGAATAATTCTAACAGAAGATTATGATATATATATATGTTCATACTTCTGCCACAATTTCATCCATGGTCCATCCGTACAATTCTTTGTAAGATAGTATCTTCAATGGCAATCCATAATCATCTTTGTTTTGTTGAACAGTTTTCAAACTATCGTCCCTGTATCCTGCAACAATATAAACGTCTTGAGAACGAGTCTCTCGAGCTTCTGATCTTTCTAATAATCTTTCCAACAAGGTACCAGTAATTCCTTCGTCGATCGATAGAAGAAACAGATCGATCCCGTATTGGTATCGCTCGTTCAAGGTCTTTAGAACGTACGCAAGTACCGTAGAATCTTTCCCTCCTGACGCTCCAATAGCAACCTTCTCGCCAGGTTTAAATAACTGGCCCTTCGCTATAGTATTATGAATTTCGCTCTCAAAAGCTGCGAAAAAACACTCTTTGCACAGGGCATGCCCAGTTTTAGGTCTCTGCAACAAAGAGCGCACTTGTCCTTCTCACACCTGCATTTAACTCCAAAAGTTTATAAAATCTGAGTCGATATTATTTAACTTACTTTGAGGATAGCATCTTTTCCACAATTCGTTGAACATGGAATCGGCATTTTGATTAGATAATTTCACTATATTCTACTTGCTTTACCTATGCCACATATGTCGCGATAAAATGTCTATTACAATGGCTTGTACCACGAAAATAACTCTTCTGTTTTCTCAGAATATCTGCATTCTTCTTTGTCAAAGCAATTAAATGAATTATATGTAGTCTGCGTTAAACGTGATCGACACGTGACGTTTTGCATGCAGGTTATAATGAAGTTTTTATTTGAAAACAATCAATTTTCCCGCGCGCGTAGAAATCACTTCGAATCGTAGTTACGCCGAATTCACTTTCACGCAATTTAATTAAGAAAGATAAGGAGAATCAGGTTTAATTTAAAGTACTTATAAGATATGTTTAATCACTGTCGTTGGCAGTTCGATCGTAACGCGTTTCGAAGGGAATTTAATCCTCTGGTTTCTCTGGAGGTGGGCCACAAGGTTGCAGCATCTTCTCCATAAGATTGAATCGAACGCGTGCCTTTGCCTCGTTCTCAGCAATAGCGAAGAAGTTGAGGAGGTCGTAATGTCCCATGTAAGAGCTGCAGGAATCACGATGCTGATTCACGAGCCATTCGAACTTTGTTGTGTCGGCGTGGCCTGTACCGATGTACTTCGATTGCAAATGCTCCAACTGACTGTGGATGTTATAACGTTCCCCCATACTTCGCTATTCTCGATTGTCCGACAGGCACAAAAGCACGATAACGAATGCTATATACTCTTCGATCACTTAAATGGCTTATTGATACTTGGCTCAATTTCTTGCAGTTCAAGCTTATCATGCGAAAAACATTTGCGTTGCAGCTTGAACGTTCCAGGTAGACAGAGTAGAGGGCGTTTTAGTCAGCTGCGTAATGCAGCGTTTTCATGTATCCAGAATGGAGGAATAGAAATGATATCGTTTAGAAAAATTTTAATGTAGTAAAATCGCAAACAACTATAATGATAATGGCAGTTATTAGGAGAGAATTAAAGAAACCTTTTGCCTGCGCAGGTATTAAAATATATCTAGTTTATTTCGTGTATTTGTAATTATAAGGAATGCTAGCTTACAAAAGTTGGAATATTATGTTCTTAAAGTGATATTGGAATCTGCGTTGATAAAGAATGTTTAGAGGAAACTAGCTGAATTAAATATTTGTTTCGAAGTCGATTTAATGATATAACAGAGAAGTAATATGTGATATATTGCTGTTCAATTGCATTCCTATTTGTATTAATTGATGGCTGTCTGATTGCAGGTATATTTCTATTTACAAACACAGGGATTAAGTAAATTCAATTGGACCAATTGCATCGAGCATAATGTTATACAAGATTACTCTGCAGTTTCGGTTATTCCGTATTTAGTCGGCAGGGCGCAGCACATGTCGCTTGTTACGTCAGACAATAATGACGTGCTAATGGTTAATGGCTTCCACTTACTGAGCTACCTTTATGAGAAAGCCAAATACAATCCAAAGAAAATTCATGAGATATGATGCATCGGCTACTAAAATTATAAAATTATGATTGCCTGAACATTTAATTGTCACGATAGCTATTAATATCTATCGAACTTCACTCGTGGCCTACGAAATATGTGCTGAAACTGTTTACCGAGCAACGAACGTAACCATTCGCACTCATCGCTACGTTGGACCAGCCCGATGCAAAGGAACCCAACGATCGGCGTGATATCACAGGATTTACATTGCACGTGAGTAGTGATATACGTCATTGGCTCGCGAATCGTTAAAAAAAAACGGTAAATGACTTTCTTTCGCGAAAACTGGGCAACTCCCTTGCCACCCAGTCGTTAACAATGGCGGCTGCGCTAGGTCGACCGAAAAATTCTTTTCTAGAAAATATTCTTTAAATCGACGAGTCATAGGCTCGCGTCGACTAGATCCTCGGTTTTCTCCAGGGAACATCGCGGCTCACCGAAATTTACCGTTTTTCCTTACATTTGCCAAGGAATCGCGCTGCTCGGAAATATTGTTACGTCGACTAAACTGTACATGTGCGTGTTCGTGTGCCTTCCTTCTTACATGTGCGTACCGTTATGTATGTGTGTTATATCTATGACGATCAGTATCAAAGTATTGAGGAGAACAGAAATAATTATAATACTTTAAAACTTTCTATACCGATTTATGTTAAGGTAAGTGGTACAATAATGTGAACATTTATAAATTAAATTGCATTTTACTTTGAAGTTGATTAAATGGCAATTTCCCCGACGATACTGTATTTACATACTCACTGATTGCAAAACAGACACAGTTTAATCAGGTTTCATTGTTTCCGTAGTAAGTCTTTCTGTGTTACTCTCATAAGTGAGGTATTACATGTGTATATATATATATGTATGTATCGTGTGATTGCATTTATATAATTAAACTTGAAAAAGAATATGCGAAGAGCCACATGAACGTGTAAAGTATATGAATAGTTGTTTTGATAATTATGTAAACTAATAGAATAGCGGAACGATAACAGTACCTTATTAACTCGGTATATTACTAACATTTGTGTATTTTAGTAGGTGACATGCCTAGCAGTCGTGATATTGAGCGAGCCGAACGTAATGGAAGATTTCGAACGCGCAGGCGAGGCAGTACAGGAAGCGATATAAATCGACACAGTTTCGAAGGGTCCGATAAGAAGCATAGGAGGCATGGGAAAGGGAAGAGTTCTGGAAAAAAGAAGAAAAAGAGGTCGAGAGATAAGTCCATAGAGAATGTCCCGACTGTAGCTTCTTCTATCATTAAACCTTTGGTTGAATACTCAGACGTGAGTAGCGAAGATTTGTCCGAACCGGAAGCTGGGGAGATTCAATCCGAAGATAGTAGGGGTAATAGCTACACGGACGGAGAGGTACCTGAGCCAGTTTTACAGAGGCGTTACTATGGGGGAAGTCCAGTGCGTGCTCTCGGAGCATCACCTATTAGCCTTTCACCATCTCCTCCAGTGCAGCACAGGCATTCTGGCAGGCATTATTCACCGAACGAACAGCAGCCGTCGGCGATGCACGGTGCGACACCCGAGTACGAGGAGGAATCTAGACGGTACGCAAGAAGAAAAGAGAAGAAGCACAAACGGGAGAAGAAGAAAAAGAGAAGCCTCAGTCCCTCGTCTAGTTCTGGCAAGAAGAAGAAACGAAAGTCGAAGAGGCATTCTCATAGTATGAGCCCGAATCGCATGGCCGATGAAAATATTGTAAGCCCTGACCACGAGAAGCCGGTTGGAAATTGGTCAGAGTCACCGCCTTTACCGTTGAAAGATAGTACGTCACCGATATCGCCCGCGACGCCCCAGGAGCAGAGAGGATGCATGAGCGACGTAGAAATCGAAATGACAAGGCAGGCCCGGAACGTAACTCCACCACCGCTTCCTCCGAGGCCGCCAGAATCTCCGCATACCCCTCTATTACCGCCGAGGACAACAACGCCGGAAAGTAATAAAGCGAGTCTGTCTACGATGAAGCATACTCCCGAGAGGCAGAAGCACAGTCCTAGTATTCATACTCGACGTAGCAGCGTTAGTCCGGGGCCGACTGTTAGTTCAAGTCGTAGGAGGCCTCACAGCCCAAGCCCACCGTCAAGGCGAAGGGACCATAGCCCAACAAGAAGAAGAGACTTCAGTCCGAGTCCAATGGTGCATAGACTCAGGCACAGTCCTAGTCCATCCTCCAGGCGGCGGGAATTTAGTCCAAGCCCTGTGGGACATCGGCGTAGAGATCCCGTTAGTTCTCCACCTTCGAATAAACGTAGAAGACGAGACGAGTCCGATCGACGGCACAGGCACCACGAGAAGGATCGAAGGGACAAGAGAAAGTCGAGGTCAACTAGGAGCCCTACCGGAAGCAGGTATTATATCTTATCTATTATAAATCTGTTACAATAAATGGTCGCACAAATGAAATTGCAGCGATCAAGGTTCCGTTGTCTCTTTATCGTACAAAAGATAAAATTGTTGTCCAGGTTGCATTTGCCACTTTCCCGTTCACGATCTCGGAGCCCTGGAAGATGGGGGCGAAAGATGCAGTCGCGCTCAAGGTCGCGTTCGCGTAGACGAAGTCGCACGCCAAAAAAATCACGCTCGCCCAGCAAGTCCCATAAATCGGCCAGGAAACACAAATCGAAAAGTCCTCGGCCCTCGAGAATACCCTCCCCATCCCCCCACAGGTCGAGGGCGAGAAGTCCATCAAGCATCACAGCGAGGAACCTTAGAGTGCAAGCGAAGATTAGTGAGACTAGTTTATTCGCCGAGCTCGTGAAAGACAGGAATATGAGGGAATTGGCGTACAAGAAATTGCAAGCGGCCAAAGAGAAGGCTGTCAATCAGGATGAGGTTCAGATCATAGAAGGTACGGACGATAAAGATGCTAGTAATGCGTCCTCTGAGAATAAAGCTTCCACAGACAATAAAGACAAATACGTAAATCATAAAGAACAGTCGAAGACAAATGAAAGCATGAAGTCTGTCGATGTAGTGGATATCCCTGTCCCAGTGGTGGATGATGGGCTTTCAGGGAAAACGCCTCCATTGCCAACGATGCAGTCTGTCGGTGCGACGAACTTAATGCCCGGAGGTAACCAACCACCTCTGACAATTGTATATACGTCACCGACAACTGCGACTAGTAATTGCCCGATGACTATCACGAATAGTCCGGGCTTTCCATCGGTTACAAATGTACAAGCACCTCCATTGCCACACTCTGAGCCTGCTAACGCAGCAGGTTTACCACAAGCATCCATGCCAGTGCCTATTCCTATACCAGTACCTGTTCTCCCAAACTTGTCGGTCCCACCGCCACCTATACCGATCCCAGTCCCAGCGCCCAACACGGCCATGTCCAAGTTCAATCCACCTAACAATTTAGTTCCTCTTAAGTCCGTAGACCCTCCTAAGCCTCCTATCGTAGCATTCAAGACGAAAAGCTTGTCGAGACTACCGCTACCACCTGGAATCAATCAAAACGATCTAGAGAGCATAGACTCGCCGCCGAGTCGCTCGCCAAGTCCACCCAACAAGGTGGAAACCAAGTTCCCAGCGTCCACGCCGAAACCACCGCAGAAGAAGAGTATTAAAGATTTACCTATGCCACCAGGTAAACCACCCTCTTCTTTCTAGCACCGTCGTTTCCAGCCGTCGCGGAATAACTTGGAAACGATCCAAGTAATACTATTTTTATGCCTAGTTGTCCCTGGATCGGAAGATTTGAGCGGAGAGGACGATCCGAATGCGACACCGCCGCGCACGAAAGTCGAGCGTGTCCCACCGAAGCCGAAGTTAAAGAGACCAAAGATCTTGAAGCGCAGAGGCTCGCGGAACAACCATACGCCTATGTCCGCCTCGGGCGGCAAAGACTGGGGCGAGCGCTGCGTCGATGTGTTCGAAGTTATAGCGCAGATAGGGGAGGGTACTTACGGGCAAGTCTACAAGGCCCAGGACAAACGAGCTGGTGTACTCGTTGCGTTGAAGAAAGTTCGATTGGAGAACGAGAAAGAGGGATTCCCCATCACGGCGGTGCGCGAAATCAAAATTTTGCGGCAGCTTAATCACAAGAATATTGTCAATCTGAGGGAAATCGTCACGGACAAACAGGATGCCTTAGACTTTAGAAAGGTGCTGCAACGTTAGCATGTATGCGCGCCGTACATGTGTCGGTCATCAAAACGCAAATAACGTCCCATCATTTTTTCTTCCGTAGGACAAAGGCTCGTTCTATCTTGTGTTCGAGTACATGGATCACGACTTGATGGGCCTTTTAGAATCCGGTATGGTCGACTTCAACGAAATGAATAATGCGAGCATTATGAAGCAATTGTTAGACGGATTGAATTACTGCCACAGTAAAAACTTTTTACACAGAGACATCAAGTGCTCGAACATTCTGATGAACAACAAGTACGTAAACCATACCGCGAAGGGCGATTTGTTTTCGAATTCTACAATCTGATTGTGTGATTGTCGTAGAGGGGAAGTGAAGCTAGCCGACTTCGGACTAGCGAGGCTTTATAACGCCGAGGACAGGCAGCGTCCGTACACGAACAAAGTGATCACTTTGTGGTACAGGCCGCCCGAATTATTGTTGGGCGAGGAGCGTTATGGGCCTGCTATAGATGTGTGGAGCTGTGGTTGTATTCTAGGAGAATTATTTTCTAAAAAGCCGCTGTTCCAAGTAAGAAAGCCGATGGCAAATTATACATTCTATTTTCGAAAGACGATCCTGTTACGACATCCCGATTTCTCTTATCAGGCCAATGTTGAAATGATGCAATTAGAGATGATCTCCAGAGTCTGTGGCACGCCGACTCCCGCCGTTTGGCCCTCTGTGATAAAACTGCCGTTGTGGCACACACTAAAGCCAAAAAAGTCGCACAGGAGACGCTTACGAGAAGACTTCTCGTTCATGCCTGCGCCGGCATTGGATCTCCTAGACAAAATGCTGGAGCTAGATCCTGAAAAGCGAATAACGGCCGCTGACGCGCTTAAGAGTGCTTGGCTGAAAAATGTTCAACCCGAGCAGTATGTGTTCTTTCTGTATTCCAATATGCTTATAAAGGGAATATTATTTCATCGATTCGGTTGTAAGATACGTTACAGAGTTAGAGTTATACCTGTTTTTTTGCATTCATATTGGAATATAATAGAATGAAACTCTTTAGGATCATAAGGTTTAGTTTCTTTGTAGTGTTTTTCATGTCGTTTATTGTAATGGTGTCTGTTGCTCATGAAATTTACACATCTTGCGTGACAAATTAGGATGCCAGCGCCCCAGCTTCCCACTTGGCAAGACTGTCACGAGCTCTGGAGCAAAAAACGAAGACGCCAGCTACGGGAACAGCAAGAGAGCTCTGCGGGAAAGATACCTCTGCTCCCTCTACCAAATAAAGGAGGTCCCCATAAGGCTATTGAAGATCTATCCGATGTCGGGGGGTGAGTAGCCGTAGAGAGACATATTCGCACAAACTGGGATGCGATCCAGTACTGACCACAGATACTAATCGCTTACACACGTAGATGGCTGTGTACCGCAGTTGTGCTTGGCATTTATTTTTTTTTCTTTCCTAGCAAAAAGTGCGTTGTCATAGAAATATTATTATTTAATGAACGAAGACGTAACTGTTGTAGTATCTTACTTCTCGTCGTCCGTTTGCATGCTACTCTCGATAGTTGGATAAAAGGAATAAGTTAATTTTAGTTTGATTCACAGTCGTTCAAACACGACGGGTGGCTCTATAGCGCGGAGACAATGGAATTATAAGATACGAAAATGTACACCATCGTGGCCCCTTTTCACGGGGGTTTCCATGCACAGGGATTATGTTTCCGCAAATTACTTTGTTTCTTAAGCACACAAAACACTTCCGAGTGCATAGAAAAATTCACGGCGACACGTTTGTCACGGCAGAATATGTTGATAGCAGTTGAACCGTTTGCGTGACTGGAATCTTCGGATATTAGAGTAACACGTGTATCGATGATTGAGAGAAATTATGATACCGGTCGTCACAACACTATATTAGTATTCTTCTTTTAAGTGATATTTTATTCGGTTCGTAGGGTGTTATAGGTATTTATGTAAAAGAAACCAACGAGTAATTCCTATTTCGATCCGTTTGTGATCCAATTTAATCAATTGCTTTGGAAAGTGATCGTACGAGCTTTGAGAATTGACACACTTTTCGCGTCTGATAATATCCTGACCAGAAATAGATAAATATGTACATATTTGCCAATCCATAGATACGTCAACATGCATACGCATATTACTACATGTTTGTGTGTATGTAAAGAAAGAGAATGCACATATGTACAATTTTATTCTGAAATCCATAGATGCATTTACATGACTTGCATGTATATGCATACTGTCGTCAGTGACCACAATTGTATCAACGATATATAGATATATCTGTGAAATATTCACCTTTGGACGATGAACTATAGAACAAAAAAAAAGAAAGAAAGAAAATGAAGGAAAAAGGTAAAAACAGTAGTAGGTTGTATGATTGTAAATAAAACGGAATCCGAGTTGCTGGAGTTTCATATTGTTAAATTTTCATATTAAACTACCAGATTGAGATATCTACAAGCGTATGAGATAGTAATATGAAGCGAATGAGGATGTGAACGAATAGGTGATCTTTGTAATATTTAAAAGTCTTGGAGTGTAAATAGGTCAAACGGATACAATGAAGAGGCAGTCGGAAGATTGAAGATATGGAATACGACGAGCCAAGACTTAAAAAAAAAGAATGTGAATGTATTTACGGAAATATTAACGTCACACGACCAGCACCATCGATAATTCATTTTATTTACGTTAATTCAGTTTATTTAAACATTCACATTTATGGATTAGGTATATTTTAATAGGTCACAATTCCGCAACTGTGTTATAGTTCGTTACTCTGTATTATGTAGATAGTTATCGTAAGTTTCAATATACGAATGGCAAGGTTTTTGATATCTCTGTTAAATATATTCACGTTTATTTGCATGCGTTCTGTATTGTGATGCCATTCTTATAATGAAATTCGGAATTTAGACAAACCTAATGTATCATCGTCGTAATGTAAAATAATACTGAATTACTGTAATATAAAAATATTTACTGAATGTCCAAAGGCGTCTCGCCTAACATTTTTTTGGACAATGAATTTCCAATGTTATTAAAATATTTTATCGTTTAATTTGTTTAGCCCCTGCCATTGCGTCTATATTTTAATTTACGAACTGTCAAGTAACCATAATCCTTTTAAAAAGAGAGAGAGAGAGAAAAAAAGAAAAAAGTATCATATCTGACAACACTGGGACCTTGGGAATGAATTTAAAAACCAGTATACACTATGATGTTGTACACAATGACAATACTCTTCCAAAATGTGCTACAAAGTACATGTTACTTTTCTACTTATTCCACAATGAGTTCGAAAAAGATCTTTTATATATATTTGTTACACTTATGTAGAGCGTGTGAAAATAAATAGCACGTTGATGTTACGATGACACTCTATTCCGCGCCCACGGTGAGATAAGATTAGGAGCGTTTCAATTTTCTTCATACATGAAACTATATGACATTAAACGATAGCAAATGGATGATTGACAAATTCATGCAATTCGTTGCAAAATAAATGTCCCATTATGAATTCCATGAGTTTCGTCATCTCGTGTACCGTTTTTACAAAATTCATGCCTCTTTACGTAACAGCGAATTTCAAGACACAGGAATCTAAGGGGAGATTACGAATATGTGTAACTAATGATTTGCGCTGCTTTAAAGTAATTTTGATAAATTCAACCTGTTAAACATGATTACTTAATGAATTGTTGAAATAAATATAAAGAATTATTGCGCATAATATGGTAGCAATTTAACAGAACTTTCTTGCACTCGATAAGCATAAATAAAATTATATTTCCTACGTTAGAGAATAATTTAAAAAAGATTTCGAATACCTTGCAACTATTATCTGTCTACATTGATATAATTATTAGTATTTTACTATAATTAGTATAAAAAAAGTCATGCAGGTACAGCAGAATGAAAAAACAGTTTGTAAAAGTAGCGCAATTTTTCGGCACGTTAATAAAGTATCTTTAAATATTGTTATTCTGGTAGCACATATTAAAAAATTCGTTGTTAATTTATTTCATTTGTACGATCATGTTCGTGTCAGATTCAAGTTTCTGAATGTTAACTATTTTTGTACTATGTATTTAGAAAATACACGCGCAAGCTGACTCTAATAGCTGTACACAAAAATAAATTGTAAATTTCGAGCATAAAAGGCGTACTGATACATAACCATTTACTTTAGTTATTATATACATATAACTAATATGTAGAATGCATGCATTTGGTTATGTATATATTAACTTCATTAATGCATATAGTAATAATAACGTTGTATATAATAGATACTACATGGAGAATTATGTTTACGTTACTCTATCGTCCATGATAAACAATTACTGTGGAGTTTGTAGAAAGCAACATGCACTTTAAAATACAAAACAATAGTAATTATAAGCAGATGGAAATTGGCAAAATATCTAATCAGAAAAACATTATGTTTCAGGAAATAATGTTATTGTGGCTGAATGATAGAGGGAAAATTTTATAGCACTTATAAGAATATAAATAGGTAATGAATGCTCTAAATCTGTACGATTATATGTTTATACCCAGGGTGTCCAGTTTAATAATTCACATCAGACTTGGTTTTGTGTATCATATAACAGAATCCATGTGCTTGGGCTTTACGATTAAAATAAAAATGCTTGATCGTTTTGTGCAGAAAAGATTGGGGATGCAATGAATTCAATGATCATTATATTAAGACCTCTATATTCGTGATCCTTTATCGAATAGCTCTGTCATGTTACTTCACTCGTAGAGATATAAACAATAAGTATGCAATAAAATTGTGAGAAATAAAATTTACAGAATATGAATAAAGTTTGATATGCTGTGCCTATTAAATTGCATGTATATCCATACGAACTAATGGTTTCTTAGTCTTGCTTCTTCGATATGCACATTTTATAAGTTACATCATCTTTTTGCATGACTTTCGTTCGGTATTAAATAAGTGTTATTCTTGGGTATTCGTGTGTTACCACTTGTATCGATAGTGTCTATATAACATTCAACTAATTGCGAAGTTTTATTTAGTATTATATAGTTGAATATTTTATTGTCAGAAATAGCATGGTTTCTTTTAACAACATTAGCTTCGCTTTAACATAGTATAAGTCAGTTACAGAGTTTCATTAGCGATCAAAGAATTCTCTCTGCAAGTTATAAACTTTATCGCAGCATATTCGTATTTATAATACGTCTTATTAAATATACTAACTACTTGCGTCTTCCATATAAATGCATTTAATAAATTTCACTCAATATGATACTTTTACAAACAATCGCATTTGCTAAGATACCTAGATGCCTCTTTGTAATCTCCCTAATATACATTTTCCGCTTGATTTCAGGTCTTCCAAACGTTTAAAAATGGAAGCGGGCTACAATTCCCATCAAAATCGACTTGGTGCGGAATCCCATTACGGGGGAGACAATTTGTTTAATCAAACCGGACCGTTTATGGTCTCACCTTCGTCGTATTATTATGCTAGTCCTCCACCCGTTAAACCACGACCCAAGGGAGACGCTAGCGCTCATATGACAGAACTGTGCACGGAAGATAGCCTTGCTCGAAAATTAAGTATTCTTACAAATGCCTTAAATCAGGGAAAACCGATTCGCGTCGATGATCTCATGTCACTCCGATCGGATAACGAGGTAAACACTTTACGATCTTCGTTCCAACGATCTCCGGCTGTGTAACAGCAATGTTACCCGTCGTTCATGATTGCAGAGTGATCCAAAAGTAGTACAGTTGTTAGGAGAGCTGCATACTGAACTCCGACTCGCTGCGAACTCGAGACCAAGCGGGCAACTAGAATCTCATCTTCCTGTGTTGAATCCACCGTCTTTAGGTGAGTCACGTCTCTTCGTTCTCCATTTGCGCCCTCGATGCTGTATTGACGTTTCGAATGTCACGCCTTCCAGATATGAACACATCTCAATCGGGAAACTTTGATGCACACGCGGTTTATGCTGGTGACGATGCGATGAGCTCCGGAAGATGGTCGCAGCTGGCCACAGCTGGTGTTCGCAGTGCATTATTGGCGCTCATGTCGCGCTACGGTTTGGAAACTTACAATCCTTCCCCTGCTATCACCCGACCCCCAGGTAAACCGGCATCCAGCCTGACGCAGAACCTTTTCCTGCCCTCGACTTCCTCTCAGTCAGCATTCAGCTCATAATGATTTGTATATAATAACTCTTTACAGCGTTCTAAGCCATGTTTTGTATAAAGTTGAAGAAGGTCTAAATTGCTATTTTTTAAATTAACTAGGCATGGAAGTACAACTGCATCCAAGTTGTTTATAGACACTACTATCTGTTCATAAACTGTAAGTGCACATTCGGTGTATACTTGTATATAATTGATATATATCATTAATATCTGACCAGTTACTTAATACGGTACTTGTATCTTTAATAATAACGACATGCTCTTTATAGCGCACATTTATGCGACGTACAACGTAAGAGCTTTAAAGTCTTAAAGTTTTCCCTTTTAGTTCTCGTTAGTTGTAGATTTATTTCCGACATTAGAAATGTCTAATATATCTATGTACATACACGGAAACGGATGTAAAATGTATGTACACTTGGAAGAAGTTAAAACGAAACTTTCTTTCTAGACAGACACTTTTATCTTTCTTTCTTTTTTCTTTTAAAACAAAAAGCATAGTTTCCTTTCAAAGTATTCATCGTTACGCGTACAGTTTTATGTTAAGCGATCTGTTCTGTCACAACGAACGAGTTCATTAGCGGAAAGAGAAAAGAAAAAAGGAGACAAAAAAAGAGACGAAGGTACTTGGAAAAAAAGCTTATATTGGATGCATTCTGAACGTTTATTTATTGCATAAGATTTTTTTTATATAAGATATTTACGCTTATTTATTATGCAAGTAACTACAGGATGTAATGTACATAACGCATTATCAAGATATAATAAAGAGACAAAAGTACAGAAACGTAGGAGGATTCTTTCAGGTCGGGACGAGAGACGCGCGATAGTTTCGCTGGAAATGATCGTTCGCATTTAAAACTCTTAACGCTGTAAAATACATATATTCTTGGTTAGGTACTTACAAAATTACATAAGCTAAGGGATGCATTTTATATGTCGAGACGAAGCGAGATAATTATTTGAGACGGCAGAACTTCTCTCCAGCAGATCGGGGAGTAGGGCGGAGAATCGAATTAACGCAAACTTTCACGAACGTTTCAGATTGAAGTGGTTACGAGAGAGCACGTACACTGCGAAAGTGAGGTTAGGATGGTGCTTCTGTACCGGCGACCTGCACGCGATCCGTGACGGTGTTATGGCGATTGGCGAGTTGCGCTGCAATTCGAAAATAGGCGGCCAGGCAACGCAAGTGATCGTTCGGTGAAGTGATGAACGGTACAACACAGTGTGGGACATGAATAATAAATCTTTCCCTTCTATTCAACCTGTTCGTTTCAATGTTCGCGCTGTGATACTACTATATGTGCAATAAAAAACGCAGCGAAGTAATTTAATGGCAAGTGAAAAAAAAAGGATTGAGTATTGAATTGTTTGAAAAAAAATACACCTAACCTCGTCTACTTTATCGATGGCTACGGCGGACGTTCTACAATTTCATTATAACGTAGAAAATGAATGCGCGCGAAATGCTATCAAGGGTTTCGCTGGAATACTCGGAGAAGCATTCGAGCATTACAAAAGTAAGTATATGTCTGCTGTTTCTCCGCAACGAAGTACGTTTTCGATCTACTTTCATTGCCTTTTTAAACTGTCTTTGCGTGTTAATTAGTGTTATATTGATATTCCTTCTCTATTATTTGCTTTTATTTAATTAAATGTTATGTGTTAATGTAACAACAATATAAGTTCTAGTGGTAAACAATAGTTTGTAATTAACCCTTAAGCAGGCGCCTACTTAAGGGTTAATGATACATTTGTTTTGAAACTATCAATGACTCTTATGGTTGCAGAATTGTGGAATGAATATTTAAAATTGCAAAAGCGTTGCGAAGATGTCGATGTTAAGATTGAAAGTTGTCAGAATGAAGTTGCGTAAGTCTCTGTTATTATTGTTATCGGCGACCATACACGATGTTCTCTTTTATTCACTGTGCGTGTGTATGTGCATTTTAATAGCGGAATGCCGGAAGCATCTCAGCATCGCGCAGGACGATACGAAGGGCACGCGAGTCAAGCGTCGTCTGAAAATACAAAAGCGTCTATATCCTTGTACGAGAGCATTTCAATTGCGTGCAGTTCTGACATCACTTCGGATTGCGATGATACTGTCTTAAGCGATAATAAATCTGTTCTGAACCAAATGGTAAAGGACGAGCTATTAACAAGTCCAATACTTGCGAGAAGACATTCTAAATCTAGAAGGAGCAGCGTTGTGCACGGTCGTTCTATTTTAGAAACTTCCGAAGACAGTATTACGTGTGTATCAACGAAAGAAAATATTCCCATTTTGATAAGTAGCACCCAGGAAGATGTCTCCAAAGAAATGGAGTGTTCGTTTACTGAGAATAATAATGACCAAATAGAGTGCACGCCTATATCTAAGATGCCCAGAACATTGGGCTTTAGTAAATTGTATAATGTTGATACAGTGTTGCTGCAGAGTGGTAAGAAGTTAAAACAATCTAAGCTTGCGTTTCTTCCAACAGAGGAAACCACTGCTAATGCAGCTTATAAACTGTGCAAAGAGAATGCACTGAGACCGCATACGTCGCCTACGCCTGCGAGAAATGTGGAAGGGAATTCAAAGAATGGAATTAAACCGACAGACGAAGAAATAATAGAAAGCAGTCCCACTAAAGGTGTGAACACAAATTTAAAGATAAAGAGTTTAAGACTGAAGGGAAAGAGTTCTGCGAAACATATTCAGAAACATTCTATAATTGATAAAATTACTGACAATAAAACTAGTAGAACAAAGCTGCCTTTAACCGAGATCCACCAGGCCAGTGTTAGTCAGTGCTTGCCTGTAGATACATTTACGCAAAATGAAGGGTCGCATTTAATTAAAAGATCAAAAACCTTTGCTCCTTTGCACCCTGACAGTATCATAAGCACTATGGATACTACAAGTTCTCCATTCTCTCGGTCGCTTGTTACCTCTGAAGATGTATATTTTGAGGATTCTGACTTTGATACCGAATTTTCTATCCCAGGGAATGAAACTAAAAACGTAGAAAATGCAGAGAGTGACAATAAGGCACAGAAAAGAAAATTTGTCGAAACGACCAGTCAATCACGGAACTGTAATTCCTCTACATGCGACGATGAGACGTTCTTTATCATAGAGGAAAAGCTTAGACAAACTCCTACACGTAACATAGATGCATTCAAAGAAAAAGTACCCCACAGCAAAATATTGCAATTTCCGCTTTTAAAGAAGAGTCTTATGGATAGCTTTGATATGTAAGCACCGTTGATGTAAATACAAAAAGGTATAAAAGATTTATATAAGCCACGATATATATATATACATCCTCTGTTGCAGACCACTTGAGAAAAAAGATGTCCATATCTATAGACCAAAGAATAAATCTGAAAGGGCAAAGATGGCTGGCGTTTCTTGTTGGGAATGTAAACAGGTAACATGGAATTATTATTTTCACCATAAAACGATTAATATGAGCGTTTAGTCCAAACGATATTAAAATACAATTCTCTTTCTGTTGTTGCTGCACAAAGGCATTGGATTGTAAGTCAGTGCTATCAAAACATTCTTTTATATCATGCATCTACAACGATGATTGCACGTAATACAGGTCAAACAATTTCCTATAAAAGACCTTACTTTTAGTACTACGCTGGTCTTGGACTTTCCGAGGATGAAATAAAAGCAAGGCAGAATCAGTGTTCCCGCCATAGAACTGTGCACGATGAAATTAAATCTACACCAGACGGTAGTTTCATCGATATAGTTTGCTAGTTGCAATGCAACGTGATATATATCTGTTCGTTGCTTACAAGCCTTACCATTTTTTCAGGATTCTGGGATCCTTTGTTCTCTGATACAATGATATCCACTTTCAAAGGTGACTGATCCGAAGCATGTTACCATGCATTCCGTGTATAAGTATTCGAATTGTATAAGTATTGGTTGCTACGTGTGTATGATATCTTTATATTGCTGTTTTGTAACTTTGCATAATAATTTTGCATAATGTCCATAATGCTCCTATAGATGCGTAAGAGTTACAATAGGGTAATGAGGAACTAAATACTAAGGCACAAAACACATGCTGAGCATTGTTGATTTGAACATAGAGTGATTTATTATATTATAACACATATAGTATTACATTTTGAGTAACATAGTATAGATTTATATAACTATATTATTTCATCTTATATAGACGCATTCCTTTGCATAAAAATATAGAATCTGTTATATGAATGTGTGCTAACAAAGGCTAATGAAACTTATCTGTTGGTCAAGCAAACTTTCACGTTCTGTTCACAGTATGTCGTTTGTATTTAATTTATAACACGCTGGCGAATTGTAATATACGAATTGTAAATTATCAACTAATATTCTGAACTTCTCTGTATTTAGACGTGCCAGTTACAGAACTTTCCAGAACGGAAGTAATATTGGAAATAAAAGTTCTTAGTACTGTATTCTATTTCGTTTACCACAACTGATTCACTCGTCTAATTCGATTTATGGTTTCCCGTCCAGAATGAAAGTTTGATTCCTAATTTAGATAGAAACGAGGCGCAAAAATGCAAGTCACGAAGAAGAAAATATTATACAACTGTAATCGTACTGCACAACGAGAGGAAAGGAACCTTTAACGCAGCCTACTGATCCTGTGGGAGGCTGGATCTACAGGATCAACAGCGCTGCAACTTTAACGTAACGACAGCATTTCTATTTATCATTTGCCATATCGATGATACTTCGTGTAAACATGTATTTTTTACATACCGCTTAACATCATTATCACGATATGATGATTGAACATTTCATTCGGGGACTGTTCATTGACACTTCCATTTGATATTAGAACATTAAAGTTTATGTTACGTGGTCATACTATAATTCATATTTTCACACCGATAAAACATTACTCTTATAATTTTCGACAATGACGATACTTAATTATAAACGCCCGTAACTATTGTGCAGCTCGATCATCCTTTCTCGTACGCGTAGACAAAAGACTGACAAATACATAGTTCCCGCGGCCTTTCACGTACGATTTATATATATAACACCGAATAAAATTTCATTCTGTGGAAGTAACAGTCGTTCATCGAAAGCCGTATTTTTTAGAATATTTAACAGTAGTATAAAAATTCTGATTTCAATTTCTAAAACTATGATTTCGAAATTTGTCTTTCAAAAATAAAAGCTTTCCCGTTTTATTTATCGAGTGGTTCGTTTCGCAAAGGAGTAAGAAATCGGTGAGAAACAAGCAGACATAACAGTCTAATGGAATGCATAATTCAAAAGATTCTCAACTAATCCCTTTTTGAACATCGGCGTTCTGCACGCTTAATAGAATAGAATTGACTGAGCAGATAGGATTATGTTAATTACTTTGCAATATATTTTAATATTCTGTTTAAAGCTGTCGTAAAGCACGTTCGTGAGGTCATTCATGAGAGGAAGCAACGTAATTTCAATTTCACTTAAACGCTAGCTTCGTGAAGTGAAGGAAGGAAGAAGCTACATAAAGACTGAGCTACATAATCGGTGGTAAGCGCTGATCCTGGTAGCAAAGTAACTTTGGAACTCGATAACATCGATTACTACAAAGATCGCTTTAAAAGGCGATTCTATAAGAATACATAGTACAAATGATCCTATTATCAGCCAGCGTTTAGAATCCCAACAGCTGCATAGCTCAGTCTTTCGAATCCATGTGCTTGTACCCGATCATTCAAGTAGGCCGTAGTAAAATGAGATACGTAATAAATATTACAGATTGCTCCTGCACCCCAGAATAGCTGTCCAGCAATGTAATTTGTACGTATCATTTGTGTATCATCGCGTAGGACGAGTGTGTTAGTAGAATTCCAGAATGAAACTTATACACGCGAGAATTCAACGCTCCCGAGTAAAGCGCAGTTGAAGCAAAGCTTTGTAATCCGTTTGCGCGGTTTTACAACACGTCGAAAGTATTTTGAAGTGGAAACTTATAGAAAACGAAAGGTGAAAATTGATTCTAGATTTCGTAGATATGATTATAATCGACTAGAAATATTTGGCCATGTTTCTTCTTTCGATAGATTGTAATTAATACTTTGCCTTAGCTCGCCGCCCACTGCAATCTGGAGTCTTGATTTTACTGGCCTTCCTTCGTCGAAGTGGTGGGTCCCGTGGGAGGAGATTTCTCGGCAGAGGGTGCGGGTAAAGCCTTGACGATAGCGTGTACTTCTTCCGCGACGGCCATCAGGACGAACTTAAATTGTTGCTTTGTCGCTACCATGTCGGGCCTCTGATCTCTTATGTGTTCTAGAGTAGACGCGATATCGATTTCCTTGGCTCCTTTCATCATACGGTTCAAGACCATGTCGATTAAACAGTATGTACCAGTACGACCGGCACCATCGCTGCAAACAAGTTATTGTATTTCATTACGGTTGACTTCTACCTGGTGCAAAAGGTGATAATTTCAATAGAAAGCTTATTTACCTGCAGTGAACGACTATGGGGCACGATCTGCCTTTGTACGACTTGTTGATTTTTCTGAAACGATAAGTAACGAGCTTTCAACATCAAGCTTACGGTTTAAGGCGTAACAGCGGATATGAAATGTTTAAATCAAAGGATGCGTACCTGCGGAATTCCAGGAGAGACTTGGTAGAGTAGGGCACGCCATTTTCCGGCCAGGATAAGAAATGGAATTGCGTGACGGTTCGAGTTTCGCCGGTGCGAAGATTCTTGAGGTAGAATGAACGCACCAAGTAGTCGTCGCACCAGAAGTGCTCGGACACAAGGTGCACCTCGTACGTGTGGTACGTTTCCGAGCCCTCTTCCGGCCAGTAGCGATGGCACATGGCTACACCCTCCTCGGTGAGTCTAGTTAACATCACAATCACGACACTGCCCTGCTCCCAAACGAGTTGCCAGAAATCCGCTGTTGTATGTGGTAGAGGCCCTTGAGTGGCGATATAAGCTGGATTCCGTGGATCGTGATCCGTCTAAGGAAGAAAAGAACCATTGGCGCAAAACACTGTCGCTTCATCGTCATTCTCTGTTCCTTTAAAAGCAAGCCACACGGCTTGCAGAGGTGCACAGAAAGCGCATTTGCCAATTTGTGAGTTCCTCTATGATTCTTGAACACTTGCAAAAAAATTAGAAACCTATTTCTACCAGATCTTGCAATCGAAGCCATTTCGCACGATCAGAGCTATTACGTACACTAGTGCACACTAGGCGCGATACTTTAGACTGCCAATTTGCATATTGCGTGTTCTAAAATGTGGGCGTAACTTCCGGGGCGAATTCGTTACGCAGAGATTGTAGAATAAAGGTCCGCATACAGGCTTGCCTTACACGAGGCAATATTTGTATTATATTTCTCTGCGTCGAATTGATTTGTCAAGTTACACCCGCATTCCATAATATCTTCTCTGCGTGTGCCTCAATTGTCATGCTTCGATTCGCATCAATGGAAGAATGTCTACCGAAAGCGTTACCAAAAGGAAGCATTGCTGCATTGTCAAATTGTTCGAGAGTGCTCGTGAATGCAAATGGTACAAGTTCTACATGCTTGTCGCGTGACTTACCGACTTCTATTTTCAGTTCCGTTTCAATGAATTTATAGTGAAAACGAGGTATACATATTATTGTAGTCGGCATTAGTAATTACGAGTATTCAGATAGTTACTTACAATAGTGGAGGCGTTAATATAGTCGGAGTTCTTGGCGTTAGCGAGGTCGTTCAGAATCACCCTGGAATGGTCGTAGGGAACCGCCATGCCGGGGCGATTGCCGTTAGCATTCGCCTCGCTTTCGGCGGCTTCGGTGGAGCAAGGATCCGCTTCGTACGCGCACAACACCGTCCATTCTTGATCTAATCGGTCCTTGTTTTTTATATGATCCTCCATGTAGCTCTAGAATATTTGCCGTAAATATTATCCGTATAGGACAGAGATCGTTCATAAGAATAGTGTATCAACGTACGAGAACCATCTGCCCCGTTGATATGTCCATGTTCACTAGAGCTGACTCGTCTCCCCACGACGACGTGCTGGAACGATTCGATGGCAGATTACTAGATTCGCTTTCCCGGCTCAAGCTAGTTATGCGGGGTGACTCTGGCTTGTCCGTTGGCTGTTTCGCCTGCATCCTCGCTCTGCACAGATCTTGGTAGTCCTTGGAAGCTTCTGGATCAGGCGTGGCCAGCCCTGCCAGCTTAGCTCTAGACTTAGCGTGACGTCGAGCGATCAGCAACGTCACTGCTGCTGCTGCGCCAGCAGCCGCACCCCCCGCGGCCACCACTGCACCAAACAGGCTTGAACTCATCTCCGGCTCCCTGGCAACCTCCAGCGTGGCAGGTAATTTAGCCTTCGAACAAGATAGCGCGGTTAATCTCTATTCAGTGGAGCAGTCTGAACAGAGTCCTTTAAATACACTGCTCAAAGCAATTCTTGTATAGAGTTGGATAGAATACTACGTTCGCTTAATGGTATTTCTACCGAGTGTCTAGCTTATGTAGAGTGTAGAGCTTCCAAAGTGTGGGGTACCTTATCGAGTCATGATATTAGCTAAGTAGACGATCCTCTAATTGTTTTGGGCAGTGTATGTTGCAACTTAAATGTCTTTGTAGTTTCATGCTTTAAGTATGGTTTTAAGATGAACCTTGTCACCTATGCCTGCACGGACCACCTCTGCGCCCAGGGTTTCCTGTAACTTGCCTCGTATATCATCTAAGACCGAAATATAATCGACAAATTAATGATTATCGTTCATATGTACGCAGAGCGCTCGCACACACCTATTTTGTCAACGACGTCGGTAGCATTGTAATTCTTATTGTTTCTGACTACTTTGAAAGTCACTTCCGCTCTGCCGACTCGGATGTCTGTCAACGCTCCCGGTGTTAGCCCCAGCAATTTTCCCACCTGCGGATTCAACGAGCTGCTTTTATCTGCGCCTCTGTGTAGCTGCTTCGAAGGAGAGTTTTACTGTACCTCTTTGACGACGTGCTCGCCCTCGGACCACGTATGGAAGGCCTGCTGAAACTCCACGTACACGTGATCCAAGTCCACATTGTTATACGACTTTGGATCCTCCGGTTCGTGTCCAGTCGCCATTTCCTTCTTCACTAACGGTGCTAGCAACACCTCGTTCTACAAGGTAGCGTTCAAGCGATCACATTATCCAATCATTTATTTCACTTTCTACCATTCTTACTCACATCTTGCTCAGTTTCGATCGAGTCCGATTCATTTTCATCCTCCAGAGCTGTAAAGATATTTGTTCGTATTTAGAGGAAAATTCTTTCGACTACTATAGCTCCACGGCCCGCATTTGGTCCTCCAGCTACTAATCTGCGGCCCGCAATAGTTTCAAACTCGAATCAAATTTTACCCCATAAATTGAAATTCTTTGATCAGTATATTTAAGTATTTAATATTGCGGCCCGCGTAGAGTATTAGGTTTCCACTTTCGGCCCACTGCTCATCACTGCTATAGACACTTACTAGACGCTAATTTAGTTTTAAACGCGTAATTATTCGTCGAGAAAGGGGGGCCTGGTTTCTTCACGTCCAAACGTTCTCTCCTCTTAAAACCCGCCACTTCTCGCCTCCACAGAAGTTCATTCAAGTCATCGTCCAACAGAGAGTCGTACGCGTTTTCTACTAATCAGATTCAGCTTTACATCCTCAATACTCACGAACAAGTTACTATCAGTTATCTAAAATATTACCGTCCGTATCCCCGTTAGATTTGTCGCCGTCAGCCTGCACGAGACCACCTTCAGTGTACATGGCGTTCTCCACCGACGGAGTATCCTTCCGAGGCAACTCGCCGTCGTCATTAACGTCCTCGTAGTCCTCGTTTTCATAGTCATCGTTCTTGGAATTACGTTTCACGTTCTCCAATAGAAATTCGTCCGCGCTCGAGAGCTCCGACAATTTCCTTGGGTGCTTGTACTTCCTAGAGAACGCCTTCTCGTACTCCATGTCCAAGTCGTCTCCCCTTTGCTCCTGCTGGGAGTAACGATCCGAAGGTTTGTCATTCACTAAAAACTCCAACTCCTCGACAGGCAGGCTGTCCATGGCGTTCGGATCTCTGTGTTCGGTGAACTTTTCCGACAGCTTCTCCTGCTCCAGAGCATTCTTTAACGACGCGATGGCGTCGTCATTGTAATCCCTGGGGTTGTAGGGCTGTCGCCTGGTCCGGTACAGCCTCTCGTCGATCCCGTCGATGGCCAGGGGCTCGTTACGCGGCTCGCCTTCGGTGTCATCGTAGTTCTCCTCGCTGGCCAAAGAGTCGTATTCGTTGTAAGAGCTGGGAGCGTACCTCGACCTGTAGAATGTAGAGGCGGGGTCTCTGGGTTGCTCCTTGTAAGGTGACCTTGGGGGCTCGTCCTCGTAAAACGTGCCGCGGAGGTATTGGCTAGGGGTTCCGGGTGGGTAGAACAATTCATTGGCGAACTGGCCGCCAGAATTGCCATTGTTGGGTGTGAATTTCACTATGGCTATTGCGGGTACCTTTGGTCAAGAGGGATATCGATCAGTAGGCAGTAGCTCATGGGTTACTGCGGTTATAATCAGTTCTAAGCTCTGGGTCGCTTACCCTGGTCTGCTCAATTTCATTGTCGCTCTCTAAACGCACCCGTTGCCTCAGATGCTGGCAGAGCCTGAGGTCGTAATTCTCCCTGAATCAAACAGACAAATCAGACTCTTTGTGAAAAGATATCCTTCTAGAAGATCGGACTACGATTTCGTCGTACCCGTGGCGCAAATTGTGTAAAGACGTTTGCATGATGCATTGGGTGTAAGGATGGGTCCATTTGTAGCCATCTGCTTGCAGCCTCTCCAGTTGCAGTCTCAACAGTTCCAACTCGTCCACGTCGAAATTGTACCTATCGGAGTAAGAGGAATATTGTAAACTCCCGTTTCAGAAATTAATACCTCATCGTGCGAAAAGTTGAGAATTAACTGTACCGATACATGGAAAGTCAATTACAGCCTGTCCGCGCGCAAGTAGCCTTCACTGGGAAACTTAAATTTAACGCGAACTGTTGTGCTTCGGGGAGTAAAATAACTTTACGCTCTCGATGAATGGGGAAGTAGTACGGCCCACTTTATGGTCAGGCAATAAAACGGAGAAACTGCTCGCCGTGAAGAGTGGCATCGGTTACAGGTACTTATCATTTTTAGGGCATACTTATACACGCGATGGTGGAGCGTACAAAGTGTAATTATTTGCAAGTTAATTGCGAAGTTACTAGTAATAGCAATAAGAACAATTAATAGCAATATATTTCGATCTTGGATAATTTTAATGAAATATTCAACTTCGAGTCACAATAGGATTCCCTTACGTTCGTAACTATTAATAGACAGCAGTAAATTGTGAAACGGTGCCGTCAGTCGTTAGCGTCTGATCATATAAGGGCGTTACTACTTGCGCCCGCTGACGCCGTACGATTAAGCGTCGAGCGTTCCACTAGCTGAGATCAGGGAAAGTGGAACAGCAGCTTCGGGGGAAGGTGAGCGATTCTATTTGTCTCGATGCACGCTGCAGGGAACTGATTTAGTGGCAAACAGCAGGTGGAAATATTTAGGAAAAAATTCATTAAGGCGAGACCACTTTTCTTCTTAACAATTGATACACACATTGCGAATGGACTCGCGGATACTCACTGATAGTAATCTTCGTCGTTCAGGTCGATGTAAAGTGGTAAACATCTACCGAATGCCAGGTCTGGAACGATAGAAAGGGATTTTAATTTCATCCACCTTGCTCGCTCCGAGATATTTTAATTGAGAAAGAGGTGTTAGGCGTTACCATTGTAGCAAGTTTCTGTCCGAGGATTGCAGAGGCTTTTGCTGAACAGGCACCCTAAGAGTGTAAACGTAAAATATATTTAAAAATCACCCATAGGGAATTCTTCATCGGAATTCCCAATCAAAAATTAAGTTCCTTTTGAGGCGTCACACTAGAAAGGTCCCTTAAAATATTCTCTGTAACCTCAGCAATGTTAAATTCACCTCCCAATGAAAACTAAATTAGACGCAAGGTGTGACTGAAATACTCCCCGATAGAATCAAAGCTCTCACGACCGCCGGACGATCCCACAAAATCTGGAAACCTCTTTCCAATTGGCTAATGCGACCTGCGAGTTAATTTTCGAATGGTCCCCGCTCGGATCGGAAATTGAAATTACGTAATGCTGAATATAGAACGCCCGGGTCTCGTCGTTCGTTTTGTTCGCGACGGATTGACGCAAAGCGTGTCTGCGTCATGATTTTCACGGCCCGATTCTCGCGAGCACGTTTTCCATGGTTGCCTCGCCGAGAGCGCAATACGTTCACTAATTAGAAATAGCGGCCGCTTTCCTACTCCCATTTCCCAGACGCGAGCGTCGCTTAATCCTTAATAAGGGTTGGAAGATCGAGCAACCAGACGGAGGGCTTCGTTTGCGAATGTACCACGTGTAAGCCGGTCATAAATCTCCGATCATCCTCTGGGGGACAGATGAAAATCTCTTGTAAAACTCACGCCGTCTGCTCGTTTAAATAGGAAACGCGGTGGAAAGAATCTTTGCTGTAACTCGCTAATTACCAATATCAATGATCGGTAGGTATATGCAGAGGGAAGTAGTAGGCGTTCCAGAATCATAATGAGTGGTGTGAAACTTGAGCACCCCGCCGTAGAAATAATTTTGAAATACCTCTCGGAGGTAGTGGTTGGAGTTTAAATTTCCTCTTCTGATAAAATCGAATTACAGTGGCAGCAGACGGTGTTTCATTTCCTTTGACCTTCGTCTGCCCGACGAGCATCCCTGAAAGTGTCGCCGTCCGAGCTATGGGATGCGAGATTTTCTGTTTCCAGGGATTCGTGACCCAAGAAAAAAAACTGAAGGAGCGGAGCGGAGGGACGTGGATTAACGAAGAAAGACGGGGCTTCGGGAGAAGAATGTGCTAAGTGTCCTACAGCCGAGGAAGGAAGAGCTGAAGAGACACCTGAATGGGTCAGGGTGGTTGGTGGGAGCGGATCCAGGGCAGGAAGAGTGGAGGCGAGTTTTGCAAAGGCGGTGGCCGCGTGGGATGTACGGCTCGATAATCGTCGAGTGGCTAACGGGTGAATATCGAGCACGCAGAGTTCCACGCCGCCTCTGTCTCTCCGTTCCCCGAAGAAACGTCGAATTTCGAAGGTCGCCGCGCAATAATGGGCGAGTTTAATCTGGACCATAAGGCCTGCCGGGGTGCATGGCTCGCAGGGACGAGGGTGAAATCCGAGTAACGAGGTGGGACGTCTCATTCTAGGGGCAGACCGATGGCATTGGGGGAGGCTGATAGGAAATCGATGGCTGACTTTGAATTTTCAATGGACTTATGGGGAAAAGCGATATCGGAGGACCGATTGCCGCTCGACGGGCAATCGCGCGACGTCTTCTCTGATCTTCCCCTCCACCAGCGGCAGCGAGATTGTCTGGAGTGTGCTGTCGCCTCAATAAAGAACGAGCAAGGAAACCTCTTCAAACTTTCGTTGCTAATATTCGCGATATACAGTTTGCGTAGCCTACTTCTCCGCCCCTGCCACTCGGTTGATTAAGTGAAACTTTAACGGCAAATGGAGTAATCGGCGTTGTTCTCCCAGCTGTTACTTCCCACGCGAATGAAAGTTGAACGAATGGAAATTTATATAGAGCTTCCCCATCGTTTTCCTTTTGTGGGGCGATCGCGGGGCAGATCGAACGCTTTTAGATTATCTGCCACTGGGTAACCATGGTGCGCATTTTTCTTGAGGATTATTGACACGCGATTGCGCTACGACTTTACGATATTTGCCTGGTAACCGGCGATGCTTTGTCGGGCGATGTTTTGGCATTTCAATAAAGGGGACTCACGAAATTTATTGTCCATGAAGATGAATAAGTGTAGATACCTATCCTTCACGAATGAAGGAAAATTGTCACAACGCAACTTAAATTTAGACGAATGTTTAAAGTTTAAAGACTTTACGACAATTAAAGGTCCATATTGAACACGAAATCGAAAATTTGACCCCACAAATTTTTTACAATACCATGGAAAAGGCAATAAAAAGAGCCCAAAGCATCAATTCGAGTGGCGGTCATTTGTTGGATCTTTATCTTTGGAACTTGATGTCACAAAATAAATTTTAACACAAAAAAACGCCACGTTGTTTAATTTCAAACCGAAGTTATAGACTCAGAAAATCGGATGATGACTTTCGCGCCACCCTTTACTAGGCGCTCGGCGAATTTACTTTTACTTATTCCGTGAACGCGTTAATCGATAATTGCGCTTTGCACGCGCGTGCAAAGGAAGGCGAGACAGCTGGTGGAAGCGTGAACAGTCTGGGAGGGAAATTTGCATGCGAAACAAGAACGGTCACGACTTTACTTTCTTCGGAGCGAAGAGTGATAAAGAAATATACCAAGCTCGACTGGAGATTCTCGATAAAATTTATTCATAAAAGAAATAGCATCTAAATAATAACTACTAGCTTGAATTCAAATGAAATAAACTTAAGTGATATTTCTCGCGAGAGCTATTCTTCGTTTTAACGACCGAGAGGATCAATCCGTCTGCACAATGGTAGCCGATCTTCCCATCTAAATCCTCGCCGGGGAGGATTTCAGTGAGCGTGACTGGATGAAAAACGTGCTGACCGGAAGGAACGGAGTCCTCGCGGGGGGTATAAGCCGAGAGAAAACGAAATCGTCTTTAATCGCTGGCGACGGGTCCGAGAGATATGAAATCAGCGAGGAATTTAATTTATCAGCTCCACGTTTTCACTTCCACGCAGGCTGGCGCTGCGCTGTAATATCGAGCAGTCGACGACACGGACGAATGGAAGAATTACGCGCCCGGTGTACTCGTCTGATATAATTTCATTGGAAAGTGTATCTCAGGTTTTCCTCCGCAAAAATGCCCGACGTTGTTCTCGCAGCGTGTCGGTTTTATTAAAAAAAGGCTTCTTATTCTAGGTTCCAAGGATATCGGAGGATCCATAAAGGAGCTCCTTTTGTGTCTGCGGCGGAATGATCGTACTCACCGACATCACCGTCGCCCAGAATAACGTGATGGAGGAGAAAGAGCACCAGCAGCTCCGAGCCTCCGCGCCACCACCGTTTACGGCCCATAGATGTTCCTGCAATTGCGTATCTAATTTACGTCTCTTACCGATAAAGCCTATTTCCTTTCGACCTGATCGCAATCACCCGGCTTCGCGCGGAAGAAAGGAAACTAGAGCGGCTGGGGGAGACGCGAGCGAAAAGTCCACGGGCGTCCATGAAAAGTTGTGTCGTATCATAGAAAATTATTGTTTCTACTTAGTAAACTCCGATTGGTAATGCAAAGTTTATTGTCGAGCCCTCGGGGTATTTTCAATTATTGCGGAAGTTTGTTCTTTACGGGCTCGCGAGGAAGATAGGTGGAGGCAAGGGAGAGGGGTGAGAGACTTCAAAGGGGTTGCCTTTGAAGGAAGGAAATGATGTTATCCTCTGGTACTTATGTACTTTTAAGTGTAATTAATTTGAGCAAGCTAGTGTCTGCTGTCATTCGAGGATCATCTGCCCAAGTGGGATGTATGTATCCGGTTGAATGTTTACTGCGATAATATTCTTATGTAATCACCCTGTAGTGTACCTTTCGTGCTCGCTAATTGGCTCATTCCACTGAATTGCGCCGAGACGCAATTACTCGCAGCGACTCGCTTCCATCGGACTTACACAGATCGAAAATCGCAGAAACGTTACAGTTTTATATCTCCATCGTTATTGTAAGATATCGTGACATATTTGTGACGCGGAACTCATAAACATACGCAGCAATAGCTGAAGCATATTCTTATCTAAATGTATTTTAAAATACAATCGTGGGCTGTCCGTCTCTGAAATTCGAATTCGTGGCGATTTGGCACAAGCTGTTTAAGAGATCCTTCGCATTAAATGCCTCGTCGCAGTAATTCGGCGGTAAGTACTTCTGCTGTTTCGAGCAAGGTGAAGCGCTGATTTTACGCGACATCCTCTCGAGAATAACTCGCACGGTTATTCAATCACCCCTCTGAATGGTGCGACGGACAGTACGGACACGGGATCCCTTTAAAGGGCGCGGTACGGGGCACCTTTGCATAACGCCGCAAGCCCCTGGGCTCACGCAACCGTTCGTACGCGTACGTCCAGCCGGCTGACACGCAACAGCGAAACAAGTTACCACCCCTGTATCTGAAAGCTGCTTATTGAAGCCTGACAATCTGCTACCTAAACCCAGCCATTCCGATACGCTCGCAGCTTCCACTAATTATTCCAATTACTTATAAACTCCGATAAAAGTACACTCTTCCCTTTCGGGCACCCCTGATTTCCGATAATTTCATTACTCGCGTGCCGATCAGTGGAAATTAAAAAGAGTAACGCCCAATTACGTGTAATACCTACGCGATTCCCACTGCAACGCAATCGTATTTTACGTTACTTCTCCTTTTGCAACGGTAACTGTTCGATTGAGAAAGGACCGACCACGTCCACTCGCACAATGGAGATTCGAAGCATCAGGTTGTAGTCACGTTCTCCCTCTTCCCCCACCCCCCGGGAACCCTGCGTGGCGCTTCGTGGCGGCGACGGCGGTTCAGAGGGACGGAACTGACGGAAGTGCCGTTCTTGCTTACCTGGGCGTGACGCGTCTCGATACTCGTCAATCCCTCAGTACATCCTGCTCTAGATCGCTCGGGCCCCGAGGGTCTCTGGATCCGCTGGTAGGTAACGATGATCGTTGTCGTTGGAAAGGGACGGCACCTTAGACCATTTCCCTTCGTACACGTCCGGTTAGGCTGCAGCAGTGCCACCGACTGAGTAGCCTTCCATCGGGGAACACTGAGGAGGGCATGCGTTGGCTCTGGAATCGATTGCACCGCGCACATGCCGGGTGCCAGGCGACCGAAGATGCGAATAGCGATGGGACCAATACCCTCGTGATACCGAGACCTTGAAAACGTCGCTTCCCCGGGACAGGTTCTGAACTGTAAGTCTCCATGCGAAAATTACGATCTGGTTACAGCTGAGTGGCCTTCCAGAGGTGATAGGAAATCAGGATGTAGTTATATCTAGTTGTGTATACTGGTAGGTGTACTGTTAGCGGTAGTATAGTATCTTAATATATAAAGCAAAAAGCTTCTATACGTTTGTGTGTTTGTCTGTCGCCTAAAAACTACCGAACGATAAATTCTGAGATTACGAAATATGCCTCAGCTCATTATGCCTGACTAATCCAAATGAATGTGACTATTTTCACAAAATTTTTTTTTTTATAAAATCAGAATTAAATTTTGGGTGAAGCCGAGTAGTAAAGCTAGTTGTATAAGTTGCATGGTAATGAGTGGCGATACTACATTGATAAGTAAGACAGCCCAGTTGTGCAGTAATAATATGCGATATAAGCAGTGGCGGATTTAAGGAAAAAGGCCCAGGTGGCAAACGTTCTGGGACACCCTGTATACATAACAGAATTACAAATAAATACGCGCGTGTGGTACGAAAATACGCTGGCTATAATGTACAGTTCTGTAGTAATATGATCAGTGGGAAGACTTTTTGGCGGACAGAATGTAAAATTCCGCGTAGGGATTATAGTTTTCACGGTCATAGGATTCGCGCGAATGTCATTTCCTTTGGAGACATGGTATTTTAACGCGTGGCATTGTTTGAACGCGGGAGTTCGCCCTATCGAAATTCACAAGCATGGGATCGATCCCATCGCTAGGGGGGAATTGGAAAGAAGCGGGTAGGGAAAAGAAATAATACTACAATCTACAATAATAGAGACAGCCAGAGCTTCTCTCGTGACGCCCCGCTATCAATAGGTAGATATTATTCCATACCTTATCTCGAACAGCTTAAGGACACTGATCCCAGGCCCGATTTATAAAGCTTTCTTCTTTTTCCCTTTCTTTTTCATTTTCGAAGTAATGTCGATCTGCATCGTGTTCGTAAACCGACGCCTGCGCATTTGCCTCTGCATTCTCACGACGATTATCCTACTCCTCTTTCGAGCACCTGTTGTTCACCAGCTACGCATTCCCCTTACAATAGCCGAGCATCGTGCTCCGCATGGTTTCTTTAATTTGGAAATCTGATGGGAAAGTATTGGCTAAGGTGAAAATAATAACCCAGCCATTGCCATTCAACAATTATTTATTGAAATATAAGTTACTGTCAATTTGTGGTTAGTTGAATTACCACACTGTTCCTATATCATCTTTATGCCAGGCCCGCATTGTTGCTACATCGTTTTCTCATATCACAGACGAGGCATAGGGCAGGACAGACATTAAGTACTTCTTATGGGAGTTCGTGTCACACGAACTGAAGTACCGACTTCGTGAGAAATCAAATGGTTCTGACGCGCACCCTATATTTAAGAACGCTGACTCTGGGAACTGAGACAACGCGATCATCGAAGTCGGTAAAATTGTAACCACTAGTAGCATCGCGATTGAATTCCGCTTTGCGTTTGCGGCGTACATAAGTGGAATTGGCCCTTCTTTCTACTTAAAAACTATATATATATATAAGTATGTAGTAGACTTTTCAAACAAAAATGTAGTAATAACGCGGGAATATTTTTAGGAGTTCTGATTTATTTACAAATTATTGTTTACAATTTCTAATTATTCGTGCAGTCGATAAAATTTGTCATCTTTCTAATCGTACTGTTTTTATACAAGGTCTGCCATATCTGCGTTTGGCCTCTTGGAGAAAAGCATTTTCCATTTGTCTGACGATTTCATTAAAAAATAAATTCGATAAATGGGAGTGGATTACTGATTTGAATTCAAATGATAATGAAAAATCGATAACACACGTGTGCTCGTTATTCTTTAATCCTGGACTGAAAAGCCACAACGTGTTCAAATGATTAAACAATTTACCATCTGTGCATTCAGCCTTCACTAAATGTGGCTTTATCGTAGTTACTTTCGAGGTGTAACTTTCATTTATAGGCGGAAATCCTATTACTAAATTGGCTTTCTGGGTGTCGTCGGTTTTGGAAAAAACATGGGACGTTTTACAAAATGGCACGAAATGTTTATAATTTTGCACGTCCGCTACAACATCGTATATCTGGGCCATCGAAAACCTGTGTATAAAAAGAATTTCCAACAATCTCTTCGTGCCTTTATAATAAGAGATCCAATCGTCAATTTTGTAGAACTCACCCAATTAACTTACGACCCTCGTATTCTTTCGTTTTCGAAGTTTCCGCCGTGTACATTCGTTCGATACATTGCTTTTTACGATTACTCTCTTTCTGAAGTATAACACTTTCGAGTAATAAAAAACGCCTGAAAATAGTATTATTTTTTTCGATCTATAGTCCAGTTGAACAATTTTTCAATTCACTATAACTAAATGACTTTAATAAGGAATTACGAATGTTCAGTTGGAAACGCACCTTTATGTTTCAGTGAATTTGCAAACTCTTGTTCCAATGAATATGCAAATATTCAAGAGTTATGATAAAATGAGCAATAAAAAATATAAAGGACAGAAGTCATTACTCTTTTGTTTACTCGATGTACAAAGGCGTGGAGGCGTTTACATGGTTAAAAAACTAAAAATTCGTGCGAGCTAGGTTATACACATTTTCCCTCGTAGTTTTCGCGCCCCTAATTTTTTGTCATTATGATTGTATGCACTTAATCTAACCTACATGCTTTCTCGTTAAGAAACTCGCAAGCTAAATGAATTACACATTCTGTAAAGCGATGTGAAAACCACGAAAAGACTAGAAACATAACCTATATGTACACATATACAGCACTCAACGAACAGCAGATGATTACAGATCCTGATAATATTAAAAAAATTACCTATACATGATGGTATATAAACTGGTTACGTTTTAAACTATTCAATATTAATAAAATTTACACACGTATAAACTATAAGTCCAAATACAAATGCATGGCCTTCAAACGCTATCTACTTTCAGAACTGCACTTCATTGTTTTCACGTTTCCGCACTACTGAGCATTTTTCTCACTCGGAATGGATTTTATAATATTTATACCCGAGCATGTATAAATACACGCGGAACTGCATCGAAGATAAAACTATGCGGATACATATGTACCCTATATATATATATATATGCTATAAGCACGTGCGAGCTGCACGGGCTGCAAGTGGATTTAAAAATAATACGACATTCTTATAATTACATATCGAACAGTACTTAATGTGGAACGGGTCTGTCATTGGTTTCGCGCACTAAAACAAAGGTTCTGTTCTTTTTTATTAACTAATAAATTATATAACTGTCATTCTCCATTCGATTACATTTTTATTAGACGCTAGAATTTTGTACGCGATTTAAAAAGAAGAAACAGTAAGATTCGCATTTACATATGCGCAATCCCGTCGGAGAGAATCACAGAGAATAGAATTATCGACGTTGAAGTGAAATTTGACAAATTGTCTCGCGTCCACGTAATTCTACGTCAGTGAGCCAGCCGGCAAGGTTGGTACACCCTCGCGCGCAAGGGTTACATAACACAGGCACCGCAAACGTCTCGCCGATTCGATTCATTTTTTTCAAAAATGGCTGGCATCGCACCGCAGACTTGTAGAAATGTGTTTCGACAAGTGAGTACTCGGGGCACGTTATCGTTCGACGATAGAGAAATCCCTTCGCCGTCATATGTTCTTACCATTGTTGCAACGCGTTGTGCAATAGTTGATAACCAAACCTAACCTCAATCCGCCCCGTTCCTAATGTCAGATCCATTGTTTTCTTCGTTCGGACTGCTAAAAATGTACTTTGATAAGCTCCAATTGAGTACCAGCGTTAATTATTGTTTTCGTGTAGAGTAGTAATTTGTTGGCCCACGCAACAATGTAAGTCCACCGAAAGTAAGCGATTATAATTATATAAGTTGAGTTACTTTACTTGGCAGCGATTTAACGAAAGAATATCTTTCGTTCGGCGCGATAGTATATATTTCTTTGACTGTTAATAATTTTAACAGTATTACAATAGCTTTTATACACCGATAGAGTTAGTTACATGGTTGTATCGTGCTACCTGTCCGACCCACTTCAGTGCTTTAAAATCAATTTCCTTTCACGAATGATTCGCACGCGCCAATTAATCCTTTTTGAAGAAATCTCTATCTGTATAATTGTAAATGTAGGTTAGAGGTCTGCGCACCTCGGCTAGCCAAAATGCTGAAGCCAGGCTAAAGACATTCGCGGTGTACCGTTGGAATCCAGACAAGCCCGACGAAAAGCCGTCCATGCAAGAATACAAAGTCGACTTGAACACGTAAGTTTAGCGAAGAAATTCTCTGTTTCCTTTCACGTCTCTGGAATTTGGAACAAATGGGATTTCAGCTGTGGCCCTATGGTCTTGGACGCGCTGATTAAAATTAAGAACGAGATGGACCCGACTTTGACTTTCCGTCGGTCTTGCCGTGAAGGCATTTGTGGTTCCTGTGCTATGAACATCGGTGGTACGAACACCTTAGCTTGTATCAGGTATTTAATAAGCGTCCTTACCAAATGTTTCTTGTGTCTAAGAAAAATTAGATCTAAAACTGTATCTACGATTGTTTCAGCAAAATCGATACCAGTTTAAGTTCGTCCAGCAAGATCTATCCTTTACCGCATATGTATATAGTGAAGGACTTGGTCCCGGATTTGACTAACTTTTACAACCAATATAAGAGCATACAACCGTGGCTGCAGCGCGGCGATGGTAAAAAAGCTGGATCTAAGCAGTACTTGCAAAGCGTTGAAGACCGAAAGAAATTGGTAACTTACGATACATACTTCTGCTGTTGCTATAACGAAATGTTACTATTCTTAACTTTGCTAACTGTAGTTTATAATTTGGTCTCGACGTAGGATGGTCTCTACGAATGCATCTTGTGCGCTTGCTGCAGTACCTCTTGCCCGTCTTATTGGTGGAACGGCGATAAGTACTTAGGGCCTGCTGTGCTTATGCAGGCTTACAGATGGATCATTGATTCACGAGACAACAAAGCAGCGGAGCGTCTCGAGAAATTGAGAGACCCGTATTCGGTGTTTCGTTGCCACACTATTATGAATTGCACACGCACTTGTCCAAAGGTAAGTCTCGGAATAATAAGGCAATCATCGAATCGACTTGAAACTAAATGTCTCCCTTTAAATAGGGTCTGAATCCTGGGAAGGCAATCGCAGAAATAAAGAAACTGTTAGCTAACATTAGTCAGAAACAGAAACCCGGTCTTGGTGCTACTGCATAATTAAGTAGAAAACGAAGTTAGTCAACCATGTGTATTTTTTGCTTGAACGCGGTTACGTATATATATGTGTACGTTTTGGCGAATAAAAATGCGTAACCAACCCACTAATAGTATTTGGTGAAACAGCATGTGCTGAAACCAAAGAACTTTTTTTATGAAATAAATTATATATATTTCAATTATTTATAACGTCTTTCACTGTAAATAAGTCTCAATACCTTGGTTATAGGCGTGTAGTTGTATTTATATTGGAACAATTTATGTTATGTACATTCATACACGAAAGTGGAACGTAACATGTTAAACCTCGATTAATAAATGCAACGTGATATATTCAATATCTTATACGAAATACTTTATACCTTTACGATAATGTGTTATTACTGATATGAAATTGTCGAAAGATTTAATAATTCTCCAATGAGCAAAATTGTATTTCGGATATGTATCTTTGCCTTTCTTTTATACTGGAAACAAATATACGCTACTTCCTCTGATATTTACCAAATGGAATTGATATCCAAGATCATCAAAAATATACGATCGTATTGTATAATATTACTAGAGATTCGTGCGTTAGATATGTCAGAGAACAAGTAGTAATACTTTGAATACTACAATTATTGCGCGTAGATTGCAAAGGTTGCATGATATGCATAATCGAACACTATCTACGTATTGTTTAAAACTTTTAAAGATTACGTGTAGCACAACGGGATCTAGGGCTCCGCGGCCATTCTACTTCTTGCCGTTTCCCTCGACCGATTGTGCACCTCCGCCGTTCGCAGCGTTATACCGAATATGTCTTCGTGATAACGATTTTCGTCCTGCAAAGAAACAAGTCGCATACACGGTCCCAATAAATTATTTCATCACGGACTTGTGCGTGACTTACCCGCAGCGACAACATATACGCCACGACTTGCTTATCCGTCAGTTCGCCGTGAGTCTGTATGATCTGTTTCAAAGTCTGATAAACATTTTCTGCCATCGTGCAATCACCGCAAACGTAAAAATGACCTCCTTCGTACACCAGCATGTTGTAAATTTGTGGAGCTTCTGCTTGAATTAAATCTTGTACGTACGTCTGCGAAGTAAAGATAATTGAGCAAGCAAGTTCGTAAAGATTGTTCCTCAAATGTTTGATGAACGCAAATTTTTATAAGCGAATCAGTTGCATTCTAAATGCGAAACCTTTTTTAATCCGGGTTCTCGAGAAAGGGCCAGGAAGACCTTGTCCAAGACTCCAGCTTTTACCATTTCTTCTTTCTCTTGCCTGTACAGATCCAAGTTCCTTTGACGGCAACCAAAGAACTGCCAGACCTTCCCGTACTCTAGCTCTATAAAATTTCAATTCCGTATTTTTCTTTATTAAGACTATAGCGTTAAATGAAACGTATGGTACCTGGATGAGACTTCATTTCCGCAAGTCGATGGTGCCAGAACCCGCGGAAGGGGGCTATTCCTGTACCTGGTCCAACAAGTATCATAGGCGCTTCTGGTTCAGGCGGCATATAAAAATTAGGCGCACTGCACATAGAAAAGGACAATATATCTCGCGTACAATGCGACATGGAACAATACAAATAAGCGGTACGCGTGGACTTGCCTGCGTACAAACACGTAGAGAGGTTCTCCGTCCGATATCTCGCGCAGATAATTAGAGCAAACTCCATAGTGAACTGGTCCAGAACCACCTGACACATTTTGTTCGCAAATAACTTGTTCCCTGATCAAACTGTACTACAGAGAAGTGTTGAAACCGAGTACCTTGCGTTTTGTACTGTACAATCGCGACAGTGAGATGTATTTGTCCCTGGTGTACATCGGGGGACGAAGAGATACTGTAGAATCTCGGTTGCAAAGGGGTCAAATGAAGCAGTAGCAACGGCGCAAAAGGCTTCACAGATGGGAATTCATCTAGTACTTCTACCAGGTTGGGAAAATTCCAATGTCTCCAGTCTTCATAGGCTGCCGGATCCTATGTTAGAAACCAAGTTGCTTAATTTTTTTGACAACCTTGAAGATCTATTCGCTTATTGAGTAGTAGCAGGACATTTACAGAAGCTAGGAGATTAAGTTGTGCCTGCTCCTTTGAATTGGTAGCTACCGCAGCGAAGTATCTGAGAAGGTTCGGTGTCGGCGGTGTTGTGATATCTAAGAATCTGGTTAGTAGCATTCTCACGGAGTTAGGCAAATACCTATCATGAGCCACCCACGTCTTTAAAATACCTATTTAACAATTTAAAACAATCAGAATCACCGAGGGGATAGCAATTTGGTATTTCTAATGCTATTCGTGCAAACCATTAGGCGTATGAGACTGCTTCTGCATTTGCAGTTCGATCGGTATGTCTGGATCAAAAGGATTCTCCATTCGTTTCAGAATTCCTTCTACGAGTTCCGGCCTGTTGCACGCGAAAACCCCCAGGTGATCGCCAGGCTTGTACGATATCTCTATGCTCGCTATATCGTCCAACTCCAGAAGTAAAGTGGTCCCGCTGTGAAAAGGGGAGTACGGAATCAAAATTTATTACAGAGTTATAAAATTATCGATCGATCGTATATAATCACCTCATCAGGTCAGCACTCAAGTTCGTCTTTCGAAACATGTTACAAGTAGTTACATTCCTATTGTGGCACTTGCTCAGTGCTGAAATAATGTCGGTTACAATTCGATGGGTAACTAAATGTCGAATAAGCAAGCGTACCTTTTCCAATTGGTTGAGGGTCAGCTTCGACGAAACGAACAGTCGCCGCTGTCAGTGCCTCTGATCCTAATGACAAAGCGACTTCGAGCAAAGTGTCGTCGTCGTCCAGGCAAAAGGTCTCACACGCAACCTAGAGAAAAGTTTGTGAAGAATACGAGCTGATAAGCACATATTGCGCGAACTGTGATAAGGAGATACGAACAGCGAAGGTCTCAGCTGCCCATTTCCGGAAAGCTTGTTCCTGCCCACACATCTCATCTCCTTGCGCCAATCGCAACAATCGTTCTCCGCCTAATTCGCCTAACAAGTTATCCACGTAGCGACCGAATGCACAGAAATTTGGATAGGCTGACGATCCCAGTGCACAGACAGCAAATCTGAACAGAAATTATTGTAGATTTCGATCTTATGCTTACCGGTTGATTTTAAGTACTGCGTACCTAACGTTACTCAAGAGCCCAAAAGTATCTTCCGCTTGGGATTCTGTGGTGGACCCACGAAGCGAATCCAGTCTATCCAATTTCTTAGAATGACTCACTTCCGACTGGCTATTTGCTTTAATGAAGGATTTCGAAGATGCCAAGCTGTAACCAGAATACGAATGATTAGAAGGCAAATTGCATCGTGATATAGAAACCTGATACGGATATACTGTCACCTTATCTTATTGCCACTATTAATGTATGTCTCGTTCATCTTCATTGCGTACAAGTTCTGAGCGAAAGCCTGGAAATCAGACGGCACGCGTGGAATCATAGTTGAAGTTCTGAGTTAATTCATAGGCGAGATATTTACCTCGCCGTTTTCCGGAGGATCGCCGTTCCCGAAAGTGGACGTTATGACCAGCAGTAAAGCTTCATGCTCGATATTGCTGATGTCGTAGTCTGCCATGGAGAGTACCTAGAATCGATAGCTTCAAGTATTTTTCAGACACTATTTCCCCGCAAAGAAGTCTACTAAAGTAACAAATACCTGGGAATGGAAAGCGTGCCCCAGTAATTGGCCGAGCTTCTCAGCGTACATCTGCGACGTGCCAGTTTCCGTGGCGAACAACACTGTAGCCTTTATCCTCCTGGACAAGGCTCTTCCGAACAGCTTCGATGTAAATTTCACAGCTCTGGAATTATTCACAATTGATTTACGAATTTAGTCGTCATACTTTACACCGCTGTCATGGTTTACCTTGCAATTTGCTTGAAATGGAACTTTCTTCTCGGTTTCTTGGAGGTTGATTTCTTATCCCGACCCTTCTTCCACACGTGTGTCTTCCAAGCAGGGTCCTAGAGTCGTGCAATAAAGTATGTACCACGGCTACGTAATACGCACGTAGGGTAAATTCATTGGTTCAATAAAGACCTGGGCATCATACGACGGTTTCAGATGATAAAGAGCCATCTCCTGATGGAACACAGGCGTAGCCGATCCCGATATCGGAGGAACGATCCACAGCCAATCCGCTGGGCAACCGTTCCTCAATCGCATCTCGTTTTCATAATGTTTCATGAATGATTCCGAGGCAGTATGATGATCTACAATCGTCACATTTTTCATCTGAAAAAGGATATCAATTTATTATTACTGTTCGCGAGGAATACTCAACGGAGAGTAATGTATATACTTGGAAACTGTGCAGCACAGCAAGGTTAGCTTCTATCATGGCTTTATCCTTCCATAAAGAAGTGGACGTTCTCGTGTCGAGTCCCATATGCGTTGCTATCGTCTATAAACAATATTCCATTTTGATTTGCTTCTCAATGTGATACTTTACACCGGTTTCTAATTATTCTTTGTACTATAAACTAAATAAAAAACTAGCGCATAGACATACTTCTAGCAAATTGTATCGCTGAACATCGCACAGGTCTCTTGCTCCGATCTCAGTGCTCATATACCACCCATTGAATGGCGCAGCTGTGAACTCCAATCCTCCGCAATCGAACACCATTCCCGACACAGCGGGGACACCAAACCACTTCAACTCCAGCTTCTCGAACCAATCGTATCTGTTATAAACGAACGATTAACGTTGCAAGTCGATTAACAATGGTAACCTGCCGATAATTAGCAGCGATACTTACGTGGGATGACTAAGGGGCACTTCGAGAACGAGCTCGCTCGGAATGTCGAAGTAATCAGGATCGTGACCGTTTGCTGATAGTACCAACGGCAGTATGTCGAAACGCGTACGTGCACCTTTCCATCCTAGTTTTATGCATAGCTGTACGAACGATATCATTATGTATGCATAGTGTAGTAAAAACCAACTCCGGAACTGAATGCGGTTAACAATGCAGAGCAATCTTAATAAGAAATCACCATTTTTTTACCTCTGTGAATTCAACATTAGCTGCATCGCCGACTATGGTACCATCCGGATTTTTATAACCGGCATAGCCAATCAGTTGCTGATTCCACACTCTGTAGTCATGCTTCCCGTCTGTGCGTTGCGGGAATATCGTTATAGCAGACCTGGGAATTTAACGCCGAGTAAGCGATAAGAATTTCGCGCTGTACCAAGTTTACGAGATCTTTATTACCTAATGTTCCCTTTGTTAGTGCTGTACTTGATGTGGTTGCACAGAGCCTCGAACATGCCGCTGGTCGTGGTGACATAGCGACAGTCAAATACCTGCAAGTATATTTGTAAATGATTAGATTTGGGAATCTTACAGCATCCGCGGCGACTACGCACTTGAAGCTTGGACCATTGAATACGACCGATACATCTGGCAGCATTACGCCAAGCCAATTTCGATCCGAAAACCAACTCCGTTTCGGTCAGCTGATAGGTACTGGTGGCTAGAACCTCCCTCTGCACGTATTCCCAACGCGAACGATGAGCCTCGCTGTTCAACCTATGTTTGAACAAGAAATTTCGGTTTTAGGCGAAGATAATTGGGCTTTTGGTCAACCCCGGTATTTCAATCTTTTGGAACTGAGACTCGGTAACCTTCTGATGGAAGAAAAGTACTGCTCAAGGAAATCTTTTGCTTGCAGCAGGATTTCTTGTTTCGAACGAGGTTCTGGTCCATGAGTCGGCAGCTGCATAACGCTACCGAGGCACACTTGCTTGGAGCACAGTGTTCTCTGAAAAGACAGATTACAAATTTATTAGTAAAAAGAAAGATTACTCCGTTATTTTATCGCTAACGCTTTTCAAAAATTTAAACAATGAAGCAGTCATCCTAAGAAGAATAATTTAAAAAAAAAGAGCGACAATATTTTCGAGTTTCGTAACTTGGAAATTAACGAACTGATATTCGCCGCAATATTTAAATCCAGCGCCTAATCAAATGTTACCGTACCCTATACCCTAAATCCTCGATAAATCACGCAAATTAAACATTTTACAAAAACATTTCTATATTAAATGCAAACGATCTTTTCTGATACCCGAATATTTACTTCCTCGTCTTCCGAATTAGCCAGTGATTTCAAATGGACCATTTCGTACACCCCTATCCGCGCAACTAGTGGGCCAAACTCATACTCGCTCTTCGATAGTATTGACTCGCTCCGTTTCTAATTCGCCCACTCGCAATTCCTTCGAAATCCCACGTCGTTCTCTCGCGCAGTATCGGCGACGAGTTATCCGAAAGTCGGAAATTTTAAAGGCACGACGAGTTAACTAACAGAAAGATAGAGAAACGGGAATGGGAATATATATTTTTAAAGGGCACGTCGCGTACCTCGGCATGCTTGGCGTGCAGAGAATCGAAGGCCTCGGTCTTCTGGATGAGGTTCCTCAGTTTCGTTGGTTTCTTCTGGCTGGCTCCTGTCGTCTCGTGCTCCTTCATTTCGACCTGTCGTATTCTCTCGGCTTCAAAACCCGCCCTGTCTCACCTGTCAGCGCTCTGTTCCCACACTGCCACGGCTTTCCTTCGCGAGCCACCCCACGAGGAAGAAAAGGAGGGGGGTGGCTGCGCGATCGGCGAAGGTACCCTGGCGAGCGAGTGACAGATGCGCGATAGAGGTGCGCAGACGCTTTACCGCGCCCGCGACTACGTTTCGGCGATCGCTTTCGCGCATCGTAAATCTCTGTTTCGTTCGATAATTCGGCCCGACACAATCGCTCTGTTTTTACGACACTATATTTTACGACTCCACTGATTAGCCCATTGAAATCGCGTGGATTATAATTGCATAGTTACTTAACTGCAAAAGATCGGTAAATACCCGTAAACCAAGGTTGTAGCCTCGTGACTGAGGCTTCACCTGCGCAATGGCGATGCGCAGTCGACTTTGCGCGTCGGCTTGAAACGTTTCGCCAACGATTTTTAAAGCGAAACCACACATTTGTATTCGGCGAACTGCTCGCCAAAGTATCTATAGTATTTCGTGTTTCGACTCGCGATCGGGAACTACCAACATCCGTGCAAAAGCTCGCGTGAATGTTTGGTAATCCGCGAATATCAAATATTCACTTACATGTAGTCGCTCGCTGAGCGTGTGGTTGCGCCTTTACGCGTCACTTTCCTCAATACTTTAGTAGTATCGATATCTATCTGGATCTACGAAAAGGCGTTTACTGTCCATCAGTCGATTGTAATTATTGGATTACGATTGTAATAATTGAAAGTGCTTTGCTTAGAATTGAACGATGCTTTGTAGTTGAAACAGTGACGGCGATTACTTTGAAAATAGTCTTTCGAGGATTACGATCGAGTTTAAATAATAGTAAATATCTAGTAAATTGACTAAGTCAATAGTAACTGCGTGAATAGTAAGTACGTTTATATTGAACGCTGGCGTCTCGCGTAGTACGATTCAAAGATTAACGCGCCAGAGTGTCACTGCGGAAGCTGCCTTTACTCGCGTAGTATAGTTCGAAATTGGTCAGCCCGTCTGTGAGTGCGATTTCGTAGACCGGCAATCCGTCTTAAATCCATTTGAATCGAGCGGTTAAAGTTGTTTCACGTGATCATTTTATTTAACACAGATTTATGTAAGTACAGAAAAAGTATATTTACATGTAACCACGTTTGCATTGTTCTGTTTATATTTTCGCCCAATAGTAGCTAGAATAGGCACAGAAATGGAAGAAGATAATCGTAAGTTTGATTCCAGACCCTACAACGCGACTCCAGAAAACATGCACAGGACGCCACAAGAATGCGGTAAGTTGTGCAGTCGTCGATTCGCAACAGACATAAAAATATAAACGACCTTGTGATGTTTACGTAGGATCTAGCAGAAGGGATGCCAACTCGCATTCAGAGGAGGCTAAACGTAAACTTCATTATACTCCTCAGAATAGTCCGGATAAGTATCAAAACACGCCTCGGAGTAGCGGTACGCCGATTAGTATACATTATGTTCTAATATACAGATGTCGTACTTTAATCTATACTGAAATATTCTACGAAAAAAGTTGAATTCGTGAAAAATCGTGAATTAGGGAAAATGACCTTGAAATGTCTGACACCTCCACCTATTAACATTTCTTCTTGATTTTCTAACGTCGTCCCAAACACATTATGGAATACTAGCTTTACTACTCTGCTTCGCCCGAAATTTAAATTCTGAAAATTCAGAATTAAAAAAATAAAAAAAAAATCAGAATAAATTTTTTTATTTTTTTTTTTGTTAAAATGGTCAAATTCATTTGGATTAATCAGGCGCTGGGGCACCTTTCGCGAGACCAGAGATTATCGTTCGAAAGTTTTTAGGCCACAGATAAACACACAACAATAGAGAAGCTTTCTGCTGTATATATTAAGATACTAGATCACCTTATATATTTTTAATATCTACAAAAACCTTGTCACAGGATCCTACCGAAAGGAAGCCAAATCGATGTCGGAGAGCAACAAGCGGAAGGGCCCACCGTCTCAGGGCGAAAGTCAGGAGAAAATCGCGAAAGTTTGTCCGAACGGTAAATTCGTTAACACGTTGATCGGACAATGGTCGAAGTATACGGGTGTGCCGACACCTTTGCCGCAACCATCTGGAGTATGATCATCACGCAGCTTCACTCCCCTTATGAAAGCTACTTCCCTATTAATAAATTGCGCGAATACACAGGTGCAGGAAAATTCGATGGTGGAGGAAATGCGGCGAGTGTACGCGACGGAAGAGCGGAAGATTCAGCTACTGCAGAAGAAGCTGCAGGCTGCGGAGGAGACCATATCCTCGCTCTCTGCTTCCCGCGAGACCGAACTCAGGGCCAAGGAGGAGATATTGAGACAGCTACATATCGTTCCTCGTGATCTAATTGAAACAGATTAGAAGGACTGATTAATAATAAGCTAAGATGTTCTTGATACGATCTTTCAGGTTGAACACTGACTGGGAATCGATTACAAAGTATTACTACGAGATATCCGAGAGCCTGAAAGGATTTCAACAGCACAAAGATAATCTGTCCGCGTTGTACAACAACGTTATTCTCAGGCAGCAGTCGGCGATGAAGAAAGTGCAGGAGGAATTGAGTAACATGAAACTGAAAGGTTGTAACAAGATTTAATGTTGAAATGAAGAATATGTGTATTCATTTTTAATATAGTTAATAAGTTTTTAATACTCTTATATAGATGAAAAACAAAGAAGCATTGTTGCTGCAGCTGAAAGCAAAGTAATAAATCAAGAGAAAAGGTATTTGGAAGAATTGTTTAGTAAAGAGCTCTGCTGCTTATTACCTATTTAGTAATCTCACATTTGCTGCTATTAGAATACAGGAAATAATGATCGTGGAAGCCGAATTGAAGAAACAGTTGGAGAACGTCAGAAGCAGTGTTGTTTCGGAGAAAAATCGTTTAAATAACGCTCATGCAGAAGAAAGGGTGGAATTAATAAAGGTTTGAAATTCGATGTCTGTTTTAGACATTTCTGTAATCTACATGCTACGTAATAGACGAACGATCTTTCCTAGCTGGGAAAACGTGTATTATCTATTCTTTCGAGTGTAAACATAATATGTTATCTATGTTGTTACTGCGCGTTGTTATCATACATGCGCAATTTCAGAAACAAGAGAAACTCACGTCGGTGAACGAAGATTTGCTATTGCAACTGAAGACCGTCGCGGAGGAGAAGCGAAATTCGACGAAATTATTCGAGCAGAAGGACAAAGAAATCGCGCATTTAGAAGAAGAGATTTCCACGCACAAGTGAGTCCACAAATGAATGGTTTAAATATGTAAAAACTAACGTATGACTTATGTTCTAACAGGAATAAGAACGAGGCACTGTTATGTGAAAATGCAGAATTAGGTGCAAAGTATGAGAAATTAGTTGACATAAAAGGGGAACTGTCGAAGCAACTAGACTTAAAAGTGCAAGAGGTAATAATAACTTAGCATAATACCTTTTTTCCTAGGCTTCGATATTTCAATATATGCAAAAGTTGATATTATTTGTGTAATAGGTCGACAGACTTCGAGATAATTTAGACACGAGGAAGGAAATAGAATCTAGTTTGGCTAAGGATCTCGATATGATTGAGATTAAGTACAAAACCATTCAAACCGAGTTTCTGAATGTGGAAAATAAATTAATGGAGACGCAAACTCGGAATGTAGAACTTGAGAAGTCCATAAAAGATATAAAATATAATAAAGAAAAATCATTGGTGGAATTAAATAATAGGATTCAAAACTTGACGAAAGATAAGGAAATGATACTTTTAGAGAAACATGCAAAAATTCAGGTATATTTACAAATAAAAATTAAGAACGTAAATACTGAAACTGCTAATTTCATTGATTTCTCTTAAACAGGAAGTAGAGAACTTGCAGAAATCTTTCCAAGAGAAACATAAATTAGAAGTGTTAACTTTGACGAAAGACTTCAATACAAAATTGTCTGAAATGAAGAAGACAATAGCCACGCATAATTCTGCTTTTACCAAATTAAATGAAAATTTAAATAAAATGAACGAAGAGAATGAGGACAGACGAGTAAACCAGTACAGTGCAAAAGGAGATCAGGATAATTTAAAGGAAAAATCACAATTGTTTATAGAATCTAAATTCCCAGAAGCGATCACAGCGTACGAAACGGGAAGTCAGCAAAAATTAAGTCAAATCCGTGAAAGAAAAGGGCAAAAATCCACCCCAAAGGCCACCCCAAAGAGTGCGTCTAAAGATAAGGAAGAATTGTCGAATCAAAAAAAGCGAGAATCCATATATGATTTCAAAAATTCAGAAACTGATCACAAATTACCGAAGGTAAATTGTAATGTGCGTGATCATAAAAAATGTTGTACCATGTAATTACGTACGTCATTTCATTTGCAGATATTATCAGAATTAAGGCCAGAAAAAAGGATTACATTTGATTTGCGTTCTCCGCCTAAGGTGATATTGCTTAATAATATAACTTGCATTAGAATTATTCATCTGCCCGTTTTTATCATGCAATGAAGAGAATCAAATGATCCTATTTTTACAGGTTTACAATTACGCAGAAAATTCTTCTCCCGATACAGACAAAGAAATAGTCAAATCGGCTGTAGGATCGAAGCCGAAACAAGAGCAGAAAAAAGAGGTATTATTGTTTAAAGACGCTTTTATATTCACGTAACTGCATACTTTAAATACTATTTTGTACGAATAGATCACCGATGATATACCCCAGAAGAGGAAAATCTTTAAAACACGTGGTGCTATGTTACGACAATATGGAGCTTCGCAAAAAATGTTTAGAAAATAAAATCTTCCACATAATAATAAATATTCACTTTATTCTGTATCAACTTTCTATTTTTTTCCTAATTTTCTCTAATAACAAATATGAAACATCTGTAACAATATAATTAACATATTCGATAATAAAACACGTGTAACTTTACAAGGTGTTACACGTTTCTTACGTATCGCGTATACTTGGAACATCATTTTATGGAGTAGATATATAGTGTTGGGCCCTCTATAATTATTTCTCAAGTTGATTGTAGCTTTATATATGTACCATGGTATATTATATAAATGATTGTATACACTTATATTCCATTTCGAAAGTGCAAGATTGTATTTATTTCGATTGCTACTTTAAGCGAAGTCTAATCAAGAGACATTCTCATTATTCATACTTACATTCTGACTTGCTTTCAATCACTCATTAAACTGGAGGCACAATCCCACTTCATTGACCTTTCTATAGCCATTTTCCATTTAGAGTACCTCAAGTCTCGCTCTGCAACATGAATATATGGAGTTACTTATTTATAATCATCCTCATTCGCTGTAATATCGTCCAGGAAAAAGATATTACCATCTTCCCCTATAGAAGGCGTGAATTTTGTAACCTGCGACGCATCCACATCACTGATATCGACGACGCCTGCTCCGATACCAGCTAATATAGCTGCGCCTAATGCCGTCGTTTCCACCATATTCGGCCTCACTGTAGAAACATTTTTAAATATTCAAATATAAGTACACTCTTGTACTAAACTTCGTTACGAACTTCTACATACCAACGCTTATTCCCGTGAGATCTGCTTGTAGCTGCATAAGCAAATTGTTTACCGTCATTCCACCATCAACCTGCAGCTTCATTAGTTTCGTGCCAGAATCTTTGACCATCGCTTCTAAGATATCCCTTGTCTGAAAGCAGACAGCTTCCAAAGCTGCCCGAATAATATGGTACTGCTGCGTATCTTCAGTGATACCACAGATCACCCTGAGAAATGATACATTTTGACTTGCTCATTAGAATATTAAGAAACAGTAATAGCAAGTCTTTTAAATGTTACTATCGAAATTGTATTTACCCTCGCGCGTCCTGTTGCCAGTACGGCGCGTATAATCCAGAGAATGCCGGCACAAAGTACACATCCCCAGAACACCTTACAGACTCCGCCATTTCTTGCGACTCCCCGATATTACTAAAGAGTTGCATATTATCACGCAACCACGACAAGGCTGCTCCAGCCACAGCGACGGAACCCTCTAGCGCATAAATCGGCGGTGATTTACCTATTTTGTACGCAATAGTCGTTATGAGGCCTTGAGTTGAATCTACTTTCTGAAATCAACACACCGCAGAATGAAATTTTTATCGTTTGGTCTGCGGTACTATCACGGGCACAATAGCGAGAAGCGAGCACCTACAACATTTCCAGTATTATAAAGCAAGAAACACCCAGTCCCGTAAGTAGCTTTCGCTTGTCCAGGTTTCAAGCACAGCTGGCCAAGGAGAGCTCCTTGTTGGTCACCTACGCACTATGCGAACGAGTAAAAAAGAAAGAGATTAATTTAACTAAAATTCAACATCCAAGTCTAGCCGTCACTTTAATAGCTCACCCCTGCGATAGGTACACCAGCGAGAACCTCGGGGTTCGAGATTGTTGCGTATACTTCAGCACTGGATCGTATTTCGGGAAGGATATGTTGCGGAATTCCAAAGAAACGACATAACAGAGGATCCCATTTCAGCGATTCGATGTTCATTAACATTGTACGGGATGCATTCGAAACATCTGTTACGTGTAACTGTCCCTTCGTAAGATTCTATGCAAGGACAGTGTAATGAGTAATAAGCTACGGTTACAGTAATTGCATAACGAATATGGTAATAAAACTGGATTAACTGGTATACCCAAATTAGCCACGTATCAATTGTCCCGAAAGCACATTTCTCAGCGTCTACTGCTTGCTTGACGCGTGGTATATTATCAATAAGCCAACGTATTTTAAGGGCACTGAAGTATGGCGACATTGGAAGCCCGCAAAGTGGTTTTAAATAATGCTTGTTTCTCGTCTTGTTGGGTATACTGTCTAGTACATCCTCCAAAGTTGTAGTTGTTCGCATATCGAGCCATACTGCACGATCGATATAGAAAATAAGGCATAAATGTTGATATTTCTGTTAATATAATCACATTTAAACATTAGCCCACGTATATTACCAATCGCATTGTGTAACGGCTCTCCAGTATCTTTATCCCATAGCAAGGTTGTCTCTCGCTGATTGGTGATACCAACTGCTTTGATATCCGACACACTCAGACCAAGATCTTTTAATTTTTCTACTGTCTTTTTTATGCAGTCTATAACAGCCTGCAGAATTTCCTTCGGATCCTGTTCCACCCATCCTTCTTGCGGATACTTCTGTTTGATTTCGATTTGATGCGAAGCTATCACTTTTCTGCGTAACACGTCGAATACCTAAACCGGAACGCACAATCAGCCATATTTGTGTATCTTCATTTTTATTAACGCTTTCTACAGATACGTTGCCGATCGAGAGTCAAAACGAATTCAAACTGTTTCGATTGTATTATCTTTCAAATTTGCTGATTTTACAAATGGAGCGAGCAATTGTCGAGTTTGGAATGAGTTGAGATTCTACGGCGACAGAGATATTCTCATAAAGTATGAAGTGACGTTTGGTTTGCACTGTGATACATATTATCATAAAGTAAACATGATCATATAACTGCATGGCCATCATCTATTCGAAGTTCAAGTTCCACTTTGGTATCTCTTTTACTTAGTCGCTCGCTATTTTCGTTCCGTCGCGATTTAAATGCAAAGGGAAGAAATACGTGGACTTACTAGGAATCTAGCGCTGCTCGTCCCTTCGTCGATCGCGCCAATAAATGGCCCTGTACGATTGATGTTCTGCGGCATAGTTTTTGTCACCCGAAACGTCGGGTTTGGAAAAGTATTTAAACTTATTTGAAAGATGACCTATGCTTAACCTCCGTCCTAGCTTGTTATATAATGACGCACATTAAATATAATACCCGATCGGCGATAAGAGCGCGTATCGGGCACGAAATTAGGGCATACTTTTGTTCACGTTCCTCCTTTCATAATACGTCCTTTCATGGACTGCGTCCCAATTCTATTTTCCATTAAACAACACCCTACAACGTGACGGCTCACGAACAATAGTAAACATAGTAAAGAATCAGCTGCGAGGGTTTTTTTTCATCATCATCTGACAACCTATCTCGCAGGTCATGTTTGAAAACAAGCGTTCGATACGACAGAAATACGTGAAGCATCGCGTCCACGTGGCTTGTTTGTTTCTCTTTTTTTCTCTCGCTGTAACGTAAACGAGGCGTACGTCATTAAGAGTACGTTAAATGACTCCGATTGATGCCGATTCTATCATCCCATTAAAAGCAACGGCGAGACATTCTTGACAATCTTCCCTTTCACAGAATGTAAGTCGGGACCTACATTGCAAAACATTAGCGCCAAGGTAACGCTCTTTTACTCTCGTAAAATTATGAATCTCGGTTCTCATCTATTACGCGTACAATTCCCTTTCAACCTAATATTCGTGCATATCGCGAGGAGAAAGAAAAGAAAGGAAAAGAAAAGAAAAACGTATTGGTAAACGATGCCCTCGGGTGCAACGTCGCTAGTATTCTTTTGCACCGCGAAGTTTGCAACGGGGATGCACTCCGATATCCCTATGGCATAGTAACATTTTGCGGTCGGGCAGTATTTATCTCATTTCACTTTGCGTTACCGGTAAGGAAAGACGTTCGTTCTCGGCGGTAGTGGACAATTATTTGCCCGTTGAGATAATTGAATTAGATTAAGTGCTCTCACCAGTGTGCCTAATACGCGTGGATTTTCTAATGTTTCAGGCAAATCACTGTTAAACTGGCTTCGTAATACGCGTATATTACTTGGCCGGATTTCTTTATTACGGTAGAGTGAGTATCGCTTCTTCAAATATATGTCGTGACTGTCCATGCACTGACCCTCTCTCTCTCGCTCTCTCTCTGTCTCTCTCTTTCTCCCCCGTTTGCTCTGTCCACCTCTCTCTCTATCTCTCTCTCTCTCTCTCTGAACATAACGGCGCTAGCCTTGCCATTACGAGGGTCCTCGTATTTCGATCATACGGAAATTCACGAGCGCTATTTTTCGCCCCGTGCAACGTGCACGGCATTCGTCTTTGGCATAGGTTAGCGATCTTGTGACGTGTCAAGTGAATACTCCATTCCATATGGTGGTCGGTGCTCGATTACCAGCCCGCTGGTCATTGACATGCTGGCATTTAACTCGAGTCTGCTTTCCTATTTCCCGTTTAGAATAATTGTCCGCGAATCCTTGCTGCCAAACGATGCATTAACGTGCGCAGCTTGACCCACGGAGCCGTCGGTAGTACGCTCGCGTAAAAAGACGTATGCCATTAAAAGAAATTTTGCAGCATAGATATAGCATGACTATTGATTCCCATTAAGATTTTTTTGTATCCCCTCACCCCTCCTTTTTCTTTCCACGAATTTTCGCGCCAGCTCCGATTGCACTTTAATTCTTCCTCTTCTATTGTCGATAAATTCCGTTCAACGAGATAACGATATAAAAAAATAAAATACGTTTCGGATTTTTCTATTTCATTTTGCATAAGCATTGATGAACGTAATCGTAATAAAATGAATTGCACCTTTCAACTCCGTTGTAGATTTACATCATTGTAACTCGTATGTCTTGTATTTCGGAGTGACTGAAACATGCCCGTGGTTATTGAAGGGTTTTTCTGTAATTTTCATACCTCAGTGCTACTGTAAGGACTTGGCACGAAACAGGACAACCCCATCATGCAGCAGCAGTCAGTAATGGAAGAGGGAACGGCCTACGAGCTACCTACCTACGATGAGACATTCCCAGTTCTTCCTGAGTCCAATTCAGGCTCAGGGAAATTGAATATTTTCTCTGTAAATAATAACTTACAGCTTGGACGCGTAACTATCACACAGGTATAAACTGTTCGGCCGTGGCGCGCGCGTTAACGTTCATTCTTATCATTCTATGCCCATTTTACCGTCCCGTTTAGATGTTCCGTGTACCCGGGGAAGAGCGCAAGTTTGATCATAGCGACAAATTTGGAGAGCGCGAATCTATACGTACGTGTAAAACCATAATGAAAGAGACGAACACGATCATTGAAATAGCATCTTCGAAGGATCAATCTCTTACATTCCTAATAACTGGTAAACAGAATCAGGTGCTGGATGCCAAGCGTCGAATTTTAACAACATTTCAGACCCAGGTGGAGCATTATATTTTGATCTTAGGCTAAAGCCTCGTAAACAATGACTCTATTAACGGGTAATCATGCTTCGCAAAGATTTTGAGGATTTCGTTTTCTTGTAGGCGAGTAAACAAATTAGCATTCCTAAGGACCATCACCGTTGGATACTTGGAAAGCTGGGGCAGCGACTTAAAGATCTAGAGAAGACGACTGCGACAAAGATAAACGTCCCGCCTGTGCAGGATCAATCAGACACGATTACGATCACAGGAACGAAAGAGGGCATAGAGAAGGCTGAGCACGAGATTAGAGTAATTTCGGACGAGCAGGTGAGTGGACATGCTTCTTCTCGATGAAGTTACTCCGATACCAAATAAATAATGCGCACGCTGGATTATGCTGTAGTCGAGAAAAGCGTTCGAAAGAATATCCGTGCCAAAGATATATCATCCCTTTATCCATGGCGCGCACAACGAAAACCTGAATGCTATGATGGGAGAAACGGGGGCTAGAATTAATATTCCCCCTGCCTCCGTCCAAGAGGACGAAATTACCATCGCTGGCGAGAAAGAGGGTGTCTTGGCTGCGAAGCAAAAGATTGAAGCCATCTACAGAGACATGGTAGAAATTTTTTACCATGGGAATGAAATTCCTTTTCACGCGTTTCGAAATTAAAGTTACATTTCTAATTTAGGAAAAAAGGTGTACCACAGTATCGGTGGAAGTTCCAAAATCTCAGCATAAATACGTAATTGGACCTCGTGGTAGTACAATAGCAGAGATACTGCAAGTGACCGGTGTGAGCGTGGAAATGCCCGCGTCCGATTCACCTACGGGAACTATTACCCTGCGAGGTCCTCAGGAGAAGCTTGGCCAAGGTAATCACCAATTTGCAGATGATTAAATATCCAGACATTTGCCAATGGTAATGATATATTCATCCGTTGCTGTAGCACTGAATAAAGTGTACGAGAAGGCAAACAGCGTTCGCACGGCCGTAGTGAAAGCACCCGTTTGGATTCACAAATACATAATAGGACGAAAGGGTGTGAATATTAAACGTATTACCCAAGAGATGCCAAAAGTGAACGTGGAGTTCACCGGAAAGGAGGATAAGATTAAAATCGAGGGCCCCCCCGAGGAAGTAGAGAAAGCACAAAATGAACTCGAATTAATGGCTAGTGATCTTATATCTAAGCTCACTTTTACAGAATTAAACGTTGATCCCCGATTCTATAAATATATTATTGGGAAGAATGGATGCAACGGTGAGTTTGAGTTTACATTGAAGCAATTAAAAATCGTGTGATTAAATACGTTGCGTGCTCATCGTACATGTGGTAATTTCTTTTCCAGTGAATCGCGTGAAAGAAGGAACCGGTGTTGTCATTAATATTTCTGAGAATGACGGCAGCAACGTCATTCGTATAGAGGGGAATCATGCTGGTGTACTGAAAGCTCAAACGGTTCGAGATGTCTACTTAGTATAATACGTACTATAGCGCTTAATCTAATTTTTACGCTTTCTTTTTTCTTTCACATTACTGCAGGAGTTGGTAGAAATGGTGAAGAAATTGGAGAACGAGAAGGAGAAAGATGTGATAATAGATCACCGTTACTATCCTAGTATCATCGGGAATAAAGGGGATAATATTAAAGAAATCCGGGATAAGTTTAATCAAGTACAGATTACTATTCCTGGTCCAGGTATGTAGCGTGATATATGCAATAACTAGAACTCGGATTTATGCCAGGTACAAACATCTGAAAGACCTCGGTCCTCGCTGGCACTTAGCCAATGAGAGCTCGGTGTGCATTTTTAGAGTGCAGGTCGCATCTCTCATTTTGCATTGTTATATATAAAAAAAGAATATATTCAAGATCAGACTTGCTTTACGTAAAAGTATTTGAAAAAAAACATTTTTTGTTAGGCGAGAAAGGAGATGTAGTGAAAATTAGAGGGCCTAAAGAAGATGTAGATAAGTGCCATAAGTATTTAATGAAGTTGGTGAAGGAATTGAATGAGAATAATTACGTGCTAGAAGTGCCCATCTTTAAGCAATTCCACAAGTTCATTATTGGAAAGGGTGGAGTGAATATTCGTAAGGTTGGTATTCGGCACTGGGAAAGTATTAGCCGATTCTTAATTGTTCCTTTTACGTTTGCCATTTAGATCAGAGAAGAGACTCAAACGAAGATCGATTTACCTGCCGAAGGCGAGAAAAGCGATGTCATAACTATCACCGGAAAGAAAGAGAATGTGGAGAAAGCTAAGGAAATGATCCAGAAGATACAAAATGAGCTGGTATCTTAATTGTTTTCGTATCTATAGAAATAAGATTGCTAATCAGTTTTTATATGAAATACTTCCTGTTCCTATTAGGCCAACATTGTTACGGATGAAATAGTAATTCCACCGAAGTTCTACAACTCTCTTATTGGCACCGGTGGGAAATTGATTCATTCTATTATGGAAGATTGCGGCGGCGTCGCGATTAAGTTTCCCACCGCGGAAAGCCGAAGCGACAAGGTAAATGGTTCTTCATCTATTAACGGAAGGAGAAAATATTCTTAATGTCCTAACGACGAGATTAATCTTCTTGTGATTATGTTATATTCAGGTGGTTATTAGGGGGCCAAAAGAGGACGTTGAGAAGGCAAAGCAGCAACTGCTTGAGCTGACGAACGAAAAGCAATTGTCTAGTTATTCGACTGAAGTCCGTGCCAAAGTGCAACATCACAAATTCCTCATTGGAAAAAATGGTGCCAATATTAAGAAGGTCCGTGTGCAAGCCACTTATTCGTTTGTTACTCTATGTAATCACACGTCAACCCTTTTCGTATCTTATGCTTCTTAGATAAGAGAATCGACTGGAGCGCGTATCATATTCCCAACGGACGACGACCAAGATAAAGAAGTGATTACTATCATGGGAAAGAAAGAGGCTATAGAGAAAGCTAAGGCTGAGCTAGAAGCTACAATCAAAGAAATTGTAAGAGCGTTCGTTCTATTTAATTGATTAAGCTTCACTCGTTAATAGTCAAACGAATCGAGTAAATTTTTAAAACACACTTGCGTCGCAGGATAATATTACCGAGGGCGAAATCCGCATCGATCCGAAGCATCACAGACACTTTGTAGCGCGCAGGGGTGGGGTGTTGCATCGTATCGCGGACGATTGCGGAGGAGTGCAGATCTCATTTCCAAGAGCTGGCGTCGATAGCGACCGCGTCATCTTGAAAGGGTCGCACGAGTGCATAGAGGCGGCGAAGCAAAGAATGCGAGAAATTGTACAAGAATTGGTGAGTTGACAAATCTATGTTCGCGATCGATATCAGGCTCTGAACATCCACTTCGTCTTTCAGGAATCAATGGTAACAGAAGAATGCATAATACCTCAGAAGCATCATCGCACAGTTATGGGAGCAAAGGGCCGCAAGGTGCAGATGATCACGTCCGAGTATGACGTGCAAATTAAATTCCCCGATCGTGAAACGTATGGTCAGTACATGTAGCTCCATTCTATCGGCACAATATTTTGAGAAGAATCGGTTTCATTCACTGACGTGTCTGCGTTTTAGATGAACACCGCGTGTCAGAACAAATGAACGGCGAGAACGGAGAAGTTGCGGAGACTGTCCCGGCCTGTGATATTATACGAATCACGGGGCAACCAGAAAATGTTGCAGCTGCGAAGCAAGCGCTGCTCGATCTTGTACCGATTACAATAGAAGTGAGCTTTCCGACTAATAATATTGAGCAACAGGGAATATTGAATAATTCGATGATTAAATATCGCATAAAAAAATCCCGATTTTAGGTAGAAGTGCCGTTCGATCTTCATCGTTCCATAATAGGACAAAAAGGCCGTGACGTGCGCGAACTGATGAACACGTATGATGTTCATATCACGTTATCTCCCGCAGAAGAGAAGCTTGATTACATCACGGTATATACACTATAGTTAGACTAAAAGCTAATCACTCCATACCAGATGGTAATATTGTAATTCTACTCGCTAGATTTGCGGAACACCGTCGTGCGTCGAGAACGCGAAAGTAGCTATTCTCAATAAATGCACGGCCTTGGAAGCCGATCGGCAAGACAGAGCTCTGAAATCGTTCGAACTGAAGGTAACATGATTTATCTTTATTAATCACGTCGCGTAAGAATATAAAAAAATTAACTGCTCTATTAATTTTATTTTAGATCGAAGTTGATCCAGAGCATCATCCAAAAATAATTGGACGAAAGGGAGCCGTGATTAATAAAATACGTAACGATCATGACGTCCAAATCAATTTCCCGCGTAAAGGCGATCCCGAGGAACACACCATTACAATCATCGGTTATAAGGACAATGCTTACAGCGCGCGTGGCGATATCATGAAAATTGTTAACGAATTGGTAAGTGTATTTATCAAATCCCCAATCCTACACAACGATTACTATTGACCAACGATGCCTTTCATATAATCTAGAACGGCTTAACGAAAGAAGAGGTGAATATAGACGCCCCCGTGCACTCGCGTCTGATTGGTTCGAAGGGTAGAAATATTCGCAAGATAATGGACGAATTTAAAGTGGACATTAAATTCCCGAGAAAAACCGATCCCGACCCCAATATCGTAACGATCGTGGGGACAGAGGAGAATGTAGCTGACGCGAAGGATCGTTTGCTGAATCTGGCGAAAGAATATGTAAGTAACGATATAATAACGATAGTCGTCACTATCAAGAAATTCCGAAAGTTGGCCCATCGACCATCGATAATTATCGATAGCGATGGTGCGTGATACATTTTGTACATTACATCCTATCATTCAGTCTTAGAAATGAAATACATTTGTAATTGTAAGGAATACACACATACATACATACATACTAATCGACTTAAAACATTTGTTTCGGTTTCTTTATCAGTTACTTTTCACAAATTTGAAACATCAGAATCCTTTGACATATTTGCCCTTTCCAAATGAACATCCCACGATTTTCGATACCGATAACTGACAGTGAAAATAAACTATCGATAATTTTCGATAGTGGTGATTATCGATAATTATCGATAGTATCATCGATAATTCTCCGTGACTAGAGAGTAAATGTGCACGGTCTATATAACAGCGAATTCGGTACGTCGCACTGACTCCGCCCTGGTGCCAGAAAATGATTTGGATTGGTTGTTTTTTGATAGAAACGAAGATAGCTCTATAGGAATCAACCAATCAAAGTAATTTTCGGGCACCAGTGCAGAGTCAGTGCGAGGTACCGGATTCGCTATAATACTCTAATTACACGATGCTCGTTGAATTGCAGTTCCAAGACATTTGCGAGAACGTGTACCGGGAAAATTTACGTACGGTTCCACGGGAGGAGAGGAGCCTGGGAAATTCTGGATTCGTGGTGAAAGGCGGCCCTTGGGAACAGCAACCGCAGAGCGCCCCGAACACCGCCAGCGTCGAGGAGTTCCCACAATTCGCTGGTTACTCGCATGTGCCCGTGGCCAATCCCGACGGCCCGTGGGGCGTTAAGCGTTAAAAGGAGAAGAGAATAGAAGTTTTAATCAAGTTAAACAAAAAAAAAATCAATGAAACGTATAAGGTAACAAGGTACGATAACTTTCCTCTGACAAACAATTACAAAAGGGTACACACATACACACGAGAGATTAGTGCTAGGTGGTTCCCTGTTCCATTACTGATGTTGCTGCATACGACCTGGCCACTCAATTGGACTCTGACACTGGTTTACTACATAACGTTTGATGATGGTGTTTATATTTGCAATTCGTATACCGATATCCTATCGATCTGTAACTGTAACGCATGATATTTTAATTAAGTTTCTCGCCATGTTAGGAACGTATACAACACACTTACACATACACACACTCACGCACACAGGACACACGTGAAGTCGGACGCAGGATGCGTACGAGTGCATCTAATTTCGTGTAATCTTTTATTTCCGCTGAGATATGCCTTTCAGGTACAGATATGTTGTACTTAAAGACTGTGGCTTCGTAGGGATGAATTCTTTTCGTCGTGTATTATATATATTTTCTCAGATCGTCTCTATATCCGTGTAGATTGCCCGGTCGAGTGCCCCTCGCGCCGTTTAACCGGGCGTATGTTTCTTGTTAACTTATTTATACTTTTTTTGTACATAAATTGCATTTTTTTTTGTTGCGTTGCACTTAAGTGGAATCGATTTCGAACCTTAATCACGGTATTAGAGTCTTGTATGAAACTTTTCGCGAAACGTAAATGCATTAAGGTCTTTCTAAGGAAAACGTTCCTGGATACGATTTTCTTGCGTTTCTTTTTAAGTAGCTAGTTTAAATAAGGGGGAGGTCGCTTTGTACCGTCGGGCTCGCGGCGGGTAACAAAGCGGCCCCCGAGAAATCTGCCAGCAAATCAAGTGGTCGTTGTACATTGCCCAGATGCCGGGCTTTAACATGCAGAGGGGGAGGTGTTTAGGTAACGACGGATATACGCGTCGGGGGAACATAATCTTTAGAAAAGGCCTTGATATTTTTGTACTGCTCTAACGCAGTTGAACATCAAAGACGAGACACAGGATCATTGGCGTCGTTGCTGAAAGAGATGGAATCATGAAATATTTTGTAATTTAAACGTGATACGTAATATTCTTTGAACAGCCGTTTCTTATTTATTCTACTTCTATTTTACTGTTTGCTGTACGATGTGCAAGTCTTTGCATTCTACTATTTATGAGGCCAACTAGCTAAGAAAAAAAGATATTCGGTTCAAGTGCCTTGTCTATTTTCTTCGAGACAGCTCATTTCAATTGTTGGAGGAATGTGAATATTAGATTATATATAAATACAATTATATATATCTATATATATATATATATATATGTATATCTGTATATGTATATATAAATATATGTATGTATACACGTATTATAAAAAAATATTGATAATAATTATATTACTATACATATATATAATGATCAATATGATAGATATTGTACTCCACGTACAATAATATACTACTATCACAGAAAAATAAAATGATAGATCATGTATACAGAAATTCACTTATATTTTTTAGATTTACAGTAATTTTTATATAAAACTACTTGGGTACGAGGACCTATGTGTCATCTCCAATGCATGGTTTATACAAAGAAAAAGACAAAAAAAAATAAGAAAAACGCCAGAATTAGCAATTTTAATAAGTTTAGTTTTGGCTAAGAATTTGATAGACGCTGTGCATGAATGTACCTTTTTCTAATGAATTATAGATACGAATTATTGTAATTACAAAATAATATTCTCTGTACACATAATGGCATAATACATGAATTCTATTGTAACAATATATACATACTTAATCTATTGTTAAAACAGTGTTATCTTTACACGTATCCCCATACCATCAGTTTTATGCGCGCTCACGATACATCCGGAACAGCTCGCAACATTTTTAACTGTTTTACAAATCCTTCATTTGGTTTGATGCAGTTTCTCGCTTTCTTTACTTTATCGTGAGCCATACTGTAGGATAACTTTTCCGCAGTCATCAGATAAGAAATTACGATCGCTGGCGAACGAGACACGCCAGCGTTGCAATGCACAAGGATATTTTCCCCACGATTCTCGTTTATAATTTTACCACACCTCTCTATCGCCAGTGATATATCAGACTCCGGTAGATCTAACAAATCACAATAATAGTACTTGATCCCGTCAAACTTGACTGTCGCTTTAATACCGATACTTAGGATACGCAAGATCTCGTGTTCCTGTAGAATTTCTATATTCGCAACCGGGTCCTGCGAACTTAGAAACAAGCCTGGCGTCACGCACGCAATCTGCAAGTCAGGTTTATCGTCAACCACGAATGGTGTCGCAGGTGGTAATTCTCTTTTCTCCCCATTAACTTCCTCGTACCTTCGACCAAGCGCAGTGGTCACAACGGTCTTACAAGATTTCAAACGAGACTTCTTATTCTCTATGAGACTCTTTAGATCCATTCTTAATAGATGAATAGTGATATTTAGAGAGAGAGAGAGTGGAAGAATCGTTGATTCAGAAATTAGTTTGATTATAATTTGGCTATACCTTTAAATATTTATTGCGCTTCGTTCGCATATATTGGTACAATTCTATTAGGGTAATTAGGGTCCGGAGATTCTTTAAATTCTATGATGCATTTATCTAGTTCTTCTTGAGAGTACTCTATGTTCGCGAGATATAAACCATGCGCCGGGACAATCTGTATCTTAGGATCCCAATTCCGGTGATTCGGGACTTGTAACATGATATTTATATCTCTTTCTGTTACTTTTCCCGTGCCAACATTGATCAAAGCAGCTACCATGCGCCTGACCTGCAAAAACATTGATTAGGGCGAGATAATAATAATAAAATAATCGTTTATTCTTTATCGTATACCTGTTTGTACAAGAAGGACCTTGCTTTACAGGTAATATTCCAAAAGTCAAAGTTTTGGCACAGGGGATCAAACGGCATAAGCGGTTGACCTTTTTCTACAGTGATTGCATGCAATTGTCTTACATACTGGATAGGCTTCGTTGTTATCGACTCTGCGCTAAATGTCCGAAAGTCTTTTATTCCCATAAAAAGTTGCGTCGCACGTTCCAATTTGTCTATGTCAAACGTTTCTGATCTACAAGTATACGTGAGCAGAGTGGTGATAAAGTAATGAATGAAATCGCTTACGTAAAGATAAACACATTTCTTGTATAAACTTAAGTAATACCTCAAATGATAAGCATGCGACGTTTCCGATATAGGTATTCTGTGCTCATTCTGGTCCTTAGCTCTCATAAACCTATAGACATATGTCCTAGATTTTGCAAAATATCTTACATGGAAGTCCTCCGTCACTGGAATAAACTCCAGGAGCCTGAAAAAAGGCAGCTAATCAATTCGTCAGAAATACTGTAAAGGGTCGTTTTTTACGCTTTTTACGCTTACAGATCGCAGAATGAGGTCGAAAATCACTGATTTCGGAATTTCGCGATATTTGAATTTTCATTACAGGTTCAAAAAAAAAGTTGGAAAAGTGACCTTTACTAGTTTTTTCGCTATTCCGACCAATTACAATTTTTTTCAAAACGACGAAACACGTCACTCAGTAAACTAATCCTAGCTTCTAATAAAACTCAAGTCTTTGGTCCGCTACTGTATATAAACCTTTAAAAGAATTTTAATAACTGAAAAAGTTAAATATTACGCGATGGGGTTGGAATACCAAATCTTACGAATTCTTACACTGAGGGAGGGTGGCGGTAAGAATTCCCCAAAATTACCCTTATATAATTTAAGGACGGCCCTTAACGGCTGAAGCATATGATAGCGTAGAAACGTTAATTACCTGACATCGTGTTTACATCTAAAGAAATAGCGATTCATATACATCAATGCGTCATTGGGATTATACAGACAGTCGTGCGTGTTGTGTAGGTCGACGTGGGCCGTATTGCACAAAGCATGCACACCGACGTCTGTCCTATAAATCACATATTTACATCCTACAATTATTAAAAGAGGATGTAATTGTTTTACTACCTGACTGCGTAAAGTGTTTAAGAAGTGTTTGTTCGTGTAACGTGATTCACCTGCTGGAGAGCGTTATCTTTGGCCATTTTGAACACTTTGGTATTAAAGTCGCGAGAGCGTCTTCTATAGCTCCTTGAACGGTATCAGGGTCACGTATCGTTTCGTTAAACCGGATCACATTTTTCTGCAGTCCTCTAAATTGAAATTGAGTCAATAAATTCGTGTTACAAATTACAACCGGCGTTCGCGCGTTACACTTGTTTTAAACAATTTCACGTTTCAGATCTGAATAGTGTTTTTAGACTATCCACAGCAAATATTGGCGTTTGTAGTGTAAAACATAAACAAGTAAATTTACGGAATTGTTGAAAGCAAGTATCTTTTGTTGTACCTGTAGCGCGTACCGAGATAGGAAAATTTTAGAAAGTATCTTCCCATTCTTCTTTTCACTAGTAGATTATATAAATAGTGAACCACTGTCGAGGTTTTAGAATAGGGTGCAAATTGTCTTGGCTGAATTGAGATTAAAATCTACTTTTAAAGGGATAACCTCAAAACGAATTTCTCACTTGCTGGGACCATAACATAGCGAACCGCTATGTCCCCCCACGGGCATGCGCACAGCTACAAACGATTTAAATTAACGCTACCGCCGACATGTAATTTAGTGGCGGTAAATACGTATAAGTTGCGCATGAAGTTTGATATTTTAATATATACCACGGAAAATGAATAAATTTAATTTCCAAACCTAATTTATGAACTCAAAATACAGATTCTGAAGGTGCGATTTCATGCTGACGCTAGACGCTTGTTTTGAGCGTCAAAACGAGTCACGTGATCGGTCCACGTGACTTTCAGCGTCAAGCGGAAAAATTAAACTCGGTTTAGCTTTTTAAATTGCACCTTTAATTACCTCCCTGTATCATATCTGTTGTTATTTTGAGCAGTTATTCGATTCAATTAGAAGAATTGAAAAGCAGTACTTACATACTCGCCTCTCTTAATTAATTATAGATCTTCTAGAAATAATTCATGCACTTTTGCAGTTGAAGCTTAAAATACAGACCCCCGACTACATTTCTATATAATATTTACGATTATCCTATCTCTAATTAATCAATTATTAACAGTTCTTGGACACGATGACGAGCGTGACTTCGCTATTACCCAATACTCGTGTTTCGCAATGAATTATGAATTCTCTATAAATAATTTATGCCCTTTTGCAGTTGCATCTTGCAATACAGACCTCATAGCACTTTTCAATACATTGTTTCTTTAAAGAACTAATGTAATAACTGACCATAAAAATATAATTAATCGAACACTAAATTTAGACGTGCTACTTTTACATGCAGACACAAATATCGTAAATAAATCCAGCACAGATAAATATTCCATGACCTTCGCATCCGTATAATTCATTACATCTCTATTCTGATACTTTACGCGATAAAATGGTCGCGTTGTGCAAGCGGTTCAAATGAGGAGAGATTACATCGATCTTTGTATAATTGATAAAGTAACGTGCACTCTGGTAGATCGATTTATATTCGCTTAGAAACATAGTTTACGTGATCCTATTATTCTGCACAAAATAGTTGTACAACAATACCGTCTGTCTGCACAAACGAGCAATGTGGAAGCAACCAGTTCGGTGGTGGAAAATCATCAAGCAATATTTAAGTAACTGCAGCATTCATGGCGTCAGATATCTGGTGGACGCTCGACTCTCCTATCCTGAAAGGTAAAAATTCTTCATCAAACAGTTAAACGGAAAAAGAATATGTACTTGTATCTTTCGCAAACCATACCGTACTTTAACGTCCCTCGTAACAAGATCCGTATAGCTTGAAGCTCACAAAAGCTTGTATCAAACGTTTTGACAACAGCGATCTACTCGCAGATTCTTCTGGCTGATCTCCTGCGCGCTATGTTGGTACGGGTGCGCAAAAATGATCAGAGATGTATTGAGAAATTACATTAACTATCCTGTCGCTGTGACTACCGAGACTTTGTTCGTCGATTGGGAGACGCCGTTCCCAGCGATTGCTTTCTGCATTTCTACTACTAGAGCGATCAAGACCAAGTATTTTAAAAGGTGTGTAACACATGTCAGTCGCATTGAAGCAAGTCAGAATGATGGAGAGAGGTGATTAGAACTCTTTGGAGAAAAATTAGCGAGTACGGGTATCGAGGGTAGATCGAAGTTAGCTACGTTTTCTCAAAGTATTATTTATACTGTATTCTATGGAAAAGAATTTTCATTTATCGGAGATACTTTGAAGCTGAACTAAGCCTATTTTTAAGGAACCCAGGCATGTTCACGAATTACACCAATCCTCTCCTGCTCCAGGCAACAGCGGAGGAACTATTGTCTGCTTACGAGGAGGTCAGAAGATATCTTTTCTTTTCGCACATTATTTACCTGTGTAACTTGTGGATTATTGGTGTGGCGCTTCACTCGTTCAATTCACAATCACAACAGACAAGATAATGAAAAAAAATTTCCACGTGCTCTTCCCCCCCTCCCGGCTAAACAAATTTAGCAACCAAAAGCGCGGGCAAACGTTAAATATTTTGCTGGTTAAATTATTTGCCGCAGATCAGAGTGCCTTGCACGGAAATGTTGGCCGATTGTGCATGGAATAACGCGAGATTCAACTGCTGCAGCGAGTTCCAAGAATTAAGGAGAACTGGTATCGGTTACTGCATCGCCACTAACACGTTCCATCTGAGCAAGAACCGCAAACCAGGCGTCGAATTGTTCGTCAATCGAACTGTTAAATACGGGGATCTCATCGTCGACGTTCACGTGAATTCGAAAACGAAGAAACAGTTTCTCACGGCGTTCTCTGTTCGTACCTGTCCATTTCGTTTTAAGTCCATACCACTGAAAAGCAGAGATGTAAATGAATTTTAAGAGTTGCACAGTTGCACCCGTAGTAGCAGAGCGTATAGAATTCCTAGATACCTCTCGTTGAGAAAGTACTAGCCTAACAGTATTTCATCCCACTAATTACATACGTCCCATTTTGGTCCTACAACTCAGGTGCACGTTCTCAACAATCTGCAGCTACCGATGCTCACCAATGTCGAAATGGACGAGATACATATAAAAGGTGGGAAGACTACGCATATCGGGTTCACGATGGACGACACGTTCAACGAGATCGGCGTGAAGACAGTGGCGGTTAGACACAGAAACTGCCGCTTCCCGCAGGAAACGCTGCCCAATAATATATTCGATATATATAGCAGCGATTCGTGTTACATCGAAGTATGTCCACGCTCAAGTTAATCTGTCGAATCTGTAGCCCTGGTGGTATTAAAACATAGCGGTCCCGACAGCTAATCATAGAGCGGATGATAAAGTTTTGCGGCTGCGTGAACTTTTACTACTTCGTACCGAATGGGGCACGGGTCTGCAACGGAACCGAGATGGTCTGTATAATCGCCAACAAGGCGAATATCACGTCCCAGTCGGTGATGGATGAACGATGCCTGCCGGATTGCGAGGGAACAGCCATCGTCCTGTATGAAACATATAAGAATTAGAATCTTTCAAACCTATAGGGTGATCGATCTGAATCTATGAATGTATATACTTTGGGAGAGTCGAGTCGAGGGAACAAAGTGTCTCTCGAGAATACTTCAACGGGCCATCCCAAAGTTGCTTACTTTATCCTCGTTATTTTCCTCAGCTCTTTTAATAGAATGCATTTTCTGAAGTATGTATGCTGTGCGAATATGTATGACTTTGGTATAACGTGATATATTGGGTTGTAGAAATCGAATGGAACCTTACGAGTACGACTCACCAGGCAGTTCCTACTCGCGCCTTCAATTCGCGTTACTATCGCATCCGACCATAAGGTATCGTCGATACGTAGTGAACGACCTCTTGGATGTCGTAGGTGAATGTCCAGTGCCTACTCTTCTCTACAAATTTTAGATAATCAAATTTTTTGATAATTTTAGAAACCGCAGTTTCTATTCTTAGTTTCAGTTGGAAGTGCTCTAGGCCTCTTTATGGGTGTCAGTATTTTAAGCATCTTCGAGATACCGTACTGGTTATTTATTCGTCGGGACAAGATAACATAGAGCAAATGCTTCAGGCCTGGGTATTAAAATTAAAGATTGATTTACTGCCACGTGCTTGTTTTGCACATTTCTGTGATGCACCAACTATTATAGCGTGGAAAATGAAAGAAGGAAAAGTACTACTAATAAAAGCCATGTCTGATCCATCATTTGCATTCGGAAGGTGTACATTTTTTCCCCCGCTGCTTTATCTTGAATGTGTTTGCTGTTTAATACACGCGACAGGAAGAGAGGCAGTGGTTGCGAATAAATCATAGATACGATTTAAACGAAAGGTTTCGCGCTTGCTGCTTATATAAAGAGGATCATGTACCCTCGATAGTTACTTCCTCAATCATGGCAACGCCGGAACTGCAGGTACAGCTAGCAGCCGTGCACATAGGCCCCGAAGTGTACCCCGAGACTAGTGTGTACCACAATTTGCTGAGCTTCCAAGAAGTTCAACGCGTAGTAGAACGCTCACTAGGCAGTGAGGTAAAGGTGCGCAAGTTCTCTTTGGCGCCGTACTCTAACGGGAAGCTCGGATTTCTGGGATCTCACCAACGGCTCTCCGTTGAAGCTCGAACTAAGAATGGTAAAGAGACCCTGTCTTTCTTTGTCAAAGTGATTCCTTATGACGTGCCCGCTCAGGCCGAGTACGTGGCCGACAAACGTGTCTTCGTTAAAGAAAGATTGTTCCACCGTCGCATAATCTCCCAACTCTATAGCGAGTACAACGGCGAACCATGGACATCGACGTGCCACTTGGTCAAGGAGAACCTGCTGGTCTTCGAAGACCTGGGCGCCATGGGATACTCGATGAGGAACAAGCTGTTCACGAAGGAGCTCGTCGTCTCTGCTCTGACTAGTATCGCACGACAGCACGCGTGCTCTCTTTTGGCAGAAGCACGGCTTGGAGTGTCTCTGAAGGAGATGTACCCGGACGCCTTTGTGGAGAATGCTTTCTGCCCGACTGGCAAGGCTCGTGCCTGGTTCGACGTGGGTGTTAATGCCATCGTCGCTGTGGCGAAGCAGCTTGGTCTCGATGCAAGCTTGATACCGAAGGCCTGCAACGAAGTGTTCGCGGCCATCGATATGTCACCTACAAAACGGAACGTGGTCAGTCACGGAGATCTATGGGGGAATAATTTCATGTTCAGTGACGACGTACCTCCAAAGTGTTTGTTAGTAGACTTTCAATTGCTGAGGTACTCACCTTTGGGGCACGACGTTGCGCAGTTCCTCTATCTCTGCACCGATCGCGAATTTAGAGAAACTTGGGAGGGGGCTATGCTGGAGCATTATTACAACGTGCTTCGCGAGACCGTGAGTTCAGCGAAGTCCACGACCGTGGACATTCCACCTTGGTCAGAGTTGACTCAAGGAATGGAAGAGCAACGCTTAGCTGCTGTGGTCACAGCGGCTACGTATTATCAGACTGTATTGCTGAATGAGAATTTGGGCGCGGAGATCATGAATGACTCTGACAAGTACAGCAAATACGTATTCCAGGGCAGAGATGAGCTTGTGCTGCAGAACATGAAGAATGATCCAGAATACGGTAGGAGAATAATAGGCGCTGTTACTGAATTGGTCGAGCTTAGCTGTCGACTTGACCAGCTACCTAAACCCTCGTGAAACTAAAAATTCTTACGACCAAAGAACGATTACGCACATTAGAAGAACACAATGACACATTAAAATATTGTATATAAATAATATTAAAATATTATATACAAATATTTATGTATATAAATGTAAACACTATATTTCTCTGACAGTATGTAATAAATAGTATACATGAAATAAAGGCTGCATCTTTTTATACCTGTGTTCATTTACATATTTCATGAAAGAATTTGAATACTCGTTGATTTATTTGAGCTATATAACAGAGCTCCCGTGAACGAAAGTGATGTAAGTAAAAGATTTCTAGAGATTCAGTTACTCTCGTGTATCGAATACTATATTTCAATCCTCAACTCACACCACCCTCATTTACGGGAATTTAATTGGGATGGAATATTGGTGCCTATCTTTTTCCTCGTCACTGCTCAATGTTTTCTTCGCCCGGAAGTATGGTGGACAAGAAGGACCAATTATGGTCACGGAGTTGCACTTTCGCCTCGTCCGTATCGTCGTTCTCGACGACAGGAGAAGATTCGCGTTTAGTTGGACGCAGGGATTCCTCCTCGCTCTCCCCCGCTGATTCCTCGTCGACGTGCATTTTGTCGTCCCTAAAAAATGGTGACGTTAGAAGAATGAAAGTTTAATAAATGATAACGAGGCCAGAATAGCTCTTTCACGAGTCGTTAAATTACCTGTCATCCGTTGATTGAGCTTTCGACGTCGATGACATCAATAGAGAAGTAATGAAAGATGCACAGAGCATCTTCATAGGCGGCAAAGTGTGGGCCGAGACGCTGAGGAGCTGAAACACGTTGCTGGTATTAATTCACGGCATTCCAGGGGCTAAATACTTTTAATTGTTCCTCCTTATCACGTTCTAAAAAGCTGAAAGAAGGAGACACGTGTATCCGGCATCGCATTGCGGTGACGAAGGGGGACGTTTCTCTTCTTCGACTACATAAAGACAAAATTGTAACTAAGCCAAAACAATACTCTGACCGAAAGAATTACGTGGAATTGGAAATGCGTCTACACGTTAGTCAGCCTCGTGACGCTCGCCAGATCCGATTAGTTAATTAGTTTTAAGGCTGACGCAGGCACACCCCCGAACGCAAAATTTCTGCAATTCCTGTAATCTTCTACTTCAGATCTAGGTTGACGCGTCTCTTACGACCTACACGAATCTTCGCCTCGGTATACACCAGTTTTCGCCAGAGAGTCGCGAGAAATACGCGTGTATCATCAAACAGGCCTATGACAAGAAAATAACTGAGAAAAATGACCAAGCCCAGTCCGAGGTTCTTTCCTATACCCTTACTTTCTATTCAAACAATCACCACTAGCGTACCTCTTCATTATATACCAAAAACGAGCCTCCAAGCATTCCTATGGAATTGTTTTTACGGAGAAGAATTATTCCATGGAATTTATGCGAAGAGAGGCGACCAGTTTAAAACAGTTTAACGAGATTAGAGATTCGGAACGTCCGCCCCCAGCGTGTACCATTTTATTAATAGGTAACGAAACAATCAGGGCAGTTCCCGCGGGAGATAAGAGTTCCTGGCTCGCCAACAGGTTCGTCCTGACCTGGTTTTACCAGAACATTTGCGAGTAATTCCGGAGCTACGTTGAAAACCATGCTCTCCCTTTGTAATGCGAATGAATAAAGGAACGGCGCGGTGGAAAGTTTGATTCTTCGTGCGCTGTAACTTCGACGTCGCTCGTTAATCTTGGTCGAAGTATCGAAAACTTAATTAAACCAAGAAACGCCACCGCGCTCGGCACGCAATCTACTATATTTACTGCAACGGAGAAATTCGATACTAGATTAACATAGCAGAGTATCTTAAAGGAAACACGAGCTGAAAGACTGCTGAATAGTCAAAGGAGAAATAAGGATCCTTCCTCGCAATACGTTGAGTGATCAATGAGGAAGAACTTGGTAGTGCGTCAATGGAAGATGCCAGTCCCTACGATGACGCTTCAGGAGAATACGAAACGTAGTAGAAACGGTGGTAGCTGGTAAACAATTAAGGCTCCGGCGATTCCATGGAACTGACGCAATTTGTACAGTAAGAACGAAAGTGGCGGGCTGGCGGATATCCGTCCGCTGTAAGTAGCGACGTGCCTAATTAATTACGCGCTACGACGTTTTACGGTCCGCTTTATCACGTCACCGGGACACCTCGGCTAACGAGGAAGATGCGTCTTGCCGCGCTTAAGAAAAGAGAGAGTATTTAAGAATATACAGCTGCTGGTAAGCGAGCCGGCACTTGTCTAATATCTGCGCCGAGGAATGCCAGACAATTGAAAAATATCCAGAGCTATCTGGAGAGCTTGTTTAATATTAATTAGAGACAGCGTCCACGTTCTTCGCAACGCCATCATTAGAGATCATACGGCCTTAAGGACCGCTGCCGGGCAGTGATGATCCTTAATTTGCTTAGCCTCCAGACTAACGCAGCCTCCAAATGGGGCAAGATTTAACTTTCAGAGAAGGCTGATATTATCGCTTGGATTCCATCGGCGACAATGCCCGCGAAGTTTCGACGAGCCTGCACTTGTTGCGCGTCCTCCAGCGATAACAACTCGAGGGAGAAACTTGCCCTGGTATTGATTCTGCATCGAGCAGCGATGATACACGCGTAGGCTGACTTTATTGTTCTCGAGGGTACCTCGTGCGACCGCCGCGATATCGCAATCTCTCTCATGTATTCATGAGGAGCCAGACATTCTATTTTTGAATCCAGCTTCTACTGCATTTAACTGTATGAATGATCACGAACCCATTATCATTCGGAAACATAGGCAACTCTCTTTCCTCGAATTCCTTTAGTTCTCCGCTCAACGAGCGACAGATCGCCCCGCAGTTTCAACTGTTCCGTGCACTTTCCGAGGGGGGTGATGGTGGGAATTTTTGATGAATCATTCGGAGGTGATCCATGGTCGATATCAGCCAGCTTCCACGAAGATGAAAATAATTCCTCGAGACGACGCGTGCAGGTTCTCCATCCAAGACAATGCCCTAGGTCAGAGGGACAACTGGAACGCCGTGAGAGGGTGGGAGTGTGGAGTAGCAGCTCCTATATTAAATCATGGCGAGGCCACTTCCCAAAGTCAGTCATACGTCGACCGCTCGAGCACGCGAGAAACACTTCTCCCCCGAAGATCTCTCGATTTGCGTCCACCTCTGAAGAAGTACTAGTGAATGTTATCTCAGTAGTGCCTGCTGCTCTGTATCGCAAGAAAAAGTAAATTGGAACCCTTTGAAAAGTCGCCCTTGGAATTCTTCTGAAATAACTCTGGCATATTCGCGGCTTTTCTATTGAAGGAGTACTCGAAGAAGAAGCCGACTATCTGTTCTCCAAGTGTGCAACGACCAGAAGCTTCTCTGCTTTCTGTACAACAATCTCCGGGCATGAAGTTAACGGCGTGGAGTTTTGTGTCGTGCGTCCTGGTGGCTATCCTGTTCCTGGCTGCTACTACGTCTGCATACCCTGCCAGCAACCCGGAAATAGTGAGTACTTTTCCTTGTGCTCTGTTCTCTCAGTGAGGTTCGCATTAATTAATGCAAGATTGAAGGAACCACCTGCAACTTTACATTTCTCTCGAGCATTTGATGGGGGATGCTGTATTGATGTTCCCTCAGTGTCTCGGCACGTCCATGATCTCCGATTTCCTTTCTCAATGCATATCTTTCTTCCCGAGTTACTTCCGTCAAATTCAGCCCTACGCTGAGTTTAACGAGTAGACTACCAGTAGCTTGGGGGCCTTGATTCGTAAACTCTTGCTCCTCGCCGCAAATTAAACGTGCGCAACGTTAGGAAGAGCGCTAGACAAGCCTAGAAAGATGTAAACGTGAGTGAGCGTGCTGATCTATTGCTTCGCAAGCCAACTACCAGGAAAACTGGCAACCGAGGCGTGCTCCTAAAAGAGAAGCAAAGTTTCTTGAAGTCAATTTGTTTCGTTTCATTCTCGCTAAAGATTGTAATTCAAATAAATCGCGCCCTCCTAACAATCGCAGAGTGTTATCGTCGGGTCGCACGAGCCTGCGTTGACCAAATGAGGCAAATAGATACTCGTACCGCACGCGCTTACCGATAGCAGTATTTTGTTCGAGATGACATAATTCGGTCGTTGGTACCCCCATTACCAAGGAACAAAAGCTTGTGTGCATAAGAGCCTTCCAACAACGCCCGAGATTAATAAATACTGTTGTGACTCGTTTATCAGTGGCAAGATACCATGCGAACGGTGAGGGGCCTAAGCGCATCCACCGAATCAATAGCTGCAAATAAGATTTGTATTTTCCTTGTACGGGGGCACGTGGGCCGTGCACGATAACGTTGCAAACTTAAGTGGATGTTGATCACAAGCGTTCCTTGTTAAATCCATCTCCTTTCGCCACTTTTATTGGTATATCTAATCAGGCTGAACTGTAGGTGGTACACGATACTGTAAACAGTAACAGAGTTCACGCTTTCCAGAATCACTTTTCGCGACAATTCGGCTATAAATACCCACGGAACGATTGTCCGGTTTATTTATACGCTGCGCTACCCGAAGGTCTTCGGAGATTTATTCAACGTTGCCAATCATTTCTTTTCAAGATGTACAACATGCAGGCGATCGAGAACATGCGACAAATACCGCAATGGCATTGCCTGCGCTACAGGAAATTCGACCTGGTACGTCGCTGCCGGAACTACCGTCTAGGAAGGAAACACTGACGAATACAAAAGCCCCGACATCCAGGATTTATGGCTACCAACAAGTCCCTTTACTTCAAGTTACATCGATCAGCTCTTCTGAACGTTCTACTACACATGTTTAAGTTCATCTGAGGCAACGTAAGCTACATAACCGGCTGACAAACAGAAGCAACCGTCATTTACCATAGATTGTAACTTAACTCTTCATGGCACATCGTTTACTTCAAGACTGTAATTTTAAGACTTCACTCGAGCTCTATGCCTTCGTCGCATAGACCCAAACGGAGCAAATAGCAATGGAAGGAACTTTACACTGAATCTCCCCGACAACTAGTAACTTAAGCCTTCCCTATGACAGAAGACGAATAATAAAGCTTGCCTGCGTTTCACTAAGTTATTAATGTCACTCGTAATTCTACGTTAATTATTTATATCGCATTATATGGGAAACTGTATACATGCGCTTCGATCTCATTGTAGGATGAGAATGTGTTGTAGAATAAAATTATGTTTTTTATTGCAAATGTATTCTTCAAAACGGATTATTCACCTGTTGACGTGCTTTACCTTAATATAAAAAGAGCAGTTGCAAAATGTATTCAGACCACTTACTTCTTCCACCATCCCCTTGCCCCGTATTCCTAGTTGCTCGTGCGTGTACGACGCTGTCTCCTTGTCGGTGACAGTCTTGGCCGCGATCGTGTTAGCGAAAGCAGTGGCGGGCACGGAATTCGTAGACAAACTTTCCAGCGAAATGGCCACTTCGGATTCCGGTTCTAGCGTTAACAATTCCTGCGAACGAAGAGGGTAGATAAATGCTCGTACACGGTGCACAATCGATAACGTGTTCGCTCATTCTATTACGTACTTGATTAGAATCCAAAAAGAAAAGCTGCGACTTCCGTTGCCACTGCCTGTCCGAGGAATCTGGTTTCTGCTGCAGGCGCGGCACAAAAGTAGCGCCTAAGATGGAACTGTAGTTCTCAATGACAGTGCTTCTCGCGTAAACGGGTTTCGATCTGTGTGGCGTGAACACGAACACTGAAACAAATGGGTAGATTAATACGCGAAAGAGAATGAAAACTTAATTCACATTCCGGGAGAGCGTTTAAGCTTACGTGAATTATCGGTCGTAAATACAGCCATGTATGTGGATTTAGGATCTGCTGCAAGCGTGGCGACTTTCAAAGGCACGCTCCATATTAGGGTAAGAGATAAGATGTTCCAGACCGCGATGTGTTCGGTGGAAGCTGCTACTACGAGGTGGCAGGCATCTTGCCTCCCGAATTCGATTCGCCTAGTCATATTTGAGTAACAACGCTAATGTTATTCTTTGACTAACATCGCTATCGCTGCTATGGAACTTACATTACTTGATGCTGATATTGACTGTGCGTTAAGCTGCACTTAAATGTACAGGTATCGGGTGTCCACATCGTTACACTGCAACCGAAACCGATGCCCACTAACGAACCATCTACCGAGAATGCGGCATCCGTTACAGGCAGATTTCTATAATCTCCTATACTGTGGCACAGCCAGTGTTTCGATTTTTCTGGGACAATCGTAAGCGTTGCAATTAGTGGCGGCTATCGCGCGTGCATTAATAAAACGTGTGAAGTATACGCACTGTACGTAGATGAAGATTCAACCAGGTTCCACAGTTTAAACTTCTTGTCCCTGCCAGTTGTGACCGCTAGGGTTCCATCGTCGTCGAAAGGAGTACTTGGTTGGAAACGTAAAGCGTTCACGCCTCCCTCGTGAGGAAGCTCGATCGATGTGTTCAATGCGAACCTACGAGATTCAGAAAAATTTTCATCATTCTTGAAGATTCCTTGTAGAAAACACTGTAAGTGCCAAAAATCAGATTCTATACTATAGTATTACCATTGGCACGTAGAACATTTTCCAATGATTCATTCTATGATTATTGGTTTCTTCAATTGAATACGAGCGAGTTACGTTCTATACTTACAATTGCTGCTTAGTGTCAAACATCCAAAACTTGAGCCTTACTTCTATACACGACACTTTATCGTTTCGTTCTTCGACAGTCGCCATCCACGTACCGTTGTAATTTAAAGCTATTTTCGTGACTTCTGTGTTCACGATGATTACGCTACGCTCTTGGGTTAAAAAGTTTTGTGCTGTAATATTTATCTAAAATACATCGATATTTATATATATATATATATCGTACTTATTTTAACGCATATCCTCTGTAAGATATTATATCTTGGATGGCTACTTACATTGTACAGTAAGCATTTCGTACGAGTGTTATAAAACTGAACATGCCCAGTGCGACTATTTAGAACAAGAGAGTTCGTACGCGGATCGACAACGAGGCCAGCAGGGAATAAGTCTTGGGAAGAAAGAGCCACACCCCACGTAAAGTTCTGTATTACAGAGGTCAATTTCCTTTGTGGATTTACGACTACGATACCTGTAATTTTTAACGAGCGTAAAATATTGTTAGCGTAAAAAGAACTTGAAATAGCGCTAGTAGCGATAAGTATTAAAAGATCCCAGCACCGTTATCTAAAGTAGAAACAGCAACGTATAAATTGTCCGGGGCGATAGTAAGATGTTTAATGGGTGCTGGTAATCGAGGGAGAAAAGATTTTTGGTGCGAATTCGCTATAACCCATTTCACCAGCACGCACTCTCCTCCGCCGGTGTACATGTGACCACCTGTAATTTTTATAAAATCACTACAATTATGTTTAATGGTGTACAGTCGTTGCTACATCGAAATTAAAAGGAATGTAGAAACGCCTGTATATTACCTGATTTACTGAACGCTATTTCCGTCACAGGTAAAGTATGCCAGTGGTAAACCGCCGTGTAAGGTCTCGCTTGAAACAAACTCTTCCACACTACTACGCGACCCGTCGAGTCTCCTGTGGCGACGCACTCTTCTTCTGGATGTCCAGCGAGACACGTCGGTATCCTGCCTGTTTTACCTGTCTTGTGCCTGCGATCGGGCGATACAATAGTATTTCAACGCTATTCCATTAATTCTTCAATGATAGATAGCGTTTATTAGTTGATCGTACATACAGTTTATCGACAAGATTCCTCGACGGATTTAATATGTGCAGATCTACATCGTGAAGCACAGCTATTAGATTCTCCCCGTGATTCCCAATTATATCGACATAATATTCATGGGAATCGGTTCTGTGAATAAAGAATCGAATTGAATTACTGCCTTCCAATCGGGGGGGCTTCAGAAGCTTTCACTTACGGCATACATGTGGACTTTGTACAGACTCCATTGTCTAAATCGAATAAAGCTATATAAATCTTTGCGTTACACTTGGAAATGTAGGTTACGAGCACTTGACGCAGCTCATTTCCTTTGTAAGTTTTATAGTTAACAATGTGAAAGGTTCTTATTTTTGGCTCTTCCTGGAATATCAGTTTCTATAGGAAGAACAGAAATAACAACATAGCGATTAAAAACATAGAAGCTGTTGCGCTAATCCGAACCTTATGCTTCTACAAGATATGTTTAATGTTCGTACTAATTTCTTAGTGATAATGCCACTTTGACAGCTCCAGAAATTCAGCTCCCCGTGCTCCGTACAGGCGATAACGGCATTAGGATTTTCCGGGTGCACTATCAGTCCCGCTATCCGATGATTCGCCGGTTCTAATTCTTTAACGAAGTCTCCCGTTTGCGTACTATAAGCTCTTATGACGTATTTCCATACTATGTACAACGTCCTGCAGGGATGGAAATGAATTAGTGGAGAAGTTAAAAGAATGTACTTTAGTGGATATAAGAACAGTACCGGGTGAAACAATTTTACGAGACTGTAATGTATTCATTATTCAATCTGTCTATTTGTGCGCTACGTAACAAATATTACAAAGAAGAAGCATTAAGGTCTCTGTAGTCGTTATATTAAAACTTACTCTCCGTCGTGAGAAAAGACTGGCCGTTGATCGATTATACTACCTCCACCTTTTCTCGTTAAAACTAAATCGTCCACATCGATTACATCAATATTCGCAGACTGCCGCCTTGCCCTTAACTTCATCTGCATTTTGTCACTTGACTGGCGATGGACTAACGCTTTCGATAATTACGCCCCTTATTGCACACTCCATACATTAATGACTCTCTGGAGCACAAATTCACCGTAAAAGATTCTATCCCGACAATTACACGTGCTACACTTCGAATCACTCCGAATAACCAAACCAAACGTCGACCGCATGGTTCATTCCTGTATCTAAACACGTGAAACCACTTTCACTCGACAATCCTGCAACCATGGGCGAATAAAACACCTGCAATGATGCAACTTCATGCGAGTCGGTAATTTATTGAGACATGTTTCTACTTTACCTTCTGAGAATCATTATTGTCACGCATTTAATGTTCTGAGTATATATAACGCGAATTGGTAAAAGCTATATTTTATATACAATATAATAAAGTACGACCATATATAAATTGCATTAAATACCTTTCTGCATTACCTACTGCCACTTAAAATCAGTGACCACAGTGGTGTGACACAAAATTACATTGCGCGATAGCACATACCTGGTCTGTGGTGATAGGTCTATCCTACCGCAGACCAGGTATCCGCCTGCGATAAAAACACTTACATACACTTCTTTGGAGTATCTTCTGTCGTTAATAAGAATTTCAAAAAGTCAAGGATCTTCTTTATCGATAGCTGATCACCCTATCTAATTCATACCTAACTTATCGCCACGAGAGATTCATATTGAAAAGTGAACAGATGTGTTTCGTTGATTCGAATTAAGTAAGTACTCATAATTCGCACAATATAGCATCTCGATTGATCATCAAATAGTCCAACTCGGCGATCAGTATTGAAGCCCTTACTGATGTACGAATATAAAAGTACGCATAGAATTATACCGAACCGAATATATTAACGCCAATCGTAACGTATGTTGTTTGCAGAACAGTTTTAGATCAACCGTTATTTTATTCCTCCTTAACTGTACATATTAGGCAATAAACATGAATTAAAACTTAAAAGAAAGAAGTCAATACTTTGAGTTTGTAATAAATATAAAGCACGCAACTTGAAGTTGGATGGAGAGCAAGCGGTGCACGCCGACGGAATTCAAGTAAAGATTTTATTGAAATATAAGGAATCTGTACCAGACAGAACTAAAATTACCGTTGAATTTGGTACTACCGGGGTTCACATATCGTATATGCCTGCGTAATCGCTGGATTATCATTTTTCTTGTTATCTCTCCGTGTGTATCGTTATAAGTAGTCTGAATATTCTATAAGTACAGAAACAATATATCGAAGGTACGGGCACAGTCTATTCTCGAAAGTTCTAAAGCTAAAAATGGATCATCTTCTAGACCTGCAGTAGTTCTCACGACTTTACATTTACAACTTAGGGGGGAGGTGTCGCTTCGTCTATTTACAAAATTAATAACCGAAAATGGTCTAAAGCTACGCACTCTTTCTCTCTCTCTCTCTCTCTCTCTCTCTCCCTCTCTTTCGCTCCGTTATCGTATAGAGTGTAAGTTCTGACTATTTACAATTTTTACAGGATACCTCTCTCTCCCGCTCTCTTTTTCTCTGATTCAATATACAGCATTACATTTTACAACAATTTAAACGTGTACTTGAATCCCGTTGCAACTCGCGTTGCAAGCGAATTGTGACCTAATTGTACACAAATTGCCCCATTCTTTTTCTGAACAAAAAAAAAAGATAAATCGCTATTTCTCGCTGGATCTGTCGGAAAACGATTCTGGAGTCTATGATAGGAAACTCAATCGGTTCCGGAATTACCAATGCTTTTAAATTATAGGAAAGCTCCTTGCATTACCACGTACAGAAAAAAAACAGTAGCATCGTTTGATTTTGTTTTCCTCTTTGTCTCTTTCTTTTTTTTAACGGGGCGCATTGCATACACAGTCTAATAATACTATACTAAGAATGTAAAAACCTAAAAATTTGTATATTAGTTACAATAAATAAGCAACGTATATGTTTTAAGTTTTACACTTATTATATTACTTTTAACTATATATCACGGATCTTTTTACTGGTTCTGAATGGTGCACGCGCGAAACTGGGTTACGGTGCTAAAGTTGTTTAAAAATTAAACCGATGCTCTCGAGCGGTAGCATTAGTTGTAAAGTTCGACAAGATTAGAATTTGGTTGTTGTACTCGATTTCTTCCGTTCAAGATGACCGTTCGAGGTAGGAACATCTATTTGGTGACACGCAGCAATCTCGACAACCTATCCAAGAAATAAAATTGCGCTTCCGCGGATATGCGTTTGAACGATCTCTAAATATCGTTGGAATCGAATTACGCGCAACGAACTTTCTTTCTCTCTCTCTCTCTCTCTCTCTCTCTCTCTCTCTCTCTCTCTCTCTCTCTCTCTCTCTCTCTCTCTCTCTCTCTCTCTCTCTCTCTCTCTCTCTCTCTCTCTCTCTCTCTCTCACTCTTTCGCTCTCGTCTCAGACACTTTACGCGCAGTCAGTCCTTATAAACATACAAATGAAAAACATTCGAAGGTATAAAAAAAATGCAACAGCTAACATTAAATAACACGAAATCGATTCATAACAAAAACTGGAAACTGATAGAACCACGTTTCGTGGTGTCACAAAGTAATCGCGCGAAATGTCGTTGACAAACGTGTATTATTCTCTTCGCCTTCTCTTCTTTCCATGAATCGGACGTGCGATTGCGATAACGATCCAATGAAATTAATCTTTTCATTTCAACGCGTTTCAAACGAATCTTTATAGTCTACGAACGAATGGTATATACCACCTCTCTTTTCCGTAGCGGTGTTTACTCGCTAAGAGAAAAGAAGAAAAAATTATATAAGGAACAGAGATGTTTAGTGGTAAATACAATTATATAATATCATAATACGCTGAGAAATACGTCGTCAAGATTAATAACGTTAGCTCTTTTTTTCTCTATACTCGAAAATTTCACTTCTTCCTTTTTATCCTTCAGTTTCAAATTCGCTTCTACGAAGCTGCTTCGATATTCTAAAAACGAATTAGAAAAATATTCTCTTTCCAGATCTGTACTATTTTATCAATAGTAAAATTCAAAATTATCTGGTTTACACGCAGTCTCCTCCGGCTGAATCTCTATATTGAAGCGGAAATGCAATCGATCGGGAAATCGTGTTATCCTCTAACGTTTTCAGATCTCTTTAGTACACAGTTAAAGGTCTATCAAGCGTTTTTAAAATGTACAAGTATTGTATCACGACGTGACAAAAACCCGTGACGTGTTATTTCACTCCTGCAAGATCGCCGATAGTTTCGCCCCTATCGCCTATCTCGCGCGCACTTCTCCCCAAAACTGAAGCCAAGCATTCAATTTCCGGTTCAAAGAAGATTAATCAAATTTCAGGCTCACACTTTTGCCGGAAGTTCCGAGAACTTGATTTGGAACGTACGTACCGGGAAAGCGAGTAGCAAGCTTTTCGGAAGTTACTCTTTACCCGCCCTTTGTGACCACGAGAAGTCCGTCTCTTAGAAAAGTTTTAATCGCTACAGTCGATATACAGGGAATTTAAGAACCGTAGGCGCGAAGTTAACCGAGTAACAGAGTTCATAGAAAGATCTTCGTAAACCTAGGTTCGTAAAGTAATCGTCCCCGGGCAATTCAGTTCTTTTAACAAGCTGAGTGAATTCCCACACAACCACCCAAGCTGAAGGATATCAATTATACCAACGGCACAAACGCTAGTTACGTTAGCTTCCATAGAAACAGAATATTCCCAGGAACGATTTCATTTCGAAATCTACATGTACTAAAACCCTTCTGTCTCCTTCCCATAAATCCCATTAACCCGCTTAAGTCCGCGCCCGAAGCTCTGAAATGCCCTGTATACCTTTGGCTTAACACTCGACGTGCGAAAATAATTTATATTTACAATGGTTCCATTATAATTTCACAGTGAAACGTCCCCCGTGCTAGAAGAACGTTAATAGATATCGCTCTTCGGATCCCTCTCCCGGAAGAATCCCTTTTCAGTCTTACACTCCCTGATGGTAACGGTCTTCAGATTCACCGTGACGTCCGTGATGAACACCTGATCGGCGACCGGATTCCTCGCGTGCCAGTAATCCGTGCCGGGGCTGGAGAGAGGGACGTACACGTCTGCTGTTTTCGTGATCTCCGTTTGCTTCATACTTGGCGTGTTATTGTTGTTGTTATTGTTATTATTGTTGTTATTATTATGGTTACTGTTATTGTTGTTATTATTATGACTATGATGCCCGTTCACAACAGTGGGTAACCTGTTGTTGTTCGTGTAAGAGTCCGTGGGGGTGGGCGACTTGTGACCGTTCGCGTCCACCGTCACGGTCCCGTTCGACTTCTCCTGTTTTTGCTCCAGCAGGTGCCTCTTCTTGGTGGGCTGCTCCAATGGCGTGTCTATCTGGGGGGATAGAGGCGCCGGCGGTGCACGCGGCAGCGAGGGCGGTGGGCCGTGCGGCACGTCAGCCTCGGGGCGCTTTTTGTCCTGCACCGCTGGCGCTGGTGTCGTCGGCACCGCCGGAAGTGGTTCCTCTGGCGTCGACTTCACGCTGGAGGAGGACGGCCTCCTGCCGTTAACCTTGTGACTCTGAAACGACGTTCAGCTACCTTCGTGGTTCTAGGAACTAGCGTTGTAATTTACTCAAGGGCAGCTCGTATGCAAATACTCCTTAAGAAATTGTATTCCCCGCTTCTTCTATTCATTTCTTTTTCAGTTAAACGACACTTAGTGTTTTAATACGATGTCGATGGACGTGTAGGACTCGACTATCATCTCAAATCGTGCATTCACCGCGAATTAATACTAAAACTCTTTCTTGTACTACGAGTAGAACGGGAAGATACGCAAACTTGGCATTATTCGCCGGATTCTTTCACATACAACTGCTCTTAAATATTTACAGGACGCAATCGCAACCCGAACAAGCACTTTTTAGATGGAATTGAGGTTAAAGCGGAGTTTATAAACATCAACCCCTAGAATTCTTAGCTTCAGTACAGAGTACTGATGTTATTCGCTACTTCTGACTTATAACGAGGAAGACTAAATAATAACTAACCCCACATAGAAATGCTAACCTCTCAATTTACGAATCTGACTCTGGCATCAGGATATTAAAGCTAAGGTAATCAACTCCGCGCAAAGAACACTCGTTCAGGTTATGATTTGCTTATGAGAAAATAGGCTGGTACTAACGTGGTAAGAAGGAGAGGTAGGGTTACTCTTCAGAGGCAACAACCGAGGAATCTTATTCGGCGGAGGACTTCCGCTACCGCTGCTGGGGCTGCTGGTGGTAATGGTGACTCCGATTTTCCCCGACTCTTTGCTGAGAACCTCGGCTTTCCTCTTCGTGCCCGTTGGCTCTCGCCTAGGTAACAGGGGGCTGTCCACGCTGCTGTTGGAACTGTCCGAATCAACACTGAACGCGGACACCGATAGGTCCGGGGCGGTAGGCGATTCGTGTCCATCGATGGAACTCGGAAGCGTGTCTTCGTCAGGCGCTACGGGATTCAAGCGAGGAACCGACGTACTTCCGGTAGTCGACTCGTCCTGACTGTCCTCCCCGACCCGCTCGTCACCGCCAGGTTCTGGCTCGACTACCATGTTGGCCAAAACTTGCTCCTTTACGTGGAGAAATTCGGGAATAATTAAAGTCTGCTGTTTATCCCTAATTCCACGCGTCGATATGAAAAATGCTAATGATAATTACAAATATCGTGCTTCTACTACGCGAGTCAATTAGACGGCGTCCGAATCTTCGTCGTATTAAATGGTACAAATGTACAATCATGTGGAGTTAAATGAATTTAGAAATAAAAATGCCGCTGTTTATTTATGAATAATTTGCTTACACTGTATCTGGTGTCCCTCCGCCTGGGTCTTCTCGTATTTACTACAACATCCGCGCCTTTTTGACTTTCCTCGTACAATTCGATTAATCTGACGTCTAATATGTTCTCTTCCGGTTCCCACGTGTTGTATCTGAAAAGCGGGAGAAAGTGTTTATTCGCGGGTTTCTTTAAACAGGATTAACGATTCTATTGTCTTCGACTTACTTTTTACTCCATCCTTTCCATTTCACGAAATACTCCACTTTACCCTGTAATCAGATGAATAATTCACATGTTAATATTGATCTTGCTACGTGTGTCAGTGATTATGAAGATCATTTTTCCGAAAATTTAATTTGATATATAGTGACACATTCCTGCTTGTTGTATATTTATACAAAAGCAACATGTGAAATGGATAAAGGAATATATGTGACATTCTGCATCGTGTGCAGGTATTAATTGATTTTTCATGAGCACAAAGTGACATAGATTATAAGGGAGCTCGCATGATAACATTGAGCGCTCAGTTTTTTAAAAGTTTCCCTCCTCTGTGTATGAACGTAATCCCCATCATGTTTAAATATATAAACGATAACAGGAAAAAAATCGCTTTGAAAAGAGTTACGTTGAGAACTGTTTACTCCATTCTGCTTAATCTCTATAATAAATCAAGAATGACAAAGGATTTATTGTAACAATGGAGGGATCGCAAGGGATTTAAATCGATACTCGTAAACTGAACGTTCAAGTCTAATGTTTCTGCAGCGAAATGAATCATGCTCTACCGTAAAGTTACAACACCACAATATAGCCACTATCCTATAACAACATAAGACATTCTTCGACCAAAAATGGAAGATCTTTAAACCTCAACACTGCTCAATTTAAATTTTCCGTTTTACAAACCGTAAAGCCTGATTCTAAATGAAACATATCCCGATTAGCAAGAGGATTACTCCATCTGTGAGTAATCTACCGAATGAATTACTACCGATATCTAACCTTACTTTCGGTATGCAACAATACATCCAATAACAAACAAGCCAGCCTCCTAACCTCTGCTCGCGGTACTCCGAACCTGGAGATTCCGCGGCTCCAGCAAGGAGAATGTGTAGCATAGCTATCGGAATAAAAGGCATCCACATCTACATGGCAATTCACATTCCTACAGGAACATAACCTATGAACCCTTGGCGCCAGTCGCCGGGCATGTTGTAATGTGCGGAATCGAGCCGATCCCAAAGATCCGTTTCGCGCGTCTGCGTCGAAGAGCGGATCTTCGAATCTATCTCGATGGCATAGGGTCGATAAAACGGGCGGCGTTGACTTCCACGAGAGCCGATGGCACGTCTCACCTATTGGCCATCGGCCAACGAACGAGAGCGTGCCGGACCGGTCGTGGTGCGCAGCCAGTATGACAGTTGGAAAACAATGACATAACTGTGCAGGGGTATAGACACACGTCGGTTTGTATCGCGCATGAGCCACTCGCAGCTGAGATGTCTCCCTCTCTCGCGTGTTTTATGTCGATTTACAATGTTGCCAGCCTCGAAGCGTCGTTATTCGTGCCTCGATATCGCCGGCACGACGTGAGCTATTTTTTGGCAACGCACACGAAAGTTCATGCATGACAATGGGGCAAACTGAGCTTTTGTACGCGCGCAAACATAATTCCCGGTGGAACTTGTTATCTAACTTGGAGACGTATGGTAGTAGAAATGAGCTCCTCGATGAATCGGTACTAACCTCACAATTCTAGGTATATGAACTTCTAAGGCGTTCGATCGGGGGGGGTGAATTAAAGGATTTGATTCTCTATCGGAGTATGGGGTGTATGTTATTAAAAATGGGAGTAATAGAGTTGAGTGAGAGAGAGAGATATCGGGAAGCATTGTGCACGATAGAAATTGTATGCAACGGGGAGGGGCAGAATCATTGGGATGTGTAGCAGGAGAGAGAGAAAGAGTTTACGGCGAAGAGAAGGAAATGGCAACGGCGCTTAGACAAACAGAATCCGTGTTGTGGCGCCATCGAACGGCGACGGTTGGAACCCTTATCACTTACCCGCTTTTCCCTCTTCTTCGTAATCCGTTCCGCGGCGTAAACTCTGTCACCCAGATCCATGATGTTTTAATCCTTGTTCTCTGCACGAGTATCGAGGTTGTTAATATATCCAATGGGGTAGCGATGGGTGTCACTATTGAAGCACGCCGAGCAACGTAACACCATATGTACCGGCACTGGTTCGGATGCTTGTATTCGATCGGGATGACACACGCGTAAACACACGATAAAACGATAGACGATGGTCGTCCCTCACCGTACGGAATGTGGCGTTAATCTCACTGAACGCTCGTGCAGCAGTTTAGCGCCCGCGACGTTCTCACAGCATGAAAGTACAGGACGGCCACGTGTTTGGTGAAGGCCGATCAATCCGATCGCATCCTCGACGTGTTGAGCATCTTCAACGGGAATCATGTGAAGTGAGACGCGGCACGTGTTGTCTCGGATACGAGAACGCTCGGCATCGCTCGATGTTTTCCGCACAGATCGCAGCCCCGACCGACCGACCGACCGGTGATTAGAGTGGCTGCTATTTCAGCGGCGAGGCGGCAATGCGGCCGATGTTTTTTGAATGGCCAGTAGTCGCGGTAAGACCGGCGAACACGAGCGAAGTCGGCGTACAAGCACGTCCCATCGGGAAGGGGATTTCAGGCGGCACGGTTTGCGCGCCGCGAGTTTCTTCTTCGCCTGTTCACCGGACGATTATCACGGGTACGATATTTCGTCGAGCACCACGGCCCACACGGCTGCGTTTCGTCGCTCTTATCCCTCGGTGTCGCCCGTGGTTGTGTACAGAAAGGGACTCGGGTGGTTTCTGTGTGTATGTGCGCTGGCCGGCAACACGTTTTCTGCTTCTGCTGCTGCTGCTGCTCCCTTCGTGCGAGATCGGAGCTCTCTCGTGACGTCAGCGATTCCCCCTCACCTCGTAAACACCAAACATGGCCGTCGTACGGATATACGCTGGTCGAGTGCGTCCCAAGCTGACGGTGAAAACTAATGTTGGTACAGGCACTGGCGGCTCCGGAATCCGCGTGCGAACCGCGGAAACGCGTTTCCAATCGGCGTGAACACCGGACAGGCTCCCTATGTGCGATTATAGGAAAATTGGAGCGATCGACTCGCAGCGTCTAGCACATTCTGCGGATCGAGGCCGACTAGAGCCGAGGTCTGCCGAACTCCCCTCGCTGGCTTAGTGGACTCGCCCGACCCGCTCGAGGTTAGACGGGGAGGGGGTAACGGTAGAGAAAGAGCACCGAACGGGGGAGGGGGGAGCTCTCAACGGTACGTGCGCCGACACACACACGGCGAGCAGAGAGAGAAAGATGGGGAAAGCAGAAGAAGGAGAGCGTGATTGAGTGTGACCGACCGACGGTGAGGAGGGGCAGGGTGAAGAGGGAGAGGAGAGCAAGCGCAATGGAGGTAGGGAAGAGAGACAGCGCGACCAGGAGCGCCGTCCTCGGAACAAGAAAGCTGCCTGCCTGCCTGCCTGCTTGCCTGCCTGCCTGCCGCCTGCTTGCTAGCCAGCCACCCCAAGTTCCCTTCTAGGTACGTGTATATGCGTGTGCCTCTGTGTGAGAGAGCAGTCGATGCGACGTTGCCAAGTCTATTCCGTCGATAGCACCGCACCAAATGTCACAGCCGTACCACTCGATAAACTCGAGAGTCCTACCAATGCTGTCGTTACGCTCACTATTTTTCGTCACACCCGTAACGAGCGTGTCGTCGTATCCATTGGCTGGCGCAGCCACCATTCGATCGCGACGTCTCGCGGATCGGTGTGCCGCTTCTGCCGTGCGTTCGCGCCCACGATGCGGCAACACTGTATCCTCTTGCGACGTACTGTCACACACTACCGCACGGCATCGGTCGCCGCATACACGATTCGCGTTTACAGTAAACAGACGGTCGGTTCGGGCTTATTCGACGAAATCGCGAGCACGGTATCGCGATAGCGCACGGTATCGAACGAGAGCTACGTAGAATGGTAGCGCGTCGCAGTAAACGGGCGGCGCTCCTCCCGTGAAAACGTGTGCAACCTCAACGGATCCCGAAACGAGAGTGTCCTCTCCCGTGCCGACGAACACACAGGGAGAGCGGCCGAGAGACGGACAAGGAGAGGGATAGGAGAAGGAGAGAGAGAGCCAGATGGGGGAGCCCTGCTCTTCTCCGTCCTTCGGCGTAAATAGCAGGATAAAAAAGCCACGACGGCGATCCGCTATTGGCGGGATCCCCGAGGCGCCACCGACGCAACGAACCCCGCGCCGCGGCTCGGCCAATAGCCGCGTGGCACGGCCCACGTCGGTTCCCCTCGACTCGCCGAGAAGGCGGGATCACCGGCCGACGGTTCAGTTCTCTCCCGAGGTCCCCATCGCCGTGCCCCCGCGCGCGTCCCTGCATTCCCCGTCGACATGTCAGCCTTTCCGTTTTGCCGCAACTTTCCCCCTCTGTATTGTAAAACAGAGACAGACTGTGTCTCTCCCCCTTCCCCGTCGCCGTTCCCCTCGCGCAGGAAACCCGAATAGCAGAGCGCTACCGTGCCGCCGCCGTCGGTCTCTCTCTCTCTCGCTCTCTCACTCACTTTAACGCCCACGGGTGTGTAAAGTCGTATATACCGCGCGTATGCAAGCGTGGGGCGGGCACATGGACGAGGGGGGACAAGGGGAAAGTATATATGTACATTTACATGTGTACACGAACCGTACATCGTCACAAGCGTTTCCCCTCTCCGTGGCCGCGTCGGCGGTGGCCGACCACCGTCGGTATTGAAATATCCTGGCCCTGGAGAGGCAAGTAGCCGTGCGGCGATGCCGCTTCTCTTTAGAACCACTACGCTCTCCGCACCGAGAGACCCGATCTTCCTCTCCTCTTCCTCTCCCCCACCCTCTCTGCCGGTATGCACCTTTCCCCTTTCTTCGCCTCTTTGTCCACGTCCTTCCGCCCTTCCCCCCGCGCGCCCCCGACGTTCACGTAATCCGTCTCTCTTTCCCGATGTGCCCTTGCTAGGACGGCTCCGTAGCCGCGGGATGGGGAGTCGCGTACCCTCTTCGCGACGAGTTCGTTTCTCCCCCTCTTGCTCTGTCATCCCGATTCGAGTCTCGCCTCCCTCTTTCAAACGCAATCAATGGTAACGTACAAGTGCCGCCGCGCAACCCCGCTACCGACGCGCAAAAACAAAATTGCGAGCGTGCACGCGTGTCGCGCGCGCGGCATTGCGCAACCATGGAATATACAAAGGCAACGTAGATGGCGTGCCACGGGTACGCGACTTATGGCACGTCCCCTCCCCTTCTCCTTATTTCTCCCCCCCCCGCGCAGAAACGATGCTCTCCTTTGTTCTTTGCCTGTCATCGGCGATCCCGTGGTTAGCGCGTTTAAAGCAACCTCCTTCATTTCCTTACGATTAGTGTTTCTAGGGCTCCCATCCGCGTCGACAGCGATCTCGAGGCGCACGAAACTTTTATGCCCGTGACCATCTTGCGGAATCGCTTGACCTGCCATGTCGTGTTACGTTTCGACGCCAATGTAACGAGCCGGCAACGAGCACCCTCTCAATTTCAGGATACAAAGTCGATTACGGAACGAAAGTGCTGCGTAACTGCAGGCGCCCGATCTGCTTTCGAATTAATGAAAAACAGCCATGTATCGGTAATCGGGCTAAGGGTCAATCATTCGATACACCGAATCGATATGTCGAATGTAGACAATCGTCTCGACGCGTGTTCCGTAGCGCACGCGAGCGCAGCGCTGGTTGCGAGCCTCCGAAGGAGACCGTTTCTATGGCTCGAGCGCGGCAATGCGGTTGTGTAAAATAAATACGGAGAGTGAGAGAGCAGCTAGAAGCGGCGTAGTTACCGAGAGATGGCGGCGAGCTAATTAAAGCTGCGCAAGAACGCGATAAGCAAGGGCGAGCGCGCACGTAGCCGCAGCGCACGCGACCAAAGATACGGGAGAGTACGATGAGGCCACTGATTCGCGTTTCTCATTATGCGGGCCGTCCATCGCGGACACGGCAACGTCGAAAGCAGGGCGTGGCGCCGGGCTCTTCGTGGATCTAAATCGAATGCTACGCCGTCCGTCCAGCCGAGAAAAAATCTCGTATCGAGCATCGTAACGAGGCCCCGCGATGCATGGCATTCTCGCGTGAACCGCTACGATGCCGCCGCGTCTATGGTGCGCTGGGTCTATGAACTAATTCCACTCGGTGCACTCGCGTCCGTCGTATTTAGGCCTATTTCAGACCAGCCGCTCTAGCGGCAGCTGGTATCGCAGACATGTTCGCGCATTTTCCATCTTCGGCTCGAACACGCGTGGCACGTCACGTCTCAGATGCCCGATGAGGTTAGAAAGAAGTGTCGCGAATAGGTTAGAATCCGCGACACGCGCGGACTACGGAATAACATTGGGGTGTAAAAAGTTAGCGAGAAACACGAACAGCTTCACGATTTCTTGTCACGCTGGATCGAAGTATGCCTGATATTCACGAGGATTCTTTTTATCAGTCCAATGCACTTTTAGCTGTGCTATGCGCGTCGAGGCTAACCAAACAAGGTTGCAAACCTTTCGATGCCAATAATCGAGGAGCACAGAAATCGATACGTTCGACACATCGCACTGCATCTCATTTCTTCTGTTGCGTAACGACGCACTCGAAGAGTGATCGACGGATCAATTCAGTGGAGCTTGAACGCACGCCATTAAACGGTCGCGCCGTTTGGATCGCGACGTTTCCGTTAAGGGATATAGGTACGTATTTATAGGCAGCAATTTATAGCTGTCTAATTCGTTGGTTGAAGAATTAGGTACATAGACAGGTAGTGCGTTTATGGTTCGTACTTATTAGCGATTCGATCGTTCGAGGAACTCTGGCAAAGCGATCATTCGAGCGGTTTCGATGCAGCGCCGAGAGAAACTGAGGGCCGTAGTTGGGTTGGAAAAAGTGGCCATTTAATATCTCGGGATGGGAAGACGATATCGAGATGAGTCTTTCCATATATTATTCTCTACCGGCTTTCATGCTTATTTTTATAAATCCCATCGCTGATCGTCGAATAGTTTTCGGGAAACTAGACATTTTAGGTTAGGCCGGTGGAGACATCGCCGAACGCGTTCGGAACGTAGGGTCGGCGATTTCTTCGTAATTACTTATCCCTGCGTCATCGAATACAAGTATCTTCATCCTGAGTTGCGCGAAAATGGCGATTCGTGGTCTGAGCGGGTTTAAACACGGCGGTGTCTCGAATAATCCTACGGAGCTGTCGAACGCTATTGATTTAAATTTCATCATTTTTGCACCTCTATTAGGGTAGCAGTCTTCATGCGCCTTTTACCTTTATTAATCAAAGGCCGAGGAGAAATTGAAATCTTTGACTAACTCATTCCTCGACATCGTTCGCTGCCCCAATTAAGGTTTTTATCTCGTGTGAAATTATGCCACCGATTTTCTTCGGGAACGGTGTGCATTTTACATGTCAGTCGGCTGAAAGATTAAACGCGCGTCAATTATGCGCCGGGACGAACGATAATCGATACCCTCCGTTTTCGAGCTTCCTAAAATCGGTATGCAATCGCTGGCGTAATGTGCTTTTCGCATTTCTTATTTGTGCTCTCTATTCTCGCGTTTGGTGGCCGGGAAATTTCTGCGAATCCATTTGCAGAACGAATGTTCTGGATCATGGATAATTTCACATTTTTGCCATATTTCCGGCAGACTTTCAATTCCAAATATCCCTCTGAATAGGTAGGTACTCTAATGCGTACCGTTCACTTGGAAACAAGAGAAAGAAAATTGCATCTGAAACGATTCCTCTGCGGCGTATAACGAAGCCCTTCGATCTACAACAAGCACACCACGCGCTTATAGAGAGCAACAATTTCGTACCAATTACTCCTCGGGTCTCGTTTATCCGGCGGATCTCGATTTAACCGACCCGCCTCGATCCCGATACAGTCGCATAATCGAGTTCTCGCTGCACTCCTATCGGAACGATACACGCGCGTGCATTTCGCAGTCAAAGGGAACCTCATTAAATCTCTTTCCATTGCGCCGTACAAAGCGTGCTTCATTTTTTTCGCCTTCCTCCCCATATCCCGTCGCAGTCTATTAAAACGTTTCAGTACCATCCGATGGGGGCACTGAACCATCCTCTGTACCGCGATATTGTTCCTGCGTACATTGTAACATAAAAACTATGAAACAAACGATTCCATCTTCTACTTTCGCAGATATTGCATGCCTAACAATTCCGCGACTTGTTACTTATATAGTCTCCGCGCTTCAAAAACGGAAAGACTGCTACCGTAAACTGGGGGAACATTGGCATGTTTCTAGAGCATTTTACTATCCTATCCTACTGATATAATAAATGCGAAAGTGTGTTTGAGTGTTTGGATGTTTGTTACTTGATCGCGTCGCAACCACGCAACGGATCTCTCTGAAATTTTGTGTACACCTAGTCTAGGATCAGGAATAACACATGGGATACTTTTTATCCCGATTTTTTTAACCGATCTGGACCAAATTTTCCACAGTTACTCTCTAGAACCCTTCCCCCTTATTTCACCCTCTTGACACTCCGTCACAATCGAAGTTTTCCTCGGGCAACGCCGGGTACTTTAGGCTAGTAGAGGAAGTGCAGTATATTTGGAATACCAGTTTGTTTAAGACGAATACAAAATTACGGCATAGGATGGGAACAAATAAAACGGAATGATATCATAGGGAAACTAATTTATTTATTTATTTATTTATTTATTTATAAACGGACCGAAGCCCTCTTTACATAAATGCTTACAAAAGAAAAAGAACTTTACCTAATATAACAAAAAACAATTAGACTAATAAACTTTTATATTTCAAACTCTCAGTAATAATAAAAAACAAGAAGCAGCTGAAACCAAATATGCTGCCCTTCCTCTATAATATAAAAATTAAGATTTTTATACATGCTTTCAGTATCCTATCCTAACATTGCATCTTTCACGAATGTACCCGCTACAATTGTCACAATTTGTATCCTCTTCCTTCTTTGATACATGAATGCATGCACACACACGTTAATTACCTACCAACGTTCCCCCAGTTTACGGTACCTCCCTGCGCAAAATATTTAAAATCCATCTTCCACCTTGATTCTCACCAACTTCCTCCGAAATAACTTGAATTTCCCCGCAACCTCAGAGCCCCCTTTACTCAGAAGATCCTCCACCCTGCTCGGCAGAAAGATAAGAATCTGACAGCTTTATGCTGCCGATTTCGATAAATAAATTATCGCAGATTCCCACATTTGCACAGAATATTGAGAATCAAGGCTCCCCTATGGTTTCAGGCTGCTCCTCAGGTGGTGGGCGCGTCGCGGGACGGTGGTGAGCAGCTCTTCGGCCGGGGTTTCGTGGGGTACGCGTGCAGACACCCGGTAGACGGACACCTACCCACGTAAGTTCGATTATTAATTCAGCGGCGGGAGCGCTTCGGCGGCGCAGAGGCTTGGCGCAATGCACCGCTCTTTATACGGAGCGACGCACCGCGGGCTCGCTGTACTGTGTGCCAGCGCGCACGGCCGCGCTCGATCGTGTGCGGCGTGCGCGCGCGCGCGCGAGCGCCGCGACAAGTTACAAGCGAGCCGACGGCTGTACATACGTCGCCGCGTTATCGGGCCGGTGTTATCGCGCGAACTCCTCTCGCGGCGCTTAAGTGCGCTCCGCGACTCCCACGTACGCCGTACGAGCGTGATTGAAAAACCTCTCGACGCGCGGCAGGCCGGTCTGGTTAGCCCGCGACGAACGGACACGTCGCTGCGCTCGTCTATTCGGAAACGATCGGGATCGGTTTCGCAGCTGGGACCCACCGACTAGCCCTTGAAATAGTCGGGCACTTCCATAGAAATAGTCGATTTTATGCTTTGCAAGCGGAGTGCATTGTGGGAGGAAGAGGTCGACGGTTTCACTGATCCACCGCGATCTCGATTAAGTTCATTCGAATGGAGCCTCGGTGGATGCGATCGAAGATGATTTTGCTTTTGTACTGGCTTCTCTTTTCTTTCGCGCCGTTTCTTTGTTCGCTTTATTAATCGTTTATTGCAAACTAAAGGGTCTTTATCCGTGGAATAAATAATACTATGGAATAGGTACTGGGAAATTGCTGGGGGGTTGACTACTTAGCGCAGTGACTCCAGAAGTGTATTCTGGTGCGTCGCCACCGTTTTAGGTGTTTTTTAAATATTATTAAGTTAGAATTATATTCCGAAATATTTATTTTTACCGCGTTTTACCTCGTTAAATTTACCTTGCCTTCCACGAGATGAGGGGCTCGCAGGTTATTCGAACATTGTAAAAGGGGATCGCGGCTGAAAAGAGCTTGGGAAACACTGGACTGCTTAGCTCATATTATTTATCACGCTGTGGCACCTAAGAAACGAGAAGCTTTAAGTTCTCATGTTTTGCATTTCCATCGCAGACGGAAAACACCTCCATTCCCCTTCCACTTTCTTCGAGGGCCCGATGAAACTCAACCTGCCAGAGATCTCGATCGTGTCTGGATTCACCGCGCAACTGGAAGAATGTTTGCCGAGAGCGGCTTAATCCCCGAGCATTCGGTTAATCGCGGCGACTTCCGTTTTTTAACGGGCCAGAGGTACATTCTGCTTGGCAAACGGGCGGGCGACCGAAATTTACGAACGTCGGGAACGGCTGCTGGCTGGCAGCTAGCCTCGCGCGCGATAACGCGTGGGAAGTAGCCGAGGACGTTCCTTTTCGTCATAAAGAATGTCGCGTTAAACGCGCGCGCGCGCGCGCGCCACGCATACGCGACCGCGTGCACGATAAAACGGAGACAATGCGCGGCGACAAGCGATAAATACCGTTCGACCGTATCACCGTCCAACTGTCCGCGCGCGTTCGATTTTCGAGCGAGCTTTCTCCTGCCGTCGGGTGTGGGCTCGTAGATTGGGACCTTCGTAGCGTGTGCCCCGCCGAATTTCCGCGGCGGACCGGGGACACTTTTGAGCGTTGCCACGGGAAGCGAAGAAACGAAGTTCATAGAATCCTCGCACAGCGCTGCACATATTTCTGCTTCCTTGCCATTATTTTAGGCGAGGAAGGTAGTTAAGATTCCGCGAGATACTCAGAGTCGTGTCCTATTTCTTAATTACACCCCATATACTCTCTCTTTTTGGTGGGCCCACTTTGGAACAAGATTCATCGAAGCATCCTGCATTCGATGGGTACAAAGGTTCCCACACACGGCTTATTAAGTTTTTCCTGCTTCCTTCGCGGAATCGATGGACGTGTCGGTTTATTTTACGGACACCCTGTAGCAGCCAGAGGCGGTCTGCAACTTGTTGCTCGATTTTGGAGCCCAGTCTGGTGGGCCCTACCATTTTGTTAGCTTGGTAGGCTCCTGGGGCCTTCCCTCGACACTCGACCCAGCACGAACGCGGCAGGCTTCGAGCTGGAGCTGCTTTTCCTATCGCCTCCTTTCGTCCTCCACCGTCCATTTTCTGCACCGATTTTCTTCCTCCTTTTCTTCTTCGCCCATTCCATGGATTTCCTACAAAGTCGCAGAGGTTTTTCAGCTGCCTCCAGTTTCTATATTACGAATTTAATATTTAAACAGAAGTATTTTATTTTCCGACTGTAACTAAGTAGGCTGTTCTTTTTATATTGCTGTTTGTGAGGAGCAAGGTTACTTTTTTTTGCACTTTCAGCGCATCGCACTCTCTATGCCCAATTACTTCAACCGTCTCTGTTCGACCGCGAACCATTTCTGCGACACACTCGACTTCTTCGATAATTCCTTATATTCGTTCAAACGTACGGTTAACCTAGCGACAGGTAGAATGTAATACACTGCTTTCTCGTCCCTTCGCGATACTTTACTTTCTGTCATCGCTTTATAAAAAAGGGGTTTGCCCCGCAGATGTAAAATAAAATAAAATAAAACGTGCTCCCACAAAGAGCGATGTCCCAGCTCGCGCAGCCTACTGTGCTTCATGGTGAATGCAGCGCTGCGCGTAACCGTCCGCAGTGGACAATACTTTGCAAATAGTTTCCTCCTCTTAAATTCCACGTGTCCTAGCGTCGATGGCGGTCTTCACGTGCCATTCTATTTCAGATTTCGAAGCATAAACCCCGCGTAAAACCGCCACACCCTCCCTTTGTTTCCTCGGGCAGAGCGCGCGGTTCCCCGCTGATTTACATCCTCCTTAAAGCACAAACGGGCCCCTATGAAACGCGATTAATCGTTCGAATAACACATAAAAGCATCCCAGATCTCGCTCCCGATCCAAGAACTCGAGCATCGCCGCGGCCGACGGTCGTTGAAACGCGTCGGTCATCGCACCGACGATTTCTCGTCGCCGTGACCTTATTTCTGCGAATATCTCCAACGGACCCCTTTGTCGATCGTCGGGAAACGATCCCGATAACGATCGCGTCGATAGTTTCCGAGGAAAGTGGACATCTCACGGGAGCCTGGCCCGCGGAACGGCTTTCCAGAAATTCGCTCTAGCGTCCGCAGCTCTCCAGCGATCGCGACGAAACTCGGACCGTAGAGCGGCGAAATGGTGCGGAATCGGCGGTAAAAGGAATCGTGCCGATATGTTGTTTAACGGCGGAGATACAGATGAGCGGTATTCGGTCTGCGCGCGGAGGAACGGAATCGCGTGCACCGTCTGCGCATGTTGCCTGCCTCTCTCGAGCCAAGTGGAACTTTCCACGGCACGAGACCCGACGACCTCGACGTTAGTATCGATATCTCGAGGTGAGATCATCGGGTTTCGATCGTTCCTCGGGAACACCCGCTTTCCCGCGAATTTCCCTCAGACTTTTCATCGACAGGGCCGTTTAATCGACTGCTGGAGAGGCATCGAGGCGATGATCTTCTCGCTTTCCCGTCGAGACGCTCCTCTACTCGAGCACCTTCGCCACGGAACAGCTCCCGCGGAACGTGAGAAGCGACGATAGGTCCCAAAGCTGACTAAGCTGGCGTGTCGCTAGCCGCGAGAAAGCTCACCGATTCCCTCCCCCAATTAATGCAGCTCGAAAGCGACCGATTCTGCCCGTTAATCCGCATCTGTATCGTTTCGTGGCGAACGAAAGTATCGAGGGAAACTGCGAGGAATCAGAGAACTTCCCCCGTACAAGGACAAATCTTCCCCCTGAAGAGCTCGTGCACGTTTCACGGCGAGACGTGGCCCTTCGCTCCTCTCCTTCCTCCGTTTCGCGCTCGATGATTCCGTCGTGTTCGTTTCTTTGCGCGCAGGAGAACCTGTTTCGTTACCGCTGCCCGCCGAATCGGCCGCGCCACCGATTCCAGAAACCCCTTCGACGTCCCCTGTCGATGCTCGCGCCGCGGGCACCGGGGGAAAAAAAAACCGGCGATAGGTTCGCCTATCCGCGGTTCAGCGGGCAACCCTTCCTGGCGGCGTTGCGAGATCAGACGTCGTTGGGCTGTAAGAAAGGGAGGAAGGGCACCGTTGACGACCCGGGGGCGAGGGAGACGAGCGGAGCGCGACAGAGAGGAGGGAGAGAGAGGGTCGTGGACCCTACACCCACCCCGATAATTCCCCGTCACCATGGAAACACCCCCGAGGCGTCCCTGTGTCAGTCCACCACCCTCCCCCGCACCCCCACGAACACCACCAGCCGACCCTCCCCGCGCCCCTACCTCCGCCGAAGCCCCCCCCTGAAGCCCCCCGTTTCGCGAGTCCACCAGGAACTCGGTATCGATCCGCGGACGAGTTCGAGGTCCTACGTATTCTACGGGGAGTGTTACTGACAACAGGATCGTCCGCTTTCTCTCGCTCGCTCTCTCGCTCTCTCGCCTACCCTTCTCTCTGCCCCCTTCGCCCTTCCACCCGCCCTCCACCCCGTCGTCCCTTGCGGTGCGTGAACGAGAGCCGCTCTACCCTTCCGGCAACCGCCCCTGCCCGCTATCAGGAATCGCGGCGTTATTGGACCTCGGCCCCGAGACTCGCGACGTCTCGCCACGCGGCCGTCGATCCTTCTCGCGGCGAGATCACCGCCAGTTCGATCTCTCCCGCGAGCCGCCTTTTCGGCTCCATCGATCGAGCCGACCGGAGCCACCGGGGTATTTTTAGAGTTCGTCCCCGACGGTCTGGGCTGCGTCCTCCCCCTGCCGACGTCTGCCCAGTCCGCGCTTTCGCTCGGCAAGGTGGCGTCTTCTGGGCTTCGGGGGATCCCTTGGACGGGACGTGGGGTAGGAACTAGGAAGGGTTGAGCAGGGATTTCGGGGAGCAACGTGGCTGCACGGTGGCTGCTTGGAAATCTACGAAGCGCCGGCTCGACCTGACTGGCGCGGGAACGCGAGACTCGACGCCGTCTTCGAAAGCTTTGGCTACGGGGCGACTCGTTCTCCCTAGGGAATCGGCAGAAATTCTTGGACAAGTGTATCGACGAGCGGGGAACGGTTGAAGGGGTGAATTGGGTGCCCTCGAGAACAACGTCGTTTACCACTGCGGCGTAGGTGGAAAGCCACGCGGTGGTCCGCGTAACGAGATCTAACCCCCGCCGCCGTTCCCAACCGGGGCCCCTTCCGACTACTCTCGTCTCCGGTTCAACTCCGCTGACATGTTCTCGCTCCGTCAGTCTTGCAACGAGTCCCCCGTATCTGGATCCAGGCAAACCTATCGGGGAGCCAGCTCGGTATCGATTCGACGCGATCCAGCTGTAGATCCAGATCCAAGCAACGCTGGACGTCTGCGGGAGGCGGTCGCCGTAGACCGGCGTCGGCCGGTTTATCCAGTCGGCTGTGCTCGGCCGCGCTGTACCGAGGGCCCGCTGAAGAGTTTAGGAAACAGTACGCCGCGGTGCATCTCGGTGCGTCGCGGCGAGCGCGCCTGGCCTTCTCTGGCCGCGGCAAAAAGACGCTGCCGCGGATAGGTCGTCGTGCCGCGACGCGCTCGCACGTGCAGATTGCCCGTCCGCGGGCGACAGGCTTATCGCGCCGCGCGTAGCCTCTTGGAAAGGTGACACCGATGAAAGAACTGTAATCACTCGCGGCCAATTGCTTCCCCAACAGAGCCTCGGTGCTATTCAAGCTTCCTATCAACGCGATTACGTTTCTGGGCACAGAGCGGAGAACCACCGGTGACCAATGTGCCCGATTATCGGATTACCGTCATTCGATAAGGCGGCTTAGAATTTCTCGCAGCTTTTAACTACAGGATCCGCGAGCGATCGAGCCGGCCGCGACGAATTTCGGGGACGGGCAGCGTATTCTGAACAGCGAGGGGGAGTGAAATTGCTGAAAATCAGCGAGAAGGCCGCGACAAGCCATAAATTGCGGTGCCCTCTCGCCGCGGTAACTTCGAAAGAAGTGGCTGGGATGGCGGATGATCACTCTCAGAGGCAAAAGACTTGGTCACTTGCGGAGACAGCACTGCACCTACCCCCGCGCGCGCTTGTTACCCGCGCTTAGATCTCGCCGAGTATCGCTCGGAGCTCGTGAAATGATGAGGCGATCGCTGAGACCTTCGGTTCTTACGCCAGCCCTCTCGTCTCTCTCGCGCCGCGCTCTCTGTCTCACTTTGATCGCCTCTCCTCTCCCTCTGCCGCGCTCTGCCGGCTTCGGCATAGCACGCGCGGTTCTTTGGCTCGTTCGTTACGCGCCTCCTTTCTCTGTCGCGCCGCGGCTTCTTGCGTAAGGCAGTCCTCTTCTCGCTCTCTCGAGCCCCGATAAAGAGACGCCTGCCTCCGTCTCGCTCTGCCCAACGGGAGGTGAAAGCGAGCGAGAAGACGGCGCGCGCGATCAGCCCCGTTTCTGCTGTGAGATCTACGGCGCCTGCGCGCTGCGTACCAGTCAATCGAGTGAACCGCGCCGAGGCGCGTTAAGGGCCCTTTCACACCAGACGATTCTGTGGATCGCCATTGGCACTTGGATCGTTTTTCACAATTTTCTATATATTTTTTTCGCTTTTAACCGCCGCTAATTTTGTGGAGCAAAGGTGTCCGATGGGCCGGTCGCAAGTCGCAGACGTGTTGGGTTTGATAAGGCTTCGAGACACTGACTTTTGCGAGTAGCAGGTGGATAGGAGAACGTTTGATCTGTGCTTGATATTATAGATGGGGCGACTGTTTTAAGAAATAATATTAAATTAATTTTATCTCAAGTAAGAAGAAGATAGAAAACTTAAATAATAAAATCCCCCGTTTTCGGTAGCCCGATGTAGGAAGAGACACCGCGAAGTCAGGACATGCTTGAGTGATAGGTACGTGTGCTCGCTAAATCCCCAGCTTAACCCATAAGCTGCAGCGAGCTTTTAAACGAAATGGACCACCGTGTGTGTTTCTCACGACTTTATATAGACCGCCGTGATAAAGTAGAGAAAACAGAGAGCGTATGCTTTTCTCTTTGAACTTAAGTATGTATGAAACGGAGAATCCTCAAGCCGAGCGTCCTCGTAGGATCTTCAGCCTCCATTCCCACAAGAATCCCACGTCTGACTGTCTCCACATGTTTGTCCATTCCTATCCAGCCCGCGCGCATCATCCTCCGTTCCACACGCTTCAATGTAAACAGCTCGTTGTCCTCTGAAAACGCAGAAATATCGAACGGTATACCCGGGCCTCGCGTTTTTCACCGCTCGCCGTGACGAGCCGTTCTTAGCGATGGGATCCGAGGCGCTTTGAAGCGCTCCGAATCTGCCTTGTATATCTGCCGACGAATTCGAGGCACTTCGAACAGGATTCGAAGCTTAAAATTCTTGAAAGTATTGATAAGTATCGAGTCTTGATAGGTCGCGAAAGTCTAGAAAGTCTTGGAAGTCTTGAAAGCCGCATAATATCATAACGGAAACTAATAAACTCTTATATTTCAAACTCTCGGTAATAATAAAAAACAAAAAGTAACTGAAACTTTGGTCTAAATGAAAAATAACAGCAAGTATTCATTCGTTAAGGTGCAGGTAGTTTTATTATAATAATAATAATAATAATTTGGAGTACCGGTATTCCAAATTACCTACGGCATTCCAAATCTGCTACACTTTCTCTATATAGATTCGAAGCGCTTCGGATCCCATCACTAGCCGTTCTCTCCTCGGTCGTTGCATATTTAAAGGAATTAGAGATAAGAAAATCGAGCTGCCCGGGGAATGTATCACGGCTGGAACGACCAGCGAGTGAATCGCTTTACATCTAATGCATCTTAATAAATTCGCCCGCGGTGCCCCGATCCTGGGAGGCTTCTGCTCCAAACCCGTCGCGTACCGCAGTAACATCCCGAAGCACCGAGAGCAAGCGTGAAGTCTGCGGTTTTAATTATCGACGGGAGTTCCGCGGTGTCTTTATCCTAACCAAAGCCGAGTATCTAATCTCGCGGCAGCGTTTGGGATCCGTTAATTATATTCGGCGATCGACTGCCCCGTCGTTCCCCGTCGCGGGCCACGTGAAAAGTTCCCGATGCTCTGGCCGACACGTCGCGCGTCGTCTCCCGATAATTGCGCTCGCCCGCGGTTTACCGCGCTCGGTTACCATTTATCAGGCACCCGGGTTTATTACATTTGCGCATTACCAGCCGTTATTATCGCCATAAAATATGGCTTCCTACGCGGTTCGAGGTGGCTTCTGTCGCGATAAGTATCTTTCAAGGCTTCTGCCGCCAGTTTTTTCTTCGCTTCGTTCCCTTTGTGCCGCCTATCGCTCCTTTCGGCCGGCACTCCCCGTCGCTGCGCGATAAACGCTCGGCGTTACGGCTGCTTAACGGCGCCGCACCGCGGGTAATACGTCCATCCGCGTTTTTTTATTAACCGATTGTAGCACTAGCGTCGCTTTCCACGTCGCGGATCGCGATCATTCTGATCCGCGACTCGTGGGACCTCGACGACCTCGGCGCCGCTTCGCTCTCTCAGCGTTATCCCCGGTGCCCTCCCCGTCCTCTTTCCAATGGGATATTACCGTTAATTACGGCTTTGCATTTAAAAAGAAGGGAAACGGAAGAGAATAGGTAAGATTCGCCGTCCCCGTGATTTAACACGTTTCAGTTTTTAACGTACCTACTGCTTAGCAAAATTCCTCCGCGCTTCGCTTTGGGCACGAGAGGTATTAAGCCCTCCACGAGAGCACATCTCACCCCTTTACACCACCCCCTTAGGGGCTGTTTAGGGCAAAATCATGAAATTGCTTTTCAGGCATTTGTGTGGGTAACCTGTCGAAGTAAAAACCAAGTTGATATCTAATCGGACCTAAGAGATTTTGAGCAATCCGTGAAAATACATTTCACCCCGTTTCACCCCCTTGGGGATGGAATTTCCAAAGGTCCTTCCTAAGTGGAATAAATAAAGAAGCCCACGTCTCCGCGCGATCGACTGCGAGCGCGCTGATAACGATTCCACCGGTGTCCCTACGATTTTATCACCAATGACGGTCCGTCACTCGAGTTCTAAGTCAAAGGAACTGCGTTCACCATCGTTACCTACCTCCACCTTAACAGCTTCCTGGAGTGGTCCTCGAATCTGTTGCGAGCGCGCCGCAAAGGACTTGGAGAATGATCGAGAGCAACCCCCGATGGCTGGATCCCGCTAATCCCACGGGGAACGATTCGTCATGATCGTCAGTCGGTCGTCTGGTTGGTTGAGCCGGCATGGAAAGCCATTGTTACGCTCCTATGAGTGGTACTCGCTATCTCTCTCTTCCGCCCGTGGCGCCCCCATCAACCCGTCGCTGGAGCGAGCAGAGAGAGAGACAGAGAGAGAGAGAGAGCGAGAGCGAGCGAGCGTGAGGAACAGCCAAGGGGAACAAGGAGTGCCAGGGGAGGAACGGAGAAGGAAGAGGGACGATTATAATTACCCTTTCGTGTCAGCGTCGTGAGGTCGTTTCTTTCACTCCGTATTCTCTCACCTTGCCTCCTCTCTCTCTTTCTCTCTCACCTTCACCTTTCTCTCTCTCCCATTCCCCCGCCTTCGGTAGATCCCCTTCCTTTTACGCTTAACAAACACCCTCCCCCATTAACATATCCCCTTTGTCTTTCGTCGACTTCGTCGTTCCTCTTCTCCCTCGCTCCCACCTCGGCTCCATCGAACTCCTTTCTTCTGCCCCTTTACAACCGATTCCCTCTCCCACCCCCGCGCGCAACATTCACGCGCGAAAGAGAGTTAAGTGACCCAAGGCTCGCGCGACGTTCTCCCGCACAGGGGCGCCTGTTTCAACATTTTCCGAGGCTGGATGTTCTACATATAGTGAGGAAGCACGGGTATACTTTGGGGCTCTCGACGCGCCAAGGTGTACAGACGCCTTGGGTTTACGAGGCACCGGCTCTTTATCCTCGAGGCCACCGCTTCACCTCGTCCAGTTAGTCCGAATAGTTTTGGAAACGGTACCACGTGCATCCTGGTATTCCCCATCGAAATCCGGTACGCCGATCGGCCGCAGTTCGGAGCGTTCCACCAGGCTCGGACAAGATCGGTAGCCCTGCCTCCCCTTACCGAGCGTGTCACCGAGCCTGGTGTCCGTTTAATGGGATGATGAGACAGACGGTCTGTCTGCGGTTTCTCGCCGACAGACAGAGAGACGGTCACAGTCTGACTGAGTTTGCTTGCCAGGCCCGTGTATCGGGATCACCGGAAGCGGCCCATCACCTCCCCACATTCTCCGCTTCCGCTCTCGCGCTCTTGCCCGCTCGAGCCGCGTCGCTTCGTTCCTAACGCCGGGGGATCCCCCTCCGAACCGTCGATCGCCGCCAGTTGCTGTCCTCCAGCGGCTAGGACACCCGAAAGGAGACAGTCAGAGGACACGGGAATGGAAATTACACGGCTACTCCGCCGGATGGCGACTTTCGCGGGACAAAAGGGGCCAATGCAACGTCCCCTTTCGGGCCAGTAGTTTGTTCACGAATTCGCGAGCGGTATCATATGTCGGGCCTCGACGGTCGGTCCCAATGGTGTCCCCGCTGTAATGATAGTGGAGAGGGCAGCGTGCTCGTGCTTTGTTTAGCGGAGAGCACGCCTCGCGGCGGCTTGCTCGAGCATTTGCTTCGCTTTCAGTCGTTGACCGAGGAATAAAGGAGGTGGTGCTTGTCGGAGGACTGCGAGGATGGTTGGGAATGCTGGGCACCTCCATCCGGAAATGCAGATGGTTGAATGATTTCGATGGCGAGCTTGTAGACCTGTTACGGGCTTCTGGAATTGAGGGGCCCAGGGGGAAACTGGCGCGTGCCATCGTTTTATGATTGTATTAGGAGGTGGCGGAGTTACGCTGCGCGGGAACGAATTAATGGTGCCGTGAACTGGGGGGAACATTGGCAGTTACTTTTAAGCCGTAGATTCTTCCTCGAGAATAGGTGTTTTGAGGAAGAGTGGCGAGGCGTAGTGCGAGCCTCCTGAATTGGCGACTGCACCGGGTGAGGTTCTCCGAGCAACTGACCAAACACGTGTATCAGTGGTAGTATGAATTTTTCAGGGATATTGGAATTAATAATGCCACTTTTGTTACATTGGCACAGCTAACGGGGCGGCGCAATATTAATGCAATCAGTTGCCGATGTTCGTTGGAACATAGATAATTCCTTGGGCACGAAAATACGCGACGATCTGACACCGTTCGATCGGAGGCGCCTATTTTTATCACGTCTGGGTAAAAGCGTCAATGTAGGTACTTACTCGGTGCTGAATACGGCTCGTGTTAATTACTAATCTCGTCGGGGGAGTCTGCGCGTAAATACGACCTACGGCTCTCTTTAATTAACTTTGTCCCCCCTTTCTTACACTTTCCCAGTAATTGCGATTACCCATTAATGCTTGGAGCCTCCGTGGCGAACACTCTGTCGCGAAATAAAGTCAATGAGAAAATACAATCAGAAAATGGAAGAAGTGGAGTAGAAGTTGAAGTTCCCTGCAACGCTGAATATTAAAGTAGGTCCTGCATTGCGGTAGAATCAATGGCGGATTTAAGGAAAAGGGCCCAGGTAGCAAACGTTCCAGGGGCCCACTCTTTCGGGAAAATGAAGCGGTAGTTTACTAAAAACCAGCTAAGTGTAGTAGTACAGAAAAAAAATATAGTTTCGATCAAATCATAATTTGTTTAGGATGGGGACCTGGGGGCCTTCTGGGCAAGGGCCCAGGCGGCAACTGCTCGTCGGCCGCCCGTTAAATCCGCCACTGGGTAGAATATCAGCCATACTCTCAATTCATCAAGATTCAAACGTGAAAATGAATGTCTACTATAAAAAATTGCGCACGATGAATGTTCGTGGCACACCTTGCTCGATCCCACCTCGAGCGAGTCAGAAACTGTCGCGGAATGGTATTGCGGTGAAATCATCGGCGTTTCTTCCACAGTGCGCGCGCGCGTGCCAATCGCGCATTGTCACGGTGACTCGAGATCATCGCGATCTCGGCACACCGTTCCGTGGAAACCGCCCATACACCTGTAATTTATCGTCCTCTTTGTTCGATACGCTTCTAATCCGATCGGATCGGCCTGTTCGCCGTTCCGGTCTTCCTAGAAGCAAGACAAAGCGTCCCGGTGACGTTAGCCGCGGAACCAGCGGTGCCGTTCTCACCTCGCTCGCGCCGGTCACCGTGGGGCTCGTGTTAAATTAAATTACTGACCGCCACTCAAGTATTAAATGCCCCTGAATCCTTAACGACTAGGTGCGCGGCAAACGGGTAATTAAAGTAGTCGTAAATTAGCTGTAAACACGGGGTTAGCGAACGGTCCATTAAGGCAGATTACAGACGATTAATTAAATTTTCCTTCCTCCGGTGGATAGTTTGCGGTAATTCGGTTTAAACAGTGCAAAACGTGCAGCCTAATGTATTCCACTATTTGCACTTGCTAATCACTCCGTAACAAGTAGATCGTAACAGATGCTTCGCAACAAACTGTCTAGGTACCTACTATGCACCGCCTGAGCGCAAACTTTACGCATCGTTTGCGACTCTACTTTCCTCCGTTATCAAGCACACGAGCTTCGCCAAACTTCAAAATGCCACTGGCAGTAAAAACTCCGATTGGCCACTGCCTTTGCTACCTCTGCCTTTAGAATCCACTTGCAAACCGACACCCAATCATTACCGCGCGGTAAGTACACCCTGTACAAAGTTGTCTGGAAAGTTCGTACCAATTTACCTATCCAACTATTACATGACACGTGGATGAATTTCGCGAACCGTTCAGCTATACACCCGCGCATAAATGCGCGATAGGGGAGACCGCGGCTAGATGTGACAGGGGCAGATTGTTACGAAGCTGTTTAAATATTTGTCGCTTGGACTATCGTTATAGTTGCCACATTATCACAGGTCTTTGTGTTTTCACTTTTAAAGAAAGATCTATAAAACGAATATTTTTTATAATACTTTAAATTTGTTGTGTAAACACCTTACCTAATAGATTCTTAAAATTAATACATTTATTTTTATCCAAGAAAATATTACTCGGGGCACGTTGATACATGTTACTACTTCGAAAATGGCTTTTCTCAAAGTCAAGGTTTTCATTTAATTACACGTGATAGCGGTCATTGGTAGAGAAAAGTACGTGCTTTAAGCGAGAGTCATCGATAGTATTGAATATGGCATGCAAAAAAAAAATAAAAAACGGAAAATGTCGCAACTAGCCCCGGGTCCCTTACCCAATCGAACTTCAGTTTCGCAGAACGCCATTGGTTATCCTCCATCTCCGAAACTCCCCAACTGACAAACTTAATCGATAAAAGGAACTTCTGTGCGAAACCCGTTGAAACTTTTCGCACAACCCAGCACCGTCACCGACGCGATTCGAATCATCGATTCGGCGGGGAAAGACGCCCTCGAAAAAAAAAGAGAAGGTCCGAGATTCCTGGCCGCGGTTTCGTCCACGTTCCGCACGTTCGTCAGCGACGTCACGGGCAAAGGGGAAGAAAGAGCCGCGACGTCTGCGCTTCTTTCATTTCGCCACGGCGGTGACAGCGTGAGGGCGATTTCGGGCGCGCGAAAACGGATGACTTTTGGAACGTCTCCAGGTGCGGACCGGCACCGTGGACCCGCAGACGAGGCGGATAAAAAACGGCGTCTAATTTGGGAACGCCACGTTCCGTGCACGCACCGCCTCCGAGAATAATAAAGTATTCTCGTACGCGAGCGTCATGCCGATCGCGGGCTGCTTTTTCCCTCTGAATAGCGATTTCAAGCTTATCTGGACTCTCCGAACTGAGTACCTTCTAGGTGCGCGCCATTGAAGATGACGGCTGCTCGAGGACCAAGCTCGGGTGACCGAACGCGGGCGACCGGTATCTGCGGATAGGTAAACTCGGTACCCGGATTGAATTCGACGGTGGACGTAGCTTGGTTCTGGAACTTAAGGGGGGAGCCCTATTCAGGGCGCTAGGAATAAGGTGATTCTTGGGAATTTTTTTCTCAGAAACTGTTCAGCGGAACTTGTTCAAATTTTCAGGGTATTTTAGTTCACATTGAAACAATCAAAATTAATTTTTCCGTTACACAGTGCTCGGTAGGAATGGAGATATACGAACACGTTCGTAGAGACTCGCGCGCCGAAGTTGCGAATTTGCAATGTTATTGGAGGCCCCAATTTCTCCCTGAAATAAGAAAACCAAGGATTTTCTTAATTCTCGTATAATTGCAATAAGGTCGAAAATCGCTGCTTTCGGGAATTTCGCGATTTTCGACCTTATTCTGCGATCTTTAAACGTTTTTAGCTCAGAGCAACGTCAACCGATTGTGAATAAATTTTCAGCATGTATACAACTTAAATCTACAAACGGGTATTTTGAATTTTCATTACAGGCTCAGAGAGGAAAGTTGAAAAAACGACCTTTACTATTTTTCTTGCTATTCCAACCTAAGTATTGCAATTTTTCGGACCGACAAAACACGTTCCTTAGCAAACTAATCCTTCTCAGAAAGACTCAGGTCGTTTGGACCACTTTTAAAAATGTTACGCGACTTTAAAGAGTGTACGATCGTCTGAATTGACCCGAAACCTCCGGGAAACCTCGCCACCGCTTGGCGCACCTAATGGCCGTGGGGGCACATGAAAATCGGTAAGCGGTAAGCGTCACGTTGTACCCTTTCTGCGCTCAGTGGAGCCACGATGTCGATCAGTTACTGTACAGCTTAACTTCGTACAAATCTACACATCCATTTTGCCTTCAATTCTGTTTGACATTTTAGTTTCCGCCGCTCCACATGCCAATGTCAACGGTCACCGGACTGCCGCTCAGCGCCCTTTACGTGCCCCGGCCTATGCCGTCCTTATCGCCGCGCACCCAAGAATCCGTCGACCTTCTAAACGCTTCTGTTCCCCAATTATACGCGACGCGGTCCCCCCGCGATCGCGCATTGTCGCCGGTTTCCTGCTATCGACCACGATCTCGCCTGGCTGCCCGCCGTAAAGATGGCGATGTCGGTGGGCGAGATTAACAAGGTAGCCCTGGGCGAAATTCCTGCAGGGGCGAACGAGACGGACGGCGACGGAGAGAGTCGGGGAAGGGCAAGGGACAGGAAGAGAGGCAGAGGGAGATAGAGAGAGAGAGAGGAAGAGAAGGAGAGAGATAGGCAAAGGGGCAGAGGAACTGAGAGCGAGAGAGAGAGAGAGCGAGAGAGAGAGAGAGAGAGAGAGAGAGAGAGAGAGAGAGAGAGAGAGAGAGAGAGAGAGAGAGAGAGAGAGAGAGAGAGAGAGAGAGAGAGAGAGAGAGAGAGAGAGAGAGAGAGAGAGAGAGAGAGAGAGAGAGAGAGAGAGAGAGCAACGAGCCACAGGGAAAGCATCGCACACGGGCAGGTGTATCTGGCGGCAACCGATCGATACCTCGCTCCGATTATAGAGGAGCGGCCGACACTGAATTCTGCATGATGCTTTTGTTCCGCTCTCTTTCGCGCTGGCCAATCGGATTTTCTATTTTCGCACCCCGCCGACCGGGAGACGATCATTTATCCGTCAGAGTTGCCGTTGTCGCGCGGGATTCCGCTAAGTGGCGCGGGGCTTCCTTCCACCTCTTCGGCGATCTTACCGATTTTCCACCTTTCGGGGAACTTGTACCCTTCGCAGTTTCTCTGTTCAAGAATGCCAAATCTTACGGTGCTGGAGGGGGAGTTGGCTCCCGCGTGGAGGCTTTCCGAAATGAACGAGAATCGTAATCGGATTAGTTCTGATCGCCGCTGTGTCTTGCAACTCTGTTCTTCCCGCGAGCAGATCGCGCGGCGCGCAGATTTCCCGGGCACGAAATTTTCCACCGTTGTCCCCAGAGACAAAGGAGAGGCTCGGCGGTGGACGATCGTCCGGCACGATACAGCTCGGCTGGACTTTGGCGAGCAAACACTTTCGAATACCGGCAATCAGTGACGTAATCAGATAGCGCGATGAATATTCATGAGCCGGGGCGCATGCGTTCCGGCCAGCGTTTGCACGCTTATTAGCATAACTCGTCTGCTTTTATCCATTAGCCATTGGGCCACGGGACCTAAGTGAGCGTGCCACTGCTCGCTTGGCCGGCCGTTTAACCGCGCTGTCCAATTAATATAACCGCGGGGAATTACAAAAAAAGAGAAGGAGCGAGAAAAACGGCAGGAAAAGAATAAGGTCGTCGGGTTTAATCGTGTCGAGCCGGGCAGCGAGTACTTCGGGCTGAAAATGCCACGGGATAAAAGCGAATCGATCGGATCGCCAGTTAGCGCGGCGAACATTCATCTGCCTTGCTAATTGGACGTTACAGGCGATGATCGATGGGAGAGTAGATTGGATCATTGTATCGATCGCCGATGATCTAGCATGCTCAATGGAAGCCGCGGCTTTCCTTCGGGAACAGAGGAAGGTAGATCACGCCAGCCATTATTTTGCATTAAGGGGATATTCCCCTAAAATCGCTCTAAAATAGGTGATTTTTAGGATTTTTTTTAAGATCCTCCCTTCCCACTGCATACTTTTCTCCTTTCAATCAAATGGTAACCGAACGCAATGCAACTGCCGTTTCGCGCGGAGAAGTTTCAATGAAAATATTTTTCGCTCTTCAACTGTTTCGTTTAATTTCGACTTTCCGCGACTTCTCTACGAGTCAGCAATTTTATTGTAATCGCGTCCGCCGGCATAGACAAAGGAACATCCACGGTGCCCGCAATCGGCAATTTCGTATGCGCCGACCCAATATTTCTGGCGAGCCTCCAGCCCGCGACAGCGCCGACAAATTTGGGGCCATGTTCTATCAGGAGCCAGCGAGTCGCTGATACGGCGACGAAACGGAGCTAACAATCCGACTGCTCCTCGTTTTTTGGCGCGAGCCACATCTCGGATATCGAAGGAATAACGAGGGGGGCAGGACGTGCTCCGCCAGCGTGCCATTATCTCGCATCGCGGCGCGTAATTATGTAATTACCGATCTTAGCCACCGCCGACAGGGTCTGATTACTAAGACCGGGCGAAACCTTTTTTTCTCGCACGGTTTACCGATGTTCGGCGAGTGTGCCCCGCGTCGTTTAATGGAGGGCCCCGGAACGGGGTGGCGGTTATATCTCAATCATCTTAATGTCGGCTTCATCGTATTTAATCGGTGGCTTGATCGGTGATTATCGATCACACGTCGATTCTCAGAAGGATATCTGGTGGTTGCGATAAGGAGCTCCGGGTTGATCAATTCCTCGCGATTCCATTGCGGATCGACGGTGGTGGAATTCGCGGGCCGCTCCGCGCAGAGGTAATCGATCGACAGTGATTTTATGGAATCGATGCGTTGGGTTGCAGGCTTGAATGCGTGGAAAAATCACCAAACCGGTGGGACAGATCATTCTTAAGGCACATCCAGACGCTGATGCAAGAGGAACTTCTTCACGCGCCTAGCTGATGAGCAAGATGCAAGAGTTGTGAAACACTGATGCATGCATCATGATGCAGGTTTCACGACTCTTGCATCTTGCTCATCAGCTAGGCGCGTGAAGAAGTTCCTCTTCGCAGATCAAGGATCCACGGCAATCCTGCCCCCTCAACCCGCGCGCGCACCATAAGCAGCCGGCCAGGTAAATGAGCTCCTTCGGAGGGTGGTCAAGGGGCGAATTGTGTCGCAGGATTAATTCGACGATAAATACAAATCGTCTGGTGTTCTCGTGTTTTTTCGTTCGGTCCGAGGGGGGAGAGAGACGAAGAGAGAGGAGCAGCAGGGAACGAGGCGTGGCTTCGACCCCGACCCCATGGTATTTCACCATACCCCTTTAATTCGGCGTATAACGCGGCTCGATAACGACTGCCAACTGCTCCCCCATGGGACTCGTTTTCGCTGTTCCGCGGTTCCTTCCTCAGACCACGCGGGCGATTCCCGCATTCGCCACTCTTTTTCAAGCATCCTTGGATGCCCGTACCCCCATCTGAATGTTGATACTGCGTGGGCATGGGATCGTGGCGTTAGGGGCTGCGTTCAACCCTTTCGCTGTGAAGAATTTCAGGCGAATATGCGTGACCTCGAGATTCAGGTGAGTTGCTTGGTTGGTGACAGGAGACGATTATCAATTGTGTGTGGATATCGTAGAGCTTTATCACCGGGAATAAGTTGCCAGTGATGGGCGCTTATTTTTAGCCTAGAATTGTCAAAGGCATCAATTGTTCCTTATTGCTTTCAGCACCTGAAACAGAAAGAAATTTAGCTGCATCACTGAAGTATAAAGCATTGGATGAATCGGAATCTAAAGTACTAAAGTAAAGTCAAATATAGCCTACCTTTGCACCAAAGCAGCTTCACACCCAAAAAGTAAGATTCCCGGGGCAACAGCCTATTAAACAACACACAGAGAGAAATCTCTGCCAAAGTAAGCAGCCAGCAAACTGAATTTCCCGCTGGTTCGCTACGCTTTCCCCCTGTTTCTTGATTGTCTCATTAAATATCGACGAGTGTCGAAGGGCGAGTGTCTAGGGGTCGATGCCACTTGCCGAGGTTCCAACCCCTCTTCGGCACTGATTTTCAGGGAATTCGATAATATTTTAACTCCCAGGGATCTCTCCGCAGTTCGCTCGCGCGATTACTCTAACTCACAGGCTACAGAAACGCGACGTAATTATTTAACTATCCTCAACATATCAATTACAAAAAGACCCGCTACACCTCCCTTCCCAAGTCGATTTCTCGAACGCTGATTCTCGCGCAAGAAATCCCTCGCTTCTTCCTTACCTGCACCCCCACTTCCTTCCGCACCCCGTTGCTCCAAAGTTCTTCGTTTTACCGAACGAACGGTTCTCTTCCCTTTCCACTTCAGAATGACAAAAGCGTCACGCTTTCCACGTCTGGTAAACGTCCTTGGACGTGCGTTTCGACCGAGCGTCAAGGCGTTTCCGATCTGAAATGACAGGCCCAGGGACCGAGGAGGGCCCCAGGTTCGAATCGGAAGGTGAGCCTGGCTCGTAGCACGTGCTCCCCACATGCCGCGCCGTCCCCTCGCCAGCTTTTCCGTCGATTACAGGCGACCGTTTTCCTCGAAATAGAACCATTTATTAACGCGCCTCGCCGCGAGGACGAGACGCTTCCCGAGCAGGCGAACAACCGTCCCGATAATGGCCACCAGGAGCGAGCGACCTTTATCTCTCTCTGTCTCTTCGCTGGCGAGCAGATAAAGCCGGAAAGTTGTCCGGCAATTTGTACCAGGACGAATCCCCCCCGTTAATTCTCCCGCTCAGCTTGGTGGAAGTGCGACGCGATCGGCCGCTAACTCGAGGAAACCGAGAGCGAGCCTCCGCGATCGCAGGACGAAGCGTCTGCGGATGAAAATAAAGGCGTCCCACGCCTGTCTATTGTTGGAGCTTCGTAGATAATATCGATCATGCCTCGTAACGAGAGCCGGCGCATAATTCCGTTCATTTCCTGCCGAAAATACGTAGGTACCGCTCGTTTCAGAAATACTGGTCGGTAGCTACCCAAACAAGCGTGAAAGTAGAGTTGGGCATTAAGGCACGGTTAAACACGTGCGATGCACGCTACAGCACACCGGTACAAGGGTCAATTCTTATGGCTCGGCGCGCAACGTAGAACCTCATACCCTAGGAAATGTTGAATGTTCGGCGCGCAATGTGCGCCGTCGCAAGTGTTTAACTCTGCCTTAACGGATCAGCTAAAAGTGACTTTGACCATAGATTATTCGACCAGTAAAGTTAATTTTTTCATTCGACAATAATTTGTTTAACTTTCACCCGCTATCCGAAATTTGTATTTAAACAAAATCTTTGCCCATCTCGGCTTGAAAGAGAGGTAGACATTCGAATGGAAGCATTAACGCTACATTCCCGCGTAGAACAACAGATCAACCGAACAATCAAAAGCAACTCAAAGCCTCCAACTTCACCGCCTTCAAAACAAATCACCACTTCCGGAAGTCTTCGCCTCTCATTAATTGCCTACTTATATACATCCATACGAGGCGGTGCATAGGAATTAACAATATCCCCGACTCGGGGACTACAACAAGTTGCCCCGGGTCGGTGCGCGCGTATCGCGTTTGTGCATCGCGGGGAAGGTTTCCACGTCGCGTGGCCGCGCGTCCCGATAACACGGCCGAGATAACAGGCCGCATCGGAATCCGTAACGATCCCGCGCCGCGGATCGAACGTGGAAACGTGGCCGCGCCGCCGTGGCCCGTGACAGTTACTTAACTCCGTGCACCATCTGTACCGTAGCCGTGCCATTACCGTAATTAGGGTGTAATTGGGCATAAATTGTCCGCCGCCGCCGCGCTCGGGACGGCGAACGCCGGACGGGCTCGGAGCGAGCAAGTAGCGCGTGTGAGCGCGGAGGGGGCGGAGATCAGAGGGGGCCGGTGGCGCGCGGGTGGGGCGGCCAGGCGACGCTAGCGTCGGCGGGGGTGGGAGCGAGAGGCAGCGGGAGCGAGGGCGACGTCGCTAGCGACACACCGCGGGAGGGGGTATCGGCGAGACGGCGAGAGGTGGGGGTGGAGGAGGAGGGGAAGGAGGAGGGGGGGGGGGCAGGGAGGGGAGGAAGCGTAGCGTGACGTAGCGAGAGCGAGGATACGCGCGACCGTGCGTGCCTCACGGTGCGTATGCATGTCGGGACACGCGCGTGCACGCTTACACCCTCCTCTCTCGCCCCTCTGGCCGTCTCGCGCGTCGCTGTTTTGGCGCGCGATTGTTTCCTCATCCGGACGCGATCGACCTGGATGCCTTCCTTCCTCCTTCGGCTGTCCGTCGGGTGCGATGCGAGGGCGACAAATGGATGTCTCTTTACTGACGGCGACGGTGGGAGGAATGCACGGAGATAGTTTAGTGGGGGTTGTATTTTTTTGGGGGTGCTCTGTGGTCGGTTCGGGTGGGGTAGAGTGACGCGGGAGAGGGGTGGTGGCATTGGGGATCGAGAGGGATGAGGGTGTTTTGACCAGGGGTTGAAAACAGTTATGATATCGGTTTCGGTTCTCGAAACAGTTATAAGAATCGAAGTAATCTTGAAACAGTTCCGAGTGAAAAAGGTTCTGGCCTATATCGGTTTCGGTTCCGGTTCTACGGAACCGGTATTATATCGGTTCCTATAACGGTTATATATCGGTTATATAGAAAGAGTAAATTCTGGGTTTGGATTAGAGCACTACGAGTAATATTAATTTAACGCTTCATTTATAGTATTGCTAACAGTAACAGTAATAACTTTCCTAATATGTACAAACTTACTGCTAATATAATATTAATTATGAAGATTATTAACTATTCTTTCTTTATGCATATATTATTCGTATGAAACTGATATATAACGGTTATGGAACCGATATAACATCGGTTCTGTAGAACTGTAACCGAAATCGATATAGTCAGAAATTTCGATTTCTTGTAACAGTTATTCAGATCATCGGGTTTCCATAACTGTGTCAGTCAGAACCGATGTATAACAGTTTTGAAACAGTTTTTTTTCGGAACCGTTTCAAACCCTGGTTTTGACGGGGTGAGATAAGCTTGTGGTAGTGAGTGGGAATTGTTTGAAATTGATCAGTTACACGGAATGGAGGTAGGGGTGTGAGGGATGTAGTGACGATTTGAGAAAGAGTTGGAAGCAGTAAGTGTTGTTGTGTAGAATTGAAAATGGACATATCTGCAGGGAACTTTGCCGCGCTCTTTACGTTCAGGCTGCAGGGTGAGTCGCGGCGAAGAGAGCTCCCCTCGGCCCTATTTGCCGTGTTCGTCGTGACAACATGTAATTTCCAGGGAAGTGCGGGAAGAGCCTGTTTCGCGAGGTGGCTGAATTCAACAGGTGACGCGCAGCGTCCAGACGCAGCTCTTTGGCTAGATTCTATAGAATTTCCACGCTTTTCCCACGAATGTATGCAAAGTGATATCTGTCGAGCCTCAGGTTAACGGAACGAAACGCTGACCGCGATGGCCTCGACGAAAACCGTAAATTCAACGTCCCATTTCTAACTAATGATAGGTCTGTACCCTTGGTCAATGATTTTTATGTCTCCCAATGTAGGTGTTCCTAATATGTATCTAATAATATTGGTCAATAATATCGACCGTCTAGGAGCTGCTTCAGACTTTGCTTTTGGAAGAAAAATTGAAAAAAATCGCCTGATAGAAAACTTTGGCACGCCACTGTGGATCTCCCTAAATATAAATATTAATATACAAAGCAGAGAGTATTTGTGTGTTTGTCGCCTAAAAACTTTCGAACGGTAAACTTTGGGGTCGCAAAATGTGTCCCAGCTCATTACGCCTAGTTAATCCACATGAATGTGTCCATTTCCACAAAAATATAAGTAAACATTTTTTTTCCATAAAATCAGAATCTAAATGTTGGGCGAAGCCGAGTAGTAAAGCTAGGCCCCTACACTCGTCGTCGATTATTAATTCTCTCGTTGATCGGGGACGTCTTTTCTCCTCCACCAAAACACTCGAATATCCGCCCGCGAACACCCGACGACACTTTCCACCCGGGGACTTTTCGTCGCGTGGCAGATATAGGGGAGGGGGTAGGGGGGAATTTAAACGAGCGAAATAAATCTCGCAGCCCCCTTTCGCGCACCCGCCGCGAGGCTTTACGAGCTTCTCTTCTTACGATGATAATGAGCACTATCAATTTGCATCTGGGTTATTAGCACTTGCTCCGCTGTTCCTTAAGTCAACGACAATCGTTACCCTGTAATTTAAACCGTCTTATATTGATTGCTTCCGGCCAGCCCGGTGGCGCAGTAGCTGCTACCAGGCACAATTTACGCCCCTGTCTGGATCATCTTTACCAGCGGTCACTTTTCCTCCGAGGAGTAGGTATCGTGTCGTTGCGCGTCCCGTGTGCATCAGCCTTGATCCGCGACAATCTTATCCGACACAATGCAACAGAAGGATTCCTGGGATCCGAGCGCAGCCAGGATCCGAGCGACTCGCCCGCGGCCAAGGTTTTATGGCAGCGCGTAAAATGAGTTACAGGCCGGATAATCGGGCAATAAACTTCCGGTCGAGCCCCCCCGGCGTGGGCGGCCACGTGGGTCGACCGGAGTTGCGGTAATACGGCGACGACGTCGGTGTAAATATATTTATTACGACCGCCGCCCTCCCCGCTAGCTCGAGCAGGTACGAAGAGGGTCAGCGTGTCTCGGCCACCGAAAATCCTTCTCCTCGGATCGGCGGGGGAGGATGACTCTTTTCCTTCCGTTGCCGCCGAGGGACTGTTTGCGCGACAGCTCGAGCAGTCAGGCTCGAAGGAGTCGCGACAATAATTTATGACCTTCCCCTAAAGGGGACCTTTTCGCCGATGCTAGGGGCCCCCGGAGAATTCTCTCACCCCCATCCTTTTTATAATTGTTTACGTATCGCGTTTCGTCCTAGCTTTTGTTCCTCTTTGCCCATTGATGGTTGCTTGCGACGAGAGCTCAACCGTGGCGAGACTCGAGGGAAACAATATCGCCGATTCGGTAATGTGGGAAGAAGTTCTTCCTAGTTGCGCACTCGGGATTTAATCCCGGGGGAAGTTGAAGGGATAAAAGTATTTTTAATGCAAATAAAATTCAATAAAAATCATTAGGCGATTATAAAAATTTATTTAAACAATAAAATACAGTTCTGACTTTTGCAGTGTCTTTTTGGAAAATACAAATTACGGAAATACATTATATGTATTATAGTATTGTATGCTTTTTTGTTATAGGTACACTTTGTATTGTTATCACAAAATAGGGTGTAAGCTCGAAAGAATTTGTTTCTACATATTTCTCATTTCGCACTTGCTTGATATTTTTACCATCAGATGTCGCTTACATTCATTAAAATTACTGAAAAATTGATAATGCACGATTTAGATGACCGTATTGGCAAATCTCCCCACATCAATCTTTGACAAATGAATTTTATTTACACCTCGATAAACCCCGGAACAAGTAGAACTACTGACCAGAATGTTTCAGCATCTGATCGTTAAAGATCCTTTGCACATCGAATTGAACTGGAGAAGCTACGAATTGTTAGAAATATGAAAGAACGGTACTATTCCAATGCAGCAATACAGAAGTGGTAAACAAGTTTACCACGACTTCCCGTCTTAGTCATCCGACGCGGTGGACGTTATTTGCGCGCCCATTATCATCCTGCGGCCCAGGTACCTGCACCGATGACGCAGGCCGGGCAGAGTCGTGAAAGAGCGCTTCTAAACGCGGGGATAGAGCGATCTCCGGAACCCTCTTCGTCCCCGTTTCCCTTGCATACAATGGAGCCCTCGAATCGCCCCGCTCCAGCCAAGTTATTAGTTCCTCGGGTTCAGGCTGGGATAGGGTGTATTCCAAGGTGAATCGACGATGAAACCGTGGCCTAGATAGGCGTGTGCAATTTTTCGAGCACGCGAGTGCGAGAATCGCCGCTACAACCTTTTCTCGCCAATGCAACAGAGAAAGTAATGCGGGAGTCTCGTAAAGGGGAGAGCAACCCTGAGCATTCTCAGGACTAAACGAACTTATGGAGATACTGCCCCACCGTCCCAGGATTCGCAGGTTGGAGTAAATTTCTAATCAGTAACAGTCTAATCTAACAAACACACTCGGTGTCAGGTTTCTGTCTTTTCCGTTCTGTGGCTTTCAGCGACTTCCAGATCGCGCTCTAAAGCGGTCTGTAGACGTTCAATATTATTGCGCAATATTCAATATTGCACAATATTATTGACCGTCTGTGGATCATATTGGAAGGTTGCACAATAAAATTGAAAAGTTGCGCAATACTATTGAAAGGTTGTACAATATATTGCGTGAATGAAGAAGAGAATCGGCCCCTAGACGCTCAATATATTGTGCAATATATTGCAATATTCATATTGCACAATAATATTGAACGTCTGTGGATCATATTGGAAGATTGTACAATATATTGCGTGAATCAAAACGGTTTTGATATTTTTTGTGCAATATTGAATATTGCACAATAATATTGACCGTCTGTGGATCATATTGGAAGATTGTACAATATATTGTGTGAGTCGCGTGGGGGAAAAAGTAACGTGAGGTAGACCTGTTAATTAAGATCGTAGCGTAGCTGATTAAGTGGTTACCTTCTCCGACATATATTTTATATTTTAATTCAATATACAGGGTGTCCGCGGGAACAGTAAACAGATGGATATTTCCTAACGTATTGGAGATAAAGAAATTGTTTATATCCAGTTGCATGGTACAAGAGGGTAAATTGATTAGCGCAGAAGAATTTTTTCTTCGATTATTATTTTAAGAAATACGATAGTCAAGTCCGGTTTTTTCAAATGAAACTATTTTTTTAGAGATCACTTGATAGTGCGTTTCAAGATAAATTCAATAACATGGAATGTATAGGTACACCTTATTTCAACTGGTTTTGCAAATTTACTGATTATCACTGGTACAGGGTGATTCTCTCGGTGCGCCTGTCAAAGAGATGCCGCCTGGTACCCCGTAGCGAGAACAACCTCCCGCAGTGCCTCACCGAATTTTATGGCTTTCGACCTTCGAAGGGGTTGGAGTGCCTATTAAGAAGTGAGAAATCTTCGACTTCCGCATTTCTCATCAGATCTTTGCGAAAACGACGCGAATCGATTCCTTATGTTTTGCTGATGAAACTGACACCAAGAACGACGTAATTCGCAAAATAATGAAGGAAATTCCATGAAAAATTAATTTCCATAACCTCAACCTAATTTCGTTAATAATAGTCCGATTTACATGAAATTTGGTATGATTTTCATCGGAAAAACATAAGGAATCCATCAGCATCACTTCCATATCGGTACGATAAAGAATAAAGAATTATTTTTTTCTGAAACAGGTATGAATCCTCGGCCGACCGTAGCGCTTTCAGGTCGACCCCCCACAATCGAGGGTGAAAATGTGAAATATTCATTTCAGCGTAGTAAGAAATTCTTTATTCTTTATCGCATCGATATGGAAGTGACACCAATGGATTCCTTATGTTTTTCTGATGAATATCATACCACATGTCATGTAAATCGGACAACTTGTACATAAGGAACACAAATTGCTTGTGTATTTTTACTCCTGCCCGTGTGAGCTGCCTGTTGGGCTGCCGAGCACATGGACAAGGGTAGGGATATGCTTGTGTGCAGTGCGATGGGAAGAAAGTGGGGAATAACGGTAGGTCCTAATGGGGTTAAGCGTTTGGTCCCGCGTCCCACGATTCTGGCATCACTGCCCAGTCCTGATCTGGGATAAATATTGACCGTAAGCAGCCCCTAGACGTTCAATATATTGTGCAATATTCAATATTGCACAATATTATTGGCCGTGTAGGGCACACAGCAAAAATATTGTGCAATATATTGCACAATAATATTGAGCGTCTACAGACCGCTTTACCGAAACGGATACGCGAAGTAGGACGCCGATACAGGTTGCAGAGGTATCGCGCACAGTCGGGCCGCTGAGAAACAGATGCGGAATCCCTCTTAAATATTCATATCGCGTCCGTGCATGGGAATACGTTCCCCGATCGTTCCGTCTGTGTCAGACGTTCCCTGATGTCGCCGATCCACCGGAGCCACGATTACGCAAATCCGTCCAATATTCGGGGGGCATCGATGAAAGCACCGAGTACAATCGACAAGCGTATCCGTTTGAAAGTAATATTCAAGTCGCCGGGGTGGTCCAGTTTCGCGTGAAAGTCGGGTTTTGTAAAAAAAATTCCTACCCGCTACTCTGACCACAAGCAGGTCAATCTTCCCACCCACACATCGATCCAGAAATTGTCTCCTCGCCTCGCGAAATGTGGCGAAGAGGGTACACAGGCACTCGGCTGGTGCACGGGGAAGATCAACGACGATCGGGGTAGAAAGTGTACGTAGCGAGCGAGACACGGAGCGCGCAAAGGCGCGACGGAGAGGGTGAAAGGGTCTGTAGTTATGGGAGTTGCTCTGTGGAGTGGAGTAAGCATTGTAAATCAATACCCTGACGGCTGCCGGCGCTTCGAACGCGCCCCGTATTTCAGCATGCCGATACACTGCAACTATCCTCCATCGCTGCTGGATGGCGGGATATAACGCTTTAATAGAGCTTGCAAATAGAGAAGGGGGAGGGTTGAGTAGCGCGGGTGACACGAGAGGGAAGGCAGGGACGAAGAATGGCCCCTCGGGACGAGGAGCTCACCGAAACGCCTGTCCTCGTGGAAATTTTCGAAAATTGGGTCGTCGATCGTGCGCACTGGGGTTTTTTCTTTATTCTCGATTCTGGATGCGGGTCGCGCTTTCGATCGATTAGAAGCTCAAAATCCACCGATGAATGATGTCGCAAGTCCTTTTCCTCGACATGGAAGCAGAGATTTCCATTTCAAGAGGCCTGCGAGTGTGGGTGTACCTCCGCACAGAGTTCGTTTTGCTTTTCCTCGCTTTGGTAGCAGGGATAAGTAGACACCGGGACAGAAGTGGAGTAAGAGGTTTCATACACGTACGAGGGAGGTATCTTTTTGCAAATTCCGCTGCTGCCCCGTGATTATCTCACGATCCTTCTCTCGCGCGGCTCTGACCTGGTTGCATCTTTCTGGTGAAAGAACCGCCAACAGCATCTATTTTAATCATCTTAATAGCCGCAGCGAAACATTCGCATACTCTGCTCCCTGGATGGTAATAAGAACTCGGTAAAAAAAAGTAAGGGAACTCTATTCAACCGTGATAAAACCTCGCCGAACACTGTCGAACTCCATCAGACTCTATTCCCATTTCTACTGCGGAAGCAGGAATCCTTCGCCCTGGATCTCGAACAAAGTATTAATGTTCAGGAAAATTTCAAAGATATCGCTCGCCGATTCTCAGCCAGCTTCCTTTAAACGCAACCCTTCCTTCGTCTCCCTCCGAGATGGCTGTTTCCACGATAGTCGCTTCCGGGGCCAGGTGCAGGCCCCTGTGGATCCTCGAGCGGGCCTCGCCGATCGTCGCGATCGTCGCTCGCGGAGGCACGGGGTCAAAAAGTGGCTGGGATGAGCAGAGCGTTGGCATCGCGAGGGCAGGTGGAGCTATTTGGAGAACAGCCCACTCGAGAGGCCACCGTTTTCCTCTCTCCTTCGTCCGTTCCCTTCTTTCCGTCCTTCTTCCTCGCCCTCTGCCCGCTTCCTTCCTCTCTCCGGCGCGCGCGAGGACTCCCCGGCTGGCCAAGGAGGGCCCCGCTAGGTTGGCAATGCTTGCGAGGAACGACCAGATGGTCCTATATATCCTCGTGGCAGCTGCGATGGTCCCGTCTCTCCAAGACCCACGAAACCCACTGGATCACGCTGGAAAAAAGGGAGCGTGGCTAAGGCGCGATCACCGCTTTCGTGGTCGAGGGTGGCTTCGTCGAATGCCTGCGCTTCTCAAGCTTAGGCTGGAGACGCTGTGCTGCTTCACGAGGATCGGAAGATTAGGGAGGACTACCTTGCTCTCGCTTGTTGGTGTTTAGATCCACGTCAGTTGATCTATTATTATAGTAGGACCAAATGGCAACAGTCTTTCGGGAACAAATAACGTCGTTAACCAGTGATCCAGCTTCGATGATTTCTCTACCCAACGACGGTGAATTGCCCGATACTCGGGGCTAATGATTGACGGTGGTGGATGGCGATCGAGCATGGGGAGGGTTTCTAAGAAGCCATGTTAAGATGGTGATCGCCATGATTGGAGATAGGGAAGGAGCAGAAGGGAAGCACGTGTCGGCGGATGAAAGGCTGCGCAAGAACGATGGGATGTTCCCGGAGCGACAGGTTAGTCGTGCGTATTATCAATTTTCGCGCAGCAGCTGCCACGATCGCATCTGAAACTCTATTTACGAGCGGCGCGAGGCGACAGAATTTTTAAGGCGGCCGTGCCTTTAAGTCCCAGATACGATCGGGTCCGCGGCTGCCTTCCTCGCTTAATCGCCTTTCTTTTTTCCCCATTTCCCTTGCCTCGTCCGGCTTAATGAATTTCGCCGGCGACAGAGCGTGTAATTACGCCATTCGCGGGGCCGCGCCGCGGCTTGCTTAGCGCCCGATTCATTAAACCGGCGAATTCGTAATTACGCCGCGAAAGAGAGTTGTCCCCTTTGCGGTCCAATTTAGTTTCACCGGCTCGCGTTAGTAATTATGCGAAGCGCACACCTCGGCCGCGCTGCGTGGGCGGGCCACGCATTTCGACGGAGAAGAATAAGGTGCGCGTAACGCGACGATAGTGAAATGGCGCAGGCTTGATAGGTACCTGCCATCTCTGTACTAACTGGTTAAAAATTTCACGGAGGTCCAAGCGCTTGCTACAAACTGTGCTGCCAAATAATTCAGTGGCACACTCGAAAATGTCCCTCTGACCCATTTTCCGTCCCGCCTCTCATTTTTTCACGCAGGCGGCTAGTGGAGTCGCAAAGGAAGGTGGACGATAAGCGACCGCAGGTGGGCCACGGTGTAGAATCGAAGGAGCGGGGAATCGATACGATATCTCGCGATACTTATCGGCTGGCTGGTACCAGAGATCCGCTCGCTCGGGGCATGACCCGGCCAGTCGTCCATTTTGAAAGGCATGCACCTTATCTGCGAGCTCGTGTCACCATCGGCTTGTATTTTACCGCAGATAAGAGCGCGCGCTGCGCTGGTTACAGCCTCGCGCAACCATGGTGTCCTCGAAGAGCAAAGAGCCTTCGAGAATAGTAGATGGTCGGTATTCTACGTCGATTATTCTTAAACTTCCTCTGACACCTTTACATCATTCTTTTGATTTTTCTCCATTTAGCAAAAGAGCTTGCAAAAACGACTCCGAGATTCTCATTGCATTGATGTATGACTACGTCCAGGAACGGATTTGGAGATCTGGCGCCCCTAGGCTAACAAGTGTCGAGACAATTTCAAAATTAATTCAATATGACAACTCACATACGAGTTATTGCTAATTCGGTAGACGGAAAGGAAGTGATTTGTTTCTAAAGCTGTCGCAAGCCTCAATGTTTAAACCTTTTCCAATTTCTTTCGCTCAAAATTTCTCGCCCTCCAAAATTCGACGCTTCCCAAAATTCGCTGCTCCCCCAAATTTGTTGCTCCCCGAAATTTGTCGCTCCCTAAAATTTGCCGCTTCCCACGCTTTGTCGCCCAAAAATTTGGCTCCATAGGCTGCAGCCTTACTTAGCCTATGCAAGGTAGATAGGTACAGAACGAGCGGACCTCCATTTTGCAATTAACCAATACCTTCGACACGCGATACCGGAATAATATTATTCACAGTGTTGCGGGTCGTCCCAGACGTGGCAACTGGGAGGGCACCAAAGTTTGCGGCCGACTTTAAAAAGAAAGTGCAAAGCGCAAGGAAGAAAGCAACAAGTCACAGCCCCCAGGGGGAAAAGGCATGCATTGGTCGTAACTCCGCGGCGAGCTGCAGCTGCAAGACGCGCGCTGTAGCGTCTCCTCTGCGCAGGAGTGGTGTCCTGAAAGGATGTCATAAGTTACCGACAATTTTCTCCCGCGGCCGAGCGGCCGCGGCTGTGGAAGGGCCCCATAAGTTACCAGCAATTTTCTGTTATCCCGCGACCGGTGCGCGCCTTATCGCGCCTCGCAGCGAGAAAAGCGGCCGGCGCCTGCAATAGGAATAGGTAGAAAGTGAAAGGGAAGGATGCGAGGGTGCGGGAGGAGAAAGGAGCGCGGTGTACAAATTGACCGAGACGCTGGACAGGGAGGACGAAAAGTCGAAGCTAACGATTTTGCTGGAGGATTTTCTGTAGCGGACCACTTGCATCCCTTCAGCTTTCCATTTCGAATGATTAGTGGCACAGCTTCGTTGGGAATGGTGAAGCTACAGGGGGATACGGTGGAATTGATGGAAGGACAGTAGGTATTTAGTGGAATGCGTTTAGATAGCAGAGTTCTTTCCGGAGTAGCGGTAATTGTTTTAGATAATTGGGGGAGACTCGCGGACAGCGAGCACGAAAGTTGATAGGGACTTGGATTACAGACTTGTCAGCAATTATGGAGATATTGTGACCTATTTCGATCGACCAATAAGCCTCTATGATAACGGAGTGGCTGACGGGTTACCTTTGGACTTCGTTATCGGTGAATCACGTGCACCATCGGGACAAACAAAAATGATGGATGTCGCGATGTATTTCCTGATACGTAGTCTCTTTAGTCGGGGCTGTAGATCGGAGTGGACTTAGCGAATCCGGTGATTTGTAAATGAGAAGCGTGTCCTTTTCGATTCTCTCACTCCTGGGAGGAGAATTTCCAGTGATGGTGAAGTGGTCACCTCGATGCAGATTGAATGGGATTGCATAGCGTGTGCATGGAGCGTTCATTTAGCGATTGATCCAGGCCATAAGGTATTGGAGATGAAGCGAGGCTCGAAATGCACCACTGACGCTTTCCAATCGCCTCGCAGTTCCCTAAAACGGCCGATAAAGGTGACGCACGCAAGACCCACTTCTTCCTTTAATTACGTTCGCTAATTAAATTTTATTTCACTGCAGCGTCTGCCTTGGGAGACAGTGTACGGGGATTGTCAAGCTCCGAAGTAGGTAAATGACAGTGGAGGACGTTCTCTCAGTTCTCTGCTATTTGCCATGCTCGATTTCCTCCGTTTCAGGGAGAAGCGGAGAATGCGAATAATTCCCTGGCTACTTTGAATCCGCTCAATGCATTCGGCACGCTAAGCGACGTAGGTGCGCTAGATGTATGCACTCGATGCACTCGTTGCACCGAGAATCTTGCTGACCATACTGGACGGCACTCGATGTGCCAGCTATCGTAAGATGCATTCGACGTGCCCGTTTCATTGGATACATTCTACTCGATCTCGGCGCCCTAGGTGCATTAGATGCATTAGATGCATTAGATGCATCAGATGCACCAGATCTGCTCGACATAGTCCAGCTGCGCTAGATGCATTCGATGAACTCGTTGAACTCTCTGCACTGGATGCACCGAATGTACTGCGCGCACTCGGTGCATCGAGTGCATCCGCTGCACCCAACACCATGGTGAACATACTCGGTGGCACTCGTCGCACTGCATAGAGCAGCTATCGCGCGAGATGCATTCGACGTGCTCGTTTCAATGGGCACACTGTAGCAGTAGGTGCATTAGATGCATCGGATGCACCGGATCTGCTCGATGCAGTCTAGTTGCTCCGGATGCATTCAACGAACCCGTTGAACTCTCTGCGCTGGATGCATCGAATGCGCAGCACGCACCTCGGTGCGTCAAGCACATCCAGACGCACTGGATGCACTGGATGCACCCAATGCGCAAACTCCACCCGATTGGCTAGTGCGCGACGGTTGCATTCGATAGATCGATCTCGAGGCAAATCGTCACGACCGACAAGACCACGTTTCGAGTCCCTACGTAAGAGCGCAACCAGCGACCAATTAACCGGCGTGGTTGCCGCACCGAGTCCCATTAACATGCGGACAATCGCGCGCGATAGTCACGGGCCGACGGAGACCGGCCGATTCGGTCGCGAACGAAACAATTACACCGCGGATCCCTGCACGGGAGCAGCACGGAAAACGGGAGCCCCCCTTAATCTCCTTTCATGCGTGACTTTTGGTCGATTGTGCAACAGGTGGTGAGCTCGACCTTCGGCCCCCAGCTCGTTCTACGCGCCATTCGAAAGCCGTCGTTCCCTTTTCCTAGCGCCCCGCTTATCGCCAGCGACGAGCATGCTCGGCCGGTCGGATAGATACTCGTTACCACGCGTCCTACGACAATCCGCTACTTGTTCCCACAGTGGAGAAGCTTGGTAGTAGACGGAAAGTAGCAGGCACCATTGACTCTTTCAAGTTCCCGAGTCTAGGGGACGGTGAATCGATTTTTAGCTCGTAATAATTGATCATCGCCTATGGGAATGTAGGTGGGAATAAGTTAAACAGTTCAGACTACTCGTAACTCACACTTACTATCTTCATTCACAACAGAGCTCCAGTACCCTACCATCGCTGGAAGGCGATTTTCCAGCTGTAAAGATGAAGAGAGACGTTTGGAACTAGATCGTAAGTCGGTGGTTTCGAAGGTAGCCCATCTCCATGAACCAAGGATGTCAGCAATCCTGGCGTTACGTCACCGTCGTAATCCTTCGTATTATTCCGTGGCTGTCGAACGGCCGCGCAGCCTCGACCGCCACGGAACGTAGACGCAGTTTTCCAGGAAACCATTACAAACTATAGCGAGCACCTTAGCCCAAATTGCCGTGTTCGTGGGTCCAGGGGCGATCGATCGTATCTGTGGCGCGGCCTTGCTCGAGTGTATTATACTCGAATCTCGTGGAGGGACGGGCAGAGAGAGGAAGAAGGAGGGCGAACCGGGGGAACCGAGGGTCGGAGAGGGACAGAATAAAAGGAAACGAGAGAGAGAGAGAGAGAGAGAGAGAGAGAGAGAGAGAGAGAGAGATTGTCGATGGCACGTGCCTCTTCCTCCGGGTTTGACTTTCTGCGCGTATTCTAATTGCGAGGATCCTGCTCCCTCCATGTTTCAACCGTGACAACCTCGGATGGCGCATTTGCGCGCTTGTTGGATTAAACTTGAATTAGTGATGGCAAGTGAAGAAGCATTGTTCGTCGTGCAGTTTGAAGGGAAGCTTGAAGTAACTGGGTTTCGTGAGCAGTCAGTGTCGTTGATTCTCCTGAGACCACTTGGTGCTTGGTGGGATATTAAGCGTGTGGATGACGGGGTAATTATGTAAACAAGTATGTCTGGAATATGGGATAGTAGCATCCTGTTGCATCTCCGAGTTGAAAGAATGGGACGTCTTCCATGGAGATGGCTATTTTTTTCAGGCTTCTTGTGATGGATGGATCTTTCTGAAGTTCTGAGGTTCTTGTAAGATTTTCCCATGTTTTTTCCAAGGTCCCCTGTCCTTGCTCCTCCCACCCAAGTTTCTCCAAAAATTCCTGCAAGCTTTCTCCAAGGTTCCCCCAGGATCCTATTCCTCCATCTCTCCAAAACCATCCAACCTACTTAAGCTCCACCGCAACCTCCCGTTGCACTCGCACGAATCCAGCAGACATCAGCGCGTCGACTGGAATTCCTTCAGGGTTGCTCCGCGACGTGGTCAGAAAACGAGGAAGCGGAGCGGTCGAAGGAAGGAGAAGAGAAAACGCGAAGCCGGACGGAAGGGGCAGCGAGAGAAGAGAAGAGAGAAAAGAGAGGAAAGCGCGCGACGAGCAGGGCCGTTAGTCAAAGAGACGAGTTCGCGTTGATTTACAGCTTACTAAATAGACGCGGGTCTCTTACGGTGCCCGGTGCTCCGTCGCCACGGAATGCAGGAGGCCGAGGCGGAAAAACGCGATAGAAGAAGAGGAAGGACGCGCGTTCCCGTCGCCCTCGTCGCGCGGCGAAGCGGAGGGCAGCGGCGAACAAGAGGGAACGAGAGGGAAAGAATTATCGAGCGATTGGTTAAGTGGGGTCCACGGGACACGTAAGCGAGGTCACGCGCGGTTCCGAACACGCTTCCAGCAACCGCGAGGATCCTCTGCGACGTGGAATGCCCTCCGCGGGGTTAATTCGTCTCCAGCTGCGTCGCACGAGCTTCGATTCTGCGTCTGAACCGACTCCGCGCCGTCTCTCAGTGTTTCGGATGGAGCGGGAGCTTCTCGGAGGGTTCGAAGACGACGCTGATTTACGGATTAATGTCACCCCAAATCGATGAAATTCGATACTCTTCGTTTCCACGAAGACGCAGTTCGTAATAGGAAGAATAGGTACTCCGTATAGCCGATCGATTCGCGAGATTGGTCGACGCAACGGTACCTCCGAAACGTTTCTGGCAACAGCTCCCGTCGCCGTTCGGCCAGAAATGCAGAAAGATTGCCAACGAGCCCGGCGGGATTTGCGAACGTCCAAGCCGAAGCAACTGTTCACTGCGGCGTAGCGCGGCGCAATTCAGCGAGTCCCCGAGACACGCAATCGTCACGGTTCTTCTTGATACCGGATTTAAAGGCCTTATGCTCGGTTTTCACGAGTCTCCGGTGTCGCTGAGTAATCCTATCCTCGGACACATCTAGCCAGCATAATGTCGCCCGACCGGTAGCGCAAGAGACGGTCGGCTGTTCCTCGTAATATATTAATTCTGCCTTCAGCGACGTTTCCCCGCGCTCTCGCTCTCTGCCGAGCTGCCGCGAAACCAGCGAGCATCGACGGCAAAAAGAAATGGAACCGGGACGAAGAATTCGTTGCGACTCGCGCTACGTTCCGCTCGCTCTCGAATAGTTACAAACGTCCCATCGTTACCTACTACCGCGGAACGACATCGACCACTCCAAGCATCGGAAGGCCGAGCATCTCTTCCTCCGCTCACCTTACGCCGGCCGCGAGGAGTCGAGCAGAGGCCGGCAGACTCTGTAGAAACGTAGAACGTCCCGAGGATTCATTCGGTCGGTTTTTGCGCAACTCGTCGCTTCAGTGAACCCCCTCTGCCCCCCCCTTTTGAACGGGGGCCCTCCTCCCGAGACAAGGCTCTCAGCCGGTCATTGATTCGACGGGTGGATCTCGAGATCGGATCCTCTCGCGCCCGAGCGTCCGTTGAGTCTTCATTGAAATGCCTTTTCCCCCCCTTCCATCTCCTCTTCTCCATCTCTCTGCTTTCCATTCTCTTCATCTCCCCCCCCCGGATAATGCCCGTTTGCTCGAGCACGCTCCGCAGCCGCCTTCGGTGAAGAGGAACGCGATAATTGCGCGCGTGTGTATGCGTGTAACGCGCGTGTCGCGATGCTATCGCGGGGGCCCCTTTCCGCCCGGCGAGCGGAGTCGATGGATTTTTAAGGCGTCCACGAAGGACACGGGCCCCACGAAATCCCCGTCGAGATCCTCCACTGGCGGAGGATCGGCTTTAGCTGCTCTCTTTTGGGGCCCCGTCTCTCCGCCGCGCCGCTCTTCTTTCCTGGTTGCGTGCCACGCTGATAACCGGTCGACGGATTTACCGTCCGCTATCTTGCTGCCCGATCGCGTATCCCCCCCGTTCGCCGTTGTTTATGACACGATCATTGTTACGACTCTGTTTCGTTTTTCGGCGGCGCGGACGGACGCGTGGAATTAGGGGGTACCGGGCAACAGCGAGGCTCGCGGGCGGAGTCAACCGCGTTGCTAATCACCCGTGGTGCTTAGCGAGGAGTCTGCGAGGGATCTCTGCCTTGTCGGCTAATCGAGGCATTCACAAAAACGGACTTACCCACATTTTTGGCGATATTGAGTTAGTAGCAATAATGTATTTATAAGCACCACACAAATGCCTATGATTTTGGGAATTTTAAGAATGTCAAAAAATCTTTTTAAACACAAACACAAATCTTTTTAAACATTCGAAAGATGAAATAAAAAAAATCGATTTTTAGACCGGAACCTCCCTTTAAGAGGAAAATGTGTTCCACGCAATTGAATAGGCATCTACATTAGATAGAAAAAGGAAAGGTTTTTTTTCTCGATTTTAAAACAGTCGTCCTATGTCTTCTCTTTTTTAAACGAAGATTTCGCGGTATTCCCGTTGAAGCGCAAACTTGGCGCTATTTTTAAATCCAGCCGTCTATTATTGGCTTTAACACGGGCAGCCATTTTTACGAGGGTACTTAGAAATCGGACTCTTTCTTGGTTCTAAATTTGTACGGCGCGCAAGTCCTGCTAAATGTCCAATCGCCGTCTTAGTCTCATCCGAGAAGTTGCTTCCTCGATTATCCCTGAAACCTGCCCATGTGCAAGGAAACTGAAGCAGCGTCTCACAGACGATTACGTAGGGATTTAATTTCCATACTTCAGCACTAGGTAGCTGCAAAATAAGAGCTCCAACACCGCCCGTTAATTACCAGCGATTTGCCGAAGGCAATCCCTTCGATTCCCTTTCAAAACTCGCCCCCAAAAGAAACTATTCAAACTTACCCCCGAACTGCACCATCCACCTCTCGGCTACATTAAAAAAGCAAGCTTCTAGTGCAACAAAAGAATGCCTAAGATCCGTATGCATCCTTTCGAAAGTCAGTCCGAAGGAAGTTTCCGTTCCTTGGATCGCCCGAGCGTCGCTCGCCTTTGTGTGGAATCCAAAGTATATCCCGACCGCTGTCAAAACAGCGTGCACGTGCTGGAGCACGAAGCGCACAAGGAGCCCGACCCTGTGTATCCCAGATTTGATGGAACGAAGCTGCTGGAGAATCCCGATTTCGCGTGAGAAGAGAGCGCAACACGCGCAAGCTGTTCGCCGCGTCGGTGCGCGCACGGGATCGGCGCGTGTCGCGGCAACGGCCAGCTGCCGACCTCTTCTGTTCATTGTGAAAGGGAAAAGGAGGGAAAACGGTCCCTCGGGAGGGTGGGTACACGAGCGAGCCCGGATATATCGCGTATAATGGCCCGAAATGGACAAATTATAGAGCGAATCTCGAGTACGTCGACCCTATTACACGCGCACACCCGTGCACGAAATGAATCCTTGCGTTGCATCATCGCGTGGTAACCGATCCACTGACAATATTACATTCGATGAATGAATGAACATTTGCCGAGAGAACGTGCATCTTAAAATTGGAAACGATCTTGGTATATAATTAGAGGATCCCTTGGCTTTTGTAGCAAATGTTAGTGGAGAATGGACGAAGTGTAATAGAATTTTGCTGATCACTTTTCTAGATGCAGGTATCTACACCTACAAAAGTGGGATTAATATTATTTGTTTTTCATTTAGGCATGTATTTATTTATTACGGTATTTATTTATTAATAACTCTTTGGCACATTATATTGACATGAAACGATATTAGTAGAAGACGGACAAATAAAATAGCATTGAGATACAGATTAAAGTACACAAGTAGCAAAGAAAACAACAGAATATCGCATATTGCAACCTAATCATCCAGAATACCGAGAACTGAATATCTGAAAGTAGATAAGCAAGTGATAAAATTCTGAATGGAACTCACAGTTCGGATGGCACAATAGGAGGAGAACGGTTCATTCTCTGAACGATAGCGTCACGAAATTATGAACCGCTGTATTACCCGTATTATGCAAAACGCTCGGCCAAAAGCTGCAATTACATTCACCAAGCGTGGCGTTTTTTCGGCTTGCCTAACGAGACAACGATTCGAGGGGGCCTCATCGGGCGCGAATTACAGGCTCGATATCCTTAATGTCACTTCATTCGCATTATCGTCATTACCCGTCTCGTAATCCCTCTCTTATTATCGTTATCACGCTCCTCGAGCCAGTCATTTGCGGCTTCCGCGGTACCGCATCGATTACGACAGGTGCGCGTCACTCACCGCAGTCCACGCTCGTCTCTCGAAAAAGGCACGCAGAACGATTCTCGATACATCTATATACTTAGCGATGTCTGATGAACTTGCGACGTTCACTTTGCAAGGGGACGCTCCCGGTCCGAAAGTTCTAATTTCAATTAAACTTTGTGCGAACGTGAAGTGTAAGTATCGAAGGATGCAAGAAGGAATTGAGGACTTAACGTTGAAAAGAATTGTAATTGCAAAATGTATATTTTATATAAAAATATAATAAAAATATTAATATTAATATAATATTATAATATAAGTAATATAATATTACCAATATGAATATTTCTCTTTTTATTTATTTGAAATAGATTTTCACCCCTCTTGCTGCAAGGTTCTCAATTTTCCTTTTCCGCGGAAAAACACTCTGAAGGCGCGAAGGTCCTTAACGTCATAACGTTTTCTTAATATTCCTTTGATTTTCCTGTTGCCACTACCCTTTTCTTGGGCCGGAGGGGTGGAAGAACGCAATGGGGAGGTCCAGCGTCATTCTGGGGCGAAACCTCCTAGTAACTTTGCGCAGCGAACATTTTCTGCCTGCACCGTTGCTTCCACATCGACGTGCGACGTAAATGGCACTCGTTCGTCGCGCCTTGGTGCACGAACACCGACGAAGAAGGAAGTGCAATCAACGACTGTGCTGCTTGATAGCGCGTGACGGAATGACGTCATAATCCTAGTCGCGACTGTAACCGTGGTGTATACAAGATCTGCGTGCATCGTGGATCGCGCCTGGCCAGATGGAGGATAACGGTTCGCTGTTCCAGTTTCCTCGGTCGATTCTCCAGTCGTTGCTTCCTCTTTCCCATTGTCCCAGTCGAAATTTACGCCGACAGTCCACCGACGACGGTGCTTTCGCATTGGCTGCTCTGGATGGTTATACGCACTTGTTAGTGGACGATGAAAATTCGTTGCGTCGTTTGCTGCAAATCTGACAACAAATCAGCGATCTATTGCAAATAAGTAAAAATAGAAATATTAATATTTTTATTACAGAATATTTTTTCTACTACTGTTCGAGAACTACTACTTGTCGCATGAAAAAAATATATTTTTCAGTTAGTGGTCTCATTTTAATATTAAGTCGGAGCACTAATTTTCCAAACAGTTTTTTCTAATCTACAGGAAGTTGGTAAAAATGTAGCTGCACCCCTCTTGCCGCAAGGTCCGCAATTCGAATCTTCGTTAGGAAGTAAGGAGATCCCTTACACACTTTCTCCAGGTCAGTGACACTAGGTGTCCTCCATTTCAGGGATACGCATCTCCCAACAAATAGGATCTGAATTCCTTTTTCTTCCAAGACCCCAGGGGTCAGAAATTCAAGTCCCATCTTTTCTCTCTGGTACCAAATACTTCAAACCAACTTTACTCCTCGATGGCCTAACCTTAAGAAGCCTCCGCCAGGGGCCCGACAAAGTTTTCCCTCCCAAGGGCCAAGGATCTGTGCTGTTGCCCGAAATTCAGCGACCACGCTGGTCCACGGACGGGGAAGAAGCCTTTTTCCCACTGTCCCGTGCCATTCCTCGACTTCATCGGCCGTCGATCTCGATGGAACGCGCGGGCACCGCGGCGAGAGAGACGCCGATGGCTTCGGCTTCTTTTCTGAAAGGACGAGGGCCAAGGACAAGGAACTGGAGAGCATTTAGCTAAGCATGCGACTAGTTTTTGTCGCGCAACTGCGAAAGGAAGACAGGGACCGTGGGCAGCGATGGAAGGACAAGGGGAGAGGAGGCGAAGATACTTCGCCGCCAGGTGGCAAGTATGCTCTTGAAACCTGCCGTACGTGCTGAAGATCTTCCCGAGATACGGGTTTAACAAGGTCAGGAGGACTACGGATTTATAGCATCAAAGCTCTTTTCCACCGTATTTATGCCCCCTTTCTTCTCCCGCGGGCCACCCTGCCTCCACTTTAATCCGCGCCAATTACCCCTGGATGTTTCTTCAATAACCACTAGCCACCTCGTCGAATCGTCATAGAACTTCAGTTTGGGAGATCCTCCCAATTCCTTGCCAATTAAGCTAATCTCTTCGGCAATCAAATTCCCTCTCGCTCCAGTGTCTTTCACAGTTTGTTAGCATAGTTTGCGCCGCGAGAGGTTTCTCAGAAACGGCGATGTTCTCGCTTGAGCAGGAAAGCAACACCAGCAGGCGTTACGTAGCCACCGTGGCGATTACGCGAGTCCCGAGGATCGATAGCCGCTGGATCGTACGTTTTCTGCCTGTTGGATCGCGGCTGATCCACGCCGGGCAGCCCCGCGCTGTGTACGTGCACCGCGCACACGCTCGCGTCCTCGTTAAGCGACTAACGATATTTCAACGTCGAGGCGGCAACGACGATTAACGTCCCTGCAAAATTCTGACGCAGAGCCGCGCGAATTTACGGGCTGGACGGCGCAACGTCCGCTTCTAGGCGACCGTTATTCTGGAAAACGGGCTCTTTGACTCCCGTTTTCATACGGTGCCATGGATCGTGCCCGTTTCCTCTGCCTTCCGTGCGAATGCCAATTTCAGGGATGGGAGAGCTGAATTAAACGTCCGGGCAACTGAACGGGGACCTGTGCGATGGAAATTCTAAGTGAAATTTTATGGATTTTTTCGTTTCAAGTGGCGACAGATCTTCTAAATTAATGTTTATAAATTTTCTTACTTCAATTTTATTCGTCTCGAATTGGGGATTATTTATTGGAGAGCTTAAGACTGAAGTTAAGTATGTTAAAGATGAGTCCTCTGTGGAATTGATACGATCGCGATTGAATTGGATATGGTTGACGATCGATTCATCCCTGGGAATGCAACAACGGAGTGCCGCGACTGAAAAATGTTATTTTCACAGATAACGAAAGTTTGCAATTAAAGTTACACAGTTTAAATATAATTGGAGTCGGAGGTTCCGATGCTGAATGGAGGCGTGAGTGCAATTGGGTCGCTCGGAAAATTTCTCGCCTCGCTTTTTCTCCCCCGTAATTGGAAATCGCGGGAAATCGATACTCGCTGGTTTGTTACCTCCCCGCCTCTTGTTTTCCATCTACCTACGTTTCTTCCACGTCCAAGTTCGCTCGCTATTGCTCCTAATAACTTACTGTGCAGCATGGCGGACCTTTGATGTTGCATTCCGCGGATCAGATAATGAGTTTCTGTAACTTTGCAACTGGCGATAACATTCGCATGCAGACGTATGGGGAAAAGTTCAGCGAGTCCATTACCGAAACTAACAGACGTAGCAAAAGTTCTCGCAAAACAATCCGAACAAACTCCTAAGTGCTTCTGCTTCGAATTTCAATTCTTAACCCTTTTACTCGATACACTAATTTACTCGTAGTAGTGGATTTAAGGAAAAAGGCTCAGGTGGCAAACGGTCTGAGGGTAGTTTACTCGAAACAGGTTAAGTGCAGTAGTACAGAAAAAAATATAGTGTTTGGATAAAATAGTAATTTTCTTTCGGACAAATTGCTTCTATTAATCCTTAAACATTTCAGAATAGAATTCCACCGTCCATCCAGCTCACCCTCATTCCTCCCTCCCACAAGCTCTGCTAAAAGTACCAAAAACACCCTCATCTCCCCAAAAGACCAATTCCTCGCCATCACCCAAATCAGCATTCACCTCCAGCCGCACCATAGCCAACAATCAGTTCCGCTTTCCTCCATGCAGCGATCAGCATGAATCAAGATCGCCCGGTTCCCCTACGTCCCGATACGTCCAACAATAGCCTGTATCTGGCTGGCTGGGATCGAAAAAGGTGTCGCGACCCACCCACGTAGCGTCTGCCTCGGAGCGGACGTAGGTGGTTGCGGCTAGCAACGAATTAAAAGAGCCACCGTCGCCCTCACCGTCCCTCCCGTCGCCGGGGGTGCAAACGATTTCAAGGGTCGTTACGTCTCCCCCCGCTCTGGAGTCTGCGGGTGCAGCGAGACGCGGCAGAAACGGAGGCCGAAGGACACAGCGCGCTCCGTCTTTCTCGGCTCGTTATTCCGGTCAGGGACCACCTCCTGGCGTGGCGGCGGTCCTCATTGTAGGACAAGTAGTCGACGACTCTCTTCCGCCGCGGAGGGTCGGGAAAAGCAACACCGACAACGCCGAAGGTCGTTATGAAGCGAAACGAGGCGCCCGCCGATCCTCGCCACCTCTCTGTCTCGCCCGTCCGTCCGCACCGGGGGACACTCTCCGGACCTTCTCCGCCGGCTCGCGTCCATTCCGCCTAATCTCAACCCCCACGAGCGCGGCCTTTGTGACTCCTCCACGGCACGGCGAGCTCTGTGAGGGGCCGCAGCTTCCCCCGTCACGGCTTTTCACACGCGTTTCTTCCTCTTTGTCTGGTCGCTCGAGCAGCGATCCTGCGTCGGGTTTTGTCGCTTCTTGGGGAGACTTTGACTCGTGTGGGGGGTAGCTACTTAGTTGCCGAAGGGGTTGGACGGAAGGTGGATCGAAGAGGAGCTTGTTCGATCGTCATCTGAGTTTTCGAGTTTTATAAATGGAAGGATTTGTCTTGATGATTTCTCTTTCTGGACTGAGTTTAATTTACCGTAGTAATCCGCATTGATCGGTTACTAACTGATTGTTAGGTCGCATGTGAACCTACTTCAAATGTGACGCAATGTTAAGCAACGATGAAAAATTCTTCAGAGTTAATCTCCAAGGCTAAGGCTTTAAAGAAGCGATGCAAACCACGCGATTAGCAGCTCGTTTCTCTTGTCAACGAGAAGCCCTCGTCCCTCGTCCCACCCGGGCTCGAAGAATCCCCGAGAACCTTCCCCAAGACGCATGCCTGTCCCTTGTTCAACCGACGTGGAATCGGCCAGATGACACTGTCTGGCTGATTCGCATGAGTGCGCGTGGAAACGAGGAGATACGCGCGTGAGCTGTTTAGCTCCTTATCATCGATCTTCCAGCGAACGAGATGCCTCGCTCCGAGACCGTTCGCGCTAACTCCTAAACGCTCTAAGAATCCGTCGAACCGATCAGAGATCACGGAAATCGTTCCGCAGAGCCTCGCGACACCGCGCCGAGCAGCAGTTCGTTGACGATAAATCACGATCCACGGGCAGCCAAGATACGATGGTTCTAGAAACGGTACCTACTTGGATCGATCCGTGAGCCGCGAATCAGATAATCAGCGATGCGCTGCGGAGTCGCGCGTCTCGCCAAACAACGCGTCACAGAAGACTTAGTGTCTTCTAGTCACACTTGCACTGACACTTCACTTCTGAGAAATCATGTATATTCGGGAATTTTTTGAGGGAAAAACTAGAAGGCTTTTTTAATCAAATTTTTATATATTCGAGAGTGTACATGTTAAGCTACTTGTAGTAATTTTTGCGATGGAAAATATAAATAAATAAAAGAAATATCAGCGATCTCCTGGCAGCGATATTTTCTCCAGAAGTTTGCGGCGACTACTCTAATTTTGACCTGGTTCATCCGAAATAAAAAATTCGCGCATCTTGCAAGGTTAAATGGTGACTGAATGGGTGTCGTGGTATCGCCGCAGTTTCCCCGCGCGCTTATCGTGACGCTGGAAACGTGTTTACTTCACCGCCTGGATGGCTTTACGACTTCCGTATATCCGCGTCCAGCAAGTGTGCCAATGGGTAGTGGACTGTAGCTGTCCTTTTCTATTTACCCTTCCGCAGTGCAACAAAACGGCACCTCTGTCGCTGCGAAGGGGTTAATCTTCTGTTAACGGCAGCTGGGTCATGTTCGACCAAAACGTAATATTACCTAAATAGTAACACAGGAGTACCTACTAAGAATTCCCTCACTATTGGTGTCTAAACGGACCAGGCACCGATTTCTGTGTGGTCACCCACGCTCTGCCGTGTTAATGCGAAAGGGGGTATGTGCAAGCTTCGCTTAAATTGAATTATTGCCGCCAGGTAGCTCGCAAATAGTTTATGGAAGGAAGGAGGAACGTGGACGAGGAAGCGCCTGTGACAGAAGGAGGACAGGAGGTGCTGGAGTGTCTCGAAGGAGGGAACCGGGCGAGGACGGGGGTGGTGGTGTACGGCAAGACCCTCGGGCGGAAGGGTGCGGAGGGAAAGGCAGAGGAAAAGTCTGCGAGGGTGTCGTGGCACTGTGGTGACCGGAGCGGGGGCCAGGGGCGAGTAGAGCCGCGAGAGAGGAACAGAGAGGAGAGACAGGCGCGAAGGGAGCCGCGAGGCGAAGGTGGCGGGCACAGGTGCGAAGGAAAGAGGAGGATGTGTATACGTAGCGGAGTCCTGAGCGTTTTATGGGTGTGCGATCGTGGAGGAGGCACGACGAACGCGTGAAGGACTCCTCTGCTTGGGAGGGGCCCTGCAGAGGGGCACGGGGTGGCCGGTTTTATCGGATCCTAGGATCGAGGGGCCGCTCGCGCGCACCGACAGCCGCGATCGAGGGAACCGCGACGGGAACTCGGAACACGACGCCTCGAGTTCGCGTGCATTCGTGCTGCACGGCTCTTCTTCTCGCACGATTCTGCCTCCCCACCCGCTCCGCTTTCGGCCATTTCCCTTCTTGTTAGGCGCTGGGCCAGCCGCATCTAATTAGAGGCACGATGAATTTCAATCAATTAGAGCGGGCTGCGAGGAATGTCCGATATATCTGTGGGGTAAGGGGGGTTATGTAACCGTGGGGCTTGCTTCCTCACGGAGGCGACAGTTGTGGATGGAATCGAGGCGCATTCCCTGGCTGCCTGTTCTTCCACGACTTTGGAAAACGGGGGTGGAGATTGTGCTTGGATCCGTGAATACTTATGTTCCACTAACTAATCATTCCCAGCTCTTCTCTCCGCGAGAAACCAGTCTGCGGCTAATCACGCCGCGAATCCAACCCTCCAAGCTCAAGCAGAACCCCCCCGGACCCCACGAGCTCCGAGGAAAGCAGTATCGCAGCAAGGTGAATCCCGTTATTTGCGCGGCGAGGGTGTAGCTGCCAATAAATCAACAAGTACCTACGCGGCGCGTACCGCTGTTCACAGTCTGTTGCACTCGCGTATCGGTGGATCACACGGATAGCCGTGTCGGCGATGGAGTCACACACGGACGCACGCGCGGGACACGTGGACAGGAACGAGCTGAAAGAGAGCTAAAAACGGAGGTATAGCCTCTCGCGGCGGTCATGATTTATCTCGTCGACGGCTCGGAGGCTTCGCCGAGCGGCCCCTCGGAATTTCTGGTGGCGCGAGTCGGACCCTGTCGGCTCCTTCTCGACGAAGGGAAGTGGATCGACTGGAATACGTCGACGGAGCGGGAGGATCCTCCTTCAGCTAGACGTAGCATTGACGGACGTCCTCGCGTGCCCCAATTTCGTGGCCTTCCCCTTTACTCGTGATCACTGCCCTGTTGGCATTGGTCGAAGCATTCGACTTTATTAATAAAATTGAAAAATTAGGTGAATTTTAACAAAGAAGGTGTGACCATTGAGGTATAATTATTTAACAGGTGAGACCCATTTAGTAACAAAAATAGGAGTAAATGCATTACAATTACTACACCATCTGTAATATCTCGCTTCACCTCCAATGCCCTGTATAAGCGGAACTCGGGGGACACTGGTCAGCATCCAGCTTGAACTACCTTCGTCAACGTCGCTCGACCGCCTCCCCCAGGAAGTCCGGCCGACGAAGACGCGCAGGTTTCATTTTCGCGTTATTGTTTCCACCGAGCTCGCCCCCAAACGTCGTTTCGCCCGATATTCAACTGGTCACCTGTTGAACGCGGCGGTACGAGTCCGCGGCACGCCGGAAACAAAAACAAATTCGACGTTTCCGGCTGCAGGACCGGTCCTGCCGTCCAGCTCGCCCTATCCCTCTTCCCCTCTGACAGACGATTCAACGTACTAATTGGAGCTGTATCATGCAAATGCGCCTCCGATACGATTATCCTCCGCGATGGCCGCAGAATGGTCGGGGATCGTCCAAGAAGCGTGACAAAAACGATGCTCAGCCATGATCGAGATAAGGCAGTCGCCAGCAGACGAATGTCGAGTGGTAAGCAACAGCGGGGGTGCACTTCGTGTATCAACGATGCTGATACCTTTTTGCTGGATTATGTCAGAATGACGCTTGGTCACCGAGCGATCCTAACGCATCCCACGTCAATCTTACTACCGTTGTTGAGGTCTCGCTTGATAAATTTTAGCCCCGCCGGGTTAGAAGGGTTAGAAGGTGTCAGTCGACACGGAGAAAGTAAGTGTTAAAGCTTAAACTTGAAGCCTTGTGTCAAAGGGTTAAGTGTCGTGAGCGACAAATTGCGCGGAACGGTACTTTTGGTAGTTCTGTGTTTTACTGCATTGCTGATAGCAGTGATGATCGAAGGAGATTGTTTTCCTTTTCGAGAGAAGGGATTGTAACGCTTCTAAATAGTTTGGCAGATGGATCGTCAAGCTTTCCCCGCCGCCTCTTGGGAATCGAGAGCCTTTCTTTCCACGTAAGAAAGTCTCGCACGCTTTAATTACCATTCAAGCCGGAGGGCCAGAGTGAGGGCTGGCTCATGCAAGTATAATTCTCTCTTGGATCACTCTCTTCCTCTCTCCTTCGTCCGGCTGGACTCGTACAATTCCTCTGCGCTCGGCAATCCCGAAGCGGCCGTGATACGCACGCGAAAAACGGAGGGAAACTCGCCAGGGAAATCTGTTCTGGTGTCCTGTCGTTCCTCGCTTACTCGCCTTTCGCACCTTCCTTCGTATCCAAATTCCAGCCCACTACCGTCTCCGCGTATCTGCCCCTCTATTGCTTCGTTTCAGCTTCGCCGTGCGGCTTATTATTGCTACGTCATCGCTGTCCATGCATTTCGTATCACCCGCGAGGAACGTGACCGAGGTTCGCCTCGTCGTAAGCGGACACTCTCAAGACACTTCTTATAACAGTGTCTCGTGAATTCACAAATTTCCTGCCCCTTCTTCTGTTTCACAAATGTATCCCACGCGGGACTTAAGCCGAGAATTCACATGGAAGCTAAGCTGAGCTATGCTGAGTTTTAAAAAATTAGTTAAAAAAATTGTAGCGTTTCCACCGAAAGCTAAGCTAAGCTGTGCTAAGTTTTATATATTTTTTGTTACAGCCAGACGTAGCATAGCTTAGCTTAGCTTCCCGCGGATCCCCAGCGTTACGCGAGGTTCACGAAAACTTGGATAAAGTAAACCGATAGGTACTTCTTTCATTCAGATTAACAATTAGGTACTTCGAATTCCTTTCTCTGTCCACCCTGAAATCCCAGTGCACGCTAACTAGCCCCCTCTTATTACATTTCATTCTCTATGTAATTAGAAGCACACCGTGTCAAATAACGTGGTTGAAAATGGTTCGCAGAATAAGCGCGGAGCTGATCGAAGGAACCCCTGACCGACGGACGAGCGAACGAGTCGTTGGGTGTGCGAGGGGGTTAAAGCACCAAGCGTCATCAAGCATGTTACTCGCGACGAAACGACAGGCTGCACGGTGATGCGGATGTCCGTGAATGTTGGCCGTCGCGCGTTGCATCCGCACGCGAATATCTGTGCGCATGCGACGCGAATCAGCGTTCCAGCGAACGCCGAGGTGCACACGAGCGAAACGCAGACGACCCATTTAACGCACGCCGCGTGTATCCGTTGCAGCGTGGAGCTGCCAGGCTATTTAGCCAGCCAGCCAGCTCTGCGGCTAACTGGAGTCTCGAGATAAACGGCGTTACGGGCCTGAGATCCTTACCAGCGAATGTAGAATTTTCAAATCAAATTTTCACCCTCAGTCACCACAATTACAGTAGAGCGTTAATTATCCGAACCTCGATTATCCCAACCAGTGTTGCATCATCGCTATCCCCAACTTTTTATTTTAAATATATTTTACACACATATTTTGCGTAACATACGTTACATTTTAAATTACAACGGTATTAGGTAAGCTCTCTAGCTATAAATTAAGTAACTACATGCATGCTTCATTCTCCGAACTGTTCGATTATCCGAACAATTTGATTTTCCGAGCCACCTCGGTCCCAAGTACATTGACACTCTACTTTATCATCGAAGGTTCTGTTTGAAACCAATCAAAGAACGCGTCATTCTTCAGCATTGATGTCACACCTCAGCCCCCCTTGCACCCCTCTCGACGCACCGCGTCCACCCCGCCTCGCGGACGTTAATGAAAATTACCGAAAACTCCGGCCCGGAATGGGGACGTCGGGTCACAGCGGGCTTGCACTCCTCGATATCGACTGGCGGAAGAATAGTCGACGAAAGAATAGGGAAATCGGGCCAGGGAGAGCGGAGGGGGTCGGTGGTGAATACAACGGACGACGCGGAAGAGGATGAAGAGGCTGGAGCCCTGAGCGAGATCTCTCGCCTGGCGTCGAGCCAGCCACCGTTCGCATCGTCATCGTGTACTTTCCTGCTGCACGTGGTAATAAAGATCGCCTCGCTACTCCAAATCGCTGCCTCGACCCTTTTTCCAACGGCGCTGCGGCCGAGTCGCGCACCGAAAATCCCGGGACGCGAGGTCGGTGCGCCGTGGCGCGATTCGAATTTCATTCGCGGTCCGAGCGAGGCTGAGCCTGCGAACGGTAACGGGAACAGGATAGCGTCCCGTGTTAATAAACAGAGTGTTCGCATGAATCACGGAGACGCGAGCGTCGACCGCGGCCAATTCGATTTCGTACTCGAAGAAGCTCGCGCGTCGGTAGCCAGCCGCGGCTCGGGAGTCGCGACTTAATTATAGTAATCCGTGTAATTGCTATTATTTATCGCGGCAATGGCGATCCCTGTAATTGCCGTCATTTAAGGCTGTCGTTAAATTCAGGGTATCATTAGGTTCCCTCGATCACGATCCTCTTGATGGGATCGGCCGTGAGCTGGCAAAAGGATAAGAGGAGGTGTCGGTTTTGCTTGGATAATTTATTTGGCAGCGCGGTCGCGGGATGGGGGATTAAAAATTCAGGCAACAGTGTACCTTTCGATCGGGTCCCCCTGCCTGCCTGCTCGCGCCACGGTATCCAGATCCAGAAACGTTCGCCTCGAAGGGAGAATCTCGCGTTTCGCGTGATCGCCGACGAAGGGGGATTAAAAGCGGTGGGAACGCTGGCTTTTAGCTGGATATTCGGGTTGGTAGTCCGCGAAGAATCGCGGCAGGGAGTGATACGCAACAAGTTTCGGGGGGCATTAACTTTCGTAATGGCAATTTATCGCTTCTCCGTGTGAATTATCGCGAGCCATTCGGCCGTGAATTAACGGCGCTGCAAATTTCACGTGGCCGCGGGTAACAAACAAGTGAACACTATCACCGAGTAAATAATCATTACCGGGCGAAATGGCGTGCTCGCCCATCGTGGCGGCCATTTGTACGTGGCGAACTCATAAACGGCATAGCAGCGCGGTAGTTTCTACGGGATGCTTCCAGAATAGATGGCTGAAAGGTTGCAGGTTCCTTCTGGGAAGCTTAAAATACCGAGTTGTTTATCCGAGCGAATCGAAAGTGGCTAGGAAAATTTCTTTGCAGATTCATTCCTGATGAATATTGGCTCGCCTGGCACCGTTCAGACTTAACTCTCGGAATTGAATGCTCCATTTGGATCCGAAGTGGTTTCTGACGATGGATTTGGGTTAGATAATCGAGTTTGTTAACGTCAATTCGGTGGAGATTTGATTGTGGGATTAAGATGGATTTGGTCGCTGGTTCTCTTGGATTCCTTTCGTCTCGATGCGCAGTTGTTGGAGATCGGGGAACTTCATCTTGGCTTCTTACTGTATTTATAAAAGAGAATTCAATGATCCTTGTGCGAAGGCTGAAGTTATCCAGCTGAAAATGAAACGCTTTTCCAGATAGAATCGATAGAAGTTGTACGCTCGTCGGACGTAGGAATGAAGAAACCAGTCGCGGATAGAACAGACAAACGCCTGTTGGGAACACACGCGGCTCCGTTGCGCAACAGCTTCGAACGGGACCACGTTAGCGCGATCCATCCCGGCGCACGGAAACACGCGTCGACGATTAACCGCGTTATCGCTATTTGCATGCGGTGTTTACACGCGTGGTTAATTATGCGCGATATACGTCCGCGATTATTAAGTTATTACGCGACCGAGCGTCGCGGGAGAACGAGGAAAGAAACGAACTGGCCGCGGGGGATGAAGCTGCAGGAATAGTCGATGGAGAATCGTTGGTTGCGGTCGTGATTCACAATTTGCGTGATCAATAGCGCGAGATTGTTTCGTAATATCGACAGGCGCTTTGAGTGTTCTTTTGCGTCCAATCTCGAAGAAAGGCAGCTGTCCTCTGAGGACCTAGTGGTCTGTGGAACTCAGGCTCAGAGGCACTAAATAGTGGCTCGAGGAATGAATGGTCCGAGGACCCAGTGGCCTAAGAAACTATTTAGCGACCTGGGGACTTACTGACCTGAAGAAAATAGTGATCTAACAATCCAATGATCTATAGACCACCCCTCTCAAGAAACTAACCTTGACAGTTCCCTCCCATTTTGTAGTGGGATCTTAGAGCAACCAAAAGTATCACGCTTAACATCTACCGAGCTACAACCAACAGCTAATTCGAATCAGGCTTGTCGAATTCCGTTGACCACTGCAATGCAGCTCCTCTGCTCCAAAAGAATTTCATATAGGTACTTATACCTACAGGGTGCAGGATCAACAACCCGTACAGTTTAGATTCAAGGGGAACGCGACTGCGAAACGTAACGTTGAATAATGAACCAACACGAACATGTAAAGCGTTACCTGAAAGTTACACCGGGTTATGCAGGGTTAACTGGTAAAGTGGTTATAATGCGCCGGTGCGTCATGCACACCGGCCTTGGCGCGGTGCATATGACGTATGGGCACATCGTGCGCGCTAACTTTTTCCGCATTTGATGGCAACGTTTCTGCCAAGCTCGGCTGCGCGATACCATCGTGTTCCTTCGAATCTATGCTCTCCCATTCAGCTCTCTTTTTCCAACCCTTCCTGGCCAATTCCAGGAGACTTCCCGCTCGACAATTCCAACGATACTACCTCTAATATCCGCGTACACCATCTCCGTTTAAACGAGCGTTCGCCAAACTACTTATCAAGAAACCAGCCGAAATTCCATCGTCGATACGCGTCCGATTCGCGTCCGATATTATTTCAAAGCTTCGGCTCTGATACAGGCGTCCGCGTCTACAGTACAGGAATAATCGCACGCTAATTAGACTGTCACGTGTCGCAGGCAGCGAAGGCCGGGACACGGACGTTTAATCGAATTAGTAAGGCACTCAAGCGTGCCGGAGGGGTGCTCAAATAGAAACCCGCCCCGGGACTCGATGGTGTTTCGATCTGTTTTGTCTCTGGCTCGTGTAGTCCACCCTCCCTGTACGCTCCTGCCGCCGCTAAATCAATCTTGTCCTCCGTTCGACTTCAGCCTCGTTCGGGATCCTCTCGATTTTTTAATCGACCTTCGGCGGTCCGCGCCTGTCCACCGGACGAAACGACCCTCCTCGCCTGACGTCGATGATATTACTCGACGTAACGAGCGATGCGCGTCGACTCATAAATGTCCGTTACGATGGACACTTGCAATCGATCTCCTTGATAGATTCCCAAGTCCCAAAAAACGTTTTACACCCAGGATCACTCTGTCCTGCTTCTGCATCGAAAGTTGAGGATCCTTTGCAAGCGACGCTTACGCTAACCGTGATTATGATAGCGCTATCTATGCCAACCGAATATGTACACCCTGAGATCGCGCATTTGCGGCAGCAAGCGTGCACAAGATTCTCGGCTCGCCTGCTCGCACGCAGTCGCCATTTCATTCGACGATTCCTGCCAACGTCCAGACGGTGTCTCGCGGTCGATCCTAGCGATCGTTTACACACCTGACTGGCCTAGTGCGGGTCCGATCGAAACGCGGGCATGCACGCTCACGTTCCCGTGTTATTCGTCGCCGTGTAAGTGGGAACGTACACACGGGTTGCATGAGTTAGGTCGCACGGCTGACCCAGATAGACGCCGAGCGTCGCCGTCGTCGCCGTACGAAGCGAAACGCGATTGGAAGAGCTGCTCTAGATTTCGCCGCCGTTTATCAATCCCCCGGTGTTATCGATGGGCGCCGCGCGAAATCCCGCCGGGGCGGCGAAATCGTCAGGCGAAACGGCGATCGCCAGGCGCCGATCGATCGTTCCACCGTGCGGCATGTCTCGCGAGATAAAAATTCTACGGGATGGTTTTAATTATTTGCGCTAATTATAGTTGTACGTGCTAACTAGGTGCAGCGGTGAGGTCTGTTGGGACGGATCAAGGAGATGGTTCGCAAAGGAAGGATTCTCTGGAACTTGCGTGACTGCAGGTCCATCAATGGCCCTCTTCCTCGAAGATGCACCAAGAGACCTCGCTATTCTGGCACATATCCCTACAGTATCTCAGGTGTACACTACCCTACTTCGTTACGTGATCTTCTGAAGCGCCAGCTTGATCAACCCCGACTCTCTACAGCTTTCTCAATCCTCCGTGGTCTCAATTTCGTGTCTAATTGGCTCGTGTGCGTCCCATCAGCGCCCCGTGGGCACAGAGGCACCCCGAAAGGGCCTTGGAAGTCCGCGGCGACGACGCCGCGCCGGGGTCGCGGGACGGGCGATCGTGCGTAGAGTTCCAGCCAACGAACAGACGGAGAACAGAGAGACTATGGCAGTATCCGGCACGAACGTGCGCATAAGTGCACGCTGGAATGCCCCGCGTAGCAGCGGTGCATACTTAGCGGTGCATACGTTCCGCAACACACCGACGCGCTCGCACACGCGCGCGTCCTTGCCGCAGGCTTACGAGAGACGGGCGAACGAGCGGCAGAAGCAGGATCTGCCTGTGCGCGCGTGTGCGTAGGCATGTGCAAGCGCAAGGTCGTGTCTCGGGGTTGGGAATTCGGACTACCAAGGGTTCCCACCCCTTCGTATTGCACCAGAATTCTGACACTACCTGCACGCACACAGCCGCCGGGTAACAGGCGACAGGGATCGTGTGCTTGTGCGCGCGCGAGAGAGAGAGAGAGAGGGAGAGGGAGAGAGAGGGGCGGTGGGAGGTTGAGAGGGAGAAAACGAGAGGGGCACTACGTCTCGTTTCGTTCCGAGGTATCCTTCGGGAATACCTACCGGGTGAGCCTAAGGGAATTCGCCCCCGTGGTTCTCGATGGAACTTGTTCTCTGGTTCCCCGTTGGTAGTTGACTAGCTGCTGGACGCGTTGTTAGCTGGACGTTTGGAAATAACCCCGCGTTTCGAAAGGTCAGTGAGACTTGCGCAGGGGAAAGTGTGTTGGATTACGTCAGCAAGAGAACAAAAATGAATTGAATTTGGTTGTCATGGATCCTTGAGTTTTTGTTTATAACTAACGTACTGACAGGTCTTGCCTTCAGTGCGGTGCAACGTCCTTCTAAGCTTGGTTAATTTGTTAATTTAATAAACAAGAGTTTCAAAAGAATTAATATAGTGTGGTTTATTCAGCAACCCATTTCCAATAAAGTGTAGGGTCACCTTGCGTTGCGGGCAGAATGAGTTAATCTGTGGTTGATGGTTTTTCAATTTAGGGACATATAACACTTCCGCGTTATACTGAAGCAGCGTTAAGCGAGGTCTTACTGTAATTGATATTCCCCAATTCTGTTTCAGACCCCCCGAACGAGATGCCCAACGTGATGCACAGTTGAGAACCTATGGGAACGGCTACAGAGGACGCGAACCTTTACGAATTCGCGAGGCTCACCCGTTACGTACCCAGGCTGATCTGTTCGCGTAATATTATAGTCCGGTGAGCAGTAATCTGGGTTACGCCCTCCCCTCGATTCATAAGAACCACGCGTTGAAGTGGGAGAGACCGTGATTTCTCTCCCTTTCTCTCTCCTTTCCTCTCACCATAGCTTCCCTTCCCTATCTTTTCCCTTTTCCCTGTGTTTCTCCGTCTCTCTCCCCCTGACTAGCTTTTCCTGTCGTATTACTTCCTCCTTCTTCCTCCCTTTCTCCCCTACTGCTCTGTCTCTTCTCCTCCGTCCTTCTGCTCTCTTCCTGCCCCCTGGCATTTTTCTACGTCCTCCTCCATTTCCCTTCTCATTATTGCGACCCCCTCGCCGCCTCCCAAATTTCACTTCCTCTGGATCTGTTCCAGCGAATCAAATTGAAGTTTTCTTACCAAGTGGCGCGACGAAGATGGCAACGTTTGCTCGACGAAAGCGAGCTGATGATCGAAATTTCGATGCACAGCGGGTCATAGATAGCGCAAGTAGAATTTCAATCTGCAAATCACAATTGAAACGAGCTCCGAAGTGATAAACTTGTTGCTCGTTGACGACGAACTTCTGAGTAGCGGGGTAAGCTTCGCTCACTCGTGATTCTTATCCCGTCCTCTGGAAATCCCATTTTTTGAAACCTTCGAAACGTCCCTAGTCCCTTCAGCGATTCTGCAAACTATCGTTTGGCGCGCCTCCTGGCGTTTCCGCGTTACAAAATCCTGCTCGAGCGATCGCGCTCGCCACCGGTGGAAGCGAATTTTTTTCTCCCAAAGCGTTCTACTTCACTCCGCCGTACTTTTTCACCGGTGCTCCACTTTCCCGCATTAATTCTGAATTTACGATCGTTCGGCGGCGAAGTTCGCGCGCCGCGTTACGCACAAATATTTTCAGATATGCCTCGTGACGAGCTGCTGCTTATACCGTCTCTCAGGTTTAAGTAGCCTTTGCCAGTAATAAATTACATTCGACTGGGATAATAGCGTGTATATCATTCTGCATTCGAGGAGCTCCTTTCGAGGATCACGGTCGAATACAGTGGTCTAGATTCCGGGGACTGGGAATGAACTTTAACGTCGCTCGGATCAAATCGAAATGGATCTCTAAGAATCGAATTGATCTCTCAAGAATCTATGTACGTTTATCTAATTAATAACAACATCAACTGCGTTTTTTATTACCCTTTCCCTAACATCCAAAATCTGGGCAAAAATGATTTTCGCCGCCCTTTATATTTAATCATAAATAATTATCTTAGATTATAATTCTTGACAGTGAGCGAAATTTTTTCTAGGCGTTTGTTGAATAACAAAAGCTTTACCTACTTTTTTACCGCTTTTCCAAAAAGTTCCTCTTTTGCTTTGGTTGTTATCGATTTTAATTTTCTCTTTCTACCAAATATGCCGCTCTGGTCAGTTTTCTTGCTCTCGCTCCCCTAAGTAGATCGTGCCTTGAGGTTAAGTCGTAGAAAAACAGCACGACGTAGCTGAGCGCAGCTCGAATTCGCGTTCTCCCTCTTTTACAGGGACGACGGGCTGGACACCGGCGAATTTATCGAGCAAATCAAGACCAAGGGACGTAAAAGGGGCGAGATCGCGTGCAGCAATGGACTTCCAGCGGGGCGCAGAAAAGTCGAATGGAACGGCTGCTTTTAGGTCGAATTAAAACGAACGCGCCTCAATTAAAAGCGGCTTGCCGAATTAAAAGGGGTTTCATCGACGGACGCGAGGTGTCCGTGTTGCCCAGTACCCTTTCATTAACTCGAGATGCTCCTCGTCCTTGCTACTTCGCGCAAGGCCCAATGATAAACGCTACGTTGGAGCGTCTCGTTCCTACGAGCCCTTGGAAGCTCGAACGGACGGCGTATGCCTGCCCGCCCAGAAAAATCCCGTAATCCTCTGCTGGCTCGCAAGAAGATGAAAAAAGCAGCCTATCACAAAAGAAGCTAACGGAACCGCTTGCGTTCGCTGGACGAAGATGAACGTTAACGGTGTTCGCTGTCGGAGGTTTCACCGCGCTAAATACACAGCCGACACGTTCCTCTATCGCCTGTTGCGCTCGCCTTGCTCCGTACGCGCGTCGTCAGGCGAGCAAAAATCGTGGCGGCGGCCTCGGGAATGGCCCCTTTGCTCGCGATTGCAGTTGTCTCGTGGGTACGAGCTTCGTGGATGGAGTAATGAGTAGGACATGAGTTATGCGTTATAATTAATAAACTTTTAAATTTTCTGCAGCTTTTGCTTTTTAAGCCTGAAATGGAACGTTGTTCCACGGGTTGGTAATTTTTTGCAAAATGAAGAACACAAAAGTATGGGATTCATACTGCGTTTAAGTAATTCTTTGTCATTTTGGGGGTTGGTAGCTTTTTGTATAACTGGTACAGCTCTTGTGGGAAATTAGTGTTACTGGGTAAACAATTGGTAGCGATGAGGGGAGTGATGGAAATAGGAGGCTGTTAGGGTCTGGTGCAGTTATGTTGTAGTTAGTTTTGTTATTGATAGCGCATCTCACCGCCGACAAAGTCGATCCCCCACACCGATTCTCTTTCTCTCTTTATAAACACACTGTCCGTCCGTGAAAAGAAGCTACTCTGAGGGGAAAGAGAACAGTCTTTCATTGAAGAAAGTCGAGAAAGGATCGAGTTAGGGACAGAGGGGAGAACCCTGCCCCGTTCACTGTGGGAATTTGTAATTGCACGACAATACCCCGGCCGCAGCGTGGGGGACTTCTCTTTAGGGGATAGGGAAGATGATCGTCTATTTAGAAAGTGCTGTCAATGCATGCGACGGGGAAGCATGGGTTTCGATTGGCAGATCGGCTATCGAGAAGCGCGACAAGACAGGTTTAATTAATCCTTCCTAATTCTATCTCTAACGTCACAGAGCATTTTCTCCATTGCATACTATCCTACAAATTCCCCCAAAGAGCGCTAAAATATTCAAACATTTCGACCGCTTACGTTCCGTGCACCTTCGACTCACCACGACTCAAACTCGAGCACCTCTTTTCCACTTTTCACCTTCCAGCAATCCTTCCGCCATCCCCAAATTATCAATGGCCAACCCCATCGCTCCTAAAAATCGCCTACGATCCAAAGAACCACCTTGGCTGCAGAAAGCCGCGAAGGTTTCCCCGCTCGCGTCAAGCAGCTCGTACCATTAAAATTACCCCGGACATTAATGAACCGATCGAGCAGGAGGCCTTCGTGTGCGGCGAGCGACGGTCAGGCCTCTCTCCTCCGCGCTCCTTCCTCCTCGCTCCTTTTTCTTCCTGCTGCAGCGGCCCGCTTCGAGATTTATTAACACGCGGGCCTGTACACGCGCTGCGAATTACGGACATCCCGTTCGCTGGACGCGCGAGCGTCCGCCCGTCACCCCGCTCCCTTATTTGCACACAATGCGACTTATGAAAAATATCTGTATTAAATAACCGCGTTTTCGACGTGGCCGCCTCATTGTTCGCCGCCCGAGCCGCGTTGAATCACCCGCGCGATGACTCCTCGCGATCGTCACCGACCTGGAGGCAACTTGTGAACACAGGTGTACCGAGTAGCGAAAAAGAAATAATAAAAAAAAAAGGAAAATGTCACACCTATTAGGTCTTCCCAAGGTCTGATCAAGGGGCACCAATATGGCGCTGATCTTTTTCTAAATCTACAGAACCCTGCTGAGCAGCGTTTCCCCAGTAAAGGCTACTTCAGAATAATAACAGAGGCAATCAGCGATAGGTCTCGTTTTAATTGAGAACGACAAGTAGTCGAGTGGAATCGTTGCTCGCGAATCGATCGTGAATTGCAAGCAGAGTCGTCGGCCAGCACCGCTCGCCCTACAAATCCACGAATCATGGGAAACGGCCAATTCTCAGCATCCGGTGACTTCCAATTACGTCGCATTGTGCCTAAGGAGTCCTCTCCGTTCCCGTTCTCGGCGCGACGGAGGGAAAAAGACGTGGAGGAAAGAAGAACGGAGGCAGAAGGAAAAAAGGAACTCGATCGCGACGCGCTCCCGTATTAGAAGGCTGTACAATGAAGAGGGGTGTCTACTATTTCTTACACAGTTGGCGAGCGCGCGTGTGTGCGGCACTGGAAGCCAGCTAACTTTTTCACGTGTCTCTAAATAAGGGGTTCGACACACCTTCTGACACATGTCAGTCACACTCGAATCTGCCGAATCATCCGGCCACGGGTTTCCAAAGACAAAAAGGGCCAAGGGAGAGGGCGAGCTTTCGCGTCTGAATTGCCAGCTCGGTTTCTCACGAGAAGAAACCGTAGGGGATGCCTGGCCACTCGAAATGTCCCAATACTCAAATCTCGACAGTGCTGGGACTCGTTTTATCGAACTCGAAGAAGTGCCTCCTTCACTGGTCGATTAGTCGCGTATTTCTTCAAGTAACTGTTGTAAATTGCAATCGATACGAGAGATACTCGAGCGTTCGACATTCAAATTGTAACAATTCCTAATCGCGCGCTTCTGGAGCATTTTTTAGAGTAAGAGCTTGACACAGGTTCGAGCGATGACGATCAATCGAGAGGAGTGAATGGGATCAATGGAGGCAACGTTCCACGTCCTAAATTCCCGTTTACGATCTCGCGGTCTTGTTGCACGAGCAGCGTCGAATAATGGCAGAACGAGGGCGGGCACTTTCCACCGTTTCTATTTATTTGTCGGGGTCGAGGGTGTTCCGAGGGTTCGTGGCACTGCCGTTTACAATGACTGCTATTCGAATGCTGATCGACGTGATTTCGGGATGGGGGAGTCGAGACGCCTTCGAGCTTCGCGCGCGAGTGGTTTAGAACGCGTTCCGTGGCGAAGTTTACTCGTTTAAACAAATGGCACCTCGCGATCGATGGATATCCAGCTTCATATAAGTTGCTAATTCTTAAATATAGTTTTTTTACCCTTTTCTTGCGATCTCTGCTTTGCGAAGTTGCCACTAAAGTGTCTTACGAAGCGATTTAAGAAAAAGGTAAAAATTCTGTGACAGTAATCGAGATTTGTGGAAAGTTTCTGTGACAAAGATGACTGATTGGTTAGTACGAAGCTATGTAGCAATACGCAAGAAATGCTTCGAATTTCCTTACTGTCTAGCCCCAGGACATTCGTCTTGAAGAGTTGCTTAAGGCGATAATGAGATCGTAATTACGATCGGATCGAATCACGGTGCACCTTCTTCGAGTGGTATTTATAACGCACCCCCTGCTGGCTTTGCCAAAGAAATACGAGAACGAGGAGCCTATTACAGGGGCGAAACGGGAATATCTTACCAAGTGGCGTCATAAATCGCGGCAGCCCTTCGGAACCCTCGATGGCGACAAATAAACACGAGCGAAACAGGGTAACTAGCAAAGGGGCCACTGAAGAAACCGACCTATCTCGGTGAAACGGAAGTTATTCTTATTAACAGACCGACTCGAGCTTCCTGCCAAGGAAACGGCCCCTCTTAAACGTCCAACCTGCAGAATTACCTAAATTACTTAAAAGGAAGCTCGACTTCATGAAAATCAGCGAGCAGTCAATCTCTAACTGAAACTAACTCGTAAGCGAAGCTGAAGAAACCCACTTCGTGCTCCGTGACTGAGCAGAACGAGCTGTTAGCGCGACTCCCACACGTTCGATTGAATAGAACCGCGTAGGTGACGAACGCTTCTATGTTTTGCATGCCAACGAGAGGCTCGAGGGATGGCGAAGCCTTGATGAAGATCGCGGGAGCGCCACGAGGGCCATTATTTCGCTCCGCTCCGTCATCGCGTGCCGTTTGCTGCCCGGTGTCACACGCTGGCCGTGGGTCACCCGGTAGATCCCTGTTCTCATGTCGATACTGTTATCGGCTACTAAAAGATAATCGACCACTCGAGTGGGCGTGCGACCGGCTGCATCCTCGCGGAATTTATTCAGCTGTCCCCAATTGCGATGGAATTCCGCGTCAACTAGGCGAATACCTTGCCGCCGACGTCATCTTGCAACGCGCACACGCTTGGCAGATGAATTTCTCACACTGGGCAACGGAAGACGCGGCCCTTTTTCAATTCTCAGCCCCCAATTTCCAATTGCAACCGAACGTACCCGGGTGGGTACCTACTCTCGCGTGTGCAAGGGTCGGTGGGGAACGTTGTGCCGAAGGAATTGTGGGTATTTAGGAGACTTTGAGAAACTTTGCTACCGCTCGATATTTTGTGTTGTAATAAGAAAAAGAAAGTGTTATCAACAGCGGCGGGTTGTTAGCTGGAAAGAAGGTTGCCGGCCCGCCACGAATGTTTGCCGTGGGAGCGCGACTTAATACGGGCACGAATCGGTCGCTATCTGGTCGCGATTCCGCGCCTCCGCTCCGCCTCGACGCCCCGGCGCGGCGTTTACGTAACCGCGATTACGCGCGGCGTCCTTGCGCGGGACGTGATTCCGCGCGCGCGGGCGGGCGTATCTTTCTGTCACGCGACTCGCGTTCGCCATTACTCCAGAGGATTTTCAGCGTCCGTGGCCGTTCTCTGCGCGCCGTCGGAGCGGATAAAAAGAACCGGTTCCAGGGGGCTCCGGCGTCCGAGCAGCGCGGTGAAAAATATCGGCGATTCGAGATACGCGTCCCGTCGCCGTCCCTCGCGCTCCGAACGCTTCCCTCATTTCTGCCTGTACACCTTCGTCCTCTTCGGCCCGCTTTCTTATCCTCGCGCCTCGGGGAGCGGAAGTATCGGTCGCGCGAGTCGCGGAAATCCAGCCACTTCTGACCGGCGATTGCCGATGGAATGCGTTGAAAATGCTCGCGAGGACAATTACACCTTTTAGACACTGATGAGCTGTTAAACCGGCGACAGCGTTGGTTTGTTGTCAGAGGTGTTGTTTTCTCCAGTGTACCAATCTCTTTCGCGGCGCCAGAGGGACCGCAGAAGATAAAGAGGCTGTCGTTAAAGGTTTAATTTCCCTTTTACGTCACGCGCGGAGCCTCGCGTGCGCGGCGTAAAGGAGATGTCCACGGTGGCTGACCGCGTCAGCGTGACGATGAATCGTTGATGGTCTTCGAAGGGTGTTCAGAAATTTATGCAGGAATCCCGGCCGCATTCCGTCAACATGGCGACCGTGGAACGAGGGCCGAGCGGACCTTCGTCACTCGATTTCGTTGGCCCATTCACTCGGAATCATCACTTGGCATTGAGAGAGATTAAGGATTCTCTGCGCCCCTCGGGTCGAACAGTTTCAGTACCGGTCGTTGCAACTGGGAAATTGCATTGTCGGATTCTGTACTTCGAACCACCACTGCACGATGCTTGACCTTTAAATGGGGGAGTTGGAATGTTACCCTTCCTGTTCTTTGAATGCTCGCTTAAATTCAGATATCGAAGCTTGTCGCAAAGTTGAGAAGCAGCAGGTCTGAAAGCTGAGTAGCTGCTACTTGGAAATTAGGGTAAACTTGCCTAATTACCTAAGTAGCCCCGCTGTTTCTTTTAATCTAAGACAGTCGCATTCGCCCCTGTCGGTAGAAATTGTATACAATAGTTAGCCATATACCATTAACAAGCCGAGCCACCATGCCGTCACTCCACAAAAAAAAAACATAAAGCAGGTAAGTTTTTCGGGTACTTTTCACTAAAATTTTGCGATTATTCTTAAGGATTTTGTACAATTACTATTTGTGAGAATCAGTGAAAGAAGTTGCTTATTTTTTGTTGTTTGAGTTTATAAAACTGTGTATTCTATTAATAAAGAGTTGATTGCCACTAATTTTGTTTCATATTCCCTGTTACTTTTCATGCAATAAGCATTTCTTCTTAAGGGGTACGCTTTAGGCAAGCTCACCCTACTTAGAACCTTACAAGGTCCAATCTACGTACAGAGACCTCGATTACTGGCTACTTAGTTTAATCGTTACAGCTCGAAAAGAGAAAGTGTACCAGAGTCCAAGCAAACGGTGCCTTATAATACTGCTTCTCTTTTCTAACGACCATCTGCGAGAAGAGCTACTTTGCCCTCCAACGCGTGTTTACGTTCCTCGTTCGCGAAATTTTTCCTACCCCTCGTCCACCCGTTATACGGAGAGCGGAAAGGAGTCCGCCAACATCAAAAGAAGGAATACATTATCCTCTGGCAACCGCCCAAGGAAATCGGTCTACGCCTGGCTGGCGTTTCTGCCTCGGCATGCAACTCCGCAACTATATGTATATCCATTGGGATCGCGAGATTCCGAGTGCGATTCCACTGCCATCCATTTTCTCGTCCCAGCTACAGATTCTTGGAAATCCATCGGCGATCCCCGATGCTTCACGATCACGAAATTTCCCCAATTTCCAACCTATCGTCCTTCAACCTGCCCACTACTGTCTTCTCATTCCTAAAACAACAATCGCACCACCTAATCATCCGCGACCAAGTTCTCGAGGACACGGAACGAAAATAGGCTCTCTATTAAAAAACCAGCCATTGCTTCACAATCTTGCTGCTACGTAACACCTACATCCTTCACTGCTCGCTTTAATACCCTCCAATTAAGACAGCAAAAATAAAGCGCGACAGCTCCCTCCACCCGCGAAACCTTGCCAGCGTTAATTCCCCTTGAAATCGATCTGAGAAATGGAAGCAGGAGTGGAACTCCACGATTGGCAATCCTCTTCGTAGCCTATCGCTCCGAGATCAGGCGACCGGATGCACGGAGGCTGCCGGACGCGCGACTGGAAATCGAGAGCAGACGAACTGGTCGAAAGGTAGGCTAATCTTACGATGCACGTCGGGCTACCCGTCGCAACAGCCGCGCCTACCGGGCCGCTTTTATTACCAGCGGTTCCTCAGGCTCGCGCCGACCGGCCGCAATATGGTGACCGACCCTCCGCGGCGCCAACAGGCATTGATTTCACGCGTGAGCCAGGATACGTCGTTGGGGGCATATCGATCGCGGCCCCCTGCACCGTTTCTCGCCTTCTTCGCCGCACTTTTCAACCCCCCGTAATGAATGGATAACGCGCGAGCTATCAGCGATGACAAGCGGCGAGGAATAGGCACTGTTTTCCTCCGCGCAATCGTGTTGCGGCACGAGTAGCTACATACTCTCGTCCGGGGACATGGAGCGAAACATTTCACGAGCGTGAGCCGGGTAATCGAGATACCCGAAGTGTCTCTTAAGTAGTCGGGTATCTAGGTAATCTTCGTATCGAGTCTTCTGGATCTTCGTTTATCCTTTATGTAAATGAAGGGGCAGCTGCGTTTGCCTCGAGAGCAGGTTATTTACAGTTCTCGATAGGACTTTTATATTTTGTTGATGGGTGTTGAGGATCCTTGTGCGGTTACAAGTTAATACCACGATTACTGTATCAAGAGGCCTCTCGGCTGCCAGGCGAGGTCACGGTCCTCGGGATGCTAGTGAACCGGAGTTTGTGGGTCGACGTTGTCTAGGATATGCAGTCCTAGCTTTGCTTGCATCGCGCAGCGAGGGGGTGGCTTTCGAGGGTGCAGCGGAAAGATATCGGGAGGAAAAATCGGGCTGCGAGCCAACGAGCGTATCAGCGGCCGCGGCTAGCTGGCATATCGGGGTCATCGCGCGTTATTTCGAGACCTCTTTCGCGTCGCTGCCGACGATACGGAGCGCACGATGATTAACCGTAACCAAAAAGGGGGAAAGATTGCGGGGAGACAACGGGCTGAAGCGAAACGGCGCGGTAATTAACCCACTTGCACCTCCTGCAGCATCGGCCACGAAAATATCATGCGAAATTTACTGTTCGCCCAAATGTATCGTCGATTCGGAGTCATTGGCACGGTTCTATCTTTCTCGCGGGTTCTTATCAAATTAATCGGAATTCTCTCTGGCATTGTCAATTGGCGATTTAATCAAAATTGTATTGCAGAATTATCTCACGATGGCGGAGAATAAGTGTAGCGTGGAACTGCTCGAGTAGTTCCTTTCAAGTTTCTTTTATTTAGTTACTCCGTCCTTGCACTTTTTTAAATTCTTTGTTAATAGTAGTTGTCTTTGTGTTGTGTGAAGAATATTGCAAAAATATTTGCGCAGGAAAAAATAATGTTTCCGCCCGGGATCGAACCGGGGACCTTCCGCGTGTTAGGCGGATGTGATAACCACTACACCACGGAAACTTAGTGATTGGCAGGTCTTTCCATGCAGTAATCAATGGACTATCATTTAATTACTTTGCAACGTTATTATTATAAAGCGTCTTTATTACACAAGGATACTAAAATAGGGAATAAGCAAAGAGAAAGAAAATAAATATCGCAAACGCGAGGTTCGGTAGTGACACTGTGTTGCAACATAACCTTATTAATTTGTCCACTAGAAAGAAAAAATTAAAATGAATAAACATCAATAAAAAAGCCAAACTTTTTGAAATAGCAGTAAAAAAGTAGGTAATACATGTTTGAATTCAGTATGAAACGATTAAATTCTTTTTAAATCATTCATGAGAGTCTTTAAAGTTGAAAATGTTTTTAAAATTTTTCAAATGTATTTCGTGATTTTGTGTTTACGTTATTTTTTCGTATAAGAGTTGTGCTTCTCTAGAAGATTTAGAAAATAGTTATCTACCTCCTACCTGTACATTTTATTTCATTTTGTTACTGTATTTTTATAAACATTAAATTTCGTTTACAACAAAGGGCTTTTGTTATTCAACAAATACATACAAAAAATTGTATTCGCTGTCAAAAATGGTATTTTAAAAATGGTATTAAGTTGAATGTCATCCTTCATGAATGAATTCTTGAATGAATTTTTGAAAGTAAACGTTCGGTACCAAGTAATGGAGACAGTGTTGCTAAATGAAAATAAAAAATATAGAAAATGAGTGAATAGATGCCAGATACCAGCGGTGAGTTACAGAAATGTCTCGTGGGAAAAGGCCCAAATCGATAGCCCGGGATATAAGTAAATGCAACGTTGCATCCGATAGTCGTGTTTCAACTTCACCTCCGTGTACGTGAATGCAAAAGAGATGAAATCAAAATAATGTTTCCGCCCGGGATCGAACCGGGGACCTTCCGCGTGTTAGGCGGATGTGATAACCACTACACCACGGAAACTTGGTGATTACCGTTCACCAAGAGCAGTTGGGACGGCGCGTTGGCCTGACCATTACAGCGATTATTATTACATTCGGCCTACTTTTCCTTGAATAATCCATGCAGCTTCTAGAGTGGCTTCGCGTTGAAAGTGCCTTCTTTGGTGTAAAAATAAAAATTATGGCGGTACATCCTTTATAAGTTAGAAGGGGAGGAGCGCAATTTTTGAATTTTGTAACAGGTCTCTGGCAACGTATAATAGATTTACATGGCTGTAACCAATTATCTCAAGCCAAGAAACTCTCACGTGACTATACAATATTTTTCATTCAACCAACATTACTTGAATCACGTTCTTACGGAAGGAAAGATCAGAGTCTTCCATTTTGCATGTTAAAGATTCAAGTAAAGGATGCTCCAAGTGTCTACACACCTTGCGTCGATCCCTAAGAAATATAATCCAGCAATGTATTTAACTTCCCACGCAAGAGGAGATCTTTCATCTTCCATTCCCCACAGAAGAAACCCAAAAAACAAAATTCACATCCACCCAAAAAGGCAAAGACGATCCCAGATAGAGCCTCCTCCGTCGCCATCAACTATCAATCGTTGAAAACCAGATGTAAGGCCGTAACATCGTAAAGCCGCAATCGAATCGGAACTACGAGACGACGAAGCTACGGTCGAAATTTAAAAGGGAAAGGAAATCGCGGCAGAGGAAGGAGCAATTAATTGAATTCGCTGCTGGCCTCGGAAGCCGCGTGTCATTCGACGCACAGCAGCATCGTAAATCGAAGATCCACCCGCTGGCTGACCAATCAGAGCCGCGCACGAAATTACCGTGCGGCGGACCAGCGTCCTCGTCCTGCTCCTCTGATCCTTTCACGAGCCTTCTATTGTCCTTGACGCTCCTCCAACTCCCACGCCTTCGTCCCGAAAACCCTCGCGTCCTCTCCCCTCCGCCTTTGATCTTACGCCTCCGCAGCCAGCGACGCGCGATTCTCCTGCCGAGCAAGGACCTCCGCTTCGCCTCCTGCAGCGCGAGGTCCCCGCGGCTCGTGGTCTCCTGGTAAATATTGGCTCGCGCTCCGACAACCTAAGACACGAGCTGCCAGACAGCCCCGATCGCAAGGTCGAGGACACGATGATGTTTCCCCGGATCAAGTACGGGGGCGGAGAAGAATTATCCTGTAGGAGGATGCACTGGCCGGTGGATCGATATTGCGACGCGAACGATTCTTAATATCTCTCACTTAATCGAGATTTGCCTTTCGCTAGCTAGGAGGTGGATTCTACGCGGACGTGGCTTGCGACTGCCACGAGGGTCCTTCGCCCTCGAGGACTCCGAAGGATCGCATCTCGGCCCGTGGCAAGTGTCCAGCTATGTCGTCGAACGTTTCTTAAAGTGGCTGGGAATTTCATTGAATTTTGTAGGGGATATCTTGCGTCCAAGAACTTTCACCGTTTCATTCAGGGAATCCTAGATAATGGCGATTTTAAGCTGTGGTACGATTGCACGATGCGTCCGGCAGGCGAAGGAATTCTGTGACGTGTTCGCGTCACAATTACTCGACCGTGCAGCGTGAAAGGCAGCGCACGCGGGGAGCGAAGGGGTGCAGGGAAAAAAGCGCAAGCAGCGGGGGTGGAATAAGCGCCGGCGCCAAACGAGTCAGTCGATAAACACCCCGACGGATCGTCGGACCACCCTCTCGGCCACCGTGAAACCCCCCTGTATCCCAATGACATAAAACGCGGCAGGGGTGACATGCTAGGCCGACTGTGGGGGGTTGCACGGCGAGGAATTCATGGAAAAAGGAAACCACGTATTAACCAGCCACCGCGGGCTTAGCTCTTCGACGTCCTCGTCGTCGCCGAGTGATCGGTTCCTCCGGGGGATGCTGATTAACGAGGGTAAAGGGGGATTTTGTTAATCGGAAGCATGTGGACAGAGGAAGATTCTGATGTACCTAGTGAACGTTGGGTATTTCGGTGGAAATTGGGTCGTGATCTCGAGGACTTCTTGGCGGAGATTGAGTACGCGTTTAGGATACTTTGGATGGACAATTTGCAGTTGTTAAATGACACTATGTGGCAGTAAAGTGTTCCTGAGGGTACAGCGTCCACTTGGAGTTATCGACTCCAAGCCAGAAGGGGATTCAGAAATCACAGGAGAGTGAAACGAACCTCGACTTGCTCTCTCTTCAAACATGCTGGGCAAAGAAACCAAACCAGCGCCGACGCTAATAAGTAAGATACACTCGCAGCCACGAACTCACCGCGCTAATGACTACAGACGCGTTCAAATAACGAGTAGTCTTAGCCTGTCTGATTAATCTTGAGTCTTCCTGTGTTTCGCTAGTCTCCATCCACCCATCTTCCCTATTCTTCTTCAGCAATCTGTGGTACCATGAAAAACTGGTCATCCTAGTCTTCTCATCTTTCTCTGAAACACTTCTAGGACCATCACTGGATGATCACATTCTTTTCACAGAACAGCATAACAACGCCATCGCATTATGCCCACGAAGTAAGCGCCATTACATAGTGGCGACAAAAATTCCATCATCCCAGCCATTCCTAAAGAAGAGTACCAAGCTATCGTGCCATTAAAAGACACTTCTCTTCGATTGCAATAATATTCTTGAAAAAGCAACGAGTAAAACTTGCAACTCAGACAGGAACTATCCAAGCAGCAAGATCACTCATGGCCAAAAGACAAGCTTACAAGTTTCTGACCGCCCGGATCCAAGTATCCATCGAACCGACAAGTGGATTTGGAAATGCAAGCTCCCAGGATGCTGGGAGGGATCCACGGGACAGATCGAACAGCCGTCCCCGGCATCCGTAGATTGCACTCGCGAGCCGCAGCTCGAATTTGTCAAGCAGAAATACCTACCAGCGCGGACGCGGCGCCTTTTGTTCCCGCGCTCGTCCTCCCTTTATGCGCCTCCTTGGATCGCTTCCAGAAGTGATTTGCATCTAACGAAGCCACTTTGTTCTTGCGCGACGTGGCCTTTCTCCGGGACACGGGCGTCCAACGGGCAGGCACGTAAATATTGGAAGCTGGCTGGGTGGCGCGGGCGGCTGACAACGGAGCGGATCCGGGAGCAACTCACGGTTGGAACGGGGTTTCGGTATTGACGAAAACAACGACGGTAGCGTAAATAGCGGAATGTTGCATAAAACACGCCGCGCTTTGTGCAACGGCGAAGGTGAATTAATTAATTTCTGGTCATTCGGACTGATACTCGTAGGAGTGGATGCGTTAAAGGAGAACACTTGACATTTATATTGGGTGCTCTATTCCTTGCTTTTGCTCGGGTGACAAGCAGAGTGTTCTCAGTACTTCCCAATCGGCGAAGAAGTTGATTTGCCAGCGTAAGAACCGAGGTCGCAGACCAGAGAAACGTCAAAGAGGATGGTAGGGACCGAAAGACAGAAAAGTCACGGTCGCTGGAAGTGTTACGCCACTGTCTGAAGAGCGAGTTCCGAGGAGACTCATTAAAACCGCGCGTCATCGAGTACGCCGAGGCTTTTCCCCGGGAAAAGGGGGAGAAAAAAGTCGCGAGACAAGGTGAAGGGTGTAGTCGATACTCTAAGGAAGATCTCCGGTTCGCGGTAGTGGAGCAAGGATAGAACGGCAGCGAAGCTGAGAGAAGAGGAGGGAAGAGTGGGACGCCTCTGAATAGCTGGACTCCGGCTAATCGTTGAAAAGTAACGCGGACTTTCGCGACGCTCTCTTCAGCCATTAACGCGCAGGGGTAGGTATTCCTGACGATTTGCACTCCCTTCGACCCCCGACTGTGATCGTAATGGGCGGAAGAATCGATTTCGAGCGATCGTTTTCGAGCAGGGGCATCCATTACGATCGCGACGACGAGTGGTAGCTCGTTAGCAGCTCGTTAGCCTTAATTTTCGGGGAAATCCTTAATTATCGGGACGGGAGGGCGGGACGTCGATGATTCTTGGCACCTTTGCGGCCTGCCATCTTGTTTTCGCGATGGAATTCCGCGTCGCGTGCTTTTCGCGCCTCGAGATCCGAGTGTAATGTGCAATCGGCACAATCAGGGAATACTGAATGCTGATGAAGGCGCACTCGCTGCGGCGTTACTCGTCACAGATCGCGTGATCAATCGTTAATCGGTAACCAGTCGATCGAGAGATTACGTTTGTGAGTTTTAAATCAGAAGATCTTCACGGTTCACAGAGCTTCGAACAAAACTGGACTACGATACGCGGGTTGAATTTAATTTGGCGTGGATATTGAACGGCATAACCTAATCAACGATGAGGAACGAACGACGGTTCCTACCCCCTTCGAATTGACGCAGCCGCGCCATATTTGCGACCCCTCTGCTGTGGGGCTGGTGTAATGCCGTTAATACAGATTGCTCGCAAATATTAGCAGGAGAGGTGATACCGGTCATACTGACAATATTCAGGAGCATTCGAAGGATTATAAAAGTTTATAAAGCAGTGGGATCTTCCCGCAAAATAAATAAATAAGAATAAATAAACCTAAAAAACACCACAATGCTGACCACTGAAAATCACAAGCCCTAATGATGTTTATAAAGTACTCTGACAGACTTCTTCAAATCACCAATTCGCTTCTTACAAAACAAGACTCTCCATAAACTTCCAGGTCGACCCTTCTCCAGCTCGCCTAACGTCCCAAGTAACCATCGAGAGCAACAATTGTTCTCCACCTGAGGTACTCGAGTCGCCGCGTTCGGCGAGAGTCAACAGCCAGCCGGAGTGCCCAGGAAAGCAACGAATTCGACTGGAGAGCCTCTGGCCAGGCGACGTTAACGATACGGCGTGCTAACGACCAGCGAAACGTCGCCGCTTTGCATTTCGACGGCTCGGGAGCTTCTCATTCGAGATTCAAAGCATGCCCGCCAGTAAACCGAGCAATTTGGCCTGCCGTACTGCCGGCATACGTGCAGAATTGGCCTTAGCTTCTTCCACCTGAATCGTCCCCGCTGTCGTGCAGGCCCTCGCGTTCCCGTCCTGCTTTCGTACAGATCGCCCCGCGCTTCCACTTGTTTTCGTTCCCTAATCTAGCGACGTGGCTGTCTTGCGCGCACGAAACCGGCGGAAATTATTAATGAGCCTGTCTGTGGGTGAAACACGGATACGACATGCTTAAACATACCCCCCGCCGTGGACAGTTTTACGCTGTATTCGAGAACGATAGTTCCTCGTTCTATGCACGAGTGGGGTGCCTAAGAGTGTTAAGATTCTTCAAATTCTTCGTTGAAAATTGATGGTGGAAATTTCGCACGAAATCGATGGGGATTGGAGTTTTCCTTTTGGATGGGGTTCGATAGATTCCTGGATCTCCTCGGTCACTGTGTATATTTTATGGGTTCTTCTCAGCGCGATTACAAATGATTATATTTTGGCGCGTGAGGGTGGTACGAAAGGATGCCGAACGGCGGTTGGAACCAGGCGAGGGAACGGCGCAATGTTGGAGCTAACGAGGGAATTTATGCGAGTTTCCCTAAGCAGAGAGTGGACGGGGCCGATGCAGCACCGAAATAACCGAGATTTATTTCGCGAGGGTCCGCTAAATCCTGTTAAGCGGTGCCCGCGCGGACGACTTAACGGCGTTCACGCGTCACCGTCGGCGCGCGGGCGGGATTCAACGGGGATCATTGATTATCGAGCCTAACGAGCCCAATGGAAATACGGCTAGGAACACGGTAAGGTGGCGAGAATATTTCCCCGCATCTAGCCTTCACGTTCGATGAGTGATCAGTGACTAATCTTGTTATATAAAGCAGAAAGTGATTGCGCGTTTGTCTGTCGCCTAAAAACTTTCGTGCTCATTATCTAATCCAGATGAATGTGAGCAAAGGTTGCTGTAAAATTCATCCCTCAATATCTCTAAAATTTCAGAACCCTTGTTGTACCTACACGGTTGCACGCTTAGTGGTGTTTCCAAGAAACAGGAGGAAACTGATGGGAACTGATCGGGGGAACCTGCGAGTCCTCCGTTCTAACAGGCGAGTAACCGTTGGTTTCGCGTTGCCCACGTGCGTGCCGCATATGGGACTGATTTATCGCCGCGCGGAACCCCATAATTCTGTGATCGAGCGCATAATTTCGCGGGAGCGCAAGGGAAACGATCGTAATAAGCAGACGGGGAGGCTAGCCAGCGGTGAAGTGAATGCGCATTGTGTTGTCGCGTATGGAGAGTGGAAATGAATATTTCTATGGGCTCGGGCGACGCGGGCCGATTTCTCGCCGATATTATCGCGAGACTGGAGCTGGCCCCCTCCCATCTCGACATTAACACACCGAATAATTAGTCGGAGAAAGTGGCTCGGGGTCAGCGGTGTCTTTCGAAAACTGGACGGCAAATAATTGACCCGTCGCCGTTCCCATCGTGGCTTTCGAAACTCCGTCTCCTGCTCAAATAATGAATTATTGAGCCGCCTCGCATGCCGCGCCGCGGCCACGTCGATGGCTCACACTGGCGAGAATCGATTCATCGATTCTGGCCGTCGTGCCCCATTGAAAACTTTATCTATTAAGTAGTTTTGCAAGCGGCGTAGCGCGAAAATGCGAGGTCACTCCTACAATAACACGACTGGCGCGTGTCCTGGCTACTGTTTCTCGCGTTTCAGATTAATATTTTATAACGGGGTATAACATACTCTATTTATCTTACCGAGGGATGATTTGGAAATCCTTCATTACGAATTTCAACTTGTGACTCTGCATTTATATGTATGTCCTTATCGTCCGAGCGTACAAAAGTTACAAAGTGTTCTAATCACTCGACAGTGAATGCTGCACCCAGGCATTCAAGTACCCTGATCATTCAACCCAAAGTAACATCCCCATTTGTTCAATCCTCCTTCCGTGTTCGTTGCTTTAAGACCTGAAGAAATCAACCCCGTTCGGTTCCTTCGATCGATGCCGAACGCCCCCGTAACTGCCCACGTGGGAACGTGGCCTAACGTTCACAGAGCCCGTTTCATTGATCGCACCTCCCACGAATTCGATGAAAGCCTCTAGGACCACTACCAGAAGGGGGCGTGCGCGGGGGAGGAGGGCGGATTAAAATAGCTTCGCGCACAACAGGTCACAGGTTATTTTTAAGTTCGCGGTTCTATCGCCGGCGCACCGTTAATAGCCCCGGTCGCGAGTCCCCCCGCGGCTATCTGCGCGATAATAATTCACCCGGCGAGCTTGACTTTTAACGCAGCCCCGCCGCGCGCTTTAAAGGTGAAAATAACGCGGGACGCCGGCCATTGCGTCAGCCCGAGATTCCTCAGCCTCGATTCACCGGCGCATCTCTGCGGGGCTGAGCGATCAATTTGTCGCGGCAGAACTTATGCCCCGCCGGTAGGAATCAATTTCCTCTGGCAGGTGTAATCAACTGGCCGTTATTATGCACGCGCACTGACGCGTTTATTGCCAATTAATTGCGCGGCCGGCCGCGTGGGCCGTTTCGCGGGTGCGCGCCGTCTCGTGGGAGCTCGATTGATACTTAATCGGCGATTAATCGTATAGAAATTACGACTTAATGCGAGACGCGCCTCGTTCCGTTCCTGTCCCGGGGCGACGGTAATTGGAGAGCGCCGCGTACGCCCGATTAAGTAGCGGCTATTAATACGCTCGATACGATGTCTCAGTTTTGGGAAACGGTGTCGCAGGGGTGTCGTCATTATGTGTGTTTACTGGGGGAGGACAGTGGGAGCAGCAGGTGATCGGTGATTTCTCATCGTAGAGTAATGTGCGGGGATTTCTTGTTGATTTTGTCACGGAGCTTAAATGGACGAAGCGACTCGAGGCAATGGTGTTTGACGAAGATTATTCCTGGTAGAAAAGGGTAAGTTGAGCTTACTGTTCGACGAGAATCAGATTCAATAAATCGGACTCGAATGTGGACGGTGCCTAATATCAACAAGTGGAACGACGCCAGGCAGGATCGAATCGAATCGAGAGGGATGAGCGAAGGCTATTACTCAACGTACCTACCTTTAATTTCCATCTATACAGAGGCAACTATTGAATCCACCCTCGCGCCTTTTACTATCTCTGCTAATAGATCGATTTGATGGATAACGAGAACGCCACGAAAAGTGACGTTTTCATCGGGTTTGAACGAATGTAAAATTGCAAGTGGAGAACGCCTAGACAGACGGATTGGACTGACAAAAACTTGACACCCTTAAGAAAGTTCTTTAGCCTCCACAGCCACTGTATCCCACATTCCACGCCTGAAACTTAATTGCAACAAATACCAGCCACTCGAGCATCCTCCCAAAAACGAGGCTCTCGGTGTCTAAACGTGGCCGTCGCGGCCCGCGCATCCCCCAGGACCTGCTTCGGCTGAAAAGCCCGACAATCGACGGCGAGGCAGGGGGAGCAGGGGCGAGTTTGATGCCCGAACAACCGCCTGAGAGAGAGATCCTAATGAAGATCCGTGGGAAGCGCGGCGGAAGCGCCTCCATCATTCCCGTCTATGGCGGCATCGCGTCGGCACGATTGAGATTTCTGCGAGCAGGTGGCCCCCCGTAATAAATCGTATTGTAAGCAATCCCCTCGGGTAGCCACCTGCGAATCGATATCGCGACCGGTCCAAGGCGGCTCGCATGCAAATTCGAGGGAATCATGGGAGGAAAGCTGGGGTTCGCCTGCCTCTCTTCCTGTCGCTTAGGCCTCCTCGCGGCACCCTTCGGGTTCCAGCTTCCTCCTCTCGCCTCCTTTTGCTCGCGGATCGAGGAAGAGAGGACAGCGGGGCCCAAGGTCGCCAAAGGGGGCTCGCACCGAGCAGCAGTGAGGTCTCTACCACGAATCGCAGAAGAAACGGTACATAATACGAATTCTGCAGCAACTGAAACACCTCCTACGGGCTTCCTCTACGACCCTCCGCGCCATTGCTCGGCGCACTTAGAAATTACGTAGAGAAACATCCAAAGTAGAAACGTCCAGCTTTCAACCCACCCCCTCGACTACCCACGCGCGTCACTGCCTCGCCATGGAGTACATACTGTACTCAGGACAATCACGTGCAATGGACATTCCCCTAACGCAGTGCTTAAGACAGATGTAATCGCCATGCACACGTGCATTACACAACGCCTGGCGCTGATATATTCGCGACAAGTAAATTTGCTTAAACTGTCCACCTGATCCATCTGCCCCTAAGGAGTCTATAAAATCTCGTTCCGCGTCCGTTCGAAGGTAATTAACACCCACAACCTCTCAATCCGCGTGTCGCCTTTTTGCGGAAGCGAGGATATAAAACGTTGCCATTTTTCCATGCGAGATCGGACAGTTCCCCGACTTGTTCTCACCCGGTTGTGAAAGCCGCGCGTCCCCATAAATCACGAGGGCCGAGGTTGCGAGTTGTGGGCGTCCGGTGCGCTCGGGAGGAAGGGTTCTCTGTCGGAAGGGCCCCGTGGTTGGTGTGGGACGGCACCGTGGTACCTGGGCAAGGTGGTACGGGGGCCAACAGTTAGCGCCAGACGGTCAAAAACTCGCTGGACCGGCTACCACCGAGGGTCTTCTCTTTTTTCCATCGTCCTTTTGCGCCGCGCCGCCCGCTCTCGTCCACCTCTCATTCATCCTAACCCTTTCGACGCTGCTACGCTCCGTCCAGGGCGCGCCCCGCGCGCGCCACGATCCGGATCGCGTCTAGAAGCCAGTGACAGGGCACCGAGAATTTGGGGTCCAATACCTTCGAACGCGCAATTAAAGCTCAGCATCGCTTTCAATATTAAGTAGGCGCATCTCACGATTTCGTGGCTCTGATAGGTCCTCGTAGCTTTGCGAAGGGCTTGAGACTCGAGTCACCGAACTGGCCTTTGAACTTCGATTAATCTGCGCGCGTTAAACTGGCGGAGGGTATTGCCTAATGTTTTGCGACACAATCGAGTGCGAAGTTGGATGAACAATGTTTTCCATCGCCCTGCTGGTGATTTCCCAAGGGCGGCGGCTCCGAAACCAGGAACCAGTGATGGGTGGAATGGAAATATGTTAATTTCACGGTGCCGATCATATCGATGACCGCTGCAACCGTGTATCCCCTTTCGCCCGAGAATTATCGGACGTCAGATCCTGAGAGCCGTTCGGGAAGGAACGCGAGCCGTTGGAACGAGCGAGGCCTGATCGGTGCGTGCGTGGAACGGCAGGAGGTGGAAGGAACGACCCGGGAACAGGTCGTCGAAGCGAGTAAATGGCACGTCAGCGTGGACTGCGGGCAATATCGGCGGCGAACGTCAGAAGGCCGGCCAACTTTTTTTCCTAGCGAACACAGACAAATCGATATCTACTCGCGCGCAGCGGTTCCAACGTTTTCCTGCTGCTGCTGCAGCAGCAGCCTCGGCCGCAGGGTCACTGACACCCCCGTCGTGTCGTTGTCTGATGAAACGGCGAGCCCCGCGCTCCCTGTTACGTCCCTGCCCAGATTTTCCGCTGCACGATGGATCCTGATCGATCGTATCGAAGCAGGATCGAAGGCAAGGCAGATACAATCGAAAAGTGGTTGATTTTCCAACGGTTAATGGTTGTGCATTTATTTTGGGAGGCTGGAGGAAGGGCTTTCGATTGAAAGACGAAGAATTGTTAGGGGTACTCCAGAGTTACCGATTTTTAGGGAAATTGGTAGGTGATATTTGGAAGACGAGCTTCTTTCGTTTTGCATGGTAATGGAGAACTTGTACTCGAGGAGGTCGGAGTGAAAGGCGAGAAGTTGGATACCAGAATTATTCATCTTAGCTAAGTGAGATCGTAAGAATAATTAATGACAAACATTAAATTACTGTGCGGGCTTGAGTGGATACAGAATTTTTGCGCAGGGTTCTCTGATCGAAAGAGGAGCAGCTGTAACGTTCGAAAGCATCGAACTTTCTTAAATGAGATCGCAAAGGTTAACGGAGGATACTTGGAAGATGAATGTCTTCAATTTTCTCCGTTAAATTTTGAATGCATTCTGAGCACACTCGGTTTAACAAGATCTCCACTTGCAAGTGATGGAATTATGAGAATTCTTGCCCCCCGGTATTGGGCTCGCGATTGTTTGTTGATACATAATTCACGCGTCAAGGATCAGCGAGTGGTTCCTTGAAAAGGTGTTCCATTGTCGTTCTCTATAAAACGCTCGAAAACACTGTCTCTGAGACTCCAATTCCAATCATTCATAGCGTCCATCGGACAGTGGCGGTCTCAATTAAGCTAGAATCAATCTACGAGGTAGCGTCGAATCCAATAGCGTGCAGGAAAGGCAACGGAAACTGGGTCAGCGCAATTTCATAAAACCCCTTCCTGAAACAGCAAACAACGTTACATAGTCGCTTTCATAACGTAGCATCGACCCGCGTCCTATCACTTTTTTCCTCGCGGCTGCGCTAAAAACCGACCTCGCGCGTTCTTCAACCAGAGTGGGCCACCCGAAGACGTGTCCATTGGGAAGACTGGCCTGATCGGAAATGCGACTTTCGCGAAACGATTGACTGTAACTCTGGGCCACATACATCAAGAAAGCAAGTCTTCAGAGATAAGACGCTAAATTACCAAGAAATTTAGCCCAAATCCTCTGTTCGTTCGAGGAGAAAAACTAAACAACTCTTTATTCTCCAATCCTACGTATTTCAACTCCACGGGCAATATTAATGGAGATTCTAAATAACGAAGTTAAAACTCCATCACTCCTCTTTCTCTTCATCCACGAACAATAGATTAACCCGAATATATCAAGCCTACAATGCCCCTTTCCTCTCATCTGCGAACCAATCAACGAAAGTATCCCACTCCTACGTCACAAGTCTGATAGTAACAATAACTCCCCAAATACCAAGTCAATTTAATTCCCAACTACTGAAACTCGTCCCGCTCCCTCCACCCGCAACACCCAAAATTCTCCATACCGATAGCTCAGCCCCCTCGAACCGAAAAGGCACTTCCTCCCCCGGTGCCCAATCCCCAAGTCTCCCAAGCAGCGACCCAACTGAAAAGAAGCCCCCAGAGGCCCCGGCAGCTCGCACGATCCACTTCCTGGCGTTTCTGTCGCCTTGTTAGAATCGCGACCCTCTCCTCGTTTCTTCCACGCACGGCAGAGAGAGCGTGCGCCTCTCTCCTCGCCGCGGCAGCACCAGTTTGGTCCCAGCGAAGCTCTCCTCAAGCCAGCCACTGCTACCCCTCGAACGCGCCGTTTCTACCCCTTCGTCCCTCGGCCCGTTGCGCCCCGTCGGCGTCCAAGCCCGCGTAGGCATCCTCCCGCTTCCTCGACCACCTCCTTCCTCGTCTAGCGTTCCTCGTTCGCCTCCAGGTCAGACAGAGTCGCGGGGAGCTCACCCTCCCCGTGTCGTTCCCGTTCCCATGTCGCTCGCCGTCCCGTTTCCTCGACTCGACTGCCGCGGGGTCGCCTGACCTCCTGGCGGCTCATGCGGGCCCGGTACCACGGGCAGCCGGACGCAGACGTGCAAGATGGCACGCCCAGCTGTCGCCACGCAGACGCCGTCGTCGATGGCAGCCGACGTGGAAACAGGATCGCATGTGGCATGCGTGTGCGGGGAACTCGAGGCCGCGGGGGCCACTGTCGTGTCCCCAAGACTTCCGCGATGCTTAGATCGGCCGGGACCGTGGGAGGCGAGAGCGAAAACAATTTTGATCAAATTTTTGTGTACAGTCGGTCGGTCTCGCAGTGTGCGCGTTGCTATTTTCGAGGCCGCGTAGTTGCAGAGATCGGTTCGCCGTGTGCCCGACTCTGTCTCTGACATCATTTACCGTGGAACTGGCCACGTATGCCTGATACGAGCATTCCGAGGAGAAATTGGAGCACTACGTATCTTGCGCTCGAAGAGTGAAGCACGCGCGAAGGAGTATTCGTTCGGAAACTATTCAGAAATAGACGCTGAAGTCATAGGAATAAGAGAAACAGGAACAGGAAATTTATTTCTGATTCCTCGGAACGTTGGCCACTTAGCTCCCGATGATCGCTCATACACCTACACTTTCCACTCCCTCGGCTCATTTTGTTTCCCAACACTACGCCTGCCCTTCCGATTTCTCCTGTACATAACGCACGATTGGCTGGCTGCTTGGTAAACCGTCGCTCGTACCCAGCGTCGAGTAACGCTAAAAATACCCAACGGACGTTCAACGTGCGCTCTGAATGCCAGCCACTGACGATAATGACGACGCAGCGCTGATACCGCTGATTGTTTCGCCGCGGTTGAATCGTCTCGTGATTACTCCGACGGATTAACGCAACTGCGACGCTCATTCGCTGGCGATTCAGGTGACGATCGTCAGGCTGCAACATATGCAAATTCACCTGCATATGCAAAAACGCGTAGACACTATTGCGTGCGATGTAACTTTTATTCAGTCATATCGAAGCTCCTTTACTCCATCTGTTATTAAACGTCCAACGTCCATCGCACCAGGTCGCTGAAGCTTGATCGATGTCTACACGAGACCCTTTCAAAGTCCATCTTCGTAATAAATGTCACGAATATAAGTGAACTTTAAATTCGCGCAGGCTCGTCTGGATTCCCGCTGAACAGTAGGACCAATCGACCCAGCCTTGCAATTACGGGCACTGAAGGGCGAATTTCCCAAGCACGAATTTCGTCCCCGTTCCGCTCGCCGAGAAATCCATCGTCGCGCTTTAAACGCTTTAATTGGCGATTTTTCAGCCTTTAATGGCCCTCGCGAATTTCCCGTTTCCTTTACCCAATGCCCCGCCGTTTGCTCTCTTCGCCTCCTCGCCCCGCGGTTAAACAAACGTCCCCTTTGTTCCATCCTGCGCGGCCCGGCTCGCGAATCCACGGTTTCAGGCTGGCTCGCGCGGTCGCTGTTTTCGCCGTGGCATTTACATTTCTCAAGTACGTATGAATATCGCGGGTATGCAAACGAGCGTCTCTCGCGTCGCGACTTCGTCGGCCGCGACACGCGATTTGCATAATTGGAACGGCGGAGCCCGGCGCTCGCGTCATTTCCAGCGTGCGTCGGTCTTCGCTTATTCCGCAGGCCCCGGCGATAATCAGTAATACTTGCACGATTTACGGCCGAGTATCGATTCGTTCGCTAGCATCCTTCGCTTAAACGTGTCCCGCTGGGACTCGAGGCGCTGCGGAGTTAAGAGTAGATCCTTAAACCGCGGGTACTTGACGGTTTCTGGATGACAGTGCGATTACACAAAGGACTGTCGTATCTCGAAGAAAGATCCGGTCTTCCCTCCAGTCGCGAATAGTGGAGGATCTTTCAGCCTTCGGGTGCCATAGAGACGTTTCTCCTCTTTCTTTAAAAGCGAAAGATCGCGACAGTTGCAGCGTCCGCGTACTGCTCAGCCTTGACAATTAAATTCAATCGGTTGATAAGTATCGACGATTCTATCGCCGGCGATGGTCCCCGCATGCCTGGACGAAAGATATCGACGAGCGCGACACGCTGGCAGATGTTCGCGGTGAAATCTGCCCCGGAAACAAGGCGAGCGGCGCGGCTTACAATTTGCAACTGACACGGCCGATAATTAGCATGTTCCAGAGTTGCGTCGGGCTCGTGTGATACTTTCAGCGGATAATTAAGGCGAGCGAGGCTCGAGCGGCGTGTTATCCAGCCGCGGTGAAACCGGAGGAGGATCGCGCGTGTTTGGACAACTTTTACGGCGGGGCTGTTAAATTCTTTACGGTGGACGGTGTTATAATACCGGTAATTCCGGCGTAATTTCATTTCCTGATGAAAGGTGTAGCCCTGGACGTTCGACGAAAAGCGGCGCGAGCTGCCAGGATACTGAGAATCGGGCGAGCTGAATTCTGAGGGGAGGGCTCCGGGATGCAAATTTAAGGGAGGGTATTTTTCGGAGGCACCCTTTTAGGATTTGAATTTTAAATACGCAGTATTAAAGGATGTGAAAGGAGACAGCACTTCCTGGATAGCGATATTGCGGAGGAGATGGTGGAATCTGAAGGATGATGGATTGCGGAAGATGATTGGCAAGTGCTAGAAGAGGAGTAATGGTATACATAAGGAACCCTACAGCTCGAGTACTCAAGCTGCAGGACTCCAGAGTTCAGATTCTCAGACTTTAATTACACTGCAGCCAGTCCTCAAGCGTCCACCGCGATAAAAACCGTGGAAAAACAGGACGAATCACCCTCCTCTCCGTTCAACCCTCTTTCGCGATCCGTGCGGGGTCCCCGGCTGAGGAGGATCGAAGGGGGCCCCCTGGGTCATTAATCATCGGCGGTGGAGTCGGCGATCGAGGAGGGCCGGCCCGAAAATGGCGGTCTACTCGCCGAATTGCAGAAACTACACGGGCCTCGCTCCTTCCCCGATTGGACGATTCGCCCTTGGTCTCTCGCAGGGGTCGCACGGCTCCCGTTTCCTCGAGAAGCGTCGCCATCCTGTGGCGAGCTTTCGAAGCTCCCCAGTCAGCTTTCTACCAACACGCAGCCCTTCCACGCAACCCCAATTCGCCTCATCTTCACGGCGACGGCCACCCCTATGCGCGCGCGGACCCTCCGCGCCGTTTTCGCTGCACCAGGTTCTTTCCTCCCCGCTTCCGCTGGCTGGGGGTTGGTAATTCTGGCCGCGGGGTTGCGATTTTATCGGCTGACGGCGGGCATCGCCAGTGGTTTCCGGGAAATCACGCGAATCGTGGGGGCACTGCGCGTGCGACGGGAAATTGGGGTGGTTTCAAAGTCTCGCTTGCTGCCGGTGTCTCAGAGCGGACGTTTAATTCATATGACACCGGCAATCGGGGAAGGCTGAGAATCTTGGAGAACAGATTGGAGGTGATTTCTGGATCGATCGAAGTTCTAGTGTAACTTTATTCGATTGTGCATTCCGATGAATGTAAATTGTGTAAGAATGAAGAGGGACAATATTAATATATCGGTATCCTAGATCATTTCGCACACGCATAAATAGCACCGTACAATATCGCAGCGTATAAAACAATATAGAAGGGGAATTATAGTCCCTGTTTCCCAGTGTTCCGTCTCCAGGATGCATTTCACACAGGGTGGTCGAAAAGTCACGCAATCCGTATCCCGATCTAATAGCCGTTCCAATACAGTTCGCGTGACATTTCAGCCACCAGGTATTCTCAGGCCCCACGAATCCGCCACGGTGTTCCCATCGTTTTCACCGATTTATCGGTCGATCACGGTGCGCCGACGACGGCGACTTCCGTTTCTTGCGTTTCAGGCGTGTTCGCCAATGTAACTTTCGCAGAATGATCAACGCTGCGTGGTTCGATGACTTAAGGAAGATATATTAACTTTCGATGAATGCACTTCCTCGTTCTAATATTTTCTTAACTTCTCCGAGTAATATGGAACACCATAATTACTTAGTAAGGTGGATAAGGGAATTACAGTGAATGCACAAAAAGTCGTTGCTTTTGGACCGATCGTTAGCGCGCGCTTTCATTCATGAAATTCTACAAACACTCTGCGCAAGTTCGACCGATATACAGGAGGCTGACTCTTCCTCAACCGAGGGTGGTTTGCCCCCGATATATATTTAGGTTCCTTCCCGTTCCTTCGATCGTTCCTCGTGTTTTACGAAATAAACGAAGGATGCACGACGCGGGTACTCAGAGACGAGCTCCTATTATTCCAAGGGTGTATCACGATGTTTTTAATACTTTTAAGAAACCATCCTACTCGACTACGTCGCGAATAAGTCGACGGAAATGCTTCATATTCGATGATCACAATATTTACATTTCACCGTCAATAAATCACCATAAATCATGCACAACAATAACCGTCGTTAAACAATCGAAACTCAAATAGCGCCCAATGAAAAAGAGGCTCTAATAAAGGTACAATGGAAGAGAAAGGTAAAGGCGATTACCCCCATAAAAATAAACCACCCCTCGTAAAACTCCGGCAATTGTCCCCAATTGTCCCCTCAGGGTTAATCTCTGCAACCTAAATCCTATTAGCATACACCAACAGTTACTGTTAGCCAATTGAAATCCAAATCACGCCGTAAGTCATAGGACCCAAACGAAAGAAGCCAACCAATGCCCAATACCCAAGGAACAATGAATCACTTCCGGGTCACCAGTCACAGGGATCGAGAAAGAAGCAAGCCCGCAAGTACCCATAATCCCCGACACACTCCACTCAAGAATCTTCGATGTTCGATCTTCAAAGTTGAAAGAAACCTCCCCATAAACGCTCCTGTCAAACCAACCCACCCCGCCGCGTAAACATCCCGTCTGACCAACTTCCATCACTACCAGCCTTCCCTTTCCCTTTCATCCCCCATTGTTCACAGTTCCGAGAGCACCCCGTCGTCCGCACCGGACGCACCGTGTGCCTGCTGCACCTTAAAACGCGAGCCCCACGTGCGCGCACGCGTCTCTCTGACGCAACACGTACGGTGACGTAACCCCGACGAACGTCGTCGCCGTCGACGGCAGGCTCGAGGACACGGCGTTATCGAGTGGAGGTTAGGACGACGGCCGGTTGCGCTTGCGTGCGTCCTCGTTTCCACGAGCTCTCACTCTCTCTCTCTCTTTCTCGCGCTCTCTCCTCGTCTCTCCTCGTGGTCGTGGCCCCTCTCGGAAAAGCAGCACACGAGAGCGGAGTTTCGCGTGGAACCGCGGCTTTTCGAGACGCTCGACTCACGTATCCCAGCCGGCGCTCGGCGCCCCGACGCCCTGGCCTAGGGTCCGCAGGGTGCTCCAGCCGCCCCCCGTGTGTCACGTGACGCTGGTGGCCGCGACCTGTCGCGAAACACCGGTGCACGGTGGTCGGGGACGCGCCTTCCTTCGGCGAGCCGGATTTTCGCCACCAGCTGCCTCCGCTCGACTCGGCTCGACGCGACGCTGCTTTTCGAGGGTGGAGGGATCGATAGCGAGGCCTCGTCGTTCCTGGTGCAAACTGCCGACTCCGTGGCGTGGCCAAAGGTGAGCCTCTCGTTCGCAGGACACGCGACCGCGCGCCGTCCACCCTTCGCCCGGTGAACGAACTTTCACCTGTACCACGGGGGGGTCGAAAGCTCGCGCATGGGGGCGCATTGCCTCTGGCTCGCCGCGATTCGGGGATGCTCGGTGGCCGCGTCCACCTCGAGACGCGCGTCTACGTGCATGCACCGGCTCTCCGTGGTGTGCTGCTTGACGACAGTGGAGGGGGTGTGGTGCTGGTGTTTCAGAGGGGGGCAGGAGGGTTGGCGAATATGCGGGGAGGGATTGAAATTGTTGGCGGTGTGTCGTGCAACGCGGATGATGGAATGTTGATGTTTTTCGAGAGAGAGGGCGGTGGAGAATGTGGGTCAGTGGTCGTTGGCGCTGGCGCCGTGCTTCCTACCCTTTCGCCCGTCGGGGGTGAAGGGCCGAGGGTTCGCGTAGGGCGGGTTTCTTCGAGATTTTGAATGGAAAGTGCGTGCTTTGGCCCGAGGTGGAATATTCTCAAGTAGGGAGTGTTTTTTAGTGGTTCGGCTGAGGGGATGCTGCGCGTTGAAATGCAGATAGGGAATTATAGAGCGTGCGAAAGGGGTGGTGTCCTGACACTGGTTTGCGTGAGGATTTTAACCTGTGTTGGAAGAATTGTGTTGACACGAATCGAGGAGTGTTAGCAGCTCGAGTATATGTATACCTACTATTGGAGAAGGAAACCCTTTGGGGGTTGATTAATTCGAAATTATACTCGTGGAATGAAACCCTTCGCGCGGTACCAATTCCATGTGTCACCGAACTAGGGGAGGTCCGATTAAGTAAAAAATACAGGGGAATATTCATATTCAGCAGAAATTCACTTATAATCCACAACTTTGTTTAAACAGACGATCCATTAACGGCGACCTTGACGCTAGAGCCAAGACACACGGGGAATTTCAAGATGGAGGTCGCGTTAACCTTTCAGCATGTCATTTAATCGATATCGAGCCGCGGTTTCAAAGTCGTGGCTCGTGTATTCCTGGCTGCAACGACTGCTTGAAACTTTTAACACCGATGACAATTACGCTACCTGCACGGAATCCTCGCGCAGCCACGTCCCATCATCGATTAATCGAGTTGCAGTCGAATACAATTATGATCCCCGTGGAAATTGCCCGACCGTATGGAACGGCGGCATGTAACAGGCCTGGCAATGTGCGTGCTACGCGGCATAGTTACTTCGCTGCGGCGCGAGATCGCGTCGCATTTTTAACCCAGTTTCTCGGTAACGGGACGTAAACGACAATAATCGCGCGAACAAGCCATGAAAATAGCGTCGAAAGAAATACCGGTTTCCCTCTGCAATTACGGCGATCAGAAAAAAATGCAACGTTATTGGTGGCCTGTTAATTGAACTCACTGTCAGCTGCATGCGCTGCAAAGTAACATTCTATGATAATATCGTAAGGGGGTCTATGGGATAAACAACAGACATGGAATTTTAATTAATGGACTGAGTAATTTCGCGAGTCTTTCCTTGAATTAATAAATTATCATTTATAATTCGAATTATTTCTATGGAAAGTTTGCATGAAATTTTTGAACCTGCGAGGAGAATTGCACGTGAAAAGCAATTCTATTCAGCGTCGACGCAAGCTACTTTCATCGCGTGCTCGCGTGTCATTATCGTTAACGATATTATCGTTCTCGCCACTATCCCGTGAAACGACGTATCCGGATGACGGTTCTAATAATAACGTGGAAACGCGACACGAGCCACTTTTATCTCCCCGGCACACATGCACGCCTCAAGTTCAGACTTTTCACGGACGGGAACGTTCCCGCGTGTGCGATCGACGCTTTGTCTCCGGCGCTCGACGACGTAATCCTGTTTCTTCGCGCGGCGAATGGAAATTGGGTCAAGCTTCTGGGCCAGAAGTTGCACCGTTAAATGGAAACGAAATTACCGTGGAAGATTGATCGGATCTCCAGCGGACGATGGAAATCAGCCCCCACTTTGGGCGTCGATGGAAATCGGATCGAGCCGCGAAATCCAGCGATTAGAAAGCTAGAAGATCGCATACCTCGGGTCGTGTACGTGACGGCGGATCGGCAACAATAGCGAAAGTTTTAGCGACGGAAAAGACCCCGCGGCGAGGACGCTGTTCCACGCGAGTCCACGGTGTCGTTAATTTTATCGGTCCATCGCGATAACGCCAAACCCCGTCGTGACGACCCCCGGCTAGTAAAAGCCCGACAAATTTTTCGAATCCCCGCTTCCTCGTGCATCCACTATCGAGGCTCTGTATCGCTTCAACCGCAAGAGTGTTTCGTTTGAATACCTATGCGATTCCATTGCCCATTCCGAACATTTCCCCGAGAGTTATCGCCCAAACAGTTGTACATTGTATTTATTATTTATTTATTTCTTAACCCCTACATTTACATTTGCCTTTCCGCTTTTCATACGTGTTAACCTTTATCTTTACATTAACCACTTTTCCTTCCATATACTTATAAATGAAATAATATAAAATATAAACATATTCTACTCTTTACTCTACTTTGTCAAAAAGTTGTACATAGCCGAAGAATCGAAGAAGAATCTTTGAGTATTTAAATTAATCACGGAAGCGTGGAAGCATGGAAGATTTTAGCTAATGAAGAATGCGTTGATAAGATATCAACATTGACTCTATTAGGACACATGTATTGAGAAACATTGAGTCTAGTATCGACTGAACTCCAAGTCGTTTACAGCGAAAAATAATGTAAGCACCTACATTTAATTTCTCTCCCCTTGCGATAATTATAAATTCTTCATTTCTTCACGTTCCAAATATTTCAATATTTCTACTACTCCCTTCTCTGAGTCACTAATATATTTCTACCCACAAATTCAGAAGCGAGTAACCGATCGAATTTGTACCTACGCTGGAATGCCGATCGAGCGCGAGGCTCGTGATCCCCGCGCCCACGGGTCGCCTTGCTCGCGCTGGTACGATCGATCGCGATCGGGATCGTCGCTACCGTTCGCAATCGAGCAAATGATTGCATGTACGTGTCGATCCCGTGGTGGCGTCGCGATCGTGCCCGATAATAAAGAGCCGCGCCGCGAAAGTAAACGGAGCGAATCGGCGATAGGGGAAAGTGAAACGATCCCTCGTGACGTACGACTAATGATAAATCGGATCCATCGCGACGCAAATTGTGACACCGTGGCTCGCCTAATGCCATCGATCTTTATTACCCAGCTATACGCCGATCGACGCGAGCAAATTGTAAATCGCCCACGGTGATGTTTGTTTAGTTGCAATTAATGGACCGTGGCGGCTAGCGCGCGGTCATTAGCTTAACAGTATTCAGCGCGTTCAACGGGTGCACCTTGGGCTGCCGATTGATTAATGATCGGCGGAATTTTCGACGATATCTCGCGCCGATTTTATCTCGCATAACTCGATACAATAATTCCCTTTCTTAAGGGTACCTGTTCCCCTCGCGTCTATTGCTCCTGTTCAGTGCCACTCGCTTCGAGAGTATCGGACCGTTCCGCACGCATAAACGCAGTTACAGTGCACTTAGCCCTATTGTCAATTTCGCGTGCATGAAGCTTCTTCGACTAAATTACATGCAATTGATAATGGAGTTAAGGGTACGTGGGTAACCGAAGTCTGTAAGTAGGTATACAACAGCACAGCGAATTAAATGGGATTGAAATAAGCTTCCCAAGGAATTCGACCAGGAGGACGCACTCGGGGTTCGTGGCCTCGTCCATTCAACCCCCCGAGCGCGTGAGCAGCAAACGGAGCGACACTATGAATTGGCAGGGTGGCGAGAGGGTTGAAAGCGAGCGGAGCCGCGTGTGCACGCGAGAGCATGTCGAGATCACGGCCGTGGAGTCGTAAAACACGTGCGAGAGGCCGATGTAGGTGGGGAACATATGGGGAAGCCTGGCTAAATATAGAGAGCGCTTTTATGGCGTACGCGGTCGTGCCACGGGACCCAGGCGATCCATGGACCCCGATGGCCTTTACAAGATCCAGACGAGCCTCTCATTAGGACCACGGCCAGCATTATCGGGCCGCATCGCCATGATTTCGCTGACCAAAAAGATGGGAAGCCTCGCTGGCTGGCCGTTGACGATGGGCGTATGCCATTCCACGAGGATTTAACAAACGCAGCGTCGTCCAAATGCTTGCTCTGAGGAAGTAACGCGAAAAGAGCGGAGATAGGACACTTTCCCGGGATCCTCTACACTCTACGACTTCCGTGTCCACCGGTTGGATTTAAACGTAGCTACATCGACCATAAGCGAGACAGAAGCTCGTCTTAATCTAATTGGAGCGTTGCCAGACGACCGTCACCGTCATCGCTCGTCAAGGTTCACCGGCAGTCAATGAGAGGTGCCTTTGTCCACCGATGGATCACAATAAAGCTTCCGACCGTGAGGTACGATTCGCTTGACTGGCCGCTGCAAGTCGAGGAAACAACGACCGACGAAGTGCACGAGCGGTGGGTTCAAGGACGACAATGGATATTGCCTTCCCTCTGTTGCAAATCGTCCTTCGTTCTTGTAAAAGATCTTGTAAAAGAAGTAATTACTGGTGAAGTCTCTTTGGTCTCGAGGACGCGAGAGTAAAGACAGTTGCGGGGCGACTCTGTGGTGGCCCGCTGGGTGCTTCCGAATCAATGTCTCGCGATCGGTTTGACGGACTTCGAAGCTTGGGTACCTTTATAGGCGAAGAACAGAGTAGAGCGTTAGCTCTTTTTTCACTATAACTTTACTATCCCGTGTACCTTGATTCCGGACCACTTTCTGTGAAGCTATAACTCAATGGCACATTGCACTCTCCGTGCGCCAACGGGGCAGGCTTCTCTGGAAAGCTGTCCTCAGCAGCAGCTCTTGTTAACAGCCATTTTTCAATCGCGATCCTCGTTAGTTAATATTCATCCGGTTGGGGGGCGTGGGGGACGAAAAGTTCATCCGTGGACTTTTTTCCACCCAAGTTTCCCACGACTCCGTGTCCACGGAGTGCGGGAAAGGAGCGGGCGCGAGCTCGCGACAGAGCAAGAGGAGAAAGAGAGGGAGATGGAGAGGAGAGATAAGCGACGCGGCTGCTTTCCAATTCGCAACGGATGATCGCGCGGGCAGAAGTGCGTGAGAGGTAACGTGGGCGGGTGGAACTTATTGCGGTGGGTGGGCCACGCAGGGAGCGTGCAACAGAGACCGCCAACGGAACTCGTTTCTCCTCTGCTCGCGCGAGGAACGAGGGACAGGGTCGAGGGAAGCGGAGCAACGAGGACGAACGCCGAGGAGTCGCGGTTGGAACGACGAGGACAGGCGACGAGGAAGCGGGGAGGACAAGCTGCTTGCTCGAGCGCCAGAAGAGGACGAGGATAGCTGGGGCAGAAAAGGGCCAATATTCCCGCAAAAAAAAACACGCGTGACGCAGGTTACGGAACGACAGAGGGGCCGACAGGGTTGGTGGACGGAGCTGTTCCAGAGAAACAGACGAGGACGGCGCGATACCGCGGGGAGGAAGATCGGCAAGGACGGTGGCGGAAAGGGGGAACGATACTCGATGCTACGAGGAACGGCGACAGAGTAGAAAAAACTGGGCACGCTGGCATGTTGGTGGAAGCGCGGTCTATTAGTCCGACGAGGATGAACGATCGGAGCGAGAGGGTGGAGCGAGGGGGATGGAGGAGCGAGTGAACGGTTGAATGAGAGACCAAGTGACTGAACAGAGCAGGAAGAGGTTATTACTGGTGTGGAGGAGAGGAGGATGGATTATCGTGGGAGTACTGTGTTAGACGAGGAGAAACAGCTTATGATACCACTGAATGTGCTCGTGCACGACGAGGACAGGGCGCGCGGTATCGTAGGTGGGTGGACAGAGACACGAGGAATTCTATGCGCAGCGTGTGCAGCGTGTATGAGACGAGGACAGAGAGATAGCAAGTTGACGATGAAGAGTAGGACACTGTGAATTCTCTTGGTGCGGTGCACAGAGGATGGAGTATATTTGGTGGAGTGCTCGAGGTGGAAGGAGATGTCTGCTTGCTTGTCGGGGTGCATATTGGCCCCAGCAGGGAGAGAGACAAAGGTACACCGAGAAAGAGGAGGCACGTATGCGTGGCTACTTGTTGGAGAGTGCTCCGAATGGGATAACAGAGGAATATGGTAAAATTAGTCCCCAAAGAGAATTTACGATGGACAGTAAATGCATGCTGGACGAACGATATTAAACTGCACCCCGCGCGGGATTATTGAATAAGTTTGTCTTGTTTTCGAGCGCCGGTGCTAGCTTCCCGGACGTGTGCGTTGAATAAATCTCATATCACTGGCAGAGATATATTTCCACTCTATTTCCTTTCGCGTTGGGCCAAAATACTCCAAAGAAACAGTATTTTGACGAATTATAAATGCGCTCCTAGATGGTTACACGAATCTCAACACTTTGCAGTAGCAATCCCTCGTCAAACTTCCGCGCTGCCCAAACACGTGCTATAATTACGCACAATTCACTCTGCAATCATCAGGGCGCGTGCAAATATAGACTACGTGCCCCGCTGTCACAACTTGCAGCGCATTCGACGATTGTTTACAGATTGCATATAAATTACGCCGCACTTATGCAATTGCAGCCGCCCCGAAACACTGACGGAGCAGCGAGAATAGGTATCCACTAATTTATACAAATGAAATTAGGTATCCTCGCGGTAATTGCACCGGTGCATCGCAATTACGAAAATTAGCCCTGTAATTTTCGCGTATAAAATGCAAGAGGCGTGGATACGCAAATTGCCACGGGGTAATGGCGACGCCGGCAGCCGCCCAAAGAAACCTGAACAATTTCGTCGGCCTTAATGGGAACTTCGTTAAACCGCGCCACGCTCACTGGTATCCTAATTAACGATTGTTTCGTCCCGCGTTCGTTTCCGTGCAACTGTAATCACTCGCGAGTGCCCGTAGTATGTAAATCCTGTTTACTCGCGTACACCTAGAGTAGTATGGAACTCCCATGTATGGAAGTGTTCGGTTTCGAGGTACCAGTGAGCCAAGTAGTATGGGAGCTCGAAGTTTATTTTGAAGTCGACAATGGAGTTTAATTTAACGATCGCAGAAAGTTTCTAGCATGTATCTGAAAATTCAAAAGAATTCTGCAAATGGACTTAAAAGAGCTTGATCAGTTTCATGGAGCAATCTCCGAAACGGCACTCCCCAATTTTGGATATAGCAATCTCGCTAACTGGTTCGAAAAACGTTCATCTCGCGGTTCCAGGGGCTCGCCGCAAGTTTCCGGGGAAAAAGTTCGTTAACGCGAGGGAAAAAGCTTCGTTCGTGCGCAGAGGACCAGTTGTGCAAACATCGTTAAAAATTGCGTCCTCGGCTTGCTAAAACACCGATGGTTGGCAGGGAAAAAGTGGAGCACGGTGTTCGTCGGCGTTTCGGTGGTAAAAAGGAACTGGTCTTGCGTTTCCTCCAAGTTAATGAATGTTCGATCGATCGAGGGTTCCACAGTTGCTGATAGCTCTGAGTGTACATTATTTTCTGAAACCAGTTTTTCTTGATAAGATTTCTTAAACACCGGCACACAAATTCCCCCCAATGAAATTACAAGCTTACAAGCTGACTCCCTTGCTTTCTTTGTTGCCACAGATCTGATGTGACGCCGCTGAGCAGGGTGGTGGGCTGTATAAAGGGGCGAAATGAAGGGTGGAAGCAATGACGTCCCAGGCATGGTCACCGTTCCCGCCTCCGCGTCCCTCAGCGTAAGTATGCGCATTAAAAATGCACGATTTATCTGTTAAACATCCCCTGTGCTACAGAAATTTCCCTGTCACATGATAATTCCATTGCTTAACAAGTTTGGAATTGAAAAAGATTGGGGCGAACGACGGTCAAAAATCCTGAGAGTAGTACAAAGAAATCTTTCGTTATATATCTACTAATTTAAACCATCACTGAATTAAAAAATGAAATTAATTAAAAAGCCCGCGCAAAGAACAATGATTTCTCGACGATAATTCTAATACTTGGTAACATGCAACGTAGAATTGTAATAAATTTAACAGGCATTTAGAACTCGTGCAAGGAATACGACACTTCACGAGTTAATTCAAAGGCTTGCGAATTTTAAAGCGCATAATTATGATGAATTCGAAAGAACCACCCAAAAAACTTACACGTCTAATAACTTACAAGTTAAATAATATATATATAGCAACGAACAGCACGATTTAAATTCCCAGAAGTATTTTCCATCGTGCAGGGATTTTGAAAGCCTCCTGGAATTTTCAGGAAAAGACTTGTGTCAAATTGGATACGCGACGTATCGAGGATCCACTTTGACGTACGTTTGACATGTAATACCCTCCGCTCGGGGGATCTCGCGAAAGTTACAATTTTAAAATTCCCGTGCAATTGTTAGGAAATCCCCGCGGGTTTTGTAAGAGGAGAACGTAAAAGCTTCGCGGCGTCGGGGATTATCGGGGAAATTGCACCCCGTCCGTGTCGTTCCGTGTTTTATACGGGTTGGAAAGTTATGAGAGTATTAATAAAGAGATTTATCGGGCTTTGTGATGTAAAGCGTATATAATTATTTTGTAGAGCGGTTGCCTGTGTCGCGTTAAACTTTCGGGATTAGAAAAACCGATAGCCCTGTCACATTATAATCAATCTATTTCCTATCCCTTTCCTTCGGAGACACTTTCGTCAACGAAGAATATGAAACAAGCCTGCAATTATATATTTTTTGTCTTTATGTTTCAATCAATATAAGTATACATAATCATATACTCGGCAAAGAATAGTGTCGAGCAGTATATTAAGGAAACTCAGACAAAGAAATCCGTATGAATTTCTGCAACAATCCACAGCAAACTGCAAGCTTCCAGGGTCGGGCAGAAAATTCCTCCTCAAACTTTTTGCCCGTTAGAAGAATGGTCCCCCGCTATTTTAGCACCGCGTGATCGACGATGACCGCGCGACGACTCCCAGGGGGGATTTTTCCAAGTGTCGCCGCGTTTCGAGGGGGGGTTGATTTCGCAAGCCAATTACCAGAGGCGAGTTTATCGTGGTGCAGAACCGGGCCGTCGTTGAGCAACGCGTTCGGAGAGAGAACCGGTGCTGCAAGTATTCCACGAGTCGACAGTCGTACGTAGGTCGCGGCACTTTACCATCGATCGTTTCGATCGGGCCCTCGATCGATTCGATGAAGGATCTACCGTGGGCTGCCTCCGCGCACGATACCAATGGGGGGAATTTATCTGGCCAGAACGATCGACAGGACGATCTTTTTCGTCCTCTGCTTTCCGCTCCGCTCGCGAGCATCTTCTCCCAGCGCGTGTCTCATTGCAACCCGAGCTTTGAATATTCCTTGTTGGCAACTCCGCGAAAAGGTGCACTGGTGTGTGTACGAAGGGATTTTGCGGGGCACCTCAGGAGGAATAAGATCGATGCTGTCTTTATGATTAGGTAAACTTGAGCGCAAAATATCTTTAACTTCCTAAGGGGAATTAATCTTTAATTTTGGGGGGATTTCCTTGTACATATTATACAATTTAACCCTTTACTGTGATTTCTAGTTTAGTTTCGCAGTTGAAATTACTTGCGAGATCAGGTCTAGGGAGGGCGAGAAGGGAAGTGACGAATCGCGAACGAAGATAATTGGAAAATTTGGTGGAATGGACGACAGAAGGAGGAATTGGAGGAAAGAGTGGGAAAGGTGCGTGTGTGTGCCCTCCATTTCGCTTTCCCCTTGCAGACCGCCCCGTGTTAGTCCGTGTCGGGACCAGGGGGTAGTCCCACCCCTAACCCCGGACGAACGGCACTCGTACCCCACGAATTTATCAGACGTGCCGACGATAGAAGCCAAGTACCAATTAGCTACATCGTGTATAGCAACGGATTAGCGTCCACAAGGGAAAACCGAGACACAGGACTGCAGCGATTCCAGGGAGCGGAAGCGTCGCTTTAATTAAACTATTGCGCCCCCGGCGAGCTTCCGGTGTGATTGATCCGGCTGCTGACGCTCCGTCGAAACGAGCAGTTCATTATTTCTTGTAATTGTTCCTGTTTCGATTGAATTCTTTATTTACGTACAGGGAGAAACGAAATTCTGAGGCGTATCAGCAAACTTTCAAACTCCAATGGGTAAAAATGATATCTTGATGACACACGGAGAGATTAATGAACGAAGGGGATCTCAGTGGATATCTAAAATCGGATTTGTCTATTTTTAACTTTGAGGATTCCACGTCGCTCTGCGCGTATCTTCCATTTATTAGTCATTCCACGCATCCTCCACTTATTAATCATTTTACTATCGCGTTGCGAGCAATTTATCAGATTATCAATTACCAATCACAACCTCGTGATGGCAGGTAACGATGAGAGTTACTTAGTTAGAAATTGCACGCCCAGCAAATTGCGATCGCGAAACAGGACGGAGGTATTAGCGAGAGCTGCGGTATACCAAATAGGTACGGCGAATTCGATGGTATTCGTATCGAGTAGGTATCTGGGACAGTTTCGTTTTCAACTGCGTCGCGGGAATTGAATTTTCCAAGACTATTTCGTCGGTGGTGGTGTTTGTCGAGCTTCATCGAACGGAAACTGTGTTATATACGCGATGTGCCTTCGTGAAATCGTTCCTGCGAACGTGGTAGCTGAATCATCGATGGAATTTGTCCTTGTTCCATTGTTTTTTTATGGAGGTGGGAAATTGGGGCGTGCTTTTTGTGACGTGATAGTGGTTTCAAATGAATCAGCCGAGGTCGAGGCGAGCTCTTTGATTTTTTAGCTAATCACTGTTATTAGACGTTGATTAACTAATTATTTCTTTCTTATGAATGATAATTAGATGTAAGTTGTTCTTAGTTCATCATATTTCCACTTGGAAGAATTTGTTAATTTCACTTGTACGGTAATATCAGCCACGTGGATTGCATCGCGTTTCAATGGCGATTAGAGACACTTTTAAATCATATTACTATTTTAATTGATGATTAAGTAAAGTAGATACGTGTCCTAAGTCTATCTCGTAACAATTATGATCGAGTTTTAGAACTTAGAAATAAACGAAAACTGTTTTGTAATAGAAGCAGACTTAAGAGAATAATTTCTGTCGCAGCAAACTTACAATGTAGATGAAAGGTGACGATGAGCAACGACTGTTACTGCTACAATAATAAAAGAAAGTAGCAAGATAAAGCACCTCTCAATTACTGAAAAAACTACTTGCTAGACGAATATAATTTGCCACAGGGCGATGTTATCGCGACGAAACACCGAGCACAACTGCCAGTCTTTTACATTGTTTCGTAGGTCACGGTCGCATCGAAGCACAACAAATACCTGCTCTGCACCGATTTTCTATCGAGGCCTGAATAATAACGCCTCTCACTACGGGGCTCGTTTTAACCGTGTAAGCCGGTAGCAGAAACAACAACAGACAGGGGGCACTGACCTCTTATCTCTGCGTAATCAAGTGGAAGCACGCTGAATTATTGCCCCTTAAAATATATTCCCTTTAATAAACGACATCAAGGAAAACATAAAAATACCAATGACCAGCCATTAAAGTGTGCCCCTGAATGACGCCCTTAGGGTAATCAGAGTGGTTGAAAGTTTCAAGGGCTCCCCTCAACTATTTTACGAGCTGAACCCTAAGCGATATTACTTGTTCGTCATCGAGTGGACCGCGCCTCGAGCCATCATCCTCCGTTCGCCAAGGCTTCAGATCGCTCGCGATCTCGTGGCGCGATTATTGCAGCGCGTTTGATGAGCATTCGTCGTTTATCAGGGAATTAGAGTCGCGTCGGGAGCATGTCGTAGACCGTCGGAAAGGCCTTACTAATTGGCTTTAAGTGCGGCAAGGTTGTGGCGTTACGGCAGTACCGATGGAGATGTATCTGGCCGATCGAAGGACAGTTATTTCAGCGTTTGCGGCTGGACGAGAGTAGCGTGCTTCTGCGAACTGGTTTTCTCGGTAGCTTTGATAATACGACAGCCCGGGCCCTCGTTTTGCAGAGAATTATCGCGGACGGGTATATACCTCGGAAGCGTCTCCTCGGTATACACGATCCGCCCTACCCAATGGCCCAGCCACGTCCTTGGGATTATAATAAAATATTGACTGGACGGGACGTGCGTGGGGAGTTTGTGCTGCGATCGAGAATCGATTCTTCGGCGGGTGTTACTCCTGCTTGCGATACGATTCTTGTTGTATCGGTTATAGTGGAGATAGGGATGACGTGGAATCTGTATCGAAGGGCCTGAAAAGTAGCGTTAGAATAGTTTCTGCACCATCCTCAATCAATGACAATGACGATGACAATCTGAACTAAGATCGAATTTGAAGTACCTATCAGATCCACCCGATCACCCTAGAATTAGTAGGTAATGGGAACAGTAATGTGAAGTTAAGTGGGTGATTTACCTAAGTGAGTAAAGTGGTAGAAGTAGAATAAACTTCCAGAGCTTAATTCTCAATTTTGGAGACATTCTGTATTTTCAAGGACGGCTGGACACGCGAAGCGAATTCCTGATATGGGAGATGTTCATTAAAAATGCCCGTGCGCTCTATTTTACTTAAGGATGAACCACTCCATTTGCATCAACTAAGTGAAGTTTCGTGTAACATTGCAAGACTGTCGCTTGGGTCAAATGACCCATCGAAATTTTATGTAACGCTGGCGAGGCGATTATGCAGACTGATAGCGGAATTAATGTCCCATCTGGAACGACGTTTTACGATTACACGTCGATCTTGATACGACGCTGCATATTTCTTTGCCGCGAGTACCGCGATGCGACGAGGATACGCTTATTAGATGAGGACTCTCCAAGACGAAGCGGTAGAGCTGCTTGATGATTGAGACTTCAGCGGGTCTTTAAAGGCTACATTAGTGTGGAGCAGAAGTTCGACACGTGCTCTGACCAGAGGCGTTCTATGCTCCACCATAATCGATCATTTCAATTTAGACACTAACTACTTAGTTTCCATAATTCACCACACTCTTGAAGCTATCAACCAAGCGAAACAATTCTTCGTCCACAGATCATGACTGGCGACGACAGCATGAGCGACGACGTCTTCGAGGTCGACGACTACGCCTCTGCCCACGCAATGTCCGCTGGTCTGACGCCAGGAACCGCGGAGCAGCCATTGACCACAACCCCGTCCCCGACCGGATATCGAGATTACAAGCCACCGGCGGAAGTGTTCAGCGAAAATTACGGCTACTCCTCTGCCACGTCCAAGGACTACGGCAGCGTCAGGAGCTGCCTGAAGAGGGCCAACGTGGAAGACGCCGGTTTCACTCACAAGGTGAGTCGTTCCTCTCGAAATCGAATAGCGCGGGGCGTCTTCGCGCCGGGGAGAATGCATGCTCGAGGATGGGACCCGGTTCGCGTCCAACGAAACGCGATTCGTTCGCAATATGCGGCGACGTTGTGCTCGGGGAGAATAGCTTCGCCGAAAGTGGATTTATCTGACATGGTTTGCGATTCCCGCAACGTGCCTGGGGACTCGATGATGTCGGCTGTGGGTTCCGGATTCTAAATCTGCTTTCGGTACCGAATACCCAGTGACGCTGCGGGGCAGATGCAACTATATAACAGTAGGTCCTGATCAATATAAGAATATCCTCCTCGGTTCTCTTACAGAGCTGCCTCGTTCAGGTACCAGCGAAGTATCCAGAAAGCTAACGCTACGTTCCGACGTGCACCTGTTACCCAATCCACCACCACAAATACACCCCGTGCTACCCTTCGCCACAATAGAAGGCCCCACCTCATCAGCTGGATTCACGTCCATTCCTATCCAACCACGTCTGAACCATTCTCCATCCAAGATTCCCGATAATCAGCATCCGTCCGATTCCAAAGTCTCCGCGAGCTCGCCCTTCCTTCTCGCCGCGCGTCCTCGTCGACTCGCGGCGCATCCTCCAGCAGATTTCACGAGATATCCCGAGCATTCCCGGCATGCATCCGTCCCGGTGAAAATACACGGCGCAAGAACGTCGTTTGATATTCATTACCGACTCATTTGCATGATGAATGGGACACAGTGTTCCACGGATGTGTAGGACCGACAAGGTCAGTCATGCCTTCGTGCCAAGGTCAGCCTGCCCCGTGGCAAGCCAGCGGAATAATGATCGGGAATGTCGAGGTCCATACTATGCCCGTGTGGTACGGCCCCCAAGACGATTCCCTACGTCCTTCCTTCGGCTTCTTCCTTTTCTTACCAGGCCCCGAGTCTCCCCTCTTCCTCTTCCACTCGTCGATTCATCTCGTTCCTCCACGCTCACCGGGCCCTCCCGGACTCTCTTCCTTTTTCTTCTGCGTCTTCTTACCGATCTGCCCCATCCCCTCCTACTTCGAGTCTCGTTCCTTCCACCGTGTTTTTCCTCTCTTCACGCTTACGCTCTTCCCTTATTTTCCTGCGCCCTATCTTCTTTCTTGTGTCCGTTATTTTTCCTCAGGTTCCTATCACCGTCCTCCTGCCTCCCCAACCAGCTTCCCTGTCGACTCGCCGGTTCTGTCTCTTTGCGTTTTCAAGACGATACGCGGCTTATTCTTACATTTGTAGTTCGGCAAGATTTCCCTTTCCTTCTCTGTCCCTATTTGGCTCCCGAGGTATAACGGCAGATTCCTCCTTCATTTTCTTCTTGGACATTGTTGGTCCTCCGTTCCATCCTTCGGTGGTCTCTGTTTTAATGGGAGCCTTCGGCGCTCGTATCTACCTGCCACACTTCGTTTTTCGTCCCCGATTGGCAGAGACGGGATTTTACGATCTACCGGAAGCGATCCCCTGATTTGCCTTCGAACCACAACACGTCTGCCGTTTTATGATCGAAGCAAATCGGTTACCCGCCGTCTCTGCCTTCGCCGAGGATCCCGTCTTAACGCGATATCGTCTCGCGGTCGGATTGTTCTTGGAGGGTCGTTAGTCAGGGTTCATTCCACGGCTGATACTTGCACGCTTTCGCGTCGAACTGGTTTCACGTTTCGAACGAAACCCTCGCGTTTATCGCGGCTCAATCGACCGCGGCCCCCTCGATCCTCCTATCGATGGAAGATTTAATCTGTGAGTTTTGAACGGCGCGCCTCGTTGCTGATTGAATCTCAACAATTTTCTGAATTTCCCTCGCCATTACTGTCCAAGTAGGTTCCATCCACGAGCGAAGAATAGACAATTGCTCCCCGATTAATCGAACAGGGATAGTGTCGCCAAGTTGGGACCCTTTTTTTTAGAAATCCATTATCACTTAATCGCTGTTATGGAGATCGAAATTGGACGAAGTTGGCTAGAAACTTTGAAGATGCTGTTATACCTACACCAGAGCTGATAAAAAATAAAGTTAAGTTTCGATCGATAATATAACGTAAGACGAAACTACAATTACCATCAGTTTCGAATAAAGACTTCGCCTCCCAAGTTAACGAAGTAAACCAGAACGCAGCTGTGCCTCCGAAGACAACGAGTTCCCCGATGACCAGTCAAAACTTTAACTTCGAGCGTTTCGGCTTCACGAGCTGCCGGGAGAAAAACCGTTGATTTAAACGGCGGTTCTACGAGCGACAGGTGGATTGAAAAAGCCTGAAATCAAGGGTGAGGAAAGGGTATCGCGTGGAAGCGCGGGATTTCATTCGGGACCGGGGCCAGTCGCTTGCACGCGCCTCCCTTCTTTGCCGAAAGATTTGCAACAGTGCAGCCGGTCGCAGCACCAACCTCTTCAATTATCCCTTATAGGAGAGTGAGTACTCCGGGCTCGAAGAAAACGCGAGGCAAGAACCGGCTTGGGGGCCCGTGGACCCCCTACCGGTTTTACTTCGCCCTGCCGATCGGTGGAGCAGTCCAGTCCTTCCCTCGAATCGGCTTAAGGATCCCCTCGTTAATTGCCGTGACATTCTGAAAATGTTTCACGGATCCTGTCCCTCCAACAGCGTTTCATATGCCCCCTGTACCCCCCAAGAGAAAAGGAATTTTCTGGGTAATGTTCGACGATAGACATCTGATATCAAAAGTCACCTTTTATATTCCCTAAGCTTCTTTGATCTTTTCTAGTATCGCTCAGCACCCATTTCTGTTAAATTCAGTATTTATTATTTGCAATGTCTTTCCCCTGGCTATTCTCCTCATTAATTTCGATTCAAGTAAGATTACCTTCTCTGTGATACAACCGTTTCCTCTCAAACATAAATTCTGGCACGGAAAATGAACTCTGAGAAGGAAGCGAATCTTCAAATCTGAAACACTTCCTGATTTATATCCTCACGAAATGAGATCTATTGAAAATTCACGGTTTTCAACAGTCACCTCTTAATTACCACAACAACACTGAGTTTCCTTAAGAAAGCCGGCGTTCCAGCATTCTTGCACGTGTTCGAAACGCGCTGCCCCGCGTATCCAGTTCAGACACATCATCCTCGTCGGTCGTGTTACGACAGAATATATTATTCAGAGTGCACGCGGTACACTAGGTCCAGATCAATGGGCTTGCTTCACGGTATTCGGGATCGAGCCATGGAATTCCCTGTTGCAGCCGTGCAAGCTGCGTAGGCGGATTAAGGGCACAATTGACTATAGCACAATGCGTGACCCGGATCGGGCTTTCATTGGGATATGAATAAGCTGTTCCTCCATACAAGACGCGTGCTAACGTCAAACAGAATGATTTTGCGCGGAACCTTGCGTTTCGAGAGAATCCTTCCTCGCATCACTCATTACTTGAGCGTTCCTCTTCGCAGAATGATCAGACAATTGTCTGCACCGATCGTGACATAACCATGATATTTGATACTTGATTTGTCCTTTGATCATCCTGAATAATATATATCCTCGAGTATTTTTCCAATTCCGGTTTCAAGGGGTTTGCGTTGAATCTCATTAAAGGGGGTGTTATCGTTAAAAGCATATTGGTGTCTAATATTTGGAGTTGAAATTCATTAAAATCAGCTGGCAGTGTAATCGCGGCGAAATAATGAGATAGTACACGGTAGCTGCGCTTCGTTACTTGCCCATGGTATGGGGAAACGAAGCAGGGGGACGAGCTGCATGGATCGAGTGCATTTTTCCCAGGTGCACCAGTCTGGAAGCCGACTAGAAACCGCGCTGACCTTAAGCGGCCGTGCATTTGGCGGGCTCGCGCAGTCGCATACAAATTGAGTTAGCGACCTCGTGGTAATGGAGGAAGACGAGAGCGCGGCCGAACGAGCCCGTGGAAGTATGAAAGCCTTCCTGCGAGAGGAGAGGAGCGGATCGAGATCGTAAGCGAGAAATCTCGAGAATTACATGCCTGCGTAATTGAGCCAGCCACTATCTCAATGTCGTCGTGTTTTGATTACCGATAAAAGCAGAAAAGCTGTTGGTACTCGATAAGCTCGTCTATCCGAGGGATATGAAATTCGATAGAAGCACACTCATAGAAGCTACGATTTCTTTACAACTGGGGCAAAGAAAATCGGATACTATACCTAGAGAAATAAACGTAGATTCGAATTATTCCCGTATCGCTGAAAACCCTGCACTTTAACCGGAGCCGCGCTCGTCCAAAGCCTGCACTGGAAAAAGCACATTTATCACCGAGGAACCTAATGATTGCCCATCCCTCACCTTCCATCCTTTAAATCCTGGGCCATTTGTACGATTCTCGAGTCACCGCTTAATTTAATCGTCAATTTGTTACGCTCACTGGTGTAAGCCCCGCCAGGTACAGGGTGATTCATACGCGCATTCATATTGCAAGGTAAAGAGCCAACACTTCAAGCAGCTCTTTTAATCTTCCGTTGCACGGAAACTACAGTACGCGCGACTTACACTCGCGCGACATTTCCCCCCTCGATTTACCCCCTTCCCCGATGTAACGATCGATGCATTTATGATTGGATTCGGTGGAGGAGCGTCCAGACGCGATTGGAAATAACGGTCCTAAAAATGGCAACGTGCACGGGTCAGGACACTGCTTTTTGCAACTGCATTTCACTTGGCGTTGCACGATCCAAAGAGGTTCAGCCTCTCCTTTTATCGTGAATCCGTACAACCGACTTGCTCGACCGAATGGAGGATTCAAGCCGCGTTTTTCGCGTGCGCGACCGATTGGTATTCCGCGCGACGGCTCCCCGAACTGGGAATTGTAAATTGATAAACGCTCGGCTGCGCTGCACGATAAAGAAGCGGAGGCTGTGCCTTGCCTATCTGTCATAAGGTGCACATGTTTTTCCAAGAAAAATACTGTGCCAGCCACGATTCCCGTTGGATCAAGGTCTACATTGTACGTACCTACGTATCCTCGAGGCCACATCGTCGTGAAATAGTAACGCGTAGGGGTTGAAAATTTACGAGTGTGCTTGGTTCTTCTGTGAATCGAGGAAGCGGGAATAATGCAGCACGAGTTCCATACCGGCGATTCATAGAACACGGGAAATCAGGGAGCTCGCCGAGTTTGTCGCGAATTTGAGAAACGACGGGGAATCCATTTTCCACTCTACGAACGACTGCAAGAACTCGCCGGGGTGGTCGCCCAGCGAGATCGAACGTCCTCGGAATACATTACTGAAAAACTCAATTACGAGCCACCAATAAGATATTCCCTCGACTCTCTTTTTGCACCCCCGCGATAGTCGAGCGAAATTATTAATCGGCCGCGGCGTTTCTTCGGCCATTACCGGGGCGAACTAAGCTTCGAATTCGACCCGCTCGGAATTGCAAATCCGCCAGCCGCTCTTTATGTATTATGGATCTGCTGGACCGCTCGATTCGCGAATGAAATTTAATTAATTCCATCGCTATCGGGCAAAAATCGTTAGGGCAGTGGATCGCGAATAGAGCCGACCGCTTGTGCCAGGAATACGCGATTTCTCTGAAACCCTGTAACCAAATCTATCGCACATCAATCTCCGACAATTACACTATTAATTTCGTAAGCTCCCCTTCAATTTTCTGCAACTAAAACGAATTCCCTATACGCGCCAGATTAAATGCCACCAAGCGTAGCCTGCCAGAGGATTCGATTCATCTGTCGTTAATGACGGAACGGTGAAATTGCACTGTCTCCGGTTTCGAAATTCGACAGCACGCTCGAAATCGTAGCCCTTGTCATCAAGTGACGATCGCCCGCAATTAAAGCCAATTAACCAGCTATATTTAGCGTAGCGCGAGCGTTTTTACAGAATCTCGTTATCCTCATTCGCGTTTATCGGTCGGTGGTCTCCAGTATCGTTCCCAGTGTTCCTCGCCGTCCCTCTTCCTCGCTCCTTCGCCACTCTCCTCCCGTTCTCTCGCCCGAAACCGATTAGCATACGAATGCACACGACCTTGCCGCGCCATTGGACGTCGCGAGGCAAGGAGAGCCGTACTGCACGCGCCGCCACGGGCGCATCTAAGCGTCGTTGCACATGGAGGTGCATCGATGCAACCGACGAGAAACATTATCCGAGTGGCTGCGATTTTTCTCCCAATGAAACACGTTATCGATTAACCGCAACGTTCCAGCAACTTCGCGCTTCTCCTATTCACGCCCAGTCTCAATTTTCAGGGATGAAACAGCCCCTTGACGATCGAAAATTCTAACACGTGCCACCCGAGGACGAAATTGTAGTGCCAGAATTTCCGAATTTCCGAATTTCCGATCCACAGATTCCTATCGCTTAATACAGATTACTCATCCTGTTCGGAGTAATAAGTAATAATGTGGTGTGTTTTTAAAGGGGTATTTTTCGAAACCTCGTGCCATTCAAAGTGGCAATGACGGTGGGTTGCCTTTTTTTACGCCCAGAGACGTGCGTATTGAGAGTCACTGAACCCGAGGCACAACCACCCCGCGGACGTGTTTCCCTCTTCTTGTTGCACATGTTCCGAATTCGATGCATAGGCAGGTATACACACCAGCGATGTATCGTCTCGTAAAGGCGCGTGTAACGCGATATCTCGTGCGTTTTCGAGCGCGCGTGCACGCACATGGCCGCCGCGCACAATGCAAATTATAATGCAGCCCGTATAAGTGCACGTCCGGCATTGTCACGTCGAACCTCGTGTATACGCGCTCCTCGGCCACGGTTTCCGAACCGCGGTCGTAAATTTTACGACGACTCTCCACTTCACGTCCCATACGTCGATGCGCCGACTCTCGAGCAGCGGCTTTTGCACGGTTCATCGTTACTTTGTGCTCCTTATCTTTTAATTTGGGCCTTTGATCGCGTGCAGTCGGCTCCAGGGTGGGTTCCCTTGATTTTCTTTGAACCGCTGAGTGTTTCGTGATGAGTGCTCTTGATTTTTCTCAGCTCCCAGCGATTCTCCACAATTTTCATTGCTTCTTTACATTGCGATTCAGAGATCTAGTGGCTCTATGCGTATTTCCTCTCGATTTGCATGTCCCTACTTACTCTATTCAGTATTCTGTTGAAATTACCTCAGTTTGGAACGTTTATCTTAAAACTATCGTGCACTTTGTAACACCAAACCTGTGGGACTTCTATTATTAAATGTCCCACGACAGTTACCCTTCGCATTCCCAATTTAACGCCCGGTATCCTAGATCCACGTGGATCTCTTTACGACCATTTTTCTCTGTCACTCGAGCAGCGTCGAAGGCTTAGCCGGAATTTATACTTGCACGGAACGGTGGACGGTTTTTGCGAATCTCGTTTGTTCATCTTTACGGGCGCGTCTTCACGGTACAGCGACTTTATGATCATACTGTTATAGCGTGGACGATTATAGTCAGCCTCTACATCCGTTGCTGTTGCATGCTTGACGCCATGAAACGGCGATGAGGAACAGTGGCGCGTTCATCGCGAACACGTTTCGCGATCATTCAACGATCTCCCTTCGCGGAGAGCATTCCACGCAAAGACGACGGTCCCCTTGCCTTCAGCGATGTCATTCACGACAGAGTAGTTAAAGTACATTCCGAATACTGTGTTGAGACCGATAATTGGATTAGCTCTTCATCTTTCCGCCCGGCAATATCTATCTTCCCGATGATGGACGACGCGGACACAAAATATATATAAGGAGCTGACGTTATGGGCCCCGATAAATGCATGGCCCGCGAAATCGCATAAATAAGCTGCTGCTTCTTTGGAGCGGATGAAATCCGCACGCACGAAAGCTGGCGGCACTTTCACCGCGGCTTTAAATCAAAGCCGCGTGTTACGCTCGCGTTAATTTGCATGACGGCCGAAAGGAGATGTGCACTTTCGTCTGATTTATGGTCGCCGCTCGATATCGGTGTCCGATTGAACGCTGACGATCGCCCGTTAACTGCGACGCAAGATTGATTGCCTGAGCAGTACGAGGAAACGTTGGACTGTCGTGGAGATTGAGGCACCCGAAGTGGGCTAAAAGTACCAAGTGCCCCGGACGAGGAAGAAAATAGAGGAAGGGAGGAGAGGGCGACGAAAGAAGAGCAAAAGGGGCGTCGAGTGTTCGTCACCCTTTCGCGCGACCCGGCAGCCACGCTCACAATGGAATTTCGTGGCGCCGCGTGGAGCCGACGATCGTGCCGCGAGGGTGAAACCCGCGGGAACAAAGGTGCTCCCAGGAAGAGGGAAGCAGAGCGAGGGAGAGAGGGAGAGGGAGAGAGAGAGAGAAAGGGAGGTCGAGCGAGAGCAGTGAAGGACAGAGACTGAGGAAGAAGGAGAGGAAGAGAAGGGAGGGCAGTGAATTAAGTTTCTCCGCCCCTGAGGCCGACACATTCGCCGATACTCGTCACGACCACCCCCTGGGGGTCCTGCGAATCTTTCAATGGAAATTCTGCGTGAAGGGGACGCCGTCTCGGGGCCTGGGCAATAGAAATTCGAGCATCGAGCCTCCTCGCAGCCGAAATCGTCCGTTCGGAAAAATCGAGGGTGTGTTTTGATCCCGGCAATGAACCAGGAAACGTGTTCGATGAGGGACGTCGCTGGTAAGTCTCGTTATTTCGGGGGGTTGGGCGAGAAGGCGTAGAGTCACTAGTCGAGGATCAATCCAGCCACGTAAGTCGCCCCTTTGATTTCCAGCTAAGCCGAAATTTCGCGCAAGAAGCATTTGATCGATGCCGAGCGGAGCCGTTCATGCGGGGGAGCCAATACTCCATGAACGAAAAAAGACCTCGACCAGCCGAAACCAAGTTTCGGTGGCCTGGTTCGCGCTGAAGAGCGATCGCGCCCTTTGCCATCGCCACAAAGCCGTTTTATGGTTACTCGCGTTCCTTCTGATCGCTAGCTTTTTCCCCCGAGGAGAAATGATCGCCATTTGTCCAGCGAACGGGGGACAAACTGTTCCCAGGCGCAAAGACGACGGAGGACCTTGCCAAACGGCACAGCCGCGAGTTTCGTTCCACTGCGACAAACGTGGAGGGTCGTATATGAATTTCACGGATGAAAAACTGTTACCATTAACCCATAATATCTAAACCACCATCGTGCAAGTTTGACAAGGCTCCGCAACTTTACGATCGCTGATAATAATGATGATCTATCAAGCCTCTCCAGATATTAGCGGAAAGTGGACCTCGAGAAAGTTATATACAATGAAATTAAGCGAGGCACGGAATTATCACTTAGAGCCCCCTTTAGTTCATAAACCACTAGCTCGTAAAAGTTAAGGGAATTACTCGGCCGCGGACTTTTACTGCCGTCCCATAAGCCATTCATCAGCGAACAGTGTCCCGAAATTATCCGCGACTCCTCGCCCTTCTCTCGCGCCCTGGCCTCGCGCGCGCTGACACCTGTGAAGCAGGGTACGTTTCCCAGCGGCCTGATCGCCTGCGACTGGAACGGACCTCTCGCCGTTCGACCCGGGGCAAGGGCCAATTTATTACATTACACGAGCACTGTGTGCTTCCACCTGCATTATGCCCCGGATACTAGCGCGGGCACGCAGCTGGGTCTCGTTTTCGAACGTGTAATTTCGGCAGCCTTTCAATGTCTCGCGGCGGCCGCTTTATTGTTGCAAAGTGTCCGGGCTCCTGGCTCGATCCGAGTCGATGGACTCTGGAGATTGGGCCTTCAAAGGAACGGAACGAGCCGACGAACCCTATAGTACCTACGCTTCGAAGGGATACCAAAACTAGGTGCAACTTCGTGTTAGAATTTAGAAACGATACTCTATGCGAGGGGATGTTTATCAGTGACCGCCGTGGATACTGTTCTAGAATGCAATCGTTTTCCCCGAGGTACTATCTTCGTTCGGGTGCCACACTACGATTTCTCCTGTTAACTATCGCGCTGTGTGGTCCCATAAAGGCTACGGTCGGCAGCCAACTTTGTTGCCCGGGCTCTCCTTTCCCGATAGTAACACCTGTAGCCGGCTATAATCGTTTGACCTGGCCACGCGGCAGATTATTACATTACGGGATGGCACCTGCCTCGCCACAGGTATACGCGCTCGCGCGCGTATGTGTGCACGCCGGTTATATGGGCGATTGTAGGCGTCGCGGCGTAAAAGGGACGTCCCGGTGCCATTATTGCCCATTTCGGGAAGATGAATTATAGCGACAGCGGAAATAACTTTTGCAATTACTCTGCGAGAAGACTGTTGATGTCTGGAGGCCTTGCTGTGGCATCGGCAGTTGGGGTATTTTAATAATATGATGGATGGTGTGCTTAAATGACTACAAATGGTCGGATTTCATTATGAAACGAGTGATAATTACAGGGATTCTTATGTATCTTTCTTCCGAACCCTTTTTTTCTAACTTCAAGATATTTCGTAGATCTCAAATGTCCTCTCCAATAAGTCTGTTCAGTCGTTCACGAAAATTCAGGAATAGTCTTCTTATGAGTGGTAGTTAAGGGGCCCTGTCGCGGCGTTTGGACCAACGATACCAAGTCGGGGCACGACCACGATTGGCTTTCGTTCGATAAGAACCCGACAGCCTTTGTACAAGATCGAGAACCAACGGTGCCTTTTTATTTGCAGACAATCCTTCTCGGCGACAGTGGAGTTGGCAAGACTTCCCTGTTGGTCCAGTTCGACACGGGGAAATTTCAACCAGGAAACTTTGCGGCCACCGTCGGTATTGGTTTCACGGTACGTATTAAATCAACGTTCGATACTTAATGAATTCTCTATGTAGACGAAAGCCAGTAGCCGTGCGAGACAATACGCTACAACTGAAATACAGATTTCGGGAAACCGGGAGACCTGAGTGATCAGAGGAATAATGCAGAATTGTTATACTAAGTAGTTCTTCTATGGGAATGTTCTGTTTCACGAAAAGAATCGTAGAGATTTTAAAACGATTGTTTGTTTACTATGTCCGTGGTTGGCTGAACACCCGCGCAAACTGGCTTTCACTCTAGCAGTGCCGAAGATCGATATTAGGTAATGGATACATCGATCTCCTGGCACTGATTCGATCTGTACGAAGAAGCCCGAGGTACAAGTGAAGGTGAAGAAGTACATTGGGATTTTTAAATAATTTGGAAAAGGCTGCGTCTGGTGATAGCGATTCTCTGCTCCGCCAGTGGCGATAACAGGTCGTTGGCGGCCAAGAGAGGCTCGGTATCAGCGTCTGCCAATGTGAGCAATGCATTTATGCATGAGGCCAACGCTTTTACACCCGGCCATACTGGTATTTACACGCGCGAGAAATTTATACGCGTCAGTTTTCCGTCAAAACGCCGCTCCACGGAAATTTAACTCCGCCGCGTACGCACGTACCGAGATTCCTTCAATGTTACTGCGTTGTCGCTCCAAAGATAGAACCCGACTTCACACTTGCCCCCTTGGGAAATAAATTAAGCGGACAACCGTCTTGTTGCTGGGAAATATTGATTTACGATTGGAAGAATGATCTTTAACTCGAAAGAGGACGCGCGGGCCTTTTGACGAGCAACGATACACGCGGAGGCTTCGGTTGGAAGGATTGCTACGAAACATTTTCTTTGTGCCGACCCATTAGAATGTCGAATGCACCGGTAGGTCGAATTTATGGATTAAAAATTAAATGGGGATTCCCAGTTCGGGCAATGCATGTCATGCGTACATAATTATAATAATACCTGCTCATTGTTTATTCACCGCTGTGTACGCGAGGAACAAAGCCGCGAATATATTCATCGCGAGCAAAGTTCGATTGCGATTCATGATACCGTGCCCTCATTAACGATGCAGTATCGAATATTTGATAGCGCAATTGCAAATAACCGGTCGGCGTCTACAAAAGCGTCGGGACTATCAAATGAGGCGATATATCATGGACGAAAGGTAAGGTAAGCCTAGCATTTCTGGTATAACAAACGCGGCTGCCGGTAGTTTATTTCAGTAGTTTGAAAGTATAAAGTCTATTTCCCGAATTTAGCACCGTTTTCAAATAGGAAACCTAGAAAATCTAACGATACGCGAAGAGACCAGCATAAAGTAGAAAACTCATGAAAAAGATCGAGGGATCAAGCTTAACTTGCAATAAAATTCACACCACTTCGCAACAATCGAGTGGCCAGAATATTCATCGATTTCCGAAAACGCATCGAGATACATAAGCGGAATTAAAAGGCACGACCTTTCCTCCGCGGCAGATTGCGAAAGAATTCGCGGACGGTGAGCGCATCGCGTTGCGAAGCGGCGATAAAACCGTTCGCGAATAGCTCGTCGGGCAATTAAATTGGCCTGCGAAAATAAACGCGGTCGATTCGTTACCGCGACGGTTACGTAGCCGGGTCTTCGCGTGCGATTCGCCGTGTGTGGAGTTGCGGAGGCGCGCGACCCGCTCGTAACGAGACGAAAGTTCCGCGGGAAAGCCGCAAGGAGACACGGCCATCACGAGACCGACACGTGTGTTACAAGGAGAAATCTGCGCCCGAGAGCAGGCCGTTTGATAGAGCAATTTCAACTTTCTCGAGGATACACCGCCGCTGCCTGGGATAGCTGTCTGTCCGCCGCGACTGGAAAGTGCACTATCGTAACTCGCAGAAACCGTGAACCGAACGGGGTACCCACTTCCGCGTGGAAGCTTGCTCGATTTCCAGCGATATTCTCGACGAAATCTTGCCGACACTTCAGCGAATGTTTGACAGTGGAGCTGGACATATTTCAGAAAACTATGGGCTGATTCCTGTGGCTGTCAAAGCAGAATAGATGGGTTGTTGAAGGCGCTTGGTGAACGATTTCCTACGTTCATATGGTTGGTTTTCTTAGCGAGACAGCGCGTAAGGTGGCAGCGAAGCCCTCTATCAATCGTGGACAGCAGAAGGGCGCAGAATCTTCGGGAGGGAAGGGTCGCGATCGTCTCGATGAATGTAATAAACGAGGAGAGTGTGTGTAAAGGGTGATAGAAGGGAAACCTTCTGACAAGGGGAACAGGAAGTGTGAGATGAGGAATCGTGAGAAACGATAGAGAAATTGATAGAATCTCGTGAGGGAATCGTGAAGACGCAAGTCAGACCGAAGTATTATCGTGTCTGTTATCAAACGTTGGAACACTTCCACGTTATAGATAAAGTGTATTCAGACCTCTCCGAATTTCATTCCTTCCAGCTTTATCAACCTCATCGCAGTGGCAATGAAATTCCTCCCGGCGGCCAGGAAATAAAACACGCCGCCTCGTAATGTTTAAACCACGAGAGCTGGGCAAGGAGTATGACGCTTTAACGTGTAACCAGCCTATCGAGGGTTGATGGAGAAAGGGGCAGGGAGCAATAAATCAGCCGACTTGACAGTGCCAAGTGGGGCTGGGCAGCGTGACGAGGCGGATTCGATGCCTCTCCTCCTGTTTCCGTTTTATTCGCCTCCCTCCGCGCGCTTTCTCTTTCCTCCCACGTGCCGAAATTTCAAGGTGGATTCATCCGATTGCACGACCGAAGGATTCCGAGGATCAACGAGATGCGGACCGCCTTGTGAATTATTTCACCTCCGTTTAAACTTCCCCGTCTCTCCTTCTACATATGCGCTGAAATTTTCAAGTGGCGAATAAATCGATTCAAGAGGAGGGTGCAAGGCAAGCTTCTCGAGGCAGCGCGCGAGCAAGCTAGCCTGCGCTGTGGACTTCAGGATATTGGAGGATTATGGTACTACAGTAGTGCTAGACTGAAGTTACTTCACCCTGCAACGAAATTTCGGGACGAGTTAGATAATTCGCGGTGTGCACTGAATTTCAGAGGAGTTACGGATTTTCCTAGAATCGACCTAGCGTGCAGGCGATCAGGGGATTTGGGTATCGAAACATCTCAGTTTACCTGGTAAATTCCCCTCGATCGATTCGAATATCTTCGTTCTATCCTCCACATACTGTAACTCCGAGATGGCAAACAGTTCCTTAATAATTTGCGTCAAAAGGGAATTCCAACTCAGCTCCTTCAACACAGTGTGTAAACCCAGATAGTAAGAGGTTCCAAAGGGTTGAAGTACCTACTAGGATCTGTTTATTAGATTAGGTACATCATGGCTTGAATTCGGTTTCCAAGATACGATACACTATTGGTCCAATTATTGTGAGGCTGTAGGTGATGAAAGGTTCTTCTGACAGACCGTTTCGAGTCGATTTAAGAAGATGAGACCAAGGGAACCGCGGCGACCCGTAATTGGAACGCGGTCAATCCGGCTAGTCAATTAACTTTATTGCACCTTCGTTAAATCCAGAGCATGTCCATGCTCCCATCGCATCTCAACCGGACGCATTTGTTTGCGCGGAATTATATCGGCCCCCGAAACGTTTATTACCGTCCACCACGAGGCTCTCACGATTTCACGGCAGAATTTTAAGCGTGCCGACCAGACGGGGAATTTAATGCTCATTAATCCCTGCAGCGCGGAAATTAATTTTCGAGACGCACCAGCGAGCCGTGCTAAATGAAGATTCAACTTTGGTAGGCGAAATTTGCGAAATTTCTTTAGGGAGGGGCGGTTAATATAATTTTTTTTGTGATCGGCACGTACGACGATAAATCTCGCGAAGGAACTACTGACGCTCAGTTACTCGACCATCAATTTCGTTCGAGTTCACGTCAGGAAGAAATGCGAGACAATAAAGTCCCCCGCGAGTGAGAGATCGTCGACATAGATTCGAATGAATGTCCGCGATCTAGAATTACCTGGGTAGAAAGTGTCGATTGTAATGTATGAATCGGGAGCGTGAATCATCGATGCTGTTCTCTGCGGACCTGGTAATGGGATGAATTTGTATTTACGGTGTCCAAAGGGGGGCTAATTTTGGGAATGCCAGTGTAACTCGTTTCCTGCAGGATCACGAATAATAGCGCAATATTTTCAAGTTCTGAATGTACGAAATTCATCACGTTTTTATCAAGCCACCCCCATGCTATGAAGTATCGTACGAATTATTTTCCCCGCTGCCCGGAAATGATACTCTCTTAACCGAGGTGATTCAGATGATCGATAGTGCACCTGAAACTCATAAATGATAAGGTTCGATCACCTTCCACGTAGGCACGAGGCATTTCTTGCGAAATGTCCGCATCGATCTCCGCAGTCTCGACCGAGGGAACTGGGGTGCAAAGCGCGCGTGCCTCCCCGACAAATATTTACCCCGTAGAAAATGCACAAAGGGTGAATCAGATCAGCGAGTCCCGTGCGCCGCCTGCGCTCCTCTAAACTATTCTTCGCCCGTGTTTGTGCCGATCGAGACGACCACAGATGCATCCCGTGGCTGGTTTCTTTGGTCAATAAGACGGCGGAGTGCATCTGCGGGCGCACATGTGCAGCATTCGCGTTTTGCTCAAAGGGAAATGTGTTTAATTCGTGACGGGCAACGAGACTGGACCCTTGGGAATATCGCGCCGTGGATTTTTGTGAATTCTTGAGAATTTCCGCCAATTTTTTGGATGCTAATGAATTTGAACTATTTCTTATTAATTGCTCACGAGTTTTAATAAACAGTATGAACTCCTCAGAGTTCCTATAAATTTCTCTGAATTCTGACAAAGTCACGCCAACTGCTAAAAATTCCACTGCGCTACTAGGAACTCCGAAAGAATTCCTGCAAACTCCACTAGGTTCCAGCGAATTTCTGCGAGTTCCCGTGAATTCTAGGGGGTTCCCACTTGCCAGCGCCCAGAGCCCCGGCCGGCGATCCTTCAACGATGTTCGGCGATCGTGGCCTACGTGCGGTTTCTGCGGCAAGGCTGCGGCCGATTCGAGACGGTCCCAGAGTGTTGCTTGAATCGCTTTTAGATCTTTTTGCTCGTGCATGCGCGAGAGCACGAGGCCCAGCCGTTATTCTGGTCACGAACTCGGACTCCCTTTCTCTTTCTTTTCTTCCTTCCTCCCTCGGTGTCCTGCTTCTTCGTCGTCCCGGGCCCGGCGGTTATCAATATTTATGTCGATTTGCTTTCATCGAACCACCGTGTCCACCGAAGCCATGACAAAAAATCCCCACCCGTCACCCTGCCAACCCCCCCGGCTCGATCTTATCGCACCATTCCATTTAACTTCCCTCGATTTTCGAGCAAGGAAACCGACGCCAGGGGGTGGAGCAAAGATCGCAATTGGAAAGCACCTCGGCGCGAAACAACTTCGAATCTGACCCATTTTTATGGATCGCTGTTGTTTTGCATTGCAAATCTCTCCGATTGCAAATGGACGTCGCCGGAAGCTCGGTATTGTTTAAAAACTCGCCTTTGCGCTCGTCCGGTATTTCATGCTTTAGGTGAATCTGCAACGTCACTTCGCCAATAACAAGGGCGAGCTTTTTCGACCAGGTTGCTGCGAGAAAAACAGAGTCCGCTTTAGCTACGAGCCTTTCGACTGTGTTGCGAAATTATTTTTAACGTTTCCGTTGGTTTCCTCGAAAAATATTCTGCCCTCGCCCAATAAAGTTGTTTAGGCAAACATGAATTTGACAGAGCACCGTGCTCATGCGAATATTCATGGAAAGTCGAACTGGTCACGAAACGTCCCCGACGAAAGGGGAAAGGGTAAGTCGAGTTTCATTATACATCGTACATTTTTTCCCCGAGACCAATTATGTGTTTCAAAGGACGAAGAAGCGCCTCGTTTATACGTTCAACCCTTTGAGGCCCGCTCGCCGTCAACGCTTCCCCTGTAAGAGGAAGCTGTTGGTAATCCCAGAGAAGGAGATTCGATATGAGACAGACGGATAACGAGTTTAAGTTCACATTGACGAAGTGCTCGAGGAATTCTAAACGAGCTCCTACGAGCTCGTTAGCGACTACGATTACACGGAACAGAATAAGTTTCGGTTCTTATTGTTCCCCTGTTCTCGCCAGATTTCGACTTTGCTTACTCGTCAACCGCGCGGAGCGTCTTCCTTGCCTGAAATTCGTGTCTCGTCCTACTGAATGAGGGAATAATTATTAGAAAATGTCGTGAAAGTTAAGGTGATGATACAGAGTTACAAAGGAAGATTGCAGCGCAAAGTAGTCTTTTTGTAGAAAGCTTCGTTTCTCGACATCAGACGAACTTCTCACCAAGCATTTCCACCTACGCGACAGATACAATATTTTCTGCGCTTCTCTACGCGAAGAATTGCGATTGATAACGTCTCTATTATTTGAAAGGAAGAATGAATTCATCAAATCACGTAAATACATCGATGTTCTCGGGTAGGTGGATATCGAACTGGTGTTTACCGCTTCGTCTTTGAGATTCAGTGATATACCACTCACCCTTGCGTAATCCTCGACCAGCTTGTCAAAGTTACATCGGGAAAGCGTGGCGAACGATGGATTTATGTAAGCGCTGGCGCAGAGTCGCGTAGAATATAGACGATACTAATTCCACCCAGCCACTTGACCACGAAGAAACAATTATTTTTTATAGTAAGATCAGAACTGGAGGAACGTCCTCCGATGATTTACAATAAACTACAACAGCCCAGAAAAATATCACACGAAATAGAGGTAGCATCCTCCGTGTTTCAAGTGGATTATTGAAAAACATCTAACATCTTTTTTATTTGCTTGCTAACTGTTCGCAACTAATGAGCAAACTCTCTGAACTCCGCGTGGAACGCGAATTCGAAATGAATGTAACGAAGAGGAAAGTTCCGAGGGAAAAGTATCGCGTTCTGATAAATTCGCATCGGATACAATGGACTGGAGGTGTGTTACGCCGGCCTAGAGTCGGATAATTCAAGATAACGGGCCACAAATTTATTCCGCAGTTGCATAATTTTTCTGGGCAACAGTGGCTGCGACGGAGCCACGCCAAAAACGTTAGGCCGATCGCCTCGATTTATGTAACAGCCAACTCGCGAGGATTTACGTCGTGAATTTACGTAAACCCCTCCACGGCGGGATCTACATTGGAAATTCGAGGAAGTGTCTACGGAGTGCATTAACCGCGACACGTTAATCCTCTCACCGAGCGATCACGTGCGACAACTTGTCCAGGTCTATCTCGATCGCGGTTCCAGTCCTCCCTTTTCCCATGAATATCCCGCGTGTACGCGAAAGAAAGCCGAAGTCACCGTGACGGTTACTCGACTCGGATCATCGGCCGATTGACAATCGGTTGGGCAAGTTGTGTAATATTCCGTGGAAGAATAGCGCCTCGAATAGAACCGCGCACACGCGGAAACGTACCTATGTAAATTGACATAGACGAGCGTTAATTTGCTCGCGCATCTAATTTCTGCTGTCTAAACGCGACATTGTTTTGAGAGAATTCTGCTTTCCAGCCACGTTTCATTGCAGTTTATGTAATTCCGCGGACACTTGGATGTTATGCAATATGGTTACCGTGTATTATATCACGGAGCGCGTGTCGCGTGTACGAAATCTCGTATAACGAATTCGCCAGCGTACGAAGGATCCATGCTGATCATCTCAAGTTCTACGAAGGACCATATTTAGATTTTGATGCACTCCGAAGGACCTTTAAAAGATAATACTCCGATTCGAGTAGATTACTCAGAATTTTGCATTACTTTCGCGTTTCCAAGAATCTCCAGAATTCCTCGACGCGCCACCCCTGTGCATCGATTTCCCGACTCTTCCCTCCCCTCTTTCATCTCTTTCCCAACCCTTCGCTTACCACGGTGGTTACCGTATAATTCGCTCCACGGGTCCATCCCCAGAGGACAGCATTAAGTGTCCGTGCACGGTGTGTTTTGCGGTTGGGCATCGCCGTATCCAACGTCCGCTACCCTGATGGGTATCGTCGGCTCGGGAGGAAGCCGCGGTGTCCTTGAAACACCTCTGCCATTTTGAAAACGAGCAGGGCAGAAGCAAGTGGGAGGCCCGTGGACGGACCCGTGTCAGGGGAGCATCCAACATCTGTTGACGGGGTCGAGGGTGTCCCGAAACCGAGTCATCTGACCGCTCGCGTCGAGTGCAAATAAGCTCCTTCCTCTTTCCTTCTGCCTGTCCCCTCGCCCGCCCTCCCCCGAGCCCCACCTCATAATGGCAAAGGAACAGAGGACTGAAGGCGTCCCTATGCGTTTTCTGTATCGCGCGGTCTGTGTTGCAGCGTGGAACGGCGGCGCCTCGGGGTGGAGGTTCGAAAGGTGGTAGCGAGGGGCTCGAGTGGCGAGCGAAACGAGCCAGCGAGGCCCTCACTTTCTGAAGGAGAAGTTGATCTTTCGAGAACGGGCACCGGATTCTCCATGCATGTCCCGTTAGAGTCGAGAATATTGCGATACCTAGCGTCAGATCACTGGAAAGAGGAGGCGATGAAATGCACGCGATAGTTATTGCGACTGGATGAGAAGTTGAGTTGAAATTTTCGCGGAGAAAGTACAAGGTTCTGCTGCTGTTACTCGGACACTTCGCAGTGTTGGACCCATCGCCGACCGGGGGTTGAGCTAATAAACTCCGGCCCCCGGGGTTCGCTCACAGTGGGACGCCCGATAGCAGGCTTTGGCCACTCTGTCTTCCCTGTGTGTGGATATAATTCGTACACACGCCAGCGACTAACGAGAGCGACGAAGAGGGACCAAGATGGGATGGTGTAAGGGGAAGGGAGAGAAAGAGACCCGTTGAAGTAGGTGGGAAGGAAGAAGAAAGAGAAGCTAGAGAAGCGAGGCGATAAGCGGGACGCGATAATATTTAACAAGTACGATGCTCTCAGTGCCGTGACATTTGCGCCTGCTGCCCAAGTGGTAAAATTTTGTCCAGGATTAATAACTGGCACGAAGGGCCGAATTCCTCCTGGAACTTAAGGGGTCATTCCGGTTAAACGAATTGAAAAAAAATCGATTTTTTTTAAACATTTTTTGAAAGTACATATCCTCAAGAATGTACTGTTAAATTTTCATGGAAAAATTCTGATTATTTTAGCTTCTACAGTGGCATTTTGTAGGGAGCGTAGAGGCTCGGCCTCTAAGTGAAAACTTTGAAAGCGTTTTTCTTTCGAAACGTCATTTTTTCACATCGTGAAGATAAAATCGCAAAATCTTGTAGAGTTGATTGCTTTATAAATTGTACTGCTTATTCTGCACACCTATGACTCTCGCAGGGACTACAACCAAGTATTTTGGGCCATTAGGCGCGGGAGATGATTCTGAATTTTGTTACACTGTTTCAGAGACACCCTGTAAGCGATGTAACATGTTTGCCTGACGATACAATTGTTTCCTCGTCCACCAAGCTTCCATTCGCGGTCTGGAAGCGACCGAATTGCCGTGTGGTCAGTTTCGCGCACGCCTTGCATTATTCGGCCCTCGGTCTCATGCGGATGTGTCTGAATAATGGATGCAGGAAACGGTTGGATCAAATCGCGATATCGATGAGGCGCCGCGGAATATTCATAAGCCCCGCGGAGAATCGTGCAGCTTAAATATTATCCGTAAACAGGAATGGGAGATTTACAGTTTCGCGTTTTCTACGCCGCCAAGTTCCACCAATTGTCCGACATTTTTTAATTGAAATCTCCCCGTACGTTCCCCCATTAGGTACATGTTCATTTATTTCGTTCCGGCGAACGCGACCGCACGGGCGAGCAACTTTTAATAATAAAAGTTCGAAGCTGTGGGACACTTAACTTAATCCTCTGTTCCGTGCCTCTTGCCGTGTAGCCTGCCATCTTTGGCTCCAACTTTTTGATTAAATGGACCGCGTCTCAATCCTCCCCTTCTTCTGATTCCCGTGAAATTAATTTTAAGCGGATACTTTCACTCGCTGAATTACGAGCAAGTGCCTATCCCGCAGGTTCGATCAATCTTTATCAGTTCGAAGATCCTTCCGGCCACTTCGATGGAGAATTCTTGTCGCACTTCCTTCCGTTTCTTCCGAGGGAGAAACTTGCACGGGCTTTGGGAAATCTTAGTGCAAACGGAGATTTCAATGCCTCGATAACGCAAGACAAATCTGCTTCCTTGGTTGCCGAATATTGGAACCGTTCAAGAGTACGGTGAATAAGATTTGATCGGTTAGAGACAGCTTTCGGCTTTTGTCGACTGTTTTATCCGATTATGAGCGTTCGTTTAAGAAGGATGCAAAATTTCGATGGTGATTGCAATTTCATAAAGACACTGGTATTAGGCCGAGCATATTTCAACCGCAGAAAGTAAGACGACGCGAAACGATGAGGAAAGCTTCAAATGTATGTAGCTACACGTCCGTTTCTAAATGGCGGTCAATGGACGGAGGGATGTGTTAATTGAGAAAGGGGCTTAAAGTTGCGTGCGCGGTGGATGCATAAAATGGCACGCGGCATGGAAAGCACGCCGTGAATTACTGTACCTTAATTCCGCGTCTGCCGAGGGAAAATTAGGAAGGAGAACGTCAAGAATGTCTCCTACAAGCGACAATAATTTTCACGGAAGATACTGAGGGAAAAAGAGATCGTCTTGATCGCACGACTTAATGGCGGCTCGACAGAACACGAAGCTACTTAGGAAATAATCACTCATATGTCTCTGATTTCCAGTATCTTCTAATTACGATCTCGTCAGATATTTGCAGCTTCGCAAGTGCAACGGTTAAGCGATTTTATTCGAGGTTAATTTAAAACCTGCCGCAGCCGCGTTGAAAATTCACGAATATTCTGCCTTCTCACGAGAAATGTGGCACGTGAAAAGAGCGATGATCGGAGAACGGGGATGAAAGTCAAGTGCCTCGCGGTATTTCCAAGATTTGCTTGCTCGGTGTGTAGCCCCAACAGCGGACTACTTTTTCACAAAACGTCGCTGGTTGTCGGGGATGGAAAATCGACCGCCACCGCACGTCCTCCGTTATATCGAAACAGGGATCCTCCGTGGGGAACGCCACGAGCCGTCCACTCGCGAATCCGCCTGGAAAATTCACGACTTTTTTGTTGTGGCCGCGAGCGGACTTCGGAAACTGTATAAATAGTCGATACATCGTTCGACGGAGGGAAGCCGGGGCTTTTTCCGCCGCTTAAGCGCGGAAACGCGATCGAACGGCTTCCATCGGGCAATTTGTCAAATTGCGAGGAAGGAGCGTCGAACAGAGGCGCGCGCGCGGATCCATCAGATCCTCCTTTCGTTTGGTTATCGCTCGTTCCAGCGTTCTTATAGCCGTGTTATCGATCACCTTGTTTGCAAGCTTGCCTCGGAAACAGCCACGGTCGAAGGTGCTCAATTTTTATGAGGATTCCAAGTACCGCTTCCTTGCTGTGCGCCTTCCTCGCGACGATGGTACTCGTCAGAAACCCTTCGGGAAAGTGCTTGCCTGTTTCGGAGAGCGATTGGATGATAAGTACAGTGGAGTCTTAAGGAAACTCGAGACGGGGCGTGTTAATTAATTTTACTTAAATTTCGGCGATAATCCGCGAGATGATCCGCAGTCCATTGAACAGCTGATTGAATGCAGCTGGAAGTTAAGGAGCGGTGAAAAGTTTCACGCTCCATTTCTCCTCCATCCACGGGCTACAGGCTTCGATCGTGAAGCCAAACTTCAAGCTACACGGCTAATCTCGTAGCAGTATTCCCCGAGAGTACCGCCGTGGAATATCTGCTTACGATTCTATCCGCGAGCTCCTTTCAGAGCGTTCTGCGCCGCGCTCTGCTTTCCGCGCGCATAATCGGCCGCTTTGCGTAATCGTGTATTCTTAACGATCAATGGGTCGACGCGCGTCTACGAAGATGAACTCGAGCCCCGCGATAACGAGGTCGATGTCGCGACGATCGTGCCGCGATAACGGCTGAAGAGCTACCTCGACCTCCGTGTCAAAAGGCACATTCTCGGAACAGACGCCTCAAGGATGATCGGCTCGAGGTTCGCGACACCGTTATTATCTGGAGGCACGGTGTCACGAGCACGCCCCTGGGGGCTTCTCTTCGTGAGCAACGTGCCCAGCTTACTTGCCCCCGCGAGAACGGAAACGGAATGCCCGACTTTCAGTTTTACATCGCCTCCCCGTAGGTTACGCGCCGCTTGGGAACGCGGTCGAATCAATCTTCGCCGGCGACTTATCTCGCGTTCGCGAAGAACATCGAACGTCCGCGATGATGGAGTATCGTGTCTTCAAATTTCCTGGGGGAAGGATCTGTACAAGCTGGAGAGCTGCCGGGCGAGGTGAGAAGTCGAGGGGTGTTGGATTCTGCTGTGCGTTCAGACGATCACAGATTATCGTTTGGGATCGGGGGTTCTGTGAGGGATGGAAGAGTTTCTTGGGTCGGCTTGGAGCACCGTCAGTTCTGGGAAGACTGGGATACAGTTTTGCTTACGCGGGTGTAAGTGCACTACGACTTTCTTAATATTCTACTTTGCACTTAAAAAAAATTAGGTATAATTCTATTTCTCTGGAAACTTTTTCATTCAAGCCCCTCTACTTCGTCTGCACCTTTATTCTACTCCACTTTCCTTAACTATAGCTTCAGCTCTTCACCGTATCCTTGAGCTTTAGCCAGGTTTGCGTTCTCTCGCACCTCCAACGTAGGTAGTCTTCCTCGCCAAAGCTCGCGAGGCGACGAAAAACGTCGGCCGCAGAACAAGGTAGGAATCAACAAATCCATCCGGCACGTCGCCCAGGCTGCCGAAAATCCGCGGCTAATAACGACCCTCCGCGCGGGGGGCGATTGCTAGAGGCCCCGCTGTAGCGTTCCCGGAGTGGGTGCGCGATCGAGATCGATCGTCCAAGATCCGGGGAATCCCCGCGGCAGCTTTGCACCGGGGGCTACGCTGGCAAAACCTGTTGCGAGCGTTCTGGCCGAGGGATGCGCATGCACCAGCGTGGAGGAACGGCACGCGCGCACCAATCGCCATGGAAACGCCGAGGGCTCCTGGCCTAACGGAGAGGAGAGCGCGCTCCTGCGAGCGTGTGCGCGTCCACCCACACAGCCAGCTGCACCCCCAAGGACCCCCTGCGGCTTCAGGTGGCGGCACTAGGGGGTAGAGAACCCCTCGTACAGCGTCACAGTGCCGACAGTTTCCCCGAACTGTCCAAGTCGGGCCGATCTCGCGCTCCGCTCCGCTCTGCACGACGCGCGCGTAACCCGCCTGCTCCTCCAGTACACGTTAACACTCGTCGTCCTCGTGAGTCTCACCCAGGATTCATGTATTCTACTGTGTGCGCTCATGTTCTTTATGGTGTGCTTTTTTCCATGGTATTTTCGTATTTTTTTCTTTTTTTTTTAATCGGTTGTCTTAATTGCTTGGTCGACTGTGGGAGTGATTGAGATTCCGGGGTGTTTTTGTTGTTGTCTCTAAGTTGGAGATTGTTCGTGCAAGTTTTTGTGACGATTCGTGGATGGCTTGCGATGGTTAAGAATGCACGCGTTGGCGGGAGGGTTGTTTTGAACTCTTCCATTCGGAGACTTCGTTTGGGGCGGGAGTGTTGCTGAGGGAGTTTTGTTTCATTGGGATTAGGTTGGAGTTTATGGGTTGTTTGAGCAGCTTAAGGTGGATTGTGTTCGTTTTTGTGAGTGGTGGAGATGGGTGAGCGAAGATTGGCACGATCGCTTCGAGACGAATCGATTATATCTTGGCGACCGGTGCAAAATGTAGTGGTTTCATCTTTCGAAAATTCCAACGCGTACACTTACTTTTTCGTGGCATTCTCATGCATGACTCTCGGCTGGATTTGGATTTTAGACACAGAAAGATCTAAAGCTGCTGGACGTTTAAGACGCGGGATTTAGCTGTAAAACACATCCATGATAGAAAATTTTAGAAAAATTCGCTTTTGATGTTGCTTCGCTTTGGACGCAGTTAAGCTTTTCATTGAAGCGGCGTTCTAAAGCTTACAAAATAGTGGGAGGACGGATTTCAAACGACCATGTTACGAATATAAATAACACAATATTAGTAAGCTTAGCGGTTGTGGGATTTTGGGACAAGCTGCTTATGTGTTTCGCAATCATTTCAAGTTTTTCAGAACGTGCAGGATTGAAATTCTACTTACAGTGAATTCATTGAAAGAAGGGTTTCGTAACAATGATAAAAAATGATTTGTAATTATTTCTGCTTCTCGACCATTGAGCGCGCGTGCCCAGTTATTTCACGAGAATTGTCGCGTACTTCCACAAAGAAGCAGAGGTGAGAATTTCCCATTTTACCCGGAAAGAAACGAATAAATTGAAAACAGAAGACTTAGTTCCAGAAAAGATAGCTCCCTTTACAAGTTCACATTCCTCTGAGTGTCGCACCTAAACCCCTTACACCTATAAAGTATCAGCAATCGCAGTCCATGAATCGAGGAGCTCTGAAAACTATACCTAAGCATCGCACCCTTCTGCCCATTTTTACAAAAATTGTTACCAACACTTCAATGCTTCAAAATGCCAGCCGACTGCAGCTCGTCATTGTGCTCGCTCATCCCAAATTAGACTCGCCCTTCAACGCAGATTGAAATCTTCCCAATTCCCACTGAAAAATAATTAACTCCGCGCCACCGCATGAATTTGTAATTTTAAATTCCAATGTACAACCTCGCATCTCGCAAATTTCAATTTTAATTAAATATCGACACGGCTGAAGTCGCGTCGAAACCAAGGCCCAGGCGCTCGTATTTAAACTCGAACGCCATTTCCTCTGCCATTGAATTGTTTCGCGGCGAATAGAGGCTGCTTCTCCTGGACGGCTTCATAATCGACGCACGAAACTTTAATGATGGTTATTCGATAACGCAGAGCGTATCAACTTCGCGATGGAGGGTCTAGTTACGCAGCCCTTCGACGAACATGGGATCTCCCACAATTCCAGCCCGAACAGCGTAATAGCTGTGCGAAATCACGATGCGAACGCAGCGCTGAAAGACCAGTGCAAGCTCTCTAATAATTTAACAGCGAAATGGCAGACGAACGAAAGCGGACCGAGCTTCTAAGCGTTGAGGCTGGCGACGACTGCTCAAACTATTTGTATTTAATATCTTCATTCTTGTCGTATAACGCAAATGATTTAGTGCCTCGAAGTGCCTGCAAGGCCAGAGTTAATTAATAGCTTCTTTAGAACCGTCTGCCGCTGGTTAGCCTCCGATAAACTCGAGGGAAGATGATTAAGAAAAATGTGGAAACTTGGATGCTTCATTATTGAAGATTTTCTTCCCGAGATTCTTTTTCTTCCGACGTAGAATTCCCTATCGAGACACAAGTTTAGGCCGGCATGGGGACGGACCATGGTTTCGGGGTTCCATAAAACGCTTATCCGCTGTCCCCTCGTGGCGCGTTTCACCCCTTTTATCGTCACAACCAGAAAAACAACCCCGCGTTTCTCCGGGTAACGACTATCCGCGGAGAAACTATTACGTATCTCCTCCCAAGCTACACCGGCGTGGTGAATTTATTCGACGCATACTCGAGCATAATATTGTGAGAGGGGCGAATGCAAATCGGGAAGAGAATCGTTCGTTTACGCCGATTCAGGTCGCGTTAATGAGTCGAGGATATTTCCGAGAATAATTTCCGTTGTAATTCTGCCCTCCGACTTTTCGTTAATAATTCCCAATTCTGAGGACGCCTCGAAAATTAAAACGAATCGCTTGAATAAATTCGACTCTGCTGGAGGCAGGGAAACACGTTTTAAATAACTTGCAGCTGAAATGCACGTGCCTCAAGTTTCGCCATTTGAACCAAAGAATTTCCATTTGAAGTCGAATAAGTACTATGCCGTTTTCCCTCGAAACCGGAACATTTTCCAAAAATATTCGAGGAACTCGAACGACCCTTATCCAAGTGCCTCACTCTACCATAATACTTTACAAATGTGTACAAAGGTACCTGCGTATCGGGTTTCCAAAATCATGAATCGAACTTTCTCGATTCGAGTCGGCCAAGGGTTGGAACGGAGTAATTCGCGCGATTAATGACGGCTCTCCGTGAGTTCAGCGGCCGGTTTCCTTCCGCGACGCGGTAAGCGTCGTAGATAACGCTAAATAAGCGACTTCCTCCGCGTGATTAATCTTTATCTCGGCGGCTATCGATTCCCCATGCTGTGTGCGTCATGTAAACTGCTGCTTCCTTCGGCCAGCGGCTGTAATTCACCTACAAGAAACCGCGCGCCGTGATTTATCGGGGATGATCCATGTTACACTAGGTCGAGGAGAGCTTAAGTTTCCTCGATCGAGAGTTTTGGATCTCGCGGTGGGGTTCGTGAAACCGATCTGTAGCTTGTGTTTCTAATTGTACTACTTAGTTATTGAAGCCTCCCGCGAGGCATCTTAATGGTTATTGGAGTGATTAGTTATGTAGTCGAATGTAGAAATAATTTAAAGTTGGAATTACGGATCTGTCGTGGAATACGAGATTGCTCATTGTTCGGATGAAATAACGTTTTCAAGGCTTTCTGATTGATATGTTAAGGTGACCGAGATGGCGGCCTTTGTTCACTCGAGAGGACGATTCATAAAATAAATTTGACAAAGAACGATGGAAGCTCTTTAAATAAATTGCGAGATAGAAGAGCCAGCTAGATGGTCGTTCCGAGTAATCACCGTTTCATTAACTACGTGTAACGGAGCCAAACGAGTTATTTTCTCCCGTTTATACAATATCCGCGATGGTATCATTTTACATTCAACCACGTTTTTCTATCTCCATGATTCTATTCTCTTTAGAGGGCGAAATGTCGAGCGTTTATTATTTTTAGCCAGGTCTGGGTATCGCGTGATTTATACGTTACTCTGGCTCCTTCTTCTTACTGCTTCTTTCGCATGAAATCACCACTGTGAAACGGAACAATTTTTTATTATTCTCCACGCAACATTTACCTCGGATGGAACAAGCCTGGAAAGCAAATAAAACGAAATACCAGAAACAGAGTAATTAATTCGCGGACTCTATAAAACACGAGCATAGTTCCATTTCACCCGTAGCGATTTCTTCGAGTTATGGCCGGTTAATAAAATCCTATTACGCTGCCGAGAGGAAAACAGTTTAACTCGATCCGAAGTAACAGCCAACATCTCGTCCATGCTCCAAACGCTTTATATCGCGAGCCGTTCGTGTCCAACGAGCTTGACGTTACAGAGATTACAGACTTTCGAAGAAATACCTCAAAGTTCTACAAGTTTCCCCAAGCGGTATTTACAAGAATCCCGTTGTCTACCGGCGTAGCTAACTTTATCTTCTTCTCGAGACACCGATACACAATCAGCAAGGAGACCCCGCCACCTTTCCCTGATATCTCGTGGCGTCGCGTTCAGCGTGAAATCGGCCACGAATTTCCCTCGCCGCGGGACCACAAGAGGGGTTGACACGGAACAGCCCCCGTGAACTCGTGTGTACAAGCTTGTTTTCGGGCGCGAGTGCAGCTTGGACCCAATACTTTCCAGTTCACAGACAGAATGTATCGATTATCCAATAGCTGCGATATCAGGGTCAGGTTAGTCGCTCCGATAACTCAGAGCACCCTGGTAAATTATTAATTAAGCAGACGTTTCAAGCATGACTTTTGTCGCTCCGTTTAATGAGCAGTACTGAGACCTTGTACGGCTAATTATCTTTAAGACGAGCGCACGTCAGAGTCTACCGTAACTACGGATCGATATCTCCTGGGATTACCGATGCTACATCCCAACACTTGATTACCTACAATCTGATAAATTCATTTGCAACCGCGAACCGACGAGTGACCACAAACTGTTGGTCATCAGGACTGCGCTAAGGGCCCCGAAATAACTCGACTAGAGAAGCCAATAGATTGCATAACGCGGCAAGGTGACAGACGCAGAGTTTCACCGTTACCGATAGAAACGCGAAAGGCGGATCGCGGAGATCCGATAGAAAAGCCGAAGGAACGCCTGGAACTCGACTTTCCAGTAGCCCCGGCAAGTATCTCTCGCCTAACACGATCTCAATTACATCCGAAGCGGTAATCCCAGCTCTCTCGACCGGCTCTCAATAAGCAGCCTTCCTCGTCCGAGGCCTAGCTACAATTCTATCCGGTCACGCGGACCGCATCCATTCCGCCTAACTAATTAAGTCGCTAATGAAATGGTAATTGCTCGAAAGTGCAGTCGGCCGACTCGGGGCCGTTCTCAATGGCTCGCCCCTGTCGATGCTCGTTTCGTCAATCGTCCGAGTTTAATTAATTAGAGACCGATTTGCCGATCCAACAGCGACACGACGACGGTACCCGCGGTTACGCGATCCTCGCCCCGTCAAACGTCGTTAGATCCAGCCACCTCGCTCATTTATTTAATTCATTTAATAGACATTAAACTGCGAGACGCTTGAGCTGATTTTATTTCTACCTCTAAATTGAGTACCATCTGTCGCGGCGCACGTTACACAGTCTCCGCAACCTTTCCCTTCTTCTCCGTTCGATTTAATGTATTCTAAATAACACGTATGCAACAGCGCGCCGTGGTAATTCAATTGATCGGTATCAGAATCCGTGTAAATGAGGATTCAAGGAGCATAAGTGCAGGATTAGAAAGTGGGTTCGAGAGGCGCGCGCGCGTGTCGACTAATTAAATATTGCCCCAGCGAGGGGATTAATAAGTGAATCGTGTCGCTGGTTGCAAAGTGGCCGGGGACTTTACAGCGACAAGCGCATCGGACACTTTCGCGGAAACAAGGGAATTACAGCGTGGAGAGCGTACATATACAGATATACGCTTGTACATTCGCCGTGTCTCCACGTGGTTACGCGTTTAATGTTATGCCATGGTCGCAACGTGCACGCCTGTAACGAGCTTAATTTCACAGTAATTAGCCGAAGTAATTATCGCCGTGCGGCGGGGCGCGCGCGTTTTCGAAAGTCGTTTTGCCCCCCGGATCTCCCTAATTATTGGTAGCTCCGACGCGTTTATCGTCCAATTCGTTAGCTCGGAAAATCACGCGCGGGGAAAATCCTGGCGCGAGAACGTCGATGATCGGGAAGCTATATCGTTCTGCCATTACCTCTGGCTATTGTGAGCGGAACATTGAAATTCGACACGCTGCGCGAGAAGTTTTTTCTCCCTGTAACCCGAACAATGCCGAAGCTTCGACCATCGGAAACGATTAAAATTGTTGGCCGCCAGGCGAGGGGCAGAGATCTCGCTGTAAATGGCTGCTTCGATGGAAACGGGGATCAATTAGATTTACGCAACTTCCGTCTGCGAGGCGACATATATAATTAGAAGTTACTGTTTCAATGGAAGCTTTCCTATACGAAGCAGCGCGCCTCGGTAATCAATGAACTCACAATTACCTACACTTCATTGCGATCATTCCACGCGAAGCTTCAACTTCTAAGCACGCCGGAGAGTTGCAATTCCTGCGGTCTCTAACTTCTCCACCAACCTCAGCAGCTGCCACTTTCAATTACCCCCAAAAAGAAATAAAGAGAGAAAAAACATTCCAGGTAACTTAGAGTCCCACTCGATTTCTAATTGATTCGGTGAAATTATCGCCTTAAGTACCACAAGTAGTCGCGTTCCCTCCGCAAGCTTCACGAGTCCTTAAATTTCTCAGCAGCCATCGTGGCGCGTCTAATTAAGGCACCTCCGCTCGGGACTTAATTTATGCAAAGCTAATCGCGCCTTTACGTAGCGAGGCAGTTCCTAACCTGCCACGTCGAGGCGTAGCCCTTAAACGACCTTTAATTAACTGTCTCGATAGCGACGGGGCAGAGCGCATTGCGCGGCAGCCTGCATTTTTAGCTCGACGTATCCGGGCCACGAAATCGGAGCGGAACGCGGAAAAGGAGTCGCCTTGGGACTCCTTATCGTAAGGACTTCCTGCTGCTCGGTTCGTTCCGGCGTAAAGTGTTGCTCACACCGCGTGAATTGCCACCGAAAGTGGGAACTTGGTCGACCTCGGGGGGTCGGATAATTCACTTCCCGTACTGGACTGAATTTTTAAGAACTGTTAAGCTCTCGAGCTACCAAAAATCGTTAGGGGAAGTTGAGGTGCGTGGAGGTTCCTAGGAGAATGATGTATTTGTGAAATTTCGGGGATCTATCCGGTAGATGGGTTTGGAGGAATCGCAGGGAGAGTTGGCGCGAAGATTTCTAGAGAATTCCCACGATTTAGCCCTGAATTAACTTTCCTTTCATCACTTGCACGCTGTAGTATCTTGCGCATACAGTTTACGCCTCTATCCGTTCAGCGTTTACCTCGGGATTCTATTTTATTGTGCACGAAGCCTCATTCGTGCACACAATCGAGAAATCGCACGAACACACTGCACGAGCGGATATATCTTCATCCTTCTTTGCTATTCCGTTGAATGAGAGAAAACGAGGCGTACCACGAGAGAAACCAGAGGATCGTTCTGCAGACACGTTTCCACAGTGCAAATGTCAAGTTGGTGACAAGCGGACAGAAAGAACCCTGAGCATATCGTCTTCCTCTGGGACACTACCCTCGATTGGAGATTAAGAGTAAGGTGACGTTTTATCACGATTTAAGTCCTATTATTATTTTCCTCTATCAACCTGCATTCTGCTGGACGCAACACGGTGCATACTAAATAGGAGTACCGGATTGTACTCTGTGAAAAAATCTCGAACCCTTTTCCACGAATATTGTTCGCCGAACTATGCCGACGGATGCATAGTTTCGCGTTGACAAAATTCGATGCACCACGTTGCAAACAGCGAACGCTTGCGCACCACGGGAACTTGAGCAGAATTTCTACAAGTTTCGCTCCAAACCGCGCACAGTTTCCTCGCCCAATCGGAGGAAATAATTTTAATTCTACGCCAAGCGTCTGCCAATATTTCCGCGAATTTCCGTAAATTCCACTATCTTATTACGTCGGTACGCACGCTTCGTTTATCGACGCGCCAATTCTCCCCTGAAACAGGGTGCTCCGTTAAAAAGCAGAGAAATTCATTTCGCGACCCCCCATCCTCTGCTATCCCATTGTCGCACGTTCGCAATATATACTAAATATGCATCTGTTAATTTTATACGCCCGCTCGGGCGAAAACTGCGCTTTAATCCCCGAATCGCGAGGGAGCTCCAATATTCCGTGTGTGGACAATATTGACGAACCCGGTGGAATTTACTTTGCACGGAGAAACATTTAAAAATAACAGCGACTAAACGTGTCTGTTTTATTATTCGTCAGATTTGCGAACGATTCTGCAAATGTTTGCCACCCCGTCGTTGAATTTGTTTAAACCCCTGTCACGAATCAATGGTATATTTTAAATGTTCCACGTTCGCCAACTGCGTTCGGAGGCAACCGATTACTCCCGACAGAATTTCCCCGAAAGCAATCCCGTTAGTGCTCCCTGAAGTTGATGAAACTGTCACAAACATGCTTGATCAAGGGGACAGTTAACATGGGAAAGTAGGGTAAACTGGAAACATAAACGTGGATTCATCATCTGCGGTACGCATACTTCCGGGCTCGATAGTTAATCAAGTCTAAATGATTCTGTGCCGAATCCCCTTGCCAAACTCATTTCCGACTTTCCTATCTGAAACTGCCGAACCAGCGACCGCTGGTTTAAACGATTCTCAGTGACACTTACTCTTGAAAAAGCTCTTCCACTGCCGCGGGAATGTTTATAGAAAAAAGGTTCTGCGCCAGGCGCGCATCGATCATCGATTAATCTCCCCCGCCGCGATCAGCGATGCAGGGATCGAGGACGGGCTTTTTCCTCAAGATGAAAGAGCCTCGATCCCGCTTCCGGGCATTAGTCGACCAAGGGTGAGAGCAAGGGGTGAGAGCAGGGGTTCGTTGACCTTGCTATCCGCGTCCATCGCGTGTCAGCCCCCTTAGACAGCGATATTCTGGGTCGTGGGGGTTGCTGCTGCCGCGTACGACCGTCCATTTTTCAACTAGCACCCGACCCTCCGCTGGAAAACCCGCCTCTACTCTCCGCGGCGAGTCGCGGCACCCAAGAATAGAGGGCACGCCACGTGAAATATCGCGGCAGCGCTCCCTGCCATCGACCGAACCACGAATCTTCTCGGATTTGCGGGTCGACAGCGGTTGGAAGGGCCAGACGCACCGGCGCGGCGGCGTCGGCCGACTTGATCGCGTTAGGATCGACTTCGAAATTCCGAGGCGCCAGAGAAACGGGGACTCTGCCCCCTCGGGGGTGGGTACCCGAAACTAACCGCGCTTTCTCACGGCGGAGCGAATCGATAAGAGGTCAGGCGGGAACGACTGGCTGACAACGTTTTCGGCAGATTGTCGTGGACGATGGGGCGATCCTCGAGGAAACTTGATCCTCTGGATGTCAGCAGAAAATTTCCTACTGATTCGGAGGAGCTCGGGGCGGGTAGGATTGATGTGATCGAGTGGGGAAGTTGGAACAGAGAATCTTTGGATTGGATTCGCTTCGGATGTACCTCGGTGTTGAGATATTGAATTTAGAACGATGATTCATTCATAACCCCATATCATAAGTTTGAGAACTTCTAGATGTTTCTTTTGTTGACGTGAGCCCGGAAATGTTTGCTCTTCTACTATTTCTGCTGATTGGATAAGTAGGTAACTATGTAGGTAGGTAGTGCGAAAGTTTTCACGATGAATCTTGCTTCTAGGAATACTTGTTTCGAAGATCCGCGAGAATCTCTGTGGATTTTCAGGATAAGTAGGTTCGCGATGCCTGCACAGCATCGATCACCTTGCAATCGGCCCGAATTAACCCTTGAACCAGGTACTCCCAAAACGGTCGCCTGGCACTCGCTCTTATTAGGTTGCGAAGATGTGGAAACCGAGACCTCGACCTAAATTCTCCGCCGAATTTGGATGGTCCTCCGGGACCGGAACAACAATGACTATACCTCAGCGAGATTGCACGCTCCGAATAAAAGCCTTTCACCCGAAGCCACCCTTCTTGTGTGTCAAGTCGATTGAGTTTACCGAGGCTTTTCATTCTGGAGGATCGATTAAGTCGCGTGCTCCTTGGGACTGCCTGTTAAATCTTCCCGTGGCTTCGATTCCAATTTCCACGGTGCTTCCGTCGTGAGCATAGAATAACAGTCACATTTGGACCCAGTGCGACAACCGAGGGTTAAAGAGCATTTTTCTAATTCAGGATCATTTTCTAATAAAAAACGACACATAAAAGTCAATCCTGCAGGGAAGTGACGGGTATAGGTAGCTACGCTGACCCGATTATGCAGTTGCACCCCCAACGCGATTACGTGCGTGCAATTAATTAACGACTTCCTCCCTCCGTCAAACGCGGCCCGGGTATTAAATTATGACGCCGTCGCTCGCGTCTCGTCGAACAACCGACGAGCCGAAATTTCGGTGGGAACCTCACGTTCCCGCCGACGCGATGCTCCGTCCCGCGGCAATAGGGTGGTTTCGGAACCTGCACACGGCAGCGAGATCATAACTCAAGGATCTCGAATGTCCCGACTTCGCGTGCTGATCGAGGAAACTGGGGAAAGGACTGCTCGTATCGCGATTCTTTTCGTATGTGACGTTACGCAAACGACGCGACGTGTCTGTCCTCGGAACCGACGTTCCTACTGGAACCTGACTACATCGATTTACGAGGAGGAATAACAGTGGAGGGAAGGAAGAAATCGGTCGAGAAGGAGACGTGGAAACAATGGCTTTAAATCTGAATGCGAAGTGAAAGATCATTTGCGATAGGAAGAACGAAAAGAATTCGCGATTCACTAATTTCTGCGCGAAAATACTGCGCGCTGGAATGAGTTTCCCCTGTGTCTGAGAAAAATTTAATAACGAAGAAGGCGGATGTTAATGCACTTTTATCTGCTTTGTACGGGCGCCCTGTGGAAAACGCCAGCCCAGCTAATTAACCTGTCCGTTTGCCTTAACCCGCGCACCGACAAACGGATTAAATTTATAAAATTTCTGCTCAAAAAAGCTAACCGCCGGTGACGGTAATCTCGTTTTCCGCGGCATCGCTCAAGCCTGTTTCTCCGCGTGGCTTCTGCACGGCCATTTTGCGTTTATTTAACGCGCGCCAACGCGCCGGTGGCCGTCTCCAATTCAATTTACCCGTTTAAACTTTCGGCTGCTGCTGCGCAACACACAGATTTAATTATTGTTCACCGTGCACGTAAGTAATTATTTAATTCGTTCTGGAGGCGTGGCCACCGGACGCGGAGTTACACTCTCATTTCCCTGTTACTTTATAAGCGAGGATACTGGAAATCCACCCTCTATTTCCTGTTTTAATCTACCCCGTTTTTTATCACATTCAATTGGAAGAAAGTTGCTTTCCCCCTTTTACCGTCGCGAGAGTCCGATAGTTTCATTTAATACCGCAACGAACCATTGGTTCCACAGATGTCAACGTACCCTTTTGCTGAAAACGCAGTCGATCGTTCAATTTCATCGAGGATCGCGCAGTTTCGCTTCAAAGTGGAAACCCAGGGAATCGTGAATCAACTGGCCAATAAATAAACCCGCATGATACGTCTCGCTTGTCGCCTGCGGATGCAGGGTCCTTTTGGATTCGTTCTGCTTGAATACTTGTCAGCTGTTACTTATGCTACCAGTCGTGGATTAAACATTGGGAGGCCCCGATGAAATTCAATTACACGATGCTTCGTTTAGTTTTCAACTACCTATATCTAGCCTATTTTTTAATGTAATCGCTTTCTCTGCCAAGGCTGCCTTCTCAAGGATAACAACCCAGCAAAATGAAGTACCTTGTCCCTCAACATCCTCTGGTATAGATACACACGTAATAAATATTTCCAACGCTGTACACTGGCTCCCAGGTTTCTTCGAGTCAGCTAACGAGAATAATAAATTACGAAAGCCACCGCTAAAAATAAGCCAACAGGCATAATGTACGTGGTCGATTCGGCATGGCAGTCTTGCGTGAACAAATTAACCGAAGATAACCGATCGCAATAATTAAATATGTCTTCGCGGTCTCGAGATACAGAAAGTTGCAGTAAGTAGTTTTTGCGACAGCTCTTTGACCGTACAGTATGCCTCCCATAAATAACAGAAAGTCACCTGCTCCAAGGATCAGCCACCCGAAGGTGAGCAAATTAAGCCGACGTCTTTTCTCGGGGTCACCGTGAATTCCTCCTGTCCTCGCCGTTTTAAAATTCACGGTGCAGTTGTCGAGGGGAGCACGGGACGCAAGGAGAAAGTGAAACGAGCGTAAATCGACTCGGCTGGTATCGCGTATCCCCGTGAATCTCGCGCGATAGCTACGCTCCGCTGATTTTAATTCGTCGACGAGCCATGTACCGGGCTGCGAGAAAGCAGCCGGCAAGGACTTAGTCTCGAGGCCTTTCGATTTTTACCCGCGGCCACGAAGCCATTTCTACTTAAAACGTTCGAACATCCATGCCACTTCCTCGTGACTCGAGTAGCGACGGATTAAAATGTGATCCTTTGGTCGATCTATCGCGGCTAATCTCCGCTTCATTACTTCGCGACTCTTGCGAGATGAGGAGGTCGACCTTAAAGAGATTTGATCACGTAGAAAGCTGATTGAATTTTGACGGATAAGGGAGGTTAAATAAATCCTAGCCGGTGTGGAAACTAGGGTTGAAAGATCAACAGAGAATCGTTGGAATTCTGTTTGAAAAGGAGAGTAACCAGCGAACCGAAAATGAGATTTCTTTTAGCAGAAGTTGTGGACAAAAAGGTCCTGTCCGATCGCGCGCGGGAGCCCGTTTGCAAGCTGAAACGATTCTAGTGAAACCTGAATCGCTGGGTGTTGCGCTACTATCAACTTCTGTTTCCACTGTTCCAGCAGGTCGTATCGAAAGGATTTGTTGAAATGCGAGGGGCAAAGTGCACGGCTCCCCGTTCTAATTAAAAACACGATCTGATTTCTAACCGTAAAAGTGTCCTAATTTTAGTTTAGATTAAATGCGAAATTTTAGTTGAAATTGGGATTTCCTCCGGTGGAACCTGTTAGCGAAGGTCCCTCGTGAACTTGATTACAATGTAATTAACAGTCCTCGCTGTCACACGCAGCCTGTCACCCAATATCAAGTTATACCCTGCACCTGCGTTATATTGACTTTCCGCGCCAAAAATAGTAACTGGCTGCTATTTTGGCGTGAAAATCTACCATTAAATCGTCATGTGCCACTTGCCTTCGCGTCGTCAGTTGCATACGAGTTGGTGATTATATTGGTTTTGCAGTTATCGCTATTGTTCTCCATTATAAATCATTGTTCTGAATTCATAATAAGTCTTCAGAAACCGTCCACGGTTGTACTCCTCGTTTCTACTTCACTCTAATGAAAAGTGATTAGCTTAGACAACCTAATTAAATCTCCCTTACGGTAATCGATATTTATTGCAGAGAAAGGTAGCTCGCTTGCTCGTAAATACGAGAATACTGACTTTTAAGAGCTTCGATCTCTATTGACTTTTCGAATTTAAAGGTATAAACTTGTTAATGATGAATAAAACAGGGAAAGGCAGAATGATTGTGATGCCATTTAGGTATTTCAACCCTTACTCGAGTTGTCTTTAAGAATCACATTCTAGCAGGATCTATCAGTCGATAGAATAAATGAATCATTGTAAAATTCGAAAGGTACCTAATATGTAAAATCCAATTTCAAAGCTAATCTTTGACCCGCTTCGCACTACTTAATCCGAACATAGTAAACGACCTGCCTCCACTCTGTAATAAAACAGGTTGCCAGTGCACGAAGTTATTTTTGATTTGTAGAGCAAAAACAGCATCGTATCGGCCCTAAAATTGAAGCTGGACACTCGAAGAGCCGTGGATCATTCTGAGAGTGTTTCCAGTTCGCGTTTTCCATTAATCTCCACGGATTTTGCCATTCGATGTCACGTTTTATTTTCAGTCACCGTGTATGCGTCGACGAATGCGTAACATTTCGACGCGTATTGCGTAAAATACGGCCAGGAAGAGAGAGATAGAGAGAGTCGTGAAATTCGGGCGTGTAAAGTGCTGCAACCTTTTATATAACCGAGTCCCGTGTAATCGCCGAAACACGCTGTAACTTCGTCCTTTGCGTCTGGCTTCGCAGTAGAAAATCTGAGCGCGTTCGTCGCGAAATCCACTGATTGTTGCATTAAGTATTAAGAAAGAAATAGGAAGAAAGACTTTATGACCACTTGCACGTTTCTGTATGCAATTTAAAGTAAATTCTACGCAGAACTACCAAGGCTCTGACTATTCAAAACACAAAATCCATAGAATATTGTATCACTGAATTGTCTATTAAAATTTCTGGACCAAATAGGGGCTAAGCATTTTCTTCGCGAAAAGAATTTTCAAGGAAAGTACTTTCATTCCCTATTTTTGAACACCCTTTTTTAAAAAATTCTCCCACTAGCAATTCAAAGCCCACGACACCTACCAGTGTGAATTTCCAGCAAGATGTTTCAGTGATAACGAAGCAAATATCGTTGGGACGTGTACGCGAAAGGAACAAGAAGCTGCGAAATGAACGTAAAGTACGGCGCGACGAGGCGAACAGAAGATCCAAGGTTCGATACTCCGTCTGTGGACCAGACCAAATGAAAATACAAGGGAAGCAACGACAATGAGATCGTGTGTATTCAAGGAACGCTTATAACTGGCCTCGATCGTTTCCATGCCGGCGTATAAACACGTTTAACGTTCCGCGTTATTTGCTCCGTTTCCCATCGCGATTTCACGGATTACTCGAGAGCGGACGGCGCAAGCCAGGAAAAGAGCACGGGGCGCGATGTGTTTCCGTTTCGACGGGTGCTCCTCGAAAAGAAATTCAAGGGATATTCGCGGAAAATTGGGATCTGTGACCCCGCAGGTCGTTGCAAGTCGCGATAAAAGATCATTGAAACCTAGGTAATTCGCACGAAACGTTAATGCCCCTGAAATTCAACGAACAGAGAAGTGTATGGCAGGCATCTATGGAGGCCTCGGGGTGCAGTTATTTAAAATTCGAGGGTCAGTATCTGCATCGATCCCGGCCAACCAGCTGAGCGACAGCGACGCGTTTGCACCTTCGAATTATCCTCCCATTCAGCGAATCGAGTACTTCAATTACGCTCGTTGACGTTGCAAGGGCGCCCCCGAGGCCACGAGTCAGCCACTTTCGTCCCTCCATTGCTTTTCCAAACAATGTCACCGAGGGTCCCGACGCCCTTTGCCCTTGTATGAATTTTAATCGAGCCAGAGGGGGTGCCCGCCAAATTGTCTGCTCGGGGCACGTAAATCGAAGAAAAGAAGAAGCGGGCAGGAAAAAGGGGACCGGGGAAAGCACAAGCGAGCACGTCGCGATACGCGTCGCTCCGCCGCCAACATATTTTCCAAGCCGATACGCTTTCCCTCCTCCCTTTTTGAAACGCGCACGCCACCCTATGCGCCACCCCTCTTCATCCCGCCGGTTTCCCTTTCTCCCAGGGCTCCCTGCTTCCTCGCTGCCTCTGGAAATACTCGCCACAAACGATTCCCCGTGCTCCTCGTGTCCGCGCGATCATCAAACCGCCACCGCAGTCGGCACGTGCCTCCGTTTCGTGGTGGAAAAATCGGTGGAAAAATTCGCCATCCTGTAGGAATAAAATTCCAGTGGAATCTTGTGAGATTTGAACTGCGCGAAATTATAAGGGCTTTGACTTTAAATCGTAGCCCCGTTTTTGTCGTAACAGTACACGTTCCGAGTGAGAAAGATGACGGAGATCTACGTGCTCAACGATTACGAAATCCCAGTCGGTGCCACGAAAGTTCCAAGCACTTAATAAGCGATTCTTCAACGATCCACAACCCCTGGGTCGTCGCCTCGGTTCCGGTTCGACGAGAGATCCCGATCTGAAACTCTAAGTTCGTCGGTTTAACGTGCCGCCGCGCTGTCTCCCTCTCTTCCTCCTTCGCGATGATTTACGGACAGGCAAAGTGCACTCGTGTGCAAGCTGCACTCGGTGTCGTCCTCGTTCCCCTTAGCGCCGCGACTAGTCGTAAATAGTCGCGACGTAGCAATTCGTTGATACAGGTAACGCGTGCAGGCGACCTGCTGCGCGGCAACTTCGCGAAAAGTTTCAATCGACGGCGCGCTGATTGATGGCAACGCTTTCTTCGAATCGCGCCAGATTTGTGAGACAAGTTCGCGCGAGGTGGAGCTAATTTTATCGAGGATGCGCGCGAGGTATCCAAAGTCATCTCCTAAGCAGGTACTGTGACTTTTATTCCGCGATTAAAATGCGAATAACAAACTCGCTTGGGCTCTATTAAAAGATTCCGAGGATCAGCTGTCGGGGCTGGCTGCCTTTCCCTGTCTCGTGACCCTTCGGTGACCAGAACGAGGCAGCGTTAATGTGCCGTAAATGGAATCAAAACGGTGCCCACCCCTAAGTAACTGCACCGAGGGGTGTTTGCGTCATTAATGTCAAGCCCCGACCGCACGGTGCAGAGGCGTTCTTCGATATAATATACGATTTATAATTAATCGTCCTTCTAATTGTTACATAACACTCATGTACCAGGTAGGTAGGTACTACGCTCTGTAGGATGTTCGTGGCAGAAGATAGAGCACGCTAAACGAGGGTATTCGCAAACGCTTTCTCAGACAAAAAACAGATTTCAACTAAAAGCCCTCTGGACTTTTTAACCACTTATGGCTCCTGTACGTGACTTTTCGCGTTCTGCCGAGGGAACAGGCAGTAAAGGACTGCAAACGAAACCAAAATGGAAGGAAGCCCATCCCGTTCCCTTTTATTCAAGGATCGTTTGCTTCGTTAATTACACAGAGCTTCTCCCACGCCGTCATAGCGCTGCGGGAATCCTTTATCGCTGAACTATTCCACGGAATTCTTTCCGCCTTTGAAGTGTGCGAATCGATCAGCGAGTGAAATTGTTTTAAGGAGAATTCGCTGTACCGAGGAAGAACGTCCCGGAGATAAGCGAGATTTAGTGTTTGGCTTTCTTCGTTGCGCGAGATTCATCGGAACGATTAACGGCGCTAGATCGAGGCCTTAATAGACCACTGACCCGAAATCCAGGCGATGCCTGACCCACGTATAGTCACGTCGAAGGGCGTTTGCGCCGTTTAATTCCCGCCACAATTTCACCGCGCACACGCGCCACGATGCCTACAGCGGAGGAAGCCGCGATAATCGGTCTACGATAAAGAGCGACTCGACTTGAATTTAGTAGGGCTCGCTGCGCCCCAGATAAACTTGCCGCTTATCTGGGGAGCAGAAAAAGGGGGCAAGGTGCGCGATTAAATAATCTTACGCGACTTGCAATTGTAAATTGAACTACCTATATCATTCAATTTATTTGCACTTCGTTATTGCTCGTTCCTTTTGAAATACAGTGTCTTGAACCTGTGATAAAAGAATCTACAGATCGGTTCGAATTGGGCAAATTTTCGGTTCAGTTAATCGGGAAACAACCAAGTCATTATTGTTGTATCGAAATGCTGAATCTCGAGTTTGCTAATGCGATTAACGTCGCGGAGAGTTGCGCTGCAATCCATCAGCGACTATACCGTTTCCCCTCTTCATCCCCCTTTAACCTAACGATAGAGGGTTAGGACCTGGGCGAGATATTTTTTAGTGGAACTGGGCTTCGAACGTGGACTATGTGTATAAACACATTTCAGAATATTTCGTTATATTAAGGCTTCATCAGATTTCCTCAATCATTTTTAAAAATCTTTCTCTTCAGCCTTCGCTTATTTCATGAATAATTCATCCACCAGATTTCCCGATCCCTGGTATAAAATACGGGAAGGGTACATGCGTAATATCGATTCAAAAAATTGTAAAGCTTCGCCGCGTATTCGCGGATCTTTAAATTAAATTTCATATGAAACGAAAGAGTTATGGCAGCACTGTTAACCAAGACAGTCGTGCGTATCGGATGCATGTATCTTCGTGTTTGCAATGGGGCCAGTGTACAAAACGATCGCAACCCAATGGGGCACCATCGTATGGTTTTTTTTTACGACGATCGTGGATCCCTGGTGCTTGGCATATAAATGGCCGCATCATCGGAATGCGACACTTGTACAAACGCGCGTGTGAGGATAATAAAAGCACGTGGACGCGTTATTGCGCAAGCCAGTTGCAGCAATAATTTGTTTAGCCGCCGAGGTGACAGTCGACGTGGCCCTGAGATAGGAAGCTCTGTATGACTCTACGACTCGATCAAGAAGAGTTTCCATTTAACAAGGAAAACACGATGATAATAAAGATCAATTGACCCGCTCGCATCTCTGAAACAATGGGATCCGAAGAGGAAGCTCGAGGAAAGAAATCTTCGATGCTCTCCAATTTACTGAAATTCTTTCCTGCTGATCTGCTCGTCCCACGGTATCGGAATATCGTATCAGAAGTACCTAGTACTTACAGCCGTCGCCTCGTTTCCATCAATTCGTTTCCGAACAATTACTTCGTAAAACCCGACCCGTTATTTCGTAAAATCCTAGCACTCGGAAAAGTAAAGGGCTTTATTACACAAATCCGGCGGAAAAACGAGCGCAACTTTTGTAACTCTATGCGAGAGTTACGGTTTGAAGCGAACAGAATAATGAAACGGGAAGTCCAACAACAATTCCCTCGTAGGTATTTCCCGCGAAATCACTGGAACAAGCCGTTTCGAACGAGCTGTTTCCCCGTTGAATATTATTCCGCGAACACTGCTGCCCCGCGCTTTTGTGGCCAATTATGCCTCTCGTAACGTGTTCCAGCGTTCACGCAACTCCTCCAAAAGCGTCTAATAAACCCTCAACTTTCATCGTTCACCGGGGCATGAATTTTTCATCCAGCCATCGACAGCGAATGGATTTGGAATTACTATTCGCGGGAATTGACAAGCTCGCAGCGTGCCTCCGACGTTAAAAGCGTCGCGGCCAGGGAAATGTATCGCTTGTATAATTTAACGTTGAAAAAACAGTCGCCTACGGGGCTTCTTTATACGGGAGCTGTTTATTCAAGCTGTATAAGAAATCCCGTGTCGATAAGAACATGGTGCGAGCTTGTGGGTATACATAAAGTTCTCTTTACGACGCCCCATCTGAGCTGACGCAAATAAACGCAGGAAACTGGAGCGGTATAACTTCCTGGTGGTAGAACTGTACCACTACAAAGTGACATCAATTTGTTTCCCCTCGGATTACTACAATGAGATTCTGAGAATAAGAATTCTTCCATTCTACCTGACTTATCCAAGAAAAAGACATCTTCCAAGTTCAGAGACTCCAATACCTTGCGCTGCATTCATCAGAAACGCAGCCCTCAAGTTTCATTTCTTCCAAAGGGTCTTCATCTCCCTCAGAAAGGTAGACTCTAAAGAATACACCGATACTTTCATTTCCACAAAGTCCTGGAGCTGCACGTCGGAACGTCTACTTTCTACCGCGCCACCCGGTGCGAGTTTGTTACCTTGTTAGCCATCACCTTTCCGTCTTCATCCGCTTATCGGCTCTAAAACCCACGAGAAAAACTTGCTCGATCTTGGTCTGGGAGGCCTGGGGCACGCGCAACCGCTTTCCAGCGCAATTTTTTTAGCAACGGTCCCACGGGTAACAGGTAGCCAATTACTTTCCACGGTGCTCGCGCGATCCTGTGTCGCAGAGGCGGACGGGCGCTCGTGTGCCGCCGGATCCGCCGCTAATTTTCTCTTTTTCGCGGCGAGATCGCGACTTCGTTATCGTCCCGGTTGCGCAATCGAGGCGCGCCCGGCCGAGCTATTGTGCGCGGCGAGAGGAGCTTGTGCCGCGGCCGCGATTCTTCGGGCGGTCCGAGGGACGCGCGCGCGACGTCTCTCCGGTGGAGCGTGCAACGGAAGCCAGGCCGGGGGCTCTCGTTTAATTGACAGTCGCCGATCGAAGGCTTTTAGCATCGCGGCCCCCGTCGGTCTTAACGAGTTTTTCCCATTCTGGCTGGCGAGCGGGCAACGAACGACTCCGCTTCCTTTCTCACGGTTCACCGCGCCGCTCGACCGGCGAAATGGCACCGAACTGTTCCTCTGTTCGTTCAATCCGCCGCGCCGCTCGCGATCAACGCTCGCCTAGCCTCCGGTGCACAGAGAACTCGGCACGCAGCGAGGGTGATCGTTAATTAACCCTTTAGCCGCGGCGCGCTTCAAACGGAAGTGGAGCACGCCGCGCTTTCTAATAGCTGCACGATGGATCCGCGCGATAAGAATCGAAAAACGGGGGCCGATGGGTGACGTGGCCTGCGGGGGGGTCGAGAGAAGCGATTGGGGAGCCTCGAGGCCTTTTCATGGAGGGTGAGGCGTGTTCTGATAAAGCTTGGTAGGAATAGCCTCGCGTGAAAAAGCTTTTAGAGATAAGAAGCCTCGGTAATTGAAGAACTCTGGATTGACTGACTTCTTGAAGACTGAGCTACCGAACCTAAATCGCTACCAAACGGCAAATACAGGTCGGAACAGAGTATCGCAGAAAGCTCCAGGGAGCTCGCGAGTCGTCACGTGTCGAATAACAGTGGAGGTTCCGTAATTACGGGCTTGTTCAAACGATTCTGACACTGGAACCGTGGTTATATAGGAACACGGCTGTGTCTACTCGAGCACTGGCTTTCAACCTGTCCTGTATGTTACGGACACCCTCTGAGTATTCCTTACAGAGCACGTTTCCTCGCCATTTTCTTTCGTCTATGTACAATGTTTCTTTCGCCCTTTACGAATGCATGCATCTCTGCCAATCCGTTCCCCCAGTTCTCATTACCTTTTCCGTTCCCTGCTCGTAATACGTAGAATCGAGTTGTTGTACCACGACTCCCCCTTTATCGATACAGCATAGACCCTTATTACGGGCATCCTGTCGGTTTACGATTATGGTTAAATCGTAGGATCCCGTAGATCGGGCTCGTGTACCCCCTGGCTGCGCGTTAGGGTCGCGATGCCGCAATCGGCAATCGAGGGGGACAGATAAAGCGTTAATCCGCAAAGAAACTCGTTTGCTAATTGCGAGATACAGCAACAAACACAGAGTCTTGGAAAACTGAGGCCGCAGCTACGCGTTCACCATCCCTTAGGAAATATAATTCACGAGTTTATGACGGTGACGATTAAGAATTAAGATCCTACCGCGTCCCTCTGCGAGGATGTAATCGAAAACTAAGTTCCACTCTTGCAAAAGAACGCGCGCGCGCAGTCATTTTACTGTATATTACATTCATTTCGTAGAGAATGCGGCGGGGCGCAAAGGAATGCAATTTTCGCGCGGGGGGGAATGCAATTTTAATAACAGGGCAGTTTGGAAGATTAAAACTGCAGTTGATAAATCTGTGAGACTTCGGAGGTGCTTCAGAGACGTCGCGACAGAATTTTCATTCGAGTTTCAGGGAAGACTTCCCGTAAAGGTAAAGAGCACTTTCCTTCCAAGTCCCCTAGATCAGAGATCCCCCAATTATTTTCACTCTCGCGCGAGGGATCTACGATTAATTGCGCCTGGATTACACTCAACTGTTGCACGGACCCCTTTCCCCCGTTGCCGTGGTTAGCGATGCCGCGAGACAACCCTATCGATATTTACGATTACGATTACGCTCGAACAGCGTGCAGGTGTCTATGCAGGCGTGTTGCTTGAACTTTCGCACCCTCGTGGTTACGGGTGCGTTCACATCGCAGGCCTGGCGAGATTCTATCGATCCCGATAATCTCGAGGCTGGCTGATCGTCGGAACGGTACATACGCGAGGAGCGCTCAATCTTATTCCTCATCGAAATTCTAAGCAAGTAATTAATGTTATCTGCCGGTGGCTCAACTGAAATCCACGGCGAGGTTGCTCGTTATACGTGCCATTAGCAGGGAACGGTACGATATTAGAAGCATAAGTCAGGCGGGAAGAATAATTCGTAGAAGCCAACGTTCCCCAGTTGTGCGTGTAATGTATTCGCATAAATTAAACGGGCGAGCAAAGTTTCGATTAGGAATCGCAGCCGCAGCTCGCCGTGTGTTTTCGTGTCCCCGTGTCAGTAGAACAACGGTTCGACAAGCTACTTATGGATCTTCGACTATTCGCTTCGCGGCGAATTAGCATAAAGTAACGGAATCCTTGAATATTCATCGAGCACTGGCTGGGTGGTTTTCGCGACGCGACTCACGCCGATTCCGCGATAGGAACGCCCGCAACTCTCCACCTGACTTGCGACACAACTTCACCCAGCCGTCTGGGGGTGAAAAAAGGATTTATGCTCCTGTGCGAATTCAATGATGAAGTAAAAACTTACAACCGAACAGTAAGGATATTCATAGAAATCGAAGCGTTTGATTAAACTGCAATCCGCATCGCGATAATTACAAAATCAAGGAACGGAGAATTCGAAGCGACACTTCAAAAGGAGAATTAATTCTCAAAGGCTGAAAATTCCCCGCGCACGAAATAATTATTTGAAATTCTATTCGATAATCTGACACCCAATATTCGCGAATTTATTGGGAATCTAGCTGCTGACGTATTGTTAGCACGTAACTGGTGAGAAAATCGAGAAAACGTCAAAGTAATCGCGTGTTCGCGCAAACTGTTGATGACAGATCCATTGGAGAATTACTTTCAAACGAATCTATAATCTTAAACATGCGAGAGGCTTGACCAGTCTGGATTAATTTCATTGACGAAGCGTTCCCATTGATCGGCATCGAATAAAATGCAATATTGCACTAAATCCACCGACGCGTGCCTTCAATGAAGTTATGAAAGGAAATGTGGTTAAAAGGTAGGCAACTTCCAGCGCGCAACGTCGGTTGATTAAAAACGCTGCGCTTTTGCGAGCAACCGGGAATTTTATACTAATTAGCGCCTGATGAAATATTCATGCTGCAGCCGTTTGACGCGATTAATGAGTGGACGAGTTACAGAGAGAATATACGAGTCTTGCGGCGCGAAACGCGCGAATAAACCCTCTGGAGGCCTGGCTTCCAAACAATGACGTTGCAATGCTAACTGCGAATATTTTATCACTCGCCGCTCTGTTGAAACTCAATGCGATTTTAAGCACGTTCGAAGTGGCTTCTAAAAGTTCTGAAATCACCAGACACCGTGTTCGGTGATCGAGCAGTTCCACGCGCGAAAATATTGATATTTTTAAAATGCGCCAGCGAGCGATCCAATTATATCTCGGCAGAAAATTCCGTCGGATTGGAAACTCGATGAAATGTCGCAAATTTTAAAAGCTATTCGATCGCAGGGAAACGTATTGGTCGTTATAAGTGCAAAATTCGAAGGAAATTAGCCTTCTTCTCTTTTCAAAGGCTGGTGGCAACTTGTTCTCGATAAGCAATCGCGATACTTACTGCGCTCATAGATATGCACTATGCAGTGGGTAAACGATACACGTGTATACATTGGTTTCTAATTATATCCCATCCAGAAGAGATATTCTACTAGCCTTTTAATCTCAAAAAGTTACTAAAAGGAGTTCAACTACTTAATCTGTTATGGAAATCGAATTGCCTTTCAGTTAAGCTAGGAAATCTTGATCAATTTGCGAACTTCGTTTTATCAATTACTACCAGCTTTAACACGATCGAATCCACGAGGGAGTTACTTTCGCGCGGCCGCGCGCAATAACGAATCGGCACCAGGGGAATATTAACATCACGTTCGCACGGGGCAGTGGCGAATTTGTCAACCAGAATCGCGTATTTTATCGCGAGTAGAGAAACTGTGCCAATGCAATTCCCCGCTATATTTATCCCTGGCGTCTCGATTAATATTCGCGATGCAACCCTCGTATTTTTCCACCCCCCTCGTAGTCGGCACCTTCCCTGGTCTCATTTCAATTCGTTTGAATTAAACGAAGGTAATTCGAATGTTCCGTTTCTTCGCCGCCTGATTCATAGCCAACAGCGAAATCGAGTTTACCAAATAATTATATTATTTCCTCAACAATACTACCGAAGACTCATTTTTATATGAATACGTATATTAAGCCACGTATTTCATTACAATTTAATCGCATCGCAAAAGTGGCAATATGCTGAGCTTTCGATTTCATTTTCCACGAGTGCTATGTCACTTTCAATCAGTGCGTATTGTCTTTGTTAATGATGCTTCAGTCGCATTCGCGCACGCAACGAACATTACAGATCCATACTACAAATGATAGTTCTGGGAGCTTTCGGAGAAATCGTGTCTCTCTCGATTTCTTGTCGCCACTTTTACCCGCTCTTCCTTTAACTCCTGCTAGAGGGCACACTTTACTTAATTACGAGGGGCAGAAAAGGGCCTGGGGAGGAAGGAATTAAATGGCAGCTCGAAGCATGGCGAGATGCGCACAATACGAGGTTTCGCTGTTGAAATTTAATCAAGCACCGATTCCCGATGCCGACGCGCAGTGAAATTAAAAAAAAAGGCGAAGAGCAGGGAGGAAGCGATATAGAGAAATGAAGGTAACCAGAGGGAAGTAGTGGCGGCGGTTCCTTTGATCAATTCTGCCGTGGACTTTCAATTCCAGGGAATTTTCAAAGCTTCCGTGGAAATGAGAAATTCCTTTCCATGCAGCGACATCATGCCACGCGAACGAATTGGAAAAAAATATCATGGAACATATGTTTTCTCATCAATCAACAGTAATGAACAGAAACCTGACAATTTCTGTGACACAGTTCTCATATGAGAACAAATTTTCTGTAGCAAGGTATCTTAAATGAAATTGTGCTTCATATTTTATGGGAGAAATGGCACCCTCCATCTAAAATTCTAAATATTAATAGTTCATCTACGCATTCCTATATTCTACCTTCACTGATATTTAATTGATGGTATCCTAGTGAATACATTAAATTCAGTGCCATTTAACGTGCCCTCGAATTACCTAAATATTTTCAGACTATACTACCAATGCGATTATACCCCCGCTATTATTAGAATTGTGAATATTAATATAGGATACTGATGATATTACCACATCTACCGCTAGAATCATGTATACACCACTGAAATAATGCCATTAATGCATCATCAACTGGAGTCTTCATGCTGAAAACACTTTGCTTCGTAAATGCCTTGCAGTGCCATCTAATAGAGCCCAACATAACTAAACCTAGTCTACTGTGCTGTACATATACATTGCTGCTGATTCTATTCCGAATATCTTAAAGTTAAAACGTAGAACACTTAAGAATAACAATAAAATATGTAGGATTATATATCAGACTAATTCGAAAGTATATATGCACATTTTCGTTTTAGTTTCTTCATTGCTACGTTGGCGAAGTCGCTATCGTGGTAGAACTCGACGCGTGTACAAAGTGGAACATCGCGGGTTCGAATCCCGGAAGTCATTATTAGATTTTTCCTGGCCCAGCACACAAGTTTATTGATAATTTTAACGATTTGTGTAGTGGGAATCGGGTGAATAACATTAAAAATTTTAGTGTTCACACGATGATGACTTGTAACGTTTACGAACTGGCTCGATCGAACCTCACATTGTGGGGATCTCGTCTCAGTAATGAAATTGACCACTAGTAGTCATAGTTACGCTGAGTGTGAATACTTTTTTTCAAATTATTTTAAACAGTAATTCCTTTGAACGATGTACGATTATTAACGCACAAATGAGAGCTGCTATTTTTATAATGCAACGAGCATCAAGTGTTCACGAATCTGAGTATTATTAAACTGCAACTAGGATACACGTACCATTTTATTTTACGCCTCGAACATTATCGAGCTAATTTCTACGTACAGCAAGAAATGATTTGCATTATTTTAGAGTGATCCATACGCAATTGTCGGTGGATCGTTAGATATTTCTAACTAAAATGATGCGAGTTAAGAGCGTTTACGTTCGGGATTACAGTCGCCCAATTCCTGTTGCCTAGTTGAAAGGAAACGATATAATGGTCCGGGAAACAGGTCACGCCGTGATTGCCCACCAATCAACCCGCGTTAATTACTATATTAATTAGTGAACAATTCTGACCTCTTCCTTTCAGATGTGCACCCGACACCTCGTTGCGCGTACACTACCTTCATCGTCGCTTTCCTTTTCCCCTTAAAACTATTAGGAAAGCACATTAAGCAACTGTTTTCACCGCGTTGTAGACAGGTGATAAGCAAATAATAGCCAATGGCGCGCCACCGAAAAGGTGATTAATATTCATAACGACTGCCCCGACAACGTAACAAATGCTCCCTCAGGCTCCACAAGCGAAAAACGTTCATTTGCAATATTTCAGAATTAACGAGACAACGATTCGAGTCGATGCAGATTAATCGTTATTAAAACACATCGTTAAATTAATGTGTCTGTCCATGTTGCATCCAGAACACAACTTTGCCTACAACTTAAAATCTGAAGTCTTAAAACGGGAGTAAGATTCTTTCCCTCGATATCAATTCAAATTTATTAACAACAGCTTCTCCAATCCTTCTTACTTCCTACTCCAAACAGCAACTATCATTTTATAGCAGACGAAGGGATAAAACGATATGATCTGCTTGCTGAGCCAAGAGTACCATCGTTCCTCCTCGTCGTCCATTCGATTATCACAGCACACCTGTACAGACCACGGACACCGAATACCAACACGCCCACCTGTACGCGAGATTAATTATTGATCGCCCCGTACGCCCGATCAATCATTAATTCGGGTATGAGTAATTAATTAATGCACCGCAGATGCACCGTACGGCGCATCCGGTTAAAGCAGAGGCCTCCTCCGCGCGATGTTTGAGCTCGCATTCGTTGTCCGACTCGCACGCAATAGATCTTACTGGGACCGTCGTCGTGTTAACCAGCCGACAATTAATCAATTCGCCGAATTTGCAATGGAATTCGCGGATACACACGGATGTTGACGATACCACTACGCGATGTCCGGATGATGGGTAGTGTTTCATCGCGCGAAATCACGTCTTCGAGGACCCAATTTCGAAGCTGATGCCTCGGATCATCGACGTAGGATATCGTAATTTAGAAATTTCACGGTACGGTGAATTAAATTGAATCTACAATACAGACATTTCATGGTATCGAGGATGAAATTGGTAGGTACAAAGGATCGAAGCCCCCGTTGCCGTGACGCCTTGAGTACTAAACGGATTCGTGTGCCCCAGCCATCCGTGTTGCGACAAAGCGAAAATGAAGCTTTCTTTTAACAAGAAAGGAGAGGAGGGTTACAACAGTGGCACTGACGCGGAAAAAAGTGCTTCTCTGTGGCTCGAGGTAACTGACACGAAAGAAGAAAATCACTGGCGTGTGACGTGCTGACGCAACTGGGACGGGCGACCCGTGAGAAGATAATGTCAGCGTCCGAGTGCAAAGCCAAGGGCGCTTGCACAATGCAGAAGATTAACTATACTATAGGTTCGAGCGAGACGGGAGTTAGGTACGCTGCGGGGGAGGCGCGGAAAATGATTTACTTCATCGACGTTTTCAAGAGCAGAAAATCTTTCTTACACGTGCCATTGCACTTTGCCACTGAACGTAGCGACTAAAAGTCTCACGAATCTCTGTGCGTAAACCTCGATTGAGCAAAAAGAAAGAAGAGAAGCAGTTCTCTAACGATGATGAATTTAAAATGAAACACCGCAGAGAACATCTTTCTCGAGGCCCTGCATTTTCGGTCTCCCCAGCTCCGAGAAACGCATTACGAAGGGCGCCACCAGTCGGGTAGCGTCCACCAGCAGCAAGACCAGTTTCCTTGGGCCCCTCGGGCTTTTTTCACGCCAGGTACAGTGTGGGTGGGCCCAAAGCAGTAGGCTGGGCCGGCCAGCCTCGTCCCCGCATCACGATGCAGTTTTTACAAGGAATATCTCCATCAAACACCGATTCCTAATGCAGCTTCACTTCCCTCCACTTAGCCTGTTACTCGTCAGATTTCAGAATCTTCACGGCGACACACGCGTTGCGCATTTCTCCCGTATCTATCCAGTGTAATGAGGAGTTAATTGGAAGCTAAGTGTCCTCCACAAACTGGTTCGATTAATCCGCTTCTAGCTGGATATAACTCGCTAATCCGTCCCCTCTCGCCTCAGTTCAGAAACGCGGTCTTTCATGTAATTGGAATCGATGGTGGGACACGAGGGATGGGTCGGAATCGAATTGCGTTCCATTTTCCTTTCCAACTGAAACCACGGGATACTTGAAGGACCATTCCAAGTTCCACGGTCGCGCGATCGGAAACTTTGATTACAGAATCGTCGAGCGCCGCTTATCTTCCTATTGCTGGGCACGTGAAAAAGCGCTGCTCCTTTCTCGTAGCCGAGGAATTTCGGGGCAAGACCCGCGCCAGGATGCAATCTCGCCTGCACAATTCGCACTCAATGAAACGGGAAGCAATCGGAGCGTGCGAACGAGTTTCAACAGCGCGACGCTCCAATAAACGTCGCTTTCGAAAAAAAAGGGGTGAACGAGCGTTTCGGCCACGTAATTCGCCCAAAATCGTCGATATCCGTGACGGAAGTAGCTGTCGCCGTTGCTCGGGCACTAGGCGGACACGCGAGCTTTCGCGACTCCGCCAGTACCTGTGTACTGAAAATTTCGCCCGCCGAATCTCGGAATTTTATCCGCGCCGGATACGCTTTGTCCGCGTCAGAGAACGCGTCCACCGAGACGGAAACCCGAGTCCCCCGAGGCTAACTCTGCGATAATCGCGGGCGAAACTCTACTTCGCGGATTTTCACAAGAGATTTTATCCGCGGACCGTGAAAGGGCACACGGGGAGCTGGCCTTAAAAGCAAACGAGTGCTTAAACGACTACCTACTAAGAGGATCTTGGCAATTATTCGCTGTGTATTCTGGGGACTAGACACTGGGAGTTTCGATTTAGATTTGTGCTAACGAGGATGATGTTTTTCCTAGCGATCTACGCGTTTTCTAGGCTTCGCAGTCGAGCTGTTTCATGCTTTGTTAGCTGCTTTGAAAATGGCACCTCAGGTATTAGATGAAAGCGAGGGAAGTGCAACTTTTGGAAACCCTAAGTAGCTGGGGGGTGGAATTCAGAGTTTTGCTTCTGAAAATTATTAACACTTATGAAAGATTCTACGTTTAACAATCGAATTGGATGTGAAATGGGGTGGTACATTTAGGGAACTCATCGTTTCAGCGTTCATTCAATTTATCATCGCGGTTGCTTAGGTTTGTTAGCTAGGAATTTACCTATTCGTTAGTTGGCTAAGTGCTTTGCCTCGTCTTTAGTCAAAGGAACACTGTGATATCGTTTTGCCCGCTATCTTAACCCCGTCATTTTCTGAACTGCGTCCAAGACAACTCGTTAGCATGCACGGCCAGCCTTGGCGGTGGCAATTGCGTCACGGCAAGTTGGTAATTGCCCGGTGGTTTAATTCGCTCGGACGGAAATGTCGATTTTTGCGATCGGCTAACGAACACACGAACGCCTTTTGCGGCCGCCACCGCGTCCCAACAACCTGCGATTCACTTAACGAGCGGTCGTCTCATTAAACGGGAGTTATTTTATTCGACTCCACTCCGATATCGTTCGAGAATGGTAACGAAAGTGCAGATCAACGTCCAGGGACAGAACCGCGAGTGGTCACCGCGATTAAAGTACAATCTACGACAATTCCGATCGCCGATTACGAAACACTCGAACTACGAAGACGATTCGCAGTTCTTCTTTGCAATTATGACGCGTGTAATTTGTGGAGAATGTGCCCGCGATTGATCGATCACAGTACCTACCTCGAGTGACAACAACTGCCCCCAACAATCGATTCCAGTAGTTATAATTATTGACTGTAGTCCCACGATAGAACGACGTATTCGTCAGAATGCCGGATCGCGTGCACGCCGATGAATTTATACCGGGCAAACGTTTGCAACGGCTAAACCGTGTATGAAGGTAATATCCCGTGGCAATCGATGGGAACGAGCGTATTTCGCGGATTAATTAAAACACGCTCGCTGTTTAGGTAATCAGCCGTGACGTACAGGTACGATCAACATTGGCGCCCCGTGATACAATCCATCTCGTAACAAGCCGAACAATCATGAAGCTTTGAAGCCTCTGCGAATCGTGTTTTCCCGCGCGAAACGTTGCTCGCGATAACACATTACCCATTGTCCATGGAACGAGCGTTCCTTCCCCTGGGTTCATCGATCGTTGGATGGTCGAGCGGGAGACCGACGATCCGTTTCGTATTTGAGAAGCTCGTGTTAAACAGTTTGATGTCGTTACTTCTTTCTGCTTTAGATTGATTCTGTCGCGAGTGAAGCGTGAGAAAGGATAATGTCGAGTCTATGGAGAGATATTCGAGAAGAATGGATCTGAAGTTCATAATTCTACAGACTTGGCATTCTTCTTTCGGTGGATGTGTGTTTGATGTTGTGGAAGAATAGTTCTGCGAGATTGGAGATACGCCCCAAACATGGAGAAGGGCTATGATCAGTTTTCAGTGATAGTAGCACGAAAGCCTGGAGTATGTCTGTTAACATGTCTGTCCTATCTGTAGATAGATTGTTTTCCTCGATAGGGGCGTACGAGCCAGCCTTCCCTCGTTACCCTACGAGCAAGCCGGATATCAGAAATCCACTGTTGTGATCAACAGGTTCCCCTAATCCAGATGGTTCCCTAGCCCTCCGCCTGCTAGAATCTCCAAGGAAATCGCGACGAGCACCGTTCCGATAAGAGGAAAGAATCGAAGCGGAGTGGCAGACAGAGGCAAGAGTCCTCGGTGCCGCGGCCAAGAATAGCGAGTATCGAGTCGGGTTGTATACTTTCACTCCGTGTTCGTTGATCGGTCAGACGCGGCCGAAGAAGCGGGCGAAGGAGAAGGCAGAAGAGGCGCGAAGCGAAAGACTGCTCCGTCCCTCTCTTCCTCTGGTCCAGGGTTGACTGACCTCGAGGAAGAGACAGAAAGCGCGGCGGATCGTCGGCGAGGCAGGAGAAGCAGAAGGAGTGAGACGACAACGACGGCGACGACGACGACGAGCGCGACGAGGAGTGGCCGAGAAGAAGAAGAGCAAATTGGTGCTCCTGGTAGCAGGGGCCCATGAGCAGCGTGGAGTAGAAGCCGCGCGGCGTGACGAAGCGTAGCGGACACGGCTCGAGGGGAAGCGGGCCAGCTGGCTCTGATTGGTCGACCGGGCCCGGATCGCCGAGTGGGGCTAGGGGCACGGCCCAACCTGCCCCCTCCAGTTCTCAGGACAGCAGCTCCGCTTTCAACAGGCCCCAGGAGACGATGGGACCTACCAGGCGGCAGTCCTCGCGGGACAGCGTCGACTCGACAGGCCAAGAGGCCGCACCCCAGCACTGCGAGCTCCTTTTCAAGGTCCTGCCCTCACTCCTGATACAATGCTCGCTTCACGGTTTGCCAGGTGCTTCTCACGGGCTCCACTATAGTCGGGGCCAAGTCTTTTGGCCGTTTCAACATACTCAGATGCTGTCCGGTCACTAAATCACGGGCTCATTATTGGTACTTGGTGTTTCTAGCGAATGAAAGGGAAAGATTGAAGGGGGATGGGATTTAATGGGGTACTGATTTCGATCAGAATATTACTCCAGCTTTTGCCCCGACTATAGTTCGTGGAACGGTAAACCCTTTATTATTCAAGCGTCAATCGTGGACAGAGACAATCTCTTGCAACCGTTTTTATAGCGATTTCTCACGAAACGTAGGTGATGCTATTGGGTGACAGCGGTGTTGGGAAAACCTGTCTCCTAACTCGATTCAGGGACGGCCGATTCCTTTCCGGCAACTACATAACCACCGTCGGCATTGATTTTAGGGTGAGAGTCCTCAATTTCCCTCTCCAGGGTATCGATCTTACGTTACTTGTTAACTTGAACACAGAGGTAAATTTGCAAATGCATTGCTCACATTGAAAGAAAGCTCGCTAAGAAAGACTTGCCGAAGCTACGAAATGGATGCGACTCGGGCGACTTGTGCGCGTAGAATGGAAAAGACGATTTCTCATTTTGTTCTTTCAGAACAAAGTGGTCGTGGTCGATGACACGTCCATCAAGCTTCAGATATGGGACACTGCTGGTCAAGAGAGATTTCGAAGTGTGACGCACGCCTACTACAGAGACGCCCATGGTAATTATACTTTTACTGTACTTTGAAACTTGCTGACGCGACCGTACGGGGCGTTTAATCGAGTTCCAAAAGAAGAACAGATTAAGAATCAGTACTATTTTGGTATTCAAGTAACGATTCACAGAGGAATTGAAATTGTCGAAGCTATTGCGTATTTATTCGAAAGATATGTGTAATAAGAAGTCTAAAATAGCAGTCTTATGTTGCCTGTGTGTTTACGTGCACCGTGCATCATATTACGACTCACAGTTGATAACGACAGTTAATAGTTCAGGTCACAAAAAATGGTCATTAAGCATCGACTTCTTGCTAAAGCAACCAGAAGTGGACGTGGGAAACGAACCAAATAGGCGTGACGAAGTCTACTCATCCGACGATCATTATTAACTTTTTCACGTGACTGGTAAATGCAGTGGAAAAAAATGTCGCGAACTTCGCACAGGCTAGTGTTACATAAATTGTGCTACTTGCAATATTACGATATAGATACCAGCCATAGGTACACCAACGCTCTATCGAATGCCTCTTTTTATCACCGAAGATGTCTCAGTTTAATTTAGAAGCACGTAGAAGAAACGAATCAAAGGATATCATTAGCTGAAGGTACCAATAACATTTCAGAGCCGGTTCCCTTTTTCTGTCCAAAGAAAGTCACTTCAATGAATAAACAAAAACGAGAATTCTCAACAGATCTGTGGATCCCTTACATAACCACTTGAAAATTAGATAGAGCGCACTTTCATTGTCGCAAATAATTCACAATTTCTCCCATCTTGCTTACTTCTCGACGTTACACTGCCGAGCGAAATGGTACCGCGGAAAGCGGGTCGCAAGACGATTCTAAAGTCAACGGCGGTGGCGGTAATTTTGGAAAGCCACTTAAACGAATTCACGGCGAAAGAGATGGAGAAGGAAACGCGAGCTTCCGCCGTAGGGAGTGGCCATTGTTTACCCGCAGAAACCCTCTTTGTAGCGGAGACGCTGCCGCGACAATAGTTAGGCGCATCAAAGAGCTTGGTAACAATTACACGGCGGAGACACTTCGACAATGGTGTCCCTATTTCTATTACCCTCGAGCAAGGAAGCCTTTGGCTGCGACTTTGACCCGCAGAACGTGGGTAAAACCATCCTTTCCACGGGGAAGAAATAATAATTGAACGATCCTCGCGCCGCTAATCGGGAAGATCGTCAAATTCCTAAGTGACCGAGAGTCTGCAGCTAATTTTCAGGCGTTCCTAGCTTCGTAGGAAACCGTTTCAAAACAATCAGTTCACCGGTGGGAAGCATCGTTTCACCCATCGACGTGTGCAAACGACTGGGCGCGTAATGACGCGAGGCAAAGTCACGTGAAGGCTTTTGTTTCCGCGTCTACCAATTACCTAGGATCACGGAATGGTTGCGCAACGCCAAGTGTATTGGTTACAGCTCTTTTATTGCTGTACGACGTGACGAACAAGACGAGCTACGACAACATCAGGGCCTGGCTGAGTGAAATCCGCGAGCACGCGAACGAGGACGTCGTTATTATGCTGCTGGGTGAGTCTTCGTTACTTTACGTATCCCCCGTTCTAACTGGCCGCAGATTTTTGTACGGTAAGAAGAAATAGGGGAGAAACCAGCCAGGCTGTCTTTGCCGCCTCGTTTCCGAGAAAGTTGCCGATGGATCGGGTCGCGTCGCTGTACAGCAACTGGTTCTTGCAGTTTCGAGTAGTTTCTTGCTTTCGTAGAAAGTCGAGGAGAACGCTTCTAGGGAGACTATACGTAGAGCCAGAACGAAATCAATTGACCAGTCAAGGCCGCTTTTCTGGGCGGGAAGCTGGTTCCCACTGTTATTAGATTGCGTTGGATGGGAAAGAGAGTCTGCAGGCTTGTGTGAAGAGATGAGGGAGGGATCCAAGATGCATGGAGCAACGTTTTTATCAGTGTTCAAAGAGTAGAATCGGTATCAAATCGAAACAAATGGTTTCAGGCAACAAGTCGGACTGCGGACCGGAACGAGTGGTGAAGAGGGAAGACGGTGAGCGACTGGCGCAAGAGTACAAAGTCCCCTTTATGGAAACCTCTGCTAAAACCGGCCTCAACGTCGAATTAGCCTTCTTAGCCGTTGCAAGGTACTGGAAGAATGTTCAATTGCTACTAGTATTTTGGACAAAAGTTGCAACAGCTGATAAACTTTCGGAGTTACGATTAATTTATGCACTGAGCCTAGTTGACGTTTATACTTATGTAAAATGTGTGACACCCTGAATCACTAATTGCAAAGAATGGAAATGTAATTGCGGGGAATGAATTAGTTTAATTTGTATTTGCCTGCAGAAAGGGGCGGGAGACTTTAAGAGTATCTTTTGCAAAGGGGTGTCGATAAACGTGCATAGAGTCGCTCCCAATGCGAAAGTAACAGATTTTTCTACTGATGAGAATCAGGGAAATGAGTGTCGTACATGCTTTCAGGGACTTGAAGGCCAGGAAGAGCAGCGACCCCGACGACACGAGATTCAACGTCCAGGACTATGTTCGCCAGCAATCGCAACGGAGTTCCTGCTTCAATTCCAATTGCCTGACGACCTGAATTGCGCGACAGCCCAACGCGCACGTTTCCCTGCGATAGATAAAGCGAACGGTGGAACGCGGACCGGAACTCGTTGGCCACGAGAATGGCGCGAAAATATTATAGCCGTTCGAGCGTAGGCGAGGAAAAATTCAGAAGGATCCCTGGTCATTTAACTCGAGGCAGCAGTTTGTTAAAATTAGAAACGGCTTAATTGGAACAGATAGATTTGGGAAATTCAAAGGTGAAATGTTCGCGCGGGATTGTGCGCTCGACAGGATACCGGAGCGAGGAAGCAGCGCCATCGTCTGCGACGGAGCACACTAATAGGACAGAGATAGCTTCTACATTTACCATCAACGAACTTTCGAAATTCGCGGCACTGTTCGTTCTACCCAGAGCGTATATACGTATATCTACCTTTATCGATGTTCGGGGCACAAACAGATAGGAAGTCGATATTTTTTAAAGCAATGGGCACGAAATTCTTGTCGACGATACGTGTATAGAAAAATATATAAATATATATATATATCGACGATTAAGTTCTGTACTGTACATTAATGTGAATAGCTAATCCCCAGAGATTAAATGTAGGAAACGCCTCGATGGTTCTAACTTCCACTGTACGCGATTGTTACAGCGTTAGAGAAAAATGTATGCGATCTGGTATCGAGAAATCTACAAAACGCCCGAAAGCTCATTGTGTACCAAATAGATAGACGATTATAGATAAAAAATGCTGCGTAGAAGAGCTTGTAGAAAATATTTCATAGTTGCCTTGTACACCGCACGTTGGAAAATAACGCTCAATGGTCTTTATTTCAACAATTCTTAGTTTAGCCACGACTTGTCGAAATGTTTCAGTCACGATTCTCGGGCGAAATTGAGTATATAAGTATACGTAGAATTACATATACACGTCCTAGCCGTAATAATGATTTAGATCTCCAATCCGCGATGAAATTATGTAACTGTTTCTCGAGTTTGACGACTCCTTTTCGGATATACAAATTCTTAGCGAACCATGTATGCGTCTGCGTGTGTGTGTGTGTGTGTGTGTGTGTGTGTACCTCTACAATATGAAGGCTAGTTGCCAGCAATCAAGTGACCACTTACAACGTCCTCTAACGTGATGGTCCTAATCAACCCTATAGTTTCGACCAACCCCCTTTACATTTCAACCCTTTCGATTTTATACATTGTATCGTTTTTATAAAGCCTCAACTATCATTTGCTACGAACGTTAAAACTTCAACCGGTCGTATGATTTCGTTGCGCAGCAATTACCACGCACGTTGCTCTAATCAAGCAAAGAAGAAAGGAGCTCGAACAAGACGCATCGCGTACCTCACCCAAAATATATGTACAACAAATACGTGCTTGCCCGATCGGCGTGTACAAACGGCAAGAAACCAATTCCATGTCAAGTGTATATTGAAGAGTTATATATGAAATAAAAACGACCACTCGACCAAGCGAAATGATTGTTGTCCACTCATCACCATCGTTGCTTGGCCCTTGTTCCCCACACGAATCGTTAGGACAGCTCGTGTCCACGGCGAAATCCACCCTGCTCCGCTCCCCGTTTGCCAGCTAATCGAATTCGTTCCACTTTATCCACGCCAGTCGCGATAAAATAATTCACTAATAAATAATTAATGCGGGAGCGAGGGGAGTGTGCTCCGCGACCGGCTGCGCGCCACTTCTAACCGAGTTCCTGACCACGCGGAACATCTCGAATCGGACCGCTCGGTTTCAGTTTCAAATGTCGACGTACAAACAAAACGCTGCGTCCCTAACCTGCTCCTGATAAGTGCGTTACCCTGGCAGAGTCTGAATACCGTGATATTCGGCGTGGAAGGGCAACGGCACGATCGAACGTCCAGGATGGACGAGGTGGTGGAGTTGCGGAACATGGAAAACGCGTGCAGGCTCTGCCTCTCCACCGACGAGGCCAAGTCATCGGTGTTCGCGATCCAGGACACCCCGGTATCGTTGGCGGCTAAGATCCAGGCCTGCCTGTCCATCCAGGTTCGTTGAAAATGCTCACCGTCACTAGCATCCTCATCCCCAGCGTTCCTTCCCACTTTCGTGCTTTTAAACGCGTCGCGTTCTGTTTACGGGCGTCATGCGAATCCATTGAGGTTAGGTCTATCTTGACCAAGTCTAGGCAATTGGTAGCGACCAGGATAATCATGAGCGTCTTACTTCCGTTCGTCGTTTCTTTGCCGGATATCGATCGTATTAAAAGATTCGCTAGTTATTGCCGTAAGAAATTGTACCTTCTATTATCTTGGTCCATCCTATTCAGCCTTTTAAGTAAGTGGGCATACTCTTAGCCCGTACGTATGCTTTCTAGATTTTATCCACGGACAGATTATCAACACAGATATGTGCACAGTGTGTTAGGAATGTGAATCAGTGGCACAATTATAAGGAAGCTTGTTTACGTTCCCAAGAAAAACTGCAGCATTGGTTGGAGAAGCATTTGCAATCGAGTCCGATGGTAAATATATGTGGTGTTTCATTGGTCGGTGCGTCGTATATGGCATAGGTAATTGTAGTCTGTACGCTGTTTTGGTTCTTACAGGTTGTAACTATCAAGGATGAACCTGTGGATCTAGATTTCTGCGAAGACAATGTTGAGGTTATTTCGGAAACTACGATTGAATCGGACTTGGTAGGTATCGTAATCTTCGGAATAGAATGCGAGAGATTTTACTATATATTAAAGGTGTATTATCTTTCATTTTCAGGAGTCGAATACTCTAGATCACAGTGTACACAATGTAGAAAGCGATATTCACACTCATGTACTAACAGACGAGGAAGCGGATGTACAGAAAGATCACCCAGTATTGACGAAGGGTACGGGTGTCTCTTTAAAGCCCGAGCCCCAAGACGAGTATGATACCGACTGTACCATAGAAATAGAGTCTGTTACTGGCAGCGAACTTGTACCGAATCCCCTCTCGAATAAAGAAGATAGGGTCATGGAGGCTGATTCTACGCAGAAGTCTAATACGTCTGGCTCGCCCAATAAGAAGAAGATCAGGCGGGGCCCACACACACACTTCCGAGGGGCACGTGTCTACAAGCAGAAGTGCGTGCACTGTCAAATACATCTGCATTCAAAGTACTCTTACACCAAGCACATGGAGAGATTCCACACGGAGAAGCCAAATGGCAATACTGGATCTGCAGAGCTGGAAGACGCCGAGGAACTTGTCGAAGATGTGGAGGATGAATTGATGAGTATGGAGAAGGATGCTCCCCTGACGCAAGTACAGCAAAATATTATTAGCCAATTGAAAACGTTCTCCTGCCATTCCTGCAAGCAATCGTTCAACGATCGGAGAAGCACTCTCTCCCACATCCGCCAGCATATGCCCGATCTGAGGCCGTACACGTGTATCGCGTGTTTGACGGAGTTTCCGGATCGATCAATGTACAAGTTACATTGCGGGGCGTCCTTCGAGTGCGCGATGAAGATTGCGTTAGTCGTGCCGGATCACGGCGAGGAGAAGTACTTTACATGTAACATGTGCCTGCGTTCGATGCAAAACCGTAAGCAATTGCTTAGCCACCTATCGAAACACTCTGACAAACAGTACGAGGAACTAATCTCCCCATCGCGATCCCCCCCTAAATTAAAGCCAATAACTCCCCTTCCCTCTCCTAAACGAGAAGTGAAAAAACCTTTGCCCGATGCCCCGATCATTCCCCGTCCTTACAAAAACGGCGATCCCGCGCACAATCATATCTGCGATCTGTGCGGCATGATATACAGATACAAGCCCAACATGTTCAAGCACAGAGATCTGTGCCAACGTCTATTACCAGAGGTTCGTACCTCTTACAAGTGTGTCCACTGCGGCATGACCTACCTAGTGTTCAAAAAGTTCCATAATCATATCACCTTCGAGCACAAGAAGAGAGACTTCGCGTGCTCGGAGTGTAACGCCAAGTTCAGGTCGCCCAGCGACTTCCTGACCCACCACGAGACGCATCGCTTTGCCCGAAATAGAAACCAGTCCCTAGACTCGCAAAGCGAGTCGGGGAAACCCGCGCTGAGCATGGCTACCACCCCTATCAAAGACTGGGACACGTTCGAGGCGGAGGTGAACGCGGGAAAGATACCGGACGGTAATCAGTACAGTTGTGCCCTGTGCAACCTGGAATTCGCCACGAGGGCAGAACTGACGGAGCACCGGAATCTCCACCTCAAGGTGAAGATTTATTCCTGCGTCATTTGTCGCAGCATGTTTAGCAGCGCGGGTGCCCTGGAGATCCACATGAAGGATCACGGTATAGAGGATCCAAACGAGCGAAATGCGAACAGTTCGTGCGTGGAATATGGTAGCGTGGAGGAAGATTCGCGTGATTCAGCCACGGCGAACGCCAGCGCGACCTCCGACCCCGGCACGAACAAGAACGAGTGCGACGTGTGCGGCAAGGTCTTTTCGAACCTCGCGAACGTCAAGAGGCACATGAGGAACATCCACCAGCCGGGTATCGTCCACATCAACTGCACCGACTGTTCGCGCGTGTTCAAGACCAAGGAGTTACGCGACCGGCACGTGATAACCGAACACAAGAACAAGAAGCCGATGCTCCAGTGTCCCCAATGCCCAAAGAGCTTCGTGTTCCAAGCGAATCTGAACCTGCACTTCAAGACCGCGCACAGCGAGAAGCCGCTGGGAGGTCACAAATGCGACATCTGCGGAAAGGCTTTCATCGAGGAAGCGTCTCTGAAGATTCACAGGAGCTGGCACAGCAGAGTGAACTCCCGGTTGAGCATACGGTTCAGAGTGGGCGAGGAGCAGAAGCCGCAGATCAAGCCGCCGATCGCGCCCAAAGAGGAGCAGGAGTTCAACACCAGCTCCGATCGGCCGGCCAGAGCGCGGAAGTCGTTCCCGAACCCGCCGACCTCCGCGAAGCCGCAGGGCAACTTCCAGTGTCAAGTTTGCAACGACAAGTTCAACGACGTGACAGAGCTGAGGGAACACTTGTGGGACGTGCACTGCGCCCGCAACAAGGCCGAGAGGAGTTTCATGGTGAACGAGTTGCAGTGCGAGATCTGCACGAACGTCTTCCCCGACAAACAGACGCTGGCCATGCACATGCAGTGGCACAAGGCCTACCCCATCCTCAGCGACATCAAGAACCCGAGCTTCCCCTGCGACATTTGCGGGAAACTGTACAGTTCGAGGAAGGTGCTGATGAGACACAAGAAGCTTCACAAAGCCACGAGCGTGGCCGCCGCCAAATCCCAATCGGAGACCAAGAACCCCTCGTCCAGCCAGTGCCTGTGCAACGTCTGTCACAAGGTGTTCAGCAGCAACCAGTCGCTGCAACGTCATAAGTACAACCTGCACAGCGAGATGTTCAATCGGTACCGTCCGCAGCTAATACTCAATAGCTCGCGAAGATCGTCCCAGGAGGAGCCGAAGCCCAAGAAGGTGAAGCTGGAGGTGGAGGAGGACCAGAAGGGACCGTTCAATGTGAAGGCCACGGGCAAGAAGTCGGTGATGTGCCACGTCTGCAGAAAGTTCTTCCCGAACATGAGCGTGCTGTACAAGCACAAGCAGCTCACGCACAACAAGTCCCGCGTGGTGAAGAACATCGTGAAAGCGACGATAGCCAGCAACGAATGCGTACCGCTGGCTGGTAACGAGGGTAAGGTCTGCTGCAACATCTGCTACAAGGAGTTCCCCGGCCTCTCGAATCTTCGCCAGCACTTCACCGTGAAACACAAGAACGCCGCCCCGCTCAAGTACGCCTGCCCGGCGACTGGCTGCAAGCTCACGTTCCCCACCCCCGTGGCTCTGAAGAATCACGAGATCACGCATAAAAGCATGATCTGCAATTGCAACCTGTGCGGCCGGCACATGTTCAGCAGATCGGCGATGACTGATCACATGCTCAGGTCCCACAACACTATCTACGACGCGGAGAATAGCAAAAACTTTCACAGGGAGGCGGACTTGGCCGCGTATGTGGTGCACGGCGCTGTGGACGCCACCTGCCCCGAGTGCAAAATCAAGTATCCCAACAACAAATCCATGAAGATCCATTACTTCAAGTTCCACGAGAACGCCGGCCAGATATAGATCCGTTCGCCACTAGACGCCTGGTAAAGCTCGGAGGAGCTTTCCGGACTTGGACAATGCACACATACGCACGCCGCTTTCGATGCGGATCGAATGCGGAGTTACCGTTCCTCGGGGCAGAGCCACTCTCCGAATCGGATGAACCTTGTCTCGTACTCCTTTTCTACTGTGTCATGAAGTCGCGTTTACTTTTGTTCGTGCGATAATGGACGGTGATTCTCACACGAGTCTATCGTGTTCCCTAGCGTTGTTTTGTTTCAATACCTCCCCCCACGACCGACCTGTTCATCTGCCACGAGGACAGAGCTGTTTCCTGTTTGGCGCAGGCAACCGTGGCTTGATCAATAAGGAATTCTGTAAATAATCCACAATCACTGCAGAGAAGCTGATAAGGCGATGAAGATGACGATAATGATGATGACAATGATAATGTCTATATATTTCTTCGTTCGTTGTTTTTACGAGAGTTACTGCGGTTTTTATAGACACTTCTTGACTTTGTTCGTCAAGTGTACTTTTGGCCGATGCCGATGATCCGGCAGACATTGCGTAATAACGGCTGAATTTTGTCGACGTGGTTCGAACGATTTACTTCGATTCCCCTCATTCCCCCATGGTGTTGTACGGTGTTTGACGAAAACACCCATGAAACGTGTCCACGACAAAGTGGAATCCTGGCCAGATGTTCGAACCGCGTTGATCTACACGCTGCATTATGAGTATTGCGCGAGGTCTCTGCACAATGACTACTGCGGAACACAATGATACGATGCATTTTTTTCCCTCCGTTCTTCTTTTTCTTTCTTTTTGATCAATCGTGAAGTATATTGATGCCATTAATTTCAAAGAAGCTGCGCGACTTGTACAGTTCGAGCGAGGAGGAATTGTTCTAGCAGCGATGAATGCAGAAAAAGAGGCGGATCAAACGGCTGTACGGACATCTCCAAAGCCTCGATTGCACTTTACGTTATCGTACACTGTTTGCTGGACACTGGGGTATGAACTCTTTTATCTTGGATTTTATTATTAAACGTATACTTGTATATGCAATGTATAAGCTGTAGCGGTTTTGCATATAGTGAACAAATAAAGGGAGGACTAATATAAATGTACATACCTGATCGTCCTTTTGTGGGAATGCCCCATAGAGAAATCCTTTAGCCACGGATCATGATCTTCTCTTCTCGGGTTCTCTCGAGTTAAGGAAAACTGAAATTCTCGCTCAATTCTTATCGCCACAACTTCCTGTCGAACCTTCCTCATTTCAAAATCATTTGGTCCACATACATATGTAGATTTTACTGACCCTGACATACTCTTGTGAAAAGACAGAGGAGTCGACAGACTTTCCTCAAACTTCGACTACGCCTTTTCCTTATTTGTGACCCTGCATCCGCCACGAGTTCGATCCTATAGCAATGTAGAGATGAGGTAATTGATTCTCATAGCAGATCTGATCCCGAATAGATCTGATGTAGATAATAGATCCATCATTCTTGCACCGAATAGTGGCATGCAATACCCTTTTTTTCATTCGTTGCAACATCCTTTACTCTGGCTTCTCAAACTCATCCAAAACTAAGTTGCCATAAATTTTATTAATCCCTTAGCTTCAAAATTGGTATAGCAAACTAGAGATCGCAAAGAGTTTGGGAGATCCATAGGCTCACTAGTGTATTGGTTTTCTAATTATTCTGATGAGTGCGCTTCAGCACTATATTCAAATTCATGAATCTTTCATAGAATATATCCTGGGGGAATTGGACGACTTAAATTAAAAAGCTGCTTTGAGGAATTGCTGGAGAGGCACTGGGGCTAGCACGTTGAACTATTCCGTCTACCGTTAAGTTTCCTACAGCAGATGTTCGAAACGATAATTACGCTCGCAGTTATCGTTTCGCGCTACGGCCACGATAGTTCAAAAGTTTCTAGGCATCGGTAGTGTAGGAACATAGAGGATGTGTGTGCACGAAACGCTTCTTGTATCGTGACACTTTTACGTCGGCGCAGATGGAAATCTAGATCCCATCTAGACTAAGTAGTAGCTGGGTATGAGTTCAAACGTGAAAGATGTTCTAATAGCTATCACCTGTTCTTTTACCGAATGCATAGAATATTCCGATGCGAACCTTCGAAGAATTGTGCAAGAACATTTTTTATTTCTACCAAATTAATTTCGTACATACATACTTCTTTTATCATGTCTACATTCTGAGAAACTTGTGTCTTTCACGAGAAACACTCTTCCAAGTCAACACAAATGTCTTCTATAATCGAGTCTGCAAATCCAAAGAACACTGGCAGCGATTAGCTGTGCAGACAGTGACTCACGCCCAGTAGCAACGATACTAACAGCAAAATCACGCTTCTTCGATCCCCTGCACCTCGCGGCGTTCACGATGTCACGGATACGTGAACAGCTGCTAAATCGCATACCACGTGGATCGAGTGTGCACCTTATGCGGCTGCGAACGCTGACATCCTCGTCGAATGAGGCTGTGAATGCTGACATCTTCGTCGAATGAGTCTGCACGTGCAAACCGTCAAACCTCGGTGCACACGTTACAGCCAGTCTCCTCGAATCGTTGCAAGACCCTGGAGACCACTTGCTTTTGGTAGTCGTGGAAACAAGCGACGGGAACGCGTTAATTGCGACTCCCGAGTGCTTGAAATAGTGAAAACTTGGCGCGTACAAATTTCGTTTTACTTAACGTAGGTAACCGATGTAATCGCGCATTGTCGAGTTGCCGTACTGTAGTTACGTGGAGGAAAGTGCAGAGAAATAAGGGTGTTAAGGCAAATGCTGCAGTATCGATTATTCGAGCAGTTTGGGTGCCAAGAGTTACGATTTCACCCCTCGCTGACTTTTGGGGTTCAAGTATCTAATCCTATGCCTTAAATAGAATCTCTGGTTCTTGAATAATTCTAGTCATTTCTGTTTATCTGTACAACTTAATTTCCTCGATCTGGTCAGTTCGTTTCATGTCCAAGCAGATTATAATACATAAATTAGACCGATCTCTAAAATGAACAGCCAACGCTGAAACAGGTCAGAAGGCCACGTGGACCGATCCATTCCAGTCTTGCAACATAATCACGTACAGGTTTCTCGCTTAAATATACAACACCGTTTAATGGTTTCACGATAGAGTAGGATATACATTAGGTACGTAACACTTATGAAACAGGGATTAGGCCGGACAGCTTTGCTAACTTGTTTCATCCTGCTGCTTGTCTTGTAAATCGTTACCCTCTGATTATTTAACACTCGCTGTGGAAATTTGGACATCGTTCAAACGTTTTATAAAGACATTTATTATAGAAATTCGTTACAAATGACTAGTTGGCTAAAAGGCTTCTCTACTAACCCTTTCGTTCATCTATACAAATCATTTCCCCTCTAGTTTCTTACAACGCAGTTCCATCTAAGGAATGCATCTTGAAAACGAACCCCAATTTACCAGAACAATCATTCACCAAAAGATATTCTTCCGATTAGTGACATACTTTCAAATCACAGAGGGGTGATAAAAACCGAAATTGGAGGCGTTCCTTGATACATTCAAGGGGAACAACATAGACCGGTCGCTGAAATATGATTGCGCCACAGTGTCGAAACTTAAAAGAAACAGGCTCGGATCGATGATCCACTCGGTTCTCGATCGTGATTAAACAGCGTCGTTTCTAATAAGCCAAGTGTCGGATCGAAGTTAACTGTAGCCAGCGCCACAATGGTACACTTTGACTGCTAAGAGCGTGTACGAGGTGTAGCTGGGCTGTTCGAAGCTGCTCGATTAATTAGGCGGCTTCCAGTGACACGCTGGCTCGATCCTTAATTAATTGATTATGGATGTTGCGTGTACTTAGGGTCCTCAAAGGACGAGAGACGACGAAGGATGCTAAGGGAAGTGTGGGAAGTCATTTTCATATTTCTTTCTTGTTTTACAGTATATATTTCTATTTGAGACTTCGTTATTTTCTTGTACATAACCTTGGTCTTACACTTAGCCTAGAAACAAAATAATTGCCGACAGATTTTATAGAAGCATCAGCTCAAAATTTTAATAAATGTCTTATCGTTATCGTTTCGAGTTTCAAGAGACGCCCTTTCGCCCCTTTAAGCAAAAGGGGAAGATGAAAATCTTCCGCATCGAGAAACTCAATAATCTGGACATCACGATAAAAGCTGCTTCGAAGCTGCTGTTCTTGGGTTGCGTCGAGGTTCAGCCTCGTCCCGCAAATCGAATTAGCGTAGCAGAGGCAAGCGAATCGAAACCTGCGAATTTTCAGCGCGACCATGCCTCTGATACTCGATAATGCGATCGACAATTATAACGTGCTCCGTAAACTTGGTCATGGTCGCTGACTCCTAATCGAATTATCTTCGTTCTTGCCTGTAAATCCGATGCACTATTCTCGCGTGGCCGTTTCTTTTTCTGTCAAGCACCATCGACATTGAGCCTCGAGGTTTGTTCCAGCGACTCGGTCTCGATTTCCTTCCAATCGACTACAGTGCGTTCCTTCTTTGGGAGAAACTGTTTTTTTCTAATAAATTCCTGAAGACGTAGTTCTGCGATGCGTGCAGCGACTCATCGACCTCGTTGGAGTAGTCCTTCGACTTAAAGGTTTCGAAGATTCGGTTGGTTCGCGTTGACTATGGCGATGATCGATAAATTTGATTATGTTGCAAAGGTGCTGTCTCTCAAAGGAATGCGAAACACCTGGGACAATAAGAATTTAGTACTTTCATTAACAAGAACTACCTACTTTCTGTTCATATTTCTACAATTACAATTTTTTTCAAAGTGCTTCTTGTCTGCGGGGTTTGATCGATAGTTGGCGACAGTCGACAGAAATTTGTAGAGCACTGACCCAGTTCATTTCAAGAAAAAGATAGTTCAGTATTGAGACACCTCGGGTTACGCCAGTTTCATACCCGTCGATCGACACTTCAACGACCTCGTTCTCAATGCATCACACCGTGCGATGCACATGCACTTCAGTCTCCTCGTAATTGCATGATCATTTCCCCTTTGCCTGCCGTGGCGTGCTCGATTTACTGGCAACTATTATCGCAGTCGATCGTTACAGTTTCCACCTTCAGCCCTCCAGTTTCTCTCCAAACTACTTCCTCCACATTTCTTCCTTTCAATTCGCGTGTACGTTTTACCTAAGCTTCGATCAATCTTACGTGGAATAACTCAATAACAATTCCATTTTTAGCAACCACCGATAACCACCTTCTTAAAGACTCTATCCTCCATTACTACCTTACTTTCAGCGTTACCAAAATGCATATTTGAATCGATATTTAGACCAGTGACGAGAACAGCTTGGAGTGATCGCTTCGGTCAACGTTTGCCCAGAATTTCACACGTCTAGGAGCCACGAAGTGAATGAAATCGTGGATCTGGATCGAATGAACCTTGCACAAGTATCGGATGCAGATTTAACCTCGCAGTCTCTCGTGTTCGATTTTCGAGATCGTTAACCCACCGGTCGACAACGATCGACGAGGCCGTGCGTAAGTCGACACTTAACATGCGAGATCATTTTACGATATCCCTTCGGGTGATCCGGCGGATTCGTATCTTGCTTTCGCAACGACACGTTTGCACCAATTCGCAGGTCGGTCGATAGGTAGAGCAGTAGGTACTTACCTTGTTTCAAGAACTCTATTCCTACCCATCGGTTCAGAGAAGCTTAAAGGTGACAAAACTGGCGAATGTACTTTCGAAATTGTTACGAAGGAAAGAAGGAGAAGAACGTGGTATCGTGTCGTCAAAATTCCGTACTTCGAGGGTGCCTGTAAACCGGTCCGTGCAATCCGATTGCGACGAAATCGGCTTTTATGTAACGTCGCGGTAAACACGCGAAACCATAGAGACAACGACGATCGACGTGGAGGAGTTGCCGGCCGCGAACCGCTTGCATCCGGCGAGTTCTCCAATTTCAAGGCCGCGCACAAGCGTTGCATAAGTGTCTCCATGGCGGGGAACGCAGCGAAATATCGGGGAGCAGCGACGTTTCAATCGGTTCACGGGCCCGTTTGGGAATCGCCGACATTCGAGCTCGCGAGACGAGGTCGTCGTTACTCGCCTCGGCCAAGCGGAAGCGGATGGACGGCCACGCGACGCGCTCGAAGGATGGGGATTATCATCGTTATTGTCCGATTATTATCGTGATCGATGTCGATATTGCACCGCGGAACGCCACTCGTGCAGCTCCACGCGCAGAATCCCGCCTTGAACGTGGCTGCAACTCTGCAACGATCTCCTCTTCGGCACCTCCGAGGGGTGCACGTCGGCACCGGACTTTCAGCCGCGTGCCACGCGCAGGGCTGGGCATTTGATCGATTATTGTATTTATTATTGAAAGAATGTACAATTGGAGAATTCACAAGAGGGTGTTTTTAAGATTCAATGAATGGTTTGAAAGTAGTAGGGTGGCAGACGCGAGTCTGTTGTCAGGTGTGTCTGATGACGTGTTAGAATGAGAGGCCGTAATGTGTTTATGAGGATTTTTTTTTAGAATATTCAGGGTAATCTGTGTGAATGTGCTGGGAGGAAGTTACGAGTGGATGAAGTTCATCAGCATTGATTGCTGTGAATAATTGAAGGGACATTTGTTCATTTGGGAGGAGTTTTAATTCTAGGATACGCCAACAGCACAAGAGAAGGTTTGCATGTTCATCCATCCGAAATGGTCGTGTCCAATGCAGTTTAAATATGGGGGCCCGACAGGAACTGGTGCTTTTTATGCGGTAGGTACAGCCTTTTTCGTGAAGGATACGATTAAGGATATTTTAGACTGTTATTTAATGATGTATTATCACTTACGATTAAAGCGATACGAACTGGCTTCGCCATTATTCCTTTTTGTGTTATTTTATATCTGCCTACGAACCCACACTTTCTGTATTTAACATTTAAAGAAGTTTTAAGGAAATTGGAAAGAGTTTGCGGGAAAACTGTAGCCAGGAATGTATAAAATGACGTAACAAGTATTATTCAGAGAATAAATATGTACCACGAGGAACGGGATCAAAGCTTTACCAATACCACTGAAACTGGCAGAAGGACTCGTGCCATTTCACGGGATATTTTTTGAAATACATTTCCCCGACTGCCGTTTGAAAATCCACTTGTCACGGGGCAGGTGACTCCGCGTCGCGAATAAAAACGCTCAGCGGAAAATATTTCAACGAACGCATCGCGACCGAACGATCGTGTTTTAACGAAATATCATTCGCAGACGTATCAGCGATCTCCGCTGAATTAATGCGACACAAGCGCGATATCGTCGTTCCAAGCGGATGCAAATAAATTTCTCACACGTTTCCCGCTCGCTGATCGAAACGCTGTCGCTTCATTCGGCTTCGAAGCAGATAACCATCGTGCCGATCTCGGTCCGCGATTTTTCCACGTCGCCGGAATGGATGCTTCGGCGATAGAAAGGGTTGCTCGCTACGTAGCGATTAAAAGTGCAATTTGGCAGTACATTCTGAAAAGTGGCAAATCACATCGAATACGAGCAGATTCGAGGATAATGGAAGCCGTGGGAAGTTGGAAGAATGCAATTTCGATTGAAACGCGGGAGGAGGGAGTTCATGGAAAGAAACTCGCAGTTTAGGAATCCAGATGTGACCATATCCCGACCACATTGTACCCAAAAGTGAAATCGTATTCGGAAAAGTATCCCGAAGTTCTGGCACGACGATCTCCAACCGAATCGAATCGGAAGCTGTGATTTCAAGTCTAGAAATGGTGATCTCCTGAACTGCTGTATCAAATCTTGGATAGTTTTCGATAGAAGTTGATCGGAACTCCAAAATTCTGACAATATCTGCCCGAACAGATGATTCGCACAAAATTCTCCGCATAAGCATTGACGGACTACCTTATTCAGAGATAAACTTACTATTCGATTCAGTTCGCTGTTCAGCGAGGAAATATCGTACTCCACCTTCCCCCGCCATCCCCCAAATAACAAACGTGGCGCATCTTTTTATTCAGCAGCTTTTTTATTGTTTTAATTATAAAGAAGTAACAAAGAATAATAATTTCATGATATTACCATACTTTCTCTCTCTGTCGTTCGCGCGCGCATACTCTCCCTTACACGCTCTCTCTGTCTCTATGTATTTATATCAATATTATTTAATAGATATACTCATTCACGTATTGAATATCGTGGCAAATATATAGATAAAGGTTTCATCTAACGTTCACACGTCGTGGATAGCGACCGTGCAACAGAGACGCGCCTCTTTCTCTCCCTCATTCCGTCCCGATCGACACCAGCCCCTCGAACCCCTGAACCTCCGTTTCGATCATCGAAGGCAGATCTCCGAAGACACCCTGAACACTTCCGCTCCCCTTCATCTTCTCACTTCTCCTTCTCCGTTCTCCGACTGTGAAACGGCCATCATCGGGGGAACGGAGCTCGCGGGGGGGGGGGGGGGTGGAAACGGAAGTTCCTCGATTGACAGGGGTGGGATCGGTGGTCGCGTGCCGAACGAGGCGCTGCAACGGAAGTGCCACAATCGAGATTCATTCTCGACGGTGCTTCGACACTCCGTACGGACCTAATGACTCGATATCGTCGCGACTAACCACACATCGATTCGCGGAGTCGAGTCGCCCGGATCCCGAGGGTAACCGGAAGTCGGGCCCTGGTGCGCTCCTTCGATTAATCCCGCTGATATCTGGAGCAGATCGTTCGATTTCACTGACTGTTACAGGGAATCGAGCCCCCTTACGTCGACGTACGTAAATGTGACGAACACTGATGCAAAGAGATTGCAAGATCCACCAATGAGCATCGATCGATTCTTCACGGATTTTCGCATTTTCTGTCTGACCATTCTTGGTTCGGGAAGTAGAAGTTAATTTGTCCATTCGAGTATCGGAGAAAACGTTCCAGCACATTCTTGGCACTCTACAACGAAGATCCCTTGAAAACAGGACACCGATAACCTCGGTTTAAGATCTATGAAAGAAGAACGGTCATTCACAGATCGAAAGCTAAATTTCCGCGCGATATTCACTTTGAAATCATAGATCCATTTACATGCATGCATGTTGCACCTTCGTTCGAGGAGTATCAAGAGGGTCCGGGAACAGGATTCAGCCCGAATTTCCAATCGAATCGATCCGAAGCTCCTCGCGATCGATCGTTCAATCTCGCGCAGCGAATTCCACCCTCCCGGCTACGGAACTTCCGGTTCTCGACGACGATCGCGGGCGTTCGCTCGCTCAACTAATAAAAACTCGACAACATTGAACTATATCGAGAATTATCGCCTAGACTACAGAATTCCAACAACTAATTGGGCGCCTCCTATAGAAAAAACTAATGTGTACTAATACCAGGCGCCCTCCCCTTGACCTCACCGACGGCCTCCTAGATCTCCTCCCTTCGATCGTCCTTGGCGATCATCTCGATCGCGTGTCAGGCGCGAATCACAACGTCGCACGCCCTCTCGAGCCACGCTTAATGAATTGCCTGTCGATCGACGGGCAGAGTCTAAAATCACCATTGATCATCCCCTCCCTGCAATTATCGTAGTTGCACGAAATTTAGCATTTCTTCCCGGCTTATTCTTAATTATCTAACGAACGGGTGACTCCCATTAGTCGATTGCGATATAGGACCCCGAAAATTTCACCGCCCAACGGGCGAAACTCCGTTTCTTCGCAGATTTCCATTCGCAATACTTTCAGGAACGAGGATCGACGTGGCCGAAAGAGAATCCGACGATCGGCGCGCGGGGTCTCGCGATGCGTCGAGTTTTACTGGGATCTCGAGTTACCCCCTGGCTCGCTGAATTGCCTAATTATTTGGCCCGGGGGGTGGTTCGCCCATCGCGCGGAAAAATATCACTTAAGGGTTGGACTCTGCCCCAAGGTTCGGAGGGAGCCCGCGATCGATCGATTACTCGAGGACCGGGGACGGCTCGCGGATTCGATCCAGGAGGCGAGATTGATCGGCGCCACCCTCGTCCACCGTACTTGCACGAGAAAACTATAAGAAAGAACGTTCTCACGTGAAACGAAAAGTTCCCGTTTCCCTCGGCGCACGCACACTCACGCAAGCAAGCAGGAAACATGGTGCTCTTCCCTCTTTCTCTCCGGCCCAAATTCTCCCAGACTCATTTTCTCGGCTTCCATTCGCTCGGGCTCTTTTGCGCGTGAAACGAAACTCTCATTGAAACATCTCGACGGACTCTCCGCAGCCAGCTAAGAAAAGCCATGTGCCGGCGCAAGGATGGAGGCGAAATTACCGCGGAACGGCGCGGCGTGGCGCACGTTCGATTGCTCGTGACAGCGGGCACGACACGCGTGTGCACGTCCGTTGACACGTCGTCGAGGAGGGGGTGCTACGATCCCCGATGTACCGTGTTTCGATGATAGGAAAAAGTCTGAGAACCGTTGCTAGGCGAACGGTGGTCTTTTAACGAAGAACCTGCTTTATCTCTGTTGCGTGTGTTACATATATGTGTATATATACACACTATATATACATATATATATATTATTTTTTTTCAATAGAACTCTGTAGCTCCGAGCTGGCCCAGAATCAGCTGTTCTTTCTTTTTCTATAAAATTATAAAAGACGCGGATACCTCGCGGCCTCCTGAACCGTTCACCCCCTCGAGAACGGGTGACCAAGCGCGTGCGTCGCGATCTTCCTCACCCGTCTCTCCACGGCCCCGAATGACGCGTCATCCGGCAACTAATTAAACGATAACAACGCTAGTTGTCTAAATAACGGCTAAACTGGTTGTTGTTGCGAGGTTTCTCACTGTTGTCACAGTCGGCTCGGGCTCGCCGAGCCCGTTTTTCTCTTTGGAGGCGAATTCAGGCTACGTAATGTATGTACTTATAACGGCGGCCGCGCCCGTTCTCACTCCCGGCGCGGTTACAAGTCTAACGAGAAAACAGAGTGGTACAAAACAAAGGTTCGATACGGTACAATAGTTGAAATTCATAGCAATAATGGTATTAATAATAGTAGTAGTAATAGTAGTAGTAGTAAACAAAGCACTGACAAGCTGCAGAATACAATACAAAGGTACAAATTATTAGGGAACAAAAATCCATCGTGTTCGCAATTATTTCGGGACAGTCGCGCCCGTCCAATTAACGCAACCGTGTCTTGTTCTGTGTGTATGTGTGCACGCGTAGTGGACCGTGTGTCCTCTGTGTAACATTGTGTACGTACACATCGTTCCGTCTACTTCTTTCCCGCGCATAGGCGCGTCGCGCACGCGATATCTCTCAACAAAATTTTTCTAACGTCGAACAGCATCGCCCCGTGGCGCCGCTCTCGATCAACGAAAGGACGACTCCGGTTTCACCAGCGATCGATCTTTTAAGTATCGTCAATCTTACCGATGCGTACACGAGATCTCTCTTTCACTCTCACGCTCCACATCCCTCTTTCACCCTCTCCTCGCGCGCCTCATCCTAACCCCTCGGTCTATTCTCCTTTTTCTCGCTATTCCCTCGCCTCCGGCTCGTACGCACAAACACTGTTCCGCTTTGTCTCGTAATGCTTCGATATTTATATATATGTATATATATATATATATGTATATATAAAAATACAAAAAATAATTTACAAAATGATATTATAAGTATATTACACGCGAGTTTCACTTTTTTTGTCACACTTTTTTGTTATTTTTTTTTCTCCTTTTGTTTCGCCTTCGTTTGCTTCGTTCCCCGTAGTCGTAGTATATAATATCGATTGTTTCTCTCTTTCTCTTTCTCTCTCTCTCTCTCTCTCCCTCTCTCTCTCTCGCTCTGTTTCCTTCGTTTTGTGTTTTCGGGTCGAGGGGACGGCCCGGACGCTCGAAAAATTTCAAAGAAACGCTTCTCTGTACCTTTCCACTCGTGCTTTCCACCCTCGTCACCGAGCATTGCACACGCCGAAAAGCACGACACTCCTCTCCTGCCCTCTCTCTCTCTCTCTCTCTCTCGCGCTCGCTCTCTTTTTCTCTCTCTCTCTCTCGTTCCCTTCGCCGTTTTCTCTCGTCAATCTCCTCGTTAAACAAAATATAATGTAGCAGTGTATGTATATGTATATATATACACATATATATATGTATATATATATATAACAGATATTCATATAAGTATGTATAGTGTCTATACATATATCCATATTTATATCGCACGTGTTCTATTCCTCTCTTTGTGTGTATGTATATATATACGTATATGCATATGTAATTACGCATTTTCGCGGGCCATTAAAGAGATAGAAACAAATCCGTTAGAACAGGATAAATCACTGTAGTTTATCAAACCACTGTATTATTAACAAAAATATATATATGTATATGTATATGTATATATATATATAATATAGCGGTATATATTATATTATCTGGAGGCGCGATGCACGCTGGTGTAATCAAATATCATACAAAAAAGAAAAACAACAATAACAAACTATCAAAAAAAAAATAAGGAAAATGGGCAGGGGAAAGTAATGTTTAAAGGAGGTCGTCTTAAGGCTAAAGTTGTGGGGCGGTGGGATGGTCGATGGTCGCCGGTCGCCAGGCGTCCGTTGCGCCCTAGACGACCGGCGTCCATTGCGCCATCCGAGGATCCACGGTAAGAAAAAGGAAAGGAAAAAAAAAATAAAACGTGCCCTTAGGGTGTGGTGCACACGTTCTAGGTAAAACGGTTCTCGTACAAAAATAAAGGAACAAAATCTAAAGCCAACAGAAAATACATCTCGATTATAGTAATAGTATCAATAATAGTGATAATAAAAAAAAGGAAGAGGAGAAGTATCAAAGTAAATAACGCGGTAGCGGGTGAAAAATAAAAGGGACCTATATACAGATATACATATATAGGCGCACAGTGTCTCGCTGTTTGTCTCGCTCGCACCCATCCGATGCAGCCTCTTACCCCATTCTCTCCCTTGCACACGGAGGACAGGCATACTTAGCGTTCACCCCTTGCACGCACTCTCTTTTGCTCCGCACGACAAGTGTACACGCGGTACAATGTAAAACAGCACGCGATGGACTAAACGGAGGCGCGTGAAAATCGTCGGCCAACAGAACGCGAAAGGAAACGCGAATAGGGCGGGGGCGGGGGGTGGGGGGTGGTCGGGGAGGCCCGCCACCCCTTTGACGTTTCGCGGGGCAAACGAATCGAACGGGTGGCTCGGTTTCTCTCGTTCACGCGGGAATTTCGTTTCCTCGCTCGATCCACGCACACTCATTCTCTCGCGCCGTCGCTCGAGGACCAGAAAAGTCTCTCGCTCTCGTTTCCCTGCCGCTTTCTCTCATCCCTCTCGCCACGCACGAAACGATGAAGACTGGGGCCTGGGGGTGGGGCTTCGGAGAAGGGGCATTTCGTAACAGTTACACTTAGGATGCATCTTATACGAGTAACATAGTTGCTTGGTTTGGTTTCTTTTTTTTTTTACCATTTCGACACCGAGAGTGTGACTTTGGGTGGGGTACAAAAAGGTTCCTTCTCTCGCGTAGACCTTTCCCTCCCCTGACCCGGAGGGTGGCGCATTAACACCGCGCCACCCCCCTGGGCGCGCAGATCGAGGCCCGACCCGTCGACTTCCGGCCTCCAGCGACGTTCAGGCGCGATCTCCCATCGTTCGTTTTGCTCCGCCGTGCACAAACACTTCGCCGCGACCCCGTCGGTGGCCGAAAGTCAAAGAATCAACCCCCTCTCGTCGCTTGTGTAACCGAGGTACAGTCCTACGCGATACACGTGTGTGTATATATATAATATATATATAATATATATAATATATAATTGTATGTATATAGTTTACATTCAGCAAGTAGTTAAAGTATTGAAAAATATATATGTAATTAGTTACAAATCTAATTATCATCCTCTTGTTAATTCATTACTTGGTATTGTAGAATAATCGATAGGTTTTTATTTCTTGGGTCTTTCATTGTGTTCCTCCGTGTCGTGTGCGTGTGTGTGTATAAGTGTCGCGGGGTGGTTCTCTGTTTCGTGTCACGTGTCCGTGTGTACGTGTGTGTGTGTGTGTGCGCGCGTGTGTGGCTTCGAGTGTGTCCGATACACAGAACGCATATATTGTTCTTTTCCCTTTCAGCTTAGTTTTGCTTCTCTGCTTGCTATTCTCTTATCTTTTTCTCATTTCTCATCGTGAAACAGCTTTCCCTTTTAAAACGTGTGCCTGGAGATGGTGCCCAGTTCTCCGCTTCGCCCACGCGTTTCCCTTGCTGCTCTGACACGCGGCTGCGGAGCTGCTCCCTGTTACCAGGTTCCTTCGATCCTGGGAAAAGGGACGAACGACGCGAAACGATGCTCGTGTCGCCTCGAACGGCACCCTTTTCCCTGGTCCCCACGATCTTTCGACGTTCTTTCGACTTTCCGAAATCTTTTCCGGGGAGCGGTGAATCGCCTCGCGACGCGTGTCAGAGCCGCGCAACGCTTCCCGCTCGTTCGTATCCCGCAAGCTTTGCTCGTCTATAAATGTATGAATATATATTATATCTAATATTGCAGTGTTCGGTTAATCGCTATGACATTATTACGTTACCACGGTTACTTGTTTCGCCATTTACGGTTAAGAAGACAATATCGATCGCTATAGTTTATAGACACAATGATACTTTAAAGAGACAGATTACCGTTTGTTACTTCATGTCATGTTCATCATATTTATTACTCTTTTTTTTTGTTCTTTTTCATTTACTTCTTTGTGTCGTGTACCCGAGTTACTTCGAACATGTGTGGTGTCGTCGTGTGTGGCCGTGTCTGTATCGTATAGGTGTGTGTCCGCACGTGTACGTGTCTTTTTGTTTCTCGATTAACCTTAACCTCCCTCGTATCTTTTGTTTTTAACGAATACATCCATTACAGATTATGGAAAACTATGCGTAATTCTTTTTTTTTTGTTTCCTTGCTTACAAAGTGTTCATTACAATCGTATTGTAATCGTATAATACTATATGTTTTTCATTTGTGTATCTCAATGTATGCTCTATATCAATATCCTGTCGGATCGCATCATCCCTCTCGAACCCCATTTTCCGTTTCTACCCTCGCGGCATCGCCGGCACCCTTCCCTCGCCACCCTCGAGTCTCGCGCCGCTACGCGTCCGGTCGCTCTATCCACATTTTATCTTTCTCTTCTGTTCCTAAAAAGAGTATACATCGTATATATGTTATGTGTGTGTGTTTGATTCTTCGCTGACGCTGAGCTTCTCGTCTCGAGCCGAGATCCATTTGATTCGCAACTTATTGCAACGCTTGCTCCACTCGCCTCCCCTGTCGTCCCTATCTGCACCCCTCTCACTCACGGGGTTCGGCGAGAATGCCACGAGACACGCGAGACCGCGGGACCAAAGCGCGAGAAATCGAGCCGAGGACTTGCTGGTGGTTCGAGTTGTTCGATTACAAAGATTAGAAAAATAATCGGTACCGAGGTGCTCTGGCGCGGCGTGGCCTCGGAATCTCGAAACCTCTCGCGACCCTTCGAGTGTCCCTAACCAGCCTCCCTTACCAGAAATCACGTTATCTTTCCTTACTTTACGAGAACCAATCTACGTTTCAACCGCGACGGACCGTTTGAATCGTCACGCCACAGTTACAAGACCGATCTCGATGGACTTGGATTCTGTCACACCTCTGAAGTCGCGATTAACCGTCCCTCGATTATCACCCCTTCGTAGACCTTTCTCTCTCTCTCTCTCTCTCTCTCTCTTTCTCTCTCTCTCTCTTTCTCTCCCTTTCTCTCTTTGTCTCTCGCTCTCTCTTTCTCTCTCTCTCTTTCTCTTTAACAATAGCAGGTACTAGCATAGCTACCACAGTCGTACGTATCGTTAATAGTTACAATTAAGTTTAGATATTACTAAAGGGTACTGTTTTCCTCCCACCTTGTCTCCTCTCGCCACTATTTCCCGGCGCTTCTCACTCCGTGTCTACCCTTATTAGTTCCGCAGTTAAAAACTTGTTTAGCACCCCCCGACACGGCCGGAGAGCCGCACTGCCGACTTGCTCGCCGCTGCACACACACCTTCCCCCCTTCGATCCAATCTTCTTCCCACGGATTCGCGTCGATTTCATGCCTAATAATTTGTCTAATGGATCGCGGGCGCGTTACTCGGGAATCGCCCATGGATGGTGAACGTTTCTAACAGATCTCTCGGAAGAAGTCGGACCGAGGGCACAGTGACGCAATGATCTAGGTCGACTGAACACACCGATCACCCCAATTCCTTTGCCGATTTTTGGTCAATCTTGCCCTACTGGCTGAGAAGTTCTCCTTCCGCGTACGTTAATGATTCCCGCGGAAGACTTTTCGCGAGGAATTCAGACCGAGGTCCTGGCAAAACGCGATGGTCCGTGATCGCGCGGACGCCGATCGTCGCCTGGGCCCGCGCGAGAACCGCCGCGATCCGCGCCGGGATCGCGGCTAGCAGTACGGAAGCTGCGGCGTCGATCATACAAAACGGGCTATATAAAAATTCGTACGAAAGAACGATATTAACCGTCATACCTAAAATTATGCTACACACTTACACGATACAAAGTTCACGCTAAGGTAGAAACTAGTCTAAAGTAGAGAGGACACGCGCCGGACCGAGCGTGACGATCGACGAAATAGAAACCACCCTCCCCCGCCTTTGCCGTCCCGTTTAATTATTACTCCGCGAGGCGTAAGTCGACAGTCTCCGACCGTGCGTATTCCGTACGTTTGTCCCACGACGACAAGATTAAACACTTTTTTTTAATACTTTTAGCACCTAGTGCCCGGCCCGCGGCTCGCGGCACTTCCGCCGCCGTCGCTGCCACGCGACTTCCGCTCGGCGGACAGGCTCGACCGGTGCTCGAGGTATGAGAAACCGAACGACCAAGGGAAACCGAGCCTTATCGAGACTTATTAACGATTGCGCGGCACGAGACCTCGCGGGAAAGTCGACAGGACGAAGACTTTCGGATCTACAAATCTACGCGCATTTTTCCGGGGAGTATGCATGGCTCTCTAACGAATTCTGCGATCAATTTTCAGAGTTTTCAGAATCAATTTTACAAAGTCGAAAACAACCGTCGTACCGAATGCAGCAACAACGCAGCGAGTTTAAATGAATAGCTTTAGGAAAAAGAAACAGCGAAGACTGACAGACAAACCTGAGACCAGACTTCTGATAAAACATCGGCTTGGAGCGGATATGTACCTCGTCCTTGATCTTCCTCAGCGAGGTCCCCGCTAGCAACAATTCCAATCGTTTTGGGCCACGAGCACGATCGCACCCTGCCCGGCGAGGACAGTGACGGCGGTCTTTAATAACGTAGTCACCTAATTAATCTCGGGAACGCAGACCATCCCCTGTCGCGAGCTCCGCGGCCGGCCGTCGCGTTCTCCCCCGTCTTCGACGTTCCTCGTCTTTTGTACTTGATCCCCGCGATTGTGGAGGCGTTCTTGGAACCTTGCAGTGTCCAGGAAGAATCGGCGCGGAAAGTTTGGACGGCCTGGGATCGACGGGACAGCAGAGAAACCGGGGCGAGCCACACGAGCTCGATAGCTCGGGGAATTAGGAGAAGTTCGCCAACTCCGGGCGGCATCTGTCGCGAACTTTCACGACCCTGAGGATGTTACTCGATAGCTGGGGAGCGGCGGAGGGTACCCGACGTCGATGCCACGCCGTCGTTCGATCCGCGTTGAAAGGAAACATCCTGCGATTAGATTAGCTTCCGGCCAGCCGTAAGAGTCGCGACACGAGACCATTTCCGTTCTTCATACGAACACGCCGCCACTCTCTTCTCTTCTACTCTCCTCTCCCTTCATCTCTTCCTCCTTCTCCCTCTCGCCTTCTCTCTCTCTCTCTCTCTTCCTACACTCTACTGCATTTATTATAAAAATAAAATGTAAAATCGTACCGAGGACGAGCTTTCCAAACGGTACGGAACCGCGAGCGCTCGCCTGTCCGTCGCGCGCCATCGACGAACGATCCCCTGTGATGCTCGAACTTCCCCTTCGATCGGAGACCCCAGAAACAAACGCGTTCCCTCAATGTAGTCGCTTAAATGTATCTCTGACTGATGGACGTTCCGAGGAAACGGACCTACGTCCCCGTCCGTTCATTCGCCGACGGTCTCGTCGGGGGCGTCGCGAGCGGTTCCCACCGTTCCGCGAGAACCCGCGAAGTGAGTGCAATATTCTTGAATATAATACATAGGCTCTACAGATATATTCATTATCAATTCTCCGACTATACCAGTGAAAAAATAAATTATTACACGTTATTGGTAATATCTGTGTACGTGTTGGTGAAGTCGTGCGCGAAAGTGTCCACCCCCGACGATGATCCTCGACGACCTTAGGTGGGGGTGGTTTGGGGGTGGGGGGCGTGCGTATTGTGTGTGAAGATGTGTCTGTCGCCAGGTAAAATGGTAGGGTGTGTGTGTGTCATCTTGCTGTCAACAATCTGATCTGTGTCTGTGTACTCGTGTCTGTGTGTTACTCTCAGCTTCTTCGCCGTTCCAGGTGTGTGTGTGCGTGTGGGGGGGGGGGGGGTATGGGTTGGGGGTGGGGGTGGGGACGCGAGGCGCGTCGTTCGATTCTCTTTGGACCGAAGAAGACGAAACAAGAATGGCCACCAGGGTCACCTAACCCAGACAATTCGTCGAACGGAGGCCCGGCCCCGATCGCGATCGGGCCCATGTCCGTTGGTGTCCGGTGGTGATGAACATTAATACACGCGGCTCTACGTTAGTCGAATCCCCCTAAGTTCACGTTCGCGAGCCCCGTCACGTCCAACTTCCTCCTCTTCGTTCCGCCTCTCCTCTCGAAAGAAACGTCTTTGCACGCATTCTTCAGCACACAACCGCACCGAATCAGAGAATCCTTGTACACACGCTCTTTCACTCTCGCTCTCTCTCTCTCCACCCCTCCCTCGCTGAGACCGCTCGCTTCATCTCCATCCACACGCGTCGATCCTCCCTCTCGGCTGGTTACCCGAAGGCTGACGTCCGCTCTGCAAAGTGCATCCCCTTCGTCTGCTTCGTTCCTCCTCCGCCAACGATCGTCGCCGCGTGCCACGTGTCCCTGGACCAGCCTACCCGGGATCCTCTCCCGAGGTGGGGACCACCGATCGAGCGAGTCCAGGTGTCGACGGACTGCCCCGACGAAGAGCACCGCGCGCCGCCAGAGACGCGGGCGACGCGAGGCAGCTCCGATCACGGGGCTCTGCTGTGAGCTGCGACGTGGCGATCGCGCAGCTGATGGGAGAGACAGAGCGGGAACTAAGGTGAGCAGGAATCGACGGCCTCCTCCGCGAGAAGCCCCCGGATGATCGGATGGTGCAAGCGGGTCAGGTGTGTCAGGGTACGGAGCCTAGACTCTGGACGACGTCACGACGCTGGAGAGATCGGGAAGCCGCTTCCGCCTCTCTGATCCTCCTCTCCTTCCTCTCTGGCAGAGCGGCACCGAGCGTCAGGCGCGGCTCGTGCCGGCCTGGTGCCTCGGTTTCGACGGGCGCGGGGTATTAGTTGGCCACGAGCAGGTGCTGGTACTGGCTGGCCGGATAGGACGCCACGGAGCCGAGGCCGAAGTTGTTGAGGCCGTCGAGCGCCGTCTTGTCCTGCTGCTGAGCGGTGTCGTTCACGTTGCTGGTCGCCGCAGCCGAGCCCACCGGGCCGAGGTTGCCCGCGCTCTGCGAGTTCCCGTTGCTGCCGGCCGCGTTGCTGCTGCCGTTCACGCTGCCGCCGTAGAACTGGTGGCCGGCGATCGTCGGGTCCAGGTACGAGGACGGGAAGTTGGCTCCCGTGTAGAGGTCGGCGGACAGGTAGCCGCCGTGGCTCGACGAGTCGAAGATGTTGCGATGGGGGAACTGCGGGTGGTACGCGGCCGGCCCGTGCTGGAAGAAGTACGCGCTGGGGTCCGTGTGTTGCTGGCCAGCTCCAGCGACTATGCTTCCCGGGGAGAGGCTACGACTGCGCGGCGAGCTCTGCGAAACGGGCAGGCCGCCAGCGGCCGCCTGCTGCTGTTGCTGCTGCTGTTGCTGCTGCTGCTGCTGCTGCTGCTGCTGCTGCTGCTGGTGCTGCTGATGGTGGTGGTGATGGTGGATCTGTTGCTGCATGGCGCGCTGCTTGATGTAGTTCGAGAACTCGGTGGGGGACATTCTGAAAGCAGGACGGTTACGTGCGGTTCAGGCGTCTGATCGATAGTTTGCCTCTCGAGTGGGTGGCTCGCGGTGGTCAGAGTTAAAGCGGGACAATCTGTGCGGAACCTAGAGACCATGGGCCGCTGGACACTTATCGTTAGACGCTTTCGAGAAAATCCGAATTGTGGTGGGAATAGTGTCTAGTTTGATGATTCTATCAACGTCGTCGATGGGCACTGATCGTCGAACGACGAAGCCGAGATTTGGAGAGAAAAGTTGATGATTTGTGAAAGAAATTCTTTACTACACGATGCAACTATTCACTATTCCCTGTTCACCTAACATTACTAAGTGTCCACTGCATCCATTTCTCAGACTAAACAGCAGTGACGCAACCGTAGTCTAGAGCGATCTATCCCGCAAATTTTTAGCAACAACGCCAGGCATCCCGTTACTTCGGTGATCCGATACCCCCCGGATCTAGCCTCGAAGCAGATCTACCAAACAGCTTGCGCAATCGCCAAGGAAAACAGGGCTACGATCGGTTACCAACCTGTTGGCTCGTTTGCTGCTGGTCTTCAGCTTGGTGCTGCCGAACTTGGTTTGAGCGAAGGTGGCGGTGGTGAAGGTGAGGGGCGCGGTGGTGCGTGGGATGAAAGCCGGAACGGGGCTGGGCGAGCCCTTAAACGAGCTGGTGATAGGGGTCGGCGACGGCGCCGATGAGGAACCGGATCCGTGGCCGCTCTGCTGGTTGTTCGAAGAACCGTTGCTCGCGTTGCTGCCCAGCGAGCTCGGGAACGGCGACGTGGACTTGGGGCTGAGGCTCAGGCCGCCGAGGGACGTGCCCACGGCCTCGATGGGCCTGAAGCATTGTGCCTCGGGGTTGAAGGTTTTCGTCACCTCCCGATCAGCGGAGCTCTCGTCGTGCGGGTCCCCCGTCTCGGAGTAGAGGATCTTCACTGCGTTCATCTCGCCGATGCGGTAGCTCACCTCGCCGGGGTCCACCCAGACGGCCAGCTCAGCTGGCAGGTTCTCCAGGATGTCCTGGATGGGCACGCCGCTCTCTTTCGCGGCACGTTCCAGCACTGGGTCGACGGGATCGCCAGTCTTCAGGCATCTGAACGCTGACCCCTTGAACGGCTTCTCGGGGTACCAGTGGCCCTTGAACTTGTCCTTGAGCGCCTTCTCGAGCTCCTCGCCGAAGATGTTCACCCGTCTGCGGGGCAGCTTGTTGTAGAGGTACGATATCACGAAGTTGAGCGCCACCTGCACCTCGATGTGCATCTTGGCCTTTGCTGGGAGAATCTTCGGGCTGTTGCTGGTCGTGGCAGCCGCGGAATATTACCGAGGGTGTTCGCACGATCGGCCGTCTTGCCGCGAACCACCGTTTGGTCCTCGAGGATAGGCCGCTGGCCGATCGCACCAAGCTACCTTAGCTTTTCGCGCTGCTTCACCAGGAGTCACGCCAAAGTCTCCTCTAAATCCGTGAATCTGTAACACGAACGTTCGAAATTGCTCGTTAGATCTCGGCTATTTTCACACCGGGCGGTTTTATGGACTCTATACTAAATCGCGAAGTGGGCGGTCGATACGATCTGCTTCTCGAACTTTCGGGAATAGTAAATGGTGCCATTCCTCATCGCGAGGTCTACTCGCGATTATAAAAGCAACAGATAATGATATTTCATGAATACCGCGCGTGGAAGGTGCACCCTCATTTATAACGGCACCCCGACGAATAAGCCTCGGATAAAAATTCGCGAGTCACGCACAAAGAAGCCCCTATCGCCATTCGAGACGCTTTCGCCGAGTACGAAATCACATTAAAAGGCTCCCTGGTGAGTATCTTCGAAAGGCATTTGCTTTTACCCCGGAGAGACCGTGTTATCGGCGCCTTTCACGATCGCGCATTGAAACGGAACGCCGCTTCCGGTTACTCGGGCTGGCGTCTTCTGGTTCCCAACGAGAGCCAATCGTTTTCGACTTATTCGTGTGGCATAATGCCATCTTGCGAGATTCCACAAAGACCTTCTACCCGAACCCTAGACTTCTCTGTTTTATCTCGCTCGTAATTTGGAAATCGATCGTGCAGGCTGGAAGAATGAATTCTCTCTCTATCTGAAGGCTAATTTCCCTACAATAATTACCTTCTAAATCAAATTCGTAAAACGAACGAAGGAAGTCTATGCTGAAAGCATTCCGACTCCAGTCGAGCTGTGATTTCGAGAAGAAAAATGTCTACTGTGATAATCCTCCAGTTCCCATCGCTGACAACTCCAATTTCTTTCAAGAAGCCAGGACACTCGGCATGCAACATTTATCCCCTCTATAATGCAAATGTCTACCGGACTCACGTGCCTGGTTCGAAGAAGAACGCTCGATTGGAACTACTCTAAACTCCGGGCGACTGGCGACGTTCTTAAGATCCTCATTTCCGCTCGAACGGATGGATGAAAGTCTCTCGAAAGCCTCGCCGAAGACGGAACGACCCCGAGCATCGTTCGATTCAAAACGCGCCTTCCGGAATCTCCAGCGGCGTATCGGGGTCCAACGAATATTCAGCTACCCACGCGATTACCGTGAAGCGAGCGGCAATAAAAAGGATTGCCCTTAACGGCGATGAGTGGCCATCTTCCACAGAGGTATCTCGTCGCAATTGCGGAAGTTGCTCTCTGAACCCGAATGACGTCGAGAGGGAAAGACTTTTCCTCCGGTCCCTCCCACCCCTTCCTCGCCACCAGGCCACTTTCTTCTCCTACCACCATCCCTCGACATTTCCTTCATTCTTTCGTTTTTCATCCACCCATCCCCCGCCTGTTTTTCTATCTCCCTCCACCTCAGACTCCATATTCCTCCTCTATCAACTTCCCTCCATCCGTCACCCTCTTTCCGCGACAACTCCCACTCGTCCTTCCCCGTCCTCCCTCCTCGAGGATTCCTAGACGGCCGTCAAGGCTCCTGGGTATGTCCGTCTCGGAACTCAATTCCGTCACGGTCCTGTTTCCCCCTTTTTTTCACCCGTGATCCGCCGAGAAAAGGCCAGACCAAGGGGGCGGAACAGGGTGTATAAGCTTCCAAGAAGCCCGCTGGACCAGCGGCCATTTTGTAACGGGATGTGAGAGGACATTCGCGTTGCCCTTTCCCCCGCCTCCCGCTTTCTTCGCTCTACCCGTCTCACCCCCACGTTCGTTCCCTTTTTTCGGCCGAATATTGCAACGGACAACGCGGTCACGGGTATTTTTCAATTACGCGAGTGTATGCCACCCTTGCGGCCGTTCTGCGGCTCGTTCGCACCCCGTCGCTGCGGTTTCGCCGCGGACGAATATTTTTGGGGCTCACGCTGCTTCATTGGGGGCTAAACAGGCGGTGATGTCTGAATTACAGAGGCTGCGGTGCCTGGAAATTGCGAAAACCTGCAGGAATGGGGGTAATTCTCTTTTGTATAAAATAGTGGGTGGCGGGTTGTGGATCACAGAAGTTTACATCCAGCAAGATAGATGAAGTCGCTCACATGATTTACTCCAAAACTCTACCTCACCCTCTCCTATCTTATACAATTCTTCAGTATTTATTCCTCCACATCCAGCACCCACGTTTCTCCTCGCGATCTCCAATAGCACTCAAACATCCAAATAGACAAGCGAAAGTATCTAACCCTCTGCTGGCTGCCCATAATTCAATGCAAACCAAAGGGTTCTAGGTAGGGGAGCCAACAGCGCAGAGCCTGTCGATAACCCGAGACGTGCAAGTCCTGGTCTAGCTAGCACGGGGATAAAGAAACTTTCCCCTCGTTTTTCCCGGATACCATTCCGCCCTTTCCTCCGCCGTGTTTCCCCAGCCGAAAGAAAAATGTTTTCGTTCGCGCGAGGAGAGCTTCTCCGCCACCCCAGAGCTCTGGATATGTAGGTTAACCCCGCGCTGCACCCTTTCTGCCTCCGGTAGTACACCGAGACGGGGTTGCCAGAGGTATTGATCCCGGCCAGGGTTGCCGGAAGGTTCTCAAGTTAAAAATACACGGCCTTGCGAGTCGAGGAACCACGGAGCGGCGTGTCGCGTTTTCGCGGCTCACAGAAGCGCGTCGTGATGGTTTTTCTGGGATTGGCAGTGAAGAGGGTCCGTGAGCAGACGATCAGGGGGAAATTCAAAGGGGTGCATCCCTTCGAGTGCTCTGAGCCGCGCGACCTAAGACGCTATTAAACGACTCCTTCGCTGTTAATTGAGGGGCACTGCGAGCCGAGGGATGATAACTACCCCTTTGGGTGGAACGATTAAAAACGAGGTGAATAGAGGGAAGTCGAGGGTTCTTGGCAAGAAGCGACGAGGGCAATGTTTCTCTTGAAGATTGCTTCTGATTTTGCATATGTGTTAGGAGGGTGCATAGCCGAATTGGGGAGCACTCGTGAGGATTGAAAATACGACGATTAAGATGGCTCGAGTTTAAGAAATATCTGTGGTTAAAAGTGGACTCAAAGCTTATTGTAAGAAGGTTTCGAACAGAATCGGGACACCCACTAATCATTACCATCTTCCCCAACTCTAACAACCCTCCATTCACGATCAGCTCTAGCTCTATCCTCCCCAACGTAGCAAATTCGATACCAGGACCTGTGCAGAAAGGTGAGGTGATTCAAAGGACAGCTTTCTTCTCCCTGAACCCTCGGAGAGGTGAGAACACTGGGGGCTGGTTGCAGGTGCGCGTAAAGACCCACGAGCACACCCTTTCCCGGTGCTCTGAATGGAGACCACGTGGCAGAAGGGACGGTGAATGTGGGCCAGACAAGTGTCCTTCAGCGAACGGCAGTGAATGGAGTCCAGGGGACCGCGGAGCTCCGTTGCTTTTAGGGTGTTTTCAACATTCACGTAGGGGTTGCCGGCGACATCATGCTGGCGTCTCGTTTGGGAATCGTTGCGACGCGACGCGAATCGAAGGGACAAAGCGGCCTGACGATAATTATGCTCGTCGTCCCTGCTCGATGTATCGAGTGGGGGCTCCCTTCGATCGAGCTCGACGACGAGATGGCGTCGTTTCGACGGACGACGCGTAATTGCGCATCCGTGCATAGAGGGGAAGAGCAGAGCGCTCCACGTGGAGCTCCCTCCTCGGTGATCGATTAAAACGGAAACGCTGATTTTCTCCTTCTCGGCTTGTCTTCTACTATTTTCAGCTGCTTCTAATTAGAAACGAGGACGATTCCTTTGCTTCTGACGTTCCGGGAAAAGATTTAAGCGAGCTTGCTTGCTCGTCAAGTGCTCAAGCAAAGACACCTTTCGCTTTGATATAAGTACCAGGGAAAATTGTAACGTGAAAGTACACGTGGACGGCTTGTGCCTTCGTTATCATTAATTTCCTCGTGAATTCCAGTCGTGCAGAAGAAGAGAGGAAGAAGTGAACTCGTTAGCAATCCGCCCTGGTGACTACTGAATCGTGTGTGAAGCGAAGAGCTCGCAGATTCCGCGGGAAAAGTATCCGTGAAATGAAGACAGAAGTACGCAGGAAGCGTCGGGGAGTGGATATAATTGCGACTCGACCTAAACAGGGTCAAGACACGGGTGCTCGACCTGACCTAGTCGCCCCTGTCTTCCACCACCGGGGTGGAAAGGTGTTTAAATCGGAGCACTTTGTTGGTTACGCTTCCTCGTCCAATATAGACCAAGTGCCTTCCTGAAAATCACTCACGACTCTAACAAGTCGAACAGAGTAAAAATAATATAAGATCTAATCGATAATTCCAGAAGCCAGCACATCTATACCTCGCATTAACCCCTTTGGCAGTCGGAAGCTCCAAGTATTCAAATATCTCCCATACCTAACCAGTTCGAGCACTTCGTCTAATATTCAGTTCCGAAATTCCTAAATCAATTACCCTTTCTTCCACGGAATTCAATGTCCCACCGCGCGGGGACCTTGAGAAGCGTCCCTGACTCATCGTAGATCCTCGTTCCAGGAACTATCGAACTTATCGATGGATTAGCGAGCGCCTCTCTCTCTCTCTCTCTCTCTCTCTCTCTCTCTCTCTCTCTCTCTCTCGCCTGCAACTGGCAACTCTCTGATCACTCTATTCTGACGATGAATAGATGGCCATGACGGGAGGAAACCGTGTGGAATCGTGTTACGTAACCGTCGGTTATACAACAAATCGCCGGTGTTCACGTGCGTGGACCGTCCATCATAGTGGCGACGCTTTAAAGGTCGCCCCGTCGCCGCATAAACAAATCTGCACGCGTGTACAAGCGATACGTTGTATCGATTAACCGGAGAGTTCGTGCACCGCCGTCGACCTTCCGCGGGTCTTCCCTTTTGGCGCATCGAGCCACGCTGCAGCACCTCGATCTCGTGACGGATCGATCGATCGCCGCGGTCGTCGCTCGCCGCTTCCTTCAGCCGTGAAAAATTAATCCCACGGCTGCGCCTATTCGAACGATGCGCCAGCGTTTCCGCGAAAACCGCCGTTTCAGGGAATGTCGCTGCTTTCCACGGTGGACCCCATCCTCGAAGGTCTAGATCCACGGGTTCCTTCAGTCCCTTAAATTTCACGACTGGTTCTTCTTCCCCGCGTACCCGTCGTGTTTATCGTCTTATCATTTCTGTTTAAACTTGTGGGATCGTTTGCCGCGCGCGGAATCCCCGCGGAAGCCTTCCCCAGCGAGTGGCCGCGACCCTGACATTAGTTTCGAACACGTGCCGGACGAGTCGCGTGACATCACGTCGATCTCGTTTCCTCGAAGCCGACGGAAAACGAGCCGCTGCGACTCGCATCGGCCCTGAATGCGCCGAGTAATTAATAATTTTTGCACGCGCGCTCCCGCGGCCATCGTACACGTGATCGTCGTTTCGCTTGCGCAAACGGCAACCGTGCCTCGAAACTTTCCTTCCTTTCGTCTTTCCTCCTCGGTTTTACTTTTCCTTGTGCTTCTCCGGGTATTCCCTCTCGAGCGGTCTCGATTTCCAGCGCGTCGTTGGCTCGTGTGCCCGGTGCCGTTTGAATTTCACAACGCGACTCTCGGAGAGCCGCGAATAATCGAACTCAAGGCACGCCCGAACGTTTCTTTTACGAATTCGTCGGCACGCTTGCCACACTCTCGTTTCTATCGGGTTGCGTAATTATTGCGACACAGGCGACCTTGAATTTTTACGCGACACAGAGGCGGACAGTGAACCGCTCGGGATCGAACCGATCATCCAGACTGAATCGCTCGCTGACACGTGTAAAATTATGTGCTCCAGACCGATTTATCTCGGTCTACGAGCGTGGTCGTTCGAATGTAATGTCTGCTAACGAAGCGTCCGTTTCCTCGTGTACAAAAGCGGAGAGGATAGAGTTTCTGGAGGTAAAAGTTATCCATGCCAATAAGAAGTTTAGGAAGATGCTGAAATTTTGCAGTAATTTCACTATAGACACTCAAAACCCCCGTCTATATTTTCAGATGGATAATAAACCAGTCACTCGATACGACCAAAGTTCTCTAAAAAATCCTACGAAAACCATCACAACCACATCCTCTCGGAACCCTCTGCAACCGAATCAATCAACTCAGTGAACCACTCCCCACATTCACCACCGATGTCGAACAATTTATTTCCGCACAGTGCCAACGCGATAGACCCTTGCCGCGACAAGTAGCCTCGACAGTCGCGCCTCCAATTAACGCTTCCGATTAATTGTACCACGGTGTTTCGGGGCCATCGATCAGCACGTGTGACCGAGTTAATATTTCAAAGCAGAAACACGCCTGTGTCGGAGGCGTCGCGGCGCGGCGCGTCTTCGATCCGATTCGTCGAGCATCGCAGCGGTTATGGGGTGGCGATAAATTACAGGCTCCCTACTTTTCTCTCTCTTTCTTCGGCGTGCTGGCAAGCGAGCCGACAGATCAATACGACACAGCCTCCGCAGACACGGGCGCCGCTGCTCCAGATAACGTAGCCAGAGGGTGAGAGAGAAAGAGAGAGAGAAAGAGAGCGAGGGAGGGCCTGCCCTATAAGCCTCTATTTAAATAGCGCCCTAAATCCGAAGGGGGGACGCCCCTTTTCGCAGGGGCCAGAGAAAAATGCCGCCGAAACGAACAGCCAGCCGACGGATTCGCGACCTGGGTCAATCCGTTCGACTTTAAGCTCCTCTGGAAATTACACCCGGCTGACTGAATTTCGTTCCACGGATTAGAGGGAAGCGATACCCTGGGATTAAGCTCTGTGAATTCTCTGGCCCGGTCACGTGCAAATCTTTCTGCCTGCTTCTTTCGGACTGCTCTGCCTTCTTCCTGCTGCGATGGGTTCTTGTTTATCGCGGATCGAAACTGCGATAGTTTCGGAATAATTCCTGGTTTTTAATCGTTGAGTTACGCAACGATAAAGGGACATTTCAGATGAATGGATCGTTGGGAACGTACGATACGTAGGTGTCTCGGAGCAAGTTTTACTGCTGTTTTCGCGTTACGCTTCATACCTACCTACGTCAGATGTGACGCAAGCGACGGAATGGTAAATGCGCGTCGACGCTTGTCTGCAAATAAGGCGTTCGGATGAAGCATTTGATATTTTTTGGTGGACTCGCGCTGAGTCCGCGAAAACCCGCAACCGCGGGACTTTACTTTCAAAATAACCTGTCTCTGTCCTTCGTGGTAAAAATAGAACTTCAATTCTGGAAAGGCGGACGACTTAGACAGCGCACGTGCGTGCTCGTGTATGTCGGATGAATTTCAGAATTTAAGTAATCATTATTCCGAAATCATACCTCTGAAATATTATCGATTCATCATCGTAAATTTGAGTCACGGCTCAGTGAAATTTCTCTTTGTCTCCGTGTACAATGTTTGATTGATTTATTGGGGCTTTCCTGCCTCGTATCAAAGACTTTCGATAACCCTAAGCCTACCATTTGCTCTTGCATCAGCTAACATTTCTTTATCAAACTCCAAATATTCCTGCAAATCTTTGTCCTACTGTTTCAATTAAGGCACGTATGTTCTACAGTTGGATGCACCTCTTTCTAATTCTGATTTTCTCGGTGCTTATCAATTCTTTCTGTCCACGATTAATAAACATTTTACAATCGAGAGAAATGTTTGTTTATGCAGACTCTAGTTTAACCGAGACTCTCTTGAGAAGTTAATTGAGGATGCAAGGATACTGTCGGGGAACTTTCTCACCATACTGTACACGTTATGTCTACTAAACACTGGATTTTGTAACAGACAACTTTTCCGCTTAAACAGACTTTCAACCAGCATCCGCGACATTAAACAGGAAACCAGCTCGATCACGAAACCAGGCGAAACAGAAGGAGAAGACGAAGGTACGTAAAACAGAAACACTCCACAAACTCTGCTTCTTAAACAACCTTTCGCCAAGAATCTTCAGGCCTCCAAGGGGTGAAAGGTAGCAGAAGTAAAAGGCAAATTCTTTACGATCTGTTACTTCCTCTTCTTAACCATCAGCTGAAGGTGAATCGAGGGTGGATCACTTGGCACCTGGCTGACAGAACAGCACCAATTCAGCGCCAATACGAAACGAATTAAATACCTAATCCCATACATTATTTGTACGTAAAAGATGTTCAAAAATACAATAACTCAGGTCCCCTATTTTAAGCAAATCCATTCATCCACATTTCGTCCAAAGTTCAGTCACGAAATAAAGACAGAATAAAGCAAATTTCAAGTGGCCGATTGCAATGATCGATCACCTCAAGATACCACGCATCCACGGAACAATGGCGACCGTTCTTCTCACCTGCCACGCCACTTCAACTAAAAAGAATCGCAAAAGAAACGGAGCAATACTAGAGCACACTTCCCTGAACGTGAGAAGTTAACGATATCAATTTTCCTCCGGCCGCGTTAAGGGTAGATCGCGGAAGGGTTGAAAGGCTGCGGAACTCGTCTCCGCGAGAGGCCCAGAAGAAACGAGGCAAAAAAACGAAAGGTTCTTTTATTCAGAAAAGAGGAAGACGGCTCCCCGGGAGATCATCGGGCGTCACGTAAGCGGAAGCGGAGCCCGCTCGATAATTTCGCCGTCTGCGGCGAACGTTTGAATCGCCAGGCCGCGAACTTAATAGCTAAAAAGAGAGTATCGTTGGACGTCGGCTGCGGAGTAGGGACAAAGGAGGGAAGAGGAAAGCCAGGGCCATTATCCAGAAAAATACCGTGGGCTGTCATCTTCAGCCCTAGCTACGGACCATCCGGGATTCGACTTTATCCCATGGCTACCAGGGTTTGGTGACTTTCGCAACTAGCCAACGAGCGGCGACTATATAAGCCACCGATGACGTTAGGAGATCGGTGCGCTAGTTGTCGGCCCTGGTATTAATCATTCGACGCGCTGGCTCCTCCGGATTTTCGCGGCCATTTGTTTTCCCTCCGTCTGATCTATCGGCGGCAATGAAAATGTTTTCCCCGCGCAGGGTAAATATTGTAGCCGCTGGGATCGACGAAGGCGAAGATCGTTGGGATATTTACGGCCTGTTTATGGCTGTGGAGGGAATTCGAGATGGACGCTGCGATCTGGTGATCGATGGATCAGATACTGGCTTTCAATTTTGAAAGTCACTTCATGCGAGCTCTGGTGGATGGAACGTGGAAATGTCGAGAGGAATGTGTGCACGAGTTGCACTATTCATTGTTAATTTTCCTTTGACCATCAATGTTTCAGTACAGATGAGAATGGATTAAGTTGCAAGTGAATACTACGAATGGCACCTCGCGCGTCATCGATTCTCTATCAAGCTTCTTCGTAGCTTCTTCTAATTGCGACACAGCTTTCATCAGCTCCGTTTCTATCAGCGTTTCCCTGAAAGCTGGGCGCTATAAAATATATTATCAATTACGTCGACGAGGCATTATCGTCCTTCGATACAACTCCACGAAATGAGGAACAGAACGGCGGCGACGCGGGGACAGGACACTTGGGAAATCCCGCGGAGAATTACTTCACTTTATCGTGTCGCTAGTTGCTCGCAGGAAGCAGTTGAGAAACGGCACCGTTCGCTCGATAATTGCCAGATAACGCTCGGCGCCAAAGCAAGACAATTGATTTTCATGGAAGGAAAGGAACTCCGGGAAGCTGACCGTCGAGTAGTCTTGGGAAGCAACGATAAATAATTCAAACAACTCGCTCCCCCGCCGTCTCTAATACGGTCGTTGCTTGCGTCAACGGTATTCTTACTTATCTCCGCCGATCGTCCACAGAATAACCGTTTTCTCTCTATTAATTCGCAATTAGTCACGAACCGGTTTGGGTGCTCGTGGCGGGAACTACAGCTGACGTTTACCTAGTTGTCACTCGAAAACAGCGTTTTGGATTCTTGTGGGTGAAATTCCACTTCTTTGTACCTAAGAAGCCAGTAAGCAGAGGCTCGAAGTAAAGAACTATATGTCGGTGGAGAAATATTCAGTAGAACTCGTTTACGGATCGTGTGGTATTCGAGTTCTAAACCGAATCGAATTAAACTTGAATTAAGCTGAGTGGAACCTACGCTAACTGACCTCACATTGAACTAAATACAACTAGTTCCACCTGGACTGGACTGAATTGAACTGCATCTAGCCGAATACAACCGAATTCAACCGAATACTAGATCGCTCGAATTTCTGATTTTCGTATATCCCGATAACCAGATTTTCGAATGGGCTCGATTCCGCAGGAAAGGCCCAAATGGCGGCGAGCTTATCGCGGAGAAACCGCGGCCGTATCCAAAACCGCGATACGGAAGAGCAAACACCGATAGGATATCCGTGAGCGCGGTTTCCGCACGGATGAACGAAGAATTTCTTTGTTCCCCTCTACCGGGGAGTCGCTTTCCTTTCGCGAGGCACGAAAACCCCGCGAAAATTTACGGTCCCGCCGTGGTATCGACAAGGACTCGCTTCAACGCTCTCGCCAATAATTTTAAGGAACATTCAGGCGAGACGGTGAAAAGCGAAACACTCCTCGCGGCATCTGACCGCTATTCGCCTGTGAAAATATCCTGCTGCTGGGGATTTAACCAAGTTGTTAATGATTGATAAACGAATTTTTAAGCTTTGTGGAATATTCTAGTATGTTCTAGTTGAAAGCTACAAGGGAAAATTGAGAGTGTTATTTATAAATATGACCTAGCCTTTGTTTCTGTTTATCATCCAGCATAATTACCTTCCTTTTTTGTATATATTATACTGTCTGAAGAAGACAGTTAGCTTCCAACACTGACATATCGCTCGCATGATTAATGTACAGACAGCTATCTACGCTAATAAATTCAGAGTCAGACTCAACAAATTGTAAGTCGATGAGGAATTGATGAAGTAAGAGTAACTGTTCGAAAGAGTTTCAAGACTGTCTCGCGTCTGGACGTAGTCTCCCAGATTTTTCAGCATTTCTTGGCTTTAAGCTCGACATTTCTGAGATCCACCGATAAACTTCCGTCTCAAACATTTTTGCAGTAGTGGAAGTTGGGGTCGAGTAGTCTGGTGTCGGAGTTATTGCGTCGTGCCCGCCACAAATCTCGATCCACCAGCTCGGGATCTAGATATCGCTGGGATATCCAGCACATCGGAACTTGCCTCCTTCTCTCGTTACTTCTCGTTACTTTCTGCAACGACTATCTACCATTGTCGATAAGTCTTTGTCGGGAGGGAGGAGTATAAGAATTACTACTAAAGAAGAAAGAAGCCAAGGAACTGTCTTCTCGTAATCGAACATGTGAATCGTCTTCGAAACCCTGTTTCTAATCACATCTTCCCAAAGATCCCAGAAAGAAACCAATACCATCCACCTAAACACTGTTCCGTTCTTTCTTTCTCATTTAAAAAATCATCCCCTCAATCCGAAATGAATCAGACGCCTCAGAATGCAATCCCAGAATCGGAGCCAGGTGATTTCTCCTCGAGCACCGTGTTTCGCCGTCGCCGCGCCTCGAAAATAAAAGTCCGTCTTCATCGATGCGGCTGTAACAATCCGCGGGGACGGGGATTCGTGAAATATCCATCCATTACAGCGCGACCCGGCGCGGTATCGATTCCGAAAGCGTAACAAAGCTCTCTGCCACCGTCGACGATACGTTCCACGTGAAGGATCATCCCCCGAAGACGCTTTAAAATGCCCCGACTGCCCCCGAGCGTTCCACTTCCCCGCAGACTGCCGGTCGCTTTTCCGTCTGCAAATTACTTTTCGCCTCTATTCTCGCCCTTATCAGAAGTTCGTCCCCGGGAACGCCGCGGCGCTCGCTGGATACCGCCGAGGGAAACCCCTTTTCCTTGGGTGGAGGGCGAGTCCCGGTCTGCTAGCCCCCGCGGGCGCGGCTTCCGATCGATCATTCCCGCCCACATCCTTTTCCTTCCGCTTTTCGCGATGGAAATCGCGGTCAGCCGGCTCTCGCCACTCTCCAAAGGGGCCAACCCTCCCTCCCCCTCTGGCCCTTTTATTGGATACACCCGTCAAAGGGGTTTTTCGCGGAACCGCGTCGAAAACTGCCGCAACCCTTTCGCCTGGAACGCCTTTCAGGCGGTCCCTCGTTAAAGCCGGGCTCCTTTTGTGCGGCCCGTGTCAGCTACTTGACGCTGACCCCCCTTTAACGCGGTAATTGAAATTACGCTCGATGGTCCTTTTTCCGCGGCCCGTTTCCCATTGTTCCGCGGCCCGCCCCGCCCGACGTTCGCCGGGTGGAAGCCAGTTTCCTTGCGCGGAGAAGTTCGGGGAAATCGCGCGAAGTTTCGGATCCCGTTGGCGCTCGAATACGCTTCAAACACCGCTCAGCGTCGGGACTTTGATGTGGAAAGGAAGACCAAGTTTGCTTCGAGTACACTCGTTTTTTTTTATGGCGGTGGAGTCTGCTGCGATTAGGCTTGGTTATGCGATTTCTCTTTGGCTGCAGCGGCGCGTTGGGAGACGGCGAGAAGATTCTTGTCGGGAAGTTTGAAATGCAAGGACCCGCATAGCTCCGCCATTAATATAGACTGAGAATTACCCGCAGCAGTGCGATTCCTATTAAAATCCATGTAAAAAATTACCTCGGCATGGCGCGGCTCTGCGGCAAGCGTATTCAGGACGGTATACGCGCAGTTGCCGCGTTCAAGGAACAGAAAGAGAATTATTATACGAAACTGGACCCCAGAGAAATAAGTGGAGGAGCCACGGTTGCCGGGTTTTAATTCGAAATAAAAAAATAGTCGCGGAATTAATTCCAGACTGCGCTCACCGCCCGGTCGGGAGCAGAGGGGGGAAATAAAACGTTTCCAAGACACGGACCCGATCGATACCTTCTTCTCATGCAACGGGACGCACCCCTGCATCGAGGAGGGGTGGCAGCCGGCTCTACGAACGCCAACTTTCGACCGCTTCCGTATTCTTTGCGATACCGATGCTCCCGTATCGAAATTTCCCATCCACGCGTCCCTGCTTAAAAGCTTCCGGGTGCCTGCGGCGTATCCCCGTCGATATCGTGTACACTGACACATCCGGCGTCGTAAAAAAAGAAAACCGTTCAACCGTTTAGCGAATAGGGAATCCATTAACGGTGGAAGGGATCGTCGTCCCTTTCTCCAATTACTACCAATCATTCTACTCTGTACCCATCTAACAATTCGAATTGTAGGAGTAGCTCGAGTTCAAGGCAGGAAGTAACTGTGAAGAAATACAAAAATTGGTAGACGAACTCTGAAACTGGAAGAATAACGCGCGACGAGTGTTTCGCAAAGTGTTCCGTCTGCTGTCTGTCCAATAATTCCACGTACCACTTGCTCGACGATCGCGGCCAATTCTTCCCCTCGACTGCGAGCTGTGCTCCGTCAGATTTGCTTCGTCAATAACAGCCCCGTTCTCGAGTAACCTATTTCAGACATCGAACCCGTGGAGGAGACTCGCCGCGGCGAAGTTTTAGTGAGAGAAACTGACGTAATAAACGAACGTCTTGCAGCTAGACCGGACGAAGTTCTTCCTCTTCGATGCCATGTATCTTTCTAGATAATAACTATCGATTTAGGAGATCGATCTCTCTGTTGGAGAACACTCGATATCTAGGAGGAAGCCCGCGTGACCCTTCCCCCCGCGGGGAACGTTACCAGGATAAGCTCACCTAGAGAGCAGCGGACGTGTTCTCGAGACCTGTTTACGTAAGTGTGAATAAGACGTGCCGCATTCTAACGGTGATCTATTTACGTCCCCTGCTCTACGAGATCCCGAACAGACCTAATTTTATATTCGGAGCAAAAACTCCGGCACCACTGCCAAGTGGAGCTCTAACAATCGACTCCTCCTCGGCTACCTCAGCTGCTTCGTGGGCTAACATCGAGTATCGTCTAGATTTCTCGGCTCCACGTCCAAGGGAAGCTTCTCTACCCTACGTTCGATGGAATTCTGTGTCTTTGAATACCGAGTCGAAGGTCTTTAACCGCGTCGAGAATTTTTCTCACGCAGCAAGATGGTCTTTTGAATTCTGATTCAGTGATATTCGTCTGTTTGCATCGTCACAGAAATCTGAATTATTATCCCGGCTGAATAAGTATGTTTAAGTGGGAAACAGAGAATTCAGTCTCGCACGCTCGAGACGAAGCAGAAATAGATGTCCATTGATCTTTTAACTAAAAAGTATCGCTTATTCACTCGACAGCAGCCATTCAATTTGAAATCATTTGCTATTGAAAGCGCAGCCAAAAGCACAAAGTAAGCAAAACTTTTGTCATCGGGCGTACGAAATCTCGAGCGGAAGTTGGGGAATCACGGTCCTGTGCCGGCCGGAAACCACCGAAACACAGCGGAATCGTCGTTTCCTATGGTTTCCCATCGCGTTTTCGGCTTAAAGCTCCCCTTTGTAATTGGATCGTCGAAACAAAAGAACGGGGGTAAAGTTTGGGGATGGTGAGAGGATTAATGCTCCCCGCAAAGAGAGCTTTGAAAGCTTCGGTAGGAAGGGAAACGCGACAACGAGCCCTCCAAGGATTTCTGTTGACAGAGGAAGGAATAAGCTACGATTTCAGGCGTCGATTAAGTGGGAGTGACTGAAATAAAATTTCAAGGATTCGTTCTCTGCGCCCACAATACCGTCGGTCATTTGTCCCGTCACACTTTCCGTCACTCGTGTCGGTTCGTTCAATTACAGTAAATTAATTCAACTTATCGATAACGTTCTCGTTAGCCAGCACCTCTAATTGACAAGCTTCGGCCTCGGTTTGGCTTTTGGCAAAGTGCAATGGTTGTTACGCACCCGAATGAAATTATTTATCGACCCATGAAAATAGAATACTCGCGGTCGAGCTATATATAATAGTCGGCTGACAAATTCGAGCCAGAAACACGAATTCGATGCAGCCATTAATAATGACGAATGAGCTGGCCCTCTTTAGTCATCGTTCGGATACGAGTTAATATCAACAAATGTCGAAACGACGCGGCAGGATTACGGAATCGGATTACCTAGTTAGCGAGCACTGTTCCAAGGAAAACGAAAAAATTATTCGTGTTGTAACAAGAATAAATAATTCCGTTCCTGGAGAAATCCTTAACGGGACAATGAATCAATGAAACATCGGATTGGAAGTGACCTGCCGATCCTTTCGTTATCAGTAATTACTCTCCAGACATCAGAAGAAAACGTTGGAAATCACGAAGAACTTTCATCGCCACGATTCGCCGCAAAATCTCTTGCAGGGTGGCTTGACAAATAGTCGTCGACGCAGATAACTATGTACAATCTGTCTATCCCACAGAAGTAACTACAATTTAAAGCGCCTAACCTTTAACCTGACGCATCCGAAGTGTCAATTACCTTCGGCGAACTTAAAAAGAAACACCTTGTCGCGTGGAACTTTACGAGCGAGAAATAGGAAAACCCGTTGCGTTGCCGGTTTATCGGTGAACAGGGAAGTTGCTTGGCCATCTAGCGCGCAAACACCCAACAACCAGCGCCATACGCGACGCCATAAAACGGTGGATTCGTCGCGCAAATTCTCGTGAACGTCGATTAGTCTCGGTGGTGAGGCATTTTCGCGACGCAATACGCTGTAAAATTTATCAGTCGGGATCTTAATCGCGATAGCGTCTCTCCGGCATGCCAAACGACCGCGGTAATAAATCGTTTCTTCCGCGTCCCTACATGCGGAGTCGCCTACTTTCGGAGACGGAGGGCCTGTGACGGATCTATATCACTTGCGCGCCAACCACTCGGCGGGCGCATCAGAAAATCGAGAAGTATTCACGAACTTTAGCTGGATGGGGTCGAAAAGACGACGCACTCCGACTTAAGTTAGCTACTTGAAGGCGTCGACGGATTCGTTCGGTGATTTCTGGGAGTTTATGATTCGTATCTCAATGCTATAATACGGGGGACCGCTTTAATTGGAGTGCTTTGGATAAAGCTACTTTACTTATTACAGAATTGTACGAGCGATGCTGTTACACAGTGATTTCTATTGAATTCGTAAAAACTTACTCGTAGGGGGAATCTCGTGGGGTTGCAGGTTTCGTTCTCGAAAAGTTTCCAAGGTAATTGTTAAAGTTCCTTACCTGCAACAGAGAGAATGGAATAAAGGTGAGACATGTATGGTGAATAACGAAAGACGGAGGTAGTTTAGCCCAGCCACACTAGGTAGTACCGCTTCAATAATATTCACAATTAACGAGACAGAACCTCTCGGCATCGCACACTGCAGTCACTTCGTAATTACTGTCGACTCGCTCCACTTACATTTGTGCCCGGACGGAATGTATTCAACAAGAAGGTATTGAACCAATAACCGAGCATGGTTCGCAGCGAAACGCTGACATTAACAGACACTGGGTGTAGGATCTATTCTCGTCGAGGTCGGCTAAGTTTAGAGAATTCGAGAACGTTTACCTAATACAGAGCTAAGCAGCGGCCGCGATATCGACGAAACACGAAATTTGGCCAGACATCCCGTAAGCCCCGAGCCTTTATTCGCCCGTAATTGCGGCACGATTCGCTTGGCAGTGATTTCGTTCTGGCCAGTACTCGGCTCTTCGCCCAAACACTACCGAACGGAATCTTTTCGACTATGGTCGCTTACATGGCGGTGGCTACCTGTTAAACAGTAAACCAACCCCTCCAAGTATCAAGCATACGCAACACTTTCTCAAACTCCGTAGAGAAATGACGTACGCCCATAAACGGCATAAACGAGGATATCAAACAGATAACGGATCATTCCTTTCTTGTGACGCAACGTTCGCGCTTCAAAAAAATATTGGAAAAAATTATCAACGTTGGGTAAGACTTTCGAGCGGTCGGGCTTCTCCCTGGAGAACTTCTTTCTCCAGTCGGTTATCGGCGCGCGGCGGATTTTTATCTAGCGCGACACCAGATAACGAGGAACAGGACGGTGGAAGTGACTCGATGGGCATTCACGGCAGGTTTCCATTAATTAACGATCTGCTGTTGCGCGGCTGTCGTTAAGCTGATTCAAACGGCACGCTGGAACGATTCGTCAGGATGCACGAGGCTCGACCTTTCGCGTCCACGCTCGCAAAATGCTTCATAAGAATTATGGTCGGCAATAAATTAACGTGTCCAGGGAGAAAATAATTGCTTTCGGGGGGGGGGGGGGACAGGCTGTTGCGTTACGCTGGTCGACGTTGAAAAGTATCGACTCCAAAGATTCGCAAAGATGGACTTTTTGGCGAGAGAGATCGCGTCTGAAGGGCATCGTGGGCGAAATGTTTGAGTGAAGGGAGCGTACGTTATATTCGTTGATAGCTGGTGGTTCAACGATCGCCTATCGATAGGAGGCTCTTGGGCCCTCGTTTGCTTTATATTGTTTGCCTTGGATGTGGAATTCCTCTGGGTTTCATAGGTGTTTGTCGATGCAGTGATGGGTCGACTGGCGTGGAAGCCTTGGCTGAGTTGTGGATTGAGTTTAGCGATTCCTCTCGGTTGCTTCTTTTCGTTTGGGATTAAAATGGAAGTTTGGGTTGTGGACCAAAGTTGGCCGAGTGGATAGCAGCTGTGTAGCAACTCTAAGTTAGCTGTGAGTCAAGTTACAGCAGATACTGCTTTGTACTACTTCAATTTAATTTATTTGATGACTGTGGGTCCTAATAGCGTGCGATGAGTGACAGGTTTCTTTAGGATATCAGCTTGCGAAGACTATCTATCACTATTCGAGCCCCTGGCCCAGAAGTTTATTATCTCATCTCACAACTGAGAACATGGCCTGTTTTAATAAATACATTGAATATTGATAGCCGATGGTCCGATGTCTTCAAGGCAACAGGCCCCATTGCAGGCGCCTTTTCGCATGCAAATACCTCAATGAAATAATTACGCCTTAAATTTGCATGTAATTATTCGCCACAAATTATCAGCCGTGTAACGTGTTGGAGACAATTCGCCACATGCTTTTGCCATTGAGAATTTCTAAAGAACTGTCCCTGAAGCGACGAGGCCATTCGTTGCCCTGTTTGCTCCCAAGCGAACGATTCTATATATTCTGAACGCAAAATTGTCGGAATTCTTCGTGCTCCCAAAAACTGTTTTCAAGCTAAACGGGTGTCACCAGCTAAATACTTCGGTGCAACGCATGTGTCAAGAAAGAGTACGTAGGTACATATTTCGTGGGTTTTCAAGCAAATAAGAATATAAATAAAAGTTGAAGTTTACGAGTACGGCGAGAATAAAACAGGTTTGACAGGTAATGCATTCAGCAGATGCTAATGAAAGCAATGATAATTTCATCCTTCGGGTCATGGAAAAGTATCGGTAAATCAAGAATTATAGTAATATCGAAACTAAATGTGGGAGAATCGTACTATCTGACAGCTGCGCAGTGAAAGCATTATAGGGGAAGAAGATCCAGGCTTATTACCCGAATTCCACGAAATTAGCGTGAAAAGTATGTGCTCTATAACCTCACAAGCATCCCGCGATAACGGGCGATGAACAGAGATGAAAGAAGTCGCGACAGATGTCAATTTCCACGATGACGCGGGTTCCACCGATAACGGCGCTAACAGGAGCAACAATTATTCCGTTCTCTAGTTCCTTCTTCCTCCCCTCTTGACGTTCCAATTAATTCCCACCCGCGAATCAATTAAAAGTAACGTTTTTATCCCCCGGACCTAACCCAGGCTCGTAATTCAACGCGACGTTCAGATAGTACTTGACGAACTTAATTCTCTCTAATAACATACAACGACGTTCGTCAAATTTCCTTCGTAATACGATCATGCTCCTCCTCTGCAAGGAAATTGCAGTGATAAAAAGGAATCGCTGCCACGTTCTACAGAAAACAATCCTCTGTACCTACTATTCGGATCAGATAGGAATGACCTCAAGTTAAAAAGATTAATAACTGTGGAAACTTCTAAAATGATTTGTATACCTACACCCTCCAGTTCGTACGTCCATTAATCCCACTCCGATAACCAAGTCAATCTCCTGCAAATCACAAAAAGCTCCGAGGAGCAGCGTTACCGTGGCTATTCCGATCAGATAAGGATAACGAAAGAATCACGATTTCGACTTGAAGCGTGAGAGAAGGGGATGGGAACGTAGGGGGAGCGCGAGGGAAAGAGTGAAGTTTCAAGAAAGCAAAGAGAAACACGACGACGGGTATTCGCCCGCGCGAGATAACCCCTGCAGGTTAAAGGGTTGCGGTTCACGATCGATGCTATCACGAAATTGGGATCGTGGGCGCGCGATACCGTCTCTGATAACGTTCCAACGCCCCCACGCTCGCCCCACCCCCCATGCCTCCCTCTTCCTCGTGGCGATATCAGTATCCGGCTGTCCTTGTCTGGCGCGGATCGCGGCTGCGTAATATCGCTCGACGACGTTAATCGCGATAGAGCCGTTATATATCGCGATAACCGCGGTGCGTGCACGCGCGTCAAGTGCCGCGATAAACTTCTGCTCGAACGGATAACTTCCTAAGCGTCCACCGCCAGGCCCTCTCTTTCTCTCCTCGCGGAGATTTTCACGGGTATTTTGCAACGAAACCGCAAACCTCGTAATAATTCAGACACCCTTTGCAGATTTTTCAGAAACAGTACAGTGCACTATCCGAATCATCTTCGTGCACACTTCTGACGTAGATCGTGCAGAGTGTTTCGGTCCCAAAGAAGGAGGACAGGGATTTTAAATCGAACACTACAAGCTAGCAGAGGTTTGGAGCTATTGGGGGGAAGTTTGATAAGGCGACGCCGCGTTTATTGAAGTAATTACACGATTTCGCGCTTCTTGTCGTTCGTTAAGACCATTATCAGTCTACGGTTATTTATCTGCACGCGAGATCGTTGTAATCTTCTTGATAATTCTTCGTGATTACTCTGCACTTAAAAGTTCCGCCAGATAAGGGGAACGTGAATAGCAGGTTACGAAATTTGCGAGGTACACCGTGAAACGTTACCTTCTCGTCTGGGGGCGTGCAGAACCGAGGCAGAGAATTTCGGCACGGGACGAACGTTCGCCCGAACACGTTCTATTAGCGGCATTAAGTTTTGCATCGTTACCGCGGTTGCACGAATATCGAACACACGTGGGATCTCGCAACACTCCAGCCGATAACGGGTCCCACGAAACTCCCGATCGATTTGGCAGCGCCGTGTTTCCTGAGAACCGTCGATAACGGTCGCCACGTTAATATCCGCGCGTTTCGCTTTTTACGGTCGCTTTTTAATCCCGACGCCGGCCGTAATTCGCCTGCGCTCGGCCAGCTGCGAAATCGCCAGCGCAACTGGACGAAAACTACGGTCATCGGGCGAGCAACCGAAGTGGGGAGAAGGCAACGATCGATGATCGTGACGTGTCGCGTACGAACCAACCTTTCCAACGAAAGTCACTGCCATCGGAGGGAATTCGAGTAGATTTTAAGGCATTCGCACCCACGTGTCACTGCAGTGGCGACATTTCTACATTTCTGGGTTGGCCCGAACAGAGCGCCGTAATCCTTGACTTGTTCCACTTACAGTGGCTCCTTTGGTCGCGCTGGACCACTGCATTCGCTTATCAAAATTCGTGCATGGAGTTTTGTTATAAACCGTAAGCAAGCTAGCAAGGTTTTTGATGTAGGAATATTTAATTACTGTCGAGGGGAAGTATTTTGGTAATCAGCTTTAAGTGGGTGTTTCTAGCGTTTGGCTGTCAACGATCATGGTAGAGTATTTAGTTATCTGCGGATTTTTATCGAACGCGAGATTTGACAAGCCCCCAGAGCACGATCTCCTAGAATAATCTTCGGTCATTAAATTCGATCATCGATAGAAATCGTGCTACATCCGCGTTGCGCGTACGTCTGTAATTACTGAAACTCTTTTAGCAGCCTTCTTTGTGTGCCGACTTAGGCCGCGGCGAGGCCAGGGCAGGGAAAGGCTTCGTTTTATACCCGCCAACGAAGCACCTGGCCTGGCTATAGGCCGATAATGCTTATGCACGGCTTGCTTCGACCACTTTGAACTTGGAGGGTCGTGTGAATCGTATGGAAAACAGGGTAGTAGGTCGCTGGAGTCGCTGCTACGGTTACACGTTTCGCGGCACCACGCTCGCGTATTCTTTACCGAGAATTTCCCTCCGTTTTATCCACTGATCCACTTTTACTTTTACGCGACGTCGGATCGATCGTGGAACACTTTGATGGCGACACATTTAAAGCACTGTACATTCATTTACCTCGCGAATTAAACGGAAGCGGACATCATGAACTGAGAAGTGACAATGGAATAATTATAATTGCAGATGAATAATCGAAACGTAACTAGATTAAAAAAATGGCCGTCAGTAAGGTTAATTCCTGGCTCCCTGACTCCCATGTGCGAGGTTGCTCTTCAAACATGAAAATGGGAACAAAGGCGGCCGTGTCGCGTAACCTTAACGAAATATTTCACCGTGGAAAAGAATAGTGGCCCGTGTGTTCGCACGAAGCATCGCGAAAGTCTCGTAATTTCGATGGCGCGAGCACGCGGCCAAGCGGAGCGATAAAACAAGGCGAAATTGCCAAAGCAAACACTGCTCGTCGACACGTGGACGCGTGTGCGCACGTACACACGCGCGCGTATTCAGGCGAGGGTTAAAATTACGCTCAACTACAGGGCAACTCGAGATTCGTTTGGCAACCCTGTCATTTTCTGGAGAGCCCTTAACGAGCCCCGGTCCTTCTGCCTTCCTCTTCATCGTGCTACCCTCGAAAAATGCAACCCCTCTTGACTCTGGACACGAGGCTCAAGGTGAAATAAAAGCTGTTACACCCGGTAACGAGCTCGGAACAAGCAATAACGTCTCATGGAAATTTATTACGGGTAAACAGCGGCGCGCATCCTTGGAGCTTCGTCGCTCATTCCCTCGCGATTGTGTTATACAATACGTCTAAAACAATTACAATTACGTTCGTTTTTTGCCGCCGACAGAAGGAGACAGCAACCTTGTAATCGTTTTACATTGAATACTCGCGCGATATGTCTATTCGTTCCTTCACTTTCCTGTTATAGGCTTTTGAACCCTTACCTAGACAAATTAGCTTCGATTTAATGTTAATCAACAATTTATCAGCTCACAACTCACAAAGATCTTTAACTTACTTCTTATTGGGAATTAAGTATCGAAGGTTCAAGGTTTCAAGTTAAATGCTCCTGTGACTAATTACACAAAAATGGAAGACAAGTGGTATCAGCTAAAGCCTGCTCTACCAATCAAAGATCACAGTGATCTCGAGAGAAGCGAAGTACAGCATTAAATAATAAGTGTTTTCCTTTGATGGGCCATTACATAAAGTGCTGAAGCGCCGGTGAGATCGATTACACGTGGGAATTAATTTTTTGCGCGTAAATCCGGGAACGGGCGGGCGAGACTGGGAGGCTCGTAAAATATGGGACACACGAAATCGATCGGCGAAGATGAGCTCAGGCGATTTTTGCCAACAATACGTACACGGCCTATAAAACCACACACAACAGATACCCCTCCCGACCGTGCTTGGCTTCGTTATATTGGATTCTGCGAATCAATAAACCTCGCTTGCGTCACGACTACGGCGATCCTAATGCAACGCGGTTGCAACGCGCGCTTGAACGCTTCGGCACACAAAACGTCAGTGTCCCGTGGTTCTGGTGGCTGGTTTTTATCTTGCAGAACAGATGGGACTTTTCATCGTGGAAACTGAAGATCCCACCGCTTTGTCTTGAAGACTCCTTTCTGAGCGTTTTATGTATATTCGATCGGGATGACATTGTTGGATGAAATACTTAATGAAGTATGGAAAGTAAAGTACTTGAAACGACGCTGTCACTAGAGAATCCTACTTTGAATGATGGCAGCCAATACAAGCTTTGCCGATCATTTGATTGTAAGGATTAAATGGGCTCTAGTCGCGCGAGGAAATTAAGTGTAGGTAAATGGGATGGAACATAAGAATTCTAAGATCGCAAGACTTCGACAGATTGTGGACAGCATTTAAGTCGCAGACTCCGAATCAAATGAAAGGAGAGCGTGTCAAACAATCCTGAGGGTCAGAGATGATGAATACCAAGAGGGGATCACTGCTGCCAAATGTCACTGGTTTCGCCATTAACCCGGCTCTGCGACGAATATTAACTCGATGAAGAAATCAACCTATCCAACTAAAATGTAAAACGCCTTTCCCCGCCCCCCTTGTGCTGCACACTGACTTCTGCAGCACATCACACACCACCGCTAATTCGCTGAAAATGTATCGTGACTTTGTAACGAGGCATCGCACGATCGGCACGAACAATGCTGGTGTGTGTAGAGCGAGTTTTCAGCGTTATTCTTGGCCCAGCCTCGGGCAATTGTGAAATTGATGGATCGCGCTGTCACGTGCAAAGTAATCCCTGCACTTCCACGAACCACGGCCAACTGCCGATCGTTTCAGCATCGAGAGAGCAAGACGCGCCGCGCGCCCGTGGAAACGAGCGACGCGGAATAAATTCGCGAACCGCTCGGCGAATTAATAAACGCGAGGCTCGCGGCCGGGTCAGCGCGACAGCGCCACGGGCCACGAAAGCTCGGAGCTTCCCGGAACGCGATAACGTCGCCCTCTGTTTCACTGTTTTCTTGTCGAGCCACCGTTTGTTGCTCTTTGTTCGGTTTCAACAAACACGCAGCGAGTTTTCGGGCGTGCTTGCTGGCTTTAATTAACACGCGCGCAAGCTCGCGACAAAAGGCGCGCGTTATCGCACCGACAAGATATTTACTCCCCTACCGGGGGGAATTTCAATCTTGGGCACCGTGTGTGCCACGTGAAAATGAAATTATGTGATATTAGGTTTCGAGCAGCTTCCTCTGTGCAGTGTGCAACTCAGAGGGGTGGTTTTTGGGGGATACTGGGGGAAAATATATCTGGGGGGGTAGAAACACAGGCGAGATATAGAACAGACCGAACATCCAATGCATTTTTCTGTCTCAGGTTTGAGGAAGACTTTACAGGACTAGATTTTGCTGTCTGAATCTTTAACTGGTTAAAGAAATTAATTCTAGAAATATTATACGAAGTTTCTAATGCACTGTTTAAACATTCTGATAAGGTAATAATAATTACTCTATTGTTTTCTGGATTCTATTTGCCTTGAGAATTGGCTTACTGCCAGACAGAAATTTACAGTAAAATCTAGTTGGTTAAAGTCTTGCACAAAGTTACTGTGAAGTTGTTTACACATTCGAATAAGGGTATGATAATTACTCGTGCCCTTATAGACCTTGTACACTCTTTCTTCTAGCAACAGGAAATAATTAAAATGTCATACATCATCGTCTATAGAAAGCAAGTATTTATTTACACGCAGTCCAACTATAAACTATTTATACATTGTAATTAATACTTTGCAATACGTATAAGCATTAACATTTATCGAACGTTTAAACATTGAGAACAAAATTGAATTCATTTGGCATAGGAAATCATTTCAAAGTCCAAATTCCAATATTTCTAATTACTTTATATCTGAGTTTTATCGATTATAGTTGGCAATTATTTATTCTGAACGATTAGTGTGAATAATGTTAACATAATTTTTCATAGTAATAGCCAGTGGAATGAATATTTTAGCGGAAATATTCGTTTTTGTCGAATGATTAATTGGATTTCGCAATTGCAGTTAACCGTTGTAACTTGAAATGTTTGAATACGTATAAATACGGATATGCTTAACCCAGAATACAATTATTTATTATAGAACGATAAGTGGAACTTGGGATATTTCAGTAAGCTACTGGAACAGATGGGACTTGGAAAATTTTCTGAGTTCTATCTGCTCCGTCATCTTACTGAGATATTCCAAGTTCCAATTCCTTGGTGAGGCATTCCAAGTTATATCTATCGAGAAGGACCAGCATCCCACAACCCTATTCTATACCTCGTCTGTGATAGAGAGTGCTACAGAGAGTACTCCGGCTCACTGTTTTTATTTCTTCCCCCGGAATTAACTTGTATTACCACTGTGATTCGAGTATCTACTTTTCAATGCGACGAAGCCTCAGCCAGAAACTAAGAATATTCGCACCTGTGCATGCAGAATTGTAAATAGATTTTGTCGTAGCATCGATTGAAGGTTCGAGGCGAGGAAAACCCTCTTCAAGATTTGACAGGCCGTGTATTATGCCTCGGTGTCGAAGCACGGAAGCCAGCGAGGAACGAACCACGCGGGGAGTGGAGAAGAAGAATTGGAGACGATGAAAATTCGACTTCCCTTTTCCACTCTCTTGAATTGCATGTCTACACGCGTTCCTCGTTGACCCCGTGAACGCCAAGTGTGCCAGGAGAATTTATTTTGGCCACGGGGAGAGAATGAATTGCGGTATCAATGGGAATCCATCATGTTCCTTCGTGTTTTCAGCTTTGTTCGCCGTTCTTTCTGTTTCCTTTGCACGTACGCACGTACGAAGAAAAGAAGCTCGTTCAGATCTATTTGCACCCCGATAATGATTATTCAAACTCCTAAGGCGATTTGACAGTAAAAAGTACATAAATTCTGGTATAAGAAAAGTTATATTTTATGCAAAGTACAGTGATTCTCGAATCCGCTGTCGTAAATCTACGTTGAGTAGAAAAAGCACCGAGCGAAGGACAAATGCGTTTAATGAAATGGTTTTCTGTCGAGCTGTCGAACGGAGCCGTGGCGATTATTAATGCACACGATCGACAAAAAGTTAGTGAAACCAACTGTTTCGGTGCACGGTGCAACGATGCAAATTTCGATAATGTCGTTTCCCATTACTAAAGTAATGGGATCGATTAGCGTGCAATCGGATAATAAATTCTTCTGTTCGATTTAATTGGAACACACTGGGCAATAGTAGGAGCGGTATTTTTAATTTCTATAGCTTCTTGTCTCTCTCTCTATTGCCGCATCGCTTTGTTCTGGGATGGAAACCTGTTATCATAACGGGAGGCAATTACTTTCTCTCTATTTCACGGTTCTGCGTTTTAATCCGTTTTTTGCTATACCCACCTTTCACGAAGATAAACGTTATGACAATGGGGGAAAAATAGCGTCTCCACTGTTTGCTCGCGAGAAGAATTCACCAACTCGCTTTCAATACCGCTATTTCCTCTTTAAGCTCGTACAGTCTCTCAAATTTAGTATCCAACAAACCAAATTCCTAAATTCTCAAATTCCTGGGCATCTAATTTCCTAATTTTCCAAGCCTCGCGTTTGAGAATTTCAAATCTATAAATCTACAAGTTTCTAATTCTAATTATCAAGTAGATATTATATAATACTTCAGAACAAAATTGATATTCCTACTCTGCCAAATGTCCACTTGAATTCTATTTCCTTTTAATATCCCTTCATTCAACCCTCTAAAATCATCCAAAGCGAAACCTCCCAGCATCTCTACATCCACACCGAAAGTTTTACTGGAAAATTCTTGTCTTCCCTCTCCGAGTGCCTCGGCACAAACGTTTCTCAGCTCAGGGTTACCCTTTTCAAAGCTAATCTCCGCGACAAAACACCCTCCCCTCGAATCACAATCCCCATTAATCGCTTTTCCGTCGCATTGTGCCGGAGCGATCGTGGAAAGGGTTCGCGGTGCAAACGAATCGTCGCGCGATAATTAGCAGAGGACACTAATTACGAGCTGCATGCTCCAGCACGATTGATTTTATACTCGACTATACCCCTCGCCTCTCTGCACCCCGAGTTCCTATTCTTCCGCAACCCCGTTCCCTCTCTGGCTCCTTTTTTCTTTGCCGACTACGTTAAATCTCGCCTCCTCGACGCTGAGAAACGTCGAGGATGGAATTTATCGCCCTGGGACGAATTCTCCGTGCCTTCAATAACGGCATATTAATTTTCGGTGGAGGGTGGCGGCCAGACGGGGGAGGAATGACTGCCTCGTTAATTACTAGACGATTTTTCGTACCTCCCCGCGGGTCGATTCGATTCAACGTTAAGGCTTAAGCGCATAACTCTGTCAATTCGTAAAATGTTATCATTTACCAATAAACTAAACATCTACGTCCAACACAAAACACTTCCCCTTTGAAACTGTTCAAATATCCTTCTTCCTTCCCAAAAATCTCTTCCCAAAGCCTCCTCTACGAAGCTTTCTGTCTCGCGAAACATTCCAACTCCGAAGATGAATCGTCGAAATCAGTGGACGAGATGAGGGTGGTTTGGACGGTGGGTCGCGTGTTTGCGCGGGCCTCGAGAAGCTTTATTTGCCGACGCAGATTTTCCAATTAAACCGTGATTAATCCGCGCGACGAATGCTTAGGGCCGAATGTTTACGGCACAGGGTGGGACGGGGGGAATAAGTTGCTGGTACACAGCGTCGAAAATCGATATAGAGCAGAGGTTTGGGGGGGGGGGGGGAGCGGGCTGCAGAGGAATCGACGATAATCCGATTTCGATGGACGGCACGAGTTGGATAATTCGTTTGCCCCGTGCCACTCAATGACGGAGGAGAAGGACGAACGAACACTCGCCATCGCCCTCCTTCTCTTTCTCTGCTCGCCGATGGGACTATTGAATTCCGTTTTCCTTGACTCGCGTGACTCGAATCGCGAGAAAATCGAGACGGGCGCAAGGGAGAAGGTTCACCGGCAACGATATTTTAGCGTCGAGGACAATTTCACGCTTCCGCGGGACGACGCGGGAGCGCCCGTTGATAAAACTATTTACACCGAGCTATTTATAAATTACATAGCTACGTTTTTTAATGAGCACACACGAAGACTAATCAGCCGAGAGTACAGATTAATTGTGGGCTACGGTCGCTTGAAATTCGCTCGACACGATTCGAGCATAGTGCTCCTGGGCTGCTCAACAGTGCGAAAGTTATTCTGCATTTAGTGCACGCCGAGGTGATCGAGCAATTCTCGACACACCAGCGAGCTAACATCGAATTTGCCAAGAATAGAATGTCTATTGTTCTACCTCCCTACATAGTCCGTCCTATTGATTTTTTGTTAATTCGTAGTGGAGGCGCGTGTGACGAATGGAAATCGCCATTTCCGCGGAAGGGAAAGCTCGGCCCAGACGATGCCGCGACCTCAACGCAATTTGTCGTAATAGACATGTTTATTTGATGTAACAGGGAGCAGTGTGAGTCAGCGCGATCGCTCTAGATCTCTCGTGGGGGCCGACCTTGGAGGAAAAAACGAGACGCCACGCATCAGGAATGAGCGTAATTTCTAGATCGTGATTAATCCCACCGCGGTTCGTTTACAGATTCCAACAGGCCTGGGCATTCCGATGCACGCACGGATCACCGATGCTCCACCATTTCGCCACAGCGACGACTCGATTCGAGTATCGGCGGCCACGATCGATAATCGCGCGTGTAAATATACCGCGATGCTCCGTTTTCCGCCAGCGTGTCGCACCGTAAACATTCCACGACGGGGAATAGATCTCCTCGCAATTATAAACTGCAATTCTCTGTCGAAAACTTTACCGAAACGAATATAGTATAATGGCATTTGACATAAATAGAGGAGGCAATATTTCACTATCAATTGCTGTGCATACGCTGCGCCGAGAGAAAGACTTCAAGGGAACTTTGCGATTCAGAGATCGAGGTACCAAGAAGGATTGGTAACAATTTACTAGCCTAAATTGTTCGGAAACATGCCAATCCTTGTCCAACGGTTAACGAGCCCTGGAATCCCTTCGATTCAACGTATAGAATTGTCCTGTCCCACCGCTCCGTTATTGCGTCGCGACCGCGGGCCACGGCAAGTAGTCTAAGTCCAGTGGCTGGTCAGACGCGGCGACCGCGTGACACGTCTCCGAAATTCGTATCGCGGCAGTGTCGCATAAATTAGCGATGCGCACAATGGTAGGCGACATAAACCGGGCTAGATACCAGCGCTGGCAGAAGCATTCAGACCGACCTCGAGCCTGCCAGAGGCTCAGTACTCACGTGTCTCTGTGCGCGCCGTGCCAGCGAGCACTATTCTCGTCCCTCCAGTCGCGCACGAAAGCACGAGGTGACGTCAGTCGGCGGAAGATCACTGACGCTCCGTAACACCCTCGGAATATCCTTGTCGGGTCACATCCACCGCGTTCTCTATCCTGCCGCGAGTTGCCGATGCGCCACCAGAATTTCCTGTCGCACTCTCTATCTCCCCTTATCGAAGCTCCTCCGGTCAGGATGGGAACGTAGGACCAAGCCTTCACTCGCGCAAGGGTATATCCTCACACCGCCGATCGTCGCGACTCGCTCGCGTGGTTTATGTATAAAAGTAAAAAAAAAAGACGAATAAAGAAATACAGCGGGGTTTGGTGAGAAAAGGAACGCGACGGGGTAGCAGCAGGATCAGCTCAGGATCGCTGCTACTCTTCTCTTGCTGTGCCCGCGACTGTCGGTGTCGGGCGACGCTCGCGGTGTGTCGTGTCGATTCTAGAACGGAGCACTACGCACGAAAGAACTCGTCCTTTGCGCGCGCGCACCCGTTACGGCCACACACGTAACGCGTATACCGTGGTATCTATATGCGTCCGCGTGCGCGTTTATTGTGTGCACATGTGTCACACGCGTGCTCCCGTGCCGCTCTTCGTCCCGTGTGCGAGGCGTTTTCGGCCGACGTGGTTATTAATGTTCGCGCGTGTACACACCACCAGTCACTCGCGAGTGCCGCTGCGAGACTGAAGCGCGGGGAAACATGTGCGGCCTCTTACATACCGCGGCAGGAGCGGGGGAACAGCATAGAGGGAGCGTAAGGGAAGTCAATGGTGGGGAAGTATCCCACTCCGTCCGCCTCGGTGGGGATAACTGGCAAGGACGCGAGACCTAGACGTGCCACTTCCCCTTTTACCCCACCGCTCGCGAGCCGTGCATTCGGCCGTGCTGTCGCGCTGATAAGGGATGATATCGTCGGCCCACTTGTCTCCCGTGAAATCTCGATTTATTGGCCGAATCCAGGCCACGTTGCTCCATTTCGGAACCGTGTTCTTAAATTGCCACGGTGCATCGAGCTATAGCGGAAGACTGCGGATGTCTTCTTTAGTGATTCTTGGCGACACCCTGTTCGACGAGGGGAATGGTAGCTGGGGGGGTTAAAAGTACGAAAGATGGGAGGTGCAAATTGCCAGAGTAGTTTCAAGTGGATTCGTGCGGCACTGGTCAGACAACGAAACGGAGCACCGCGGTGTCTAGGCGTCGTTTAATCGCGACTCGATCGAGTAACCTTGATTTACTTGCGCGTAGCTCGAACGGGGCATTGGAACGTGCAGGAAGCACGTTATCAAAAGACGATCGCGACAAATCGCCAGGGAGATTCGTATCGCGACTTCCGCGATGAGGTAAGACCGACGAGATGCAACCGTGATTGTAAGGCGTCCAGCGTGCTTCAGGAAAGATATTCATGTTTCTTTCCATAGCAGAGTGTAAAACGCACGTGTGCTAACAAAGGACGAGAAGGAATCGTAGATCTTAAAAGTATCGAGTTACTTTGCGGCGATCAACGAAGGGAAACAGGCTGAATCCAGGTTCCTCTCGCTTTCCTTCGGAGACAACTGCAGGCATTCGCGCTGGGTCATTAAACGAAATTTCTCAAGGGACTCGTTTCCCATCCGTGACCTTCTGACCCTCTTCCACCCCCCGAAGCCGGCGGGGTGCGCTTCCAAACTTTACCCACCTATTTCGGTACCACCCCGCGACCCAAAAATACACCGAGGAAGAGATATCCCCGACCGCGAGCGGTAAAGTCGGATTTTCATCCCCGTCGACGCGCTCCAACCCTCGGGCACCCACTCGGTGTTTTCCTCTGCGGACTATTTATATCGGGAGCACGCGTGTGCCTTTTTAGCATCCCCCGTATTTGTCATGTGTCACGCGTACGGTGGCCAACGATGGGAAGAGCACGCACGAGCGCGCGCTTCTGGGGCGGCTGCCGGACTCGGGCGCGTGGAAAGTTCAGCAGGAAGGAAACGTCAGCGAGCCCTTTATCCCTCCTTCGCCCCTCTGTCGCTCTTCCTTTCGCGCGTGCCTCTCAAAGGTGGCACGGAAAGCAGCGCGTGCACGTTAAATAAAGGCCGGAGCGCATTGCACTCTGCTCCTTCTCCGGCTCCGTTCTTCACGGCGCTTCTAACGACTCGCCTTGGCCATCGCGGCGTTATCTGCGGTCTCTGCCATCTTATAGACCCGTTTCTTACCCTCGAGTTTGCCGCCCCCTCGTTGCAAGCCCCCGTCCTCACCATCGGCCCAGCTTCTTCCCGCTCGGCCCTCGCTGCCATTCCGCCACCTCCCTTTCTTTCCACCGCGCTCCATTGAATTCGGTTTTAGTTTCTTCTCGACGCTATCGATCGCCCCGTGTCCCGTTTGTTCTACCTTCTTATCGCGCTGCCCTTTCTTATCAATTCCTCCTGCCCCACGAACTGCTCCTTTCGCCTCCGCCGCGATCCCCTTACGCCCTCGTTTGCGCGTCACCCGCTTTTTATGCCGCCCACCCTGGTCGCTGTTGACTTTCCTTTTAACTGTGTTTACGAGCCCTATCTCCCGTTTCCTTCGTTTCATTCCCCGCCGCAACTTTCGCTTTTCGTTTCTGGCCACTTGATGGTATCGTGTCTTCCCTTCTCTATGTGCTGTTGTAAGCCACTTGCGAGGGGTGGTCGCCGCTCCGACGCGATTACTGTGGACGGAGCGGTGCGTAAAGCGGCGAATAATGGCACGCTTAAGTCGTAGCAGCTCGATGCAAAAATGCCCATTAAAAAACGGCAGCAAACAAAAAGCAAGCAAGCGCTAGTTAATATCGCGATGTGACTCACGACCAGTTTATACTCAGCCATCGCGATAATTATTTCATTTCTTAATTACTGGATCGGTTTCCGCGCGATCGTGTGGAATTAATTGCTCGACGTGCTCAAGGTGATAATAATCACTGCGACGTTGTTCTCTCGCCTTTCACAGGCTTCAATTGTTGCATAAAATAGGAAGCTGACTTCTTCGATGCCGTAAGCACACGTTCATGGGCACATTGTAACAATGCACGCCGATGAATATGATTGTTGAAAATGCTACCTGGTGCACGCACGACTCTACCCTAAAACCTGAATCGCAATTCAATGTGCATTGCGATAGTACACGGGTGTCCACTCAGATTCCAATTCCGATTGATTCATATAATCTTCCCGGCAAAAGCCAGCAGGCTGAACCGATATCAGAATAAACAGCTCTAATCGAGCATCCCCCTCGATCCTACGAAAACGCTACGACAGCGAAGGAAGCTTCCCCCGATACTCGAACTGGCAACCCGGGACAGCTAATCTTCCACGACTCGCGAAGCGTCGGGAAGTCACACGCCCGTCAAAAAGCGGCCTGCTTAGAGCGGCGTGTCCCTCGCCGCGGGCTGACTTCCGGCACGCTGCCGTCGATAACGACGACTTTCCAACTATCCTCGTTAATTCGCGACTGAAACGCGGTGTCGCCGTTTCCTGCTCGCGACTCGTATTATCGGATTATTGCATTCGCAGGCGGTACGTAAAAGTTCATACCGGTAATCCTTGGCATACTTAGCCGGACTCTCGTGTGCAGAGTCGCCGAGGTACGTGCTCGCTCTTAATCTCGGTCGAAAAACCTGCTCGAACAATATGCACGGCACGTACACACGTGTACTCGTCGCAGCCAAGCTGTACGCTCCCGCTCTATGTGCTCGCGTGTACGTGTGCACGTAAAAGTTGCACGCTTATACACACCTCCCCCGCCCGGTGGGCCCCGAGTACATTCTTATTCCAGTGCTTCTCTCACGTTCCTGCTTCCTGCGCCAGAAAAATTGGCTAACCCGTTTACTGATGCAACAAAGAAAAGGAAAACTAAGCGAGAGCCCGAGGAAGCGCGCCCTGGAGGCCGCGGAGGAACCGGAAGCCAGGCAGCAGGGGAATATTAGGTTTTAACCGCCGAGCGACGCGCGATTGGGAGGGGCGAAGACGTCGATGTAATTTTGACAGTGGTTACGTAAATGTAATGGCGACACTGTGCGTGGAATTGTTGTTCAGAGGGTTCGACGAGTTGGTCACTGATGGATGTTCATTTTGGGGATGAAGAGGGCGAAAATGGAGAATAGGAAGTTCCGGGAGCAACCTTCCTCTCATTTTATGCAAATTACTGATTAATATAGAATGAAACTGTTTGGAGAGACCGGGGTTAATTGTAATCGATCCACCCTTGCGGGATAATAATGAGAACGTGGGAAGGACCGTGTTTCTTTGCAATTACGATTAAAAACGAGAAGTTATTGATCGTGGGCGCGCGTGTCCGTCCATACGAAATTTATGCGCGTTTTAGCGTGACCCGATAAATCGTGGGCTTGATTAACAGCCAGTGATAAGCGGGCGGGGGGTGGGCAGATAATCGTGTTTGTCCTTTGGCGAAGGCGTCGTCGCGCGGCGAGTTTCTATTTTCCCTGAGCTTCGTGGTCACGGCCAGCCGGCTGAAAACACTCGCTTATTAGTATTCGCTCGCTCGCCTGCTCGTTATTTTGCGTAACAAGCTAACGTTCCTTCCAGCTCCGTTTTACGGCTGACCTCGCGCGGCACGCGGACGGGGAAAAATTCGACGAGGAGCACGCGCGTATCGCGATCGCGTCGCGAAATTTCCTCAACTCTTCCCAACTCTGACTGTTATCGCCTCTCCTGCTGCGTTTACTCCGCTGAGTCGTTCTACTTGTTCCTTCGTCTATTAACAACGGCGCAATTGTCCCTCAAACTGTTCGAGACACGGTAAAAAGGAAGCGTTACTACCTCACCTAGCGAATCTTCGTATCCCCTCAAGAAATGACAGGGTGGACGAGAAGGGAAAGCATACCTGCAACACAAAATGTAAATTTCCTGTTAGTCATTTGGCACATAGGTAGTGGGCTGACGAAACAGAAAGGAGAAATTCTTATGAATTTCTTTTATGTGATGCTTTTGTAAACAGTGAGTAGTGATTTTGTGCGATAGAATTTTAAGTTACGTAGACTCGTGGCGTGACCGAGTCCACCACGTTTTAACAAAGACGTCGACGTACCCGATGGAATCTCGATCCCCATAGATATCAGGTTTGCCGTTCGTGCACCGATTACCTTCTCGAGAACAGCAACTCCCTCGATATCGCAATGTTTATCGCCGCCTGAGAGGAACGATTGCTCCGATCCTCTTCCTAGAACCCGTGGAAACGGCGCGACGCCACGTCGCGCCTCTTAGCAAGCTCGAAATAAAAACACATTCGCCAAAATTGAGAGAGGAGGGACGAGCAGCGACCGTAGACCTTGTTCGGGCGAAGACAAATATTTGCGCGGGAACCGGCGCGAGATAGAACGAATGCAATTGCGCGAATCGGCGCGTTCTCGAGAAATATACAGAGCTATCGTGTTGACAGAGAAGCGGAAGGCGATCTCAACGAAGAAGATAGAACCTTGTGATCGTTCCACCCTAATTCTTGCAATACTCTCTCCCTTACTTCAATTCGGAGTTAAGTCTCGTAATATCTTATTACTTCCGTGATCACGAGCTTCGTTTCTTATTAGATTAAATTTCCACGCGCAATATTACTGGAGAATCACGTCAGAACGTCACAAAGAGCCCCGAAATTCCGGCCCCTCTAATCAAGAAGCTTCAATCAAGTCGAGTATCTTATCGGAACCTTGCTTCACACTATCAGCTCGAGTTGATCCCGAAATCTGACCGAGATCTCCTATTAGAAGCCAGCCTGGAGACCGCTGTCAGCTCTCCGGCGTTGTTTCCTAGTTGAAGATCGCGCTTTCCGTCTGTTTACCAGGCAGAGACGCGTTTTCTGGTGCAAACACGATGACTTGACTGAAACGGAAGACAGGGGGAACCGCGCCGCGGCGAAAGGAGCACCGTGGAGCAGCAGAAAAAATGCAGAATTGACTCATTCGTCGTTTGAGGCATTTTTTTTCGCGACGATAAGCGCGAGTGGCTGACGATAGCGCCGTTCTTATCGGCGGCACACAAGCCGAGCACGATAGCGGAATCGCGCGTCACGTACGGGCACAGGCGTGTGCGCGTGAGCAGGCCTCGACGCGACTATCGCGAGTCTCGTTTCCCCTGTTGTCAAAGGGAAATGTCGGGGCTTTCCCTCGTTTCTACGCAGGACCTGATTCACCGAAAGGCATTCAATAAACATCTAAGCGATGCCAATGCACCGTTGTTGCAATCGGACGTTGCTTGCGGAAAGTAGCGCCGCGAACACACCGGCGCCGCTCGAAGTGACAGAAGGAAGCCACTGGATCCCACGCGTACCATCCGCGGCGTTACAGAGACAATTGCCCGTCTAATCTGAAGCCTGAAATTCCACGTGGTCCCCCCGAATCCCCAAGTACCAGCGATGAATCGGCAAGTTTCAGCTGAAGATCCTGATGCCACGCGCCAGATCAGGCTAATAGGAATCTCGTGGCGCCATGTGACCAGTCAGATTAATGATCGTACGACAGTCAGTTAAGGCCCTCTCTGTCCCTCTGCCTCTATCGCATGATTCGGTACGAGGCACGAGCGTTGCCACGCTCGCCGCGGCCATTCACGAAGAAGTGGATCTGGTTTAAGGCGGATCCACAGCGGAGGCAACTCCGCGTACGTACGTACGCTAGCCGCCGAGTGAACCGGTTCACTCGATTTCATTCATTTGCCGGATAATCGCCGTGTTCCTGTTTGCTGCCCAGGGACGTACCAACGCCGAGTGCACGCGCTCAAGGTCTCAGATTGCACACGCTGTGCGCTAATTTTCGCGGCCAGCTGACCCGACGAGCTTTCCACCCCCGCGCGCAACCTTCTACCACTCTACTTGCCCGTCGCAGCGGAAAGTAGTATGAGAAGCGTGAAAGTCGGACGCGTAGCGGTTCCACGTGTGACGGGTGCGCGTCGATTTTTCAACCACGAGATTGGGGATTACGTGGGTGTATTTACGTTGCAAATGTTCACCGAGTGTTTATGTTAATTTTCTGGATAACAGTGGATGTTTCTCCGTGGAGTGCACAGTGGCTGTTTGCGTCAGAGCTGGATAAATATTAATTAAGAAACTGGCAGCAGCGTAATCTGCCGTAACCTGATGTTCACGTTAATCCGTTAACGTCCATTTCGCAACTCCCAGCTCACATTGGCGAGCGACTGACAAATGGGAAGTATTACGCCTCAAGATGTAGAAAAGAAGAATCATTATCGTCATGTGTCATCTGCCATGCATCAAGTTCCCACTTGTTCACCTGAGCGCCTGAAAACAATTCCCTTCACTCGCGATTTAAAAATCGCCTCGTGGACGCTCGGAGTATCATTCTCGCCTCTGTTTTTCCTTCTCCTCCGTTAAATAACACGAATATCTGTCACCCAAGTCGATATTTCAAACGAGATTCGCGCAGCGCGGCGCGCAGAAAACCTTGTCGATTTGCAACGCGTTAATATGTTAACGACAAACGAGCTGGCAGCGCTGTGCACCTCGGGAAGATTCATGCCCTGGCCAGGGAACATAAATTCGCAACTTTCTACCGTATCCCAGACTCCGCGGCCCTCGATCCCTACGAAATACGTCGAAGCGTCCTGGAACCTTAGTCACGACGTGAACCTTTCCATTGACATCGAATTAACAGCGGGAAAAGGCACTGGAACAATGAACCGACTCTCTGGGGGCATGCTGCGCGTCGCTGGGACAGTCAGCTGCGCAGTAGATCACCTCTGACACGGCCGTCGCGAACCCATCGCGCTGATATAATCGATATCTTTGCTGTTACGTAAATCGTGCCTCTAACGCTGTTTTCCTCGCGGCGGGGGCCTGTCACGCCTTATATAAATCGATCAAGAAAGGCGACAGCTGGCGTACTTCCTATTCGTCGCTTTCTACGGCCGGCCGGCTAAAAACGCGCGAAAGAATGCTCCATGGAGAGCGCGTCGTCGCGGCGCTGTCACAGCGAGCCAAGTAACAGGTGCAAGAAACCGGTGACACGTAGGAATTCGCGAGAAGTCTATCCGCCTACGATACACATTTCTGCTCCTTATGCAAGCGACTTTCTTCCGCGAGGATCCTTTGCATAAATCGCTCGGGCCAAAAAACCTGCCACGTGACACCGTCCGGCTCGTTCGTTTGTTTTCGCGCATTTCGTAACGAGCGTCCCCCCATAGCGGCACGCGAATAGTGAACGGAATATGCGGCAAAAGAATAGTTTCCAATGCGGGAAAAAATCCGCATGAACGCATGGGCCTTCCCCCTTCGTTCGATTCCTGAGACGGCCTTCGATCGGTATTCCCGAGGTATTCGCTGCGTGTGCAACTGGGGGATCCTTGATGCATTCTTTTCGTCGCCATTTCCCACCTCGAGTGCGCGCCTCGTAGATCGAGCGGAGAATTCGCTAATTCTGTTTCGAGGTACTTCGCTGAATGTCTACTGGGCAAATGAGAATAGATGCTAGACGGGCTCGATATACAAAGGGTTAATTCGCGCTTGACGCAAGCGAGCACTTCGAGAAGTGCCCCCGCCGCGAAGGTCCACGCTCCCCTGGTTTCAGTGCACGTACCGCCACGCATCCTCTGACGTAACGTCTGTCATAGAATTTCCAGGTCGATCGAATGCGTGCACACACGCGCCACGTGTGCTCTCGCGTTCGTTCGCTCGGCCACGGTCATCGCGGGACCTTCTTACGCGGCCCACGCACACGTACACACACGCGTCTGTACATTCCGCGACGTTAATGTCCATTGTTCCCTATCGTTGCTTCTCCCTTCTGCAGCTTGTTTCGCGCGAGGCGATTCGCGACCGCCCAAGTGCTCGCGGGTCGATGTGGCTGGCGGTCTCTTTAAATTGCAAATTTTCTGGCGAATTTTCTGCGAAAATCTCGCGATACAAACGAGCCTGCCGCATCCATTAGCAAAGCTGCACGCGCACGGAATGAAACTCTCGTTCGATTCTTTCCGCCGGCCGCCTCTGTCGCGCGTCGGCGTCTTTATGCTGCTAATTACAGCAGGAAAACTGTATTCGTCGCTCATTAATATTTCCTACCGTCTCGCGACTCCATGCTTCCACAAGCGTGCAACGATCGACCCGCTCTCCTCCGCCACGCCGTTTCCGCGTTGGACCATTAATTGGTAGACTTTCCTAGGGAAAAATGCTCGCTGTCCAGTCAATTAGCTTGGCGAAATGGAGATAGCAGAGAAGATAAAGAGGCCTCCCGTTTAACCGATAAGCGAATAGAGGAATTTGGCGCGTCCCTATGCATGGGTCACCGACGACTCCGCGGAGGACTCGTTTGCGCCACTGGGTACTTTATTAAGAGACATAATAACGTTATCTGATGCATTCCAAACGGTATTCCAAAGGCACAGAGGTGCCTCGAGAAGTATTTCCATATCTTGCGAGATGTTGCAAAACTTGAATTCCTGCAGTCTCCGCCAGTCCCACTCATTAGCGAACTATAATTTGCATAATGGATTTACGCTCAGCAACGTTCAATATTTCACCGCAACGTCGCTGGAGTACTCCCTGGCTCGAAGGGGTATTCTTTCGCACGACTCCTGTGTTCTTGGGCCCCTCGAAATATCACGTGCATTCGCTGCACCAGAAATTCGCACCGTTTACCTTCGCTCGTGGATGGTCTCACGGTCGCGTGGATTAGTAATATCTGCCAATTACGATCAGCGTTATAATCTCTTTCGCGATTTCCATCCCGGTAGAAGAAACAACGGAACCGTTTTGCACGTAACGTTACTGCAATCAATTTCGCGCGGCCATGGGGGGGAAGTTGTCGGTTGTGTAGCCGATCGAACGATCGCCAGCGATGGGCTCGAGTTCTTGTCGTGTATCCGCGAGTCTCAGTCAGTTCTTCACCTCCTCGTATTTCGGTGGCAGGGGAGTCTTATCCACGAAAATTAATCACAAAATAGTGATATCGAAAGCTGGATTCTTTGTAAAATTCCGAGGTTCTCAAAGGGTAGTTCGAGTCATTTCGAATTCGACACATACGAATTGCAAAGAGGAGGGTGTTTCAATCTTATGAGTCTCAGTTAAATAATGTAGATTTTTTAAGTTTTAATTTTTTAACTTTAATTTTTCATAAAAATTGGAGCAGCTTGGGGAGGTCACGGAGCTTTAATGGGATAGAATGATATTTCTGGAACGTGAAGTGTGAAACGTCGCGACTGCTGCTGTTACCTCGCAGAATATTCGTGCAAGATTCGAAACTATTGCAGAAACTATTGCTACTACTCGCGAGGCTCTCGATCCCATCTCTAGCGGTTACACAATATAACGATTGCGTGGCCTGGCCAAGAGTACAGCGCAATGCCATGATGTTGAATGCAATGTCGGCGTTGCACCGTCGACGCGTGTAGCTTCGATAACAGCCTCGCTCTCCAGGAGGCCGTACACACGAGTACGCACGTGCGTGCTGAACTGGATTCGCTCCTGTCATTCATAAATTCACGATTCAGCCTCTATTCTGTGGATAAGCATTCTCTTTTTATCACACCTGGCCTTTGTGGAGCAAATGTCCGATCTCTACTGTACATTCCATTTATATAGGATCTTCAATTCTCAATTTTATAAACACCTGACTCCTTAAGTGCTGATCATTTTGTCAAATGAAGATCGAACGAAATGGACAGTGGAGTGTTGAAATATTTTCGTTGGAAAGAAGCAGAATTCCTTTAGACACCGTAAACAAGTATTCTCCCGCCACGGTGAATGCAGTGCATTTTGTAATTGTTTACACCGAGCCTTGGATGTTGGTATATTTGCTCACGGTTCATGTTCCCTTTCCTGAGTCGCGTTGCGTAATCCAATCCTTCGTTCCGGAAGCGGTTGTACAGTCGTTACGTAACAAAAAGCTAATAATCCAGAACGGTGCGAATAACGCTCGGCAGAGGCGAATGATAATTAAGATCGAGGAGGAGTTACGTGCGATCCATCGGTGCATTCGTGTCGAACTCCTGCATCCAGCCTCGAGAGAGTTGATTGGAGATCTTACGAAGAATTGTGACCGTCGAATCTGCGGCACGGTGCTTCAGGGGACATTTCGTATTTGATAAGAATTTTGTTGACCTCAAGCATGTGCTCCCTATCTGCGCGGAAATGCGGTCAAGGAATCGATAAACATTATTTGTATGACGGAAACGGTTAATTCAAGCCACGGACGGGGCGCGCGTTGCTCTCTCGTAACTTAAAAAAGTATTCATATTCCTGACATTTCACAGTCGTACGCTTAATCTCAGTGTCGTGGGCCTTCTACGATTGCATTCACGAGACAGAGTTATCGTTTTAATGAATTACGAAAGAAAGTCTGTACAGACAAGTGTGCCGCCTGTAATTCGGCACTGATAACGGTTATGTTATCCGGCGAGCGACATTATAAAATCTTCCGACCGGTCTCCCTCGGAAAACGTTTTGACCCACTTAGATCAGATAAAAAGAAGAAAGAGGAAAAGAGCGCGTGGAAAGCAAACGAGGACAGTGGTGTGGAAAAACACATTTGGTATGTGTTTACAAACCTGGCAGTGTATTTATAGATGCTTGTGATTTCACAATGAAAGAGAAACGATTTGTCCAGCCCGGAAGAGAACGAAGGTCCTTAGCACCGATTCTGGTGGTTCCTGCGTTGTGACACTTATGCAACAATTATGTAACGTCGAGCTATCCAAGAGGCGAACACTCGAAGAAACAGATTATTTCACATTTAAATAAATTCTGATCGCCCAAAGTGCTCCGCGAGGTTCCCATTCTTTTCAACGCTTCTTTTCTTCAATTTCCATGCTCGAACTGTGTGATCTGGTGAAACGAAAGCCCAGATTGAACAGTTGCACGCGCGATCGAACAATGGAGCGCGAACGCGATTATCGATTCGTCACATACTTATCAAAAGGCGACCCACGCGCTTCACAGTCGTACAACGATCGCAGTGAAACCCATTACCCGATCCTTGCGTAATGTCAGCCGTTCATTTTGAATAATTCACCGCTCTTCCCACGTTGGAGTCTTCCAGCCTCGATTTCCAACATTCGCGTAAATTTCGGCTGAACTTTGCGGACCTGCACTCGAACAAGACGTCATAAATTAAACTAAAATCAGGCTTCGTCTTAATCACTTCCAATTCTCCACCTATATTTCATTTACAACATTCGGCACTGCAACTGATAAATATTCAGTCGCCTAAAATGTTAACGATCGTTAAAACTCCACGGTGCGAAGAAAGTGGAGATTTTTAAGCGGTCGAGGCCCGTGATCGTCGATGCAAGTGGCACGAATGTGCGCGAAATTCATTTCAATACTGGAATTATAATTAATACGAAGGAACTTTCGAAATGAACTTTAATTGATGCATATTCAAAGATTTCAAACAGCCTCGATGACAAAGCACCAAAATCGCCGAGATCTCGAAATCTTCGCTCCTCGACATCTTGGGATCTCATAAATATTCCGAGTCGCCGTCATCGGGCGCTGAATCTTTCAGAGGTTGCGTGCTCCGTACGGGGGAAATGCAATTGTTCCGAGAACACGAGCTATATCAACCCCGTAATATCGGGGTAATGGAAAATTCGAGGGGGGCACCGTTTCGCCGCAATTATCGTCGCCAAACGATCGAAGGCGAAAGAAACAACGGAGAGAACCCGATTGCCAGCGCAGAAGTATCGTTCAGCCTGTTTCCTCCGATAATAAGGAGAAATCATAAATTTTTATGTGCACTTCCTGGCAGTGCAGCCAGTGTTCCTTAGGAGTGTTCGTCTCGTTCCTCGATACTATAATTGCTTCACGTTCTCTCTTTCCTTCATCGACGGTCACCGATTGCCGGCCTAACCCTGGCCATAATCGATCGAAGATCGATCGGCCTTCGAGCCGATGAAGTATTGCGCGTAACATACTCATAGCAGACCAAGGTCTCGTTATTAGTGGGTCAGTTAGCACCGGCGACACTCTTCTGGCCGGTTCGACCAGGTGCGAACAATCGTTACGTTGCCTCGTTTTTGCCGCGATGGAGGCCCCGTTTTTGGTTCACTCGTGGTGAAACTTGATTAGTGACGAAACAAAACTGGAAATATTAAGAGCAATGGAAACATGTGCCTCCAAATTTCAGTACATCCTTAGGAAGAGCTTCTAAAAATTTTGAAGACGAAATTGCAAGAGAATTCTTCTGGCTTCGTATGTGAAGTAGTCTCTTTTTTTTTAAATATGGTCCCGATATGGAAGGCTATGCAGTACAATAACCGATAAAATCGAGGGGATATCCAGTTTGCAGAAACTTCCACAGTCAATCTCAGTCGCCTGTCGATGAATGACAAACGAGAACGGAGGAACGGGGACGAGCCGACGAAAATTAACTGGATACGATTTTTCGCGCCGGTGCCTGAACGTCAGCGATTTCCGGCCACGGGAATTGATTAGCGAATTCTTATTGAGAGCCTGGCCCTTCCCCTCTCGCCGCTATCACCGCGATCAAACCATTTATTTCGCCTGGCAGCGAGATTAAATTCCCGTGACTTCTTGCACCTGTCGGCGACACGATCCTCCATATTCGCTTTCGTGAATCCCGACGGAGGATTATCCATAATGTGAACAGACACCCTGGGAGGCATGGTAATTTTAATGATTTTTCGAATGAGAACAGTCACTCGTTAAGCAGCAAACAGAGACCACCAAGCTGGAGAAGTGTCTTTTTATAAATTCCTCAAGCTTATCAAAATGTAAATCAAACGTCTGCGCCGGATTTTACACGTCTGCGTCGCTTCGAATTGTTTGGCAATTGCGCGAATCTATTCGATGGAGTAATAATTAAAATTCTTTCCTAAATTTAGAAATCTCTATTCTCAGATTCAGCTGCAACGGTACTTTACTCTCTTAGCAATTCATAATCGAATTTTCCAATTTCTATTTCCTGCCATAAGCATGATGAAAGCGATCTCCAAACAGTACTGCAACGAAAATATCCGATGGTAGGAGGAAACTAACAGTCTCAACGATCCCAGTTCCAACGTCAGCAAGCATAATCGAACGTCGCCCAGGCTATCGATCGTTGGAGCAGCAAAGCAGAATATTTGATAGTGCTATGACCTGTGACAGTGTAATTACTTCGTCTGGCGATCACCCCCGTCATAGGAAGTTCCAGAGACTCGTGTTCCAGCAACCTTGGAACGGAACGTGTCTGCCTGATGATTATTTAACGCAACAGCATAATCGTCGACGACGTAACGCCAGCATATTTCATAGCGTTACGTTATAAGCTCCCCCTTCTTTGATTGCTTCGGCGCGTCCTTGAATTTCGCTTTCGAGCGTTCAATAAATTCGATCGTACGGGGCAGGCTTCGATCTTTTCAATTTAATTAATCCGGCGGCGGTCGTTTAGCGCGATAAACGCATTCGCGATCACGATCAGCCGCCCCACTCGAGCAATTGACTTCTCACAGACATCGGCGCTCCAATCTCTGAACGCTTGGTCTTTTTCTATGAAGCAGAAGTAGACGATAACAGTTGCTGAAAGTAAGAGAGATTGAAATTCACTGTTCGAATTCACTGACATCTTCTGAAGAGCTCGAGACCAACGCAATTCTTCCAACTGATCATTTCTTCGAGTTCATTGATCCCCGGGGCACGGGATGCTGTACAGAATACCCACGTTTGCCCCTCAAAGGTGGTGGCCTCGTAGATCCGCGAGTGGTGAAGTTGCCGCTGTCCTTGGAACGGGATTGCCAAACGCAGCTGAGGACACCTCCGAGAGGTTCTTACGCTTATCACACTCGGTTGCACGAGTGCACGTCACCTGTCGCGAGGCTTTCGGTTTCGCTTGGAATATTACCGACCAGGCCCAGGCGATATGCAATAAAGCGGCAGACGATGTGACGGGCGCCAGGCGCAGTGGAATAGTACCGCTCGTAGTCAGACAGACGTGCGGAGGAATCATTCCAGCGCGACTTATCTGCGGCAATAAACGGTCTCTTTATTCGAAAACTTCTGCATTCATACAGTCTTTTAACAGCTTGCCAATGCGTGCTTGGTTGTACAGAAAATTTACAACTTTGGACAGAAATTTCTGTGATTAATAGAACTTTTAAGTTGTTCTCGAAATACTCAGTCGTTCTTGATAAGAAACTGTGCAATGATGCCCCTAATTCCATGTCATTACTTGCAAATGGTAAAGTTCGAAGATTATTTTTAGTAGAATCTTGTGGATTCCATTGAGCCAGGTCGCGTCACGGACTCGTTGAAGATGGTATTGGCAAGGGTATGATCACTTGGACCAGTTTTGCACATCTAGTCTGCGATCGTACCCATTAATCCACGAGAATCTAGAACGCCAGACGAGTATCGGAATGCTGGGAATTCGAGAAGTATTAAGATGTTTGGAAGTGTGACAGCTTTGCATGTGCACCGTGTCCCTTCGTTTTCACCGGTAGACTTGAACGAACTTGGAAAATTCTGTGCAACTGTAATGAATTTGTTATTGATGACCGATCTCCACGGAACGGAACTTTTATCAGAATTTTTAAGCACATTTCCTGGGGATATCCTTGGCCCACTTGGGCCCGATTTCGCAGCCGGAGATAAGGGGAACGCTCTGAAATGTTTTTGCGTTTCGAGCAGGGCATTACGTGGTCGTAAAAATTCGAGCGACCGACCATAAGTTTCATGTCGCGGCGAGATCGGGAGCCGTGATGGAGCCTCGCTAAAAATACACGTGTTTATACCGAGGGGGCAGGAAAATCCGCGCTTAGCCGTCGATTGGTTAATTGTGCATATTGCGAGGGTAGATGCGGAAGATCGGGGGGGACGAGGGCGACAGGGGCGTACGAGGGAGCGTTCCAGAACGGCCATTGCCAAAAAGTCGATGTGGCAATCGACGCCGCGTTCTTTCGCTCGCTCCCTGCCAGCTCGGCTTCTCTGCCATCGTTTTAATTTAAGACACCCCTTCAAATGTCACGAATACGCATTCCGTTCCGCGCCGTCTCGCCGCGGTCGGATCGAAAACACACGGCTTCCCTGCGAGACGCCACCAGTTTTCCTCGCCTTCGTGGAATCTCGCCTCGTGACTCACTTTTTCGAGCGTTTGGAGCCGCTCTTATGCAAGCCAGTTTGCAAACACACTCGGCCATCTCTCAAAGGTGGAACGCACTTAAAATAGAGTACTCTGCTTCGCCGCTTGTTCCTCCTTTTCTGTGGGGTAACATCTCGGTTAATCTGTCTCGAATTAGCGTAAACTGTTCGACAGTGGATTACTTCTGGAATAGTTTCTATGGGAGGAACGTTCCTTGCGTTTTGAGAACACAGGGTTCGTCAACTTAGATTCGGCTCGGCCCGTCGTCTTCAGGAGGCAATGATAAAAATGGACAATGTTCGCGGGAGGTAAATAGAGTATCGGTTTCTTGTTTACAACGTGTACTAGTGGTTTTCTAAAAATAATAGGCCGCGCAGCGGCCTCGAGGCTGTAGTCGCCGATTGATACACAGGACGGGTCCAAACAAGCTTTTATAGGCTTAAGCTGCGAAATAGGTTACCGATGACTCTCGACGGGGCTAACGTAACGCGGGTTGAGAAATCGCCACGACCTCGCGCACGATCCACGCGAATCCCGTGCCAATCTCTTTGAATCCTGTCCACGAACCTTCTGTCGCTACCTAATACACAGCCAGCGGAGGCTGGCCGAAAATTCCCTATCTAAGATCGCTTCTGACTAAAAGCAACACCGCCCTCTTCATTCCCAAATTTCTACAAATCAAAGCACTCCATGTTTACATGCGGCTAAAGAAGAAGAAGAACCTGAAGAAACCTGAAGAAACGTACGAGAAGGCTATTAAAGGGCTATCGTAACTGAAACCATCGTTCAACAAATTTATAAAGTCTGCCCTAATATCCCAGGAGACTTGGATTTTTCGAACTTTGTAATCCGAATCTTCGTTTCCACTAATCAGAGGTCTGATCCAATTGCCTGAAATGCGGATCCCCTGTGAAAATCGAAGGCAGGGACGTGGGCAGGGCGAAACAATCTCCGATCGACCTATTTCAGGCGTCGGGCCAATTACCGATCCAGGGATCACAATTAATCTGTCACTCCGCCGCGGTGCAGCTAACCCGAGGACTGCCGTTTCCGCGCGCGCGGACTCGTAATAACGGCGAAACGAGCCGGCTGCGCAGCCACGTCGACCCACATTTATAAATAGAGAGGCCTCATCTCCATCGTGCCCAAAGGTGCGCGTCGTGTGTCACCCCAGGAATACCATAGGTCGGCCGTGTGGCCAGGCGTGCACGGTGTGAATGGGCCTTCAAGCGTTCCCATCGGGCTGTCGTTTTGGAAAACGATCTGCCTGGACGGGCAACTGCTCGTAAAACGCTTCATGTATGTAACCAGAGTGCTGGGTGGGACTCTGAAAGCCTTCCAAGGGCAGATTTTACGATGCCGATAGTTGGTTGCTCGATGCTCGTGCTTCGATACCGTCAACGAGCTCTGCTCTACTTGCTTTTAGTCCCTGTTAAGCTTCAAATGTGAATGAAAGTTGACCTGGCAATTCGTTTGACTTTAGTTGCTTGGGACGTTGGTTCTGGGCGATGGTTGTCTTCTGGGGTTTCTCAAGCCTCTTTGCCGAGAATTCAGACTGTGGTCAATAGTGGAGTTTAGTTGCTTTGGGTAAGGTTCTGTGATTACTGTGATCCTAAAGGTTTCTTCGCTGCTGGAAGTTTGAACGCTACGAAGGTACCGTGGAGCTGTTCGCATCTGAGCGTTCTATTTAGCATCCCCTTGTCTTCGATCGCTACCGAAGAATCTATACCTCTACTTTGGAATAACTGGATGGCAAATGATGCTTCGTTCAATTATAATTGAGATTAGTGTTGCTGAGACTTGACTTCGTTCATCGAGCTCGAGGAGATCCGCTGCCCGTGACGGAATCGTATCAAATTTCCATGAAAACGGCCGCCTAACCGAGACCTGGCAGCGTGACGCGCAAATTCGCGCGGCCCCGGTCATCTTGCTTTTTCTTCCCGCGGAAAGTGGTTTTCTGTTTCGCGGAGAGGCCCGTCCGCCACAACACAACGCTATTTATGCCACTTGCTCTGGGAATAGTTTCATTGGCCTGGCTCCAGACGGTATTTTTCACCTCCATCCACAGCCCACGAAACAAAAATGCGCGTTCGGCTCGAACGTGGCTGTACGCACGCGTCCACTCCAAGAACAACGAACTGGTGGCGGTCGGAGTGACTCAAGTGTCGTCAACGTTGCGAAAAGTGGCAAATATGTCGAGAATCGGGGGGGAAGGACGGAGACCACCCTCGTGATATTAACAATCTATTGCACTCGAGCAAAACCTGCAATGCAGGAATATTCTTCGGGCTTCTTTCGGTAAAAATGGATCTCGATTTAACTGTTGACCTTTGCTACCACTACATTTTTATCGTGCCTTATAGTGGGTTAAAATTGGACGAGCCAGACGTAGCTCCACCTATTTATTATGAGTATTATACTGCAAGGTAACGCCTCACACTGTGTACACAGTAGAACGCAGAGAACTGTGTGGAAAGTACGAAATTAGGGGTGGATACAAGAGGTATATACGGAAGATTTCGAAGCTCCTCGAATGAGCTCGTCTCGCCAAATGTGAGTCACCGAATCGCTCGTCCTCCCTAGTTAACGGGTTAAGAATCGACGAGCTACCGATCGATCCATCCCGCGGACGCAAATAAAGCAGCATCTGGCAGAACGGTCGCGATCGAGCCGTTTTGTTGCGCGTTTAACGCTGCGTCTAATAATGTAGCAAGGCCGTTCTTCCCGATGTACCGTGAATGCCCGCCGGTTGCTGGCTGTTACGACACGTTCTGTTGATTTAAATTTTAACAACGCCGCGAACGGACCCTTAATGTCCTCGCGATGCGACGATAAATCAGGCCTCGCGAGCCGCGAACCGCTGCCAGGCATCTCCGCTGGCACGCGTTGCTCCTCCTTATTACAAGAGCGAAGAAATTGGAAAATTGTCAGGATGTCGCCGAGGAAGTAGTAGCGAACGAAGGAACGAAATCATGGCCACGGAAACGGGGGAGGAAGGACCATGGTACCTGTCGCGAGGAATCGAATCGGAACGCCTCGAACCTCCTACTCTCATTCATCTTCTGCATGTTCGGATGTGAAGGGTCACTCGACGCTTGTGTTTCAAAGCAGAGTTTTCTGAAATCTTGCACATCTCTCCTGGAATTCCATTTTTGCATCTATTCTTCTGATTCGACGGGAACACATGGCTGACGTTCGCTGAATATGGTCGACGACTTTTATTATGATTATTTATTGCACGAGCATATTTGTTGCAAAACGTTGGGAGACATTAATTAAAGCGGAGGCTGATTGAATTATGGGAAAATCTAGGGTCATTTGTATACTTTGTTTATAATATCACGCTTGTTAAAATTCTTGCTGTGCATGGATAGACCGTAGTTGTAAAGCATTGCATAATAATACATAAATCGATGTACCATGTGCTGCAGCTTGAAGTTGATATGAAACCGATAAAAATGTAATGTACTTTCTTACAATACCCCAGGCTTCTTCCTCGGGACCCAACATGGCTACTACCGGTAGGTACAGCTATCCTTTACATCTTCCCTACTTAGTAGAAGTTAATATATTGGTCAGTTACTTAAATGAGAGAATAACATTCGCACTTAACAGCGGAAGAAACACAAACGGAGGCTGACAAATGATTGATTTATCTACTCGAAGGATCATGCACCACACTTGCATAGCAGATGTAATGTGTGGATGGGTAATTAACTCGTACTCGTTGTAATTAAAAAACCCAGGAGCAAGCCAGAACGCGTCAAAACTCATGATTCATTAATCATCACGTGACTTATTGCTAAACTCCTGTGCAGCTTTGCATTCTATCCAGGAATCCTTCTTGCAATTGCACGGAAATTATGATAATCTCCCAATTAACGTCAAACGTCCCATAAATTAATGAATTCGTGTCTGACGCTGATTCCCAACATTTCCGAGCCCGCAATCGATAGAACGCGAATGGATGGCCGAAAGTCTTGCCCGTCGCGAGCGGAATATTAAATTAAAGGCGGACGGAAGTGAGTCAGCGTTACGCCGGCGATATTACGCTACGCAATTATGATGTAACGGACAGGGTGGACCGAAACATGTTTCAGGCTTTTGTGTGCAGATCCCTCCCCTTCTTCCTGACCGTCCCTCTGCTACGAATCTCCTTTAACGACGTCAATTTATCGCATTCAGAAATGCTCCGTTAAACAATTTAACGAAACGTTGCTTCTCGATATTCCCCGCGATAAAAAGTTCGCGATCGCAGCCACCGCGCAACGAGTAAGGTGAAAGCAGACAGTTACCTTGTGTGGTGGTTTTGCCGTGGTTGTCCGCTACCTGGAGTTGTGCAGGTCCGATCTGGAAGCAGAATGGAAAAAGAAATCGTTAGGTAGCTGTTCCTTCATTTCGTAGCGCAAGAAGAGATTTCTGCGAGGGTTTGCTATTTATTTTAAAACAACCTGTCTTCAGCTCTGTTCGCAATAACACCAGCAATGATTATGACTTAATTTCTGTGACGAATTAGTCACGGTTTATTGAGATGCTTCCGAGAAGCAATGTAAAATGGGTATATCCGAGCGACACTTTCACTGGATGCCAAACTATTTAACGACCGGAGGAGCGAGAAATGAATTTCGCTGCGGTTGTTACGGATCGACGACCCTTGTTTTGCATTAACGAAACCATTGATCGGCTTGCACCGATCGCTCGGTAAATAATAATTAGCGCAGCCTGTCAACTGAGACGACAATAGCTTCTTACGATGGTTGCTTCACTTTCGCCAGTTGAGCAACGATAGACAAGAGTAATGATTCACTTGGAGAGAAAAAGGTTCGTTCTGCTTGAAACGATTGAGAATGGGTCGGAAGTTTGGTAATTTCGAGCCTGAATCTCAGTCCACTGGATGCTGAGGATATAATTTATCCGAGAGCTAGGGAATCAATGTTGCGTGTATCGCGACAGTTACGTAGTTGGAATATGAAATGAGAATCCTAATGTCGATTAGAGTTTATCGATTGCCTGGTCACTCCCTTCGACCATTGCAAGCGTCGTTCATCACCGAGTCACGGTAATTGAAGAAAAATTGACGGGAACACGCGGCGTCGTTAACCCTGAACTAACAGAGCCGACGGCTACGCGTTATTATCGAAGTTCACGGGTCAAAGTTCGAACTAACACGCGTGAGTTTCGCGTATGTCGGTCATGAATGTTTATGTCGGATAGCCGCGGAACGATTGACCCCGTTACGAAGGCCCGTTTTCAAGAATATCGTCCGACCATACTTATACGCTTTACCACAACCATTCTCCGATCCTTTCACAAGTTTCTCCCAATTTCTGCGCGCCACTTATATGCAAATTATTACGCCATTCTGCACAATCCTTCTCCGCCTTCTGCGACACCATGCGCACACATGGAACAATTTCGCAGATCGTTCCTTGCGCCTCGCCGCTTCTAAATAAACCGGCATCTATTTGCAAGCTTCGGTATCTCCTTTCCCTCGGTAAATATCGTTAGCTCAGTTTCGCGAAAAGCGAGGCGAGTGAGTCTACCACCCTCGCGCGACCCGATTCAATTTTTAAATCAACCGACTCCGCTCGGGCATGGCAGGGCGCAGGGAGGGAAACAGGGGAAAAAAGCAGGCCGCGAGTGCAGGCGTGCATCGACGCCGAGACGCAATCGCGACGCCCAGCATCAGAAATAGCCTCGACGCGGTAATAAAAGTTCTCGGAAGACGAACACATCGTCGGCTGTCACCAATTACGGAGTTGCATGGGATCGCAATGCCGCGGACCGAAATATTGGCAGTAATTGCCTGGATCGTGTTACGCGAGATGGCGATCTGTGGTCTGGTGCTCGGGGTGGTTCTTAAGAAGTCACTGAGGAAAGGGTGGCTGCTGATTGAACTTCAGAATTTGAGGAAATTGGACTTCCAGGCCAGGGGAGCTTGATAATTTTTCTACCCTGAATTGAGAATGCCTGACGAACTTAATAGAATATAACGGAAAGAATCTCATGGAAATTGATGTGGCAATGAGGAGCCTCGCTTTCTGTACCAAAGAAGTATCTCTGAAGTAAATTTCTGCGAAGCAGTAGATCATGGTAACTCCGAACTGAGAGCATTCCAAGACTTCTGTAAATAGGATAGACAGAGCATTTTTTGCCTAGTTAAAGAATCGTCGCACATTGTGTTGTCTGCTCTCCATTTCCACTGCTAAAGTCCATCGACCATCGCGCTGCGTCAACCGCAAAGCAACGTAAACTGTTTGTGAATCTTGCGCTCGTGCATGTAGAATCTAATTTTCCCGCGTGCACTATGTACGGCCATTAAAGCGAGGCTCTATTAAAAACGCGGCGCCTCAGTGTGACAAATTCGAACGGAAACTGCCTCTCCGTTTCGCACGTGAGAAGATCGCGGGGCACCGACGAAGGAAGTGACTCCTCGAACCGTCTTGCTGTACAATGATTATTTTACATAATAGAAGTCAGAGTTGAGGTACGGCAGGACAGAGAAAGTTGATGACGTCGCCGCGTCTTGTTTCCATTATCAATGTGACTCGGCATAATCGACGTCGGACGACAACGACGTAGATCGAACAATGGCCTCTCGAGCCAGCCATCACTTCCAAGTGAATATCCATCGAGAAACGAGAAATCACAAGCTTCCTCGAGGAGAAGAAAAAACGATCGTCACAATAACGCGACGATTCTCGTGAACCTAGCCATACGCACCGACGACCGCTCAACAGCCTCGTCGTTTCGTAATTAAAAGCTGATGAACCAAGACACTTATCAGGCTGAGACGTCTATCTCAAGCTTTCCGCCTCGTTTCCTCTGCCACCTTTTGTTCCAGCACTCAACAAGTGCATTATTTTTAGACGTCGTCTGATTGGTTTATAAATTCTTCTCATTCGTGTGCGTGCACCTCTGATCACTGGCCACCTTGCAATTATACAGAAACGTGTACACGAATCTACGCTAAATGAATTTTCTTAACAGCATGCACGAGGGGGATGGCACTATTTAGTTGAGAATAATTGTAGCGAGGGTGTGAGTGGAGATCGCAATTGGGGTCAGACACTGTTCCCCAAGGGGTGCCATTATCCACTCATTGCTGACTCATTTAAGCGATTAAATTAACGTGGAAATCAATAATATCTAGGAATATAAGTTAGCTTTGTGCTTTCTTCGTTCGCGTTTTATTTATTAAGACAGGTCACTGAAAGATTTCCAGCGATTTCGGGATCCTCCGGTGTCGACGAATGGTGGGAAACGATTCGGTGCTCTTGTCGCACATTCGACGGGATTCGGGGCGTTTTAAATGGTCGGCTGCTCGAGTGGCCCGAATTAAAGTCCGTTTTTACGGCTCGGCAGAGAGAGAAGCCCGAGATTCCATTCGTCGGAGCGATTCTTTGTAAAGGGGTAAGAGCGAGCGCGCCGAACGACGTTCGCCAGGGGGTGAGAAGAAACCGAGAGGGTAGTATTGATCGCTCGGCCGAAAACATTCGCTCTCGACGACCGACTTTTTTCTGCGTCGGGACGAGAGTAGGGAAACGGAAAAACGGGCGAGCAGCGGTGTCGAGATTTTTGCATGTAAATGCTACGTGAAGGGGAGGAGCGGGAGGTGGGCAGGGTCGTTATCTTGCTACACGGGAAAGCTGAGTTATCACTTCGCCTGAGAATATCTTCGTAATGCGCATAAAGAGTGACAATTTACGCGGCCCCATAAAATGCTGGCCTCTGTATTCATTTGACGGGGGAGACTAGGAAAATTTGAATTGCTTCAATGCAAAATTTGTAAGAGTGTTAAAACTCACTGTTACTCTTTTTCCTCTTGTGTCTAACACCAAAAACATCCCGATAATCCCTGAAAGATACTTCCCTAAAAGAGTAGTAGAAATGTTATCACTTGTATTCTCACTTCCCACTGTTACCCGCGATCGAAAGCCCCACATATTTCACTGATTCCGCGAAGAATACCGAAGGAATAGCCGAACATAAGACGCCTCGCGTCTGTTTCGCCCGGAAATTGCAAACGGGCCGGGGAATAAACGGCGTTATCGCGGCCGCGTAGATTACGCCCTGGATGCGGAATACTTGGGAAGTTTAAACGGGCTCGAGGCCGCGGAAAATTTCAACCAGGTCCCAGCTCCCACCCTCGCCCGCTCCTCCCGCCGCCCTTCAACTCTCGCGGAAGATATATCCCCGAGATATACTATAAGGGGTGCCACCGCCCGGCCTCCCACAGGTCGGTCGATCAATTGCGCGCGAAGTAGAAGTTCCAGCTCTCCGGGTGGTTAAAGTTACCCTCAGTCACGCCCCGGGTTCGACGACCTCGCGTGCCGCGATCCCAAAATTACCGACGATGGAAAGCGTAGCCCCGTGGCGCACGGAACATTTCTGTGCCGTGTACGGGGCTGCGACACGTTAATTCCCGCCGATCGATCATCCAGGGTCGCCCCGTTAAAATAGCACCGCCACCCTCTTTTCGCTTACGTCACCGACGTGTCCTTGAGAAGTCAACCCCTCGCGGCGCGCTCTTGTTTAAATACGACACGAGCATCTCCCCCCGATAGGAAATCGGGGGGATGCTCTCGGGAGGGGGAGGTTGGCGGGGATTAAAAATGACTCGTGACGCGTGGATTCCTGGTGTTCGAGCTGAAATCCGGGAAGGCGTTCAGCTTTCTTGCGGGCTTCGCGATGGAACCGAAGACGGAGGGTGTTTAGGGGAACGAAGTAACTACGAAGACTAGTGTAAATCCTCGATCTAGTATGGTTAGCGAGCAGCTTATGAATTACTTTTAATACGTAAATGATCGAGACGTCTGTATTCTATTTTCAAGTTGGAGGTATTAGTTTAACTGGGCCAGAAACGGGGACACCGTATCCCGACAAATTAATATTCCTTGTTTTGGTTCGTCCGCGCATTCGCCGAGGCTTGTTTCCCCAGAGGGGCAACTCTTCGCCGGGATTTTATGTAATATCGCGGGGTTATTTATTTTTCGCGGTAATTCATAATTTCTCGGCGAGTACACCGCGAGCGGAGTACACCTCTCGCGGTGGCCTTGTTAATCCACAGCTTCTCATTAATATTAATAGGCGAGCAACGGGAATCGCGAGGCTCTGAAAATTCTGTATCCATTTCTGTGAGGGTAACCGGAAATTCTGCCGTAGATAAACGTTTCGCTGGTTCTCTTACTTTCTAGACGAATGTACTAAACTTCGCCTAATTAAACGAAGAATAACTGGCCTTGAAAACGGTCCACGTAATAACACAACCAGACTATATACCTGCTCGGAGCTTAGTTGCATACAGAAACGTGTCCTGAGAGTCGCCAGATTTCGATTTCCAACCCCTACGAATTCCCCGAAAGCCCCTGGAACGAGAGCGTTCCCAAACCCTTCCGCGGGAAGACGCTAGCCAAACCGGAAGGCGGTTTGTAAAGTGGGCGGAAAAGCTCAGATCAATATCAAGCGCGAATTGGAACGTTACGTCGTGAAAATCGACCCGTGACCTAGTGTGGACCCGCCCGTAGGTGCCGCTCTCGGTCGGTGGCGCCATCCGAAAGACTTGTTCAGAAGACGCACAAAATCCATCTCCACCCGCACAGAGACGGGCGGGCGCCCGCCTGAAAAGAGGCGGCGGAATTTTCGTCATCCCACCGGCACGTAATCCGCCACGTTTCAAGCGTCTTAATTCCGTCGGCGCTCTTCTCGCCCCTCGGCCTCTCCGCACGCAACCAGCAGCAGCAATTTGCGAAATTTTCAGACAGAGTTCCTGGGACGCTTTTAATTCCCGCGGGAAAGGAATCCCCATTCGTTTTACGGAATCTTCCTTATTCGGGAAAATTTCTTTAAGCGCCGGGGGGATCACGGCGTCACGGACGGCTACTCGACGGAAACGGTTTTGGGTTCTGGGGAAAAAAGTGGTGAACAACTCTCGCAAGCTAGAGATCAGGATGTGTTGCTAAGAAAGGGTTCGTTTATTTGAGCCGGGTCATTAGACTTCCAAATCTGTCCTCCCTGCCCTATACAAACTAAATGGGTAACTTTAACAACCTTTTTTAGGAGCTATATATCAGCACGTTTTTTGGTTCCCAGTGATTCGTAAGGATTAAGATGTATAATATAAAGGGTTCATGCAAATACAGCGAAACTCAAGCAGAGTAGGATCAGACCAAAGTGGCCCTCTGCGTGGCAAGTAGATTGGGCAAGTCTTTGGTCAGACGTGATATAATTTCGCGTGAGCTTTGGATGGGTATACTGAGGAACTTTAAAGCGCACTGAGCTGATGCATATGTCACGTAAGTGGAGAGTAATATAATCCAAGCTCCCTGTCCTGGTTTTTAGTATGATTTCATTGAATATTTCATTAATTAACACCTAAATTCCTCTGCTTACCAAAGCGAGCAAATTAATTAAAAGAACTCCGCCCTGACTATAATTTAAATAGCGAAACGTATGAAAAATTTATTTCCAAACCCGGCAGAAAGCAAGGAATATAAACACGTCGAATAAAGTTCAGTTGCAATGAAACCGCCGGCCGCTTAATACATCCAATACCCATTTAGTGAAATGAGGAGGAATGATCTGTTATGCAATTAAGAAAGGAAACAGTTATGAAAGTTATCCTAACTGCTAGCCAGGCCGTAAAAAGTGAGTGCACGGGACATCTGCTGATGTTTCCCCTCGAATTAATCAATTTCCTCGGGCCACCCCAAAACAGTGACCTCCTTTCGTGCATAGACTGAAAGGGGGAGAGTTCACCGCGGAACCTGCAACGATAGACCCGTGTGTCTATATACCTATCCCGTAATGGGCCAGTGTGCTCCAGCTACTTATTTACACAACGAAAGTTCCGCGTGTACGTGACATTAACGTATGTGTTACACGGGGGAAGCCGCGGAGGATTACTATTAGAGTAGACCTAACATTAATTCCGCGTGCCGTAGATTAGGAGGACACTCTGTAGGTTTCCCCCTGCTGCATATTCTCCATCGTCTACTCAGGCAATTTACATTCTACTTGTTCATAAACACGATGCACATCACACATGTCGACTCCCAACAGAGAAATTCATTTCATTCTCAGAGTACCATAATTCATGCCTTTTGTCCCTTTCTTTGTTTTTAAATGGTTGAATCGCCGTGTTTGCTTATAAACAAAGAAGATCCACTACGTTATTCCTGTTGGAGCGTTAAAGTGTGCGATACGATGAATACGAAAGAGTCCCGAGGTGGAATTTGTCACGCTGGACAAGCCAGTTGTGCTTTTAATTAAAACGCTAATGATGTATGATCGCGCAGATTAGAGGCGTGTCACCTTGATCAACCGTAATGGAACGCGTTGATGGCTATCTCTCGGACACCTGGAACGTTTGAAAGAGCTGGAATTGATCGTTAAACTGTTAGAGATTCTATCTCTTCTGCTTCTGAAAAACGTGAAGGCACCGGAATAACTACATCTGGGAAAAAATTAGCAACACTTTCACGAGTGCGACATCGGTTACTTCATTGAGAAAATCTGCGATGGGCGGAATAACAAGAGACGTGGAGAGCAATAATACAAACTAAGTAGATTACGACAGCCACGGCCAGACAGCGCGTACCACCAAGTTCACTTGTTCGAAATGAGAGCTACATTGACACACTTTCTGCGCCAGTCCATTCATACGCACTCCACGCGATGCGAGCACAATGGAAACGTACCGATTCCTAGAAACTCAGTATCAACGAAGCGAAAAATAAAGGGGTTGTAATATCGCGAGGCACGAGGAAGAAGGAAAGGAGCTCGACGAAGTCAGAATAGAAACTACTTAGGTAGCGATCCCTTTTCCTCCTTTTCCTCATCACTCTTGCGAACGTCGACCTTGATGCCCTTTTACACTGAAACAACAGTACTTGACGAATAATCCAACACACTGCTGTTATTCGTCATCCGAAACGAAGCGATTATCACGTTCCAAAAAGTGAACGAAAATTTCGGTGGTATATTCCATTGTTCTATGGATACTCTAGCGCTAGTGTTATTACAGAGCCCACTAAAGGTTCCCAGACTCTATTTTCGACCTTATTGCATTTCTAACGAGCATTACTGCCACTGTTTCGCACGGGGCCACGCGACATGTGTGCAATTACGAGGAGCAAAATCTGTTCCGCGAAACGAACGTGTTCTAGACTAGACTCTATCCAGAATTCAGGAAGATTTCACTCCACTATAGAGTACCAGAGGAATATTAACAACCTAAATGGGGCGCTCTCAATATCACCCCTCTTCCTCTATTGAAAAAACCACCCCTAAACAGTCGCTGCATCGCGTTTCGAGAAAGCAGAGTTCGACGAAGCCAAAGGAGGAGCCCGTAGGTTCTCGGAAGATTTACTTCCGACGGCCAAGTACACGCATTAGCTTGCAGAATTTATTGCGACCCGTACACGCGCACTTGCATTGAATAATAGCGCATTCTCTCTCCACAGCCGGTCTACGTACGCGCGTACCACCGAGGCCATGCTAATTCCTTGTATAAATAAAGGACTTATCTCTGGCCTGCACTCGTTCTCTAGACGTTATGATATACTAACCTCATTAGCATGAGGCGCTGCGGAGAAGTATGGCTTCAATAACGGCACGCCGCCACGTTGGGGATCGATGACGCGGTTGAAAGCGACTTCTCGCTCGTGGTTTAACGCTGTCAGCCTTTTGCCGGACACGCGTGGCATGTTCAAAATGTCCCTTATCGATAGGAATGATCACCGTAGTGGCAAAACTACCCGCTGGTCAGGATCCTTATTCTAAACCGTCATCGAAGGCGATACTATTTTCGTCAGACTCGAAGCGGCGAATAGAGGGCCACACGAGGGTCAGTCTTCAAATAATTCTCGCTCGTTATGCAAGCAGATACACGTGGAAGCTGTACGACACTATTCTTTCTTCAAAAAGAAGCCTCCATTCGAGAAGCCGCATTCGCAATCTTATAAGAGAAATCCAGTGGTTCCATCAATGACAGCTGATCCTGGAGTGTTCTTAGAAGATTACACACTTCTTCAGGCACCGTATACCCCGCGTTATTCGTCAGGGCGCTGACACCAGATGGTATCCAGAGTATGCTAGCGATATCACCTTCCTCGAGTAAGAACGAGTGCTCCGTAATGCTCTCCAAGCAACGATAGCTCGAGTCTGTCATTTTTCTGTCATTTCGCGCGCCGAGGAAGCGTGCCGTACAACAGGGGGATAACGGAATGCGAACAGTTCGCGATAATAGGACGGGTCGACGGTAATAACGGCGCTAATGGCCGATACCAGGGAGAAGTTAACGGTACCAATGACACGCGCTCGGCGATAGGCACACAGCTGGCGTAATAAGAGGTTGGGACGATGCGCGCGATTATTAATTGCGCCGGCGACACGACGAATCGCGGTGATAGGAATTATCCTGTCGACCGGGTCGATACTTTAACGGGACCCTGCGAGCTCGACCCGCGGAGGATATGGGTCGTGAGCAGGGGACGGGATCAGGTGCGCCGCAGGTGTTACGTAGCAACGGGAGCCAATAAAATATGCCCCACCGTCAAAACAAACCGTCTCCTCCTGGAGGATATTGAAATTCGATTGATGGACGACTTTTAAGCGAGAGTTTCATTTGATATGCTTCGGATGCTGAGCTTAGCCCACCGGGGCTCTCAGCCTCCCTCGATGGCCATCATTTTCCAATTCTACACACCTGCGTAATTAGCAATCGAGGCCCAAAGATTCTATAAATCATACCCACGCTCTCATCAAAATGAACGTCACGATCCTGAGTGTACGATGCAAGGTTCCGTGCCCCATAAAAGTTGCAGGCACGCGTTCCGTTCATTCCCAGCCACGGAATTAGCAAGCATGGAAGACCATCGTCGCTGAGAGGTTCGTGCAGCCGACGCGAAGAGTATCGTGCAATAAATTCGCGCGAATATCGGCGAGCGGGGACGGGGTGTTGGTCGCCCCAAACGTGCTCGAAAATTATGGCTCGCCGGAAAACGCGATAGATGATGCCGAAACGAAAACGGAGCGCACGACCGAGCCATCGACCAATCGCTGGGGTCTTGTGTAACTCGTGCGGCCACTGATTGGAACGGGCGTGGGAGTATCGAATCGATTAGACCGCCGATCGATTGTCGCACGGAGCGCTCTCGTCTCGCCCCGGAAACTCTCGACTATTGCTCCACTTTCGATAGCGCTCGTGATTCCTTCGGCTCCCTAACACCGCGAGAATCACCTGCAATCATCCTAATCCTCCTTGCGATTCTTCGCGAGCGACACAGACGATTATACCCGCGCCGAATCGGGGATCGCTCTGGCGTTTAATGGAAAGCCTCGAACGAAGGGGGCTCAGTTAACCGAGCCACCCTTCGACAGGAACTCGGGCAGCATCTTCGTCAAACCGCATGCTAAACAAACCCGCTGCTGGTCGGGAGCCTAATTCATAAACGAGTGAAACGAGGGACTAATGCGTTGTGCAGCGACGGCCGCGGTAATATCACGGTAATGGACACCGGCGCGGGCAGCCTTGAAGAGATAAATTTCGCGATAAGGCCGATAATTAGCGCCGCTAATGGACGTTATTATCCTCGTGGATGTAAGGGAAAAACGTATCCAGAAACGCGCGCAAAAGCAGGCACATATTAATCGCGACCCATTTCACGCACAACTTTTGCCCGCTTGCCAGCGACGATGATGATGGAAACGCGGTTACGTAATCGGGTGTTCTCCTCGCGATCGCGAAAAGAACAGTCACGTAATTGAGGAAACGGCCTCTCCTCGTCGACACGCTGCGTTCCTTTCCGTTGTCCTTCTGAGGAAACATCCGAAAGTTGTGGAGTCACGAGGTCACGGCGGGGATATAAGTGATTCTGAGCACGGTAAAATTATGTTGCAACGTTTTATCCACGGGTGGGAGTATGTTGAATACCCGTGTGTTGGGTTCATCTCTCGACTGATGCGCAGAGATTAAGGTATGGTCAAACGGTGGGCAGCGGATTTTATATTTGGCTGCTGGGACCCTCTTCCCAGCAAACGCGTGTTTCCGATTATTTATCATTACGCGGAATTAAATTGCTATGTTCTAGGACAGCTTGCTTTTCATATGACTTTTTGTGCGCACACTTCCTCGATAAATTATACCCACACGAACTTTCCATAGTACTTTCCCATTTTCTTTCCTGTTTCGTTTTCAATTACCTACAATTATCGCGCAATCGAACAGGCATATTTTCTTTTTTAACATTCCACCTGCATCCGATAATTTCTTTTACCAGTCGCCTAGATAACAGATAAGGAACTGGTGTTACTGATTGTCGGAGGAAAATGCGTCGAGGTTAGAGGTACGAGTGAATTAAATCGCGAAGGTCGATGTGATCTTCTTCGTAATTTCATCGTGATTTGCGCGAATCTTCGGGAGAAGCTCGAGTGTTATACATAATTGCTTGTGACAGCAGTGACAGCCATTATCCCCTCAATTAACGCGGCAATGAACCATTACAAAAATGAGGGAAGCACGCGGTGCAAAAACGTCGAGCAGTCGCGCGACTACTGGGGAATAGCTTTTTTAAATAACAACTTTCTAACAGGCTATCACGCTCGCTGACAATTATTGCAATAAGAGGAGCCACGTGTTACGGCGTTATTAGATGACGCAGGCGGTATTCAGTTTACTACCGCGGAGGATTACGAACAACGCAGTAATGACGATAATTTATCGGTTGTGGATGCGATATTGCATAACCCTGCTCGCTCACAATCATAACAACGTTAAAAGTGCTTATTACTTCCAGGCATGAAACGCGTGTCATCCTTGGTCGTACGACAAACAGTGATACACGAGCACGTTCGATTTTTTGTTTGCTCGACCGAATTTGACACAATATTTAGTTTGTCGCTTTTTCCTTGCACAAGTTTCCTTTCTGGTTATTTAATTACAGGTCGAATCCACCAAAGTGGGAGCCTTAAGTTTTCTTAAAATTTTTACATGGGGCTACGAGCTTACTTTAAAATTGTGAACGTGAGCTCTGTAGCGAAAAATATGAGTCGATATCGATTTAGATCAGAACCTGGCTGGAATGAATGAGAAACACAGAGATTCTAAATCCGATTACCAAATTTTCCTCACGATAATTTGGTCTGCCCCGAATTACATCAGGACCGCGGCTCACTCGCACAAGGCAGCCTCTATAGAGTGTTGATCTTGAAGCTACTTTCAGAGAAATTCAAAGCGAGCCTACAAACAGATCGCCGCGCGCTCCTCTCGTGCGAGGTTTCGCGACGCGAAATTTGGCATTCGACGAAAGGTTCTGCGTCGTCGAAGGCTCTGGTCGGCTCCTATTCACCGACAGGTGTTGTAACTGGCCCAGATTCCGGTCCGTTTACCAATAGACCGTCGTCTCGCTTAAATATATCGCGCGGCGGCAGCTGTGCGCGCCGATTTCGCAAGCCGGTGGAACCGCGGAATCCCTGCGAATCGATATCACACCGCGATCGCCAGTGTCGATAGCCGAAACGAGGCCCCCCACGCCCGTTACGAAACGCGCAAGGAAAGCCGAGATCTTTGTTTACGCGCGGCCCTACAATGCAATCCGCCGACGATCTGGCTGGCCAATTAACTTTGCAAAACGCCACTCTCGCGGAGCGTTGCACGGCTTCGACGGTCCGCTCTGGGAGAGGAGGCCCGGCGAAAGCTTCCATCCAGGACGGGCAAGGGCCGATTCGATCGCGTATCCGCCACGAAATCGAGCTAGGCGATCACCTTTCTCCCGTCAATTATTCACCCCGCATGCACGCGGATTTATGGCTCGACGTTTCGCGCGTCGAACGCTCGCGGGCCATCCTCGGCGGCCTCGACGTTTCCCATTTAATGAAACGCGTAAATCATCCCGCGACACGTAATATCGGGCCTGAAACTCGCTGAAGCTCGAGATGCACCCATGTTCCTCGATTGAAATCGGTAATGCGCAGGGTGACTCGCACGAGTCAGACGCATCCTAGCTTTTGTGTAGTTGGAGGTGGGAAGAGTTTGCAGAGGGAAAGATCATGAAATATTGGGGGTGAAATCGAATTTAGGGGAATTACTCTTAGAAAACGGGAGATTTTGATTTTTAATTTATAACAGAAATTTACTTGATATTCTTCTCGTATTATTCTCACACTCTGTAGAATTCAAGGAATGACTAGAATTTCGCCTTTCGCAGCGTGCTCGAAAAGTTGACTCGAGAATATGTTGCGCCTGCATTCAGGTACGTGCACGAGTATGCAACAAAGACACGCGTATGTACGTGCTCCTTTTATCAATAACGTGGCGCACATTGGTTTAAAGCCGCGCGGTTATTCAGGCGACGAGGAACAGTTCTCTCGCGAACAATGTAAACCGTGAGCGATACAAATTACAGCTGTCAACGGAGCCACTCGTAAAGCACAAATGACGATCCGATCTTCACGCCTACTTGGTCGTAAGTCAATATTTACGAGGCGTTTAATGCGAAAGGGCAGACTGCAACGCGACTCGCGTGCCCACAAAGGCGGAGAATTCTCGTTGGACACCCTCTGCTTGGAATTTTAATTGCTCGGTAACGGAATGATCCTCTCAAGTTATGAGTATCACGCTGCTTTATATCCTTGTCGAGTAAGCGAGCTGTTTATGTGGACATATCAGTGACAATGGAATTTCTGAATTTGTACTGTTCTTCTGAGTGGTAGAAAGTGGAATGAGCATATACACTGAGGAGGACGTGAGTTGTTAAGTTCCAGCTGTATCGGAAGTCCAGAAATACGATCCTTATCTTTAGTATCAATGATATTGAACTCCGATTTCCTGTGGACTGATAGCTACTTCTCACAGTTTGGAAAGTTTTGTACTGTTTCCAGCAGTGATTCCAATGTAAATTATGTAATCTTAAGGATACAAGGTTGGACCACGCGCAGGTCTGAATATCCTGCTCCGAAACTACGAGGACATCAATCTCTTATCAGCTTCGCCTCGACACTTGGTCGATAGAGCGTGTTATCGTGTACAAATCATCTTATCGAGAATATTTCAGGTAGTATCTGTGTACCTCTCAGTTTTACACCATCTGGAGAGGACACGTCCCCTTATCGTCACTTCCTTGGAGTTTCCCACTTGGAGAATTCCACGTGCGTGGTCCCACGAGCGTCGAATCGGAGCAATACGTGACAAATAGTACGAAATCTAAGCTAACTCGCAAGCAAGTGCGATGAAGATACGGAAGGAGGCCCTTATCAGTCGATCCAGGACCAACTAATCTCTTTCTCACGTGTAACGAAGCTTCTGTCAACGAAACACCGTTCGACGTGGAAAATTTTACCTCGCACAGCGAGGCTAGACCCTTTCAATAGAGCAGAACAGTATCTGCGCACCCATGGTTTTGCAATAGTTTCACGCGAAGATGTGATACATTAGTACAAAGTACACGGAGACATCGCGCCGATTTAGATGTCTGAATAATGTGCCAAATGGACGCGTCAACAAGAGGCCTCCATTGGCTTGACGTGTCAGACGATGTTTGCCACCCCAGAAGTCAAACAAAGAAATTCCCCCGAACGCTGGTTATTTATCACTGGAAGTAGCGTTCCACTGGGGTTCTCGTCGAACGACCCTTAATTCCCCACGGTGCAAACTCAACATTCAACCGACCCTTCACCTGCATTCACCCCCAGCGCTTACGCAACGAGCCTCTTTCAGCGTGCTCGCGTCGACTGGGTCATAACACAGGAAAAGCGTGCTGCTCTCTTCTTTAAAGAGGCACGCATACTCTCCCAGCAGTTAAACACGTCCATATGGGAAAGGTTCGCGCTTCTATTGTGGATAATGGAACTATAGTAAGGTCGTGAAAGCACGAGGAGGAAGAAGACAATAGTGCACTGTGGTACAGAGAATCGGGAGCCCTATGTTGCATTCTGTGCCGTCTTTTGGACACTAGCAGACCGTGGGCTTGAGTGCAGGCAAGTGGACAGGCGTCGTGGGCCCGTTGATCCTTGTGCCCAGTAGCGCAAAACACGTTTGGTCAGACGTACCCTGGAGGGTACGGCTGTACGTATCAGTTGAATGTGCCTCGAGTATTATGAGCAGAGGGAATAGGTATAGGGTATTTGAGAGACATTCAATTGGTATGCAAGCTGATCCCTTTTGGGGTAGAAGTCGAGTAATATCCTTCTGGCCCCTGCATTACGGGGCTACGTGGCTCGAAAGTGCCAGTCCACTTGGACGTGTCCAGGCCTTTAATCTGCTAATACCCTAGAGAAGAACGCGTCTTTGGGCTCCCGAATTTCAACCCCCCTGCCCCTCCACCCGAGCACTTTACCATCCCCACTCTCTACTGCCTTCAGAACTTCACTATGCTTCACTATATTCCTCTATCCTGCCACCCACGGGAACAGACAGCTGGGGCGCACGATGCAGTCGCGTTGACGGGTAGAACTCGATCCAAAAGCGCACTCGCGAACGAAACAAGTTGCAGCAGGATCGCGAGGACCCTGCCCACGCGACTAACCCTACCTGTCCTGCCCCGTCCACCTAGACGGCGATGGGTCCTCGAGGATCCGGTGCTCGCCTAAATCAGCCAAGAAGCACACACATACACACGGATGACATAGCGTGACGAGCGTGCACCGTACACGTGCGCCGCGTTCGGATACACACCTGCACGTGTTACTCCTGGATGGGACTGGACGACGAACGGGAACACGCGGGTCTCGTCCCTGCACGCTTCCCTCGGCACTAGCCCGCGACCACGACCTGCGCTCACGTAGCCGATCTCCTCGCACTGCTCGATGGAACACGCGCGTCTCTTCCTTTATCCCGTGTCAGTCTGATCCTCTGTGCCGCGCGTGTGCTGCCACTACGTCTACGGGCTGTGTGTGTTTGTGTGTGTGTGTGTGTGTTGGGGCGTGTGCGTATATGTGTGGGTGTGTGTGTGTGTGCGCGTGTTTGTGTATATGTAACACGTGCACGTGTGCGCTGGTATGTGTACAAGTGGCTGGGTGTAGGATTGCTGGGTCACCAGTGTGCGCGCGTTCGCGTGTAACGACGACGTGCCGCCGCGACTCGGTCTGTCAGATCGGGACGACGCGCGTCGACGCTGATTACGGGGCGAGAACGTGATAGCGAAGAGAGGGAACGAACGGGTAACACGCAGCTCGGTGTACCAGCGTAGACTGCCGGGTTCCCCACGATCTGGCCGATTGCTGGCCCGCTATAGTGGAAAGATATATAGCACGGCCGTCGCGTGTGTATACACCGCTCCAGGATTCAACGTGGCGGGCGTGGAGGGGTTATAGCCTCGCGCAAAGGTGGGGGATCCGTGGTAGAATGGTGGGAGGAGCGGCGGCGGTGGGGCGCGGGCGGGTTGGCTCTAAGCAGTGTGACGTAACACGAGTCATCCAGGCTACAATGGTGGAAGGGAGACAGAGGGGACGGGCCGCTGAGGGGAAGCTTGAATGGTGGGGTCTTAGCCTGGACGGAGGGGAGAGTGCAAGGGCGAGCTGGTGGGGGCCAAGTGAGCGGAAGGAGGGGAGGATGGCGGTCATTAGTGCTACTGGGACACGGAAGCGAATCCTCGCTACCCTCCCGACCCTCTCTGCGGCCCGTTTCGCGACCCGGCACCAGTAACCACCCACACTTTTCTATTTTCCCTCTCTCTGTCCCTCCCGTTCCTCCTCTTTCTTCCGTTTCTCCTCTCTTCTCCTGCTTGCACGCTCACCTCTCTCGCTCCCGCCCTCTCGCTCGCTATGCGCGTTCTATACAACGCGTGCTGGCCCGGGGTTGCGCCTGCACTCTGCAGCTGCACACAATCCCTGTCGCGGCGCTGGGCTACGAGCGCGTCCGCAAGTGAGCGAGCGAGCGAGCGGTTAGGCCGCGCTCGCGACCTCGTCCTTGCCAGACAGCCAAGATCGGGGCCGTTCCCTCGCTCCGGTGCTCCCCGTGGTTTCTTTGAAACCGGTACACTACCGGAGGATGGAATGCGTTGACCCTCTCGCGGTCCTCGCCTCGTTCAACCTTTGTGGCGTGGCCGCCTCCGCGACTTTACCAGCCTGTGCACGAGAAGGGACCACCACTCGGTGTACAGGCTCTCACCCCTGACACCTGTGAAACGGGTCTTTGATGTTGGATACTCGATCGTAGGTTGAGCGTGCTCGCTGAGGGTGAGATGGGGAAATTGTGTCACAGAGTGATGTCTCTTGCATGGTGGGACGTATCAGAATTGTCGTGAGGAAACTTAGAGGAAACTTAGTCAGATACCATCCTCGTAATCCTTTGGAAGCTTCTGGAGCAGAAAATGTACTGAAAATGCACACCTTTGGAATGATCCACTTCAGGAGGATCGAATGGTACCATTCCGATCCTTAAAAGCGCCCATCACGGTCCCGTTACTAATCGACTCCGACTTCTTTCTTCCGTCTCGCACGGCGACCTAGGAGTCTCTAACATCTTCCTTTCTTCAATCACTCCTATCGTACTCCGTCGACACTTTCAGACGCTGATGCTAGAGTATCGCGATGCTTCTCGGGTGATCCAACACGCGAGTGTAAGAAGAGCCTCACCCACGCGTGCCCTCTACCCTTTCATCCTGCGGCTGGGTCTGCCCACGCTGGGCGTGGCAAGTTGTCGCACAGAGGATCGAGGATCGCGAGGACCTGGAAGATCCTCGCCGAAGGTCAAACGGTCGCCCGCGTGCCATCTTGCCAGGAAGAGATCGCATCCTCGGAGCGGGCACGGGATGGGCCGCGGAGTAATATTGATCAGCCGAGCAGCGAACTTTGACATTTCGAGGATTACACGGAACGAGCCGGGGCATGGAAGCCGTTTGCCAGGGAGCTGGCAGTCACAGCTTGCAGATTCGCTCGGGGATTATTTCCAGGGTAGTTGGTCGTTTCCATCGACCAAGTCTCGGAGCAAGTAACCATCCAGGCATTGTCGGACACGAGTCGTCAGCGATTCGACGCGGTTGGGTCAAGGTTTCGATACCGTCTCGCATCGACGCCTTTCTCCGCGCTGTTCAAGGCGACCCCCGCAGCTGAATCAGGCTGATTCCTGGCTTCCGACGTATCGACAGGGAGCATCGAGCCGCTGGCCGTAATTCTATAATTAGGCACGCGTTAATTAAGGAACGCAGAGTGAATCTGGGGCATCCACTTGTCGTTTCAGTGGGATGCAGCTTCAACCACGTTTCTTTTTTGGTGTATCCGTTACTTGACGGCTCGTCTGCAAGTGTCGGAGAAGACGCCCACCACCGACGTCCTTCGAGTTTCGTAGCTGTTCATTGATTATTCAATACATTTACGAGTGCGCGATACAAATAGGAATTGGATCTTTCATCTCTCCACTTTTACCGGTAATAAATATCAGATGAAATTTAATTCATGAAGCTCTTCCTACCTAGGTGATTGGTGGTCCCCATCAAAGTTTAATGATCCTTAAAGATTCAGTAGACACTTGTTACTATCGAACCCCTAAAATGGTGACGCATCAGGAACACCACTAACCAGCTCGAATGCAGTTTCTTAGGCGGTTCGGAGTGGCTCGTCTGCAGCGTCCTGTTAGAACACGCGTGTTATAAACCGCGCGTGTCGCAGGTGCGTACGACACTTGTGTGACACGGTTGTAGGTTGGTTCACGGATACGCTCCGCGAGCCCAACCGCTGGAATGTGCGATTTAATTGAAACACGCTCCGCTTAATATGCATACGATTAACGTGCGTGCAGGGGGCTGCTCGAAGGCTCGCGTGAGTAATAAGAGGACTAACGCCCGTGAAAATTCATGATGTACTTACTTTGCTGATCGTATGCTAACCAGCAGTTGCTCACTATTTGCCGAGCCCCCGCTTCTGGCAGACCACCATGAATTGTTTAACGTCGCGATATTAAGTGATACCTCTAGAACAGATTCTACCACACCATACGCAAATTGGTATTAGTAATACAATGAATGATATTAAGAAGAAGCTTCCCCAGGCCGTGGCGAGCAACTCGAACTCCCAAGTGAAGTTTAGATACCTCACTCGGAATTAACGCCCCAACTTCCAAATTCGATTCCTTTCGTAATGGGATATTCGGTCGACTCTGACTCTCGACCGGCGTAGTCACTCCCGTCGAATATTAATCGCCACGGTAAATAAACTCCTTATCACGGTGCCGCGTACTTAATTCCCATCTGCGGCGTACAGGACGCATAAATCGTTGCTCCTGACAGGTCCAAGGTAATTCTCGCCCCGAAATTTCCACCCAGGGAACTTAATCGATATGCGGTGACACGGATTCCCGGCGCTGGACGTCTCCTAGCGCGATTACTCGCGGGAAAATGCTCGCTCGGTACGATTTTATAAAAAGCCCCTTCCGCGGCAATAGAAGACCGCCTTCCCGAGATCGTATTGACCCATTTTCTACCTCGTGCCCCTCCACAAACTGCTACGCCGAAAAGGGAATCTCTGTCGAGGCAGTTTTATTCGTGGGAGAACGTAGAACAAGGCGCACTGTCACTTAGAAAGTTACTTAGACAATATCGGGTGACAAAAGGCATAAATTTCTATATCCGAAATCCTCTTGAAATAGTAAGATAAAAGATCAATGAATAGCATTTAGAAGTGTAGCATAAAAGTACCAAAGAACCCCCTCGCAGTTCGGAAACACAGCTGGTAAGTGGGACGAAAAGTTTGAAGCCTAATTAGGGCAGGAGTAGAGGCTTGGTATCGTTCGAATAATTATGGACGATACTGTACGTTTACGTAGACATAGTCGAGCATCCTGGCACACGATCCCCCGCAGGAAGATATAAGCCGCTCTGGAGCGCTTCAGAGTCGGTCGCATCCGGAGCCAGGACTCATCCCGGCTCGATTTCCTACCTCGTTGTTTCCTCCGTTGTTAGGATTCACCGGGACTCCTTTACGGGCTCCGATAAGCGGTCTCCAGCCGTGGAGTTTCGAAACTCGTCCCCGTCATGGCGACGGGCGCGCATTCGAGAGCAATCGTATTGGCGTTCGACGATGCAGCCATTCCACTCATCCCCCCGCGAGCCCCCCATTGAAATCGATAAAATTCATTCGGGATTATGCGGGGCCCGGTCGCCAGATGGAAAATAAACGTTCTCGCGTAAGCGTTTATCGAGTTTCTGGTCAACTTCGGCCTCCAGCTCCTTCCCTCTCCGCCGTTTTATGGATCGTGGAAATCTTCTGGCTGACCTTCCTGCATTCTCCGCCCCCCTTCCCCGTTTTAGTTATTCACGTGTACTTCGATTGTATTCTTCTTTCCGCGTCTCGCGGCTCACATTTCAGACGCTGGAGGAAAACTTCTCGAGGATACTACCTACCACTGATGCCTCCGAACCATTCTCGGGGAAATCATCGATGCATTAAATTTTGCAAAAGGAATGGAACTACTCGGCGTAGGAGATTGAACAGCGACTCAACGGTGAGACGGCGTTGCATCGATCGGTTACCAAACTCGACTGTACCACTCCGAAAACAATCCATTAATAATTTATCAGGTGGAGGTTGCTGCCGCCAGGAGTGGTGAATCACAAATCACAAAAGGATAGCTTCTTTCTGGAGAACTGACAATTACCAGCAAGGTATCCCGCAAGTTATCACCGACATGAATCTATTCACCGCCCCGGTTTCTCGGGTGTCCTCACCCCCTCGAGTCTCTGATTATTATTCGCTATGCAGTCGCTAAACTATCCTCCTCGTGCCCCGTGACTTGACATTCATCAGAAATTCGTCACGGATGCCCTGGAACCGGGCTGAACGGCCGGGGAAGAGGCGGGCGAAACGGAGGGGCAATAAAAAATCGGATTTATTCGTGCTGGCTTGGAATCGATAACCGTTTCCTGCTCGATCGTGATTCACGGATGCCCGTTCCTTTTTTTCCTCGCTGCACCCCTCTTCCCTGCTCCTCTTCCCCTTCGTTCGTACGCATGATAATCGGGGTCAAAGCGGGGTGAAAGGCCGACGTTCCGAGGCACCCATTGCCTGGGCAAAATTTCCAGGATGTCGATGGATGGAAATGCAAATCCATCGGGGAAAAATAATTCGCTTCTCTGTGTCGTCGAAATTGAAACTCGTTTTGCGCGGGGCGACGATGCGAGGCCGAGCGTAAGCGGCGAGACGAATAACTGATTTCACGCTGTTACTGTGTCATAACTTTGACGAATGGTTCGTGGTAGCCTGACGGAAGCCGATAGTGTTTGATGGAACGACGATGGAACGACGATGGAAGACTGTTGCCAATCGAACGAGGCGGTTTTAGGTACCATGAGGATACGTTTCGGTAGTTTGTAGCCGTATTGGAGAGCAACTATGTCTTTAAGGGTTGAAGATCTCTCAAAGAGTTTAGTGGGTGTGTTGATCTTCAAGAAAATATAATCTGTTAGTTTGGACAATTGAGGTTCCTAAAATAAAATAAGAAATTGAAAACTAGAGTATCGTTAATTAGGGAACAATTGATTCTAATTGTGCGCGTTGCCCCTTGCGCGAAAATTGCGCATAAAACTTGCCACGCGACAAATGAACCGTGCAATCGGCTCGGAGCCGTCAGGGTAGGCAATATTCTTCCTGCTAATTACCTGGAAACCGTTAATTGACGGAGGAACCAGGCGGAAACGCGTCGCTGGAAGTCGCTGGGAAGTTGGTTGTATTAGGTCGGATCGACGAACCGCGGGGAAGTTAAGTAAAGTAGAATTTAATGTCCTGAAAGGTTTAAACGGCGGCGAAGCGTGGACGACCCGGCTAGTTCGACTTTCTTCGCAGTCCAGAGATATCTCGCCGACTCCACGGTTCGCATTTTCTATTATTAAATCGCCGGATAAAGGAATCCCGTCCTCCCTGTAATCGTGCCGCGAGAATCCTTCGAGCTGACGTTCAAATAAAGGGGAAATAAAAATAAAAAGCCCGGGTCACTGGGTTGGAGCTGGAGAAATTCCTAGATCTCCGGGCTTTGGGCACTCGCCGCGCCACTTCCATGGAATCTTACGTGCAATAAAAAACGACTGTGAATCTCCTTGCGCAATTATTTATACTTCTACTTCGCTGTCTTGAAAGTATTTCAACTAAACATCCTGAGTAAAAAACTCTGAGTAAATCCGTGTAAGAACCTCAAGAAGTACACTGCTCCGAGAAGAAAGTGAAGCGCAGCCTTCCCCGCGCAAATATTTACCGCAAAAGTGTTAACCCCGATTTCGCCTGAGCGTTTGGCCGGGGATGGGAAGCACGGGCAAAGAGAGGCGGAAATTCGGCGTTGAGAGAATCGAGGCGCGGAGCCGAGGAACTATTAATTTTCAATGAAAATCACACCGCTCCTTATGCCTCGCCTGTAAAGTAAACATAAGCTTCGTCGGTGCGCGACAGGGGCGCTTTGTTTATCGCGAAAGCCGTCGCACCAGACCGTTTCAGCTTATCCACCCACACCACCCTCGGCGTCCCCTTCCACAGGAGAGGGTAGCATTCACGAACAAACGATACTCTTTCTGCCCGGTGAAACACGGCAGATTCGCGAGTATGAGAAAGAATTGTCCTCCCTCCCCGGTAACAAGGGCTTAATCTCTGCAGCTTTTCTCCCTTTCGAGCGGGCGCGAGGAGCTTCGCGTTTACACCGCCCGCCTCTGCCATTGTACCGGGCGATTCACGGCACCGGGACGCGGATTACGCCGCTTTTTCACTCGGGGATGGAAGAAAAATGGGGCTCGCGAGAGTGGAAATGGTTTAGCTAGGTTTAACGCTTCGTGATCTTGCTAGGATTCACGACGCAACGACGTAGAAGCCCCTTGCAGTTCGTGGCATCGAAAACGAGTCGAAATTGTGGAGTACGTCTACTCTCTGCGACGGATAATGCAGAAATATCGCGCACAGCCCCAATTGCACCTGGGTCCACCAATTTTAGAAGCCATGTCTCCCTGAAACGAAAGCTCGACCGAAAAACTGTTGCGAAACGGCCCTTTGTCCATCTCCACCACAAATCACGCACCCCTTAACCAAACTACGAATCAAACCCTCCCCTGTGAAAGACATATATTTCATTGCTTCGACACATGTCAAAACTGCAACGCGTACCGCAGAAGCACTTTCATCCACCGTCTACCATTTCCAGCCACCCTCGCACGAATTTCACACCCATCGCGGAGATAATCGCGATGGCCCTTCAACCCCTTCGCAGGAGGGATTACCTTTATAATACGATGCTCCCCTTTCTCCCCTTGATCCCGGCCGTCAGGACCGTTCCTTTCTTTTCAGATCCCCGAGAAAACGCCCCGCCGTGAATCCAGCGTGCGCACACCCCTGGCAGCCGTCGACGGGGGGAGGCTGGCAGGGGGATATGTAGATAGCACCGGCCGCCTACTATCGCGAATTGGGTCACGAGCCGGCAGCAGAGCGGCCCGGGGGGGGAGCAGGGGGTAAAACGGAGAAAAATACCGACAGGGTACGAGAATGACGAAAAGGGGATGAGGGTGCCGCGGGGTAGCGTACATCGATCGGGATTGTCCCGCGAGCTCGACTTTTGCCAGGTCGCTGCCGAGTGGGTGGTAGTAAACAAGCGGGGTACAAGGGGGAGGGTGCTCTGTTAAAGGGAAGAACTTGTTTTTCACCCCTGTTTCTTTTCCCGCTTTATTATTTCCACCCGCCTTGTTGGCTGCTGTTCGAGCCGTCGCGGTCGCGTTCAACGACGGGGACACGCGTGCTAATGGGAGTGGGTGACGCTTCTTCTGTTGTTTAGTATTACTTGCAGCTGCCATTGGATACGTTAATGACGGGCCTGTTAATGGGGGGATGGTTCTTAGGGCCGTCGTTCCGGCACGTATATCGTTACGAGGGGTACACGAGCGAGAATAGTTATCCGGAAATCGTAGATGAATTACATTTGCGCGCCGGCTGCCCGGGGGTTGCTTTTAATACGTTTTTATACGTTTCAGGACATTTAGATCCCCCTCGTGTCCTTAACAGGCACGACCTTTCCGTTTCGAGTGCCAAATTCACGCCACTCCCAGCGGTGCAGTTTTCAAGCCAGAGTTAAATTAGTTGAACACTCCGTTGAAAACGCATCCTCGAGGGTGAGGGTGTACTAAAAGCATTTTTCGTGCTCGCCGCGGTTGCCAGTGAAGAGCTCCGACTGAACTGGCGGCGTAACTTCCAACTTCCCTGAAGGATATCCATTTTCATAATGTTCCTTTCGAAAGGCCCAAGCGTATTTCAACCAACCAATCTTCGATCTTACCGAAACCGATCGATACAAAACGAACCTGTGATATTTGATTTCAGGAAGCAAAGAATCTCCAAACGATCAACCGAGTCGTAAAAAGTGCAATGTCAAGATTCTATTTCAGCTTAATTGTTTAAATTCCTCGGGCCGCTGAAGCTCAGCAACCCATGCCATTCAATCCACACACACCTTTCAGGCCATACCGAGGAACAGAAGTGAGTGAAATCGAAGGCATTTCGATCAGAAGACCATGGGTCCAGGGGAGGGAGCCTGGAAGACGCCATCTGGAGGCAGTCTTCTTATTATCATAAAGAAACTCGCAGCCGCGGTTTTCCCTTCTAAGGGCGACACGCTGCCGTAGTTTCGCATTTACGATTATTATAATGACGGTCGGTGGGCTCCATTACCACGATGGCTGTCTCGCGTTCTTGGCGTTCCTCCATTAGGCCCTCTTCTTCTGCGTTTTCTCGCTTCCTTCCCTCGAATCCCCGTAATAAACCGTTCCCGCTAAAACGCCGCTATAATCGGGTCTCCTAATATCGCGGCGACTTCGCAGGATGGCATTAATAATGTGCCTTTAGTATTCATGGCCCTGTGCCGCCCCCTGACAGGAGCTGGGATACGCTGCAGATAAAGCCACCCCCGAATGACGTCTCTGTAGATCCCACCTTACATCCTGCGACGTGATGTTGTCTTGCAACGGGCGGAGGCAGACACGTGGACTGTCTAGCAAAAAATTACATCGTGATTCGTCTGGTTTTCTGGCTACACGCACTCCCACCACACTCACTGTTTCCCCATTCGAGTAATTAAGCCCTTAGGCAGCCCTGTCTCACTTTGACGCGGCTCTCGATGGATCCTAGAGGGGTTGAAAGAGTGGAGGGCAGCAAGTGACCGAAAGTGGGACGATTGTTCGAATGGGAACACCTAGGTATTTTCTTAGGTAAACAAATAAACGAAGGAATACATATATGAGAACGAATTCCACTATTCCCAAAAAACCGGTTCGACCGGTTTTTGAATTTGCGCAAAAAATATAATATAAATAGTAAATAAGTATTTGTACTTGTTTTGAAAATTTACAGTTTTTTTAATATTTATTTTTAATATAACAAAATAAAATATACCTACACTATTTATACATAACCAAATAAATAAAAAAAATTAAATGTTAATGTACATATTAAAATTCTAGTATATAAAACCAGTTTCTTAAATTTAAATTTTATATTTTATAAGAAGAAACCGGTTTACAAACCCGGTTTTTAAAAACCGACAAACCCTAGTTCCTATGTGTGAATTACTTACGTAATTTGTACCTATACTATTCTCACAAATAATTGCTTTATGTTTATTAATTTGAACCTTGGATAGAACAGAGAGTATACTGTAAAGTGGGCTCGTATGAATATTAAATTCCACTTCATTACATCATAAATACGAAATGCCTATTAAATGCCATTACACGTCGTAATAACGCATTATACGCGTATATTAAATTTTCTAATATTACCCGTTACGACAAGCCAAAATATTCTGCCGATTATTATTTAACGTCATGTGCTTTCAAGCAATACGTGGTTTGCATAACAATGTTGGACGTGAAGCGTGCCAATGCTAATGATAGCATCGAATTCGCGATGAAAATGCGTAGAACGGTACAGAAGACTAAATCACGAGCGCTTCCTCATATTCAATCCTCAGTAACGATATCATTGCGAGATATCAAACATTGAGAACAATTCACATTCAAACAAACAGAAAATATTCGCACAGCGTAACAGCGTTAACGATGCCGTACATCAGAGAAAACGTCATAGAAAGGAAAAAGTAATTAATGAAGATTCAACGACAAATACCTGGCAGAAAAATTGTATCAGGTAAATAAGGTTGCAAGGATTCCTCGGCAAAGAGCAACCGAATTAATCGACGGCGATACTCTGGCGAATCGATCTGGCTCGGTGCAAAGTAAATAGACGGGGGAACGACAAAACGGGGTGTATCGCGAATAATGTGTTATCGGTGATCGTGCCGTGGCCGCGTTTGTGCGAGCCGCGCGGATTAATTGGCAAACTTCCGGAATAGCACTTCTGCCCGCGCAGAGCCCGGCTCGATTATGCGCGAAACGGATGCACCGGTACGGTCTCTGTGTGCAAATTAAATGCTGACTGTTCAACGAGCCACCGCCGCGCGAGGGCTGGTCGCTGGGCCGAATAAAATATGGAAAATTCGACGTTCGTTTACCGTACACCGTGGAGAGAATGAAATTCCTTCGCGCGAGTTGTCGTATCGATTATGCGTTGGCTAGATGCCCCGCTGGGAAAATAATAATAATTCCCTTTCGCTCGGGCTGCAGCCGGATGAAATCGATGGCGGTCGAGGAGGAAGGGTTGCTTCTCGCCTTCTCTGTGGTCGTTACTGAAAGCTCGTTGCTCACCGCTGCAAATGAATATTGAGGAAAAATGCTGGTTTCGCGTGGAGAATGGAATGGCTCGGGCAAAAGGGGGTGGGTTCGGAACCCCCTTTGTGACGGAACATGGATTAATATCCAGATAGAAGCTTCTTCGTCGACGAGTGAATCCAATTCGATTAGATATCCTCGGGGTTGCAGAAAAGTGCAGGCTCCAAGGCCGCCGTTCCATTCCCTCGCGTCGCGATAGCGAGGGTGGGTTGATTAAAGTGTTGAAAATTGGCGACGACCTTGGGGGACCCTAAAATACGCTTAAAAATTGACTCGGCCGCGGTTCCAGGAGAGAAAGGCCAGCCTGACGTTGCGGAGGAATCGATAAACGGGGGTTGCACCTCCCGTCCCTCTGTTTCCGCCACCTCGGGGCACCCTTAAGAGCGGGAACGTGAGATGGCGGTTAAAGGTCAAGGTCGAGCTATTTCCTGCACGACCGAGCCTCGAATCTGTCGGGCGATGAAGGTCCGTCGAGAGGGCGGGAGGGTGGAGCTGCGAGAGGATGCTCGAAAAGGGTAGAAGTATCAGGGGGAGCGATGAAATGAGAGTGTGCTACTCGCGTGGACAGCGTTCCTTGCAATATTGACAGTTGTGCAATATTCCTCGCTGGGAGAATCTAGAGCGAGGAATTTCTCTTTCCATTCTGACCTCCGGTGAAAGGAGTAGTACACGCGCGATAGGAAAGGAGGGAAAAATTGTACTCTGTAAGAGTCATCAATAGCGAGAGCATCTCGGATTTCCGTAAAAAGTGATCGGAGAAAGGCAGGAAAGTGGAAACAGTTCCGAGGCAGAGAGTCCAACGGGAGCAAGTGTCGCGTGAGGGAATCCCGGCGCGGGTTCAGAGAACCGCGGAAGAAATCACGGACCGGAAGCGGGAAGAAGTTCACTGACGTCAGGAGAGAGGCCAGCGTGAGTTAGAGGGGACAAATGCAAAGTTATGGGTTGCAGAACACCTTAAACAGTCGTAAAATATGAGACTGCGACGGGGAACGCTCGGGGGTTGCAGCGAATCGTCCTCGATCCCCTCGTCCGAGGGGGGCGTTTCCGCGCTGGCAAGAGGAGAGAAGAGGAAGACACGAGGAGACAACAGGGGGAAAGAAAATATTGCGAGCGCTGAGCATCCCGTGGGCGCGTTTGTTTCGCGTGCAAGAAAAACGCACGCGGGGGTGGTTCGCGGTGGCGCCCTCGACCTAGACGACAGTTTTACTTCTCTTATACGCTTTCTTCGCTGTTCCCTCACCTTTCCTCCTGCACACGCGACTTGTTGAAAAAAACGTGAATGGTTGTAGCTTCGAGGCGAGACGAGAACAGTCGAGGTGAACGTATCCCAGGAATGGACACCATAATTGCTTCATATATAATTCCGCTGTACAAAATCGTCTGCTACAATAAATCAGTAAAGGAAAAGTAGGAATCTGCTTTCTCAACCTGTCCTTCATCACTGATGAATACTTTCACCCCTCACATTTGGGGTAGCACCTTTAAACGAGACTTTCGTTTTAATTTCCACGCTTTCCTTCCAACCCTCCAATCCCACAGACAGATTCCCTGACGGGCTCTTAACGTCTTCCACGCGCATCCTCCCTCGGAGTCCAACATTTTTCAACGCGATCCTCACTCTTCCCGTCTCGGGAACACAAATTCTCCTCCCCCCTCCCTGACCGTACAACAGAGGTATCGAAAAGCCCCGCGCAACAGCTAGCTTGTTCGCCTCGCTTGTTCGCCTCGCTTGAACGCCTCTTTTTCCCCGATGGTGGATGGCAGCGTAAACGAGGCGGCCAGTTCTGGTTATCCTTGCCCAGGAGCCCCGGGGAAACCTTTAAACTGCCAAGATGGCTGACGATACGTGGGGTTGGGTGCACGCCCACGTAATCCTGCAGCCACCACTCCGCTTTTTCATCCCCTTTCCGGCGCCCCTCGCGGCCACGGGCTGCGTCAGCCTCGTTGCACGGATCGACAACGAGCGGCAAGAAGTGGCCGGCTTTGCATAAGAGGGAAAACACCGGCGCCGTTCACTCGATGCACCCCTCCGCCCCTCTGGCATCCCTTAATGCGAAAGCGATGTACTCCAGGGGCTGCCCCTGGCACGGGGGATGTAATTTTTGGACAAAGGGGCCCGCTTCTTGCGGACTCTCGCCCACCGATCGAGGCTTCGCGGGGTGAATAGGCTCGAGGGGGTGGCTCGTTGCGTGGGGTATCGCCCGCAAACGCGGGGCCTTCGTGGAACCGTGGTCAGCGGAGAAAGGGCAGGGTGGGCTTTAAGAAGAGGATGTCAGTGGCACTGATTCATCGTTTCGTTGTGAGGACTTTCAGGGGGATTTACTTCCTCCCTTTCTATATTCCACAGTGGTACGATTGCTCTGAATCGTTGTATGCTATCTTGGCTCCGATTCCTCGTAGTTGGAGCCAGGGCAGCCTCAAACGTAGTCAATTCCGTGCAGTGGTAGTGCCTTCGCGTCTCTAACCAAGTACCATTTCTCAACATCTCCAGTATTTGGCTCTTGTTCTACAGCGTTTTACAACTCCCCCTTGGCTTATCGTGTCCCCAACGTTCTACTCTTTTCCACCCCTTGCAGAATCAACTCGAGGCTCGTGTAAAAGCACGGAGCCGTTTGCTCCGCGGAGCCGTGTGTACGTTCAAGGGCGCTCGATCGAGTCGCCGCTCGAGATTCCGCGATACTCGATACCCAGCCGACCGTAGCCCGTCGTCCCCGCTGAACCGCCCTCGACGAGTCGAACACGCCGGCCACGAGGAGCGTTGGAGCGCGCAGTTACCGAATACAGGTCACAGCGCCTCGTCAATAACGGCGCGCTACGTCGACGCGGCACCGTCGACGACGACAACAACCGAGCTCGGCGAGCTCTTAAGGAACGCGACCGGCGACGACAGAGCCCCGCGCCACGACAATGGAACCACTGACACGCTTCCAGAAGCCAGTCCGAACCCCGATACACGCGACCAATCCTTTTCCCAGACCCTTTGTCTACCCGCCTCCGCGTCATCATCCCCCTTCGGCCACGGTACCGGTCAGACGGATTTATTTACGGGTCGTTAACGTCTATTCCTTTCGCGTACCGTCACCTTAATGGCTCGTTACCGCTCGGTCTTGGAGTTATTGATTTACAGGCGCCCGCTGGCTTTTGGCGTTTTCGCCGGCGAGCTTTCTTGGTCGACGATGCGATTTCCTTCCACCAGAGGGGTTGTTTCGGACAGATTCGGTTGTTCAATGAAGGGGAGCAGCATTTAGACGGACGGTACCTCGTAGAAAGCTTCGGCTGAGTTCCGATAGCTCAGGCTAGATTCTGTGTTAGGTCTGATTTGGGAGTGAAATGTTGACAAAAATTTCGTAGCGGCTACGCGTTCGTGGTTCGCGAGAAAATTGTACACGTATCAGTCTGATGATGTAAGAAGGTAATTGAGATAAATGTTAGTCCACCAAGAGAGACAGCCATTCAGAACCCAACACTCGCCTCGAGACTGATAAATGGCACGCAGATAATCTACCGAATCGTTTCATTCTCCCTTTCACTACGAAATTCCTGTCAGGCAGCCAAGAATCTACACCACAGGGGATCAACCCCCGCGGCCGACACAGTAACCTCTAACGCCTCTCCCCCGCAGGCCGCCTCTCCAGCCTAACAAATACTTTGTACAAGATCGTCCAACGACCGAGGGTCTCGCGCGAACTCGCGATCCCACCCTCTATTGCAGTTCGTAAGATACATTCGGCTGGCGTAACAGTTCCAGGCTCACGGTGGAGGTGGCGTATGCACGTGGCGCGGCACGAGGAGGGGAGGGGCTGAATCGTCCCAGTTGCAGACGGAGTTACAATATATCCCGGTCACAATGCCGGTCCCCTGGAAAGTGGAGTTATTTGTCGAGCACGGAAGCTCGCGGAAATAGTTTCCGTACGGTGCACAGACGTATTGATTTTCGTGTTTCTGTTCCTCTTTTTCCCGTGCCGAAGCCCATTTCGCCGCATTCTTCGCGACGCCGGCTCGCGCCCGCACGTTCCCTGCCATTTTTATTCCGGCTACGGCCCGATAGATCGGCCTCGTGACGAGGGAAAGCCACGGCGACGGAGGGGAGGGAATCGTATTTCGTCGCGGAAGTCGTGGTGGAAAGTTCGCGAACGAGGGAGGGGGTGGTGGAAAATAGAAGGACAGGCCGTTTAAGCTATGTAAATGGAAAAATGGTGGGGCAAATCGCTTAAGCTATGCAAATGGAAAAATAGAGGAGCGAGCCGGTCGCTCTGCTAAAAGGCAGCCGTTCCACGCGCGAAGAAAAACGAGAAACGAAGGGTGGAAAGACGGAAAAGTCGCTATCGAGGGATTGTCGAGCCGAGTATTTGCTAGCACGCCTCCTGCCCGCCCTGTTTTCGATCACCCACCCTCTATAGCCACCATCTGTTTCGATTTATTCTCTTGCGAACATTTTATTCGATGCTTGGATCGTGCGGTGTGTTCGAGTTGCTGGATCTCGAATGCAGATCTAGTTTGGGGCAGAATTGGACCTGGTGCGAACGCAGGGGAGACCTGACGTGCATCTGAATCGAATCTGACACAAAGTCTGAGTTACTTCTGCCTTGGATCTGGTCAGGGAACTAGTCCAGCTGGAACTGGGAGCTGAGATAGATTTATGGTTAACCATAATTCATTGCGAATCTGCCTCAAACTCTACTTCAGACATGATTCACAAGATCTGTAACATCGCTATTGAAATTTAGGGGGATTCTAGAGTGAAATGCCAGTGACACAGAGAGCAAAGTAGCGAGATAGGGGTCTTGTATAATAAATTTCTGAATATTTTCTTGACGACAGTCGAGTACAATGGCGAAAAGTTTCCCCTCGATCCACCCTCTGCAAGTTGCTCTGCCTGTTATGACAAATATTTGCTGTGTAAAGTCTGATGGGGCAATATTTTGTCGAGGGATCCACCATTCCCCCGCTTTAAACCCAATAATTTTCACTGTGGAATTTAATCGTTCTGATGGATAGTATGCTGAGTGGTTTGCTTTGGGGACACAGCAAAAAATGCTGTGCCAAGTGTCTCTCGATAAAAAGTATCCGATACACGATTCCATCTATCGAAAACTGCTACTTGAAGCTTCCCATTAAGGGTAGCTTGCCCCTCTACAATATTTTCGCTAAAAGAGTAAAAAAAAATGATCATGCAGAAACAATCAACCCCCATGCTCAGAACAGAAATGAAACTTAATCAACTCTGACCTCGCCGGAGAAAAAACTGATCTACGCTCCGTCATCTGACAAATATAAACCCCTCCTTCCCTTTAAAAACCTGGATCCCATTTCTACGAAATCCCGCAGCAGTTAAACAAATTGCACGCATCCCTCGCGCAGTCTCGAGCAGAGAAACGAAAAGAGGCAGCGGCGATCGTCATTCTCGTTATTTAAATCCGAGCCCACCGCTTTTCTCCCCCAACGAGTCGTCTCACACGAGCTATATTTACCCTCTTGGTTGAATTATCCACCACGTTACGCTCTATTTAAGCGGATGCCGTGGGACGTGGAGTAGGGTGTCGCATCGGATACGCTCGCTCGCGATAACCGTGCGTGGCCAGCGCACGTCGTTTTTCGCTGAGAAGCCAAATGTTCAGCTTCAAAAGGTCAGCCGTGCAATAAAAGCCGAAGTGGTTTGGAGCGCGGAACGGTCGCTCATACTCGTCACGCGCGTGCTCCTCGCTCCGCTCCGCTCGTGGGCCGCATCGATTGCCACGCGTTATATCTTCCCGTGAGGTGGCACACAGGGTGCTTCACGAGATACGGCCCGCGAAAGGGCGAAAGTCAGGTCGAAAGGGGATGGTTAACGCTATCTGAACACCCATGACTATCGGGCTTATCCCTGCAGACATTCTCTTGCATAGATTATTGCGGAAGCTTCTGTACAGATAGAATTTGCCAAGTGTAAGCAGAAATAAATGTTGAGACGGAATTCAAGCTCCGACAGGTTGGATCTACCCCAACAGAAAGATCTCAGACATTAACAAACTCACTCTGCTACGATGATTCCAAAACCGTAGTGTATCTACAACTCTGTCGATGCAAGAATCCATCTCCGAAATAATGTTCCGTGCACCCGAGGCTCCCCCAGCCCGGGTCGGTTTACTAACCCAATAAAGCTCCCGGCAAAGACGCTTTAGATCAGTCGAGGGGTTGAAAAGCGGCGTTCACCCTTCCCCATCGAGCCCACGTCGATTATTTAAGAGTCCTTTTAATTATATCCCGGCGAACGCCGCGGAAAGGGGTGAGACAGAGGGGGCGGTAGTATCTCGGCGGCGGATTAAGAGCTCCCCGCGCGTTAAGCCGCGCGGGAGTCGTTTGCCAAGCGTGCCTCGGGCGAAACCTCGAGGTGAACTCTCGCCGATATCCAGTGGCAGGGATCGGCCGGATCCCTGGTCTGAGAACTTAAGCCAAGTTCCATTTAAGCGGCGCTCCGCCCGTCACCAGGCCCGATTCCGGATCTGGTCTACCCAGCACGTCGTTGCGGCGTAGCCGCGATTACCGTAATAAGCGACTGTGTAACGATCCAATCGATTATCGAGCCTCGACCACCGGGTCCACCTTCGCGGCTCGCTGCTTGCACAAATCTGCTTACATTTCGTAGGCTTCTCAGACCTTCCACATGTTCGGACTACTCCAGACTTCTCATTCGAGGAGGATCTGGTGTACAAGCAGCGTGTTCAGCTTGAAGGTGTCATTCGTGCGCGACTCTGCTACGAGCTTGATATCCGACGGAATTGCTCGAACGAACGATTACGCTCTCGCCACGCATTCATCCCGATTATTTTAATCCCGAGCGGACGGACGATACCCACTTCCGCGCCAGAAGCCCGTGGAAGGTAAAATCCCCGTCTACACTCCGGCTCGCTCTAATTAAATCCCAGCGAGCTTCCAGCCGAAAAACCGAGGTCCCAAAGCTCGCCCATAAAAACCATCGCCGCCGCTGGGGCTCGTTTGTCCAGGGCAAACGAGAGTAGCCGCGGCTGCCAGGGAATTCCATCTCGAATCACTGGGTCACTATGCTATCCGCCCCAGAAAAAAAAGAGGAGCGGGGAAAAAGGGGGACGATTCGAGGGTTCGCGGTTACCCGGCGAGGATCCTCCCCGATCGGTGATTTCTGGGCGGTCGGATCCGTATTTTCGGCCGTGTCACGATCCGCCCGAGGCCGATCGAGAAATATCGTGACTCGTAATTCCCAGCTATTCGTAACTCGCCCCACGGAATTGCGTCGCAGCCGAGATAGTTGGGGTCAGGTGCGTGGGGAGGCGAAGGGGATCCCTTTGAGAGCAACTCGATTCGAAGTAATTTAGCGGCCGGGGGCCCCTAACTTGCTGAGTGGCGGAGCTTGGAAGTTTCCAGCATTGACGAGGATGAAAGCTCCCCCCGTCCCCCGGCTCGCCCCTGTTCGCCCCTGCGGAGGCGCGAGAGGCGACATTAATCTATTCCGCATTGCCGATGATGAATTTCCACGAGCCAGCCGGGAAAGCGGTTTCCCTGCCGCATAAGCTGTTTCACCGTGGCGGGATTAGCTTTGGATGCGGTTAAAAATTAATTACCCCTTTTTGTAGGCGCGGTGTGTTCTGGGTGGATCTGAGGAGACGTCTCGAACGTCTATATAGATGCAACATCCATCCCGAGTCAGTCACACCCTCCGTGACACTTTCAGGGTCCAAGGAAACTTTTCCCTCTGGGCAAGTTCTCCCTGTGCTATTATCTTTGGCAGAGGAAGCATGAGAGAAGAGGAAGCGGAGGAATCAGCTAACACAGTGTCCAATATCGACCACTCGACCCGTTGTTCCCTTGGCATCGAGCGCGATAACTCTTCCCCAGCGAGCCAGGCGAAGCTTCCTGGCGTTGGGCACGGTGTTCAGGCTCGCTCCCAATTCCAGCAGCACGATCGCTTCGCCAGCTATTCGAGGCAGTGCTTTCGACGTGTTCCCGGGTTGGAAACCACGTTACAGCCACTACTTTTGCCGTGTTCACGAGCGAGATCGCGTGCTCGCCCCCGCATTGTTCGGGACTTTCTAAAAGGTTGCAGCGGCCGTACCGTCGCGTTTCCCGAGATCTTGCCGCGGGAACGTCGTCGCCGACCGCCGACGGGGGCCGTCGATATCGCTGTGGAATTACGAGGCGAACGCGACGGAACCGACCGCTTTCGAGAAGTCGACCGTTGTTAACGCGATCCTGCTGCGGCTGGCATAAAACTTTCAGAATCATTGGCTGGCCGGAGTCAGAGGCTCAGCTGGGGGCTTCACCCTCGCCGGGAGATTAAATCGTACTTTATTAACGAGGCTTCATTCCCGACGCGAGCATCGAAGAATAAATTCTGGGAGATTAATCGGGCGCCGCTCTTGAAACGATCCTGAGGATTCTAATGGAAGCAGACCTTCCGTTGGCATTCGCGATTGCCTGGTGGGAGTAATCGATGAAGAATTGAGCGGCATTATTTCTGGATTTGGCTCAAGCTTCGACACTGGAAATATTCGGGGGTGTGGGAGGTGGATTTTAGAGTCGAGAAAGGAAATTCTGACAAAGAGTATCTAAAATCCAACACTGCAACATCTTCTCCTTTGAAAAAATGCAATTTCATTCTGAACTTCGTTCACAGAAGAGCTACTTTCTGAGAATATATTGCATTTAGGGATGAAGGAAGAATTCTATTCTACGAGCCTTCCTCTGCTTGTATTCCGAGGAAATTGGAGAATAGGGTGAGGTGACAAACTAACGGAGGACGAGAATAAAGGAATTCGGAGCCGCGCGAAGGATTTCGCGGGCCTTCGGCCCGCGAGGAATTCCCGCAAACCCGTGGCAAACTCGTAGGATTCGTAGGCACGAGAGGGTGTAAACCCCGCCACGAAGATATTCGGATCACCAGGCGAAACAAAGAATCTGGGTCAGCACTGGATATTGTTAATCCGTGCTCGGTTCAACGGTGATTAACGTCGACGTTCTCCAGCGATTCGCACGCGAGCTGCTTGCACGGATTTCGGAGTTTCGGCACCGCTGGGATTCCCTGCCGGCCTCTGTTGAATTATGCCCCTGCTCCGAATTGGAGGGGTGCGGGGGTGAGATCGATGGAGCGCTGTGTTTACGCGCGCTTTAAATTTTCGGCCAACTGGGTAAATTGCGAGGGGGAAACAGAAAGGAAAGGAGGAAGTAGCTGCTGTTTCTTCATTGAGATTAAGGATGGCTGGAAGGTGGTTTCTTAGAACATTCGAATGGCACAGGCTAAAGAGAGGCCGACACCTAGACGAAGACAATAGTCGGATACCACTTTAATTAATTAAAAGGAAACAGCTAAGATCGCCAAACTCGACGACGTTTCGCTGCGAAATTGTCGGTGCCACTCATCAATTATTACTCTTTATCCGCGCCTATTTTCATCCCCTTCGTCAGCCCCCGTAACAGCCACCGTAGCAGTGTACAAACACTCAATCTCCACTCTCAGTTTCCTCGACCTTATTCGCGGGGGATGATCCTCGCGAATAATAAATTGAATCCCGGTCTCATCTCTGGTTAGAAGCCCGAGGAGAAGGGCACTTTCAGATGAATCTCTAACGAGCAGCCACTTCTGGAAACGAGGGAACGAGAGGCGGAGGCCTGAAAAGGTAGACGGTTTTAGGGGGATGGAACGCGTCGGCGAAGAGGGGGGAAATATAAAAATATCGATCGACCGGCAGAGGAATTTCAAAGAAGAGGCTGTGCACGTGCGGTCTCGATGGATTCGGCCCGTGGAAAATTAAAAATATCGAGAAAATGCAGGAAAATGAGCGAGAAATATATTACACTTTTAATTAAATTTGTTTCTGCGCTATTATTTAGTAATCAAGGAAGAGAGAGCAAAGGAGCTCAGGGATAAAGTCAATCTTGTCAATCGATAAATGGGAATAATTAAATAAGCAAACGATTGGTGATTGAAGATAAAGGGGAAGAGAAGAAACGTTTCTTTGGTGGTCGCGGTTAGTCCCAGCCCACAAGAACTGATTCAATTTTATTAAGACAGCAAATATTCCGCTCGGCCTCGTCGGCCAGGCGTGGTTGAATTACGTCCACGGTTTTATATTCAAATTTCGCGGACAAAAGGCGACCCCAATATTCCGGGGACGTAAATTTAATTTGCGAGCACCGTCGGCGGCCGCTGCCGTGAAAACTTCTGCACACCGGAAACGTACGTGCGGGTTCGAGCGGCTCCATGGCTTCCGCTTAATCGGCAGAACCTCTCGTCGACGTCACCCTATCGACCATCGTCGAAATACACCGCGAGACCCTGCTGAATGGAGCACGCAATTTAATCGAACAGAGGCTGGCGAATTTAAATCGAAGCCCGTGGCGTATTTCCCACCCCGTAGCTATCGCCTTTCCCGCCTTTTGGTTTTCACACCTCCTCTTTCGTCTCTTGTCTTTCACCATTTCTCATTCCTCTTTCTCTTTAGCAATAGTTTATGACACGTATCTTTTAATATCACTGTGTACTGCACAGAAGTGTACGTGGATTTGATTCTGTCTGCCCCCTTTGCGTTGTTGTTGCAAAGATTCAATTTTTCCACCGTGTATCTCTGCATACACATTCCATTCTATTTACCTTCGTTTTATTCGCATTTTATTTACCCGCGTCGTTGTTTTCGAATGATTCGTTCCGTCTGTTTGAACTTCCATCGCTGCTGTATCTTTTGTTTTGCTTGTATGTTTTGCAAGCTTTCGTTCGTTGCATTTGTTTACAGATAGATCTTATCGTGGAAGTATAAAAAATCAGTCTTTTCATCGACCACGTTATGCAAGAATCGAAGTAAAAACGAAATGATATCGCGCGCCAGTATAAATTAAACGTCGAACCAAGTAATTTCACAGGACGATGGATTCTTCCGATTAATAGGGAATGGTTGCCAAGGCGAACTTACAAAGATTTCGCAGGGTCTCCAAAGGACACGTACTTCGTAGTTACAAGGACGGTGAAACTCGTCGGGGAATTTAATAGGTTTTCCTGGAACCAGCGCTGGAACAGCGTTTCATTTGCTCTGGACTCGAACGTTCCCGTTAATTGTGCAATCACGTCGAACGAAGGGAAAAGGGGGCTCGATATTTGCTTTCCCCGTGGATTCCATTCTGCAAGGACCCCTAAATTTGAAAGAAATCTACAGTGCCGCCGGTAAACGGGAAGCTGGTCGAAGGAGACAGCAGGGCTGGAGAATCGCGGAAAAATAACACGGTGGAGAAAGGAGCGGCTCCACCCGAAGGAATTTAATATTTCATAGCGGAAGCATCTAGCTAATTCGACGAAGAAAAGAACGCCGGGAATACAAATTATTCCCGCAGTCGAGTTCCGCGAGATCCTCCCGTTCTCGGTTCTCGCAATGAAATATTTCATAGATTCGCATTGAAAGCGTGGGACGACTTCCGCCACGAAGATCAAGCTGGAAGAATCTTTTCGCGGCGGCCTTGGCGCCCTTGGCGCGTCTTCCAGAAAATTGGAATCACTCCCATCCGCCTGGAGAAGGTTACCTGCTGCCTGTCCTCGTTGGCAATGAATAAATTTCCTTGAAAAAGTAACGAAGCTCCCTGCGAACTTTGTATCATTACCAAAGTGTTGATCAATAAAGTGTACGATTAAAAAACAGAAAACTTGACTTATTTGTATCCTATAGTACCATAATTTCTCAATTAAATCCTGTATCCAAGTTTACCACCCTTAACGTAGCGAAACGTCATCATTCCACTTCCAAGCCATATTACCAGCTTCTAAAATACTTGGAGTACTCGTGTTTCCTTTCAATTTGGCACCAATTGCGATACCGTCGCGTCGATCCCCCGCCTAATGACAGTGAAGCTACTAACCACGCCACCGCGATCGCCCGCCCTGATTTGCCTGATCCACCGGCGACAATGCTCGATGGATCGAGGAAGGGGTGTCCCAGCGTTTCCTTGGTCCCCCAAAGGAGAACCAATTACTCGCCGAACGACACCAGAATCACACAGACGGACCAATGGATGGCGCTTCTGTTAGCCAGGGTTGGATACTGCAATGCAGCTTCCACCCTCTCGTCGCATCTCTTTTCCACGCTGGCAACGTTCTCGCTCATCACCCTTTGCGACACCCTACTCCCTTTCACCCCTATTCCTCTCCTCCCCTCGCCCGCCCCCCGTCCCTCGAGCTAGCACTTCCATTTTACGTGATTCGCCCTCCCCGCCATCCATTTCCCTCCAGTTGCACTCCGTTTTCCTCTTCAAATGTCACCTCGCGGACGATTAACTTTCGCGCTGCCAGCCCCACCCCGCCCTCTCGTCCCGTTTTCACGGCCGTTTGATTGGGCTCGGCTCTTGACCACCGAACGGTGGTCCATTAGCCGCTCACCCCCCTCGCTGTGCCTGCTGATTACGATTTCTTCCTCGGGACTAACTTCCTTTTCACCGATCCCCGTGTGTCGCGGTGCAGCGAATTTTGGCAGTTGAGAAATTCTGTCCTCGCGACTCGGGGGTGTCCCTGTCGGGGGAGACGTTAACGATGCTCCCTTACTGCTTGTAATTTTCGAGAGGAACGAGATTGCGCGTTTAACGAGGCGTAGCTGGCGAGGGGAGGTTTTGTAGCCTCAGAGCTGGGGATCGTTGATGTCCCGCTGATCGTTTCGATGCGGATGAATTTGGAATTAATTCGCTCTCAGTGGGACGGCTTATACGCTGATTTTTTAAAAATTGGAACGAAATTCTTGTAGTAGATTGTAGAAGTGTTTCACTGCAATTTGAATTCATGCGTTTTGAAGCAACGCTGTCGAATGCACAGAATAATAACAGATGAAAGCTTCGGAAACTTTGGCGAACCGAGTGACCCACCGAGATATTAATGCAAAGGGACATTGAGAACTGTGTCGGGGACACGTCAGTGAAACCCCGAAGTTGCGTAAGGGTAAACAACCAGGCATAATCTGAAAGAAATAGCGTGCCTCTGGTGTCCCGTGTATTCATCGCGCGTTATGCAAGAGCCGTTTAAAGATGGCACGGCCCTCGGTGCACCGAAACTCGCACCGGAACGAGGCATCGCCAATGAATGACCAGTGACGAACGGCCTCGTAAAGAAGATGGATCGAGACTGACAGGAATAGATACGCGAGCAATTATCTTCTAGCCGTTTCAGGCGCGCATCTCGCGAAAACAATGAATCACCGGCCCTCGCAGTGACGTGTTATTTGCGCGCATCCTAATACCGCCCATTCGTTAATTATTTGCCCCCTCGGGGTAAATAATAAATACTTTGTACTGTAAAACGATCACAGAGAATTCCAATATTCTTCCTTCTGTTTGTCCACTTTACTCGAGCCACGATCGCGTCGCACTCGAAGACGGCCAGCCCGTCGATATTTCGTTTACCGAACGAAGAGAAAACGGATCGACGATAAGGAATCGAATATTTGAAAGGGAACCGAGGGGGATGCTGAATCGTGTTTATTGAAATGGAGGGATTACCCGTGAGCAGGATATGAATTCTAAGCGGGAACACAGCAGTTTCGGTGTGCCATCTCGATCGGCCGTAGCGTCGTTCAATTACGCACGGCCACCGAAGCGGAATCCGCGAATTCGGCTCGCACGGTCCAGCGATTTTCAATGTACGAGCTCGTATGGGCGAATCCGTCGCGATTTCGTCGCGATATATTCTTTGACGGAAGACTATGCGCGGATTTGCCATCGCAGATTCTACCGCGGAGCTCCGCGCGAAGCTAGTTTCCAAGTCGAAGATCCCGTGTACGTGCACGCAATATTTCTCTCCCGGCTGGACGGTGGGACAAAGCGTGGCGAGCGTAATTTTTGTCTCCATTCAAGTGGTCACTGAGCGAAGAGCCGCTCGAAATAGCTTCCTGGTTGTTCATTGCGCAATTCGCTCTCGCGAATGGCCGGTCGTGTTTGCGTGCGCGTATTTACGCGCAGGTACGCCCGACGTGTCGACGACGCGCCGTTGTTCCCTCGTTCGGTATTTTTGGCTCGCCCAGAACAGCGTGAACCCACGCGCATTCCGATCGGGCCTGTTCGATGATTTTCATCTGCGAACTATCCGCAAGTGTTCCTGACACCAGCGAGTGGCTTTTCGTCAGATTTAGAGCACAAAGTTTCCTAGAGCCTTCGACGAACTCGTTGCAGTGACGTCCACGAGTGGTATTCTCGGGCTGCCCAAGTAGTTCGAGTCAATAATTGCTGCGCACTTTCGTTTTAACTACGTGCGCTGCTATTCGTGGAAAAGTGCACGGTTACTTTCCTCTGTACCTTGCGATGGGGGTGGAGCTGAGAAATTCGAATACTTCGTGGTTCAAATATCCGCGGGACAATGGAGAACGATCCTGGAATAGGCGACAGAAAATTAATAGACGGACGTGGAACGTGGAGCGACCAGATCCAACTGGTCTGTCGGCAGCCATTCGCTCCGAGAAATTCGAAACAGCTCGCGTACCTGGCCGCAAAATCGCAGGCGATAACACGGTTATCGGTTTAAAAATAGACGAAGCCCGATGCTGTGTTAATTGCAGCTAAACGAGACGTCACGACGATCACTGGGACCGCGAAACGCGTGGTGCGATGGGAAATTGTTTGAATTACAAATTCAGCCGAGGCGCGTACAGCAAACGAGCGACCATTCAAAGTTACACAGATTATCCTGTACTTAATGTCAGTCCGAGTCGCCGAGGTAACAGCGACGATGACGCAGCGAAATCAGGGATAAAATCCGCGATATTGGCTTTTTTGTTGATCAAGAGGCAAAGGTAGCAGCGGGGGTGCGTCTGAATACGGAAAAAAAAATCCCATTTTAAATTCATCCGCGTCACCATGATTACACCGATCAGAGCCCTCCCCACTGGCAATCGCATTTGGGTTATCGAGGAGGGTAGGCGCCCCTGCGTCGTCTCGTCTTATTAGTTTAATGACTCGCCCATCAATCGGTGTCTTGTATTCGAAATTTCGCTGATTCGACACGGTTCACTTGAAAAGTTCCGTCGTTACGTAATCCCTTGCTGTTCAACCTCTCCCGAGGGGGTTGCTTTTAGAAGTTCCAAGTTTGCAGGAAGATACCTAAAATCTATTTGCCGGGGACAGTTTATAACGAAATTAACGGAACACTCTGCGCGGGAAGTATCGATTTCACGCGACGAAGGAGAGATCCTGATACAAGTAATCCGAGATTTCTGCGAAACGCTGCGCGGCAACCCCCTCTGCCGTGACATCATCTCGTTTTACGCTTACGATTATCCCGGCGGGGGATTCTTTTGTGCTCCTCTCGCCCCTATGTCTTCCCAAAACTCGCGTTACCCCGTCAAACACAATCACCATTATCACCCGAGTGATTTCCCTCGTCATCGAGGGGGAACGAAACGAATCCCCGCTTAGAGGTCAGCAGGGATGAATCTTGTTCAGCTCGATTTCGAAAAACGGAGGCTGGATAGACGCGCGTGGGGTGGGCTGGTCTGACACACGGTAAATCGCTGAACGTGGCCGCAGAAGAAAGGAATTTTCTCATTTCCCTTGCACGTCACCACTAACTCGACGAGTGTACGAGCTCTCGCGCGACGGCGAGCGGGCGTAAACTTATTGGTTTAACTACCCGCTATTTGATTTTATAGGCGCGAGCATTGTGCAAGGATCGTACACTCCCCGCGCGACAGAGGGGTCGATGACCGCTGGGAGGAAATTTCGTTTGCAAGAACCCCGAACCGCTGAAATTTGGCTCGTTTCCCCTCGATAAATCTTGCCGCGATCATCCACTCGCAAATGCGTCTTGTTTTTCGGAAAGCTTTCTGTTGTTTCATTGGGAAAGCGAAAAACGTTGCGTGTTTCTATTTGCCGTTACGTCATCCACTCTATTATTCGACAGGAGTTTAATTCGAACCGTCAGTCGGACAAACTCGCGGGAATCACCGCGTTTCCAGCCGGAACAGCGAACGGCCGGCGGGAATCTGTGTTTTTGTTTAAACAAATTCGAGGCAGGGCAACGTGATTTCTAAAAACGTTCTCTGTACTGACAGTCCATTTTTCGTGCCCTCGATTCCGCCGTTAATTATCTGTCTCGCTGCGTGTTTCGGATCTTTTCGACGTAACCCGAATTTCCATGGAAAATCTGACCGCGAGCTTTCGCATCGCCGGCATCGAACACGTTGATAATTATGGGAAATCTCTAAGGGTTCGAATTGACAGGCCTGACGATTTGCAAATCACCCCCCTCGGCGAACAGGATTCCCCACGATTATGCAGATTTTGCTAACCACTGGGGCGTGGCAGAGTATGGTTACAAGATTTCTTTCCGCCAAAGGGAAGAAGCTGTGATAAAGTTTGCTCGACTCACGTTCGCCCTCCATTTCGTAAAAGTTGAACGTAGCGAGCATACATCAGGCTTGATGCTAAGCGGTGGACTGAAACTTGCGAATAATTGCGTTCACGATGCACTTGGCGAGCAGTAGATAAAAAACCAGAGGGAGGGCTCTCGAGTTTTATTAGGCAAGTTTCCTCGCAAAGCGCGACGACGTTTTTATCTTCGTTTTCTGAGGAATTCTTTCTCAATTTTTTGTCGAAGTCGCAAACTTTTGTTCACATCTGCCCAGATTGCTAAGCGTTTGCAAACTTGCTCCAATTTACTGGAATTTGCTGAAACTCACCCAGTGCCTTGATGTTGCAATCCACGGTAGTATGTTCCTCATTTCTCACAGGGTAAACGTCCAAGAAAAGTCTTCATGCTGCCCTGAAACAAGCAAAAGTATGTAGTCGGTACAAACCAGTTTCCCTTAATCAGAAAATTTATCCAAAAGTTCTTATTGGAAGTTCCAAGGCTAACAGAAAAGAACCTTCCCGCCTCTCTCTATTCATAATTTGAAACCCAGTCAAACAGCAAGCCGATGAATGAAGCACAATTTTTCCCCTGTTACCGAAGCCGATCATCGATCCAGTGTACACCAATCAAAAGCAGAGTCGGATTGGTGGGATTACGCGAGGAAACTGGCCGTTGATTAAAATTGCGAAAGAAACTAGAGTTAACAGGTTTTTTAACCAGAGAGGCTGTTCAATCTCCTAATCGCAACGCCTTTCGTTCTGCCGTCGGTTTTCACGACCCTCGCGACAGACTCGTGATCTCGTCGAGCGTTTTCGCTTCGCCACGCTGCAACCAGCAGAGTTTTCCTCTTCAGATCGAGAAGTTTCGAGGAAAAGCGTGGAAACTCGATTGGACGAAAGGCGTTAGAACGTCGCGCGCATTTCGAGGCCAGAAGCGAACTTTTAAAAGTTGTGATTTAAATCCAAGCATCTATTTCTTGTAGATATATTCGTAAAAACGAGGTTGATTCGTGGTTCCTCGACAAAAATTGAACGAATCATTTGATCAGCCCGTTCCTCTCAATTCTTGGATCTTTAAATAAGAGCGTTTAGTTCCATTCGAGTCTCGTCAAGTAAAATAAATATTTTACCAATTAAGACGCGCTAACTGAACAGCCACGTGACTTCCTTGGGATATGCAAGTGGCAGAGTGATCGATAAAGGATCTAGCTGCAGCCAAAGCGACCACGTGTTTGGCTAATTATTTCCGTTCGACGGTTTCGCTTTTCTCCAAAGACTCGTCTGCTAACTTCCGATCAACAGAATGAAGGATTCCGTTTGCGAGAGGGCCACGTTTCGGCAACTCTGAAAACGCGGTCCCTAGTTATATTTGTTCGACGTACGATTTTCCTCTTCCACCGTGCACGAATAATTTATCTTCCCGGGCAAACAGCTGACGTAAAAAGGAACGGGTTTACGAAACGTGGATTAAGGAGCCTTGTCCATTGTCATATGAATTTCAAAGCTACTACGTATTGGAGCATAATAGTGCGTCCTTTCGTAAGCAATAGGTGCAACGTTTGCAGGACATCAATTTTCTGTATTAATATGTACAAAAGTACAATCCTTCTACAATTAAATACTTTCTCGTGTAGAATGTTGAAATCCAATCTAAATTCAATACTCAACATAGCCCATCGACGTTCCATTCATACGCAAATTAACTTTTCTACTTAAGAATTCTTCAAGCCGTGGATCCCTACTTCTCCTCAGAACATATTCTCAGATTTCATAGTATTCAGCCCCACCCATCGACGAGCGAATCCAACCAACTATCGTCCACGACAAAAGTCGTCCCTTCAATCAGCTCCACGGCCATCGATTCACCTCCGCCTCGCTATCGTTCGAAGCGAACGCGATTCGACGGACACGCCGCGCCGTCGATGTAACGAGGCGGCGGTGTAGCTGGCTACAAATTTCCACGGGCGGCCAATTTAAATATGCATGAGAAACGAGGAGAGAAAAAAGGGCGCGCAGGAGAAAGGAGAGCGTGGGTGGAAGGCGAGGGTGACTGGGTTGTTTCGCGGGCGACCTCGTTAACCCCTATAGAAGGGTGCCTCGTGAAGGTGACGAGGGCAGACGAGCTGCAGGTGGCTGACAGCGAGTCTGCCGGTTCACCGTGGAGGGCAATCAGCTTTCCCAGCTACCACGAGCGTCCTGACACGCGACAGGTATAAAGATTTATTATTCACCTTCGCTGAAAATGAAAAAATTAAACGTTTCTTGGGGACCACGTCGCGGCAGCAAGGATGGCGTTGACGAAGTGCTCGGAGTGGATTCTGTAGGTTGCAGTAGCCTGATTAAACGGTCGCGCTGCACTTCCTTCCCTTTTTCCATTTCTAGTACAATTGAGGGTGTGGCGCCACTGAGAATCTCTGCTTCGTGAGCACATTTAAAAGATACTTTCGTTCTTTATTGAAAAACAAGGTGAGATTTTACTGCCGAAGAGCTTCCAGGTAGAATCGAACGAGGTCACCACGAAACAGTGGGCTGTCGCCAGTTTTTCGTGGAGTCGCCCATAAAACACGATACCTCGACGAGCCATTCGCGCGGGGGTTTTATCGGCGAGTTTTATCGCGACGGTGACGGCAAATCACCGATCGAATATGCAGTGGAAACACCGTGGAAATTGACATCGACGTCCCCTGACTTCGTTTAACTTGGAATCTGTCCGGAGCTACGCTGATAAATCGCTAGATGATCGCGCTGATGAATAATCGAATCGGACGTCGGCTTGTCGCTTCCGTGAATCCGAGCGGCGAGCGATAATGACCTTCTGTTCCGATTAATTCGAGGCAAATGAGCGCACGATTAACATGCGTGAAAGAATTTTTATCTTCGATAAAAGACCGGCCAAATTCTAGTTGTATTTACTTAACCCTATTACATTTTCTACAGTTCCCAGTAGACATCGGTTCTTTCTCGTCGTCGAGTTTAAAACGAACTCCGATGCCATCGACCTCGTGTTCCGCAACAACAGGAACCGTGACTAACTCTTCAGCCCCTGAAGGACCAGCGAATTTATCTCGTCGCTGGAAAGAATGGTCGAATAATCGTCGTTCACGTTGCAGTCTCACTAAACGGAAGTTACATCCAGCAGCTGCACGAGTCTTCCCATCGTCACCAGGGACTTCCAAACCATCCACCTCGCGCCGATGAAAATACCCCGCGAATGCTTTTCGCAGGCGTGGGCGTTCGAACGTCATCGGGGAGCCGAAAAACACGAGATCGCCTTTGTCGTCGCGCCATTGTCACTTAAAACCCCGCGAAATTACGAGGCCGCCGCCGTGGAAAGAACGTCATCCGATCGTCGGCGGATTAACGCGCCTCCGGCACCAGGCTGCGTGGCTTTTCGCGCTAATCCACTTACGAAGACGGTGACGACACTATCGAACGATCCGCTGCGGCTTTCTTTAGGAATGCGCAGCGGATTCGTGGCGTTCAAAGAACGTGACGTGGGTTTTTTGTAACGCGAGAACAATGGGGCATTCTGCGGTGGACAATGATACAGGCTTCCGAGAAATATTTAAATAGTATGCCTGTGGGAGTTGGATATCCAGAGATCAGTGTGTTTCCACATAGCGCTGCTGCGAGGCTATGCATCTTCGAAATACCAATTTCACTCGTTACTCGACCAAATTACCGTTTCCATGGTTGTTAAGCCATTGGGCTCCCAGCATCGCTCGTTGCCGATTAACCGTATCATTTTCGTCTGATTGTCGCCGATTGGCAAACGCATGTTTTATTCCTCGATTGTCCCCCCACGCTGGCAAACATAGTTACGCTTCTCGCGAATCAAGCCCCGCGGTCGCATTCATAAATTTTCTGTGGACAGCGTCGATATTATTCGCGATTTACGGTCCCGTTGTTGAATATTGTCCCGTATTAACGCGATTACCGCCGTAATCCGCGCTGGAATCGCGGGACCGAGAAAAATTCACAGCTCTTTCGATGATTCCGCCGTTTTACAGCCACGTTCTGCCCTACTTCTGCTGGCGACTGGCGTGCTTCAATCACGTCGGTTAAGGTTAGCCAGGAAGCGCGACGTATTCTCGGAGAAAGAATTGAAAGAAAATTTCAAGCATCTGACGTGATTGAGGGATCTCTTGGCAACGATTTCGCGCGTGACGTAGACGTGACAGAGTTTGGAAGTTGCGAAGAAGCGAGGCAGGGTTTTCGTTTTCTGCTCGTAGCAAGCGGCGAGAAGCAAGTTGCCGAAGACGTAGAGTCCACTGAAATCCCTGCCAAATAATAAAGAAAGAAAGTATTCCTGGGGAGAGAAGAATTTTCCACGAGTACAATTCTTAAACACTTTCCGAAAGAATTGTCTGAATTGACAACAAAGGCAAGCCTGAATCGTTGCGGGATTCATCATTTACACAACTAAGTAGATTGCTTGGCAAAACACTTTGGAGATCGCCAACCGAATACCCTCTGACCACGGGAGCAGAACGAGTCCGTTTCCCATTAGCATCAGATTAGCAGCCGATCTTTCGTTCTCGATCGTAAAGAGGACTGATAAGGGATCGCCTCCTGACCAGGCGGAACGTCCTGCGGGGTCTCCTGATGCGCCAGGAGCCGCAATCATAACTTTCAATTATCCTGAAACCGCGCCGTGGCTTTCGTCATCCTGATAGCATCGTTCGTTTCTCTCCTCGGCCTCTCCCCTTTCGCCCCTTCGCCAGGAAGCTCCCTTTTCTCCTGGTCGGCGGCTCAGGCAGATGGCAGATGCTCCGACGTGACTGGTCCCGACTGTCTTCTGATTTCTCATTCCCCTGCCGACGCGGCGTTGCGTGTAGCTGGCTAGTATTTTTTCCCTTGCTCGAATTTATACGAGGAACGTGACGCGACACCGGCGCGGCTAGACCCGGGGAAAAGCGGACCCCCGCGGGGGAACAAAGGCGAGTTTGATTCTTATTACGTACGAAGGATTGCGAAAGCACGCGGAAGAGGAGAAATTTTTGAGCGTGTCACGCGACGATTCCGCTCGTGAGACGAATTGCTCGTTTAACGAGCAGCGCACAGCGTCCTCGGGAATTCGTTTGATCTCGAGCTGCGATTTGTACCTTTCACGTTACTTGTATCGCTCGCCTCGGCTGCTCGCTGACAGACAGGGCGTTCGATGAAGTCTTCGCGAACGTTCCGACGTTGCCAATGGACTGTGGCAGTTGCTGTGCCATTTCACACAAAGAAGCCGACGGTGTTTCAGAGCAGCCTCTCGCGGCTTCGTCGTCGGCAAGCAAGGGACCCGGTAAAAGTCGCCCCGGAGACCCACAAAGTATCCAGCGAAAGGAAAGGGGACAAAGGATAAGGCGAGGAATCGAATCGGGATTGCAGTTGCGAGCAAGGGAACGATCCCGCGAAGAGAAGGAAGGAACGCGAAGGCGTTAGGAGAGCGTGGAAAGGGTCGAGCTTAAATGGATCCACAGAGGGATCGAGGATCGACGAAAGCAGACAGCGTGGCGTGTCGAAGCGCGTGGGACTCGCGTTTTATCTGGCGTGGCCAATCGGTGGAAAGGCGCAGGTGTGCACGCGCTCGCTCGAATAATAAATCCTAATCGGATCACGGAAGCGCGTCGGCGCATCTTCGACTGCGAGTGGCAACTGCGACCGCTGCAGCTGCGACCGACGCTCCTGCCTGCTCTAACTATCCAACGGGATCGACGACCTGCCTGCGAACTTATCTAACTCTGCAGCCCGTGCACGCTATCTGCGCCTCTGATCGTAACTTTCAGGCCGCATCTTGCGGAATAAAATGTCCAGATATTCGTATGTTGGAGAGCAGAAGGTTTACTCCTAGTTTCGTAACAGTTCTAACTGGATTCTGCGATTAGATAATCTGCAGTTCAGGCAGGCAAAGATCCACGCTCGACTCTCTAGTCAGCAAATCCAACGAAAGAAAGCTCTCGTCTCTTCGTCCCCTTGGTCGACGAATTCGCCACAATTTCCGTCGAAAATTTCACGCTGATGACACAAAGGTCCTCTGGCCAGGCTCGCGACGAGGGATCGCAGTTGGGAGTCCCCGCGCCACGATCAAATTGACTGTTAGAAGCTGGCGAAACTGTCTGCTAGCGTACACGGCTTTCCTCTAAGGTGGCCATACTCGAACGTACAAGTCTGTAACGTCGGCTGGCTGGGAATGGGGCGAGTTATCCGGGAAAACGGAGTTCGGAACCGCGACAGCAGAGATTGCTACTAGGATACTCCATCAGGCTGGAGAGACCCTCCGCGCAGATTGATGTTTGCCGTAGCCGATCGAATATTGGCAAAATTACTCGCCCGCACGACGGACGGCCATGTCGTCCTGCCTTCGCCCTCGTGAAAGGGGGGTGGCTCTTACGGGGACCGGAAGTCAATGGGTTTTTTTTCGACCAGCGCCGATCGAGAACGTCGACCGAGGCTCCACGTGAATTCCACCCCCGTCGAGAGAAATTTCATTAGTCCGCGCTGGTGTTATCGAAATATTCCGAGTGGTGTCCGACTTCTGATTCAAGTGTCCATCTGGAATGCCACGACGTGTCTTCCCTTTTCTTTGGGACAGTGTGGCGCAGCTTGCAGCTCGTTCGAGGGTATTCGAGTCCGCATTATAATAATAGTCGAATGGGGTTCATGAATATATGCATTCCGAAGAAATTTGAGCGCCCCTCTATGCTCTATGAGATGAAAGCGCCAGACCAGAGGACAATGCGTTCGCTTTTGCACTGGAGGACCGGAAGTGCTTCCTGAATCGTTGCTCAACCGTTAACGAATTTTTCCTGGATCCGCGAAGCACCAATCGCGGAAACCCAGTCTACCGACAAAGGAGTCGCACGTACTACGATCTCTGCCTATTGTACGCGAGTTCATCTTTGCGCACATTTCCTCCTGCCTGGTTTCCTTTCGTGACGGTTTAATGAGCCTGGAACACGAAGACGCTGCGGGGCTGTTCGCGATCTGCGAGGATCCGCCGCGAAACGACGCCGAACCAGCCGCGGCACGAGACGCTTTTCATTCTTTTAAAGGCGGAGCGGTGCGAACAGTGAAAGAGTTTCGGTTTAACCCTCCGATGCTGGCACGGCTAAAATAATGTTTCAGGGAGGAACGGGGGTTGCAGGTAAATGGGAAGCTTCAGCTGTTTTGAGGAAGCTGAACGAGTGACTCTGAACGAAAATTGAGATCTATTACAATTTGCACAGAAAAAAAGTGATGCATCGGAGGCTCTCTTGAAAGAACTACATATTAGGAAATGTTGATGCGATATACATCTTTGAGACTTCGGTGACCTTCTTCCTAACTTCTTCGATTCTCCCTTGAAGAATCGAAAGCTGACCGATGACCCATCTTGGAAGGATCCGATATTACAGCGAAATTTCGCTCACACAGGCGCCCCGCAGCTTTTCTTCCAGCCGAGCTTTGTTCCTCCAGCTTCCCCAACAGGTGAATGCAACGACACCGGTGCAAAACGCACGTCTCGCGCCGCAGAAAGACGCTTTCATCCTCGACGAGGATTTATTTGCTCGAAAGAATCGATCCTTTGAGGTGCCTGAGAAGCGTCGAGTGCCTTTCACAGGGATTTTTGTTTTGCGCCAGACCGATAGCCTTCCAGCTCGCACGCTCGAGCGTCGCTAATCCACTCGCGGGAGAATAAATCGTGCGCACAAAAGGATCCTCGAGAGGAAAAATCGTTTTACGTAACGACGCTCGGATCGTCGTCACGCGCCAACGGACAATAATTAATCGCCTCTTCTGCTTTGCTCTTGGACCCGGCTGACAAATCTTTCTGGCATGTTTTCTTATAGAATATCGAAGACTTTTAAACGGCAAGGTTTCAGCCTTCTGGTGAAATCGACGGAGACAGCTGATGGGTGTTCAAAGGTTCATCTTCGGGATCGTGAGATGGCTGTCGTTTGGATCAGCTGCACGTGTCGAGTCGACGGATTATGGTTGGCGAAGAAGGAAGGCTGCGGTTGCTTGTTGCAATTTTATTTGCCAGATTAAACGTCCCATCTTTTCATAAATAGGAAGATGAAAATTACATTAGGTTCTGATCGAACGGCTATGCATCAGATTTCTAATTTGATTTAACGGGTTAAGTTCCAGTTGGTGTCGCCAGCTTAAGGAACTAAACAGCATTCAGAGATGCACAGATTTTACTCGGAATCCATTGAAGTATCTAATTATCGAATGCTTCAAGTCCGACATTCAAATGAAACCGCGCGGAAGATCGACGGGCGAGTGTTTCGCAAGCAGTCGTCGGTCGACTGAAAGAACGTCACTCAAAAAGCGGCTTGAACGACAGATCGAGTCGGAGCTAAATTTTCTGACGTGTATTTTTACGAGAAACCGAACGTCAGCTGCTCCCTCATCTTCCTCTTCTTCGCCTGAAACAAAGAAGCCTCGGTGTCGAGCTCGGTTCGTTGGCGTGGTTCGCTTCTCCCTGATATTTCTATTTCCTGTTCGACGCTTGGAAGCCAGTAACTCAAAAGAAACGATTCGTTCAATGTCTACCATCGCATCTATACAAACTCCTTAGCACGCTATCGAAAGGAATGGCACCAAACTCATTATCTGCAATTTTTATCCTCCCTCACATTATCTTAGCGTGCCGTTCTATGTTCAGAGAATTCGAGTCCCCAAAAGAAAATGTTATAGTAGGCGTTGTTTCTGCAACCACGCTGACTTAATTAGGCAAACGACGAGGATCCACCCCCATTTCACCGCCCTCTTCTTCCATCGTGCTTTCTTTCTTTGAATTTTGCGCGCAGCCCGCTGGTCACTCGCGCAGTCGGTTCTATTTGCGGTTCCATTGTGCGCCGGGGAACAATTAATGTTCCATGGTGGCGGAAATCGTTAACGCGATTCACAAAGAGTGTTCACCGGGGCTCGCCGTTGCGTTCGGGCGCAGTCGTCAGAGCGTAATCAATTTCCACGGAAGGAACAATGCCCGAAATGCAATTAATTGCTGGGGAATTTTAACGCCTCCCCCACGGGATTATTATCATCTTCGTTCTCGATAGTGTCGCGGGCCACCGCCGACGTCAAACGCGACGCACAGTCGCGAATGTGACGCTCGTAATTGTCTGAACGATTTACAATTTTAACTTCGTTGGCGTCGTATATTACATTGACAGTGTTATTCTCGAAAGATGAACCAGTCGCCTGATTCCCTTGTTATAGGAGCGTATAAAATGGGCGTATGAGCGTATAAATGCGTTTATTGGATATTGGAGCATGAGCAGTGCCCATGTCGGAAGTATAGTTTTAGAATATTGAGGTTCATTTTATTGAAAGGAAATAAAGACCCGAGAAGAGGGGTGTACATTAAAGTTTGCTCAGGGAGTCTTGCGTCCCTCCCCTTCGAAACTGACATCGAAACTGGAGCACGGAACGTACTCGAGTCGATCGAAACCAATCGATCCGAGCGTATCCATAATGCAGTTGTGGATTGGAAGCCAGTTAGCGGCACATGCAAAATTAATACACAGCGAGTGTACGTGGTTAGTTGATTCGGTTGTCTGTTAACCGAGGATGGACATCGATATCGACTGTACCCATAACAAGTGCTATGCATAATTCGATGCAGTGACAATTTAGATCTAAGAAAGATCGGGACTGGAATAACTTCCACCCACGTTCAAATCCCTGGAATGCTTCTTCTGGCACCCATGCCCTGACAGGCGACTTCAGGAGGATTTCAATGTCCTCAGAAAATTGCATACGTTGGGAGAAAGGAGAATAAGAAACACGTAGAAGGCTCCGGGCAACTTCTACGGGAATCCCGGAATCCCTCAAAATTCTGCGCCACAGCTTTCCACCAGATTCTTCATCGGTGGTCTGGAAATCCACGAAAGCGCGAAGAAAGCGACAAGACTCCCCGAGAATTCCCAATACGGCTTCAATTTCCCGAAGGAAGTTGGGGGGAAAATGTACAACGCGACTACACTCGCCTTCCTCATCCCGGATCAAGCATCACTAATGCAAACGCGGTGGAGTCACGCGATCGTTCGTACTTATTTCCCTGACGGATGCGCATCGGTATAAATCGTCAATAAAAGGGGCAAGACAAGGGGCAGGGAACGTGGATGCTCGAATGAATAACACGTAGGTACTTTCACTTGAATTTCCCATTTCCAATCTCTCGGATTTTATAAAATCTAACAACTAACTATCTCAAGCGAACGTTTAACTGGTGAACTTTCGATTCGTTAGAATCGAGCGAGGAGAAAGAGCGCGCGGCTACCTGTTCAGAATTGCGAGAAATAACAGTGATCTGTCGAAACTCGTTGAAAGGGGGAAACGATTTAAAATGCCAATTACCTAAGGGAAACACAATGATCTGTAATTGTTCAAACCCGTGGTTTCCCTTCGTGCGGCGTGCAACGGAACCCCGCGTTTCAAAGCGGTCGGCGAAAGTGACGACAATTGCATTCCGCGGCGGCCAATTGATAGAACGGATTCGTTTCCCGTTTGTCTCGGGATTCGCGAAAGAAACGCCACTCAAACGAAAGCGCGGCTGTATTCCCCCGCTCGTTAATCCATTCTACTAATTCCGCCAGTGACTTTTTAAAATTGCAAGAAGCAGAAACGAATGGAACGATATACAGTGCACGCAACATTCTATAAATAAAAGTCCCATTGAATCCCTTTATAGGCGCGCAATTCCCCGAGAATCGTCTCCGAAGCAACCTTCGCTCGGAGTCGAATTTTTCCACGACGGTGCCGCGTTTTTCTCCGTCGTGGCCAGAGGGACCAGCGGGGAAAAAAGAGAAACGGATAATGGCGTGGCGGTGACGGTTGATTTATATTTGGTCGCGGAGCGGCGTGACGTAACGTTGCACGCGACTCCAATGGAGAAGTTTTCCCGCTTCTGCACGACCTGTCCCCAAAACGCGATTCCGCCACGTCTGTATCTCCCCCACTTCTGCCGGAGATAAGATACGCCGCCCGCGGTACGCGACGGAATATCCATTCTTGTCGATGCTATTCTGGTATCGATGAATGGATCCCATCTCGCGGGCGGAGGCGCCTCCGAGCTGCCTACGGAAAATGGCCGGGAGATTTCTGATAGACCGACCCGGATGTCGCGGATGCACTCGCCGGGTGGATGCATGCAATGACTCGCGGAAATGCTCGCAATTCATTATAGAGACGGATCAGGGGCGAAAGACAGGCGACACCGACACGTGGATCTGTACGACGAATGCATTTGCATCGTGACACACTTTGAGCAAGGTGCAAGTGAATTGTTGTTTCAACGCTGATCGCTCGGACAGGAGACATGGAATTTTCTCCTGAGAGGACGGATTGAGTGGGTGCACACTGTGCAGTGGAAATGTTTGTAATTGTACTTGATGGTTTTATGGGACAGCTGGGAGAGTATTTGTTACAGTTTTGATTTTCAAAATTACACGCGGAAAATTGATCGTAGGTGATGGACAATAATGGGCACTCGGGGCTCGAGTGACGATCGTGCGTCAATTTTATTGTGAAGGGTGCATCCTTCTGCTGCGATTTCAATTGGTAATGATGTATAAAGCTAGTATTACAATTGTGTGTTTATTATTTGTCTAAAGTCCTCTGTCTTCGTTTTCGTTTGTTCTTTGGAGGAACTGGAACCACAGGATTGAGTCCTTTGATCTTCGTTTCTAGCGTTCGAATCACATGTCGGCGCCATCGATCAACGAATACCTCACAGTTTCAGCTGCATCGTCATCTACTTCGGGCGCACCCGTTGGTCGCCCCGTGCACAGACGTCTTTCCATATGTACACGCACGGTATCCTGCTATAGACATTTGCATAATACGGCTGGAAACGTGAACAAACGCGTCTGCTCGAGGCGGAAGTAATTCTGGTAGAAGAACGAGCCGCGACACTGACGTTCCTCGCATTTAAATCGGGAGTTCAGGGGCTACTAGCTGCATGGAGAGATCGAATACAGTTTCGGCGAATCTAAATTGCTGTGCGAAGCACTCGTCGTCTATTAGCGGAGATATCTCTCGTCTATCAGACTTTCGACGTCTGAGATGTGACAATATCAGAAACGAGGAGCCTGCAATTGACGATGAAACTTTAATCAGCAGCCACGTGCCTTTCCCGACCAACTCCACTGTGACCCATAAATCCAATGAAAGTGTATGTTTCTCTGGTAAATAGAGGATTCTGAAATAAACGAGAAATTCATCTGACAATAAGTTGTGGAGACTTTTCGACACACCTTCTGAGGATATATTCATATTCCAATAGAGTTCGCTTGAAAATGATGTTGCATCGTCAGTGTCCCAAACTTCAAACTATGGTATTCACTGTTTTATTTGAGGAACCCCGCTGTTTAAAACCGCCACTTTCCGCGGAACCGTCGGTTTCGAACATTTGAAACGTTTCGATGCAGCCACGTAAGCGTGGGATGATATTACGTGCTGCGAAATGACGCCGGTATTTCTGGAATTATGGTAATCAGCCCGGTGCAACGTTGGCTTATCGCAGGCTGATACGGTCGGCTGCAATTCGAACGTTCCGCGAGGGAGATGATCCAGTTTGATAGGATTTTGAGATTTCGAATACGCCCGGGAGAAAAATTCGCTCGCAGCCAGTCTGCGGGCTCGATATTGCGCGGATCTCTCGAATTTCCTGCGCGCACTTCTATTCCTACCTTTCGAGTAATAATTCCGTCGATTCTCTGCCGCGAAATTACTTTTCACCTGCTACCCCCTTTCCCTCCCGTTCAGATTCAGGAAATCACTAAAATTCTTGGCCAGCCCATGATTACCTTGCACATGCTTTCCCAATCTCTGCCGTATCTAACACGAAAATGTACTTTAAAATCCAAGCATTGAAAGACCTCTGCAATTTAGGATTCCTAAAGTTCAAGTCACGAGATCGAAGTGTCGCCCGCACACTTCTCCTCCACAATTTCTGTCTCCCCTTCCGAATAATCTTGCATTGGTTTTTAACGTTCGCACCTCTAACGGAGGATTAGAGGCACCGAAAGAACGCAGCTCGCGAGCAGATCAATAATTAAGAGAAGTGTGGCATTCTGGCACGAAATAACGCGAAAGAAAGTTCTCCGGGAGCGAATATTCCGCCCCGAAGTGTCCAGTTCGATGACGAGGGTTCGCGACCACCGCAGGAGGGTTGAAAGTACCAGGGTGGCGGGTGGATATCCCGGAAACCGAAGTTGCTGACCCAGAAGCTGGAAACGGGCCAACAGCGGAAGCTCGGCCGCGGCGGCGGACCCGCGAGCCTCACATGGAATCGTAGTTATTTACCAGACGAGAAAAAGAATCTCAGGACCAAAGATGCATTAACATCGAGCAGAGGGAGAGGCAGCTGTAACTGAATCCACGTAACACCAATTACCTGGAGAACTCTCTACTCCCGCGAGTATTCTCCAACATATTCGCCCCTCGAGCTTTTACGACTTCCGTCGGTGCATTTTATTGTTTCACTTCGCTTGTTTCCCCTTTATGAAGATGCGAAGCGTTATTCCTGCTGTAAGACTCGAGTCTCCCTCATTGCTAGAGCTTGGATCGTTGCGTAAGGGTTCCTTGGGATTCAGGCATGAACCGTAGGGAATCAGAAAGTAGTTGCAGCGCTAAGGACATTTTTATAATGAGTTGAAAATGATTGGGACACGTGTGCTTTCTGGCACTGGGGTAGCTAATCTGCTTCCACGCCAGTTTTCAGCTCAAGCGGCGCAGAGAAAGTTCTATTGCCATTACCGCCACGGAAATTGGTTGCCCGATGAACAGGGACACATAGAAAACTCGTTATCGTCGTGAGCGAACGCGTCGCACGTTCCAATCAGCTGAAATTCGACGGTGGGCCGTGGGCCACGCGCGCGATTAAATAAATTACAGAGTCGTGGCGGTCGTGGGAGAGACAGCCGGCTGCATAATCTGTCATTGTGTCAGTCGCAGGGCATTTCCGGTGTGCGGTGTGCGGGCGCAGAGTCGCGCGCGTAGCTGTGCAACGCCAGGCGACGACAGGCCTGCTCGCGCTTGATAATGAGTATCCGCGCGAGTACACGCGGCGGAACTGAAGCCGTAACCCAGTTTCGCTGTGGATCGACCCCTCGAAGTCGACCAAACAGGCTGAACCGCCACTGCGCGTGGTATTGCTCGTTTTCTGGACCGAAAGATCGGCAATTCTGAGAGACGTCGCGAAACGAGGACTAAGGGAGAGTGCTCGCGTGGCCAATGAAATGGATTTTAAGAATTGAAGACTGATGGTGCAAGGCAATGTGCCTGTGGGAATGTTTCAAGCTTTTAACAATAAGTTAGAAATCAGAGGATTTAGCATCATAGCTGAAGATTCGAGAAGGAGGAATGACCCCTTAATTGACGAATATCCAATGAAATTCTAATAGCAGTGGGTAATCGCAAGAGAACAGAGAATTTCTCAACTTGTTACAGATACTCGAATGAGAGACACTGGATGATGCAACAGCCAGGGTTCAAGAGTTCGGATGTATCCCCGGTCTATCGCGAAAGTCTCTCCATACGGCGTCGTATTATGTAGTTCGACGTAATTAGCAACACTCCGTCATTAATCCTGGCTGCGCCATGTTCGGCTGGTGACGCAAATGCACGGTGTGCCGTCAGCCCGTTGTGCGAAAACATTCAACCGAGAATGATCGCGTTACCGCGTCGGAATAATTGCGAGTAACGACGATGCCACGGGGTAAAATAGGTCGTTTCGCGTTAACCGTGTAAATTTCGTGCAATTTAACTGGACAAGATTGATAGACGCTTTTTACGCCTGCGCTGGAGAAATTCCCTCGTGCGGGAAATAAAGATCTATCTCCGGCTTCCCCGCAGAATCCATTATTCCCCTAAGGAAAGCCTTTCATGGTTCCTTCGTTGTCTAAATTGTACATCATGTCCATCGACAATAAATTCATCCCGCTTCCCCCGCGTCATCGCCGCGCTCCACCGCAGCATCGCCGCAACGAGCACAAAAATTGCTCCGCGCGTCCCCGAATTTCGTCTCCTCCGTCTGTGGATTAGGAATCGTAGAATCAGGGGGTTGGTAAGTGGTTGTCGGGCAACAATGAAATATCACCGACACACCGTGGCCAATAATCGCGGGGACAGAAGGATCTATAGCCGTTTCGACGTTGATTCATCGCTGTGTTACCGATGTACACATATATGTGTACTATATTTATGCCTGTAGTATTTCTTTCTCTGTCACCGCATCGACGGATCCCCTCGATTTTTCCTGGAGGGACAGAATACAGTCCCCGAAGCTCGCTCCTTTGGCCTCGCGGTCTGATTAGCCGCGATCGCGTGCAGCCAGCTAAGTCAAACACCGCGGGCAACATTTTAACAGACGGACATGATAACATTTGCGTAACCTGGTTTCTATATGACGATTTATCCCCAGGCGTCGTTGATTTATCGTGTAACTACGGAGAGCCGAGGCAGTGAGCACGCGGTGGCAAAATTAGAGGCATGGTACCCATTTTCTGCCTACGAATTCGTTATTTGCGATGTGCATGTTCGACTTCTTACCTTTATCAAGAATCAGATTTGCTTTCCTGTAAGCCGAAGTGTGGTAACTCTTACTTTGATCGTTTAAGTACTTTGCGACGCCACTTTGAGATTTCCTACTAGACAGGATCTACGGCACGATCTCTGCTTGGTTTCGGATCCTCTGGGCATTGTTTTCAGAGATCGAAAGGGTTGCAACGACTGCTGCAGGACAAGAGGGATGATCGGCATTAGTATTCGCGCGTTATTATCGCGTCTCCACATCGGGGTAGCCCTCTAATCAACCCCTCAGCAAGTTAGTTACCCCGTTACTTCGTCCAAGTCTGTAATCAACGTCACCATCCTGTGGCTGTTATTAGGCGGCCATCGCCCAAAACTAATAATTGCGGGATTCCTTGAAGGCCAGCTGCAACCTAACCCCAACAGCAACTTGTGACAGCTTCTTAGAAACTTTGCTACTTGTCCATCCTTCGCGAAGTATCAGCTTCGCGCAAGTTATTGGATGCAAACCAACGCTGTTGGGCACGGGTTCATAGACGACACCCTATGTTTAATATTATTCCACTCGAATGTATAATAGTTATCTCGCAGCTAACAAGCAAGGGTATCACAGTCGTCTTTGTCATAAAGAAGCTTTCGGTCTCCTGATTGTTCGTGCGTTCGAAGGAATGATCGTTAATTCGGGTGAACGAAACGGGGACGTCGTCGAAGGTGTTTCGGGGGCTGTGCCCGGATGGCGCAATGGTGCATGTAATTTCCCATAGAGATTAACATGCAAAACTACACGGAGTAACCGGCCGTCGCCTAGATAAGCGGATACATACATTAAAATGCTAATTATTTCGGGGCCGTGTCGGAAGGCTGACGATAAAAGTAACAAATGCCGCCCCCGCTGCCGTCGACCCTCATTAGAACACGGATGATGTTCTGTTTTGCTCGTGGCCCTCCCTTCGTGCATATCTCCCTTGTATCTGTGAAATCCGAGGGGCGGAAAGGGAATCTGCTCCTCGCGTTAATAAAATTAATTCACAAATCAACCGTGTCTTTTAAATCTCATTCTTCCTTCCCTCGACGTTGATAAAAATAGATTAACTGGCGTATCATTTCCACTTCGGATGGCTAACGAGCGTTTAATAATCGTTAAATGTCGATGCACTTGGCACGGACTTCCCCAACAAATTGAACGCGAAATCAGCATTAAAGGTTTACAGAATGAATCTCGCATTTGCATCCGACGAATATAAATTCACGCATTCCTGAAATATACACGAATGCGTGCCAAAAACAACTTCCCAAATTATTATCACTGTTGGCACGTTGCATAACAATCATCGCAAACTTCATAAATTCGAGTGGCGATTACGTTTCATACAGCTCATCGTTTCCGTTTCCCATTTCCCACTTCAATCCCCGAAATACGGTGGAAGAAAATTCTAGAATATCTGAATAATCAGTCAGCTTAGATTCGAAACTCAAACCTTTAAGATTGCTCTAAAGATATGCTACCTATGCGTTCAAAATCTTTTAAGATTCCCGAGAAGCTACTAGTAGTTCGAACGAGGGTGTATTCGACACTAGCAGTATCCTTACATAAATCTCGCGTCACAAGGCCACGTAATTGCTGGCCGATAATGGGCGTTAACGAGAAGCGGAATTTTCGAGGCGACCGTTTCCATTCGAGTGGACGCGCTAATCGCGAGCGTTAATAAGCTCCGCGCGCCACCCTTTCAATTATCCTGTCGCTCACCGATCGTCTCGCGAAAGTCTCGTGTGTCGATCCACGGACTGGCGTCTCTAATTACCTTCGATAATTAATGTCCGTGCGTGGACCACCGAGAAATTAATGTCCCGCGAGCCGGTGAAATCGCGCGATTGCCTACGTCGTGAAAGTCTGCGGATAATCTCAGACACGTCGCACCATTCAAGTGGAAGAGTAGAATGTCAGACAGCGTTTAGACAATTCAATCAAGTCCTGAGAAAGTTTCGGGGACATTTTCCAGTGACCCGATGACGCGGACAGGTGGGAATAGGTTCTAAAAATAAAATTCAATTACCAAGATGTTTCCACCCTCTTTCTGATGTTCCCTCGAAGTACTCACGGTCACAAGCTACCAGAAGCGTTTTCCGCCACTGATTACATTACAGATCTTGACCCAAGACGTGGAACGAGCGGACCAGATGGTCCACCAGTCCTTTCAGAGCGTTCACTCTCGATTACTGAATGGAACGACGAGGATATCCCGATGTGTACGTAGATTAACGAACCGTGGCTGACCGCCTTCCGCCTCGTGAGGTCGGTTAAGAACCTGCTTGCGTGCACGGGGGGCCCATAGCTTCTTTCGCAGGGTAGGGGGGCCCAGCGACGGCGAGCAGGACAGAGGAGGAATGGCGCATTAATTCAAGCCAAACATAATTATCCGTGTAAACGATCGGAGAACCGTAGCCACCATAAATTCGCCCGTTGGCTGTAAATATGCTGGATACTGGCTTCGTGGCTCTCTGTGATGTCTCTCTCGTTACATCGTCCTCCATCTTCGCGCAGCTTCGCGTTCCCGGTCTCTGTCCTTTCTGGGCGATTTCATTTTCTGCGAGTCTGCTCGTAGCACGCTGGAGACATCAAAGTGTTGCTCGACCCGCTCGTTAAGGCGATTTGCGCGCGCTACCACTCGAAATTCATACATAAAAGAGACGGATGAATGTGCCTAATGCTGGCGCGTGAAGATCGCGGTTTCAACGCTGAACGATGGATGGTTCGGATGAATAAATTCTTAGGGACGTTCTTTAGCGAACATAGGAGAAAAGGAAGAGGGGTCTATGAAAGATTTAGTGGGCTTGATAACCCGCTTTAACTGATTATCTTGGATCATGTTTGTGAGCATAAACTCTATGCAGGTTCCTTTAGAACTTGAAGAAACCAGAGAACGAAGCAACGTCGAAACGGTGGGCAATTATCGCGCCTGGTGGAAACTTGTTAGTGAGGTTTGAAGGTGGCCATAATGCTTTCACGGAAGTGGAGACATAAATATGCCGCGATAACGATTCCACCTACGAAAATTCCTGGTCGAAAAGAAGCTCTTCCTCTCCACGAGCAAGCTCTTCTATCAAACCGCTTTGGAACTGAACCGCTCGCGCTTGAAATTGCCAGAAACAAGAGTAAAAATGGCGCACTAAAATTTGAAACACTCTTATCTGACACCTTAACAAATGCCATACGATAAGGGAATGATTCTTGGAATAGCACACGAGTATGTGCCCAGCATACTCGTGCTATAAAAAGAACTATAACAGTCACTTATCTTTCCACAATCAACGCACACCAAACATCAAATCAGGGCAGCTTCATATTCACTCGCATCTTGAGGACACCTAATTACATTCCCCCCAACCCCAACAATGAGCCCTGTTCATAAAGCAAAACGCCCAAAGAGAGATGAAAGGTGATTCGTGTAGAAAGAGAATGGAGACCGTGGAGCCTAGCGGAGGGGACTGCCAAAAAGGAAGAGGAGAAACGGAACGGTCGACCCAGCCCCGTTGCTCTTGCAAATATTTGCACGCCGGCGACGCCGGTGAAAAAATTAAGCTGATACCCCGCGTGCTAATTCGCGAATGCGTGGCGCTACGTAACGAGAACCAGCGACAAGAGGGGAAAAAGTGTCAACACGATCTTGCTCGTCGCTGCTTGCCTTCTTATTTGCACGACCGCGAATCGCGTGCGTCTAGAATTATTACGAGCGCCGGTTCCAGCGCCCTTTGTTGGCGCGCCTCGTTAACATTCCCTGATCGGGCGTCGCGTTACGAGTTTCCCTTCGTTCTCTCAGGAGAAATCGGTAGCCGTTCCTCGCGGTTTACTTGGCGACGAGGCTCGCGTTTTAAGGGGCCCCATAAAAAACGAAACTACTTGGAAACTTTCCTGGTTGATATCGCTCAAGGTTATTGAACGAGTGCGCCGCGAAACTGGCAATCCCTCGAAAATGATCGCGGGCGAAGTAAAGCCAGGCTCCCCTTCGACATAATCGAACCATCGGCTCGATATCTCCATCCTCGTTTCCCCGATCCGCGAGGAACAAACAAATATTTGAACAGCGAGAAACGCGGGATTTCAAAGTCCCCGCCTCACCTAGGCTCGAGCACCCCTTTCACGCCATTCCGACCACTTAAACCCCCCGTCCGCGGGCCTCTCCCCGCTCATAAAAATTTCAGAAACGAGAGTCCTTCTCCGAACGCGACCCGCTCGCGTGTTTACGCTCCTGGGGCAAAAATTGAATTGAAATCTCAGCCGGCACGGAGCCCTCGGTGGCTTTCCGCCCCTCTAGAGCCCCGTATTTTGTTCTCCGACCCTCCCCCCCCCCCCTCGGAAATATCCCTCGACTGTACCCCGCGACCCGTTTGATATCGCGTTTTCCGGCCATCTGAAAGCGCCTCGCTTCTGTGCCCTCCTCCCACCGCCCTTCCCTCTTCCCACCCTTCCGCCCCTCTGGCTACCTTCTTGTGCAGCAAGGTTTCCATTACACTCGCTAGATTGGTTCCTCGAGGACGCCCTCGCCTCCTGAGTAGCCCCTGAAGGATAAGAGACGCGCAGAGGTGAAACGAAGGGGAAGGGGCCAAAGAGGGGCCGGCTGCCGAGGAAACGCTTGTTTCTTTACCTTTCGCGCGAATTCAATTTCCAGACGTCTTTGGTTAATTGCAATTGCACCTGCGGGGGAACGACGACTTTCGTAACGGCTCTTGAACCGTGGCGCCAAGTTTCATGGCGGGTTTTACGCGACCCCGGGGGTCGGGCAAGGGCTCGGTTTCGTTGCTTTGATTTATATAGCGGGAAATCGCGCCGCGAGAGGGTTAATTTCGCCAAGGTTTTGCGCGCGGGGGAACCCTCGGTTCGTGGGGGTGATTTAGCAGGCCTTGGGGAACGTGGTCTGAATTTCCCTTTTTTTTTTCATCTCGGCCCGAAGAAAACATGGTCGCTTGCTCGTTTCTGCGTCTGCGAGATTGTACGCGTGGACTGCTGGGAAGTGATTAATTTCGGTGGACGTCCAAGTGTCGTGATTAATGTGGGCAGGGGTAATTTTGATGGATTTTCGCCGATTTTGGCCAAGCGGTCCTTGAGGCGTGCGAGGTTTCGCGCATTTCGTTACGGGTTCAACGATCGACGTTTTATATCGATCGCGCAAATATTATGCACGACACTTGTCGCGGCTGGCGGTGTGCGCGACGACAGGACGTGTGTACTCACCTTGACACACTACTGTTCCGATTTGTAGCGTAGTCATGCGCGCACCAGACTCCAGACAACAGTCGGCCGATAATAAAAATTGAGGCTAGCTGGTCTAATTACGGCATTTGCGTTACACACGCGCTCGCAGATGCTGCAAATTGCGAAACGATTCCGCGAACCCTCCTGAACCGCCTCGACAACATCAAAAGCTCTCCCGTACCATCGAACGAGTCATCGAGGGTAACTTAGCAATGCTTGCAAAATTTGTAGAGAACATCTTAATCCCTTGGATGCTAGCAAAGTACGGTAAAGAATTAGGCTTTTCTGTATACTAAGTAAGTGTGTATACTCCATATACTCTGTTACAATTGATAGTACTTAGAGTTCCTTTCTTTTCCCTGCCATTAGAATTTGCTGCGCGACGTTTGCAACTTGTAAAATAAGTTGACTGTAAATAAGTGTCTAACAACCTGCAAAACGAATACATAGAGCACATTCCCCGAGTTTCTGGATTGTAGAAATCCGCGAAAGAAGTCGAAATCGTGACACGTCTCCGTTGCCAGCACCTTAAACGACGAAATTATCACCGAAGCTCGCGATAAACGTCTTCGTGGACTTCGCGAAGAGCTCGATTTTACGACTCTACTGTCGCAACTTCGTGCTCCGCTCTCGTAACGTTCAATTTTTAACATGGCCGTAAATAAACACCTTGCACAATCAGCCTCGAGTGAGAACCAAAATGGAGGCAGAACCGAGATAAAGCCCCCACTGCTTGGGCAACTTTGCGCCGCTGGTGCGTGCGAAATTAATGATATTAATGAAATTAATCGATGTCCCTCGTGCCCTCACTGTCGAGACGATTCTTCTCGCGCCTCGTTATTAAAGCAGGAAGAGGGGAATGCGGGGGGGAGGGAAAGGTGGAGAGGGAGGAACGTGGAAACGACAGGGTCGTCTTGTACACCCCAGGAATAACCGAGATCTTGCGAGTAATCTCGCGCGATGTTTCTCTGGAATTACGTCGCTGTCGCGCATAAATAAAAGACACGGCCCTGAGTGGATATTATGCAACGCCTGGTGTTTTGCGGTATTCCCCCTTCGACGGATCCTATTTCTGCCTCCGCGTCTCGTATTTTTGCTCCCTGTGCTGCCCGTCGCCGTTCTAGACGCCCGGTGAGACAATGGAACGTGATTTCAGGTGCTCGAGGGCTTCCACGGTTCACGTGGACGCAACTAGCTGCGGAAAATTGAAAATTGATCGGCCAAACGCGCTGACAGGGGTTGCTACCAGGGGCGTTGCGTGAAAACGAAGGGAGGGATCGTGGGGGGGGCAGGGGATTTCCATAAATTGACGGATACTGGTATGATGTTGAGGAAGATATGCAATTTCTGATTGGTAAAATTTGTCGAAGGGAATAGTTTGTTGGATGTCACGTGGAAAAACGACACTAAAAACGAAACCCTAACATCGAACTGGAAATGTAATCCTTGGTAAAAAATTGTGCAGCATGGAAGTGTGCCAAGATAGCAGAAGTAAACTGAAATGAGCAAGATGCTTCCAAATGGAAGGGCAAACGTGCAATTCATGTAAAAGGAAGGAGCAAACTAAAACCTTAATTTCTATGCGAGCCCTTTCTTCGTTTGCTCTCTAAAAAAAATATGCATTTGCATGGTCGTTCGATGTTCAATGCAAAATCAGTTGGGCCATTTTTCTAAAAACGTAGCCATTTTTCTAACCAGCTCCACGGTCGTTCACGAGAGCAGAATCGCAAACAGAATACCTAACCTGTTCTGCATTCGCGTCGATGGAACCGTTCCGCAGAATGCAACGAATCGTTGGCATGCAAATTGCTCGTCGCCGCGAAAGAGAAGGAATCTGCGTAAATCGGTGCGTTATCAGTCGCTGAAGAATCGTTTTCGAAAACCTAGATATCATATAGTTTCCTTTAAGCTTCGACCACTCGGATCTAGAACTGAATTTTGTTTTTACTTTGGTTGGTAACGGAGCTCTTTTAATCCACGACGAAACGATTTTCCCCGGGGACAATTAACCAAAGCTAGACGCCGGAAATTGAAAGCGAGAACGCGGAAGGCGAATCCTCAAGGCGAAGCCGCGCGGCGCCCCGTGAACATCAATAATTCGGCCGTTCCCACAGTTGCGCGACACGTTTTTCGTCAGCGTTCTCATCACGGCTCCGCCGCACGAATCGTAAAAAACACAAACGTCACCGTAATTAAACGCGCTGCATCGCGTCACGAAGATAATGCGCCCGTAAAAAAGAGCTCGTAACTTCGTGCTGATACGAGCGAGGGAATAAAAAGTAAAACCACGGGGACGAGGAAGCAGTATCAGCGAGGAGAAACGGTTTCCCTCGAAAACCGTGCAACTGTCTGCTGTGATTTTCCACCGAGAACGGATATTAGAAATAGTAACCCGCGTGGGCGCGAAATCTATTATAATTTGGACGATTTTAATGGCAGAGTTTAGGCAATGCGAAGTGGCGCTATGCAAAGTACAGAGAGTGAGGAGGCCTGGATCTGCCGGCCCGTTTTTCTGCCTGGGCATTTCTTCTCCAAACGAGTACTGTCAACACGGTGTCAAGGCTCTGTGCTCCGTTTTATGGGTTGAACGCAAGCAACGGGAACGTGATGCCCTGTTGCGGCGATCAATTTGCACGACCTCGTCTCGTACGTGATTTACCTGCGATGGCTCGAGCATGACACATCAGGACGCATCGAGTCTCCCGTGTCTCTTTATCGATAGGTGCTCTCTGAATTCCACCTTTCTTCAATTTAGGAAGGCCTTTATGTAGTAGATCACTCCCCTTTCTACACGTTTAATACAAATACAGCGATTTTAAAAGAGGAAGCGTAATATGAATGTTGCAGAGTTTCCGATGTCGTTTCTCATTTCATATCCTGCGTTATATCTTATCGCACAGTAAAAATGATCGTATCTTCGCGTTCCAGCCCGATCGGCCATCGTTTGGCATCGACAAATTGCACAGGCCGACTTTCCCCGCGATTACAAGCGGGTACGCGGATTTCGCAACGAGCAGTTCGGAGGCGGAATGGTTAAAACTGACTCGCAGGCCCGTGACAAAGTGACGACATCGTTGACGATGCTCAGAGCAACGAGGAAGCCCGGCAGCGTTGACAACTCCGACGATTGTTGCTCGCAGTGTCGGCGATAATGTGGCTAGAGCTGTGGTAACGCTGGGCGAGAGCGTTGATTTCGCGAAAGCCGCTGAAACTATTGGACCGACTCGCTTGATCTTTGTCGCAATACCTCGCCGCTCGTGAAACCTCATCCATCTTTCCACGTTTGGGAGCAGTTTCAATGACGTCTGTTCTATGGCGTCGAGTTAATTCGTGTACGCGTTCCATGGGAACGACTGGATGAGCGTGTCGACAAAATTCTTATTAGCATGGGAGAAATGCTTTGCTTCAACTTCCGTTTTCATTAAAGCGTGTGTACCTAAATATTTGGATAGTCTACTTGTTGGCTATTTTCGAAAAGTATAAAAGAATGTTGTTTGCCTATCTTTTTGTTGAACTCCCTCTTCAATTACAATTACGATGGATAATTTATTCAAGACACGAATCTATCTAGCTACTGATTATACGTTCTACGACTCGATTGACGACGTTGTTAATAACTAATAACAGTAATCTTCCAGAGCCATTCGTTCTAGCGTCTGCCAAGCGTCACGATCGACCACTAACAGAAGCTTTTCGCGGGCCAACCGGAAGGGCAGTCGACCATCTAATCCCGTTGCTCTCTTACACTCCTCCGTCGGTCTTCATGGCAAATTATCAATGTCACGTAGCGCGTCGAGCTTCCCCGGCAAATCCATTTGCCACGCGCTGTTAGTTACACGACATCCTTCAGCCTTTTTCTCTCTTCATCCGTCAGCCCCCCGATTCGTCAAATCCGAAAGATAAATGCTCGTTCCTATGCTGGATTCTTTAAACGTACTCCAGAAAACACAAACATATTACTGTCTTCAGTATTTCCATTTGGAATATGCTGTCGCAAGCAGTCGAAGGTCTTCGAATTCTTCTAACCCTTCGGTATTTGGAAAGAAGCTTGGAAAGACTTTGGAGCGCCGCTCCCATTGCGCGTTAACTTTACAGTTTCCTTCGTGACTTCGCATACACCACTTCCAACGCTGATGAAACTGATCAACTGCCAATGAACAAAGTTCCCGACGTCGCAGATCCCCCGAAATTTCGTCTCTCGATGGCGATTTGTAGGCAACAATCCCGCGCCGGTGGCGCAACCTGATAAAGTTACTACCGCCCCGTGCAATCAGGATTTACGATTTCACGTTTTTCCAGGCCGTGTTGGATAAGAAACTGCCGTTTGCATAATCGCCACGAATTACTCGAGCGTGGCACCGCAACCGGCAGGGATATTCCACGTGCGACGCGTGACTCGTAAAATTATTTGACCTTTCGCAAAACCGCATGGGCAGACATCGCCGACGAACGGTTCACACCGAACCGTGTCGACGAAAGCAGATCCTCGACGACTCCACCGCGGAATATGCGCGTTCATTAGCATCGAGATTTAACGAACCTCCGCGAGCAGTTTTATGAATGCCTCTTCCATGGTTCATCGTCTAACGGGTGAGCACCTGGCAGTCCACGATAATCGGATGCATGTTTCTCTAACGGAAGAGGACGGGCATCTTCCAGGGAGAATTCTAAGCCACAGCCGCGGCAAATTAATAATATTCTCCCGAAACCGCATCAATATCAGCATTGTTTGCTAACGTCGGGCACCCGTCGATAACGTAATGCTATGTCTACAAACACGCGAGCGTCGTTTGCCGTTGTTGTTGCTGTAAATAACGTTATGCTGTTGGCCGTATTCGCGACGCATGTGACGCCACTATTAATTAGCCATGTTTTTGACCGATGGTATTGTTCCCATGGATGCCACTCGATGTGGGTACTAGTTTCTAACGCCGTCCGTCCTGAAAAGTTAGCAAGCACTGCTAAATACTAAATAGTGCCATCGGATCACAATCACGGAAAGATTGTTTCGTTGTACAAAATGAAATGTCCACAAAGTGGAATTAGATGAATTAATCGCATACGATTCCTCGATGGAACTCTGGCGCGTGGGAGTTTTCTAGGGCTGGTTGCGCAAGCCGGTCAAAATCGTTTCGGAGGTTGAAACGTCGCTCGAAGTTTTCGCAATATCAACGACCCATCGTCGACTACTTGCTATTCACTTGGCGAAACGCGCGTGCAAACACCAGCCCGCATCGGCGCATTGTAATTCGCGCACGAACGGCCGAATGGTTTCGACCTGTCCATCTAGCTTATTAATATTCCGTATCACGAGCAGAGATACATTATTGCGCGCGGATGCGCCCTACGTTAATTACAACGCGCCGTTTTGCCCCGTTGCCACTTTCCACGGTGCTAGGTGCGTTTGAAAATTAAGAGGGGTTTCTCATAAAACTGTAGCTACTCGGTGAAACATCGTCAGATTTCCAGATTTAGAATAATCAATGTTCAAAACGGTACCAGCAACGACAACTGGATCCCAGACACGCGATATTTCAAACCGGCAACGGTTTTACAAACAACGACGATGTTCCCCGTTCGACGACAAAAGTATCAGGTACCATTCCACCTTTTTCCACCCACGCTGTATATCTGCCCGCAGCGAAACGCGCGAGAAATATCCGAAAAATCTCATAAATACCGTAGTTCCCGTAACTCTGAACTTTTCACGCTGGCAAATAGATGTTTATCACGGACATTCGTTGGCGTCGCGGACCCGCGCCGAACAGTGGCTCGAGGAGCAAAAAAAAAGGGCCGAGAGTTACGGCCAGGACGCATAGAAAATTAACGCGTCCTCGGAACGACGCGGCGCGAAACGTCTGGCGGCTGCATAAAACGCTATACAATCTCGTGCATTGTTCTTCGGAATCGTAACTCGGCGATTGGCGGTCGGTCCCGGGGGAAAAGAATAACCCATTACACGCAGCCTTCGGCCGCTAATCCGACGTGATCTTGCTTTATTCGCCACTTTATCACGCGGCCTGTTCGCCAGTTAATAAACCTTCGCGGGGAAAGAAATAAAGTGTGCAGCTGTACTGGCCGCGGCCCTTTAATTTCTGCTCGCCGCGCGAACCCCCAGGGACGTAATCATTTCCAGGCGTTTCCGTGGACGGGAATTGCCTTTGACAGTCTCAACCGCTGCCTTATAATGCCCGCAAATTGTATTTTAATGGGCCGTCGGTGTGCTCGCCAGACGCGCGAGTTTGATTTATTTCGCCGAGGTAATCGCGCCGGTCGGAGAAATTGGGGGATGATGTTTCGGCATCGTTCAAGATCCGGATTGTTCGAGAACCTTCGTAGACGCGGGTAGGATTAAGGGTGACATGGTATTCTTTACCCATTTTCCTCCCTTTATAACTCTACCTCGGATAGTAGCAATATCTGAACCACCCTCCCACATATCGAGCTTCATCCACCATCTCCTTTATTCCATATCCCAGTTGGCAGCGGGAAGTGAAAGCAGACCGCGCGACACAGCCGACGATCTACCCCAATCTTCGCGTAGAATCGGCGAACAAACCGATCATGACTGAGTAGTCGATGCCAAGAAACGTTTATCGCGATCGCGAGACCTCGTTCCGGAATACCTTCCCGAGGAGGCTCGCGATTCCGAGCTTCCGAATGCGCTTTGGCAGCCTCGCGGCGACAATTCCTCTTAAGTCGATCGTCGTCAAGTTTTTGGCAAGGCCGTTCGGCAACGCGCCCTTGCCTTTTCGCCTCTCGTTCCCGCAAATAGCCGCCGAAACGTGTGTGCTCGCGGCGCTACGTTGGACAGGGCTATTTATTGCCGCGGGTAAATTTGGGAACACTGGGACTGTTCGCCGCGTGACACTGTGTGGGTTTATTAGGGAAACTGTCAGAAAGAGTCGGGTGAACCGTGGAGCTTTGTTGGCTTCGTTACGCCACAGAATGTACCTATTTGTGTTTGCGGTATTTCTATGCAGATTCAGGATTAACAGCGAACCGCTTCAGGCGTCTATTAAATGGCAAACAGCTCTCTTGTGCATGTAATTCATAATATAATGATGGTTTGAGAAGTAGAAGAATTGGATGCAGCATTATCATTGTCAGAAGTTTAGTTGAAGTTCCCAAAGTCACTTTGTAAGTGGTCCACATTAATGGCCATGTACCGGTTATTTAGAATCATGGGTAACGATCGTACGACTAGCTCTGAGAATATTCCATACCAGAGAGTCAAGGTTTCGCAGCACGTCTTGGATTCCGGAAGGGCAGAAGGATGATCTTCGAGGAATGCGTCGCTGAACGCGATTAGACGATGCGTGGGATGCTGTCGGGATTCGGAATGATTAATTGCCGCGTTAATGGACGCGTTCGGAATTAATGGAGCCTTCGGAATCAATTTTCGCGCGTACTGTACCGCGATGAATGCGAGCGAGGAGGGCCCATTCAGTCTCGAGGCAGGCATTCATCGAATACAGGCTTTAAGTAGAAATCACCCTCCTTCCGATCGTGGCAAATGAAAAACACCCCTTCCAGCAAGCAGAGAACGTCGCGAGATCCAACCTCCCGGAAACTTTTCAGTCAAGAGTCATGAAATTTCTACAAAGATACAAACTCGTGGAGAGTATAGAGTAGATAGACTGATGCAGCATGCAGAAGTTGCGAGGAAGCGGCAAACCGTCTTCAATGCTCAGATATTTACCAAAATATCATTACTTCCGTTCTTCTCGCAGCAGTGTACAGGTATCAGAAATTGCAACACTCAGCAGCGTCGATTCTAGAAGCACTGACGCCCAAGAATGTCCGCTCTGAAAGAGACAAAGTTTCTTTCTCCCGTCGCTGGTTCCGTCACGCGAGAAATTGTTTCCGCCCGTGCGCCAATTGTAGTGGAGACGCGGAATATTCGCGGCTCTCGGACTCCGCGATGAAATACTACGCCGTGGAACAAGGCGCGAGGAGGCGCCATTAAGCAGGCAGAATCGTCGAAACCGCGCGCTCTTCCGCGCAATCCCGATCTCCCTCCGTCGTTATAGTAATTATTAGCGAGCGTGTGCATTCTCGTGGCGTAGCACGGCCACGCTCGAGCATGCAAAATTGCCGGTCTACAGCCGCACTGTGGTCACCCGTCGACGGCATGCATCTCCGTTACCGTTTAATTCAATTAATTCTCCAGCCTCGACTGCGGAACCTTTCGTGCTCCGTCTTTGCTCGCGATCATCCTCGGGCAACCGGATTTCCTGTTCGTGGACTACATCTTACTCTCTTCATTCTGAATCTGGAACGGTTGAGACACTTTTGTACCGACGATTCTTTGAAAACTCTCGGTGCGTTCCTTGCTTGCCAGGCAAAGAATCCCTCCTAGAATTTCGAGCCATCCTTTGAAGCCTCAAAGTCTCTGTGCTTCGGAGTTCGTTATGAGTGGATGTGTCTATATGGGTTGAGTTTCAACGAAGGTAAGGAATAGAAGGAAGTGTCATTGATTGGTTCCCGCGAAACGTAACCGTTGAATCGCTGTAATTTCCCGTACACGGTGTATTTACCCCGAGCTTAAGGCGCGATTTACTACGGTGCAGCCTGGCCGCGGAAGCGAATCGATAGAGCGACTTCGGTAATTGTGTCGATCGCTCTCCCAGTATCCGCCGTAGGCGAGCGCGCCTCTGTATCGTAAGGAGCTTAGCCGGAGGACCCGATCGCGTAATATTATCGAATTAATCCTTTCGGTGGTCGGAGCAGCGGGGAACGGGCTCGGAATTCTACCAACCTCGTCCAAGTTAACGCAAACGCCCGAGCAGTGAAACAATTCTGGCCCGCGGCCAGTCCTGCATTGCCAAGGACCGCATTTTCTCTTCCCACTTTCCGTGTTTCTCTCCGGCATAAAACGGAATTACGAGGGGAAAGATGTTTCAATGAATTTCATTGCTAATAATAGGGCGCCATTGTGCTTCCCCTCGCACGAACGCAATATTCGAAGGGATCGAGTGCCCGTTCGATCGTTTTTGATTTTACTGATAGAGTATTTTCCGACTGCGAGTATTTAGCATGAAAGAGCGATGGCGGAGGCTGTCGGTAATCACCTCGAAACTCCTTCTCGCAGTTACCCAATGAGTGAGCTCGTTGCATCATTAAAATCAGCACAATTACGTTATCATCGTTCGCTATCGGGGTCGAGCAAGCAGTCTCGTTCCCAGGTGATAAGATAATGCGGGCAAAGACAATAATGACGTCACGGTTTGACAATTTAGACGGACGAGCTTGCCCGAAGGAACTTGTCCCCATTATTCTGGTCTAGATAGAGCCTACCATGACGGAACAATGACTGCCGCCACCGAAACGAAAGTCGAGGGTCACTCGGTGACCAAGTGGCAGAACATCGTCGGGATTCTCTGTGTCGCGGGACCTACATATTTTCTTACGATACCTTGTTGTATGACCAAAGAAAAACTTAATTGCAAGGGGACGTAGATTACTATTCCATTACTCTTTCAAATTTTCTCATTTCTCCACCCTCGCGGCATATCGGTGGTTCGTTACCTCCCCAAATGAACGCGACATCGGGCAGTCACGTAACGCTCCATCAGCCCGGCGTCGATATGCCGTCGGCGATTCTTCGACGAGATCGAAATCGATGCGCCGCGAACTCGGTCGATCCGCCAGCGGAAAAGCGTCTGGCGCTGGACGATCGCGTAACCAGCGACGTTATCGAAACCTGTTTAATTCGTCGAGCTTCGACATCGATTAGCCGGCCGGGTCCCCGATTAATCGAGAGGGCAAACATTGTCGCGGACGGACGGAAATCACGTCCAAGAGCTGCTATCCCTGCACGGGAAGCGATCCTGTGCGAGCGCCGCGATCACGGCCGCAATTACTTAATGGACTATGAAAATCGATCCGTGCCGGGGCCGCGGCAAAATACGCACTCGCGGCTAATAAAATCAGCCTCGCGGATATTCGGCTGCGGACGTGGACGGGACACGGATTGATTGAATTACCCGCCGCCGCGCCGTCCTGGAGGACGCTGCGTTGGGGACAGCGGGGTCGTAAATGGAGGAAGCCTGTGGGGGCGAGTCGCAGGGGAGAGATAAAACGGTGGAGGACGTATCGAAGGAATAGAATGGCGATAGAGTGTAGAGAGATGACAGAGAAACCAAGCGAAGGAATATAAAAGATGAAAGGAGATGAAAGTGTTAATGCACGAGCAAGTAGAAGGTGGAAAATTCTGAATGCTCGAGTGCGTGTAAACGCGGACAGATGGAGGGGATCGATCCATAATTCATGGTACGATTATGCGACGAATAATCAGCGAATCGGGCGGGGTCACGCGATGCATAAAACTGCGCGAAATGATACGTCCATCTCGGTTACGTAAATTGAAACGGTGCCCGTGCGGCGTGTCGAGAACGGGGGTAAACAATATCGTAACGGATATCGAGAGTTCCGCGACGGAATTCGCAGGAAATTGCCGAGAAACTGAAAGAAACTGCAGAGAAACCGGGATCTCGATGGAGAAAGGAACGCTGCTGGCTTTGATAGCTGAAACGGCGGAAAACCATTCCACCCTTCGTGCAATCAAAATTCAAATGCTCTCCAAAGATTGACACGCGACAAGGAATCAGCCTCTGCCCAGCCTCCTCCCTAAAAGCTTGAAATAAGAATTCGCCGATGGAACGACCCCTCCAAGCGGAGTCACGTCACTTTCACCGGTGACATCCGCTTTAATCGCGAATAGACCAACAAATTCCGTCGTGGATAAGCGTATATACCACGGTGGGCTGTACATGCAACGTGGACGAGGAGAGAAGAAAAATAGAAGGAAGCAGAGAAAGAGTAGAGAGTAGAGAGGAGAGCGGAGAGTGGGCGAGAGGTGAATATCGAGCTGGTGCGAGCGAGCTCAGGCTGAATCCCCGCTGGCGTGCTCAGGCCGGCCCAGAATCCCAGAACAACGCGTCCCTCGCGGCGTCCTGGGACATTTCCCGGATTTTTCAATCGATATTGCGACGAGTCCCGTGACGTCACGGGAGTAGCCGTGACGCCTACGTGGCGGCGACGCACGCGCCCTGCTCCACTGGGTTAATAGGTTAGCTTATCGATCAGCGGGACATCCGACAACATGCACAGACCCTCTCGATTCAATCCCGACCCACCCTTTGCCACCGACTGGCCCACCCACCCCCGCCGTTGCACCCCTTTGACCCAGCGCCCTACGCAGCTCCACCTTCTCTCTCCCAAGGGAAGCCGTTTTCTTCTCGCCCGTTCTACGACCAGCACGATCGTCCACAGGAATTTCCATGCACCCTTCCTCTTCCCAACCGTTCCCATCCATTCCCATCCGGTCCTATCCGTCTTGGAGCCGTGTATCGATTCACTTGACCAGAGGGAAATTACTTTCTCGCGCCAGCGAACCGGGCTCCTTGCACCCGCCGCGGCCGCCCCACCCCCAATCGGGATTTAACCTAGTTAAGTCTCGGAGCTCGATCGTATCGCGATCGTGGCTTCCATTCTCCCGTTTTTGCGCCGTTGTTTACGATTATTGGGATCCTCCCTGCGCGAGGCGCCATGCCTGAAAGGTTCTCGAGCAAGTTGAATCTGAAGGATTCTACGGGTTCCTCTTCCTTTGGGGGCGAGGCGAGATGCGCGAGGTATTGTTTTCCGTGTGCTCGCGTCTGTATTAAGTGATTGTAGGTGTTCTCTCGCTGTTGGGTAGCAATGGTAGATTTGTATTGGTTACAAGAGGATGAGCTATTTGAAGAGGATCGAATCAGATTTATTGAGCTGTTCTGATTTGAGACTTGTTTCTGATTCGATTTGTTTGAAGAATAAAAAGAAGCTCGCTTATTCGCAAGACGATACGCTGGTCCCACGATTTCCGTGATTGAATGCGGAGCAATCCCTGTGACCGTGAAACAATACTTATTGCCTATGAATCTATCCAATAAAAGTATAGTAGCAGGGCAGGCGCGAGTTCCCTTTTCGTCTGGCAGTAAACAATTACCGGCCGTGAAATTTACGAGCACGATAAAAGAGGTAAGAAGAGGGAGTTAGGATTCTGGGGTAAAGTAAATTTGTTCAGCTGCGAGAGGCGTTTTCCCAATGTCTGTATCGGAAAATAATAACGGGGCAAATCAATCCACTATAACGATAACATCCTGACCGGTGATAAAATTAAAAATATGTATAAATTCCCCCTGCTCGTCGACAACCAACGAATCTGCATTTCCTTCTCCGTTCAGAAAATAACAGAGAGGAGCAGATTGTTCGACGCTACGAATACCGTTAAAAAATGATCGCATTTGTTATCAAAGAGCAACGCAACGTTAAAGCAACATTGCCGTGTAACGCAATTTATTAGCTGAGCCGCTTTTCACTGGCAACGCTCGAGTTTGCGATTCTTTCTCTGTCGGGAGAAGAAAATGGGGCAAAGAATTGCTGAGCGTTACGAACTTTCGCAGAAATTGTATAAATTTCGAGGGAACTAAACCGGAGTATGAAAGTAAAATAGTCGAACAACGTAATACATTATCTGAACTCCTAGGTTCACTAAGAACTTTTCTAGAGAAGGTAAGCGGAGAAACTTATTTGCAATCTGTTCGAGTGTCGTTTGCATTGTTCTGGGAAGCAGTACATTTGGGGACTATATAAAACCATGCTCGATACGCGGAGTAACCGGAAAATCGACGGAATTGCGCCTCCTGTTCGTTCAGCGGAAGAAAATTCAGTGATTTAAGAGGAAACAGACGAACATGATCGGATGAAATCGAAATAAGGTTACCTAAGAATCGAGAGATTCCCTTTCCATTCTGAAAAGCCCCTTTCGATCGAAGGAACCACCACCGCAGAGAATTATCCACCGACTCGATTCCCGCTGGAATTATTCTGAGGAATTGAACCGAGATAATTTCGCCGATTGAATTTTTCATTGCCTAGCGCTCTGGCTGCTCCAATCGCGAGCGAATTGTTCGAGGGCGTCGAGGCGGCCATTTAAGGGATGATCGGCGTTGAAGCCTGTTGATCCTTTCTCTACGTGGAAAAATTGCATTTCTTACGGTACTTCGGTCCCCTTCGTCCTAGAACAGATCGAGTTTCTGTCTTCCGTAGTGCGTGTTAAATCGACTTCGAGCGGAATCAGCATCATCTATTCTATTCCCCGGTTTTCTTCGGAACAAACGTTCGAAGGGACAAGCAAGTAAAAAATTTGTCATTTTTCGGACTAGCGATGCAGTGATGTGAAAGAGTATTGCTTATAGATTATATTGCGCAGACATTCAGGGATGATGAATTAACATGTAGAATCTTGAAGAGGAGTTGAAGAGGGTAAGAATGAAAGGAAACAATTTTACTCGTCTGTATCTTGCTGCTGCTTCCGATCTATTTCAGTCCCTTCTTGTCTGTCGTCACCTTTTCCTACAGCTTCCTGCCTTTTCCTGTCCTTTCCTGCTCGTTGTCGCCTCTACCCGCCCTTTCCTCTGTCTGTGACATCCTGCCCATTCTTGCCCCTCCCTGTCTACCCATGTTCTCACAGGTGTTGACTTAACTTCGTTTCTCCGAACGTAAGAAATTACAGATTTATTCGACTGCGTCTACTTGTACAATGGCTACTAATTAAACTTGTTCCCATCACTAGTTCAGACAGCAGCGGTTACCCGCACAGCTGTGTCTGGTAATTGCGCTCCTCTAGGAGATTTAAAAATATGCACCTTGATGGTGAGCATTCCGCCCAACCACGAAAGATCAAGTTACAACGATGGCCTTCCTGTTAAACTTCCCCAACTCTGGGAAAGCAAGAATGTTCCTTGTTTGTCAGATCGCTGTTCTTGGGCCAACCCTGTGGCAGCGTGATTGAGTTGGTAAAACTAAGCTTCTCAGAGGAACCTCGCTGAGTTTCCTTTAATAATTGCTATTCCAGTCTTAAGGATGCGCTTTCGCGTTCCACTTTTCTTCAAATTTAAACTAGCTTCCACCATCTGCCCCATACCCTGCCCATACCTCCGCCGAAACTTGATTTATTAACCTGCTCGCGAGCACAATTGAAGTAACATTAATTAATCCAGTGGAAGTACAAACTTATAACGATGGAAAGGCACGATCCTATCGATTGCGCTAGTACGTTACTACCGTTACTCGCCGAAGCTTCCGCAGCTCGAAACAACACAAGACTCGCTTTTAGTACAATCGTAAGAGACCACGAATGATCCCCCATCTCCTGTCAACTTCCCACCTCTCCCTCAAAAGTGTTCCTGCAATGCAACCGCCGGCTCGACACCCTCGGAAAACGAAAGCGACACTTCGGAAGTTAATACACTTTTTGCGGGCCGCCGGGAATTGGATTGAAGAATACCGGGGGATGGTGAGTGGCACGTGGAGCAAGATAAACACTCGACCAACAGGATGTGCCGTCAGGTTTCGCCACGGTTCCGTTGAATCGGCCGACACCGCGGCACGAGGTCGTGCTGCTTTACGAGGCTGTTTTCATAAGCGGCAGACGACGATATAATTTTCGTGTCCGTTCCCGTGGGAGCAGATAGAGTGACTGAGAGAGGGAGAGAGAGAGAGCGAGGGACAGAGAGAGAACGAGAGAGAGAGAGAGAGAGAGAGCAAGAGAGGAAGAGCTCGTGTTGATATCGACCGGGACTCCGCCCAGTTCCCTGCACGCTCTGCCTCTTTCACCACCCCTCGCTGTCCCGTTTGCGAAAAACATCCTCGAGAACACCGGAAGCACGCGCCTCGTCTGCTCTTGCACAGGGTCGTTTTAACCTCTTGACCGTCAGCGTTTTGGGGAACGCTCCAGGGAGGAGGCTTAATTCCACGAGTTTCTGGGACAAATGGAGTAATTGGGCTGACAGCTATGTTAGGGTTCGAGAAATGTATCTCGGATATGTTGTTAACGAGGGGAATCTTGTAAATGCTGTTTGCGGCCACGAGAGCTCGCTTCGGACACATCGACAAAATTTCGATGTGTAGTGTCTCGCGAGTTCTAGAGCAAGTGTAGTCGCCGTTGTAGTTACCGATGGTTTGAATTGGTCTCCATTCCTTGTGTCGTCCACCTGCGGTGACCCATTCTTCCATTGGAACGTAATTTCCATGAAAAATCGTAAGGAAGCGAGATAAATGGCGAGTGCTCGGTGCAGGGCTCTTCGGGGACCAGGCCACACTTTGAGCCAGTCCTTCGTCATGCGTCATGCCAAATCGAGGGAACCTTTCAAAGAAGCTTTACGAGTCCCGCGTGGAAAATCCAGGTACCTCGGGAGAACTCGTAAAGACCTCGGTTCCTCCAAGTCGTATAGCGTCTCCGAAGAGTATCTATTTAAATATTGTCGGGTGCAGATAGAGGGATGAATGACATATCGCCTGGCACACCAACGTGTCGCCATAATTACGAAAGCAATTCACATTCCACTGATGTTCAGCTTCCTCAATTCCAATACGACCCACTGCGCTTGGAAATGCACAGACATTCCAGCGTCGTATCAACAACCCTCTACAACTCGCAACCCCGGTTGATTCTCAACTCCGACGACGACTTAATTGATCCGACGAGCGCGGCGAAAGAATTCGAGAGGCGAAAGTGAGGGCGGACCGTTGCCGTGGGTTTAAATCAGGGAGATTTGCATTCCACGGCAGCGGCGGTGTTCACTTTTATCGCGGTTCGTTTACGTCGCGGAGAGGGCATCGCGATTACATTACTTTCGTTAGGAAGACACGAGCTAACGGGACAGAGGGCCGTATCGCGTGGCGGTAGTTTGCATTCCCGACCCTCGTAAAACCGGTAAGCCGTGCATAAAAAGAGCATAAATGAATGCTCAACGCTCTGCGCAGAGTCGGCAGTTATTCGCCCCCGGATTTAGCGCTTCTTCGAAACGCGACCGCCGCGCCGCGACCTTCTTCCGAGGAGGGCGAGTGTTTCGCCCTCGCCCGGTGAAGGCGGCGGATCCTCGAATTACGTAAACGTTCCCAAGGCGACGCCGCGCTTCCCAGCTTCCCACTGTTCCGATTGCAACCCCTATTTTCGTGGCATCGATGCAGCTGCACCGCCGTGCAATCATCTCGGGCGTTCTTCGACGATAATCTTACGAGATCCTCGAGATCGAATGAGAAAACTTGGTGCAACGGGAAGGAAATTTGTATCGGCGCCGTGCGCTATCTGCATCGATGGTATCGCGATTCGAACGGCAATCCCGGCGCGCTCCAGCTCAACTTCGACGCGATTGCAATTCGGATTCGCGTTTCAGTTACTGTTCCGCTAAATTTCGACGATCGCTGGGAGCAATGGGATGACTGGGGCTATCCAAATGGCGGTACAGTCGCGCGAATGGCGCGAGGTTCGAAGAGAATAATTAGAGTGTCGCAGGTTTGTATCATGAATGCAGTCGGTGGAAGTGAGTAATAGGGGTGGAAGATGTTAATCTAGGGGAGAAAGGAAGGTTATTTTCCTTGTGGCGACGACACGTGCGGACTTTCGCGCATCCCACGCACGTATTTCCTGAGTGGATTCTTTTTAATCCCTCCCTATTTCACGATCAGCCGCCGGCGACCCTCGAGAGCTGCCATTCGTCTATTATTTCGATGATTTGTTGCATGGACGTGAAATATTATATTTTCTTGGACGAAAACGAAATGGATTCAGAGGAGTTTTAGGATAGTTATTGTTAGTTTCTTCCCTTGTTCGGGAACGACTGCACACAGACGCGTGCCCCGGTCGATTGCTTGTTGTCGGTCAATCTCGGATCTCTATAGCTATACAAACCCCATAAACTTGCGATATTATAGAAAATACGAGGCATTCGATTGCTTCTCCCGCCCCCGATCAAAGTCATATTTTTTACACGAGCAATCTTTTAACATCGTCACGCGTTCCCATAAAGCGTTCTGCGCGGTGGAAACACGTACTCGCGACGAACGAGCCCCAGCCCCCGTCCGATATCCTGTCGATATCGAGAATCCTCCAAGAAAAATTTCAGCCAGGAAGCGTCGCAGAGGGAATGGAAAAACAAGGCCGTGTCATGTATGATTTATCGCCCTTACACACCGATTCCTCCCCCGCCCCCGCCCCCGAACCCGCGAGGCTCGGTTCCACGGCTTTTTCCAGCGACTTTTGCAACTTTTATTACCCACTTTCGAAGTCACCTCGCGACCTTTAAGATCCTCCGTCACCTTCCCATCTCGTCTCCCTTTCATGCCCTCGCGAAGGCTGTGGGATTCTTTTTTGTCGATTTCAATGAGAATCGAAGGGGAGGGAGGTGAGAGCGAGAGGGGTTGGTGGAGCGAAAGTTGCCGGGGGGCATTCGAAAGTTCGAATATTCTTCTTTTGTCCAACGGCCAGGCACGAGTTCCACGGAAGATAAAGGGGCTGATGAATGCCCCACCATCGGCCGGAAACTTTGCCAAGTTCCGCAATTATAATTAAACTGCATGGTCGTGGAAGGTCGAGCGCGATAGGATTCATAACTCTCCGCGGGGAGCGTAAACGCTCGTCGGGGTTCCCTCTCTCGTCGTCAGAGTTCTCTGGTAGACGATGGGGATATATCTACAGCATTCGGGAGCGAGCAATATTCCAGTGAATTGACATTCGAAAGACTTTGGTAAAGATGGTCACTGGTAGTTTCCAAAAACGTTATTTCAAGAGTACCAAATCCTCCCAGCGAGATCTCGGTGTCTTAGCCAGAACGGACTAAGGGTGCAACTACCGTCGATTATATCAACGTATCTCGCAACCCCCACAAATTTATAGACCACGTGTCCCCTTCCCGATAACAATCGACCCACGGGCAATTTTCCCCGCCGATACACATCGAAGCTGCTACCGATTTCGTCTTCCCGCGGGATGTCTTAAGGGGATTCCTAGTTGATCCATTAACCATTAGGCGTGCCGCGGGAGAGGGAAGAGTTCCGTGACCACCGATAGACAAGCCCTCGGGGAAACACGACAGGACGAACGTTTCCTCTTCCTTGCGCGCCCGACGGACCATCGCCGCCGGCGCAACGCGAAAAAGCTTTCCGCCCCCCTCGGAGCCACCCCCGCGCGCGAAAAACCGATCGTAAGACAGCGAGGTTGACTCGGAGGGTGAATTCAATTCGACACGATCGTTTGCATCGAGCGGGTCGATGTTCCTCGACGTACCCGTCGGGGAGTACATCCTGCATGACGGCTTTGTCAGCCGTGGATCACCTCGAGGGACGTGTTTCTGAAAATAAAGAGGGAGACTGGTTCAGGGGACTCGTGTTTTCCGGCCTCGCCGCTCCGCCTCCCCGGGGACGAAACGAGCCTGGCTCGTGCACGATCCGCGTCAAACGATTTCCGTGGGCCATTTTCGAATTCACTTTCCCGCCGGGCGCCCCTCACTCCGCGAGGAATTTCAATCCCAGTTCACTGGAGTTCACTAACGAACGTCGCTTGCTTTCCGTGGCCTTATACCTACGTTCATTCCTGGCACGGATTTTTCCGTCGGGGGAGGATTCCTCGTGCATAGTCGATGCAGATGATAAAATTGCCAAGAGGCACGGCCATTCGGGGCGAATTCCAGGCCCCGTGCGCGGAAAATTCCACCATGTACGGCGGAGGGGCAGGTCTCGCGACGTCGTCCCCGAAAGCTTCCTCGGGCCCGTGCAATCTTATCGACGGGGAATTATTCTTCGTCCACGATCTCCACGGGCTTCCGTGCGCCTCGTCTGCCGATAAAACGCCGAAGGGGTTTCCCCGATGGATCCAGCCGTTTCACCAAGGGACTTTTATATCTCCGTGACGTTGTTTCGCGGAGGGCAATTCCGAGGTAAGTGTGCCTCCCCGTTCGCGTGATATGATACGAGAGGCGATACCAGGACGTAGCTTCCTCGGGGCCGTATTTCTGCTTGCGTTTCGAGCTGACGAAGACTTTCTCGAGAAGAAAACAGGGGAGGAGTACGATTCTCTGGATGTCCACACAGGGGCAGGAGGAAGCGCAAGGGGAGGAATGAAAGTTCGATGGATGAAAAAATTCGCGTTTTAATTACTTCGAATTGATAGCTAATTTTCGACGCAATTCGAAGGGGTTCCTTTCATTTTTAGTTCACGAAGGGAACTCGAACGTGTCGGCCGCTACATCGGAATATCCACTCGAAGGACGGACGTGTTCATTCTCCAACACTCCTTGCGTGGGTGATTATATGCACACACGTGTACGCCGCTGATAACACCGAGTATCAAGCGCCTTGTTCTGGTTTCAGTCGGTTCCCTAAATCCGCTTAGAAGCTAGCTTCAACCATCGCAAAGCTAATACGTCAATTACGGGGCATCCTGTTTCGTATCATCTCGCTAATATCGTGCGATAACAGCCGGTGCAGCCGTTCATCGTACGCCGATCTAAATGCGCGTAGGCTTGTTCGTTTCAATTCGAATTGTGCATCCACATTGCACGCGATATGGGAAGCCGGGGAATTCATTGATACCAGCGCCACAGGGAAGTAAACATGTATCCACTGGAGAGAATAAACTGTTGAATTGAGATTAGAATTCTAGAGAACTGAAGGAATGAAATAGTCTCGGAAGGCCCAGGACATCCATGGAAGGCAATGGAAGGCTATCCCCATTTTCCAATTTCATCCAACCTAAGTAGGACCACCAGCAAACGAATCTCGCGATCAATAATCAGTGCACAGGTTTAAAATTTGTTCCAGTTTTTAACATTCCAAAATTATGCGGCAGGAAGGAACTCCACGTCGACTTTCAAACGAGCTAACAGCACTCACAAACGGAATAGCTTTCCTCTCTCCCGAAATAGAACCCCAGTTGATCGTCGTCGCCTTCGAGCAAGGTCGTTCTTTAAATGAAACGCCACGCGTACGCTTTCCTCCCTCTCGCTTTCTCCGCCCCGAGAAGCAAAGAAGTTGAAGGTTGAAACGAACAATGGTCTCTCGAGTTTCGACGAGGTGCACAACGTTTCACGGTACCGCTCGTTCGAGGGCCATTATTTTCCCTCCCTTATATTTCTCCTTCTATCAACCCTCCACGCATTTCCTTTTTCGTTCTGTTTTTCTTCAAATTTCCTTTTACAGCAATCTTGAAGTGTAACAGACCGTGTGGATGGCGACAATACCTTGCATCGTGGTTGAATAACTGCGACCACAATCTATGCAACACAGTTAGAATAGCTCATTGGTATGTAAAAAAATTCTTCTATTGCACGAAACTTATATTCTCAAACCTAACAGTATCGCAGTCCATCTCCCTTCACGCCTAATAATCGCAGGAATGGCAAACAATGTAGGAGCATAATAGCCACTAACTGTGCACTCAGAGGACTGCAATCGCATAGACTCGAAAAGTTTCGCAAAGAACGGAGTCACTTGCCTGTACCGCGAGCCTCCCCAGAAGGCATTGAATCATTTTTACGTTTAAAAGTTTCGAAATGTCCCGACGGAACGGGCGAGTCCCAAGCGTTTCGGAGCGGGGTAACGACGCCATCGTGGAGCTCGATAACAACTTTAATTTTCATACGAAATCGCGAGACACAGCTGCGGGGACGCCTGGGCAACGAATTCGTTCACCGATCGCCGCGTTTCCTGATTATCGGACATTCTTCAAGATGAATGGCCAAAGATTCGTGGGAAGCAACGTGGATTGTCCTGCAAATTTTATTCCGTAGAACTGACTCGTAATGTGGAATCACTCTCCAAAGTGTCAAGGACGTTAGAGAGAGCATTTCGAGAACGCATAATGCAAGAGCAACCTTGCCTCGTATCTCGAGGATTTCCCAACCCTGACGTCAGTTTTATTTCGAAACTATTGGTACATGCATGAAGATGTGTTGCTTCGAGAATGAGGGACCTCGATTGTCAGTATACAAAATAGGTGGCCACCGAGGAGTGGGAAAGATCGATATAAGATACCAACTTTTAGTATGTCAAATTCTACTGTACTAGGAAGTTTTCACGGACTTCTTTACACGAGGGAAGAAGCTGCATCGGAGACAATGTGCATAAGAACGATAGTTAAGCAACGGCACGTTGTCCCTAGTAAAAAGTCTCTTGAACAATGCGTACGCAAAGCACGCCATCGCGTTATCGATGCAGCAAGAGCCGTTTCGCCAGAATTTCGCCCGACCTCCCCTAACGCCATTGCTTTAAAACTTCAATGGAGTTTTCCTTGTTCACGGTTTGACCTGCCTGCAGAATTTCCCCGGGAAGGAAACGAGATTTCGATTCGATCCGGGAATTCTACCCCCTTGTTCTTTCGTTCTCCACTCACCTGCCACCCGTTTCACAGTTTGACACCTAATTTCGAGGTTGCACGCGCGAATCTGGGTCTCGTCACTGTTGATCGCTCGGAATGGATGCATTCACTCTTTATATACACAAAACTTTCGGCTTGGAGTTCTATGCACTCGCAAATAAAATGATTTGTTTGGTCTGAACTTTAGGATTGCACAAAATTGTCTATTGTAAGTGTATTTTGCTTTGTGTGACCTACATTCTGTCTTTACTATTTATCTATGAAAACTATTTGCTATTTACTTCCTAAATCTGCATTAAGATTCTTCAATGAAAAGTCTTGTGTCGTGAAAAGTGAAACGACGTTGGCGCCTACGTGACGGTTTCGAGTAGAAGAGGGACACCGTGGCGTTGATTTTTGAGGATGTCAACGACCGCGAATCACCGCGGCGTAGGGTCGGCATTAGCAATGTAAATATTCGCGTTGAACCGAGCATAAACTCCGGGCATCATACATAGGTAACAAGATGGGCCCCGATTCGGCGCCGCTATTGCATAACCAGCAGGAGACGTAACCACCACCGACCACGGCTACACGTTCTGCTTGCAGATTCATGAGGTAAAAAATTCTGTATGGATCGGAGACGATGGTCCTGGATCCCCGTTCAAGGTCGATCTTTCAGAGCGAAGCGAGGAAATCAAAGCTATAGTACGAGGCAAGATCGACGAGAAGATCAATCTAACTCAATCTAGATCTTTTACTAAGAAACCAAGCAGTCCACGTATCGCTAACGATAGCGAAACAGAGAGAAAGGCAGCATCCTAACGAGAAATCCTATAATGCGCTAACGAAATTGTACGATCCCACGTCCAAATTACCGAGGCCGTTATATTCCGTTCACCGCCGAAAAACTCGCGCCAGTCGATTGAATTTTCACAGCCATCAATCCCGAGCGAATTTATCAACCGATATATCGAGCAGCTATCCGACGAATCCGTGCAATAAATCCCGTGCAAAAACAAAAGCGACGTGTCTAAAGTATCCGTATTCGATATTCACCGAAATGCCCCCGGATCTTGCGTAAATTCCCGTTCAATTTCAACACGCTGCCTCTGCTGACACGTTCCCCTCGACGCATTAATACCAAAAAAAACATTTTGGTTCATACAACGAAATATCCGCTGAAAAAAATCGTTATCGAGCAAATATACCGCGGGGCACCGGCAGAGTTCTGGCCAAAAATATTTCGGTTTTTCCAATCGTCATCGCGACGAATGTTGTTCACCCCTGATCATCGTCCTACCCAGGGAGATCCTCGGTATTTTCCGAATCGATGGCGAAATTAATCATCGGCGTTCGGGGATAAACGCGGCAGTGGACGACCGAAAAACACGAGCCAGGTGACAGAGCACGGGGCAGGCGGCGTAGTTTCCAGAGTTCGATATTAGCCGGCTTGTTCTAGCAGAAGGCACGCGTCGGCCATCTGTCTCTGCGTGTTACTTCCGGCGACTGTAAAAACCTCGATGGGGACGTCCCCGAGTCTGGACCTTCTTGTCTCGATACACGGGATCGATACGTATGAGGATGAAAAGTATTCGCTGTGTTTCCCAGCTCCCTTTGACTCCCCTTAGCTCTGCATGCCTCCCCTTGTGCAATTTATAACGATACATACCCGAAACAAATAAATTGAATTGAAACGAAGAAGGGACATTCTGGTTCAGAAACGATTATTTACAGAATCCTTGGAAAGCATTCATTATCATCGACGATAGCGTAAAGAAATCTTCGGTTCGGAATCATGCACGTAGCAGAACGTTGAAAACCACCCTCGAGCCACCGGCGGTAATAAATAGTTATTTAAGGGAGTGCAGCGTGGCGGTTCGTGACACGTTTACGACGTTATCCACGTTCCTCGGACGCCCATCGGGGCCAGGCCTGAATTTATACGCGTCGTAGAACGTAAACTACCCCATCAAATCGTCCTTAGATACGCAGAAGGGGCGAGCAGCAAATAAAAAGAAATAAGGGGAACGCACGCGTTGCCGCGCGATAAGCGAGAGTAACCAGGGGGCAGGGTCCACGTTGATCTCCCTGCGGCCCTTGATGACCTGGCCATTTCCACGAGATTTCTAGGAGAAATAGAAAAAAAAGCTGAGCCATCCGTGGGACGATCGAGGGGTGCGATAAAGCCGAGGTGCCACCCCAACGGGGAACAGCTTCATCTCGGGCTGACCAGTAAATGACGGAATTTTTGCGGAAACAGGCGGCGGTGGATCGGTGAAAATGGATGTCGAATGAGACGTGGAAGTCGGCTGGGAGGCGCCCCCCCCCCCCCCCAAGATCGAGTGGAAATATTGGAAAGGATCGCTGGGGGGTTGCCGATGATATTGGAGCGGTTCGGTAAAGCGGAGGGAGTTGGATGGATTCGTTCGAGGTGAAAATATTGAGGAATGTTGCAAAAAGCAAATGGAAACGTCGAAGGTTCAACGACCCATGGGAATGAACGTCGAAGAATTTGGAATAGAAGAGAATGATAAGTTACACGGTATGTCGTTCCGGTAACAAGAATCGGCAACTTTGTTCATCGACGGTGGAGAGGCTGGAAGAAACAAAGAGCGCTGAATGAACTAAGCTTTCCGACAGAGAATGGTCTCATATTTGTCCTCATCGATCATTCCTGGCCCCCCCATTCACGGATTAATATGATGCAGTTCCATCTGCGAGTGACAGTTCCAAAGTAGAGGGAACACCTCCGGCTGATGGCCATGGAAACCGTCCTTCTCTTCGCAGCCTTCGAAACATTATTGCGGAACCATCAACCCTCGCCCGATGCTCATGAAATATGTCACTTACACCGTGCTGCCGTATCGAATCGACCCCGCGAACGTAAATAAAGAGCGTTAAAACTACTACTATGTAGTCGATCTCTGTGTTAGATTCGTTTAACGACGGGGTAGAATTTAGACGAGCATGTGTTTACACTTCCGAGGACGTGTCGCGATTCATCATTCGATAAGTCTGACATCCCCTACAAACTGTCTCACTCTAAACAATCATTTCGCTCCTGCTAACTGCGCATAAACACACACGTAGCGTACGCGAACGACCTGTCCTCGTCCTGACAAAGCTATAAACCTTCCCAAGAGCAAAAAGCCAGAGCTACCTGCTCTGTAGACACCATCAAAACGGGCAAACGTTGATATACTTGATAACAGTGTATTTAAAATTCAATTACAAGATCTACCCGTTCCCAGGATACTAATCGATTTCACAATGTGATTCGCTCAATTATTAACTCTCTGGTACATCCCCGAAGATCGCCGTGCAGCTTCTCAGCGCGTAAGCACATTACTCGCGCACACCAAATAATATTACCGTCCACTTTGCGTCCGCCTAAATATAACGAGCAAAAATAGACGGCGTGCGGCAGTTTATGGTTAAAAGGTTAAAGTGCGGTGTATAGAAAGCTGGGAAGAAAGACGGGGCAGCGTCGATAAACGACCACCGGAGGGCTGCACGTGGCTGCACTTTGCGCGATAATCTCGTTTAGGGCACCGCGTGGCGTTCCGACGCCACGACGTTTTACGCTCAACCCGCCCCCATGGCTCAGACTTGACGACGATATTAAAACGCATGTTAATTATGTTCACGGTGAACGAAACTATTAGTAAGATCGTTTGTAATGGACAGTAAGTAGGTGTTTGGGGATGGAAGTAATAAGATAGTCGGTTGGACATGGGAATTACTGAGAAGCGGTTTGTGAGACAGAAAAAAAAAATAATATTGTAGAATATGTGAGTGATATTTTACTCATTTGTATAGCTTTTGGATAGCTTACGTTGGATTATAAGTTAAATTGGTTTTTGTGGAAGTGATGTTTAATATTCTCTTTTTGAGACTTTGCTATGGATTATTCAGGAGGAAAATTGTTCTACCAGCTGACGAACAATAGAAAGTTCTTTTGTAGCTCCATATGCAGAGGCAATAAAATGTTGTGCTGCGTATCTGAAGCGCGTATACGGGTTTTGGTTGAACTTTAATTAATAATTTGAGCACGTGTCTGTTCACGTTCCTCCTAGCGCGCACGGATACCCCGACGGTTGCATTTCCATTCTACGCGACACCTAAAACATGCAAATTAGATTAAACACGCTTAGACGGAGCGGGCTGCATTTCTGCTGCGAATGGAAATGCGCTAAAGATTTGAGTCAGGATGCATTTGTAGCTCTGGAGGCATTGTGTGTCCCGACATTATAAGCCAATAATAATAGTAACGTTTCCAATAAATGATAAAATAGTATCATTTCTTGCGAATTCAGGAATTATTCATTTATTCCAGTATTACTCGTATTATTTTACTGTCACTTTCACGGCACGGCCAGTGGTTTGTCATTTTATCAGTCTGTTCATCTGACAGTATTACATTGTCAACGTTATTTTAATAATTTCACTTTGCCACTGCTTCTGTGCCAGCACTGCTTTTTCATTAGCTTCTGACAGAGCTGTTCTGATATACTTGAACGATTCTTATTCGTAGACGTTCCAGCGACGCAGCTGGATGCAGAGGACCTTAATCCACATTCTGCAAGTAAGGTTCACCGAGGATGTTTAACATAACAAACATTCGTAGCTGCATTTCCCGAGCCGCGCAGACAAAAGTGACTTGAACCACGTCTTCTCGCCGCTCGTCGCGGAGGATATGCAAATTAAATCCAAGCCATCTAAGGGTGCACTCAGCTACAGTTGTACCCTTGCATCAATGCAAATGGATGTTTGTTAGATGGAAGAAACGGTTTCTTCTTGTTTACATAAGTACACTGTGCGAAGCGCTGCAAACATGTTTGGTAAGCGTTGCTACGAAACAGCGACTCGGCGACTTAAGCGTCGTTTGCATTTTATCCAGCCTCTTTCTAGAATTGTTTAACTGACAACTATTGTGCAAACTCCCTGCTTGTTATAATTCTAAAGAAGACCTCGTGAAATTCCGGAAAAGTACTGTAAAACTGACTGAGAGCCGAGGGTGTGAAAGTTTTCAGTAGAACAGGTCAAGGATTCACGCCACTTTTACCTCCGTTCATTCTTCCATTGATAAATACTCACTGAGTGAACTATTTCGCTCGCTATACTTTATTGTGGCAAAGAAAAAGTGTAGGAAACTGTCTTCCATGCGAAAAATTTAGGACGTACGACATATGTTCAGTAGTACGAGTCAACGATTTCGTCCTCGTCAAGGTCTCCACCGCACTAGCAGCTTTACGCACTTTGTATCATTAAAAACCGAAGCCCAAAAGCAATACGAAGTAAAACCTTAAACTCCAACAATCAGTTTGAGCCGTCTGAATCTTCATTTATAAAAGAACTGCAATCACTGCTCGCGACAGGGAGGAGTATCGGAGCTACCTGCACGGGGATGGAACACCTTTCCACGCTCGAGCGCAAACATTGATCGTGCGCGAATCAGATATCCAGGGTATCAGTGTTTCTTCAGCGGCGTAGAAACTGCATCGTCCGCGTCTCTTCCCTTATCCGACGTCTAGGAGCAAGCAAATTAGATCCAAAAGCCTGATCTGCACGCGGGCTCGCTCAGTTGCAGGTATGTCTTGCATCTGCGGCAGACACGTCCGCCAGATGGGAAAGAGAAAATGATTTATATCGTGCCCGCGCGCGAACCTTATTTATCGCGTCATGTCGTTGATGAATTTACGCTGCAGCCTCTCCTCGATGCTGCAATCGCCGTTTAAGCAATTACCCGGGCCGCGGTTAATTCTAACCGCGCGCTCAATCATTCCACCAGACGTCTGAATACTTCACAATTTATGGATCATAAATAATAACCGACGCTGGAGACGTACCGATCCGAGCGCGAACAATTATTAGCTTGCAGAATGTGGATATCCCCCAGTGTCGATATTAACTATTTCCCTTAGGCAGCAACCGCGGCGCGTCGTTAATGTAAATTAATCTTTTTATTCAATTCCCGCTTTCGACAGCTTTCACGATGACAGATTAATTCTTGGTTTACGGCTACTCGCGAGCTGTTAGTAACACGACAGATATCTAGGATACCAATTTCTACCGTCCGAAATTTGTAGCTCCTAGCTCGAAGATCTCTGGATGGTCGCTGAAAAATATCGGTAATGACGCTGAAATACTTATAAGCTCTTAAAGTGATTATTCTCCCACCAGTTTAACGCGATCCTTCTGTAGCGGGGATCTCAGAGATTAATGCCGGCAGGTGTCTCGCCAGGTAAGGTGCTCCTGGATCCAATTACACGATCCCAGGAGAAGCACTGTGTAACTTAAACAATGGGATGGGGGTAGCCGCGGCACTCCTGACTCCCTCTCTCTCTCGCGGAAACTGGATTTGTAAGTTGAAATATAGCCGCGTGCTCGTGTGGCACACATAAATGGCATTGCACGCCACCGAATTTCCATCGAGGTGGCCAATTACGCGGAATGCTGCGATTGCATATTGTTCTTCTTCTGCAACATTCGCTTCCAATACGAAGTAGATTTCCGATTTTATTCGGTGTAATGTTATCTATTTATGAGACCCTCGATCTGGTAGAAATCCACAGGATTGGTCACGACCCCAGAAGTCCTCCTGCGATTAATAAATCCTGCTCATTAGCCGACGTTATCCTACAGAATCCTCTGTTCCATCGCGAGCAGAGAACCAGCGGCCGTCCAATTCGACGCGAAACAAGAAGCCTCCGCTTTGGACACTTCCGCCTACACGGTGTCCGTTTCCCTGCTCGCAGGGGTCGCGCGCGAGGCGCGGGGGCGTTAACTAAATACAACCAGAGCCTCGTAATTGCAAACGGATGTGGCCTGGTTCGCGGTTTCGTCCGGAACGTTGCTCGAGCCCGTGCTAGCCAACTTCGCGGCTCGCTTTCAAAGCGGCACAGCGACGAGAAAATCTTCCTGTTCCTGGGCAGGGGGGTGCATGTAGCCCCGTGGAACGGAGACAGAAACAACGAGGGAACCGATAATTGGCAAGCCGCAACAGTCGCGCCGATTGCAACAGCAATAACCCAGATTGCTCTGACGAGATAACCCACATATAGAGGTTGATGCAGGAGCAGGGGCCCATACTTTCGGCTGATGATAATATAATACTCATACTTATATAAGTTTGGAAAGAAACTTATAGATGTGTGGTGTTTTGTTTTTGTGATTTCAGCTTTATTCTACTGTGCCTTTATTCTAAATGTACCTATATTTGGGCTTTGTATATTTTACAGTGGAGATAATTAAGAGGTGACCTCTTTGATTAAAGTTTATTGCTCCAGAAGAGCAGATCTCCTCTAAAGCAGCCTGTACAAGCAGCCAGCACATAACTTTCCGCGTTCCAACGTCGCGGCTGTAAAAAGGTCTCGACGAAGGGGTTCGAATACTTCGAAGAGGGTTGAAGGATCCTGAGAGGCAACGCCACAAAGCTGGATTAACCGCGATACTCGTTCACACGGAATGCCTCGTAAACGGTTCACCCCCAAAGTGAGTCGATCTTTTGAATTACTTGATCTGTCGATTAAAGGGGGTTGGTTTAGGATTCCGACCTAACGGATGGACTTGAGATATTCCCCTGGAAATTCTGGTACTTCGGCGGATGGTTCGACGTTAACGTCCCGGGTACTCGTGATGGAATTGTGTGAAGAAATTGGAAGTGGCACTAACTCCTAATATTAGGAAATGAGAGTCTTTATGACTCCTGTCGTAGGAGCGTATATACGATGCTATTCGAGAGCGACATCATCAAATATAAGCTGCGTCTGAAGACGTGTCGCGAGGGGTTAAGGATATTACGAAAATTTGGCGGATGTCTGACAATGTCTGTGCAAAGGAATTGCGAAAGTGGTTGGAACTTACGTTACTTAAAATGTAGGTACAGCGAGCAGAGTTGGGCATTAACTAAATAAAAAATTCATTTGAATAAAAATTTTGCCCATCTCTGACAGCGAGTACAACATCGGTATTAATAATAATTTCCAGAAATTTAAAATTGATGACTTAAACCAAAATCAACCCTTGGGAGCATAAGAATTAGGTATAGATTCACCTATGACGAAGATCAACCTTCAAATGCTCGATATTTACAGCAACTTGAATGGTTCCACTCGAACTGACATGATCGAAGATTAAACAAGGCTCCGTTATTTTCACCACCAGAATAATAACAAAAGGGTGCAACCTTGGCCCGTTTCAGCTTCAAGCACGGAATACAAAGACTTCAAACGTTCCGTTATTGAATCGCGCTCAATACAGGCATTGTTTCCAACCGCAACAATGCTCGGCAGGAAAGAAATCGAGTACGAATTAATGATCGATGCCGCTATGCTCCGAGCACAGCGCATGAACGATGCCGCCCTTGCACAAAGGTCGGGGGTCGTGCGCTATCTTACCCTCCCACGCTAAATTCGCCTCTCCCGCAGCATATAAAGTGTTTAAAAATACAAGGGTGCCTATTCACAGTTCATACCACCGGGGTAATCCGATATAACGCTGATACCTACCAGAGATTTGCACGGCAGCCGTATACATTTTAATGCAGCTCCCCTGGCGATAAATGAATGTGGTAGAGGGCGATAAAACTGTTCCAGCTTTACAATGAAAATATACGACACTTTACAGTGTGCCTCGATTTTTGGCACAAGTTGGGTGCATGGGGGTGGATTCATCGAGTGACTTCAAATAGATGGTTCAAATTACAAATTCCTATGTTTCATAAAGCCCCACCTATCGGTACTTCTACTCGACGACTTGATTATTTATTCATGATTAAAGGGACAATCATCAATTTGAGCAAGCCCAGAGTACATAGACTCCCGAAACACCCAGCAAGCATATCCTTTCTAAAGGAGTTGGATAAACACATGACCTGCCCCGCTAAGGGACAAAGTAACCCCAAGCGCGTCCATGCGTGGACTGCGCGTGGAGCGCAAGAGCCAGCCGTTTATATACCACCCCCCCCCCCCCCCCCGACGCAGCGTCTTGATTGGCTACTGATAGGAGCGGGGGTGCACATATGACGTCAGTCGGTGACGTCACTGCGCGGTCGCGTGGCAACGCCGGCGCGAATCCCGGCACGAACACCGTTGAGAAGTCATCGCGTGTACATGTGCGAAGGGATGTGGAGATGCATGCCCGGGCCGTTCGAGCTAAACTACCCCTACTTTCTCGCTCCATCCTCCTCTGCCGACACCCATCGCCGTTCCTCTCTCCCTTCCTTCCACGCGGCCCAGTTTGCAACTCCATCCCCGTCCGACTAATCCTCCGCTTGCTCTCCGACTCGCTCTTCCACCTCGCTGCGAGGAAACTCCCAGGGAGCGGGTGGTGACGTCACGGGATAGAAATCGAGGGATGGTCATGGTCCTGTTTCGAGAAACCTCTCTGGAAACACCGTTCGCTTCGCCATTATTGATACCGGCCCATCATCGTGGTGCTGTCGTTAGGATCTGTCAGGGGTTGACTTCCAGGACTGTTGTTCTTTCAAGGGTTACATTGGAAGTTGGGCTTAACAGCACTGATTTCAACCCCCTCTCTTGCCCGACACCCTTTGTGCAGGATGTTCGATCGAGATTCGCCTCGTTCTTCTCCACGTCCCTGGAACGAAGATACTCGATGCTTCCGTGACGTCGCAAAAGGGATGAACAATGGTGATTGCAGAGCGATTGTTTGCGTGTTGCCATTGTTGTAACCAACGAGTTTCGCATTATTTTCGTCGTGAGTGTGGGAAGATAAATATCTCTGTTAGAGCAGGTCTCTTTTATTGGCCAGTTATTTCTGTCTTTCCATTAAGTGCCACAATTATAGATCAATTTAACTAGGTGCCTATGGAGTCAACTTGTGTTAGGTGTTAATTAGAAGTAGTAGTTTTTTAACGCTTATATTTCAATATTCTGTATCAGTGCCAACGTGGTGGCTTTTATCACAGAGATCTTCATTTCTGGCTTGCTTTCGAGATCCTTATCACCGATTACGCTGGTCTGCAATGTGGGCGCCGTCAGACGGAATCTCAAAGGACGAGTCAATATCGTGGGACCACCAAGGAGGGATTACGGGTGTAATTGTAGGCCTAATTCATGAGGGTTGTCAACACGAATGTTTGCCGCGGCTTTGTGCTCGAATACTCTGCGCAGAGATTGCGAAGCTGCATCCCTAATGATACTAGATCTCGTAAAATCGTGCAACGAGCATAAATTCTGTTGACCAAATAATTTCGCCTTTAATTACTCGAACCCCCGGTGGATAATTAGTTGCCATTAATCTAACTAATGAATTCATTAAATTCAATTTAATTAATTAATGATAATTGCTGGTCACCGTTAACTATTCACATATAAAGACTTGTTCTTATTAAAATATGAAAAATCGTTATTATGTCGTAAAGTAGGTCCAGCGAGAAACACCCAGCCAATTTAAAAGCTCCAGTAGAAAAATACGTAAAAGTGACCCACTTTGATCATTTTCATCGAGCTGCTTCTCTCCCATCACAACTAGTTTAGCCCTTAATTGATAACCACATTGTTATTTCCCAGTTCGAGCAAGATCCTCGGATTTAAACGATAGTGGCCAGGTCGTTGTGAAATATTTAGCTTGCACGGGTAATAAATTGGTCAATAGAACTCCTGCTCTGTCTTCATTACCCCTAAAAGCATTCCAACGCGTATACTCGTACTGAAATATCCCTTACATTCGTGAGATGTTGCCACTAACTGAATTACGTTTCGTACGCTGGCTGAGATGCAAACGGTACATCTATTTCTAATTCTGGCTAAATCACGAGTACCTTACATTTCCAGTATGCAAATGGACCAGTCAGCAGGATACAAATCGGTGAAATTTATTTTCGGTTTCAGAGCGAAACGTATTGACGATAGTATGAGGAATTGCAGTAATAGTACCAACGTATCGACGCTGTCGAAATAAATGAAAAGTCCGTTGACTTGTAAATAACTTTCAGAAAATATTACAAGTTAGTTTCCTTGTTGTCATTGGAGAAATAAAAACTCTCGATCTGAGAATATTCTACATTTTTTATGGAATATTTAGATATTCAGCAGTATTTCACTTGTCTCCTGCTTAAATGTTAAACGCTCGTGCATTATTCCACAAATCTCGCCTCGACGATGCTTAAGTGGTGAAAACAGCATCAAACGACACGCGCCTCGCACTCGACACCCACACAAGCATTTTTCCCTCAGAGACGACGATTCGAAGTACGTTTTCACGGCCCTTGCACGACCCTCTCCCTTAATGAAGATCTCGAAGTTGCCGGCGCATCGCGAATCCGTAATTAGCAGCAACGTTACCGCCGACCACGGGCTTCGTGTCCCTCATTACGACTAGTTTTCCCTCCCTCCTGAAGCTAGAAAAGCCACGAAACTCGGCCCCGTCTTTCACGGAACTCCCGTCGAACCGGGCAAAAGGGGAAAGAACTCTGTCGGCTTTCTTAATTAGCCTCCCCCTCAAACTGCCGCGCATTCTTGCTTGGCTTAAGACGCAGACGCGTTTGACGGCTGTTAAATACGAACTACGAAGTATAAATCATTCTAGTTTGGGTGAATGCAATCTTCCGCTGATCCACAGAGTCTAATATACCGTGCGTGCGAAGTTGATTGAAATTAAGAAAATGGGGAAAATATGGGGAAAGTTTTCAATGGAAAACTCTAATGTTAAAAAGGGTAAGGAAATTCTCAAATTAATTCCATACTATTCATAATTGAACATTTTCTCAGAGGCATTATCTGGTCCCACAGAGGTGCTATACAGCCCCTGAAACTCCGCAATTTCTTTTTCAGATCACCCAGTACGTGGCAATCGAAGGATGGTAAACGGGAGCGGCGGAGAGCAAGGAAGAGAGCCAACTTAATTCAGTTAGCTGGTGCCTACGTTTCCAGAGTTAACTGCGTTTCGTTTACTTCCCGAAGAAAGTTAGCGGCTCGAAGCTGGTAAGCTGCCGATTGCAGTTGGCCGTGTTGCTTCGAGTTCGAGCGCACGTCGCTACGAAGCAATCCGGCCGATGGACTTAACAAACTAATAGAAGCATCGAATAAAGAGCAACTTTCGATGGTTCCTTGTTCGCTGGCTGCAGGAACACCGGTTCTCTCGAGACGAGCGTAAATGTACTTACAATCGAAGGGTGGCTGCATTTCTTCACTAATCCTACACGCAACGATATGTAATTAAAAAAACACTAAGTAGACACAACGGTGAATAGCATTCTTTATCGTGAAGGCGTTAAAATAATTGAACTCTCAAAAGTTAATAATTGAAATCTCCATTCTTCGAACGAATAATGCACCCCTATGAAAATATTATTCACTCTGTGGAAAGACTGAGCCCTTCGTGAAACGAGAATGTTCGAGTAAGAATGGCGCAGAGTGTAGCAGAACTTTAGATCCCAGTTGAGGAGGATCGATCGGTGTCACCCTTGCAACGAGGTTAAGTGTCGACGACACAATTCCGGGTGGCTGAGAACGGCGAATTATTGGGCTACTCGGCCACTCGCCGTCTCGTTACATCATTATTGTGTTTCGTATCGGTGAACTGGTCTAGTTACCAGGGGGGGGGGGGGGGGGCGGGGGGTATGGGATGGCACCCAGTAATCGTGGCACCACCACCGACAACAGCCAATGTAGGGTACAACGGTGTCTACTACGAATAAAGTCATCAACGTCTGATATGCCGACTTCCTAGAATCTTCGATTTGTTACGATTAATTGCCACGTTACTATCCGAAAATAAGAGGATCATCTATCGTTGAGTTAACCACCAGCTGGTACATAGAGAGAATCGGGGGGGGTCGTGATTTAATGAAATATACAATGTCGCGATTCAATTAATCGCGGAGGGAATGTTAATATTGAATTTCTGGTATTGGAACTACAATTTGGAATATATCCGTCGGAGCACGTTAATGTTCGTTGATATCAGCATCGGGCGTGCCATGTATCCAATGTTGGAATTTAATGCTAATTATAATTCGATGAAAATTAGGAAGGTCCATTGGAACGAGGGAAGATCCTACTTCTTTCTTTTTGCCAGTAACGTATGTCTCCATGAAATAATACACTTCAATTCTACAGCCAAATAGAAAACGGAGCAGCCCGTGTAGCTACCACACTCCAGCCATTAGACTATTACTAACTTCTTCCTCCCATTCATCAATCCTGTCACAAACTTCCCCGAACGCACGATAAAAGAGTCGAATAGTGATAAGAAGAAGAAGAACAAGAAGAAGAAGAAGAATTGATCGATAGCATTGTTGGACAAGGAACAAGAACCCAAATCCACTGACAGATTTCCTCTTCCCAATGTTTCCCGGACATAAGAAGAGCCCCTTATAACGAAAGCAAAGAAATTTTAACAGAGCACGCGTATCGACGAGTCGTCATCAAGGCGAATACCCAGGGGGTCGTCTTTCCGCGGTCTCTGCAAATGGGGAAGCAGTGGAATCCTCGGCGAACGGTGCATTTCAATTTAGTCACGTCGCCTCGAAGATCGATCACAACCCTCCCGGGGATCGCCAAAGGATATCGAGAGGAACCGATTAGACTATCGGGAGCGACGCGCGTGCACAGGTGGATGGACAAGCGGCGACGGATACGGGAAGACGCGGATCAAGACGTGGCCCGAGGGGGCCACCGCTATTGTCTCGTTAATCGTCGCGAGACGACACGCCGTTTACCGATGTGCCGTAACAAGACGACAGGAGGAGATGAGAGGATGGCGGAGGGCCCCTTGAGCGGTAATTACCAAGGCCCAATTAAAGCCGGAGCGGCGAGAACGAGCGCCGCGGAATCAAACGGACGCGGACGCTTAAGCGGCCGCAGACGATTGTTTATCGAGCGTGTCGAATTGTCGCAATGCGGCTCACGTACCTCGTCGAACCGGTGATGGCCGTCTCGTGACTGCTAAGTGAATACCGCCTTGTTTCTTATTGTTCCGGGGAGTTTGCGATCGGGGGGAGACTACCCCTTTGGGGAAACCATCCCCAGGATGGTTTTACGAGCTGCTGGGTGACAATGTGGTGGAAATCGATCGTTTAGCTGCTTTGTTGCAGGCGACGAACGGAATGACACTTCGGCATGCTGCACTTATAGTTTCTTCAGGGCGGTAACATATTAGCAGCACGTAAATGTAAAACCATGAAACTTGGTCGGCTGAACTTTTAAAGTGTCATTGTGAAATGCATTCTGCACTCAGGAACTCTATCCATGCAATCTTAATCGAGCTGAACTCTATTCGCAACGTTGAATTGCTCGTGAAGATTGAATTTTGCATGTTCCTCCTACTAAGTAGCTAGAAGTTATTTGTACGCTGATGCAGAAAATATTGATAGGGGATTTCTTCGAAAGTATCAGAAAACGATTTTTTATTTTTAATCAAGCCGGAAATGTCAAATTTTCCACTGAAATCGTGCAAATTCCCAAATACGTCACCTCGTTTCACTGGAAAGCAGAGTTTGTTTTATTGAAGTTTCAGAGCGAGAGAATTTCACCGTACCAAAAAAGGGAAAGACTGGATTAGCATCAATTACTTAATTACCGTCCACTCGCGCATTTGCTCCAGCAATTATGCAAACCCCAGGAAATTGGATTCTTTAGACAGAAGCGCTTCCATTATTACCGAGTGTCAATGGACCACGGGTTTGAATTATTACGTTTCTCGTTACACCGGAAACGAGAGCACCAGATATCTTCGCTTCTCGATTCAAAAGGGAAATATGATTCGAATGATTCCAGATGGAATCCTTTGGCTGTGCAATCAATTGATACAGTGATTAACATTTGAAAGTATTGGCAAGGTGGCAATAAGAAAATTCGACAAGGAGGAGTGCCACTTCTATCTGCTTGAAACTTTGCTAACTGCGAGCATTCTACTTGGCTTTATCCAGGGTTTAATGATGCTCCGATAATTATCAGTATCCCTTAACGAGACCCTACTCTCCTCTAATCTTAATCACTCTTTCCATCGCTTTGGGGTACAACTGATCGATTGTTCCTCACCCGTCAGGAGTAAATCGCCCCTTTTTATCGTCGTTCTACCACTCAGAAAGACAGAAGACGAAGGTGTCCCTCAATTCCCTACGACCTTAATTGAGTACTCCGAGGAGGCGGGGGCGATTGTCTTAAACTCGGTCCCGGCCATTTCTTGTATTTGTCAAATAAGCCGGGGAGTAGATCAAACATTTCGTGTCCCGGCGATACGATTGTTATTCCACTGGTGACAAGGCACTACATCTTGCGCCAAGATGGAGCAGAGAAGCTGCTCCAGCCGGAAACTCGACCGTCTGGGAACTCCGTCGTGCGATTAATGGCGAATGTAAATGTACTCGGGGACTGCAACCGTTGTTATCTAACGGCGGCGTGGAGTCATCCTTGTTTCGGTGTTTATTGGATGCAAACAGGGCAACGCGAAATGATGCTGGCGCATTCTCCACGAGAAACGATCCCGACAAAAAGTTTCAATGGGAGGAACTAGCACAATTTCGTCGACGGAATTGTTATAGGGGTGGGCGATGAGAATACACGATATTTTCAGAAAAAAGATCCGTTCGCTCAATTCCATGAATATTCGATAAGTATACATACTTCTGCCCCTACTAATTCTACAAAGGAAAGAGTGGTCTACCTGTTAGCAACAGAAGCAGAAAGACGGTCCAAAACGCGCACGGCCCATGCCTGTAAACAATCAACGAAGTTTATTGCAAAAAGTGGAAAAATATGTCGCGCGATAGAAGAGGGCGAGGCGCGAAAGGAATTTTAATTGGTCCCCAGGCGAGTCGCATGCACGCACACTCGGTCGTGAATCGATTCCTGGTTTCATCCCCCGTGGAGCGCGTGTTCGGCATTTTTATGCCAGCGTGCGTCGTGCAGAATTTCGATTTGCACGACATGCTGATGTGAGACGCGGGTGCAAGCACGCGCAGACATATCGGGGGGTGAGAGGCTGTCGTGTATATTATGATTTCGATTCGATCGACGCGCGTTTACCCCTTTCGTGCATCCCCTCTGAGGATCTTTCGCCCCTCCCCACGCCCGAGCATGCTCTTTGACACAGTATCGACGTTGCACATATTTCGGTTCATTTCTTAGAGAAACTGAGCCGCGCAGAGCTTGCGTCACTGTAACTCAAATACGTGGGAAATCATGGAATTCCTTTGGGACACGGCGCGCTACAACGTCCAATCGAGAGAGTGGAGAAATTGATCTGTTTTCCGAACAGAGTTGTTTAATGCCGACGGGAGAGCAACAAAGTTCCGTATAAAACACGCACGGAACGAATGGAGAGGAGGGAAAACAAGTATCGAGCACTCGCTGGCAGAATAAACGTTACGGTTTAATATTCCATGGCGGAAAGCAAATGAGATATTCATACCGTTCGGAATGAAATTCAGCCGTCGCGAGCCGAGAGGGAATTTTATTCTTCTCCGTGGAAGAAGATTTCCGTAATGCCATTTGCGGTCGGATAAAAGTGCTGCGTCGCGTAATACGTTCAGCCGGTTCTCTTTACTTACATACCCGCCGCCTGGTTCGCGTATATTCCTACGGTAACGAGGACACGTTCATTGGTATTCCAGGACACAGGACACCCCTGGTGGTACGTGCTCGACGCCACGGCACCGTGGTAAATGCAATTATGCCGATGGTCTCAATTACCGATCTGCGTCAGCAATTGTTGCGAACAGAGCCGGCCAGGTGACGCGGATCGGAATCGTCCAGGTGTTTTCCACCATTTTCAATCGATCGCTTAAATGCCGAGATTCGGTGTCTTTCCTTTTAAGCAGTTTCTCTGCTTTCGAGAAGCAACTTCAAACGGACAACGGGAAACGGGAAACATTGATTAAAGAACAGAAACACTTTGTCCACCGAAATGTGCACCACCTTGCCTGTCTCCCTTTACGATCCTAGCTGGACACGCGCGAACAAAGGCAAAGGGACCACACAGAGGCATTCGGTAATTGACAACGCGTTTGCTTAGTTGCCGTTCATTCGGATCTGCCATTTGCTTGGATCTCTATCGCACGATGAAATCGCGGCGTGACGCGTGACCGGCGCGTAACGACGAGCAATTTCATGAAATACCAGCAGATCGATATAGCAAGGTAGATTTACGGTGGGTGGGAACAGGTGACAAAAGGTGACACCGCAGTTATGTACATTCTGACCTGCTTCATGCAAGAGTCCAGCTCGTTATCATGGCTAAAAGCTTTAGATCAACAAAGTTAAAAAGACTCCAAGCATCCTGGTGTTGCGTGTGGAAAAATTCGTTCACTTCGTTCAATTCCATGAAAAATAACTTTTCCAAAGTGGCCAGCTTTTTCGCGTTCGTTTCAGTCGTGAATCCCCAGCGGGTTCGATCGAAAAATCGATAATCTCGTTGCAGGAATTTCGATATCATTTAACTCGCGTTAGGTGGTCGGGCAAAGATAGATACTTCAAAGAAATCGTCGGATACCAGCGTTGTCGAGCCGCGGAGGAGGAAGAGGAGGCAGAAAGACCGAGCTGGTAAGCGGAAATTGCGCCTGGGGGTTGGTAGCACGGATTTAACGTTGTTTTGCCCTGACCTAGCTCTCTGGGTCCCCATTCCGAACCGGAAGGTAACAGCTCGGCTGGCTTTCATCCCCACCAAACGGGATGCTACTCTCGTAGTACTCGTACACTCACCCGCACCCCGTTTTTCCTCTTCACCCTCCTGCCCTAGCTGGTTCTTGTTGACCCTATCTCACGCTGGCAGCCACCCCTGTCTCCACTCCAAAGAGAATGCCCTGCAACCCGGTTAGGGAATAAGCGCGAGAATTGATAAATGGTAATGACAATTAGGTCCTGTTGATGTGCACTGGCGGCGCGAGCCTTTGGACGAAGCGTTCGACAATGGAAACACCGAGAAGATTAATAACAGTGGAGGTGCTGCGAATGCATTTGGAGTGGAGGGTAGGTATTGTCGATTTAAAAATAGTTCCATCGGGGATTGTTTTCCATTCGAATAGAGTATCAGGCAATTACGATGGTGGCTGTGAGCTAAATAGCTCACTTCTCCAAATTCTCGAGCAGAATCGATGTTTCACTTTGGTACCCTTCGATACTCCAATATTTGACGTGGATATTATATTAACTAATTTCCTGCGCGACTATAAAACGATGTCAGGTAATATTTTCCAGCGCAGAGGGCTTATAAAATTGTTTACACGCACCAAATACTGGTGAAATTGCAATTAAGTTATTACAAAAGCACTGTCGGCAGTAACGTCACAAATTTCACCGCTTCAAATGGTTTAAAATGAACGCCCCGTTTAACGCGAATATGTATATGAAAATTTTCGTAACTAGTAGTGGCCATCAATCCATGCTCCACTATTCACTCCACAGTTACGTTAAATTCATTTGACACTGAGAAAAATGATTGAATTCCTTCGGTAAAACAGCTGGATCCCCCCAGCAATTGACAACTGTTCAATCGTTCAGCGACACCATCCGCGATCGATTCGCATCCGAGGCGGACCAGCTCGCAATTTATTCGCGCGCAATTTCACCGGATCCGTAATGCAAATCGGTGCAACGGGGAAGAGAGAGAGAGAGAGAGAGAGAGGGGCAGTGGAAACGGCGGCGTTTCGTCAATAATAAGCGAGTCTCTAATCGATCAGCGCCCGGTGCTCGCGACACGGACAAAGGAATTTAATTTGCTCGAATGAAAAATGCGAGGGCTCGTTTCAGATCGGGCGCGATCACGGGCATTCGGATATCCGAAACGTCGCCTCGTTACGTAATGGCGCCAAGGGATCGAACGACTCGCCCCCTGGCATTGTTTCCTCCAGAGACAAAGGGGCCCGATTTGTTCGCGCGATTAAAGAGGATCTAAACGCCGCAATTAAAAGCACGTTAGCGCGACCAGTGTGCCCGAACCCAGAAAAATGCTAAATCACGGGGCGCGAATCGGCCGGAATGCCCTCCGAAATGCACGCGTGGAATCGCCTCGGCGAAGAGTGTTCTATTGTTCGCCGCGTAAAATCATGAGACGCGACAATTACAGTTTGCACGGGCGCGGCAAGTATTCGAGAGCGCGAACCACGCGCCCCCTCATCGCCGCCCCTTTGTCGAGGGCGCACTTTGTTCGGACCTAAAATTTCGCGCAACGCTGATGGAATTGTTTTCAATTATCGTCGGCACACATTCGCGCCGCTTGCTGGCTCGAACGTGGTGAAAGAATGGGAGCGGGGCGGAAAGCGGATTTCGCTGTTTGTACTGGGAACAGGGAGTAATTGGCGGCGTCAACTGGCTCCGCTGCTTTTGTGGAAGGAACTGTTCCAGAGCGAACGATAATCTAACGATGATACACAGGTCGAATTGCCCAAGGCTCGTCCATCGAATGGCCCTGAATCTCGCGCCCTTTAAACGAGCAACATCGATCTCTCGAGGGCAAGAAACGAGGCGTGCGATATTTAGATTTTCGCGGGTACGCGTGGCGCGATTTATAAAGCCCCGTTGCATTGGTTTTCCAAATGAATCCCAGCGACGGCGACTCATTAGCATTCTCGGCGATGCTTAACCGGGGCGGGGCTGGAATAAATTCGCCGCACAGGTAGTTCGATTCTGCTCCCTTTTGTCTCTGCCAGAACGGAGCGGCACGGCGCGGGGCTTGGAACGGGGCGTGGGTATGGCGAAAGGCGTTCGACGCTTTGTGTGTGTCCCAGGAGCCGATGAATTAAAGGACCGATCCTTCCGGATGAAAAGTTTGTCTACGTGGGGACAAAGTTTTTTGCCTCGGCGACCAATTATATCGCGGATCTTGTTATCGGGCCCGGGTTTTTTGCGACGCGTGCATGTTAATTAACGCTCGCGATGGTTAAATGCGAGCGGCGCCAGACGCGGGAAAAAGCGACGGCGGAGACGCTTCGACCGTGAACAGGCAAGAACGAAGTTATGACGGGTTTGTTAACGCTTTCCAGAAGCCAAAGTGAAATAAAGTTCATACAGTCGCTGCAGAGATTTCCTCGTGCTCGTTGCACATTGGTACATCGAGCTCCTAATTAAATTCCATGTGAATTAAACAGATTTTCGGGGGAGAGAAAATATTGGCTCGAGATCGAAGGCTGAATTTCTTTATTTTCCTTGAACTCAATGGGATTGCAGAGAAATACAATACGCAGTGGTTATGATATTTCCAGTCACGTTCCGGCGAAACGAAAAAATTTGCAACGGTCGAATTGTTCTTTAACCTCGCTCCACCGTCACGGGTTTCATTATTCACGGTATTAAACGCGTCGTTAGTGCTTATTTCGTTTCGGAGGTAGAACGTCGCCGTTCCCAACCGTTCGTCCTCGAAATGCGAGCGAATCGGCAGCCACCCCCAGGTTCATTATTGCACTATTGTCCCCGGTGTTATCGGCTGCAACACGGCACGGTAACGCGGTTACTCGCAATAGCGCGCAAAATCCTTTCCAGGAACGTCGAAATGGATTTAAACAAATATGATCCCCTCGATGCGCAGCGAACTGGCGAAATTGTTATCTCTTGGCGCCCCTGAACTCCGTTTTTACACCCTGCGCGTGGGTAAACACCGAATTTAATTAAAAGAATGCATCGCACCGAATTGCAATTCTCGGAGCAGCGAATTTTATGCGAAGGGAACAGATGACGGTAACAGTTTGAAGTTGATATTTTTCATGAACTACGAGTCTGTGAAAGAGCGTGTAGTATTTCGAGAAGAAAGGGTCATCACTGATAGAAAGAGTGATAGAGAGTCTCATCTAATCAACCCGTTTGGAACCAACCCCTCTCTCGTGTGCATTTGCTTCAGGTGTCCTCGAGGTTTCCACACAATTGCATTCGTCCATTTTCAGAAATCATCTCATAGAAGATTCGGTAGGACTCGACCGTGATAGAGGAACCCGACGCTCCCCGCGAAACGTAACTCTTTCAATTTGCCCAGACGGTCCTCGTGCCTCCCCTGTTCCAGCCCATAAATGCAGTTGCTCTCGCAGAAACCGCGGCATTGTCTTTGCCGCGGTGTCACGGCTCGTGGACAAAAAGCTTGGAAGCTCGCTTGCGGGGATGAAAAATGCGCGAGCAGACGCGGAAAAGCCTGAAGCGTGTGAGAAGCCTGGATTTATGGCGGTCCCCGCTTTTATTTCTCGCTTGTATTTTTATCCGCCGCGTCCTTCGCGGCGATAACAAGGGTATCGGTGCTGGTTGCAGCTTCGGATTACCCTGGCTTCCGCGACACGAGCGCGAGCAAAAAGACTGAAAGGGAGAGGAAGAATAAATGTGCAGCCTCGTTACCAGCCGCGCTGCTCGCTTCCGCGTTGATTGCGTTATTTGGAGACGCTCGTTTCCGCTGGACCATTAGGGAAATTAGAGGGGCTGCTGCAGAGGAAGATTCCGCGACGGCGTATTCGATCTTTCGCGTGGGAATCTTACTGATACAGGCAAGTCAAACTGCCTTGCTTTGAATAGACTGTGTTCTGCTAGTTCATAGAATCTCAAGTGCCGATTTTGCGGAGATTTATTAGTTATCACTTTTTAATTGTCCCCACGCTGTTGAGGAAGTATTCACATTTGAGCCTAGTCCCTGAATGATTCCTCTGAATGTTTGTGTTAAATGATAGACGGTAACACGTATCGCGAATCAGCGTAAACGTCGATATACAATGAACGCGCCAAACAGCCCTTCAGATGCCATGGACACCGTTTGGCCAAGAAACCTGCAGCACCTTCGCAATTCCAGGCTACGAACAGCGTGCCGAAGAGGACGGGGAACTGCGTTGCACGGGAATTCCGAATTTCGATGCCCGACGAACCATTCACCGTCGTCGCCGTTATTAATTCGTACAACTGGAACCGGGAATTACACCTCGACCGAGTATTCCCGTTTCGTTGTCCCGTTTCGTTCAATTTCCAACGTTCCCGAAGACATTTACACGGAGCACACCACGGCAATGTTACGATCGTGAAACCGGAGCAGGTGTTGATGACACCTGCCCGACAATATAACGCGAATCTCTACGGCATAATTGAAATTAAACTTTTGATCTGGTGATTCCCCATTAATTGCTGTAATTAGCAAAATCGGGGGATATTGTCTCAGAAGAGCATAAAGTAGGCTGTATTAATATTTAAAATCACGTTTAAAAATCTCTGTATTTCTGATTTAAAAGCTTAACTCTCTCCACCTTTATTAACAGTCTGATAGAAAGCTTGAATTCAGTGTTTATTAAACTTGAAATTATATTATCAGTGAATGTTCGCGGGGAATTATTCGGACACGTAAATGGGCGTTTTAAATCCTGCATCGGGACAGGATTAAAAATTGCACGTCGATCTAAATCCACTGGCCCGCGTTGATTGCAATCTGAAACGCAATTACAGCACTTAACTGGCTCTTACTACGGAATACAATTTCGCGTTATATTACGAGAAATAATTGATCCAGTTCCGTAAAATCTCACGGCGCCGGTGGAAAAGTGAGAGAAAATTAATCCCTCAGATTCCGTTTCGCCACCCCCACAGCAGCACTCCCTCTTTTTTCCTCCATCCACTTCGTACCAACCGCGCGATGCCGTTACAATAACTCCGCCGCTGCTGGCCACGACAGACCGTTTAGACTTTGGACCGTTGAATATGCAACGGAAATTATGCGCCCGAAAGAATCCCGTGGGAAAATTGCCTCGTCTCTGGTCGAAGACGTTCGAACCGTCTTCCCGAGCTTCCCTTTTTCCAAGTGCTCGAGGGAGGCCGAATATCTGCCCGGGACCTCGCCGTGTCTGGGCCGAACATTTGACGCGACAAGTCACGACGGCGCAACCGGCGCAATAATAATTTAAATATACGCTCGTCCCCGCTTAATTGTTCTCCCAGGGAACAAACACCTGGAGCGCGCGGGCCGGCTAAAGCCGCGGGAACGCGCCTCGAGGCGCAGGAAACTCGTAACTTCCCGCAATTTAGATGATAATTGCATTTACATGCGCGGTCGTTTCGTCGACTTACGACGAACTTCCCGGACGTCGGGATCCCGCCAAGATCTCGAGCCTCCGTGAATTTCCACGGCGTGCCGTCCGATCGACGGAAGCGTTCGAGGATCCAGAGGCGGAAACGCGATCCGACGACGGCCCAGAGGACGCTTTGCATATGGAAATTGATCGTGTTCGTCGCGCGGCTGCAGCGCTCCGACGTGGCCTCCGCATGAATAAAATAATGTAACTTCCGGCTACGAAAACATCAGCGCGCCGCTAACTTGCCTCCCCGCGGGCGGCTGCCCCTGCCGGCTTCCGGTTCCACGGGGACAGTTCACCCCTAATGCGCCTCTCTGAGCCCTAAGCGACGAGAGTTAACGCGCCCAGAACTGAACTTTCGAGTGGACGCTTAAAAGGATCTGTGATTCGTGTGTAAGAGGGGTCATCTTTTTATTTCGTTAGTCCCGTCGTCGGTGGACGGGGCGGGCGAGGGGAGTTGCAACTTTTCAAGCGGCTGGGGGATTCTGGGCGGCAAGGCGGATGTTCTGATTGTTGGGGCAAGTGGACATTTGTGGATCTGTTGTTCGATGTAGTTTTCAAAATGATTGATTTCGATCACTAGATTTTCCCCGGAATAAGTGTTATCTATTGGCGCAATAGAACACGGAATGCAGGGGACAATGCAGGTGGTTCGTAAAGTTTTTTAAAACCACGCCAGGTGTGGTCGAATAATACTCTAGTACGCCAGGGACACTGTACCAGTAAAATATTCAAAGTCGCTTCAGAGATTCTTTTATTTATCGCGTTTGCTCGCAGCCCGCTCGGTGAAAGTTGTCAGGCCGTATTTGCTTGACGGAAAGAGAATTTTGTTCGTGTAAAGGAGTGAACGTTTCAACGCTTAAGTTCTTTTATTCAGCACGTTTCAAGCGGATACAGTTATTTTAAGAGACTTGATGTAACCAAACTAAACCGAACGATTAATTAGAAAGTTACTTTCCCGCAGCGTGCATTAATTTACTCGACTTCTGATGGTATAATATGATTGAACATAATTTAATGGAAGCTTGAAAATGAAAATACCCAGGCAATAATTATTCTTTTCAACGCACCACGCCACCCCTCCGTTAAACGTTCCATAAGAGAATGATTAATCGCTGGTTACCGAGAATAAAAAATTGAAATTAGGGCAAATACATCCTTCTCTTAAGAGTGAAATCATGGACTACATTACTCATTGGCATAAAAATTCATAGAATGTCTCAACGCCAACAGTCCCAAGTGCTCCCCTAGCTCCAGGGGGGTTTCTTCACTCTGCTCGCTGGCTATTTAAAACGCGATCAATCACTACCGCTGACAAGCGGTACAATCGGAACTAAACGAGCGTAAAAAGATTAAAACCAGGAAGCCTCGTCGACGATCAAGTAATTTCGGCCTTTCGATTTTTGCAACCCCCGTCATACTTCAAATTTCGCTTCCGTTTACGCGTGCCCGCTTCGTTCGCGCCCCATCAGTCCAAAAGCACTTCATTTCCGAAGTACGAGGGCCTGCCACGTGCGTGCGGCGTACGCCGCCGAATATTCGAACCCGGTCCGAATTTTTTTTCTGCCAACTCACACCCCCATGTCGGCGAAGCTCCGGCAGCGGTAATCACGCAACTCGCAGAATGATTCGAGAGGAGAGAAGCAATCAACGCCGCATAGAATCTCATCAGGATCGAGCAAGGTGACCCATCCACACCTCGTGCAGCCTTTCACACCCTCTCTACCATTTGCCACCAATTGCTTTCTTCTCCCCCCTGCTTCAAACACCCCCTCATCAATTCCCTTCGTCCATTTTTTTCCTCGCCTACCTGTGATAAGCCGGATAACGCACGTGCGTGCTTTCTACGGCATTGTGTGCACTGATTGAGTGTCGCGGAGGGTACAGTTAAGGTGATGGATGGCCATTTTACTTGCCGGTGCGGTTACGAGGACGTGGCGTGCTGTGCAGCTTATTGAATCGTATCAATTTGAGTATTTGTACCGCAAAGTGGAACTACCGTACTCCTGTGGTCAGGCTTCCAGTGCACGTACTCATCGACGTAGAATTTTCCGCAGAGCCCGTGAAAGGATGATAGACCATCAAAGAATCCTCCCCATCTTCGAGCCCCTTTCCCATTCGCACCTGCCATTAACTATAAATTTTAGTTTCAATACTATCCCCTCCCTTCACCCTCTCCTTAATTCGCCACCTTTTTATCCCTCAGTAGGTGCACTCCCAACTCCCTCTCCCCCGTTCGATTCCCTTCATTTCCATGCACCGCTCCACCGCCTCCCTTCCAACCCTATCAATTTCACCCCTCTGTACACTTTCTCCTTTCGCCTCTCCGTTCGTCGATTTCCTTACTCCCCTCCCGCCCAGCTGCATCCCTTTCATCCAGCCAGTTACCAGCGTTTCTCCTTTTTTCCCTACCACCCCCCGCGCCCCCCCCCCCCTCTGTTCGACTCGTGATAGGACGTCGCTGGCAATCAGTGCGCATTAACAAGCATCGGAGGACATCTGGGCTTTCGCTGGAACACGGAACTGGCGCAGCACCACGGTGAAATGTCAAGAGTTCGCCATGGTCGGAGAGAAAGCGAGAGGGAACGCGCGCAGGGCAGAGGGAGAGGGTGGAACTGACAGTGAGAAAGAGAGGGCGCGATCGGGAACGCCAGAGAGGAAGAAAGGTGGGCAAAAGGGGTGGCGGAGGAGGAGAATTTCAGCTGCAACTACTACCTACGGCTCCGTAGCTGGGACACTGGATGAGAGAAGTCGGTCGATAGAGCTCCCGGTTCCCTCTCTCTGTCTCTTTCACCCTACCTCTCCCTCTCGCCGTTGGTCTCTCCACCATTTTCCACCCGCGGATCCCGCTCCCCCCTCTCTTTCCCTCTTTTCGACTCCCTTTGCAACGCGAAACAGACCGACGCAGCGGATGAATGGACCGGTTAGACAAATGCTGGCAGGTCGCTTCGGAAAGTGGAGGAACTGTGCGCGACTGAAAGTGGCGACCACCCCTCCCGAGAAACACACGGTAACATTGACCACTTTAACAGGGCAGCTGAGGAAGAGAGATTCGTTCAACGGGAAGACAGCCTCGCGGGCTTAGAAAATCGCCAGGTTGTAGCTGTGTTGATTTTCTATGGGTGCCTTTGAAGGGGTTGGGGAAATGGGTGTTGGAGAGGGGTTGCTTTTCGTTCGGAGGGAGTGTACGTGGGGCGTATCGGCGCTGTAGGTGTAAATTTAACAGTAGAGGGGATCCCGGACCCTTGACTGACTATTAGCGTTTGGCTTCTTAAGTCTCCTTGATATATCTATTCATCTATCCACGAATAAAAATCATCTAATCGATCGTGTTATTAAAATTCCCATCGATCATTCGCCGATCGACACTCTCAGCCACTTCAGCGACACGGGCGTCCCTAAAAGGCTCGTTAATCAATGGGGGGGGAAAAAGGGAAAGCTCGCCTCGTTGTGGACGACAGGTCGAAGAGGGATGGAAAGCCTACAAGGCGAGTGTCCGTTTCGAGATTCGAACGGACGATCGAGATCAACGCGTCCACGGTCTGTCGTTTATCAGTCAGCCTCGCCTCACGCACTCTGCATTGTCGTTCGCGCGCGTTAATTAATCAAACCGGGGGACAGGGAATGCGAGATAGGCTGCTGCAAAAGATGGTGGAGGATTTATCTTCCTCCCACGTATGCCTGGGCGCAGGTAATCCCCGAAGGAGCAGCTGATAATCGACCGTCCCCTGGAAGATTAATTTATCGGGGAGCAGCGATATCATTAGGACGCGTCCTACGTGCGCTAATCGATCAGTTTTAACCCAACGATTAAGGAGACGTGATAAACGGATGGGAAGACGAGATTGCTTGTCGTTGTGTGAGGATTGAAACGAATGAACCGTGCAAATTGAATGACTTTCTTCGCTATTCTTTAGTTACGTATTCAAATTACATTGCAAGAAGCCAGAGCTATCGTCCAACAAGCGAGAAACTTGGAAAATTAAAAACTGCAGAGAAGAATTCCTGCAGCTGTCATATAAATTTAGTCAAGGTGATTCCTGTAAAAGACTTATTGTTGCATAAATTCTTGCGGAGCTGCCAAGGTGGACGAATAGAACTCCCTAGATACTTGATCCTCTACTCCACACCATTGTTCCATCTGCGCATCAATTTATCAAGATCTCTTTGCTGCACGATTCCATAAATCCACCGGAAACACCCAGACCCTGAGAGGCGTTCAGAGTAATAATCGCTACTGAACCACCGTGCACAATATCGAAACAACAATTTGCGCGAGACCCACGCGGAATTTTATTTTCACGAGCTTTTCGCGGCCAGCCAGCGAAATGACTTTTGTTTGCGTCACGGTGAAGTGGTAGCAATTTTGAAATAAGAAGTTGCAAGGCTCTTTGTCCACGTCAAGAAAATTGCATTTCCAACGGGCCAAGGAGCGGATTACTACGCCTCATTCATACAACCGAGAAGTCGTCTGAATATTAAAATTTAATAAGATGGTACCCTTGCTTCTCTGCTTGAGAGTATTTATATAAAGCCGCGAGATGAATGTCACAAACATGTCGTTGCGCATAAACGCAAATCCTCGTCGTAGAATTCCCCTCTCCTAACAATTGGTAATTAATATTCTCGAGTTGGTAAATCTTCGGGATGTTGAAAAACTCGTTCAAAGTCTGTCATACGACCCGCCCGAGCAACGTAACCGAGCAACACGAAGAGATGTTTCATTATCAGGATGCTTCTAACCCGTTGACAAACAGTGAATTTACCATTCACGAAACCCTCTGCTTTCTGTAATTACTATGATCCAAGCGTGTCGCTGGTATTCTTTTTATGAACGTGTGAATGAAAGGGCACCTTTGCTCAGGTGTTCTCTTGCTGAATATGGGTCACCTTGCCAAGTGAAATCAGACGTTGCTACGTCTTTGTCGCGTGTGCCTTTTTTATCAGCAGTTTATTCGGGTCGGGCGAGGGCTAACTGAAAAATACTGTTTGCTCGATTGCTCTCGCGATAATGCATACCTACAGTGGGCCAAAGGTAGTCAGAAATCTCTGAAGAAAAGTAGTGAAAAGGAGTGGCCATTTTTCGATTGGCCAGTAATTGAGATACTTTGAATCCGAAGACACTTGAAGATACTTGACTATACTTTCCCTTATGGTTACTCTCAGTTCACGAATATCATAATAACAGGTAGGTACAAAAGCTAGTACTAAATTGCGATCCACGTCTTCTTCTATGAATGTAAACTAATTGTTATGGACGTCGTACGATGTCCCAATGATTTGTGACATCGTGAAATGATTCCAACGTGTCGATGTCGCAGCTAACACACTAAATCCCCAAAAACAGTTATTGCGTACTAGACGACGTAACGATAGCACTCGTGGAGGCAACGACAATTTTATGGCGATTTAATGCGGCCGTGGGCCAGTTGGAACGTTTAAATCGTGTCGTGTAGTTCTGGTTGAAAGTAAATTACGGTAAACGCCAGTAAATTCAATGCGCTCAATTGTGCTGGCCGCTAGTACCGTGGTCACTTACATTTGCATATGAAAGCGTCCGATCCAGCGATGATATCCGTGCTAACATCGTATATATCATTTTTATACCATCTGAGGCTTAAACCGATATTATTCCCGCAGAATCGTATCCTTATTTTGTTGAAGTAATGTGACATCGTGTACATCGAGTGCTCCGTTACTTTCATCCAACGTTTCCAATATTGCACGGCGGACGTATTAAAACAATGGAAGAGGAAAAACTTTCGTTTTATATTTTATCTCAATTTTATGAAATTCTGAAATTTACAACGTGCTTGGAGAAAAGGAGGCGATATCCATGTTCTTAAATTGAGATTTGTAGCTGTTGCGTAAGCGACTGGCAGGTCTGACAAGAAAGTGGCTTAATCTACTTGGCTGGAAGGATGACTTCAGAACAGACATCGTACTATGTAAATGATGTATTCATGAAGATTGCATTATGTAATTAGGGTAAAAGATTCTACTAAGCCTAGGAAGGCTTCGTGTATCGAAAACATTAAAAGACTGAAGCACGAACAGCCTTCAAAGCTCATCATTTCGAAACAAGAAAGCAAACAACCTTCACTTGCTTGCCTCATACTGATTTAGCTGGAGAGTGTTCGCTTTAATATGTACGTAATCAATTGCGATAAAAGACGATCGAGGCAGTAGATAACTCCTTTTGGAACTTTAGAAGTGATCGTGTAACAGAAGCAAGTATTAGACTGCCAACTGGACGAGGTCCAACACTCGGAAACGTAGTACCCTAGCGTTCGAATAAACTTTCAAAATTTGTTGGATAGGATGCTCCGAGAAAACAAAGGGAAAACAAACGTTTTTCGCTCTCTGAACGCGAGCCATCCATCTCACTTATATTTCTCTACCAAACACTTTGCGGAGTGTTTACTTCGTCTGGAATATACCACAGACACTCGCGTCGACTTCATTTTAAATTGTAGGCATCGAATTCAATTTCCCTTCCATCGAACTTATAGAACAGAAGATTGAACAATCAACTTGCCACGATGGAAAGAATAACTGACCGAGAAGTCCAAAGATTCCATTCGCAACGAGTGGCGAAATTAAATCGAAGGGACAGGGGCCACGCAGCGTTAAAGTGTTCCAGCACGGTCGACCATAAATCTACCAGGGTAACGATGTCACCCGATAACCCGAATCGCCCGACACGCGAGATAAGCCGCGCAAATTGCGAAACCCTGACTCTGACACTTTTTTAATTCCTGTGTTTCTTTCTCTTCCCTTGCATTCTGTTTTCCTCCCGGTTGCTCCCTCGCGGCGGAAACACCTCTTGGAAAAAGAGGCGCTTCGGGATAATCAAGATGACCGTGCCTCGTACAAAAGAGCGCTGCCTAGGACACGTAGGGTAAATTAGCCCGGGGTTAATTGGGTTACGCCGCGCTACCACTAGTTTCCACCCCCCTTCCCAAGCCCCTCTTTGTCTGTGTGTTCCCTTCGAGCGGCCGAATGGGATACGAGCATTAATTTCTTTGTTAGCCGTTTACCCGGAGGTTAATTTCCCTCTGAAACGCTTTCACCCGCGACTTCGCTGGACCCCATGTGTCTGATAGCCACGCGATTCGAACTGTTGCAATAATAATATAAGCGACAGCGATATAAATGACCCTCGGTTTTTATGCGGGCCAGCGGCTTGAAAGCAATCCACGGCTAGAGTTAGAAATCTGAAAGCAGTCGGGCTTCATTAGCGCTAACGCGAACGAACATTACCCATTTTGCAGTGCCGATCGGGAGTCACTGCAGTGGACAAAGATTGCTCGTTTCGAATTCTTAAGTGGAAGTCAGTCGATTACAATCTTGCGAAAATACCGTGGTTTATTGCGGTTTCATAGTCTCTTTACGGTGCTGCTGGAGAATTTGCAACGGGGTCACGGAGACGTGACTTTTTTGTGCGTGGCGGGAAATTAATTGTGACTACTGTTTTATATGTAACTGTAGAAAAGATTGTTGCCAAAGAGGCTGCTTTTTTTATCATAAAGGTTGGTTGAGGTTTAGAGAATTTTCGTAGCTTTTTCAATGACAACAATTACAAACGGAAGTGTGTCGCGTTTATTTAAAAATGGTGAGCGCGTTTCATTACGAACTTGTAATTCAATACTGGAAGCAGATCGTGCAGTATAAAAACACAATATTTCCGCGGCAAATTATCGGAATTCTAGGTTTGATAAACGAACATCGTCAACGAAATTCTATCCTAGTAATTGAAATTTAAATTTGTAAATTCCCGCGAACGTTGCCCACGTAGCGAAAATACTTTATTGTGCTCGTGGCTCGCGTTTCACGGGGTCTCAGTGGCTAAAAATAATTTTAACGAGTCTCGATATCCTATTAATACAGTCCAATTTTGCTCGTTAAAATTTAGAACATTCGGTACCGTTGCACAACTCGCCAACCAATGTCACAGAAATATACGCGGCGTCTACGGAACAAAAATGACGAGTAATGAGTGGCTCTAATTTGACTGCTAATAGGGTCCTAGAAGCGGAAGAATCAGAAACCCAAAACAACCTATAATAAACCACGACTGCTCGCATTGCAAACACAGAAACTCCTCCAGCTGAAAGACAGCGAATATCCTCTGGCCATGTCGTAAATCATGACAGCGATCAACGGTAACGCACACGCCGGTGCAGCAGCCATTGCGCCAGCATGTTCTCACTTGTCAGCTGCCATCGAAGAAGGCGATCGTCTGGCGAAAGTGATCCCCGGCGTCTCGCGAGGAGGAGCTCGTCAGGAAGTTCGAGCTCGTCCAGGCGGAAATAGGAGCGAAATGGATGTGGCGTAATAACAGCGCTAGCTGCGTCGTTCATCTTCCACGTTGACTAGCAGCGTCGCGACGCCCCGGCGAATGTGCAACTGCGATAATGGCCGGCACTAAATTAATCGCCGCGCGTGTGCACGCTCGTTGCGTGAGCGCGGACGGATCGTCCCGTTGCCATTGACTGTTGTCACGCCGCCGCCACGGCGACTAATTAGCTCGCGGCTGAATTAACGATTAGCCCGTGCCGTGGAATTCCACGTTCACGGCGGCGGCAAGCTTGAACAGGACGGCGATTTCGCTCTCTGCTGGCCGGGCGTTGCGTGCAATTTGCACAATCAGGCAACGCGTTAGATCATCCCCAAAGACTCAATCCTCCCGAGGACTCTGGGAGTGTGAGCGTCGAGGAAATTTCTGGATATCCATTCGAGCTTCCACGCGTCACTTGTTTCGGAGGCTTTAAAGTGAAAAAGTCACGATATGGTTGGCACGGCGAAAGTTGCGGCTGTGTGTAATTTGCGGAACCGTTTACTACCCCGATGAAAGTACACAGGAAGATCGAGGGGGTTGGTAAACGAGGGGGCTGAAAATTTAATTATCCAATTCGTCTGCAATCCGTGGCTGCAATAATTTTCTATACACTGCCGGTCTGTCCGCCTCTTCCCTTCGATCCCTCGATCAGCCTGCTCGGTTCACCGGGTTCACCCCTTTCGGGGGGTGTGGACTCCTTTCCGCGCTCACCGCTCTGTAGCCCTTCGTGCTCGCAAATTGGATTGGACGAGGGCGCGTTTCACTTCTGGACCGATTCGTTTGTCTCACCCCTCGGCCATTGGTGGCCACGGGATGAGGGCTGGGGGTGATTTGTTCGCGGCCCCACCTTTCGTCCCTTCCAGCCGATCTGCAAGGCCGATCGAGGCAGTTAGCTATGCTAATGGTAATTATCTTCATTAGTGTCCCGTTAATTAACCGGCCCAAAACCTGAATCAGTCGACAGACCTATCGTTGTTACGGATCGGTCGACACGACCAGCTACGCCACCCTCTGTATGGCGAATCATTCGCGCGAATCCTGTACCATCAGGCCTGGATTCTTTTCAAATAACGTTGCTCGAAACATTATTTGGAGTAACGTGTGGCTTTATCCTGCAGTTGTCACATTTACATAATTAATCGCTTCAATGGGCTCTGTTACAACTTAATTATTGAACGAGATGAGGATTCGCTAGTACTTCACATGAAAGCCGAGAAATAGTCTCAGACAGAGAATCCGAGGACTTTGTAAATGTCTTCAAAGTTCATTAGTGGGTGGTAATTTTTCGAAACTGGTCTGGCGACGATTAAGAAGGTAAAAGGTTCTCGCCCAGGGTCGAGAGCTACTCCAAGGGGAAATCTGTAATGAGGCGAAGCGTAATGAATATTTTAATTACGATAATTGAGGCAGCTTATTGTCCCCCAGTCTGGGCGCAAAAGAAATCTGAAATTAAGGACTCGTTAGGGCATCTCGCCCGGCCAGAGTATCGCTGGCCATTATTTTTTTAAAAGAAAACTGGGAGGAAGCGATAAGTGACAATGGGGAGACCGACCTAACTCCCGTGCAAACTTTTAATGAGAAATTGTTCTGCAGCAACTGGGTAAAAGTTCGAAGGGGATCCCATTAACTGGTATCGAACATCGAATGTTATTTCCTTGTCGACGACTTCCCTAATGGAAATCGAACCGGGCTTTTGATTTTCTAACCAATCCACAAAACCTATGATCATCGCACGGCTTACAGCCATATTCGAGTATTACTACTGGGAATCATATTCCACGATCTTTCCTTTATCTCTTTTTCCTCCCTTAGGCAAAGCAGCAAGAAATGAAGAAATATCACCGATATTCTGGCCGCATGTTAATTCGAATCAGAAAGAAATCAATACTGTCTAACTGAAACCTATCCAACCGTAGCAGACGTCGTTCTGCTTCCCTTTCCGAGGGAAAAACAAGGAACGGATACGTCGAAGAAGAAACGACAGTTACGAGAAAACTGTCAGGCCACCGTTGTTCTCGGCCAATTTGTCGCACGCGAAACGGAAAATGACATAGCGGAACACGAGCGGCACCAGTGCAGTTTCCGGTCGTCGGCGATCGACGACGTGGGCCCCCGTCCAGGGATCGATGATAATCCAATCGGTGGAAGGGGCATTCGCGTCGGGACGGTTTAAAACGCAATTTCATACCTAAATTCATCGACTTCTGCGTCGGGACTTTACGTATTCCCGGCCGGTAGCTCTATGCTAATGGCGCACGAACGCGGAAGCTGCGGCGCATAAATCGGGTTAAGCCGCGGTTAGGGCGCGGCTCGTCGAAAATGGGCTACGAGCTGATCCAGTTACGCTCTTCTATTTTGGCCCCCGGTAAATAGGATGCACGACCCCGCCGCCTGCTACCAGCAGGCCTTTAAACCCATTCGACGAGTTTGCAAACTGGCCTCGCTAGTGGAATTGAACCTATCATGGGACTGAACGGCCTCACGCTTATAATTTCAGCTGCTTGTTCTTCGACGAACTTCGAATTAGCCTCCACACGCTGGGGGGAGGGGGGGTGAAAGATCGTCAAAGGAGTCGTTGAAGTTGGAGAGAAATCAGTAGGTGGAGGTATTAAAGATACTTCGCGGTCGACTTGGTTCTGCTCTCTATTTATTTTGTGCTGACGAAGAAGGTAATGGAAAAATTGTAGGGGCGTCTGAGAATACAAGCTCGTGATTGAAATATTGATGCGGGAAAGTTTGATGCATGGAGGACCACGTGAATTATTGACGTTCGAGTAGGAACACAAGCTTCCACGCTATTCATGCTCCTCTTTTTTAATGAATTAAATTACTCGAATTAGTCGAGACAGGGCCTTAAAGCTTCCAGCTGTAATCGATGTAACGAATTTCCATAAAGGCACACGACATCGCCCTATTACTCGTTTAACTCGCGCCGATAAATCTACGAAAACTCTGCGTTCGCAATTTCGTGCACAATTACGAGCAAGCCGAACGTGCAGCACTGCGAGTCGCCCCGTGTCCATTGCACTTGCGAGCAAAAAACATTATCAGAACCATTGCCTCTCTGGAAATATTATCAGAATCGTCGAAGTAGGTCGCCGAAATGGGAGACGCGAGCGTCGCCTGGAAATATGCGCGATATGAAATCCGTCTGCTAACGTTAATTTACATCGGTGAAAAGGTCGCGCAATATTCTGCGGCGGAATGTTAAAAGCGAAAGGTCGACTTTACAGCCGCGAAAATCCACTGAGAATTTCCAACGAACGTCCGCGGGCATTTTTTGTTCAACCCCGTGCAAATATCTCTCGCGAAATTTTCGTGTGCCGCGAGGGAAACGTCGGGAAGTTGGAAAAGTATCTGCGAGCGGCCGATGAAAATGGCCAATACGACCTGCTAAGCTGACGAATTAATAATTCAGAGGGTGTTGGTCGTGATAAAACGGGGTGTCGAATACGTGCCCTGGAAACTGACTGAGGGCACAGCTTTTCGAAGAATCTCCGTGATACGCCAAACTTTTTCGTGCACCTCGAGCTTTTGTTAAATCCTCCTTCCATAAGAATGCAAAACTTCGTCGCGAGATACTTCGGACGCGACGTTTTCAATTGGCTCCCAGCGGAAATTCAACAAATTCGAAATCAAGCTGAGAAGAGTTAGAAAGTCTCCTTAAATCGCTTTCAACAAATATGATCGTTAATATTCTACGAAGGATTCATCAGCCAAGTGCGGTGAATATTTTCGCGCGTGCAGACACTTTTATTAATGATTTTCGCGATGACGGTGGGCGAGATAAAAATTGCTCGCGGTAGCAATTACGCCGGCGGGAAGAAGGCAGAAAATGAAAAACGGAGTATCGTATAAATCTTGGCCTCGGGGGAGAAATAATAATCCCGGGGGTCTGTTTTACATTCTTTTTAATTTATTACGCGGTGTAAAACGTTCTCTCGGTGGCACACGTTCCTTTGTCCCGAATCTTCTCCACCGTGTTTCATTGTATCTAAAAGCATCGCGGACACTTTCTGCTGCATCGAGTTGCACGATTTTCCAAATGAAATGCTTATGCACCAGCAAGAGTGTAGACGGTATATTGATGATCACGTGGGCGTAATTAGCATAATTGGTGTTTGCTCATAATAATTCTTGGAAAGCTGCAACCCTCCGTCAATTTGCTGCAACGGCAACGACGTTAATTTACGTAATATTCTATGAAAATAAATGTCACTACACGCTGCTCGATGGTTATTAAATATTTGACAAGGGGTTAATGAAAGTCCATTTTTCTCCCGTGATAATATGTCTTCTGGGCCTCTAGGAAAAGCTTTTTTCAGATCAAAGGGGTGGGCATGCGACACGTCGGCGACATTAAATATTTACCCGCGCTGCCGGAAAACCATGCTTTCCACGTTTCGTATTACACTTACTAGGTACAGCCACTTTCCATGATCTTTCACCAACGCGCGGTTGTTTGACTAATAACATCGACCCCATTCTTGTTGTGCTTGCAAATATTATTCACGGACGCAGCCCGCTTGCCGGACGGACGGGGACAAACATTTTCACGCATGCGAGATCAGTTTGATTTCCCGTCACCCCCGTGTTTTCCATATTCGATCGGCCCTGTATCGCGTGCAGCACAGATTCCTGCCAATTCAGTAATACACTGCTCGTACGAAGCTTTCATATTATTTGGACAACTGTTTATGGACTCGGGTTTGTAACGATAGAATACTTTGTGTGTCTTTCGACGAGTTCTACGAAGCAGTTAAATTTGCATTCGCAGTCTGAAGCGCCCGGTGCGTTTGTATGTTCGTGACAGCCAGGGGTGGGTGTTTCGTCGATTACGTTTATCGTTTAGCAGGTGATGAAGAATCCCCAGGCGACTGATGAAATCCGCCGAGAATAGAGGGAAACGACAAAATGGAGGCGTTGTACGTGGGTGTTGCATCAGACGGAATATGCAATTTCCTGGGGTGGCTGGCACCCCTTCTGGTTCACGCTATCCCGACGAGCGGGCCTCTTTTGAAGCTGACGTTCTTCGAATATTGCACGGCCATGTCAACGACAACTCCGAGGCCAGCCACCCCACTTTGTTCTCCTCATTTCGTTTTACGGGTGCCCCTCATATCGGGATTGCGTGCTGCCGTCAAGAGACATCGCGCCGCCCTTCTTGCTCGTTTGCTTGCCATAAATTTTTGGATTATTCTCCTCCTTCATCGACGCATCAAGAGAATTCGCGGATGTAACTTAAGGCTAACGACTCTCTGTCGCTGAACTCCTAAAACCACGAAGCGGTATTGCAATAAAAATAATCGGGACTCGAAACATTTTCGTGTTTTCACTTGGCTGGTGGTCCAATCTCTGGAAATCAACTTCTTACGACCAACAACGGGCGAGTAGATTTTCTCTGTTTGCCGTGACGAGGCTGCGTGAAGAGGGTCGACCACCCCTTGGCCACTGTCTTGTATCGTGTTACGCCTCAGCAAATAATTGCAATGGGGCGTCTCGAGATAAGGAAACGCAGAATTTTTTATTAAATTCAGAGTGTCGTGATTGCAGGGCGTAACAGGAGCACGAGCGACAGCGTTTTTCCTCCGTTAGTATTATCTTATAATGCGTTATCTCAGCAAGTCATCCATCTTCCTAACTTCCCTCGCGGCGGACCGTGCACCAGCGGGATCAGGAAAATGAAATTTAGACGGGAACTTTAACCGCGTAGAGGTTTTTACGTCTGACGAAAGTTGGTTGGCCAGGTTCGTCTCCGAGCTATCTAAATTTCGATCTGAACATCTGTTTCGCGTTGTTCTTCATTGGACGAATATCGAAGACCCTCGGCGAAATGACCAAAAACTAATGTCGCACAACCCCTGCACGAGAAGTGGAAAAGCGAATGACCGAAACACGTCATTTAAGTGACATCCTTGGACCACTTTAGGAGATATTGCTCTCTTTTTCCGTCCGTAATTCGTCACCCCACTGTCCCTCCCATGCCATCAGCCCCCCATGCGAAATTCTCCATATAGAAAGGACGATTCAGCCTCCAACCTCGACGAGCACGATATTTTTGTCATTTACGAAAGTGGACCTTTCTCCCCCTGATCCCAGCTCTCCCTTCCTATATTCGGCCAGCACGATACTCTTTTCTTGCCTTCCATATTGGTTCCCTCTCGAAACGCTTTCAAGAACCCTGTAATATGATACAAACTCTCCAGAAAGAAGTCGAGAGTGCTTCTGTGGGGGTTGAACGGGAAGAAAATAAACACGCCGGTGTAATTGGAAGACGATTTTCGAGTATCTCGGAACCCATTCAACCCCTAAAACCACTTTCATCGATCAACCAACGGAAGCTTCGTTACTGCTTCGATCCCGATTCTCTTCTTTAACATGTCGAGTTTGTATCGTCACACTTTTCACCCAACCATTAAGGTCTGTAATTTATCACGGTGGATTGCCAAGGAAGGTCCGAAGTGGGTGCTTCCAGCCTCCTTCCTCACGAGGACTCGACGCTCGTAGCTTCAAGGGAAAGTAGGTCAGGACCTTTCATTCCAGCTGGAATTCACGAAAGTGAGAAAAACACGAAATTCGCCCAGGCCTCCTCAGCTCTCGTTCGTCTCCCCCTTCCCACATCGCTACCTTTTGTGGCACGCCACGGCACTGAACAATGCGGCTAGGCCGATGGAGAACGAGAGCGGTAGTTTGCTTTGAGGGAAAATATGGATGCCACCCCCTTAGTCTTGCGCCCGTGTGCACCCTTTCTACGTTTCCTGCACCACCACCCTAGCTTCTATAGTCCCGCGAAGCCCCACCTTTCCCTCGTTTCACCTCTCTCAGTGGGAGGATCTCCCGGAGTTGCGAACGATAAATGTTTACTTCAAGTTTCCGCGAGCAGCCACGTGATAAATGCATCGCATCCCGCCACTCGTCCGTCAAACCCGATGAAAAACATGCTGTTTTTCCCGTTCCACTGTTTCGAGCGACGTCTCTAGAAATCCCCTGTCTTGCATGAAACCCGCGTTAAGGGGCACGTTCTCTCGGAAAACTCGCCCGCGGTACGGAATGGCGCGGATTAATCCTGCGTCTGCTGAACCGCAAATGGATCTTCGATTAACCCCCATTCAGTAAAGTAAAGTAAGGCTCCAGCTCGTTTCTGCATCCGCGCAGTTGGCGTAGCTTTCGTGACAGCTTCCTCGAGCAATAATTTAATAAACGAGCGACACTTTTATTCTCGCCGGACGAGCAAATGTCATTCCCGCGCGACGTGTCGCCGCGAGGACGCCCCGAAAAGTTCTTTGAACGCGACAGGCGTAAAGGGTGCATAATTTAAATTTCACCGGCGGAAAGGGGAGAAGTTAAATTTTTGCACGAGTTTGCTGCACTCGCCCGTTTCCCGCCAGCGGGAACTCATGCGAGATCCCCGCTAACGAAAATGGCCACGGGCCGTCCCTTAATTTCCCCCGCCGCTTAAACGCGATTCGTTTCCAGTCCACCCCCTCTCCCTCCCAGCAATCCTGCCAATTAAACCAAATATTTGCGTTCGAGTCTTGCAAGAAGTATGTACACGCTGTCGCCGAGCTGGGTCCATTGAGACACGAACGGCTAATCCCGGATTACCCTATCTCGAGTAGACCGATCTCTTCCGATCATCTATTAATTAAACCGTCCTCTCCCTTCGTCCGTCGAAGAGTCGCTTAATTAATTGCCGATTCAGGCCCGTCGACGCATTCCCTGTCAATTAAACTCGCAATCGCGCAGGGAGGAGGGAGGTTTGGTGCTTCTATGCAAACGGGAGTGGCGTCTTCCTCGAGGAAATTACAACGAAAACCGGAATTTCAGTCGCTGAAGGGTGTGCGTGTATTCGCGGAATGAATATTCTTGAAAGTACGGAGAATTTAGGAATAAAGCCTAATGAAAAAGATTCAACAAATTCCCGAAACTGTCTGCTGCGCAAGGGGCAAGGTGCAGACACTATTTCGAAAGAACTCGAGCCTTAAATGCAATAATGAGTTGAACAAACTGGAGTTCCGTTCGATGTCGGTGTTTGACTTCTACGGAAGCTTTGCCTTGCTCTCCAACGATGTAGACACTGTTTAACTTTATACAGCACGCTTATAATTCCGCGGTAGCCCCTGTTTAATTAATCGTCCAGCTTATCGAAGATAATGCTTTGACGTAGCGAAAGGCTTTTTCGAAGGGGCAAGAAGAATGCCTTTAATTATAAAGGGATTTCTTTGGAAAATGGTAGAGTCTCTTGTAGAGCGCCGTCACCCTTAGGGGCGAGATTAATTGTCTTTGGAACGGTAAACAGTACCTACTGGCAGAGTTCCTTAGGGGAAATTATGTTTAAGAATATCCAGTAATTGAATTTGTACTTTACTGGTAATATAGTATTTCCAGATGCACATAAATTCCAGAGTCGAAATGTCAGAGTAAACTGTTGCATGCTACACCAGTTGATTAAACAGAGCATCTAGTATTCTTGGCTAATGGAATGGTAGCCTTGACTGTAAATTACTATTTCTTCGCTGTGGAATCGTTGTAGAAGCTCGCCGGTCAAGCGCACGCGTATTGGTTATGTTTTCTCCAACGTAATTGCTAAGAAAAGTCATGTATCTCTGAATGGTTGGACGAGTTCTGTACCCCGTTTCTTTATTTAAAGAAAAGTAGATACACTGAGAAACCCATGCCATTTGTTGACGAAAATTTATCGACGGCAACTCAGCTCCGTTCGCCGATAAAAAGAGAAGAAGAAAAGCTACGGAACGATGTTCTATCGACAACGCAGGAAGCTGAGTAGTTTTTTAACAAGGTCGAGCCACCATAAATCAGTATGGCGGCCGTAGGAGGGATTTATTGTGGAACTTTTAAAGAAAGCTTATATAGTAGACACGCGTGGATAAGGGTGCGCCAACCGGTGGTCTGGTGATGGGGTGGTGGAAATCGTAGCTACGTTAGTGGGGTTCGTGGCGAGAGGGAGATAGAAAATGGTCCAGGAGAGGAGGAGGGTGGTCGCTGGAGGGGCAGTGGGGTGGTTATGACGCGGGTGTAACCTTGGCAACTCTGCATCCCCCTTTCTCGTGGCCGACAGCATCCTCTCTACGCCCTTTCCGTCTCTTTCACCCCCTTCTTCTCCCTTTTTTACCATTCCCGGCATCCCTCTTTCTCTTCTTCCTATCTCTGTCCTCTATGCTCCCTTAACCTGCCCTCCACTTCACTCCTGCCTTTTCTTCCTTCCCGTTTCTCACTCCCCAGTCACCCCCAGCCGTTTCTCACGTCGGTTTCCTATCTCACCCTCCTTCCTCGATTCGCCTACTCCGCTGCAAATTCCTCCTCCATCCTTCTCTCGCCCCCGGCCGCACACATCGACAAAGGAGGCGCACACCCTTGTCCTTCTCCTCGACGCAACTCCACCCACGTCTACAAATGGAGCAAAAGTGGAGCGTGTTCTTGTTCGAATGCACGCTCGTTTCGCACTACCTCCACTTTCTCATCCCTTCCACCGCCTTCAGCCCCTGTCTTCCTCCGCCACCGCCGGCACCCAACTGCTCCGACAATTCCTCCGGCTATCTCACTATCCCTTCATACCTCATTTATCTTTTTCTCTCGCTGCATACCGCGCCCTCTCCCCTTCAGACCCTCATTTTTAGCTGCCACCATCGGGAACTGCGGAGTGTCGAATGGTCGAAATGAATTTATAAGGGAGGACCGTCTTTATCCATGGTCTCCGTGGAGGAGATGGGTGGAGAGCAGGGTGGGCGAAGGTCTACCATTCGCAGGGAACACGGCTGCGCTCTTAATCTCGTTGAAATGTAAATCTCGTTTAAGCCGCGTTAACGTTCTCGCCCATGGCTGTCGATGTTGCGATGCAGGGACGCCTTTTGGCGCTTCGATCTACGCAGTTTCGTTCCCTTTTACCCTTGCTTCCGTGCTTGTTACATCTTTATCACGTCCACTTCCTTCTGCTTTAACCGACACCGACTACTATTTCATAATTGACCAGGGACCAGCTGTAGCAAGTGCACGCGGCGTACCTCAAATTTTCAACAGCGGTAGGAGGTATAGAGCTTCCTTTATCTTTCGATACCACCCGTGCCCAGGGTTAACGGCAAATACGACGTGCCACGGCGGCTCGCGATTACCTTTCGCCAGGATCGACCTGATTGATAGTCACTCTGCTCAAGACATCGGTGTTGCGGCTCGTTGCTCGCGTCGGAACCGTCATCGTTTGACGGAGATCGCAGTCTTCCCTCCGTGGTCGACCATTAAACGAATTTCACGTGGTCGTCGATGCTCCTCCTCGTCGGTCGTTAGCGGAAAATCGATGCCCACGCAGGAATTATTGCGGTACAAGACGACACCTTCCATATTCCGCGAACGTTCCGGTTGTCGTGCGTCCCGTTCAAGCCAATTGCCGTCGTCCGCGCGAAATTACGGTGCCCCATTGTTCCTGGATACCATTATTACCATTACATGGTATCGTTATTGACAGACGGATCGGCGTGGCATTCATATTCATGGCGATCCTCGGTAACGGTAGCCTGACTGCGGGGCTTAGGCGGGGGGTAGAGGGCGAAAGAGGAAGAAAACGTTTTAACCCGGCGATCGGTCCCGTTGTATGACTGCGGCAATGAAAATCGTGCATTTCGCCCCGCACGATTTCGCCGCGGCTCGCATTAACGGCATCAATCACGTCACACGGGGCTGATTAAGGATGCGGTTACATATTTACCGCGGGCTACATATTCATGAGCGGTAGGAAACGTTTACTTCCTGCTCGCCAGAGGAAAAATTGAACGCTGTCAGGTGTTGTTCCCCACTGCTCGTGATCGACGGAACGATTTAAAATGCAATGAGATGGGCGGTCGATCTTTGGTCGTGGCTGCTTCCCGAGGGGCAGCGCTGGCTTGCCCACAATCGCAGGAAAATAGGTACTTATTATTCTGGAAGTTTCAAGCATTCCCATTCAACGATTATTTGAGGATTTCGATGAGCGGGAATAAATTGTGTAGATGGGCTACGATTAATTCGAAGTTTCAATCGCCCAGATTTATCAATTATTAATGAGGAAACGAGTCGTGCACATCCAACACTGCTCGACACTATTCCCGCTTCTAAATGAGTGAAAATTTAATCGATCCAAGAATAGAGTAGGTATTTAAAGAAACGCGATACACAGGCTTGAACAGACAATCACTGCTCTCAAAGAGACAGGCCAAGCGTTTTATCTTTGAGCAACGTCGATGGTCAGTTCTACAGGCGGAAGCCTGTAAGGCTCATCTGCATAAAGATGCTCGTGCTATCTACAAGATGACGAGGCAAATGAGCTCGGGTGCAATAATGTCGTCAGTTTCGCGGGCTTATTGCGCCGTCGGCCTCTAGCCGTTTGCGAGGGACTTAATATCATCCGTTGCGAGCCAACCCGCAATATTGGACTCGTTTCGTTTCCACTGTACCTCTCGTTTCGCTGACACGGCGGGGGATCGCGTGCATGCCGCGTGTGCATTTATCTACCACAGGTTCGGACCACGCACCGGCCAGGAATTCGTGCCGCGGACAATCACGATAGTCGAATAGAGGGCCGCGTACAGTAGCAGCGAATCGGAGACTCGTCACTGGCGGATGTGGCCTGAACGCGCAAATTGGGAGTGATCGATGGAACTTGGGTCTACGATAGCAAAGAGAGACCTACCCTGCACCATCTCTTGTATAGGAGTTGAACGAGAAAACTGGTGACATTTAGATAAACTTTCCCTGCGAGAGAATCTGCACGAGCATCTGCATAACTCGATTTAGAAACTCTGAAAGAGTCAACTCGATGGAAGGGACAGGGGAAAATTAAAATAATCGAGAACGCTTGCCTTGATGTTCACAGAACAGAAGCGACAACGTACGGTCAGATTACGAGAGCCTCGATTCGCATGGCGCACCGTTGACCGGAACAAACGACCGGTTTAATTTGATGTACCAGAAGCATGGCCGACACTTTCGAGCCGAGCACCAGGCTCGTGCTGCCATCCCCTCGCTCTCCCTCATCCACCCCGGTTCCCCGGGGCTTTGTGTGTTTTGACGCGGGTGCTAACTGACCCCGTGGCTTTCAGGGAGCGCGGAGGTGGATCGGGTGAAGGAGGGCTGTGCTCAAGAGCAGAAGAGGGTGGCATTAGGTCGAGGTCACCAGGACACCGAAGCGATCGATGCAGCCCGCCAGGCACCACCACCCCTGCTTCAACCCTCCGGTTTCTCCCTCCGCCGACCCATCTTCAGCGACCTTCTCCGCCGTGGAACCCAAATACCGTCGCTATCTACGATTCTTGCCACCTCCCCCTCCCCTGGCCACGTTCCTCGGGCTCATTATACCTCTATTTACGTTTCGCTGCATTTAACTAAAAGCAGCCCGGAGGGGTTAAAAACTGGCGAGGTTCAACACGTGGATGTTCCACATTCAGGCCTCGATCAGCTGTTTTCCCCGGGGCGTCAACGCTTCTGGATCAACGCGGACGCTTCGAATCTGAACACCCGCCACCCTCTTCAGCACACTGAGTACGCGAAAGTTTGAGAAAGAATCGAATTTCTATCCCTCTGCGTGTTTCAATTCTCCATTCCTTCCCGGCGACAATATAGACTGAGTTTATACGGAGACTCATAAACCTACCATGGACGAATGCACGATTTCTACCACAGTAGATAATATTTGGAATTATCAGTGAGATAATACTCGGGTCTAGCAGTATTTACTGGGACTCGTGTATTCTGAAGGAATTCATAGATAGCTGATTGAATTGTACGATAGATAGAGCATTCAGGGCACTTGACGCGCCTTTTGAAACTGGACGCATAATTTTGCATAAAATCGAGCGGCGGAGGTGCAATCCAGCTGCCGTTTGCGACCGTAATTTCAGCGAGACCGTAAAGGTGGAATTTACGAGGGAGAGAAGCTACGCTCTCAGGCGATAATGCCCCACTTTAAGAGCGATGCTTCCTTCTGCAGCGCTAGATCTAATCAAGGGACCGAATGAATTCGCCACGTCCGATTACCCATGGATCTGGCCGAGATTGGCCGAGATCTAATTCGCGTTTAGCAGAGAGAACGTCGCCCGATCGGGCGCTCCGCGACCGTGCTCATCTGTCTGGTGTTTGGTTTCTATGGCCTTTCTGGATACGCGCACGCCGTATTCCTTCTTTTTTTTTGCCTTACAAATGTCCCGGTCGTTTTAAACGTCAAGCCACCCGTTTCTATATATCGTATATTTTTAGCGGTTTTTAATCCACGTTACCCGACGAAAGTGAAACAGTGACGTTCTGCTATGACGCTGGTTCTGAGAGTGGCTTTTTGCTGAGCGAATGCGACTCGTACCATGCGAAGAGGTTTAACGCGTTATGACGTGAGTACGTTTGGAAATCAGATCCGGGATGTTGGGAATAATAACTCTTACCTTTGTATTCTTCACACCGTGGATACTGATTCGACAAGTTTGGTATTGGTAAATGAAGACTGTGAATTCTGTTTGGTGTAGATAGTTTAATCGTATTTCCAGGAGGAATCTAGAACGCCAGCATCCACTGACGACGAGTCTTGTCCATCCTCGGACCTCGATCTGTTAAATCCAAGGTATTTATCTTCTGCTAACTGCCTCGTGACTTATTCTAATAGAAATAGTAGACTTTGCTGGCACGCTCAGCGATCTTGTGATTAATTGATTATTGTTGCCAGAGTTACGAGATTCTATCCGAAAGCACGGCATCAGTTTCGTGCTTCGAAGGGTCGGAGGAATACTTTGCCCAATCTTCTGGCGCCTGCGGGAAATTCTGATCGTCGTCGCTGTTTCGCGAGTTGTGACCACGTCGATACAAAATTACGTAAGTGATGTAAGTGGTTTTTTTAAATGCCTTGCGGCTTCCATGCGTTATGTACTTTTTGAAAGAAGTAGGTACACCACTTTCATAACCGGTTACACCTGATTTCGATATGGATTTCAGTAACCGAAGAAGTAGGAAAAGAGAATACGGGTTCGTCGAGTCTACAACATTTTCCAGGCTACAGTTGTCAGAAGAGATATGAGGTAACTTGAGATATTCATTTACAATTATATTCCCTCCCCGGACAGTCAGCGTAAGCGTAAATCGTACTTTTTTAAAGCGTATAGAGATGTAAAAATGAAAATTGTGAGTAGCTTAAAACGCCAAAGAAAGAAAATGTCAGATTTAATTTTCCGCAAAAAACAGTATACCCTGACAGTAACGATTTGAAGCTCAATAGCTATGTAACTCTATGTAGAAGCTTCAATATACGTCATTGTTTTTTTGCAACATAAATATCAGTAATCCAGGAAATGCTTCGACCAACGATGTCCGTCAAAAGCGTTCAGCTTTGCCTCTGAGCTTCACACGGCATTTTGCAACGAAAATCTTTGAAACAGTAGTCGTTAACGAACGGAATAATACCTTAAAACGAAAACTGAGTGTAACAACCAAACCGAAAGCAATGGATTGCAAGAAGAAGAAACTTTTTTTAAGTTGGATATCGATTATTTTGGTATTGATCGAAGAAACGAATGCTTCAGATTAAAAGATATCAGAAGACAGAATTTAATTGACAAAAAAACCTAACATAATTATTGTATACTAATTGAAAACAATTAATTGTCCATTTCTCCCATCAAACTTGAGTAAATCACTTATTTCATCCATCTTCTCCCATCTAATCCCTCAGCCCCAGGTAACTTTCGCCACAGAGAAGTCTTCGAGCGGTGGCGAGGATCTTAACAGCAAATCCCTAGCGAAACTTTGGTAATTATCCGAAAAGTTCACCAGGTCACGTGCACGCCCTTAAATCGTGCATACCTCTAACTCGTATCGTTATTACGACACCTAATGCACTCCCTTGACAGGAAGGGAAAAAGCACACCGCGAATAGTCCGTGCGATTCGTCGGAACAGCAGAAAGTGTAAGTTATCGCCCATAAATAACCTTTAATCCGGGTCCTTGGGTTTTGGGGGCGACTGTGAAATCGCGAGGCAACTGGCGATATTAAAATCCTTTACAATAAATTCCCTGCGAAATGCAAAATTAATATGAGAATATTGCTCAGCTGACACCCCCTTGCAATACTCTGTAATACAGTGTCATGATCGACAATTTTAAGTATATAGTAAATCCTCGGCAAAATGGTCTCCCTTCGACTGAGCCTACAGCACGGAACACGCGTAGCCGAAAAAGTCTGCATCGATTCACCGAAAGTAACCGCATTAGCAAGTCCCTCCACGGTGATCAATCAAATTTCCCCCAAGCATTCTGAATATCGACCCGTCCCCCCTTCGGCTCTCGAGTTTTCTTGCCCACGGACTTCGGCTCGCTTCCAAGCGTCTCAAGCGTGGTTTTCTCGTTATTTATAGCGGTCCCATGATTCTGGTCATCCCCAAGGCCCGAAACCCCGTAAACTCGGTCACGTCTCTCGAGCCGCTGCCCCTGGCTCGATGTACTTATTCCTCTTCGCGCTGTTCCTCTTCGCCTACGTGTTCCTCGGCAAGGAGAGGCATAATTTGCGAGAGACCGGGAACAGGGCGGGCAGCTCGAGCAGCGGTCACCCCGCCGGGACACGGGCGGCCAACATCCTCGCGAAGACCAGCAATTTAATCCCAGGACGTTCATAGTTGAACCAGACGAGGATCGATCCGAATCGTCTGAACGACCACGGCCGGGGAACAGCAAGAGCAGCGTGGTCGTTCTGTATCACGAGAAATCGGCCACACCGCCCCGAGCAACATCCCCAGGACCGCCCCTCAGAGCCACTCAATCGGAGCAGGTGGTAGCGCGCGGAACCAGCCGCTTGCTGACAGAAACTGACCAACCCTTGCGCCACGAAAGGTAAAATAAAGAACTGCGGAGAGCTTGTTAGCGATCAGCCAATGTAGATCGAACGTATGTATTCGGTGAATATGAATGGCATGTGCAAGGTGTTCGTGTGCTCAATTGTTCTTGAGAAACTCCCTAACAACCACCCTGTTCGAACTCGAAACTAATTCCCTACGAATTCACAGCGTTGCTCGAGAAATCCAATATTTACAGATTGGAAAGTTCCTCCGCGGGAAACGCGAAAGGTGAAATGCATTTGACACCCTTTTCATCCCTTCAGCAATCCATATTCCCCGATCCAATTAAGTTTCCCGAAGTTACTGGGTATTCCAGGGAAGTTACAGTCGATTGAAAAAGCACGAAAGTTTCGTTCCGTATCAGAGGCCCGTGATCGAATTTACGAAGAGATCTCAGTTTCCCCCTTTTCACCCCTTTCTCGCAGGGCGAATCTAGTGGGGGATACGGAGGGTCGCTCCCCTGTATATCCGATTGCCCGAAGGAAAGCTACTTTGAGACGACGTCGACGTTTATCGAAGCGGCAAGGGCCACTCAACGTGCACGTTTATCAGGAGAGCCGTGTACGGCAGGCGGCCTCCTTGTCCAAGGATCATCGCGTCGCTTCTAAAGAGGTGCAACCGGCGGAACGAGGATCCGATCCGACGAGATATTCGGCCAAGTCTGCGAAAAATTTGATTAGGTCGGTCGAGGGATCTACTGCTCGTCGAGAGGACGATTCGGATGATCGTGAAAGAGGCGGACGATCGAACAAGCACTGGCAACTCCACAGCATCTTCAGGGAACGATGTCGTCCCTCTGATAATTCCATTTCGAAACTAATGGCTCGTTCCAGGTAAGGCGACCCGTCAATCATAACGAATAACGAACAATCCAAATTAGCATTTGTGAATTCTGAAGGGTAGATATCGATAATGATGGATCAGGATTCTCGATGATTCTCCAGCTTGAGTTTTAGAAACCCCTTTGCGTAATATTTATTTACTGCCACGATTATCACGTCACGGAGTTACTGACCATACCATTAGAGATGATCCCCGATTACAGTACTTGATAATCGTTAATTATAGCGCCCGATAGTCATCAACCGTGGCGTTTGATAGTTCCCGACGTTAGCATTAATTAATTATTGCCTACGGCGCTTAACGAGCCCTGAATATAGCGCTCAATAGCTCCCGACTATAACGCCCACCGGTTGTTAATTACACTCCGTATACTCGATATTTAGATTCGCCCACAAATTCGTCAATACAGATTCAAGCAAACTAACTCTGGACCCCACGGTCTTATTACCTACCCAGCACCCAGCTCTCCTAATTGCAATGCGAAACAATGACCCTGCACGTATAATCCGAATTACTGAACGCAGTTGTTCTTTGCGAACGCAGGCTTAAATAAAAGCTTGCAAGAGAAACACGCGTTGCTAGAGAAATTACGATGCTGAAAATGTGTTCCGCAGTCCCGGAAGAGACGGTGACTCCAAGCAACAAAGAAGCGAAGTCTGCCCGAATCTGGCCTATCTGATGCAGCAGATGCATTCGCGGCCAAGGGAACGAGGAGACGATCGTGCATTTATCAGCGTGAACAACGGAGACGACGCTAGGAGAGTGTTCCCGTTCCAGGCGACCCCGAGCGGTAATCTGAAGATCGTGCCGAATCAGGTAGATGTTCGGGTCGGATTCTCTGGGCCGACACGGTTCATCGAATCTTGGGGAATGTTGGCCTCAGGGCAGACGCGTAGTGATTCTAGGTGGTGTTCGAATCCAAGAAGGTCAGCGTGCTGGTCGCCGATCCGCGGCACACGAAGGTTAACGTCAAGGCCGAGCTCAACAGACCCGGAAACGAGCCCGGTGGACGCGCTTCCGACTTGTACACACGACCCAGGCTGATCGATCTTCCAGCAGGCTTCTCGTCCTCGGCGGTCAATCAATTGCAGGTAACGCCGGTGTCACGGCTGTCATTCACTTTCGTAATGCCCCTTGACTGACTGCTATGCCGAGGCTTTTTCATCACACCGTTTCGGGGTGATGGAATGCCCGCAGAGAAAACGGGGCATTCGTGGTCCTTTTTCGAGAGAATCCAAGGGACAGTGCTGTCCGGTATCTTCATTCACGTACAGCGCACTATTGTCGATTGCTGCTATTATCTTGGCCTTTACGGGGATGACCAATTATGGTTTCATCCGTGGATGGCTTAGAAACGATTGAATATTTGCACGCAGGGTAGGAGAAGCCGGCCATACAACGAGGACGAGCATAAACCCGCGATGCACCCGTTCAAAGCGAAGCTTCAGCAGATGGAGATGGGGCAGAAACAGCAAGCAGCACAATCAACGTCTTACCAAATGCCCCTGCTGCAGGAGGTGCCACTTTCCGCGTGAGTTTCACTCATCTGTTAAGCTGGGACAGAGTCGTCTCCTGGCCGCGACTACTTACGCCACAGGACATGACGGAAACCAGGTCGATGGAATTTTATAGGAGGATCGTTGCGATGCCATTCGCGATCGCGAAACGATTCGCCATAAGATTGCATTCACCTATATTCCTTGTTCGTCGTATAAAAATGAGGCACGTCGGGCCAGAGAAACGGCACGAGCGCAGTGATTTCCAGCGATGTTTCCCAATAACGTTTGATCGCCGTGATTTCGCCGCAGACTTGGATTTACGAGCGAGCAACCGATCGATTGGGATAACATAATTCTCCCCGAGAAGACCGACCTGTATCAGGAGCTGGCCAGGCGTATCACAAATTACAAGTAAGCTTACAGCTGTGTACGATCGATGAGGCGAAAGTTAAGGGGGGCGAACGACAGAACAGCCAGCTAAATTTCACGATCGATCTCTCGAGGAACGCCGATTGTATCGTGCGAATCGATCAGGACGAGTTCCATTGCCACCTGCTGGTGCTGCAGAGCTACAGCGCCTTTTTCGACGAGAAGAATTGCAAGGAAATCGACTTGACTGGGGTGAGTTATTGGAGGCACGAGGACGTTAGAAACGCTGTGTCTATCTATTTGAACGTTCAATTTTCCAAAACGATATTGCCCTCGTACAATTACCGTGAGTTCTGTAAGACAACTGCAAGGGATCTTTCAACCCCCTTGATCCCCGACTCTAAATTCCCGAACCTGTGGTTGCACGCGCGTATCCGGCATCCCTGAGCAATTTATTATACAGAAACGCTGCACGTCCTTTAGAGTTTCGCGGGGAAACTATTACGGTGTTAGGTGTTATCGGTGTACGGAACGTACAGTCCACCGAATCCCGAATGGAATCCCTTTGTTCGCACGACCCGATTTTCCGCCCCTCGATCTCCCTCCCCCTGGACGTGTATCTATCGCCATCTACGTTTGATCGTCTGTCGTCGACGTCCATCCATAGGTCCCTCCACTTCTCGCCCGCTTATTCCTAGGCGTTCTTCCGCTCCACTTTTCTTTTTCTCCCCGAGCCATTTGTCTGATAGAGTGGGTGGCGATTCGATCAGATCCCTGGCCAGCGAGCATTGTGTTCGATCCAGGATCAAATTCCTTGACCCTTCGTGTCACTGCCACCGTGGCTGTCGACTTGTCTGTGTGGGAGTCGATGATTTTCGTGACGTTCGAGTGGCGGGAGGTTTTGAGGCACACAGCACTTGTGATGGAAACAGGGAGATATAGCGAGACGTTACAGAGAAGGCATTTTCCTGAACATCGGATGCTTCAATATTCGTAACTTTTGAATAGAGTAACGAAGGACGAATTAATGCACGTGTCTAGGAACTGGACAGCAGAGTTGGAGCGGAGAGGGGAATTGAATATGTTCTCTGGATATTGAAGTTAGCAAATCGCCGAGTAGACATCACCAAGGGGTTGCAAGCGACCCCAATCCCTTGTGTCAGCATCCTGGTTCTTCTGTCTCCCCTATTCCCTCTAATAGTGACTCCGTGGGCTCGAAGCCAAGCGACCTTGAACTCCTTTTCGCCTTCCCTGGCCACGACTATATTTGACTCCCTTTTTACTTAAGAGTGAATAGCGGCTCTCGAATAATGCGCCGCCCGTCGCCCTTTAAAGATTGCGAGGGGCTACGTCACTTTTACCGTCTATTCTTATCCTCCGTTTGACAACGCTCTCCTGCACACCCGCGTGTCAAGGGAACGAGTAATTAAAACTGACGCTTCGAACGCGGTATTCAACTATCCGGAGCCATCCTAGCTGATACTTTTAGCCAAAGATCAATGTTTAACGAGATTCGCGATTTGAAGTAATGCTTTGCGATAACTATAATTTGGGAATTAGAGTGACGTGAACTCGAGGGCGTTCTCCATCATCTACGACTGGATGATTAGTTCGCAGAACGAGAGCTGTCGTCTTTTACAGAGGGACAACATCCTAGAAGTATTCACGGCTGCTCAATACCTTGGAATTAAAGGTACGCAATGAAAGTGTGTGTATATATATATATGCCCAAAATTACTATTACTATTACTCAGAACGATGTACTGCATCAATTTTCTATGACAAGGAATGAAATAAATTGTCAGTAAATTAACAGTACAATGTGACATTATAGAGCCTCCAAATCCAAGGTGCTCTTTGTCTGTTTATCTGTAAGGGATTTACGAACAATGATCCTATTTGCAGCGCGCCTCCACCACAGTTTCCCATTTCCATCAATCTTATAAAACGCCGTTGCCTCGCATAATGTATAGCCAATGCTTTCTAGCACACTTTAAAAGTTCAAACCCACGGCTAGCGAAAGAATGAAAAGTTCCACGGGGGCGATAGGCTTCCGGGAAAGTTTCGATGGCACCGCGTTCGAGTTTCATCGAATACGTCACTGTCCAACTCGAAACATCGATAAACCGCATGAGATTCGAAGGAAATAAGGGGTGTATCGCATCTTGGCGCGGGAAACTAGGAAATGTTGATTCCTCCTCGTGAAACCGTGCAACGTTATCAAAGTTCACGTCTGGGGGAAGTGAAACATGAGTGCAACGGAATGAAACTAGGACTGCACTTTGGAGTCATTTGGAACATAAAATCTTCACCTTCTCTCGATACCCATTAGAGTTAGAAGAACAGTGCTGGGCTTTCATAGACAACGACGAGTTGTTCACAGAAGACACTGCGTTCCTGCTGTACATAGAGGCGAGGAGGATGAGGAACACTGCTGTCATGGAGCTGATGGTGCCAAGAATCATGAAATTCTTCCTGATGCTAGTCAGCACCAAAGACTTCCTGGAGCTGTCCGTCGACGAGCTGTGTCTTTTGCTAAAGTCCAACTACATCTGCGTAAACAGGTACCCCCTTGGCTTCGCCAGTTTAAACTCTATTGTATTCCTGCTCACTTCTTAAACTCTCTATTAGCGAAATGGAAGTGTTAATGTCTGCCGTTCGGTGGCTGATGCACGACTGGGAAACCAGAAAACAGCGTATGCTAGAGGTGCTCAAGTGCGTCAGATTCGGGCTGATCGCGCCGTGGCAATTGGTGGATGTGAAGAGGAACCCAGAGAATCCTGAATTCATGGAACTGATGTCCTTTCCTGAGGTGCAGAAGATGGTCGACGATGGTTTAGCGTGAGCGTTGCTTTGAATATAGGTTCTTCGAGAAAATGGAACAACTGATCGTTAAATCGCGACTTCCTTCAGGTTTGTCATTATCAAATATTGGTACGGTAATCAGACCGAAGATTACTATCACTGGATCGACCTACTAGGACTCTCAGAGCCAACCAATCGAAACTGGGCTGGAGAAGACAAGGTAACTTCGAATCTTATCTACAATTTACAGAGTACCTACACTCATTCCGAATGGTGTTTGCCTGGTCAAGAACTACGTGACGTATCGAGAATTCCTGCTGTACCTCGAGGAATACCAAAGGACGAAATATTCCGAGCTGAAGGCTGGAAAGACTCGCGCGAAACCCACCCCGCCCGATTCACCCCCCAACGATTACTCGTTCGGTCCTCTTAGGACGCCCAATAATTATGCCCAGAGCGCGGGTACGTCTGGACCTCGATCCAGAATTACGATCACGTAAAACCATCCGGTTCCAGGTGTAATTTAACCAAAATGAATCGACCAGGTGACACTGGCGCAGTGCAGAAGGATGCGGCGACGCATTCGAGGCGCCCGAATGTTCCACCCCCGAATTATATGTCGATGGAGATGCCAGAGGGCATGGCGATGCCCCCGAAATTTATGAACGAGTACCTGAGCAATCTGGAAAGAAGCAAAGGGGTGAGTAACCCCGGGGCGAGCTCGAATCGAAGAGCCACGCAAAAACCGCAAAATGGACGGACACATTGATCGACGCTCACACGAACGCAAAATCGCCACACCGATATTTCTGGCGTTTTCTATTTTTTCTTTTTTTTTTAGAATTTGCATCGACGAACCAATCGGTTTCTTTTTCTCTCTTCTATTTAGAAATACGAATTTAGACATTGTATGTAGCTCGTAGGTCGTATATCGTATGTACGCATTAAACCTCGGATCGTAACAGAAAATATTCGTGCACACGTGTATGCTCATTTCGAAGACAGTTGCTATCTTAAAGCGATTCAGGGAAGCGTGTATGCAAAGTGTAAATGGACGGACGAGGATGGAAATAACGGCGGATATTACGTGCGGTGAGTCGTTTCGAGATGAAATTTCGTGACGGAAAAGGCTGGCCAGATTTTCCCGTTTCAGAAGTTTCCTTGCTTTCAGGGACTATTATCGCGGTTATCGTCAGAGAGAATCTCGAGGTAAGCCGCGTGCTTGTAAGTGGAAATAATAAATTTCGCCCAAGAAATGTCACGGAGCTGTAGTCAAAGGTCAGAGTTTATGCAGCTCGAAATCCGTGCTTAATGAAACCCGGGAAACCGTGGCGAGCGCTATTATGTGCCGCGCAATTCATTGAAATTGCACTTACACAGCGTATAAGCTCTTACCTTGAGATTACACTGACCCTCTAACAATACACTTTTTGCCAATTCCATCAAACACTCGTAATTCTCTTCTACAATAAAATAAAAATCATTGTGTCGCGCAGAACGATCGATCAACGACCAACGGAACACCGGCAAACGCAGTCACCTTTGATGCCAGGTTTACTGGGGGTGGAGAGTCGCCTAAAACCTCCTACAAATCATCGACCATCGAGAAACACCAGCCAGAACGCTGCCAGCGTGGTGTGAATTTGCCGGTAATGCGACTCGTCGAGAGCTGAAAAAGATTTCGTCCTCGGAGAGGGAGACTTTCGTCTCCGTAGCTAGCGAGCGTTCTCGTTTTCCAGGACGCGGGGAAATTAGATTACGAGAGTCAGCAGGAGAAGAACGCGGCGGATGTTTGCCGATGCCAGCAGTCGAATCTGATATTTTCCGCGAAGAAGCAACGCGCGAGATGTACGAGAGAGCGGGAAGAGCGAACAGACTCTGGCAAATCCGAGGAGGAGGCGGCTACCACCATTCAGGCCGTCTACAGAGGTTACAAGGCTCGAAGAAGATTTCACGAAGTTAGTGGATGCGCCGTGAAACTATCGATTTTCATACGCTCTCGGTGGCACGGTGAAAATAATTCTCTTCTTACTCTGTATCGTGCATCAAATGCTGCGTGAAATTACATCAGATGTGTGTTTTATCCCAAGTGGTGTGTAATGTCACAACACTGACCGAATTTGCAAAATTAAAAAGGGAAAGGTGTTTCAAAGCAATTACGGTAAAGACACAGAGCCTGTTCCGTACACGTTGCTTTTCCAAACGGCAGATAAGGAAGTCAACATCGGGGGAGAAACGGAATATGAAGAAGGTGGCGGAACTTTTGGCCATTCCGATGGGGGAATCGGTTCGCAAGCTCCCGCTGGAACCTATCAGAATTGCAAACAGTTCAGCAAACCAAATCAGGCAGGAAAAGGAGGAAACGTGGCCGCTGAGTCCGAGGAGAAAGAGCAGGGAGCAGCCGGGCCCAGGAAATCAGAATCCACGATGCACCGAGGATCAATTGGATCGAGCGCAAATACCCGTCAGCATTTACTACGCTTTAATCTTTAATCGAATTGCAGATTCTCATAAGTCGTGCGTCTGAAATTTTAGTTTAACGGACCCCGTCACGCGACAGAAGACCAGAGAGTGCAAAGGAATCTGCAAAATCAGACGGATCCGCGAGAGGTGTTACACCCTATCAGGACCATGTTTGTCTCGAATTACAACGAGAGAACTAGTTCCCTGTCAGAGAACACGGACACTGATGATACTTTCTCGCCGAGGCTGAAACAGAAATGGACCAAAGAAACGAATTTTCCGGACGGTGATAATGTGCAGCGAGTGAAATCAGACGCCAAGAGTGTCCAGATTCGAGCACCGAGTGACAAACGACCACTGTGAGTGCCACGACCCTCAATAATTTCAATGAAATTTCCAGGAGAATGAGTGGCGTAATTGGAATGATTCATTGACAGACCACAGAGGATCAGCAGCAGTATGCTGGATTCCAACATTAACGGCTACTTCTTTGACAACTCGCTGTTCTTCCCCGATCGAGAGGCAATCCTGGTATTCGGTGGCGTGGATCCTCACGAAGAATACGGCCGTGCCGGGAACACGGGCAAGGACATGTACAGGTTTAAGCCTGACGAGAACATTTGGGAATTGGTCGGAGAAATTCCGCAAGCACGACATCACCACTCTATCGCTTACCTGAGAGGCCGTATTTACGTAGTGGGTGAGTCGAGCAATGGCGGAACGAGCATTGAGTCACATTTTATTATATCAATATCGAACGAACGGTACATCCTATACGAGGTCCATATTTCATCAGCGTTATACTCGACGCGAGGCTCGCGAAGAATAAACTTCATTAGCCCGCTCCTTCGTACCGGCGTGAAAGAAGACTCGTTGCACAGAAAGATATGTATCTGCCGCGGAGATTTTAAATTCTAAAGGGAAAAAACTATTGCCAGGGGGAGCCGATCCGTTGGAAGACAAACTCCACAGGAAGAGCACCGCGGTTGGAAGCGTTTGGAGCTACGACCCGACTACCAGGACTTGGTTCAATGAACCTAGCATGCTGACAGCCAGAAAGGACTTCGGATTGGTGGTCAGTCACGGGAAAATGTACGCTATGGGAGGGCAAGACAGGAACGGGATGTGAGTTGTTAAAGAGAGCGTAATTGCGCGCGCTGCCCAGCGTTTCCCTTCATTTTCCCCGCTATTTATTTCCACGCTGACCGCGGCTAATTACAGCCGCTTTTCGTTTTGTGATTGTCATCGCCACCGTCACGGTTCGAAATTTAATTAACGCCACGAGGCCGATAAGAAAGCTGCCGCGAGAGGGGAGCTTTATAGCATTCGATGGCACGAAAACGGACAAGCCCCCCGTCCCTCTCTGTTACAGAGCTTTGAAGACGACGGAAGCTTTCGATCCATCCGCATGCACGTGGAGAGAGATGCAGCCGATGCAGACTGCAAGGGTGGGACCCGCCAGCGTGAAATATCGGGATCTTATCTGGGTCGCTGGCGGGATGACAAAATCGAAAAAGGAGCTATTCTCGAGGGACGTCGAGTGCTACGACCCGATCAAAAATTTGTTAGCTCGATTCTGTCGCGTCCCTTACGACCCGTCGCATTATCTAGATTACATGCCTGATTTGTCGCGTACGCCCGTTATCGATGCGACGGCTATTATCGATGCGCTTTCAGATGGCTAAAAGCGGTATCTTTGAGGTCACCGAGGTGCTTCGCCTCCTTTTACGTCGTATCCGACTGCCTCTACGTGATCGGGGGAGCATCGACCACGGAAAACGGCACTCAAAGCACCAACAGCATCGACATCTGGGATGGCAACGAATCCGTTTGGAAGGAACAAGCGAACATGTCGATCGCGAGGCACGGACATACTACCGGCTCGATAGGTCGGTTTTTCTGTTAAAAAAAAAAATTACCCAGAAACGCGGACCATTTTCCTAACTTGTTCTCGTCAAAACCACCATTCGGCCAGAGAGGAGTAATTCCTGAGTACGGTGGAAATTTCATTATACGGTGAAACGCTCTATTCCCGAGATGCCCTCTTATGGGAACGGGGCGTGTACCTGCAGAATATCACAACGCCTTTTGGTCATAAAAATTTACCATGAAAAGCTTACGACTACTGGCATAAAGGATATTTTTATTGAGAATCTTGCAAGTATTCATGGCGTTGGAGAAAAGTTTTATGTTAGACTGTCTGAGGCACGACAGAAGTGTATTACTGTAAATTAGGGGACTCGAGAAGTTTTTAGAAGATTGCATCGGCACAATTTTTGTCTACCTCGGCTGGTGACATTTATGTTATTTTAATTGAATAATGGATGTTCTACTGTACTTGAAATATGCCAACGATGATATTCCTCTAAATGCATGCGGTAATCTTTGTATGAAAACATGAAGCAGAGGATACTATTCATTAGTTACGTTTTCTTTCAGGTGACCAATTGTTGATAATAGGGGGAGTAACCACTGTGTTCATGAAAACATTGAACAACGTCGAATGTTACTGCTGCGACATACGGAAATGGATGAAGGGCGTTTCTGCACTGCCACATCCGGTTTCCGGTCACGGGACCGTGTCTTTACCGCCAGCGAATCTTTTGATAGATCGCTGATAATATCGAAATAAAAGAATCCCTATTAGAAACCCGTTTAATCGTCAATGCATTAAACATTTCCTTACACGCTACCGTTTCTATTCCAGGATTGTCTAATTATATCATTTTGATTTTTATACGGATTTTACCCCATTTTATACGGATTTTTGCCTGACCCATTCACAGTCTAGGTTTCTTAGTGCTTTTTTTCTACGTGCTATACATCAATGTATACGATTTAAAAGTCCATTATATATAAACTAATTATCTTAATAGAATTCCTGATTAAAGATAACCATTCATTATGAAAGACTTGAGGGAGATTGGACTTGATTGGACAGGTGCAATTAAGAAAGGAAGAGAAATGACAGAGTGCTGGTAAAACATGTGTAAACGTAGTATACACGCGTGGGTCAAGGAATTGTGAATATATTAAGGAAAATTGAAAATTAATAATCTTACCTTTGGTTCCCGTGTTCCTGAAATCGACCACTGCATCAAAAAATTTGATACTGGATGTTCAGTATGTTTAATTAGCAGATGCCCTTCTAAAAAATCATTAACAAACACTAGCATATTTCAAGACAAGCTATTCCTAATTTAATGATAAAATAATCGAATGAAAAAGTTCTTAAATGAAAATTGCTTTCTGAACCGAATAAAACTGCTGAACTGCTAACCATTTACTGCATTTAATCTCTGAAGTGTTTCTATAGTTTTAGCACGTGTGAACAACCATGAATATGCATTATGAAAATTTATTTAAAACGAATGAGACCGCCTACAGCATCGCGCAATGCGCATGCGCATACGCTAAATGCATTTCGAACGCTTAACAGGATAATAGTCAGCGCATTAAATATTTAATTATTCGCCGTCATTTGTATTAGAGTACCTATTATTATCTAATTATATAACACATAAATCTTATTTCTGTAAGAAATATATATAACTTTAAACAAACTCATTTTTTATATTTCAAACTTTACTTTCCTTGCACACAAACGATACATATTTCGAATTCGACAATGACGACAAAGGCAACAAAATAGAATCGATCGAATCACGAGATAACTCTATCAATTGTTTCACTTAATTGGCTACATTTATATTACTCGAAAGTTTTCATTTATATCATTCAATATTGACATACGATTCGATCGTTTCAAACTGATTTATAATCACGAACATTAGCCATTGCCTTATCCTGTTTTATGTGCTGTCCGATGAACTCTTTTCAAACATACATAGTTTGTCCTCCGCATTAAGTCCAGATCCAGAATCGAACCATCGGAACTTACTGCAGCCTCATACTTGCATAGACCGATACACTTTCTACTTTTCACTCAATTATCCGCCAGAAAAATTACCATTAAAAATCAAAGCGATGCGGACTCGAGTCCGCCGTTCGCGCAACTGTGCACACGGCCCGCAGGTGGCAGCAAGAGTCTCGGCGTCCGGCAGACGCCATCTGTCATGGGAGTAGCGCGTTATGAACCGCGAAGCGTGCGTGGAAGTTTCGAAAAAGGGATTCGGATTCGAATGCGGCGAGGCAACTGGCCGCCGTGCGGATAAACGCGAGTTAACCTGAAAATGGCCGAATCGTGCGAGTCGGTGGTGTCAAGTGCAGTGACGTGTGCCGTGCCCCATGGGCAGACGAACGCCCTCGAATCACCTTGCCAGGAGGACGCTGAGACATCCTGCTCCCCAGGTACGTAAGCCTCGCCAGAATATCCCGTACCAGTTTCAGACCAGTTTATTCAAACGTGAGTGTGGAGCGCGGCCATGCAACAAGTGGCACGGAGCGCTCTTCCATGCCGAACAGGAGCGTATCGCGATGTATTCCACTCCCTGTACCTCTCCCTCGATTCCCCCCGGCCACCCGGTTATTTCCTTCCTAACATGTCGCCGTCGATCACGTGACGTGTCGTCGATCTCACAGCGACTCAATTTTCGCGCGTACCAAGTGACAGAAACCTCATCCACGCTGATTCGAGAAAATCTTATCTAGGGCCTTGGCTACGACAGTACGGTCCAGAACACAGATGGTCAGTCGCTCAGGATCTTACAGATTCCTAACATAAGGTTCCTTTCGTTCTCATTTCAATGCCTCTTATTACTTTTTTCTTATTCTCGGCTCTGGATATTCGTAAGCGGTAGTTTGTCGCGTTTTTGTCTGTGACATTTGTCGAGCCTATCCGATGCAGATTTTCATCCCGGAATTCCGCAATCTCGATGAGAATTTTGTTTTACCTATCATGTATTGTATTTTCTGAAAATTGTTACGCTTGAGGGATTCGATATTACGTCACTGGCGGGAAGATTATTACTAGGCAGGTGGATAAGGGAGCGGACAACGACTATACGAATCAAAATATTCCTCTGTATGTTAAAATTAATCGTGAATATGTCCAAGCACGAGTGTTTTCTTATTTATTTCCTCGGGAAACTCGCGATATTTATACGTAATTAAATTTGTTCGCCGTTGGGACATTGGCGTGAAGAGAAACATAACGAGTTCCCTATACCGGTTTTATTTTATTTATTTTATCTTCGGTTGACTCGTTCTGCCTCGGATTGTTCAATTTCTGTGGTGGCGCTGTCGAACGTGAAAGTGTAACTGTCGTTAAGTTGTCGCGCGTTATATATCTCGTTAGATTTTTTCTGAAAAAATTACATAATTACTTTCAAAACACGCAGTGCTATGAATTAGTGTATTAATGTTAATTGAACGATTACATCGGAGCTTTAAGGACAGCTCCAATTATCGACGATAGATCGCGCAACGATAAGTTATCTACGATAAGTTCAAAACGGTACGTTCGATACGCGGAATTTCTCCCGTATCATCTCAAATGCAGTTACTTAATCCAATCTCTAATCATATCATACATCACGCAAGAATTTCTTATAACACACTGCAGTTTGTTTTATCGGGAAATGGTATAACACGATACGCACCTACAGCTGCGATTACCAGTCGAAATTTATCATCGTTTGTTTGAAAGTAGATCGAAAAGCTCGGTACGTGTTAGGGGGAGTGGGTATATTAAACATTATACAGAATTGATCTCGTTCGTTTAAACATTTACGTTTAACCATCCGTCGATGGTTTAACGTTTACGCATCTGTTTTCCACTGCAAAATCAGTTTGCGCGTTACGTAGAGAGGTCGCCACGGTCTGTAAACATTCCTCCCCATGTGATTCGCAAGCGCGATGTCAGAGGTTGTGTCAGGTTGTGTAAAAGTCACGCATTTTAGAGATTAAACTCGCTTGTAAGTCGGTGGAAGTTGGCACGATAATGTTGGAACCAATTTTAGCGGAGGACAGCACGATCCTGAAATTGGTGCCCTCGTTAGAAGGAATAGTGAAGGACTTAAAGGAAGATGCCACGCACCACGATTATTTTGTTGCCTTGCTAATAGTATTTTTGGCAGAATCGGGTTTTCACGCGACAACCACAGACAACTGCCATTCAGAATGGTATGCGGCGTTACTTGATAACGCTTTTCCAGTTTTCGTTCTTTCTACGCGGTTTTTCATTCCGACCCTTTCTATGCTGTAAAATATTTGTCACAGTTCAAAACTTAACTCCCTTCGTATACCAAAGCATTGGAAGTCGCAGAAGACGGGGATCTATGAAATGATGTTTCGATTAGCAGCCGTGCCCGACGTCGAGTGCAAATTTGTAGCGATTTCTTCTGGGGACACGTTGATAGTTAACTTCTTTTCTGTTTTCGATAAGAGAAATATTTACAGCATAGCTGTGCAATGTCTAAAGTACGTTAATCCTTTCTCAAGCGACCTTTCTGGACGGTACATAAATCTGAAAGCGATATCTCACAGGTACAGTTGACTTAGGGCTTAGACGACAGGGGCCCGAGAGACTTTATATTGTTCTGCGTAAATGTTTTAATAGGTTTAAAGATGCTCTGGCGACTCCATTGCGGTCGGACGTATTAACTAGAGCAGGGCTAATGTGTCCTAGCCTCCAGGGCCTTCCAACTGAATTAAAACTCAAAATTATAGGCATGTTAGGTTACCATAGCTTGTCGCACACGACGCAATGCTCATCGGAGTTTGACAAGCTTTGCCAGGATATATGTAAATAATTGTATCGCAATGAAGAACTGCTATAAAGTTTTTTTTACTCCGGAAGACCGTGTACGTGTTGTTCATATTGGATGAATCCGTGTCAATCTCCTTTTCCCTACAATCATTTGTACCTTTAGTAAAATATTGAGAATCAAGTATTTGTCGGAAACCATACAATGGCGGACGAAAGAAAGTTTACAACTTTTGACATGAGTTTTTTTTTAGAAGCTAGAAGAATTAGTTTGCTAAGTGACGTGTTTCGTCGTTTTGAAAAAAAATTAAATTGGTTGGAATAGCAAACAAAAGTTACGGGATTTTAAAAGGTGTAAACTTTCTTTCGTCCGCCACTGTATTTCGTGGAGTCATTAGGAGAAACGTAATTTTCGCGGATTTTTTTATAGCAGAAGAAACGACTAAGACGGTGGTGACGAGTGAGAACGTCGCGGTAAACGATGGAACCAGCGCGCAGAGCAACGGTGATACCGGTGAGTGATAACAGATTTAATCCTGCTTCGTTGCCCTCCGCTTTTGGTGCACACGTCAGATGGAAGCACACCTAATGCATTTATCGATCTCGTGTGTACAGTAGAAGCGAAACTCTGTACTGTAGACGGTCTACAGCATAGAACCTGTCAGGGTCCATGTCCCCAAAATATTATCGCTTTTGTTCAGATTAATTATAACGGAAGAATGCTTCATTATTTACATAATATCTTGAATGGACGAACATGCATAATGCATGGTAATAACAGTAGATCGTAAACGACAGTTCCCCATTATTCGCTACGGAATAAATAATTTATCGCGTTCATCGGTATCTCACTTGCTTACGTCCCGTCACGCACGAGCAGCTTTATCAATATTGAAATGTCGATTGTTGACGAACGCGTTTTAGGGGTCGTAGAACGATAGAATCGCAGAGAACATCGGTATAGAAAACTGTGATTGCCTCGCTTCCCGTGTTGCTGTTGCAATATGGAGTTAGACCAGCAAATTCTTCTTAAAGTATTTCTCATGTCTGACAAAAGAGGCAAGAGTTTTAATAAGCGCTTCTTTCGAACTCCTTGAAAGATTAAAAATTTTCAAGTATCGAGAAGTAATAGATTGTTGGTAGATTCCCTGCGCAATAGTTTATAAGTAAACTGTTATAACAATTGGGGTGGCTTGGTTCTTTCCATGATTATGGAAAACATCGTGATTTATCGTTACATCAGCTCTTAATTCACAGCTGTTGTTTCCCCTCCGTAACACCTTCAACTTCTTCACCCTCATCGATCATTATTTTTGCAATGGTCCTATAGAACCATTAGATAGATGCCTAGAACTCTCCGTAACTTTGGAGTACCTATTGCAAAGGGCAGATCATAATAAAAACTATCATTTTACTAAGGTGGAGTTAGAATTTAAGCACGATAATCAACAGTGTTCCATTGCAATCCATAATTAGACATGCTCCAAAAAGTATTTCTAATTGAAGCATTTGAATACTCGAGAGTGGAAGTAGATTCACGATCAGTCGAATCTAACACAGACAAGTTACTAGATGGAGGCGTTGGGAACACTTCCAGGTGACTTATTATGCAGAAAGATAATGATCATTTCGCCATACAGTTAGTGTCTGAAATGGAATTGCACTACACGTCGTTAAACACAAAGTAAATAGAATTTTCATCCTGTTAGAATAAAGAGATATAGGCAGTGTTTGATTTGAAGAGAAGAAGCCTCGACGTGTCTACTAGCTGATACTCCGCTTTGAAATTTTAATAAGCCTCTCAATTCTGCAGGGTTCAAACGTGTCGTATCGAACTGCACGATCTTCGCTTAAGAAATCCCTGAAACTTTACTCCCGTGCGAATTGGAAGCTAAGGACGAGGCAGCTTGTGATTTGTGCCACGCCTGCGTTATGTTTTCACTCGAATGTTCTTCCTTTTTTAACGAGTCGTCCTTGGCCTTAACTGTGACTCGCAATCATTGGGAACCACGTGTCGGCGATGATGGCACATCGTTAATCCGCGAAATGCGCTTCGTCAAGTGGATTTGCATGTTCCACGCGAGCCTGTGAATCCGAAGGCTGCGCTCGATCGTTAGACACGGGGCGGTTGATAATTGTTATTACGTTCGCGATACGGCGTTGGTAAAACGGCGGAAATGTTTCTGCGAATCGGATTTGCCGCTACGAGACTGCGGGGCGTGTGTGTCGTCGTTTCGCAACTCGTGTTTATCGATTGTATCACTTCGGAGGGAGATTTTGAAAATTGGAAGCGGGACATTTAAGGACTTTATATTCGTCATATTCGTGTTTCCTTTTCAGAAACGAGAAAAAAACCATTAGGTACCATTAGAATATTTAGATCTGCCAGTCGCTAGGTTCGGTACATTCTTACACATTTTAAGAGTAACCCCTCCTTCCTATTTATTTATTTCACAAATCAGCCCGTTCTAGTCGCAAACTTTAGAGTTGAAACGAAGGAAAGAAGCGATGATCAGAGTCAAGTTGCTCCGTGTAAATCATTCTTTATCGTTATCGTTCCCGTTTCGGCTACGTTTTTAGCGTGGATGTAAATAGTGTGACTTCTAATATTCTTCCTAGGCTCGCTGCCGGTTTAACGAACTGCGAAGTTTTGGCACGAAACCGTGGAATAAAGCCGGGCAAGCGTAATCAGGAATGACGTTCGCCTTTCGTAGCACACTTTCAGGCCTGAATTTCTATTCAGCTTCGCACCCAAGCAAATTCTTTCTCGGATATAAACTGTCGCCCGCTCAGGCCGTCAGTGCGTGCGTTCGCAAACGGCGCCGTCACGAGTAATTATCTAGTAATCAAGCCGCGTTTTCGCGCGTGAACCTTAATTATCATCGTTTCTATCGTTCCGAGCGCGATTCCAGCGTTTCCATCCGCAAATTTCGCGGATATTTTCCTTCAATTATGGGTCCGTTCATTTAGACGATAATAAAATTAGGTCGAGTGATGGGTTCGCTCAGATTTCGCATGACGTCAGAGAACACGCGCCTGACTTTACGAGACAAAAACGAAAGCTTTCCACGCTAACGATACGTGCAGGCGGCCCGAAAGATAACGAGAAGCTGGCTGAACCAGTGCTGCACAGTCGATTGCACAGTATTTACATAGAAACGCAGTATTAATCGGCGTACCGGGCAAATTGATTGCTCACCCTAACAATTAATATAGGTAGCGCCGGGAAAGTTGCTAACGCAGGAAATTAGGGCGGACTACCGTAGGTCGTCTAGGAAACTAGGTCATGGCAGGTGGCGAGCCTCGGAGGGGTAGAGGCGTGTACTTTTCAAAATCGACCGCTAAACCCTCGTTCCACACTGAGAGATGTTCTCCCCTCGAGATCTCTAAACTACCTACTACAACGAAATATTCGCGCCTGCTTCTATCACCCCTTTGCTCGACCCTTGATCCTTCACCTTGGACAGTCATCCTCTCCTACTCTTCTCTTGCCTGCCCCCTCGTCAGAGTTACTTACCGCTCGCCTTCGCGTTCCAGAGCTCGCGGCCGACGAGCCGTGGAATTCAAAGTAGGCGAGAGAACGTGGCTTGGTGGTAGTTCCCGAAGCAATGTCGAATGTTTTCTCGCGATAATAGCGGGGGTTTCTCAGGGGGAGGGACGGGGCGACGACGTGCTTTCACTCGCCAGAGCATTCGTATTCAGGAATCAGGACTCGTTCACGGTTAGCTGGTGTGCGCTACTATGTCGTATGCGTATTTCGAAGCCCGGTTGCGAGCTTAAGCTTGCGCCGTTTGGCCCTCGTCTTTCTCTCTCACTCGCAGCCGCGCCGTCCGCCCTCCTTCTCCCTCTGCCAGCCCCTGTCCGCCCTTCTTCGTCGCTCCAGCGCGGTGTCGGCGTTCTCTGTTCCCCGGGTTGCTCCCTGGTTCTCTCTCATCCCCAGTGCGCGCATCGAACCCGTCCTGGACGAAAGTCCTTCCCGCTCCGTCGCACGTAGGGGCCCCACGTTTCTTCCCGATCGACGTTCCCGTGATACATCGAGATATATTACGCGATCCCGCCGTGACACCGGGACAAGCGACCTTCGTTCCTCTGTGATCCGGCGATACCGTGATCCCGTGCTGATATGCGTGGACGTGCGTGGATCTCCAACGATCGTCGGTGCACCTGGCGAACGATCGGACCGATCGAGAGCGGCGGCCTTCGTGGAGACGATCGAAACGCAAGTGAACCACGCGAGTTTCATCATCTGCCCCGTTTGGAAGTGATGCTCCCGCGAGATTGAAGGCGAGAAGTGGTAAATACGTTGAGCGTGGTCGTCCGCGAGGGTGTAGTTCGGATTTTGGTGAAAATCGGAGGCACCTACTGGCGCGTGCAGTGCTCGGGCTACGAGATTGGGCCTCGAGCAAGGATTTAGTGTATTGGGATTTCAGTTGTGGGAGCGACAAGAGCACAGCCACCGCTCATGGTCCCGCGAGCCTGAAGTACGTAATGAATGGTCCCGGTTTTCTGCGAGCTTTTAATTTGGGCTGTGATGAAAGTGGAGACATCGATTGGTATGCTTAGAAGCTGGGCAGCGGGTTTGGTTCCCGAGTTAGGATGGAGGAAGCACTTCCTGCGCCAAGTTTGTTTAGGGTTTGATCGTTCGCGTTTGTGCTGCGTACCGCTGAAAATAATTAGTGGATCGTATTATCCAGTGAGGCCACGAGGAATAACGTTCATTTTAAATTGAGATTATCATGAAAAGTATGTGAGATAACTCGATCTCCCGAACCTCTTGTTGATTTACGCCACCTTTATTTCCAGAGAGTTGAAGGAGGTAGCACTTTAGAAGCTACGATCTTTGTAATGGCATTATTTGCTCCGAAACTTTAGAACACTACCTTCGAGCACCACATAGAGTACTACCCCACCGATTAATTCTTCATCCCCTCGCTAGACACAGTGATCCGAGCGGTCACGTATCACGTAGCGTCGATTTATTCTCCGCGACTGCCCGTGGCCGCGTCAATTTCAATTTTCTCGCGCACAGACGTGACTGTAGTTCGAGCAGATTCGAATCGCGACGAGCGAACCGAGGGTAAATCCAAATAACCAACGACTCGGTAAGAAAAAGATCGCGATCACGCGAATTAAAACGCGGTTTGGTGGTGGAGCACTCGAACCGACATTCGAGGTCGTTATTAACGGCGGACTTTCGATTTATCTAAGGGAGACTCGTTCTCCATCGACAAAGAGGCAATTCAATCTCTCCTCGGTCCCTTTCCACCCCTCGAACGATCGATCAACCCCACGAGGCCCGGCGTATTAATAGCTGAGGTATAAATTTACGCGCGTACGGAAACGGGCGAGCATCGCGAACCGGGGAAAGTTTTTTTCCTTCCATTTCTCTGTTTTCCTTCCTCGTGGATGGGCGGACTTTTTTCCCGATGAATCGTCACGATAGGGGATGTCCAATGTTTTCATTGTCCGAACGTGACGAGGGAAATATCGCAAGTTTCCCTCGCGTCGCGACTTTTTCTTCTCTTGCAGCGATGTAGGAAGTGCGTTTTTAGCGGCGTGAGAGACGAGGTCGCGTGTCCTGGCTTTCCATCTTCTTTATCTTTTTATCTTATTGTCAAATCGGATGGCTGTAACGTATTCTACAATACTGACCCACCAGCGATGATGCTTACATGTCCTGACCAGGGAAAAAGAAGTCGATACTAGTAACCGTCGGTTTACAGTAAATAACACATTGTTTAGACGATCTCGCGTTGCAATTTGTTCCAGGATCGATTGGGATTGCTTACATAAAGTGTTGCTTATCGAATTACAGGGATTGCGGTGCCTGAATAACGACGTTTCGCGTAAACGCTGTATGTCGTGATTTGTTCTATCGCATTAACGCGCGAAATTATTGAGCTCGCCCCCTTTCGCGTCCCTTCGGGGAACACTTCGAAAATTATCCGAGATAAGCTTAATTAGTTTCTGTCCCTCGATAGGTCGTATCGTTTGCAATTTCCGTGCGTAAGGATCGTGCACGCGGAGCTATTATCTTCTTGCCTGTAAGGGTTATCTCCCGAATGCCTCTGTTATTCATACTACTGACTTCCTCCTAGAATCTGTAGCTTATCCGCGAATATTATGATTATCGATCGAAAAAGAACAGCAAGAATTGTTCCTTCGTCAGAAACAATCTTCAACCAACGAATGCCAGGTCCTCGAAATCGATGTCTCGACTTTCAGTACCAAAAGGGGTTGATTACGTATCAATTTCAACCCGACATCATCTACCCTATGTAATCAATCCACACTTTACCCTCAGCTCTCGCATCGAACGCCAGGTGGATGTTGCTATTTCTGGCGGAAGATATTCAGCCTGGTGAATACGTTCGGCAAGTGATTAGAGTGAATTCGGTGGCAGTGCCCTGATCAGACACGAGTTTTGCAAAATGCTAGACGAGCGCCGGTGAAGCTCGCGCGTTTCGTTAATTCCACGTGGTAAAGTGGACAAAGCTGGTTCTGGTGCGAACAGACACTGCACTCCCTTATTCGAGGACTCACCGCGGTGAGAACGCGGAAGCCATCCTGTCGCTGTCCGAGGTGGTAAGCCTGCTGGGCCTCGCCGACGACGACGAGGTCCTTGCTGGCACGTCTGAGGAGAACAGGAAGAGAGCCTTGTGGCAGTTCTACTCCACGGGGATGCTCACGCACAGCCACAGCGACGGGGAGTTCCCGATTTATTCTCAGGGTGAGTTGACAGCGGAGTTAACAGGGTGTCTTTGTATTCTTTGCATGCCCCGGTGCAGGCGTGTTTTGTGTCTACTTTTGCCGGAGAAAATCTTGGATGAAATGGAGAAGCGAGATCAGTTGGTGTGAATTATAAATGTCTCGTAGTCCAGTGACTGTTCTTTGCGTGGGTAGCGAAGGAAAACTGAATTTCCTGTGTACATATTTTTGATGAAGCAAGAGGCTTGAAATTTGTCGCAGTGCACCTACTCTGCATTTGCATGCCTCGTTTTTCGTATAGTACCTTCTGTAACCTATAGCACTATTAAAAGGATCGAGGTACATTCCACTCTGATTTGATCAAAGGGAGATTGCAGTACGGAGGACACTTGTCTGTCCGTACGTCCAGATTTTTCTCTCCCTTTAACGTACTCGTTTGTCGAATAGGACCACTTGAAATTTTCAACAGTGTTCCAAACGAGTTTCAGCGCTTTAATGTCTGCTACCGAGGAGAAATGCAGGACACCAAGTTCTGCAGAAGAATCTAGCAGCGTTGCGCTATCAGTGGTGTTTAAAATGTCTGGAAACTTTCACCATTTGACTAGCTTTCCACTGATTTGCTGGGATGTGACAAACGGAGCTTAACATTTTATTCGCGCGCCTCCTTTCTTTCGGGCCTAAGTATTGGATTGGTAGATGGTTGGGAAACTCCCAAGAAAATTCAGATTATTTGTACCTCGAAAGCCACGAAAAGCCTGCGATTGCCCTGCGAATATTCATGTCAGAGTTTCCTTTTTTCCCGTCTGCTTGGTTCACTTATTCGGGCTTCTGGGTCCGCTTCGATCGAATCGAAATTAGGCCAGCCGCTGACCTATATACACGGTCGGCATTAATATTGATAAACTCATTAGGATTGCTATGACTGGGCGACCTGAGGGGCTAATGATGGAAATACGAGGTGCGCTTCATGGTTACGAAGCAAATCTCCGATTACCCACGTTCGGCCGACACTCGTGCAGTGGGACGGCGCAATAAAACCGAAATTAATTGACAAGCAATGGAACGAGGGCAATGACGATTTCGCTGCGGCCGTTCCGCGAAGCGCTGCCAGAATCGCGCTCCGCGTACGTGCAGCTGCACGCCCGGCGAAAATCGAACTTTCGCGATAACCGAAAATTTACGTCACAGCGAAATGTATGCAGCGATGCGGTTGCCGCAACCGTTTCCTGCATCCTTCGCCGTCTTCTGGCGACCTACTGAGAGCCTTCGCGCGCAGAGGATGTGGCTGCGTAATCGATTTTTACGCGGACTTTTAATTGAGCAGCTTTGCGCAAGGGAAGATCCATTGCTAATGATCGCGGCTGCTCCCACGATTGCGTCACGCGGCTGCCAACGCACCGTTATCGTTCAAGACACTTCGGAGAACTTCCGTTGCGTTTTCATTTCACCATTCAAACATATGTAACATCCATTCGAGGGGTGAAAATCGATCCAATTATGTTTGGGGAGAGTCGATAAAGATTTCCGATTGTATATCTAGATTCTCACGTAATTTCTGCGAGCGTTACTCCCGGGAGGGTTGCTTGTAGAAAGAGGTAATGATGGAGAAGAAAAGTGAACCTATTTGTGACTTAATTTTCTTCTTGAGTGCAACGATGCTCGGAGATCCAGCGTTAGACTCTATTTTTATTTTACGTAGATTTACGCCACTGAATATTCTGGGTATTAGGTACATATCTGCAGTGGAATGACGTGCGGTGTCCGTTCATCTTCGCTGCAGAACTTTAGAGAATCAGGAGGCGCGTGAGGAATTTTGATCGCGTTCCGTATGATAATGTTCTGAAATGGCGGGATTGTCACAGGACAGGGTTTTATCAGGGTCAAACGGGAGTATGGAAAGTTTCTCCGAGAAATCTTTCTGACGTTCGGTATGATAGCTATTGCTCCCTGCCACTGGATAAGGAGAATTCCTCGAAGGATGCTGATTTATCGCGATAGAAATCGCTGGTAGGAGCGTATGAGAAAAGTTGCGGATGTTATCTAACGGCGTTGCATTTGAGTGGCCGATAAATCGCGTGTCAGGCTCGGTCATATCGAAAAGAAAAGCGATTTACATTTTGTTTTCCGCGTCGTCTGGTCCTTGACAGCTATTCGAGCACACCTGCGTTCCTCTCCTTGTAGTACCATCAGTGGAAGGACCGACATGCAAGTTAAAAAATCTTCCCAGGAAGACTTCCGTGTGGGAGAGTTTAACTTTGATCAGATTCATGCATAAAATCGGGGACTAAACTAATTACGCGCTGTCAAAGAGTTGGCGACTCTGATTTCCCACGTGGCGAGCAAAGAAGAACGGAAGAATAGGAAAGAGACCCTCGTCGACGGGTAGAGTCGCTCCGAGGTATCCGTGGAATACAAACGAATCCTCTTTTCACGTAAATCCTCCCTTCTCCTGATAACCACCGCGTCTCCGGACTATTTACACCGCTGAAAGATCGAAGGGTAATAGAAGTTTGCGTTTGTCGTGTCTCCTCAGTATGCTTCCTGTTCCTTTACTTGCAAGTGGGTGGAATAGTTCAGCAACGAACTGTCGAGTAAATACATCGTTGCTAGACAGTTTGAAAGTGTGTATTCCATCCCGCGCCGAACACTAAGCAAAATAATACAGACTGAATAAATCTTTATACGAAACAGACTTTAAGTTTTCCCTAGGACGTAAATGGATCTCCCGACGATTCGAAATCGCCTCGATTCACGTGGACAAAAGTCGCGGAATCTTCGCGAAGTCCCAGAAGCTTCCACTAAAGTTGTAGCAACGAATCAACTGCGAAGAGCCCCTGAAACTTCCCTAATATCTCGAAATTCCTGCGGTTGGCATACGGCAGAGTCCTCCGTAATTGGTTAATCAAACGGCGGACATGTTTGCCCGAGTCTGATTAAAAATTCAGGCAATTAGTGGCCGAGTTGCTTCCAGCAATCCTCCTCGGTGGCAACCTCTCCGAGATTTTTCCAAAACGCTCGGAGAAATTACGAAGTCGCTTAAAATTGAAATCCACTTGCGGATATTATGGCCCCGTCTGCCTACAAAGGGCGACTTAATTTCTACGGGTGGAATCGCGTTACTTGGCAGGCCGTGAATTCGTCTTCGTTACTTCCGCGCCCCGACGGGAAATTTAGTTTCGCGGCAACCGTGACCCGCGTAGAGCATTATGGGGACGCGAATGAAGCGCGTTCACCGGGAGAATTTCATTAGACGGGCGCTGGAATCGGCGCCCGTGAACGTTGATTCACTCTCGACGCCTCGTTACATCGGTGACTTCAAACGTCCCCCGCTAACGAGCATCGTTTCCTTACCATTTTCCGTCGCGTGTTTGTTACTATTTCCCTGTGCTTGTCAGCGCCACTCATCCGTGTTTCTCGAGCCTATTTGCATTCGTTGCCTGGCCACCTTTGCTTAAAAAATCGGGGGCAAAAGTGATCGTTGTCTCCTGATTTTATCGTCAAGTGGTAGGGTGGCATACTTGTAAGGGAAATCGAGTGAATTCGTGTTACCTTGAAAAATAGTGGCGCACTGTACTCCTCAACTGGAGAAGTTATTGTCACTTACATTTAATGCATCCGGCGAGAGCAACAACGGAGATGCAAGGGAAATCGCGAGAGGGGGTGAAATCTTAAGAGGAGGGAGCGACATCGAGAATGTACGAAGGCACTCGAGCCTGGGCCAAATTAGCGGGTTCCCAATGAGCCCATCGCTTAACCGACGGAGGGGATTAATCTAGTTTGCATTTAATCAGTGGGCAACTGGCGCGATGAATATTCAAAACACACATCGGTACGTTTTACTTTACCAAACCACCCGCGGCATTACGAATTGCCGGGGCTTGCCAAGCGTGGCAGCGGCAAACTATCATTACATCGCTCTCGTTGCATTGTCACGATGTTGCGCATCGCGACGCGAGTTGCGCTGCCGCAGGCAGAATCGCCACAGTCGATGATCTTGCGCGCTGGATGAAGGTGGGAAATGATTGTAGAGTGGAAACGGAAGAGGTAGGAGTTGCCGAGTGCCGCAGATGACGACAGAACACTGTTTTACAATAAAAACAACTCGGCGTCAGTGAACATGAATGGACTTGGAGGTATCGAACTAAAAAAAAAGAAAAGGAATAAGCTGATAACCATGTCTATGCTAAAAATCTATACTTCAAATAGGTACAACGAAAATTTTACCAAGAAATACACTTTCGTATGGATTCAGCTCGTCACTCAAATCCCAAGTCTCCGCAAAGCACCCAGCCTAAAATCTGTCCCACTAACAATATTGTTTCTGCCATTCACCCAGTCGACGCCCAGCAAACATTTCGCCAGGGATGATCCGAATGGATGCGCCGCCCTGTACGTTGAACGCGAAATCCCCGTTATTCCCGTCGAAACGAGAACGAGAGTGCGGAACGGCGGAAAGTGTGACACTCTCAGCAAGAGAGAAAAACTGGTCGCGCTTGTGCCGGGGCCGGCGAGTTATAATTTCGCAGGCTCGTCGGGCGCTGTACGGGCCGAAAGGAGGGGTTGGATTAAAAAGAGGAAAGCACTGGGTCGTTCGTTCCCGCGGTGTCCCGTTTGGACGTTCCACGGCGAGGGAGGCTCTTGAAGAAAGCTCATCCCCTTAGCAGCCTGTTAAATATTCAACGAGAATCCCCGTTTGAGCGTGCGTTACCGTAGTCGAAGAGTTGCGGGGCCAGAGCTACGTTCACCTGGCGCCTGGCTACGAGCCCCTCGAGAAACCGGCCGCTTTTCCTTCCCCGACCTCCAAGACAAAAGACTCGTTAAGATTTCCTCCTCCTTGGAAATTACTGCGCGCTCGATTAAAAGGGCCGCTTGGTTTCATTAAACCCTCGCCGTTGGCCGCTTGTTTATGCGTCTGGATCCGCGTTTCACGCACTAGACAGCGTCGAGAGTCCTTCTTCTTGCAAACACCTTCTACAATGCCCTTTGTTTCATCATTTCTTCCTCTGGCGCGCTGTACTCGACACTGTACCGCCGGGTCGTACGTCGATTACAGTAGGCGGCACAGGGCCGTAAAAGTGCCTGGACGATATTTCGACGAGTTTAATTGCCTTTATTGGACGCTGCCTCCTCGCCAGCTTTGTCGGAATTGTTTTCTTCGTCGTCGATTGCAGTGACACTACGTATACCGGTGCGAAAATCGGCGACACCCACTGGTTCCCATTTGTAGTCTGAGTTCAGTAGGAAGAGACTGTCGGTATAGATTATAGGTAGGATTTTGTTCGTAGGACGAGCGTCGTAAAGAACATCCACCAAAGTCGGCGAGGGGTCCGGGATACGGGCGCCATAATCGTTGTAGTCGACGTAATCGCCGTTTCTTTTATGCAGGGTGGTCCATGGCCCGTAGAAACGATGTATCACGCCGCCATGCCGGGGTTTAACTTGCTCTGAAATTGCCAGAACGAATTTCGTTACCATATTCGATAGAGTAGTGCTGGGACTTCAGGTGGAACTTTATTCTGCGGCCTTTTGCAAGGAATTCTACATGGATTTTTGTACGTACTTTCGCGTGCTATCACTAGAGATATCTTTCTTTTGAAAGACTGTCTGGCAGTTTCTATAGAAAGGCGATTGCAACTCACCTGACTCGAAGTCTCCGGGATCCGTTGACATCGTGTGTACCACTGACGATATAATTAGAAGCAACACGATTAGGATCGAATTCTTCATCTTTCGTTCCTTCGTCTCTAAATAGACACAGTATACTGTTATCTGGGCGATCGTGCGACCGCTTATATGCAGACTGACAATCCTCGAATATTTGTACACATCCGCTGGCTGTTTGACGATTGACGATTCTCGTGCCAGCTAAATGTTGTATGGTCACTGTGTGTGGCTAATTATTTAGCGCCACTTTGAGCTAAGGCCTACGTAAGTTTTCAGAATTCTCGTTCCAGAGACCGTGCAATGTTGGTGTTTACAAAATACTAGCCATTTCGCGATATTTTTCCCAGAAATTAGAGCAGCGTCAATTACGTAATTAAGTATCGATCGAGCCATTTAATAGGGAGAGCATACGAAAATACAAAGCTCTGTTTGTACAGCACCTACATATCGTGTTAATAACTTATTAATGGAATTATACTTTATAACAATAAATAACGTTACAATGTATGATATCAATTATGAAGCAGGAGCTAATGCAAGCCTTTGACGTCGTATGAAGTATAATGAATATCGCGGTAATGATTTTCGAGCAGAAATGCGCGTTAGTTCGATGAAAGCTCCTCAGCGACCCCATCCAGCTCTGTAAACAGAGAGAAGGGTTTTCCTGTATTAAAACTATCGCACAATAAAATAATCCGCTACTTAATTTCCTAAGGAAACCTTCTTGAGTACAGGTCTACAATTTCCACACTTGTCATCGTCGTCTTTGCTTCCAATTTCCAAACTCGAGACGTTACAAACTCCTAACTGCTAATTAAAACTTAGGTCTTGTTACCTTACCCAACATTCGCGTAGGATACGGTGGATGATCGTCGATTTAACTGGAAACCGGAGTAGCTGTTGTCACCCCAGTCATCTTGATCGTAGAAAGGTCTGCCCAACCAAAACATGTAGCCACGGTGCACGGTGTCTTTGGGTACGAGCAATTCCAAGTCGCCTGGGTTTCAATGCAAAAATTTGAGACGTCAATCATCGCACTGACTTGTTGGCGTCATTCCATCAATCTGCCGTGAACTTACTGTCCTCCAATTCGGGAATCGGCTTTGCACCTATGATATCGAACACTAAGACACTCGTCAAGAGAAACAGCACACGTCTTTCCATACTGGTAGCTGTTACAGCAACGTCGAATGAAAGCACCGTCGAGTTTTGGTTTGAATCGCGGCATCCTGACCCTCTCTTATATACCCTCAAATGTGGTGCGCGGCGTGACGCATCGATTTCATGTTTTGTGCAACAAAGAACCTGTTAATTCGTGTTTGAAAGCGCGCCGAGGATGACGGGCATCGCTAATGAATACTACAATCCCGAACGGGTGACAAGCTGGCATGGAGGCTGCTGGACCGCCGCTCGTTTCGCTTTTAAATAAAAACATTCTAAGTTTACCGGTCGAACACGCTAAACACGTTTTCAGACACATTCGTCAACTTTTTGCTTACTCATAATAGGTATGCTTTCTTTTTTTGGATCTGATCAGTGTCGAAGACTTCGAAGATTTCAGTTTGCTCATCGACTTAAATAGAAACACGTGTTTGATGAATTTGAACATCTGTGCTAAGATCTCCGAAGTTGTATTGTGCTACTTCAATATACATCATTTCTACCATAGACTGGTTTCAAATATCACGATGTTGTCATAGTATGAAAACCAGCTGGTATATTCCACCAGTTCAACACGAAACTTTCTATTGATCCTCTCGTTTCCGCTAAACATTTTGGCAAACTTATCTAGGCCATTTGCATATTCACGGCGCGACTGTAAATAAGTAAGGGAGACCAAGTATATCTTTTATAAATAATTCCGTATCTACTCTGTTTAATTTTGTTCGGAACGGTCACAGGCGAAGAAGCACCGGAATTATTTCAAAGAAAGACAGACTTACGAATCGTCGGTGTTCTCAGTGTTCGAACTTAGTAACTCGAGTATCTCGCCAATCAGGTACGGAACTTTCTACTGATCCCTTGTTCTTCCGATGAAATTGCGTTAACAGTTTAATGTACGGGGACCGCGGAACGCCGAGGCTCCCACCAACAATTATAATCGGATACACGACTTAGCAGCAACCGTGACGGCCTTTCTGAAAGCAGAATTTCCCAAGTTTCCTCCATGTTATTGAGATCAGGCGTTGTCGTTGCCCGTTTAATTGATGCCAAAGTTTACTTTCAACCTGCACAGTTGCGCGAGCCGAATCGCGGGGGTGTGATTAATTTGCTCATTACCCGAAAACAAATACATTGCAAGTTTGGATGCAGAGCTTAAACTACTGAGAACCTGCGAATGATTCTTCGTTCGGTTGTTGTGTTGAAACGAGGAACTGTATTCACGCATTCCCAATGTGGACGTATATATCGTTAAATATTAGAGAACGCGGGTGGAATGTAACAGAGTTGATGCTACGATTTGCTAATCTCACCAGCGAGTTTGCGGAAAGTGCCGGTAAGCAAAACTAATTGTCGGTTTCCGTTATCAGGAAGGCGCGGCGAGTGTGCCGGGCTTAGTTATCGGTCGGAGCGAGTCGTGTTGATAATGGAGTGCGTGCGTGCGCCTAAGTAGAAAATGACGCTAATTTGGTGACTGGAAATGATAATGAAGCCGACAGTAATTTGGGTATATTAAGATAACGTAATTAAATACTGTTTCGGCTCTGGTATCCTCTCTCTGCTACGCATTCTTAGAACTTAGAAGGCAATTACTGTAAGCTGAACATTCCTCACCGAAGTTTTAAAATTCTTTTAAAAAAGTGAAGATTTCCAAAGTGGTACTCAACTCCTTGCAGTCTAAACTTTATCCAACCATAATAAAAATACTATATCAACTTACATAAAATTCATGACCTTCCATGAAACTTTCTCTATCAAAATCTTAAAACAATGCAGAGCGAAAATTGAAACAACCAATACTGCTAGGTGTGGCATGCATGTGCCTCGCCACGCTAAGGGGTTAAGGTCAGTGATATTCCCGTCAGACGCATTCCCCGAACGGAGTACATATGTACCAGGAAACGGCGATACCATCGGTCTGACCGCATCGAGGACCAGTTGGTCGTCGTTATTCCATAAAAAGTGGGTGCTGTCTTTAAACACATAACGCGAACAGTTGTGTAATGTTCGTTGCGTGTACGAGTATAATGATGTGTGTTCGTGAAGCTATCATTTTACAAAATAACGGGGAAGACAGCGAGACAGAGGCGCGAGACACAATTCCCGGTGGTTTCTTTTGTGAATGTTGTATTAAACAAGCGAACTCGGATCACGAAGCTCCTGACGGGCGGCTGAGTGGAGATGCTTCGTTAATCGATTATCGTTATTAGGTTACCGCTGACGAGTTGCGCGAAGTGGTTGGCAAGCCCCCGACGTGCAGCTTTGTTTCGTACAAGAGCCGGCCATAGGAGGAAGCCCTGTGGCTGATTTCGTGGGAAATCGATGGGACGCTTTTCGCGGCGCGCGCGATTGTTCAAAACCGTCCGCGGCGCCAGCGGAAAACGCGACGTCACGTGCCGGCGTTTGTGAATGGACAAACGTTCATTGAATAGTTAAGATCTGTTGGCTCGTTTCCGTTGCGAATAGAAGCGAGGAGCGTGTTCCGCAGGCTTTGTTGTATCGTCTGCCCGCCATCTCTCGTTTTTCTCTGCGCCGGCATTGACGTTTCTGAAACAGACCAGTGCATCGTGTCAGCCTAGATTGTCGCGCAACGTGTGGGAGGCAATAATTTTTCGTGGATTATGAAGTCAGGTGATCGAAGCCGCGTAATGAACATGCAAGCTAGATTCACTGTGATCTTCGAATCGTAACGTTAAACGGGAAATATTTGTCTCAATTAATAGGGCAGTTAGGTAGACAGTTTCTCAATCGATAGAACTTTAGCTATCGTAGGAGGCATTACTATTAGTTTCAAGGAGAACGTGCTGGGAAATTCGGATACCTTCTTCGCGTAGCTAAGTTCTGATTCGAGTATAAATTCAGTGATCCTTTTCCTTGCTACAGCGATGATTACTCTATAACAAGTACCCTGTGTGCTACTCTTTGTTCAGTTCCAATTGATCCACGACGTCGTTAGAAATTGCACCGCAGCTTTTGTCGTGCTCAACCATCGCGTTATTCGATCCAATGATGTCTGTTGGCTCATAATCAACGTGGGAGCCGCCATTGTGCTGGATAGTTGTGTGGCACATTGCAATGCTTATTGCCCTTGGCATACATTTATATCCCGCTCCACACGCTTGCTTGTGCAGCGTCCAACTCGGTCCTAATCACTCAACCATGCACTCAACACTCCTTTCAGTTTTTCAACGCAATTCGATGCAATTTTCCTTTGCCAGCTTTTCTCAACAGCTGAGACTCTTTCCCTCGAGAATGCCCATATTCTCTGAGGCTCCATACTCAGCGCGCGAGACGGTAGAAATTAAGGTGACTGATCGAGCGATTCATCTCCGAGGGCGTTATCGAAGCACACCATCGGCTGGAGGTAATGCTACAGGGGGTGGAAAAGCGGGAACGAACGGGTTTACGCGTCCCGCAATAAATCTCCGTGTTCACGTGTCCACGAGCCATTGATTCCGGGGTGATCCTCCGCGAATGCCCCGGCCCAGGTATTGTCGGACCCCTGGTAATTCCTCGTGCAACGAACGCCAGCTACGATTTCAGTCTTTTCAGCCCGTTTGCCAGGACGCGCGCAATCTCTTTCTTCCAGTTGTCCGTCTTCGGGCGAGTCTGATCACGTTCCGTGCAAGGGAGGTCCGTTCCTACCTTGACCAGCACTTTGGGGATCCTAAGAACTCCCCGAGAGTGGTTCACTCGGTAATACTCTTTTCCTCGCGGTCGTGGACCTTACATATTGACGAAGGGGATTCCCCCGTTCCCGGCACAGCTGCTGTCGGGCAGGATATAATGAGGCAGCGCTGAGGATTGTTAGGAGAAAGAGTTCAAATCCTTAGGAGGCCCTTTTGACCACCGACGTCGGCTGTGTGTGCAGAGTCGAAAGGAAGTGGTAGTCCACCACCCCTCCGCGGATACGTCTGCCCTTCGAATCGGTGGAAAGTCGGAGACAGTTTTCTGTGGCTTGATTGCTCTGGAAATGGATTTCGAATCGCGGCGGAACTATTGTTCAATCATTTAGAAACGTTCCCGTCTCTGTTGAAAGTTAGTTTCTAATTGAGGGGAACTATAATTCGACCGGGTACTTGGAAAGCTGCTGAGGGACAAAAGTTCGGACGAGGCAGCTTCTCCACTCGTTCGAATTTTCATTATTTAAGGACATCGTTTCGTTCAAGGATAAAGTCTGTTTGCTCGTTTCATTGGCGTAGTCGTCTACAAGGACGAATCACAGATTCTGCGAACTACTGCTTCGATTTACAGAAACGCTTCGACCATGCGCAAGGTGCAGTTTATGCACTTTGAAGTTGATGCACCTTCATTAACGCCAAGCCTGGACGACTGAGCATGTTTGTCTAGTCGGACAGACGTATGTGCAACGCGTGTAAATAAACAGGTTCTCTAGTTGAAACGTCATATTTGTTAATAACTCCGAAGGTTATTAAGTATTCGTGGCTGTAGTTTCATTTGCTAAAGTTTTCTATCTAGTGCACACCTGGATGCAAGCAAAGCTTGATTTTTTATTAAAAGTGAAAGCATAGAACTGTCATAATATACATCAATGTGTTCTTCTGGAAGGTGTGATTGATCTTCGATGTTGTAACTAAATATTTCATATTAATACAGGTCCATTCCCTTTGTTTTGCTTCCCGTACGATATGGAGGTGGATATGCTATGCAAATTGCATCTAACTCTGTGCTGTGTTTGGAATGACAACCTCGATGTTGTTAGGATAATAAACCAATTTCTGTGGGGCAATAATGCCCATGCAGTGTTCCTTCACTGTCTCTTTTACCTCTGCCATCAAAGTAGGTTAAGAAAACACCCATAAAATTCCATTACCTTCTATCTTCACTCTGTAAAACACAATGCTATCGCAACTGACAAACTCCATTACGTTTGTATCTAAGAATGCCAAGTGAAGCCGGTTTCCTGTCACAGGAAATGGCCAGCAAATAACATTCGTCGTGGAATCAGCCACGATGTTTTCCATGCCACCGTAGCATCTCCACAAATGTGTCACGGAGGACGAGCTCCTCCACAGATGTAATCGCTGTTCTCATGGAGCCCTGCTTCGCCAGTCTATCCAGTCGACGACATTGCCAATTTACGCTTGCACTCGGTTGGTCCAACCGCTATCCTTACCCTTTGCGTCTTTTTATACCCCAACTGCAGCCGGGATTATTATTAGGCGCATTCATCGATCACACCGTGAGCGTAGAACCCCACGTGGAGGTTGACGCAGAACTCGAGCTGCTGCGAGTCACACTCGATATCGGTGCAGGGGTAAAAGGCGCTCGAAACTGGCACAGCCAGAGAAAATCTTGCAGTAGTTCCAGACCAGTAGAGGACAGACACGCTCGACGTCTCCCTGTGCTGCAAGACCACTTTGTAGATCACTGATGCCTAACAGACGAGTCAGAGGTTGCGGAGCTTAGAAAGCTTCCTCTTAAGGCTCCCTCTACTTCCTCGCGATAATGATTGCAGTACAAGGTTTGACAAAAACAAACGAAAGTAATCCAAAGAAATATCACGTGCTCTACGTTAACTTTAATTATTCCCTTTCGTAACAAACTACTATAAATCACGTGCCATCGTTAACTTCCTATTACCAGACAGTGATAGCGTCATCGACGTCATTTGCTTTCGATTGCACGCGTCGAATCTTATTTCCATTTTACCAGGCCTCGTACGTGCATCGTTAGGCGGTTCACGCGTAACGAATGCGCGTTGCACCGATCGATCGAGATCCCATGACCTTCCCGTGTGGTCTAAAAATCCCAGGGCCTATTTGCGTCAGTCCCTACAGGCTGTGTGCATCGATACGGCCTCTATTCTTAGAGGCTAGCTCTCTCAGCGGTGAAGTGTGTACCGAGCCGCGCGGCACACCATAGAGCGCACCCAGTGTCCAATCAGCCGTCGGTCGACCGGTCACAAAGGTGCTCCTCATTCCGTTCCGATGGGGGATAGTTGACGGGCGCTCGGGTGGTGTTGGTGCAGTCCAAGTGACGGAAGCCAAGCAAGGTGTGGTGGCACGTTCCTGCACGATGTAAACAGGCCAGCCAGGTCGAGCTCCAGTGCACCGTGCACCGTGGACGAAGACGGCCGCGCGGTTTTCACCACTAACCCACGTCCAGGTATCTCTTTCCACGGGGACGACGCACGTTGCAGTGCGGCCTCTCCGCGTGGCATCATTCTCGATCGTTCACCTAAACGCGCGCCGAGACCACTCGCGTCGACGTGGCTGGTGTTAAAAGGCAGCGTGCAATGCCAGCTCCGAGAACGGGCAGACTTATCGATAACTGCTAGACTTTATCGTATCCGATTAGCCAACGTAATCGGATAAAAGGTGTGGCACCTCTTCCTCGACGGCGGTTTAAATAATCAGTTGGGTGGCTAACCGTCAACGAGTCGACACACTACAGGGTGGATTAAAGAGACTTAATAAATAGGAGTCACGGGCGTGTGATAACAGCCCCTGTCTGTCAGGTGTGATTACGGTTCCTGGTGTCTGGTGTCAGCGCGACAGTTACATTGGCGGAATATGTACATTGGATTAGGTGATGCACGGTAGATCGATGGAAGCCTCGCAACGAGACGACCAGCACATGCACCGTCACGCGATACGGTTCAAGTGCACCATCGAGGAAAACAAACAAGCGATTCCAGCATTTCCACCTGGCGCAACCCGTTTCACCGGGGGATACACGGAGAGACGTTAATTCCGCGCTCTCGAGTATCGAAGAATAAAGTTGCTAATTGCAAATGCGCGATAGAGTGTGGCCTCCGATTCGCAAGGCTGATTAGCCGTCGATCACGGTGGAGGACGACCTCCGGAGGGCGCACGGTAATTAAAGAAACATCGCGATGTTTACATGAATAGCGCCAAACGGTCGCGCCCAGCGAAGGGTGTGCCTTTCGCGTGTAATCCAGTCGGTAGCCACCAGGCAGCGGGCAAAGTCCGTGTCCTGGGGGTTAGACGTCGGTTGACTTTGCGGAACGGAGAGATTGATTGCACGGCGGTCGCGTTTCTAGCCGGGCGAAGTTTCATGCCGCCTCCGTGTCAAGTTCCCCTCGAACAGTGGTGACCGGGAAAGTTCGCGCGGTGGTTCAGGTGGCGTTCGTTGAGAGACAAAAATCTCGGAGGGTGGTTAAGAAGAAGAAGCTCGTGTCGTGAAGATTTTAGTCTTTGCTCCGCGCGAGTGGCGCGAGCTGTGAATCGTAAAATCTCAAGTGCGCTTCGGCACTCGAGGGGACCGAATCGATCGGCCACGGGACCTTCGATAACATCTTCCTCGGCACGACATCCTTGCCTCGTGCTCCTCTCCTTAGTCAGGGGCCGCGGGCTCGAAACACGCCCTCGAGATAGTTTGGAGCGACCTGCTGCCTCGCGGGACACGTTGACGCGTAATAAAATCGTTCTATGCAAATCCAACGAGCTGGCCTTTGCGGGATTGTTTCGTGAATATTCAGCAGGAATCGGCGGAACGGACGCTGATTGAACAAAGAGAGACTTTCCCGCTGAAAATACCAAGTGATCGCGGAACACTGCGACCAAGAAGTAAGCGCAGCTCGGCGATGAACCATTCGGTGCGGCTTTAATGCTTCGTAATTCCTGGTGGCATCGTTCGGAATTCAATTCTGTGATTTGTGGACTGCTTTACTGGGGTGGATTTATCTCGTGAAATCGGCGGAACACTCGTGGAGCCTTTGCAGATCAGATGCGGATGATCTGACTTCGCTTGATCCTCCTGTTGCTTCGCCGGGGTACGTCCAGGTCGCATCGTGAAATGAGTTTGCTGCGATTTGGCCTTTTTAAGGATGGTACGTTCACTCATCGCATGTAATTTTTCAGCTTAATGGAGAAATATGGGTGTTATCCTTAGTTTCTTTTAATATACCAATTTGTGCGGATGCTCAATATCTATTTCTTTTATTATTGATAAATAATGATGAGTTCACTATGGTCGATATATATATTTTTTAGCTTTCTCAAAATTGCAAATCACAAGTCTTTATGATAACCTGTTGCAATGTAAACTACATACTTCAATCGGGAAAATAAGAATTATCTACTGATTATTGTGATTCATGAGTGATTCACTCGTGCAGTAGTAGAAAGAGTACATATTTATATATATATATTGACACAGCACATTTTTTCCCAATGAGTGCATGTATGTGACGTGGAAACACCATTTACAGAAAATTTCATCATTTTCCCGTCGAATCGTCGACAATACCGATTAGTCAAAGCGCTGCATTCGCGATCCGTTTTTAATTCGCAGTACAAAAGCTTTCCTTCCCAACGATTCCATTTCACGCGTTTCATTTATGATGGGGCAATTCCGAGCGCTTGTTAAAGGTATCCAAAATATTCTTGTCCTCTGGCCATGCAAATCCATTAATCTGATTATATCGATCATTTGCGTGTGCGTAAATAAAATACACATTGGAACTTAACGTGACAGCCGAGCGGATTACCCAAGCAAACGTGCACGATTTATCGTATCCTTTTAACTCGAGCAATTTCTCTGGCTCTCTGATTTCTACAAATAGACAGCTGTCATCTATGCAAATGATATATGTGAAAATATGCCGGAAGTTATGCTGTGTGCATAACAATTACATGTTGAGCGTTATATTATTCAGATGTTGCAGCTGAGATAATAATGGAGTACAATTATTTCTTCTAAATTAGTGGAGGTTGCTGTAGAGGGTCATTTATTTCAATGAGTTTACAATTTTTTCTCCTTCTGCATCGGTGCACTTGTAGGTCACTTCAGGTTCGCTCTTCTTCTCAAGTATCGTGTTTAGATTGTTAAAATGATGCTCCTGAAACAAGGAAGAAGCATTCTAAACGCTGTTTTGTTAAAGAAAAACTTGGATAAACAGGAACTTCACTGCACCCATACTAATTGAAGCAGACGATAAAAACGGAATTGAGAGCTCGTTATCATTATGAATACATCTGATTGACAGCTATGTACAGTTCCATGAATCGAACTTTATCGCTCAGTAAAACATTACTAATGTTTACGCCGCCTTATCGCAAGAATGTAACAGAAATGGCAATCGATTTCTCCCTATATTTCACTGAATAACGCGCACGGATGAATTCAGTTGCCATACATCCCGAAAGAGTATGCACATATTCCACGTTTGTGGAAGCTCGCAGCGGATAAGAGGATGGAAGAGACACTTTATTCTGTATCGACTTGGCTGCGACCCGCGTCGAGCATTTAGGTCATCGATCAGATGGAAGGGAAGCAATAACGCCTTCCGTAACCTTCAAAATTCTTTAAAAAACGAGATGCCTTGAGAAATCGTCGCTTGGTCGCGTCTCTCGGAATTTTCTTTATGAATACCCCGCGACCACTATTTGCTGAAAACAGTGGGCGGAGTGTAATGGAATTGCAGCCAGTTTTAATGGCGCACAAAACTTTTCAATAAGACGACTTCCTTGGAACTCGCCAAAACAAAACTTTTCATTTTTATTCTCATTTCGTCTTTGCCCGTTCCCCCTTTTTCTTCTCTTGCATGAATGTGTCCTCCTCCCTCTGCTACGACCTCGGACGTATGATCGGCAGGGTAATCCCTTATTGGGACGAATGAATGCGACGATGAGCCTCGAAGATCCTGTAAAAGCCAGGCAGAAGCTCGAGGGGTGTCCCAAACATTTTAAAGGATTACATCGAATCCCTATTATGCCGGCGGGAACCGCGAGTTCGTAGGAAGTTTGCGTGCGAAAGCAAACTTGCGAGGGAATGGTGATGCCACGGGCCCACTTTATATTTACCTCGATGCACCGGGAACGCACGGGAAGAGGCACTTTCAAGGGACAAACATTTTGGGAGGCTCCGCTGGCGTCCTTAGCGCCTCGACGCCTAGAAGCGTGCGTCCGTCGTCGCATTCAACCGTGCTCCTCCTTTATTCGCGGCTTCTCTCCTCGTCACGGCAATACTGCGAGGTGAGAAACACTTCCGTGGTGAATGTACGAGCCCCAAACACCGAGACAGGGTGAAAAGGAAAACGGGGGACGGGGAGGGTGGGAACGATTTTCTGTGGAGTGTGACAGCGGTTACATAACAATGAGGCGTCGCGGCGTCAGCGGCCCTCGCGAGACGCTCGTCGATCCTCCCAACCCCCGCAACATATAATACCGTTTCCTTTCACGGGTCTGAAAATACTGCACCGTTCGATCATCCGACAGAAATGAAGGAGCTTGGTGTTTGGTGCGCCACGTGAGCTGCATCTGTCGGCCATAGGTGATTACCGGGATCACGAATTCTGTGCAGGATGATTTATGAATGGTTCCTCTCGAAATTAGGGAGTTCAGATCTCGGGAGAACTATTTTACTATTAATTCAGTGAGCACGAAATGAACAATTCTTCCGTGTAGTGTTCGTCTTCCTACGCTCGCTCTGCAATGCCCGTGCTGAGAAGTTCCAAGAGCTTCCCTTCCCTTGTATAAAGTTTCATCCATCTCGTTGCCTTCCATCAAATTCAAGCAGACGCAGGGAAGTGCAAGAAGGGAGAGACTTCGAGGCTTCGATGCTTCGAGTCTCGCCAGACTTCATCCCTTCTTCGTATTCTCGCCATTTTTTCGCCGATCGCGAAAGTTTCGTCGGATCCGCAACAGCTCCTGTCACTCATATCTGACGGCGGACGAACGTATCGGGCAAAGGAGTTGCGGAAAAAATGGCTAAGGTGGCACCGCGGCGGAGAGGAATTGTGTGGTCGTATTGGATTTAGCGAGGCATGTTTCGTGGATAGAAAAGTTCGAGGGTTCTGCAAGACGAGGGAAGTCAGTGCGCTTTGTCGTGTCTGGCCCCTTCCTTCGTGCCGTCTGCTTTATTAGATTCCAGCTTCGTCAGAAGAATGGAAAGGAAAAGTCAGTTTGAATCGACCACCTTTTCTTGCCAGTATCAATTGTTAGAATTAACATAATACTGCGGCTTTTCTTGCTGGAAAGCCCGAAAGATCGATCGTTCGTGGCTGAAAATATATTTTTAGCGGTATCAACAAGGTTCGCCAAGGGCGTAGTCGTTTATCATTGACACTGGCTGTCAAGCCCTAGATTTAGGTACCTGCATAATCAAATGTCCTATACCATGGCGAGGTAATTTGTGATACTGCATCTATCTTCCTCTTGAGGAACTCTGTGGCATCGTGCTTCTTTATCAACCTTCGATCTTCATTTTGAATTCTACGGACCCCTGGACCATTCACATTTATTTTATGCTCGCCGCATTAACGCAGTAATCGGGAACACTTGGAATGTTCTATTTCAAATTACGCCCCAGATCAGCCGAATTTAATTTCCCTTCAACGAGGAGCGTGCTTAATAAGTGGTCGGAGAACTAATTTTTGTGAACAAAGTTCGCCAGTCGACATTATGGCACTCTGGCATCCATGAAATTGCCGTTCTTTGGATTGGGCGGGGGTGGTATTTACCTTTAGAGGGAGCGAAACTAGTTCGGCGGACGCCATAATATCGTCGACTAAACTATTTCAATAACGGGCGGCCCGCTCACGCTGAAAATGGCATTATTGCCCCGGCTACTTGATTTTTTCTCTTACAATATAAAAATTCCTGCAAGTGAAGTCTTTGGATACCATTAAGCAGCTCTTTTTATAGTTTCTCGTGGCACCAAAGCTGTAACGTCCGCGAACGAACATGAGCTACCAGTGTTATGAAGTCGGTTTGATCTTGATCACCAAAATGCTTGCAACACCTACTGTCGCAAACAGTGAAATCAGTGTAAAAAATTGTCGATAATGGGGGAGTTTTAGTTCTCCGCATTTCGCCAAAAGTTCAGCGTCAAACTGACCCCACAATACACAAAGTTTCAAGGTAACGACTGCTGCAAACAATCACGTAAAACCCTTCAACCCCGCAGCTCTGTTCAAGTCTGTATTATGACTTCTAGGTACGAAATTTTTGAAGAAACTCTTCTGTATTTTTACGACTTTATCCTTTTATTGAATCTGGACCTTTGTTCCTGAAAGTTTTTCTGAGTATCCAGTATTCCTGGAATATTTCCTATAAAAGGAAAACTATTTCGAAGAAAGTGGGTTAAGACAGATCAACGTGGCTGCCTTTAACCTCGTCCTAATTAATTAGGAGTTAGTAAAACACATTCCAATTTACTGTCGATTTGTGAGGAATAGATTAAGTACATCTTCTCAACTCCATCGTTTTGTGTGCGTCACGATGCTTTCCTCTATCGAAGACAGATTTCAAAGAGAAAAGAGTGAAATGCTGTCGACTATAATTGCACCCTGCTAGAAAGTGACAATTTTTCACGCGCGATTTGACAACGGTGCTTTCGTTCAATAATCAGCCTCGCAAGGTACAAGACGAGGAAGCTGTTTTAACTTTAGCCACTGGCATCAATAACGATCGGCTGGCCGTCGATAATAAATTTTATGGTTCTTGGAGATACGCAACGCCATTCGTGGTTACACGCTCTGTTTTCCATCGCGGTGAAATTGGTTGAAATATTCGTATTATACAAAGCGAGCTTTGCAGAGATTACTACTAGCAAAAGTCGTTGTTGTAATTATGCAGAATCTATCGCCCGGCGCGTAGCTACTGTTATTAGCGATGTTTCAAGTTGCTAGTGCTGTGAGCCATTAATTATGCCTGTACGAGAATATGAATATCGATCGCACCCTTTCTTATGCGTTAGCATCCCTTCAGCCGCGTAACTGCGTTATAGTTCGTTCTCCTTAGCTTGGGGCAAGAGGGAGAATTAATTATACAATAATGATTCCAGTAATTTCCTTTGAAACTTGATGTTCTGGTTTCTGGAATCTATTAAAGACCTGCGGTTTCCCTCAAATTCTCTTAAATTCTCCGCTACAATATAGATTTTTATGAAATCCCGGGACTTCCAAAGTAATAACGGTTCATGCTGTCAATTAATGAGTTCGTGCACCGTGTTCCTTCGAAACGCGTGGAATTAATGCCGCAAGGCGGCCGTCGGCAGCGTAATATGTATTCTGGTGCAACTTGTTACGCGTACAACTTGCGTTTCCTTTTATCAGCACCCGCTTACTGGCTCCTGTATCGTGCTCGATATCTTCTTGTTACCGTGTAATTTATCTTGTTGCTCGTCCACGGGAACCGCTGATTCATTGACATGCAAACCGAATTCCTGCTTCTTTTATTTTAGACCGGCTTAGAGTTGCACGAGTTATTTCAAACCGGTTGCCACATGACACGTTGTCGCGCTTCTTGTGCCGCATTCCTGCATCGTTATGCACTCGTGACCTTCTGTACGATCGGAATTGGTTACACTCGTATTCCAGAAAGAGGGCAACATTCGGCAGTTGAAAAGGTCACCCTTTCGCAAGCAATCACTTAATCTTTAACCGTGTAAAGGCCGAACGTCCTTACACAATTAGAACGCGTTCCAGATGGCTTTGGTCACTTAAGAAAACACCAATTAAGGTCTGAATATTCTTTCCCCTCTTTCCTGATATCTTCTGAGAATTATTAGCTGGCGTGCACCGATAGAGCTGCGCCATTGAAAGATTCAGAAGAAACTCTTCGTTTTACTCTCGTTAATTATTCAGCAACCTTGTGAAACGGCTATCTCACATCGGCGAGTCCGTTCTAATAAAACATACCCGCCGTTCGTTGCTCCTTCACTCCACTTGACACCTCGTAAAAATGATCAAGAGCATACCTACCTTGGGATATTGCAAATCATTGCGGAAGCGTTCCCCTGCTGAACATTTATCCTAACTGTCTGCGATGCGTCCGCGTTGATACGTTCCAAACACTGCAACTGTTCTATACCGATCCTGTGGTGACTAATTCTTTGCAAACTGCAGCCGTTTGCAAGGTACATAGTTAAGGAAGAACATTACGCGGCTAATTTCCATGAGAATGAAGCCCGAGGATTCTCTCTGCGTCTCTTTCATAATGAATGCGCGAGCTGTAAGAAATTACGCAAGCTGAGTCTGCTTCTTTCAATTTGATATTCCTCGCGGTGCTCTTATCTTCCTCTCAATAAATTACCGAGTGCACCTTGAATCTTCGCTAGAGGATGACTTTATCGTGCCTATGCCAGAAAATGAAATAATTACAACCGACGATACTAACACATTCAAATCAATTTCCAAAAAAGAATGAGCGTGTCGCGCCACGCGTACCCTTAACAATCTCTCCATGCGAGTACCCTGGGACAAAGAAAACTCAATTCCATGGAAAGACAACATTTTCTCGCCGGACTCTGTAGCAAGTAACTTAAATGCAAATCGTTCCGTGACGCACAGGCATCTTCTCGAAAACACGGAGAAACCAGTAAGTTCCCAGCAAAGCGAGCAGCAGACTGTTGAGTAAATTGCGCGAAAGGATTAGTTTGCGAATACTTCATAGGATCGTGGCTGCTCGTATTTTACTGGATACATACTCCGTAAGCATGGTAACATCAGGAAAATTTCCGTTTTTCCGTCGCTCTCTATGACCAACGATAACGCTCGAGGTATTTTTCTGCTGAGCACCGCGATGATAAATCATCTTCCTTGAGCCACGCTTAACCACAAATTTCTGTATCTTCCTTTATGATTTACGAAGACGGAGGATGGCGAGGACTAGTACGGGGAACTGCGCCGTTCCGTGGGAAAGCACTCTGCTAACGCCCAATTCGTGAAATCAATGATTCGCGGGACGATATGGTGACGCGGTTGCAACTACATCCGCGATGATCCAAAGACGGTGTCCTGGTTTTCTGTTTGCTTCAATCTTCGCGATCTCGAGTGTCGAGCAAAGGAGCTCGCGGAATTCGAGGGTGATAAGACTGCCATGTGACGGTGCCATTCTAAGAATTTCCTTGCGGTCGTCCTTGCGGCCCTGGCTTCGTTTCGTAAGCGATAGAAAACCGGAGCACGCCAGCAAAGCGTGGTATTTAGAGGCTGATGCTTCGTCCTCGTAAGAGGAAACCTTGCCCCAGCCGCTGGACCGACGTAAATTAATCGAGGGACAAAAGCGTGTCGATGGAACGAGCAACGAGTTTCGTTCGTCATGGCTTTCTCAAAGCATGGTGAGATGAAAGTGACTGTCCATTGCTTCTGTTTGTCATCGAGGAAAACGTGTCGGGGGAAATTGGCGGTAACCAATGTGGAAATCAGTCTTGATTATTTATATCCAGCAGAGATCGCTGAACGCCTCTTGACTGCCTTCTCCAACCGTTCTACTGTTTTATTAATACACTGAAGGTTTTACACTTAGGCGATTGAAAATCCTTGATCCTTTTTTCAAAGAAAGAAGCTACTCGGTGTACCTACCTCTTCCTCGATGTTTCCTTGACAGAAATAGGGCCGTTATAATGTTATATCGACGACAACGTGCGCAAGGATTTGCAGTTCGCGCGTGAGGAACCGCTAGTGTACTGCCTTTGCGATATTGACGACGTATTTCGTAATAACCCGTCTGGTGTGTCTTGAATGGGGGTGTATCGACGCCCCCGGCGGTGGCTTTGTTTCCCAACTGCGCCTCGCATAAATCTTGATCCGCCTTTACGACGTTTTCACGGTGCACCCTTTACGACGCCGTTCGCGAAGCTCTATCTGAAAAATGTTTTAAAGAACCAGCACCATTTTGGGAAACGTTATCGTGGGAAATGTGTGGGTGCTTTGAGCGATCCCTAAATCGCCTTCTGACCTTCCATGCTAACGAAATCTCGCGTGTCTGCTGGAAATTGACTGTTTTATTGGAAAAGTTGGGGAAAATGTGGCGGATAATGAGATTCAAGCACGCTTCAGAGTGTCGATGTCGTCTCGTCGAGGAAAGTTCACTAGTTGATGCTCCAAGTAAGTTATTCCATTTGGTTGATCCGAAGAGATCGCCACTTATATTCATCAGGTTGTAGTAGAAGCGACGATATCTTGGTGGTAGTTAAAATACTTTTATCCTCCACCAACGGCCCCCAAACGCGAGCTTTTTTACTTCAGATTACGTAGCGCACTCTTTGTACGGGGATTAGGAATCCTCCCCTAATATCACGACAATAAGGGGATTAAACTTCCCGCTTCCTACCTTCGTCGAGCAACCGTAACGAGGCAAGAAATTTAATTTTCAGCAGTGGGTTTATTAAATACACAAGTAAAACCACGAGGTTGTAAATCGTCCACTGCGGGCAATTAATAAATGGAAACGCGATAATTTGGGAAGTTATTGCTGCGTGGAGATGGAATTCTACAGAGATAACGTAGCGCGAAATAAAATGATGCCTGATGTAGGAGGAAGGAGACTCAACGATGTTAATAATGTAACAGCCTTTCCATAGGCGAATGAATTATACATGCTGCATAACGTGGACTTTTGCCATTCCAACAAGCACTGGTCCGTTCAAATTGGATAAATATTCTTTGAGTTACGACCATTTTCCTTAGGTGTGCTCTGTCGTCGTCGCTAGAAAATGTGCGATGGAAATTGTAAAGTCAAAATTTTATCTTCTGATCCTTTATTACCATACTATGTACATATTATTATATAGGATTCTCCAAGAGGAAACATTTTTCCTAAATTCTCATTCAGACACCCTGAAAAGTATTAAATCAGACGAATGTCAATTCAGTCATGAATTTTACAGAAGCCTAATGATATAGCAGAATTTCGCACTCTTCAGGGCGGCTTCACATTCTTTCAGCCGTCCCGACTACTAACGCGACGAAGCTGGATGAATTTACACGGTAATAAGGAAAGCAATCTCTTTGTTACTTCGTTTGACGTTTCCATCCCCCTTAGCCCCCATTAATTTCCCGCTATTATCGTGTCGAACGGCGCCTTATCCAGTCGATTGGCCAACAATCCAACGGATGTTAGGGCGATGCTTTGTTATCATCTAATTTCCCGCGAGCATCGTTTTTTAGGCTCACTTTTAAAGTTAATTGTAGATTCTTCCGCCGATAGCAACGTACACATTGTAAGTTACTGGGACCAATTACGGGCCTGTATGGTCTTTATATTTTTCACTGTAACTGGCAACGTTTCAGAGCTCGTTTGCGAGCTTCATAAGCGTTTGTCTCGTTACGCAGGTCATCTTAATTATTAGTATTCATTATGTATAAAAGAAACTTAGTATTATATCGTCTGGGGTCTACAAATTATAAAAATAGTGTTAACAAGGGAGCGTTGTGCATGGGTGTTACACTCATCTTCGGTCGTTCTTCTACGCCACGCTCCTTTGACGGCGTACCGCAGTGAGATGGGTGACCGCTTTTCTGAGCGGTTGCGCCCAACGCGCTGCGCCGTGTTTCTCTTCCTACGTCTCTTTCCCCGTCGCACCCACATGGTGTTTTCCCAAGTTGTACTTTCAACATAAAATAATAAAAAAATTTACCCCTTTGCGTCCACTCACTTGCTTTCCTGCCTATACGAGGAAGGTGGTCAAACGCAAAGGTAGAATAAACTGGCAGATTCCACATAGTATTTCTCCTAATGAATGAGATTACTGATACTAAATTTGTCAGACATTTCTTTTGCACCGTCGCGTCGTGTATCTTTTACTTCTGTGTATAATGCACGATGTATAAGAGTGACACGAGCTTTTTTTTCTCGTGCGTGCAATCGACGAAGAGTCAGAGTTCGATCGTGTGACTTTTATTACCGCGGAAGCTGGCTCCCCAAATGGGATTCGTGGAAAACGATTTTCTTGAAGCCGACGAGCGGCTTCGCGTGGCCCCGCGACGGTTTGTTGCGGCTGGATTGCATTTAGAGGCTCGCAGAAGCGCGAGGAAGCGTAAGTGCAATCCTAACCGCTGCTAGACGATCGTGGTCGTCGGCTGATGCATCGTGTCACTTCGCCTTAATTGCACGCCCCGCGCAATTGTAAATTGTCCCGTAATTCGGGTCAGCGAAGACGCTTGTTCCTTATTGCAATTAATAATACTGTTAAGTGGACGGCGTTAGCACAGCCCAGCGCGTTCCTGGAATCGCTCACAACATACCGGATAATTATAGACTATTTCGTATCCGAGGAGCGGGATAGCAGCCTCTAGACACCATTTAAACGATCGTATCAAAATAATTGATTCGGCTTCTACGCCTAGAAACAAGCATCCACGATGTATGTAGGTAGGTACATACTTGGCGAGAGCTTGGCAGTCTCCTTTTAGCGGATGATCGACCTTAATTTACCGAGCGATCGATGGATCGGGTCAGGGGACAGTTTATACCCGACTTAATATCGCGAGGGCGGAAGCTTTGCGTCGCGCGCTCGATAGACCGGAAGTACTTTGACCATTGAACTGAAGCGTAACGCAGCCTTTCCCTACGTCCATGCGCCTTATTCGTCGAAGCAACGCTACCGAGGATTATACGAAGTGGAGCGTAATTCGTGGTACATGGGTGTAGATAGTGATTCTTCGTGGAAAAATACGTCGAAAATGCAGTATAAAGTTTTTCAGTACAGGCTCTGTTCTCCGAGAACGTCGGTGGGCTTTGAAAATTCGGAGAACACACGTGCAACCGCCTGACGCAACACAGATTCATCGTTTTGCTGGCCACTATTTCCATTCATGCTTCTGCTTGCCAATTATTAATCGTATGCCACGTCTTCTCGCAATTCACCAATTCTGAGATCATGTTGACTTCGCACACGGATACGATAACAAGGGAGTGCTCCAAGTCGATCTTCTGAAAAACTTTATCGCTGATTTTCGATTCACTTTCAAACAAAGAATAGGCGCCCCCATCGACGCCCAGCCTTGCACATCCGTGACGCGATATTTAAAACAGTTGATTCCCGTTGATGCGAGCGCAATTACACCGGCGCGGGGCAGAGCCGCATTTGGCGATGGACACGCTGGAGAAGACTCGTTCACTGGGCCAGTGCCAATAAACGCATCTCTTGGCCGTAGCTTCCGCTACCTTTCGGCGCAGACGCGTGCTGCTCAAGCAGCGATCGAGCGTAAAGGATGAGAGAGCACGACGAGTCAGCAAACCGTAGAACATAATGCCGTTTCCGTTCTATTTTCGAGAGAACTTTTTGAATCCGAATTTCAACGTGTTCCCCTTCGCCGTCTAACGACGCTCGTAAAAGACCGAGAGTAGCCCCCTTTGTTTCCTAACGAGACGGGAAAAAATCCGCTTCTCCCTTTCGCGAGGGAGAGAAGGAGAGAGCTGTGGCCGGCCCTCGAGTGAAGCAAAGTGTTTCTCATATTTCAGTCGTTCGTTGTGACAGCGGCTAGACGGGGCTGAAACCGTCGGTAGATTCGCGAGTCGGTTTAAATTAGGGAGTCTAGACGCCTCGGAAATACCACGTGGTTCGCGTCACACACCATCCCAGCGACATCCCAGTTCGAATGTTCGCGCCTCGCTGCCATCCGTCGACGGTGCGGTCCGTCCATCGACGGAGGATCGCTCGACAAGACAGGCAGATCCCTTTGTAATGCGCGTGGAGCTCGTTCGCATTCGACCAGACGTTTTACCGCAATTCTTCCCCGAAGCTCCGTTTCCAAGCTGGCTGCTCGCTTTCAGCGGAATTCGAGCGTTAAACGGTGATTTTCTGCGTAGCATTAATTGCGCCACGGAATCGTATTAATAAAGCAACGAATGTATCTGCTTTGTAAAGGAAATGAGGTCTCGAGGTAGCTGATGTTCTTCAAAGTCGCTTTATTCTACGTAAAGCTGGAATTAGAGGCCCGAAGGCTAGGAAATCGCTGTTTCTCTAATAGTTTCCTTGAAATCGTAATTAACCATTCGCACCGGAATGTCATTAACGTGTAATTAAGCCCGCGGCTCGTCCCGATTGCACGAAAACTATTGAATTTTCTTTCGTTGGATGCTATGCTTAGCTTCAACGATGTATGTATTAGGATGCGTGATTAAAATGCTCCTCCTTGGTGATCTTTGGAACCGCCGAGTAATTAAACGCTTTCAAAGAGAACGAGGTTTACGAACGTGCGTGTAGCCGCAAGAAAAACCAACGAACCGCTTAATAAGCTATCATTTCCAGAGGTATCCCACCGCGATGCATATTCGCGTGACTGTTGGCCTGGCAGTTATCATCGCACGCGTTCAAAGTCGATCGCGAGCGCGCCTCGTGGTTGACATTTTTGGATCGCAATACGCCGAGGGGACTGCATTTCGTCGCCATCTATAATTTTCTGCAATTGAGGCAACAAAAGACCGCGCAGGGAAGCATGTGGAGCGCGGCGGCAACGATAAGCCGCAAGAATGCGCTTGCACATTGCACTTGACGGCTGTCACGCGTCTGGTTCTGTAACCGACGTTATTAATCGCATGCGTATTGGATAGCATAATCAGAATTTAAGAACATTCCCCTCAATACTATCTGAAAAGAACCTAAGGCAATTCGAACATTCGCCACTTCGCGCCACGCCATAAACCAAAAAGGCAATGACCCCGGGCGTCGATCACTTTTACTTCGCCCGTACAGTGCAATTATGCACGATGATAAGATTAGTAGATTCTCTATAGAGGAAATAGAGACAGAATTTATTGGACCGTGTATCCCAGTCGCAGCCAATCGCTCCCCGTCAACGCTTCGTTCGGGACCCCTGGGTAAATTCATTAATGAAAAATTACGACGAATGCGGTATAGGAGCGGTTCACTTTCCCCCATTCGGCCGGTCCCGCCGTGTTGTCTCGTGGTCGATGATATCCGACGGCGGCGCTTGGCGGCGTTGCGGTCGCATGGCCGCCCTCAGTGTTCGCGAGCCTCGCTCGGTGTGTGTTTCGTGGCGCGGTGGTCGTCAGTCGCTGCCAGTTTTCACCTCTTTGCACCGTTTGTTTTTGTACGCGTCCGCCTCTGGCCCGCGATAGCAATCAATTCCGTCGCGAATCCGTCCGTTGCGTACCGCGTACCGCCGCGTTAACCACGCGACAGTGTTCGTCACCGTGCACGTACTCCGCATCCATCGCGGGACGGTCGCATTTGTGCCTGCGAGCCGTGCAGAAACCGAGTATACATCGTGTGTGTCAACTCCGGTGTGCGTGCTCAGCCGTCGACGTCGGCGTCGCCGTCGTCGTGGTCGTTTCCCGTGCTAAGTTCGGAGTTTTGGTGGCATCGTTTCCGTGCCTTTTTCCACGGTTGTGCCCGCAGTCTCTCTCTCTCTCTCTTTCTCTCTCTTCCTCCGTCCCGTGTCTCTGTGCGTGGTACGGCGGCTAGTATGTGCTTCTGTTTATAATCGTTGCGTCCTTTCTCTCCGTCTCGCTCTCCTCTCACCTGCGGCTAGAAGGCACACAGGTGTCTCCGCAAAGGAGTGGCGTCGCCTGCCGTGAATCGTCGCCGCTGTGATACTACGACGTCCAGGAGCACCTTCCACAGAGTGGTTCCTTTTTTTCGAATCCTGCCCGAAGCAGGCCACATCCGTCGCCCTGAAATCGTCAAGTACGTTTCGCCCCGTCTCTTTAAATATGCCCCTGCTCGGTCACGAAATGCGTCTCGCCGGTCCGTGGGCCACCATGCTGCGTCTCGGTATTCGGGACGCGCTCCCTTGTAATCGCGATGAAACCGAATGCCTTTTCGCGTGCCCTGTAAACTCTCGCCGTAGCGATACGCGTTAAACGCGATCCGTACGTGTCGGATGTTCGAGGTTACTCGAACCTGACCACTTTTGCGAGCAAACCACGAGTTCACATTGCATTTTTACGTGATCCAAAGCTACCCTTTGCTCGTAATCCGCGATATTCTTCTTTGGAGTCGAAGGAATGTCCTTGTCACGGACGTCGGAGTCGCGCCCGCGTCCCCGAACGAAATGCAGGTTAGGTTACGAACGTTCGGAACAGCATCGTTGGTATTGCGCGCCCTATAACCTCACTTCCGTTTGTCGCGATTCTGACACTTCGGTGCACCGTGTTTATCAATGTCCACATAGATTGCTAAGAGACATAAATATATCCTCTGTCTTGTTATTATTAGGTTGGTGCACGTGGAGCGCTCCGTTCTTCGAATATACTGTTTCAGTTGCATGTGTCGTTTTCTTAGAATTTTTGGGAATTTAATGGAAGTGTTTCTTAACTATTCTTTATACTTTTCTGAATTAACTTTGTTGATTGTGTTTAAAGATTTTTCATTTTGGAGCAATTTGAGTATATTGTCAATGATAACAGTGATGCTTAACAAGGGTAGGTTGGTTTATTATTCCACTTAGATAAGAACCAAAAATTTCACAGACTAATTTTTTAAATACTGTTTTAACACATTCTTTATTTTCGAGCAACCAGTGCTAAATAAGAAATACAAGTGTATGAGAGGGAGATGATTGGATAAAATTTCATATTCCAGTTCACTAAGTTTTCCCATCGTCATCCTTGATGCATGAGGTCTTAAGCTATTATGCAACAAGACCGGTTTCTCCCTATCCCTCCATCGAGGTTGATCTTCTGCTGACTAAATGCATTCCTTCAATTTGTTTCTAATATATTTCAATTATGATTGCTTTATAGCTCATTATTTACCGCAATCTCTTCATTGCAAGTCCCACATAGGTACAACCGTCAACTGAAATTCTATTTGCTTTAAATTCATTTGAAATCGTAGAGCGCACTTATACATCTTCAGTTTGACGATGTTTGCCAAGTGACGAGCGATCCTAGAATCAGTGAGATTCCCTTGAGAAGCTACCTTTCGTTTACTTTGACGTCGATCAGTTGCAACAGTCTTTCGAAATTTCATCACTTGCAATTTTCTCTGGTCCTTTTGGCTCAATTTCTACCAACGTATATGCAGTCAGTTTCAACGCAATACTCTGAAACGTTACATATATTTTCCCCACTTCAAATCTATAAATCAGCCAGTCAAACATTTTAACAATCTGAGAAATCCATAGTCGACGTAACGAACTCCTTCCTCTTCGATTTGATGTACAGAGTGTCCCTAAAACTTCCGCAAGGTTGAACGAAGGAAACAATTTCGTCTACATCATTCGTTTAATTAACTACACATTTCCATCGGCGTCGTTTCACTTCACTCTCTCAATCTTACCTGGAGATTCCGACTCCAGGCAAGAACGACACTCCGTATGCACCAAGCTAACGTGAAGGTAGCCTAGGCGCGACCACCGCGACCAATTTAAGCATGGTTTCCCAAACAGATCGGAAAGCTGCGTATCCGGGACGCGGGCTGCGGCTCCAATTAAGCAGTTTGTAATTAGGGGGGCGGTGGACCGCGACTCTGCGAGAGACATTTCGCGGGACAGGAGCATATAATCGTCGACGGGTTCTCCCGAACGACACAATGCATGCCATTCACGGCTGTCGGTCAGTGCACATTAGTACTTAACGTTACCTCGTTCCAATTGCATACAGGATGATTCCCCAGGAGAGGCTCGTTGGTGTCGCGAAAGAAAAACGCGCGGGAGAATCGCGATATGGTTGCATTGTGAACGACCGCCAGACGATCCGCGACCGGAGCCACCTTCTTCAGCACGCTGTCCTCGGTGCATCGCACAGTGCCATAACGTCCAGGCGCCGGACCTGCGAATAAGAGATTCTCCCGCTGGAACGTGCCAACGTAACTCTCCGGCGAGTCAAGGTCTCCCACGTGTCCGCTGAAGTCTGCAAATAATCCGTCGATGTGATAACGAGAATCGTCCGCCACGCTAAATATCCTGCCATCTTAGAGCTGTAACTTTTTGTACGACGAAGTAGAGTATCTTCCGGTAGACATTTAGACAATAACGAAGCCTGAGCCCGCGGTCCACGTCCAAGTCCCAGGATCGCTGGCGCAGGACTATCATCGGTGCCGTCGAGCATTATTATTCCAAGGATCGCGAGGACGGCCTGCAATCAGCAGCGTGCACGTGGCGTCCACGCTGCGGGCAGTGAGCAGGGGTATCCGTAAGTTTCCTGGACGAGCCAGAACGTATTAAACGCCGAGCCGTGGAGCTGCCGCGAAGTAACAAGCGACGCGAGCCGACCTCTCGACCGGGCAGCCGTCAGGATGTTGCAGCTGGCCAGCACCCGGTAGCTTCCTTGCCGGGCCTGGTCGCGATCCTCAGCCCCTGGAGGAGGAAGAAGCGCGGTCGTTTCAAGGATCCCCCGTCGACGATGTCCATACGCGTCAGCGGCGTCTACCTGGTGCCTAGTCCGGGCTCCAACGAGACCAGCAACGAGAAGGGCAACAATCTGTCCGCGGAGAACAACCTCCACCAGCAGCACCACCACCACCATCACCATCACCACGCCGCCAAGACGGTGACCATCGTGGCGGGGCCTCAGAGGAGCAACAGCCTGGACTACCTGAACTTCGAGGAGAAACGACAGATCATCGCGTCCTCGTTGTCCCTCAGCGATTTCCTCGCACACGGGCCGGCGGCTGCGGCTGCTGCCGCCAAGGAAGTCGCGGCTAACACTGTCATAGGTGAGTCCAACGAATATTCTGTCCCCCGGACACGATTTACGGGCAACGAGTAGATCTTACGGCGGGGGCATTGCACCCAACCAGGGTGGGTGTGTTAGGAATTGCGCTAGTTGAATCATTCAGGTAGGAACTCGGAGAGAATTTGATACGCGTAGTACGACTGTACATATCTTAGGCGTTCTTTATGAACGAGCTCGTGTAAACCTCTCAGCCTTCATTTTAGTGATCCACCACCCGAAGGTGTTTCTTGCTGAAAAATCAGATGGTTCGACCGCTACCCTCCGCTGGCCGCGAGTTTCGCCTACCACGACGATAATCGATAGCAATTGCAGTCCATTATCAGCGTATCACAGCTCGCGAGTCGCAGCTGCGCGCGATTACCGTTCGCTACGTGAATCTCGTAGCTCGATGCAAACCGTGGGGGGGCTTTAAAATGGGGAGAGAGGCAGGAAGAGAACGATAGAAAGGGCACGGGTGAATATGAGAGGAGAGAATCCGCGTTTAGTTCGATTATGAGTCAGCGGGCCCACAGAGAGAGGGAGAGCGAGGCGGAGAAATGGAGGAAGAGATAGTGGACTTCGAAGGCTTGTAAACAAACCCCGCGAGTGCAGTGCACTGACTACCTACACGTGGTTTTTCTCCCCATTCTTTCTTGTCCTCTTCCGTTTACTTGCTCCGACCGGCGCTATCTTGCGAGGTCGTCGGTCTGTGCACGAGGAAGGGACAAAAGGGCGACGCGACAGGGGCGAGGAAAAAGGGACCCTCTCGGCGTTTTTCTTCCCGGCCCTTTTGAACGGGAACGGTTCGCGCGAAGGGAGCTTTGTCATCGCTCTCCCACGAAAAGTCCGCCGCATTGTCGCGGTCGCCTTTTTGTTTCTGACGAACGCCCGAGGAGCTCTGATTGATCGTTAGACCTTGTTGGCGTCTTTGATCGCGCGTGGTTGGTTAAACTTCTGCACCGTGATCGGAGTGGCATCATTCAATGACACGCAGCATCAGCTAGATTCTGTAGATGGTGGGAGGACATTGAAGGCTCTAGTAAGTTGCAATACGTAACTGAACTTCCTAGATGTCTATTTCTCACCATTGAGCAACCACTTGGCATTAGATCATTGCCGAATAAAGTTCCTACAGTTGCTTTTACAGGAAAGCTTAATTCCTACGACGTATTCCTCCGGAATAGCTCGAACTTTGATAACTCCAGGGCCACACAGAGATTCACTCCGCGACTACGTTATGTATAGCCGTTAGAGTGGCCTCTTAAAGTGCGGCTTCTAGGAACAGCCCGCCCTTGTTCCGAAAAGCCTCGTGGAAAGGCTCCAGAGGCCAGACCCAACAAATGATTCACTATTTCCGTCACTCTCGCGTTTCCTCGTTTAACGAATCTCGGCCGGGCCTCTTGTTATCCGTCCTCCGGCTGGTCCTGATATTTTCCATGCGCTGTTTGGTCATGCAACACGTGTTACTTTCGAAGTAACCGGCGCGGTGGACGCGGCGGATCGCGCTCGGGGCACGTACGTATCTCTACGTGTTTCGCAGTGCGTTGCTGCTGGTCCGTGTAAATCTAGGCAGCTCGCTGCACACGTGCATCGCGGACGCGATGCAACAGCATACACGTCGCGAGACAAATTTACATGCAGAACGGCCGGACTTTAATAGTACGCCGTGCCGTGGAAATCTTGTTCAAACACTGTGTCTTCCGTGGCGCAACTCAAGCATAATTGCCTCTGCGCTTCTTCGCGGATGAGCTCGCGTTTAATTCTCGCGGTGGCCGCAGCTGGTCGAACTTTAATCGCCGCTCCGGTTCAAAACCTTGATCTAGATGTTCGGGAAGCTAATCTTATTTCGGGTGTTATCGCATTCCTATTTATTTTGATCGTTCATCTACGCCTGGCCCTTTTCTCTATACCAAACATCCGTGGTGATTGCTCCAATCGCTTCGGTATCAGCGATTAAAAACGCCCGCCTTCCTGATACAATGCCCGGCGGACGCAAAATTTATCAAAACTCAATTCCCCGACGTAATTGAGACGTAAATACCACCGCGATAACGCCTGAATCGATGGTATCCGATCTCTTGAAAGCCGCAATGAAAGGCACTCGCTCGATTCTCACTCGGTGGGCAGGAAATATACTAGCCTTTACATTGCCCGTGTTTGTGCATTCATTAGTCGAGATAATCGATATCGATCGATCGTCTTGATCCCACGAATCCAAACGAGGCTTTGAGGCTTGAATGCTTCAGCTCCAGAAGAGTACGTGTCGCAAGTTACGCCTCACTTTTGGCGTAACTTAGAAATTGCTGTTCCGTCGTAGAAAATCTGTACTTGTCCACGCAACGGATGTCTCTGTGGAACATCCTCTTTCCATTTTGCAAAGAACGCCGAGGTGGATTCTTCCGAGGAAAGCTCGGCTGTTCCCCTCATAACAGAACAGTAGCCGCGCCTTTGCTGCGTTGCCGTTTAATCATTCGCGCCTGACTCGATGATCAATCATCCACGGGCGTCTACTATACGCGATTCGTCATTAGTCGCTTGATAATCGACGCCGGCCGGGGAATTGTGCAACAGATGTGCGCAGAAACGGACGTCTCACAGAGCCAGCTCCGCGAGCAATTCGATTTCTTTCGGTGGGTGTTACAGGTGTGAACAAACTGTTTTCTGTTCACGATTAGACGGACGAGGTATTAACTATCCTACCAACAGCGATTACTCACGTATAACGAGCGATTTCCTTCGTTTCTTCTCAATCCTCGTTACCAACCGTTACAGTTGATCGATGCACAGTTATCTTTACGCAAATTCCAAGACACTTGCGTTACCTCGTTGCATAATCCTGCTGGTCTGAATCATCGTAGAGTACGTTGAAATACGTATCGCATAGGTCTCGCCCCTTTTCTCTCTATCCTCCTTCAACCAGCTTATCTCTGCTTCGAGCTAGCTCAAACAGTCCCTCACTTTCTCGCCCACGCTCCTACGACGTTCTTTCCCAAATCCTTCCGCGATTCTCGCGCGCAGATGCCCTTGGATTCCTCCACTCGGTGTTCGACTATCGCGAGCTGACTCGGCGCGACAGCACGTTGCTGAAAGTCAGCCGGCACGATGACGTAGCCGAGGCTCGACAATGCTGCCGGCTGTTAGGTCAGCGGCAAATGCATAATTGCGCAATGTTTAATAGTGAACTGCAGGAAACGATAAAACTCGACGCCAGTTGAAGGAGTAATGGGTGCAGAATGCAGACATAGCGTGGCAACAGCGCGCGGAAATCATTCATTGAGCAGAAAGCCAGCCGCCGGCTTGTCGGCTGTTGCTGCTGCTATTGCTCTTGCCGTGGAGGAGAACTTTCGTCGAGGGTTCCTCGCCGTGATAGGGCCGGCAACGTGGGGGAGAGGAGGCGGTGTAATTCGACGTCTGGGATGCTTCTTCGTGGCCCTCGAGCCGAGCGCAGTTAATAGGATCGTTCGTCGTTTCGTGGATTCGTATTGCTCCTCGGTGCTGTCTGACCCGATCTCGTTAAACGAGACTTACGTCGACTCGGGCCAGATTTCGATTTATCGGTCTGGGCCGCGGTCAACTACGCCCTGTCGTGGAACCCACGGTCGCGAGCTGATTTACGCGACGGAGGCTCGCGAGAATTAGCGGTTGCGACTGAAACGCGCAGGGTTTATAGAAATTTTGAGAACCTCATTTGAAACGCCCTGTAGAGAAAGTAGGCCATCGAAATTGGCTTAGAAAGGCTGCGTGCAGTGATATGCCTTCCCTCTCGCTAAGGTACCCAGCGGAAAGGGACGAGTATTTTCGGCTAGGCTATTTAGCCTACTACCCCTCGTAAATCCACGGAATTGATGATCCTAATGCTTACTTTCCATCGTGTACCGCTCGGCCTTGAACTTGATACCTACACCTACCTGGACTTTATTGTCGTTGCTCGGAGCAGACGAGGAAACGTCACCGTCCGTGTAATCGCTCCTGACGTCAGCCTATCGCGAGGACACCGAAGAAAAATATTTTAATACGCTTATTGATAGTCGATCTTGCTTGTATCAAGGATTTATTGATACGCCGTGGCACAAAGTGATTAGAAACGATCCTGCATGGGATAACCAATACTTTGGTATTTATAACGCGCGGATTATAGATTACAGCCACGGACTGTAATATTCATACGAAGATTATAACACTCCGCGACGTAGGCATTCAGTAAATAGTTCCACTATTACCCACCGTGTCTGCGGTGCCTGTTTTTTTCCCTGATGCGCGGCTCATCCTTCACTGCCGAGATGCTATAATTATCCTGAGCGGCGCATTAATGCAAAATATACTTCATTAGCCTCGTAATCACGGCACAGATCTGACCTTACCTGTGCAAAATTATCAAGTCTCCTCTTCGATGCATAATCAGTGTCTGAACAAGATGTCCGACACGGTGCTTTTGTAGTAATGGCAAGGAATCAGACGGTAGTGACGGTACACGAATAACTGTCGTGACGTTTACGATTTTGCGATTCCCTCCCATTCTACCGATCATTCGACATTGTTCTGTATTTAATCACGAGGCATTCGTAAGCTAGCCGCGTTCTTGGACGCCACACGTGTAAAACACAGAAACCATAAAACGTAACAGATAACTCGCGCATCCTAGTTGCACACCAATTCACAGATCCACGCGAGAAGCTGGTACCTTCGTGCGGGGAGGTCTTTAAACGCGACATGAAGGGGCACTTGCGCCGAAATGAAAGAGCCAGAAGTTTCTTCCTCGGACTGAGTAACAGTATAATTTCCCCGGAGAAAAGATAAGGCAGATGAGCCTGGAGAAACTTAACTCTCTGGCCCGAGCCACGTATGAATCCGTGGGCGCGTAATTACTCGCCCCGGCGAGCAAGGGAATCCTCGTGTTCAGAAGCTACTGGATATCGCTCACGAAAACGCAGCTTCCCAACGAATGCATGAAAATTCGCTGGAACTTGGCGCCTCGTAATCCGTGAACTGAACCTACGAGTCATGAATAATCCTTGTGTTCCTTTTTTATCCGGCGAAGAACTTCTCGGGCTGAACGTGAACTCCGTACAATGATGGGAACCCTGGTAGGCAGAGAAATTTCATGGAAAATGTATACTTTCATTCCGTGCCACTTCCCGATAGTTCGTAACATTTGCGAAGCTACATTGTTCTGCGTCTTCGGTAACCACTTTTGTCTGGAGAATCGCCTTGTGACTCGTCGGCTGCGATCGGAGACTAATTAAGGCACTCGCGTAATCCTTACTCTTGCGTAACGTGGTAAACAGGCACGACGAATTAGCTGTTGTTTTCTGGGGAACTTGTGGCTTCAGCAGAGCAGCGTTACGTATCGATCTGTCGAGTACTTTCAGTGTTGCAGGAGCATCTTTTTTGATTAATTTTCATGCGGAGCTTTGCTAGGATATTTCCGGATGCAGTCTCTTGGATTTTCAGAGGAAATTAACCTCTAGCTCCAATTTCTCACAGAATATCTGAGCTTGGATAAGTTATATTAGCATCTTTCGATGTTCATGCATGTTTAGTGTTCTTCTTCGGATTCTCTTCAAAATATTTTAGCACTTTATTAGCACCACAGTATTTTAAGCTCAACTCCTCATCGTCTATCCTCTTCCACGCAGAAATATCGTTTCCCAGCCTCTGTTCCTCGAACAGGTGAGTCATTCCGTAATCGAGGACACAATCGGCCCTCCCTCCAGCCTCCTTTCTTCCTGGTTCCGCGTGAAAGATGGCCCTTCGTATAGGCACCAGCCCGTGGAAGGGCTGGAGCCAAGAAACGCGGCTCATAGAAGATTCATAGTTTAATTTCGCGGGCTTGTGTGCCCTGGGAAAGGCGGCCTATGGAGGAAAAAACGTCCCTTGGTCTCCTATTTCCAGACGCGAGATCTGCGATCGTGGCTTTTTCACGTCGCCGCGGGCTTCCTTTAAGTCTGACGACTTGTACCGACTTTGGAAAGAAGGGCCACCCTCGCGATCGCGAAACACTTCGCCCCCTCGAGGGGTTTCCTCGTGAAAAGAATCTACTGGGGCAGCTGACCGCTCCCAGTCGACGTCCCCGACTCGAGCATTCACGAATTCGCGGGGTCGGCACGTGAAATACCGCGACACGTCCGCGTGAAGCATGCAGGAAGAAATTACGGGCGACGTTGATCGCTGGACAGAGTTCCCAAGATGCCACGTGGCTCGATGTTTCGCTAGGCGGTGGAATATTCATGGAGGCTCCGATTTATTCAAGAATTCCTCGCTCCGCCTTGAAGCTACTCCCGCGAACTTCGCACCTCGCCCCCGCGATTTATCGAAGAATCTGTTGCACCCTTTCCGAGGCTGTTTCCTTGGATTTCCGTGCTTCTTTCTGCAAGAATTTCCTCCGATTTCAAACTACGGAACTCCGGCTTTCTCGGTGGAGCTGAGAAATAACGACTCGCTCGTTCGTAACTCTAAATTATTCCAAGTACACAGCTTCCACGTCGAAGCCAGTAATTTGCAATTTATTAGCGCCCGCGCGGACTTGGAACCCGTTTCAGTGTCAGAATTTTTCAAAAGCAGCTGGTAGTTGACTCATCGAAGGCCAGCAGAGGCGAGCCGTGCACGTGCTCGGAGGCATTCGAGACATTTTGCAGGGCTAATGGTTCCATTCATGCTTACCGCGGGCTGGCCGAACGCGGGGGAGCCACAGTTCCGGCGAAGAGCGCATCCCGAAAGTTCGCGCGGTGCTGCATGGGATCGATTAATCTTGGTGGCCTGCTACATCGCGCTGGCCACGTCTCTCCCGCGGAATGTCAAGGCTGTCTCTCGAGGCGAGCAGCATAAATTCGTACGGCGGAACGGTAAACATATACGCAGCCTCTATTGTGGTATCAATGGAGGAGGCACGGTTTGTAGGCAGATGAGGTCATCAATCTCGCGATCATGTTTGAGACGCGAAAGCTGCGGGTTCGTCAGCGATCGGCGCGCCTCTTCGCCGATCCCTTTCACTTCTTCTCTAGCCATTCCTACGTGCGACTGATCGCTTGTAAATCACACTTCTTCGCGCTGGTTGCGCTTCGTAGATGAAAACGAGCGATGGAATTTCTTAACGCCACGTTGTACGCGATATGGAAGGCGTTAGCTATCAAATCGCTCGATTTTCTAGTCGAACATGGGATTAGATAGATACGATTGCTTCTATGCCAGAATTTTCAAGTTGCGGCGGTTTGCACGGGGAATATCTTGGTGTTCGATATCGATCATTGGCCTCGCGTTACGCAGGGTAATTTGCCCATAATTTTCCATGCACCCCTCGCCAGACACGCGGAGCCGCACGACAGCAAGCTGTCTCGGACAGGTGTCTGGATGTGGCTGACTTCTGGTCAGAGTTTTACCTTCGAACAAAGGAAATTTTACATATGCAGGGAGGAAGAAGCTCTGTGCATGAAGAAGAAAATTACATTGCGGGGAATAATTATGCGATCACGTGATGTGATATCTGTTCTTCGCAGCTAGGTACTCGGTTCACATTACAAATATATCACCTGTAGTCTTATGAATGTGGCATAAGAGGGCAATTTGCCTTAACGCTCCTCCGTCACGATGTAGCGCTGACAAAATTGTCGCCGGGAAAATTCTGTGTTCTCTTCGACGCTCGGTAAATTCAATTGAGCAGACACGAACGAGCGATCAAAGCGGGCGGGCGAAGTTGTACAGCCTGGAGTCGTGCGAAACACGTTCTTCCAGCGACATTTGTTAACACGCTTGCACGTGGAAGTTAAGCTCCTTCCACCTCTTTGTGCATAGGCGAGAGCTTTCCGAGCAACCAGGTGAACCATGGTGCAGGCCTCGTCCCAGGAGGTTCTGGCAGCTCGACCAACGTTAATTTTAGTTCTGATACTGGACGGTTATTGACCAGGGCGGGAAAAGAGGGTGACTCGATCATACGAGCCACTCTGATCGATGTTGCAGAATGAGGTTGATTCCTTTCCATCAGAAGGGAACGCTGAATTTTCGTGTGGTCGAGGTTGAAGTTTCGCGCAGATTTTCTGTGAGCAAATGGATCGAAATTGTAGAATACAGACGTCGAAAACAGTGTGCGAATTTGACAGGTGTTCAGTTCAGTGAGGCTGTCAAAATTTTCGAGCATCGATATGAACAAATTTCACTCCGTATTTTCCATTTTTCCCTCTTCCATGAAGAATTATTATTCCTCCTACGTGGTAGCAGCATTTACCGGATACTCTGTATTTATTCATTGCCTATCTGTTTATGATATTCATATTCAGGACGCCCAGTTCCTGTTTCATTCTTCGATTTAACGCTCAATTTTCCTCGTATTATTCGGTTGATGGAGTAATAGATGTTTCTCGGAAATGTGCACGCGCACGAGCACAATAGTCTCCCCCTGAAATGTCCGTCGTGCCCGACTCCGTCTATTAATGCCCGATTGATGATGTTAGTCATCCACCGACGACGATGTGTCGACATCTATGCTTTTCACGCACGCGGAGGAGGAGTCATCGTTTACGTCATCCGTCGCTCGTAGCAATCGGCACAATCAACGGTCGAGCGTGTTGCAATTACGAGGAAGACGGCTGCGAATGTCTCTGAGAAAATGCATTCCTGAAAGAACAGGTTCCAGTTGGGTACAGGATCATCGATTTACTCGGTATCGATGAGAAATCTATAAATTCGCACGGTTGTTAATCCACAGGCTATTTGTCAGCTCTCTTGGTCCCTGGTGGTTCACTGTGGTCGTCGTGTTATGGCCACTGAATCGTGTCAAGTTATTTGGCTCTTTTATGGGACAGCTTTTTTCCCTTTCGGTTTCGAAAGTTTCGATGAAAGTGGTACCAAGATGGGAAGGTAATCGTGAGTTTTGAAATGCCTCCCTTGTCAGGAAAAATTTCTAGCTGTAAAAAACGGTAAACAAATTGAATGATCGTGGTTGTGAATAAAGCGATCCACGACGCTCCCTTTCGTTTATCTCTCCTTCCATCCTGCCTTTAGTAATTGTACGTAGGTACTCATTAAGCGTGCATTAGTAGGTTCCGTTCGTCGAGTCGAAAGCTTTTCCTATTTTCGATAAGAAAAACCGTAGAGCTGCGTGTTCTCTCTCGCCATTATTCATAGTCGTTGGAACTTTTCCATTCAACGATATAAAATTTAAAATTCCTTCTGTTTCATAAGAGGCCATTTAAATCACTTTAACTGACACTATAATGCGGTAATTACTGTTGTTCAACGTATATTATTTCCGTTATCGGATAAATCTGAACATAGTAGCATGGAGAATTGAAAGTGTGCAGCGTCCCAAAGCGAAACCCATTGAAAGCGAGATTCAGACTAAATTGGGAAAAGAGAGTAGCTGCTTCCCGGCGATGCCTCCTCCCTCGTTCTAGCTGGATTTTCATATCGCTAGAAGAAATTAACCAAGATTGGTTCGCTGCTCCCTTTTTCGCGGCGCAATTACAGGAGGGAATTCTGGCGCGGCTATCGGTGTGAATTCTTCCATGCGATCGTTCGCAACGAAGATCTGCTTCCTCCCTCGAGAGATCTCAGCATCCCGATAGAAGAGCGTCCTAATTGTGCCTGGTTTCTTTTCCACCCTCTTCCGCTCCTTTTCTCCTCGTTTTTCTGCACCCAACCTCTGTCCTCGACGAGTTCAGCCAGGGAATGCGGAGGCCCGTCCATTTATCGCCTTTGTCCGCCCGAGGTTGTCCCTAATTGCTGGATTACGAGCCTGGCAAGTACGGTTTTTTAAAAACGAGCTGATTAACCCCTTTCACTGCCATTAAACCCAAACAAGCGGGCAAGTTAACAGAAACCTTAAAATAATCCACGCATAATACGTTGCTCTTTCGAATTCTTTTAAGCGTGACTCGTCGTTTCCGTTCAATTCCGTTTAAACTGCGAGTAAAATGCGGAAGACCCGTGTTCACTGAAAAACTGTTCTTTTTTCATATTTAATACTCGCCGATGTGGCTTCGCGAAATGTAGAAGACGCGTACTGAACGTAAACGGTGGCAGCATTGATAAATGATTGAAATTGCGGGGGTGTTGAATGGAGGTGGTCGTGTTTGCTGTTCACACGCGAAACATTCCAATAGCAAAGCCGTAAAAAATAACTCGGAGAAGCGAGGGAATCAAGCGGCCGTCTCGGATTGTCTCTCGCTTCCTCGGGAAATTCAATATTCCGTCCCTCGCCATTCGATATCTTTCGATCCGTTCGAGCAGCACGGTCCACGGGATTCCTGTCGTACTTGCGAAATGAAGTTTAGAATTCCTCCGATATCGTAAATAGGATACGCCTCCGTAGGAAACTTATTTAAGATCCTTTAGACGTACCAAAGGGACGTCCACTCGAAAGGGAATAGGGAGTTCCTGAATCTACCGCGGTGCAATAAAGTGTAACCATACACGGTAAACTGCAATCGACTGCTAAGTGTGAAAATAGAGGCAGGAAACACTTGCTTAAAGGAAATTTGCCACGCCATAGAGAAACAGATTAGATAATCTTTATCAATGGATCGGTTAATGATATCCTCAATAGTGTAAACAGAATTTGGTGAGCGGGAAAATTGTATTTCGTTTGCAAGATATTTACTCGTGTCTACATGTGTACGTACCTCTGCTTATCTAGATCAGGCTCTGTAGCACATATTACACTTAAGAAATTATACGTATGTTTGATTATTATCTAAATACGTGCATGAGTGATGATCAAACAAGAACGTGTCGTTCCATGTGGAAGGCAGTGGTTGATGAGTTGCTCCATACTAAGGAACGTATAGTCCGCCCACGCGTCCATTACGCTAGTAAAGCTTCTCTAATTACGAGTTAACATATTTCGAGAGTTCAACGCGCTCCACACGAGCATTCTCTCGCGCACGCATCGCGGAGTAGTTTCTCCCGCGGGAAATTTCACACCACCGCCGTCGCCTTATTTCCCTAATTTTTGTCGTACTTTAGTGGCACCAATTGTCAGGAATTTTAAGGAACATACTCACGTTCCAGTTCGTCACGAAACATTCAAACGTCAGGCCATTTTACAGCGGCACTGAAATCTTGCAGGTATAACACTTCCCAACGGGTTCCATGCCGCGCGAGTTACAGATAGCTCGCGACAACCGAAGAAGCATATGAAAACCTGCAAATTCCTCGTGAATACATATCCTCGAACATTTATGGGTCCCACAGATTACCCTCCCGTCGAACACTTTCTAGACGCTCTAAATTCGCTCGCCTCGCTATAGCCTCTCGACTCTCACTAGAAATTCTCAAGGTTCTGCTTTTATCGCGCGTTGGTGATCCTCAAAAATGCTCATCCTCTAGAGTCTAGATTATGGTCGGAGCAGTTTCCCTCAGGCACTGTGAACGCACCAAAATCCTCGTGGTCCTATCGAATTCACCTTCAAACCAACGAAATCCCCAATAATCCGAAATCATAGTACTCTGCTCGCCTCAGTAAAATACGGATCAAAACTGAATATCCCCTGCACCTTTTCATAATGGAAATTGACTCAAGCCTTAGAGGATCGAGGCGAAAATCCGCGCCGAGCGAAGTCCCGCTTCTTTTCCACTTAATAACACCTTGACGCCGCGTCTTCGTTCGAGATGGTATTTCCTGGACGGCGAGAACCCTTCGGCAAAAGGGACAGATAGCTGAGACGTCGCGGCGTTGCTCGCGATGCGTGTCGTAATGACTAATTAGCGAGTGGCTGGTCTCGCGAACCCGGATTCCGCTTAGACTGTTCGCGCAACTGGCGCGTACGTGTACTCGCAATTCAAGCGGCTGGAGTAAATAATTATGCGAGCAGCTTGCACTTCCCCGCTTTCGGGGGCCCCGTGATTCTTGCTCCCCAGGGGGATCATTTATTGGTGTCTTGAAATTCCTGAAGGGAAACGGCTGCAAATTTTGTGGAAAATCGACGAGACTTCGAAAAGTTAGATAAGTAAGATTTCTGGCAATTTGACTGCAGTAGATTCCAGATGGATGCATAATGAGGTATTCCTGTTAATTCCTCCTCGAATCTCTGCTGAAAGCCGTTCACACCTCAGCGACGATCCATCAGTTGCATCTCCAGATAGAACGACGACGATTCCATCATCCTCGAAGCACAAACACCACGAAAGCCAGCGGCATCGTGGCTGCAGCCTCTGGAAGTTGAGAGCGCCAGTTTCGCGTTATTCGAGCACGTTTCTCGAAACGTTAGCTGCCTCGGAGAGGAGCGGATCGATCGTCGGCGAAATCTCCCAGGGACTGCAGGGGAGAGACGTCGCCTCCGCGTTTCCACGTTTCTATGGGGGGATTCTGTCGATACACCGTTGCTGGTGTGCCGTTCTTTCTTTCCCCGTGACACGTGGACAACGTGCACCGCAATTTTCCAGCTTGTACATGAACGATGCGCGTCACGCGACGTCCATTAACGGGACGTGGAAAGCAACGACGCCTCGTGACAGTTTCGGCTATCGATAAGCCGTGTCAAACATTTCAGAAAGCTTGCTCGACTTTTGTCCCTTGCTGCTCTGTGCTCGTTGCTGATACTGTTATCGCTGTCTGCGCATCACCCCGCAAGTTAAAATACACACCGATACTACAGAGCAGGTGATTTCCTGTTGAAAGATAAGTCGACAGCGTGGAATAGTGGCGAAAATGAACGGAAGCGTAGCTTCGATCCTGATATCCATTCCAATCACGCGCAGTCCTGCTCACCACCGCGATCATACGAGCTGCCTACTGTAAATCTTGAAATTCTGTGCGCCTGGAATTCCGAGACTAACGGGGAACTGCTATCACCGAGTAGGGTTTCTGGTTTGGTGCGTTCCCCGAGTGTCTGGCCCGTGAATCATTATGAGGATTTTATGCGCGTCTTCCAGAGGGAGAATAGGCAATATCAGCCGATGCAATAAAGCGTCTTATGCGCCGTGTCTGGTGTCTCGCTTGGTTAAGTGTCCGCCTCGGCTATGAATTGTTGCGATTTCGGAATCGGCGGAGCGAACGTGTTATTGCTGCCAAGGGACTGAGTGAAAACGCTTCACTGGCGTGCAAGGTGGACCGGAATTGCCACTTGATATTCGGAATTGGCGATAACTCAGCAGCGGGCAATAACAAATGAAGTCTCTGCAATCGTATCAGAATTTCTAGGGAAATTGACTGCTACGGTTGGGGCTCCAGTTTCGAGTAATAAATGCAATCATTGACGCTGCTTTGGAAATTTATCAAATTCACTTCCACAGAACAGTCCCAAAACGGTTGCGATAGTAATACGTAGCTGTATATCATTTTTTGCACCGCGGCGTGAATTTCAAAAAATAATTCGCGATAGTGCCAGAGCGTCCGCGATGCTGGCGACAGGTTCACAATGTTCCTCAGCAAAGGAAGTGTATTAGGAGAGAGGCGATGAAACGCGGCGAGCATTGTCCCAGTTAATCCTCTTACCCCGATTTTTCCCTGTTGCGATCGGCGGGGATTTGAAAAATGCCAACAGTTACGCGAGGCGAAATAACGGCGCCACGGCCGACCGAATAACGCGTAGGTCCGTTACTTTTGCAACCAGCCAGGAGCAACAACCATAAAATCACGGTTCGACAGTGGCCGAGCCGATTTCGAAAGTTCATGGAAACGATGTCGCAGCAGGCGCCACGTGGAGGAGTAGGAGGTGGGACGTGGGCGATGACAACGATGACACGACTGTTGGGGACGTTTGATTCCCAGCGATTCTCCGTTAAATCGGCTCCTACGCCGCGGCACAATACGTCGAAACGCGTCCAACTTTTTGTCTGACCAGACTCTTTCTCAGAATTGTTCTTCCACGTGTCCTTTGTGCCGCTGACATATTTCTATTCACTCCGACCTCAGACGTCAGACGTCGAACTTTCAGTTCCCCTGGTACGAATTGGCTGACAATGAGATGAAGTTTCTTCTCCGAAATCTTGGAGATCCTGTGGCACAGAGTTAGTCGGGCGATCGAGTAGCGCTGGAGTCAAAATTGTTGGCGTATACGGTGGAACAGCGATACGAGCTGTAAGCAGAGAACTGACGTCTGGACACTGTCGGTGCCACATTTATGGGCCTATGCACCGCTGGACCTCTTTGGGGGTTTGTCAACCACCGAGGGCCGTGGTTGTCGCCAGGCAGTTCTTCTCCGGACGCAGTAGACGTTACACGCGATCCTCTACAGAATAGCACTCTATTTCTTATGTTATATTACCTAATACTATTAACTTCAGTGTATCAATAAAGTAACACTATTGTATTTGCTCTGTCGAGTTACTGCTCACTCTCCCAGGTATCCCAACACTCTTTGGGGGTTTGTCAACCACCGAGGACCGTGGTTGTCCCAGGCAGTTGTTTTCCGGACGCAGTAGACGCTACACGCGATCCTTTACAGTTTACACGAATAATTCCCTCTCCCGGGTATCCGAACAAAAATCTTCAGCATCTTATCTTCCACCATTCTGTCAAAATTCCGGTTCCAACGACCGCAATTAGGCATTCGTCTAACGAAGTACACCTCGACGTCCGATGTCCGGTCGCTGTTAAGTACTTACCTCAAGGCGTTCATAGTGAAATCGCAAGAGAGCTAAACAGTTGCCGCGCAAAGGAATCGCGACGTCGCGAAAAAGAGCAGCTCGCCGAGTCCGCGTAGCCTAGAAACGCGATTTTTCTGACCCGCCGTCTCGCTCTTACCGCAACGCCGAGCAAGGAACCCGCGTTTCCAGGGTAATCGTCCAGGTTCCATATTTTTACGAGCGTGGAGAATCGAGCACTGGTAGCCGCTGAACGCGGAGGAACGTGGTAAACGGGAATGCACGGGGAGGAAAAAAAACCAAACAGCTCGTAAGGGGGGAATAGAAACTGTCTGTCCCCTTCGCGTGTATTACACACGGTTACATCGATCCCGCGCCATTGCTGCACCGTTGCAGTTTCTCATACGTAAAGTCTTCGCGCACCCGGTTGAGCCTGCGATCGTTCCTCTCTCGCAGCCGGAAGACAGTCCGTGGCGCATTCCAGCGCATTGTTCGAGGGGAGCCACAGGGTAATTTAGAGCGGTCGTTGCTGTTGCTGGTGCTCCGTTCCTGTTACTTTCCCCCATTGCTCGCTCGTCTTCTTCGGTAATAGCCGGTGCTCCCTTTGCCTCGTCTATTGTCGGCCATTTAATAGCCACGCGCGGTCAACTTCTCTGTTAGCTACCTCTGCTCGTTGGGCTTTCGGGTGCGATTCTTTCTTGCTTCAAAGCATTTTGCAACTGTGAGGATCCTGTAGCTGAGGTGTGGTGTATTCTTCGAAGAACTGCAACGCTCGTGTCGAGTAGAACCATGGGTTTTCAGCTGAAGCTTGCTAATAGTCTCTGATGGCATGACGCCTGTCTCCTCGGACACGGTTCGCGATGATGCCGGTGAAATAATGGCGGAGAAGGATCGGCGAGTGTCCCTGGCAGAGTGTTATGTCTGTCTGCATTACGTAAGCCAGGCTGGAATGTATATTCCGCATTCCGCTAACGAGCTGCAGGCTTTGTGGTCGTGGGTCGAACGTCGCCTGTGGGAGTCCGAGTTGCGATGGTTCTTGATGGTTTTGTGGTTGGAATGGTGATAGGATGGTCAGAGATTTAGGATGGCGAGAGGATTTGGATAACGCAGGGAGCAGTACTTCTTTCAAGATGAATAAGAATTCCAGGTTTGATTAGGACTCTCGATTCCTAAAGCATCTCGTGGATGGGTGGGCTACTCGGATCGCTCGAAACGAACGCAAGAGCCTTGGAAAGGTCTGGGCAAACCTTGACCGCGCCATGTTGCGACAGGGTCGTTGGTACCGCGAGTGTTTACCCTGTCAGCCGGCACCAGAATAGAACCAGGCCAGTCTCGATTGCTGAGAGAGGTCTCGTTGCCGAGGAGGCAGCAACAATGCGTCAGCATATGCGGCTGATGCGCATACGTGACGTAGAAGCTGGGCTTATTCAACAGACGCGTCGAACAAATTTGTTTCATTCACGTTATTTATCGAAATAACCTTACATTTCAAAGTGCTCTCGGTTCCTGGATCCCTCGAGATCTTCCATTGACGGCAACTTACGCTTCTTCGAGCCTGCGTTCCAAAATTAGAACTCAGTTCGTTCTCCCGACTTGCAGAAGCAGCAATCCGCAATTCTGTATCCAAAGGCCAATAGAGTTAAATTGACAAGTTCCAAAGCGTCAGGGTCGCGGATGCACCAACGCGAGCCGAAGATCGTGTCACGACGCCCAAATCCGCCCATAGAAGGACGATCGCGCATTCCGAGGTTTCGTGACTCGGATGGTCCGCGGGATTAACCTAGCGAGTGTCATTGGATCGTGTATCGGCGATCGTATGGTCGCTAGACCGATAAAGCACGCGTGGCTGCACCCGAGTGCAATGCAATTTCCTGTGTCGATGACGCTACCCCTATTCATCGACCGGGCCAAGTGGCCTGTTTTCAGGTGTCGAGGTGTATCGTGCCGTTATCTATCCGTTCCAAGGCTGCCACGGGGCTCTTGCTTCATTAAAAAGTACTCGAAGCGACTTTGAGGCCGTGGGCATTAGGCAATTTCAACGTGACTCCAACTGTAAGCGATTTTTACAAGTTGAATGACCTTCCTGGGTCTCAGAAGGTCCTGGTGCCACTCTGAGTGATTCACAGAACGGCACTTTAGTCACCTAACCCGTAGTTAGGTCTGCAAACATTGCTTCCATTGTGTGGAAAAACTAGGATGGAAGAAATGTCGCTGCAGCGATAACAGGGAGTAATGAACTACAGTAATGAATTATAATGGTCGTTATAATTCCCAAATTCAGCAAATCACCACGTCCCTCTATCGTATTTCCATAGTCAATTGTCTGCCGATTGCATCTAACGGAGGAACTATTGATTCGACGAGATTCATACGTCTTCACTTTCCACTGATGATCTCCCGGCATCTATTTCTGCGACGATTAAATCAACACAATTTGCTGCGGATCATTTGGTCGCTGGCTTTCAAACTCTCGTATTGGGTATTCTTGCGGCAGGACATGGACGTTGCATTCTCGGCGACAGAGCTCGGGTTCTATCTCGAAATTCGTAGTTGCAAAAGTACCCAGTCGCTAAATCGAGTCACGGATATAATCGAAGTGGCGATGACGCAGTGTATCGAGTCTGTAGCCGATGATAAACACGCTTTAGAACTCGCTAGGAGTGGCTTGCCCACGATCGATACTCCCGTTGTAAAGGGTCAGCCAACTGAATGTAATCTCGCGGTCGGGGGACCTTTCAGTTCCGGTGTTTAACACCTTTTATTATGCGCTGCCTGTTACTCTCGACGTTGCAAAGAGACAGTGTCACAAAGAGGGAAAATTTGTCCAACGATTTTTATGTATTGAGACCTGTCGGGATGAATAGACAACACTCAATGAAAGATTAAATAACATTCCGCCACCGCTGTCGTCCATTTCATTAAAAATAATCTAGTTATCTGGAGTGCGGCTAGCTAGTTGCATGCCAAGGATGAAATTTTTCCGCGAGACTTGCTGCTCGGTCACACAATAGTGTCGGTGATTATGAAAGTGGTATAAGTAAAAAATCTAAAAAAAAATTGAATTCATCACTTATTTTGTGTAACATCCCCTAACATCACAAAACAAGTGATAAATTCAATTTTTCTAAATTTTTAACTTACACCACGTTCATAATCACCGGCACAATTCTGGACTGTTCGATGCAAGTTCCACAGTGCCTGCATTGTTTTCGGCCGAAAGGTAGGCTGGCTAATCGATAGTTGGTTGAGTGAAAGTCGCAGAAGTCTGCTGCACAAAAGTAGGTAAACGAACGATTGGAATTGTATGCACTCGAGAAGAATGGAATAGATCCAGAGGCGCGAGGCTTTGGCATTTCGTGGCCACCTTTCTCGCAGAATCCATTTCCATAAGATTGGGTCGCGTTGGTCGAATAATGTCGACGATTTCACTGAGTTAATAAGTGCTTATTTTTCAACGGTGAATTCCGATCGACATTTTCAATTTCTAGCCGGGTTCCAATTATCACGGGGCGCAAACGATAACGACGCTGGTGCACCGTGCAACAGCTAAACTGCAATCAAGCCGATGCACCGTGCATTTTCACGGAACTCCAACTTACTATATAGAACCGTCCACATTTCCATTACAACGCAGTCACTTTGTAAAAGGAGCACGATTGTTTCAAAATAGTGATGACTGGAAACATGTAGATATTACAGTGTTTTTGAAATTATGCAAGGTTGAGACTAGAGGCTTCTTTAAGATTAACAGTGGCTTTTAAGTGGATTCGCAGTTGGTTGCTCGAGGACCCAAAGATCCGTGGACAAAAGCGTTTCTAAATATAATTGTCAGTCTGTAGTTCGTCAAATTTGTTTTAGATGTCCAGATATGATCTAGAACAGAGAGAATTCTTCATCTGTGAGAATTACTCAGCATAAATGCCCTCCTAGCTCGAAATTTACGCGAGTTTCACGAGCAGTCCTCTTGGTCCAACTCGTAGCTCGTTAACACGAGGCTCTTTTAATCGGCTCGCGGCTTTCTCGTATCGCTGCTCATACATTTGACCCAGTTTCCACGAGTTCGTTCAGCAAGCATCCTTGTGGCCAGTCACGTGCTCGAAATAATATTTGTCATCACCGAAGACAGTGCGATTGGTCAGACGATCGCTTCCTCGTCCGTCAGTGCCGCTATTGTTGACAGATCAATGCATCCGATCGATGGGATTTTGAAGCTTAATTAACGCGCTTTCGGATTGATGCATTAACAGGAATCGGAACGTGCTGTATTAGCTCGAGCACTGTAAACCTCGAATGATAATTGCGGTGCTGGTATTAGCAAACGTTTCGCGGTAATTCTGCGTCGATTAAATCCCAGCTTACACTCTTCGCGCGTGTTTGTGCTGTTACTGATTAGTTCAATGCACGTACAGGGGAAATTCATGTACAAATCTTGATCAGCGTTAGTTCTATTTCGATTCGAGATAATTTCAAATAGGCGACATAAGCGACACTTGGAATTCACCTTCCAATTGTCTAAAAACTATCATACTCTTTCTCGAGCAGTCTCCTTTCTTCAGGCCTTCCGCCGTTCGCGATCATTTTTCGGATCGCGATGAGCGGACACACTTCGATGCCCGTGACTCGCGAAACAAACGCGCTGACCGAACAGTAATTTTAGAAATGCGATTATTCGCCCGATACGAGAGCCGGTAAAACACCGTGGCGGTGGAATGCAATCGCTGCAAATAGATTTCGAACGCGTGTACCGAGGCAACGCGTTGCCTCGTGCACACCGTGCCCGAGCTCGGCCACGCGCGAAATTTTGGCAGCCGCCCTTTCAATGGAACCGATTCAACGCGATCGAATTCCACGAATGCAAATTGGCAGGGGTAAAAGCTTTCTGACAGCCCCCTGCACCAGCCTGCTAAAACCGTCGGTTCTTAGAACTCGCAACGGATCTTCGCTGCGAAACTGTGCGCGTTGTTTCGTCAACGTTGCTCCGAGAGCAAATTAGCAACATCTGAAGCGATCTCTCGCATTAGTAGCGTTCGACATCAAAGTGAATGTGAAGTTGTAAACACGAAAGTTTCGATAATTACAGCTGGAATAATTATGAAATTACTAAGTCCAGTGTACTTGATCGAAGGTGTTCCACTAGCGAAGTGGCGATCACGTGGAGTCCACGCTCCGAATTCACCACGATCATCCTCTAAACTTCTCCACACGCTAGCTTACACCTGTTTACTATTTCTGTCGCAGAAATTTCGCCGAATCGTCTCGAAGGCATCCACATCCGCGACGTCGATGAACGTACCCGATGATGTCACCTCGATCGTCCTCTCCTACGCTCTCCCCGCTTCCCTCTTCCCTCCTCTTCGAATTCCTACGCGCGAATGCGGCTCGGCGATCTGTGTCGAGTCGTTTTTGGCGATCTTCCACCGGGAAAATAGGCACGGGGCGCCTCCGTATCGCGAATCATTGCCAGGAGCTGTTCGCGGTAGTTGAATCGCGATTTTGGGGGTCCCTGGTTGTTTCGGGGTCAGAGAAGATTCTGTCTCTTTACGCTAGAACGGAATCCTCGCTTCCGAGTCGGGAAAGATGACTCTGGGCTCTGGCCAAGCCTGAGAGCTTCTTGAACGGTCGTTACGACGTTACGCTGGGACGTATTGTCGAAATTGCGTGTTGTTTCTTTCTTATGCAGCTAACAGTTTCGGGGAGAAGTAGAACAAGGGCTTGTCGCGTATCGAAAGAGAATATTCCCCCCAGAAGATTCCCCGACTTGAAAGAACATTCTGGAAATTCAAGGAGTGGCAAGGTTGGTTCCATTAAACTTTGACGATTCATGAGTGACGTGGAGAGAAAGTGGGCCCACTGTACGAAACGCTTAGTATGAACACCTCCTCTCTAAACAGCCAACTATGTCTCTGGTATGAATAATTCAGTACATCCTAACAGCACTGTCAAAATTCATCCCATTAATTTGCCACCTGGTCTAAGCTATTAGCCAAACGATAGCCGCCTTCCGCAATCATGCGAGACAATAATCTTCATTTAAATGATAGATCGCATTCTTGATCTGGATTAATCTAGTCCCAGAGTCTGAGCAGACACAGAGATCCATCCCCTGGTCCAAGAATCTCGTTTCCTTCCGCCCGATTTTTTCGCGCAGCTGTCTCTCGAGCGATAAGTTGATAACTTGATCGATAGTTCCGTGGCAGCTTTTCGTACTTTTCCGCCTCGGATGGAAGCTACTTGGTGATGGATAGTCGAGCGCTTTCGCCTCGCGTATGGTCGCCACTCGGTGCCCATCAACCGCAGTTGCATCAGCCGGCGAGTTTCGCGAATGCACACGTCGGCAGAGAAACAGAGGGAGAGAAAGAAATTCATTCATCCTGTGTAATATACGCTGTCGGCTCGCGTCCTCAGCGCTTGCTGCGCTTGTTCGTTACGAAAACTATGCATTTACGGCTGGAAGTTACGACAACTTTGGCAGCGTGGTTCTGCGGTGAGCGTTGGAGTGTTCCCTCCGCGAATGATACCTTTGTCGGCATTGTATACGCGCGGAAATGCCCGAGTGCATCGGCGTTGAATTATTTGTACATAGTTCTTTGGTAAAGTGAGCGAATGAAATGGAAGATAGAATATAGAATGTCACGGGTTGACTAGAATGAGTAATGCATTGTATTCGAGCTCTGGTTACGCGAAAATATTTACTCGGAGCTAGAGAGATTGCCAGAGGAGGTAGAGCTGACCCACATCGCCGAGAAGGATATGTAGAATCGATTAGTTTATAGAAAATTCGTGGGATACAGGGATTCCATGATAGCGGAGTTGGCGGAATGAGAGGTGGCGCATGTTTCCTCGGGTCACTTGAGGAATTGCGTGGTTGAATGTCAACATGATTGCTACCCACGGTGTCCATGTGATCAGACGTCCACGTTATCGGAAGGTTACCCGTATATCTTGTCAGTCCAACCACTCACCTGCTGTCCACGGGTAGGCACCTGCCCTTCTCCTGTCCGGTTTGAGTAAGGTAACGGTTCTCCCGACAAAAGGAGGCTCGTCGTATAGAAAGAAGATAAAATGGGAGAGATTGAAGGAAGCGAGTGAAAAGACCAGCGAAGTCTCTGGCCCGAATGAAAATACTAAGAGAAAATAATCTAGCTGGTGATGAAACATGAGATGTACAGAGAAAATTGTATAGCCTGATGAACTAAGATAAGAGTCAATTTTAAGAACTCCAAGATACCAAGTTTTTCGCAAGCTCTACCATGAAAGACGTATTCAGCTACCAATCGATTAATCAATACATTGTTATTATTCTCGTATCTGCGTCACAGTGATGCCTGTCGATTCATTGGCAGACCCAATTTTTAATCTTTTATTCAGACGTTCAGATAGAAGTCCGATGGCAGAGAAACTCGTTTTACGAGCACGTCAATCAATTCTACAGACGGTTAACTAAGTCCTCATTTCCATTGAAATTATTTAGATCTCATCAAATATTATACGACACTATGAAACAGAAATTCGGGGTGCAGATCGGGGGATTATAATTTAGAATCAACCGAGATACTCGTTGATTCTTGTAAGCACGTTTATACTCCAGTGCTGACCTGTTTTTTCGTCGGGGATGACTGATAGATGACGAAAGTTGTTTACTGTTCCACGACGCCCATTCGTCCGGACAGGTCATAACATCCAGTAAAAACCACTCACCCCGGTTTGTCTTCGAAATCAATGTGCCATCTCCCATTAAACGCGAAATTGCGTAGAAAACATTGACGCATGGTCAGGTCTCGATAAAACCGGTCTCGAGTCGTATCGAACGATTACTCGACCACCGAGACATTCAGAGCTACCTATCCCTGCAACTGCTCCAGATTGTTTCTCGCCAGGATGTTGTTAAGTAGCTGACAGCTATTAATTGTTCAGCCTCGTCGATTCACAGATCCAACCAGGTTTCTCTCGCCTCTCGGCTCCCGGCCAAGCGTCTTACGGTGGTCGTTAGGGAGCGGGGTATAGAATCGACCATGGATTTCCTCGGGGGAAACGATAGATCGCCCGCCTTTCCTTTGATGCCTTCATTAGCTTGGCGTAATTGCAACCGCGAAAATTGGGCCAGTGGATCGCAAGTCGGCCACTTTCAGTGTTTCTGCTCGGCGCGAGGACTTTCATCGGCTAATGTCTGGTGAAAATCGAGAGGAAAGTCGGTGAAAAAGCGAACCGCGTCAGGCTTCAATAATTTCCTAATCGTGGGATGATCTTTGCATCTGTCCCATCTGTAATATTCCGTTGAAAAGTTTAGAAGTACATAGAAGATTGCTTAAACACATTTGTTGGCTACTTGTCGCGTAGATATTCTGCACAGTGTCTGCAAAGTTGCCCATCGAGTTGCACTATCCCGACACCAATTTATCTGAACGGAAATCTGCAACGGTACTTTCAGTCGAAGCTGTTTTGTGAATCCTGTATCCTGCTTGGAAACGAATCACGAGAAAATTAGAGATTGCTGCGTTGAAAAAGAAACCGATAATACTCTGTTGCATTCTCTCAAGTTCTTACATTCAACGTTTTTGTGGCATTTTGAACGCACGAGTTCGGGAGATACGTACTGGCACAGGTGGAGACGTTTTTCTGTCGAGCATTATACGAAGATTGCGCAGGTCGTTCGATTTTTACTTTCAGTAAGACTAGAAATGGCAAAAAATTAATTTCTCTTGTCGGTCTCGCGTACTTTTTTCGGGGTTCGTTCCACCACGCTGCGCCTCGTGGGAAGATCTACTTTCGTGACGCGTAGCCATGCATGTCGCAACGAGGCGATTGAGATAATACTCTGACGAGGTAACGAACAGGAAATAAAAGAGACCATGGACAGTATCTTCCCTTCATCGACGAAGTATTCGTACACCTGGCAAAAATGGCTACAGTGGTCTTTTAATTTTCACAGGGAAACGGTAATAAGTATGACGTCCTGGTTTGAATCGATGTTCACGAGAAATGCTAAGATCACAAGAGTTGTGAAGCAAGAAATTTCTGTAATTGCTCCGTGCAAAACGGCCGTTGGGACACTGTTCGAGGAGGAAAATCGAGACGCGTGGATACCGCAATCCACTCGGCGCAGCCTCCTTCTCGCACCTACTTTCGCGCAAAATACTCTCTTGAGAGAGAGAAAGAGTGTCGTTGAACGTGCAAGCCCGAGAAGCTGGAAACGCTTCTCGCTCAGCGCGCAACGGAGCCTTTGTGCTTGCATTTACATCGCCCCTAAATGCAGCCGCACACTCGGAACGAACTGTTTCTGCTCCATATTCCGCGGGGTGACTTTTTCTCGATTACATACGATTCGTTGTCGCTCGTATCCTCCATGTTATCATTTTTTTCGAGACGTAGGATTGAAGCATCGATCAAATTCTGTGGCGATGAATGTTGTGCAGAAATTTGCTTTTCATTGCTGTGGCTTCTATCAATCCGACATAGAACTTCAGCATTGTTCTCCGTAAGGTCGTACAAGAATTTCAATGTTCACGCGGGAAGCAGCTGCACAGGAAAACCGTTTTCCTTTTCATCAACGGGACAGTTACCTGGCCCTATTGAGAGTCCCGATGGAACGAATTTGATAAGCAGATTATGTTCCCACTGTTCTTAGAGCGGGAAGGCAGATACTCGAGGCTTTCTTCCCTTCTCGCCCGATGGGAAACGGTGTATTGCGTCGTTCCGTTTAGACAATGAAGCATTTAGAGCGAGAACTGCAGACCTCGTTATTCAACGCGACCGTGTCAGTCGTGTGCATTGCACTTCCTCGAAATTCCCCCCGTGCGCAACGGTTGATGCAACGAGACGCATTGTCCCGATTGCGTTACGTAAGATCGATGAAAAGTCGTCGAAATTGACCTTTCTGTAGCTTCGCCGTCGTCTCCGCAACCCTTTCTAATCCAAAAGTCATGATTCTGACGTTAGTTCCCGAGTTTGAAGTTTATAGAGGCAGATCCTTATCGAGATACTGGAGCGTCGAGAAGTTCCATCGAAGATCTTCAATTGATTCGCGACTTAGCTTCTGTAATAAATCTCTGCCCACCTCCGCGGAATTCCCTCGCCCAGCTTTTAGCGAAATTTGGAGCAGAAATCTCTAGCCCCTTTCAGACGGGGAACAAAGACACTTTTCTTCTCGCTGAAACTCGATTTATTAGCTGCAGAATTACAAGCAGCGGCGAGTCTCTCAAAGGCTTCCGATCCGACGACGTCTTTCGCCCGCATTCCTCCCTTTGTCCCGAGCAATTTCGACTTTCCGCGAGCTTCATGCGCGACGTTTTCGGCTCTCCCATCGCGATCCTTTGCGTTTCTGATTGCGGGAGCGACGGAGGCGCCTGACTCGATGCCGCGGTGACTCAATCGGAGAAAAAAAAGGGCTGGTTCTGACTTTCGACTTCCGGCGGAAGTCGAGGCCTCTTTCCTGGCGACGTCACCGCAAACGCGGTCAGAGCAGATACAGAAATCCCCCCGAGAAGTCGCCCCGTGCAGTCGTCGGTGCTCCTTTTTTTTTAACCCTGAAAACGTGCCAAGGCGGAGAACAACTCGAGCCGCTGAGTAGCGTAAGAAAGAGGGTGAAGGGCGGCGGAGAGGATCTTCGGACAAGAAGTTGCCACAGGGAAAGAAAAAGATGAGGAACGAGCTGAGAGACCTTGGCACTCTCGAGGACAACGATGAATGGCAAACAGCAAAGAAACGGGGGCTCGGCTGGGGGGGATTTTTGGGCCAGTGTTTTCCTTCTAACCGTAAGATTACAATTGACAAAGGCAGTCATCCAATCGAGAGAGTTCCTTTAGTTTCTTACCTGTAAAGCAACAATTATTACGCTACTATCCTCGTCGCCTTGCAACTACATAGCCTTCAAGTAGGGAGTTCAACGTCCTCCACGTGATTCCACAAAGAATTCTCAAGAGCTACGGATTATTCTGTCTCTCCACAGAGAAATATTTTCCCTAGCTCCCGTAATAGCGCGCGAGGTCGTCTGTTCAATCGTTGGACGATTTTTCTGAATGTCTTCTCCGGTGTTGTCAGAGTGAATGCTCTCCAGGTTTATCCGAGATTCGCTCGAGGTATCTTTCCCCCGTTTGATGAATCCCGCAGCGTCTGCGAGCTATCGATCGGTCGCCGAGGCGGTTAAGGCATTAAGGGAAACGCATCGTTGACGGGTAATTTGATTGACTGCGCGGAGACGCGTGTGTGCGTGTACGCAGGATGAGGGAATCTCCGCGGAATAAGTAGAATGAGGTAAATTTATGCAGGATACATTTGTCGAGGGTAATTTTCTAGTAGAATCGGAAGTCGGTTCAGCTTCAGTCCGATCCAGTAATATTTCTTCCCTGAATCCTCAATTCTTACAATTAACGTTTCAGAGCATCTGCTAGTTTCCCATGTTTCTGTTCCTCTAATTTACGAATCAACTCATCCTTTCGGTAATAAATCGTTTGTCACGAACTTCTGCCATGTTCTCTGTTGAAAACATGCTCAGCAGTTGCAGTTAATCCTCCACTAATCGCCCGTGTCTCGCGTACAGTACCGAGCACAGCGCAAACTGCAACTTTGCCGTCAGAGTTGCAACTGCAATTGCGCGTACGGACGGTCGTTGCTTTTCTAAGCTTCGTGTGCTTAACACACGTGCCACGTGTGGAGGCGCGCATCGCGCTGCTCTGCAAGCGAGCCGTATATTCCGCGAGAGACGATTTAAGCTCGATTCTCACACGTGTTTGGAACGCGAGCAAGGAAACCAGGCTACTTGGTCCCTCACTTATTTACAGGCTTTTCTGTGTTTAATTTATGGAAGAACGCAAATGCTGCCTTAGCCTTCCTGTCGTTCGCAACAGTTGCGGCTCCTGCACTCTGCGAAGATGCTTCTGCATCAAATATAACGTGCATAGAATTATTTTTCATGCAATAATCTAGGATCACAATTCCTCAAACTTCCCGCGGATAGTAATATTCGTTAAAGAATTCAATGTACATACCTTGTATTCGATATATTTCTATATTCAATTTCTGTTACGCTGGCAACGCGCTTCTCCCACGAATCCACTGCATTTTAATTTCTCGCTTTATGCGTCCCAGTGTCCTCTATATTTTTCGTTTCGCATTATTCGATTAAACCCGTCCGCGGTAATTGTTCGACAGCGTTGCATTGGTAAATATGGCTGTCGCAGGATGGGCAGGGACGCCAATCGCATGGCAGATCGCCAAATCAGTAGCCGTTACGTTTATCGCCAATTTTATGTAACTATAGTTGGAAGTAACTGGGGCAATGGCAATGGGAAATCTGTCAGTGGAATTTCTCGTTGCGTAAATGGCGTTGTTAACGACCAAAATCGAAGGACAGCTCGAGCTTTATCGGAAAACTTCACTTATCTATTATTCCAGACCATCATAGAGATCTAGCTTCGTAAAAGACATACAGACCATTGCGTTACAGTCACCAACTTTATCACAATTAAGCTCGTAATCCACTCACCTCTCTCAGTCTAAATTACTGCTATCCCCAGAAAATTCATTTTATACACGTTAAATCCCATTGGATTTCACTCCGCCCTTTATCACAGTCACTTGATTTCTGACATGCAAATCAAATTCCCAAGCAACTCCCAAATTGCATTAACTCTCCTGCTCCCCATTTGATCTGAATATATACCCAACGCACGTACGCAACCTTCCAGCCTGTATATTCTATCCTAAGATATTCAGTAAAACCAGTCAACGAAACGTTAGATACTCAGGTCGAAGGAAATTAAAAATAATCGACGATACTTCCGCCGACCGTCCGCAAAAATACTCGTCGACTCCTGCGCCACCCGCGCTTTCGCGGACTCTATTTTCGAGGACCGGACATACTTTATCTTGTTCCTTGCATTCTTCGGTATTTTCGTTTCGTCACGCGACCCTCGGTGTCCAACGAAATCCCTCTTCCCGCGCATTAGAGGAAAAGTAATGTCGTTACGCGTTCGTTTATTTCAGAGGCCCGATAAAAGTGGTACGTTCGGCATTCCTCTATATCTAGGGCCTGATAAATTAGCTTAAGAATCGCGGGATTACCGAAAATACGCCGCCAGTATAAATTCCGAGAACTTGACTCGGAGGAGGAAAGATCGGTGTACGATCGATAATCCTTGCAACGTCATTGTTTCGCGACACGAATTTGGCGCTCGACGGTGGCGAATAAACAGTCTGTTTCGCGATCGACGAACCCTCTCCGCGCCGTTTATAAATTCACAATTTTCGGCTCGATTGAAATTCCATTCGATGGATTTCGGGGCTGATTTATGCGCCTGTTACCGCGAAACAACCTGTCGCCAATTAATCTCTTTAGCTGGCAAGGCGAATTAACCCGCGCTTTGTGAGAAATGTTCGTGGGGTGACGTTCACGTATTTATCGGTACAATGTTCTGCTGAAAATGTACCGTGAATCTGTTCCGTTAATGAATCCACCGTGCGCGTGTGTCGCTGAGAATAATTGCAAATGGAGAAACACCAACTTTCGCGCCTTCCATTGCAGTTCACCATCGTGATTTTCCTTTCAGACAGCTCGTTACAAAGCGAGTGGTTATCAAAGTTCATTGATCTCGAAGTGTCTGTAGAATATGAATTTCCACGGTTTTCATTAAAAGTTGCCCGAGCTTCTCTGTCGACGATCATTTTTCTCGCGATTCGCGCGCCAGGCTCGAAATTTCCCTCGCGCAGTTTGTTTCGCCAAGGAACATCGGACCACACTCCGAGAGAAAACTTCGCCCCCCCCCCCGTTGGATTATTAATTTACCCGAAAGCGAGAAGCGGTTTCCGTGTAAGCTGATGGTGACTTTAAGCACGAAGTTGGGGTGCCTTGACCCGGGGATAATTCATTCCTCGTGTTCCATGAATGGGATAACTGAGATTCGCTTCCTCCTGTTTGCTCCACGCTCTTCCGCTACCGCTAGCGAAGAATTCCGTTCCATTAGGGGCATATATCAGCTTTGAGCTTACTCTGCTCTTCCGCGCAGCCAGGAGCCACCCCTCTGAATTTAATATATCATTTTTCCAGAACGCCCTCACCGACCGACCAAACTTCATTCGATTCCGCTGTTCATAAATAGTCACCGCCGAGTGACGTTTAAATGATAGATTTTTCAATTCGAAACTGGTCGCCCTGAAAACCTCGTTTTCACGGATGTGACACGCTTCCTCGGTCTATGTCCCGGTTGTAATTTCTATCGCAATTCCCATTGACGAGCGTCGCGTGACCGGTGCTCCCGTGCGTTTAACTCTCTTACGCAATGCACCACGCGAAAAATCAGGACGCGGCTTTATCGGACAATCGGGCTAGCGTAGCTGGGCGACCGTGTTCCATACGCTCGCCATCGACAGGTGTTGCGCGTGGCACTGTTTTATCTTGAAGATTACGGGACACGGTCCCCGTCAACATTGGAAATTAATCTTTATTTGCTCGCTCGTCCGATGGGCGTCGCGCAAGCAAACACGCCGTACGTGCATGCCTCCTCGGACGATGGATTTCGTTCGAAGATTAGTCGATTTACAACGTTCGAAACGCTTCCACCGTTTACTGTACAACGTTCGTCAGCCTCGTGCTCCAGAAATCTCAAATTTACACGTTGAGGGAGGGTCTTTTTTTTTAAGCAATATATTATTCACGGATATCAGAGTGCATTTCCGTTACACTGAATCTAACATGTGAGAGGACGTTGCATTCCTTCAAACAACTTTCTATGAGAGCTGAAGTTTTGATATGCACTTGAAAGTGGTGTGATTGAAATTACAGGTAGTCGAGTATGTCCACTTGCAGCTACAGGAAGATGGTACATCTCGACGTCAGTTGCATGAAGTCTGCAGATACTTGGCGCAACACAGATCACGAATCCATCGTGGGAGAGTAGAAAGTGCTCCATTGAAATCCTTTCCGCGTTATTAACGAAGACGCGTCTAGAAATCGAGTCTGATCTCTTGGTGCGTTGCCATCTTGATGAGCTCGCGAATTTACCGAGTCTCGAGCGCTGAATCACCGCAGATGAATGAAATATTTAGTGGATGGTATCGTGGAAACAGTCTAAGGGCAAGGTTCACTGAAATCAGTTTTTGTTTTCCTGCTTTTCAGTGACCAGTATTCAGTGCCTCGAATTAGAACGATTCTGTACCTTTTGAACCGTGAGGAGCTTTCACGCCCTCGAATCCACTTCTAACTCCTATTTTCTGTCGAATAAGTATTTTTCAGGGCGCGAGGGATTTTAATTAATTCGACACCACTTGCCCGTTCTGTTTGCGCGTTGAACCCAAGGCAAAGGGTTCGCCTCGTTGCAAAAAGAAACGCGTTAGAAACTCGCGAGTGGATTTACAAACGCAGTGCGACGCGAGCGAATTTTGCAATGCACATTGCAATGTTGAGTCGCTTCGCGGCGTTAAAAGGCTCGCGCGAGCCGTAAATAAGCGGCGACTTCCGGTACAGAGTACGCAACCGGGGAAACCCGCGCAGAACAAGCTTTTTGCCGCTTGTAATGTATTCCCGTAACAAAAAGCTGAACCGAGTGGAAGGGAGTGAAGTTTGCTTTTCCCCGAGCAGTTCTGCAAATTCTCGTGGAAAATATTGCGCTCAGTCTAGAAACACTTAAAAATCGATGCTGTGGTCCGACAATCTCCATCGCTTTCAAAATATTTTTTCTCACTGTAACTTGCGAGTGCTTCGACAATTAAGCATGACGTTAAATACGGGTGTTTGCCTTCGTTTTCTTTTTACTTTCAATTAAAAACTCCCATTATCGACACGATCGCATGTTATCAGAATAAATTCTTCTACAATTCTGGCAGCCGTCGATCAAGTAGGGTTCACGGCACACGAGATTTCAGTCTTGGTGATTGAGGAATACAGTCTCGTGCACCGGAAGCGTATTTTTTCCAAGTCTCCTTTGAACCGTTAGCAATACAATCGTACTCGGTTCAGAAAAGAAATCCATCTTCTTCTCCTTCCTTTTTACACTTCCCCGCGCACAATATTTTCCTGTGCCCTTTCATAAATCGTCCCGCTTCGCGTGGCCAGCTTTAATCCAAGTCACGTTTTGATCCTTCCCTCGGTACGTACCAGCGACTACTTATATAAAAATTGGATCTTTACGTGCACACAGGACCGCTGTAACCGCGTTAGCAGAAGGTAAAGGCTGGCACGTTGGTGACGCACGTATTCCTGCCACATAAAACACACCGCACTGTTAGTCCCTTGCCTGTGCACGCTTTACAACTCTTTGTAACTCTGTTCATAAAATAACAATCGAAACTTTGCCTCCGAAGTGGCGTCCCTTAAATGAAGTTGACGACTAAATTTCGGTGGAACACCTTCGGTCTGATTTCTACCACTTTGGTATATCGACTTTCAGACTTCAATTATTCGAATAAATTGTAGAGTGCCTGTGCAGTCGAAGCGTGCGGGGAGTGCAACATCCGCGGTTCCGATTTCTATGAAAAGGAATGCTCGACGAATTATTGCACCTATCCGGTCACGCGTTTCTCATGGTTGCGTGACTGACAGGGCGCGTAGGTAACTCTGCTCAACACGCACTGTGCACCAGGGTAAACGCATTACTCGACGTGTAATACGGCGCGCGTAGTACTCGCGCGTTCGAGTACATTTACACCGCTTAGATATCGTGAGGCGGGGAGTAACGGTGCTCGTTGTACGCCTACCTTCGCGAAGCGCGGCAGAGTACGCGTTCCTGTCGCGATCCGGACAGATAATGCGGAAAGTTCAACATATTATTAGTCGTCCGTGGTTTGTATTACACTTGTCTGATATTGTGGAGGAATTCGGCTGAATTCTGGACAGATCCGATTTAGCTTGGATGGAGTCGATTCCAGTAGTTTGGATCCCATTCTATTCAGTTCTAATTGCAACCACTCAGCTCGATCTAATCCGAACGATTTCCATATGATCCTGTTCTCGTGGTTTCAATTCAGTTCGACTCGGTTACAGCGGTTTCGCATCAGTTCGATTCGATTCTAGTGGTTTCGGTTCGGCTGCGTTCGATTATTGTGGTCTCGGTTCGGTTTAGATCGTACCTCATGGTCACAGGTTGATTCAGTCCCAATAATGTCGATTCGACTCTAATTGTTCCAGTCGGATTCCAGCAATTCGCAAGCGTCTGGCATGGAGGGGAATTCTTATCTCTGATCGTTCATGCGCTTAACGTAGAAGCAAAATCAGACGCAACCGGAGCGAAGATGCAGGCAGAGAATCGAGTATACGAGATTCTCCTTCTGCATCGGGTCAACAACTATGCTTAATGGTCGTCGGCTGACTCATGCTCTCTCAGAGATTCATAAAGTCGGCTTGTTCGGCGCAAGTGCTTCGAAAATAACGCACGCCCACTCTCCTCTATGGCTGAGGCTGAGAGCCACTGGTATCGATGACTCCAAAAGCATCCGGAGTTCGACCAGACGCAATTATTTGCATATTTATCGAGACCAAACACACACGCGACTGATAAAAGCGACGATATTGAAGAGTGTCAATTCGTCCTGGGGGAGGGATGAGCCAGCAAAGTAATTACGATACGTTTGTACATTTTTGTATGTTGTCACTCGTTTGCTTATCACTTTCACGTTGATCATAAACTTTGGATAATACCCAAGTGGATTTCGCGAATCCCCAATTGATACCGCGCTGTGGTTATATTTCAATATTTTTGTATATTTTAAAGAAACGTTGAATAAAAGTAGTTCGAGCACTCTGCTTATTTAATAACGAGTGCTCCGTCGATGTGCTTCACTCTAGCTTTACGTAGATACGAAAATGTGCAGTTCAAGTGACAATTTAGGGCGCGATGATTGGAGTATGAAGAGAGATGGAGGTTTATGGAGCAAGCGGGACGGAAGTGATTGAAATAATTCGTACCGAATATTAGCAACGAATTCATTTCCATTTGTTATGACATAATAATTGTCAGGAATAGTAGATGTGTTAATAGAGTATGTTAACGAATTCCAATGCAATTATAATGTAACGATATTCATTGCGCTATTAAAATAAACCACTGGAAACATTCGGCCACTCGAAATTAATTCCATTCCACCATGGTTTGAAGTAGTGGAAATAAATTGCAGCAAAAGAAGCTTTAAAAGTGGTACTCGTCACAGAACCGATAACGATTTTCGTTCCATGACTTCAGCGTAACGAAGGTGGAAATGTGGAACAAAAAAAACGACGAATCTTGTAGTTGGCAAGGAAAAGCGCCACACGATGTGACCTCGTTCATTTACCATTACCATATCTCTTTAATCTATTCCGAAATTAAAACGCTTAAAGGTGAATACCGCAAACACGATATTTAATTCGATTCTCTTTTATTCCGTCATATACCTGTCATTTAACTTGATATTCTACACCCCCCTTGAAAATTCTCTCGACTATTATTCCAAGCACCTTAACACTCGTCGCTCAGTTATCCTCGCCTCAACAGACTTCATTTACCAGCTCCGTTCCCTGAAACACCACAGAGTTGAGCGTCACTGATTCATTCTCTTATTGCCTCGTCGCCATCGCCGTCACCGTCGCCGCCACCAACGACGACGTCGTCGTCGCCGTCGACATCGCTCGCGAATGAAACGTGTTTCAGCTTCGAGACTTTTTCGCTGGCTCTTTGAAAGCCGCTCGAGCGTGGCGTTTCATTAAGTCCCGCGGGTTGTCGCCTCGCGTTCCGTCCGAACAATATCGCGACGGAACGAAGGCAATCGTGCTCGAAACTTCCACGAGATTCGCGGTCGCAGGAGACGCGATCGACCGCGCCTCATCGTCTCCTGGCCGTCGAGACGATTTGGCTAGGAGAAAAGAGTTCCTACCGTTGCTCGCTTCATTACTATTGGTAGAACGTTCGCTTTAATAGTATTTTCTACAATTTGCTGGCTCGCCTAATTTAATGGGCGTTGAGTGTGGCGATTTCAAGAAATTCCAATTACAGCGGAGCCACCGAGCCCCGGCACATCCGATTCAATTTTTATCGAGTCGGATTGAATCATGGGGTTGGCGGAATCGCCGACACGGACCAGGGGATCGATCGATCTCGTATAATTTCCTCTGACGGCTGGAAACAAATACGCGGATGGTAAACAGAGCTGACAGACAGACGGACGGGCGGGCGGGCCTCTCGCAACTGGAATGTGCCCATGCGCCCAGGAGCAGACAGTATTCCGCGGCACAAAGCACGAGAAACCATAAAGCCACCCCTTGGTTTGCCCGCCTCGCCTTTCACCCTCTGCAGGGGCGGCAGGGGTCGGGGATCGAATCTCCATTATTCGCCTTTCCAGCCGGGGCTAAATGCTCGTTAATCCCTAATTGCATCCCCCCCCCCCGTACGTGGACGTCCTTATGGGGTCCACTCCTTTTTCTCGTTTCTCTCTTTTTCCCGCAGGATCGCTCCGCGGTATTTATGCCCCACTATTTACTCGACTCCGCCTGGAAGATATATTCATCGGAAACGGAGGCGAGTGTTGGCTGATTTTATTCATAGTTCGAAGGGCACGAGAGTTGCTTCGTCCCTTGTTTGGTAATGAATTCCCATCGACGGGGACGTTTCTATTTCGACCCTGAAATCGGAATAGTTGCACGAACGATTGGGAAGAGCGCGTCCGTTGATGAAACTCAACGACGTGTAACGGCAGGTCGCAAACCGATTACAGCACCATTCGCCGCAGTTCAACATGCCTGGAACAATAACGCTTGTTCATTGTCGTAGCAGGCATGCCTGTTGCGTCAAAGCAACTGCAATGGCGTTCGAACGAGGCCCTTATGGCTCGGTGAACGGCGACATATTGCCGCGGTTCGAGTGACATTCGAGTCCATTTGTCCGCCATAATATCGTAGCCGCAACTCGGTTAAGGGGCACGTCGCCGCCGTCTCCGTCTCCCCTCGTGTATCGTCCTAACAACGATAATTAATCCCCACCCACGCGTGCCAGCGTCGGAGTTTCGAGAGCCTCGATCTCCTGTTTGAAAAATGTCGCGCCACGGTCTCGTTACCCAACGATAAACGACGGAAATTTAAACTCGCGGCCACGCCCGTCATCTAGTGATATCTGGACGAGTTCTTAGCTGATCGCGCGGAATTTCCTTCGAGCTAGCTGAACGTCGTTAATTGAAACGAGTTGAATTGTCACGATGGACGACTGTGTTCCTCGTTCCATCGTTTCGCAAATATTTGATGACTCGTCATGCCTACTGCCGGTCTAGTATTGCATGCGACGTATCGATGCACGATGAATAGCACCGTCGAGGACGCCTAGCACCTATTTATCTTGTCTTCTGTCCCTCTTTGTATCACTCTGGTTACGAATGCTTCTGTCTCCTACGTGCATAATCCACGTTACACGCGGTTCCGTCACCACGCAGATATATACGAGGCATTGAGAGCAATAACGGACTAACCCACATTGAAAAAAAATTTCCTGTTTTATATGATTAGCAGAGTCTATTGGAATACATTATTGCTGCTAATTGAAATTTCACAAGAAATGTGGGTTAGTCCGTTGTTGCTCTCAGTGTCTCACACATACTTTTCTAAAGCCTTGTTGGTACAGCAAACCCAGTTCATTCCTCACTGGATAATTCTCTAAAATCCGACAGAACCCAACAGAACTCGAGCCCACTTTCCCCAAAGCAATCGCGCAGCGGTGGGACGGGTATCAGGTTTTATGGGTGTTAATCGATAATCCCTAGGTAGAAACACTGCAACCTTTCGGATTGCCCTCGATCATCCGACCCTTGGCTCGGTGGAAGACGTCTGGGTGAGATAATGGAATAACGACTCGCAGACGTTTTCGGCGGGCCAGCCGCGCCTGGAAAACGAGCGAAAAAGTGCAAAGATGGAGGGACGGTGTGAGGGCGCAGCGGTTGGGGCACATTGGCCCCGGACATGGCTACAGCCCTCGCGGAGGGCTCGCCTGTAAGGGATGCTGGGGTGTTGCCATGGTCACGCCACAGTGTTTTCCGTTCCCCAATTACCTGGCCGCTGGTTGTCAACTTGAACCCCCTAAACACATTCCGCCGGCAACGAGGCAAGGCGACACAGGTGTGCTCGGTCGCGGCGTGCCTCGAGACACACTCGCCGTCTGGAGTGCAGCGAGCTGACTCTTGGAGACACAAAAGCATTGCGGGTAATCGTTTACCCTGGCCGCTCTTCAACCTCTGAATCGCGGTTTTCGAATGGAGTACCGCGTGTCAGGTGAAATCGACGGCAAACGAAGCCACTGTGAGCCTGAAAACGGATTTTCGACCGCGGCACGCTGGCTGCGTTTGAGGTAGCCTTCTTTTCGGGAAGGCGCGGGGAGAATTTGCCGTGAGGGGTTGAAGGGAAGAAGGAGCTAGCTGTCTGTTAGCTAGCTGCCTGTTTAACTAGTGTACAAAATGAATCTGAAACTCGTGGAGTAGGTAGTGGCAGGAACAGGAAGTGACACTGGGTCTTGTTTGACTTGCAACTGAACTAGAAGCAACAGTGGGACTAACTAGGATTTGGATCTGACGGGTTTGGGAGTAGGAGAGAAGTTGATTTGACAGGGCAAGATTTGCGAGTGAATCTGCTAGTTGGGAACAACTAGAATTTCCGTCCAAGTGTTCCAGAGATCATACGTTGCGTAAACCTAGACTATTCTCGTTCACGTTGGCAAATCGTCCTCTCTAAACACTGAACAATGGTATCCACGCAGTATTAACTCGACCACCAACAGTATCGATCACTATTCAAGAGTTCTTGGACGCGTTATCGAATCACACGGCAATTTAATCGCGGTCGATCGATCGATGGCGAACTCCTACTCGGTACTTGTTACGCAGCAAGATGTGTAACAGCACGGCACTTCGTAATTCCCAGTCAGAGTGGCTAATATGCAAATCGGGCGGACATCGGCTGTGGTTTAGTCCAGGTCGACGACGGGCCTCGCGTTCGATGGATTCACGGAATCTCGCCGAAGATTCCAACTTTGACGAGGGAACAAACCGATCACGCATTAGCGCGCAATCCCATGGACAAATTAGAGGGTTGCTTTCGATACAGGGGATGCGAAAGATATGGATTTCACGGTGGAGCCATCGCCGAGGGGTTGCTAATATCAATTTACTTCCCTTCAGTAAATAGAAACTGATAGGGGGAGCTCAGTGCCAACGAATAATGTTTACTGAATGTGAGTTGCTTAACGACAGACATTTCCATCTTTCACCTCTTTATTATACTGTTCAAGTGTGTTGGTACTGAGGGAAAAACGAGAAATCAGATCCGTCGTGATACTCTGGCAATCTATCGATCGAGGTTGGGAAGGAAGAACGAAATCGATCAGGGAAAATCGTTTTACGATACTAGCCCGGTGTATCGACGATTTGTCCTCCGATTTTTACGCGTCTTGCCGCGATAATGGGCGGGGTCGCGCTAAGATGCATCGGGATGCATCCAGAACAATGGGAACTGCACTCCATCGTCGCGTTAATATTGCCATTGTCCGTGAACGGTAGACGATGCACATCGGTGCAACGGCTCTCGACGGCCTTTGACGCGCATGAATAGGCCTCCCAGGTACCGGAAGCTCTTTGTCGCGTCAATTATTCCGCTTCGGCATCGATATACCTCTCTCCTTCCCTTTTCTCGACGAGCCAGCACGATACGAGCTCCTCGACGTGCTTAAATCACCGATCATCGACGATGAATCGACGAAACGCCACTCGTCGAGGACTTACACGATCCAGCCCGACCATCTCTAATATTTCCCACCTTATCGCACAGAAATCTGTATGAAAACGGTGTTCGCAACGCAGTGTCCGAAGGATACCTCGTAACGGGTGACCCTCGGAACTGGGACGAAATATCTAGCCCAAGGAAGTCGCTAGGAAACAAAGTGAAACGGCTCGGGAAAGAGTGTCTCCTTTTATCCTGATGATTTCCTCGGGTGCAATGAACTGTGCATCCCTCGCGCGATAAATCGATCGTTTTAAGGTCACTGAGACAGCAAATGGTTTACAAGACGTCCCGTACTTTATGCCAGAAGCCTGCTTCGTTACAACAGGTGTTCGAATCCATCAAGTCATTATATTCTCAGCATCTTTTGGCACGCTTCTTTATGTTCTTCGTGGCGTTGATAAAAGCTAGTTAACATTCACGTTTAGACAGTGTTTCTTGGCTCATTCAATCAGCTGATCTACGGAAACCAAAACATACGTGCATACCTGTACTGCACTCCTCGATTTACGGTAGTCGTACAAATCATGTGTTTTACATAGTAGTCAATCATCGGCCGAATCTCCATTGATCCCTTTCATTAATCCTCCACAAAGTACAGGGTGCAGTTCGGAATAGGTCTTTCGACAAGTCGAGTTCCAACAATCGGTGTCTGGAGACTTTTTCTCAATTATTTTTCCAGGTCCATTCCTTTTTTGGTATTTTTTAATCACGCAGTGAGGTGTCCAATTTTACCTAACTAGCACAGTGTGCGGTGACTCGACATAACATCGCGTTGCCAGCTGGATGAAAGATTACGCTTCCATGGCCAGTAATTACCCGTTTTCCAATTGCTCTTTCTGGTTATTGAACATGACTCGCGTTCGTGGATCGAAACACTCGCTCGAATGGAGGTCCCCTCGAACGTCAAGTATCCGTGCAGCTCGATCAATGTCGAGCAGTTTGAAATGGATATCGCATACTCGATCGATCGAGCGTTCTTCGAGCAATTTTGACCTACGATCGGGCTTCGGTGCTTGCCAAGGAATGCCTTCCCCTCGTATCCCGTGCCAACAGCCCGCCCGCTAAGCCGTTTCTGATGGCATTGAAGTCCGTTCGCATCCCAAGAAAACTCTCCACGCTAAGAAATCCGACTCTTACTCCTTTTCGGTGCGTTCTCCTTATCGGCCAAGTAACAGAACCTTTAAGCCTCTGTAATCCTATATACAAATAGGTACTCCAGTTTCCCGAGGAATTAATTTAACGAAACGTTGACGTCAATCGAAATCTCCCCTTCCCTCCCATCGCACAACAAAATTAGTAGCGTCCTCTTTTAGAACATCGTCAATTCTAACATTCGATATTAATTGGCGTCACTCGACGTCAGTCACGCGCGACAGCTTATCGAAATTGATCTTCTTTCGTCGTAGTATGTAATTCATCCTTGGAGAACGCAATGTGATCGTGTTGCAGTGGGGAGAGGGTATCCAGCAGCCTGCCAGGAATTCAGCTTTCTGGATCCTCCTGCAAAAGTGTCCCCAAGGGCCATTTAAGGCTGATAATCGTCGTTCCCGTCGAAACTGCCCTACCGCACGTTATCATCCATTACTCCCCACAGGGAACACCCCAAAATTGCCGTTTGGCAACGCCCTCCCTGTCGCCCTTTCTTCCCATTCAGCCCCCCTGTGCCCGCGCTCCTTAACTCGAAAGATACGCGCCCTGTCGTAGCTCGCTGCCCTCGGGGGTTGCAACCGATGTTGATGTGTTTTTTGCTCGAGGGTGCATTCGATGCTTATCAGAATCCATCTGCTGGAGACAGGGTATCGGGGATGGTGGCGGCCTTTGTCGGTTTTGGGGGTGGGTGCGTTCAATCGTGGGTGAAACTGTTCCTCAAGGGGTGTTTATGGTCCTCGTTTATCTGTTCGGGGCTGAACGTGTGGATCAACCCTTCGGGATTCATAAATTCTTGTTTGCAATAGAAATAAATGAAATGAAAGAGTTGAGACTTTTTATATTTTTATTATTAATACAGGAGATGTCCTTTTAATCTTGATATCGTGCATCACGTTTAATGGGACATTAGTGATTTTAGAACACTGTTAAATCCAAATATAGCGCACATAATTCCCTCTGTATTACATACCCCTCGAAACTCGATAGGAAATTTGTCGAGGTTGCGTTCCAATTTTCTGAAGTGAAATCCTTTCTTTTTTTGCGAAATACGAGAGCCATTAAATATCTATGGGGCCACGGTGTCGGGTATTGATTTTATGGTGACATCGACATGGCCGTCTAACAATGAGTTAAGAGGAACGGAACCGTCAGACCACGTTCGATACGATTTTCCGCAAATATTCATTCAACGTCTGCAAACCTTGTTTGCCCTGAAAGGGCACAATAACCGCGGAAAATAACTTCTGCTTCCGCGGAAATGGAAGCCATCTTTTATCGCATTAACGTCATACGTTATACGCTTTTCCTTGTTACGTATTTTCCACCAGACTTTCTCTTGCATCGAGGACATGAAACAGCTAATAAAACTTCGCAAACAGAAAGAGAGCAATTTCGAAAAGGTCCCTGATTCGTACACCTCTCGGGAAATCATAACGTGAAATTTCCATATCGGGGCCCGATAACTACGCGACCACTTTAGTAACTTTTTAACTCTTAATATCTGTGCCTTTTTCTATGCAAAATTTAAACACCACTGACCATCGCGATTTTTAATTCAATGTCCTATATTTCTCTGAATATCCAATGATCTTTCGTTGATATTTTTACCTCGTCCACCTTAATTCAGTTAAATTCATTATTCGTCCAGCGATCTAATTCTGTCAGCCGTTCAACGATCCGCAATATTCTCCGAATGCTACGTGCATACACGAAACGTGTTTTCGAATAAAACGTCACAGTCGACGGTAACGATATTTCGGTGATAAATTCGTTTCGTTCGGACGGAACGGGTGATCGATTCTGCCGTCAGGAGGGTAGTAAACGCGGTCTCACAGGGCGCTTCCATCCCTCGTCGGTAACGCAGAGAACCCTTGCGTTTTCCCCTGGAAAACCAGAGGAAATGCAGGGTAGGTACCTCAGGTCGATAACGCGAATGGAACCCTGAAGAGGATTGCAGTCATTCGGTTTACCATCGCTCGCTTTACAATTTTATTTTACGAACCATTCGACGATAACAACCCCCCAATTTGTTCTTCAGTTGTTCCTCAACTAATTTCCAATGTTTCTGTTTATGTTTGCAGCGAAAAAGCAGAATGGGGCGGCTCTGCGGACGAATAGTTTGGGCTCAGGGGCGAGGACACCACCTCTCGAAAGGAAAAGCAAGTTTTCGGCCCTCGGTAGACTCTTCAAACCTTGGAAGTGGAAACGGAAAAAGAAATCGGACAAGTTCGAGGCCGCCTCCTTGTGTGAGTGTACATTTACTGTTTAAAATTCGAGGGTTCTTCCACCATTGAGTAGAGAATTAGAATTAGAATAACATTTCTTAATGACGATCGGGGATGTTTATCGAGGGTTCCGTTTTGCGATTGCAGCGCTCGAGAGGAAGATCTCGGTACGAGCTAGCAGAGACGAGTTGGTACAGAAAGGAATCCTACTGCCCGTAATAAGGTCCACGTCGTTTCCAGAAAATGGTGAGTTTCACCCTTCTGGTTACGTGTTACCGTCTTCGCGATCATTCTTCACCCTTTCGATAAAAGGTTATAACTACGTGAACCTGGGTTCAAATTAAGCTATTTGATGAATGATGTGTGTCCTTTCCTAGCTCAGTTTCACCATTCGAAAGATTTATTTGCTAACACGTGACATTGACTACCCCTAGCAGTAGATAAGGGTATGGGGACTAGAATAGCTGCCAGAGGGAAATTCGTCTTGAATTCTAGAGCTACGAAATTGCTCTTACTCAAGTCATTCGATTCTTCTATTTCAAATTTAGCCGTTTCTATTTAGACACAAAATTCTAAAAATTATTCGGTGTTGAGATGAATCGAGTCTGTGCTTTTTTAAAGTTTGCTGAATTCCATACACACGGGTCGTCAAATTCGCAAATTTCCGACGGGGGCTGGAGTTGTTCCATGTGGAAATTGTCCAGCCTCCGTCTGATCAGGAAATAAGGGTTCACGGATTGGAACGAGGCACGAAGGGCAAGTAGCAAGTTGGATGCTGAAAGAATGTAATTGGGTTTGGTGGGTCGTTATCGTGCAGACATGAGCTCAATTTCCGGAACCGTATAATCATTTTACCACGGGACGATAACCACATGGCCGTTCTTACCGACAAAAGTGATAAGATAAGCTTTAGCGGCAAAGTTGGATGTTGTTATCAGAGTGCAGGAACTTTCTGCAGAATTTAAATGCCTGCAGAAATGCCTTCTTTTAAATCTTTTGTACGTGAAAGAACTTGCTTACAATTATCAGAGTTTAATGTTCGAAATATAAAACGCTCGCGTGCAAATGTCTTCTCGTCTATCAAGCTTCTGAGAAAGGTAGGTTCAAAGAACGTGGAATTATACCACATTGCGTTGCTTTGTTAACATCTCAACTGGACACCATAGATCCTTGATTCCCAGTGCCTTAGCCTATTGAATATTTACACATCTTCTGTTCGTTATTTATTAAAACTTTGTGCTCCCGAGCTACCTTCAAAGATCAAAGAAATGAAGATAAATAGATGGCAGGGAACGCTACTTTTCATTCAGTGGATGGTGCTTTATCGCGACGCCGGTGCACTATACACTTAGCACGAAACGTAATTACGAAGGTGGACGTGGAACGTTCCTCTTGCTTCTCCATTGCTCCGTGCAACTCGAGCTGGCTCGGCTGATTAATAGATTCCCGCCACTTGGGGCACAACAATGCCTGTTGAACGTATCTTCTGTCAAAGAACTTGGCGTGGTATTGATTTTCAAACTCTTCGCCAGCTTCTACCATTATTCATACATCCGTTCTGCGAGGATCCGAGGGGCCGAGTTCGAAACACAACGCTTCCCAAGCGGAACAACTTCCAATTCCTGATTAATTGTTGCCTCTAAACAAGACAAACTTGACCCCGAGAGAAGGCACAGCCGCAGCGAAAGACTTGGGTCGTCATTATTCTTAAACACTCGGTGCTTCCCTGACTATAAATATCCAAGGTGAAATCAATACAGGACAGATGCACGATAATTACGATGTTGAAAATAGCGAATGGATTGCGTCACTAAACCTAGGCGCTGTTGCTCGCCCGAACAATGCCGGTTCGCTTAAACTCCCAGCCCTCGAGTTGTACCCCACAAACCAACTAAACGGACAACAGAACGAGATCGTGCGACGAAGTTTACCGATGCCCCGAATTAATGGTCCCTTTCGGGGCAGATCATCAGCAGCACTCTGTTGTCTCTGGCACACCGGATCGAAGGCGCTGTGGACGCGTTTCCTAACGAACGTAGAACAGTTCTGGGCGGCTGTCTGCATAGATTAATGTACGAGTTAACCTAGATGGTACGTTGCTCGGTTTCAGAGACGGCCGGCGACTCGACGGACGGCCAAAAACCACCGACGCCGCAGCAGCCGCCCCAACACCAGCAACAGCAACAGCAACATCAGCCGACCGCTGGAGGGGTCGGTACCGGTGCCGGTACCCCCGCAGCAACACCCACGTCCGCTGGCACCTTGCAGCAGTCCCAGCAATCCCATCAAGCACCGTCGGCCACGCCGACCCCCACGACTGCCAATCCGCATTCTACAGGAACGCCCAGCAATCAACCCTCGCCGCATCTCTCGCCCCTTTATCCAGGGATCCCGCAAGGAGGCCAGCCCAACGGCAGCACGCAAGGTAAGATGCAAACATCGATACCATACGAGTGTGCACCGCAAAAGTCTGAGGGTTCAAGTTAAGCCTGGCTCGTTGGCCTGGGGCTGGATTGATCGCAGGCAGCATATGTTAGGCCTTAAGGTCAACGTTACGAAGGGTGGGTTCCATGGCACGGAGTGCTGATGATTGTGGCAAAGGTTGCAAGAGTTCTTGGGATGCAGGTTGAATTGTTCGCTGCTGATGCAAGCTAAGTCTTTGCGCTGGTCGGAGTTGCTTGGAGAGTCATGCTCATTTATGTTTGATAGCAATTAACGTACCGTGAACCCGGGGCACGGCACGCGCAGTCAGTGGCCTTAATCGAGTTGCAGCCCTTGCGTCTTGGGCTCCCCTAACGTTCCGTATAATAAACTTGCACCGTATGCAGGTCATGTGTGCCTAGTAGGATGCAGAGAAGTCGCCATAATGTATCCAAGGACAAGAATTTCGATGCTTTCTTCCAGACACTTGCTTCCAAAACTATTCTCACCCGTAGTATTCTAATCCGATTCCATGGTTGAGAAATGTGAACTTTACTTGAGCATGTAAAGTGTCGCTCCGAGGCAGAAGCTCTCACAAGGGTTGCCACGGTGTTCAGTTCCCCAATTTTCTAGCAAGAGACATTAGAGTGGCTCGTTGCAACAAACACGAGAGAAGGTTCGCGAGAAAATTATAGCCTCGTCTTCGCAGTACCTAATAAGGCCGCGCACAATGGCGTGAGCACAGGCGTTGACCTAATTACCGGAAATCACGCGTTAGAAGCGGCATTAATGTCCTACCAACTATGATAGTGCTATGCGCGCCGCGCTATGTGATGACCGCTTAAATTTCCCATGGAATCTCTGCCTCGGCCATGCGCATCGCGCAACGATTCCATCAGCGTTGAATAATTCTCCTCGTCCAATTATATAATGACAAACGTCATGCTTCGTCCATTCTCCGTGCTTCAAGTATTCCTTACCCTAGCTTCGCTTTCCAGAAGAGAAGGAACGACTCGTTCGGATTGTTTGAAATTTCTTTCCCTAGTTTTGTAACTCCTCTGAATCAGCCTGTTTTCCATACAATTTGCACAGAACGAAGTCGAAATGTTTCGCAAACGTCACGCGATACCCGGCCCTCGTATCGAGTTCTAAAATCCGCTAGCTCAGGAAACAACCCTCGACCTTTCTCACCCCCTTCTCGTGGACCGTATCACGAGCATCGTCCAGACAAGGCTATCGGGTTTCTTCCGCGGTTCAAACCGAAGCCTTATAACCACACTTATCACGCAGACGCGTAATACGATATTACAAGGTGGATTCGGCCGTCCACCACCACCCCGCGCGCCCCCTTTCTTAAGATTTCCAGGGAATTTCGTCGCTCGTTTCGCGGAATACGCCGCGCGAATTGTGCCTCGCACGCGAATACCCTTGTTGCGGGCAACCTGTTGCTGTCGGCGAATTTATTTGACGCGAATCGTGAATTACACGATTCGAATCGTCTTCATTGATACTCCTGATCGTGGAGGCCAATTCCTCGGCCCGGCGAGAGCCGACGAACGTACATGCTTGCGGAGGCGTCGTCTGACGTCGAGTGACATAACGACGCTGAGTCGACTTGTGGATCATGCGGCACGACGTACTCGCGTGTTAGCGTCGAATAATACCCTCGCTGCACCTGCTCCCAGCGGCAAACCCGTCGACTCACTGTTAGATCGTTAATTTCGGCAGACGGTTGAAGAAAAATCCCATTGAACGTTCAAGTACTCCTCGGAGCACCGTCTGGAGGTTTCTAAATCGCCATTAGTATGTTGTGCGCGGAGTGTGCGAGCGGGTTCACGAGATTTCGGCCGCTCCGGCATCGATCCCGCGTCGTAAGGACGTTTTACTACCTACCTTTTCGGATCCGATTCCTAACTAAACACGGGAAAGACGGGGAACGGGGGCTTGGGAAGGGGCGGGGGGTGAATTAAGCGGCCGTGATGGAGGCTGTGGGACGGAAAGGGTGCAAACAGAGGATAAAACGTCGTACAGACGTCGGGGGCTGGGTTAGTGCATGCTCCTCGCCTGTCTCGTGGCAAGAACCATGGACGCCAACGACGATCGATACGCTCCTCTGCGTACATCGCGAGTTGAAGAGCCTACCAGCCGGCTCTCCCTCCCTCTTCCCTCCTGCTTCTTTTATTTCTATCCCTCCGTTTTCCCCGTTCTTCGTGCGTCCCAGAAGGGGGAGAAACGCGCATTGAAAAGGATCGAAAAACGAGCGAGAGGCGCGGGGTTGTTAGATGTCTGCTCTTCCGACTCGCGTAAACAAGATTCCGGGCAATTCGAGAATAAGTACGGAGAATTTTCGCTGACTCGATGGTGACCGATAATGTCGACAGAGTGATCGATTGTTGTCACGATAATCTTTCTCTCATTCGAGAATATTTGCTGTGTGCTTTCTACGATTTAGGGGGTAATAGAAATCGTAAAAGAGATGGAGGTGTTGGATCCACAGAGTATCAGCATCATCACCAATTCGACGTGGTGCAGAGGGTGTAGTTGATGAGTCTTGAGGTTAAGGAGATTGTTCGAATCTGGAGGGTCGACCAAATGGGGTGACACTTGACTAACCGCTGAATGTTCGAGGGTGGATGTTTATTAGGTAGCTTCAAATGGCTATTTGAAGGAGGTGTTCGTTATTCCGTGCAATTGGGTGTTTCGTTCTTCGTGGCTTATTATATAAATTCTGCTTGATAAATTATGCAAACGATCTGTGCGCTATTCGTTCCACCCCTACTGTGGATTAGCAACGTCATGTTCAACGTGATGCATAATTCTTCATTAAAATTTATGATTATAAATGATCCAACTTTTGTTTGATCCACGATTTGCAAGATATTCCGTATGTAACGTATCTTCATAATCTTCTTGCTATCCAATTAATTAAAATTCCCTGGAGGGGAACGGGTAAACGCATAAGCCCACCGAATGGAAACACAAATATGGACGGAAGCTTATATTGACAGAATCATTATTGAAGCTCGACGGAGTGTTCTCAGATTCCCCAGTTCTCTAATTCGAGCCGCTTAAATTATCTGTATCTTCCCTTACGTCATCACTAACACGGTTTTCAGCTGTATTAACCACTTCCGCTTAGTTTGGAATCCTTGCATAAGAAACCAAGTTCTACACTGCAACAAAGTGAACATTGGTACCTAGATATAATTCAAAGATTTTAGACAAAATTGTTACAAATTCGTGCTCTAAGATTCTCGTGAAGTACAATATCTTTTACTTTAAACAATTTTCCAACTAACGCACGGATCTGAAATTTCAGGGGAAATACATTCTCGCTTACCCTGTCTGGAATCGTGTCTGACAATGCACGATCCATTTCTCCTTGCGCGCCCGCTACTCTTCGTATTTCAACCCTCCATTGCGTTCGAGTCGTTATCCAGTCATCCAGGCATTCACAACTTAATCAAACCATGCTGTAGAAAGACGTACAAATTTATTAGTGCTTTAAAATTCAGAACCCTCGACATACGCCACCGTTTATCTCATTCAGAAATGTTCGAGATCTCCCAGTTTCGAACTTCTTCCACCTTTTCGATCGATCACTATGCCAGCTTAATCTGAACGCCAAAATAAAACTGCAGTCGGTCCAGGCAACTGCCTACGCGCGCTTAAATTCTTCACGAAATCGTGGAGAAAGGAGGATTTAATGCGTCTTCCGGCGGGTGTCGGGGCACTGGCCGAAATTCAATGAAACATGGGCCCGGCGAGCGCTCCAGCGGACCATTTTTCCGTCACGGCGGGCGTGCATATTTCAACGCAGCTCCAGCTCGTTGTTTTCTCCCGCGCGTACGTGCACAGAGCGTGTAAGGGTGCAGCGGAGGGTGAGCAGGAAAGGGTGAGGGAGAGAAACACGGGTCGATATTGACGCAGGCCCGTCGTGAAACCTTACGCCAACGCCAACGACGAAATTCAGACGATCCAGGAATTCGTTTGATCGCTCGTGCGAGCACGATCGACTCCGTGAACGCCTGCATTCCCCCCCCCCGGGCTCCCCTGACGATACTTCCCGCGAATATAATTAAAATAATTGGCTCGACGGTGGACGAAAGCCGCCCTTAATATGAATTCGTTGCCCGGTTAATTGAATTTCAATACCGAGCTGGGTGAATGCGATCTCTCAAGCGGCTTTTCCACAGTACGCGTTTATTAATATTTTCGAGCGTCTCTTTTCTACTTACTCGCGGCTATTCGACCCCCCGCGCTTGCACCCCTCGGGACACGGGGTTGCGCAAGGTTCCTCTAGGGGGATTATGGGTGTAAGTAATCATTTTACGAGCGTAATTCTGTAATGCCCCATGATTTCCTGGGGCCTTGGCGTGTCGGTGCAATTTAGAGGAATTCTGTTTTCCTTCTCTGTTACCGAAAGGAGTGGTAATTAGCTGACTGTAATCACCTTTAAACTTGAATCAGCTTAGCAAGCGCTTTAGAATTAAACGAACAAGTACGCCGCGCGGGAAAATTTCGGCCCGTTAAGTGGTGTTAGTATCACTGGTGCTAAATTCGGTAACAGTGTCAGGTAGATACAAAAGTTTTCTCGTTACTGGCATTAGCCACCTGCTCCTCCGTTATCAGGCACGATATCAATTACTGAGTGGCGCACCATATAAAACTGTCTTCCGCGTGCACGCAACGGCTCGAGACATTTTTCACTTTGGGCTTCAACGTGCCTGGCCCGATGCACCGACCGAATCAATAACGCAACATTCGCGCGGTAAAATAAATCCTGGCTGGCAGACATTTTGAGCCGTTGCTCGTCGCGACGGGTCCCATGGGGTCGGGACAACGCGATGAATTAGTAAAACGGTGTCCAAGATCCACGAAAGCGGGCTTCACGCAGCGAATTTCAAGTAACCGACAGAGGGACGTTACGTAAGGAAATGGAATTAAGTCGCAAACGATAATGGACGTTATTCAAACTGTACTTCTCGCTTTTAATTTATCTTTCAAAGGACAGAATGTTCAAAAGTGGGTCAGACCGTTTCAGAGAATAAATCCACGCTGTCACACAGCCGTCGCATATAAGGTATTAGCAAAGCTGCAAATTCGAATGCTATGAAAGTTCTTCGGAATTATGCGCATATCAATTTCAGGACATTCTTGTCTGACATGGTCGACAGACTATTGCTAGTGAAATATCTAATTGAGCCACAAAAGGAATTTCAAAATTGCGAACTTTATGTCAATTTTTCTCTCTTCGTTTATTCGCTGCCTTTCCCACGAGTTTTACCTCCGTTACCCGAGGACCAAATATGGGACTTGCCGTTAAAGTGTAAAATTGAATCTACGAACTATCTGCGAAACGGTATTAATCCGTGTCCTTTTTCCTGGATTCATATTGCGTTGGTGGCCGCAAAGCCTCCGCGAACGGCGTATATCGGCGACTATCGTTCACGTTCTTTATCCCAGAAGCTCTGAATTGAAGGAAAAAAGAGGAAATCCTCGACGCACTCGTCACTGCGGGGGGGAAATCCAGGCCGCGGCACCGATACCGTCGAAACTCTGTTACATCGCTTAAATCAACGCCGCACAAAACGACCCCTGTGTGGGTGCCGTTGTGTCCAGGGCGCGTTCGATTCAACGAGCAACCGCGGCGCGGAAAAGCCGCGTCCAGAAAGTCGAGTTCGCGCGAAGTGTCTTTCAGCTTTCCATTAGCGCCGCGTACGCCCGTGTTTTCAAAGGGAAAAAGAATTAAATTGCCGCGATTACCCGTGCTCCCCCTGCAATTTAATCCTTTCAACGGAAAATGGGGAAATTTCTGTGATAGTCGAATTACTCGGTCGCCGCGAATTCCGAATTCCCGGTACAAAAATCCGATCTTTCGACTCACCGGAGCGAGAATTACGGGCACGTAGTTTTTCTCTAGAAATTGTGTGTACTAAAATTATCTCATGCCGCTTGAAGTTTCCTCCTCGACTCTCTGTGTTCAGTTGCTGCATTTAAAGAGCTTTCGTCCATATGTTATTCAATCATGATTCGCGAATGAAATGTGCCCGAGTTACTCGTCAAATTGCGGTTCCTGAATTTCCACTCTGGAACTCGGAGAATTGCAATTCCTCGGTCCCGGTGCCATTACTTTGAAATGCATTTCTGCATCGCTAAGTGACCAGGGGTGAATCGACTTGCAAGTTCCCAGGCTCCCACCGTGAGGGGGAAAACTTCCCTGACCTTTAATGGTACTGAAGTCTTCAAATGCCTACGTTTTATCGGCGTTTTATGAAATAACATTCAAGCTCGCTTGCCCAAGGCTCGCGAGCTATTAAAACAATTCGATCGGATGGTAATGAGTAACCTCCAAGAGATTTCTTAGACACGTCGATATCATTATTCGTGATTGAACTTATAATTCGTACAGAGTTGGGTGCCAAAAGTCTGCTCGCGGTACTCCTCGTTCCACTTTCCCTGAATTTGTTGCAAGGGTGCAGTTAGCCCTGAATATCCCCGAGCGACGGAACTACAGGATTAAGAATGCCCCGCCAAGGTAGAAAGTTTACACTCGTGTCCAGAAGTTGCTCGACAATCGTTGCAATTCTTGATGAACACTCTCCAGGATTTTCCGCAACGAGGGGACTTTTTCCTGGTGTTGCTTCGCGAAGTAAATGCGAATAGCGGGAAATAAAATGGTGGCACGAGCTGTTAGGCATTTTTAAACGAAAACAACAGTGCTCGTTAAAATTTCACGTGCCCATTTATTCATTTTATTCGGAATTCTAAATTAATGATAAAACAAATATATTCGAGAAGCACGGCATCACAGAACCTCGCGTCAATTATGCATCGAACAACACTTCAATTACCGTGCATCGTAATTGCATCGAATGAAACCCACCCCTAAAATCCAACGCAAATAAACGTCGACCGCGTCGCGTCAGTACGAAACATTTCGATGATTATTCTCACTCCGCTATTAAAGGAAAAAGAAAGGTTGGAATATTGATCCCCCTGTTGTTCGACGTTCCCGAGAAATGGAATTAAATCCGTCGCTCGAGAAATGAAATTAAATTGCGAGATAACGATCGGGGGTTGGTCGCGGCGATTCGAGCCTCAGATTCCACGTCCAAAACGCTGAAAGCGTCCCCGCGCAAAAAGTATGGAACGGGCGGAGGAAAAGCTGGCTGAATCGACCGTCGTCACGTGAAATAATCGCGATGGGGTCGATGTAATCGCTAGCGGAGCGGCAATTCCACGGAATTCGTCCCGTTCGGCGCCGTTGCCGCGAGGTCGACGTTCCTTCGGCCGGTTGGACGTAACTCTGCAGGGTTATGAGCTCGTGCGCGTGACGTACCGAGCCTTTTCAAGGCCCCCGACAATCTGCAGGCTCGGAGGATGTCCCGCGAGACCGGACATGCCACCCTTCCGCGCCATTTCGCGTCAATTCGCATCATGGACGAATAGCTGGCTGTAGCTGCTTCTCGCTGGTGAAAGAGGGAAGCAGTCATCTTGGTTCGTGGAGCTGTTTAACCGTTACCTAACCTTGCCAGGTTCCTGGAAAGGCTTAATCGTACAGTAGGGGGTGTTTCAGAAAGTGTTGATATAAATTGGGGCGCGGGTTGATATAAAAATGTGCCTGGACATGCTTGTACTCGTGTCCAGAAGTTCATCGACAATCGATGCAACTTTGATGAGCACTCTCCAGGATTTTTCGCAACGAGGCGACTTTTGCCTGGTGTTGCTTCGCGATGTAAATGCGAATAGCGGGATATAAAATGGTGGCACGAGGTATTAGGTATTTTTAAATGAAAAGAACAGAGCTCGTTAAAATTCCACGTGCCCTTTTATTCATTTTATTCCGAATTCTAAATTAATGATAAAACAAATGTATTCGAGAGGCACAGCATCGCAGAACCTCTACTTCAATTACCGTGCATCGTAATTATATCCGAATGAAACCCACCCCTAAATTTCTTGAACTGGATAGTAACGTAAGCATCATAATTTTCGACAATCTTCGCTGTTCGTTCTTTGAGAGACCACTTGCAGATATTCTCTATGTTTACACACGGTATCGTAGAAGAGGGTGTAAGAAGCTCTACGCCTGCAGATCTAACCCCCAAGCACCTAACAATCCCGTACAGGCAACCCTTCCCGGCGAATCGACCGTAAAACCGATTTTCCTGCGGTCGTAAACTCATTGATCACGCGAAAGAAGCTCTAAAATCGCAATTGTCGACCCCAAGCACGGTCACCCTAAGCAGCAAAAGTGTCTTAACTCGCTGAATTCTCGCCCTTGGGTACCCACAAGATCAATTATTCTGTTCTTGCAAATTTACTAATTGGCGATGTCTGAACCGGGTACAAGAAAACTATCAACCCATGCGATAAGGGCATCTGAAGCTCCATAATTCTCGTCGACCTGCTTGATGGTCCAGAGAAGACGTGACCATAGAAGATCAGTGTCGAGGCTCTGTTGAGGATCTCCCAGATCCACAAGGGCTATCTTCCTGCAGGCCGATAAAACGCTACCCGCGTGATCCTTGGAGCGTGTCACTCAGCTGACCTGAATTCCAAACGATAGGAGAGCTTCTCTCACGTTCGTGGGGAATATCGACGAGAGAAAAGCCAATGGCACCTGGCTGTGCCGGCGTCAAAGTACTGACGTCTTCCTCTGCCGGAGTTTCCCTCTGACTTGTTTAAAAAACTTGCTGAAAAAGTGGGGATCGATGCGAGTCGCTGCTTCGACGCGGCCCAACTTTTCACGGTGCAAGGTGTTTAGTTTTCTTTGCCCTTTCATCGGTCTTTCGAAGACGCGAATGCCTTTTTACGAGCTTCCAAGTTTCGTGCTTTTGAGATCTGATAGCGGCGCGAAAAGAAGCGGAATGCGCGAGACGGTGCAAGCTGGGGCTGGTGATAGGATTGGATTCGTAATCCTTTGTGCTTGTGAGTTTGTTCGGTTAATAGGGAACTAATTCTGGGGTGCATATCTTGCGGCAGAGGCGAATTCAATGAAGGAAATATTCAATTGAAAGCTGATTTTCTGGGATCTTTTGAGGTGCTATTAAAAGGGAGGTAATTTGAACGGGAAAGAAGGTAGCGTATACTTCGGGGCTTTATAAATATAATTTGGTATAGGTACTAGTCTAAAAGCACCAAGTGAAGTTGATGAAGAGAATGCACAGACCGCCCCGTTGGTCCACGTCTTTATGATTAATGAACGCTGGAAAATGCAAGTCTGTTCTTTATTGATTGAATTGCTCAGTCTAGATGGTTTACCTACTTTGTCGTAGAAGCAGGGATATTTGTGTTTAATTTAAAGACGACCTAAATTTCGCCGCCGGGCAACCGGGGCGCGGTGTGATACTACAAATATCCACGGGTGCATGACCCACCGCAAGGTGTTGTCGTGAGAGTTAACGACATTATTAGTACAACATCCGAACGAAGACACGCGTGGCAGTAGATGATGTCGCAAATAAATCAGTTGGGTTCAGCGTAATTGCTGTGGACTTGTAATAGAATTAGCATTTTTTAGTAGCACGCTTCAGATAAATTCCTCTTATCCGCAAGGAAATCTCTATCGCGAATGGAAGTGGCACCCGTCCCCTATGCAAACATCCCAATTGATTCAGTGAACTGGCGTTCCCCTTAAGAAGCTAAATCTAATTCACTAAGTAAGTAAACACTGAATCCACTCTACACTAAAAAGTTCCCTCAAAAGAAAATTCTCGAAGGAGATTCCTCTCGAGCCAGTAATTTTACAAGCACACCATGTTTGTAATGGTACATCTTCTCAGCTTCCTACGCCCCGCGGCAGTAACTTGGGATCCCCAACGAAATCTCCCTCGACCTTCCACACTGCAAAAGCTTCGAGCTAACGCAATTTCGAGCTCCTGGAACGTTCGATTCGCGCAGCTCAACGAGATCGATAATTCTTAAGCGATTACGCTCGAGTTTCCCTAAGAATCGCGCGCCGCTGCAGTCCGCTCGAATCAGCCCCCAACTTCTCTCCACCTTTTTCTTTCAATCGGCTCTGCATCGGCCAGACCACGGTGTCGGCGATAACTTCTCAGTCGTTCGCGCTTCGCTGACAAATCGGAAATCGATAGCCACGTTGCTGCCGCGGAAAAACCGCGACCGCGTGTGCGAAACCAGATTTCCCAGGGAAAATTATATCCCCTTCCTGTACAGATAGGACCAAACCCGAGGGCAGAAATCTCCCATTGGAATCAGCATTATTACGCACACCACACCTTGGAACAATTTTCTGGATGCAAATATTTTAAAAAGTATTACGAATGTGAGATCTTCATAGTTCAGCATCTCTCCGTAATCCTTTCCTACCAGAAGTCACCCCAATTTCGTCACAAGATCGCGTGTACGTATCATCGAGGATTCATTTGCTTTATAAGAAACAGGAAAGGAGGAAAATCGATGGAAACCTGCAACGTCATAATCGCACCTTCATACGGGAACGTGAACGTGTGACCTGAATCGTCGCTATTTTCCACCGACATCGATAGTTTACGCGATGTTGGGGGTATGCAAAATTCCCACGGTGCGTAGCGCTGCATTATCTTTTCAAAGTGTCCGCGGCTTAGGGCGTTTTCACACGCGGCGTAATGACCTATGAACTGGCACAGGGAATGCGCGTGGAAACGGCTACGCGCGTAACTGTTCCATGGTTTATACCTTGTGTATTATCTTATGGAAAGTAGCAGCGATACTGTCCGCTTCGCGGCGCGAGGAATCGCTATGCAGAACGAGGGTATGTATAAAAATATCGTTTAAACTTCCCTTTTACCACTGTACACGTTCATTAATACTGATCGGACTACATAGAAGGACCTAAAACTGAATTCAGCTGGAATACGTACATTATAACACAATGCAAGTGAAAGGTCGGGTAGGTGTCTAAAATTGTCAGTTTCCTTACTTTTCCCAAATTACTCGCTTCAGTACTGTGCCCCGGCAGGAATTCTTCCAACATCAGAATCAAGGTGGAAGGGTGGATCGCCTGACGCGTTCTTATAAAGGCGGGCTGAATTAATTGCTCTGTTTCGTCCAGCATTTTTATTCGACACGAGAAACCCCCTGTTCCTTTCGCCTCGGTGTCCCGGTGAAACTAACCCCGGGTTGAAAATAATCCCGTTCGTACAGGCGTTTCAATTGTCACGGGCGGAGCAGGGCCGCGACAATTATACAGTTCAAGCGCGGCAGCTGGTTCCTTTTCCTCTCTCGCTCTCCCTTTTAACGATCACTCACCTGAATTGCTCGCGAACCAAGGGGAAACCGCGCTAACGCCTGGCGAACCGGACAGCAATTAAAATTCGTTTCAGTATTTACCGTCGAAACAATTAACGACGCCAGCGGTTCTGGCCATTCCTCGCGACACGCGCAATTAGAATTGCCATTCGAGTTTGAAGCAAAAAAATTTAGCGCATTCGGTCACTCCCGAGATTTCCAGTCGTTTGTCCCGCTGCATTCGACGGGATGGAAGGAAATTATGGTTTTGTACGATCGATGGACGGGAAATGTTTGCCATTTTCTGCGGACAGGCGAGAACAGGTGGGAAATATTTAGCAGTCGAGTGGAGCGTGGTAAATATTAATATCGCATCGTTTTCGATTGATGGAGGCCACATATTTAATTTACTCGTGCATTTCCGAATGGGGAATCATATCTGTAAATGTACTCGTTCGTAATTGCCAGTTTCCCACAAAAATCATTTATATTACATTCTATTCCGCTTTGGGCGAGGTTGTGGTGTACTCATAGAAAATTTATTTTAGACCTATACGACTGCTGCAACTTGCATTTAACATGACCAATGACGAGTTCAGGGTTGAATGAATTCATTGTAATAATTGTTCACTCAAGCTTCGGCTCCACTCAATTCAATGATCCTGATCGATCGCTCGTTCACCTGCGGAATGAACTCCTTGGACGCAGGACGTCTGCAGAGATTTCGTTCCGATTTCGTAGCTGGATCTTGCGCGGTCTTTGTCGCTGTTAATTGCAGCTTTGCTAATTGAGAGTTTAATGACGCCGCGAGGGCGCGAGGTCGTCCCTTCGGGACTCTTTGATCTCGCTCGTTGTTCCACCCCTTTATTCCACCTTGGACGACTTCTGTCTCCGTGGATCCTGGCAGCGTTAAGAGTGTTTTACACAGAATATTCAGCATCGATATCTCGAGCTCCCTGTTAGTCCACAATAAGGGTAACTCGTCTGATTTCCCTCTGCCCTTATTCAAATTATTCTCGAGCACAGAAAGTGCATTCCTAATGAAGAAACGAGTCAGGCAACCCTCTCGATAACACGTTGAGACCTCCATCGAGCGCGTCCCGTGTCTCCAAGGGAATGAATCGAAATAATCGAAATACCCACCACCCGAACGATTCAGCAAGGAATATCGAGTATCTTGAGGGGGTTGGGAAGGGTTAGCAGTCGGTCAGCAACCTTCGCTGGCTCGTACCAGGTGCACGTCCGTGGACGAATACACAGCCTAGGCAGGTATAAGCCCCGCGATGGGGGTTGCAGCCACAGGCACGGTCGCGGGGCTCGTGGGGGTATAGCAGTCGGTCTGTCGAGGGGGTCGCGGTTGCTCGAAGGGTGGAGAGGGGGACGGACGCGCAAAGGTGGCGTCGGCGTCGCGACGACCCGGAGAGAGTCAGTCACCAGCCGACCTCAACGCGCCGCGTAACCTCGCTCCTCGACCCAAAAACAGCCCCGTCCTCGGTGTTCCTCTCGGTGAACCGGATACCGGGTTGGTCCTGGGACCGGAAACCTCGCCACGTACCGCGTGCACGTCTCGCTGAACAGACGACCAGCGGCTGGAGATCGAATCTTCCCCCGAAACTGTGCTTCCCCGCGGAGGGAAACATGCACGTCGCGCGGTTCGCTCCGGGCAGCAACGGTGAAAAGGGTGTCGATCGAGAGTGCTTGACAGAATAAGGAGACGATTTCCCGGCCTCCTACGAGCCACTGAAGGTGTGCTTGAGAACCTGTCGCCTGGCGTCGAAGCAACAAACCCTGTATCGCTCTTCGTCCCTCGCGCGTTCCTTCATTCATGCGGTCCTCGTTCATCCGCTGTGATACTAGGAAAGTAGCCGTTTCGTTCTCGAATTCGGTTGGTAGGCCGATCGGTGGGTTCGCGGCACGCGGTGATTTCGCATTCCTTTCTCCAGCAGAGTTGATCTTCGCGGCGAGAAGTGTGGTTTCGGAGTGATTCAGAGGCGGTCGCGAGGTACAGCCACTCCTGGACGCGGAGACGCTTTCTGCGGACGACGCGACGCGGATTTGGGTCATCGAGGCTTTCCCCCGTGCCGCGTGTGATCCAATCGCGAATATTTCGGCCGCTCGATACCGTTTTCTCGGCAATGTTTTCGAGCGGAGTCCCTTGACCGAGGGGCATGCGACGACCCGGGTATCCGCGTGACCTGGCGACCCACGTAGCAGCGGAGCTGGGGTCACTGGGTACCCCGCCCGGATGCTACCATCGACGGTTCTTTCTTTCGCCACCGTTTGCCGTCCATGTGATCGCTCCCTCGTGGCCTAGCCTCTCCGTTTCTGCGTGCGTCGTCACGAGTGCCTGTTCCTTGCTTCCTCGGTGCGATTAAGTTGCGTAGAAGTAAGCGAATGCAATAGTGGACTAAGGTGATGCACGAGGTGCAAGTTGGAAGATAGACGATGTCAATGACAAACGTGATGTTTGCTTCCGTTGATAATTCTCTTCCCAAGTGCTATTGAGTGGCATAGAAATTAATAGAGGTATCGGGGACCAGAAATATTTACGGTGCATTTAAGCGGTTGGCAGATGAAAGATTAGTAATAGGAAGTTGGTCTTCAGGTCTGTTCAAATCGTACAGAAATACCACTGCTTCAACTAATAGTTATTTAGAAGTAGGTGGAAGGATGGATGGGAACATAGCTGCAGGTTCATTGAAATTATTCATATCAGATTCATGATAAGCATCTGAAATTGTACGGAAGTTTCAAATTTCATACGGTATTACTGTTCCGTGCGCATAGTTCCTCGCAACGATATATTCCTACCCAATGGTGGAGGAGAATCTCGTGTTATATAGTATATTAACCTCTCCACACTGAATATCGTACGCGGATGATGTCGGTGAACTGCATCGACCCATGCAGCGTCATTACAGAATGACTAGCGCGCATCTTCATTGTGCTGTTGTGTCCATAAATGAAACATTGTCATTGTCGACGATACACTAGATCAAAATACTCCACATTGTAGTGGGAGGAAACTTAAATCCTGTTGGGTCAGTAGGTTAACTGTATTGTCTAGATAAGCGTACCGGTGTTAATTAAAGTTATGATGCGTTTTATTGCCGTAAGAATAATTTAATGATACCTGAGCATTCCTTGCTCGAAGGGAATCATGTACTCTGTGAAATATTAACAGTTTCACCCGGATCACGGTGATAGTCGTTCGTTGCACCGATTCCAGCGCAATTTTCAGGTGATTAATGACCTTTGATTTTCTGATCTTTGATTAATTTCATTCCCTGATTTATGAAATGAATCCTCTTCGCATGAGACAAATTATTCTGTAATATGTCTCTTAGAATCGTGAATTTCATTGTGGCATAAAATTTAAGTTCGTTAGTCAGAATACAAGTGAGTTAATACACTTTTGGATAGTTCTAATCGCACGAAATAGCTTCTTTTCCACCACTGCACAGTAACTATGGAATTTCAATTGCACTGGTCGTCATTGCTCGACTATACTAGAAGCCGAAGTACGCCAGAAATTTGGCAGAACAAAGGAACGTAACATTGAACAGAATTAGAAACGTTGTATTCGAAATGCCATTTTTTGGTGCTTCTATTCTGACATTGAAAAAACAATAGATCGCGTAGCATTGTTCCATTTCTCCGATTCCGAATGGAGTGCGTCACAATTCTTTCACACTTTTGTTAAAATATCATGCCGTTCAAATAATAGCAGCTGCATTCCACCACGATATTCTGGGACACAATTTCTAACTCCAAGTCTTTTTCATTCCCAACTCACTCGAGTCGTCAAATCGTCACTTTTACCCTCGTGCCTTCACACTTCCGCCCAAAGATCGAAGCACGCAACATTATACTAAATAGTACTTATCTCAAATCACTCGTAAATCCTCTCCTTTCATCTCCATTGATCTGCCCTGCGGCGTCGACTTAGCAATCTCCATTTCAATGTACTTCCATCGCCGATCTTTGGTAGACAAGCGGAAACGGAAAGTTGCTATCGAATTTTCGGATTTTACGGGCAAGTTTCGCGAACGGGATCGCTCGACCGTAAAGAGATACTCTTTACAACGAAACGAGAGTTTCCCCGTTAGAGGAACGTCGGCTTTCACCCTCGGCTCCCTCCGAGACGCGATCGAGTCGCGTATCAGACACGTCACGGCGGTGTTGGACGCCATATCGCGATCGATCCAGCAATCGGTAACGCCTGCTGCGTTTCGCGAAGCCCATTTGAACTTCCGTCGCGATATTCGACGCCGGAGTCTTATCGACGTCCCTTGGAAACGGTCCAAAATCTTTTGCTCGGCTGCAGTTAGAACGCCAAACGATACTACTTATCTTTGTGCCTTTATTCGGCCGCTCCACGGCTCAATTGCGACACCATCAACCACCTCCAATCTTCCGAACAGCCTCAATTTATTCATTACGACCATTCGACTCGCGCACGTGCAGCGCGCCCCTACTTTCAATTTACAGAATGAACCTTTCCTCCTCAGCCAGGGTAGACAGGGTTGTAAAATGCGCAAGCAACGCGCGACCATTCGCGTCACGTTCATCCCTCGTGGAAGGTTAAAGGGCAAGAGGGCTATCCGCCATAAATTTCACTGCGAATGTTGGCTCCGCCGCGTCATCTGCGTGCCCCGCTTCCTTCGTTTCGTAGTTGCCCGTTCTCTCGATCGTCAGCAGCTCGATATACCGTTTAATCCAGCAATTAAACGTCCCCAGCCATAATGGCTTATCGGGGATTCGCAGAGGAGGTCGAACTGTTTCGACAGATTCGCGGACCTTATCGGATCGAGCGGTCGTCGCTGCTGCGACTCGTCGATAAGCCATTGTTTACCTTGTATACAAGCCCGAGCGCAGGCCGGAATAACGAGCCAGCTCTCGACGATGCCGGCGAGATCGACGTGTCGATCCCAGGCACCGATCCGCAGTCATCGATTCACTTTTCCCCACGCAGAGCGAACCCCGACGACTGCGGGGGGAAATTCGATTTCCCGTCCGCGGCTGAGGCGCTTCGACTGACTTGGGCTGATCCTTTGGCGGAACAGTCGTCAACGAACGGGGATTTTGTAATTAAAAGCGGTAAGGCAGCGGGATGAGCCAGGTGTCTGTCGAATGAAACAGAGTAGCAATCAGTGTTTCACGAGAACGACGCCCGGACAGTGATCTGTAAAAACCAAGTGAAAAGCGAAACTTCAAGTAGACGGTTAACAAGATACTTTACAGAACGAAAGTGCGACGAACGCGTGACGTATGTTTCACGAGACTTCAGTGATACAGAAGCCTGCGTGGCATCTAGTAGTGTTCATTAAAGAACAGAAGGAAGATTGGATGGCAGTGAGTTAAGACTTTGAATGTTCGAGGCTCCGTGGAGTTTTGCTTCGTGTGCGCCGCGCGGAAACGTGGAGTAGAAACATTCGAAAGCCCGATATCGTCGATGATCGACGAATCCTCTCGTCGCGCGTGTTCGATCGTCGAGGTATAGGTGGTTTCGCGAGTGCGAGGGGCAGAAACGAGGACCCGCGGAGCCGTGCAAGGGGGCCGTATGCAGAAACGACGGATGCAGCCGGAAACGACGACGGGGCGAGGAAACACCGGAGGACGGAGTCGTACGGAGGGTCACTGACCTCTCACCCAATCACAGTCCAAAGTGTGATGTTTGATGCTGCAGTGGTGTTTTATGCGGCGACGTCGAAAAGGTGTGCACGCCGATCCGCTCCACTAACCCAATTTCCTCCCCGCAGTTGCACTCGCAGCATCGCCACCCCCTATCGCCCTCCCAGCCTGCTCCTTCGCGTCTCACAGTTTCATTCATCCTGGATCTCCCGCGATTTCCGCAATCGCTTTGGCACTGCGTTTCATCGCGACACTTTGGATCAGGGGAGAAAAGGGTCACCGCAATTTGGCTGGTGCAGGAAACCAGTTCATTTGGGGGGTGTTTCGAATGGTTCCGCTCGGCAGACGTTTTCGAAACTGTGGGCCATTGAACGTGGTAGACTGTTATATGAATTTTACCGCTGGAAGGGATTGAATGGCACTTGTTGCGGGCGACTGAGAATTTCGATTTTCTTTTTCAGTTTCATGTGGGGGGGATTCTGTTGGATGGCCATTTTTCGTGTGTTCCTAACGTGTCTAACGTGTCCGTGGATTTAGTATGCAATTAGTGAAGGGTATGGCTGGAAAGAGTCAAGGTGAACGGGTGGCATTAATTAGCGCGACTCGGGTCCGAATAAATTAGCAGGCAGCTTAATCGACATGTTAGGGCCGACTCGAGCCGACATGGGGAGGCTCGATCGATTTCCATCTCGAGAGCTTACCGAAAGCTCGGAGAAGGTGGGAACGGAATAGGGTGCTTCATCTCCTCCGTTGAAGTGTCAGCACGAGTGTCGTAGGTACGAGAACCGATGCAGCCAATGGTCCTGAACGAAACCACTTAGTCCGACGGGTCACCCTCGAATACGACGGGGTTGTGTAGCTCGCTACCCCTCCATTGACGCGTGCTGCGCACGACTAACAGCGAATGGTCCCCTAAACATGGCAATTCGATCATCCGTTTTGATCTGTTGGTCGTTTAGGATCCACCTCGCGTGAAAAATGGGCAACCGCAATGCTTATTTCAGTCTTGATAGAATTAATTTCTAATAGTCCAGGGAACGTATAATTAAATGGAGCCTCCGTAATGATCGTTTTCAATCGACCAGCTCTGACCGTGAATATTAATATTCTAATTGGCGATTGAGAAAGTTTCATCCAAGTGGTCTACCCTGAGAAGCTCCAGAATAGACGTAGTCGATAAAACTTGAATAATTTCATCCAGGTCAAGAGTTTACTTTAATTCGTTAACGTCGCTGACGTTCTTCGGCCGCCCCATTTCAAAGTTCGCGAGGAATAAAAAAGAGAAAGAAGCGACAAAGTAAGGTGATCGAAAAACATCCCGCGGAGGATGACTCTTACGCCGTTCGACATCCTTTCCTCGTTAACTTAATTTCGAGTAATTAGAAGTGCGCCTGGAGGCGTCATCGTCTACGTTAACTTTTATCGCAACTCCGCGCGACCTAATTTCGCGGCGACTGCTTCTCTTCTATTTTTCCCTCGGATTCAAAGGTTCTCTCTGATTTTCCGCTCTCTCTCCACGATGCTTTCTCTTTGACCCAATGCTGTAGATCCCTGGGCTGCATATGTTACCAATTTGTCATCCCTGAAAGGAATTCGGTAAATGGCTCCCGATGGTCATATACATTATCACATTTCATTTAAATTTTGCAAATGCTGCACTGATACTTCTTTCTAAGTCTATTTTGTGAACTGGGACTGAAATTCATAATCAAAAGGCATCTGAACCTGAACACATTTCATTCCTCGGACCAAGTGGGACAAAAATATGATTTTGGAAGAGGGCTCTGTGTAATTGATTCGTTGTCTGTAGTCGTCAGGTCGTTGACACTTTCATGCGACGCTTGTTTTCTGAAACCCTCGCTTTCAACCCTCCAGCGTGCCACTGAACTTCATTGGGGTTTAATAAGCAGTCGCAACTTTCACCTCAGTTTCATTCATTCTCGCCACTTGAACGCTCTTGTTTTAATATCAATGAAGTCTCCAGAGGACCACGAACCGCTGAAATATTTCGCAATTCCTGAAGCCGCCGAGCGAAGGGATGAGCGGGACCGGGTGTCACGTGTTTCCCCGGAAACAGCACTCCGCGATCCTTCACGGAGGAGACTTTCGAGACTGTCTGAGATCAGAGGGTGGGTCCTTTCATGGCTTCCCAGGCCTTACTCTCGAAAGGTACGCATTACCCTTGAGTACCGACGCGAAGTACTTCTCGGGGGATGCCTCAGGGTTGCGAGAAGCAGCCACAGCCAAGTACAGTGACGACGAAAATGTTTGTCGTCGATGGGCTTTAAAGAAACATTATTACATTTTCCCCTGGACATTCGTTTCGCCTTTGATCTACCTAATTCATCAAGTTTTTATTGATATTTCATCTTACTTTTAATCTGTGTATTCAATCTCCTTCTGAATTTAAAGAACTCCTGTCTTTGATCGGTTCTACCCAAGAAATTTTAGTCGCGAAGTAAATATTTAGCATTTCCACGTGGATTTAAATATTAATTATCATTCCGAACAACATTATTAAAAATTACCTACCGTTGCTGGAGGATATAATAAATTATTCCACGGCCCCCAACAGGCATGGACACGGTCGGAAATTGAAGCCCTTTGCAAATTGTTGAACGAGACATTTAATTGAGAAGTTAACAAAGCAGCCAGGCCAACCTTGGGTTCATTACTGGTACAGTGCCGATGGATTGCGTTAGTTTAGTTCGTTAATTCTCGTCGTTGAACTATGCTACCGCGCTGCAATATTATTTGATGAGTTGTCGTTCGTTTGGAATCGGTTCGAGTTGTGCTTCATGGATCACGAAGATTAATTAACATCCACTCCCGATTGCGCTTGGGTCAGTGAATATTTGACACGCCAGAGTGATTGAACTCGATTTTGGGAATGGCTTGAAACACATTCCGAACGCACAGTTGCGTTGAATTATATAGAGACTGTTAGGCAAAATTCCAAGGTTTTCAACCCTGTGAGATTGGCTTCTTCGATAAGATGATAGCAAAGCGGAGAATTTTCCATCCCAACATTAATATCAGATTAAAACTTCATATTCTAATAATTCTTATCTCCAAATTCTACCCCAGCATCACCACATCCTAACCCATCGCCTTCACACACCCCATCAGTGCTCTTTTCCATAGATACAGCTTCCCTATCACCTTCTGTCGCGTAATCAGATGAAATTTACATGATTCCCCGTCGTCAGCGACATTAATTACATTAACACGTCGCCGCCCACCCTCTATCTCCGTTGCTCGTGGGTATTTCTCATCCCCAGGATTACCAGGGCCTGACGATCCTCGGGGCTGCCATAGTTTTTCCGTTTCCGTGCACTTCGTCGTCGACCCTTTGTTCACTGGCTCCGCGTGCTCGTCTGGGAACAGTCTCGCAACGGTAGAGAGTAAACCGACGTCACTCGGTCTCTTTCATCCCCTTCCGTTGCGCCTCCCTTTCGCGTTAACTCCGTGAAACGCGAAATGGAGACGACGAGAGGCGAATCTCGGCTGAGGCTGAGCGAAATTTTGTGGCAATTCTCGCGCGGGGGATAAGCAGCCCTTGATATTTCCCTCTCTCCTCGCGGTGTCTTCGGTGAAGCAGTTTCAGGCAGCAATTCATTACGGGTGGAAACATTGATGCACCTCGAACGCTTATATACAAGTCGAATATAGATGTTCCTCCCTCAAGCGAAGCCCGCGAATTGTCACCAAGATCGTGCTCACGTCACCTCAAAACGACCCCCGATTCCTTCGCACACCGTTCGCTATCTCATTCAAGTTTCTCAATCACGAATCACCCTTTGCCTTACCCGTCGCATCACGAGTTACACAGCACCGTAAAAAAAACCCGATGCACGTTAACACGCATTCACCGAGCTCGGAAACCACCCCCTGGGCCCTCGGGAGCGGAGAAAGGGAAGCAGTCATTATCGGCCCCAGCCGCGGAGCATTACTCGGAAGGTAGCGAGGGAGGGGGTGGTTTCCCAGCGTCCCAAAAACGCGTACTTTCCATTCTTCAGCTCGATAGTGTAGCCAGCGTGCTCCAGCGTCGACCTGTTGTCGAAGGCCAAGCACAAAGCCTCCCCCCGATGGTCCCCCACGGTGTTTCCGGGTCAAAGTTCAACGTACGTGGCTGCCGCACACGCGCACACCACTCGCGCGCTACGCTGTGAAAAAGTTACGCGTTTCGCCGGATCTCGCGCGCTAGAAACGATCCAGCGCCGACCTGAGAATAGATCAAAGAGCGACAGGGTGGAGAACGCGCGTCGTGGACCCCGCTGCCAGCGCGAACATCGACACGGTATCGCCGCGACGAATAATGGACTTTCTCTACCGTTTCGTCTTTTTTATCCTCGTTCCGTCGCCCGATTTCCACGCCTGACTTCGCCCTCTGGGAAATGGAGTGCGCTTTGGCTCTGGGGAGAGGGTGTTTCTCGCTCTTGAGCACCCTGGGGTTCGGGCGCGCTAAAGACGTGGAGAATAGTGGCTGTTTGGTGGCTGTCGACGTTTCAGTACGGCAGTTTTCAGTGCAGTGAGTTTTTACGGGGAACGTGGGCACGAATTGCGTTTCCATTCTCGCAACAGTTTGGGAATAATGCGACGAATGGAACGGGAATGCAGATGCTTCCCTCTGTGGTCTGCTGTGGCATTTACACGGGGGGTTGTGCAGCGAAGTAGGCGTGCATAGGAAAGGATTAGAATAGGTACGTCGAGCTTTGCAGGAACGTATGATGCATCGATTCGATTGTTCGTGCGTGGCGAAGTTTGTGGAACACTGCCTCAAATGGAAAATAGAAAGATCTTTCAAGCAGATTCTCCTGTTGAACGAAAGTCTTTACTTGAGAAGCTGAGAAATTTTGACGTCCCTTTTGGAGTCGTTTCAATTTAGTGTTTCAGTATCCTTTTCACGATGTCAAGTACTTTTCCTTTTGCTCCTCCCCCCTGTTGCTCGTTTTTCTGATTGAGTGAGGGAAAAGTGAGGGTCGAGATAGAATTTCAAAGCTGAAATGTATTTGCATTTGAAAATCGAAGCCAGTGAATTGGGAAGTTTTATTGGAATCGGGAATCGAGATTTTCCTCTGGAGATCTGGGGGTTGCAAACTCCCCTGACTTTCTTCCTCATGCAATCATAATATAACAAGTTTTTCATGGATTTCCACTACTTGCTATGTTGGTCTGCGCTTTCCTTTGAATTCTTATTTTTTCCTGGAAGGTGCTCGAATAAAAGCTTTGAGGTGTAACGTCAGACAGCCTGATTAATCAGGAGGTAGTTATTAGTACGTTGATTATTGGCTGGATTGAGAGAAATTCGTTTCTTAAGCAGTGGCTAATTTCGTGTATTGCGAGGTTTACGTCACGCAGAGGAGAAGGTCGATGAACTACGGCCTGAATTCGATGAATTTCAAGCATTATCTGGTGACCACCAGATTCATCGATCACCGTACCACAGAATTTGTGTATCTAATCGCTGACAGTTGTTAACTGCCTCATAGATGAGTAATGTTGCCATGTATCAATCCTATTTGGCATCCATAATGTACAAAGAGCTCCTAGTTCAAAGGTATTTCTCAAATCCACATTCGTTACCTATAACTTTATTGAGAAAAGAGGACGGAAGAGTAACTCGGGCTGCTCGAAGACGATACGCTGTATCTTAAGAGAATAGTCCTGAAAGAGCCAGAACAATGATATGGTTATCTAGGCGGTAGACAAAGGAGAATGAAATAAAAGGGTGCAGGGGAGTCGATAAAGCATAAAAGTCGAAAACACGGGACAGTAAATTGAAACGTTTTAATCGTCAACAATCCCCGCATAGAACCCTCTCCCAATCTGTATTCGAAACGAAAGGCACAATGGAACTGGGGTCCAAATCCACTTTTTCTTTCAAACGAAACTTCATCCCTCTCCAAGGCAGAGTACAATAGTTTCGTTCATGCAGTATATAAAATTGGTCTCCTGGCAAATACGTTCAGTGCGTCTCGAATAAATGAAAAGAAGGTTTCTTTCCTTAAAAATGAAATTTGCGAAATTATTTGACCAATTATTAGTCGCGTGACGTAGATGAGAATCAAAAATATCACGAGATTATCCACCACCTTACTTTTCCTTTCCATTGCAGCAAACATAACCCTACCTATTCATCCCCCGATCATGTCTATTCTGACAGAAATGGAGGGAAAAATCTATTCTTCGTCCATTCACTGTCTTCGAGCCCATTTTGTGCCTGCTTTCAATGCAGCTCGATGAGCCGATCGTTCCTCTGCGTAACTGGCGACGATGAATAGAAACCAGCGACTTCTCGAACCTGAATGCCCATGGGGCGTGTCGAGGCGAATGCAGATCATGCGAGTTCAGTTTCAGTTTAATTCAAGAAAGCCGCTCGCCAAGCCGTTCCAGGCTATCGGCTGATTAGCATCTCTTCAGGAATCGGTCGAACCCTTTGATCAGCCCCTGGCCTGCCTGGGTGAAGGGGATTCTTCGCCTGCACTGGCAATTGATTCTCGACGCGAATGTTCTCGTTTATTCGCGAATGTTCGAGCACTTGAAACGATGTTCTCGCTGATACTTCGGGAACTGAAGCTTTCACAGAAGTGATCTGACCGAAAGCTTCAGATTTCTGTTAATATTTTAGGCACTTGAAATTTCAAGGAATTGAAATTTCAATCGAATAGTTCAGGTTTGAAGAGCGTCACAGTAATTCGCCATACCTCCGATTCCACATTGTCACAGGTTTCGACAGCCGTTGAATTAATGATGGTCGCTGGATTTTAGCGATCGGCCAGCAAGCTCGCTCTTCTTATTCGTGCAGAGTGGTTTTGGCAGGCCGCCTGGCCTAACCCAGACCCAGCAATCGATGATAATGCAGCTGGTGGGTTTCGACGTACGGTCTTTGATGTAAAGTAGCCGGCTAGACGATTGAAGTTAATCTTGTTGCGAGATTGAGTTACGCGCGAGAGTTCCTTTAATTGCGAGTCGGCGATGGCGCTTTAATTATGGAATGATAAGAGTGACGGGTAACTGACGCTGCTGCTGAGTGCTCGTAAACTGCGTTTCACGAGGTGTACGTAACGGTCCATGGATAAAAGTTATTCTTTTAATGAGAGAAGCGGGGGAGGACTTTCAAAATTTCCTTACTACGAAAAATGTACTGTTCACTCAGAAAATTCTTTAGAATCTTTCAAATAATGCTTCGATGGTCTGTCATTTAAAAGAGATCGAGACAGAAAATCTGGTTTAACAACGATAAGAAACTGGATCAACGTAGCGATCGGTTTTGTCCTTTTTAACGCGTAAGAGAGTCGAGGCTAGCTCGCCAATGGAAATCTTTGACCTTAACCACGTAAATCCAGTAAGTCGTAGAGAGTGCCGGCACCACGTTCCCATGATGTAAATCAACCCCAGCCCCCGTTCCCTCTCTAGGAACTCCTTCGAGAAGAATAAACCAGACGCCTTCACATCGAGTACTGAATAGATTCGACCACGAGAAGGAAGACTTTGTTCGACTTTTATGAGAGTTCTGTTTTTTCCCCTCGTGGTTTTTCTCTCGCGGCTGCTCCGCAACCTGGGGCGAAATCGCGTCGAATCGTTGACTCGTACTACTGATTGCCGCTTGAAAGGAGCACGCCAGTCCTGTTTAAGAGAAATCGGCTTCCATTAATTAAAAAGGCCTTTCAAAGTGAATGCAGATTTATCTTTAGGAAGAATATATAATTTTTAACATTTTAGAAATGGGGATTACTTTCGACGTGTTCAATCGCTGTCCGAGGTTTCACTTTTACTTCTTTCTCCTCTGTTCAATGAAGCTTCCTGTTATCTGACAGACAGTTTATAAGGGTTTTACCCTTACTTCGAGGGCTAATGCAATTTCCTTGGCCTGTCCATTAGCGGACTCAAAATTTCAACCCCTTTCGAGCCAGCCACCTCTCGTTCCCGTCAAGATGCAATCTCGATGCGGTTTAATCTCGTTTATGCATTAGCTAGATAGCTCGTACTACCTACAGGGGACTGTTCTATTCTAGATCTTAGCCTGATATGGCCGAGGGAACTGATTTTATTAACGGTAACTACTAAAGAACCATACACTACTACATTTCCCGATTTAGTCAGGCAAAGAAGAAGTTAACTCCCACATTAATGCAATTAACTTTTCAGTAACAGAACACGCAACTGACAGCACGCTAGTTATTTCAGTTACTCTTCTTATTCTATCGCAGACAAATAGCTGATCCCAGATATTCAAGCGTATACACCGTCACTACATAACCGCAACCAATCTGCTTCAGTCCCGCGGATATCGAGTTGAGAAAACGCGTCGGGATGCGAGTCGATATTACGTTGGAGGCTCGATGAACCTCGAGGAGCCTGCAAGGGTTTCGAAATTGCGTGGCATCCGACCGATTTTTCAGGGATGGCTGCAGTCGTCGCGCATAAATTGCGACTCGTTCCCGCGAGCGTTGGTTGAGCGGGCACGATCGATATCCGGGCGAGCATCCCTCGGTGTCGATCTTGAAGAGCTGGTGGATCGTTCTCGACAAACTCGGGGGCCATGGTTAAAAACCGGGGAAGAAGTTTGTCGAGGAACGGAGGAAACAAGGGGCTCGATTGGAACGAGAAACATATCGATCTTCGGGGGAGGGAAAACGTCAATTTTCGGGCGAAGTAGAGACTGAAGTTTCCCTGAAACTTCCTGAAAGACGTCTCGGGGGACTTAAAAGCTTGTCTTTTTTTCATTAAACGTCAGAGTTCGAAGAATTTTAAAGAGAACTCCTGGCCGTAGAAACGGGGAATGGTGATAAAGTATTTGCGAACACACTACAAATAGTTTATCGTATCGTGAGCACAATCGATGAGCCAATTTCGCAAAGAATCCAATTCCATTCATCGCGAAATTGAGCAAATTCCCCGTAGCTTCTGCGTCGGGGGGTGAATCGATAATTGCCTAGAAATTCGTTCAATGCCAGCGTGCATCGGTGAAAAAAAGGTATATTAGAGGAGGGAAGGCGAAGGGGCGGAAAGAAAGGAACAACGTTCGCGTCTGTTCGTTCCGTGCGGCACAACGACGGCAATTTGCCAATTCGCGTGGAACACCAACGTCGCGAGCCGTCGACGTCGACGTTGAATCGCAGGAAAAGGGAGAACTGTACACAGGTAAATGAGGAAGGGAAGGGGGCGAAAAAGAAGCAGGAAAAGTTTTATTCGTCCGATTAATTGGCGCTCGTGCGCCGCTCGCTTAGAAGAACATTAATTGGGGTCTCCCATTCGTTGACGTTTTCCATGAGAAAAGGAAGAAGATGGATCTCGAAACAGAGGCACAGACGGTGAATTCTTTTTATTGGGACTGATTTAATTTTTCAAAAGCCTCCTGTTTCCTTTCAAACCCGCAGCAATGAAGTGAACGTGGTATCTGACTCAAATTCAGCGACACCGGTGCACGAAACATCTACGAAAGGAATTTACGTCGTACAGTAGCGTGAAGCTACGATAAAGAAGGCTTACCCGGTAATCGATAATCGATGGATATCGAAGCATTCCAAAGGAGATAGGAAATCGTCGCAAACCGAGAAAAAAGGCCCACGCTGAAGTGATAGATGGCTTCTTTCCAGCGATAAATCGTCGAAGCATCCCTCGAATTTCTCGATACTGCGCCCAAGTTGCATTTCGTACGTACGTCCGTATAAACAGCCCGCCGATTCATCGCGAACGTCGCATTCCTCGATGCTGATCCAATAGCCATTTGCAACGGGGGTAATAGCACGCGTAATGAAATCTATTTTTCGAACGTTGATAATGGGAATCGTTATTGGAAATCGATGGTAAAATCTGCCGAGGCCTCTCCGTTCTTCGGAACCTTCGACCATCGAATAATTGTCGCGGGAGAAAAATTACCTCCTGTCGATTTATGTGGCCACCGAAGGCACTCAACGTGGATATTCCTGCGCGGCGATATTTTTGTGGAGAAATTAATCCGCGTTTTTACAGGCTTTGGAAAAAAAACTCGACTGATGTTGACACGTACGAAATTTCATTCTTTATCGTCTTTCCTGTCCCGTAAACGAGAAAATCCTTCGTTGACAGCTCGCTACTACGAGGAGAAGGAAATTTTACACGAAGCTGCTTCGAACCGTCTATTTTTCGGTTAATATACTTCACTTGCCAGGGAGCCGGGATTTCCACCGGCACGGTGGCCGATCAACGACAAATCTGCGAGTTTCTCGAGCACGTGCACCGAATGAATTTCATGCCAACGATGCGAAATAACCCCATTAACTTTCACAAACGAAAAACCGATTCGCGATGTTTATTAACGCTCTCATGGCGCCCACTGAAATTGGGTCGCCGGACGAAATTCTCACCCTCCTTGGGCAACATTTCCCTCTTCCCTCGTTCAAATCCAATAATTCTTAATTAGCTCGCGACAATAGCACGCGGAGGGCCATCGAACGCGACACGATCCTATTATTCTACCAATTGGCTCCGTCTCGCGCGACCTTTTTACCTAATCAGCGAAAATGGCGGTAATTAAAAAGAGTCGTAGAACTTTTTGGGCACTAACTTTGCTTACTTCTGAAAATTCCGAAATATCAATCTAGGAATGACCATAATTCTCTTAGTTGGCCAATAATTTGAATAGCACAGAAGAGAACATATTCCATCATTTATTAAAGCTAGTCTATAGATTCTCGAGGTCTCGTAACTTTCTTCCCTCCTTCGGTCCGACGATTTTTCCTCATCGCGCTAGAATGAAAATAATTTCCAACGGGCCTTTCTGTAAATCTCGCATGGCCACGGCCGCGGGAAGAGGAGGATTCATAGCTCGAAACTTCCGTACGGGGCGATAATTCTGGACTCAAACGTCGAGAGTCACGGGAGGCTTTTGCTCCCAGTAGTGAAACGTAACTCAGCCCTGACAGAGCCAGTGGAACAGGTCCGCGCTATCCCAGACAGAAGCGACTCCACGCTGGAAAATGGATTCGATGGAAATAGCGGGTGATAGGTGGCTGCGGCCGATTTAATGACGCACGGCCCTCGATTCCTGACGCTTCCCCATCAAATTGTTGGAGAAATTATTTTTCCAGCGATTCCGCGAGCCCGAGGTGTGATTTTGACGTACATTATCGCGATGTGACAGGATCGGACGGACGTGCTGCATTGGATACGAGGGTCCTGTGAAACTCAATGGAAATGGTCGTTGAATTCAATTCTTTCGCAAAGGTTAAATTATTATTCTATAATCGTGTGTGTTTTACACGCAACTATTGCTATTTGATTTTCGATTAGGTAGTCAAATGGATTGAATGGATTTTTCCTTTATTTAATCGAACGGCCATGTTTTCACATTGGCAGCGAATGAATGGCATCAGTCCAATAATAAAACACTGGCCATGCGTTTGTCACATAACCAGCAACGGAATATAAACAAAGTAACAAAGTAACAAAGTTACCCCAATTTACAGCGATTCATTTCCATGGGAATACTCTGACGGCATAAAACCGCGGGGGAAATGTGTCATCAATGCGCGCAATTAATCATGCATTTGCCACGGAAAGTAAACTCGGACGGGAGAATGAAACAACAGATGGAAGCCGGTTGTCACAAAGCTATAATTTCCATATTTTTCGCGCTGCAGCGTGCATAAAGTCTCGTGCGCGGAGTATGTCAATAAGAATTAAAACTCCATTACAGAATTCAAGATAATAAAACACGCAATTCGCAAGACCAACTAAATGACATTTATTGATCACCTTTGCTACAGTTATGCTTTGAATATGGATCGATATGTTTCTGAGTACAAGTTGAGATGCCGCTTCGAATTTCCCTTTGGCCAAAACGTAGAAAATCAGTCAAAAAAGATAAGCATCTTAGAAAGCAACAGTGTGCACCAAACAGAAAGCTCATCTAGATTTCATACAAGACATCCTCATTTAAACCTTTTCTAATTTCTGTCGCTCCCCAAATTTACCCTAGGCAAGTGATTCGAAAGAGGAATGATCTGTCATACTTGAAAATCCGCAAGTCATTTCTTCCCCCCGAGGGCATCGTGTACTCGAGGCAGCGTCTCGCAGTCTCCGTTCACCGTGGTCGCGAATTCGCGGGTTGATCGCGTCGGCGGGCCTCCATCTCGCGTATAAATTACGCGAGATTAATTAACGGCGTGTAAACGAAGCCTCACCGAGCAGTCACGTATTTGCGGAGCCCACGTACACATGCCAGCTGTCCAATCGCCGGCACGCATTCCTCCATTGATCCGTCCCTCAGCTATCCCTTCGCTAATGCACCGTGACGAATAATCCTAAGCAGAAACGCCTGGCCAGTAATCAAGATAATTAGCGTTGGCTTCGGGCGGACCGTGGGAGAGCGTATAAAACGTGCACGCTTAATCCGCGTATCCACTGTCCGCTCGTTGATATCTTGTTCGCCCGGTACGATGCGCCCAGAGAATTTCCTCTATCTCCCGTGCACTCTTTCGCGGTGTCGCGGTATTTCACTCACTCGCAGCCCCGCTGGCATTTAATCTGGGCCGTGTAATCGGGGGAATATTTAAATCGTGTGTACGCGCCTTTCTGTGTTTCGCTCCGTTGTTCATGTTTGCAGAGGATTATACCGGGTGTCACGATGGAAGTAATCTTTATTTTATCGGTTTCAGTCGCGATCGATCGATAATGCATCTGAGCTAATAGTGTAGTTGCAATTATAACGAGCGGGATGTGTAGGTTATCGGATATTATTGTGAGTTGATTAGTTGATTACACGTCTGGGATTTAAAGATGGATTACTGACGTCAGAAGAAGGTGAATGGTGCTTCTCAGATACCAAAAATATATCATAACTTTTTTAATTTGGCGCGTAACAGTTATCGTCTCTGGGTTTTTTGTTTTCCTTCTCTTCAAATGAATTTGAAGTGCTCAGTATGGTATAAGAGAAACAATTAGTTCACGGGAGCATTGAGTGGGCTGTGGCTATTGACAAGTTTTACACAATCCGTACTATATATTCTAATTTTTACATCGCGTGATTGGTCGACAATGATTGCTATCATTCTAGGCTCGAGTATCGATTATGCCGACTCTTTTCTTGCGCAATTACTCGAATTGAAAGCAGTCGGGTGAAAGTTACGTGCTACTACTGCCGGCGATTCATTTTTACTACTCTAAATTCTATGTCCTGTACTCTTATTATTCCACCTTCTATACCAACGCGTTGCGATTTCCTATATTATTAGAAGTCTCATTAAAGAGGTAAGCTCCGCAATTCTGCGCTTAAATCGAGAAATCGGCGGGTCGAATATTCAAGGTAGAATTCTACGAAAGCCGTTTAATCCTTCAGTATTATTAAAGCGGTAACTGGTACGGTGATATTTAAATCATCGATCCACCGCAAATAGCGGGGGAAATTAAGAATTGAAGCTGAGAGATCGGTCACGTACAGTGCAATCCATTTTAAACTCGACTACATCGATTCGCTTACGATTCGCAACTCGGTTTCTATTTAGGTACTGCCAACGTAACGGTGCAGAAGCTAGCGTTCGCCTTCGAACGCGAGATGATTATTAAATATTCTAACAGTTTTATTGCGATCGATTCACCCCAGTGAATAATTAATCCCGCGGTGCACTTCCTCGTGCAAGTGCATCAGGCCACGTTCGCGATCCGTTTGAAACGTACTCGTATAATTTTGCTTTACTTCCTGCTCAGCACGACTCTCTTCAATAAATTAATATTCCTTGCCAGGGATGTGTAACATGTCAGGCAAACGGAAGATTCCCAGATACTTAGTAGTATCGTAATTTTAATTGGTCGAACACTTGTCAGCGACGGTGTCTTTAACGTATTCGTCAGAGTTACATTGGAAACTCATCATATCAGAAAACGCTGACTTTATCCGCGGCGTAAATCAGTTTCAGCGTTATATCGGCCCAGTAAATCACGCTGGCCTTGTTTAGAGACAGATAAAAGTTTCCAGGGGCAAAAAGGGTCTGCATTGTTGAAGGAAAAATTGTTGGATTCGCCCTGGAAGAGAATACTTGAGATTAATGGGTCAACCACGTTCTTGAATGGTACTTTTGCGGTTCTGATTTGCCCCTTTCGGAATGAAGACCCATGCCCGGTGTATTTTAAAGCAAAAATGCAGACTTGAAGAGTGAAAAGAAATGTGGTGGCTCGTTACGTTCGTCCGAGAGCTTGATAATGTTGCTTATCAAATACAATGGCGTTGGAAACACTCGACTAGAATAGACACTTCTCTCCCACACGTCATAACGTTTGCCAGAGTTTGTCGTTAAATTACTGAGACTCTGAAAACCATTTTTATGTCCCGTATAAAACTGGGACACCATTAACAACGCCTTTAACTCAAAACCCGAGTTTCAAGGAGACGTTAAGTCGAAACTCATCATCAAACTGTTACAGTAATTCATACAGGGTGGCATATTTAAATTCGTGTATGAATATATATCGGAGAATACATTAAGTTCGAAGCGTCAGGGTGGTCGATAAAGAAATTGAGAATATCGAGGTGAAACCCCAGTAGATGAGGTAACCAAGGATACTTTAAAGTCGGTATTCCCTATGAAATTCTGATGACCCCCTCCCTCTTCTTAATTCATTCCTATCCCTACAGGTTCAATTTCCTTAATTGAACTTGTTCTTCGGTGTATGTATATCCATCTCCAAATTATGATATATCGCTCTGTACGCGCACCCACGTAACTTCTCTACACTTCCCCCAGCAAAGTGTCTAACTTGCAAAATAATTATACCACCACGGATCATTCCATTCACAATCACTTCTCTTTAAACGCATGGCAGATTGGCAATAGAAATTACTCTCTTTCATACATCTTAAAGACCCATGGCTGCCAGTGACCCACGGGAAGCACACCCTCAAGGCCGGGCGACACGCTGGAATCCCAGAATAATAAACAACAAGAGAGCCCGAGTTCATTGCCTCTGCGATCGTTTCACATTCATTCTCGCCACGAGGGCCTGGTCAGTCGGCCCATAACAACCCTCCCCACTCCAACAGAAATCGAGGCACCTGGATCGCCAGTGGTCCGAGCGTTCGCGCAGTCGAACGCGAAACACGGGAACGGTCATGTGCCGGGCGTGGATCCGTCTGGTTCCGGCGATCGGTGCCGATCGATCACCTCCTACCTGCTCGTCGACGCGTGCACGTCGCGGGCCCGTTAGCCTCCGCTGACCAAATACGCGCCCGCAGTCTCGCGGCTCGCACGTAGCTACGCGCGACACAGTGTGCCGTCGCAGAAGGTTCTGTGTGCGCGTGGGTGCGCGATGTGGCCAGGTTTCCGGTCCCGCCGATCACGGTCGCGTCCGTAGCCGCACCGCGCAACTCGCCGCCGCCCGATCCAGCAGCACCCAGCCACCCTGCGCCGCACCGATGATGGGATATATTATGGGCTGCACGTGTTTCAAAGGTACCATCCTGACGCACCTGCTCCAAGGTTCGTACCCACTCAGACTCGAAAGTATATCGCGATTGGAAATTAGTGGTAGGAGTAAGAGATCCGCGGGGACACGGTGAAGGTCGCGAAGGTTACGGTCGCGTGTATTAGAGTGGTACAATGATTACAGTAGACAATGGAAATATATTTGTTAAGAGAATAATATAAAGTACCTGAGCGTCACGGTAAAAAATGCAAGTGATCGGCGAAATGAAAATCAAAAGAAGACCAGATAACAGATAGAGCGTTACCAACTTATATATAGAAATATAACCAACAGTATCGGTTGCCCCAAGTGGTTCCCTTGCGTAGGGGTGAAAGGGTATCGAAGATACTGTGTCGCGCTTTGCGATGATAAGGGTTTGGAACGAATTTTTGACGGTGGAGGAGTTTTGTTGTGATTGAAGAGGAAGGGCTTGTGAATGCTGTTTTTTTGGTGCAAGGGTGGGAAGGTGACTTGGTGCGCCAGATATAGGTATTGTGTAGAGATTTTAAGACGGGGTTGTTCAACCTGCCCGAGTTGAATGACCATTTTCAATGGGCTTAAAATAGGGATACGGTTCTTGCTTGTTTTCCGTTATCAAAATTTAATTCTTCCCGCTGTTTGCTGTCTTGAAATTGTGAAAGTGTCGTGTCTACCTTATTGTGGTTAGGATTTCACTTTCGTAGCAACCAAGTCGACCACAAATCCTGAAGCGATTTCGAAGCGCGAGCCTTGTAGAAATGCCTGTTTGCGCAACGGATAACCTACGCGTCTTTATCGCTACTTCCATAAAAAGCAATACGAACGCGCGAGTATAATAATCCTCTGTTATAAATCCTCGAGCTGACACATGTAAAAATGCCAGATAAACTCCTGGAATCGTTGTGATTGTCAGCGCCTGCGTCAATATTATTCGTTTCTTATACGCACCACCAGCATTCATTTTCTTGTAAGTTCCTAAAACACCACATTACAGAAATAGTTAGGCGGTCAAAAAAGTCCCGTTCCATTTCGATTTCCACATCCAAGTCGCCTGTGTTTTCTGTCGCGATTTTCGAGACACCCGATAAATACTTTGTGCACCACACCGCGACCGCATCACGCGAGCTTATCGGGTTCCAGGTAAACAATAATAACAGAAAAAAGTAGACGCTCGATCGCGAGTAGGCGGTACAACGCGTGGACAGAGTCATCGCGACGACGCCGGTCGCGTTACATAGATAATAGCAGGGAACAACGACAAATTCTCATTCTGTACGTCGTGTAATATCGTGGCGAGCGGGTGAGGGGGTGCGGAGGACCGTCAGACATCGATATTGAGTGGAGCTGCCGGATGCTTGCCCAGAACGAGTGGAAACTATCGAAGCTCGAAATAGCGGCGCGTTTTCGAGCTGGTTGCCTGTCATCAGCAGAAGGCACGCGATTTCGTTCCGTCTCGAACGCGTGGTGCGCCTTTATTATGCCTCTACACAAAATCTCGACTCACGATGTGTGAACAATATAACGTAACAAAGTAGCAGGCTCGTATCGCTCACAACTGCTCGCGATACTTCGTGCCTTCGAGTTTTTGCTAAGTTTCGAGACAAATTACCAAGTCATGGTGTTTATGTACTTACTTCCTAAACAGGATGAATTATGTCGTGCAGCAGAATAACTAGATCAGATCGTGCACAGTGGCTGTGGAATATACAGGCAATATAGTGGTCTAACAAAGTTATATCTTACTCCTATCGAGCTTAACTGGTGGGGTTATTCCAAGCCTCTGTGACGCTAGATATTATCGAGGAGGGTTTCGATTAGGTAGACTTTTGGAAGGAAAATTGACTGCGTTTCATGTTGAAACTTGCATTCCTGAGTCACGTAGTATTTCCTTGCCAGGGTCACTTGTTAGGACATAATTTTAGTCTCGGCTAAATCCACTCGCCGAAATCTCTCACGGGCTGGATTTATAGGAACTGCAGTTCCAGTACTTACTCCATAATCCTCAGTTTTATTCATAGTTTTACCAGACTTGGCTATACATTTTCCGCCTGGCAGTCTCGTAAATCCGACACGGCCGTTCTATTATATCGTGATCTATCGGAAATGGTAATTAATGGTCCCGTTGGAATTAATTTCTGCAGTTTATTTGAAAAGTTCGGGAGCGAGAAGGAAGGAGGCCCGGTAGCGAGCATGGGGAACATTATTTTACGAGGGCAATTTAAATTTTAAAGCAGCCCCTCGGATCAAGCTCTCGAGGCCTCGTAAAAGTTGCTCGCGCGCGGGCTCGCCCGCTTCGGAAACCTGCAAGTTCATTTCCTCGCGAGCCTCGAGGAGATCGATATCGCAACATATCAATTTCGCGAGTGCTCTCGAACGTTGCCCCGGTGAAATAACAACACTCGTCTGGCGACGGAATCCGTTTTCGATCTTCCAATTTCCTTCGATCCCGAAATCCCCCCGGCGACCCTATTTTCCTGCAAATTATTCCCCGTTCGGTGGCTTCCATTATTTTAATCCCAGGAACAGCCGGGAACTCGAGTCCCCGGTGGTTTCGTTCGCTCACCGACCACCTATTCGAGGTGAATTTAATTTAATTTAAGTAGAATATCGTTCCGCCCGGCCGAACGCGAAACCGCGCGGTTCATTTGTCAGCGAAATCATAATCATATCGCTTAAAGAACAGCAGAAACTTTGTGGTCTAATCAAACGACTCTTGCCCCGTGCTCATCAGCTACCTTACCACCCACAACTCTCAAATTTCATTCTAAATATACTAAACTGGAGATTTATAGTTTAGAATAGATTAGATTCATCAGAATAATGAGGAAATTTGTTTCGAACCGTTATATAAACGGAAAACGAAGTGCATCGCATGACACAGCGATTCCAAACATAGAATAGCGTGGTTCTTGAAACTTCGATTCAGCGATTCACGATTTCCATAGCATTTTGCACCGACTCGCTCGGGGAAACGACGTTGCGTGCCGCTTCTCGCTGGGAACGCGCAACACATTGAAAAACACCATTTCTTGTCGCAAACTGCACGAGCCACTTCAATGTGGCTCTCGTGCGAGTCCACCCGGTCACGAAGTAGGTAATTAGAGTCTCGCGTTAATTTATGCTCGCTAACTTGAGTGCAGCGAAGAAAATGCCAGCGCGAGGCCTTAAGATATCGTGCTTCCTTTCCTTTCTTTCCCTTTGTTGGTCGGGTTAAAGGGCTCCAAAGAAACTTCGCTACGGCACCAAACTTCATTCTGGCTACAATGGCATCGGACAGCCGCCAGCTCGGGTAAATGACTTCGTCGCTTAGAAAATTTAAAATTCTAAATTCAGCGTAACACAGTCTTCTTCTCCTTTCAAGTTCTCTTACATTAAATTAGCTCTTAATTCTTTCCTCTGCCCATAATTTCTTTAGATGTTGAGCTTCTTGTTCCATCAACGACTGTTCTTTACGCGCAGCCATGCCCTCGCACCACGTTGAAGGAATCATTATTCAAGCAGCGCGGTCGCGACTAATTTGCTTACAAAGAAAAGCGTCGCGGCTAGGCTAATCCGTGACTGCTTGCCATGCAGAACACGCTTAACCACCTTCAAACACTGTCACATACGCTACCTTCTATAAGTATATACTTACTGTCGAGGAGAAACATTTGCCTTCACGCTAACTAAGTCGATTAAATCTATACGTCTGATGTCAGAGTTGCTCAACGAGTTGAATGTAATCTTCAATTCGGGATTAACGATGCAATTTTTAACTCGTAATAGAATCTTTAATTTAAATTTCGTAATTATCGAATGTGGTGAACGACATCGCATTGACAAGTGACAGGCTTATCAAGTGGCAGTGAAAATTGCGAAAATTTCAATTTTGTAAAAATACTTTGCCAGAAATAATCACAATAAAAGCTGTTTACTACTCGACGCATTTTCAGGCACCCTTCGGCACTGTTCCAGGAGAATTTCGAATTTTGTCACAAAATTCATACCAATATTAAATTAAAAGTATCTTGACCATACTGTATACCATGGGCAATGACGAAAGGTGTTTTCACGCCCTACGTGGTGACTGTTGCGTGCCTTTGCTTGCGATTACGATGCAGCCAGCCGTACGAAAGCAGAATAAGCAATTTATTTTCCTCGTGCCAAATAGTCGAATATAAGAGTTAACGTTGATATTGCCGTCATCGTTATTGCACGATTAAAGACTATAAAATCTCCTCTAGAAATTAAATTCCAATCAATCCGTAGTGAGACTCAAAGAAGACGCTTCTATAGTCTAAACAAAATCAACTTGGAAGCCAATTTCCGTACTACTATTGCACCCGATCATACAACGTGTAGTTTGAGTCACCTCTATCGATAACTCTAACGGACCAGTTGACCCTTTTCCAATTTATGGCATCTTGCATATGCAAGCCCATCGATTCGCAGTGTACTGATTTCTGTCGAACAAAAAGGGGGAATGAGGGGTTACACGGGTCTAAACAATTACTGGAGCCGCGTGGAATCGTGTAACTCGGTCGTTCTTCTCCTTGTCTTTGCATCAAAAGAGATCCTGGCTGGCGCTCGTTACTCGCAACTTCGACAAAGGCGACTTTGTTTGTTTCGATCCTCCACCCTCCGCTTATCCGACGCTCATTAATGGAATATTCGCGAGCGATAATTAATTCTCCCCCCGGATCGTCGATAACAATGGCCGGCGGATAAAGTCTCTTCGCTAATTGAAATTTTAAAGAGGACGTCGGTGTCGCTCCGAGCCGTGTTCATCGGGTCCGTTGGTGATGAAAGCTGTTGCCTCGTATCTTTTTCAGACAGCGAGAGACGTAACGGTTAATACTAGGTCGCCGATTAGTAGATGAGCATTTATGAATTTTGATACCTATCTTCTGCGATTGCCTCGTGTCACCATTTTCTGCGATACCTATATGGGGTTATCATCTGCAACGTTTTAATACGATGTAAATTCTCCACGTGGATCCATTAAAGTCTATAATTTCTCGATTATTTTCATGAAATCTCATTTTCATAATTTCAGCTCGGAATAAAATTAAATATCTTCCAATATTGCCTTTGGATTCGATACATTAATTATTGGTAAATGAGCAATGCCGCGCAAAGGGGCGTGATATTTTCCAATGCAGTAACATCTGTTAGTGGAATGATTACAACTATTTACTTTGCTCTTTTAATAATACAGGATGTGTTTCCTTCCTTCCTAATGAATTCCCTTCGATATTCGCATTAATATCACGGAAACCAATAACAAATAATACACAAAAATATTTGTACCGTAAAGACAGACTGCATCGAGATGAGGATGCGACTGAATGACTCCTTTACTAGCAAATTCTCACGATGCGCACGATTCTTCCTCTTTTTCATTAACCTGGTAACGCGTAGGCTTTCCTGGAATAGCTAATCAACGGCCTGCATCTTAATTGCTTCGAACGAACATATTCGTTTCATGCGACTCTCCCTTTCATCCCTCTCCTTTTCATCGAAGTCCGTGTGTGTTATCCTTCCAATTTTCCTCTTCATAGACAGGAAAATTTTACCCGACATTTCCTTGGTAAAATTTCATCGCGCGTCTTAAGCTTCTCCCTAACATTTCTGGTTTCTTTTCTGTTTCAGGTATGTCCACACACACTTTGGATCGAGGTCTAGATAATAATCAGGAAACAGTGAGTGATAAAACACCAACATATTCTTTCTTAACATCTTTCGTTATCTCCACGAGAGGCAGAATTCCTGATTCACTAGGTTGTTGACCAATTCTCTTCTTCATCAAACAAAAGCTTGACACACAAAGGGGTTGCTACTTAATCTCGTACCTTTATATAGACCCTCTTCTTTCCTTACTGCAGGTATACATCTCCCAGATAAATATCGAAAAACACTGAAAAAAGTTCGTATGAACGTGTGACGAGTCTTCTAGCTATCCTTCTGAGTCCTGACAACTAACACGTCACGAGTGTAATTACTTCCAACACCTCCATCAAAATAGAAACAATCTTCGAAAACGATCTCGAATTACCCTGCGCATAAGAGGATCGATATTGATGTTTATATTACTGCAATTGAAGGGTGTTATTATTAAGTTATTATTTAAAATAATTAAAAAATTAAATTATTAAGTTACCGATGTAAAGATATGCAGGCACGAGTTGGTCAGCCAGCAAAATGGCCACAACTAGGACAACTTTATCACTCGCACAGGTCATACGTTTGCAAGAACCACTTTCATTGTCAGTATACCCTGAGTCCACCTATAGATCCAGTCCATCGCCCCGTATTTTTAGAGTCTTCCCATTATTTCCCTTCGTACAGCAGCATTCCACCAGGTACCAGAACTAGGCCGGAGAAAAGCAATTTAGTTGAATCTCGTGCCTAAATTTCGACCCATTATCGTTGCAGTAATTATTAGCGTTTATACGCCTGAGCGTTCAAACAACGCTTTTACGGCTGTTATCCGTATCAGAACCGGGCCAGAATGGTGTCGCAATTAATTATCACGATGGAAGATAAGATTCAGCGTCGTTCCCAGCCGAGAGGAGCCGGGGATCGTGAGTCGTGCTTGCTTTATGCACGACTATTATGCGCGCGAGACGGTGTTCTGGAAATGGCTGATTACCAGCCGCCGCCTCAGCGAAACAACTGTTAATTTGCACGTTTAACCTTTGCTAATTCCGGCCAACCAGCCGTTTTCTCCCTCGCCTTCCACTCGCTCGCGGCAATTTATCATCCACCGTCTCTCAAGCTGAATTCCTGTATCAGTGCCAGCGGCTAATAAAACCCTGAAAGCGACGTGATACAAGTCCACTGAAATTCGACCTAATCGCGCTGGCCACGTCGTGTGGTTTCACCAGACGGCCTTTACGACGGGCCTCCCCCCTTAGAGCATAATTCCCTTGACCAGTTTTTACTTTATGGATTTTCCAACAGCACGCGTACAAACGTCAACTGCGACTTTATAGCGGGCGTAAAAATCACGCGGCCATTTACGGGTAGGATCGTGGAAGCCTATCTTCGCCGTGATATCGATCCAGTCTAGTATATTTTTTTTTGCCATGGTGGATTGCTGTTCGTTGCCATCTGGTGGAAAGCTCGTTGAATTTCACGGCTGTTCGACGCTTCCGCGATCGATGAAGCTTTATCAGACGCTGCTACTCACTCTCGATAATAGCAGCGGGCTTTTCGGTACTTTCCTCTTCCCTTTCTCTCAAAAACTCGAAGCTATCCCTGCAGCGGAGTCCCTGCGGGTTGCCGAGGGGGAAAGCAAATTTTGAATGCCCCGCCAACACTAGTCCAGTTGATAAGACCACACCGATGGTCGGTAAAACATTCTCCCCTAGAAACGCTAGTGGTTCGCCTCGTTAGTTGCTAGCACAGACCAGGTATAGGATAGATCTATCACGCAATGTAATTTTGTGTCACACGCTCGGGGGGCACGCGAGCCCCCTTACCATTTTCGTGTCACGTGCAACGTTACCGGTGAAGTCTCGACTCAGATTGTAACGCTACGCGTGGTAGGAATTAGAATTCAAGAATTAGAAATTTAGGTCATTCGAAACCCGCGATTTACAAATGATTCTGTTAGAGTAACATTTTAAAGATCGTTTTATAAACGTATTCCGTGCAACGACAGAGAAAGAAGGATCACAAGAAAACAAGAACACATTCGCCTTTTAACCTTGCTGTCCTATTCAAACAAAAACATTGTTTGTGGAAGATATGCTTTCACGATGTAACGTAGAATACCGCGCCAAGGAATTGTACCTTGGTATATTCAATAACGTCCTAGAGGAGAGAGGACTTTAAAAATCGTAAAAAACCCATCAGTTCCAGTATCTGGCCGAAATATTCCAACTTGCAGTTATTCTTTTATCTTAATACTGTACTCGTGTTCTGGGGTCTGGTACGGACAATCAAACAACATTCCAAGTTACATTGTACCATAGTATTGCAAGTTAAAGATATTCTTAAATCTAATTAGAATATTAAACAATCACAGCTATCAGCTCGGTTCTCACCGATTACCAGGTCTCACCACGAGGAGGTTGCTGCGTTTCGAGACCCGTAGAGAGATAGATGGAATCAAAGTTCCATCGATCTCCCTGTACATGAAACCTTACTAAACCAAAGAGATGGATGGAAACAAAGTTCCATCGGTCTCTTCGGTTTAGACGTAGAAGCTAGGGAACTGCCAAGCAATCACGCGAGTAAAAGAAATTCAGGAAAAAAGGAAAGACTACCGGTGAGCATGAAAGGAGTATTGGATGGCGCAGTTCCTACCACCCTGCTGTCCGAGTCGAAAGGGAAAAGCGCTCGGCGCCTCCCAGACGATTCCTGTTTCACCGATGCGACTCGCCAGGAGCAACACCTAGCGTGACCTGACTTGAGCCGTCCAACACGGAGATTGGGTAATCGAACCGGATGACTTACGCAGGCAGTGTACCCAAAGGTACACCCCCTACGCCCGAAACTTTTCCCTTTCGACAAAAACACCAGAGGATGAAACCGATCCACCCATACCGATTCCAGGCTCAGTCGCTTGCTTCCACAAACGGAACCAGCGGCGACAAAAGAGCAACAAAGCTAATGATTTAGTGACTACTTCGCAATTTTACACGGGGCCTTAAATACTTCATGTTATAATACACTTTTCACTATCACTTTTCACTGCCACTTTTCACTATCACTTTTCACTGCCACTTTTCACTGTCACTTTTTACTATTTTGTTTTAAATATATTATTTTACTGTCTCCCTTCCCCGCGGAAGGGTGAACCTCAAACTCAAATCCTGAAACAATCAAATTGTTATATTAGTAATGGTGTAATAGCCTTGGGAGGAACCTAAGAACATACATAAAATCGAATAAGAAGGGTGAACCTCAAATTCAAATCCTGAAACAATCAAATATGTTATATTAGTAATGTGTAATAGCCTTGGGAGGAACCTAAGAACATACATAAAATCGAATAAGAAGGGTGAACCTCAAACTCAAATCCTGAAACAATCAAATTCAACAAATCAAACCTGAAACAGAATAAAAATCTGATTAGTTGCCGAGACCGAACCAAACTCACTGAATGTAAGTTTGGCTCGATCTGGGCCCTTAACCTAGGTCGTAGGCTTCAGCATGATTCCGTTTCGCAAGTCGCAATGCTTGGGAAACGTTACCAAGTATCCGAGCACACCGTCATGGAGGTACCTACGAAAGTGACCCATTTCTACTAATTATTTGTAGTCGTATGTTCGACCAATGCTTTGTGCATTTTGAAAAATTTGGAAAAAGTCTTATAACTAAAGAAATTCTTATAACTAATTAGAATATTAAACAATCACAGCTATCAGCTCGGTTCTCACCGATTACCAGGTCTCACCACGAGGAGGTTGCTGCGTTTCGAGACCCGTAGAGAGATAGATGGAATCAAAGTTCCATCGATCTCCCTGTACATGAAACCCTACTAAACCAAAGAGATGATGGAAACAAAGTTCCATCGGTCTCTTCGGTTTAGACGTAGAAGCTAGGGAACTGCCAAGCAATCACGCGAGTAAAAGAATTTCAGGAAAAAAGGAAAGACTACCGGTGAGCATGAAAGGAGTATTGGATGGCGCAGTTCCTACCACCCTGCTGTCCGAGTCGAAAGGGAAAAGCGCTCGGCGTCTCCCAGACGACTCCTGTTGCTCCGATGCGACTCGTCAGGAGCAAACACTTGACCTGACTCAAGCCGTCTAACGCGGAGATTGGGTAATCGAACCGGGTGACTTACGCAGGCAGTGTACCAAAAGGTACACCCCCTACGCCCGAAACTTTTCCCTTTCGACAAGAACACCAAGGGATGAAACCGATCCACCTATACCGATTCCAGGCTCAGTCGCTTGCTTCCGCAAACGGAACCAGCGGCGACCTCCTCATCGGAGATGAGGAGCCAATAAAAGAGCAACAAAGCTAATGATTTAGTGACTACTTCGCAATTTTACACGGGGCCTTAAATACTTCATGTTATAATACACTTTTCACTATCACTTTTCACTGCCACTTTTCACTGTCACTTTTTACTATTTTGTTTTAAATATATTATTTTACTGTCTCCCTTCCCCGCGGAAGGGTGAACCTCAAACTCAAATGCTGAAATAATTAAATATGTTATATTAGTAATGGTGTAATAGCATTGGGAGGAATCTGAGAACATACATAAAATCGAATAAATGATGCAAAAACATTGAAGCAATACATAAAATAGAATAAATGGCGCATAATCATCGAAGAAATACATAAAATCAAATAAATGACGCATAATCATCAAAGAAATACATAAAATCAAATAAATGGCGCATAATCATCGAAGAAATACATAAAATCGAATAAATGATGCAAAAACATCGAAGCAATACATAAAATAGAATAAATGGCGCATAATCATCGAAGAAATACATAAAATCAAATAAATGACGCATAATCATCAAAGAAATACATAAAATCAAATAAATGGCGCATAATCATCGAAGAAATACATAAAATCGAATAAATGATGCAAAAACATCGAAGCAAGAAATCAGTTGGAAAGGACCAAAACTGAATGTTGACCTGCACAGAACAACAAAACTCGCATTAGTTTTCAACGAACCCCAAAAGTCGGTACCAATTGAATCAGCTACCTCGGAGCAGGCGGCTGAGCGAGTGGGGGAAAGGACCAGCCTTGAAAGCCTGTCCAGGTGTCCAGCAAGTCCAGTTGGAGTAGCCAGCGTTGTGTCCCCAGAGATCCAAGAGACGCAGGCGGCTCGGGGGGTCGTGGTGGTCCGGGGAGTCCGAGGGGTCCAGGGGGTCCAGGGGGTCCAGGGGGTCCAGGGGGTCCAGGGGGTCCAGGGGGTCCGGGCGGTCCGGGTAGTCCAGGTGGTCCGGGTGCTTCCGCGTGCGCGGAGGTCCTGCCGTCCCGGGCGGCCGACGACGACTGATAGTCTAGGGGTGCGTGTTAGACTCCCCATTTTGGGGAACAACAGCCGCGATCACAACAAGGTCGACGGTTGACTTCAATTGCGAAAACCAGTTAATTATTCGACAGAAATTGATATTTCCGCTAAAATATTCATTCCAGTGGCTATTACTATGAAAAATCATGTTAATAACATTTACCCTAACCGCCCACTATAAATAATTATTAACTACGATCGATATAACTCGAGAAATCACGCAATTAATAACATTTGGCCTGGACTTCGAATTCGACAGAAATTGATATTTCCACTAAAATATTAATTCCAATAGCTATTACTATGAAAAATCATGTTAACAACAATTACCCTAACCGCCTAGTATAAATAATTATTAACTATGATCGATACAACTCGAGAAATCACGCAATTAATAACATTTGGCCTTGGACTTGGAAATGATTTTCTGCGCCGAATGAATTCTCTTTTATTTTGAATGTTTAATCGTTGGATAAATTAATGTTAATGCTTATACATATTACACAGTATTAATTATTAATGTTACATTTTACAAGTAGTTGAACTTGTTGTAAAGTAAACGAATAGACATACATACTTGTTTCTTTAGTTACTAGCAGTTACTAGCATCGACACACGATTACCGAAGCACTTCAGGTTTTTCAATATACATATTACACACACACACACACACACACACACACACACGCGCGCGCGCGCGCGCGCGCGCACGCACGCACGCACACACATGTATTTTGCAATCGTTTCGTGGACGTCGAATATATCCGACGCTAGGCATTTTGTATCGTCTTGCGGACGTTGATATATCCGACGCCGGGCTATTTGGGATCGTTCCGCGGACGTCGGATGTATCCGACGCTAGGCGCGAAAGGGTTAAAGTCTGCGCACACATATCCCTTCCGTGTCAGTTCCGTTCCGTTGTGCCACTGGTGAGAAGAAGAGGGGCATGAAGGTTCTCTTCTTCTTACCACTGGCACGACGGAACGGATATGTGTGCGCAGACCTTTAAACGTCCTTCAGTTTCTGAACAAAATCGAGCCAAAGCGCAGCGTAACGAAAGCCAACCCTCTATGTCAAACTCTCGCTCTAAACAAGTCACACGTATACAAGCAAGCACACACTTTTCAGCATTTTAACACATTTCAGAGTAGTTGCTGAGTTGGACGCTGTTCATGAGCAGATGCCACTACATTCAGTTCTGAAATTATGGGTCGGTAACACAGATTGGGTGGCGACACAAACATCCGTAAGGTGATAGGTCTATCCTGCGACACGGACATCCGTAAGGTGATAGGTCTACCCTATACCTCGTCTGTGGTTGCTAGCGACATCGCTTGATATCAAACCCATCCGTAGGACCGTTCTGAACCGTCGTGGATAATTCTGGCAAGCGCGCGATGAGATCGATTTACGGGCGATTGAGGCTTCTCCTTTGGTCCAGTAGCACTTTGCAGGGAGCAGTGGTACCGTTGCACGGTAAGGCAGTCTCACCAGATGGGAAAATCCCCCAGATAGGGGAGGAAACCCTCTGGAGTAAAGGTGCTTCCCGTAGCAAGTACATCGCGGATCCAAAGATGTCATCGCCTGTTCCTCAATGTTCCACGGAAACAGGGGTTACTCTATCACTCACGAACTTCGAAAAAATTGAAACTATTACACCTGATTAGCTTAAAAAAATAACCGATACATTGTTGTTTCGTTACCGTGCTTCAGAAGCTAAGTAACAAACTTGCCAACGCGATACATTGATCAAATTAATGGACTCGTGAGCGTCTTGAGCAGCATCCTTTACTTTCGATGATCGATTTCCTCGACGTAGAATTTTCAACGATATCCGGTTACCGCCTGCTAGCTTCATAATTCAACGTTTTCTGCACCGAGGAAGTATACCGTTTTATCTTGTAACAGGGACTCGTTATTCACCCTCTATTACCGTTACCGTGTGACGAAATTAGGTTCGAAGGACTCGCGTTACCAAGTTAATCAGCCAGACGTGCCCGGTCGATGCCTGAGGGAATGTAGAGAGGAGAAAAGGTGGGCGCCGCGAGCAGCTGGAAATTTCTCGCCCGAGAATTCGGTTCGTCTTTGGCTCGTCTGCACAGATTCTGCGGACGACTTCTGTATTGACTTCCATCCTCGCGAACCGATGACCCAATTCCCTCGCAGATTCCACCTCCCGTCTCGTTTCCCTCCGAATTATTTATCAGCGCGGCTGGCACAATCGGTTTAGCGTCCTGCGGCTGCTGATACTACCGATACCGAGTCCCTCGGGTCTAATACGGTTCGTCTCCTCTCGCCGGAAGCTGGCCGCTGGCACTACCGCGTCGAATCAAGAACAGCTTGGATCAGGAGAAATTTTTGACCCAAGGAAATCGAATGCACTCTCATGGTGTACGACTTGACCTCCTAGTCATCGGTTTTCGAATTCCCTTTGGCCCAGGAATCGAAGACGTCCGCTCAGCTGAACGGGGAGCCTATAATTTTGATTTCAGGTAGCTACACGTTCTTTCAAGTGGAATAAAAGAAAGCTGAGGTACTGAGAAGTGTTTAAGCGAAGGTAGTGGATCACTTAGCAGTCTCTTGCCTATCAGAAATCTAAGTTCCTCTTTCGAAACACCGAATGGTTCACCTTCAACCATTTCACCAGTATTTCACCTTTGAATTTGGTTCCGCTCGCGAGGCTATAGCTCGAGACCCCTCGAGGTTTCAAGGTTTCAATAATTGCCTCCCAACATTGCTCTCCCTATTCGATTGCAAAAATTTTTCAATCAAATTGAAGCATCGCGATATTTCCAGCCATCCAGAACGTCCCCAGATCAATCGAGCCTTCCTCTCCACTGACGGAAAGTAGCTGTTCTCCAGATTTTTTCCCAAGGAAGCTTCTTGAACTCCGGAAACGCTCTTTGCTCGCGAATCGGGTTAAAGAAACAGTGGACAGCTATCGAGGCTCGCGAGAACGGCGTTTGATTTGAACGGGGGTGTCTTGGAAACTTGCTGCAGACTCTCAGCGAGGGGCACAATGGCCCGTTCCGCTGGTGCAGCCTATTATTACGCCTTCAATTCAGAGGTTAGATTCCCTACTGGCAGCCTGATTCATACGTCACTATGATGTGGGTTAAGGACAAACCGAGTAGTAGGATATCTCGTGGCCGGGAGGCATTTCAGAAAATTACGATACATCACTGCTTTTGAAGCCTCACCGCCGCGGCATGCTGGGGAGAAATAAAGCCTGGATAGCGTGTAATCGCGGCGTAATCGGGACGAGGTTGGCGAGTCCTTGCAAAAGTTCAACGAGCTTCCTTGGGGAAAAATGGGCTCTTCCACTGTGAATAGGCGTTCCCCGTCTGATGAATTTCGTACGTCCTCGAGAAGAATCCATGCAGCGAGTGGTTAAATTGCAAATACGCGGCTGTATTCGCTGTCCTATTTGCCCTTGTTCTATTTTATGTCTAACTTTATTCAGAAACCATATTTCCCAAGTTTGATAGAACTCGGTTAACGTAAACAGAGTATTCGAATACTAGACAGTGAACGTGTTGAGGTGTTAGTCATCGGAGAGTGATGGTAGTGAACCAAAAATCGATTCCTCCCTTCGAACATCCCCTGTTAACGATGTCTACAGTAAAACAACTTTATGAGAGTCTCGCGTATAAAGAGATAACCGTTATTTTCTTGCCTCGGAAGAGACTGCTTCGTCGACTCCTCAGGGTCGATACGCCTCGCTGAGTGAAAATGAATTATTTTGTGGCCCGTCGCGAGACGTCAAGAAGGCAACGAAACGAGGAGGCAGGGGACACCGCCAGACGAGAGTAAAAAATTATGTGGTATAACGAGGACGTCATTTGTTAACGCCGAAATCCGCGGGCTGAATAACTAACGGGGTAGCAACGGGTTTAAAAAGTGAGTTTCGAGGATATATCGCGGGTAATATTCGTTGGAAGGGATTTATCGTAATTGTGGTCCCGCTTTAATCGCGAGAAAGGTGGGACGAGGAGAAAAAAAAGCGAGGCCACGCAAAAATAGCAATTTAATGCATTTTCGTTATTTATTTTCGTAACGCTGCGTCTGCCTGTCCGGGTGGACTGTTTTTGAAAAATGCTTATTAATGGGATCGAGAGATTGAATCGACCCTGGATCCATCATTTTTTTTCCACAGTTATATAAAGAGAATTATTCTTCTGGTCGCGTCGAAACGCCCGAGGCGATGCTCTTTCCGGAGTGGCATTGAAAAATTGCCGCGTTTGCTCGGGGGGGGCTTCGCGACATAATTATAAAATTGTGTACGCGGGAGCGGAGAAGTGTGAAATAAGATATGGAAGCCACTGGCGCCATTTTAATGAGCTCTCGAAATGGAAAATCGACAGCTGTGTCGAATACCGCTACTCCAGTCTGCAAAATTGAATTCTTTCGCAGCAGATTTTCTGTATGAAAAGAGATAGACGATTTTTAAATTATCTCTAAATTATGCTCTGCTTAAATTCAATTATTACTCGTCGTGTATTTAACGCGGACCAGCAGACGCTCGCTAAATAGCTTGAAACTGTTTTTATATAGAATATCAAAGACGGCTAAAAAATGAGCAATGGTATCCTTCCTCTTTTTCTAATACTTTCTTAATAGATACGCCTCAGCACAGGCGTTTAATTTACATACAGCGCGGGTCCAAGCGGCATTACCTTCAATTCGTAATTATAATTATAAATGATCAACGCGACGGGACGAGGGAAAAACGACGCTGATTTCCTCTCCTTCGCGCAACGAGAGATAAAGAAGTCGCACGGAAGAGCTGTGCGCTTTGATTCTTGGTCGCTTTTGCCAGTCTCTGGCCCTGGGCAAGTTCTCGGCCCGAATACGATTCACTTCCACGACATCTGCACTGGACAGAGTCCGTGTATTTGTGACCCCGATCCATTCATCCCCGGAGATCTCGCGCTAGGGTTCGCGAGGATCCTCCGGAGCGCATTTTAGTGGCGTCGCTCTTTGTTCGAGTCTAGATTTCGACGGAATCTCGCGAACGCCACCGCCTCCGGGCTCATCTGCCTTTTCTCCGCTCGCCTGCTGTTGATCTTTGACAGTTCGAGGGGTATCGCGCCGATGAAAAGTCATCTCTTGATATTTCACCGTTCAATCCGGCGTGGAAAAGCCGTTGAATTACCTTCGAATGTTAAGTGCTGCAAGGAAATAGTTTCTCCTAGAACTTTCACAAAACATATATCTGTCGAGCATTTCAACTGTCTGAACCAACAGAATTGTGCCAGATCATTGGAGTTTTTTAATGAATGAAGTTTCCATACGAGCAAAAAGGTCTCGAATGAAATAGCCACGTTCCCACTCGGTATTCGATGAATTTATAGATGTTAGAGCGTGGGCAGTTACAAACGCTGGCCTTTAGTGAGACCGCGTAAAAATTTTGCAGTAGCAGTGGCTGGAAACGTCCCCGGTCCCGAGGATCCAATTTCGCTCGGCCGCTCGATTTTAACCCCCATCTTTCTCCGAATAAAGGAACCGGGTCGCGACGACGTGAACGGAATTCCCGTTGTCTCTAGTCACGGGGTGCAAAATCGATGGCCAGGGGTATCGAGACTGGCGAACGATCGCGAGACCTTGAACGATGGCTTTTCGATGGAATTCCTCGGACCGATGTTTGGCGGGCTTTAATAGCGCCCCGTGAATCACTGCGTCGGATTCTATGAAAATGAATCCGCCGTTTGGCAACGATTGCTCCGATAGCTCCATCGACTTCGCGGATTCCTTCGAGTCTTTGCGAGTGTTGTTCCGTGGAAATGTCCCCGCTAAATTGAACTTGATTAGAGTTGGAATTAATAGTCACAGGATGGCCTAGTTGCTGATGAACTTAAATGGCACATTCTTCTTTCGAACGTAAAGGATTCATCGATGTCTCCAGATTCTGTCATCGTGATTGCACTTTTGCATACTCGCCGGCGATCGATAGAGCATCGGGGGCGGGAGGAGGTCGGGGAAATCTCGGGAACGATGAAATTTAGTCGCGTGGGCGTTTCGCGCGTCCCCGCAGATATATCGCAGGCAGGAGGCCACCTGCTGGAAATTACTGGACCGAGGGGGTAGGAAATAATTAGCCGCCAGCTACTGGTTCCACAGGAAGCTTATTAGTACGCGGACGCTTCGCTCCCAATTTCACGGTCGTCGGGGACGCGGATCCGAGCGAGGCCCCGAAACGACTTGTAAATCAACGCTAATTCGCCGCGAAAACGAGCGTGCTTTTTCTCCCTGCGCAAGGGGATCCTCTCCATTAACGATGAGTCGTTCCTTTCTCCTCTCGCGAACGAAATATTGGCCACGAATGCTTCGGACGTTTGAATGCACCCACCTCTCTTTTTCCCTCGTTTCTGCTTGCTTTTTTATTTTCAAAGCGAACCACCGCTGGTTTACGTTGCGGCGAAAAGTTTGAAATCGACTCGTTAATTATTGGGGAGCGAAGAATTATCGTTCGAGTATGTTGGTTCATTTTTCCTTCGCGCAATCAGTGGAGGCTAGTGAGATCAATTATTAAATGATTTTACTTAGCTTCGGCCCTCTGTTTGTTTGGTGTATGATTGAAATCGGGCAACTCAGTTTTCATCCACTTCCACCAATCCAATTGTTTTGAAACTTTGCATGCGTGCGTAGGTTGAATGACAACACAATTTTCTACAAAAAAGTCAAACATATAAAAATATAAAAAATGTATAAAAATCCACAAACACTAAAAACTAGAAAATAAATCACCATTTGTAAGAATTTATTTAAAGTCACATATCACCATCGAAATTTGAGTACAAGAAAATAATTCTTTTTTATTTTTTAGTGCATTTTTAGTAAAATCGTTTAACATAAATTTTTTTTTTTATTTTTTCTAGTCAATTCATAAGAATTCGTTTAAATTGTATATTAAATTATAGTGGAATCGTTCATCTGATTTATAATAGAAGGGAACTCTCCTTCGATAAAGACCCGCTTAGAGGAAGGATATAGCTGACTACGCGTACATTTTTAAGGATGGATTAATACTTCGTTGACGTCGTAGCTGAGGAGTTAACTAGTGATAACGTTTAAATCGTGAATCCCTAGTGTGTCGGCGTAAACGGAACCCTTGGAGATCCTCCCGATATCCGCCTCGGACGAGGATCCAGAATTATCGGTTTTGCTGGTCGTAAATAATGTTCGAGGGGATGAACAGCTAAGTCTCTTTTGTCGGTAAATGTTTAAACATAATTCCCCATAGTTCCCTTTAACCAATCGATCTTGCCGCGAAGCTTCTAAAATTCAGTAACTTGCGGTCTCTACGGATAATCACTATCCCCTCGAAAGTCATCGTGACGCATAGGGTTACTCTAAATCTCGGCAGATTCTAGATTCCAAGTTCATAGTTCTAAATTCTGGGATTCCAATTGTAAATTTGCCTTCGTCGATCGCCGCGGAACTCACCCAAGCGGAACTGAATGCCAGAAAAGTCGGCCAGAAACGGATTTTTTTCCCGTGCCCACCTAAAATACGAGAAAATCGCGTAAAAGGGAGGTTGTTAGGCAACCTCGGGGCGCAATTTGTCTAACTAGCGGCGGGGCAACTTGCTCGGGGTTGCTCGATCCCCGGGAACCAGTAGCAAGGGATGCAGGCCAGCCTCGTGCCACCGTTGCAGCCGCGATGCACCCGCGCGCAGCTTGTTTGCACCCTTCTGTCATCGTCGATATTCTCGAGCAGGAGTGCATCCACCGTTTGACGACCGTAAACACGATATTTATCGATCATCTTTCTTGTCGTGCACGTTGCGGAGCAGGAATTGTCTTCAATCGTTTCTCACTCCTTGCATTCTTCCTATACTCAACGAAAATAGTAAAAAAGCACCACTAATGCGTTTATTTGTCTGTTACTTTTAAAGAGAAATAGGAAACAAAAATTCTATTCGACGTTGAATTTAAGAAAAGCAATACTCTTTGAAGCTCTCAGTGAGGAAGGCGGTTATCGATTCTCGTTAACTTTTTTACTTTCATTGTATGTTATTTTTTCCTTTATTTTGTTCGCGCTTGTGTTTCTAGCTTTATGCATTAGTCCTCTACTGTTTTCCCGTGTATATAAATAAATAAACAGGAATCCACATTCAGTGACGTGGAGCTAATGCGCATAGCATTCGTAAAAAATTATGATCATTCGGTGTAGAACTCAGCCCACGCGCCAAAACGTGGCTCAAGAATGCGAAGCTTGGTGGTCGCGATCCCAGGGGAACGTGGTCCTTGAATAATGCAAATTTCGTAAACGAATGTCGGTGACGTTTAACCAAAATTACAGCCAGTCGATTGGACACGATGCCCCGGATTCGTTCTCCGATTGGAAATCCCTCTCCCGTTCGCAAATACATGCGCGCGACAAAGAGACTGGTCCACGTGCGACGAAAAATCAGCGGGGCCTCGTATCGACAAATATTTAGAGACATCCCGACGCGAGAACTCCTCCCGGCTCGTATATCGAGAGTTTCCGATGTCCCTGGTTCCCTCGCGAGGATTCTCCGCTAATACTTTCGGAAATTCTATCCCGGAGCTCGTGGACACGATCTCGCGAGCGAAAGCGGGGACGGAAAACGCCGGGAAACTTATTTTCGGAGTTTATTAGGAAATAAGAGGTGAAATTGGTTCGGCGAGGCAAGAACGGGATTTGGTGGAGATGCTTGAAGAGAAAATGAAACATCGAATGCTTCGACGCCAGTATGTTTAGACTCGTATTCCAATAGGGAAAATAATTTTCTCCCAGGCTCTGAACTCTTTCGACGAAGATTGACGTCGGCGGGTGGTAAATATTGCTGACAGCAGCGAAGCTCCTCAAGGGAACATAGAATCCACGATGCACTCATCTAAACCATGCTCCACCCTTTGAAGCTGAATTACATTTACCGTTCGCCCTTAATTACATATTCAAAGAATCGTTTTAATTAATCATTAGCGACCCGAATGCGCTTTCAACGCAGTACGATGAACTAGGTAGTACAGCAGTGTCGCCTGAAGTCAGAAGCACTGGTTCGTTTAAATCAAAGGGAAGCCAGTGTGAGAATTAAATTCCCGGCGCATTTAACAATTCGCCACCTGCCTCGTTTCCCCAAGCGAACAGTACATTTCCTCCTCACCTTGAACTTCGAATTTCGCGAGCGATCCCGCGCCACGAGCACGTCGTTACCATTTACCACCCGTGATACCACTCTCGGGAACATTCATTCGCAGCTGAAAAGCGAGGGCTCCAGTCAAAGCTGAACGGTAAATTAAAACCACCTCCGCGAGGCGTTCATTTGCAATGTAAAAGAGTTCGAAGCCTAATGGAAATATCTGCAACCCCCGTTTTTTTTTTCACGCCTTCCGTGCAACGTCATCCTCCAGCATTATTGCCGCGCGATCGCAATGCCGCTCGGACCCGCCTCGTATCGCGCGGGAAGCGCGGGGCAAATCCAGGAGGCCCGGGTGAGCCCTTCGGGGCGGAGAAGCTTTTCCGGGTGCGCGTATCGCTGGCGAGAATCGGGGGTTTCTCGCGCGACACGCCGGAAGCCGTCGCGGATCTCGAAAGTGGAGCGAAGGTGGTCCGTGTCGCGTCGCATCGGCGGATCGATAGCTCGATGCCGGGATTGGCACGTGGCGAGAGAGGCAAGAAACGCGATAGTTCCACCCCCGTATCGTTGGCACGTTTCGAGCGCGACCCTGGCCCTTTGCCATTCGCTCTGCGGGTCGACGCGCGCCGACCTGGCCAGCGTTTCGGGAGCTACTCCTCTTTGGCTGAGAGACGTAATCCCCTGTCGGGAGGGAGCGCATCCTTTTCTGCTGGAAACTTGAGGCCGGATCGCTATCGGGGGATGATAATTAGCCGATTGGACGAGTGAAGGGGACATTTTGCTCGGGTAATGATGCTATTAAACCTAACTTGAAGCATTCCCGTAACGATGTCCCGTCTCGTTTTGCAAGCCCTCTTGGGTGAATTATCTTTCACGTCTGAATAAAAATGGTCTTTTATATAGTCGTCCTTTATATGGAATGCCGAATCGCTGCGGCATGGTTTAATTGTTTTCCAATTTAATAACACGCTGTTCACGGCGCTCCTGGACCGTGCTTTTATTTCCCATTACCAGCCGCGGTTATTGTTTCGAACGTAGCGTGGTGTTTCCAATATCGGTGCCTCCACCCCGACTTTGTGCTCCCGATCGTTTCGACTCGTCGACGTCTTTCTCGTTAGTTCGTTCCAAGGCAACGATCTGTATCGTATTGGCCCTCTGGACTGTTATATCCTTCGACAACTTCTCAATACAGGAATGTTCAACTTTCTTTCATCGAAAACGCGAGGTCAGTGATGCGTGCAGGGTTGAGCATTATTCGATTAAATTTTTATTCGAATGAGCTCGAATCGCTTTGCCAAAATGTGCGCCTGCCTTAACGGTGGTGCGTGCCAGGCGAAGCCCTTATTCAAATAATGCCCAACTCTACGTGTAACATAAAAAATAACATTCCACATCAAATTCCCCGCAGACTCTCTCAGTTTCACCCTGTAATAAGAAAATTGTCGAGTTTCTCATTAACATGCATACCTCGAACGTCGGGCGATCTTCCATCAAAATTCAGCCGGCGTTCGAGCGAATTCCTCAAACACATTCGAGCGAAATCGCCTACGAAGGTTCTGGGTACAGTAGGGAAGGAGGAATCTGCCAAGATCTCTGTTTTCCTTGGCACGGGAGACACCTCGTCCCCAGGGAGCGAGCTGCGGAGACGGAACTTCTCGACCTTGAAATTAAGGATGATCTCGAGCGAGCGTAATCCTGCGAACGGGAGGAAGAGAGGGGCTAATCTTAATTTAGGAAGCTGCCACCTTCTCGACCTTGGTCGCGGTTCCGCGCGAGGATCACTGGAGCTTCGTGTTCCCCGCCGAGATTAGGATGGCTGTCCAAAGCGCAACGATAATCTCGCCCCGTGAAAGCCAAGGCTCCAAAATCGAGCTTTCACCGGCCAGGCTTATCGCTTTGCACCCGCCGACGGTGCTCAAGCGTTTTCACGCGCGGAGAACGGGAGAGCAGGTCGCTCGCGAAATCATATTTGACTGGGAATCCCGCGAGGAGGCCAAGGACGACGAGCGTCGATGAATCCTGGAGCACTTGTTTCGCGTCGAGCGACGGGAACCGACTCGTTACCTCATTTGCGCTCAGAGTTGTTGAAATCGTAGAGGGACATTTTGTGGCTGCTTAAGCGAGTTTCAGGAACAAAGCAGTATGCGGTACGTGTCTATCGATAGCTATCCGAATCCCATCGTATCTGTCGTCCTTCATTATGGACTTTCCTGTCGGAAGCTCTCTCGAGAAGCCGGCCCTCGAAACCTCTCCGCGTAACCTCCGACCGTTATTCGCAGTCTATCCAGCCGCCGAGGGAATAAGGATCCTTCGACGAGCAGCATAATCAGCTGAGCTCCTCGTGAAAAGTCAAGCGTAGGCGCGAGGTGGAAATTCCCCGCTCCTACCTCGCGATCGCGTCCTTTGAATATCCCCGAGACTTTAATCCCAGACACCGTCTCTCTTTTTTTCTTCTCGAGGTCAGGAGAACGAGATTACGAGCCGCTCGGCGGTCCAAAGTGGATCCTGGATCGTTCCGTTCGAATTAGCGATTCTTTTTCACCCTCCGCTTTCCACGTAATCCTTCGTTTCCCCGTCGGTTTTGCACGCGCGGCCCTCGAATATGAACGGCGGCGCTGGACGAGCGTGGCCTTGCTCCGAACGGAGTTGCGCCGACGGCGAGTGCGATGAAATGAAAGGGAAAAAAGGAAGGGAGGTCGACGGGATAAAGAGATAGCAACTATTTCGTGGTGATGGGGAAAAACGGTGCTCTGTCCCGTGGGCGGACAGTGGCGTGAAATCGATTTCAATTTGTCAGGCTAACCTTTGCTCGAAATGTTGTTTCGCCAATTCTGCCGCTTGGAAGATTCTGTTCCCACGCGTAGATCACAATTTCTGTAGCGTTCTTCGGCTACTTGGTCTGTGAAAAATGATCTTTTGGGCAGGCTATGTGGCGGTGTTTGTGGTATCGGTTCTACTTTGCATCCGCATTGTGTATTCTACAATTTCTTCTTATCCTTCGATCGTCTTTTTTTTATTTGAAACGGGGACAGGGGAAATGGTTAACCAGTGGAAATTCTTAACGACTCGCGACACCGTCGCGGTATACCATAATCTATTTCTTTTCGGAGCATCCTTTCGTTTCTTGCCCGGCTCCTAGCCGCGGAATAAATGACACAAAGTCGAAGAGAATTGCTCGCGACTTATGACACCCCTTTTACCAAACCGAGATGCAGAACGGGATTACGGAATGGAGAGGCGAACGCAGTGCGATTTGCTCGAGACCGTGCAACTTTCAATTGAGAAACTTCTCTTCTGACTAAATCGCGAGAAAGAAAGTTATTCAGGCTGGAGACGTTAAATTGAACACTCTGTACATTCACTCTGGATACTTGAAACCACTTCTGCGAGCATAAAAGGGGCAGTTTAAAAGATTCGGAATAATCTCGGTGTGTTTCAAATAAAATTCCCACGCTATGTATATTTGTAACTATTATCATCGTGAATGTAAAAAGCGAATGGAGATTTTGTAAGGAGAATTCAACTCTGTGTCACTCCGTACGGCTACCTTTATATCACCAACAAAATATGTAGTGGGTTAACTAAACATGACGTATCGTGCACCAATGCAGCGTTCACTTCGACTGCAATGCAGCCCCGGAAGAAATGTGAAATTATAAAAGCAGGCGTATTCAGGGGATAGAGGAGAGTGTGCCCTTGATGGCGCACTTTGTCGCAACTCTGTATCTAAATCCGTCGCCGAGATATTCAGCTCGAAAGCGTGGCGTTTAAAATGCACGGGGTTGTGAATGGGGGCCCGGAAGCGTCGTGACCTACTTTCTACGCGGAAGTACGCACCACGCGTAGTAATAGTAAATAGAAAAAACGCTGACTCAGCGTCCGTCACTGACCAGCGCACAGGTGTCGAGCTTGGGGTAGGTCAGTGCTGCGGTGCGAGCGAGAGAGAGAGAGGTCCGACGCCGCGAGCGAGACGACGATAGAAACGCATTAAAAATTACGCTTCGCTTTAAACGATAGTATCTCGGCAACCGGAAGCCCTAGCAACGTGAAACGAAACCCATTTTAAAGGGGAGACCCCGCCGCTTCCTACTGTACTACCCGCATTGATAACATGCGGGTAATTTCGGAATTCTGACTGGTTAAACTTTTAGTAACTTTAATACGTGCTTCTGGTGCACGTAGGACATTAGGATAAAGTTTCGCGTTTTTTAAGCATCCGGTTGTTCTTAATGACCCTGTTAACTGCTTTTAATACTGCAGGTTGGTGTAATTTAATTATATTGCGCACGGTTTGAGGAATTTTTATGAGTTCAGACACTCGTGTCCCGCTAAAGTGCGTTGTTCATGCATCACTGCTTGGGATACTGGTTTGTTTTATTGTATTGTTGAATTTCTCGATTAGATTATGTTTTACAATGAGTCGCAATATTCTTTGTATCTGAAAATGGATTTTCAATCATGAACAGGTACATGCGGTTATATTGGAAAAAGGGAAAAGTGATTTTCCCATCGCGTATATTGCATAATTACCTAGAATTAGGTATTATGCATCTAGTAAATCAATTTTTACACACAGTTAGTAATGTAATGATACAATCATAATAGCAATAATCTCCGTTCAGATGTTCCTATTCTGGTTTTGATTTTCCAATTAGATCTCGACTGTAGCTTCCCTCTGAGTTCTAATCGGGCCACTTTCGAGTCGATTAATCGATTTCCCACTATATTGGAGGATAGTCGTATCCCCATTGCAGCAGACATTTCCTAGAGCCTTACTCACCCAGAGATCTTGAATGTTCATCTAGTGAGCGTCTGGTGATCGCGAAAGCGAGGGTTACTGTGTTATGAGAATGATGTTGAGAGGTGTGGGCTTGCAGTCGCGAAGAAAGTCGATCTGCCCGTGGAGACGAGCACAAATAAAAAGGCCAAGATCGCGAGAACAAGGACGGTAGAAGTGGCAAACTGAAGAGCCGTAACGAGGTGTTCCGCGTGCAGCATAAATTCATAATGTCGAGACGCGGGGAGTGCCAGGAGATTAGCCCGGGCCGACAAGAACAAACGACCTACAGCTCACTGTTGATACAAGTGTGCAACCGACCACACCCCCTCCCGCCCCGACACCAACCCCTTCGCCTGGCCAGCCCGAGACATTCGCTATTGATTTATCGCGCGATGTTTTAACCACTGGAACCCGTTTCGACCGCCAGATTATCTTTGGTAGGTGGCCACAGATGTATTTCATTGAACTTCGACCTTTCATTTGGCAAAACCGAGGCCGATGTGCGTGGCATACACCGTGCACCGAGCGTGGGTGATCAAATGTGGGAGGGTGTTTGAAGAGATGGCGCACTATTATGATAATGCACAACGGTGCTTATACTTTCGTCCTGTATGAAATGCTTGGTGATAATAGCGCATGAAAATTGTGGTATGAATGGTAAGAATGAAACTATAGTTCTACTACAGTTTGTGCGAATTACGCGCACGTTATTCTTAGCTAATGGCGACGTTAAACAGCAGAAAGCCCAATCGCGTTTCTGCTATCAGCGCAAACTTTGGTTATCGATCTTAACCGCGTTTCGATGGAGCTGATCCGTCCCGAATGTACCGCGTAAACCCTAATAATGCCCCGCTAATGCAGCATGCTGAGCAGCGGAATCCTCCCGTTATTCAGGACCAGAGACCCGTGTGTCTAATACGTGGACTCAATGGAATCGCTTGGGGGGCACAGCTGTTTGATCCTTTGTCACCCGCAAATATCATCGATCCTTTTATCAGTAGCGTCACATACAATGCATGTTATTTATAAACAAACATGTTTCTTTAAAGCTTATGATGTTGATAAACTTTGTGTCAGAGAACAACACTCAGCTTCAACTTATTTCTTTGTTATTAAATGAAAAGGAAATGCTTCATTTTCGATAAAAGTGCCTGGCACCCTTACATACCTTTAAAGCAGAGGCACCGCCCACAATACCTAAAATACCGACATCTAATCAACGATATTTGATTGCTAGCTTCTTGGTTTCATTGTACGTACCCTCGCTGTTCGATCAAAGGATTCTTGCGTGCATTAATAGCCTCTATTAACCAGCTTGACCATTACAGCCAGACGGGAATGCCACCGATTCTAATTAAACTTTGACAGAGACCCTTCGTCATCGGCCAGACCACAACATGTCGTTCCGACTGACCGCCAATTTCCGGATGGCAGAGCCTCTTGCGATCCACTGGCCGTTCTCAATCTGATAGACCCAAGGTCTCTCGCTCCATTTTCCCTGCGCTCTCGCCGGCGATCCAATACCGTTACCGATCCGTGCCACCTGCCCCCCGTAAAGAGACGCAGCGCGCCTTTCTGTATCGCGATCCAACTCCTTCGAGGGTGATTCCCGCGCGACCCAGGCCAGCCATCCTCGAAAACGTACCACCGCGAGCCAGAGGAAATGGTCGCAGTCGAGTCCACCCCGTGGACAACGCAGGGTCCACGCTGCAACTGGGTTAATGGGGAGGAAATCTTGCAGTTCCGCACCGAGGGGACGTCATGGTTGACCTTAAAACCGGGGGACCGTGGGGTACCGTGTGTTATGGGTCGTTCCGACATTAATCCCGACAATTTCGCGGCTGACACTTGTGGCTTTTCGCATGCCTCTTCTTTAATTAATCCGAGAGCGTAAGTTGTGGCGTCCGGGGCTGCGATTATGAACGGGCAATATTCGTTACGATGCTCATTTGGGTTCTAAGTGGCTCAACATTACTTGGTGCTTTTAGGGACACTTTATTTATTTATTTATTTATTTATTGTACACGAGAAAATGCAATCGTAAAAGTAAGAGAGTGTGTATTGTGGAATAGATTTCTGGGATTGTTACGCGAATGAAATTTCCGCGGGGTCTCCGTTGGAACCAGCAACGAGAAAACTATTCAAGTGTAACAGCAGCGAAATGGAAACGGCTGACTGATCGACCCGTCCACGAGGATTGATCGGGCACCTAATTCGCAAAGTGTCGGCGTGGCTGTCGTATCTGCGATTAAGCTAACGTCTCGGTTAGATTGCACAGAATAAAACACGTCGCGGAGGTGCAGATAGATTTCCAGCATTCTCCTTTACTGCCCGGAGCATCTTGGAAGTTTCGATCCAGAGGTAGCGCGAGTACTTTAAGAGGAAACTGTTGTTTCTGCGCGATGGGGACCGTCGTATGGTGAGACTCGAGGACCAAGAGGGAAGACACTTGTGTCGCATCTCTTACGTTACAAATATTTATTGTTCCAACCGAGTATTCTTCAGAGAAGCTCATCCGCAAGTTTGCTAGTTCAAGATCGTCCGTCAATGAGCATTTTCAACCCCGAACAATTATTGAACGAGCAACTGTGCAAGCATTCCCGTGTTCAAAGCATCCCGCTGTCTGACTAAAGAGGCCCCTGTACTACTTGCTACGCTGAGACCTATTAAGGCGTCGCCTAGAGACCGTACTTTCACTGTGAAAAGGTTGAAAGCACTCGCGGAGTATCGTGATTTAACCGCTCGAATCGTTTCGCGAGACCATTTTTCGCGAAATCAAATTAACGGAACTTTGTTAACTCGTCCAGCAACTTTGTTCTTAAACGACTTAAAAAGTTGCCAGGATGGGGATCGCGGGGAACGCCGGGGGCCATTTCGTTCGACTCGAAACTTACTCTTCCTTTATAAGAATTCGTGTTGCAGGCACGGGAAGAACGTTTGAAGCATTGATCGACGCATAAAGCAGAGAATTTTGTATTCTTATTTATTTGAACAATCCAGAGAGGACTAAATAGATCGAGAAGTGGATAATTTTAGATCGTATCGTTCATCGTGACTCATTCACAGTTTATTCCCTCCGCTGGCAATAACAGGGGCTGAAAAATATCCGCGGCGGTCTAAAAATACCGACGTTCAAGAACCCATTCATTGGCCTTAAAGGGTTGAAGGTTGAGGTCGCGTCAGTATCATACATTAGTGGTTTGCCAGGGTTAAACCCAACCCTTTCTAGGAAACGAGTGACGTATACCGTCGGTCAGACGGGTATCCCGTTAAAACAAAGCAGCAACCACAGCAGTTAATCCATTAACGTTCATCTTGGGTAACTTTCTGGCTCATAAACAGGCGCATTCGTGTATCGAGGCGAAGAATGAATAATAGTGGCGTTAGTCGAAGTTATTCGCTGTAGCAGTTGTCACTGCATTCAAATTCAAATCCCTTTGAATGCCTCCGACAACTATTTCGAAGAGTACGTGGAATATTTCTGGAAAACTTGCTGGCGCTTACACGTGCAACGTTTACAGTCGTTAAATCATTTCATAGCGGAAAAAGCGACGGGTCGACTACACTTGGGGGGGATCGAAACGGATTGGCGCAGTTTGGGATTAAACTGCAACTGTGTTTGATCGTGGAATTGTATTTTGATGCTCGCTCGCTCGATGCTAGTTTGAACTGTTCGGGAGTGAAAAGTGGAAGATTTCAAGGACCAGTGTTTTATTGGTATTTGTTTGGGGCACAAGTTTCAGAGACTTTAAAAAATAATAGAAAAATTGACAAAAATAACATAGGCAGTGGTTCTTCGTTTGAGTATAGGTTCAAGCCACAAAGAATACAGACAGATGTCACAACTAATTCGTCAATATAAAAACCCATGTTCCCTTTGACACCGTACTATTCCCCAGGGCTTGAGGCTTGTTCCAAGGGTGATTATTCTCAGGAAACGTGCCCTCAGGACTGGAACTGGCGATCCGGGTACCTTAAGTAGTGAAATTCAGAGGTAGACCTGACGAAATCCTCTGGTCACTTCCTAGCTACAACTCTATCCTCCCAACGCTCTTTCGACTCTCACAAACCGTACTTATATATATATCTAAAAAATGGGACCCAGGTGTTTTACTTTCGCCCTACTTGACACTGGACGAGAAGGGTGGAAAAGTCGCAACACTTGGACCGAGAGAAAATTCTAAATTATTCATCAATTACGCGGAAGGAGCGCCTCGGGAGCAGTGAATGGGCCTGTTTAATCCCCGTTCCCCAGGCGCGGAACGCTCAATCAAACGTGTAGAGACACCAGGCCTTCAGCGTCATGTGTACACAAAGGTCGTGCACAGGCGTCCCGTCCGTGTCCCGACGCTGCGGCGGATTTAATAATGAGCACAAAGGCCGGCCGCGGTCGGCTGCTGCATCGCCATATTGATTTCATCCTGGACCAGTTGGATTTTAAGCAGCCAGGGACGTGCCAGCGCGCGAATTCACGCGGCTCGAACCTGGCACCGGCACTGCCGGCGGAACAGTGCATATTAATGTTCGAAATTGCACGGGAAATTGCGTTACCGCTGCCCCGCGTTCCCGCTGACACCCTGCTTCCTCGCAGTTTTGCGGGAACCGCGAAGAAGAATTCGATTTATCGATGCTGAATGCTTTGGAGCTTGCACGTGGGGCATTGGTCAGAGATAGTGGTAGACGTTGAAGAAAAAGAAGTAGATTGTTATCTTTCTAATTCTATAATAGCTTCGTTAATAGTAGCTCTAATAGCAAATAAAATTTTGCTGCACTGAGTTGCTATTCGATACGAGTACAGAAACTCAGATTTCATGCCCTTCGATAAAAATGAACGATCACGAAAATATGTGACCCCGTCGAGTGGAGGATTGAGGGTAGCTCGTCGGTGAAACTCGTTCATGGAAACGAGATGGTGCGTCTGACATTTCAGCGGAGAAATCGAAAGCTTTCGGATTTATCAGTTCACGCTCTAATAATCCGATTTATCAATAATCCGCCTTTGCTCCATTTTGCCGCCTGCGCTTTTCAAAGGCTGCCTTCGGCCCGTTCGTTAAATCAGCTTCGCTTAGGCACCGTCAGGATCGCGACTCCAATTTCGACGGATCTCACGCGGGAAATTCGGTCTGATCAGCGCAAACAAACAGCCGCATTCAGCCCCCGTCCCGTTAGCATGCGAAACCAGCGAAGCTTCGCGACGATACGATTCACATTTTTGTCTCCCCGTCCAATTTAAACTTATCGAGAAGCTTCGACGTCGGCGCTCCCTCCATTGTGCCACCTGGAGAAATGTTTATCGTCGAGTGAATTTTTTTTTCGCAACAATACAGCTCACTGTACAAAAGAGCCGGCACAGAAAGGAGGACGATAGCGGGTAGCAGCTGTCCTTGTTCTCTGTGGGTAGCCTTTGATACGAGGCACGCATTGTTTAAATTATTAACTGAATTGCGGCGGTGACGCGAAACCACCCCTTAACGAATATGGTTGGCAGCAGAGTTTTGTAATTACCATGCTGAAAACGCGTTAGAGAAAACTACCCCTCCGATCGGCTCGGGGCGCTGAAGATTCTCCGTTACTACGATTCGACAGTGGAATGAAATTCTTGTTGTCCCATTAATTTACTGTTGTGCGAATTCGCTGCATGCCAGCGAGATCGAAGGCCCGCGCTACTGTTCCCGCGTTTCCCGATGCTCGACGGTGAAAAGGCGAAAGGCAAATTGAATTTCGCCCGGAAGAGGAACGGTCGTTTGAAGAACACTCTGCAACGAGCCACACGGTGGCTCTTCAAACGGAACGAAGAAGACAAAGGGGAAATAAATGAAAGAGGATTCGAAACGGTGGAAATAAAGCACGAGCCGGGAAAAAAAGGAGGATGCTCGTTGGCGGAACAGTTCGACGTATTTTTCCTGTTTCTCTCTGCCGCGTCCTTGACCGCGTGGTTTTGCAGCGTCGTTTCCTTTGATCAGGCTCGCGAAAATGGGAAATCTGAAATTTCGGTGGCGCGACGGGAATTCTCGATCCCGCTCCTTCACGTGGACGCGGTCCGGGAAGCTTTGGCGCCGCGTATGATGGAAGTGACACGAAAAGAACTGCGGCAAAATGATCTTCCAGTTGTTTCCAGGTATAATACTATATTCGCAACTTTACTTTTGGTATTTGGAACACTATCATTGTTGAAAGGTGTAGCAATAACGTACAGGCATAAATGTTATCTCGTTGCTAATTTGTAGAGAAAGTTACTCGAAAGTTTGAGAAGATGCAAGTTGAAAGCACGTTTGCAAAATCACGCGAAAAATAGAGCTCTACGTCTGGAAAGAGCAGTTCCTTCAATTCGTGGGTCAGCAGCGTGAGAAAATTACGAATTGGATTATACTCTTGTACAAGAGAAATTCACGACACAGCTACGAGGAAAATACATTTCTACCCCTCGTGAAAATGAAGTTACGAGAACTAGGTAATTGAATGTGCTACTGAAAGAGAAACAGAATTCAGTGTTTCCACCACAAAGAAGGGACCACTCGTTACGAAACTAATGGAATATCCTTCATTAAATTCAGTTTCCTTAAGGAAATGAATATTTCCGAATTCATTTGCTTGCGAAAAATAGCCAGTCTCTTGAAATTCCTATAAACGTTCCTCCTTTGAAAGATTGCACCGTTTCATACTCCCCGACGGGGGATCTTGAACACCCCTTATTTCTTCGCCATGAAAGCTGTGGGATTTCGCGCCGAGCGCTAGCATTCGAGTGCACAAGCTCGATGCATTCAGTTCCTCCAACAATGATAACGTCCAGAAGAACACGAGCACGCTCGTGCACAGACAAGTGGGGGAGAGAAAAATCGTTCGCCTGACCTTGCGGGTCGAAGACAATTTCCAGAATGCTGGTAGATGCGAGCCACCCACACCGCTCGTTCACACCAGCTGAATATAAATGCGAAATTTTCGCGGCTCGCGCGATAGAGTGGTAGGGGGAAACCTAGGCCAAGAGGCACGGTCGCGATTTACATGCCTTTGTGCTCTTCTGTCGTCTGCCCAGCCAGCCCCCAACCGCCCCAATCCCGCACCAGCTGTCCCTCCAACTTCCGTGAACAAGCATGTGTTCGATATGGAAAATTTCCAGCTAGATTCTAAACATCGTCTGGTCCCTCTCGTCCGCGACCTACTTCCCTCTTGGACCGGTCTTTTGCGAAGCGGCTGTTCGATTCCCTTTCGCCTGGAACCATTATCCTTCTGGTGACCATTGTGGTGTATCAGATAACTCAGGCAACCTTGAAGTATAGGAATCAAGAGGGATGGTTCGTTACTCGTCCCCTTTAGAAGCCAGAAGAGAGTGCAACAGATATTCCTTTATGAGAGGGGTGCGTTATATCCGGGTCACCGATTTACTTCAGATTTTATATACAATCGGTGCACGCTGCCTACAATACGCTACCTTCCAACGCGAAGTTCTTAATAGATCCACGGAATCGGATTGATTTCCAATACGAAGCCGATCACCCAATAGATGAATAATCTCGAACCTATTCATTATGAAAGTAAATTAGAATTAAACGCATATAATGCCCGACACGTCAAATTCTGGTTATTGCTCAATATCTGAGACGTGCAAGGAGCTACATATTTCTGCTATTTCTGCTCCACTCGAGTCGTTTGTTCGGATGTTGCTCGCACCGCGGGATAGCTGGGCTTCCCTACTCGCCATTGGTCGCCCAGACTTCTTGGTCTGCTCCACGAGCGCTACTAATATCGAGCGAATAGGGGTGCTGCTGTTTTTGTGGCGAACGCGAAGAGTAAGACAGGTGGAAGGGATGTTTTGTTTCGGCCTCCCTCGCCGCTACGTGATCCATACGGGGAATTTTCGAACGTCGGGATCGACGTTACTGCGCGTCGTTGAATTCGAAACGGTGGATCCAGGATACTCCCTCGCAATTTCCAGCGGAAAATGAGATACTGAACGGACGTGGTGTTCCGCTCGAGAGAATTCCTCGCGGGCGAGGTGTTTTTCACGACCGGCAAGATGGCGAATGGAATTTCTCACGTCTCGTACTTAATATCTACGACCCGATTCACCGCCCAGGTGTTATTTACATTGAAATCGAGGGGCGCGCGTGGAATTTCAGAAAAAAGGGTTAGAACGAAGCAAGGAAGGAAGAAAAACAACTTTCCCTCTGTATGATAGCTTTATGCATCAATATAATTTCACAGCGGGATTTGTTAACGAAACAGCTTTGTTATTTCCCTCCGACAACCGTGACACTGGTCGTTAAACGATCCTCGTGAAAGGCGTGATTTTAATGCGATGTTAACGAAGCGGGCGGTCTCCGAATGCTTTGATTGTGGCTAAATGGTACCACAATGGGTAATTAATTACACTTGTAACTGACAAGGTGTGGAGCTGATATTCGCTTTTATTCGCTCTCATCCTATCACTTACCCTTTAGAATTAAACTCTCCTCTCTTCTCCCATAGTTTCATCATACCATACAAAAATCGTAGAGGTGTTCTAAAAAGTGCCAGATGCCTCGCCCATTCGAACTTCAGTTCCTCTTAACATTCCACTGATCAGGAAAGGAAGAGGAGAATACATCATTCTTGAGGATCTCCAATGAACCGCAAATCCCTGAGTATAATATTGCTCTCTCAAAGGCTCGAAGCGTTCCGGAAGGTTACACAACGCTCCACCATCTCGCCGTTTCTCGCGCTAATTCAATTCTGCCATTCCGTGACTTGCGTAATCGCGAGCAAGGACATCCCGGTATCAGCAGCTAGCTCTCTATTGTTGCCACAAATTCAAAGACGTCCATCTTCTTGTCCCGTCGGTGGGTGGTACGGGCGAAGATGGAGGTCTAAACTCGGCGACGAACATCCCCTTTCTCTACGTTTCCCTTCCATCCCTTTGCCGCTCGACCCTTCTCCCCCTGCCCGGTTGACCCTCTCCGCGGATCTTTCTACGTCCTCCGCGTCCTTGCAATTGTTTCTTCGCAGCCGCCTCTCCCCGGCCGCGCACCCCCCTTTTCATTCTTTGTCACGTGGGCGAGAATTTTCGCGATTCTCACGGGGATCCTCGCAATCAACGAAAATTGTTAGCTAACTTGTACCCCGGCACGATGGCCATCCTTGTACTCTCCTCCGTTCCTTCCACAGATGTTTATCGTATTATCCTCTTTTGTGCTCTGCCTCACCATCGTCAGGACTCTTCTGTTTTCCTCGCAAATCTCGCTCCTCGGATCCATTTCGTATTTTTCACATGGGAATTTTATTTTCCCGTCGAAACAAAATCAATTTCTATTCGGAGCACGAATGTGCCTCCTTGGCCTCGTTCTCCGCTTATTCATTTACACGCGTATATCTATATTTGCTGATTTCCTGCGCGAACGCAGCATCAGGAATTCCCGCCTGAGGTTTCCACATGATTTAGTCGAAGGGATGCTCGCTTCGTGCCTCGGACTTATCTGCACATCGACGTGCCGGATATCGGCTGTAGGATTAATGCCAAGGTTACTTGTTAATCGTTAATCCCCTGGAATTCCATTACGTCAGGCGCATTTAGGCGTCTGGGCGTGCCATTTCCATTCGCGATACACTTGAGGATTCTCTCTGGCAATCTCCGAGGCGCCCCCGACGACGTGTGCGATTATTAACCCAGTTGAGCGAATTTTAAATGTATGGAAATTACCGTTTAATCTCGTTGGCGGAGCGATACGGTTAATCTTGTCTTAAAAATCTGATTACGCCGACCTGAACCTGGGCGGGCATGAAAGATCTTCATTGAGGTTTATTCCGCCTTGCTCGTTTTGTCTGATCAAAGGCGGCGAGTAATCTGCTGTTAATATGAAGATATTCTATTTAAATAAGAAGCGTTTAAGGGGGTTGCGCTTAAAATACGTAGAAAAGATATTTAGTTAGCGGAATATACAAAAATCGTAAAAACCAATTTACAGAAATTCTGAGGGTACGTCCCTCGCGTACAGTATCGAAATTATATCGGCGCAGAGACGTCGGTTATCATTAGGTTATCAATCACTGGCTTGCGCGTCCCTAGGACACCGGCGTTTCCTAGCTAGGAGGGATTAATGCGCCTTGGACCGTTTCGAGAGCCCGAAGCACGGAGATAACGCGATCCACGTCCCAACGGAAAGTCCTAAATAGCTCGTTAAAGCAGCGACTGTTCTCCCGGCGCGGCCATCGACGCTGGTCGACCTGGTCTCTCGAATTAACGTCGAGGCACGTTGCCCAGGACGTTTCTTGTTCAACGAGAATGGGACGGGAGTACTTCGTTAGGCTTGGCTAAATTACGACGCTGTGGAACGGCGATGCAGCCTGTTTAACCGCTCTATGACGCGGTACGCGAGTGCAAGTAACGATGCTGGATAAAAGACGGCGCAAGGGCATATCAGAGTAGGCGAGGGAGAAGTCTGAAGGGAGAAAATGGAGCGTGAGCCGAAGGATATCTGAATATCCTCAATTTTACAACTGTCGTTTAGGAATCACGTGACAGCAGTAAACCGCCACCATATTGTGAAAATTTAAGTAAAATTCCATCCACATTTGGTGTGAAACAGAATAAGAGAGGTGTGAGGGTGTCAGGGTGAAATCTCAGAAACGAGGATGTCCAGTTAAAATATCGCGAAGCGACGGTATCGCAGGCCGTTGCAGCTGCAGGGTGCATTCTGCAGAGGCGCGATAATCGAAGGGATTTCCAGCAGCCACTCTGAACACAGGGCGCAGAGGAGGTTCGTGGCGCGGCGAAAGTCGGCCGAAAGTGTATATTACGTGAGTCTATAGAGGTAACCTGGAATCCCACGTGCGCGCACATATTCTTGCGGAACATCCTTTGCCGCCGTCGACCCCTGCGAACCCTACTTTCCCGGGGGCGGATAATGAAAGGCGCCGCTGACGGCGTTCCGAAATCAGGCCAGCGATTTCTTCCAACGTTCTAATAAACGCTCGCGACGAGAAACAACGGGCGTGGCGCATACGGGCGGAGTTTGTCTCTCCTGAAACGTTTTCCAAATTGTTGGTTTATTAAAAGGGAAAAGGGTGTTTCGTACGTTCCCCTCGCCGAGAAGCCTGATTGGTTTGGTGAGGAATGGATAGCTACGTTGAGTCTGTTTCGCAGAATTATTGGCTGTGACCCATTTACGTAACGCGTTTCCTTGCGCGGGTCACTGGTGACCCACCGTTTATCAGCGGGCAAATTTCCGTTAAGTGGACAAGCGTATCCTTTGGCTCGATTTTGAGATGAAATTGCGGGTGAATTTGGATGTGTGGTGGCTGGTCGAGGGATGTGCGTCTTTCAGACCCTACATCTTCTCAATGAAATATAGCAGGACGGCCTGTTTCCAGCGAACTACCCCTGCTGTATGAACTTCCGACTTGCTGCAGGCACGAGCTACGTGCATGCCTCTCGAATAGATAATGCGTAACAGGAATACGTCGACGACCTGGATCCCGACCGGGAGGCGTGAAAGCAGTCGCATATTTTCACTTAGCAGCGGCGAGATAACGCGATCGAGTCTCGATGCCGCTGGTTTCCTATGCTATGCGCGAGCAACCGAGTACCCCATAATGCGTTCTAGTAATAGATTCGGGGTAATTAATGGCAGAATTAATTCGCGGGGAACCGTGCGTGAGTTTCGTAGACTAAATTCTGGTGAAAAGAATTAGGAGGACTTTGAAGGGTGGTGTTCTTTTTGCGAAATAGTTTTTCAACCACATTTATAATTTACCAGTGAGAGGCGAGGGCTTTGGTAAAAAGAAGAGGTGAAGGTCAGGCGGACTTGGAGGATGTTGAAGGGTTTTTTGAAAATCTGTTTTTCGAGGGAACTGCTCGTTCATGCAGAGGTTTCTCCTGTTAGGCAGAGAGGGTAGGTATTTCGGGTTTGGTTGGAAACTAAGTAGATATTATATTTTAAACCCAATTTCATTCTGTTCCCTGTAATCCTTTGTATTCAATATTTGTAAGTATAATTGCTAATTAATAGACACTGAATAGAAGTTGATTTGAATTTAACTGCACGCTGTTTAAAGATTACTTAACATTGCTTCTCAAAAACGAATATATTACTAACCTCTGCATAACGTAACTTCAAAGACTCATTCTCGAATAATAAACTACGGGAAAAAGGGTGCGAGGAGCAGTCGTGACCACTGATATTACAGTAAGAGTAACTGATTCTCTCCATGCGGAGAAATGGTAGAAAGAATCCAGGATCCCGGATCCGGATCTTTAATTTCCTGGTCGAATAAACCTCCGCTCCCCCTTTTCAGAGGAGCGAGGTAGAACCAGCTGCTTGAAAAGATTGAATATAAACGCGAAGCGAAACGAAGGAAGCCCCTCTGAAAATCTGTCGGTGGGGAAAGGCCGGGGTGAGAAATTGAATGAGTCCAGTGCTGGAATTGATCAATCTAACCCTCAATTAAACCCAGTATGGTAGAATGATCAGTTCTGGGGGAATGAAAATTAAATGAAAAACGTCCCCCGCGGGGACAATAGATAAAATATCCTGAATTTCAATTTTCAACGATTCTGCTGCAGACAATTGCGATTTCCGCTTAGGGTGCCAATCATTGTAGAATTTACCCTACTTCGTAAACAGTGTATGGTTATGAATGGAGTTCTCTGCTTCATATTCCTAAGTAGCTAAAGAAGTGCCCATAAAACTAGAAGAGATAGAAAATTCACCGCTTTTAATTCCGCTGAAATTCCCAATCTCCATTGGGGTTTCTTCCATCCGCGATCCCTCTAATCTCCTACAGACTCATGGAACTCGTTGAATCGCCTCTAGATCGACCACGAAGAGCTTCCACGCCGTAGCTAGCATCGTTTTACGAATGAGGGTAATTCGTTTGCCCCCTGTCGCCGTAAATACGGCTCGCAGTCGAGTGCCGCGTCGAAGAAACTTAATTCCCCTGTCGCCGAGCACCTGGAGATATTGCTTTAAAACGAAGTTCTCGATCGGCTGCCACTCGGCCCTAGGTGTCAGGGCCGCGCGCGTCCAAGGACGCGGTCCGTCCGCGCCGTTTCGGAGGCGCGTGTGGCCCGGCACGCGCATCGACCGCGAGGCCGCGTTAAGGACGCGTGGCCGACTGCCGGCTCTAAATTAACGTTTAATGAACGGACGCGGGTATAATTCATGGCGAAAGGACGGAAAAACCAGCGGAGATGGCGATAAAACGTCGACGCGTGCATTTCGCCGCGCGCTCGTTAACGCTTTTTGAACGCGGGATTAAATAACCTGAAAGGGGACAATTATAACTGCGGCGGTCGCGCGGCGATTTTCACTTCGGGTTCCCGAACACCAGCGGCTTTAGAAACGCTGCCCTACATGCCAGCCTGTCTGTTACAGTCCCCCGGCGAAAAGGAAGCGCTCTCAGGTGACCCGTCTTTGAGCATCGGGAATGCTTCGCATCTTCCCTTTCAACGGTATCTACCCTTATCACTTCTCTCTGCTCGCGTTTCGATGAGACGCACCGAGTCGAGCGCCGGTCCCCCTCGCGAGGAGGTTTATTTTCAGACGAACGACGCGGATCAAGTGTTTTGGCATATAAATTTTTCATTAGAGGTGGCTAGTGAGGGTTCGTGGAAAAGCTGGGAGGAAGGGGGTTCTTTAGAGGCGAAACAAATTTAACTGCGGAGGGTCAAGGCCGGGGGTGAAATGATTGCATAACCCACTTCCGATGAGCCCCGGCGACCGAAAGGATTGATTATTTTACCATCGATGAATATTGAAAAACGGAGGAATATCGGCGAAGGACGATTTAATAATCCTGACGGTAAATAATTAACGCTGGGAATGCGGTTGAGGAATGCTGGCGTATAATGGGACTTGGTGGAGATTCGATTTCGAGCCAGTGCTGGATTTTCGCATCGAATTTATAACGTGTGCGCGTTTATGGATATTGCGGAATGGTAAAAGCGATTCGTTCGGGACGATGCGGGACCATTAGCGTCCACTTTGTTGCATTTCTCTGTGGAAAGTGACGAGCCCGCGAGCGTGTTGAACAGAACGATTAAAAGTTGAAATTCCTGGCCATTTTATGTACATACAAATTTTACCATCGTTCTGATTTGTTATTAACCTTCGTGCAGACAAGAGTGAGAGTTTTCTGAGCACTTTATCGCGTAATTTTCTTGCAGAGACTACCCTACCGACCTCGTCAAATTTTCCCAGTAATTGTAATTTCCCTTTCAAGTCAGCTTCTATGACGTTCCGATAGAAAATTCCTCGTCACGGTGCACCATCCGGAAAAATGAGAAACGTTTCCAGCGAAATCTCCCCGGAAAGATTATTTTATCCGCGCAAAGTCCCCGACGATTTCACGGATCGCGTGTGATGGGCTAAAGGGGGTTGGTCGCGCGTGCAAGGGGAGTGTGGGGCGAGGAACGGACGTGAAAGAGGAGCGGAATGATCGCAAAGGAGTTGCGCGAGCTTTTCCGCGGTGTCAGTGGCAGCTATCTCGATGCATACCAGGAATTTCCATCCCAATGATATAACCCTACCCCCCGTCCACCCCCGTGGCAGACAGCGTCCACTTCATTTTTTCCTCGCTCGTCCACGATGAACGGCACCCTCGTCCTTGAATTCCAGGCAATAAATATTCGTGGACGCCGCTAAAGGAATGCCTCTCCTCTTATTTCGCGTGATCCTTTGAGGAGTACCGTGATTCCTCGATCACAAATGGACTGGGAACTCCTCAGGTATTCCCTGCGCGCCGATCCTATTCTTCGGATATTTTACGAAATGTACATTTTACTCCACAAAATGGTCCGTGGAATGGCTCTTTTGAAATGCCTCAGTCCCACGAAGCGATCATTCTTTTTAGAAGTAATTGGACCACAAAATTTCTTAATATTAAAAATCCCACTGACAGTATTCGTGGTTCCAGAGCTACCCAAAGTCTCCGATATAATTACATAATTCGGGAGCCACAGAATGTGACACATTTCGGCGAGAGGAACCGAGATGCAGCTCGACCAGGCGACGCGGTTACCGGAGTTAGCTGGGAAGTTAGATAGCCGAGTTAAACTACTTAGGTCCATTACAATTTGGACGGAGTTTGATAAGACAGCGCGGGACACGCGTGTCGCCTCATCGCAGTCAGTCTCCGTACGGTCTGTTCTTCCTTTCGTTGGCATGAAGTCAGAGGTGGTTCAACACTCTAAGCGCGTTGAATCTGCAATTCCAAATCGTCAGCTTGAAAAGTAAAAACAACTTGCAGAGAAATCAATCACGGTGATAATGAAATTTCCTCGCTCATTTTCATGTCGCGAATGATATTCTGGAAACAATTCGACGCGCACGATTGTACCTGACACACTGTACATTTGTCAGGAACATTGAAGAGAAAACAGCAGCCCCAATTTGGGGAATTTCATCGCGCGTCTAGGTGCCTTTGATTTATTCGACGCAATCATTTCAACGCTGAAACCGCGTTGCCGTGTCGTTTGTGGTTCCATTCGGGCCAAAAATTCCTGCCATTCTCTTGTTTGATCGTTAACGTTCATACGCGAAGCCAGAGAAAATCATTACACTTTTTAGAGCCCCATTCTGTGCCATACAAAATTCATCTACGCTTCTTTATCGGGTTACTGTTGAAGTGAAGTAAAACGTACACTTTGACGCCACAAATTATCCACAAAATTCTCCCTTCCGTCCACGACAAGAGGCTTCCACCTCCAAAAAGATTTGTCGATGAACTTCTGCGTACATAATCTGGTTCCCGCGAGTCTGCCAGCAATCGATCGATCCCCAATCGTTGCTGATCGTATGTACCCTCGTAGATGCATCTGGACGCAGACTCGAGAAAGTGGATCGACTCTCCGTGCCAATAGTGCCAATTAATCGGTGGGATTCTGCGGTGGAAAACTGTGATTTACGTAACGCCCCCGCCCACTGTTTGGACGGCTTCTCGCGCGAAACATTTACATTCGTTGCCCTTAAATTTTAATGAAATTACACAGAAACCGCTTGCACCGGGTCAGCCTGGCCACGTTTAATTAGAATTCGTCGTGGTTGTGCAGTTGAATAATTTAGATCGCGCGATTTGTTTAATTACGGAACGAGGTGGTGTTCGAATTAGCGATAGCAAGCTTCGAAAGGACATCCTCGGTTTGTTATCAAATAATGATTTCTAGAGAGATCCGCGATGCACAATTCTCTTCACAACTCCTGAATAACATAAACCGAGTGCTAAATAGAATTTAAGAGTTCCTCGACTTTGTATTTCGGTTCCCACTCGAGATTCCCTAAGGAAGGAAAGTTGGAAAACTCACTTAAACCACTCCCTTTTATCAAGTATTCTGTTCCCGATTTGAAGTTCCAAATTGGCAATGCCTACAGCTGTAGAACTGTTTACAGAGTAGAATAATCCAAGTCTTCACACGTTCTAACTTCCCGTTCGTGATTTCAGTTTTAATTTTAAAAAAACATGAAAAACTTGGAGGTTTCCTATAAATCACCACTACCGCTCCATGCTCCATCTTCCACTAAAGTGTCGCAAATCACAGAAACCTCGATCGCGGCAAAAAAGCTGCCCAAATCGCAGAAGAATTATCACCGCGAGCGCTCGGAAAACCACTGCAGAGTTCGCCCGCATTTAGGGGACATTTATCGGTTTGTTTGCGTTCGGAACGATTACTTAAATCGAACTGTGCCCGCATCAGGCCATGATCGTCATGTACAGTTAGCAGGGATTCCGTTATACCGCATGATTCGTGAGAAAAAGCTCGCGCGAAATATATTTTACAGCCGACCCTGTTCAGTTCAATCCAGCGTTGAACAACTCTTAGTAAATCGTCTCGCGAATCCATGGTGAAGATTTACGATTAAAAGGTGGATCCTTCTTCAAGTAAATTGCAGTCCATTAGTATCAAATCCCAGCTCCCATATCTTTGCGATTTAAACCAGACGATATTTCGCTCCAGCAAAGCTCCAGGATTTCGTTTTCCTCGCTCAAACACAGAATTTTCTCGGAAGAAACGCTTGCCGCGCACCTACTACCGAGCTGTTTCTCGCTAGCCCGACGAATCGTTAAAGCGTGCGGTATCCAACGTGTCGTAACGACGGTAGCTCGACACTCGGATGATCTTTCCGCAAGGATGAGGAGGAAAACATTGTTCCGGACGGTGCCCGCCGTCGTCACGTCCCGTTCCTTGAAAGCATTCACTCGTGAAAGTTCTCTGGAGCCTGGTATTTCTGAGACGGCAAAGGACGATGGGCTGGAAACACGTTTCCTCTCGAGGAACGCTACCTCGCGCTGAACGACGAGCGCAGCATCTTCGATCACGTTCTGCCGGAAGTCGAAAGCTTTTCTCGTCGATTCCTCGCACTCGCGTACCGTTGGGGGTGGGAGGGTTAATTTGATAGAGAAATGACGGTCCTTTGTTCCCTTTCCCACCTCCGTCCAAGCAGAAATATCGATGCAGTCTCTGCTCAGAATAAGTCACCAAAGGAAGCGCATATTTTTCATTCAAAGAATGTTAAGATTATTAACTTCCCTAACGATTCTTCAACTCTTTCTGTTTCAGGTAAGAGTACACGAAATTAGAAAGACATTCGAGCTCACGGACGAAGCATTGAGGCTTCCATACCCAAAACTGTAAGTCAAACTGCGTGCTTGTTTAACGAAAATTTAGAAGCATCATTGACGTCCCAATTCTGACGCAACGATCGTAATTCTCATCGGCAGAAGATTCCCAAGGGCAAGATGGTGCTCGTACCAACAACGACTCGTTAAATGAAACCCCTTCGGTGTTTGATAAATGGCAATTAAAAGCGATTTTAGGCGACCCCCAATTTCGACCAGGAATAACCGAGAAATGGCGGGCTTTCACGTGAAAGCCTCCCCTTCGTCATCGTCTCGTTTCACATCGATGAATCGATACTGTTTACCGCGTGCTCCGTGGAAACTCGCCGTTCCGCGGCTAGACGTTCATGAATCAGTCGGCCACGCGGAAAAATATCCGTCTGGGCGGTCGTAAATGTCCGTCCGTGAACCGTATCGAGCCACGCGTGGCCCGTGTATATCTGGAATTTATTTCTCGACTCGTCACGTGCCCCTGGGACGCGCACGTAAAACAGGTTGCTATAGTTACACGGTTACGAGTGCCTTGAACCTTTCCTGACCTCCGTCTCGCGACCCTTGCGGCATGTCTTCGCTCGTGTAATTCCAATTCCGCGGCGTTCTAAAGTCGTTTCACCCCCGCAGACAATGCCACGTGGGTGTAGTAACGATTTCCCTGGCAACGATAAAGAAAGACCAAGGGAAGACTCATCTGGAATCAATGACCCTCAGGCAAGGGCTATTTTAAATCGCTCTCCATCTGGTTGCGAATTAACGTCGCTTTTTAACGGGCCTTGCTTTCGCTCTGTGTTTCGGGTAATTAATTAGTGAGCGGCTTCGTAATTGGTCGAGGAGCAGGATTTTCGAAGGGGGATTCAGGTTGGGGAGGTTTTACGTCCAAGAAGCTTGCTTGTTTCATTGAAGTTTTTATGTTGAGACGATCTGGAACAGAACTGGTTTAAAATTACGTTTTGTACTAGGTTGTTTATGTTCTTAACTTTATTCTATTCGGGGGTAACAAAACCAATAGTGTGGTACCATCATTATTATTCAAAAGAAAAGACGATAATATCTGTGTCCCTTTTGTTAGAACCGTTGCTTGGTCTGATGAATGCGCGACTATTCTACTGCGACTCGCAGCCAAATGACTGCTCCCTACGTTCTACAATTTAAGCTATTGTATCTCGTTCGACATACAAGTCCACTTTCTTCGTTAGACACCACTATATCGCTCTATTATTTAAATAGTTTCCACTAGCAGTAGAAGTCAGTGAAATTAGTCAGGCGATTCTTCCTTTTCCCTCAATCTCTAATATCCTCTGAAAAAGAAAAACTTGAAACTGCTTCGAACAACCCAACCATGTTGCAAGTTCGCTGAAAACTTTCCTTGCAGAATATTAAAAGCTGAAAACCAGTAGAATACCCGAAGGGGTATGCGAAAAACACTGGACTGGCTGCTGAATAAACACTCGGCTCCGAAGTGGCCACTTCTCCTCCGAATAACACGGTTTTTCAACTTTAATAAGCTAAAGACTCGGACGAGCCGCTGACGCAACCAGTAGCACTCGAAGTGAACTTTTTTCCCCCGAATTTTAGGCCCGCCATTACGCATTTGCACTTCGCGGCCTTCATTTCTTACAGAATTCCCTACGTGATAATTTATTTTCAAGCTATACCAGAATTAATTCTTCAAACGAGCGTCGATAACACCTACACCTCTTCAAGGCTATTATATAAAAAATCTCTTTCCTCATTATACCAATAAATTCAGTGTGCCAATACTCCTACTCTATGAAAGCGCGATAAAAACTTTTATTGCACTTAAACTTCACTCAGCTTACGAATAGCCTGAATTCTTTACGTACATCGCAGACTTAACGATTATACGGCTCTTTGAAAACTTTAAAGACCAATTTTCCACTTTAATGTTCATTAAAGTAAAGTATCCAAACACGTTATATAAGAAGAGCGAAGTTTCACAACAGGGCAAGCGTTCTTTTTGTTCTTGCCGATAATTTCAGGGGAAATAGCTTGCATCTTCGATAGATTGGAGCCGAAGTATTCAATTAGCACGGAATTGTTATACCTCCAACGAAAATACAGAGCAGTGATATGCAGTCGTAAAAAGATACTCGAACAAATGGTGGGCAGGTTCGTTCTGTTGCGTGACGACTTCTATTCCGTCTCGTAACGTGGGAGGCACAAAGTAGGAGAGAGAAAAAAAGGGGGTCCAGGACGTGGGAGGAAGAGGCTGACGATCGATACCGAAAGAGCCTTCGTCTCTTCGAGACTGATTCCAATAACAAAATATTCGCCTGTCCCAATTTCGCCTCTATAAAGAATGGCCGCATTGTGCGGTGGGTAATAAAATCGCGATACGTTTAAGTCGAGTAACTCCTCGTCGTCGGGCTTTTATTGAAAGCGTTTTCGTCAACGGAATCCAATCAGATCACGCGAGGAGCTCGCTATTAGGTCTCGCCAGCCAGCCACCATCTCCGTTTTAGCGAGAATGGAGAATCATGAATTGGAGCATGAATCCTAAGTGAACCGAATCCTGATCTCAGTATCGATGCACCCGCCACCATGTATGGGTGTACTTGCGTATCGGGTGTCTTCTAAATTCGTAAAATAGAAGTCTTCCCTTACCCTGAGTCCTAAAATGGAAATTAATTAGCCTACTCTTTGTGGTCGAGGATCGATTCAAAAATGGTGACAAGAAATGACAAATTTTACTTTCACTCCTCTCTTATTCAGATTTACACTCTACAGTATTCAGAATTCCAATTTCTATACACTTGTGAACTCGACGAATGATCAACTGTAGGGTTGAGAATTTTCTGACCAGTGAAAATTGGTTTTCCTCGAGATGAGCACTTCTCTGCCAAAGTAATCAGAGAAGAATCGAATTGAAAGGGATCGCAGGACACCCTATACGTTCTCCAACAGACGATCCTGCCTCCTTTCGACAGTTGGTTTCCAACAGACAAGGAAGAGGGGAACTTCGTCCACCGGAATCGATGCATGGACTCTCATGAAACACCGAAAAAGCAACGCCTGGGTCCAGAAAGAGGTCAAGGCTTCATACGAACCTTCAGGACCCACGAACCCTAGTTTTCCCTCGAGGAATGTTTACACCCGCGCCGTTCTACCAAGAGTATTCGAGCCCGGTAACGTTTTCTTGCTTTCCTTACCTCCCTGGAAGCCTCTCGTTTTTCGACATCCCGAAGAAATTTTATTTCTATTCATACACGTGGCGGGAATAAATAACTATGCGACGTCAAAGGAAAGTCGCCCTTTTTTAAACTGCTTCTGTTTCAGTGGAGCAGTTTCATTGGTTTATATTCCTGCGAAGTCTCAGAATGTTTCGCCGACTGAATGGTCGAACTTTATTTCCTATTTCCAAGTATTTACATTCACGTAAGCTGGGAAGGAGCAATTTTCCTAGCACTGTATTCTGTTCCATTATATAAATACTGTACACGGTCTGACCATAAACGCTCCTCTTCTACTGTGGCTCGTAGCTGCTCGCTAATAGCGGAAATCTATTCCCTGTGCCAGAAATTGCCGCGCTCGTTACACGAATCCTTTTTTGTTCGTCATATTCTGTTGCGCTCAACACGTCGAATTACCTCTATGGATATTTGTTAAACAATATTGCACCAACGGATGTCGATCGATGAAGCTTTCGTGGTAACATCTCGCGACCCCGGGGAGAGAAAAAACCTTTTGAAAACAATGAATCGATGTTTACACGCTCGGTGTTTACACGCTCGTTATAGGTGGCCTCTTCGACGAGCCGTAACATCGAAATTCTTTTTCGACCAGGAAACACAGAGGAAGACGTGCGACGTAAACAGGCTAATCACACTTGCTATTAATAAAGCGAGATCGTGGAGAACGAAAACAGAATCGGCGCAAATACAGCATCGCGATAAATAAGCTGTCAGTCTGTCGTTAAATCGTGATACGATTGACAATTAATTTCTGCTTAATGGAAAGCAACAAATTTTCCGTTAAACTGCTAATTACACTCCAAATGTTCGCATCCATCAAAATCAAATCCGTCAGCTTTCACTTGCAATCTGTGGATCAATAAAATTATACGGGTAACGACTGTCGACAATCATTGACAACGTATAACATGAAAGTAAACATTCTCAGCGTGTTTTATTTCACTTTTATCCAAGGAATTCTCCTTTCTCCGTAAAATTACAAGCTTCTGTTTTCCCCCAGAGCCAGGGAGGTCTCTCATCTTTCCTCCCACATTTTTATAAACCGATTTCCTCGCCGTCTGGCCACAAGACCACGTGTCAAGGGCAGAGAAACGAAAAAAAGCAGCTTTTCCACAGTCTACCTCGTCAGACAGCTGCAATTCGCTGAAATTCATGCTTGGTTTTCCATTCGCCTGGCCCGTTCCGATAATTCGTACGATACCAGTCCTTTAATGGCCTGTAACTTACATTTCTTCTGCGTTACGACGCGAAAGGAAAGTGCTCGAAAGCTTGGAGGGCACGTGCTCGTTGCAGTGGAACTGCAACCGATAAAAATGTCCAAAGGGAACGCCTTGAATCGCCGAAACTTTTGTAGCAGTATCGATGTTCCAGCCACTGAAAACCGAAAAATTTCGAAGTCGACCAAGACCTTGCATAGTTTCTAGAATCGAACAATATCGACCACAAAGAAACACAGTATCTTTTAATTCCCATTCAGTGTCTATTGGCCGATTAAAAATTGAAGAATCAACAAGTACTCTAATTCGTAAAAATCTGTAAGCATTCCTTAAAAACCCACCGAAGTCTCGCTACGAAATCGTAACAATCATGCTGCGTCCATTTGAGAAACATTTCACTCGACAGCAAAATGAGGCGAAAATTTCGGCTGAAACCTCTCGAAACAGAGATCCCGCGCACAATGAACGTCGATAGCGGCGCAATCAGAAACGATAATTCAAGGGAGCCCCGTGCGCGGCTAACTCACAGAAAGGAAAAGAGGCGAAAAAGGTGTCGGGCGCGATAAAAGTTTGAAGAGGCCGATAAACGCTGCTTTCAACCGCGGAAGCAGGAAGCAACCCTGACCGAGTTTCGGCGATGGGAGGAGGGCGAAACGTTAGAAGATAGACGGTGGACCGACGTGGCCAGGCATCAAAGCTTATAAATGCGGCATGAAAGAGACGCCAGCGCGAAGCGATTGACCCTGACCAGATTTCACGTCCGTCGGGGAAGGTGACACGCGTGATACTTTTTAGGGACCGTCGCTGTAGCGAAACCTCTGAGTTTCGGGCTCTGAAACCGGCACAGAGAACGAGAAAAACAAACTGGCTGCCCGACGGTGACGGATAAGTCGCTTTGAAGCGCCATGAAATAAAAACGATCTCGGTCGCGAGCTCGTCAGTGAAGTCTAGGGTGTTCGTTTCATTGGCACCGGCATTTCACTTATAAAATAGACTGCAGTAGAAGGAAAAGTTGCATTGTTTTTGTACAAGAATACTGCAGGTTATTTCAGTTTTTTAATTTAAAATGGACTTACAATTTTCTGAATGAAAAACTGTAAAACTAGTTCACTGATATAGGATGTTATAGTGTTTAAAGTACAGTTTAGGCACCAAGTTCTACATGACTTACCTAACTTCAGAAGCTTAAGCTTTTCATACTGCTGTTGTCACAAGAAGAAACCACTTTTGGTATCAGCTCTTGTTCGATCACTGGAGTGAACCTGAATTGGACGTGGTGTATTCTTGAATGATCGATCGTCTAAGAACTCCTGTGTAATGTTCATGTAAAGCTGACAGTCCCTGGCTAATGGTGAACGATGGTAGACATCGGTGAACGTCGAGGAACAACAGTAATAATTGATACAGGCTCGCGCAGACACTTTTATTCGACCGGGGCTCGTTTCACTCTCATCCCCTTCGTTGCCTGTCAAGCTGAAATTCATTTGAAAAAGTACCCACTGGAGGCTCGCAGTGACACAGGGCGGTGAATGACGTTTATGAACGAAGTCACGACTCGACTCGTCGTCGTCATTGTTCGCGTGACACGCGAATTCACGTCGGCTGGCGCGTTAATTTGCATGACTGAAAAACTACGGTGTAACAGGGGTGCGGTCCGTATTAATACTCGAATGATAGCGGCGTTTTTCGACTCTAAAAACCTTGGAACATATAACAACGACTGTTGTCAATAGCGACATAAAAATTTGAAATTTTGGAGATGGTACGAAGGCTAGGCACAGGTAGGCTGCTATTAAGTCGGATCTTATGAATCATAACCTAAGCATGTCGTAAAACTGTTGTTAGGAATATTCTGTGTAAAGGCGAACCTTAAAAAACAACGACATGCCGAGATGTCGATATCCCGCCTAAAATTGCGCTACGGGCGAATTTATTTCGCATCGGTTGCTGCTCGAACGGGTCCCGTGCATTTATCTTCGCTCTCCGGTTTCACTCTTAAAAATCGCCCGGAGGCAGAAGCATACAAGAAACAAAGATTGATACGGTGTTTCCTTGATCGATTGTAAAACGTCCCCCCGCGAAAGTATTATACTCTGTAACAAGCACTCTGCTCTCCATCGTTGCAACATCTTGATCGTATCGACGGAGAGAATTTCGTCGATCACGTCGCCTGTTTGTCCCATGCTCGATCGACGGGCAGAAATATTCATTCGCCCTCTATCCGTATGATGGAAACCAGGATGCGATTTCGCCAAATCGAATTTTATCGGGACGCGTGTATCGCGGCCCTTTGTCGCTTGTCACTTTCGAACCTGAGTAATTCTCCTCCGGGGTATTTATAAATCTGCGCCCGAGTTTGGAAGGATCGCGTGTCAGGTTTTGGGAATATTGCGGGGATCTAATGGATTCCGGTATCGCCAGAAAATATGGGAATGCATCTTGGATTTCTGGGTGTGTGATTTGAATTCAGATGAAGGTAGCCTGCAGCGTATTTCTCTTCCAAGTTTCAAGCTTCATTGGTGGCAAGGTAAAAAATTCATGGGACGGGGGAATGTCCAATACACTCGCAATTACATAGATTTAATTGATAATTTATAGATACCAGTCTTTATGCGAACGAAATTGAATGAAACATAACTGCATTCGAATGGTGTGCTGAAGGGGAATATTGGTACGCTGTGGTCGATGTAAAACCACCAACTGCCACTTCGGTGAAAGAGGGGGCTGCTACCGGCAGCATAGTACTTCCATCGAACACACCCTAATGCGGGGGTTGTGAATAGGGACGTTCCGTGGCCGCGTTCAGTTCACTTCTTTTTACGAGCGAAGTAAACTCCTCTTCTTTACGACACGCCTACTTTCCCCAACTTTTCCACGGGGTAAATTGGTTATGCAAACAGTCGCGATGATCTGCACGGCAACTAACAGTGGGCGTTTGTTTTAATTGAACACGGAAACTGCAGCTTTCCGCCTATCTCGGCCGTTTAACGAGACTTATTTCAACAGACACTGTGTACTCGTTTCTCTACAAACTCTGCTTTGTTCAATATTAATATTAGCAACTCGTAGCAGAATTTATCGTAGACACTCGAAACACCTGTAACAAAATACAAAATGATCCGAAAAAAGACTGATCAGCAAACCGTTAAAAGTCGCTAAACGCAGCGATATTTTTCTCATTCGACGGCTCGTCAGCCCGCGAAAATCCGCCTTCATTCAGAAGCGTCGACGAAATTTCCGAGTAACAAAGCCACTTTTGTCTGCCGCGTGGGGCGCGGGTAACAGTCGGCTAAAAGCCCCTTTCGACACTTGCTCGCGCGTAGAAAACGTCCTCGCGGTTGAACGGAGGCGCGAACGGCCACGATGGGCGAAAACAGAAAGAGAAAGGAGCGAGAGGTGGCCGGGGTGTACGAGAATCCGCTCGTACGGAAACTCGAGTGGCACGACTCCGACGCGTAAGTGATCCGTGTGAATGGGTCATTCAGAAAGGCAGCGTCTAATGCCGAGACCTCGCATTCTAATTGAAGGGTGCTCTCACCGGTGCGTACTTGGCCCCGCTTTTCGTCAACCCGCCTCTCTTTCCCTCTGTCCCGCGCTCTCTTCTCTTCCTGTCATTGTGAGCGCGGAGGTTTTAAGAAGCTCGTGCAACCTGATGCGCGGGGAAACGAGGTTTAAGTTACGCGAACTCTGCTCTGAGAAATATAAAAAAGTACACTCGCACGGGAAATTCCTGTATGACATAGGAAATACACGCAGTTGATAGTCCTTGTCATATTCCACATATACAATGAAAACTTTCTATCCTGAAGAGTTTCAAGATACTTGATCTTATAATCTCAAAATTCTGTGGAAAAAGCAGTGAGCATAAAAAGAAAAAGCTCCCTATTCTACCATCCCCGCGAGGCTTCCTCGCTGCACAAGGCGGGCAAGTGGTACGACTCAGAGTTTGATCAGACATACTTCAAAATTTCTCACAACAGCCGTGTGTAACTTACAATTAGTATCCCGCTTCAAATTACCTGCGGTCGCTACGTGTCACCCAGAAATGGGACATTCTAATATCGAACATGTTATATATACTATCGTGATGTGAAAAATTCGTGGTTTCTCTTTGAAAGGATCGCACGACCAATGACGAAGTTTCATTAGAGCACGGGGGCGGAGCCAGCTCCGGCTGGTTCGTTCCGCGCGGAAGGGTCACCGGTTTGCGGACGCTGAAGAGTGGCTCGTCTCGTCAGCGTCTCGTCTTCCTTTTTCCGCCGTGGAAGCCAAGGTCGACGGGCCTCGACGGAGCCGAGGCCAACGCGTCCGAGGGTGCACCCACGCGCCGACCAAGCCGGTGGCAGAGCAATGATCGATACTGCTGATACACTCGAATCCCGATCGTCAGCCGGCCCACACGCCCCCCCTCCCCCCTCCAGCGTCTGCAAGCCTGGCGCGTGTCGCGACACGCAGAAGGGCGAGTTTGGTGTCGCCTCCTGGTTCCCTCCTTCCATCAACGTCCGCGGAAGGCTCGAGTCGCGCGTCGAGCCACCAACTGCGCCCCCTTCGGAAAATGAAAAGGCCCCTCCACCGCTCTCGAGTTTTCCAGTAACGATCGGTTCCCTTGCCCGGGGTACGAATAGCGGATAACGCGTCCACCCACCCCTTTCCCTCCTGGCCACCCTGCGTCGCCCACCCTTTGGTCCTCAGGCGCGGAGCGGAACCGCGCGGCGCCCTCGCGCCGTTCAACGCGCGCGCGCGAAATGGGACCGAGCAGCCGGTGCACGGGGCTTGCTCAAGGGGAAGTTTTGAAAGCTGAACGATGGGGGAATGATTGTAATTTCACGGGGAGGAATTGTTACTGCTCTTGGAAACTATGGTCCCTGCTTTTACCGCTCTCCACGTGCGCGCGGTTAACCCTTCGCTGATTTCTGGCGGGAAGGGGTGTGATGATGACACACTTTCTCATGATGTAAATTGGGTTTATTTATTTTGGTATTGAAGGGAAGCTGCATTGTGCTTATTTTTGTCGTGCGCAGTGAACGGTGAAAGGGTTGAAGCTTGAAGCGCGCCAAAGGTTGTGAGTCAGAGGTATGGAGGTAACCGTCTCGCTAAGGGTTCAGAAAGTAAATCCTGATGTTGAAGTTTCTTATATGCGTACCTATAAAAAAGTATTATATTTTCATTTGTTTCACTGCCGCTGTATTTCGCGTTAGATTGCGAGCATCGGGTCATACGGGGGTTGAATATGAACTGATATTGGTTGTGCTTGAACTCGCGAATATAGATGACCCTAAGACTCTACGAGGATCGTATGGGTCGTTTCTCCGATCCTCACCCAGAGTGGGTGACCACATCCACCCCTTGAAAGCAAACGTGGCAAAATAACACATGATTGTTGAACGTGCCGGTAACCTGCTAGCGAGCGATCCGCCCCTGTATCAACCCTCGAACACAGCCCCCGGCTGCTCCTCTTCTCGCAACCCTCAGAGGTAGCAGCCGGGCGCCCACGCGTCTTCGGGGCACGATCGCGGCTGGAGTGATTTCCCGGGGTGCGTGCGCATCCCTCCCCTCCCCGCCCCCCTCTCCCCCGTAGATCTAAAGACGCCGTCACCCACTAGGACGGCCCGCGAAAGAGGGAGAGCGGCCTGTCGTCAGTACGGCGAACGCTCTTCGCCGGAGCGCACCTTGGTTCGAGTGTGGGTCTACGCCCGCCTCTCTTCCCGACCTCCACGCGCGCAACTGGTGATCGATTCGCACTTCCGCCACCGGGTCGGCCTCCTCCGGGATCTGTCAAGGTCACCCCGTCAGAACCATAGATCTATACTCGTACAGGTGCACGCTAACGGCGACTGGGTTGTCCGCGTGTTCCTTTCACAGCGCAGGGGGATTTTCTATGGGTTCCCAGCGCGGGGTTTTCATGAAACATTTTTCAAAGAGAAGCAGGGATCGAGTGGGCAGCTTGGGGATTAGAGACTTTTTGTTCTTGGGGGAGATAAGGGATGAGGGAGATAGAGTTAGGCTTCGTAGTGCACAGTGAATTGTGAAAGTGTAAGAGAACTTTTATGAAGAGGATTTAATGGGCTGTATATGTAAGTTACACTGAAATTTATGGAATATTCTTGTGGCTACAACCAGGAGATTGTAATGTTACGCCATTGGGTAGCAGTTGGTTAATTGGGTTGGAAATAATGCGGATTAAGTTGTATGTGATGATGGTTTGTAATTGAAATATAGTAGAATTGGGATTTATGTATTGGGATTATTTAATTGTTCAGCTGACGGTGAATTAATTCTATTTGTGTTTGTATTTTACATAACTTGGGAGTGACATAGAGTTCATTCTTGCATTGGTAATCTTCATAATTATCTACTACGTAGCCACAACAGTATTTTCGAATCTTCAGTTTAATTTACACATCTCGTCGATGAAAATTTTCGATAGCAATCGCAGAAATACTGTGACGAATTCTTATATCCGCCGACGTGTGCTGTTACTGCTATTCGATTGATATTTTAGTTGAATTGTAACGAGATTCCAAAATTTTGACGCATCAGATAGGGTTATTTATACCTCGCAGACAATAGTTGAACTTCGGCGTATCGTTGTAACTGACCCCGTCGATATTTTTCAACCATCTGGTTTGTGGAAGAAAAAATAGAGCGCAAAGTTCTTGCTTTCACGGAAACATTTCTCGTCGCTTTACACGTAACACTGAACGGTGTTTATCGAGTGAAAAATATCGACATACTTTGTTCGTTGTATCTGCCATGCAATTTTTTTCTCGCGGATACATACCGTGACACATATTCGCTTCGTTGTACACGAAAAAGATTTAGGATATTAATTCTTTATTTTCATATGCCTTGTGCGTCGGAAAGTGGTATCTCCTGAATGATAATCAGCAGAATAGAAGCATTATTGTACCGTTAAATTTGCCATAGAAACTATTTACAAAGAAATGCGTAGATGATTACAAAAAATCGTCCTTTAAACGGGCTGTTTAATTTTCTCCTCCACAATCCCGTTTCGCGTCCCGATACACGTGCAACTTTCATGAAAGTTGAAACGATCCCAGGAGAACGTGGAAGCGACGGATTACTTTCACCAACTGCTAATTAAAAGTTCCTCGTCTGCTCGATTTCTGCCACCTCTTTCGCTCAGGCAACTGGTGTTAAGATCGTAAACTTCGATCGCCAACTTGACAATGACCTTTGTCATCAATCCGGAATAATTGTTCACGGGAGGACGCCCAGTCAGCCTTCTACCACTTTGCTTGAAACGATCCTCGTAAAAGCGTGCAGTCAGTGATTCAAAATCCTTTAAGATCGGATTTTAAAGTTAGATTGTTAACCCATTCGCGAGTTGTCGCTCAATCGGGGTCAGACGTCGAAGTGCAGTGGGTAAAAGTGAACAACCTTGGTCGAAGTTTGTCGGCTTGTGGTTAAATCGAGGGAACTGAAAGTATTTTTACGATTACGTTGGATATAATTTTGTGCAGTTGAAAAGAAATACAATTTTGGTAATGCGATGAAGGAAAATGTTTTGGTGAAACGTTTTAATGAAGTTCACCTCTATGTTTAAAACGACCTCTAAAAGTAGTTCCGTACAAGCGATACTTTAACGCTCAATTGGTTATTTAATAAGTCTTCACAGGTCGGGAGTTAATTAAATTGTTACCATATTAAAGGGAACTTTTAACTTTTACTTCGGAGTTGTACTGCTCGCACTGCACAATTACTTTCACTTTCGTTCACTTCTAATTACGTAACCATAGAGTTAAAGATTAAAGTAGACAGTGCCTTGTTCCCTGCCATTATAATAATCGTATTTGTTCACTTTTATCCTTGCCACCCGATTTAAAGCGAAAACCATTGTCACCTGACGTTAATCATTAATCGTTACAAAAGTGTCTGCTGTTAGCTCTACGGTGTTCAGTGTCGCGCAGAGTTGAAAGTGACGACAGAAAGTTTACAACAAACCATTTACCAGTGAATAATTCTGAATCTGTCGTCGATCGTTGCGAATTTCAGGCACTGAACGCGTCAGTAATAATTTCCAAAGTTTGCATATTTTCGCACAGTGATATATCATTTCCAGAGTTCAAGCCTCGCAACTCTATCTCTCCCCTTCAGCCCTTGCATTCGAAATACCACTCTAGCACCCTTCAACTTACAAAACATCTTTCGAAAGTCACTTTCAAGTCAGCGCAAGACATATCACAATAATTCTCAATAATTCAACGCAGCAATATTCTTTCCTAACACAAATTTCTCAATAAGCCATCAGTGGCATCCCTTCTGCCCTTGATCTCCCAATTTCCTCGACAACCCCCATAACTCGCTTTCCGAATCGTTCCAACAGTCGCCACGCGCCCGCCCACCATGACAGACACCATCGAAATCATCCGGCAGTGAATCGCCTCAGTGAATCGTTCGTCGCCCTCTGAAATCCAGTCACGTCCCTATCGGTCAGATCGCTCGTGCCCGCGCGTGCAAGGAACATCGTGATCCAGGAAACGTCGCGAGGGTTCCGTCAAGGGGATTCGTCGTTCCTCGGGCAGCGATCGTTTCCCCGGGACCGTAGAAGAGACGCGTAGGTGCGCAGGGGACGCGATACCGTGCAAACACGAAATCCCAAAAGGAGGAGATGAGTGGCGTGGGTTTCCTGGCGGCCGTGAAAACGTTCGCGCCGGGTGGCCGCCGACGTAGACGCTGCGAGAAGCAGCAGAAAGTCCTGGAGCTTCCGCCCGGATACGCGATGCAACCGGATGTCGTGCCCTGCTGGGACGGCGCGCCGCCTATCACACCGCCTGCCGCGTTCCTGCCGCCGGGATACAAAAAAGGCTTCCCAGGTGAGCCGATCTATCACGATATTTCCAGCGCTGGTCAGTTGTTTTGAAAGAACTTCAATCGCTTGTTGGGGAATCTTCAGTTCTCGACTTGGGGATGCGAAGGGGGTTCTATTTTCACTCCCCATAAGTGAATGAAAATGTTTCATAACAAAAGGAAAATGGTTCTCGTGTCTTGATGATATATAGATAATAGTACTTCAAGAATTAGTAATTTTATTTTTCAATTTAGTTGGAGAGGCCTGTGCTTTCGCTGTGTCTGCTCAACCGCACTTCGATTCGCTCGTGTAACCCGTTAATAGTTAACTGTCCACTCTGAACTGCACGGTAACCGAGAGATGTAAATAGTCGTTTTGCACTTCGTCAAAATTTTATAAACGTAGCAACGATCGACAAAATCGGATAAAAGCGATCGTGCCTCGACAACCCTGTATCTAAAATACTGATATTCCTGGTCCCGCGTGTTTCGTTATTTAACGAACGGAGTGGTTTATTTGTCGAGAGGTGTACCGTCGATCGCGAAACGGCTCGATCTTCTTTTCCTCTCCGACGCCTGGCGAACCGTCGAGCGTGAAAACTTGAAATACGACTTTTCCTTGTGTGTTTTTAACCACGTCGAGATCCAGATACGGATCCTCGATGCTCCGCGTTTGTTTGCCACGAAAATAACCAAGAAGAGGGGTTTCAATCTCGCGGAACATCCATTAACTGGTGAATCCGATTTGCGTTGCTGTTAAACGCGCTGATCGAAGGAAATGAATTTCCATCCCGAAAAGCCAGTTGATAAGCCCTCTCTACTAATTGTCCGAATTCAAAACGTTTTCGGTGCTTGGCTGCCGCGAAATTGCCGTTTAATGAATTCGACGTTCCAATGACCGCTGAATGTACCAATGCCGCTGGTTAATTACACAGCGTAAAAAGCCACCGCGTTAAAATAACTGTACGAGAAGGATTTCCTGTTCAATCTCCGTTGAAATTTCGTGCCAGAGCTTTTGCAAAGTCCCCCCTAAAATTCTTTGATCACCTAGTAATATCTATTATCAGAACGCAATAGATATTGTAGTAGTCCATTTAAAATCAGATTCGCCACACCGATTTCTCGCAAGGCGAGATCCCACCAACCCGATCTCTTTATTACTTCCAAGTGGGGGCGTTTGAAATCGAGTCAGGAGAGATCTGCATCCCCCGTGAACTTGAACCCCTATCAGATATCCGCCCTTTTCATTCTGGGTGAACGGGCATCTTGATCGTCGCGTCGTCGCGTCGAGACGCGTTCGGTTGATCGCTCGGTCGCCCGGAAAATTCCCAATCGAAGGTTCGAATCGCAAATACATACCTGCCGCCCCCGGTGGGTGTTGAAATCCACGCTGACCTTTCGGCGAATTCACCTTTAACCTCTGAACCGTGTGATCGCTTTTAAGGAGGGAGCTTTGTTTCCATCGGGGGCGATGAAACCCTATGATTCCGTTTTACTGTAACGTTTCACGTGCCAACTGGCTTTCACCGGTTTTATGAAAAGCTTTTCCCTAGACGTTAAGGAAACTCGATAGTTTTCTGTTATGTAATTGTATTTGTTCCCCTCGGTTTCACTGGCGCCTAAGTGCTCCCCGACGGAGGCACCCTTCCTAATTGCTTCCCTTAAGAATTCGGCTTGCGATTCAGAACATGTTCGACGGGACAAAAAGGAACTCTGAGCGATCGCGTTTTAGTTTACGGCGTCGACTTGAGAAACGACGATTCGCCGAGCTGGTGGCCGTGTCCCAAGAGGAAAAAGCTGTTCCGAAACTCCGAAGGACGCGGCCAGTCTTTTTGCCGAAGCTGAATTAATTCGATCTCGCCAGGATTATGCAGCCTCGCCACCGGGACCGGCAAAAAGTTGCTTCGGATTAAAGGAGATCCGCGTTTCCTCGAAACTTTGGCCGGCAAGTTTCCCCTTGTACGCGGGTACGTTGTCAATTATTAAAATCGCATTGCTCGTAAATAAGGGGCGCCTCTGTCCTGTAAATTGCCGGCCGAGGATCCTTCGAGATTCAAGGAGAAGCGTGGAAAGTTGTGGGATAGCATTAAGCTTCGTCGAGCCACAAAGAGAATCTATTGTTATCACTGATTGAAGAACCTGGAAGTAAATGGGGTTTAAATAAAGAAATAATAAATTAGAAAGCTCAGTTTGCGAAGCACACTATGCAAGGCGATTAACGAGCTAGAGGGAGTCATAATATTTTCAAAAAGTTTCGACACACAATGGAATCTCCGGTGCACGAAAAGTCCCCAGAACCGATTCTCGGAACGTCACATATTTCGAAAAGTTGGCATGCAACTGAGGATAGATCCGTCCGACGATAATGCGCGTAACTTCTTAGTTTCCCAAGATTCTAAAAGGATTTCTCGTGACAGCGAAACCGAGAATCCTATAAAATATAATAACGATAGCTCGCGCCTCTTCTCTTCTAGCTGCCCGATGTAACACCAGAAAAGGAGACGCGAGAACGATACGTGGACAGAGACACTTGGCTTTGGCTGTCGCGATCCGACGATTAGGTCGAGGTCGAGTTCCCCGAGTTCCGCGCCGTTTCTCTGTGGCTTATTAATGCTGGCCCGCGGTGGGACAAGTGGGTCGAATTTTTCATTGATGAATCACGAGGCGCCGTCCACGGATTTTCGGGGCTCGCGCGTCCCAGTTTCGCCGCGACGCTCTCTTTCCCTCGATCTTGAGTGGCTGCTGAAATGCAGCATCTGCATTGTCGGCGATAACTTTGCTCGCTGCTAGAGCCACTTAAAAATTTCTTCACCAACAACTATCGCATACAGCCGTGGAAATTACGTTGTGTAGCTCGTCCCGTGTTAGAGTTTGGTATGAAATTTGTAGATGGTGCCTGATCAGGTATTCTCCGAAATATAGTTGAGAATTTTAGCCTTTGAATTGATCAAAGCAGCTAAGTCGAAATAAACATCCTTGGCAATTTTAAACTGTACCACTTGAAACTACTTAGAAATCATTAGAAAATCATCTCTTCGTTTTAATGGCGGTCATTGTTACCGCGTCCACTTACGCGGGCGCTCGAATTACATATTTCGAATAATTAGACGCAGAATCTTCGATTCCCGCCGTCGCGCTCCATCGTTTACCTGCACTCCTCGTTTAACAGCAAGCTATCGATACAGTTGCCGTATATCGGTGCGATTGAATTTGATTTTGCTACTAGCTGCCGATTCGTTTGATCGGCTCAAATCTGGCGAGTTGGTATCCCTGTTTGCCCAATTGCGTCCGCTTGAACAGCGGCGCGATCCGCCTTCTATTTGCCACCGAAGTTTACGCTAAACGATATTTAAACTTGCGCCTCGCCGTTACCAGAGGAAACACGAAACGACGCTCGACGGACGATTCCGCCGAAGTAATTACGAGGCTGCAGAAAAATCGTGCCCGCGCTGGCAACGCTCCAGCCGCGAGTCTGTAAAACCGGTACCCTCGTGTAAATTTAAACTTTGCAGCCGGGCTTTTTAATATATACGCGCCGCGATACGTGGAAGCTTCTCGACGTTCGACTGTCCGCCGGCCGCGTCATCCATTCATGAAGTTCTCCCGAAGAGGAACGATGCGTGGTCGCGATCCTCGCCACCAGACGCTTTCTTTGTTTCTTCCTGCTTTATGACTTGACGCGTCGATACGTTCGCGGAACGAATCTCTCGCGAACCCTCCCTCCACGACTTTCGACCACGGTGCACCAGAAAGTTTCGCTAAAAATACGTTTCGCGAGAGACGGGAGCGACTTTCCCTGTGAAGAATGTTATCGAAGGAATTTTACATTAGAGCATCAGCTTCCTCGGAAGAACAATTGCAAAGACTTTTGTTTAAGAAAGCTTCGGCTTGAGAAATATCCTATTTGAGAAATACCCCACTTAAAAGATCTTCTACTTGGAAACAAGAACATCACCCCACAAGATTCTCGCAAGGACATATAGCTTCTGAAATTGCATAATTTGAAAGTGTCTTTTCTCTGTGTTCCGCGATCTCTCCTGGAACGATGAAGATTTCAACGATCTGGTGCCTCCAGTTGCTCGCCAGGGATTTCCATTCCCTCGAGGTGGAAATCTTTCCGAGGCACGTCATCATCGTCCGCGAAAAAAGAACACGGGCGTGTACAGAGGAGACCAAGGGCGATTCGTTGGCGTTGCAACAATACCTCCCTTCGGTGTCGTTGCACTCCGGCCGAGAATGGTCGTCGCCAATTACGGTTCAAGCCGTTCCCCACACGCACGCGGAAAACACGAGGCGGCAGACACACGAGCGTGTTTTTCTTTCAATGAGCAGTAACGAGAACGCGGAGCGACGAGACGTATTATTACCCGTGGCTTCGTTTGTAATAACAGTAACGTGGCTCCCATTCACGTAACCGTGCAGTCGGGGCTTGGTTGGAATGGTCGTACTACTTGACAGTGGAAAAGCCAGAGTTTGTGGAAACGCCAGCGTCGTTTCAGGAGTTATTGCAGAGAAATTAGATTTCTTTTTGCGCCTGCCGACTATACGGTATTCCAATAATTTTCACATTCAAGAATATTCGGATTAGACGCGATGATTCGATGAAACATTATTGAAATGGGAGCAACGGTTTTTAAAGCTATTCCGCTTCGGTTAATCATTTCTACTAGGACGACCTGAGAGTGGAGTGGTATTGAATTAATTATTTGGACATTAGTTTAAAGTGTCTCTTCTTTTAAATATTTCTTCACTCTGCATCCTGTTCTTGAGCGAAGAGGCATGAAAGCTGGCAGCGGAGCTGGAAATCCAATGCGCCTGCGTCCTTCATCGTGTCACTTAAACGGTGAAGGGTGTGGGAAATTTAGATGCAACAGACAATTAAAGGGAACTCCGTCGCTCGGAGAGAATTGCTCGATAGTCAAGAACATACGAGAGACACCAAATTGTCGGAGGGATGTTAAACACGCTGTATTTGACGCTCCGTGTGCCAGCGTGGGCGAATTCGTCCCTGTTTCGCCTTGTTCCTCGTGCCCCTGCCTCGGGAACGGTATGAGAAAGCTTTCGCTTCTCGTAATCAACGCTGCAAATTACCCGAACACTCGACAAAAGCGAATACATATTGATCGCGGGAGATAATAGCCCCGTGCCGCACTATTATTAATCATTGGCTAGGAGATTTCGATGCTTCCTGCACTTTGCAACCGCGACAGTAATAGTTTTGACATAGATGGCACTATTCTTTTTCTGTATAGAGTGAAATTTGAATGTCATCTTTTTTGGAACAATTAGCAATCTTTGGCGATAGAAGATGAAGCTGTCAAAGCACATTACAAGTTCTTATTGGAACACACGATTATCGTAAAAGAAACTGCTCTGGATTCTATTACGTAGAACCTTGCAGAAAAATTGAATCTAGTGGTTTCGCAGCTGTTAAAGCCGCCGAGCCCTCGTAAACCGCTGTCGAGGACGAAGGAATAAGACACTATGTAGAAATGCGTGTGGTCAGCAGGAACATAGAAATTCTGTGACAATAAAGCCACTTCTAGGTTCTCGACTCCCTACTTAGCAGGTCTATTGATCCACACATCTCTCAGCCAGATATGTCTCAAGGAAAACGTGTCGTAGGTGTCCATATCGTAAACCCAGCCTTCGAAAAAAGGAAGACCTTAGAAGGCGCATGGTCAGCAGAACTGTGCAAGGTTTTCGGCAATAAAGTTATTTCTATGTTTCGTACTCCCTGCTTAGTTAGTCAGCAATTTTTATGGACATCTATGTGGTAAATTTTGGCACTTTGCAGTTATAAATGCAAATGGATTATTTATCGCCTTCGAAGAAATTCCAAGTACAAACCTTGAGCCGATATACAACCCTTGAACAGCCTCAGAACTCTCTCCGCGGAGAAATAAAGAAAGGAAGAAAGTGTCCCACGGCGATTTATAGCTTGGAAAAAATTCTCTTGTGGTGTGCCGGTGCTTTATGACGCACGTTAATGAAGCCCTAGAGAGCGCACAAAGCGAGAGGAGAGGGGCGCCGTGACGCCAGTTGCAAACGCCTAGGCGCTCTATCTTCTACCTTCCTCGCTTAGAATAATCTTGACCATGGTCATTTGCCATTTCACAATATTCTGTCGCTCCCGCAACCCCCTTTAAAAATTAATCGCCACCCACCGAAGAACGCTGCGTGCGTGTCGAGAAATAGCACTCGAGTGATGAAGACTCGTTTATCATCCAGTGAATTGGCTTTGAACAATGAGGGTGGTTAAAGGAGATTAAAACAAAGTAGATGAAGGCAATAATTTAAGTGAAATGAACTTTGCTTCACGAAGGATCAAGCTTAAGTCCTCTGAATTACAACCCACCTTTTTCTCAAAAGAATATCCAGTCTCCTCTTGTAAATTTCTTGGAATTTCTCTACGATGTGTTCAGGCTTGAATAAAAATGAGAACCAAGCAGACGTAACGCTTGTTCGCGTGATATACCACAGGGAGAAATTAAATGAGCCGCGATAAAGAGAGGCATAAACGTGAGCTAAAGAATACGTGCTCCATGTATATTATTCTGTATAAAAATGTAAATGTTGGCGAAACGTGTAACAGATGTTTTAAAAATTTTATCAAAAATGTGCATTTTCGCTAACATGACAGTTTGGGTTGGATTTCACTATGCATTCTCGTTGGTATCGCGCCGCGTACATATGTCTGATATATGATTGGTTGTACTACTGGAAAGGACCCTCGCTGAAAGAAATGATATTACGTGGGCGTGAACTTTTCTGTTGCTAAAATTACATCTAAGGCTTTTCGTTTGAAGGTATGTAATCGATATAATTAATATTCCATGATAAATAATAGATTGCTGCTTAAAGAATATCTCAAATAATCTCGTTTACCTGAAACCAATATACTCTTTCCACGCCTCTGCCACAGTTCTATTTGTTGACCAGCCACCAACAAAATAATCAAACATTTACAGAAATATCGACTACACGCTAGTTCGACAACACGTGTCGATGCAACTTCGTTGCATTCACCGGGATCGTTCCGTGGGCGGTTTGTCTCTTTACATGCGGTTCTATCGACCGCGCCAGCTAGCCATCGCGAAAACGATCCAACGAGCCACGTTTTCGGTCGTTGGATTGGAAAATCTGTCGAACCTGTCGGAGCACAATGTTTGTCCCCGCGAATTACTTACTGAACTGTATTCCTGCAGCATCGGGCTTTAAATTTACACAGTGGCAGCAAATATTTAATCTAATATTCTGTCCAACAGCGTGTATTTTATATTCCACTCGAGTCATTAATCACGTCGCCAGTAAACAAAAACAATTTAGTGGTCGAGAATTTGGAAATTATTAAACAATTACCCGAGCACCGTTTATTACGAGAATTACGGGAGCGCGGACAGTTAACGTTGCTCGACTCTTCTTGTTTGACGTTCCCAACGACGACGCATTCGTTTCCTTTCCATTCTCCGCGAACTCACCTCGCACGCGGTGGCGACGTTGTTGCATAATGCACGCCGGTGCAACGACATCGAGGCGGTGCACTATTTGTTGGCGTCGAGTGAAAGCCTCTCGCACCCTCCGTCGCCCTTCCGCTCAGGGTTCCCGTTATAACCGAGCGTTTACTCCTCGTAACCACGAAGCACTGGTCCTGGATGAAATTGCAAACTCACTGGTGGTTCTCTGTAAATATCGCGAGACAGGCGAAATCTTGGGAATAGCTGGCTTTCGTTCTAGCAGATAGCTCTGCGCCGAGCACTCCCACGTGTAGGTGTTAGATAAAAATGGTCGTACCGCGATGGATCGTGGTACATGAAGGTGTATTAGAGTGTCAGCGCATTACGATACTGTAATGCTGGAAGGCAGGAGTATTTAGCTATTGTGGTAGACTCCTGTATAAACGTTAAGGCAAAATTCACATAATATCGATGCACTTTTTTACTCTAAATGTCAGCGTTTAATTAGGCTTAGAACACAGAATACTGAGGCACTCGCTTTATCGGCGGTAGACGGAGATGCCAGTAACCCGATACGGAATCGTTTCACGAGATTGAAATTGTGGATAATTATCGGTAACCGCGCCACGGCGAACCAGGGATCATTCGCGTCGACATTGACGGCTAATTACTGTCGTGTTTTCGCGTGCGATCGGTCGGCATGCTGATTTCGCGATAAAACGTGGATTCGGACGGACAGGGCTAATTCCCACCGAAATTTCTGGCCCGCCTGACACGCGCCATTTTTGTCGCTAATTACAGCCCGGAATGATCATTAGCCGCCCAATTGTACAGCCCCTAGTTATCCGCGACACCCAGTTTACCCGTGCCATTATCAATTATAATCAGCGATTTTAATCGACCTTCGCTGATCGTCTTTTTCGCAAATAGCACGGGGATGGAATTATCGTATTTCCCCTTGAACACGGCCGAATGCAACGACAGTATTTGCAATATTCCAAGCGAGCAATTTAATACGGGGATCCTTTTTATCGGCTCGTTGGAAACAGCTGCAAGCCACGCCGCAGCTGCAGCTGCGACGAGCAAAACGGTTAATACGATTTTCAACCACGAATCGAAGAAAAAAAGAGTGGACTAACGGGGGGTGATCCAGCTTCAATCCTTCGATCGATTCGTGTATCTTTTAACAATCAACTGCTGCAGAAGAAACATTCAACTCTCAGCCTTTTTTCCACCATTTTGGAGGATTTAATGGTAGAATTGTTGTGGATGTGAGAAAGCCGAGGAGGCAATCTCCTAGGCTGGCCGGCGCGAGGAATGAATGTTTAGAAGAGATATGCGTGACGAGTGATTGTTTAGGTTGAGTGTCGATTGCGGCCGGGTATGATTCTGAGAATGCACGTGGAGATGGTGGACGGATGTGTGCAGTGTGCATGGTGGCGCGTGGCATGGATGTGTGGTGTGTGTGTGTTTTTGAAAAGCGTGGGGTGATCGCTCATCGAGGAGCGGGTCACCAGAGTCGAAGTAGAGACGCGAACGAAGCAGCATCGAGACGTATTAAATATAATAAACTTATTAGAGTTACGCGAGTCATATAATTATTCACCCTGCTTCTGATCCAGTCGCTTTCCAATCCCACATTGTTTAGAAATAAAAATTTTCTATCTGCACCTAATGTTGCGTACGCGAATGTGTTAGCAATTGAAAAAGGTGGTTAAATCTGCGTTTAATGCGTTTCTTGGCAATCTCACCTCGCACCCTCGAGAAACCCAAACAAATCCGCTTAAACTCGGGCCGCGACGTCTGTCGAGCAATCAGCGTCATTAAAAATGCCCTGACGTAAACACTCGTAAATAAAACGCTATCTATACTGCTACCCCGAGAAGGACCCCATTCAAACCTCAAGTCGTGGTTCGACGTGCAAATATAGCGCGTTCGATATAGTAAACGACGGTCGAGGGGACGCGTGGGCTGACGGCGAATCAACCACGTAATTTTTAAGGCCCACGTGATCGTGGGACGTTTATGAAATAAAGGAGCCAGTAATTCGATATTGCCGGCGACGTTTCCAATCATCGGAAGCCCGCTGCACGCAAATACATTATTATATAATATTCTGTTTGCCACTCGTAGTTGCGCGCCGTGCCCCAAAAGCGCAGCTAATTAATTGAAAACGAACTGAGTCGCGGAGGAAGCCATTTGTAGCGTGCGACGATACGAATATGCGCGGTAATTATTGATTGGTAATTATGATACATGCTCAGGGGTGGAAGGTACTGCGGTTCAGTTGCCGATTATTTCAATTAAATGGTGGTGCGATTAATTATTTTGAAAGGTTAGCTAAGATTAATAATCACACGCCTTCTTAATACTATAGGTGATCGTTAGCCGAAGTTCTTGCTGTTTAAATTTTATTATTCATTGGCAAGTGAACCTTGACGAATGTCCCCATGAATATTTATATCATTACAAATGCAATAATTGCTAGCAATAATTTTCAGTGCAGGGTTCCTCGGCACGTTAACTAGCGAGCGAATGTAAAAATATTCCCACGTGAAATATTCTCCCAATACATACATATTAAACACTGAATTATTCCAGAATCTAATGGAAATGAATATTATAATTAGAATTTACAACTTTGTTAAAGCTCTTCATCAACACATGTTTTGAAGAAAAACAGGTTTAAACATGCAATGGTACATAAGATTCACGGACATAGAATGAACAAAAATATTATTTTTGACGAATGTATGAAGTGGATATAAATATGATTTTTATGTAACAAAGCAGGGCCTCTGAAATAGCTGGGAAATGTAACAGATTATCACAAAGTAGTAACGTCCACAAGAAGTAGACCACATCTACAAAATGCCACCTCGAAGATGCTACATTTCCTTTACGAAAATCCGGCTGTCTCATCGACCGCCATGTTTGCGAGTCCCGGAGAGAATCGCGCGCCTCTGCCAGGATAAACGGCGGTCCTTTGAGGGAGACCCAAATTCATGATCCACGCAAGCTTCATTTCCCAGTAGGAAAAGAAAGGGAAACGGACGGGGTTACCAGGGAATCGCGAAAACCCCACGGGCCATTAATCAGACGTTAACCCCACGAAAAGACAGAGGCCGAAAAGCTCCGATTTGATCGCGGCCGCTTTTTACGATCCCCGCACGCTCGCAGATTACCAAGGACAGGACTTCCCCTCGCCGCCGTCGACCCACTTTTACGACGCTCCCCGTTTTACTCGGAGGATCGACTTTTCCTACTGGTCAGCCGCGATCGGTTTTCATTGCAAGGGGACTGAACAAAAAAACGGAGGGATACATCGTATCGGCCACGTTCGGCTGGAGCAGCTCTGATCAGAAGCTCCTCTTCAGAGACGAACTCGGCCATGGCTATGGCATCGAAGCGGAAATTTCCAATGGAAAGGGACCGAATTCGAATGTCAATCTTTCACAAATTTTTTCGTGATTTGTGCAGCATTTTTTTTAAAGGATGTTACAGCTGGTTTAGTAGACGGCGTTAAGTATGAGATTTTGTAATAAAGTTGAAGTATTTAGCTTTGGAGGAGAAGGTAAGAAATTGAGAGAAAAGCTTAGGAAGTTCTCGAGGAATCATAGACTTTCTTTTAACAATCATACCGATCGACGAGAGTCGATTTACGTAGGTGCTCCGGTTTCCCCGCGGCTCATCAATGAACCCGTCGTCGTCGAAATTCTATTCAGCTCACTTCTAAACGCGGCCTTTGTGGCCAGCGGGATCCCGATGAAAGAACACGTATAGTGGCTTAATTGAAGTACGGGGAAATGGCGCCTCGAGATGATTCGCTAAAGGACCACGGCACAGCGGGATAAAAATTCATAAATGCAGGATCGACTGAACCCCCGTTTACTCGCGAAGATGGAATCCTTCCTGCCGCAAGTTCTTTTACACAGCATCCTTCGCCCTCCGATCGATACTCGAGCATGAAACTGGAGCAGACGGAGGAAAGTGTGCAATTTTTATGGAAACTCGCCGCTGGTAGCTTTCAGTCGCATAAAATCATTTATTAATTATTCGACAATGGTCAGTCGTCAGTTCAGGATAAAATTTTGATCGTAGGACTTTGAACAGTATCAGATTTGTACTCGTGATGATTCTGTCACTGTTTCAGCTCTGTTTTAGAGGATACAAATTGGTCGTGGTACATATCGTGTGATTAATTCCACAGTGAAGAATCTATGAAATTTATTTATTCGTGCGTTAATACTTTCTAAAGGATCGTTCGCTATTCCAGCTCGCGTGAAGCAGCGGTAGATAGAGTTTATCGTTCGCGATGAATTATTACCCCGCTGGAAATCCTCCATCGAAATACTTGGAAAGGTGGATGGAATACTTCCCACGACTAGTTGCTAATTGATGAGCCCATCCAGCACCCGCCCCGCTGCTTTTCCTCAAATCTGAATCCATGTAAGGTCGAATTGAACTCAATTCACCCCGAGATGCCTCTTGACTCGTGAAGATTTCCACCGAGCGACCCAGGAACTCGTGCTTCTCCCAGGGATCCGAAAATTGCTGCCGTTAGTTTGCACTTCAACGACCACTACCGCGGTTAACTCTCAGTCGGGACTATCTTTACATCGGTCAAACAGTTCGGGGGACAATTTAGTCAGAGCGAGACCGCAATTTTGCGAGTTTCGAGCACGACTGTCGCTCGTTGTTTAGGCTTCAGATTCCAGCCTTGGAAACATAACACAGGGAAAATGAAGCTTAGTAATAATTTAGCGAGTCTAACAGAGTTCCTCTTTGAATATAAATCCTTGAAACTCAGTGAATTAAGATCAGCTGTGTTTTATTTCTAGTAAGCCGCAGCGGTCGTTTTTATTCTGCGAAACTTGATTCTTTTCTAGAATGCGGATTCTGCCCACGCCGTTTCGTAAATAATGGAGCAACTGCGCCCATAATTCCCTGCTATCGGGATTTCACAGAGACGATAGAACGTGCATCGTGTATAACGTGCGCATAAGACACGTTACCCACGTGCGGTGCTCGTGTTTGCGGGGATCGTGGTCGCAATAATGCAGTCGGTGGACAAGGTCGTTTGTAATAAATTGCACTTTACCCGGTGCAGTGGACTGGCCAGTTTATGGAATCGTCTGGCGACGATAAATGCCCTAGCTGGCCGGAATATTTCATGAAAACCATTGGAATCGTTTGATTTCCCGCGCTCTATTTGCCTTGGAGGCTTTATTTTCCTGGCGCTACATTTTCTTTGCAGTGTTTAATAACCAAACATGTGACGGGGTTAATAAAATATATTCCGATACGTCGACGAAATAACTTGAGAAGACATTCACCTCAGAGAAGGATCACAAGATGCATCAATTTGTACAGATTAGTATTAGACAAGCTGGTATTAACACAGAAATTGGAATATGAAAATGAATGATAGGTAGGAATTTTCTCGTTGAATAAAACGATTCTTCAGAAACGAAGGGTCTTCAAGTGATGAATTAACGAAACGGCGATGCGATAAAATTGAATGGAGGGATTAGAAGAGGTATCGCGTCCCGAAACACCCTGTACCGTCTCGTCGGTCGTTAATTCACCGTGTCGGACATGAAGCGAGATGGAAGGTAATTAATTGGGATCAGAGATAGAAATTCCATTTTCGAAGATTTCATTGCAGGCAGGAACGTTCCCCCGTGATATTCCCTAGCTGGTCCGCGTTTCTCTCGTTCCTCACCCTTTCGTGGAAAGGAAGAGCGATCGATGCCAGGAGGAAAACGCGCCGGTGTCGACGACCTCGTCGTCACGCACACCGAGGCAACCCCTCTGCCTCGAAATCCGTACCGTTCGTGCCTCTGAATTGCTCTGCGGTGATTCGCCCGCTGTTTGCCAGTGATTTTGCGACTATTTGCTCGAGCTCGCCGGCCTTCAGCCACCGGAGATTCTTTCATCCATTCCGAGGCGATTACCGAGATCGACGAATCCCGGGCGAGCAGCTTCTTTATTATTTAAGGCTAACGCCAGCATTATTAAAACATTAACTTCCCGCGGGCGCTCCTTTGACCAGTGTTCTTCTTTTGCTTCAGACAATATCTTTCTCCACGAATGTTCCTGGCGAAAGTACCTTCTTCAGAAGGAAGTACTCTCCCTTGCAAATGGACTTGTAAGCAATAGCTCGTAGTTTAAGAGTTGCATGGGAAAGAGGCTTAAAGGACAGGACATAATGATTGGAAACTATTTCATTCGGATTTCACCGAAGCCTCGCGATTGAACGATTCAGAGCGCAAGAGACAGGGACGAGTGAGGCATTTCGGTGTCCACAGTTGATCTAGTAGCAAAAGCGAAGTCACGATGTTAGTTAATTGTAATCGGGCCACTGGAATCGGTTGGAGCTTGATCAGAGTTCCAGAAATACAACCCACCGGCGTTCAACTTGGTCGCCTGTCGCGAGGTAGACGCTGCAAGCCGCATTACGGTATGCCTGACCTTAGACCGACCGAAACTACTGTCGAGTCAAACATTCCTCTATCCACCGCTATCGGACTGCGCGAAACTTTCGAAACCGACGGCGGACGATTAAATGAGAGGTGTTCGCGTGGCGTGCTTAAACACGGCCTGCGTGTGTAATTACAGCTTGTAGCACGTGATACACGGAGGTGAAATATTAATCCCCAAATTAAACGCGAAACTTCTTAATTGGACAGAAAGTGTTCGCTGCATTCTGCTATCGGGGTAACAAACTTTTCCTATTAAATCGCACGTAAAAGAAGTACAGAATGTTCCTCTTCACCAGTGGCATCACCACCTTACCAATAAAATCTCTTTACACCACAATTTCTGATCGTCTTCCTCCGAAGTATCTGAAATGGCGAAGGCATAAAAATTCCCTCCCATCGGATCGACTATCCCTCGCATCGAGGATTCCGTACGAGCACCGCAATTTCGATTCCCCACGCGCGTGTCGCGCAATTCCGAGAAGCTCGCTACACCCCCGACACGGTGCACGCTCGTGTAATTTCATCGGTAAGAGGATTCTGGAATTGTCGATGAAAGTGGTACACCGAACGCGCGGCGGTCATCCTTATCGTTTCCGGAACGGTCCCCGGCGTAAAAATTGAAGAAGCTCGGGGAGTAACAAATTCTTATCGGCCCGTATTCCACGCGCTCCCGCGGACGTCGAACGCCGCGTTACGCTTCCGTTTCCTGAAACTGGCGGCAGCGATCCTTCGGTATCTGAGAGACGGGGTGCCGTGGCCCGGGGCTCCATCTTGGAACTACGGCGAGATTACTCGCTTCTTGCGCGTTCATCCGACCGGGTCGTATCAGCAGAACCGGGGCGGGCAAAAGTGACGGCCGCTGAATCATCCCGCGGGGACCGCCGCGCGTTTTCACTCGGCCGTGATGAAGAACGTTATCGCGCCTGCCTCGCACTTGATTATTCTCCAGCACGTTCGCCTCTGCACTCTCACGCTTGTCTTCATCCTTCCCCGTTCCACCTTTTTCATCTTCCTCTGCGCCAGCATGCTTAAATTTTAAACCTTCCTCCTGCCTCGCGGAACACCTTTTGCTTACTCCATGGACCGAAGCTTTTTCGGGCCTGCGAACTGCTGTGGTTACGACATTTCATGATATTAGGAAGTCAGAAGGTTTAATTTATATTCAGGGATTCGAATAGTGCAACAGCATTTTGGTTAATTTGTTTATAGTGTAATGATATAGTAGAATATTCGTAGCATTCTGGTGTCTGCTACGATCTTTGATATCTGTGCCGTGGCAAACACCGACGTTCCATTTATGTATTTCATTGAAATACTTTTAATTCACATCGTGCTCGTCCACTCTGAACAATATTTGAATCGTCAGAGTACGGTGTACTGAAATGGGATAGTTGGTATATTATTGTACCGTTGATACTACAATGTTAGACAGTGGGACGTAAAACGAGGGAGCAAGTGTTATTTATTCGCGAAGTTAACAGGGAGAAATTCAAGTCTCAGCCCAGTGGATGGGACTACTAAATTTGTCGTGACGTTCAAGCGTTCAAGCTGACAAGTTGTCGCCTCCCAGAAACTTAACTCTCGTCGCCCGTCGCCTCGGTATTGTGCGAATTAGTCCAGTGGCGAATACCACCGAAAGTTCCCCAGAACAATTCAATTTATTCCCCCAAGCGCCGACCGCGTTACTGCACTCTGCTCATTACATCCCGCAATTATGCATCTAGTTACACCGTGACTGATGCGCTTTCTTCCCCGTGTCTAACAAGACACTCATTTCAGGCGAGAATACTTAATAGAATGCATAGTTCTTGCTACATTCTTTGTACCCTGATACTCGTGAACACTGGAAGACTTCATCGAAATGGAAATTGAATAAATTTCATCTGTAATTAGAGTAACAGAACATAGTTAAGTACACGTGTCTTCTACGCCTCACATTGTTGCCTCATTCTATCGCAGAAATTCATCTCCCCAAGTATAATACTTTCGTATAACATCAGGTATGAAACTCTCTTCGTATCAAATTCTCATCCTACAAATTCTATTCAATTTGTAGACGGAGCTGCATCCGGAATATTCCAGATATCGACAGTTTTACGTCTCGGCGCAGCTTCCATATTCAACATCTACAGTGCCATTTCGTCTCGGCGGCGTTTATTTTTAGTTGCAGCGAATTGAATTTCGCTTCGTTTCGAGCCGCGTGTAATGAAAGGGGAAGGTGATGGGAAGCAACGATAAGATCAGCTGGAAACCAGCCGTATCGAGTCGTTCCGTTAGCTGCAAGCAATTACGAGAACTTCTAGTTTTTCGCGGCGGCGGGGCAGCGAGGGGAAACCGCCGATAAACGGTAGCGAAGTTCCCAGTTGCAACTGTTGTTGCGCGACCGCAGCCAGAGTCGATGGAAATAAGAGGGAGGGAGCGAGGGGGGAGGAGGGAAAAATCAGCGGAGCACCCTCGAAACTCGAGCGAACCGTAAACAATGCCGTTGCCAGATAACGTTGGCCTTTATTGCACGCGTTGCTGGCCCAATGATGCGAAACTGCAGTTTAGTATTATCGTTTCGGATGGAAGTCGACGCGGGGCAAACGATCGATACCGCCTCCCACCCCTAACATCCTGTTCTCTTCCGACGAACGCGTCGCGACACCCTTTCCTCTTCACTTCGCGACGTTGGGATTCTGTGCAAAGATTTCGCGCAGATAAAACACAGGCGAACACTTCTCAAGCTGTAAAGAATTATGTTTTGAAAAGCAAATGGAGTAGGAGAGCTTGAATTGCTATGCAGACGGAAATGGTTGACTCGTACTACTAGCCGCTGATGCTCTGGTATGTACATAGCTCAGGATTTGATAGAGTTGGTTACGAGGGGAACAGGGATACCTTCGTGAATGCGTCGGGGTCTTTTCGAAACGATAAATGCTGTAAAGAATCATTGATAAAATTGACATTCAATGAAACCGGTCACGTCATGTTAGAAGAGGATTAAATCCGTAACTTTGTGCTTTAATATATCGATGCTGTCATTGCGAAAAGAAGACACTGCGCGTGCTAAACGTATAAAGTAACAATCCACGAAAAATAATAGAATGTTAGCAAAAATTCTCGCCCACTAAACGAAGAAGTCGGTGATTATTTACTGGCATGGAGCACGCGCCAGGGGGAAAGTTGCTAGCTAGAAGTTTCAGTTGTCGATAATTCCGAAGCCACAGTGCCCGTATTCCTCGTATTTTCCGAAATAATTTCCAATGAAGCTTCCTCCGCCCCTGGCTAAAGGACCTCATTTATAATGCACATCGCTTCCCCTCGCATATTGTGTCAACGGCATAATCCACCGCGCGGGCTGCTCCTTGAACGTTTCCACGGTGCTGCGAGCAAGAAACGGCATCGCGGAGGGACGTGGAAGAGAACGGTGGTTCTCTTTATGCGGGACGAAGCTCGGCGTGGTTCGTTATGGCAATTTAGCGAGCACGGTACGAACTAACGACGTTGATCGCATGAATTTTTCACGGCGGCGTCTGGCTCCTACTGTCTGTTTCCACTCGCGCGGTTGATCGATCCAACGAGGCACTTGTTGACGGTACGTGGGCCGCGTTCTGGATAGTTAATGATTAATCGTTCCCTTGATGTGCAGTGCGCGATGCACGTGGTAATAGATTGCTGGCAAATTAATTACTGAGAACCGAGTAATAAATTGCTGGACTGTGTTAATATTTCGGTGGTCGTTGCTAGCTTTTTGTTGGGTTTTAATGGCTTGTCGACTTTATTCATTGTTGCGCTATGATTCAGGGGTTCGACTCGCCATCGGTGTAAACGCGCGAGTGTTAGCCAGAGATTGGAATCGGACGGCTGCTCGTAAATGACGAGTACTCTGCTCGCTTTTGGCACGTGCCTGCAAGTGTTGCACGACACGTGATGCAAGGGGATGCGTGCGGTGCGTGCAGCGTCGGTGCACTTGGCATAGAAAACGCAAGCGGAATTTCGTGGGACATATGCGCGAGCGAGCCAAAGTTGGCTCGGTCGGTGTATTCAACGAGCAAGAAAGTTGTTCCCTCGGCGTTGCTACAGTCCGTGAATTATTTCGGTCGTGTGTCTCGCTGCCGCGGGACAGATTTATACGGGTAATTACCGCCACTGGATTATTCAAACAGTTCTGGGTGAATATTTCGCGTTCCGTGCAGCCATTGAGCCCGAACCGATTGACAATACAGCGTGCGTCCCTAGATACTTTCGTAGGGGTTTAGAAGAACAATATACAAGTAGATGGAAAATTTTCATCGATCAGAGTAATTGCTATGATGAATTTATCTAGTATTGAAGACATTTCGGGCGTTCAAGGAATGAAATAGAGAAATGTAAGAAGTTTCAAATGTGTACCTTTCACCATTACCACGTACTATGCACTATGTGTCACAAATCTACTGTGCTTCGTGATCACTTACATAACACCGAGTGATTTAACGCAATAGTACCCGTAGATGGAGCTATGCGTTAAAATAATATAGAACACGTTCTAATTATACTTGCTTATTGTTTTGTTGAACACTCGCTGGCGAGGCTTTATCTTACTCTCTGACAAACTGACAAACTGTATTCATTCTAAGCTTCCACACGCGATCATCTTTCGATCACCAATCGCACGTGATCAAGTCCGCCCGTGATACCCGATTTACTCATTTTTAAAGGCTCAACTATTTCACGAATATTGGACTATTGAATATCCAACGATGCTTTAAGAGGACATTATGATTATTTATTAATTAAGGGACTGGCTAATGAAGAATGAGAGAGACTCGTAGAAGCCCAGGACACCTTCGCCCCTCGATTTAGTCGAGCCGGGCGCCTCGATAAATTGCCGTCGAAAGTGCGTCGAGTTGTCTCCGCGACAGCTAATGACAACGAGGAATCTGGGGTAACGAGGGACGCCACGTCGAGGGGAGAAGGTCGGACGCGTGTCGGTGGCCGTCGTCGACGCAATCCGCCCGACGTTTCATATCTATTTTAAGCCGGTGCCGAGTTTCTAGTTTCTAACAGTCTCGTCCGCGCGTTCCTACTATGCGGAACGGCGTCCGCGTGCGCGGTAATCGGTGACGTTCGTCATCCAGCTGTAAATGGAAGAGGATCTTGGACTTAACATCCCCTTGATTCCACTTAGAACAGAACGACTCGATGAGAGGCATCGCAGCAATTGATTCTCCGCAACGATAAATTCAGAGGCAGGTGCCACCGTCCCAAAGGTGGATAGTTAGAGTGTCCACTTAAAAAATAGAAGCGAAAGTGCAGCTCGAGAGAAGGTGAGAATGTGGGAATGTCTCGTCGATGTTCTTTGTGCTAACCTCGTGACAGAATGGACTTAATAGTGCCTGTCTTCTCAATGAGATTAACTGCGATGAAGTCGATCTTGAAATCGAATTGGCGCGGGAACTGATAAGGGGTTAAGGCTATCTGTTTATTGAAACTTTAACAACGGTGCCAATTCCGCCTCCCCGGTGAAATGATCGATCACTCTTATTAAAGCGCAAGTGCTCCCACCCTGCGCTAGAACGGATCGCGCGTTTAAATTTGCAGATCGGTTCGAAGGGATGAAAGGGAATTGGAAAGTTGAAGAGATTGGCTCTAGTAAACTGTCCAACGGAATTCGCAGTGAAATCCTTCCGCGTGCTTCTCGCTGCGCCCTCCTGCAAGATATTCCCAACGTCGATCTCCCTCCGTCAGCCCACTCGACCTTCGTTCTTCTCTCCACATTGTTGACGTTATTAGTAACGTCGACGACGACGCGCTCACGGAATTCCATTGGCGCCTTTCCAAGTCGACGTCGAGGAACTATCCCGGGGAAATCCGGCAGACGTGGAAGGCCGAGGGAGCGTTGTATCACGTTATTCACGAGCCGACGAAAATCTCATTTCGCTCGGTGATCCGTCATCGTCGGATATCCAGAGCTCAGTCTCGTTCCCGTCCCTCGAACCAGCGTTGATACGTTTTTGGTTGGCCCCCGTCGACCGACCCGGCCAGCCACGGGCCTTTAATTATCGCCCTGCCTCTGTATACACCGCGTTCGAACGATTTTTATGGACACTTGCGATGAAACACGCGTGGGTATTAATATTCCCACGATCGCCCTTTCATCAATTATTCCAGACACGAACGATCGATAACGTCGGCAAGCACTGCGGCTTTCTGTCTCCTACCTCTTGGAGATTGAATACTAATTGATTATGAAAATATCTTATACCGACACAGTGCAGAAGATAATTTGTCCGAAGAATTTTCACCGCATGTTGCTACTGTAATTTGTCGAGAAGGTTGCATGAGTAATAGGTTACTAAAGAAACCATCAGAGAAATACAAAAATTTGGCATTCGCAATGGAGAACAGCTTCTGTCGCCAATTGACTGTTTTAGTTTGGTAGCTGCGTTTGAAACAGTGTACCTAGCGAAACAGTTGCATCTTCGGTTTTTAGCCAAAGGCTTCTATCGCGAAAGGGAAGCGGAACGTGGATTGGAACGTAGTTTCTATCAGCGTCTCGCCCCGAAATATCCTCGGTCTTGAAAAAAAGTGGAGTTACTCAGCGATGACGTTCGACGTGCACGCGTCCCACGGGCTCTCTGTTGAAATGTGACAAAAACAGAGAGAATCTGTGACGCGAAGTGGCATGGTCAACGATCTGGACCAGCATCTGGCAACGAGATCGCCCGTTTTATTTCTATCCGCGCGAATTCGTCCCGTATGACGAATCCTTTCTTTACGACCGTAAACGCTTCCTCTTTTATATTCTTGGACTCGAGCGTTTACCGTTTCCCGAAACGGCTGTTCCGAAATCTCGGTGTACTTCGCGGAGTTTAGATTCCCTCAAACTTTCCCTTAGGCGCTACATGCCACAGAGTTTATAACCTCTTTTTAAAAAACCCTTAGAAAATAATTTGCAACAGAGTTAGTGGAACACCCCAGTGAAAACTGAATGAAAGTTCAAAATCAGGAAATCAAAGAACTATTGGAATTTATGTTTCCTACTCCCACGATGCTCTGAGCTTTCCGGCCAGGAACGGCGACAAACGCAGCGAAGTCAAGCTTAATTAGAACAAACGGAACGCGCAGGGTACTGGCACGAATTTTTTTTCCTCGCCAATAAAGCTTGTTAGTGCAGCGTGTCCGGCGTAAATCGCGATTTACGTGAAAATATTAAACGCGTAAGTCTATTGTCCCCGGTTGCACGGGAGAGATCGCGATTTCCAGCTGCCCACGCAGCGACATTCTGCGAGCTCGTCGAACGTGGCTCTGAAAACGCAGTGAAACGAGCGGCGAATGAAACAATGAGGAAAAAAGAGGACATCCCGGGAGCGAAATAGTCGGGAGTTTCGACGATTTAACGGAGATCTTTCTACGACGTTCTACTCGCGCCGAAAAAAAGCCATTTCCCAAAATGAATACATTTTGCGACATACGGAAGCTGCACATTAAAGAAGATTAGCGCACTGGATAATGGGGAGGAGAATCCCGTATGAATTCTTGATTCCATTGAAAACTTTATTCGTTCAATGATAGTCACAATCGGGAGTGTTCTTTAGAATAGAATCGGATGAAACATATATTCAGGAACATGTCCCTGCAGTTCCTCGTTGGAACCTCTGTTCTTCCCTCAGCTTTCTTTAATATCAACCCCAAACCATTCTGGCTAACTCTTGATACAGATCGAAGTACACACGTGTCACAGTTAGGGCAAGCTTCAGCTTTCCAAGGTTCGACCTGCGGCTCTCTGCTCCACGAAGAATCGCGCCTCTAAAACTGTAACCCTCACTCAGGGCAATAAAGAGCATTAAAAAGGGACAAAGAATATCCTCGAAGGGTGTTAAATATTCAGGCTCCCGTACAATCGAGCTCCCACGAAATAAGAATCGGCGCGGCGGCCCTGTGATGCCCGATCGTTTTCACCGGTCCGCTCTGACGGTCTCGAAATTTTTTTTTTCTGTTGCAGAGCCGAAGAAGGAAAAGACTGAACAGAGTGCGAATGGCGCGGTATCGCCGAGCGTTGAGCCACAAGCGAATCATGGCACGGCCACGGCCGGCAGCGTGCCGGTCTCTGCTGCACCCCCGATTTCAGGGGACCAGCAGAAGCCGTGCAGGCCGAACACCCTGGAAGCCAGGGTGGTAGCCAGGAGACTGATCTTGTTCGACAGTGAGTACCGTTTGATCTGTAGACGGCAGACACTAGCGCTAGACTTACGGGCAGAGGAATCTAACACTTAGCTTTCGCACCGCCTCGAGTTTTTCAGCTCTCTTTCTGCATTTCTCTGGCTGACTGATCCGTAGGACATTCGGCGTAGCTCGAAGGGAATCTAGAGTACGGCTCTCTCGTGCTGCTTCGAACTCTCTGCTTCTTTGGTGCTGTAGGATAAGGAAACTGGTCTAGGATAATGGAGCCGTAGATGGTATTTGCTTGGGGATGTTGGTTCAGGGTGAAGGTATCCGGGTTATTTAGTCGCGCTGCTTTGTTTCTCCGCGATCGAAGGTGGTCACACCGTGATCACGTATCCGTGAGCGACTAAGCTATGATTGTTAGAGTCCCCTTTTTTCTGGAATGGGATTTTTAACCCAGATGCGAGCAGGGCTCGCGGCAATGCTTCTACTAACCTTCTAATGTTATTTCACTCAACATTTGCGTTTCTTTTTGCGATTGAGCGTAGCTTCCAATTGCCAGGACGTTTACATCGATTTCTCTGCGGACGCTCGCCGTCCCTTACGCCAGATTACAAGCGTTCGGGTGTAATCCGTTCGATGAAACGCTCCATATCGGACGCGAGAAGGTAGTAAAAATAATACGACCGGCTTATACAGATTATCGGCTTTTCAGATTACGTTCGTCGCTCTACGATTGAAATAATAGGTTGCGAGGGAGGCGAGGGAGAAAAAAGTTGCGCAGCCTGGGCAGGGAATAACGTGACGTTATATCGAACGAGACAGTATCGTATCGATATTACACCCCGCCAGTTAAATCGCGATTTTACTATTACCTGGGAACTCTCGGCCAATTTAATATCGCGTAGCTTGCTCCTTTTTCATCAGAGCGAGCTATTAAATTCCTATAATGGAACCTTGTATCGACGCGCAATATCAGAAAATTGTTGCATTATTCTTTCGCGAAACGGGGCGCAGAATCGTTGAGAGGGATCGATCGTTCCACGAGTTTGTATCGCATTTTAAACAGCGTCTATTCAAATCTCTCGGCTCATCGTGATATTTTGTTCCAAATGCGCGCAGGAGAGTATTCAACGAAAGTAGCTCCGCGAAAGAGTAAGCAGCGACGTAACACAAGAATTTCTAACAGAAGTGGTACAACTTCCGAAGCTTTTATTCGCTCCAAGTTTTATTCGCAACAATCCGCGGGATAATGCAGAAGGAAAAGTTACGGCAATGTATAATAAGTGCGACTGAAACGCAAAGGAAGAGCGGAATGTGAAAGGGAAACAGGGCGCGAGTGAAAGGGGTCTGCGTATGGTCGGACGCATCCGCAACTCCACCGCCGGGAACCTCTATCTGTTTCTAATTGTTAGTGCCTTTATAATACAACATAATACTCTGTGGAAAGAATGCAATTACTGCATGAGAATGATATTTTAGTGATACTAAAGACCTTTTAACCATTAGACGAGAAATCTCACGTCGTCGCGTTATCTAAATGTTTCCCCACAGTTTGCGCTAAGATCTGCGGCACACCCTTCGCGAGATCGTGTCTCTCGATAGCAGTTGTGTATACGTAGGAAGATTCTGTTGGAAAGTAAATTCGCGAGTGGGCGGGGTAAGGGCAAGTCGGAGATAAAAGCGAACTTTGAAGTTCGAAAGGTAAACGGGAGTTTTAAAGGCGATTCGCGACGAGACCGACGGCACACGAAAGTTTATCGTTCGCTTGCTAGGTTCCGGGCAAATTTCCCGCGGAATCGATGCAAACTTTAAGCTCCGGCTAAAGACGAAAGCGTCCTGCTCTTTTTTCCGTCCATCTCGCGCGGTAGCCGTTTCCTTTGACACCAAGAAGCTGAACCACAACGGTGAATCGGTGATTCGAAGCTTCGTGCCAACATAATCGAGGGGTGTTTTCGAAATCTTCTTCCTCAGAAAACGCAATATTAACACCTCCATTTAACAGACTTTGCTCTGGCTTTAAGTTAACAGTCTCCTCTTGTTGATCGAAGGAATTCGATTAACTTTAACTTTCCCCGCCTGTTTAATTATACACACCTATCGACGGGACTGAACGCCGTATCTTGTCGACACTCGCTGGCTATATGGAGCAAAGTACGGAGAGTGTCGCTCGATCGATCAGAAAGCCTTAATAAGCCCGTGGCAATGAAGACGCGCAGGTAAGTTTGTGCCTGGCGACGCCTCGTCATGCTTTAACGCTAACTGAAGCGTTAAAACGTCTTCTGGCAAATAGCAGGCTTGTTGCGGGCACTTAGCCGGAAGTCTGTCAAAGATCTGCGACGCCCAGAAGACAGCCTGCTACCTCTTCCCCGCGGAAATAAAGTCGGTAATGGGTTTTCGCCTCCGCTCTTCTCCTTTGCCTCGAAACACATGGAATTTCGAGGCTACACCCTCTAATCATCTCGCTGACTTCCCACGGCCCTTTTTAGCCCCCTTTTTTTATCCCCCCAACCCGATGATCCTTTCTCGTCTCGAGAAACGTCGTTTCTTCTTTTCCCAAGAATCTCGTTCGATCACGACGCTCTGGAAGACACGACGGGGTCGCATCCCCCGATGAAATTGCATCGTTTGGGGAGCACGATCCGAGGCCTGGAAAAACGAGAGGATTTGGGGAAAAGGAGGGTTTAGTGACGCGTGTTTCCGAGCATTTGTTTTTTCGTTATGTTAAAAGGCTTTTCCAAGCTTGTAAAGCATGGAGGGATATTTGCTGCGCCCTTGGAAGATAATTGGTGGTGGAGCTTGTGATTCTTAAATAGAATTCCTGATGAGTTTGTGTATGTCTGTGTAGTTCGTGTTAATGCGAATGACTTTCGTCGGATGCGTTTTTTGATATAATGCAAGCAGCGGGAGTTACAGGGCGAGAGCTTCTGGCTGACCATAGACGGACCTATTTCCCTTGCTCCCTTACGTTCTGCTACTTCCTCACGCTTTGCACAGACGGATCTGCACCTCTGGTAATCTGTACATTATTTGGAAGGCTGCTGCCAGTAGATGTTACTCAGTTTAACAAGAAGATTTATCGTCAACTCTGTTAGTAAGGAGTGGAAAAGGATCTTCGTGTGACAAAGCTTTACAATACAACTGAAACGATTGAAAACCGACCGATCTATAAATGAAAAGACGGAAACATTATAATACCAATGAAACATCGCCCCATTTCAATTGCAAATTAGTCTCGAGGATCCATCGCCCTGGTACAAGAAACATCTTATCCCGATTGCAAGCTACGGGAAACGTCTCCTTAAACTTTTACGTTAGGCAATCCCCGATCACCAGTGGATTGTAAATTCTGGAAAATTTACTGTCCGCGTCTTCGAGGGTGGTGTAAATTCTTATTTATAGATCGCTCTGCGGATCGAGCGTTTCAATTACGTGCTAAACAGCAGATGGGAAGTTAGCGTCGGTGATAAGTGGTCCGACGATCGATTTTAACGGCCCCGACGAGTTGGGAATTGGTTCACGGCTCGCGGTGACTCCGTTGCCGAGAATCTGCGGAATTTCAGCGATCTCCCGAAACTATCCCCCAAGTTCTGCCCTGCCAGAATTTCGGAGCGCGGTTAGGTGTCATCGGTTGTTCCCGCAGAGTTGCTTAAAATTCCGGGAAAAGGATGTTACGAGAAATTCGCCGCGTGTTTTGATCTCTTGATGCAGTCGTCGCGTCGAAGCTGCAAAATCTGCGCTTGTTTTGCATTTTGATGCCGGTGACGCGCGTCGAGAGGCATCAAGAAATTTTTCCGCAAATAGAACGAACACCTTCGAACGAAACGTTGACGAAATTTCCCTGCGTGCAACGTCAAAAGGTAGCAGAGCTCTCCTGGCGAGCGGCGAGTGTAACGCGCAGGCTACCTCGGACAAACAAATGCGAGAGCAAACGAAGCGCAAATGCAAGAAACGAGCAGAAGCTTGCAGGTGCGGAACTGAACGGTCCTTTAATTAAGATTCTTTTTAGCCAACGCGAACTCGGAATCTCGCGTGAAAATGAAAGGAAATTTAAATTAAAATTCCATGTTCACGGAACGCAAGTTTAATTCCGGGGTGAAAGATAGGCTATCTTTTTCATCTTCTCGCGGCAGTTATTTGACAAACGAAAATACCGCGCGCAACTGTTCGTCGCGGATATGAATATCTAGCGGCGATGAACGTCGGTCGCTGCCTCGGAACGGATAACCGGTGATACAGCTCGCGAGGCATCGGGGTGCGAAAGAGTTTCAATTTTAAAATCGTGATCTCGCGTGGAATCTCCACGTCGCTGCGAATATTACGAAATTACGCAGTGTCTCGTGCACCGACGGAGCGCAGCGTTCATTTATCACATTTCGCCCCGTGGATAACGCGTTGCGTGACAAATGAACCGTGACACGAACAATACATCAGCGCGCGCTAAAAAGGAACCAGCGGGGAGCGGTGCACGTCGCTGGGGGAGGATTCCGCGCGCCGAGAGGTAAGCTTCCAGAGCGGAATTTTCGTAATTCGTCGCGGGAGCGAGGCGATGCCACGTGTTTGCCAAGCTTTTCGCCGGCTATACGTCCGCGATGAATCATATTCCCCGAAAGGATTGGCACGCGACTCTTTTCCAACCAGAGCCACCGTGTCTATGAATAAAACGGTCCAACGTTCGCGACATTCCCAGCGAGTGTATTGCATTCCTATAACCTCGTAACAAATACGCGAAATTTCCAATGAAAACGTTTCTCTCGCGCGCCACGGTTAGTGGAAGTGTTTTGGTGTGCTACGTAACTCAAGGGTTTGAGTAATGTGAGTTTGCGAAGGGTTGGTGCTGTACCAATTATTGATGTTAAATATTATGCGTTATTTGTCATTGATGTAGCGGGCGAAATTTTGCAGAGGAGAATCGTGAAATGAATTGGAGTTGTTCGTTTTGAGAAGTGTGTGCTTTTAGTCCTGAAATCGTGAAGATTACTCGAATCGACCATTGCGAAAGGATGTTGAATGCTGTGTTAAGGGGAAGGTGAAGGGTGTTGGAGTATTTTGGCAAATAAATTCGAGAAAGATTGCTGTTTAAAGTTTCTTTATTGTGGTAGCCAGTTTCATTGTGCAAGCTACTTCATGCAGATAATACTGTATTTACATTTATTTCTGATTAGAAACTGTACTTCTTAATTTAGATCTGCTTCTGCTGCGCCGCAGCGCCTTGAACACGCTACCCTCCAAGCACAGGCGTCCTCCCAGTGATCGTAAGCCTGGGGTTCTCGGGCGCCACGGCCAACGGACCCCTACTTTATCGGCCTTCACACTGCATCCCTTTCTTTCTCCTAAACCCGAATGGCATCCATAGGTTTACCCACAGAACTTATCAGCAACCAAATAGGAAATACGTACCTACGTTTACACCCGGGGACCAGAACGATACAGACATTATTCCGTTCAGTCTATGTGCCTTGTGAATTTTTGTTCTCTGTCGAAACGAACTAACCAGCGCATCTTTTCGTGTGCTTTCAGTGGAGAAGGGGGTCCTAGACCAAAGCAACGAGAACCAGCAGGTGATCGAGAGGTGTTACCCTCTCCCGCCTCAGAACACTCTGATGCTGTCGGAGCTCCCGGAACCGCCGATTCCGTTAAGCGAGATCGGTCCGATTCCGCCCCCGCCGATGTTCAGCTCTTCGAGTCCCACCCTGTTGTTGACCAAGCAGAGGCAACTACGGAACCCTCTAACGGCAGACTACGAGGACGAAGGTACGAACGGCTCGCTCGAGTTCAGAAGATTTCTAAGATCTAAGACTTTTCAATTGAATTTCATCAGAACGTTTACACGGCAACAGAATAGAGAAAGTAAATGAGAATCGTGGAGTCAAGATAATCGAACTAACAGGATATCTTCTAAGAATTTCCGAACGCCTCGAATCTCTTTGAACACGAATTCCGTTGAAGTGATCATTGCATTTCCTTTCACCTGCTTTTATCGCAACATCCCACATCAGTGTACATTCTGCCTGCTTTCAGAAGACCCGGAGGACATCGACGTGGAGGAGGAGGACATGTACATGCACAGGATGACCCAGCCAGACCCGACCATCGACACGTCCAGGGTCGAGGAGATCCCCGCAAAGGAGCCCAAGTTCCACGCGATGCCCCTGAAGAGCGTATTGAAGAAAAGGGGGTCAGGAAGTGGGCCCGGAACGCCGCAGAACACGCCCACGCAGGAGAACAGGCCGCTGACGCTTCGCCAGGAGCTGCACGCTTTCAAGTTAGTACGATTGTAAGCGAATCCCTAAGAGGAACTCTTCAAAATCATTTATTCTCGAAAGACTCGGTAGCCAAGGATCTTAGCGACCGTCAGCTTCTCCAGAAATCAGTCAGACGAGGATCTAAATATTGACGAAATTAGGAAGGATTGTCCAGAGATCCGTGAAAGCTCGCGAGTCTTTCTCTACTCGACACTACACAAAATTCGACGCGAAGAATGGGCCTTCTTCAGATGGTTACGAGCGTTCAAAGATTGCCAGCGAAATAAGAAGCTCTTTTTGCTCGATTCCACTTGCGCTTAAACGTTTTTTCGGAGGCGCTACACAATGGAACCCGTTTCTTCGCGAGTTTAATTACCTCGGGCTTGAAATGAGAGCGTCTCGAAACCCTGAGGAGTGAGCCCGGCTCGTCTGGAACATCGTTCTTCACCCTCTATAGCCCTGTCATTTCTTTCACGCGCACACATGCATCGTACCCCCCGCATTGTCTATCTCTTTCTGTCAAGTTCTTTTGATCATTTATCCAGTTGGATCGCGCTCGCCCCGTTCTCTCATTTCGACAGGCGTGCTATTATTCGAAACGCGCGACGTGTTCGAAAGCTCATTAGCTCGCGGTATTTGCACGCTGACGCGGCGAATTATCGAGCGAATCGACCCCACACACTTTTGTTTCGCAGCTGCTTAACGATTTATCGTTTATCTCGATCCTTCCAACGAGGGAGGATACAATTGTCTAAATCTTGGAAAGGAATTATAGAGTTTATATAATTAGTGAACTGAATTGGATTCTGGCCTAGGGGGTGTCAATCTATGTGACTAGCAATCAAAGAGAACGATCAGATCAAAGAGAACGAGATCAGATTTATTGTGAACACGATGAATTTTCGAAACGATAAATTCTCGATATGATATCGAAGAACCTTGAAAAATTCTTGAGAAGCTCGCCATGCTCGGTGAAACTTGGGAAACTCGTGAGAAACTCCTGCTGAGATGTTTCCTTGCCGGATAAAGCGGGTAAGTAGTAACGCCCACTATGTGGTCAGACATAGACGAATAGTCGACGTCGTAAACGTATCTACCGCTACACTTCAAACTGGATGAAAAGTACACCACCGCTATCCCATTTTAATATCGAATTCAACATTGAAATATTTCTTATTTCGAGAATTCAATGCAGGTAGATTCGTTAAACTATTTCCCTATTACAATCTCAAAGCTTGTAATCGAATAAGTACATTACAAAACTCAAAAGAGCCAGTCTTCAATCCACGCATACAAATTTCGCGACTGTAGTGTGTAGGGGTCTATTCAGGTCCCGAAAATCGACAAATTCGACCGAATTTCGAGAGAGCTCGAATCGAAGGGGTCGAGAACGATGCTCCGGAGGGGTGGAAGGATGTGGGATTATCGAGAGAATAATCCCACTACACATGCTTCTCTCATCTGCCCATTAACATGTATCAGTCACTAGTAAAGTGTCATATTTTTCTTATGCTTAACCAGAAGGCCACCGTTGAGGCCTAGGATCAAAATATGGTAATTGATCATTGGTCTAACTAAGCATGCGCGAACCGATATGGTGTATCACATCTATATATATATAAATGTATAAATATTTGTCTTATCCGCGGCGGTTGATCGCAGAGAACTAACAATTTTATCGTTTCACACTCTTTTTCTCTCTTTCTCTCTCTCTCTCTCTCTCTTTCTTTCTCTCTTTTTCTCTCTCTCTCTCTCTCTCTTTCACTCTTTATGTTCTATCTGTTTCTTTTCACCCATTTCTCCACCTGTTACTAACCTTTCGACTTCTATTCTTTTTTGTCTCTCTGTGTGTCAGCACCAAGAGCGCCGCGAGCATGGTGTACATACGACCTTAAGCATGAGAAAACCTTAGGGAAACCCATGTATAAACTCTCGCCTACGCTTCATACTTTTCCATTATCGCGCGAGAGCCTCGAACCATCGATCGACGAGCACGAGGATCCCGATCTTGACCGTGACGGATCGAGCTCGACCCGCTCGCGGCCGTGAATGGATTAAGAAACGTCAGAGCCCGCTGACGTTCCTTCGCCGTTTCACCCTTGCATTTCTCATCGCCGCGGCTTCGATGCTTGTAAGCTCGTTCGCTTCGTCGGCGTAGAATCTCGCGGACGAAGCGGTTTGCCAGCAAATTTTTCAAGGCTTCTGGGGCTTCTTTCGGGTTGAATTACACGGTTGTTTGGTGGAGTGGTGCACAGAGCGTGGGAACTTGATTTAGTAACGATTTAGTCACTTTTGTGCACTCTTCCGTGGTAATTTGGATAGCGTGTTGAAAATTTATTAACGATGCCTCGAACGCTTTTCCTTTATTATTGAAATGCCAGTCTTGGAATATCGTTGAACGTAGTAGAAGTTACCACTGAAGGGTTGCTTAAGTTTCATTACCACCTAAGTGTTTGAACAAGTCGCACAAATCCAGTCGTTTAGACATGCTAATTATAGTAATATTTGAAAACACTTTTCACGCGTTCGATTCAGTTTCTATTACTGTCTACTCTTTTGCCTTAACTCTTTGCACTCGAAATTCCAGCTGAATCCCTCGATTATTAATAACACTTCTACGTAAACAACAAAATCAATCCATCAAACTTCAAAATGATGCAAGTGCAAGGGGTTAAGGCTTCGGACCTCTTAAAATATTCTCCCACTTGCAAACCCCTATTTGATACCCCCAACCCCCTCGAATGTACAAAATCCCGCATCGCAAAGTCCCTCATAGCTGATCAATCGAATCTCCAGCCCCTATCCCCTAGCAATTGTAACAGAAACAAACACCTCACAGCCACGTCACTATCCAATTATCCGAACGATATCATCCATTTCCGAGTTCCATCGAATGTGAAAAAATCGCAGCAGCCGAGGATAGTCTCGGCGGATCGCAGACACATCGTAAGCGGCCGGGGAAAAAAGGCAATTCCCATCGCGGAGGGAACGGTTACCTATCCGCGTCGACGTCGTTGATAACCCCATTTCAGAGGCGGACGTCTGTGTCGCGCAGAGCCCCAGCAAGTTGCTTCTGTTATCTTCATCGACGCCGCCACAATCTGCATTCTCAATCCCATCCCCTTTGTCGCCGTCGTTGTTTCATCCTCTCCATATCCGCATCTCGTACTTGAAACGTCCGTAGAGTAGAACGCTGGGCCCCGAGTAGCGTGGACCAGCGATCGACGGGCAACGCGAGGGTACCCTTGTCTAACGTCTGGCCATTTTCCTCGGCAATTCTTTCAGCAGTCGACCGGTCAGATTCGGCCTGGCCCTGCCCTGCACCCTGGAGAACAAGGAGAACGCGAGGCCGTACGTTATCAGGGAGGACGTCGACGGCGACCCGGGCGACGGGCAGGTACTTTACAGGGACGACTACGACGACGAGAAAAGTAAGTGGAACCGTGCTGCGGGATAGCTTGAAGGTAGTAGACTCGCTCACAAGGGAAGTTCGGCATCCCGGAAATTCAGAAAATTGTGCAACTTTGTTGTGCAAGTTGATGCGTAAGGCAAACCTATTTCTTGTTGGTGTCATATTCTTTTCCGTGGAATATCTCGAGAACAGTTAGAGATATCGAAAAGAAGTATAAACAAAAGTTGTATCTTTTTTCATATCTACGAAACTGTGTAAAAATAATTACAGAATGTAGAATAACGTTGAAATTGATAGCTCGCTGGTCATTGGACTTGCCACCACTGGTGACTCATTTCGGATGACACATGGAAGAATCAGTGTGTGCTGACAGTAGAGAATTAATCTGTTTATTAGTAGATGCAGTCCCAGGTTGTTAGACTCGCTGATAAGTACTCGTAATGGCACTGTCTGTGCGATAGTTTATCGGGAGTTTGTTCAGTGGAGTGATAGTTAGGTGTACTTGTATCCATCGAATCTTCGGGATCGATTTTCTCGAAAATGAAGCTGGGTGCAAGACCATTTTTAGCCCGCGTTTTTACCCATCGGAAAAGCTCTCGATTCGGTCTGACCGTCACACAGAGAATAAGTAAGAATTCTGCTCTCGAGAGGTTTATCGCTCACTAGCTTTCTTACTCGGCTTCGCTCAAAATTTAGATTCTGATTTTATACAATTTTTTTGTGAAAATAGTCATATTTTAAGATTCAATGCCTCTTCTCGAACTTGTGCATTATTAACCCTCGGTTGTCACTCTGGGTCAAATTGACCCTGCAATTTTTTAAGCAAAAAGCTTTTTGTTGGAATGATAACACTTTAAATGTCAACTTTCAACGATGGACATATATTCTACAATGTTCAAAGTTTATCTCAGAATTTTTGAGACTTAATTTAACAAATAGTTTTTAAATAACAATTGATTAAAAATTGGCAGGGTCAAATTGATCCAGTGTGACAACGGCGTTCAAAAAAGTAAGTGTGACACCCGAGGGTTAAGAGTTACAGAAATGATCGATCCCTTAGTTGAAAGTTAATTCACGATTTGAACAGCGGCCAAATTTCATTAGCTTCCGCGGCGGAGTTCCGCTGTGAGTTTTTAATAGCCACTGAATCATATTACTTTCCGTTCGGAAATTTTTCAGTCACTTTCAGTATGAGATATTCCGCGGTAGGTATAATGAACGACGTTATTAACGATAAATGAAGTGGCGATCGTGAATTTCGCGGCAGTGTTGTTACAATCCCGATATTCCCTATCACGAATCTGGGGGAACGATGGGAGATACTTACCAGGAAACGTCAGGGAAAACATTTTTTAATAACATTCCGCGACGCGGTCAAACGCTTTCCGCGAGGTACAGGTAGGAAGTTGGCGAGCTTAACGAGAAATACAATACAGAAGCTCTCCTTTGTCAGTTTTTTCTTCTATTTCCGTTCCTGATAGAGGACTGCAACGGACGCCGCTCCTAATTGGAATTTTCTTTCCCCCGTCGTTCTTGCTCGTCGTAACCGGCATGGCTTGACAATTGATTACAACGATCGCGGGGCTCGTTAACGATTCCTCTGATCGGTTTTGGGGTAACACTTGACGAGGACAATGTAACGAAGACGGTGAACAGTTCTACGATTCTCTCGATCGCGAAGTGACTCGCTGGGAAAGAGTGCCAAGCACGCTTGAGCCCGACAAACAGAGATATCCCCGCGAAGCACAGCAGTCCCGGTTCGACGAGCAAGAGCGATCGGTTGGAGCCGCGCTGCCGCGACAGAAGCCGCGAAGGCACGGCTAAAAACACCGTGGTTCGATTGCCAAACACGTTGGGGATCAGTATTCGCGGGCCGTACTAATTATACTCGCGCGGAGGGATACGCTTATTCACGCAGACAGGCGCGCGATCACGCAAACGCCTCCAAGGTTATATTAATCCCCCGAAGATAGCTGGCAAGTGGCTCAGTGTGCTTCTGGCCGTTGTTTTGCGCCGGTTTACCGCGAACCGTTCATCGCCACGATTGAAAAGCATCCCGTTAGTGGCACCGCGCCGACCGAGCTCGCACGACTCCTCCATGGAAGCCTGCAAGTTTTCGTAGCGGCGACGTTCGCGACTGAGGAGGGGCGCGGCGGAGGACGGCGCTCGGCATCTTTCTGCTCGACGAGCCGGGGGAAACGTCAGTCGATCGCGGGGTGAAGTTGCGGGGAGAGCAGTCGGGATCTCGTGTCCCGCTCTCGATCGAAGTTTCCCTCGGCGGGGGAAGTTCGACGACGGATAAACGGGGGTGGAATTTGTCGATAAGAGCGATGACACCATGCTGTCGATCTGGACCGCGTCGACCCTGTCGATCGCCTGCGCCACGATCGAGCCCTTCAAGCGCGAGGCTCCTCTGCGTCGCAGCACCAGCTGCTCCTCGGTCGTCGACGGTAAATCGCGAACCGCTCTTAAAATAGAATAAAACGCTTCGACGAAGGATTACCGCGTGCCTCGATTGCCGATAATGGCCGTCTGTTATTGGTAGCAGCGTAGTCGGCGGTCAAAGTGTACGATGCTGGCGTCTAGTAATGGTGGATCGTTTGATTAACGTAGTTAGACGCTGATGGCCGCTAATAAAGAAGCCGTCGATCAAATTCGTTCGCGATAGCACGCGTCATGTATATGCGGAAATTACTGGAGCTATTAGGCTGCGCCCCGAGTCTCTTGATTTCGTTTACGAAGATCTATTGTCACGTCGAGCGTGGAAAGAGGGCCGCGTGAAATTGTGGAAGTGAAACCTGTGTGCACTAGGATATCTCTATCCTCTCGCACCCGAGAACGGTTCCATTTCATAAAAGATAGTCCCTGAAAGAGTTTATTGCAAGCAGGAAAGGCTGTCGATCGTGAACTGGAGTTTCCCAACAACGCAACACTGTCTTTCTGTATTTATAACAGATAAACAATCGCTGCAACTTTGTGCAGTCGTCAATTCGAATCTCGAGAGACTAGAACGATATTGTTCCTTCGAGAACTGTTCGATGTTCGCTGATAAGTGATAAGATACTCGAAACTTTCGACGAGAACGGAAGCAAACCTACTGTCCACAGATTTCACTTCGAAATCCCGAGCTTGGCGGCTCGAGCGTCTATATAGTATCTCCCGTGTTAAAAGACGTAGTAGATAGTAGAGCAGGAATATCGCGCGAATATGCAAGCGGCGTAATTGAGTGTCTAATTGTTCGTGATAATTGCAGGTCGGTTGGCAGCAAAGATCGCGTGCAAGGAGACGCTGTCGCTGAAGTTAGCCCTGAGGCCTGACAGGCAGGAGCTCATCAACAGGAACATCCTTCAGCTACAGACGGACAATGAGAGGCAGGAGACGAAGGAGGCAATTGGTGCCAAGCTCATCAGGTGAAAAGATCCTTCGCCCTTTCTTCCCGCTTTATTTCGCTTTGGGAACGGGAGCAACGCTTCCGTGCTCGAACAAAAGGGATGCAATCTTTGTCGCCACGCAACAGAAACCTCGTCAGCCTGTCACCTTTTCTAAATCCTCCACAGACCACCCAATTTCCTTCACACACGTACGTACCTCGGTACAGAAACATGTGAACGAAAGAGGATAATTACGTCCTCGAAACAGCCTTGCCACTTGCGTGAGAAAGAAGCCGCAATTTGCGATACCGATTGCATCCTGGTGAGTGAGGTCCGCGAGTATCGATGCACCTCGCGATCATGTAGCTGCAGGGAACCGTTAAATTTAGAAGATTCGACGGGGGGTATTGTTTCCTCAAGACGGGAGCCCCCCGTCGAGGCATCTGCGAATTCCCAGACTGGACCATGGTCAGTGCTCGTGAATCGACGCATTATGAGTGTGTACATACCTCGAAGAGTCCTTGGCGCCTTCTGTTCTCGATTTAAAGGGTTGCGGGTCTTGGGAGGAGAACTGAAGGGGGCTAGGGAGGGAAGCTCCAAGCCCCTTCAATTTCGATCGCGAGAACTGCAGCTCTATCAATCGTGACGACTTGTTTAGAAGCATATTGTCACTTCGCGCGACGTATTTTGAATTTGTAAATGAACTGATGTTCGACTGTGGATTCACGAGGTCGGTGCAGCGGATACCTCTAAAGGCGATTACACGGGATCATGGGACGAGCAGTTGACCACGGTGAATCACTTGTTTGTCTCCGAGCGAAATCTAGCCCTCCCTCGACCGTTCGAGCCTCCCGGTGAATCGAGGAAAGCGGATTCGGATCGACGGGCTAGCACTGATTCGCGTGGCATTGTTGTTGCAGGCGGCTGAGCATGCGGCCGACCCAGGAGGAGCTGGAGGAGCGGAACATCTTGAAAAGTAAGCTTCCCCTTGCACGAATAAATCTCCCGGTAGCTCTCTAGTCAAGTCCCTCCCACCCGTGACGTATAATAAAATAAATGGCACGCAAGTGGGAACAGATGATACGGAGGTTGCATCTGCTTGCAGAGCAAAGTCCGGCCGAGGAGAAGAAGCAGAAGGAGGAGAAGAAACGATACCTGCTGCGGAAGCTCAGCTTTCGACCGACCGTCGAGGAGCTGAAAGAGAAGAAAGTACGTGGCTGTAATCAAACGCGTTGATACGAAAGCCTCTTCGCACGCGACACTTCTCTGCCTCGTGATACGAGCCACTGGAGTGTCACGTGGGGGACAGGTGCTTAGAGTTGTAGGAGATTACGTGGGTGTTTCCTTGCGCAGATCATCAGGTTCAACGACTACATCGAAGTCACGCAGGCCCACGACTACGATAGAAGGGCGGACAAGCCCTGGACGCGGTTGACTCCTAAGGACAAGGCAGCCATTAGGAAGGAGTTGAACGAGTTTAAGAGTTCGGAGATGGCCGTTCATGAAGACAGCCGACACCTCACCAGGTACGCTATCTTCTTTGCAGTTGACGGTGGCCTGCACCCAGGCCACGTTCGTCGTAGCTTTTACAAGTAGAGGTCAGAGAGTAGTGTAGCAGAGTAGAGTTCGAAATTCGACTGTCCCAACAACGTCTGATGTGGGAGGCTGGAGTGTCCTTCGCAGTGTGGTATCCGAAAACGATCAGAACCTTAGGAACTGGTATGTTTAGCGTCGAAAGCTTTCGAACTCGAATGAAACGTGGCTGTTAACACGTTGGTCACCAAGCGTGTCCTGTTGGATGCACCTGTGACTAATTAGTTCGGTAGAGTAACCTGTAGCTGAGCTGACTGCATGATTGATTGATTTATTTATTTATCGCATACTTCTAATTTGGTTAGTCTTGAAAATTCGATGGAGGCAAAGGACAAGTATTCTATTAGAACAGAATTGTGATTTAACCGTAGGGTTATTTTTGATACATGAATGTTAATATCATAGAATATTTCTCATCCAACTTGACAGCATTTCGTTGTATTAATTCTTATGTACTTGGCAGAACTAGAAAGTTATAACGCAAGATCTCAAGATAATGACTGATTTTAAAATAAATTTTCGGAGTAGTTTCTTGAAAGATGGATATTCGACGCTTGGTGATGGACGTGTTAAGAAATCGCGGAGAAAGATCTTGCAACATCCTAATAGATGATTTTCGGACCACAGTTATCAACCCTCCGTGGACGGAGCACAATTAAATGCAGGTTGCCAGTCTGGAAAAGACGGCTTTGGAGTTGTCGTTTGTGAGAATAGCATCAATACAGAGAGACTATTTTATCTACTTTATAAACATATCTTAAATCTGCTAAGAGGGCTAACTTTTATTGATTTTATCGCATAAATTACATGTTACAGTTTTCTATGAAACGGTATCTTTCAATGCACACACCAATACGAAGACCTGGTTTCCGTCTGCAGGTATCGCAATGATAACCAAACTCCCGTCTTCCTCCCTTAATTTTTCTTCGTCATTTCGACAAGTTACACGTAGTAATAGTTGTCTATTGTGCTCCTCTGTCACCCAATGGAAATAGATACGATAGCTGCTCCACGGAAGTCGCCAACTAGTTGGCCCACTTGATCGTTGCACATACAAATAACATAGAGCCTCTACTCCCCCTTTTAAATCTTCTCTAAACCCCATCACAATTTATTGTACATGTCCCCGAAAACCACATCTTCACCAATTTTACAATTTTTCGCACCTGAACGATATATGGAAATGCACCAACCAACCCAGACACGTAAATTCTGCAAATTAATCACACTTTACAATAACTCTTACACATTCTCCCCTGCACCTCTCTGTTTTAACAAAGCGTACCTCTAGAACAATTCTAAGTGTCATTACAAACAACCCCCCTCGCCTTCTCAAGCATTCTCGAACCCGCGCGCACTCCTCCCAGATGAAACCTCTGTAAAAAAGAAAAAGAATCGTTTACCAAGAATCATTCAGATGCCGTCCATACCGGGAAACGTACAAGCATCCGTCCCCGAAGGGTTGAATCTTCTCTCTCCCCCTTCGATAAATGTCGCACCCACTCCTCGATGGCTACTTTTTTCCGAACTCTTCTCGTCGCACCGCTGCGCACCGTCGACAAGACGATTTTAGCCGAGCAGAGAGCCGAGGGAAAAGCAAAAACGTTTGGTTGGTTCCAGGTTCCATAGGCCATGACAATTGCAATGTGTTGAGGTGGTGCTACAGTGTGGTGCGGGTATAGGTGAAGGTGCAGTGTGGTGGCCTCGCGTCGAGGCTGGATAAATCGGGGGTGGTGTCTCGCGGCTTCCGGTGGATTTTACGGCGTGAGGGGTGGGCGCGGTGCCTCGCCCGGCGTTGACGACGGCTACTATCAACGTTGCTGCGCCCTGTCGTCATTCGTCGGTGGTCGTCATCGCCCATCGATCATCACCGATCGTCACCGATCGTCCACGCTGACGACGAACGTCCCGCGTGACGTCGACGAAGATTGTGATAGGGTGGCCTGCCACCTCTCCCCCAATCCCCCTCCCAGCAAGCTGGACCATGGCAGGTCGCTCGTTGATTTCTCTTGATCCGAGACTCGTTCACACCCGGGCTCGCCTGGCGATCGCTCCGCCGATCCACCGAGTCGCTGCGTCTAGCGCCGATATTCCCCAAGCGTGTCTGCATTTATTCGATGCCAAAAAAGAGAATCGAGGGTACCTGGCGGGAGTAACGAAGAGAGGAAGCGACAGATTTATCGAGACGTTGTAGCGTAACTCGTCTGGCACGGGGGGAGACGTTAGAGCCTAAGACTCCACTTTAAATCGCCACAGGTCACAGACTGATGATGAGAATCAAAAATGTCGTTTCACCGTTTAAATAGGATACATGAATATCTTTTTGTTTTTACACGAACGAGGCTCCGCTACTGTACGGTGAAGGGCGAGGGTGGCTCGTGCCCTTTCGCTCTCGAGAACTTCGCTAGCTTCTCGGAAGGGTCGCGAGTGAGTCGGTTGATTAATCGGAAGCCAAGTATCTCGCGATCTTGGGGATAGTTGGATCGGTCCAGGAGGGATGGTGGAAACTAGCGCGATGGAACGAAGCATCTTCGCGAGGAGAACGTCACTTCCCTTTCGTTTCTATTATTCCAACTCGCGTGAGCTCGCGTGTGAACGAATCTGTCGTAGATGTATGAACACCGTTCTCTTCTCTTTCTCTTTATTTCTCTTTTTTCTTCTTTTTTTTTTGCCATCGAGCTAACTCATCAGCGTCACCTGGCGTCACCGCGCGTAGTATGTGACCGATCGAGTTCGGGTTTGACCATTTGTCGTTCGTGATGTTGTGAATATCTTGCGGAATACTCAAACCAGGGGCGATATACAAGGGGGCGCAAGCTCGCTGTGCTTTTCGCGCGGACAGAGGGGCATACATCACACGGGGAGAAACAGATGAGGGGGAAAAGAGAGAAACTGTTCGAGAAGGTTTAGATTGGATTTAGTTTCCCTTCTCCTTTTTTTTAAAGATACGCTAGTTGGAATATTTTTATATGTTGACGTTATAGAAAGAATCTATGCCACGGAAAAGAATTTCTCTTTCTTTTTTGTTCGAGGGGGGGGCGAAGAGGGAAAATATGAAACGAACAAAGGATACCTCGTTTTTTAAACGAAGAAGTGAAGCTTCGCGGCCGGCGGGCCGAGATATATATATAAATATTAATGTGATTTAACGATATAATTCCACGGACCCGTGATTTTAAACGATTTTTAAATCGATGACTTCGTTGTTCGTATATCACGCTAAATGTTATGTAGTTTATATTAAGCTCGTTCGCTGCGCGGCGTCACACACAGACACACGTACACAGGCATACTCATCCAGGAACGTTGCGGAACCTATGACAATCTTGTTCGAACCGACAAGAAACTATTTTTCCTTTAACTGCCAGGCATCACTCCATCTATCTATCTCTTCTCTCTCTCTTTTATGGAGCTGCCTCGAGGAGCCAAACGCTTTGCGGTACTATTATTATAAAAGAGCAACAGCAAGTAGACAAACAACAGGTCTGTTCATTGGTGGATGAAAAGGAGGAAACGGAGACGAGGAATGCGTCGTGCAATTACACTTTGTACAGAAGCATACATAGCGCGTACTTTAGTAGGTATTATTATTACTATCATTGTTATAGTCATCTCTAGCGACGCCTGCGCGGTCATCGTTAATTTCGATCGGCGAAGATCAGCTTCGAAACCGAAACGTTCGTTCGCTCGATGGATCACCGTTGATCGGCGCGCAAACGAGTGTTTTTCTGAATAGAAGAGAAAACGAAGATAAGAAAATACGGAAACATGCTTTGGTCTCGTGCGCGCTTTAGTCCCTCGAAGCTTCCTCTTTCTACCGCTTCGATCGTCATCAGTGAATCGCGCAGCTTCGCGTCGAGAACATCGCGTGACAACTTCCGTTTCCATCGATCTAACGAGCAGAAAAAACGAAAAATTAAAAAAAAAAACAAGCCACGAAACATCGCGAGAGAGAGCGTAGAAAATGGAAGGGAGTAATCGGCTAGGCGACGCGAGGCTCGCCATCGAGGGGCAGCGATTTGTCTCGCGGCATCTCGATGGGGGAGGTCGATCGTTTGCGCCGAAGTCTCTTTGTCACGGTGGTGAGTCGCGGCGGCGAATCGACATTTCCTTCTAAATAATAAAACTAGTGTTTAACGATCGTCCAATGGGGTGAGAGGATCGGGTGGTCGATCTTTCTCGCGACCCTTGTCGGTGAACTCAGCTGTTCGATATTACAAAAGAAAAGTTCGTCGACCGCTTCGCGGTGCCGGTCGAACGTGTCAGACGCGTGCGGAACGATGTAAAATGTAAGGGCAGGGAGATGAAGGGAATCGTCTCTCTCGTTCCCATTGGTCGAGCGCTGTGGCTACCGTGTAGCCGAAAACAGAATACTATCCATTACTCGCCGGTCTGCCTGGCTCGTTGTGGCGTGTGAATGCGGATTCGTGCGCGTGTGAATCGTGTGTGTCGCGGGAAGGGCGAGTGAGCCGACGACCGACGTGGATAGATACCTTAACGGCAAATTGAAAGATAAAGGGAAAAGAGAAGCAACAGGATGGGAGTGGAAATGGGAAAGAAACGAAGAGAATCTGCAATCTCCCATTTCTCTTATTTTCTTCTCTCTTCCCTTTGCTTCTTTTTTTTTATTCACGTTCGTCGACGCGCTCGGCCACTCTCGAGGGCGGATCGGAGTGACGAAAGGCACGGCATGCGCGAAACATACCGACTAAGTAACGAACGACCTTGTAAATATTAAAAGGCGACTAGGCGTAAGAAATTGTAAAACACCGCAATAGAGATCCACGCTACACGCTAACGGCATTACGCATGGCGCATGGCAGAATGAGAGGAAGTAAAGAAGGGAGACACTTATAAATATCGAGTTTTTAGGTGGCGAAGACAAAGGAGACTACAAGTGACTCGCGCCCTAACGATACACCATATACATATATAAATACTATACATATATACATAGATATATATATATTATATATATATTATTGTATCAAGACTTACGGAGCAGTGCGTGTGCGCTTTCCGGCACAGATAGTTGGTATTTTGTGTACAAAAGAGATGACGACGAAGTAATGGCGATGACACGCGAGCCAGAGAGCAATTGTTGGATATTTTGTCGCCGCGCCGAGTCCAGTCTTGCGTATTATTGTAATTGCGTGGGAGAAGCGCATTGAAGAGATCATTGTCAGATGGGGCCTCTGTGTCTGTCGACCGATCGTACCGAGGACCGTTCTCCGCCGCGATATCGAGCAAACCGACCCTTTCAGAAGAGTCGACTTCGATGAAACTTTCTAACACACACTTCTCTCCCCCCGGGCAATTTCGGTTTGCTCTACCCTAGTATTTCTCGCGTTGACGAGCTCTAATGGTATCAGGAAGCCGGAAGAATCGCTGCGTTAACGACGGCGATCTTCATTAATTAATTGTCGCGTGCTCGGTGCGATGGCGGACGGCCCAAGAGGTCCGCGGCACGGTGGATTCCCAAAGGTTCGGAAAACAATTTTTATCTCTGCCAATTTTTTAAGAAAAGCGCTGAAATTTCGCGAGCATACGGGGGAACGAATGGGAAATCGGTTAGGGGACAGTTTTGGATCGATGGTGCGGCCGGGTTCTCTCAGGTAATCGTATTCCGAGCGCGATAGCGATGCGACGCCACTCGAGTGACTTGAATGCGTGGCGAGTAGTGTCATCACCGGGCTCAAACAGGTAAAAAAATAATGTTTCCTATCGCGAAGACTGGCGGCCACGTTACAGTGTATAGCAGACTTGTCCAATCGAGACTAATACGTCTTTCGTTGCTGCAGAAAAAAAACAAAGTTGACTCCAATCTACAAAAGATCTGTATCGCATTATCTCTCTACGCCGTTCGGCTTCTCCCCGAAACATTTTCCAATGAAATTCTCATTTCCGAAATGTAACCTCGGCAAGAAGTACCCGCGACGGTCGCTCCATGTCGTAGGAACGAGTCCACGAATCACTGTACAGCCAACAAAAGTTACCATCGATGAGGATTGAACGGATTTGCACGCGATTCGTGGAACGCTGAGGATCGAGGCGCGCGGTATAGCGCACGGCGAAAAGTCAGGCTGTAAAAAGAAAATTGTCGCTGGCCGTGCAAACGGACGAATTCTACTTGTATCATAATATCTTACGGTAATAGTGCTATTATAAACGACAGTAACAACAATAAGATAAAACTCGTAATTTAAGGGAGCGCAGAGGGGTCGCGGCGCCGATTAATCGCGGCGACGGGGAGAAAGGTTTATCACGGCCCTTTCAGTCGCTGATCCTGCTATTTTCCCAAGGAAAAGGGGCCGGCGGATCTCGAAGGATCCACGGCGCCCTCCTTTGTCGAGCGAAAAGCAATCGGAGCGAAGTAGTCGCGGAAGTGAGAGAAGCGACGTGAGATCGGTGTCTGCAACTGGCCAGAAAGATTTTTACCAAAACGACTCCGCGAGTCGCGGAGCTCAGGTTGATGAGACGTAATTACGTTCTGTTTTTGTAAACGAAGTCGTCGAGGACGCTTGTCGGCGGAGGAGCAGGCGAGTCGACTCCGTTGGTAGGATGTAAGAATTTTGGGGAAACGGGCGCGATTCGCGAGCGATCGCCGCTCGGTCCACGCGAAGCGTGCCGTGCACGTGCTCCTTTCATCGTGCTCGTTCGTTGTCGATCGCGTAAGTCTGTATATTTCCTTTCCTTATCGAGGTACCTTTTTAATTGCACGGCATTTCGCACCGGGGTTTTACGCGCAAACGTTTCTCCACGACTCTTTATTTATTGTGTCATCCTCGAGGAACATCGATACCTCAACAGGCTTTGCTGCCACGATTTTGCATCTTGTTTCATTTTATCGGCTCGGACAAGGGGAACAGTGGACCCCCAGTGATCGCTCGCAGACGCGTCGCTCGGCACGTGATTCGACGGGACGCGTTGTATTATATATAATATCGAAATCGAGAAACCCTCTAAGTGTAAGAATAATAATGTATATATATATAATTATTATACCATAAACTTCGATCGATTGCGCTCCATTGGGGGGCGAACGAGCTCTCCCTCCCTCGTCTAAGAGCGAAGGAAAAAGAAGGAAGAAGAGAATGAAATTTAAAACGCACGAAGACGAACGAAAACGAAGCAACACAGATCCGAGATTCAGAGGAGAACGAAAGCTGCTTCTCGTATTGGTTTCAAAAGGTGAAAAAAAGAGAAAACGTGAAAGAAAAGGTAAAAAGACGCTGCGTTTTTCGATCCACATCCGTTCGGTTTCTTTTGTTGTTAGTTTGTACGCACTACGATTTATCGCAATTTACTGTATTATCGATGAAATACTGTAACAAAAATACTGTTAACTATTCTTAAAGAAATTAAAAACTTTTGTAAACTGAGACTCAACGGTGTACGAGAGAAATCTTTCCTCGATGTGCCTCGTCTAACAAACAAGCTCTGGACTTCAAATTTCTCTTGCCTAAACTGCCTCTGAATTAATTTCTGTTACTTGGACACTAAAGTTGAGACTTACTGATCTTGAAGCAGAGAGGGTGCCAGTTTTATTGCAGTTTCGATCAAGTTGGATCGTCGAGCAAAGTCGCTTTAGGAAAGAGGGAGAGGATGGTTCGAATCATCGCTCCAAATCATTCGAAGTTTGCAACGGGATAAATCTATTGATTAGAGCAGAAATTTTACTAATTAGGCGGAACATGGACCGTGTGCGCGAGAAGGCTGTCGTCTCTCATAGGGCTATCGAAATTCGTAAACTCCCTGTTCACCCTTTCGTGCTCTCTTGCAGGGGTTCGTCCCAACAGTCGAAATGGCGCCTCCTACGGAAATGGAAGAGTAAAACTTTCAGTTTTATGAACCCGTTGAAACGTCCGAACAGTAGGTCTTGTGGTACCTTCTTCTTGACGTAGCTCTGAACATCGTGGCCGAGGTAGAAAGCGATTCTCTGCAACCCCAGAAGAGACTTGAGCCTCACGCTTGGGTCCGGTTGCAGCAGCCTCAGAAGTAGATCCTTGGCAGCAGCAGAAATCTGCTCGTGTGGAGGGATAGTCCCAGGTGGCGCGAAGTCCGTTCTCCTGTTTTCTGGCAGAAGATCACTGGACGCACCTGCCGGGTACTGCAAAAAGCCAGAAACAACGTAATTACAGAGACGTCATTTCTCGCTGAGACACGAGGCTGCGATTAACGCGATACAGATGAACCCTTTCAAGCCCAACTTTTATAATAATTTCTAGCCGAGTTCGTGAGTAATCAACGGATTTCCGAAGTGATTTCTCTTAGAGAGAAAAGTCCCTTTGCAAAAATCAAATATCGTCGACTTGTTCTTTCGCAAAGAATTACATCTTTCACGGTTGTGACGAGCCATGCTAAATAGTATGTACAAATCTGTGTCAAAACTAATACAAGAATAAAGTAATAAAGTTCCTTGGTATTCAATCCTGCCTACTAAATCCTTACAAACGCTATCATAAGTTGCCAAAAATTTAGTACGTCAGTAGCATTATTTTGGCAAGTATATAACAACATATAACAATACCTTACAAGCCTTAAATAGTATATCGACAGCCTGACGCCTGGCAAAAGGCAACGCGCCAAACGTCATCGAATTTCTGCGCGCCTAGCAGTAGGTAGTGTACCGACAACGATCGAAAGGTAAGCGTCTGGGATAAGGCAACGCATCGAACTACGACATCGATAGCTCCCCAAACCGCAGCCACGTCCGGCGGGTTGTCAATCGCCAAGCGCCAGGCTGCTTACAATGCCCCTTCGATATGTTATCGGATGTCACCCTTCGACAGCTTCCTTCAATAGCGTCAATCGCTCTTCATAGACGTCCCTGCTATTTATAATGTCATTGTGTCTATATCACGTTGTATATAATTTTCCCGTAGAGCCCACACGATTTCTACATTATTTTGACACAGTAAATCATTCCTCTGCTATTCCCCGCAACTTCTCTTGCCATTGCACGATTCTTGCGCCTGCAAGGGAAATAGAATTTCGCGCTGCACCCACAAGAGAAGCTTTATCTGAATTACGAATTACATTTGTAAGATTTCATTGTATTGCATTTCACTTATTTCAATAAAATCCAGCTAATAATGAATTAATTAGCCTTTCTTTCAATACTTCCTCCTTCCTATTCCAAATCACATGTAAAAGACGAGAAATGCTAAAGAGAACACCTAAAATGATAACTTAAACTTATTCTGAATGCAAGGAGTAAATAATCCTTCCACGCTGCGCTGCTTTCAACGCCTCTACGTTGAATAGTTCTCCGCTTTAGATTCTCTCTCCGAAGACAAGACTTAGTGCAACCTATTTCGACGTCATGTTCTCCTGTTACGAAGCTCAAGTTTAGAGCGTTCTGAAAATTTTGACTAGATTTTTGGAGCAAAGTATCAGGAGAACATGAAGCGAAAGGAGGTATCCTGAATTTCACCATCGAAGGCCCTTCGAAAACTCTGCGCCTCTACGTTGAATAGTTCTCCGCCTTAGATTCTCTCTCCGAAGCCGAAATTTAGTGCCACCTCTTTCGCAGTCATGTTCTCCTGTTACGAAGCTCAAGTTTAGAGCATTCTGAAAATTTTGGCCAGATTTTGGAGCAAAGTATCAGGAGAACATGAGATGGGAGGAGCTATCCTAAGTTTCCTCTTCAAAGGCTTCGGAATTTGGATGGGAATATGTACAAGGTATTTCTGAATAATAATACAGTTCTTTTCAAGTTTCTCCTACTTTATTTGCATAAAAGGCCCTTACGGTGTTACAATAGAATATAAAATATATAATTTCAGTTTGTTGGTTACATAAAATCACTATTTTCTTGTCTTGATTGTTGAGGTTTCCATGGTTTACCCCACATGAAGTTCCTGTCCATGGAGAAATATCCCTAAGTTTCACCTGTAACAAGGAGAGAGCTATTTTTAGTAACTTGACTTGCTTATTATAAGAAATACGACAAATGTTACAGAATAATTTCATGTAAACCGTATAAAGAATTAAATTATCTTCCCAATTATCCTTTATTTCATATAGAATACATTTAAACGCTGTCCCATTCTACTACCTCATTAGTACACAGAAAACGTATACAAATTACAACAGGTAACAAGAATTAGGTTAGGTACGTTATTTAAATTATTGAAAGATAAAATGAACTTATCGAGATTATCGTGACATTCCATTGCAAAAGTTACTAGATACACGTTAGAATCAGTTTAGTCAGTCACATGCATTCTACGCTTCTATTCTAACCTCCTCCTTCTACTATATACTACTTCCATTAAATTATGTAATTTTTCAAAGAACTACGACTCTTTTCGACCTCAAATCTATATAATAATTTCTTACGTAGCCTCTCCAAATAAAAGAAATCGTTCGCACTTTTCTTCGAAATTCTAAATAAAACCGCGCAAAACATTTGAAGAAAAATTTGCGCACTTCCACTTTTTTAAAGCCCGATTCGTCGAGCTGAACTAAAGTTAGCGGGCAATTAACACTGTATTTAACGCTTCAAGCTATTATACTCAAGACTACAACTGTGTTCGACATAAAAACTATATAATAAGTACGTAGACTTCAAACAAAAGAACTGTACTCACTTTTCTTCGAAATTCTAAATAAAACCGCACAAAAACTTTGAAGAAAAATTAACGAAGCCCCCTATTTTTTATATCTCGACTCGACTCACTTCAGTGAGCGACCAATTAACACTTAGTTTAACGCTTAGTTGTTAACTAAATGAACTCAGCTAGTGGTAATTACTGCATTCCAAAAATGAATAAATACTTACCTGGTTCATGCTGTTGATCCAGATCGATTCACATTTCCGTTTTTCGTAGCGTTTTCACCGCGTTTAGTATCATTTCCAGCCGCTAGTGGGATTGCGATCGAATTCCACTGTGAATTGATAACGTTGCATGCGACACGGAAATGGTAAGGGGGCTCCAGAGGCCCCCGAGAGCGTGTGATACGAAATTACATTGGATGATAGGTCTATCCTATACTTCGTCGATGATGTTAGGTCTATCCTGTACCGCGTCTGTGGTTGTAGTCCACGCTTACCGCTCTCCAGGGACGTGCAAGTACATTGGTAAGGGTCAACGGCCACACACGACCCTCAACCTATTCGCTCGCTCGTATCCCTGAGGCGTGTATGCCGCGACCTCGCGCACGATCGTTTCTCCATACACGCGGATTTCTTTGTGCTATCCACCTATTCGTCACCCATTCTATACCTGGCAGCCAATCGGTCCATCATTTTATTCCCCGTGTCCCACGGATCACGCGCCTTTCGACGCGTCCCGAGATGCGCTTGGCGGGGAAAACTCAAAGGATGAATGAAAATTGAACTGAAGTCGAGTGCTCTTGGTCCGCGTATCGCGGTGGCTGTTGTGGTATCGATAATATTTAAGATACGTACATAAATTAGAATTACATCATTTTAAAAATCTAATTTTTAGACTGCACCTAATCTTGCACTCAATCTTTATTAACAAAAATATTTTACAACGAAATGAAATATTGAACAATGTCTTACCTATAACAACTTCTAAATAGAATTCTTCGACAGCCTGATTAATCCCTATCATTGGCACGCACGGCTAAAGCTTCTGAAACCGTAAATATCCATCACGATTCCCGATGCCTCGCTCCACGAACAGGTTCCCCCGTGAAGTGTAATTAACGCCGACAAGGATCTCCATCGATAATCGCGACATCGAGTTCCTAAATCGTTGTTTACTGGCGCCGAGAGAGGCGACGGGAGAAGAGGCAAAGGACGCAAAAGATTGCTCACCGCCGCCAAAGAGATATTCCAATTCGATCTTGCCGAGAACCTTGACCGAGAATAACGGTACAGAACGATCGTTATTACGAGATCGTAGATAGCCCGGGTGTTTTTAATCGGCTTGATTGATCGCGTCGATATATGATGTACCTAACTCTTCATCAAATAATTAGAGCCACAGTAGGAGAAATATGCTATTTGTGTTTATGCGAAAATAAAGCCACCCATGCGACAGATAATGGTCCCTACAGCGCTGCCAAGTGTATACTTGCAATCTGCAAACATCGATATTTCATAAACAAATAATAAGAATTTAGTCTGACTAGGCTTACATTTAAAAATTAATTGTGTTTATTTTAATATAAAATCGTCAATTTATGCAGGTTCCATTCGCGAATCAATCACTGTCATTTCCCTTTCCTTTCGGTTTGAATCTCGCAACAGGGATCCTCGCAAACACATTGACCCCAAGTAGCCTTGTCATCCGCGTCATTTATGGGACTATTTAGAATCTCTAAAATACCCAGCGGGCACGTTCTCCGCGAGCTGTCCATAAAATACCGAAGGGCCATCCCGTTAACGAATAACTGAATGAATAATGCGGCTTAGGTTTGCGGGCCAAACTCCTAAGCGGCCGTGAATTTCCGGGGGAAAATTCATGATGTAACTCGCCGGGCGTTCTTCAAAGCGAGCGAAGAAAATCTCGCGGCGGACCATTACTTCCGCGAAGTACCGCGCCTTCACGGCCACTTGGAGGCGTCAGTCTTCGTCTTCCCCGAAGCGATCTCGAGACGCGAAAAATCTGCCGGCCGTTGAACCTACCGGCGTTTCTCGAAACCACCTTTTTCTCCCCCTCCCTCTCGTCTACGAAAACGCAAAGAGGGAAAAAAGGCAACCGGCTACCGGTCTAGAACGGTCCGTCAAACACGAATGTGCCTGCGCCACGTGAACTCCGCAGGCTAGGCCAGCTAATTGCTGAGCAAACCGAAGCTTCCGATGAATTCAGCGACGTGGACACGTTCGTTAGCGTCGCGCAGGCCTCCTCTCGACATTTCGCCGCTAAAGGGCCTCGCTTCCAGTCTATCTCGCCGTCTGCAATCTCCTTTCCCTCTGCGCGCGACGTCCGAGCCGCTGAGTAGCCTTTCGGGTCGCTTCTGCGCGGTATGCCCGCACGAGAGAAGATTCATAGTGTCGGGGCTAAGTTTTACTGGGGTTTAAAGCTCGCGGTGGCTGCCATTAACGAATTCGAGGCGTTTATAGACGCGGTCCTTGAGGGGATAATTGGTCAGACACGTTCTCTTTTATGGCGATGTCGTAAAGGGGAGTTTAGTGTCTGGAGGATTTACTGGCGTGTGTATTCCTTTAGTATTCGAAAGGGTGCTAGAAGGGAGGCGCGTAGGGGATTTAACAAGTGTTTTATATTTGCGAAAGTGCAGCCTTCGCTCTCTGAACCCTTTTCCTGTATCAAATCACTTGTAGAAGTCGAGAAAGCTCGTGCACAAATAGAATGATACGTGGGGAATATATAAGGCAACGAAGGAATTCTAGATCCCTGTAGTCCCTTGTCAGTGCGAACAACTGTGGGAACCTTTCTCTACGGGAAACGCGTGGCTCTGGGCTGGCGCGTACAAAACTATTGCCCTGTTTCCTGTGCGTACTAGCCAAGTTCGTTCGTTAACCTAAGCGATAGTGCTCCCTTCGGAGTGAGATCTGCTGCGTTTATGGTTAGCAAGTTAGCATCCCGCAAACACCGTATCTAGAATCACCGTGGAAACTCTCCTTGTCCCTACTCTAGTCCTCGGAGCTTTCTGCTCGGCTGCTTTCGTGGGCGGACTTTTCACAGACGGCCTTCGATGTCGCGTGAGAATATTCGCAATTTAGAAGACCCGAGAACAGTATTAATTCAGACATCTTTCTCTGTCAATGTAGGCGTTTACATTGTTTGGCCCAAGATTGCTTTTGGCGACGGGTCCGCCACCGCAATCAAATCGGAACCGATGCGATCGTCGATTTATTGCAGCGAGCGTTTGTCTGGAGCCTGCACACGCGTCCACGCGACGCGCAACGATGCGTCGAATACGCGACGAGCGGATGTCACGAAACGAAGAGGAAACCCGAAGATAGACTGAGCACGTGGCGTATGTCTGCAATCGCAATGATCTCGTATTTTCGCGCGTACGATTTCCCACATCTATTCACGCTGGCATTGCCCATCGACGAACGGCCGTAAAACAATCGACCAGTGGGCCACTCTGGATTTAATCCTGGACGAGCCGAGTTGAAGGGATTAAAATATTTTTAATGCAAATTCAAGAAAATGCATTAGGTGATTATAAAAATTAAAGAATAAAATTCAGTTTTCTTTTCTCTTTACAAATCCAATCACGACCAATCGGCACGTTCTGTTCTTCATTTCTTCTAAGAAAATCTTGCGCAAATATGGAGGTAACATTCTGAACCTAAAAATTCTAATTTTAATGAAAGTTCGCGTGAATGCAGAGCACATTGGAACGTGCAAGGAGCAATCTTTGTTTTCGTGGAAATTCACAGTGGGGGGTTGGAAGCAGCCGTTAAAGTGGTCGCGTCCTTTCGTTTTTGTAATTTTGCGAATGCCGAGAAAGATTTTAAGAATGTCTCGCGAGCGATCGTTTCAGGCAAAGTTCGCTGGTATCCCGATACGCAATAGAACGTGCAAATGAATATTGCGAACCGGTTTGGTCGAACGATGTCAAGAACGCGTACAATTACATCTTGTAAATTAATACTAAAACATTGGCTGGGCGATCGAAGAAAGAGCCGAATGTATTGATTATTTCGATAACGGTGCTATAATCGTCGAGCTCGCGGCCCTGTTTATCAGAGCGCCGTCTCGCGAGCGATTCCCCTGTCGCTGAAGGGCACGGAGATTTTGTAAAATCGGAGAGTCGAGAGATAAAAGGGAGCGCTGATGGTGTCCGCGATCGATATTACGGTGCAAAGACTCGTTCCACGCGAGGTGCATCGACCAGGGGGCCGGTTCTATTCCCAGCACGATGACGCCGTTCTCACGACAGAAACTGCAAATAGAAGCTGGTGATTACGAGTCCATCATCGACATCAGCGCGCCGGAGATGGAGTCCTTGCCAGGAATTCCCGCGCCGCGGCATTTCTTCTCGGTCAAAGGATAAAAGAAAGCAGAAAACCACCCACCAGCGCCTGGAACGCGCGTCTATGCGCAGATACTGCAGCGAACAGAAGTACTAAAGCGTATTTTCATTACATTTCTCTGGAAATCCTATCATAAATAATATACGTATAATAATAACGATTGAACTCAATTAAATATTCTGTCGGGTGTTCCGAATTTTATTATCTTCTGTTTCTTGAACTCGAGTTTCATTCTTTATAGGCATGGCTCCACCTGCAGCATTATAAGAACCTAATGAAATTCAGTATCGCTTCAAGCTCGCAGAATACACGGAGATCCTCGTAAGCGAAAGAAGGTACGTGTCTCCTAGTAAAGGGACTTACGCGCGGGGGATTCTGAATGTTGACAATGGCGAATACGAAGCCGGCAAAAGGAAGGCAAACGCGGAGAGCCAGCGACAAGGGCTGAGGCATCTTCTTCGACGTCTCCGGAGAAGGAATGTCGGCGAAGATCGAGAGAGAGGCAGAAAAAGAAACCAGCGAAAAATGAAGAACAGAAGCGCGGAGGGAAAGGAAGAAAGGCGTGGAAAGATGAAGAAGGACCGGTCGCGTAGTTAGCACACGGCAGACATTAACTTCCCATTAACCGTCGGCCATTAAAGGAGCCGGGAGGAGGTGCGCTGGCGCCAGGAATAATCGGCACCGGGTGCTAGGCGCCCTGTGCAATCCGCTTGCGACTATCCAAGGCTATTTATAAACCTGCCCCGATGCTGCGGGCAAACTCGCCGCGAATAAACCCGCGATAAAATCCCCTTTCTGCGGCGTTCGCCGATAAAGGGTTGCGCGTTCCTTCGCTGGTACATGCATAGAGCTTGTCCTTGATTATCGCCGACCGCGAATGGTGGCTCGAAAAGGATTCGACACTCCTGAGAGCTGATTTGGAAACTGGTCCTTTCATAGAAATAAAAATCAGACCCGAGAACTGATTTCTACTGGGTACAATATTAATACATAATCGAGGGGTGGGTTTTGGGAGAACCGCATTGGTGCGCATGGAGATGGCTGCGCTAGTCTATGTTAGCTTCTACTGACCTTCCCAAGACACTTCCTTGGGGTACCTAATCGCGGCTCGTTAGCTGGCGTCCCCGTAGGAGGATAGAGGCAAGTGCATCCGACGCTCGAGGCCGCCGAGGACAGTAATTTCGCTTGGGAATCGATAAGTCAAGGGGAAGAGGGGGCCGCGCGATGCACGTTGGCCATCAACCCGCAGAAAACCGTGATATTCCTCCTCGGCTCGTTGGTGGCCAACATTCACACGCGATACCAGAACTCATGTACCGCGGATAACGATCTAAGATCTATAAATAGTGCGGCGACCGGTGAGGCGCGCTCTCGGGCTCTCTTTGTACGCCAGAAGAAGAGGCCGAAGGAACTCGCGCGGTAATTACGTGGAAAAAGAAACGAAGATAGCGGTTACGGCTTGGCGGCCCCAGCCTCGCGGTACCAATCCCTGAAGAAATGTAACGAGGTACCAGTCCACTAACACACCTCCGTCCTAGCTAATATTTAGGATCTATAAATAGCCCCGGGGGCCCCGAAGAAGAAGAGGAACGCCGACTTGTCCTTGCCGGACTGGTATCCGAGAGCACGTCCCACGTGAAATCCTATTTGCTCCGTTTGTGGAAGGTGAATTATGCAATTATGCCCGGCGAGCCACCTTTTCTCGTGTTATTGCGGGGAAACCAGGGCCGTCGAGGGGCGCTTGGGTGGGGGGAAATAAGTTTTCTGCTAATTGAAATACCTTCGCTGTCTCGAGCACCGAGTGAGAAGGGTGAGCCGAAGCCTCCAGGTCTGTAAGCCAAGCTCTATACTCTCCTCCGACCAGATGCGTCACAACTCGCAGGGGATTGAAGAGAGCTTGTCTACGACTACGAAAGAGCGATTACAATGGAACCATCGCTTCTCCTGTCGCGAGGAACGCCGTGGAACGGACCCTCGAGGCTCGAAGGAATCCAGGGGAGACCAGCCAAGGGTTCATCGACCAGCGGAGTAAGCAAATCCGTCGTCCCCGAGGGATCTACTAGGCTAACAATCTCGAAAATCTGTAGCATGGAATCTCGTCGGGAGATATCATCGCGTTCCAGAGGAAACGAGGCGTGCATCGTGGCCTGCGTTACAATCGCGCGAACCAGCACGCGAGTGGACGAGCGCAAGCACACTTGGGCCCCAGGTAATGCCCAACATCTATAAATAGACCTGTCGAGGGTGCAGGAGGCATCCCGAAGGGGAGGTGCACGCGCTGCACGCGAGGAGGTGTCTTTCCCTCCCGGCAGCGTGGATATAAAAAGAGAAGGATCGACTGGTTCAGCTCGGATGCCTTCCTCGGGCATAGGCGCCAGAACATTGCGAGGTGTCGGTTTTTTGGTGACCAGCTAGAGCCGCGGCGTGCTCTACAGAGCTGACGCTGGCCCCACGGACGACTTAATCCTATATAATTACGGGATAAACGAGCGCCCACTTTGTTCGGGAGCGTTAACGCGATCCCAGGAATTCCAGTGATGCGAAGAGACGCTAGGGACTCTAGTAATATCGCCCACGAATCACGCGTTATCCAATGCCAGCGGAATAATAGTGGTGGCATGAGAATCATTCATCGTACCGTGTGTCGCAACACTGCTTCTTAAATGACGAGATCTTTGCCAAGCTCTGTCCAACATCTTCTTCCAAAGTTAGGTGTTCACGCAGAAGACTATCCACCCGTCCAAGTCAACGTTACACGTTTTGCGTCCAGGGTGCAGTTTCAAGCTCCACTTGATGTTAGTCGCGAAAGTGTTCGCGCAGCAAAATATCCATCGCGATGAGTACAATCGTGCTACGCCACTGGATCAGAGCCCCCTTTGCAGTGGATACAGGTAGGCTAGCTTCTGTTCTCTCGTCCTCCAAAAAGGAAGTAGCGTAACGAGATGGCGTTCCCCCAACATCCTACGGAGATGCACCGCGGTGGATCTTTGATGCGCTGCTGTATCGCGGGATTGCTAACCGCGCTCGATTTTTACGCGCCGGACCGGGGGAACATGGGGCGAACGCGGAGGGAAAGAGTCAACAGCGATCTGGTTTACCTTGCGAAGGTTTTCTTGCGTCCCGGAGACGCTACCCCCGACAGCCATCCTGCCGACTATCGCGCAGGAGCCGGTGCTCGTGGCAGCTTTTTGCTCAGAACAACAAGATCCATGAAGCACCGCGCTAAACATAGCGAAGCGTACGAGACTCGTCCACGAATCGGGTGGAAGAAAGGGTTTCGAACTTGAAGGAGCAACTCTAAGCAACTCGCTGGAAGTACAACCAGTTACGATTCTAAGGGGTTAATATAAAACTAGCTCACGCGTTCTACAGAGAAATGTGCAAAGTTTCTGTAAATACGAGGATCAACATAATCTAATAAAAAGTTAAGGAGTAAAAGTAAACGAGAAGCCTTTCGAGAATTTCATTCCTTTCAACCTCGAACCTCCTATCCCATCCAGCCAGAATGAATATACAAAGCTTCACCAGCGATCTTCCCCAAAGCATTTCACTAGAAACCAAGTAGACTCAACGTATACCCTTTCATTCCCCCCTCGTTCCATGAGTAATGGTCAGATTAGAGCCCGGCTATCACGTGCTTGGACCCCGAAACAAGGATCGGATGGTCTCGTAAAGCCCGAGTGGAACACAGGCCGTCGAGTCTATAAAGGAACGAGATACGGCAGCAGTAAAGCGTCCTTCCCCGCGCAGCCCGCGGGAATGGCCATTTTGGTTACGTTAACGGCCCTGGGCAGAGAAAGGTGACGATAGTTGCACAGGTCCGGTGCACTTTCGGTGGATGCACCTCGGGTGTTCGTCACGCGCCTTCGTCCTTCGGCTTTTCGTCCCGCTCGCGATCTTCTACGGTGGCTGCCGATCTATTTATATCGAGGATGGCTGTATCGGGCGTAAAAACGTTCGGGTAGGTTGTAAAAGAGCGGCGGAGGAAACCTTGCGCTTCTTGCGCCGATGGAGCATCGCGGGGCGACCATTAGCGGTTCGTGGAAACGCGGATGGACGGAAGAGGAGGGAATTGCTGGGTAGATTGGCGACAATAGAATCCCCACGATCGTGGCTGGTTAAGTCGTCTCGAACCGTGTCCAAGTGTCCGACTGATCGGTTTGTATGTTAACCTTGTTCGGATAATTAGCAGCTGCTACGAGATGAATCACGTTGGTTGCGGATGGGGGTGAGATCTCATTTACCGGAATCTGACTTCACTTTGAATCAACTCGATCTGCTCAGATTTTTTTATTAATAAGTAATAAAAAATGTTATTATCAGTAATACGGACAGTGACAGTAATTGGAACATCTACCCTATTTGGTTTTATATACTATGATTTAGTTTAAGACTCAAAGCCACCAGAAACGATGAAACTCTGAATTACACTGTTATTAGCGGCTGGATATATTTCTCCTCCGCCCCAATCCGTTCGATTAGGAGCTACCATGGACCGTGATCTAAGATCTACGTGCCTGGAGCCAGGCTCGGAGCGGACGCCCAATCTACATAGAGAATCTTCGCGGCGTAGCGAGCAGCATCGTATTTTTTAGAGGCCGACAGCAACGTAGGACCCGGCAGACCAATATATATCACGGCCCATCGGACAGCTAGAAATTATTACAGGCTTAAGAGTTCGTCCGCCTCGGATGAGTAGAATGGTGCCCATGGGGCCCAAAACCTCGTTAATCGCGGCCCACGGAGCCACTTTTGTACCCAACTGAAAGGGAACAGAACGCCACGAGAAAAGAGAACAAAATCGAAAAATTCACGAGTTGAAGAAGAGAGTCGAGAGAGATTTATAAGGCGTCAGCGGTGAAGCATTGACTCGAGATAAGAGCTGTTCTCTGTAAAAGCAGTGGCATAACAAAGTGGCAGCACTGAAATTAAAATGGCCACATGTTTTATCAGCCTACAGAATTCACCCTCGAACAGTACTAAAATGGTCAATCGAATCCGCGGACGAAGAACGATCAATTTGGTCCCACGAGAAACGTGGAACCAAACGCAGCAGGCATCACTACATAGTATTAAAATCCCGCGATAAGAAACACCCAATGAGCCCAGGCAATTTCTGGTGGCCAGCATCCGCAAAAAAGGATAGAAAAGTGGAGGTGCCGGGGACCCGAGCGGCGACGAGAGAGGCAAAGTTATTCAATAATCGACAGAATGATCCGTAAAAAGGTTGGTGAACCTGGTGAACGCAGCAAAACCTTGAAGGCCGAAGTCTCGGAGCGCGCGCGTCCCTTAGAGACCGGTCGTTGGTTGCGCATCGCCTTCAGGCGCCACGGAGGGTGACTCTTTTTCTTCCTATCTCTTTTCTTCCCTGCCCCCCCTTGACAACCCCCTCTCTCCCCGTCCGCCCTTCTTCATCCAGGTTCCCTCGATCCCCTTCCTTCTCCATCTGGGCATCGGGCCCCGTATACGGGGATCCATTCGCCTCCGATACGCTCACTGAACACCGAGCAAGAAGCTAAACCTGCTCTCCATCGTGCGCTTCTTCCTCCTTTTTTTCCCCCGTCGCCCGGCTCGTTTTCCTCTTTACTTTCCACCCTCCGCCGCCTCCGTTCCCCGCTCCGCTGCTCGACGATGGATCCTTCTCGAGCTTCTTAGGATACGGGCCCATGTAGGAGAGGATTATTTCAGACCTCGCTCTCGTTTTTTCTAATGCCAAGTCGCTTTGACGTCTCTTCTTCCCCGGGGCGAACGTTGCAAGGATTCCTTGAGGATTATCTTTTGGGGGACGATATTTTTAGGGGACTTCGGGACTATGGCTTCTGGTCTTAGGGTTCTTGGTACAGCAATATTTTTTGCCTGCATTGTCTCAGAAAGCGATTGAAACACAAATCGAGAAGCCATAATTTCTAATCGCATGCTCCGCCGAGAAAACACCGATTTCCGTTTGCGTGACGTTGGTACGGGTCAGCGTCGGAGCGCCGGCCAACTGACCGAACATGTCCGATCTTACTTTCCTCGGTTATGTCATTTCCCGTGCGTGCGCGAGATCCCATATAAAAAAAACCGACGGGCGAGATACGTCGCTCGCCGTACCGGAGCAAAAGACGTTGCGAAATTTGAAGGAGGTGTATTTAAAAAGGACAGCCACGGCTGCACTTTCCGGGGGCATCGTCGGTGTTTACGAAAAACAAGCTGCGATCTCGATTGGAAACTGGCGGCAGGCGGTGGACGTGGAAGAAGGAAAAGGAGGAGTCGAGCACGGGAATGGAATGAGGTATCGCGGCACGTCGTCCGAGGAGCTAATTTAGTGGCTGGCGCCAGGTACCTCGTCTGTGAGAGCACCCGTTAATCCTGCCGCCGCTTATTTTTATTCCCGTGTCTCTGCCGATCGAGCAACAAAACACTGGCACACCCAGTTCCCTCCTATTGCTCGCAATTCCTACGATCGACAAGCTCGACCCGCTCCCTCCGCGCGCCGGGGGACGCTCTTCCTACCTTCGTCCTCAACCACCCAACGATCCGTGCTCGATTTCGAGCCCCAAGTGCATCCCCTACTATTTCAAACCTCGCTCTTCGCGCAATCTTCCCTGTCGAGAACAAAAAAGCTAGAGATTATTTCACGACCAAACGACGAACCGTTACAGAAGATCGGTAATGGCAAAGGTCCCGCAGAAGTTGCCATAAAATCTATTTCAAAGCTTGTAAACGATCGCAGGACTGAAATTACTGTTCGCTAATCCTGATCGACGGCCATGGCCAGCAGGAGCCGGTTCGCCGCGAGTCAACGCACCGATCCGTCGATCGGCGGCGATTATACCTGGGCAGGGAAGGGGTCGTGGAACGCGCGAATCTTCCGTGTTTGCTTTCGATCGGATCCAGGCCACTGATGTCGCACCGGGTTATATTTAGATCCACGGATCGACGGTGGAAAAGCGAAGAATGGCCGAGGGAACGAACCGGGTGGAGCCGCGCATAGCATATGCGTCGCGATCGCGCGGAAACGCGCAGCCCATACGAGAATCGGAACGGTCACCTGGGAATCGGTAATTAGCCAGGCGCCGATTTAATGGAGCGTGGCTGATCTTTAACGGTAGATCCACTGGCCGCTCACTGGGCTGTCCACATTTCGCTAAATTGAACGTCAATGGTAGCAGCATTTGATAGCCAACTGTATCTTGGCCTCCGCTGCAACGAGTGAATGTTACCCTGATGTTAAAAGAGTACGGTGGAAATAAGGCGGAGTGTTGATTTCGACGCAGAGGGAATTGCAGCAAGGAATAAAACGGTCGAGGGTGGAGCTTGGAGCCTGGGGTGAACGTACTACTTTTATTCAACGAAATTGGCGGGTGGTTTTATGGTGAACTGTTGTAAGTAACGTGGGCATATAGTTGTGTGTGCATCCTCTGTTAGCCCGACGCGTCTACGCCGTTGGATCGAGTTCGTCGTCTCGAGGCTCCTTTCACGCGTGTATCACTCTCTCGACACTCTTGACACTCTCGTCCGACGCGTTGAATAACGGCGATAAAGGCGAATGCCGCGGGAATATCACGATAATCGCTCGAATGATGGATAATGATCGGGGCGGCTGCCTTTCGCGCCCCTTCCCCCACCGCCGGCCGACCATTATTCAATTGAATTCAATGCTACGCCGACCATTACGGAATTGACTTCGAGAACTTTCTTTCGGGCGTCCGTCTCGTCGGACAGACGCTACTTCCGTCGACGATCAGCCCTACGAGAAACGATCCGCAAGCGGCTTGAAAATTAACCACCCTCGATCGCGTCGGTGCCATTTCTGCAGGGGCCGCGAACTAACCGCCCGAGGAGTTTTACCACTTCTTATGCCTCTCGTATTGCAATTAGAATTATCTGTTTGTTTATTGAGTGACGCAGAAGGCAGAGACGCAAGCGGCACGAGTGTTGCATCTTGTCGGACCAAAGAAGTAGGTAGAACAGGTATTTCCATTTTTCTCATGGTAATGATAAATTGCGTAGATATTTTAATCGCGTAAAATACCGCAATTTGATATTCAAGGATACACTTAACACGCACCAATTGCTCGAACGTGCTGTCTGAAAAAACATTAAGGAAAAAAGCATTGATCGATCAACAAGATCGAGGAGAATTAAATATCGAAAAAAATGGGTATTTGACGAACGTATGAATCAGTCATCACCCTTCAACGGTGAATTATTTCTCTAACTAGCGAGACTCGTAACGCGATCGATCCTTAATGAAATTATTAAATTCTTGGTCTTTTTCGCGACTGCTGATCTACTTTAAACACACGTGCCATTGCAATTTGCAACGATTCACTGTTTCCCTTGAATTATACAACTAACAAGTAGCGTCAGATTTACACTGTTCACTACAACTGAATATCCCTCAGCCTCTGCAGCGTTCTCCAAAGAGCTCCTCGCGAGCGCGAACACTGCAGGCTTTCAACCTGCACCACCGCCCATTCAATCTATCACCTGTTGCCCCACGACTTTCGGCCCACCGCAAATGGTAATAAAGCTCCGGGCAGGGATAAGTTAAAATTACTTACAGAGCCATCAACGTCAAGCAAGCGCAATAGGAGGTGTTAAAAGTCATCTAGAAAGCAAACTGCAGAGGAAGTACAGGGAAGAAATTAGCACTTCCTCCGCCTCTGGCACGTACACATTAATTCACGACTTCGCTTTGTCATCTCGTGTCAGTCCAACGATTTAAATCTCACGCAAAAGTCGCAGCTGCAATCTTTCAAATAAATTCTTTCCTAAAACGCTCATAAAGCGTTGACACGATCTCCAACTCTCTTGCGCTCCTCAACTAACAATCATCCCACTCCTAAAGCATACTAAACAGATCTCCATTTAATTCAATCTCGCTCTTCTAATCCGATCCCGCATTAATTCCCCGCCTCCCTCCCAAAAAGGATTTTCCGCGCAGCAAACAGGCGAGCGTTCGTCTCGTTACCATTTCAAATTTGCGATCGTCCGCGTGCTGTTTTTTTCGTCCGGTTCGCAGAAGCGGAAGAAAAATATTCCACGCTGATTGCCAGTCCTTGGATGGGACTCCCCGCCGGCAGTAATTGCTCCTCGATATGTATCGCGATACCGATTCGACGAACGGGCGAGCGCGTCGCTCTCGGCTGGCTCGTCAACGGTCTGGCGTTCGTCGTCGGGCGTGTTAATTCGAAGTCGGCGGATTTACGCTCGCGGGGCGGCCCGACGCTGGGCCCCGTCGTCGTTAATTCCCAGCGGCGTAGTCGCGTCACGTAGCGCATCGGCACAAAAGGAGGGAGGGACAAGAACCATCCACTCGATTCTCCTCTCCCTTTTCTTTTCCCTTCTTTTTCTCTCGTTTTTTTCTCCTTTTCCGGCCGGTGCGCCAGCCCGCGCCGACTGCCGAGACATTCAGATCGTCGAGGAGCGTCCATTGTGCCTGCCACTTCGCACCCTGACTGCTAAACGCGCGGCTTCTTCCTACATCGCGATACACCCCGCCGGGGGAATTCTCTCCGCGCGGAATGCGTGAATCTCGACGCAGCTACGGGGCTGGCGGTGGTTTTCGCTCGAAAAAATGGACGGCGGTCGAGCGAGAAGGGTTTTCGTTGGAAACCGTAGGTATTCTTTGAGGAGGAGAAAGGAAATTCAAAGAGACTTTGATGTATTACACGTCCTGATTCAGTGGATCTGATAACTCTTATGCGGCGATTAGGGAATGATCCATAGCTTGAAAGATTTGTAAGATGAAGTTCTTCTGGAGAATGTTGATTAAGTTATTGCACGATTTCTGTACTTTTTCTCAGCAGCGAATACGACACTAATTAAAGGCAAAGTAAAGCGAGGATCAATGAGGCGTATAACAATTCTACGAACGAAATAAAGATCTTTGCTGGGTCAGCCTTGACCAGTTCGACGTGTATCCACGGGCGGAAAGAGAGCACAGATTGCTCCGGGAAAATGGATTCATGGTAACCAATTACAGCAATTTTTCTCGCACCTTCCCGCGCTCCCTGGTGGTATCGCTTTATCAAGCAATGGCCTTTCAATTTGCATCACCCGTTACTGCGCAGTGAGTCAATGCGTTCAGTTGCTCTAAGGCCACTTATACATTTGGATCAATCCCTTGCTACGCGAAGAAAACTGTTCTAAAGCCTACGTCTTTCAGAATCCCCTTTTCTAACAGGCACATCTCTCCGTCACTAGTAAAGATAAATCCACTGCCAAATCGATATCCCCCATTCATCACAATTACCAGTCCGCAAGCTCCTCCAACAGGCGGCGTCTCGAACCCAGCGCCCCAGGAAAATCGAGCGAATCGCTGGAATCCTTTCCGAGCGACGCGAACACGAGAGAGATAAACGTCGGGGCAACCGTGATCGTTAACTTCCTGCGCCGTACGATCAGCCTCGGGGATGATGGATCGAGATCGGCTGGGCCAACCTATGCAGCGCTTCGAGACGAAGAAAAAGAAGCAGCGCGCGCTCGAATAGAAGGGGGAATGAAAAAACGTAGAAACAGGACCGAAATAAAATGATCGGCAGCACGAACGAGTCGAGATCGGATTTACAGTTACAGTGGCGGAGGGATAACGGGAGACCTGGAGAACGCCAGACCAAATGTGATTCGGTGGGGTGCGGACAAAAAGGAGTGTGGAAAAAAAAGCGTACCGTTCGTTTCGCGGTGATTTATCATCGAACCTATCGATCATGCCCGCCGCTGCTCGTTGTCGATATTAGCGAATAAGTGATGGCTAACGACGGCGCGGACCGTCCTGCGCGAAGGATGCAGCCACGCGGAAGCAAGGAGTGCTTCTTACCGGCGCTAAATCGTTTCACCGACGCTAATGATCCAGCCTCTGAGGCTTTCGTGACCGGCGACTCTATTTACTGGACGGAGTTGCGGAAGAACGTCCAGACTGAAGATTTTGAAGGATCCGCAGTCACTGATTATGCTGGAGCAATGCCGAGAGGAAGACAGGATTTATTATTCTTGAATTTAGTATCGTATTTATTTTTGTTTTTACGTAAAAGAAAATCCAGTGGCACCCGCGAGTAGCGTAGCTTTAATCTCAAGCGTTGACAATTCAATTTCGTACCTATACTACTGAACTACCCAGCGCGCTGTAAACGGAGAAATTTTCGCAATAACCCGGCACGAATTTTCATTAAAAATCGAGCACATGGATCGAAAATAAATGATGCTGAGTCGACAGCCTCAAGAAGCATTCGTCCCAGCCAACATTAATCAACAATATTGCGAGATAAGAGAAACCTCTCTGCTATGATATCGCCTGGTGAGACATTTTAAGCTACAGATACTCGGCCGTCCGAAAAGTGGTGTAAATATTAATATTCCTCGTGCGTGATCATCGTCAGCTAACACTGTCCGCAAACAAGCGTTACTCAACGATGTTTTCTAACGTTATCTAGCGACACTCGTTTTGGTGTAGGCGCAGGTAAACCGTCTTTGGCCTTTCCTTGGGCCGAAATTAACGCCTGGCTATTTCCGACGGAGATCCTTATTAAGCAGCGTTAAGTTTCTACAGCCTATCGCAAACGCGTTATGCAATTAGTGTGCCTCTTCTAATTGACATCGCTCAAGGTTGAGCGAAAGGGAGATAGCCAGGCCGATTTTTCCTCCGTGCGTCGTCCTTTGATTAGGGGAACACTGAACGATCTTGCACCGATGCTGCAATTAGTTGCTAATATTGCTCACTGTCATGTTGCTTGTTGCATTTGTAAAATCGTGGAAGATCCCCGTGGTTCGTTTCGTTCATTACTCGACACAGCCAGGCATTTGCGTTCGCTATGAGATGTTTAATGCGAGGCGGTACCGTTGCACGAACTAGAGAGAATGGCATACCCGTTTCGATATTAATTTTAATGCAAAAAATCGGGTACCGTTTCGGCATTTAACACGGCGCCGTGGATCGAATGCCGTCTCGATGTTAACAATCTTTCTAGTTGGCATAAATATTCTACTGTCAAACCACACTGGCATTTATAATCAGTAAAGACCCTAGAAAGTTCACTATCCTGCTCTAAAGTCACTTAATAAAAAATGACTACAGACAAAAATTGAATATTTTTACTTCATTTGCAATTATTTATTTTTTTAACCCCTAAGAATGGTTTCAAATCTCCGGGTACCGTTTTGGTCAGTATCTAGTCAGTGGACAATCAGTCGCAGCGTCTGTATTGATGGTTCTGTCCGAGAGTGCGCCGCAGTCAACAGGTTAAACAGAATAAGGAAAATTTTAGGATACTTTACAGAGGAAAAAAATGCGAGAACCTCCGACCTACGACGCTCTGGTGATTCATTATCCCGTGTCGTTAATTTTGCAAATATTAAAACACCGCTGAGGTCATCGATTACATACGTTGGACTAATGCGCCTCAGTTCTGGACACCTTTTTCTGTTCCTCATGCTCCACGTGCTGGCACTGCTCCTGGCACGCGATATTTCGAGGTTTCGTAACGCAGAAGTCACTAGCGAAATTGACAACGCGTTTGGATCCAATTTACCTCGTAAGAGGCGGCTTATGATCCAACGATTACCTTAAATTTGCCCCCGGCCAACCGATCTCGCGTACTTAGGGCGAATTTTGGATTCTCAGCCTTAACGTCGATGTCTGATTGGAACTGTTTGATTCAATCTACTTGGACTTCTATTATTTACGGCGTTGCTCGTTTCTATTCAAGCCTACTTCTGCACGCCGAACGGCGATTTCAATACAATAGGTTTCCTGGGATCGCTTTATGATCGAGGCGTGGGGGAGGTCGATCTTTCTTGGGTCAATCGAATGCGGCGTAAAAAAGTTTGAAAAGCGGCAACGTGACGGATTTCATTCATGATCAGAATTCCCCGGCTTCTGGCAGAGTCGCAACAAGGCATCACGCTCGGAATATCGTTGGGATCGATAAGTATCGCGCAAAATCATCTGAACTCTGAGAAGAGCAGGTCTTTGAACACAGTCGACCTGGCTGGCGAATTCCGAAGTATACTATACCTAACACGAATTCCGAGGAAAACTAATGTAACGAAGAATGAGAAGTGTAATCTAAAATTATTATTAGAAAATGAAACAGGATACTGCAAACAAGACTCTTAAGAGTCTTAAGTAACTAAAATATTTTACACTCGCCGGAACAATAGCTAATTAGATGAGAAAATTACTCTAAAATTACTCAAAAGTGAACGAAGTACCTAACATGTAAAATATATTCTCGTTATGCAACACGAAGCTCGTACGACTTTAATTATCCTGAAGCTATTGGACCTTAATGGCCTGACACGGAAGCAATAATTTCTGTTTTAAGGAAAGAGCCACAAAGGATCACGACTGATGAGAAGAAACAAATAAAACGGCGGATGTATAAATATCGCGACCAGAGTATTTATGAGAAATATCAGAGGCCTTGGGCAACGAATGAATCACTCTTCCCGGTATTTTCGAGAAATGGGTATGAATTAAACATTCTATGCTGAAGCGTGCGTCGACGTTAATCGTTTGCTGCGCCACGAGGATCGTTGTCTCGGGCAACTTCGTCAAAACCTTAAGCCACGCTTCGACGTGTTCGATGTAAACGTGAGAAGTGTCGGTTCACGTAACGAGCTACTTATATAACTTAAAAATAAATTCTTTTCTAAGGCGACAGGCGCTAAAGATACATATCAAGTATGTTCTTCCTTGAATATTAAAGAACATAACGTACTCGCGTTCAGAGGGACTTGTCTTCGCAATTCTATCGGGACTTAAAACTCTTGTTTTGACTGTTGAAGCACTGTTTGGCATCAAAATAATTGCAGGGTTCAAGTCTCCAGTCCACATTCCAACCGAGACAAATTTTCACCCCGCAAATATTATTGAAATTTGCTGCACAGGAAATGCACCATAAAGAACGCAAACACAAAGAGGCGAGGAGCCGTGAAGCGCGCGTACTTGACCAGCAATCGCATGGGCGCGAGCTTTCGTCGACAATTTCAATTGTACATTGAACCCAAGGCCGTCCATTTGATATGACCCTAATCGACGCCGACCCTCGAAAGATAAGGGGGGGCCCTTACGGTATTACAGCCGGCGGCAGCCTCTCCGGAGTGCCGGGGGTGATTATGAGCGCGGCGAAGATTATCGTCGAGGCCTTAATGTCGCCGAGGCTTCACAATACCGCCAATGGAATAATACCGAGCGGATATCAGGCCTGTCAGGAAACTCCCTCGCCCGGAGGAAGCGGAAAAATACCGAACGGCTGATAAGGGGAGATGGTAGGTACACAGCTGTCAAAGGGCCTAAAACTACCAGGGCCGTTTCACCGCACTCATCCGGGCAGACAATGATCGTTTGTCCTCGATCAACGAGCCCAGGTACACACCTGACCCGAAGACGGTCCCGGGGGACAACACTACCTTCGGCATAGATCCTGATTTATGTATTACTTTGCTCAGACGCTGGGGCGTTTCTATGAATAACGTAGAGGCCACGGATGTGGGTGATGAATAAAAGGTTGGACTCTACTTTGGATCGGTCCATTCGAAGGCCGTACCTATGCTGCAGAGTTTGCGAAATCTGCGAGCAAGAAGAAGGATAGGTAAATGTTTGGCGAAATTTTGCCACGTGTCGGGCGTAGCGGGCTCTTTTCAACGAAAGGAATCGAAAGCGACGGAGGGAATGCAAATATTACGAAGGATTGCAGCTTCGTTGAATGCTCTGTATGATTATTTCGCGCTGGCGAATTGTACACTCCGGAAACTGTTTAAATATTAACTTTGTCGACGATTCAATACATCCTTCTGATTAACATGTGCTAGGTTTAACAAATAGCTCCGGGGACCTTGTAAACAGTATTCTTCTCTGATGCAGAAACTGAAGAGCACCCATCCCGCGATTTAAACAGTTCATAGAAAGAGAAATACATGAGTTTCAATTATAGTAATTGTAAATTATAACAAATACTATAATACAATTAACCCCGCTTAATAATTCACCCCTCACCTCCAGAGAAACAAATAGAGCCCTACTCTACTCCCCCAAAATCGACGATGGGGCTCCGAGAATCGGCGCCCCATCGTACCGCGGCAGGATCAACGAGGCGAGCGCCTCCTGGACGGCGGAATCCGCGCCGGTCCCCACCGCGAAATTAAAATGCAACCGTGAGAACGATCGCGTATTAACTACGTCATTGAATCCGCCTGACCCTGAATGCAAACGAGACAGCCAAGTTCGCGGTCGGCTCGGATTTCGTGATCGCGCAAGAGAACGACACCGATTACGACACGACCGTCCCCCGTCAAATGTTAATCGGAAACCCGTGTCGCGGCCGGGCAAACAGCCCCTCCCGTACGCGAGCCGCTGGCGGAAGAGAGACAGGCAGAGCGCGCGCGACGGGGCGCAGCCGCGGGAGGAAGCGAGACGCCGCGACGCGGGACATACGCACATGCGTCGCGCGCCGCTCGCGCGGGAATTGTAATTCATCGGTGATCGGTGCACGTCAGCTGACGGCGAAGTATGAATGAGCATATCGAGGCCCAATCGTCGGGCGGCAGCGTGTACACCACCGTTCATGAATATTGGGACACACCTGTTGTGTTTTCTGAAAACGCGATATTTGGTATAGATTGAATACTTCTCACTGCTTATAATTTCATATACCGAATGGAGTAGAGTTTCTTAGAACTCTTCGATTTTCCAACGATTTTTCACGATTATTCTGCACAGAGCAGGTGTACTTATGAACGACTGTGTACACTCGTCCTGCGCATGACAGGCATCAAACATATGATTTTTCCCAACCTTCCTCCGCTTCCTTTCTTTAGTCGGGGTTAGTAGGGGAAAGTTTTAGGAACGTTTGTTGGAGAGACGGGTTGTGATTTGAGGGTTTGAAGGAATGAAGTTTGAGAGTAATTCTAATGTTGATATTGATGATGGAAATTAGGTCGAGAGTGATTATTAATATACTTGTCTGACACCTATCAAGTATTAATAATATACCTACTTGTCTCATGGCTGCAGTTGCAAAGGAGTGTAGCCGTGTGCATAGTACAGGGACAACTTTCATATCCTAGCAATTTCAGATGTATAGTATAGACTTTGAGCCAGCAAAGTTGGGAAACCGATGGCTGATGAATGGCCAGGCGCGTGGAAAGAATTTGGTCTTGCTGAGGAGAGGGGTAGGGCTCTGAAAAGCGAATGGAAAGTGTACGATTCAGGGAAAGGGCAGTATTGTGTTAAGGATGAGTGAAAGGAGTTGGAACTCTATGAAGGCAGCAGTACCGAGCTGCTCCTTTCATTCGGCGATTTCTCCGAGGGGTTTCATATTCGAGACTCATTGGTGTAGATCACATTTCTTTTATCTCACAATTTCCCAACGTCCTTGCGACCTGGAATCCTTTCTAATACTCCATTATGTTAACACAATGCCCCGGGTCGACATTTCTTACACCACGTTAACTACTACCTACAATTTCGAGGAATAAACTCGGTGCGCAGTGGTTCCATTCTAATCGGAGATCTGAAGACTAGAGAACACACAGCGGCTCGAAGAGCGAAACGTGAGAGAAATAGGAGGTTCCATTTGAAACGCGACCAGGAACAAGGCGCCCAGGTTCCCTTCTCCCCAAGCATTTCCTCGATCCCGGCGTAGGAGGCACGAACCAACCGCGCGACATAATTCATCGGAACGAGTCGACCATGCAAATCGATTCTTACGACCGGTTTCGCTAAGGTCGTGCACTATGTAACGAGATCATTCCGTAGCTGGCACGACACTTTGTAGCCGCGATACGCATAATAGACTGCTTCCCTTGCGTACACCGCGAAACGTGCCTCCGCTACTCTCGATCGCCGTGCGGCTCCGTTCGCAAACGCCGTGGATTATTCCCCGGGACCAGCGAATCTGCGCAGAATCCTCGCCTTAAATCCACCTAGGAATCGCGTCGCGCGGATGAGAGCGCGGCTTCACGCCGTAGAAGCCTCGGTGCATGCACTGTATGCACCTGTACCGGCGTGCAAATGCACGGACCGGTTCGTAAAGGTCGTACATTATAGCGAGGTCGTTTTCTCCGCGATCGAAGATACCGGGCTCGCTCGAGTCCGCGACGATTGCTCTACGATAACCCGCGAGAGAGGCAACAGGGCAGGGAGAACTAGCAGGGACGAGTTTCGCGAATTGCGCATTGTACGGTGCTGCTGGCTGCTGCGAAGGATGCAGACAGGTTTCTCTGTTCCACGTGCACGCGGCTGAAAAGCGTGTTGCCAAATCGCGTTGCATGGCTTTTAAATAATGGAGGATTGCTTTGGCAGAGGAATGTGGTAAAATGTTTGGAAATGCTGGGGGATGGATGGTTCTGGGAATGGGCTGGTGCTGATTTACCTGGAGGTGAAGCGGCAGAGGGGATCTCGGAGCAGACAACCAGCGTTGCTGAGAATGGCGAGGGTATAATTAACGCCTACGTGAGAGATTAATTGCATCCTTCCCATTAAGATCAATAATTTGATAAATGTAATGTAAACTTAATACCCTGGGGCCAGGAGACTGAGAAACAAGGAGTTCCTCGAAACCGTCTGCGTACAATAGACTCTGAATGAGGGTTGAATAGTATTTCCCAGAAACTATAAGGAAGACGAGAAGCATAGATAAATCCCCCAAACTTGACAACATAAAGACTCCTCAAACCATCCCCGAGAAAGTTTCACGAAAATCATCGAACTCGGGCAGAGGGCTGCTCGAGAGGGAGACCGCCAGAGAGCGAAGTGGAACCAGTCCAGGGAGCAAGACGGATAGGCAAGAGTGTCTCTCGAGTTCTCCGTGGAAGGACGAAGATCCCAAAGCGGAGGAGTGAAGCGAAGGAACGTCTGGGAGGAAGCCCGAGGAGGGTGGAGGTGGAAAGACGAGGGAGGAGATGCAGAAGATAGCGAAGGGACGCGAAGAGACTCGTCGAGGGGCGAGAGGGGGCCGAGAAAAAGTTGAGGACGTTAAACCGCCCGCTCGTGGTGCCGCAGGGTAAAAAGATAAGAAGGAGGAGAATAGGTAAGGGAGAGGAGGGCCGAGTATGGGATAGGAGAACGTGAGAAAAGAGGACGAGATAGGGACGAACGGAGACAAAGATGAGCTGGTGCAACGTCGACGATAGGGAGGGGCTCAGGCGAGAGGGATGCACGTGAAGGGGAACGGCGGGGAAGCAGCGAAGAAGGGGGTCGAAGAAAGAAGAAGAAGTAGAAGAAGAAGCCGTTGAGCGGGCCCCCGCTCTCTCGAGGTCGCACGTACGTCCGTATAATTCTCGTAATACGTGTAATACGGATAATACCTGTAATACCTGTGTAACGCATTACACACCAGCGTAGACCGGCTCCGTACGACCGGTCGCCGCCACCACCTCGTCCTTGCCAGCCCACGACTTTCTTTCGAAGACGCGGCGAACGAGCCGCGCCGCCGATTAGGAGGCCCACCGAGTCCGATTCCAGGCAGCCGTTTCGATTTTCCCGTCCGCGATCCCCTCCGCGCCGGGCGCCCCACGATTTATGGGGCTCCATCCGACTAATGGGATCTGCGGAACGACAGCGGTGTCCTTGATGACGCGCACCAGCAGGATTCAGGACGACAGGGAGGCCGGGGCTGCTCCACCGTCGAACCTTGCGCCGAGCGAACTGTGCCAATGACGCCACTCCAACTGACCATGAACGTTTCGAGGTAGTAAAGTTGGTAAAGTTCACGCGAATCGGGATAGACAGCGAAGTATGCTTTTTCCTCTGCAATTTGGTACTCGGTGTGCACAGAGAAATCGAGTCTGGAAGCGAACGGAACTGTTGTTGAACAGGGGTAGTTTGGTAGAGAAGGTGGCCCTTCTGATCCGTCCACTGCAACAGGTTGCATAAGCGTCGCGGTCCTGAGAGGAGCAGGGAAAACTGACGGTGGTGCAAGCTACAGGTTGTACCCCGTTCTCGGTGGAATCGGAGTCATTGAACGACTCGAAGGCTACACCTGCCTCGAATGAGAAGCAAAAAAGTCCCGCGGGCTTCCCGAGTGATGGGACTGATACCGTATCGATACATATCGATACCGTTCAACAAATTTCGATCTGGTATTGATACATATCAACATCAACGGTATCAAAAGGAATCGATACTTCTTTGATACTTACATATACGAATGTATCGATACCAGTTTGACGCCTACACGAAAAGATCGATACCTGTTTGATACCTACGCGTAATTCATTCAGAATAGTATTGGTTTAGTATCGATTGAAGAAGACTCGGTATCGATAATTGATACCAAGTACCTACAATTTGTTCAGATCGCTGCGGATCGTTATTTCCTATTGAGTAATTTGGTATCGAATTGATTGAATATCATCAACAGTATCGGTATCGGTCGAATCGCTGTTCCGAGTTGCTGAATTACAAGCCGCGTTGCAGAGTACGAAACATGGCCTCACTGTTCACTTATCGCCCGACGAACCCCGCGCTGTCGCGGGAAAAGTGGAGGACCGGGGAATGAAGGAAGGAAGAGGAGAATCCCTGCGGATTCCTCCGCTTCGGACCACTTCGCCAAAGGCTACGAGTTTCTCGAGCTATTTTCAGCTGACGTCCCTCCTTCTTTTCTCCCCCGGGCGAGTGTAGTCTACCATATTTCTTTGGTACCAGCAACGAGCAGCCGGCAGGAGCGAGAGACCGACGGCTCCAGCAACAGCGACACCATCCGCAACAGGAAAGCGACGCTGGTGTGAGACCGATACACGCTGCAACTCGCCAGAGGGGAGGAGACGGAGAGGAGTTGCCGTTCAGGTTTTGCTACAGGGGATCGTTAAGATAATCGCCGCTATCCTCATCCTAACTTAGCCTTAGCCGATGTATCTTCCACTCGGCTCTCAACCCCCTTCGCGCCTCCACCCTCGTTCCACCCTGTCCTCCTTCCCCCCTCGGCTGTCCGCCCTTTTTTATTTACCAGGCCCTGTGTTTCCTTCGTCGTTCCCTGCCCCATCGCCGTCGCCTCGATACACGATCTCGCCGTAGGAGAATCGATGTTCTAATCCTCGCAGGAGAGCTCCGAGCATCCCCGAGAAATGGCCGCAGAGGCTGCGGAATCGTTAGTTTCTAGAGCTCCAGCTGGACCTGCTCTATCTCCAGTTTTCCAAGTAAACTGGCCATTCCGGTCGAACGGGGATCGTTAAAGAGGGTTTTATTTGTAGGTGTACTGAAACAGCGTGATGGAAGGCAGGAGCGCGGTTCGAGCGGCGAGATAAGCGGCGGGCAATATATGAGACGCGTCTTCATTTCACCCGCGTGCTCTCTCGATTGTAACGCTGGATGAGATATGGACAAAGAGAGCCGCGGCTGGCAATTTACGATTTATATCGCCTGCGTCTCTGCTGATTGGCGATACAAAAGAAAGGGGGCGCGAAGACGGGGGTGAGGGGAGATGTCATGATGAGCACGCTGAATGCCTCTCGCGAGAGGAATCTTTACGACACTCGCGCAATTTTTACCGGCTCCTTTCTTCGTCCCGCGGCTGAGTGACACGGCGCGCGTGACTCCTGCGTGTACGTTAAAAATAAATGAAAGAAACGCTCGATAAGAATCTCGCGATGCCGCTACACCCACCCGGCGCGCCTCTGGAGCTGCGCTGCCGCCGCGGCCGAGGATCGTACGAAAGGATTAAAATTAATCACGTATCGCGGTTGCTTGCGCGGCGCGAGGGGCCATCGCGCCTTCCCACTGCGGAGACCGCGAAACGAAGGGAAACATGAAATAAAGGAGAAGAGAAAGACGACGATGGGCCGGCGTTAAACGAAAGAACAATTACATCGCCGGGAGAGGATAAGAAGAGACAGACCTTGGGCTCCTTGCGAGATAATCATAATGTTACACGATCCGCGCCATAATGTCGTATAATGCCCGCGACACGGCGAGCATTGCACGAACGCGACACGGCCATTTGCGCGGTCGCTTCTAAAACTGGGAGCCGCGAGGAGAATATCAGCCGACCGCTGGATCCTCCTCCCTTTCCCGTTCTCTTCTTGGCCGATACGGAATTGGAGCGGCTCCGTCCGACGGTAATTGCCCTGTCGCGGGAAAGGACGGCCCGGCGACGAAACCGGGCAACGAGCAGAGGAAGCCAGGGAAAAGGGAGGCAGCCGCTGTCAGGATGTGCCCGGAGAGGCCTGTCATTTTCGCTGCACTCGTCACCGCCGTTTCGTAATTACAATTCGCGCTAGAGCTGATGGAAAAACGGCCATCGAGAAGGGAAACCAGCGCGCGGAGCCCTCGCTGGCCAACTTTTATTCCCATTCATTCATTCACAATTGGGACTATCCGATCAAGTGTTTCTTCTTCTTCAAATGTCTTCAAACTCCCCAGCAAATGAAGCAGTGGAAGCTTCTGAGAGACGAGGGTAGCAGCTCCCAAGTCAGCATCATCCAGCGCCGTTAATCCCTCAATTAATTACCGAAACGACCGCGTTCCTTGTAGCCCGCCTCCGTCTGCAACCCTGTTGCACCTCGAGCACCTCCTGCTGGACGATCGTCGCCAGAACCGGATCGTGTTTCGGATAAAATTAGAAGTCAAGAAGAGTCAAGGACGAGCATGGCTGCCTAAATAAATCTTCTGTTTGCCCTTTCTCCCTGTGCCCTGCCACCTTCGCACGAATCGTTTCTACTACCACCCTCCTCCTCTTCCTAAGTAGTCTATTTGACAATGTTTAAAGCATCGCTGTACTATTTCCAGTCACGTTATTCATCTGCTAGCAATTTCTCTGCACTTACGAGCACATTTCGTTCGAATTGCTTCCTATCTGTCGGTGGGAAGGAAAGGGTCAAGAAGACGTCTGAAGACACGCTTCCATGTATTCCAATGCACGATAGAATAAAGTGCAGTATGGTTACGTAACTATACTAATTTTAAAGAATACACATTTTTTCTTCCATATTCATCCTCGATCATTCCGAATGTCGGCACAATCGCGATTTTTCACAGTCGAGTACATGCGCCAAGGACGTCGCAGAAGCGCACTTAAAACTGGGGACATCGTTAGGCGGAATGCAAAAAATCAGGCACGTGAAGTATGCAGTTAGTTGGAAATTCTTGGGAAATTATAGGTTCGTTGGTTCACGGAGGGCTGTAATGTTGAGCGGAATAACAAGGGCTTTACCTTCGATTCCTGAGGGAGACTCGCAAACTTCCTGTGCGCGTACGTCTTCGTTCTTTTATGATCGAGATACTGATGCAAGGTATACAATTTTTCTTCGTAATCCGATTGATTTTACGACTTCCATTCAGGAGTGAATCATGCTCGTTATATTCAACAGATGCAAGGTTTACGGTCAGCGAGCAGAATGGAATGTTTGTTCTTTCTTGAAATAATTAACGAGCAGCGAATGTTCAATTTTCAGTAATTCCACCGCTGAAAAAAAGTATAGCGTTCCTGGTTGCTCTGGAAAGATACAGCGTTTTCCGTCGCAATCAATTACTCCATTTTTCACTGTTAGTAGATTTCCATTCGCGCGATTCTCTTTGAACTTCGACTAGAGCTTAAGCAAAGTCGCGACAACGCAGAAAATAAATGTCACCTGTGCAGGTATCTAGAGCTCGGCTCGTCCGTACGTTGCATAACGGTTGAAAGAAACGCAGGAGGATATTTTTAAGGCTGCTCGAGCCTGTGATTCACGGTCCCTGTTATCATCAGGAAGCCAAGAAGAGCACGAACGACCAAGCAAAGGACGCGCGTTCGTCCAAATACGATAATTCGTAATTTCGGCGTACGAACCGTGAATTTGAGATTCGGCGCGCGACCGGAATCCCAAACGCCCTTCACTTGTACATTCGGATACCCAGAGCATGAAGCGCGCGGGCGATGTAGTATCGATAACTGGGAGTACGTCGTTCGACTTTCAAAGACGAGGAACAATCGCCAGGAATTCGTATCCTGCGAGCAGCGTTGCTTCGGTTTATCTCCATCGAGATAAGGAATAAGGTTAATTGCTGTATTCTTGATTTCTCAATCAAGATGGAATTGTTCGTATGCCCGCGAATGAATCAGTCACCGTCCTTCGTCCAGTTCGAAGGAAGGATATCTTCTACACAGAAGAATATCGCCCGGTATTGTAATAAAATTAAAGAACGCGCACGCGTGTCGCTCCGAATATCAATTACCATCATCGCGGCTAGACAGGGTATAAAGAAAGAGAAGTATCTTTCTTGAACCGCTGAATGGAAGAGATCATAATTATGATGGTATCATTTTATGAGCCACGTAGCCTAGAAACTCGCTTTGTATTCTTCCACAGTGCAACTACCTAATGCTTGGAAGAATAATTGAAAGCATTCTCAAGACGACGAGGAATAGAACGTCAATAGAGTAGTTGAAAAAGAACGTCCCTTCGCAAGCTAAGGTTGCTAGGAAGATTCCTAGGGAATTGCTGACAAATTACATAGTTCTGTGACACTTGGAATTAATATTAGTTTCGTCAGACACTCGTTAAGATGAAATCTATTAGCTCTGTGGGCACATCCGTTGGACGGATCCCTGAACGAAGAAGTTCGCTGGGGAATAGGGGACAGGAAAATCCTGCAGTCGAAGGAATAGCTGACAGGAAGATTGCAGTGTCGGCGGCCCCTAGGAAAATGAAAAATCCGCGGTTTCCACGCTCCGGAATCGTGGTCTATTTTAAGGCCCCGCGATCCCTAGAATTACCTGAGCGTCCCAGGTGCTTCTCGGCGCATGCAAAAACCTTGATTTTTCGCCAGGAGCAACATAGACGAGGATCGAGCTCCTAACGGTACGTAACGGTTAGGAATCGCCGGTTGTAAAGTAGTCGTTTCCTCGGCAGCTGCCACGGGGATCCAGGAAGAGCGTGGATATGAACGACGGCACCGAACGATACCACCGAGAAGACGACGCGTAATAACGTTCGTCATTACGCCTTTTCCTGCAGGCGCTGTACTATTCCTGGCGAACGGAGCCGCAGGGGCCCGCAGGATCAGTAATCGAATTCCTAGCCCGATCCTCGCCAGAGGCCTCCTTCGCGACCAACAGGATCGCGCATTTTCAGCACGGTGAATAATGGGAATTCATCGACTTAAGGAGTTACATATTTCGAATAAAGAATTCGTAGGAGCTGCAATATCAAAGAAAGGTCAATTCTATGGCTCCGGAATGGACGATTTTCTGTATATTAAAAAAAAAATTGAATGAAACTTGGCACGATTATTTCTCACATCAATATCTAGTCTTTATCATACGGATTTTTTTTTAATAGCCAGAGTTTGGTTTTAGTCATTAAAAGACTGATGAAATGTGCCTGAGAGATTGCATTACAGGGTTGAATTAAGGTTCGATATCTCGTACTTTTGTTAAAAATGAAAATTTAAAAAATAGCGTATTATAAAGACTAGTATTATCAATGATTTTCACTGGTATTTAACTGGAATAGTTTCCGGGGGGACAGATGGTCCCAGTTGCGATTAGATTCATAATGGATGAGTTGATGGTGTTTATGGGATCTTTGAACCATTCACTAGCCGCACCGAATGTATTTTCTCAGTAATTAGAAGCTATGTACCTACTTGTTTTCGATAGTTAAGCAGAAGCCACGCATGGGCTAACTAGCACTGTAACTTAATTACGATTACCGTTCGCTGAACATTCAGACTGTAGATTCTATCGAAACGTTAATGAAATTAGTTGATACTACAAGTTTCTGCTACCACTTTTTCAATTCTTTCTCACTGATACTCTGAGCAGGTAGATGCTATCATCCTCGCTACAATAATTAGAAACTTGTCGACTCTCATCCAACATCAGAAACCGACACTTGATTATCCCCAAGAAATGAAGCTCATGATTGATTTCGTTGAAATGAATGCTTATCACGATAATCAACGTACTTAATAACGCGACGACCGACGATCACCTTATTAGCATCGCCGCAGACAATATCGTAAAATGGAGATTTATGGAAATTCATCGGACGATGCACAGAAAGAAATTGGATTTCACTGAAAACGCGAAATTGCAAGCGAAGTCAGCGTCAACTTTATCATTCATCTAAAACTTACGCAACTCTTGGATCGTATCGATAATTACGTCTGGAAAGTGTCATCGAGCTTCAAAGCTGACGGGTAGCATACCCCGCGATAAATATTGCAATTGTATGTTGGATGTAAAAGCGAGGTTCGAGAAAAGTATCTGTAAACATTACGAAGTTAGATATTTTTTATACATAGTGAAGTTGTTGTAAAACTGTCTATAATATTCAAAAGTTGCATTATTACAATCGGAATTATGTAATAAATTAATCAGTAAATTAATTTTAACTACCTATAGCCCTCTCAGGCCCTCCTTGCATAAAATGAAGAAATATATTATTCTTTATTATACATTTAATATTTGCTTAGATATCTACCAGTTAGGGTCAGTTAGTCAACATCAATTCACAAGATCTACCATAACTCTATCTATTTTAAACATACAGCAATGAAATTTATAGGGCATACGTAGAAAAGAATGTGGAATCTAATTATGCGTTTTATGCAAAAAGGGCCTAAGTTCCCGAGGCCGCTCTTGCACCCAACAGTATGAATGCGAACTGTGTGATTATAGACACTTGGCCTCTCGCAGCCTTTCGCGTACCGTGGATAAGCGAAAATCTGAGAAGGCCCTGGAAGAATGTCGTCTACGCGAGGTATCGACGACCTCACGTCGTCAGCCGACGACCTTCGCCCTGAAGAGAACCGGTCCTCCCAGCGTCGAGATGCGCCGCGTCGCCGCTCTTGGCCAGCATTGTCCCGCGGATCTTCGCGGATCGGATCGATTCGCGATAGAAAATCGCGAGGCTCGTCGTTAGCCGGGACCGGCTCCGTCCTCGTTCGCGCCAGATGCGTCTCGCACGCATCCACCGTTTACATAATGCCGCGGTTTACACGTACGCGCAGTCGTACGCCCGACACGCGCTCGATACGAAGATGTAAAAGGCGAGAGATGACTCACGATCGGGATCGAACATCATCGAGACAATTTCCATTGACGTTGCACTAGATACGTACAGCTGAGCAATTAAAAGATACGCCAATTATAGGATTCCTCTGGTAAGTTGCTGTAGTAGGCACGAAACGACCGTGTCAATAAAAGATACTTTCAAATAAAGTCTGGCTGTAACTGTTTTATCCTAATCACCGACTCCCAATGAAATTCTAAGGTAGTAAAGATAAGGACCAGGAAGTGCTGTCTCGTGTCTGGCGCCTGCGGCGAAATGTTTGGATTTTATAGTCCGAGTCCGGGATCCTCGGCGGACGCGTCGGTTTCCTACAAACGTTTGGTTTCCTACAAACGCTTCTTCCCTTGGGCTGATTACTAGGGAAGGTCTTAGTTCGATGTCCTGGGTAGGGGTTATACTGGATCGCGCCAGTAAAATCGAATTTAATTTAACGAACTCAGCTCCACCCACGCGGAGCCTATGTCGTCTCTAGTCCTGAGACCCTCAGTAGTCGTCTTTTAACTCTTGACCAGCCAACCTCTGAACTGCCGACCAACATATCCGCGATTACTTTAGTGTTCTTGTAGTTTTATTGCTAAAAGTTCCCATCGCCATTTATTTGCTGCTGGGAAGCGTGATCTGACTACAATAATATCAGACTCGCGACTACTTTCGTTAATTGTTTCACGAGGTATGGTCCAAGCAAGTACCAAGGGAGAGGTGAGTCTTTCCACTAGGGCTGTAACGAATATTCGAATAATCTAAGTTTTCGAATACTCGAATACTCTTAATTATTCAATTACTCCTGATTATTCGAATATTCGAAGAAATTTTTGGTATTCGAAATCATTCGAATTATTGGAATAATTACAGCTCTACTTTCTACTTAGGCGAGCGTTTCAGGACTAATCTAGAGCAGTTCGAGTCCCATATCCTTACCAAATAATTACGCTAAGAAACTGATATAGCGACTAGCTACTGCACAGTGCTACGATAATTAATCTCCAGTCTCGGATCAAAAAACCTTTTCTATATTCGCGATCGCGCTCGCGACTTCGCCGGGGTTATTCTGCTCGTTGCGCAACGGCGAGTTTTTATTCCGCGTTGCTTTTATACGAAGAATTTTATTATCATTGACGCGACCTGTTAACCCAAAGGGGCGGTCGATTTAAGCAGGAAGATTTTGTTGCTACTGGAGGTACACGTACGTACGTGTCTTTCTCTCATTCACCGGCAAGGATGCTCATCCTCTCAATGAGCGCAAACGAATCGTCTCGCGCGTGCCCGACATACTAAACCGCCCGAAACACGGGACTTTCGCGCGAGGCTTGCTTGCACGACGGAAGTACGCGCAGAATTTGTAACAGACCTTAACTAATTCTAATTTAGCGGCGGTGGCGTCAGGTTCGTGGAAAAGGATACATTGCCTGTCGACGAACAGCATTTTTTACCGTCCGCCTGCGCGTCCAGCGTCTTCAATTGCTTGTAATCGCCGCGCCGACGATCAGTTTCCTTATTTACGAGATATTAGCTTGAAATTCTACGTCGACTGAACATTTGCTAGCTCCGTTTCCACGCGCCTAGCTTTATCTCTAATCGAGATTACTGAAAATGAACCCAAAGACTTGTAATTGGTGTTTGGAGTAGGCTGCGAATAAGCGAGGAGGCTAAAAACATTGCCGTCACACGAGCCAATCAACGTGTCTTAATATTTCCATCGCCACTCTCATCGCGGTCAAACATCAAGGTCCTTTCCACGTTTATCAAGCTCGCACCGCGCTGCACACACACTTCCGGTCAATAGTGGATCATGATGAACGGAGGGCTTTTAAAACACCGCCGTGGATCACCGTGCCGAGCGCGAATATAAAGCTGGACGTGCAGGTGTGCCGTGGAACACTAAGGGTCTAATGCTAATGTCGATGAGTGAATCGAAAACTATCGAATGTTATATAGACACAACTGGCCGGGATCGATAATGATAACGCTGATGCGATATTAGAATCTTGGAGCTCCGAGCAAGCTGAAAGTGACGATACCGCAGGTAGCTAACTATATACGTTCCGAGATGTGTAACTAGCGGTAATTAACACTTGATACGCGAGTTCGAGGCTTCAATTCACAAGATGCAGCCGCAGCTATTCCGAATTTTGAGATTCCAAGGTGCCCCGAGTACCGAGAACGCGGCAGAGCAGAGAAACGGAACGTCAGCGGAACCCCCGGGCGAAATCCAGTACGTGCCACGAAAAGGTGCGAGCCTTCACTGTGCAACGTCTCACGAAAGTGCCCCGCGACTCGACACGTCTAGCCGCACTGGAAAGCTCAAGCGCATCGTGGAAACGATTCGCCCAGGCGTTCCTCGAGCGTTCCTCCTCGCCGACCGATGCGTGCAATGGCCACTCCGAGCTCCTGCCCAAAATCTGGGCCTCCGAAACGACAGGATCTTCCACTGACGGCAGGCACCCTCCGAGCTTCTCCGAAGCATCGAGGCGAATTACCAGAGCGTGGAAGATGCAGACGGCTAGCCGTCCCCGTGGAACCCTAACCATCCGCAAAAGCCATCGAAGGGCTGCGCTCCCGTAACAGGTCCTCTCTCGATACGGGTCCGAATCGATACTTGAAAATCTCGGGACGATCGCGGCCCCCGACTCGTTTTGCTCCTGTCGGCTGGACGGCGCGGCGTGGGCCACGGCTAGAGAGGCATCGACGGCGAACAGGCCGGGGAACGGTGGCCAATGGAGGAAGATGGAAAATCGCGGCGGGGCGCGGGCGGGGGAAGGAGGACAGCGGTAGGGCGAGCAAGGGGGGCGGAAGAGAGACGAGAGAAGAGCAAAAGAGGGGCCCCTCGGCGATGACGGGTGAAGAGGGTCGGGGCCCCCTATACGATCCTGGCGGTGCTGCGAGGCTGGTGGGTAAATGGGTATATAAGCGGGGCCCCGGCGATTCCATCTCGACACACGACCCAACCTTCACATCCCGATCACCGACTGAACGAACGGGTTCCCCCGGCGAAACGAGCCCAAACCGCACGCGCGCGAAATAAAACAAGAGAGTGGAGGAAACGCTCGTGCATCTATTCTACTTGAGTCTCAACTGTCTGGGCTGTTTTCCATCGAGTTTCCAAACCATTCACCTGGGACGCACGCAACGAAACGGTTCCAGAGATTTTAAACTGCCCCCCCGGGTCCGAGTTTAACCGGTGAGAGACTATCTCCGCAAGCAGCGGCCAAAGCAACAGCCCAGGAGCACCGAAGTCGACGAGCAGTTCTGTACCGCTGGAGGAGAGAAAAAGACGTGAGTACCATCATCCGGTCGAATTCGCGACTCCGCGGTTAGTTAAGGCGAGTTAAGCCTCGAGAAGTCCACGTCTCCGGCCGAGGAGATTCGCGAGGTTCTCTAACATCGTCGCTTGTAATTTCGAAATTCTCAGTCGCCAACGATTCGCTTCCACGAGAACGTCGCGTCGCGTCTGTAGACATTCAGATGTTCGAGGAATCGACACAGAAGTCGAGATTCGGAGTCAGCTGCGTGGTCTTGCGAGCCTCGCGGAGCTTTCGCAACGTTGATTGCAATAGTGCACCCGGTTTTGCAAGGAAAGTACGGCGGGACGTCATCGCCGGCAATCCGCGAAATGACCGTGTTCGAAAACGCGCGGCTCGCCCGCGCGTAAATGGGATGATCGTCGGAACATATAATTTGCGATTACATTTCCCAACGAGCGAGCCCCGCGTTTGCGCAATCCCTGTCCGCCTCTCGCAACCGCGGCTGTTTTTACCGTTCTCCTCGGTCGCCGCGAATCCTTCCTCGCGGTTAATTAGCCCTGTGTCGCTAATCTGGCCGATCTGCGTGCCGACGAAGCTGCGACACGCGAGGCGCGAACAAGCCAACCGCGGATCCTCTAATTCACCCAGCAATCACCTTCCCAGGGAAGCTGGAATCGCTTCATTCCCCTTGTCGCGCATTTTCGTCGAACGAATCGATTGGATACACGCGGTGCGGCAAAGAACGACGCTGGAACCTTCGCAAGAAACGCTAGCCGAGCTCTCTGCGATTTTCTGTCCCAAGTATCGGACCGTGGTGGCCCAGTTCCCTAAACGTTTCTTTGCCGTTCCGTGACTTTCAGAAATATTTATTTACAAGCTTCTCTTCTGGATAAGAGTGTCGATGCTTCCCCGCCATTTTCTGTAATATAATAACTGGTTACTGTAGAATCGCGGGGGGTTATCGTTTAAATGGCATCGAGTCGCCCAGAGCTCGTCCCTCAAAGTCCCGTTCCCTGTGCCGTGTTTGCGTCGAAACTGCGCCGCATTCTCCGTCCACTTGACTCAATATGCGCAGATTAGATCGACAATCGCGCGCGCATTCGAAAAGGATAGAGCTGATAATAGATCCCGGCAGAGCGTAGAATAGAGGCGAGAGAAAGAGAGAGAGAGGCAGGGCAGAAAGCATTGTTGAAGCGGTGAGCCACTTGATGGGCCGCGACTTCTTTTGTAAGCGTCCGCTGCCATTATTACATCTCTGATGATCTTGATAAGGTAATGGCTGGCCATCATCTTTCACAGGCATTTCCTCTACATCCGCGCGTCCCTCCCCGTGTTTTGCATCCCCCCGCGGCCTATCGTCGCATTGTTTTTCCTTCCGGCGGCGATCATCCGACTTCCAAGCAGGAATTGCAAATAAAACGGCCCGACGTCCATTGATACACCGGTGACTCGCAAACTAATTCCCAATCAGCTTCATTACGCCCCATTACGCTCGCTTGCAACACGATCGAGCCTGGACCATCGTCATTAAACTCGATTACACCGGCCGCTCGGTGTATACACGCTCCTTCACTCGCTTAAAGTCTTCGACTATTTAGAGTCGCTCTTAAACGTCCCCCCCGCTTCGCCTTCATTCGTGGCCATTCTCAAGCTTAAACGCTACGCGCAGGTTCGAGCGTGTTTGAAATAAATCTTCCACGGAAAACGCCACGGGTTCCGAACGATATCCTAGAACGTAGCAGAGTCGTGGTCTCGAGCCTCGCCGCAACCGGTAGCAGTTCGGCTAGCAACCGCATTGCCAAACGGATAGCAGCACGCTAAGAGTCCATCGTAAAAACTGGATCGTTGCCTCTTTCCTCTCTAGAGTCACGGTGTCGCCAAGTTTTTCCGTCCTTATCCCCTGCTTTTCCTTCCCCGGCTGTCCTTTTCGACGCGCATTCCACGCCGGTTGCGTTCTCCAGAAGGCGCGCCGCCGCGATAACGGAGAGAGTTTTCTCGCCTCTGTTTGCGCAATTTTCGGCAACCGCGGCACAGAAATGAGGCGACCGGGTGGCCGACGATCCTCCTCGTCTTCCCTGGTCCCTGCTCCTCCGAGCACGACGCAGCGATATCGCCGGGTTTTCGCGCTCCGCAACGCTAGCCAGCGGCTCTCCCTTCTACAGCTTCCTCTCCGGGTATAAATTACTCGCTTGATTGGCCGCGAGTCGGACCTCCGAACGGAAGGTCGTTGAATAGCGCGGCATGAAATCGAAGGAACGCCGTCCGAGCTGCGTTTTTCACCGCGCTCCTACGCTCTAGCTCGCGATTTCGTAAGCGTCGCATTTCGCACGGTAGCCAACGTTCGCGCCAGCGAGCAACGCGGCTGGGTATCGAATAGACACCGCGTCGATTGTCTCTGGTTTCGAGTCTGCCCACTCGAAGCCACTGAATGCTTGGGCGGCGGGTACGCGATACCGATGTGCGCAGCGGAATCGATTTACACCGCGATGAGCGGCGATCGCCGTGATCGGAGACGAAGGGACTCGATAATACGCTCGCACAGTCTTGAAAGAACGTCGCTTCTTTGGAATCGGGTTGTTAAAGGGTTTGGAGTAGAATTCCGGTGATTACGTCGAGTCGATTCAATCAAGCCAGACAATGTCCTCCGCTCTTCCGCTCGCACATATCCGCGGAAGTTCCACCCATGTTTCGCTTTCCGCTCGCGAATCACGCAACGCTCTCTGCGTTGCAATTCCACGAGCGACGTTGCGAGTGACGATTTACGAGGCCAACGAAAGACCATTAACCGGCCACAGTAATCTTTCAAGAATCTCCTAAATTACGTTCGTTACGTATTGGCAAATCTTTTGTCGTTTAAAGTTAGCTTTTGCACCAGCGGAATCTTAGAGCGGCCGAGGTGTAACCAGCATCCGGTGGCGAGCGCGAGGCACGCGTGTCCGCCTAATTAATCGTTCGTCTTTTGCGCCGTACGAGGCGGGAGCAAGCGAGTCGGGGCGTCTAGCGACGCAGAAAGACGCGAAACGCGCAGAGAACGAGACAACGAGCGCGAGGGGCACGCATCCTGTCATTAACTCCATAACGCTCGCCTTATTCAATGCATTCGGTTCAATGTCACCTGTCCCTCTCCTTCCTGCCGGGTCTTCTAGCAGCCCCTTGCCCGTCCATCCCTTCCGTTCCCCCGTTCACACTCTCTCTCTCTCTCTCTCTCTCTCTCACTCTCTGACAGCAGTGTACGATCGTAGCTTTTCGTCTCGCGGTCCATTCATCCGCAGCCGTGTGTTCTCCATTCATGGCAAGCACGAGAGAAGCCCTCGTGTTCACGTCCGCTCTCCTAACTGAAAGATTGCGAGGAAACGTCCCCTGGTAGCTCGTTTCCTCTCTGCCCGTGCGTGCTCCGTGCCTGATCTTCGTGGAATCCGGTCGGTTCTTCCACTGGAATCTCCGGGTCACTTACTCGTCGGATCCTTCCTCTGGAGAAATAGAATCTTAGAGCTTCGGGTTATTCGAGCGAAACGACATTCTTCAGTGAACACTATACGATAACATGAAAGTTTCCTCCAAGGTTAAGCTGTGGAGAACCAATTGATCCACTTTGATCAGTATCGAGGGTGGGGGGGGGGGGGGCGAGAAGTTAGCGTTGGTTGCGTTCCACTTCGGATCTCCCAGGTGTTTATAAGAGTTTCGTGTTACCCCCGCAGATATCAAGATGAAGCTGATCGTGACAGCGATGATGTGCCTGGTGGGCCTGACGGTGGCCATGCCCGTGGCCGAGAACCAGGAGCCACTTCAGGTGGTGCCGCTGGAGAAGTCGCCGATCTCCGTTAAGTCTGGTGAGCCTGAGGTTGCAGCTGCCGCGGCGCCCAGTCAGGAAGCTGCCGAGCCTGCGCCCGTCGATCTGCAACCGGCCGTGCTCGCTGAGAAACCGAGCGTCAGGAGCGAGCCCTTGGCTGAGAACCTGCAGCTGTCTGAGAAGGCTGAGGAGAAGAAGGAGGAACCTCTGCAACTGAAGGCCGACGAGAAGAAGGAAGAGCTGGCCCAGGAGAAGAAGATCCCCGAGGAACAGCCGCAGACTAAGGAGCCCTTGGCTCTGCCCGCACAGGAGCAGGAGCAGCAGCCTCAAGAAGCGAAGAAAGAGGAGGAGAGCTTGAAACCAGCTGCCTCTGAAGCTCACGAGACGGTGCAAGCTGCGCCTCAGGAACCGAAACAGGAACCTACTGAGGCTCCACTGAGCCAGGCTGTAAGTATCGTGACGAAAGTGCTCCTATTTAGCAGCTGATGGGGTGGTAGTTGCTGGGAGACGTAAACCGTGGACGGCTATGGAAACCATGTCTCTAGTTTAATATTTGCGAGTGGTAGAAGCCTGAGTTTCTTGGACAGCTGTGTGCTGCGGGCTGGTTCACAGAATTCAAAATTGAAGAGCTTGGGAAACTTTCGATAGGAAATAAGGGAACTGTGTTGGAATCATGAGCGTACGTCGCAATGAGGCACCATCATTACTACTTGCACACATGGCTACTGCGGCAATCGAACTTTCATTCATTGTCGGAACAGAAATTTTGCTATAACCATTGTAGTTACTTTGGTCGTTTAAATATATAAAGTACCTTTGAATACAAACTTCTGCCCATTCACGACCTCGACCAACAACCACCACCGTCCACGCGGAACTAGCTGAAATGATATTAAATTCTATTAGCATCGATTAGCGGCTGTCATACCGCGACAGGGAGGAAGTATAATTTCTATTAAATTGTGTTTTGGTATTTCAGAGCGGCGTGATCCAGGCCAAGAGCTCCGAGCTGATCGATTCCGCGGAGAAGAGCGCAGAGGCCAAGGAGGAGCCGAAAGAGGAGAAGAAGATCGAGGAACCGAAGCCCAGCGTGAGGAAGGATGACGAATCTGCCTCCGCAGAGTCCTCGGAAGAGGAGGCTTCACCAGCAGCCCCCGAGCTGAAGAAACTCGACAAACCTCAGGAGGAGCCGGAGAAGAAAGCTGAGGAGAAGCCGGACCGCGTGACGCGCGACGCCGAGGAAGCTATCCCAGAAGCCAAGAAACCGATCGATCAGCCAGCCGAGCAATCCCCCGCTGCGCCCGCAGAAGCCGAGAAGAGCCCAGCTGAGCCGCAAGCCAAGGCCGCCGAGAAGGTGAAGCAGGTCATTTTGAGGGAGAAGCCCGAGGCACCCATCGAGCCCGCCCTCAGCTCCGAGGAGACATCCAAGAGCGAGGTGAAGCTCGAGGCCGCCGCCCAGCCGGAGAAGGAAGCGAAGAGCGCAGAGGTAGCCGCCGCCGTGAAACAGCCAGCTGAGCAGCAGGCGAAGCCCGAGGAAGCAAGCCAGGCCAAGCGCGAGACCGCGGAGGCCCAGCCCCAAGCGAAGTCCGAACCGATCGAGGAGAAGAAAGAGGAGCCCGCGAAGCAGGAGGCCGCGAAAGAGGCGAAAGAGGCGAAGGAGGTGAAGGAGGTGAAGGAGGTGAAGGAGGTGAAGGAGCGCTCAGACGAGTCCTCCTCGGAGGAGAAGTCGGCCGAGAAGGAGGGCAAGAGCAGCAGCGAGGAAGCCAAGTCCTCCGAGGAGCAGAAGGACTCGAAGCCAGCAGCCACCGGTGACGCCAAGCCCGAGCTGCTGCCCAAGCCCCAGGAGCTGAACGAATCGAAGGGACAGTAATAGCGGCAGCGGGAGGCGGGTGGACGAGCAACGGTAGCCCCGGAAGCAGCAACATCATCAACGAGAGCGATCGCTCGCTACGTCGAGACACCGCGTTCACCACCAGCGAACACGGGAATGTACGCGCCAGCTTCTCCTTCGCCGGCCAGCCGGAAGGACCAGCGGCGAAGGGGAGCGTCGCGCGTACACGGTGAGGACGCGTGAACGGGAGCGGCGGATAGACGGCGAGAAAGAGGAAACAGAATGAAAGCAATCGGTGTGAATGGGAGAGAGAGATTGGCTCGATCGATTGTGGCAGGGTCCGAAAAAAGAAAATAACAAAAAATTCCCACCCCTCCGGCGCGCTACGATCCCGACAGGTGAGCAAGACTCGGGGCGGGATGGCCACGTGACGCCTGGCTGTGAAGGGACAGAGACTTAGAGGCGTCGGATCAACAAGCCCCCATCCAACCCCCCTTTTCCCTCTACGAAACGACGGCGACGACGCTCGGACGGTGGACACTTGGTTCGAGCGATGGAACTGGAGTGAATTTGCCATCAGGAGCACGTGGCCAGCCTCATCGGGATGCTGTTTGGCACGCGCCAATCATCATCCCCCAATTCGTCCTGGTGGACACTGCAATTTGTCCGCGAGGACGAAGCCGGGCCCCCGATTATTATACTCATCCCAAAATCCCCCGGTATCTTTCTTTAATTTTTTTTCTTCTTTTTCAAAACCACACACGACCCACAACCTCATCCCAATAAACTAGTGTGTAGCTCGACTCTGTCTTTTTTTTTTAGAGATACGTGTCATTATTATTATTAATATTATTATTATTACGATTTAGTACCAATACCGCTATTATTATTAATATTATTATTTGTATTATTGCTATCATCGTTATAATAATAATTATTATTATTACTGTCAATTGTCCGTCGGTGTTTACCCGAACCTTCATCAGCTCGCTGACCTGTGAAACGAGAGATTCCGTCCTTTACGAGATAAGAGAGGCGAGTTAAATCGCTCGCGGGGATCGTCGAATTAACCTGATCGAACGATCGATCGCGACGCGTTTAGCGAGCTGACTCACGCTGATGATCAAACAACGAGATAGGTAATTCGATACGGCGTCGGTGTTAATTCAATACGCATACCAATTCTAGAAATAGCATCGATTATCGTCGTGACTTTAATCGCGACATCGTCGACCGTCGCGAAAACAAGAGGGCCCGAGCGTTACGCTAACGAATGAGTCAAGAAATGGCAATCGCGCGCAAACACTCGCGCCTACCGCAACCGGTATAACAATCAAAGCACATGCGTCAGATCATCCCACACTTTTACACTCGCCTCGCACTCTTTTCCATACGCGTAAGTAGAATTTACTAAGAATTCGAAGTTCTGCTACCAAAATCCTATCAGACGGCGACCTCCTAGGATTCGTCAGAATTCAGCGATCATTCCCCCGCGAATCTACCGTATAAGTAAGTGGATTCACGATTTCCTACCGAGAAATTTCATTATTGAAATTACCTCGCCGCGAAAGGGACGATGAATCGTCTTGTCCACGGGGGAATGCACTTGCACAAGACTCGCGGATTCGCGTGATTGGCCGTCACGCCTCGCGGGCAATCTTTCCAGCAGCGCGGCGGGGCACGACGGCATTTCTCCGTGATGCATCGGGGCATTGTCGATTCATCAAAGGGCGAGTGAAAAGTTAGCGGTGCTCTCGGTCCTTGTGAACAGCGGAGGATACGCGCGAGAGAGGTGAGTGGACCCGGGCGAAATGTCAAGGCGCCAACGATTTTGCAACGGACGAGATACGGAGGTGGTTACTTGGATTCGTGCCCCTGCATGCTTTTACGCAACATCGGTCGACGAATCGCACTGCGGCTCGCACAGAAAATTCACGGCAAAGTGATCGTGCTCGGTGCACAAATCTTTTTAAGGTAACTATCGACTCTCCATCGAATCTTCCACCACATGGATGAAGCTTTCGAATATTTTACAATTATTGCGGGGATTTAAGATAGTTTCGGGCAACTTTTACTTTAAAAGAAGTAAAACAACGTCGCTATATCGTATTCGCAATTCTAATTAAGAGACATTAACAGCAGATTTCGTTCATAAGAGATTCCGGTACTGTCTACGTGACGCGTCAACACTGCCAAACTTAATAGTTAAAACATAGTAACAAGTAATTCGACAGTATAATCGGAAAGGTAGATAGTCCAGTGATATTAGACGGAAATCTGCCCAATCTACGGAATACTTCACCCTAAGCTAAACTTTGGCATGGGCCTTTATTTGGTCGGTATAAACAATATGTCAAAGGTCCCCATCGATCCGACAGCCGCTAAAATTTGTACAGAGGGTTGAAAAAACAACTGTTTTTCGCGAATATCTCGTTATCTAGCAGTTTTGCGGCAGAAATAGTTATTATACAATTTATAGCTTAGGAAATTCTCTACGAAAAAGATCCTATGAGTTTTTTTCGTACGAGTAACCATTTTCATGTATGTCGAGTTACCAAGTTTCAACCCCCCATACTTTTGACAAGGGATGATCTCGAACCCGGAAATTCCAAAAATTATGAAACTCTGTAAATACATAGGGGATGTCCTCCTGAGGACAACGTAATTTTGTTTGCTGCCCAAATTCACTTCAAGAGGGTGCAATTGACCCCTAAACATTTTTCAATTTTGTATTATTACTCGCGAAATGTAGGAGATAGAATAAAAGTGTTCAGGGAAAAGTTACTTCTTTTAATTAGGACTATCGTTTGGTAAATTATAGTTCTTACAGTTCTTACGGTTCGCGAGTTATAACACAAGATCGAAAAAGAAACTGGTTTCCAGGGGCCAATTTCACCCCCTTAGAGTGAATTTGGGCAGCAAAATTTAGCTTGGTGGGAATTATACCGAAGACAGGTCCTAATTTCACTGGACTACAGAGGATACCTGTTAAATAGGCAGAAGGAAGCGACAGTCAGCTGCCTCCGTGGCGCAATCGGCTAGCGCGTTCGGCTGTTAACCGAAAGGTTGGTGGTTCGAGCCCACCCGGGGGCGGTGTTTATTTTTTTATAAATATTCTTTATTATTTCACAATGTTCCTGTGACTTCGATATACTTAAATATTACTCAAATAAACAAGATGAAATACAATGACTACACGAGTAAACTAATTTAGTAATGTATTTCGTGTATTAAATAATAGAAGCTCCCATAATAATATGAATAACCAATAACAGTCGACAGCAGCAGCTATTATTACTACAAACAAATAACACTCGTTTTGTATCGCGAATACTAAAAAAAAAAGAACAATTGCCAAAACAAAAGAAGATTTTGACCCCGACGTGATTTGAACACGCAACCTTCTGATCTGGAGTCAGACGCGCTACCGTTGCGCCACGGAGTCAGTTGTTTTATACTTCCTTTCAAATGCTTATAAACGAGTGCACAAATATATTCATGCGATAAAATGTACATAATATAACAGTAATTACTGATTCCAGCTACTGAAATTAAGTAAAAATTGTATTTCAGTTTATATATCTCGTACAAAATTGCATACCCCGTCGAAAATAATCATTGAAATCATTGCACGATACATATAATATGCAATTATCTTCCAATGCAAATACATGTTCACATACCTCATTCGTAAGCATGAAGCAAGCCAGAACTCCCAACGACCACCAATCCACCTCGTGTCCATAAGACTGCCTCTTGAATATTTCTGGCGCTGCGCGAAATGCAAAAAGACCTGGAGTATGAGTAAAACAGTCATCGACGACTTCTTTGAGTCCTATTCAAACACTTACCCATATATTCTGGTGTCCCGCAGAAGGTGTTTGTCCTTTGCGTACGACTTAACCATTTAGCGAAACCAAAGTCAATAACTACAGCATGCCCTTCGTCGTCCAGAAGGATGTTCGTTGCTTTTATGTCTCTGTGCACCACACCGGCGTTGTGCAGAAAATCTGTAACAAAGCGGTAGCTGCTCTGTAATAAAAGTTCCGCTGAAGCTCGGCTGGTAATTCAAAGGGAAATGCGCTTACCAATAGCTAAAGCAATTTCTGCCACATATATTCTAACTACATCTTCGGGCAATGTCCCACATTCGTCAACTAGCGAGTACAACTCCCCTCCGCTCATATAATCGCTGACTGGAATTAAAAGGTGTTAGAGGAAATGTCGAGTAATATCCAATAATGATGTAACGACTGCAGACTTACATATGTACAATGTCTTCTTCCCTTGCCATGTAAAATTACAGTCTAATATAAACGCATAGTGACCGACCATAGTTTGTATAGCCACCTAAATCAAACGGTCAATTAAAATACGCCCCTTACAGTAATAAATTCGTCAAGAGTTTACTTAATTTTAAGCACACGTACTTCCTGCTTGGCCTGCATTACGCCATTCTCCGCGACCACCTTGGCTTTGTTAATTATTTTTAAAGCAAAGCATTGTCCGGTGGCTTGCTTCTGAATTTTATACACAGTCCCGTATGCTCCCTTAGCTATCACATTCAGAAATGTGTAGCCAGTATTTAGAGAGACTTGTTTGATTTGGAACTCCGGAAGGAACATGGCTTGAGAACGTGATATTGGCCATAACGTCTTCGAAGTGTCCGTTGGCTCCCATAATCTGTTCTCGCTCCAGCTGAAAATGTGTGCGATTATAATACAGGCGACAGTAAGACCGAGGAACTTACGGAAGCAATGAAACTACCTTTTGTGAGTAACACGAGCTTGCGATCTAGATTCGTTATTAATAGCATGCGTTAATCCAACGCAACTTCCAGCAAGTAAATCAGCGAGACTACACTACATATAAAAAAAGGTGCAGTAATGTTTAACAGACTGTACTAATCCATACACGATAACCAACGATTTACTTCCTACATTAGTACTATTACTGAAACTGTAGAGGTTATAACAATATATACCTGACTAATGTAGTTTTGATTATTGTAAGTGCGCTTGCTAGTGCTGTTACCCATTCGAGCTGAAAAATTTCAAGTTATCCTTAATATTACGATACTTTAATGCAGTGGTACATCGTAGTAAAGGTGCATTTTGCTTACATTTTAATTCATTTCATCTGTTAAAAAGCGCGAAATAAATTCTGCGCATACATCGAAGCTTAGCATTTAATTGTAATAGAACGATTACAAGTTAATACATCGTCCATGGGATGATTTATTACAAAAATCAATGATCAGATGCATACGCGATCTACGCATATGGCGTATGTAAGAAACTTGCTGCTTTTAGCATTGTAAAATTCTTAATTTGTTGACATAATAACATCGTGCCATGCGTTGATATTGTATCCATTACTTGACGACTGTTAAATTCCGTAGAACTGAATCGATAATTTCGGAATTGTCTGGTGAATTCAATTGAACTGTTTTGTAACACTACGCAGAAAGAATCATGAAAACTGAAACGATACCGTGAATTCTAGATGTTTTGTCTGTAACAATTACACTTACTGTTACGACGACTCAACTTCCAAGTACATCGAAAGGAGAAACAAAAGCAAGTGGCATTGTATTCGATACCACGGCACGATTTGAATTGTTACAAATTAAAATGATAGATATATTGTCACGTGATCCAACGTAACACCGATGACGCACAAGAGTGGATCTACCGTTGCAGGAATGTTCCTTTCGAAACGAAACTAACGTACCGACGTAAATGAAATATCAATGATTTCATTCGATGTTCGTAGTAAATATGTGACTTTCATAAAAAGAAACCGATGCACCGTCATGAAATCTTTCATTTTACCGACCCAACCGACCACGATGAGTTATTAAAAGAATGAAATTATTGAACGACTGCAAAGTGGATTCAGACTATGATTTATAACGATTTACACTCTCACCTCTTTGTAGCCAAACGAAACCAATCGATCGGTTCCTTTTATCGGAGCCAGTAAAGAGCCAATGGAACACAGAGATGTTTCTTTTCCGTTAAATTTTCTAGTTAATTTAACCCGTTCCCAGATCTCCTAACCGTTCGATCGCCTCGGTTCCTCGAATTTAACTAAAATTTATTCCGAACGCGAAACCGAACTTTTCAAATTCTCCCGAGAATTCGAACCACACCGGCTGATAATCGGCGAGTTATCGACTAGGAATAATGTCGGGATTCTCAGGGAAAATTGCATACACGCGACATCTTTTGAGTCACGCTTGAATATTGCAAATGCTGAAAGCAAATTTAGCAAAAGGATACTTACGTTTTCCGTAGTATTTGCAGCGTGACAGCCAGGGGCTTCTGGAGAAAGCTTTCGTTCCTAAATAGCTACAAAGATATTGGAGACGTACGCTTGTGTTAGCTCGATGAATTAGGTGTTAGAAGACTTTTCAGAAGCGACTATTGTTCGTCGCGCCCTGGCGTTGACTCCTGCAATCATCGTCGCGCAAGGTGCGTAGTAGACGACAGAATCGGACAGAAGTAGTTCCAGTGAGAATTCGAGATCGAGATGTTGAGCGTACGCAGGATGGGCCAATTTGGCCATACATTCAAGCGAGGAATGGAAACTGTTGTGCAGACTGTAGAGCAGCGTTGCCAGCACGGAAATGTAGAAGGTAAATTGTAGTCCTGTTGAGAAGCTTCTAGAAATTAGGACCTGTACCTAGTATTATCAAGAACTAATCGAAATGACTCTAGAAGCCTCGAATACATTTCTGCGATATCATTTTCGTTCTTACTTTTTTCTACCTTTATAAAGTACCATACCATGACTAAAGGAAAAACCACTTGTTTCTACGTTTTTCCATTACTTTTCTCGAGCATCAAGTCTGTTCTAGGTTAGGCATCCACATTACATAAGATTCATTTCGATTTCAGCTACTAAGAAGATGTGGAAGGCCCTCACTTTCTTCGTGGCGTTCCCTACGATCACGCTGTCAGTAATTAACTGCGCTATGAGACACAGCGAAGAACACGGCCATGAGCCCCCAAAAATTGTCCCGTATCAGTATATGAAGGTTATGAACAAGGTATAAAATGTGGAATGGCTGCTCTTAGGTGTAGTCCGAAATTGCAACAACATTTAATGATTTCCATTTCTGTTGCAGCCTTATCCATGGGGAGATGGTAAGCACACATTGTTCCACAACCCGAAAAGGAACTACATACCCGGCATTGGCTATGAGGCTTAATTACTCGAGTAGTAATTCTAGTGTCTAGTTGTACATATACTTTTATCTTCTATTGTCTCGCACATCAGAAGACGAACTAATAAACGTAATAAAACATGATTCGCTCTCTCTTCAATATTATTTGTAACTGGACTCGAGGAAAGGAGACTGGAATACGTATCGTTGCTAATGGTGTATTTAGAAGCTGAACATCTTTTTTCGTAAATAAATCATTTTAATAAAATCACCCACTCAACTGCATTTTTTTCGTATTTTGCTGTATTTGTACAAAGGTAATAATTTATAAAATAGTTTCATAAAAAATTTAACTCTTATACTCTAGTTGAAAACAGCAACAATAAATACTGTTTAATATAACAGAGTCAGAATGAAAGCACTCCACGTTGGAATGGATGGACAGATGGTAGCACACTCATAATCCAGGCCTCTTCGAAGAACAGATCCACTCGCATTTCCAGAGAAACGATAAATTCTCTCGTAACGATAAACCTGCCGCCTTTATCTCACTATAAATTATCACATAGAATCGTAGAGTTCACTATCAATTTACAGAGTTATTATGTATATTATTATACATAATCGTATATATGTATTCGTAATGAACTCGATTCAATCACGAACATAATACTGCAACCTTAGAAAATAGTAGAGAGAGAACATTCCATCAACTTCAGGACATAGAGACTTCGAATTGGAAATGAAACTAGCCTCGTTTACAAAATGGTTGCAGTTGTGGAAAACAGTTAGGAAGGCATGGGACTAAACTAGGAGGATGCAACTAAAGAAAACAGGACCGTATGTACGGATTGGAGACTGTGGACGTGTTACGGAGACGATGAGAAATCTCAATCAGAAGTATAGGCTCTTATTCACGGGCTTACAATTTTTATAATGCTCTTCCCAATGAAGCTCCGAACAAGCTTTAGAGCAATATTTGGCTTCCAAGCAGAGTGAGCACGCTACCGTGCTGGGTTTGCTGCAAAATAAACATATTTTAATTTCTTCCTCTTCGATATTCCCTTCGGCAACATCTGTAGGTAAATCGCTACCTTCTTCCATTTTTTCGAACGCTTCTAACGATATACTTCTAACGTCCGCGATAAACGATACAGGACTTGCTTCCATCGATGAAGTATCTATATGGGTGTAATTAGAATATTTGATATCGTCGTCGGGGCTGTCGGCGATTTCATCTGCTGGTACATCGCAGGTAGTACTATATTCGGGAGATAGTAAGGCACAGAACGGCTGGGGGGCTTCTTCATTTGGTTTCTGTTCAGTCTCTTCAGGCTTCTCGGCTGCTCTTTGTATCACAGTGTCTCTAGTCTCTCGAGCTACATCAATATCAATGACTTTCACTTGATCGTCGTTAGGAGAAATTTCTACAGTAACTAAGTGCGTGTTAGGCGGCTGTTTTGCGTCTTTATTAGATTGGTCCAAGTCAGATGCTACCACTTCATCTTCACGTGTCTTCTCCGACTCGTTCTTCTTCGTTTCTATATTGCTCATTTGTGCGCAACTTTTGGAATCCTTCTCCGTTACATCCTTATCACTTTCGCTATCGTCCCACATTGGAGTGTCTACAATTTCTACAGTTTCGGAATGATTCTCCACTTCGGTTACTTTTTCGTCTTTCTTCTTCTCTTGCAATTGTTCCGTACTGGGTTCCTGCTTTTGCGCCTCTTCCTTGGGTAATACCTTCGTTTCTTCCGCCTCGTCCAACGGTTTTGTATCTTGTAGAGCGTCCGCAGCTTCGAGCTTCTTCTGGGACTGCTTTTCTGCAGCACTTAAACTCTCCTGGCGAGCCGTGCTACATTCATTCAGAGTGTCTGTCTCGCACTGCACGTGCTCAGCTTTGGATACTTGAAGTTGACAGTGTACCATATTACTATCTTGTACAATAATTTGTACTGTCCTTGGAACATCGATCTTAATGCCCATAAGTAAATTCTTCGCGGCTGCGGGTTCTTGGCAAGGTTCATTTTGCAAGAGGTCGTTCACTGTCTTATCCACGAGTTGTTTTAAAAGTGTTTGGAAATTAAGCAACGTGAATCTTTCAGCTTGAGTCGTGTGCCACGACTGACCTGGATAGCCGTGCTCTAACCACGCGGTGCAGTTAAAGTAAAAGTCTATGTGCTTTACTAACATCATTTTCTGAATGTCAGAAAGATATTCCAAAATATAGAATTGCTTCATTGCCGATTCCAACGAGGCTGGCGCGGCGCTCTCCTTTTTATTTTCACGGGGCACTGGTTGCTTCGTGGTCCTTGATGAATGGGCAGCTTGAGGCTCTTGGGATGCTTTCATTTGTTCTAACACGAAATTTTTTAGCGCCATCATTTGTGTCTGCGTAGGTACCGCCTGGTGTACCTGTTCACTCTGTCGCACACTTTTTGGGATAGATTGAGGTGCAATTGGTACATACATGTTTTCCACCGATTGTGGTATAAAGTTCATTGCGGGCACAGTTTGTTGCGCGTTCTGAGGTAACTTTGACGTAATCTTCGGCAGGGCGGTCCCTTGCGTCGAATTGTAACCTGATTTCCTGTGTACAGTCTTCTGGAATTGTTGATTGGGGAGGTTAATGGTTTGTTGCTGCATCCCTATTGGAGTATTAACAGCTTGTTGCTGGATCAGGTGCTGCTGCATCCCTGGTGCAGGCTTGATATTTTGCTGCTGCATCCCTGGTGCAGGCTTGATATTTTGCTGCTGCATTCCTGGTGCAGGCTTGATATTTTGCTGCAGCATCCCTGGTGCAGGCTTGATATTTTGCTGCTGCATCCCTGGTGCGGGCTTGATATTTTGTTGCTGGATCATGTATATAGGATTGATATTTTGTTGCTGGGTCCTTTGTGCAAGATACATATTTTGTTGCTGAATTACTACCGGTGGATTAATATTTTGCTGCTTAACCATGTGCGGAGGATTGATATTTTGTTGCTTGATCACGACCGGTAATTTAATAGTTTGCTGTTGAACCAAGTGCGGAAGATTGATATTTTGTTGCTGAACCATGTGCGGAGGATTAATATTCTGTTGCTGAACCATGTGTGGATTCTGTTGCTGAACCATGTGTGGATTCTGTTGCTGAACCATGTGTGGATTCTGTTGCTGAACCATGTGTGGATTCTGTTGCTGAACCATGTGTGGATTCTGTTGCTGAACCATGTGTGGATTCTGTTGCTGAACCATGTGTGGATTCTGTTGCTGAACCATGTGTGGATTCTGTTGCTGGCTTATTTTCGCTAGGTTCACATTCTGTTGAATGGGTTGGTTCAGCACAGGTGTATTCGCAGCGTAAAATGGGATTGTTGGAGAAACATAAAAGCCTGGCTGAAGGTATTGCTGATTTATAAATGATGGGTTCGGTGGATAAGGCGATTTCCTTGGTTGATTCATAGCAGTGGATGGAACTAGAACATGTCTCAAGGGACCACCTTGGGTTGCATTTATTGCTACCGGTCTATTTCTAGGGATATATGCCTGCTGGGAAGGCGGCCTTTGCATGTCCATTCTGTAGTTCATCTGTTGCATATTTAGCAGTGGATTAGCAGCGGGATTCGTCGGCATCGGCATATTATTCGGAACGATATTAGCCTCCGGTTGTAGGGTAACATTTTCTTGAAAATTAGGTTGCGTGGAGCTAATATTTATACATATCTGAGTTAAATTCGGAGGATACGGACTCTGTATGGTCGGCACGGAAGCTGCATTCTGCGGTCCAGCGTACGCAGGTGGTTTCTGTACTGCGCCGTTATTGTAATTATCTGATTCCGCCGCACACATCGTCTTGAGTATCGGCGTGTAATGAAATATTTCTAAAAGAGACAATGGTTGTACCTTGAACCCTTTATGCTTGTTAAGTAGCTTCACAATATTTTGAGTGAACAGTGTGAAACTCTCAACTTTTAATGCTGTCTTCATTTTTATAAATTCAACGGCTAGTAGTTTATCAAAATCTAAACCGGGCGGCGGACTAGAAGTACGCACACTTAGAAGCAAACTGTGTATCTTGTTCAAAATGGCGTGTATGACAGCTTTTTTATCCTCGTATTCCGTGGCTATGGTGTCTGAAGATATTGTTTCCGCAGGAGGCGACGTAATTAGAGGTGTAGGAACGGCAGACGCTGCTGTGGGTGCCGTTTGCGTCGGTGGGGCGGGTGAAGGCACTGAATTGGTGACGGTAGTAGCCTTCGAGAAGCTGCTCGACATTATTGGATTCGCATTGGATAATGGAGGAACAGTACTTTGAAAGGGGGTCACAGGTGTTGGACACCACCTGGAACCCAGTTCTGCACTGGAGAGTACCCTTAATCTAACTTGAGGAACATTATTCGGCTGAGTATCTTTCTTTTCTGTGGTACTATTCAGTTCAGATCTCTGTAATACTGGCTTGTTTATACTATCCGACGCGTCGCCCACATTGCTGTTCATTGAAACAGCTTCGCCATATTCTCCGGCATCAGAAGATATCACGGTATCCTTCGAATGCACATTGTTATTCTCCTCGACGACATTCGACGCTTCTTCTTTATCCTTAGGACCTTCATCATTGTTTACCCCTACTTCCGTCGATATTTTAAAATTTGAATTCTCGTCGACGTGTTCCCGAATACTAACGACATTCCCGTTCGATGTAATCTGACAGGTTTTGTTGAAATTCAATCGGAGAAGTTCGTTCATGTCTGTCGAGTCCACGTGTTCCCTTTTTAGAGATCCTGAAGAATCTTCACTTTTGATTCCTTCAGCACCCTCGTTACACTTTTCGGAAGTGTTAGGAGATATCGTAGTAGCGTTCATCCCTCCTTCTGCATTTGGCACAAGAACGTCAACTTCAGACTTCGTAATTGCTTGAAATGTTTGTTTAACATCCGTCGTTGCTATAGTTTCTTCGACAATACTTTCATCACAGATAGGCGAATCCACCAGGTCTATGATTTCTGTAATTATTTCAACAGCGGGTGCATTTTGGACACTGCTTTGTACTACATTTTCAGTAACATCTTGCGTGCTTTCGACTCGCGCAACGCTTTCGGTATCTTCAACCGCGGTAACATTTTGTGCATGTCCTACGGCTTCACCTTCAACGGAGTTTTCTACATGCTCCACGCTTCTGACTATTGTAACTCCGTTTGTAATCTCTAGCCTATTCACTTCGGTATCATTTCCTGTATCTTGGACATGATCAGCAGTTTTAATACTTTCATTATTCGTAGATTCTTTGGTTTCATCAATTATCCTAGGTTTGGCAGGGGTCTTCTTAGAAGCCGCTTCGTTAGACTCCTCGTGCATCGTTGAATCAGGTACAGCTCTCTGAATATCTTTCAGAATTTCTACATAACTGGCGATTGCGCTGCCTTCGGCAGTACAGACCCCAGAATCGCAAGAGTCCACCGAGTCCTTTTTCCTCCTCCTCTTGAATTGCTTCTGTAAGATGTCCTGGTCCTGTTCATCTTCGCTAACGGTTACGCAATCGCCGAAGAATGTTCGAAATTTCTTTAGAACTTTCTTCCTCTTCTTCCTGTCGATCGCTTTAATCTCGTTGTACGACGTACGGATCTTCTTCCTCTTCTTCTGTACACAGTCTAGAGTTGTCTCGCCGTGCAACCTCCTCTTATGAGTATCCTCCTCAGCAACTCTATTATCACTGGACGCAGTCCTACCCTTCATCGAGACACCTTCCGGGGACCGTTTACCTCCACCACTGTCTCGCGTAGGACACGCGATTTTATTCCGCGGAGAGTGCTTCTCAACGCGTGCGCTAGCCCCCTCATTAGCATCTAATTTTTTATTAACATTTGACTTAGCAGATTCGGATTTTTTATGATTAAAGCAAGAACTAAGGTTCAGTTTGATGGGATATCTCTTATCTCTATCTGGCGTATGAATTGAATTAGTAGGTATTTGATCGGATACCAGATCAAAACTTTTTTCTGTTACGCGATTATTGTCTATTCCGAGTCGTGGATTATCCCTTTCACTGCGCGCAGTTTTTGTATTCAGAGGCGAGTGTTTATTACTCGCGCTGTCTTTGTTTTGTGATTTACACGTGGTATCCGCAGATACGATCACGGAGCTCCTCTTGCTTACCGACTTTTCCGGTGCATTCATCTTGGACGAAACGATTTTGTCTAATTGTTTTAAAGCTTTATCAAAAGGATGTAACACTGTTGGTTTGGGGTCGCTTGTGGGCGCAATGCCCCGCGCTTTTAAAACCTCCGCTTTTTCTGCGGCACCAACTTCCACCCCGTGGGATCTATCTGCATTCTCGTTTCCCTGTCGCGAATTACATTCGAGAGACGGAGCATCAGTGGTACAATTGCACGGGACCTGACTGACTTCCTCGTCATCATCTACGAATAATCTCCTCCGCCTGAAACACACACGTCACACGTATATCACGTTAATGCGAAAATTATAGGAAACAAAAAAATAGTGTTTGGATAAATTCACTGGTTACGGAGGTTATAAACCTAAGATAACTTTCCTATTTCTTGAACCTGTTTCATTAATCGAATAATTAGATTCTAATTAATCTTAATATATAAAGCAGAAGTGATTGTGTTTTTCTGTCGCCTAAAAACTCAAACGGTAAACTCTGGGGTCAGGAAATGTGTCCCAGCTCATTATGCCTAGCTAATCTAGATGAATGTGACTATTTAAAAAAAAATAAATGAATAAAATTTCTTTTTTATAAAATCAGAATAAGCCGAGTAGTAAAGCTAGTCGTATATAAGAATAAAAATTTGTATTTGCTATACTTTCCCATTATTCCTGATTTATTTCCACGAAAGTTGTAGACTAACCTTCTTTCTTGCAATCACATTTAAAACTGACGAAAATAAAATATTCTATTCATACAGGTCACACAGTTCAAACCCCATTCATTATTTATATCAAAGTTACTACCTGAACAATTATTGTACTATGATAGATAAAACGTAGAAAACGAACAGTGTCATCGGACAAATGTAGAGGGCAGCTGCGTTGTGGAATGTTCGAGGGTGTCGATAAACATATTTTACTGGACGATCGACGTTTAACGTTACGTACGGACAGATAAGATATTGTTGAATAAAAATGATACGCGATTGATGATACCTTTATCTGTTTTCTTTATAACATATACGCGAACGGAAATGGAGGGGCGGGAATGTAATGCACACAGAAGAGTGCATTCTGAAAGCAATTTACATAACCCCTGCGGTCTGTGAAATATTAAGTAGTGTTCTACTTACGAATGAAAACTACACAATGTAAGAGCTCTTTCACACGGCGATTGCATGTATCGCGTGACGTGTATGATGGATACAGATGTTACATTGATCATTATGAAAAGAAAAATATACCCCGATACGGTGATAGTATCATGGTGCGATTGCTTTCTAGGAAAAGTAAAACTAGTGGGGCTGGAAACGTTCCCTTCATTCCCAATCCACAAATATCTACGAGACTAAAGAAACACTGAGAGCCGACAAACCCACATTCTCACACATGCAAGTTCCCACGAAGAAAGCCCTTAAAGCCACATTTATACGACACACGGCACAGAACGCGATTCAAAACGGCCCTTCAAAGTTGCAAGTGTCGGAAGGCCACTTCAGAGACTTCCTCTACAGGTTGCATATGTGGGAACGTAGCTTGAACCGCCACGCCTAACGTGCACTGTCGTTGAAAAGTGAAAAAATTCGAGTGTCCCCATCGCCATGTGTGGCCCACGTAGTGGTTGCGTTGCACATGTGGCACCGTGACCTAACGTCTTCAGTTAATTTCTACCGAAGATGCGCCCGTTGTTTACCTCGGCAAGTTGAATAGCGTCTCGCGGCAACGTAAACAAATGAACGCGTCCAAGCCTCCCGAACGAACCTCTTGCCAACGATTCTGCGAGAGATTTAAAAAAGGACAATGGCACAAAGAGCTAATGCACAACGATCTAGAGAGACGTGGTTGGCGCGCGAAACGAGACCCGCCGTCATGACACGCGCGTCCGATTACTGACGCTAGTCACCACAGACAGACATGTACGATGATCTGTTGCGAACTTACCATCCATATCTCCGTCGTGCCGTTTGTTGCCGAGTGAGCACCACCAACGGCTTCGTCGCCAGTTGGATCAAGCCGCGGCGTACCTGCTTCCGCGACAGCCCCAGATTCTGCAGGTCTGTCTTCAGCTGAAACAACAGCCACCGATTTACTTTAGGGTTAGAACCACGCGCCATAACCGACCGCGCTCTACATTCCACGCGCGACACGCGAGAAACTCGGGGTGACGGAGGAACAAAAAACGAACGTCACCCGCGATCGTGTTTACGTTCGCTCGCCTGTTCCGCAGGGCCGGCGCGTACCCTCCCCCCTTCGCCGGACTTAACCGATCGCGTGTGCCGAGGAAACTGATTCCCGTTTGCGATTACAAAGAAGTTCGAAATAAACCGCACCTTTTTCAGCAGTTCACAACGGCGAACAGGTCCGATACCGTGAAGCAACCGTTTCAATACGAGATTGTCGAAGCACACCGCCACGGCGGTTCCCGTCTCCGTGCTTCCCATGTCTGCAGCAGGGACAGGACACGTCCGACTTCTTTACTGTCCTCTACACGTATGTGAAGCGACGCGATGCCACCGTGCCACGCGCGAGAGGGACGCCGGGTATAAACACAACACGTGCGTGCGCACCCCGAATCCAGCGATCGGGACTTTCACGCGGAGATAGCCGATCGTGGCTGGAATGTTGGGGAATTTTTTCGAGCTAGACAGTGATTCATCAATTTAGTAATGGGACTGATACCGTATCGATATATATCGATACCGTTCAACAGATTTCGATCTGTTATTGATGCACATCATAATATCGTACAGTATCAAACACGTATCGATAATTTCGTAAGGTATCAAACGGGTATCGATACCTTCGTGAAGTATCAAGCCAGTTTTGATTGAGGATAGTATTGGTTTAGTATCAATTGAAGAAGAATCGGATTCGATAATTGATACTAAATACCTCAAATTTCGATGCGGATCGATATTTCCTTCAATGACCGTCGTTTTTTCTCGACCACGCAACGTGAAAGGGAACTAAGAAGGTTGTTTTGCTGACTGGGTCTATGCGAAGACAATAGCCCAATTGTTAACAGCTGAAAAATACTTCTTTCTCTCTTCCCTTTGGGGACGTGCGAAGGAAGGCTTCCAAACTGTAAATTGTGATTTACATGGAAGTTTGTAAGAACTTCGTATTCGTAGGAAGTTTGTATTTGGTTTCTGATAAGCAACTGCTCTGCATTCAGATGATCAAGCGTTTCCACTAGTTGTGGACATGATTTAGGAATATCGATTAAGGTTGATGAAACGTGTACATATTGCTGAAAAATTTGATTAAATATTGAAATATGCAATGCTTCGAGATAACACACTTGCAGCCTTTCTTACAAGCTACAATCGCAATTCCTTATGATCCCTTCTCCCGATCTTTCAGGATCAATCCCACTTTCAGAGGTGCCTTCGTCGCGTCTGCCATTTTCTCTTTGATTTGCGGTATTCCAATATTCACAGTCAATCCGTGATTAACACTACGTTTGCATAATTGAAGTGTTGTTTTCCTTCTTGCGATTACAAACTGTGGAGCTCGTCTAAGGTCCCACATTATTCCTAACGGTGATCCACCATTCAAAATGTCAGTCTCTCCAAACGGCAGGAATAGGTGTATCTTTCATCGAATTTGAAATATTCGGAAATACTTGAAATCCAGCTCAGTGGACACGAGTTTGGACGTGGATTCGTGAGTGCTTTCTTTCACGCGGATATCTCGGAACTTGTTCCTCTCCAAGCCCAATGCTGAACATTTACTGGAATTCAAATCCTCTCGCCGCTATTTATATAGGGGACTTTATTGCGTCATCGTTGCGGACGAACTTACTGATGAAACCGGGAGGAACTTTTTATCGCTCTTCAACCAATAGCCGGGTTACAGCGTGGGCGCTGGTGGGATACTTGTAATACAATGTACTTGAACTTCGATCGAACTGTGCAATTGGCATTGATAATGTGTATAAAGATAGCGATGCGGTAATGGCGGTTTTTGCCAGACTTTTCCGGTAATTGACGATCAATATGTATGTTCCTCTGAACCGAAGAAACAACCCGGAAGATTTTAACATACGAACGAGAGCCTTACAATTGGAAATTCTGAATGACGGAACTGATCTGCAATGTAAATGACTGCGATAAAAATATTAATAGACCCGAACACTTCCAATGTCCTTTTGAACGTGTGCGTGTGTGGGTGATTCAGGATTTCGCAATGTGAGATAAAAAGTAGCAATGGCAGATCTCGCTAATCGTCACTATGAAGGTCAGGATCCATTGCGGTGAATCAAGCGCGGCAGTTGGGCTTGCAGGGAAGGTCGGTGAGTGACAGACGCCGATTATGATGCAACTTCGCTCGATTGTTTTTCGGACCAACCTAAGAAATTTGGCGTGTTCGGTTGGTGCTAGTTTAACTTCTAGTGGGCTGGAATTTCTTAATTGAGATTATAAATTTGTTTACTTAAAATTTATGCAAATATGCTAAATTTGCTAAATTTCTACTTTAGTGTTTCTAGGGGTTTTTGATATCGCTAATCGCGATCCTGAGGTCAGATTATCTAAATTTTACACAGGTTGCCGACCTGTGAAAACCCAAATGAATAACAGCAGGTACATTCATGTATGAAACATTCCTTTGGCGTTTCCCCCAGCTAATGACATACACACACACACATGCAAACGTATGTGCATATAAAATATACCTATGTATGCGAATTAAATAGTTGTCTATCTTGGGCCGCTATAGTGACCACCCCGGCCCTCTAAAGGTTAAGTGAGAAACCACCCCTTTTACATATGCGCTTATTAAGTGCATTAATGTAAATTAAAAAAAACATCGAAAAAAAATTTAAGTTATACCGTTTCTAAAAGTCTATACATCTTTCGGAAAGAATTTTCGAGAACAAAATTTTTTTAAGAAAAACAAACATCCTTTTTCAGAAATGTTTATTTTTAAATAGATGAATAGAAGCTTCTTTCTATTCCAAATCCAACGATGTGTAACAATGTATAATTGTGGCGGTTTCTCCCTTAAAGTGCAAAGTTCCTAGGTTGGTCCAACAAATAAAAGAATATATAAAAAAAACTGTTTGAAGTTAAACTATTTTATTTAAAATGCACTAAAAACCAAAAATTAATTCTTTTCATGCCCTACAATAAAATCGTGGAGCCAGATATATCATAAAAGAATATGAATGAATATACTACAAAATCAAGCGTCGAAATGAATTTGTTGTGACATATCCTGCTCCACGAATTTATTGAAGTGGTCATTCCGGTTTGCACGCCAATAAATTAAGCGATTTTCGGCAATTTATTACGAAGAAAAGAAATAGTAATGATACCCAATTCTGCTACATATGCTATTTATTAAACTACATTTCTGCGTAAAAAATATAAAAGTAATAAAATTAATGTTTTTAAAATGCTTTTAAAAGCGGTTTTCTTGACATGTTTGAAAAGTGATCCTTCGCTGGTGCAGATGATTCTAGTTGTTAGACTTATCAGAAGCAGAAATCTAAACGGATTCTTGATTAGTATGACTATCGCTATCGCCCGGACTAACAGCTGGAATTACCTGCACCAGCGCAGCATCACTTTTCAAACCTGTCATCAAGATCGTTTTTAAAATCATTTTATAAACATTTATTTCATTACTTTTATAATTTTTTCTTAGCGTAGAAATGTAGTTTAATAAATAGCCACAAGTTTTATACCATTATTGGTATAAAATATGTATATTCCGAAAATCACTTAATTTATCGGTGCGCAAACCGGAATGACCACTTAAATAATATCGTGGAGCAGGATACATATGTCACAACAAATTTATTTGGAAGCTTGATTCTGTAGTAAATTCATTAATATTCTTTTCTGATACATCCTGCTCCACGATTTTATTTAGAGTGAAAAAACACCATCGAAATTGTAGTACAAGAAAATAATTATTTTTTAGTTTTTAGAACATTTTAAATAAAATCGATTAACTTAAATTTTGTTTATATATTTTTTTTAATTATTTACTTTTTATTGGCTAACAATTTGATTTGTGATTATAGGCTGATTTCAAGTCATTTGGATTTGTGGTTATGGGTTATATTTATTGATGACTGGCTAATTTTTTAAACCCTCAGGTGTTTTTTTTTTCATAATTTTAGATTGTCATCCAAACTACGAACGCATGCAAAATTTTAAGTCTATAGGATAGTTGAAAGTGTATTAAAATTGAGTTTTCAGATTTGAACCAAACAAACATTCAGAGGATCGATGCTGAATAAAGTCGTTTAAGAATCGAGCAAAGCTGCATCAGAATGGGCGTCTCGCTCACCGATGTGCCCTTATCAGAGGGAACAGCCAAAACAAGTTTGAAGAGATTGGCCGGTGCGCATTACGTAAACATTTTTAACCGAAGATTATAACCCTGCGAGCATTCAGTGACTTACGACGATTACTCCGCTGATACCTCCAGTCGCAGTGGTATGTATATGTATACTTTAGGATAAACGTAACGTTGGTGTTGCCTATAAAATATATCTCTACAACCCTACTATAATATATAGTAGCATACTATATACTGCCAGAAAAAGATATAGTCTGTAAAAATACTATATTTCCGATACATCCATAAAATTCTACAATTTTTACTTATTTCTTTTTTTTCTAGCTATAGATATTTTCTTTAAAACGCATGAATTGATGTGTCTAGTGGAACGAACAGATACGCGATATCGACCAGAGATTTAAAACAGTTTATACTTCGAGAAATACAAGCCCAACGTACGAAATGCAAAGTGTTTACGTTACGCATTCGACACCGCCGACCGGTGTCACATTACACTTCTTTAGGAGTCATCGAGTTCCAAGAAAATACGCCACGCTGCGCCATAGACTGTGATGGCGGCGAGGGTTGGAATGTTGCTCGCGGTCCTTATCTAACAATAAGCAAAATGGTCGACGGAAATTTTCTTCGAGGATCGTAGTAGCTTGGCCTCCAACGAGGGACGAAAAAATACGAGGAACTTTGGTCGATATCTTAAGCAATTATAAATAACCGATTGTCATCTCCTTCAGATTTACGTCATTGGTCGTTGATGCGCAGATAGGTGGCCTTGTAATGATGATTAGTAGTTTTTCCACGAGGGTGATAGGAAAGGGGTTCATTACGAAACTGCGTTTTCTTTGAAACGAGATAAGATTAAATTTACTTTCTTCACCTCTAGTTAATAAATCAATGCGAAGAGATAAGGATTGCTGACGTGGTACATAAGGCCCGAGCCGTCACTGCACGTTCGCCAGTTTCTTCAGAACACTGTCACTTGTAAAACGTACGTAAATAAATGTGAACTCGAAGCCATGATAAAAGTGTGGGATTAGAAACAGTTAACTTCGAAGAGTCCTTTTTAGAAGTGGAACAATGCCAGTACGTAACGCTACAATAGATCCTTGGGGGTAGGCTACTCTGCCAAAGATCTTTATCAGAAAGTAGCAGGTAAATTTACTTTTCGAAGCAGTTGGGACCGTGATAAGCAATTATCCCTGGACTCTTCTTGTATAAGTGGAAGGTTTGCGGCTCATGCTGTTAGGGAGGCTGCGAACCATCGTACCCCTCGGAAATCCTAAAATTCTTGAGAGAACCCAGCCGAAAAAGAACTACATAAAGGCCTGCGTCTAACACTTGACAGTGTTCCCCCGGACGTTGCCTTGCATTCCAGTATCTCTAACAAATTGTTAAAGCTTGGTACTGCCCAAAGATATCACCCTAAAGCTGGATGTTCATTTGAGAGTATTTCTCGCGAGAGTGACGGTCCCAGAGGATCGCTAAACTGTCCGAGAGCCAACGTACTGCAACTTCCTCTCGAATGGATACAAAGTATACTACTAGTTAACGCATTTGAATAAACGGGTCCCAGAACGACCGTGCAACTTCTCTTTAAAAGAAAGACAGCCGGTGCCGACAAATAACTAATCGTGGTACATTGGTGTCGCTTCAAACAGCACAAACGATCATAAACGTACCTGCAAGTTTACGATACGTTGCAGGTAATCTGTTTGCTATAGTATTTTCCACGTGGTTATAATCGCAAGTAATGTATCTACAATCGACTTAAAAATATTGTTCCATCGGTAATGAATTATCGAATCAGTTATTCATAAAGGATTAAAATTTGATAACGAAGAATGCAGAAATGTCATTCTGTGATTAGTCGAACGATATCTTTCTGTTAATTGTATACTGATTGTATGACGATGTACGGTGATGAGCGGCCATCCATTCGATACGATGAAGGTTCAATTGCAAACGATATACATGTGCACGAAGGTACATACGCGAAAGTTGTTACTACGCTTGGATAATAACTCAAATTAAGATAGATTATTAAACGAATCCCCTTACGCCTGTCGAAAGCCTTCGATTTTATCGTAATCTACATCATAAATCATTAAAATGACGCGCTCGCATAAAATGATGCACTCGATAATCACGTTAAGCTGGTGGATCAGATCCGACTAAATATCTACCAATGATCCGACTAAATATCTACCACTGATCCGACTAAATATCTACCAATCTGACGGCAATGCTGGTGCTACCACGCAGTACAACTCGTTTAAAAACTATCCACAAAATGTTCCCCAAAAGACATGCTTATATCTACGGCCGCAACACGCCCCTGCCCCCGTCTTACTAACGTGAACTTAACTTACATTACACCAACAAAAGAAAAAAATTCACATTTGACCGGCAAGGTTTCAAAACATTGGGCAGGCATCTGTTGACAGTATCTATACCCGCTTTGGTTTAACCTCAAACCACATAAAACTGAACGCTATGGCTACTTTTAAATCACATAACATAAATTAACACGTTGTATTCACGATGTCTATAACGTCACACGCACTATCTGAATTATTCGATCGCTTCAATATTCTATTTAAAATCCTCCTAAAAGTACTTTATAGAAAACACTGCAACCCGTGGTTAATTACAAAATGAATGTCGCCGAAGTCGAATCCACGAGTGACATTAAATGCGCGCCCCTAACGCCTACGGCTGTCAAACACCCTTAGATTTCTCAATTAAAAGGAATACCTTGTATAACGCGCGTCTGCACCTCCTACAAATGCCTAACGTTTGCAGCGGGACCTTTTTCCGTATCCACGGCAATGAATGTTTGAAACACCTCAACACGTGACCCGGTTGAACCGAGTTGCCATCGTTACAGCACAGATCCGCCCTTATCGTAGCTTCGCGACACAAGTTTTTATCCGCGTCACGTCCAACGATCTTTGCGGACATTTTCACACTACCTGTTGCTCGCTGGGACCTCTCGTAGACTGAGATGGAGGAGACCGACTGCTTTCGTCCTGGAATCCTCGGCTGGTGGGGAGCGTGGCCCTTGCGGGGTGTCGGACGGCGCGCGATCTCTGGCCCCTAATTGGCCAGATATTTGTCGCGTAAGCTTGAGAGAGAGAGACCGAGAGCGAAAAGATGCTCAGGATTGTATTTTCATCTTGCTGCTTATCGCTTACCTGGAACCCCAACTCGAATGTGTCGCGTTACGATGCCATTTCCGTTTCCGATTACGCTTATCTACGCATCTTCTTCGGGCCGTTCATCGGAACCGCGCTCGCGAATCGCGCGAAAGAAATTCATCGTTGTGATTGTCAATGATAGATTATTATTATTTAGTTCGTCTTGAGCACGGGACGGGGCGCGTCCGTCGCTCGCGCAAAGCTTTCGCTACAGATCCCCTGCACATTTGCCACAGCTGCGAATAAAACGCACGTTGACGGGAATTAAGGGGACATGGTGTAAAGAAAAGAACGGGACACAATGCAGTTGGAGAGGCCGTTCGGTGGCTCGTCTGTGGAGGTTGTAAAGTGCTTCGAGATTTACAACGGTAAGAATCGTGGAAACAAGAGGCGCGCAGTTTATTGGTGCCTGGAAACACTCGCTTTTGTGAAGGGGAAAACGTGTTCGCCGCATGTCGTGCACGTGGTCCCTCCGTTATTAAGGTAAAGAACCGGTGGCTGAGAGGGGAACTGCCGGAGGACTTGCGAGAGGTGCTGGGGCTGGAGCTGGGGGAGGTTTTGGGGGAGGAGCTGGGGGAGGTTTTGGGGGACGACCCGCCGGGCGACCTGCGGTGGGACCTGGTGGTAAAATGGACGATTAAAAGGTACACAGCGAGGCGATGTGTTTCACACGTGTTTACTTATATAAATGCAATACGGTAACTTAACCTGTCGCGTTCGCGGCAAGATGCTCCCTCCTGCCGAGACTGATAGCGCACCAGGTAATGGCAGCAGTGACGGCGAAGAACACCGCTAGAGATAGGATCCATTGTTGCGGTCCAAACGCCATCGCAGATATTTCTCATTTTCCACCTGGTTTCTGTTCTACCTTCTTCCTATTCTTTTATATTTATCGCGGTATCTGTCACCTCCTCTATGCCGTCGGTGACGTTTGCTCAAAAGGATTGAACTCCACTGTTTTCTAGACTGTTCACTGTTTTTCAGACCATACGGGGTCGGATAGAAATTATTCATCTCGTTTGCAAAGGACTGATAAGGGAAGTTTGTTACGTCTATACTTAGTGATAGAATATACTTTGTTATTTCTTATTCAGAGTCATTTATTAGAATCCAATTATTACTTGAATGTCCAGCATGAACTGTGTGGAATTCCACATTCGGGAATTTGGAAGGCATTTTAGCATTTTTTATTTTCGTACTACTGTTTTTTACGGTGTTGAAATTTCATCTTTTAATTTGTACTTCCCTCGCCCCTGACTTCACACTCCCCTGAGTGTGAGATGAACTCACACAGATATATCTGTATCGCTCGAGGTGTATCGCATTATAAAGTTACGAGGCTAAACTTACTCCTAGTGGTTCCTGGTGTTAACCAGTCACCGGTTCGTCCACGACTACCAACCTCCTGGTGGCTCCCGGTGTTAGTCCGGCAACTAACGAACTCAATTCCTCGGCTTCGAGGTCGCCAATCTCATAGCCCTCAGCCTCGGCTCGTGTCAGCCGCAACAAACCAGTTTGTTTTTTCTAGTATCTTTAAAATTCCTACTTGCTTAAACAACAACTGGCTGAACCACGCTGGCGAGCAATCTTTTTATATAAAAACTGACGAAAACAAGCACTGTTTGTCTGCTATAAAAAGTAACTTAACTCATTCATATATCAGACTATAAATAACACGTTCTCAGAGAAGAAAGTGTACGACGCATATTGTACGCAATATCGTCATTTTCAAGAATGTTGCGGTGCAGGATAACACTCGTATGTTAATTAAGTGACAAACTGTATTTTAAATATCAAATACGCTTTTCACTTCGAAGGAGGAAACGCGAGATGGTCCGCGAGTAACAGAATTACGGCGTAGTAACGCGGAAAGTCGGAATCTAATTGTAAGTGTTCCGAGGGGTTTTTCGGTGTGCACTAGGAATTTCTAAAAATAATGGTCCCTTGTGCGCAGCGAGGTTCTAGAAATGTTGCATCTGGCGGATCCAAATGTACGTGTTCTTAATATTGTTAGAATTCTCCTACATAGACTAGCTGATAAGCTTACGGAAACAGTTGCGAGTTTTCAACCCTTTCTGGGGTAATGCCAGTGGAGACGGCGCATCCTTGTTGACACAGGCGAAGATCCTGTTCATAGGTAGTGGTGGGCATTCCTAACAACAGTATTTATTTTTGTCACTAAACGGATAGCTCTGTTGTAAACGACGCAAAAGTTTTTAAAGTACCTATAGTTCTGGAATTAACGCTGACTCGATGGAAAAAGGGGAACCGGTTAGCGAGGAAAGACCAGCGATCAGGGTGAAATTAAACTTGGAACTAACTTTGCACATGCAGTACTTTATATTCACCCTTTTGTGAACAATATAAAGAATATTAGTATTAACGAGTAATCGCACCTTAACTATTTGAATAAAATCGTAGAGTTAACTTACGATAACCGTCGATAATAGAGTCATAATTCTCTTTTTAACTCTTACAAAAATTGAATACCCTTCTTTATTGTATATTTACGACGCAATTCGTTTGAATAATATAATACAAACCAGCGCCAATAGAATAGTAAATTTCTTAATCATTGCTTAATAATCAAAACCCTTTGATTGCAAGACACGTAATCCCAATTACTTAATAACTTACCATTACTGTCGATAAAAGTCGATTATAAACAGTCAATTTGATAAACAGTGCCATCTAACATACCACATCGTAAACCCTAACGCCTCGCGACCACATCGAGAAGGTCAATGCCCTTTTGTATCTGCACGCACGTCCAGTGACGAGAACCACGATAAATTTTCATTTCACGAAATCTCCACCTATCCCGTCGAATGTACAATTACTTAAGAAGGAAGTTCATGTTGTAGCAATTCAATTATTCACGCGCAAAGATCGGTAAGCGCTTCGCGAAATGCTTGTGATGTGATTGTCGGAACAATAACGACAACAACAACATAACCTCTCTCTTCCCTTTCTTTCCCTTCTTACCAACCTCTATCTACACTTTTACTATAATAAAACTAATTTCCGGATCATTTCGCACTTTGCTTCGCCATGAACAATAAACAGACACCTCCCCAATCGAGCACAGAATCTTTTCCCAGACAAACTTTCTAATAAACAATTTTATGCTGCCAGTCGCGCCGCGATCATGCGCCGCGCCACAAGATCAGGAATTTAATGCCGCCTGAGATCACGAGGGTAAATCCCAAGAAGCGAAAGGATGTCGAGCTGTGGCGGCCTGCTCAGAATCATCAGACGCCGCCTCGTGCTTGGGCTCATTTTTGCTCTGTCCCTCACCTACTGCGCCTTTTCGCTTCTCCGCAACGAGGTAAACCGAGCGAGGTGCGCGCGACGAAGCGTACAGCCGTGGACCTACATTGAAGCGTTCTCTCGTCCTTAGCAAAAGACGCTAGCCCTGGATAATGATCTCGATGACATGGATGCTATGATGATCAACGACAACAACGACGACTTGATCTCTGAAGACGAGGCAATATCGGAGCAATTAAGAGCGTCCGGTAAACCACCGCCATGGCAGGATCAAGGGACAAACGACAATGCAGCGAACATGGAGGCGATGTCCAATCTAAACGACACGGACACAGTGATCCATCCCTGTCGTAACTCTGTCCAGGTACGTCAAGTTCTCGGAGTGTACCTAATACTTTGCGCGGACCATATTTATCGACCTCTTGCTCCGCCAGGGCAAAGCTTTGATAGTGGACGAACGAGGTATTGTCTGCGCCAGACACGATATATTGCCAAACGGCTGCTGCAGCATGGAGCAAAAGGATTCTACGAAGGATGAGGAAGCGTCTGTGACGAAGAGGGAGAGGTATAGCTGTAAGACGTGTAACGCCCAAGGGTGCTGTGCAATTTACGAGTACTGTGTTTCCTGCTGCCTGCATCCTAGCAAGGTGGGTTGTCGATTTCTCTTAAGTATATTCGTAGTAGGATGAAACCATTAAACGGGGGCACTGTTCTCAGCAGCAAGTGAAAGGAAGGAAGGACGTGCTGCTAGGCTTGCTGAGAGACAACCACAAGGCGCACAGGGATCAAGATGTGGTGAAGAAACGCCTCCGCAATCTAGACCGGTTTCAAGTCTGCCTGGCCGCGTGTCGTACATCCAGCGCCAGCGTTCGCCACGAGAATACCTACAAAGATCCGCACTCGAAACATTGTTATACACTCCAGCCGCCGTACTCACATCAAAGACACCGCCGTGATGCCGATTCGTTCAATAATAATGGCGACAACACCGTTGTCGTTGCATCTTTTTCTGTCATGCCGTTACTTACCCTTCTCTCTCCCTTCTGCCTGATCATTCATCCGCACAACCACACGCACCTACCACCGCGCGACTATCACACCCTAATGTCGCTAAGCCACTACACCCGCGTGCAATCACCATAAAATACAAATCGACTTTACCCCTCTGTGTTTTTCATAGATTCGAACGAATGCCGCGTGCGAGCGTGGACTTGGCGCGCCATACGTCCTGGTAGGTGACTTGGATACCAGGGTACCGTTTATGCACGTAGTCCATCAGTTCCTCTGTGATGCGGGTCTGGCCCGTTTCAGATTCCTGATTATTGCAACGATAAGTTTAGATGACAGAGGAAGGCCACGGTTGCTCCCCAGCTAATCACTTACGTCTACGTAATTGCAATCCGCTGCCGCGTAATGGCAAGAGATAGCTCGCCTCGTCCTCTCCGACTTGTTCACCCCTGACCCGTGAATTAGCAGAGGGTGGAAGAACACGGTGTCGCCGGGCTCCATTTCGAGGTACACCCAATCCACTGATTCGGGTAGATCCTTCAGAAAGGAAGAAACGACATGGAGGGCAGTTTGGTATAGTTCTACTAGAGGCGACGGACCCGTCTTTAAATTAGTACCAGGATGCCGTGGTAGAATTTGTTGATGGTGCCTGGATCTGATCCCGGGGCATAGTCGTGCTTATACAGGCGATCGTGTGTATGAGTGCCAGGTGCCACGTAGAGGCACCCGTTTTCGCGAACACATGGTTCCATCGCGGTCCATGCCGCCACTATCTTATGGGCTGGACGGATCGGGAAGTAATACAAGTCCTGATGAGGCGGGTGCCTGCAAGTATTTCACCTTAGACTATGAGCGCAGTGTTCCATTTCACCTAGGTATTTACAGGACACGGACAGATGTCTTCCAAAGAAGATAAGAAGATACTTCCTTCGAGGGGAGAAATGGTACAATTAAGGAGACTCTCGTCTCAAGATCATGTGTTTCGGGATTTCAGGGGCGTCTTAGGAGGTACCGTGTACTCTTGGGGACGTAACGCTATTACCGATACCGACATGAAAGCTTCTTTTCTAAGTCAATGGCAATGTTTCCTGAATGGTAGAAATGAGACTTGAGATACACTGCTTATTTCAGAGGGGTTTTCTCTAGTTGATCCTCGTAGTTGTGCTCGATAAATGATAATAAACGCTTGAACTGTACGCGGGTTACGTTTCAGCTCGAATTATTAAGCACAAGACACAATGAGGGGGATTATAAAACTACAAGTACAGCAGATTCGGGAACCAGATCCGCAGAGAAGGAATCGGTGGAATTGGATATTTGAAGAGTCCTGTAGAAAACACTGTAGTGCCAAAATCAAATTCTATACTATAGTATTAGCATTTTGTGTTTTCTACAAGGATTCTTCATCTATGCATCTAATAAAGGAAAAGAAGGTAAAAATCGATGTTACTTGGAGGTTCCGAATCCGACGTCAGGAGGTTTCGCGATCAGCATACTGTGTATAGCCATGATGTTCGGCGCGGTGAAGGCTTCCACGATATCCAGGATGTTCTTATGCCTGAAGTAGCCGTCGAAAACTTCGTCGTGAGTTAAATCCTGTATTTTGTTGACCGACTTTCTGTCCTTGACGTCGTACATCACGGTTATTCCGTCGCGTGGACCTTTGCCAGATATAATGTCGTCGAACCTGAAAGGGTGAACCGCCCATGAGCACTGGGGATGGAAAAAGAATTACCCAGAAGAGCAGCTAGTGCTTAACATTATTAATAACGAGCAAACATTTGACCAGACGTAAGGCAATTCGATTTCGACCCGCGCGACATCGCGATTAATAATTTAAATTCCAGATTTACATTGCTGCTGAATTATTAATGCAACGATATTTTACATGTTCGTGCATGCACTGGTTTCAGGATGGCGAATTGATCGGACATTTTTTTATTATTCCTTTCGTTGGGTTATTTCGCGGTTAAATTAATTCTCTAATTCCGTAAATTACGTTGCAGAGGATTTTCTTCTCATCTTTAACGTACCTTCGATGACACCTGTCCAGCACATCTTGGGGCACCAGGCGAGGGAACACCAGGTAACCATTTTTTTCGTAGAATACTCGCTGCTGCGGCGTCAGACACTTGCTGTCCCTCGTGTAACGATAATTGCTGGCCATCTTTAATATGAATTCTCTTTTTATATTCAGCGCCTGATCTGAAACAATAGAAAGAACAATTGTTTTAGAAATGGCAACTGTAATAACTTTGAACGATGTTTCTTTAAAATAATTCTGTGCCTATTTTCAACCGCTATTATTCCCTTCAATGGCCAAGATTCCTGTCACCATACTCGAATCAAAGTGATTTGGACATCTCAATGGATGACGAACATCCTGAATCAGTAGTGCGTGTATGAAACCCTCGAGGAGTATAATGCTAGCAGTCATTTTTCTGTATCGCGGTTTATGTCACCCCTGGTGGCCAAAGATTTCCCCATCGGCTTCTTAGAACCACTTTCGAGGTTGACGTGGTAAACATGTTTGCCTGCTATCCCACTATCTCATTGCGGCAACTACATTAGATCAATGTGAAGCTACCTCAGAAGACTATAGATTATTTCCTCTTCAGTCCCCATTTAAGCCTCGTCAAGCGTTAGTTAATACTGGATAGTCATCGACTTTAACCTTATCGAAGTTAATCGTATTTGCCTTCCGTTTTTCACCGGTCACAAGTTTCCATGAACCTGGTGAACCGACACGGTAAAAATATAACATCTGATCTGTCATTTTCTCTTGATTGCTACTTCCTCATTCGCGAGAAAATCTGATCTGGAGGAATAAATTTTGCTCCAATTGTCTTAGAGGAACTCGCGACTTAGTTCCCGTCACTTGTACCATAATTTATGCAGTCAACCTTTAAGCAATAAACGGGGCTAGTACCCTCGTAGTTGCGCAATCATAAAAAGCAGGGTATTCAGATTCATAAAGCGATTATCTAGTTTCTAATGAAATCCTAGTCTATTAGCAATCTTATCCTCTCGCGGTAATTTCCCAAGTGTATCTCCTCCCCCGAAAAGAAGCTGTTCGGAATGAGTAATTCGATCAATTCGATAATGTAATTCAGAGAGTGTTGCCCGCGATAGTCTATTGGCGAAGGAAAGCCAAAGAATCACCCCCTGCTGCTTGTTCGTGCGACGGAGGAACTCGGCATACACAGGGAATCGAACCGCGCGGGGATATCCGATGCAGTGGCCGGTCTCATTTCCATAACTTTCCACGGCCGGGGGAAACCATAACGTTCCGAAAACAATTAGTTAATGGTGCGCGGGTAAAGTTTGCGCCGCGATCGCGTTACGCTTTAATAAAGTCATTTTAAACTACCATCGGCCGGGACTAGAACAACCTATTGTGCACGGGGACTGTTGTTCGAAGCACCCCTTCGCAAGGGTAGGGAGCCATGCCACTGGCGCAGTTCAAATTCAATTAGCCCACCGAACGCAGCAGCTTCTGAATGGGAAAGAGAAAAGAACCGAGGATGTCTCCTACCACGTGTCTACAATACACTTTCCTTACGCGCAGCAAATAATTTTAGAGCGTGCGACACCCCCAAAGTCACCCCAAAGGATTCTATAAAGTAGAATGACGACTGCGAGGTTGGTCGAATCGACGATCGATCGCCTGGCGATCGAACGATCGAGGGGTGGCTTTCTCTTTTTCTGCCCGCGGAGGCGCGCGTTGCGCGCGTCGCGAAGCCTCGCGCCGACGTGGTTCTCGCGATCCAGTCTCTCTCTTTCTCTTTCCCTCCTATTCTCTTTCCCCGCCCTCTCCGTCCTTCCTTCCCCGGCGCCCGTTGAATTCAGCACGTGGCATCAAAGGGAAGATATACAGCGGGGTGGTCGCTCCTCTCGGCCAAACGGCGACGACCCTCGCCCGTCGTTGCTGCTTCTGGCGCGCGCGTTTTCGAGGATCCGCTCGGGGACGGAAGCGTCGTCGATTGCCCGTCCGCTTGCCAGCTCGCGCTTCCGCGCGATAACGTCGTGTTTCCGCGTGAAACTGAGGGACCGTTTCTCACGCGCGCGATCGCCCGCTGTGCTCCGCTCGCTCGCTCGCTCGCCATGTCATCGTGAGGAAGCGAATCGGAAGGAACGATACTTCTGCAGGGTTGATCGATTGCTCGTCCGGTGTCTCGAGAGCGATGACAGCAACGGGAACCGGGCAGATCCGAGGAACCGTCGCGAAACGCTATGGATTCGTCTAGGGGTGAGTTCGACGATTTCTCTCGATCCCGTCTTTCACTTTCTCGCGAGTGTTCGTTTGGAAAGGAAGCTTTATCGTAGTTAATAGATTCGGCGTGATGGGCAAATAGTAGCGTGTACTTATTTTCGCGCGAGTTGAATCACTTGCCGCGGTTCTTTCGTAGCTTCGCGGAGTTCAGATGACTCCTTTACCATTTGGAAATGATGTGTTTGTGATACGAACGTGACGATTCTTTATAGGTACCTCTCTGTGTGAATATATTTTTTGAAAGAACTTGTTTCGAGGAGCTCGAGCTTTCACAGAAAATCCGGGAATCCACCGGGAAGCTAAGCTATGCTTTGCTATGCCATGCTCCGTTTTAAAGAAATTAGCTTCAATACACTCTGATGGAACCGTGTCCACTAAAAGCTACGTTAAAACATAACATCGCATAGCATAGCTTAGCTTCCCGGTGGATTCCCGGCTTAAAGCTGACAATACTGTGGGACAACTAGCGACGGAGCTCGTCGAGCCTCCTCCGGCTTTCCTTTTTTATTTTCGGACATGCTTCTGTGACGAAATGGATGGACGCGCTTCGATGAACGCGAATGTTGCTTCCGCGCTGGCGGAATAGAGAATCGCCTCCAAGCGAGCGTGGCTGGTCTCCTCCTCTGCTTCTTCTTCCTTAACGAGTCGCCGTATTGTTTTTCGCACGTCTCGGTCAGCAATTAACGTGGCAGAAGAGGCTAACGGGGAGACCACTTCCGTGTGCAATGTAATCAACGATCGGATTAGTAGCTCCGCAGTAGCCGAGCAATATTAATGCCAGTGGTCACCATTCTACTTTTTCATCCGCTCGTAACTTCAGAACTAATTTTTGTCATACGGAATTCGTTAGCAGAAGTTTTAATATTGCCAGCAACTGCCGCGACAGCTGATTCCCTTCCCTTTCGATTATAACTTCCGGAAGAATAAAAACGTGTAATTTCAAATTTCGCCTCCTGCTCTGTTACCTTTCCTCGCGTCTGTACCACTGTTTTCGATTCCCGTTCTTGTTACTATCATATTGTTTTCGCAAACAATGACAACAATTATTCCTCCCTCTGTTATACCACCACTATCACCCACTGCCTTTCCTCCGACTCGGTTGCTGCCGCAAACAATCAAACCAATTCTACCATTCGTTTCTGCCTTAATCCCCTCGCGCCTCTCTCTCCATCACGTTCGAAGCTCTTTCCCACGTTGCCATGCTACTTTTCCAACGACGCGATCTTTATCAAAAAAATTCGGCCGACAGGCCGGTTCAACGGTCTCCGCGTAAAGCGTGGCCGCGCCGCGAGATCGGCCACGCGCGGAGGAAGGTGTCGGGAAAATCCTCCGCGACCGGTGGATCGATCCGTTCGGTGCTGCTCGCGTTTCCGCGCTCGCGGCAAATGGAAATGAGTTTACGGAGCCAGAGCAGACAAAATCGATGTACATCGCGTTAATAATACACGGGCAAGGTCTACAACCTTCTGCGAATAAGCGCCGATGTAAAGACGCTCCTCTCCTTCTTTCAATTCCCTCGCCGTTGCCCCGGCGCGCGATATCACTCGATAACGTAACCGCGGCTTCCATCTACCAGCCTTGACACATCCACTCTGCAATTTACATTTTTTACGGTCCACGGCGCGTCTCCCTCGGGAATGAATGCTGGCAGCCCGCACTGAACAGCTTTTCCGTGAAATCTCGCGGAAAATGAATTTATAGTGAACGCTAGCAAGACCGTAGCAATTATCGCGACTTTCACCCGTCGAACATTCGGAGCCTGCGATCAATCGCTCGTGTTTCCTTCGTTCCCGCGCCTCGCCTGCGACGGTTCGAGGCGAGCTTCTTTTTTTATCCAAGCTATGATATTCCCGGTAACGTGGTCGTCTATTAAATACACGGTGTCCCGGGATGAAACGATCGCGCCGTGGCTAATGTGAAAAGACGAGCGGGAAGAAGGAGATCGGCGAGAAGTCAGCTAACATTGGTAGCTATTATTATTCATTTATTAAAGAAGGAAAAGGATAACAATTTTATGCATTTTGACGCTTGTAAAACATTCACAAACGATGCAATGTTGGGTTAGAATACTTAAAGCAAATGTAGGAATGTTAATTTAAACGGCAGTGTCCCAAAAGTATGCCAATGTCCTCCCAGTTTATGGTACCCGCTGATCAGACGATGTAAATAATGCAACCGATTCCTGCAATTTTTCCTCGCTCATATTTATTTATCGGCGTCCCGTCGGCATTTGGCGGGTAAGAATATCCGCCCTTGTTTGCATTTCTAACACCCGTTCGCGTTTAATTCGCGCGTGACGAGTTTTCCCGATCGTGGATGGAAATTCGTTTTCGTCTCTTTTCGTACCCGGTCGCGGAAGGAATAAATTACTAAGTGTAGCGGTTCGTTGTCGCGAGCTTGGCTCGATAAAATAGAAAGATGTGGGATACCACGCGTGCGAATCGCGTTGGTCGATGCACCGCGACAATAGTGGAAGCGGGATTACAGCCGTCGTTTTTTCCACCCCTTACTTTATGGCGCAAAGTTCATTCCGAACGCGATCCTGGCGCACATCGAATGCGTCGGGCCAGCAAAAGGAGAATTCTTCTTATTAAACTGCGGCTGACCTTTTGATTAATCGGGTTTATGGCTGCTTTATACATAATCCGGCACTCATTTCACGATTCACGCGGACCGATAATAATCGCAATTTCTACTGTTTGCTTTGCGCCACTTGCGCGCGAAATTATGCTCGATTACTTCCACATTGAACTGATTAAGCTAAGTGAAACGAATAATAATAATAATTAGATCGTTATCGACCCCGGTGCAGGATAAATTTAGTTCATTTGATAAGAAGATGCGTATAAGCCCTCGAATACGTCTAATTTACTCCGTACCTATCACCCTATAATCCCAGTTAAAGTGACCGAAAAATCAGCAAGCTTTGTAAATCAAGAGCACCCTTGGAGCATCGCGAAAGTTAGCCAAAGCTCGCGAACTTTTCAAATTTACCTCCGTAAACAGGAAACTTGCAGGCTTCCTTCTCTCCGCGCCGCAAATTAATTTTTAAAAACTCATTATTCGCATCGCGAGGCTTGAGAATTATCGCTCGTTTGAGATGGCATAGGGAAGCCGGAGGACCTTGGAATAAACAGTCGCCTTATTAAGAGCGTTTACACATGGAGCATCTTTCGCGAGATCGATATTCAGATTCCACAATCTTTCCCAAGTAAATCCATACCGCACCGCCTTCTGTTCGGTTGTGTCCCGACTTATCGAACAAAACTGGAGACCCCCCGAAGCTTCTATGAAAGGCGATTCATTTCCCTAACGCCTCTGCTTGAGATTTCACGGTTTACATTAAGTTTCGCCGAGCTTTGTCGCTGGGCGACTCGTTACCGACCACTCGCGAGCATTTACGTTCGCCCGTGTGGCGGACGTTCGCGGACACGTCCCGCGAATCCGCTCGACGTAAGAGCTTGCCCCGACGCGGGGGAGGCGGAAGAGCGCGGGTGGCGAAGATGTTGTGTGCGGTCGCAACACCAGAAGCGACTCCGTGTGCACCGGGCGTGTATACGTGCAAGGGGACCCCAGTTGGCTCGAATACAGAACAAACTACTTGGCCAGACACTCGGGCACCTTACTCCCGATAAGGGAGGACGTCTGCTGAGACCAACAGTCGCGCCAGATCCGCTTCGGGAAATTTTCATTCGTTTTTACAGCGATCGCCGGCACGAGTTCCGCGTTTCCGATTCTGCTAAGACGCTGCAGGGTGGACAGGGGGTTGATTTACGGGGGGTCGGAACGGTTCACCTTAGTGGACGGGGGTGAGATGCAGCCGATTTCGAATGCATTCTACGCGGGATAAGGAGTTTTCAGCGCCGAGCCGTGGGATCGCGATGGTCTGTAATCTCGTGGACTCTTCTTACGCTCTTTGAATCTGCTCTGTACACTGAAACTTCCGCTGCTCTTCCCTGTAGCTCTGCAATAGTCTGCAGATTGCGCGAACATCTTTTCAATCTTTCCGTAACGGCGTGTACTTCGCGCTGTTTGAGTCTCTATATCGGATTCTGAGGTCTTTGATTTTCTGCTTAGCGTGGTCTGCTTTCTCCGATTTCTCTAATTTTTCCATCACGAGACAAACATCTCAGCCACAACTAAATGTAAATAATGGAGATAGTCGCGAGACATGAGAGTTTTAAATATATGTAGTGATAAAAAATAATAGTGAAAGAATTGTTTCATGTGATAAAAGTCTCACGCGGGACACGATATTTTTGTCTTATTATGGATTTGCACGTTTACAGATATCTGACACACCTATTCAAGAGTTCCTACGAATATCCTTAAAACAGCCTAGAATAGAAGAATACCTTTGCATTCCTGATTTGAAATTTAAATCCCTAATCTAATACCTTCATCAATCACAGGCAAGTATGCTCCAGGTGGTAGTCTGTATCGATCACAGTTTAGCTAATTCACGCCAACGATTCGCAAACGGATTGACCAAATATCAATCAATGCACCGGTCGCGCTAATCAATATATCAATCCGTCAATCGCATTCTAGTCACGTCTCGCTGTATTAGTCCACATTGCATGCTTCTTTGAACAGACTATACCAGGATCTCGACAGTGAATCAGCCCTCAATCTCCCCTCATCTTGTTCCCCGGTGCTCATCGATCTATCGGACACCAGCGACAAGGATTTAAGGGTTGCTTCGCGGCTACGTACAACGTCGAGGGACTGTAACGCGGTCAATTTTCCTCGACCGAAACGGCGAACGTAAGGGGGTCTCGGGGCTTGTAACATCGCCGACATGTCCGCGGAATTTATCGCGGCTCGTAAACGTAAAATTTCGTAGGATCGAACTCTAGACGCGCTCTACCGGATTCGGCGACTCACGTCGGCCGATAAACTCGCCCAGGGAATTCTTCCCCGTGTTGGACGTTGGCCGCGGAAGGATCGATGGTCGATTTTCCATGTGCGTTTGTTTCTAGTTCTCAGGGACGACCGGGGCTGGTTCGACGCGGGGATCTCGGGCGGGCGTGCACTGAGGCCCGCCATATTCGCGTGTTGCCAAAGTGTATACAATTAAAAGATCATACGCGGAAACGTGTCAAGGCTTACGTTTTCTGAAAGCTCCGCATACAGAGCAAGGTCTCGCCCGTCTAATGACCACCGTTCCCCCGTTTCCTTTGTGTATTTCCCATCGCTAATGCGAAAGCCCGCTCGGCAAATATTTAGAAGCGATCGCGCGCGCGGATTGGCGATCTTGAAACGTTTCCGGACGGAGGCGCCGCGTTTCCCCCTTTGGGCGCGCGGGGAAACCCGACCGGGAGCGAGATTTATAGCGGCCACTGGATCGCACATTCGCGGAGAAAATATTCCGCGGAGCTTGTCGTTTATTATACTCTTACGTGCAATAGAGCAATTCCCCGCGAATGTGTTATCGTTTTCCGTATTTAACGGCGCGGTAAACTTTCGGTCAATGGAGAAATGCAGGGAAATCGAGGGATCGTTCCTTGGTGACGAGACATCCTCTTTTGCAGCGATATTATTAATGATAATCGCAGCAATATCATTAATGTTAATTGCAGGTATATCTTTAAAAATCACGTGACACAGGCCAACTATTTTATTTTATTCTTATTATTATAATTATTAAGTATTTTTATTGCACAAGTAGAACTGTTTTGCAACTTCACCTTATGATAGTTTATTTTATGATTCTTGAAACTTTTAAAATCGTCATTGAAACAGTTAGGTTAGAATTACTTCCCCATAAGGGAAACAGTGTTGCTTTCCCGCCGTGTCGCGCCAAGCGTACGCTATACTACTGAATTCCATGTTCAGCTAAAGCAAACAGCACTGGAGAATTATGCGCCACTGTACAGAGCGGTTCGCGAGAAAATCAACGTCCCAATCGCGTCTGCTGCCAATGGAGATACGAAGGGAAGGTCGAGGCGGAAGTTGAAGCAGTACATCTGAAAGAACTCTGAAGAGATCGAGTTAGCGGCGAAGACGAATCTCTCCCTAGGGAAATTCAAGGTTATCGATATCCGTTCGAATAATTCCACGCGGTTCGGGGAATAGGAACTCGTGCTTCAAACCGACCGAATCCGACAAAAAAAAGGAGGGTTCAATAAACGCGTCTGGCGAGCGTGTAAAGAGTGCTTCGCTCGTCTGGCCGCGTCAGTCAATCGATGTCGTCTCGATTAAACTGAATCCCGTTGCTGCCAGCAGCAGTACAATTCGCGAGCGTTGAAGGGGAGCACCGTCGCGACGTAGACCGCAGCAACCGTGCCAAGGTCACCCTGGAGAATCCACGAAGAGTTCTGGCGTCGATCCGTTCGATTGCTCCGGCCAGGTGCATCGGTCCCTGCTCGGTTATCGTGGAACCTCTTGGTCGAGGGAGAGCGATAACTCATCGCTTCCCTCGCCGAGTACCACCGAGGGACTATACAGAGTCGATCGGTAACACTCCGCAAAAAGGAGATAACGAAATTCAGCATTTAAGCCTTGCCAGTCTCCGAAATGATCGGGGACAGGATCCTGGATGACTCTGCGAATCTACTCCTTGCACCGATACACCGATAATTTCGGCTCTGTGTAATCGGTAGGGTTTAAACGCATCGTTCACCTAGCTCACTTTACATTTCAAAGTCACGAGGACTGATAAAGGGTCCAGGTTAGGACTCAAAGTATGCATTTACTATCTTGCCCGCCTAATGTTACCCTCGCCCCTAAACTAAATCCTCTCGGAAATACAGTATCCTTTGCGCGGCTGGCTTGACGAAACTGGGACACACCATGGAATCGATACGTCAGTCGTTGTCCAGTTTCGATTCGGTACTCGGATCAATAGCGGCGGTTCGGTGTCGCGAACCAAAGCTTGAAATCGTTTTAAGAATTCGGGATTGTATGGTGGTGTACTTTTCGTGACGCTCGATGTTGAAACGAGACTTCCGTTCTTCTGTAGCACGCTGGACGACGATGGTTATCGATTGCTGGAACTTTTGATGTTTGCGCTCCTTCGACTTCGCGAGGGTTGGAGCGCTTACAAGGGATGTTTGGTTACTAGAACACTCCGATTCTTTTTAAACTGTGCAGCTTTGTGGAGGACCTCAATGGAAGTGTTGGGCAATTTTTCGTTTCTGCCGTTTTCGGCTCCTCGGGGGGAAATCACTCGTTAAATAGTAGATATACAAAAAATTCGATTACATAGTTTTATACAGCATAAAAAACCATTCAATTTTCTTTATAACAATTTTTTTATATCTACTATAGTTTGCAAGATATATTGGAAAATAGGAAATCACGCATTTGAGGGATGTTTTCACCCGGAAACTTTAGATTTTGGGTTTCTCTGATATTAAAATTTGTATTAACTCGTTCTTCTGTAGTCCTCCGGTTTCGTGCCGACTGTGCCCCTTGGAAATGTATACATTGGAGATTCCAGCTGCTTTACTCTTAAATTTTTAGAGCCAAGGGTTCGTAACACACTGTGGTAATAATTGTCAAGTGTCTCTCGTCTAATGAATAAACTTGCGAAGAGCTGCTCTTTGCTTAAGAGGTTGAGGAAAAAAGTGCCTTTCAGAGGGTGTTACGCTTCTCGAAGAAACATTTCTGACAGACAAATTTACAGTTACAAAGTATTTTCTCTGTCTGTGCTCCATCAGCAACCCTTGAACGTGTGCTGTTGATGGCTCACACTTTCGTCGGGATAAATGATCTCTTAGGATCGTGTCATACACAAACAACTAGATAAATATCTAATACCTACGTTTCTTTGTTTACTTTCAACGCGTAATAAGTAACGCAATGTTTTGGATTGGAAGCTGGGGTTAAATTCTGTGAGAAAGAATCAATACAATATTATTCTTTTATTGTAAATATTGATTGCTTCCCTTAGAAATTTAATTGCCAATGCTGTCATCTATTGTTATTTTCAATGGAGTTGGTGTTTGAACGAAAAACAGGATTCCTGATTTTTTCATCCGTCACAAGGATGCAGAAAAATGCGAAGCAACGGTTTGAGCGTGTGGAAAGGACTTTTCACCAGGGTCATTCTTTTCATCGATGCTTTTCCACAGCGAAGTGCGTCCTTTCATTTCTTACGCGTTGCAAAAGCTCATTAAGATCTTGATAACTCTTCCAACGTGACCTTCGGGGAAACCTTCTTTCATGGTATTTACATTTGAAGAACGTTTAAATCGTAATCTGAAACGTTTCCGCGAATTTCTGCGAGACCTCTAAAGACGTTTTAACGAGATTCGTTATACCAGTACTCAAATAATCATCTGCATCATGTACTCAAATAATCTCCCCCGAGTACAATAATTTCCTCAACGCTTAACACAAGTGTTCATTCATTTTATTATCAGCGTGCTATTAATTCTATAAACGTGCAATAGTGTTGAAGCAGGAAATAATGAAATAGGAAACCTTCACTTCCATTTTTGAACACCACACTTTTTACATTCAAATTTGAATTTAAATATTACTCTCCGAACTATTCTAGCAACGCTCCCTTTAATACCACTTCTTTTGTGCAGAATGAAAATACAAATTCATAACCCGAAACATTCGCAGAGGCACATGAAAACGTATATTTTTTACGACTGCCGTAATAATATAATAAAACAGAATTCGAAAGCTCGCGCGTGCATCGGACATCGCGAAATCATTCCACCAGCCATGGTACTTTACTCCAAACGAAATTACATCGAGGATCGAGATCGCCTCTGGTAAATGCACGCCAGCAGGACCTGGCCCTTCGTTACCCAAGGATTAGGAAATTAATTACCAGGTTATTATCCGAATTTGTCGAAAATCCTTTCCCTCGCTTCGACGATATTAGTAGACCTTCGCTTTTATCCCATTACCATCTAAATTCTCTCCACGATCTTCAATCGCTCCCTTCTTCTCCCGTCTTGCCGCTACTTCGCTTCGGGCCTCAATTTCTCACCTGATCTTGTTCAAGAAATATCCAGTCAGAACAGTCGCGACCACGATCACGGCGCAGCCTATGTACGCGACTAAGTGGACGTAAAAGTTGCGAGCGAGTTCTTTCAGCTCCAAATTCGTAGCTTCTTCATAAAGCCTGTCATCCGCCACGTGGTGCGCTCGTTCCTCTTTGCCCTTTGTTCCTTCGTCGACGCTGCCGCCTAGGACGAGGCAATCCTTGAGCAACCTTGCCAGTATTCTCAAGGCTGTACACCCCCTCCCTCCCCTTCCTAGAACCAAACTACTGGATGGCTTGTGTTAACTTTTGCCTTTGCCAGGCGATAACCTTCTCTGACAGCGGTGGTGGCGACACTCGAATCCTCGGATGGCAATTTCCGGGTTTCGGTCGACGCGCTACCCTCGCTCGCCCCTTTTCCCGCGACCTCTTCACACCTACTCCTCTCATTACACGTGCCCGCTGTTTCGCCAGCGAAATATCACACAATTGTATACACCGTGGATTCGTTACGAATCCGATAGAAGTTATAGCAACGACCTGCAGCTGGGAGCTTACCAAACGATACTCTCCGTTTCTTTTTAGAAACGTCCGCTCCGCAGCACTCCGTCTCCAGCTCCATCCTTTCAGCGCCCCTATTCGCCGCGTTTCCCGTCGCGTCTCTCGCTGTAACGGAGTTACGGCAATTTTATTAATTTGTCAGCCGCGCTTTTCATTACGTTAAGAATCGTCGGCGCGGAAAAATAAAATGCCGCCTCGCTGCCCGGCCATTCCCGCCCTCCTTGTATCGAGATCGAGAGATTGCTTATCGAGGAAACGAAGGCACTTCGTTCTGGTCCCTACGAATTGAATAACGAACTGTTTTGCGCGCGAGCGCCTTTCGAGGGGCACCCGTTCGGAGAAAACTGTGGGTAAGACAGAAGGGACAGAGTTTATAGAACAGTCGGACGGGGAGGAATATTTTTAATGGGGCTGTAGTGAATCGTGGCTAATAGAAGGGTGGTGCGTGCACCGATTTCTCGCAAGGGTTAGATGATACCGGGGCGAGGAGAAATCACCATTGATCTTTACCTTTGACACTCTTCCCCTTTTCCTGCTCTTCATTATATCCAGTGTTCCCCCCGACGGCCTCGCCCTCGCTGCTGTTGGCTGCGGTAAAGTAATACGTTACAGGGGCTACCGTCCGATTACGAGTCACTTAATCGCCGTGAAATATCGAAAATCGTTACACCACCCCCTGCACGCTCATACTATTTCAGGAATTACATTTCCCGCGACGTTATTCGATATGTATATCGCGCGGGGAGTTGAAAAATTCGACCCTCCATTTTCCAACACTTAATCTCGAGATGGACAATCTGTCCTTCAGATCGCAGAATCTGACACCGTTTGTGACACGCGACCTAAGAGATCGAGGGAAGAGAGTAACGTGGGTAATGAACACAGCGTACTACTGAACCTGTGTTTTTTTTCTTTCACAGTGCTGCTGTAAGCTTTAGCTACGAAAAGTGAATTTAGGTGCTTCCATTTAGTGACCATGAGGCCTTTTGCTGATGTGCGTACTTTGTGAAGTATATGGAGTAGCAAAAGTGTCTACTTTCATCGCTTTCAGTGCTCAAATTCCAAAAACCGCATATGAATGTCCATTTTTCATGATTTTGCGATTCATAGCATATTTTGTTGGTGGCAACTGGGACTACAGAACTGTCGAATCAGATAGGATTATAAAGTTCAAATACCCCCGTAAGATAACGTTAAAGATTTGATATATTGGTTAAAAACAGGAAATGTCCACTATCCACTGGAACAAAATACGGAGTGTCTCCACTGTTTGCCTAAGCATAAGCTCCCGTCGTTAAGGTAAAACAAGAAATTATTTAAGAAGAAAATTATATAACAAAATTAAATTCATCGAACCTTGGTTCTTTATTGATAATGTCCGTTTTCTGACATTCCCTGTTCTTTCTCCTTACCCTGCCATTATTCAAAACTCTCTAATCCTAATTCTAAGGTATCGAACAGAGTGAACTGCCTCATCCCGCGCGGTCAATACGTATTTCCGAAATCCCCCAGAACGATCGAACGCCATCAGCGCGACGAAAAATTCGATGAAACGACTCGTTGCCCCTTTTCACCCTCCTCCCTCTTCTTACCCTCGTTTCTCTGCAAAGTAGTAGGAAATAAGCTTCAGACGCGGTTCAAACTGCCCTAAGGGTATTATTTAGGGGGGAGAAGTGCTTACGGAATCCTTTTGCGGGTTGCGGGACAATCGATCCGTCATGTCTCGATCGACCCGACTTGGTCTGGATAATCGGCGAGGCAGAGAGTCAGAGGCTGCAAAGGGGCTGAGCGAAACGATGGGAAAGAAAGCCGAGGAGCACCGCGAAACGTGATTTGTCGTTATGAGCCGAGGTTACCGTGACAGGACCTCGCCGTTCGATGTTCCTCGCTATCGCATGTCGATCGACCACGATCGATACCGAGTGGCGCGAACGCTCGTAACGTGCACGGTCGAACGACGTTAACCTTGAGCCAGTTTTTCTCGCGACCCTGTCGGGCGACATCCTTTTCATTCACTCTGCCGATGAGGGAGTGATGCCGCCGTTGAATTTTAGGCAGCGCTGATGTATCAGCCGTCTTACGAAACTCGATTGAACACCTCGAATTACTTATCGGGATTTAATAATCATATGCTCATTTTCCGAGTGTCAAACGCTACTGGAGTTACTAAATGGTACCCAAAAGAAGGACATGTCTTCATTTTTTGACTGAAATGCAGTGTCCTCCTATCACCTAAAAATGTCCTTTTTTGTTTCATCCACAACTCAAGCGATCCACTCGCTTTCACCGGGCAAAATTCCATCACTATTTACCAGATCCAAAAATGGAAAAGGAGGACAATTTATGGCGAATTTCACTTACGTCTAAATTGCCCGTCACGGCCGTGGTTTTCGTTTCAATATTTATGAAAATCTCCTGACATATGGAAGAGAAATCTGTGAAAGGGCCATTATCGGAAAATTCAGGTTTTTAAATATAAATTCCGACTCGAAAAGAGGAACATATAAGTACTTTATGATATTCATTTTATTACGGAATTCTTACGATCGCGGGCGATTTTGGCCCTTTATCACAATTTTCCGTCTGAAACTACGCAGGCTCGAGGTTAAGGGACGATGGCCAACTATATAACGAAATTGTTGCTACAAGTGTTGGAGGATTTAAGGAGAAGTTTGATCGGTACAAGCTTGCAGTATGCAATCCTTTAATTTACCCTCCCCTAGAACTTCGGTACACGGATTGAGTCGATATCCAAATTAACTGCCCTGCTATTCCAGCCATGTATCGATCGACTCCATGCACTCTGGGAATCTTCGACGAGACTCTTCCATTCTCGCGGCTGGTATCCGCTGTACAAGCATCGGTCCCGGCGCTTCCTCTAGGACACCGAGAAGAATCGAGCACTGAGTAGAAGTGAATTAGCAACCCTCTCTCCTCCGCCAGCGGTATTCCAATATCCTGTCGTCTATCGCGAAATGTCCGCCGAGTTTCGATCGCGCAACGTTCAGAGGAATCCGGCGAAGCTGTTTTGCAAGCGGGGAGCACGGGTCATAATTCTTAATGCTTGAACCATTTGGACGAGATCCTGGATCCGCGCCTCCCTCGACGAGTCGACCTCTGCATTTAGAAATTGCTTCTCCGCTTTCCACCGCGACTTCTTTAAGCCTCTCCAATCCGACGGATCAATTAAATATCGCTCTATCTCCCGCAGCTTACCCAGGCGGGAAGACTCGTCAACGGAATAGTTCTGAAATCTCCTCCATCATCGTTCCATCTACCGAAAAGATTTCTATCCGAATCCCCTCCGACTAACTCGCCCTTACCCATCCCCAGCTACACGAGCAAGGAGCATGTCTCTGATCGAAAAATAACACGGTTAACGAGTTAATGGAACTCCCCCTTCGACTTTCGTCTAGGATGTCATACGAGAGCAGAAAGAAGTGACCCCTTTTCCTGATACCCCTTCACGCCCCCTTTCTACCCCTCGACAGCTTTCGAAGCGCGTTCCGGCGGTATCGAAGACGTCGCCGACTGTCGGCTCTTGGAGCTACCGAACAACAGCTTCGCGCAAATAGCAGCCAGGAATTGACGTGGCGTCAGAAAGAAGGAGCTCAAGGAAGGGTCTTAACAACCGTAAAACAGCTATCCTCGCGTCGTCGGTTCGGTAACGGCCCTCGGGCATCTCTGTCGGCTATATTTTCGCTTTTAATGGGGGCGGGAAGCGTTGCGGCTAGGTGCGCGCACGAACGCTCTGCTATTTAGCTCCTCCGTTTCTTCGCGGTTTTACATTCACGCGAACCGATGCCTCCACAGTCGGGTCGACTCAGGGGACGTAACCACGTAACGAGCCGTCGTAAACGTTTCGAATTCAGAATGAATACGGAAGGCGGGGGAACCCGAAGCACTGAAGTGCATCAAGTCTAACTTTGATTCCGCAGGTGCCATTTAATTGCATCGCCTATTTGCACGTTTTTCTTTTCCGCTTCAATGAACCTTCCCACGTCCCCATCCAGGCGTACAGGTCCTATATACCAGTGCCGTTCCTGATATTTCCCATTGGCTTTGTGGCGTGCTCGCAATGGAATGACATTCAATTACGCCGCGGATCTTTCCGTCGCATGGGAAACTACTGGGTACTTACCTTTATCGCCCGTCGTTTTGGCGCGCATCGGTGGGTTCCGAGACAGAAGCCACTGCTCCGACGTATCAATAATGGACTCGCTATTACTCGTTTCGTCAAACAAAGATAATACAGCCCGCGGCTTAAGTACATGGCCCCAGTTGCTCGACGGGGGTGGGCTCAGAGTTTCAACGTCGATTCCCAACGAAGATCGGCTTATAAACGTGCTTCAAACATACATCGTCATTTTTCTCGAGAACAGCCTACAACGTTCCGATACAATTCCATACCAATAATGTCAAGATTGTCGAGTTCCAAGAAATTCCAGGTAGGAGCACAGTACAAGTCGAACAAGGAATGTCTTAGGGCGTCATTCCGGTGAGCGCGCCGATAAATTCAGCGATTTTCAGGAATTTATTGCGACCCAAATAATTATAGTAATGGAATAAAACTTTTTTCTATTTATTAAACTACATTTCTACAGTAAGTAAAAAATATAAATGTAATAAAATTAGGACTTTTAAAATGCTTTTGAAAGCGGTCTCGATGACATGTTTAAAAATTCATGCCTCGCTCGCGAAGGCGATTTCAGCTCTTAGACTTATCTGAACCCAAAAATCCAAACAGATTCTTGATGAAAAAAATGTTCGTTCACTTCTTGAAAAACATAATAATATAGGCTGCGAGTTTTAAAAAGATTGCATGTATAGTTTGCTCACAAAAAATTACCCAAAATAACCTGGCTGCACAGCAAGCCCCTAGAAATCAAGTTCGAATTCCCTCATCGTTTATCCCAGAATCGTCGCCGGCCAAAAGTGGAGGCTACTAAAGAATTCCAATGATTGACTTGCACCGCTTAGCCACGTGCTAATGGAAAAGGTCAGCTGCCACTTGCCGAATTTCATCCAATATAGACGCTGACTGTCTATTTCTTGCGAGGATCAATCCTTGCTTCCTCCTGCAACTCGATACGCGCCGCTCGCAGGATTCTCCGGGGGCCATGATTTCGCGGATCTTACTTAACAGGGATGTGGGGAGGCGAAGGGCAGCGAACACGAACGCCAGTTGCAGACGCAACGACGACGGTTCCGAGACGGAGTAGCTCCTCGATGGTCTCGCGATGATGTAAGCCAGCCAGGCGGTGTCCGTGAACGTGAAACGATTGCAATTTGACAGGTACGTCCTTCGAGGGATGCAAATCGGGATTTCGTCCAGCCGAAGCCAACCCCGCCCCATTGTCCGCTCGATAAATCCCCCAAGATTATTTTTCTCCACCCTCGCGGGCGTCCCCCGAGCGAATTTTTCAAGGCCTGCGCCAGACACGTGAAGGCCGTGGATGACATAACTGGCTCGTGCACGGTGACTCAACGATTCTGTCTCGCGGAAGACTAACTAACGTGGTCTCTCGTTTCAATTACGTGCCGTTACTTTTCTTAATGAAAGTAGGGAAGATTGAGGTGGCAATGGATGACTCCACTCGCTAGAAGCCACCGTTTTAAGGCGAATCCACGATGAGACAGAAATATCGTGTCTCGCGAGAGACTATAATCTCATGAGACAATTACTTCATTATTTTATTATTCTTTAATTACCTTGTCATTAGTTTCATGAAATTGGACGCTAATGAGACAAGTTTCGTGATATATTTTCCAAAATCTTATCTCTTTTAGTTGTTGCCAAGATTTTTGTCTCCTGCAAAGTCTCATCGTGGACTCGCACCTTTAGAATGGCAAGATAATTCCTCTCTATTGATAACGATTTTAGCAACATATTCCTAGCTATTTGGTGGGACAGTTACGGGGAGATGGCTAAGAAGTGGCTGTGATGAGCGATCGATTTCTAACCAATGCTCCGCATCCCCATCGTCCCTCGGATTCCGCATCCCTTAAAGCAATTCTCAGCAGAAATGTTAGCTGATACTCCCGGCTGAACGAAGTAAAAAGCTACCGACGCAAAGTACATACAGCCTTTGCCAATTAAATTTGCGAAAGAAAATTCCCCTCCGCGGGGAGCAAAGTGCTCCTCCCAGGCTAAACTCATTTCTCGCGATAAATATTTGCGGACCGTAGTCCCCGCTTCTGGTAGAACAGTCAAGGAGCCATTAAAGTGCTTCTTTAAATCCATCACGGGCTGAAAACTCATAACCAATCGGGGCTGCGCCAACACCGTCTCGAGAATCGAAAGGAACCTGCAACCCGGATATATCTATATGTATTCTCCGTAGACCCGTCCGCGGCAAGCTACTTTCAGGGGACCACAGACTCGACCACGGGTGGTCAGATTACGCCGTTTTCGTTCCAGCTAGCGACACAGTTCGACGAATATTTATAGGATACGTATATACCGAACCAGCTGAATAATTTGTCGCGGTCTCGGCGAGGGCGAGCTTTTTTCCTCCGAAGACTCGCTGCATTATTTACGGAGCAGCCTAGCGCGCCAGTTCTGGCCAGAGGATATCATGTAATTAAGCGTCCTGGCGGCGTGCACCTGGCCGAGCAACGACATTAATTAAAATCCATTAACGAGCCTCGACGGACGGTGTCTGAGGCGCCGCGCGAAACACCGTCTATAGACGCTCCCACCGAAACTTGAGGCTGATCGATCTACCCCGCTAATTCATCCCGCGGGACACGGCGGGATTAATTCTGAGACGGGCTGCCCTTTCACGTTTCCGCCGTTTCAAACTGTCGGTCGTGAATCGCGGCTGGACGAAAAACTGGATCGAAATGGAACACCGGCTCGTGGGAAGACTATATAGAGTGATCTTTCGAGGGTATTTCAAGGGTGATTCATTTTATGTGGTATACGGAAGGGGAAGTAGTTTAAGGGTTTGTAGGATTATGTTAATTTTTGTCGATGAAAGTCTCGCACAATTCTATTGTGCTGTATTTCATTCTTTTGCTCTCATCTTCATCTTGGAAACTGTTGAAGGCTGGGGAACAGTTGTAGACGCAGTATTCAAGGTTTAGGTAGATGTTAGTAGGTATTTGGAAGAACTAGAAGTTCTGTTTTTCTGTGTTATAGTACAGAGGCGAGTTTGGAGATTTAATACCCCTGAGCTAGCGGTGGGCAAAATTTGTATTTAAATCAAATTTCGAATAACGAGTAAAAGTTAAAAAAAATTATTCTTCGTTTTAAGTGAAGTCATGTAAAGTTATGTGACGTCGAATAAAGTTAAAGTTGAAAAATTTGTTCGGGGCTGAGGTTGAAACGCTCGACGAATAAAACAAATTAACGATTTTAAAATAGTACCCTGCCCATGATGGAGTAGGCACGACACTGCTGGTGTGTCTCTGTTGTTGCGGTCGAAGACACTCTTTGGACAGCGAACAATTTCGACCGGAGGCAATGGCACGAGCTTAATTACGGGTCGTCTGCGGAAACACGGTCTTAATTACAGGTATAAGCGCGCGCCCCAACTTTGAAACCGGTCGACGGATCGTTGTTATAGAAACTTTTCGAACAACTTCCTTGGGCATTTTAGCCGCGAGCTGATGATAAAACCTCTTTGTCGCGAGTACGCGCGCGGCATTGCGACGCAACTGATTCAATAACCAAACTGTATCGCTGATAGCACATTTTGCTCGTTATTTAGAGATTACACGGCCAAAGGGGCGTCGGTAGAAAATGTCTGAGAAGTTGCAACGAATTACTCAGTTAGAGGACATTTCAGTGACGTATAGCGAATTATAGCTGACGAGCTTCAAGACCGTTTCAGTGTCCAGTATCATGGTAGTGGCGCTCCAAACATCCTCACGGTTACGCAGCTCGCGCGATCCCTTCCTACAAACTTTACAGTAGTAAAAACAGCCTTATCTTCTCCGCCAACACAATGAGGATCGAGCCACGTTCCAACGTTCCCCTTATCAGCAGAAGCTCGTAAAACATCAACTACCTGGGAGTTACAACTTTCGCCTACGATCAAACAAATCCTCGCTCCGACTGCGAATAATTTCAGTCCCCTCCTTTACCCCTAAAGGTCCCGTCCCTTCCGACGATAATCCGTCAATTTGATCACATGGTTGTTTTATTTGAACGCCTGAATGGAAGGGCAACCTTTCCTCTGGACGTAGGTACACGCTGTTTCCCTTCGAATCACGCCTTAATATGTGAAAAGCTTTGTCAATGGATGGAGAAGAAGAGCGTCGGCGGCGATGGGATATTTGCCCATGGATCACGCGTCGCCGACGCACCTTTTTCTTTATCCTCCCTCGTTTTAATGGAAATGATCACTCGAAACGTAAGGGCGAGTCATGAATCGACTCGGCTGAATGAAAGAAAAGTGTGGTGGGTTGGTTGATCGGAGATCAGGCGGTAGAATAAGGGTAACAGAGACGGGGATGATCGGAGGAGATCTCGGGGGAGGTTTATTCACCAAGTACCTCTCCCGCTAACTTTACTTATTCTCGTCTGATCAAACAGCTCGACACGTCTGTAACGCGATAAAACGGCCGTTTTTATTCGTGAGCGTGTTAAACGAGCGTAGGTACCTATCGATCGTTCGAAGGTTGTTGTATCGCGTCGACCTTCGAAACTCGACTGAACTTGAATGATTGATTGATCTCGTGCGATTCGCTTTCACGCGTGGGCCCTCCAGGTGGTTTTTATTATCTGCTCGTTTGTGTAGTGTTGTAATTACCGTATCGAATTAAGAACAGGTGGTCCAGGTGGATGATGGAGGAGCAAGGGGGTCGAAGCAGGCGACACGATCTTTGGTTTTCAGTGGAGAGTCGATAATTGAAAGACTTTATCCGGGTGAAAGGATCGCGGGAATTCGATACTATATTAAACAGATGCAATGAAACTGCGAATATATTTCAGTTGAACACAATGCAGGGGGAAATCTGGTGGATTAGGGTGAGTGGAGGTGTTTGAAGAACGTGACACGAGACTAGGTAACTGCTGGCCAAAGAAAACTATAGATTTTTATTCTACTACAATTCTATTACACTTGATGTCTTTCCCTTCGCGGGGCAGAACATAACTCGGCCATTTTTCAATAATTCTCTACATTATTTATACAATCAATTCATTAACACATGACCTAAACATAAGAAGTATAGAAAAAAATTCCAACCTCATAGTATCGTACAAAAAGTTCGTCTAATTTGATACTGTTTTGAGCGTGATCTTAATCAGATGAAACTGGGTAAAGCAAGCAGAGCATAGATCACCTAACTAACAGTATTAACAAGAAGAACAACGACTTCCGAATCCGAAAGACGGCCGCGAGGTGGATTGAGAACGCAAAGACACGCGAGGCGTTAATTCTTTTAATTTACCCGTCGAGAACTTCCACCCTTCCGTGAGCAAAAACATACAGTCTATGGATCCTTTCTTAGAGAATCTATCGCGGAATCTTTGTACAAGTTTGTCCTATAAAACCCACGCGGTTTGTCGGAGCCGTAACTTATTTAAGCGATGGGATCTTTGGGGAACCAAAAGAACAAGAACTATTAGAAAAAGAAATTCGCCATTCAGCTGTACCCGATTAAACACTCCTCTTCAACCCTTCAATTTCTCTCCCTCGATAAAACACTTTGCGCGTGCAATAAGCGCGTTATAATTCAGGGAAGTTGTACAAGCTGGCAAACGTGGGGAACTAAATAAGCGAACCTTTTCGCGCGCCCCCTTCGATTCCCCGTTTCGCCCACGGCCATCTGGAGACGCGTGATGGACGAGCAGAGATACTACACCCTCCTCCTCGTTCGTGGACTCGGAATATTCAACGATATTTTACGTATCGATGCATACAACGATTCAATTCGTTGGAAGGAGGACGAAGGACGACACGGGTGATAAAATAGGACCAGCTTCTCCTTTTGGTAAGGAATCGATACCGATGTAATTCCCGATAAAAATCTCATTGTACGTTGCACGAAAAACTGATTTATCTGCGGGGCCCTGTCATCGCTGATAAATAACCCCCATTTATCCCAATACCGGTACGAGCGAAGGGGGACACGCGAGATTTACTGCGTTACACCGGTTGCTCGATACCTCCGCATAATCCTAATGCACGCTAAGTGATAATAGCAATCTGCACTCGCAGAAATAAATCGCCCGGTTCTTAAGGGCGCCTCCCATTTATCGCGCGATCACCTTCGTTACCTTGATCCCCGATCATTTCGCCTTGGATTAATTAAACTCCCTCGATCGTGCCGAGCTGATCCCTATGGATTCTTCACCCCCTTAAAACGCTTGTCTTTTGCGTTGTATTCGTACACGGAGATCTTCTTGCCAGTTGCGCAGAGGAATTTTCTCACTGCCCCGTTTGTCCCCGTGAAGTGACCCAGACTTCGCTCCTAAGGTATCGATGTTCAATTAAGAATCTCCCAAGTGGCATTACCTCGGATTTCTGGATGAAGGGAATTTGTTCCTCGCTACTTGGCGGGGAAAGTGGGGCAAGCTGAAGAAAATGAAATGGAAACCTTTCGAACGTTGTAATTATGTCGCATCCAGAATTGGGTGGGCGTATCTGTTACAATGCGGCCCTCCGTCTCGCCCCCGCCGGTGGACGTTAATTTTTAATGGAAATCAATATTTTCGAAGCTGGCTGGGGCACGTCCACTGGCAGCGGGGATATTATTTTTAACATAATGGAGCTCTCATAATGGCACCTAGTCCTTTCAGTTGAATGTTTCATGACGGATGGATCAATATTGAAACAGAAAATCGTTTCAACCTTTCAGTTTCCAACGACTTCGGCATAACCATAGAGTAGGTACTAATTGAAAAAAGCTAAACGTCCCATTGAAATGGTCATCAGGTAAGCAGGTACCTAACTCGAAATCCCCGGCTAATTCAGTAAAATATCTTTACCTGCATGGTGGCATCGTAGCCACCCTCTAGGGGCAATTTAGAATCCCTCACTTCCCCTCCTCTGCGACCCGTTCAATATCCAGCAGCAACGAAAAGCCTGCGAGTCCCGAACGTGGGGCGGTTTACAGTTTTACACGCTTCTTCGAGGACGCGTCATTGAAAGGATCTCAAGCACGTGGCAAATTACAGTCCCTTCGCGCCATGTGGTCGCCAGAAGGGATGCAATCGGTCTATCGAGTTTACGGGTTTACGAGCCATTTACCACGGGGGACCCTACAATTGAGGACCTCCTTGAGCAAACGTCGAAAGTTTACCATTTTACAGCGTGCGATAATTTTAAGTGCGACCAGGTACTTAGTATTCCAGGCCAAGTTTGAGGGTGCCAGGTTAGCAATATATATTTCAGTGGTGTTGGCGCAACGTGACCGTTTTAATAGAACGAAATTCCGACGTGATCCCGCGTGGCTGAAAGGCCATATCAAACAAGCGACTCAAGGTGTATTAGCTTGAACGATGCTTCGCGGATGAGAGAATCGATTCTACTGCTTCGTCACTTGCAATAACGATCACCTGCTCCTCCATTCTCTTCCCGTTCGCCACCAACCGTCTGACGGTTCGAGCGCCATTTTTCGTTCGTGGACGAATTACCTCCTCTGAGTGGAGAATCGAATCGCCGCGCGGATATTAAAATGCATGGCCACGCTGAGAGTTTTCATCGTTGGACGAACGGGTGGGAAAGTACTTACGCCTGCGAGGCGTCGGGTGGGGTAATTGGTGCATTAGGAGTTTTAAGGCAAGTGTGTTTTTAGGAGGATTATCTTGGAACAGTGGGACTCGTTTTTATTAGATCCTCCTTAAATGTCGAGGCACGTTCCCAGAGATGTACGCTGCCAGATACACTTGTGCATCTACTCGTGCAATATGCGACGCGAAGCACCCTCGATGCACGAGTATCTATAGGAGCCAACGTTCTGCTAAAATGGTCAAAGAAATTTACTACCCACTTTTTAACACTGCTTTGTTTTACCTCGACGCGAGGCAACTTGTTAAACGATCGATTCACCAGATATTTTTGTATCCAAACTTTCCCATTTGCCCGTCCATCCTGTTGTATATCAGGGGTGGTGGTTTCTTAGTTTGAAACTTTCATAATTAGAATTGCTCAGCAGCCTTTGTGCACAGTGGCGCTTCAAAATTAGCGATGGCCCTTTAACTTTGATCTCCGTCGTTAACTCAATTTCCCGCCATAAATTCCTATATTAGGTACTCGATACCGCGTTATCAGCGTTTTTACTGCCAATTTGCCCGGCACCGCTGCTCTTTCACCAAAGTTTTTCGAGCACGAAATTCGACGTTAGGGGCTCTGCGTTAACAGAATTTCCGAATGCTTTGTCGGTGGCTGCGTTTGGAACTCGATCATTACACGGCGTGCACTTTTGTAACGTATCGATAGCCCACGGAGAAGTTCTCTATTAATTGCCGTGCTCGGCAGCGAAATGCAGCTCGTCGGATCTGCCCGCTCCCGTATACCACCGCGGTTTTCGAGCCCTTTCCAACTTTTGAGAGCATCGCTTTCGGAGTTAATATCGTAGAAGCTGATGAGGGGCCATTTCCCACCGACGTACACGCACTGGTTACGCCACCCCGATATTGGTCTCTGACCTTTTTCCACGTTGTTGCACACGCTGAATTTTTCCGGGCTCGATCGTTTCCCGGAAAATTCGTGGAAATTCGAGGAACTTCGAGGAGCCCAGCGACTTCATCTTTTCGAATGCACTTTATCCTTCAAGGGCGCACTCGAGGGTGGCTGTCGAGAGGACGCAGTGGCGCGTGCATTGCGAAGTAAAAGGCACGAAAGTTTCGTCTAAAGTTGCGCTCGAAATTTCTGATTCACGCGAAAGTGTCTTCTTCTGGACTTTGTTTGAAATCTTCCGCGAGGAGAGGACTTCTCACTCAGAAATAGGAATTTTGTTTCATTTCGATGGCTTTACAGGAGGCGAAAGACTATGCAAACTTCGAAAGCATTTCGATATTACTAAAAGTTGCCTTTTTAGCGAAGAATAAGGCAAAGGGAGGTTTCGCGTTCCACGGGGTTAAACTGCGTGCCGATACGTCCCCGATACCGATTTCTGGGTCAGGAAGGACGCATTAGGAGTTCCGCATTTGCTCCGACATGTTTCCTACGGATCGATTTAAATCGCCCGCCGACTTCTGCTCGTTCCTTTGCATTAGTCGGGAATCCTTGCCCGAACTCACCCCTTCGACGCGATCACGCGAGCCGCGCGTACGGCCGTCGATAACGCGGGCTCGACCCTCATCGGGGATTTTTTTTTAGTCTACTAACTCTGTATAAGAATCCCATCATTCATACACGCGATGGGACGTCGCCCCTTCTTCCACCACCTTTTTTCCAGCGCCCGTATTTCTTCGATCGTTATTAATCACACCCCTGTCGGTTTCGGAGGATCTGAAGGAGAGGCGAAACGTAGATTTAATTCGTCCCAGGGTCAGCAGCAACATCGGACGCTATTTCCAAGCCCCTTCTTCATCGAGACGTTTGAGGTACGGATGGTCTTTTCATTTGCGCGCGCGCCTTCATTTTTCAATTCTGCTTCCAATCCCCCCGTAACCTCTGCGCAGTTCCGTCGAACAGAACGATAATTTCTTACGTGACTATGAAGGTTATCAGCGATTTCCTTCTACTCTTCGCGCTTGCCGCGGGGATTAAATTGAAACTTGCGAACAGTAATATTTCATTCCTGGTGCGAGCTTCTGAAAGGTCGAGGCACGTTCCCCTACGATGCACACCGCGGATGGAACCTCAGTAACCATACGTACACACAGAGTCTCAGTAGAATTCTGTACCTACTTATTCCCAACCCTTCCGTATATTAGAAATCATGGAATTCCTCCAAGCCTCCTAATTCCGTCGATCCAGAAACGCTTCTTTATTCCCAGGTACGAGCAAGAAAAGACACGCAACCCTTTACGAACGATCATCTCACCCCCTCGCGTTTTATTGCCACGATCGAGTTGAGCTCGAAGAATCGCAGGAATCAAAAGGCGCCACGGTCTCGTTAATATTGAATCGGCAGACCGGACACTTGCAATATTAACAGAGCGTTACTGTCGATTATCTTGGCGTACCAAGTGCAAAGGGTCGGTGGGGTATTTTCAGCGACTGGCCTGTCTTAAAACAGCCAAGTCCCCGCAGCCTCCTTGGTAACCTTTGCCACGAGACACGTGGCGTTCGTTCGGCGATTTGAATAATTAACGGTGGCGAAAGAGGTGGCCGGCAAATTGCCGTAACCGTACCCCACGCGAGTCCCAAGCCCGCCGCGTGCACAGCGATACTTTCAACTTCCATCGACCCAGACGGTATCCAGAAATACGAAACGACATCACGCTCGAACGGACATAGATACTCCCGCCGTCCGCATCGTCATATATACTTCAATACCGTGCTATCCCCGTTCCGCGATTCTGCACGGATTCAGACGAGCCATAACATTGCTGCATATCCAATATTCCCCATTCTATCGGCGTGCTCGAAGGTATAAAGGCTAATAAAATCCACGGCGCGATACAATAACTTGGTTTCTCATCGTCCTCGGGGGAAGATTCCAGAGGTGGATCGCGCCCCCATATTTCAGAGCCGTTCTTCTGGGCAACAAGATGGAAGACGGATCGCTGGTTGGGATCGAAGGAGCAGCGATTACGCGCTATTGGCGCGGAAAATGTTATCGCTGAGGGACAAAGAGTCTGATTGGAATACTCGGAAGCCCGAGCCTCGTGTCATTTATCGTCGGGTACTTGTTGCGCGGTGCACGAGCCCAGCGGCTGGAATCGTGGAGGAACCCCGCCAGGGATCGATAGGGAAAGCTCTTGAAAGATCGTGGTCTGCTATTTTCGCTTGGACGAATATTTGCCTATTGTCGGGGACGCCGGTGGCACGGGCGGATTGATTCTTGATTGTCTCGATTCGAACAGGAATTCGGAGACACTTCCAGAGGAGTTTTGCGCGGTTGATTGAAATCAAAGTAAGACGATCATTCGGTGCTATTGTCTTCAAAGCCGGAGGAGGATAAGATATTTTGGATGAGTTTCAACGTTTCTGTGACGCTGGGCTGTTTGAATGGAAAGTGGACCGAGGTATCGAATTCGCGAGATCACTTCGTTAACTATTGTACGAAAGCATTTTGTCGCGAGTTTTGTTGGAAACAATAAAACGCAGATTCGTCTTGCGGCTTTGAGGTGGCGCATCGGTTAGTCTCGTGTTGCCTGATATTGGATTTTTAAAGGATTCTCTGCGCTCCGCAAATTGAACTATATGACTTCCTGCGGGACCAGCAATGTAACTGCGAAATTTTTATTTAGGTATGTCGTAGCTGGGGAGGAACCAAACATTCACGTGAATCGCACGATGGAATAGAAGGTTTTAAATTATTGAATTCCTTGGATCCCGAGTGTCTGGTTCATACTTTTTTAATGTTCGAGTGGATCGAGTGTCTTTGAATTATTTCGTGTGCTTTGATATGTCTGGAAGATAACTAGAAAGTTTCCGGGTGAAAATGAATTGGACTGGGCATGAATGTTCTAGGTTATAAATTGCGCAGTATTTTTCAAAAGGTCACATTTCCACGTAGAAAATTTTTTCAATAACTGCAAAGACTGTAGTACGTTTATAAAAAAAAATCATTTTTCTTTTTATTAGTACACGTACATTTTATTCTTCCACGTGATAGCGGTAATGTTTTAAATTTAGCGACATTGTTTTAATAGTTATTTAAACAAAAGTTTGGAAATAAGCCCTTTTGTATGAAACCATTTGGAAATAAGCGAAATCTATCTAGCTATACAAGTGCAGGGGTGTATCTTTTCGAAAAGCAACTCCGTCTGAACGATATTATTCTCGTCTACATATGTTTCCTTCCCCAGACCGCGCTGCTTCTAATATCGACTTGGTCGCAACTGTCCAACACCCCAAAAGGAGAAGCAAACGATGTCCACCACAGTCCGTCCACGTTTCGACCCTTTCAACAGTCCCCTTTAGGTTGTTTCCAAACTTTTGCTGGCGAACGGGAAACTGTCCTCCGTGGCGAGCAGACAGAAGGATAACGTGATGAAATTCGGACGGCGGAAGCACCACTGGGGGGGGTGGTAGTTTCGCGATGGTTTCCTGTGTTCGTAAACAGCCAGCCTCGCTCGCGTTACCACGCAGAAGGCAGCTTCACTCTCGCTTCCCGTCCCGCGTTCCATTCGACGTTCTTCCGCGCGGAGGAAGCATCAATGAGAAAACTTTCAACAACCCCTACTGCGCGTTCCCGCGCTTCTATCCGGCCACCAAGGCTGCCCGTTTAAAATTGCCCCCGTCGACAAATTGAAATCGACTCGACAGCCGCGGCGCGCAACTTACTCCGGCCTCCCGAAACACAATTTCATGAGAACCCTGATGGCTTGACAATACGGCGCGCCGCAGGGTGGGACCGCGTGTTCCAGTTACTCGTAAATGCTATTCCAGTTATAAACAATCCGCGTCTCGGCTGAGTGTCGGGAACATTGCAAGCTCCGTGTCGTTTGCAGGGGGAGTCTCGTTGGAGAACAGGTGCGCGCGCGAGGGGTGGCTGAATTAAGGGTGCAACCGATGTTTACAAGGAACACTTGATTATTGCTTTCAGGCATTTCTGTTTTTGTCGATTCACTATTGTATTATACTTCCCTGTGTATATACTAGGCTTAGTCTCGTTTAAATAAATAATAATAATAATTCTTTGGATTCTGTGACACCTTTTGTGGGTCGTCCTATATACGAGTGAAGGAGGAATGGATATTTAAGAAGTTTAGCGATGCAGAAGTCGATGGAATGTAATTCAGTTTAGTGGTCAATGAATAGCAACTCTGATTAACGGAAATACCACATTGAAAGGAACTGTTTTAATACCTCCCTGGAATTATTTGGTTTGATATTAATTTGGCAAGGTAAATTCACCAAATGATGAACGATAATTTGCACGCTGTGTGTTACATAACGAAACACTTCGAAGGGAATTCATCGCTACCAAGACATTCGTAGTACCGGGGCGATTTTATTGAGCTGGAATCTGTGAAGCTGAAGAAGGCACTTATATCCAGCGGGAGCATTAATGGGGCGAGGGGGTTCATCAATAGAATCGGGAGGAGCGCATCGCTCCAACCCCCCGGAGCACTTTGCATACCGTACACACGGTTAATTTTATGGAAATCTCATTCCTTTAATTTGCCTCGCTCGAGGAAATTCGCAAAGAGAACACGCCGTGTGCCTGCGCGCACGTGTGCGCGTGCAATCTCGCGAAACGGGGAGTTCTATCGTTGATTCTTCAAGCACCGAGTCCAAGGAGCCGCTCAATTGAAAAACACGGGGGCATTAAAGGAATGTGGAGGGCTTCCTACGCCGGTCGCTCGCGCGGAAGCCCTAATCTCCCAATTTTGATGTAGCAACGTCAACAGTTCTCGCCAGACCGACCATTTGCAAGGGAAAACATATACCACAGGGAACATGAAAAGCGTGACTAGTCGCCTTTAGCCGGATTTTCGCGTAAAGGGCCATTTTCAGTTTGGGATTTCGCTCGCCTACGCCTTCCTCCATTCCCACCCTACATTCATGGGGTCTTTAATGTTCATTAACGATTAAGAGTGCAGCAGTGGTAAAATCCCCGGGCTTCTGTTAAAACCCTCGGCTTCGTATCACCTGCAATGTTTAACACCCTTGTCTGTTCCGCGGCAATTACAATGTCTTGGATCACTTCGAATAATCGAAGTGCACAGTGCTGGCGAAGTTGTCTCCGCATAGACGTTGAAACAAGCTTAATGGTCGATAATGGAGGAGCCTGAATGGCAGTATAACCAAATTACGCTGTCGACTGTCTGCTTAGGAGCCGGAAAACAATGTGTGCGGCGGAGGGGTGTATAACACAGGGAAATCTACTCCGAATTTGGCTCGCTATTCGGCCTCGCCGTCTCAATTCGTCCTTATTTCGGTCAGCGAAACGCCCACCCTTCACATTCAGCCGCCCCCCGTGAAAGGCTGTTACTTCACCTGACCGTTACATAAAACCGTAGCGAGCGCTTTTCTTAGACTGCAAGATATAAGTAGTTCCGCCTCTTTGCGGTGGGTTAACAATAAAGCGGCGTGCTTTTAGGCGGAATAAATTGAACCGCCGGCATAAGTTCCTTCCGAAGTGTGTACGTTTCGTGGGTCAGAGATTAAGCGGCTCGATGAGTCCTGAATCTTTTAGCAAGCGGCGATATCCAACGTAATAACCAACGTCCGTCGAGAGGCTCTGCCGCAGTCGAGCACCAATCATGTCGCGTTGTCAACAGACATTAGTAGATTAGACGCCATTTCAGTTACCTTGGGCTGTCGGTTGTAATTTCCATTCGTACTACTTATCGTATCATCGAGTGTGCCCCGCGGCGGGTACGTCGTTAACAGCTCCGTGTTTATGCTTTCACAGAGACTTTTTAATGCCCTCTCTGTCGCAGTGTATTCAATATCCTGTCGAATTGATTACTCGAATCAGCACGCAATATCCCATGTTAATCGGAAGTAGGCCCGCCACTGTATCTCTAATGACTGATGTACATATTATTCAATATATATATGTCTGCGGTAACGGGGCACCGTTAATTGACACATTTGGCGTTGATTCGGAGGACCTCGGCTCACAACGGCCGACCTTTCGTGTCCTGATGTAACGTCCTTGCCCAACCGATGCGTCGCTTATGAATCGATACCACGGCGCGGCAGTAAAAGTTCTCATTATGCAGCAAATCCAGAGATGGGCAGAGCTATTATTTAAATAAAATTTCGAATAACGAATAAAGGTTAAAAATTGCCCGCCACGTGTCGAAGAAAGCTGACTCGGGTTAATGACCGAGTGACGATTAATTTTTTTAACTTTCATTCGTTATTCGAAATTTTATTTAAATAAAACGTTTTGGCAACTCTTTCCTTCTTCCTTCTACCTGCCGAATTCCCCCAGAGGATCTCACCACGCTTCTACCACCCACTATTCACCACAAAGACTCCTAAATCCAGTTATTTAATCTGCGCGCGGCGCCCTGCCTGGCTCTCTACAAAATAATTATGAAATTCGGCGGGGTAACGATGTTACCCGACCTGTAACCGAATCAGGGGTAGTTGAAGTTCGGCGCCCAGCGATGGGCATAGGCTCCGCGGATGACGCGATTTGCTTCGGTTATTTCGAAGGGCTGATCGATATTGGAGCCGCGTGGATGTTTCAGGTGCATCCATCGTCATGACGCCGTGGATAACGAGCCAGAGGATCGACGCGGAGGGCAGGCTGACCTGAGCGTCCCTTGGATCGCGAGCGGGCCACCATCCCTTGCCAGGAGCCTTAGAAAAATCTTCAGAGGATAAAGGGAACGCGCGGGCGGAAGAGGAATGGTCCCTTGGGCCTTTGGCGTGCCTCTCATCCTCGTTTCTGCTCTGGGTCTTCTCCTCAACGGTTACGTTCTCCTCGTGGTGCTCGGGCTGGGCAAGCAGGTGAATGCCGAGGCACTTTCGCCAAAGATATCCCGGGGATGTATGGCCGGCGTGTTAAGGGGTCGGGGCCAAAGACAATGGATCACTGACACAGCGGGAATTATTCAATGGGCTATCGCTCTTCCTCGATGGCCGCGTTAGCGGGCGACACAGGACGCACAATCAAGTTCGATGGCGCATGAAAGCCCCGGGGCCGATAAATCCGCGCTGAAAACTCGCCGACCCTTCGCGGACGGTCGGAGCTGATCGGGATCTCGCCTCTGATAATCGTGGTCGGGCCCAGAAAGAGCAGGACGGGTCGTTAATGAATCGCGCCTCTGCAAACAGTAGCGAAGCAACTGTACGATCAATTGGGCTTGCTTGGGACGAACTGATTGTGCACTATCCGCGCTCCAATGCGCCTTGGCTCGAGCAACAGCCACTGTTGCCGCAGTTAAATAGGTCGCAGAGCCGCGGTCGCTGACAGAGGCGAATAGGCAATTTTTGGTAATATTAGGAAAGTTCTTTATCGCGTTAACAGGGGGTAGATTGATTGGCCTGGGCTTGGATTAAGTCACAGGCCGAGGTGTGCCAATTTTTGTAGGTACGAAAGGAAATGGGAGATAGTAGTTTCTGATCTTCTTATTGCGGGCACCCTTTCAAGCCCCGCGGAAGATATTAATAGAGGGGTTAAGAGCATTGGGTGGATAGGTCCGCGGATTCGGAGCGGCACGATTTTTCCGATCGTGGATAATCCCGCCTTTTAAAGCGGTCTCTCGTCTAAGGGGAGCCACTCCTTTCGCAAGCATGACACATTTCTCGGCCAAGAAATGAAACCAGCGAAAGGGAAGTGGCCACCGTGGAAATAGCCGCGCGCTTTTACGGGGGTCGTGGCGGCGGGCGTCGCTCGCTGGCCACGGTAGTTTGAACAACGCCAAGCTCTGGCGGTTAGAAAAGATCGTGCACTTCTCGATATAATGTCCAAGGCCGGCCACTGAATGACAGCTACCCAAGTAGGTCGCATAAAATGCATTCGCGAGCTTTGTCAACCACCGCGTCAGATTTGCACCCTTGTTTTCCTTTAAATTACGATTCCATTGACAAATCCTTCGTGGAGTGTCAGTGAAATTATTTCCATAGGTTGCTAGTATTCTCTGAAGCTCGGTATCGATCATATATGCGCGAGAAAGAGGAATACTTTGTTGGAACTATTTTCATTAGACGTGAAACAGCCGAGGGGAAATAAGGAGAACTATAAATTCGAAGACCTCCTGTCTGGGGATTAGGTTTGCAAGCCGCGCGGGCAACTTTTGATCGCGTAAGGAAAAAGTTGTGTTAACGAGTTAACCATGTACGTCGTGTCCGCAGACTCATCAGCAACAAGCCGCCAATACTTTGTTGCTGACACACTTGGGCGCGGTGGAGGCGGCTGTGTGCCTGATATTACTGATCTTTACCACTGGCTCCTGGCCCATCGCTGGCAGCTGGTGCGTCCTCCACGGTTTCCTCCTAGCTCTTCTACATCCAGTCGCCCTTTGGACCGTAACTGGACTGAACTGTGACAGGTGAGCCTCTGCATGTCACCCTGCTCTTCAAATGGTCCAAACACTTCAAGACTACACCCTTCAGTGATAGACAGAACTGTTTGAGTAGGTACACTATGATCCTGATCGGGAAAGTAATCTCTTTCAATCTAATCTGTTTTGTATGTTGAGTAATGTTCAAGAACACAGTGAAGCGTTTCGTGTAGATTGTTACTTCAAGTGTAATACATATGAGTTACTTTCATTTCATCACCCTATCAGTTAAAGGCTGAACCGATATCAGGTTTAAATATTTGAATTACTCCATGATCAAGAGCTATTTCTATCGCCTTTTTTCTCATCGACTCTGTGGAAAAAAGACAGGATTTTATTGGTCAGTCGTTTCGAGAGTGTAGGTACTTCAGCGGTTCGAACTTCACTGACACGGTACTACCATCACCGGTATAAGTGGATAGCGCTGATATATTAAGCTGCTTTCTCTCGTGCCCCGAGGGGAATATAATTTCTGTGTTACGAAGTCGACAATTATTTCACACTGAAATACTATACCTATTCCGGGAAGCACCTGGTTTCTATATAAATCCGATACCATGGAAATAAATCTCCTATCTTCAATTAAGAAGAGGTCGAAGTAACCATAAGAATTTCGCGAAGGAGACCTGGAATTAATTGGGAGCGTGAACGATATTAAGTAATAAAGACGATTAATCATAACAATAATAATAATATTTCACGTTCATCCATATACAGAACATTCTCCACAAAATTCTAATAACTTCCCACTGCGCGCTGTCCAAGTACCTACTCCCAATCCTTAGCGTTGCGTCTGCATCGAAGAAAGTTTATCGACGCGCCGTGAAACTTATCACGCGTGCCAAGAGCGCGCGCTTCGTATCCGAAAAGGGAGCCAGGACCCTTGGACCGCAGGGGATGGTAAACCAGCGGATCGAAGGTTCTTTATCCCGGTGGGAGGCGGTGATATAAAAATCGAGTTCAATCTGGTAACCAACGGTGACGTTCAACGAGACGTGGCCTTACGCGGCACAAAGCTGGCAAGCCTTTCAATGTAAGATGTCAATAGCGGCTCCACGGTATTCAGCCGCGATATCTCTTTGCCCGTCAACCGGCGCGGGATCTTCGATTCAATCAGAAAGCTCCGCGACAGATCGTGCCGCCCGACGTTCCCCCTATCTGTCCCCGTGCCGGGAAAATAAAGGGGCAGCGCTCCCTTGAATTACACCGGGAGGAACACGCCTGATAGCTTACGTCGATAATGAATACGATATGAGACGTTTTATCGGCGTTTCACGTCGATAGAAGGAAGCGGCAACCGAGCAAGATTGCCCCCGCCGTGGCATCGACGAGCGCGGAATATAAAAACGAGGCAAGATAACAAATATCCGCTGTTTGGACGGAGGAATAAAAATGCAGAAGATACAGGCAGCTCGTCGATCCCCTCAGAAACCGCCTGGGTCCTGATTTCGGCCCGATCGAACACGTCGGATATTTTATTCACGGACACCGTGGATTTAAACCCCGCCGCTCCTCTCCGACACCGTCGCGACCTCCCCTCCGTCTCGCGCGGCTTTTTCCAAACCACCCCTGTTTCATTATTCACGCGCGCATGATACATTGAGACGATCCCGGGAACGATCATCCAAGAGTAATCGGCACAGACGGGCGTGACTCCTGTAAGGATCTGCTCCCGAGCATTTCCGCGTCTCCTGTCGCTCGATTCCTGTTCATACCGCTGTGCAATCGTTGTGCAGGTATTACGCGATAGCCGCGCCGTTGCACTACACTGCATTGGTCTCGCCGCGACGCGTCGCAGTGGGCCTAGCTGCATCTTGGACCGGGGCTCTGTTCCTGTGCGTGCTGCCTTTCTGGGGCCTGGTCCCACCGTACAGGTTCGTTTCCTTTATTTCTGTAGCACCATCCCCAAGCTTTGGGGGGACCGTGAATCGATAGTAGGTATTTTTTTTCAATACCCCACGTAATTAAGCTCCCATTAAAAGGAATACTTAAAAACAGAGGAATTCTACCAGCGGCTAAAATGGTAAAAAGATTTCGAACGTTTCCCGCGCAGATACAGCCCGAGCCTGGGCTGCTGCGCCCCGGACTTCGGCAACGACTCGTGGGGCCTGGCAGCGGCGCTTTACGGGGCGGTTTACGCGATCCTCGGCTTGGCGCTGCCGGCCGTCCTCGTGACCGTCTGCAATCTGCGCGTGCTGGGCATAGCGCGCTACCACCGTCACCGCATCGCCAGCGCAATCTACGAAGTCACCCTGAGCGCCCAGGTGACCATCACCCATCAACGGAATCCGTTTTTCGTGCCGACCGTCACGGCGCCCACCGCCGTCAGCCCGCCCCGGTTTCGCAGCGCGGCCAGCACGGTTCGTACACCTCCACTTCTGCCTGGTTCTCCTCCCCTCCGAGTAATTGTCCTCTCGCGTGACACATACATTCTGGGGAGACACGCGGGGAGAAACGCGAGAGTCCCATCAAGGGATGGCCTGTAATTCGAGCTCGAAGACGCGGCATTGATATTCGACGATGATTTCGGGGGGGGGGCCATTTCGGGTTCGTTGATCCGCGGACGTTTGCTCGTCTCCCGAGTTAGAGATCGCCGGGACTCGCGCAGAGCTTAGGAAGCTTAAAGCCTCCCGATGTGTATGCGACCGTAGATGTTGCTTGTATCCTGTGGTTTCTTGTTTCTGAAGTAGGCTGCGTGATCCGACTGCGCTCCACGCCGCCTCGTCGAGTATTCAGGGCAGACTGTTGAATTTCTAGGTAATGCAATTGATCGGTTCTCTGTACTTGCTTTATTTCCCGTATTGCGGCCTGATCCTTTGGGAGGTTTGCGGCGTCGGCAATCAGGCACACCTCTACGACCACCCAAAGCTGGCTTCGTTGGCCTCACTTCTGCTCGCTTGTTCCCCGCCAATCAACGGCCTCCTCTACGGCTTGAAATCGCAGACCCTTAGGCGGTCCGTGCAGAACTACTGGCGGAAAAAGGCGACGAAGTCGGAGCTCCAGCAAGTAATGTCCCCCATTATCAAATCTCTTCGCTCTAAGTAATACCGATCCTCCTTGAACCTCGCGCGCCGATTCAGATCGATCGCAGTATCGGTCCGAGTACTGCGCCGCCACCATAAGGCTTCTGTTCCCCCGTCGATCCGTAATCTTCACCGCTCAAAGGCTGCCGATCGATTCTCCCTCCCCCGAGCTAAACGTTCAAAAACAATTGTCGTCTACAGTGGATCTAATTTAGGAGATCCAGGCAAGAACGCCGAGCGCAGCGGGATCGAGGAGGCCCTCCGGAAGCGGTACTGCCTCTTTCTTTCCGTTCCCCCCGCTGCAACGGAGACTCAGCGAAGCTTTATTGGCTCTAGGCTCCTGCAGGACTGGCAACAGCTTCGACAGCAACAATCTCGGCTTTCATCGGAGCAGATTGCAGCCCGCTGCCTCTTGCAACACGCTTCGCGTGCCGACTTCCGAATCAGGTAGGCGAGCAGCAGAGAGACCAGTTTCCCCTGCGACGTCCCGCCCGGTTCACCTCCTTTCGTCGACGGAGCGACATAAGTGTTTGCTTCGAATGGGACAGGCGAGAGCAGCAAGCTGGTGAGATCGAGCGCGAGCGCGGCCAGCTTGATGGGTCCCCATTATCGAAGCGACTTTATGGGGGCGGACGCGAGCACCGGCTGCTCCATAGCCATGAACGAAACGCCCAGGCGAAGTCCGAGGATCCTGATAACGCGAGCCTGCAGCGAGGAGAGCCAGGACGGAGGAAGTCCCTTGCTGAGGAAACCCTTCCTGTCCAATGCACTTCCCTGCGACAGTACGTTCACGTCAGCTTCGGCGTTTATCACTCGCTAGATACTTGACGTCAACCAGAACCTAGATTTTTAGACACTTGCCTCCAACTTTTATATTTCAATTTTCCAGAAGGTTCTCCATTAGCCCGGTAGCATAAGTTCATTTCAAAATGTTTAAGTCTCCGAGTTGCCTGTTAGTGAAGAAAGTAGGCGAAGGCAAGGGAACGATCGATGCTTAAATCCTCTTTCGTGCGTTTCCGAAAAGAGCGGAGATGGCGGCATTGCAGCACCGGAAGCGACAGCAGCACGGGGAGCAGCGAGGCCAGCGTGTGGACGACGGGAGTGGCGCAGAAGTTCGCGAAGGCTAACGCGAAGAACTCGTCGGACATTTGGACGTCGTCTAGGAGATTCGCCCGCGGCAAGAATTTCGAGGAAGGGGCGCTCCTGGTTGGCGTCAGGCCCAGCAATAACAGCGAGAGCAGCGACACCACAGACACCACCGCAACCACCACCACCACCACGATGCCACCCAAGACGCCCACGATGGTGAGACTACATCAACTTTCCCCGGAATATGTATAGACTCCACATCGTAAACGACTCGATAACAATAATATACGACCCTTGTAAAAGGATATTTAACCTTGGACGCTCAAGCACTAGGGGCACAAGAAACGCGTGAATTATTCATCGATTTCTTGAAATATTCCGTTACTACTTGCGTTAAGGGGGCAATCCTATTTTATGGGACTGAGTTTTTTTTTAAGAAACTAGCAACTCGATTTATCAGAAGTTTCATCATTTGTATCTTAAAAGAAAAATCCCAAATTTTGTTATCTTTTTAGCCGAAAAAGTAGCGCCTTAAGCTTGCGGAGGCTTTGGAAACACTTTGCTCCCTCGAGATCCCCATGGTTTCTGTTGTACGCTGGAATTTCTTCGACGAATGCGAAACGAGGCCAACAAAGAGGTCGATTATTTATTAACGAGATTACTTGACGATGTGCGCAGGAGAATGGCGGGTGCAGAGGGAAGGAGAAGGAGCAGTTGGGCGACGGGAAGAAGGACAGAGAGCGGAGTGAGAGCGACAACAGTTGGAGCAGCGTGGACGACATCGAGTCAAAGGAAATGGCAGAGAAAAGTATGGAGGAGGATGATAATCTCGAGAAGATCGAGGAGGAAACAGAAGAACAAAGGTGCAAGCAATTAAGGCGGAAATCGAAAACGATTCGCAAGCCGGACGTTCCTCAGGATTGCAAAGAGGCCGCGCAGCGGAGGCCCCTTCTCGCCTTATCCTCTTAACTTCGATCGATGGACGTACCCTTCTTTGTTATAACTTATTCACAATAATTATCCTTCGTATGATTTCACGCTGGGAAGAATTCGAAGCGGTCTCCGCAGAGGGGATTCTCGATTTTCTTAAACAATCCACTTGTTGGATTCTGGCGATTGATGGCGGTGAAAAGCCACTGGAGAAGCAGAGCTCTACGTATCCCTTTATGCTCGATATCACTTACAATATGTATCGACATATCCTGAAATTATATTTTTATACTTCCACTGATCAAGAGAGCAGCGCGAGAGAGACAACTCGCGGTCCAGCAATCTTCGCTGCGAGAGAAAGGCTGATTAACACGCCACGGCCAGGCTAATCTCGACAAAAAAGTTGCTCCCCTTCGTCCAAGATACTCCTCGCAAAGTTGATCGTCCAATCATCCTTGCACAAGCAAGCCTGGCGGAAAGTTTGTGCCGCGAGCTGGTCGTAATAATTTTCTTCGTTACCTTGCCGGCAATACAAGCGGCCAGAGTTGCCCGCGAATTTCCGCGCGAGAGGAAATTCGCGAGGGAGCTGCACGACAAACAATAAAACACCCGAGAAACTTCTTTCGACAGCGGAGGAGTCCGGTAGGACGCTCGTGAATCGTTACACGGTGGCACGCTGATCCCCGCGGATTCCGTGCGATTTTCTAATAGAAATTGTCCTTGCGATTTTACGAGGCGCGGGCCAACGATTCGAAAGTTTCGCGTGTAATTGAAGCGCAAATCGATTAACGTAGACGGTCATTGATCGGGATAATTGATAATAAACGACGACCACGTTATACCGATCACGTGGGCCGATAATGAACGTTAACAAAGAGCGACGAAGCATCGTGCGAGTACTTTTTGCTAACGTGTTCGCTCGGTCGCTCTGTGAGCTGTAGCCGATCACTGTGTTTGCACCTGACACGGTAACAACTTGGAGCTTAGGCGTAGGAAGAGTCACTGAAAGTTAACCAATGTTACATCTTAAATGGTTATTGGAATTGATGTTTCGATTTTTGTAGAACGCGAGTGTGCACGAGTGGGAATATTTCTCAGCCGCCATGCTCCAATTCTCGAGGCCGTTCGATGTAGCAAAAATAATGGTCCCTCCCTTCGAGCCCGTCGCTGTTCAACTAGAGCCTTGGAAAATTAGAATCCCTTCAGCTTCGGACACCACTCGCTCGGAGCATAGCAATTATTTTCAAAGAGAGCTAGGGCGACGCTCGACACCTCTCCCTCCCGCTAGAAACATCAATTTCGTCGCGAAAGTACAAATTCCATTTGACAAATATCCATTAAGAGGTGGGAATTGACCGACGGCGATTAACCGACCATCCTCTGGTTGTACATTGCCGGCGTTCAAACGCCGCGGAGAATGCGTTTACCTTTAATTCACGTGCTCGGGCTATCTGCTTTTAAATTCGTCGATTGGAGCAAGGAAACACGGTGCTGTTTCACCATTCCAGCGCGAATGAACTTTGTCGGGTACAGGTGTTGCGTTGATGTTAATGTAATAGCAAGGTATCACCACCTAAATGATGTCTGAGTGTATGTCGTTAGTGCAAATAAAGAAATTATTTGAAAAGTATCGGCTATATTTTTTAATTATGAAAATATAATCTTATCATCAATATTTAATTCACTTGAGCTACCCCTAAACAGAAGAATATACATATTGTCCAACGTTTTTACATAATGTTTGTAATCTAAAGGAACAAATCAGGCTGGTAAGGCTTATAAAAGAATACATACTTAATTTTCTTTTATAGTCACTGTGACAGTCACTCATCATCGATAAATTATCTCCGCCAATTGTGTCCCCTTGGATTTATGTTGTTAAGAGGAGATATGATATAACGATGTAATCGATAATGACGATGCTATAATCTGGTACCTCAACAACGACGGCATATCGCATGCAGCGTTAGAGTTCGTCGCTTAACGAGCTGCTGGATGGAGCTATTAAACTTGACACTCCGCGAGTCACCGCCACACCATGCTCGTAAACTTGCCGGGCAACTTGTAATAGATTTTACCAAGGGGCGATCCGAGGGATGGGCCTCCAGTTCGTCTCGCACCGATGCCCGATGGCGGCTGATTATCGAAACCCATTTACGCTATGCAGAGCAAGCACCCAGCTTCGTTTCGATCCGGAGATCCGACTTTTCAAGTTTCCACGGACGTTCGGCGGTCAAGTTTTCTAACGTCAAACCGTCGTTCCCGCTACCCTGCCGCGCGCGACGCCTCGTACGCGAGGGCTTGAGTGGGACCATTATATGAGCTCGAATTCCGTCGGGCCGGGAGAAAAAGAAGCAAGTCGGTGAAAGACGAAAGTGCAGAAAGACGGGGAGCGCGTCAGGCGGAACAAGGCCTCCTTGTGGGACGGTTAAGTCACTTGCCGCGCAACCCTGTCCCCTATCGTCTGGAATTCAAATAAGGAGCAGTAAAGTCGTCAGCGCGGGCAAGAAACAATCCCTTCTACCTCGAGCGGGGCCTAGCAAACACGTTTCGAGATATCTTTTCGACGAGAGTTCTGCCGACCGACCGGCAAGCCGACCGCAGCACTGCGTGATTAAACCGCGTGCCGGAACGACACGTTCGACGTTCTCCGCTCGGTTGCTGCGAGCTCTTTCATCTACAAACTCGTGCTCGACGTGGCTCCACAGCCGTTGGATTTGTAAACACTGCGCGGGGGGTTGGAGCTTCGGGGGAAGCTGATCAGTGCAGTGATTAATCGAAGTGGAAATTCCAGCGAAGGTAAAGAGATTTTAAAATAAATTTACAGTCTGATCGCTGATTCTTCGAGAATCATACTTCAGTAGCTGCGGTTATTCATGCTATCCAGTTTGGAGTCCGCCCGTGGAAACTTTCTCTTCGACGAGCAAGTACTTTAATTTCGGTTCGGACCAGGCTGACAGGCGATTTTTTCTGTTACCTTCATGCAGAGGCGCGTGCAGTACACGTTGTCTAAGGAGCACGTGGCAATTTCTGAGTCTAGTTATCTCGCCTATAACGATGCAAGAATATTCATAAGACTGGAGGCTTTAACCCAGCCTCACGCGTGTTTTTTTTTCATTTGGCTTATTTGAAATTCCTAGGCAGGGGAGTCTCAGCGAATGATCCACGGCTGAATTACGATTGCGGCTATTTAAAAATTCGTGGACCACTGATAGGTGCCGTGACCGCGGGGAAGCATGACACGGAGGAGCAGTCTGGTGGAAATAGAAGAATCGAGGAGGAAATCGAGGTATGATTTCGAACTGAAAATATCCAACGATCCGGAGGAACCAAGATCGCTTAACCGTCTAGCCGAATCTTCTTACGTAAAGTGTTATTCGTACGATAAACGACCATTGGTATGGTTCATGATTTATCAACGGGAGTGACAACGCAATAGGATGGGCAAATTTCATTGTACAGGGTCACTTGGTCAAATTGCACGGTTTCATCATTCGACGCATTCGCGTTTTGCTGAATCATGTAACGCGGTGCTTAGCGGTTCCTATAATTGTCGAATATCCGCTGCAAATTGTGGCAATTGCATGCCCCTTCCCGATAGTTCACCCGCCACGTTCGACGACCCAGATATGTAACTCCTCTTAATTGCGTGTTTCATTGTTTCGTTATAATATCGCTGCACCATGAACGGGTCATTTAATTCTGCTAATTACATGTCACCCGTGCCTCGCAAATTCTGCGATTCTTTAGCAACCCGTCGAACCACGAACAAAGCGAATTACCCTTCCCAGTATTATCCTCACTGGAAACATCCTCTATTTTAAATGAAAAAAGTTGCAAACCAAGGGCGTCTTTGTTAGTGAACGAATGTATGTTAAGTATGTAGCAGATGCATTAACAGGGCTTTCTTGCTGTAACGATAACTTTGCTTTGTGAGATCTCTCCAGCCCTGATACACTCTCCGACACAATATCTCAGCGATACCGAATACTAAATTAATAAACAGATACCGAATCAAGTTAAATTACTATCCCTAAACCCTGCTATCATTTACCACTTGTGGCTCCCACTCGTATCCTCGTCTCAACTACGTCCCAGCGATCTCAGCTCCCTCCCGAAAATTTCTACGCCGATTCCTTTAGTCCGTGCCGTTACAAATGCGCGAGCGCATGTCGGGAGAATCTGCCGCACGGCGGGCAGGAGCACTCGCTCGTGGCACGTCTCGAATCGAGACCATGCGTGCACGTGACAGGAAGAATTCTGCGTCAGCGGCAGCGAACGCGCAAGCCCAAATTGATTTTCTCCGGTCAGCTGGTGTTGTTCATCTCAGGAGGATGCGGTTAACGTTCCGCGCGATTCTCCGTGGTCGATTGTCGCCGTCGCCGTCGAGGCGAGCGTGATGGCGAGCAGGTGCTCGACGAAACGATATCGGGAAAGGTAACAAGAAGAGCCGGCAGTGAATGGTGATCAAGAATCGTCTGCCTTTCGGAGTGAGTGTTGCCAGTGACAAGCCTAGCCAGCACGTATCGACGCGACGAGTTTAACGATGCCGCCAAAAGGTGGCAATACTCGTTCCTTCGGTGGCTTTGATAACGGCCGCTCGTCGGTATCAATGCCTTCGATAAGGGGAACCTCGGATTCGCACGTGTTCTGCTACCGCCTTTCCCCTTTCAGCAGAGACAAAACATGACCTCGTCGCCGTCGTCGAGCACCAGCTCCGCGTACACGAGCACCGACGACACCCGCCAGTACTATGTCAACGACAAACGAAATTTCCTCGAATCTGACGACGTCGGGGCCGCTCGACTTCTGCGCTCCTACTCGCCGCGGCGGGGCGAGAAATCGCGCGGATGCTGGAGCAGATTGTTTAGTGACAAGTGAGTTGTGATCGGAGGGGCGCTGGCTTTCACTACCTCAACTTTTCACTTGTCTTTTGCAAGTCAGAACTGCAGGGAGCAGAATTAGGTGGTCGCTTGGGGATATTGAGGGGTTGGTTCAGTGGCAGATTTAAGAAAAAAGGCCCAGGTGGCGAACGTTCTGAGGGGCCCATTTTTTTCAGGAAAATAAAGAGGTAGTTTACTAAAAACGGGCCAAATGTAGTAGTACGAAAAAGAAAGAAGTGTTTGGATACCTATACCTAATCATAATTCTATTGGAGATAGGGCCCTGAGGGTGCCTTCTGGGCAGGGGCCCAGGCGCCCTATTAAATCCGCCACTGGGTTGGTTCCTAGTAAGACTGATTTTTAGTCGAGTTACTTGAATGATGTATGATGAATTATTTTCAGCATGTATGGGTACTACTTACATAAATCTAGAAAGGGCATTTTTTAAATTTCCGTTACAGGATCAGATAAAAAAATGGAATAAACGACCTTCACTATCTTGTTTGCTATTCCGACCAATTGCAATTTTTTTCAAAACGACGAAACACGTCACTTAGTAGACTAATCCTGCTAGTTTCTCAAAAAGACTCCAGTCGTTTAGACCAATTTTAAAAAAGTTTAATTTATATATACTTTTGTCCCCCACTGTAGATTAGGTGTTGCACGTATGCATGTTTGCAGATACCAACAAATTATGACTGTCATTCTGCACTTTACACGAAAGATATGCCATATTTACGAGCGTGTTGCTATTTATCAATTTATCACCGGTCGAATGTACCACCGCCAGATAAACTTAATCGTCTCAATCCTCGCTTACATTAATACATCGAACGGTGTAAACAAATCCGATAGGCTCAATTTTCATTGAGCCATCAGTTTTGAGCGTAGGACTACGACTTGCAAATTGGAGAGTTGAAATCAGCTAGCGCGAGTATGGTTTCAAAGCGCTTTTTTTAAAATGTTAGCCTGTTCACACGAAAATTATAGGCACCACGCTCGGGGCTGGCGGCGAGCTTCCAACGTATACTTACCGTCGGTTATTCCGAGGACGAAAGAGTCCCCTCGCGCACTTTCGACCGAAGGATTCCAAGAAATGGTGGCGATAGCGATCGTGCATACAACGCACGTTCTAGTTAAACCAGTGTGATGTGTTCTTTATATATTTGAATAGAGCTCGTCGAGAACTTTAAAATGATACTTTGGAGATATATATTGCCGGAGATATATTGTGCAGTACGCGAATTGGACTTGATGCTCTTTACGAACATGCAAACACGATTACTATACGGCACGTACTTTTAACGATACAACGATTTCAATTCTGACATATTTTCGGCACGGACTACTCTCTGACTTGTTAGACGTAGTCCTACGTAAAAAATGAATAACGAGCGAACCAATATTACCTACGATTAGGATCTTGCAATTAAAATCCGAATCATTGGAGCGTAAGTGCAGAGGCGCTCGTGCATGCTCGATTGCATCCGAGTTTACGCGTTCCGCAAACCGCTGGCTATCCTCGCGAAAACTTCAAACGGGATACGCGTACGATAGCTCGCAATGAGTTTGCAATTGAAGGGTCGAATGCAATAAGGGGACTAGCGCTCGAAAATGGGAAAAATTATTATAAAAATAATATAAATGAAAAATAAATGTTGTTAACCTGTATTTTTAAAAATATAGTGTTGTAAAGCTCGCCGCGAGACACATTTTGCGACCCTTCAATTAATCGCAGAGCGCGTTTCCGCCAGAGGCTGTACAGTTCGAACTTAGTAACGCAGTCGACTCACCATAAACTGCTGCCCAAAAGTTCTGGAATAGCACTTTCTTCCCTCTTGCGTTACCGACCGCTTCCTGGTTCCCTGGAACGAAACTCAGTTTCTGTTATGTACTTTAGTGCGGCGAGTAATGTCGATTGCATTACGTCTACGAGACCTAAACAGCGCGATACCTGAGCGTTTAATAATTATGCAAGGAGGGCGTGATCAACACGTCGACCATATTTGACTCGCGGCTCCTGACTGACCCGCGATACTTGCAATCAGAAATAAATACTTGCGAGATATGCCTCAACTTTGTATCTACGTATGCGCAAACAGCTACTTCGAGGTGATAAGAATTAAATTACAGTCGCGTGAACACAAATTAGAATAAAATATGTAAGTAGAAGGAGTCTATGCAAGCGATACGCACAAAGTGTGGAAAATGCATCGGACCGCAGTAAAGTGCACCTACTTCTTTCTGTTCCATCAATTAACCAGTATTTGGTGACGATGACTTGTAAGCAAAGAACGGTCATCATTCGATATTATAAGAATCTTCGCGTGTCGTTCGTACGTTTACTACAAAATACTAATTTCCCATAGCTGCATTGAATTATAATCAACGAGGATCCTGTTTCTCTCCACCGTTTTTATTTATACTAACAGGTTCTGAACGGCGGGAGATGGTTACCATATCTGCAGGACCATGAGTGAAATCATAATTTGTTTCAAATCACTGCCACATATCTACTTTATTACAGCGATATTTCTATTTCTGTTTAGGCCTTATGTCACCACGAAAAATATTGTAATAGCCGGGGTGATACTAGCCACGGTGGTTTTATCGATCATAGCAGTGTGCACTGTTTACGGGACTGACAGGGACATGGTGATTCAGGAAAACGAAGAAACGCCGCCAGATCCAGAAACGCCGTTGCCTCCGTCGTGGAGCAAATTACGAGTTTTCAAACGCGGCGCTGTTTGCGCGGATGGTGCGCCGTGCGCGGTTGTTGGCAAGTACGTTTAAGTGGTATAACCAGGAATAGTGACTAAATAATTGTCTGGTGGACGGGCAACGAGTTTATACTTATGTCAAAATTAGTAATTTTGTAGGAAAACACTTGAATATTTAAACTGCTAGGTATGAATGCTCAAATGTCAAATTTTTTTACTTGAAAATTGATAACATATATGTTAAAAGAAACTTTTATCTATAACTTCGATTCACAGAAAAATATATACTCGTTTGCCTACCCACCAGAGCAGTGGCGCACTGAGGATTTAATCTCGAGGGGAGTCGAGTGGAAGGGATTCAAATATTTTCAATGCAAATTCCATAAAGTTCATTAGATGATTATAAAAATTTATTTATAGAATAAAATTGGTTTTTCTTTTCTTTTTACAAAGCTCTTGAATTGCTTCAGTCCTGATTGCAATATTTGAACGCAGCTCGCCGATCAAAACGGTAAAATCACAATTCCTTACAGGTCCATTTTAGAGAAGAATGGCTCGGCAGTAGACGCGAGCATAGCCGCGATGATTTGCAACGGCCTCGTAAATATGCAAAGCATGGGCATCGGGGGAGGATTTTTTATGACAATTTACGATAAAGCGACGAAGCGAGCTTACACGTTAACCGCCAGGGACCGAGCGCCATTGGCGGCCAATGCGACCATGTACGATGGAAAGCCTATGGAATCATTGTTCATCGGTAGACTTCCTATCTATTCATCCCCTTCCACCCCGAAGAAACTGACGAACAAACGATGCGACTAAAATGCCATATTTTCGAATCCTATTAGGACCACTGGCGATCGCTGTTCCTGGGGAAGTGGCAGGCTATTGGGAAGCTCACAAGCGGTTCGGAAAATTGCCGTGGGCCGAACTGTTCCGCCCCTCGATCGAGATCTGCGAGGAGGGATACAACTTGACAAAAATCCAACACGACGGCTTCAAATTTAACGCGAAGAATATTTACAAGGATCGCGTGTTAAAGTAAACCCAGCGCGATTCCTCTAGCCAGCCTTCCGGTCTAACAGCAAGATCTCTGGCATTGGTTTCTTTCCAGGGAGATGTTCGTCGACCCGAAGACCAACGATTATTATAAGCCAGGCTCAGTTATCAGGCCCAAGGCACTTTGCAAGACCCTCAAGATCATCGCTGAGAAAGGCGCGCCGGAATTTTACAATGGGACTCTGGGCAAACTTCTGGTGCATGATTTGCAGGAGAAAGGGGCGATAATAACTACTGAGGATTTGAACAGATATAGGTAGGTGTTGCTTAGTGAATGGGTGTTATATTATCCCTCCGTGGTCACACCTTATAATCATAAATTGGTCAAATGGGGATCACTGCACACCAGCGGCACTTTTCAATTACCATTTTCGTATTTTTGAATCTTTTAACTTTTCAGTGATAGATGTACATTCGCAATACTCATACAATCGTGCTCTAATAGTCTTTTTCTAGAAATGTAAATCTTGATATGTTGAAAATTTTAGTTAAAAAAATAGTTGTGGGTAGGAACAATTTTTTTCTTACAATTTGTACGAAGCTCGGTTCAGAACAATTCTGGGGTAAGTGCCATGTGGTTTATCACAATTCAGAGTAAACACAGTCCTCTTACCAAAAGACACAGGTCCTCCAGGAACAGAGTGCCTATTGTTCAGCAGTCCCGTATTCTCTATCTCACTTTAAACAATCAATCCTTCGACACCCGATAGCTGGGAGACTGAACGTGGTCACCAGCCATCGCCCGTCGCCAGGACTGTTTAGTCTCATAAGTACCCGCCATAAAATCCTCGAAGGCAGGACAGCGTGGGGCCATCCGCCTTCGACCTCACTCTTAAATTTAGTGACGCTGACAAATCCTGGCGTGCGATACACCCCGCGTGGCCACGAAGGGCTATGTTAAAAAACAGATAATTCTTTGCCGGATGGTGAAAACTGATCGTTTGTAGAGCTACGTGGGACGAGCCACTTCAAGCGAACATGTCGAATGGAATAAAGGTGTTCACCGTGGGGACGCCAGCAAGTGGAGCTCTTCTTACATATATTTTAAACATCTTAGACGAATTCCAACTTACTCCTGACAGCGTAGCTGACTACAACCGAACGATCCTTACGTACCATCGAATGATAGAGACGTTCAAGTACGCTTTCGCGATGAGGAACGACTTGGCTGATAAAGAATTCGTCGACGTCGAGGAAGTTAGTGCACACTTTTACTTTAAAAGTAACTGATATTTAAGATTTTTTTTTAAAAACTGTTGGTCATATTGGATTGAACCCGTTTGGGTTATAAGGAGGCATCTTTAAACTTGCAGAAAATATTTTTTTTGTAGAAGATCAAGAGTAATAAGAAGGATCGACATAGAAAACAATCTACAAGTTTAAAGATGTTTGCTTATATCCCAAAAGAGTTTAATGCAATATTAACAATAGTTTTTAAAAAAAAAATCATAAATTTCGGGGGCTGATCCTAGGAATGCTCTATTGATAACATTTTCTACGAAAAGATGCCTCGGAGACCCCCAACGCTATTCACTCTCGCAACTCATCGTTACATTTCTGCTTCTCTTGCAGTTAACGAGGAAACTGACCTCCCGGAGCTATGCCCACAGGACGCGAATGAAGATCGACGACCAAAGAACATGGGATGACCCAACGCACTATGGAACCTCCAAGCTGAGTACAGCGAAGGATCAAGGAACTGCTCATGTCTCAGTATTGGCGCCCAATGGGGACGCGGTATCAGCTACTAGTACTATCAATTTCTAGTACGTTCGTTTTGAGAGCAGTACAGACCTTTGTGTTAAAATTTCACGTTCTTCTTTCTTAATACGAGTAAAATGAAAGTTGAGGGGAGAAGTAGATGAAACTGATATTGCTGCTGTTGGAAGAAAATCAAGTGGCTGTTCAATGCTACCTAAGTAGTATACATGTACTTGGAGACTGTTCTCAATATTCTATTTCTCGATTTATCGTGCTGAAAGTGTAAAAAATTAAAAATAGAGACAGGCTTTAAGCAGCGACGTGATTTTATTCCGCTTATAGAGCCCTTCCTTGTTAAGCAATTGCTTTTCTCCACAGCTTCGGAAGCGGCATAACGAGTGCAAGTACTGGGATATTGCTAAATAACGCGATGAACGATTTTGGCGTGCCATCAACCGTTAATTACTTCGGCATTCCACCCAGCCCAAATAATTATATCGCGCCAGGAAAGAGGCCTTTGTCATCGATGGTACCATCCATCCTCGTCGACTCGAACGGTGACGTGAAAATGGTCGTTGGTGCTTCTGGTGGCACGAAGATCACCACGACCGTTTCTCAAGTGAGTATTCCTTCAGTGATTACTTTTATCGCGGGTTCCGAGAGCAATGTGCAATAATTAACAGACCCCTGAAGTGTGTGCAGGGGGAGAGGGAGAATCGACTGATTAGAGTGCTGAGAGTTACTTTCAACTTTTTATTTGCCAGCTGAGCGTTCTACTAATTTTGGCATGATAGATCTGCGAACTTCCTATGTAATGGATAGCTTCTTTAACACTCTGATGGCGCACTGATAAGCGCTATTATACACGCAGGTCTCACGATTATCCTTCGTTCGCCAGGACCTTCCATTGGCCACGTGGTAATTCTTGCAACGCACGATTTCAGATAGTAGCCAAGATCCTGTGGATGGGACAGACGGTGAAGGAAGCCGTGGACGCGCCACGAATTCATCATCAACTGGTCCCCACGGAGATTGCTTACGAATACGGTACACCGAAGCCAGTGATAGACGGACTAAAGAAGATCGGCCATAAAACTGCTCGGTACAGAATCCGCGGCAGCGTGGCGTGCATCATTTCTGTCGAAAACGACACGATCTACGCGAACGCGGACTTTCGGAAGGGTGGGGACGTGTACGGTTTCGATTCAGAATTGTTCGCGTGAACGGTCATTGATGATGTATAAACATGTATCTTCCAGTGCAATGTATTAGACTCTGAACTGTTGTAAAGCCACGTTCCTGTACCGTAAAAATCGAAGAACTGTCTTTCCATACTTTCAAACGCTACTGAAAACATTTATGGCAGTCTTCTCCGATTTTTATTCGGTTATTTAAAGAAACAAAGGGATTATTTGAGGCATTGGGAGCAAAAACGGACTAACCCACATAAAAATAAATTAACTTTTCCTATTTTATATGATCAGTACAGCCTATTGGAATACATTATTGTTACAATCTCAATTTCATAAAAAAAAATTCTCTCAACGCGTCAATTAATTCATGTCCTTGAGAAAGAGACTAAAGTGGCTTTGAAAGAATTTAAGTAGCAGTCAGAGTAACCTTCTAAAGAATTCGAATTTCCCTAATCTGTAATTTATTATAAGATGCACTGTATGTACATATGGGAACGTGGCCACAAGTAATAGTCATTTTTTTATATCAATCTTTGATCGAACTTCCCTAACAGACCTTTTGCACGTGTTACCTATTTGCATTATGCGTTCATTCTCCTTGTTTTAGTCTAATTTAGTTTTGCGAATTTTATTAAATAAACAAGGAAAGTGTCGTTGCCGTGCCAACGTAAGGTACGCGCTATTGATGGAGCCAATAATCGCTGGTTGTGGATGCTCTGGGAAACTTTTGCTAAAGCATGTAATGCTATCCACTGCGCCATCGACCCGAGCAGAAAGTTGAACGCTAAGAAGGCTCTAGTATTAATTCAGTATCGAAGTATGCTGCGGGCAATAGAACTTTGTCAGGTTTATAATAAGAAACCAGGTCACCCTTTACAGAAATCATTCTATTGTTTTATTGCGTTTGAAAAAGGCCTTCCGACTTCTGAGCATTTAGCAAAGAAGCATTTGATGAACACTAGAGGCTTGGATCGATGCACCTTCCAAATGTGCTTCGTGGGTTTGCCAAGATTCACGTGCCCGTTTCGGGGATAAATTTCCAATTAATGTTATATTGCTGAGATAATAATAGTTTGGTATGACTACCCACTTTAAATATTTAAAGTTTCTCGCGTACGATTCCTCCTCCCGTAATTTGTAAATATTCTTTTCTGCAAGCTTTGTATGACATTAAATACACAACATTTTATAATAATAATCGGTAGAATGAACGATAAATGATTGTACTCTCAATGTGTTTTTCCTCGCAAAAATAGTTCACGCGAAGGTTTGGAGAAGACGTAGAGCAATTAATCTACTCGATTGTTACTGCATACTGCGCTGCAAAATGAATTGAAGAAGATGCATAGCAGACTGTACTATTGACTTTCATAGACAGTACATACACACATATTCGTCCGCTGCGACATTCTGAGCGCGCTGTGGTAATAAGACTAATACGATTAAATAGATTAACGCGGTTTCATACGGCAACCCGACGATCGACTTAAATTTCTCGAACTCGGCAGTCCCTCGCAAGCAGTTTCGAGTAGCCATTCGCTGAGCGAACCACTTTCATCCTTTGCGTGGCGAAGATAACAGTAAATACACGTCAAATGTGTACATACCCGATAAAAGTATTAAAAAAGAAGTATTCCATACAGCCGTACATGCAATCGTAAAAATAAGATATTTATACGCTTAACTCAAACATAGTCGTCCGATACACAACGGTGCAGCAAAGTCGTAATTACGTTTTCATCGACAACCTTGAAAAACAGACTGTGTTGCGAGTTACTGTATTTTTAACACGGCTACCTGAGTCACGACAGGCCTTCGATCAACGAAAACGATCATTTACAGCCATTGTCACTTCCAAACCGATCGGTATTAATTCATATCACCTTCTCACCCCCCCCCCCCCCCCCCCAACTAATCTTTCATCTATAACAAGTACATTGCTAAAACTCTAAATGAAACTAACAATTTATTTCTCACCCATTACATTTTGTAATTTCGAATGCAATTCGCGTGTCAAGGAAGAAAGTAAAATTCGAAAATTGCTATTCGCGCGAAAATCGTGTCGTATGAGTCAGACCGTTGTTTACACATTAGTAATAAACACGTAATACATTATTGTACGTGCCCCGGTACACATAATTTAAAAATATCAGTACGTAAATAAACGCTAGCTGTAGCTTGGGGCGAACGTGCGCGCTGTCACACTGTGTCCCCACATACGAACAGCAATTAGCATCCGATATCAATTAGCATCTGGATCATCGCTAATGGGAGCATGTCGATATGAGACCGCTACCACTCGCTATACGATTCTGGTTAACCTGAAATTTCGGCAGTCTCGGTCATATTCTCGTATTTCACGAATTACATGGCTTCCCTAGGATGCAACGTGAACTACAGAGAACGCGTTCGATATCAGCTTCTTTACCACGTCCCCGTGTGGCTATTTACATGCCTTGCCTTACGGCGTATGTCGACGAACGATACAGACGAGGAGAACCGTTTACCAACGCTTCGATTGCGATGTGGTAGGGAGGATCCCAGAAGTCAATGTAACGAGCAACTAGCAACTAACCACGACTGCGTCATAGATCTTACGTTACCAACCATAAAGAACCCGCCAAATCATTAAAAATTGCATGCACCGAATATTTAGAGCTTCTGCTACGTTTGCCTGACTGCATACACTTCCCAATAACATGCCCAGCGTTTCTAGAAATACACCGAGATTATGGCTAAATGCACAAACAGTATCCAAGCCGTGGGATCAGGTTATCAGGGCTGTCTGCACACGATGCTCACGAAACGATTCGAAGTTCGTATACCTACCTTCCCAGCAAATAATATTAGACTACGCTAATTGTTGGCCCGTATTTGTACGGAATTGCGTAATACGACGAATGTATAACGAAAGGCACAAACGCGTGGAATAGATGAAGAATTGGGTAGCCCTGAATATCGAGTGAATATGATTTTTTTTATTAAATAAGCAGTTACGAACCTCTCTGCAGCCATGACAGATGTTTCCGTTAATCGTCGCAACCGGTAACGCGGTGGACGCCGGACAGCTCCTAGAAAGTTCTGAATTCCAGGACATTCTGTGTTTCGTGTTTCCAACGAGATTACACCTCGCGAACGCGCCCCGACACGCGACGAAAGCTAACGCACGCTTTTCCATTTAAAACGAACTGAATCAAAGCCGATTTATGTTATAAAATAGACTTAACGGTTGAAACGTGTTCGCGTCAGGCGTTCGAAATACTAGAGGCATCACTGCGTTCTGCGCATGCGCTTCGTGTTTTAGAGAGCCTATATAAAGAGCCGCGGGGAGCTTCGTTTAGACCAGTTTCAACCAAACATATAAGTGACAGGATCTTTTCTCGCCGGTGTCTACGGTGGTTTTTTTTCTAAACGTACCTTTCGAAAATTCTCTGAGGAGCTATGTCTGACTACTATGTTGACGAGTACGAGCACTTCAACTACGATTACGACAAGCATATATTCACCGGGCACAGTGGTAAACAGCGAAGCAAACGCGAGGCACTGACACACACAAACCACTTCGATCCGTGCGGCCATTCCAGAAAGATCCTGACCAAACTGATGAACTCCGAGCACAACAAACGGAATGTTGGAAAGACCAAGGCGTAAATTGTAAGTTCAATTCCGATGGAATTTTGCAAGCTGTTTCATTGTTAGTCAAAGTACGAGGCGCCGAGTGCAGGCTCGATCTGCAACCTTGGCCGGATTGTGCGTCGTTGTTTACATTCACGGTATTTCGCGGCGTATATGCAATTCTAATCCCGTCTCGTGATCATGTTCATTTCAACCGCTGATTAGCGAATTTCAGTCAAGCGAACTTCATCTCTGCTCTGTATAATTTTCTCTTTGTGTAAACGACCCGGTATATTACCGTCCTTTGTTTTTTTTTCATTACTGCGCAACCATTTTAAAGGTGACTCATTTGTTACGCGAAAGCACACTTGTTGCCGTTTATACTTCTTCGCGATGAGATAACTACGCGGAAGAATGTTTAAACATATTCGACTGTTTTCAATGGATATACGTAGTTTGAAGTAATTTAGTGGGCGACGAGCTGCGTTCATTTTTGTAATTAACAATCGTTTTATGCGTTTCTGTTTCAGGATCTTGGAGTTTGTGTCCTGCCCGCGGGAAGAGTATTCAGTTTGTCGATTTTGACAGACTGAAGCTATATTAAACAAGAAAAATTCCATTTCCTTTATTCTCAGCAGCGCATATAGTCGCTGAACATAGATCCTTTACTGTAGGATTAGATAATCATTAGCACTTAGTAGAAATAGGCTGCATCTTTAATAATCATCGCTATTTTTTTTCATGGTTTCATTGTGATTTATAGGGTAAATAACCAATATCCTTGTTAGGACTGCCGTTAATTCGGGATCAGCCTGAGTTTGTGGTTCTGACGATGTGATAAGAATTATTAAGTTACGTTTATGTATCGAATTCGCACACACTGTAAAAATTCGCAGATATTGAGCAGTATCTAGTTAGGAATATTTTGTTCAAATCGATGCTGAAACAAAATTGCTCAATCTCTAGTATTTAGTGATTTACTATGATTTAATATTTCATCCAGTGTGAACGTTAAAAATACGCATTTATTTTTTAAAGTATACCCCTGAGGTACATATTTGTTAACTTCACACTGCTTTTCTTTCTTAACTTCGAATTTATTGGGCACTTGGAAGTACTAGATAAATATGACCATATATGTAATTTTGAGGAATAATGAAATAAAAAGTTTATAATTATTAAAAAAACGAAAAAATGTTTCAAATTCAATACCCTATACAATCCTTCCGAAATATTACCATTATGTGTTTAGTTATTGTAAAAAATTGTTATAAGTCGACGATGCATTATTGGCGTAAAAATTAAGAAACATTTTTCTTCCGTAAAGCATTATTACTGACATTTAATAACAAAATATCTAATAAAAATAATGCATCAATACTATGTAACCGCTGTATAAGACACACGTACATATTATGAAATTAAAAAATACCATATTGCGTTCAGTACATTAATGTAATTCATTTTGTACAAATTCATTCAGTAAAAACATTGCAAAATAATTATATACAAAGGGCTTGCGTTCGGGTTTTAAAAAATGTAAAACTTTGAAACACATCACGTTAATTTGTATTTCATAAAATTCAGCTCCTGCCTTAAAATGCCGGTTAAAATGAATTCTGTTGACTGTACGGTCACAGTCTTCGGAGCTTTTGCGAGAAATTTCTTAGCGCTTGTTAAGTCTTCCTCTTTAGAAATGATGACTGCCTTTTCCGGCCACGTCGCCGGCGGTCGTACCAAGGGCTTGCCACCGCAGGAACTGATTATACCTGTAAAAAAATATTTTAGTAGCCCGCAATAAGTAATCAACGATATTTGGCATCGAAAACACATACTTTTCCACTCTGGTATGGGCGGAGGCGCCACGTTCGATGTTAATACGACGGTATACCCTAACAAAAGTTTTTGTTCCCTCGCTTTGTCGAGGCTCCCTCTTAACTTGAACCCAAATTTAACTTCCGCAGCAGGGTCCTTCAACATATAGTTCTCCAACTCGACGAACCGGCCAGCTTTCTCGCTGTCGGTCAACCAATCGACCGAGACTATTGGCACAGACTGTGCTAAAGCGCACAGGAACTTGAACGTTCTTCGAACTTTATCCGTGACCAACACACTGCATTTTGTTGGATCCTGCACTTCAGACGCACCTGTAAAAAGACGAAAGCAATGTTACGCGCGGGTGAAATTACAATTCTTTGTCGTGTACGCATCTCGTACTTACCCAGTTTCGTCAACACATTGCTGTACTTGTTTTCGATGCCCGTGAATAGAACTCTATGTCTCACTTTGAACGGCGATGCCGTCGTGAACGAAGAAGACATACCCCTACGAGTTCTAGATGGCGTGGAAAGGACTGACGCAGTATCAAGACTGGAATTCAACCCTGAAGAAGTATTGTCTTCTATGATATCCTCTTGTTTTTTCACGTTCGGCTTTCTTCCCCTTTTTTTAGGAACCTTAACTTGACCGGTGGTACTACTTGCAAAGGTTTCATTAGTGCTAACTTCTGCGGACTCCTCCACTGGTGAATCAGCAATCGATTTGTGATGGCCAGGAGTTGATCTGGATGGCTTTTTACTGTTTCTCGTTGCTCTTGCAGTGGGCAAGTCTACAGTAGTATCAGCGATACTGGGAGTTTTGGGCCTTGAAATTTTCGGTCGCTTGGCTTTCGCAGCGGGTACCTCCAAATGTACATTATCGGATTCAGATAAGTCTGAGGAAGCACTGCTTTCTGCGAGATCGACGTCCAAACGAGTATTCGCGGCCGCACGTTTTCTAGCATTTCTTGTTCTAGTAGTGTTACCCTCGCTTACGTCTTTCTTCTTCTCCATCGGTAAACGAATGGCTTGCACTTTAAGGGAAGCATTCATGATCATCTCCACTTCCTGCGACTCTTCTCCAATCTGCGAACTGATATCTTCTGCTTCACGTTGACGTCTATTGCCCACTCTTTGACTTGGGTATCTTCTTTTTCCCATATCCTGACCAATTACTACGCTCTCCGCCCTAGTTAAGCTGCTCAATGCACTTTGACTATTAACGCTGGAACGTCGACTTCGATTAGTTTCGTTACTGACGATCCCCTCAGCAATCGACTCTGCTGCTATGCTCGGAGAGATCCTAGCCACCTTTATCACCAACTGCTTAGATAATAAGCTCGACTGACTATGCGGTGGATTCGTGGTATCCGAAGTTTCTACATCCAATGGTGAACTCCTTTTGACCACGTAGTTGAGAATGTTTGCCGGGCTTCTCCTGGTGATAATACTATTCCTAACGTTCCTCCTCCCACCTTTTGTAGGCGTAGGTACATCCTCGGTGACATCCTGCTTACGCTTCTTCGCGTTGTTACTCTCAATCAGATCCATGTGCGATCGTTTCCCGACTCGCGAAGCGTTCGATACAGTTATTTTCGCAAGTTCTGCATTCGCTACCGGAGCTTCTTTTCCCACCTGAAAAACAGACGAACGATCAACATTCTCTTTGGTGGAATTACGCGTCCTTCCATTGCGTTGAATGGAAGGGATACAGATTGCTTGTTCTTGCGTGTCAGCAAAGGGGGCCGATTTTTCGTGCGCCAATGATTCGCTCCCTTTCAATTTTCGTAATCGTCTGGAGGTGTTTTGCGCTGGTTCCTCGTCGTCGCTTTCGTGCACAGGCATAGGCGCTCTGTCGACGTCGAAACTGCCACAGTTTGCCAAAATTGCTGAAGAGTTTGGCTTGCTGATGGTACGATAAGGCTCGGTGTTCTCCACGTTTATGCGAGCGAACGATTTTCGCGGTGGCCTTCCTCTTTTCTTAGGTGCAACCTTCTTCGGGTCTTGCTTCGATCGATTTCTACCACTGCCCATTCTGAATTGAGTCAATGACGAGGTTGTTGGGCTCGCTGGATTCGACAGGGTACCTGAAATCCTCACTTCAGGGAATCCAGCTAGAATGTCCTCATCATCCTCCAATATTATAGAGCTCCGTCGATGTGGTATAATGCCGATCAACGTGTCAGACTTCTCACTAGCTGGAGATTCTTCCAATACATTTCTGTCGTTCTTTGATAAGTCCGTTTCATCTAAAATCAATTCACAAGATTTTGATTCCTCTTTGTGTCTTCTCGATCTTGGCGTTGTTGAACCTTTAGGCGAGGACTTCAATACTGCATCAGCAACATTATTGCGTTTATTCGTGGCATCAACTGTTTCTGATCTCGTAGCAAGTTCCTCTGCTTTTCTATCGTCAGATACGATTTCAATGGAGGTAATAGAATCTTGAGAGTCTACTAAAATATTACGTTTTCGCGGTGAAGTAAGAGCAGAGAAATATTGTCCCGTGTTTTGTGACTCTACATTCGCTGTAGTGTTCAAGTCGGACCAACGAGACTTCCTCCCTGGCGATGAATCCGAAACAGAGTCTGTCGGTACTTTGCTTCTTCTTCCTCGTGCAAACCTCTTTACCTTACTGATTTCTGGCGATCGACTATCGGCATTAGGCGTATCCTTGGACACATCATCGCATTGCGACGATTGCAACATGTTTGTAAGCACCTGAGTCGATATTTCCGACTGATCGTCCAGATCCTCCTCGTTCACATCGTCGAACATTTCGTTTAAGTTTCTCTCCACAGTATCGTCTAAAGTAACTTGCGATTTCTTCGGCGTGTTTTTCTCACTAGAATTAGGTGGAAGCAACGTTCCAATCTCACTGAGCCGCTGCGTAGGCGCCATCTCGTAATCAATATCCTCAACGCTGCATTCTTCGGCGGAGGTAGGATCGAATGATTTAAGTGATTCCTTGTCAGTAGCATCTGAAACCTTTTCCGAAAAACTAAGTATTTGTTTAGCTGTGTTATCCTCCATTTCAGTGATATCTTCCTCCTCTTCATTAACCGCTACTGTACTTTTCGTCGAGACCATGGAAGCTTCATTTGCTTCTGCGTAAAATTCACTTGGTAGAATTTGCGTTGCTGCTAAGTCGTCGACGTCCACCTCCGTATCAGCCTCTGGTCTCGCATAAGGTACAGATTTATTCGTCCCGATCACCTGAGTAGGCGCCTCGAAGTCCACATCAGCCTTGCTGCCATCTATCGCTGTTGGATCTTTGTTCTTTTGGTTTACATGTTGCGTGAGCGTGTCGAAGAGGTTGTCAGAGTCTTTGCTCGACCCAGCATCGTTCTTAGTTTCTTTACTCACGTTCTGCCCCACCTCGAAGGAACAAGATCCTCGTTTTGCCTTCAAAGCTATTTCCGTGAAACGACCTTCCTCGTCGGTATCCGAATCTTCGTTCACAGGCAACTGGCTAATCGCTGGTCCCGCGCTATCTTGACTGTCTTTGCGTGAATACCTTTGAAACACGCCTTCCTGGTCGGTGTCATCAGAGTCTTCGTCCATAAGGGCTGCTTTCAACGGAAGAGCAATCCGTTGAGTCACGGCTTCGAAGATGTTCTCATCGTCGACTCTAACTTGCGTCGCTGCGTCGAATATGTTCTCCTCGTCGCTGCTCTTTTCTGTCGTTTTATTGACAGACGTCTCTGACTTCGACTTCGCCTCGTCCAGCGAATCGTCGTCCTCAATCAAATCGAACAAATTCTGCGAACCAAGCAAGTTACGACTCCTATCGAGTTCCGATTCATCTTCGAAGTTTGTGGTCAGAGATTCTTGCGAACCTCCTTGAACATAATCTATCTGTTCAGTACTTGTCGTAGCACCCTCATCTATCGCAGTTGCAGCTTTCTCAGATGCGTTTTGCTCGAGGTTATTAGCATCGTTCCCTTCGTCTGCTGTTAGCTTTCTCTCCCCTAATTCTCTAGTCTCGACATCTCTAATGCTTTCGTCTTTCCCAGCTGATACATTTGTAGCACTACTCTTTTCCGGCGTCAGGATCTCGTGGATGTCCTCCCCGCGTTGCGTATCAATGTCGTGTATATCGTTTCGAATGTGTTGCGTATCAATGTCGTGTATATTGGTCGGAATGCATTGCGTCTCGACATCTTCCTCGTGCTGCGTTTCCATGTTGTGGATATCAATCTGCCCATTAGATAGGGTCTTCCCAAGAGCCTTGATGCTTACCAAGCAGATCTTTTGAGTCTCGACGTCGTGGATATCTACCTCGGTGTCACCCTGCAATTCGAACGACTTCTGCGTCTCCATATCGTGAATACTGACTCTTGGTCCACCTACGTTTTCCTTTCCTCGATCCCCAAAACATCGTGAATCGTCTATGCTGCTGTCCTCCGCGGAAGAGTCTTGAATGAAACTCCTCCTGCTGCTAATGGAGGTCCGTTGCGGAACAGACGGACGCCGAAAGACCGCTTCCTCATCGCCAGCTTGTGTCCCGGGGATCATGGAAATATTCTCCTGCAATGTGGACGAATTGTTCTACGCAAAGCATACATGATAATGTAGAAAAACAATTTTCCCTACAAGACCGAGCATAATTACCAACGACGAGTCGGGTGTTCCTGGAATCATCGTTGGCTGCTCTTTTCGATGAGTCGGTACCGGGGTCTCTGGAATGAATGGCTCGTCTATTGGGCGGTGGAACTTGTAAATCGCGTGCACCATGCCGAAGTCTACAGAGCTTCCATCTTTCAGCTCGTACCACCGACCATGCCTTAGAATTGACTAAACAGGAAAGTGGAAGTAGTAGCGGGGGGTGTCTTTTATTCGGCGAGGATCGTGTTATTCTTTGAGGACCCTTTGTCGATACTTGATGTTGGATACTTGAGACTTCCGCGCTCTAGGTACTTGTGGCGTGTACTCTTCGAGGCTTTCAGATGTAAGCCATGATTGTTTCGAACACTGCTCAGCCAATTTTATTATCCGGGAGTGTGAGGATGAACTGAAGCACGTTTTGCGATAGACATTCATTCGCTCACGTTATAGATCATTAATCTGTTGTAATCAATGGAGAATATATAAAGGGAAGGGCATAGCTTATATCTGGAAGCCTCTCTACTATAAACTAGTACGGTGAAATGTGCACTTTAGTTGCCAAATGTGTGGCTGAATCCAAAAGATATTGCTCAGAAACGATTGAAAAATAAACTACAGCGAGGGTGTGAAGTTCCACTGATTGGAATTATCACTTGAACCCGGTGCTACGACGAAATATTATGGAATATTTATATCTCAGTGTACGAGTTGAGGATTTTAACAGTCAGTGAAGAATCAAGGGATCTGAATCTAAACCGAATCTAATCACATCTATATAGATAATATTATCTCATTACATTGTTCAGCTTTGTTTTGTTAGATGAATTCAGGTCACAGATCCATGCCGATGTTTCGCTACTATTAGCTTCGATCTCAGCATGCTTCTTAGATACAGTCTGCAAAAAAAAGTCATTTCTTTACGAACTATCATAATAATACTCTTGCATGTACCTTTTCTCCCGCTCAACGAGACATAATTCAAAATAAAAACCTGAGTGAGTGGCTAGCAACTCACAATCAAATTTTTTATATAACTTTTCTGCTAACTGACGTCTTCTATCGAGACCGATGATTACGATCGCATTGCTATTTGTCGCGTAACGACAGATTTAAACGCACGATTGCGGCAGAGACGTCAATGCTCTTATCAGAATTCGCAATAATGTGCTCGAATTGAATTCATACGGTACAATGTCCTTTCGCGTATTTTTTCTGCGTTTCAAAGTCGTTACGCGACGTTCCGCTGCGACGAGCAAAACGCATCGGTTTAATTGCCCCAATCGGGTTATATAGGCTGAATTGAAATGCTCGAATTGTATCAGGTCGTATTAGAGCAAATAGAACACCTTCCCCGCTAGCGAAGTGACCCAGGAGCTTTATCTTATCTCGCTTAGGGACTAATAATAAGAGAAATTAACGTCGATATTCTCTCACGGCTCGCTTGTATATAAATTACGAGGCTCGCGTTACAACAGAACCACAACCCGTCCCTGGCTGCGCGTTGATAATCTTCGACCGAAATGTAGTTTACTGCAGCGATAATTAGCCGACTTATATTCACATCCGTCCGAGAGCTGTACCGCGCTGGTTGTTTGTTGTACTTATCTAATTCAACGCACACAGGCGAGCGTCTATCAAAAAGTGGGCAATAAATACGAGAGGTGAGTGGCGCAGGCAGCACTGCGTCGAAGATGACGAGGCTGGCGTGCCTGCTTCTGCTCCTCGGTTTCGTGACATTGGCATGGGGCCTGGAGAAAGCACCGAGGGTCAGAACACCCTTGGGTGCTATCAAGGGCTACCACAAGATCTCTGCCAATGGAAGACAGTATGAAGCCTACGAAGGGGTTCCTTACGCGCTGCCCCCCATCGGCAAGCTCCGATTCAAGGTAATAAAGCATGTTCAGCTTCCAAAGCTGCTGGAACTGTTAAGCAATATCTATGCAACGTTGCAAGTCTGTGGTTTCTTATTCGTACGACGACGTGTTGTTCAGCCGCCTCACAGGGTACCGCCATGGATGGGAGAGCTTCCTGCGACAAAGTTCGGCTCCCCTTGCTTGCAGTACACCCAAATGGTAGAGAGTCCGAATGAGAAAGTGTTCGGTGATGAAGACTGCCTCTACTTGAACATATACGTGCCGGTGCACGACAAAATATCCTCCAAGCCGATGCCGGTGATCTTCTGGATACACGGTGGGGCCTTCCAGTTCGGCAGTGGGATGGACATGGGCGGCAAATTCCTTATGGACCACGACGTCGTGCTCGTTACGATTAATTACCGTCTCGGAATATTGGGTACCTTCAAACAGCTAATTACAGTCTGCTAGATGTATTCGGGTAATTTTGAATAGTAGGTCTTCGTCGATGAACTTGAGATAGATAAAAGTATGCGCTGTTGCGTTTGATAGCTGTACCATTTAGATGATGGAAATATGATTCTTCTCCTTGTAGCTTTCGTATTTTTAAGAACATTGTTCGAGATGAATGACTGACGCATCAATGATTTCCGTCGAAGGTTTCCTCAGCACGGAGGATGCAATAGTTCCCGGCAACATGGGACTCAAGGACCAGAGCATGGCCCTCAGATGGGTTTCAGAGAATATCGAGTGGTTCGGTGGTGATCCAACGAGGGTGACTTTGGTCGGCTTGAGCGCGGGTGGTGTGAGCGTCCATTATCACTACTTATCACCCATGAGCGCTGGTCTTTTCCAAGGTATCGAACGCGCTATCTCGATAACAAACAATTAAACTCTTATTGGAGTTAGTCTTTTACAATCTCCCAATCTCGTGTGACGCAGCCGGCTTGTCGATCAGTGGCACGGCGTTGGATTGTTGGGCGCAGACGGAAAACTCATTGGAGAAAGCGAAACATGTAGCAGCCCTGATGGGCTGCCCCACTGTCAACGGAAAGGAAATGATCCGCTGCCTGAGATACCGGCCTTCTAGACCTATGGTTGAATCTACTCGTGAATTTATGGTAAGTAGCCTCTGTTCCCATACAACTGTAAAATGCCAATTACTTTACGAGGAATAATTCATTTCAGCGATTTTATTTCAATCCATTCACACCCTTCGGACCCGTCACGGAGAAACTGTCGGGAGAACCATTCATCGATCGTCCTCCCGTGGAGATCGTGAGCAGTGGTGGTGTTCATGACGTTCCTTGGGTCACTGGAATCACCAGCGAAGAAGGGCTGTACCCAGTTGCAGGTAGAATTTTCGAAAATAGTTACGAAAATGTCGCTGCAATCACGATATCTTCCTGGCACAATGCATCTTGTAGAGTTCGTCGCTAAACCAGAAGCCTTGACGATGTTGGAAGAGAATTGGGACCTCCTCGCTCCTCATTTCCTCGATTACAATTACACTCTACCTAAGGAGAAGCAAGTTGAAGTTGCCAAGCTCATAAAGACTCACTACTTCGGATCATCGAAGATAGATACCACAACAACGAAATCTCTGATCCAGATGGCTGGTGATCGATTCTTTGTCGTTGATAGCGAAAAGGCAGCCATAATGCAGGCTAAAGTTAATCAGCAACCCGTTTGGTATTACTATTATGCTTACAAAGGCACTGACAGCTTGAGCCGAGCTATGAGTGGAACTGATACTAATTATGGTATGCTCTTTAGAGGGGGATAATAGTATGATAAAAAGAGAGTGGAGGTATATGGACTGAATACTTTGTACAGGTGTGAGCCACGGGGACGATGCATACGCTGTTGTGGATACTCCTTTCATGGATTCCACGAAAACAGAGAAGGATCTGAAAATGCAGCAAGCTTTGATTCAGCTCTGGGTATCGTTGGCAACAGACGGGTAAGTAGAAACGATCAACCGTGCGATCATGGTCAAACAATTTTGGGATATTCTTATGTATTCTTCGCTTATGATTTAGAATTCCAATCGTGGGTGGCACTCAATGGCCGAAGTTAAATCCAAATGACAAGACGTTCCAGTATTTAAATATTTCTGGACCGGACAATATTCATATGGATAGTAATGACAACTTAGGGCAGAAAAATTTCTGGAATACTATTGACTTTAATGAAAACAAATTAAGCGTTGCATCTAGTGGGAATATCGTGAAAGAAGAATTATAAAAGTGTACTCTACACGAGGATGTTTTAGAAGTTACGCAGAAATGATTTTATACTCCTCACTTATGAGAAAATATATAATTATAACAAATTTATCAGTCGCTTTATTATTTCCACCCCACATACTTCCAAATATTATCACTTGGATATGACAAAAAACATTTTGTGAATTAGCAAACACAAATTAAGTGAAAGGAATCGTTTTATTACATAAATGTATTCAAAATTAATTTAAACTGTACTAAAGTGGCTAATTGTACCTCAATCGCGTTTAAAAGCACTGAGCTCTGAAACTGCCACGCAAACATACACTTACGCTACACAGTTTCTTGTGCCTGCAATTTTACATCCATTCTCAGAATCGATTTAAATACACACGTTACGCCCAACTAAACAGTATGTGGAATTCCTTTAATGCTACCTTAATCTATATTGCATCTATATTAATTTATATTGCATAGAGAGTAATTCGTTGAAAAGTGAAAACGGCCATCAAGAACTTACTTGATCATTCAATATGATATTGCAATCCGGGTGCCTCCCGATTTGGTTCACTCCTTTCTTAATCGCATACGCATTTTCGCCAATGGTCAACACGCCGACCTAAAATTTACAAAACACATTGGTTACAGTTACCCTTTAACCATCAGAGTTAAATAAACGTGAACGATGTAATTCGAAAATACAGCGACCATAAAAATTTATAAAAATCGGGTAAGGAATATATGGGATTGATTAAGATGAGCAGTATTCGTTGCACCTCAAGGAAACAATTTTACAAGTGACGACGAGTATTCGATAATACAAAAGACGATTGGAGAAAGAGAAGTGTAAGGAATGTTTAATGTTTAATTCAGCTATACCTGTATTTCATCTTCAGCTTCGTGTTGCAAAGATTGACCCAGCCTTTGGGTCGGTGCGAAATCATTATCTTCGAAAACTTGCGTCGGAGGAATATCCATCATAGAGAGAATTACTTAAACGACGTAATTTTTAGGCGACTTTCGACTATTTTTACAATTTTCCTTAGTCAACGAATCTTTCATGCGATAACCTCATCTGACGCGTAGTAAGTACCACGAATTAACTAGTAACTATCGCGCACGAATGAGAGATTAAATAAATAACGAACACGAACACGAACACGTATTAATAAATCGAGAAGTTTATGCATTATTTAAACACTGTTAAAAACGAAGAACTAATCAAATGTAATATAAAAGGCCGCGATAGACGGAAGATTAACATATTCCCGGTTTTTCCCGCCACTGCTTACTTTGTGTTAATTGTTACATTATCTCCAGTGTCGCCAATAACTCACGAAGGAAATCGCTCTGAATTGTTTTGGATTGGTGAACACCTACAGGAGTGGTGGTAATGTATGCGTGAGACACTACCGACGCCATGATTGGAGGCCAATCAGCGTCGACAACCGGTTTCCCGGCGACGCTGATTGGCCGTGGCTTTACAAGCTTGGCTCGGCTTGGCGCTGGCGTCGTTTCGTTTCCCATCGTTTCCCGAAGCGTTGATTGGTTCGACGTCGCGGCGCCATTGCGCGCATGCGTAGCGTTCCCCCACCACATTTAGCGGTACGGGCATATGATATGACTCATATGAGATTGTATGAGATTTCCGCCATTCACTGCCCCCGAGCTTGTGACACAAAATTACATTGCCATACAATGCTTGATAGGTCTATCCTACACCTGGTCTGTGTTATAATGTGCAAACCTTTTAAAACATTTACCGTGCTTGCTGAAGATTCAAATCCCCAAAGAAAGACATCCCAAACATAATTTTTTTTCTAGGAAGAGCTTTGGGTGTGTGAGGGGTTCCGTCAGGCGATGCGAAACAGCAACCGCCCAGTACAAATAATTATTAACCCCGATAAGCCAGCACGTTTGGGATACGGACGTAAAGGAAGATCATATTCAGAAAAAAACAGACACTTAGGCTTTTACCTTTATTTCATAAAACTTCACCACAGGTGGCTAACATATGAGCCAGCTATTAAAAAGAAAGTGTTTCAACACCATAATTAAAAATTTGATCTATAAAAGAAAGCAAGATCCACCCGCAAGGAATTGACTGGAGGTCTTTCGAATATTCAATTCGCGTTTGTAGGCACATAAGTACATTGTAATAAGTATGGTTAGTAACGTTAATCAGACCCAGACCCATGTCGGAGTGACACTCCCGAATTCGAAAATATCTGGGTGTCCTATGTGCGAAATATTGGGGAAGCTTTCCGACCAGCTGAAAGGTGGTCGCAATCGCGACGTGGCTGGTCCCGAAACAGCCTCGAACGTTTCAGCGCCGTCCTGATCGATAGCCAATATTTTCGTATCTATTACGCCGTAGGGCAAAGGTTGATCCTCCAAGTCTCCCCGATACGTCAATCCCAGCGGTGGATCTGCTCCTGGATTCTCATTCTCGGCAGTGCATTCTTCCTGGCTGCATCCACGCATCATCTCTCGGAATTGCTGGAACGTGGTGACATTCTCCTGCAGGCGCGCTAAGCTGTCCCTCCACGCGTTCACCTCCTTGGCAGGCCGCACGATCTCGTTGACGTTTTGGAAGTTGGACGCGCCGACGTAGCACACGTAGCCGGCTTTCTTGAACTCCTCCGTGTAATTCATGGCGACAGTGACGCTTGGCAACTGCTCCACCAGCAGCATGGTCATGGAACGAGGCTCGAAGGTGATCCACTGGTTCGCAGAGGCGCCTCCGTTTTGATGGGACATCGTTTCGAACCAAGTCTGGCCGCTCGTTGCCAAGCGATTCGCTGCCATTAATCTCACAGATAGCATCACCTACGAAAGTGTTGTTTTAATCAGAGATATCTATCTTACAATTATAATTGGAAATTTCTTTCGCTCAACAGGCAACCATTCACACTTGGAGGAGAGTAATTTGGGAAACCCTGGGTCTATACAATGGCTCGTGGACTTACATGATCTTTCGGATACAAGAAGCTCCATTCGCTCTGATTCGACGCCCTCAAGGATGTCCCAGAAACGACCAACTCATGATTGTCACCGCGCACTGTGTAAAACTCGTCCTTGGACGACAGTGCTCCAGGATAGGACGACATCACGATCGATCGTCTGGGTATCGACGTGGCAGTTTTCAGCGCGGTGGAGCCGAACGTGTACTTCTTCAAGAGCCTCAGCATTTGCGTGTACCTAGAAGACGAGAAGCAGAGGGACATTAGCGGCTCTGCTAAGCCACGGCATAGCGATGTCTATTTCTACTCGACTTTTATCGATCGACGATTCACTGATTATACCGTTTTACCCACGTTCATCGAAGCAGTCCTTGCCGCTGGGAAACGTAAAATTTGTCAGTCGGTTTGCGCACTGAATTGCCGGAAATGGAGCTAGGCGTACGAGGTGAAGGTTGTACTCACGGTGCGGCGGTGTTGTGACCAATCGCGATTAGCGGCTCCGAATTGTCCTTGGGTAGAGATTTCACGTAGATTATGGAACTCGTGGGGATGTCCGAGATGTTGAAGACTCGTTGGAAAGCGGGCATGTCGGAAGCCAGAGCGAGCCAAAGGAAGTCGTCGGACTCCAGCGACACCGATTTACGGCTCCGACGCACGGCATGCTTCCAGCCAGCTTCTAAACCATCCAATTGGATGTAAAATAATCGTACCTGCAGGGGACATTAGCTTGATTTATTCGATTGTTTTGGCGGTGAAACGGGTCATCCAAGTAATGGGATTTTCTTTCGTGTTTGTACGAGGCTTTTGCTGAGATGTTGGACTTGGTAGTGGGCAATTAAATGGACCTGGGGACGGAATGGCTTGATTTGTGAAGAACGAATTGATGGTGTAGCGTACCATATGCCAAAAAGGATCTGTAGATTCTAGCAGCTCAGCGCGCTTGCGGATGACGGATGTGTTTTCTCGAAGATATCGCGTTAACTTTCGGCACTCGGCGGGCTTTTCTTCGCATTGGGGCCTGATGGTGTTGTACCAATGGTGATGGATCAGTTGCCAAGTGAGGCTTCCTTCTAAAAGACCGGCGGCGTAGGCTTGTACGGTGTCGGGGTATTTTGAAGATGTTTCTATTTCGATGTACGACCATCTGCAATGTTAGTGGCGCTGTTAATTAATGCGCACACTGGAATGTGGTTGCGGTTCTTTGAGGAAAGGAAGAGCTTTTCAATTATAATAACTGAATTGCTGTGGACAATTGGTTTTCTAAGCTACTCTACCTCTTGTGAGCTACTATTTTCTCTTCCGAGCTACTTCATTCTTCATGTAATGTAAATGACATCTATCAGTCTCATGTACTCGTACCAAACAGATGCAGACACCTATATACTGATCGATCTGACGCAACAGGTGTGATAACGTGGACCTACCCCTGCTCAAAAATCCCAGTCTTATAGTAGGCTCGAGCAGCGTGCATCGGCACGGCGGTTAGATCATTGCCTTGGCCCCAAAAGTCAATGCTATATCCTCCTTTGCGGTTCCAAATTACGGTTGCTGAATAAGTGCCATCTTGTTCAACACTGCCAACACACACGGAAGCCGAAATAGTTAAATTAAAACAAGAAAGTCTACTGAACAGTTTCGATGTACATTTCCCAAAAGAAACCACCCGCCTTCAGAGCGCAACGCATAGAAGCTGTGCTATTGCAAACTAAAGGCGCCCTAGAAGCTCAACAATTCTTATAAAGTACAATTCCCCGGGACGCGTGGCGAAATTGCCTACCACCCCTTTGTTAGATCTGCAAAAAGGAATTATCCTCGAGGGATCTGAAATCGAGAGGCAAACAGTCTAATCTCTGCTCCACATAGCAACTGTCCAGCATGATCCACGCGCAAACGATAATGGCAAGCGCAAACAACGACAGCCGACACGCTCCTAAAAGAAACAAGTCGCCGTTTATCTCTTCGGCGAAATTGTGCCTCTGTCGGTGCCACAAGCAACAAGATAAACCGCACCGAGCGCGGAGACGATGTCTCGCCGCCCAACGGGGTGGCCCGTGCATCCTCGCCAGACGACCCGCGATATTCAAGACCGCGGCGCGAATACGAGAATCCAGACGTCGCGCGACACTCGATACTCGGGCCGCGACCGGTCTCATCCAGCTTGTCACCGCGAAAACGCTGATGCTCCACCGCCGCTGCAACTTGCTAGCACACGCGTGCAACGCGTGACACGCGCCTTCACGGTTGCCGAGGCAGAGCCGGGGAAGAGTAGAGGAAATGCTGTGCTGACACTTCGATCCGAGCTGGACTAGTTCTATCCCCCGCTAAACACTTTAACCAACTAACTAACTAGATTAGACTAGTTCTGGGATGGGAAAGATTTCGGAGCAGCAATCCCTATCGACTCCAGAAAACTATTTAAAATCGCAAAATTGGGCTTATTAATCCCTTGATCGATTTCGAGACGCTCCGAATCGCTGAAAATGTCATTCCATTTTCTAATCTAAAGAATTCAAATCATCGTTGTAATAACAGTTGCTGGGAGATATTAGCAGGTATAACATAAATATAAAAAACATAGCACAGCTTAGCTTAACTTTTGGTGGAAATAGTTCCATAGGGATCTATTGAAGCTAATTTTTTTAAACTTAGTGGCTCAGCTTCCAGGTGGATCCCCGAATTTAAGGCGGATAGCATAGTATTGGAATTGCGCAGTGCGAATGAATGAACTTACTGTCCGAACTCGCTGAGAATGATGGCCCCGATTCCCAGCAAGGCTACGGCGACGAGGATGTAGGTGGAGATGCGTGTCTGCAGCCAGGAGGCTCCTACTACCTTCAGCATGGCTCATCGGTGAGCGATACACCTTGGTTACAAGAAGAAAAAAGGTAGCTGAAAAGCACGAATTTCGCGTTCTCAACCCATCGATTACAGAAGCTTGGTCTACAGCCTCTTCAGGCGCTTTAAAAGCTGCCGATGATGCGCGCTGGTCCCGTGGTCACTGGAACAAACAAATAAACGACCGTTAATGGACGTCTTGCTAGCGAGACTCGGCTTGAACTTGTCTTAGTTCAAACTACCATAGAATTTAACCCGTTTGAAGGATATTTGAACGACTAACAAAGAAGCCTGATTCGGCGCTTCGAATGGCGCAAGGTTTTGAAAAGCGCCCCTTTTCAGAGAGAAGCGCGAACTCCGGTAAAACGTCCAGGGATTAAAAGAATGAATAGTGATTTAACCGTGGAGATTTTCTTTCCCTTCGAAGGCACGAGACTTGGCCTAAGGTTTTATACTGTATAGCATCGAAGCCACTGGTCGTCCTAATCGAATGAGTTAAGCGCTGGTGTAGCGCGAGATTTCATTACCAGTTTTATGAATTTTTTATGGGCAATCAAAGTAAGGGTGTGTATTACGTTTACTTCGATTGCCTATAAAAAAATTCTAAAAAATGGTAATGAAACTCGCGCGCTAGACCAGAATACACCCTCCGTTATCGATGGTCCTCGGTAATTTCGTTACGACAAATGCAATGTTGAAATCTGATTTAAACAGTGCTAAATAATTAGGTGTGATTACAGTGGCCTGGGGATCACCTATATGGACGACTCGGCCGAAGGTTTTCTTCCATTTGCGCTCAGCCTTGTCCACTCCGACGCCTCAATTCTTAAACAACGATCGCAAGTTGCGTATGCGTTGAATCGCTGAAGCAATCAAGGACATCGCCGATGGTATTCGTATCAATGGAAAATCGAGATCGATCGCGTGGCAACCAGATAAAGGCTGATCCGTACAGATCAATTCCGCCTGAATCGCCTCTTTGTTTCCGGTGACACTCAGTGTCATCATCTTCGGTGCAGGGGATTGAAGCGGACCAATTTTTAATTGCTCCGCTCCGACATGAAAATACTTCAGTTCTGCTTGATGCTCCAAGTGCAACATTTGCATCAATTTGATCAATTTCACAGTTTTCAGCCAACAACATAATATTTTCTCTAGAAAATTAGAATTGAAAAAAATTTTATTCATCTGCTTTTATAACAAAAAAATAATCTGGAGCAGTGAAAATTTTCCGTGCTCCGAGTAGAACCCCGTTGCTCCACCGTTCCGCACTGCAGCTCCGAGCTCCGCTCCAAATTTCTGTTCCGGTGTTTTCTGAACAGAGTTGGACATTATCCGAATAAATTTTTAGTCGAATAACGAATAATGCCCAACTCTGCTACTGAAACACAGAACTAATATGCGTGGAACGGCCTTTACATTTCCCTCCCGTGGAATATCGTTCGTCCAGAATAATTGAACATCCACTCTACTTATCTGCGATAGCGTCAGATTACGAAACGATACTGTCCACCGTCCACTGGCGCAAGAGAGGAACGTGACGAAGGTTAAGGTCTAATTCTCCTCTACCGCTGGTATTTGGCACCCGTGGTAAATCGGCGAACTTATGAGACGGTGTTGCTATTAATATAAAAAGTGACTCAAGAAAGCCGCAAATCTTTTCAGCACCCGCGCTTAGTTGAATGGTAACTACTCGCGTGGCAATGGGGGATGATCGGCGATAAGGGTGGAAGGGAAGTCAGGAGTTTTTCATCGAGCAATATTCAATTCGAATTTTTGAAAGCGCAAAACTAAAAAACTACTGAACCGATTTCGATGAACTATCTACCTACCACAAGAATCTTCGTTTTAATGACCCTGCTACACTTACTTTTAAATGTTAAATTAAATGAGAACGGAACGTCTAATTTATACTGCAGCGAAGCAGAGTTATTTTGCGAGTCTTGAGAGATCTTTGGAAGAAATAGAAGAACTCGGCACGTTAATGGAGGCATACGAATCGTCGAGAAAGGTTAAGGCCAGCTCATCCGCGATCTCTACGGTCGATATTTGTAATTAGATACGTTTAGCTCTGTCTAATTATCGTTCACCCAGTGAACTCGTTTATCACCACCGAATTGCACAACTGCGAATGACTAGGCAGCCATGGGTACTAACAAGAAAAATTGTCGTTAAGTGGTCTTTTGGGTCATTAACGTCCTGCTGCGATGTTGGTACGAAGCTGGAATAGAGTAAATAGGCAACGGTGACGATATTGTAAGAGTTAACAAATTTTGCGATGCCAGTGGAGCCATTCCAGTGGCAGAAGCGAGATTAGGAATGATAAGTTAGTTATTCTGGGAAGAACGAGCAGTAAGATTTTTAACATCCACTTGTATGATTCAATGAATTTTATTTTCTTCCGCCATTTTCAAATTACAAATTTCTTGAACTCGCAAAGTGAAGGTTGAACATATTTTTAGAATTATTCTGGGTAGCGCGTGGCAGGTGCGATGACGAGAATCATTGCTAACTGCATCTAATCGCAGCAGATGGATGTTAATCAAGTCGATCGTGCTTGAAATATGCGACTAATGGCGCTTCAAGAGGCATAGTTCACTGCTCGATATTTCAATTCATTTTTAATTTCCCTGATCGAATAAATTTCACTTAACGATGAGGCTTTTCTCGTTTAGAAGTGACTCACGGGAACCGAGCCAATCCCAGCTTTTCCCAAGTGCTTGACACATACAGCTAAGCTCTGATTACACGAATACATATCGAGCAGCTCAAGGGTTTAGAGAAACGTCTAATACGATGCATTATATTTGTTGTTGACGCGAAAGATGTTGCCCAAGACCGTGCAGATTTCCATCAGCATGGCATACCTCGTAGAAATTTCTTTTATAAGAAATCGCAGTCATTTATTTACCTTGACAAGGGACCTCTTAAATTTATTTTTTAATAAAAAGCGGTAGCTTGAGTGGTCAAATTATTGTTTTTAGTCCTTCGTGGTCACACGAGGTATATCGCACCCTAGGATGTATATTTGTCAATATTTCTGTACATTTTTAGACCTTAATAACAGAATTTAAAAATTTGGTGAATTTTAAAAAGAAGAATCGCTTTTATCCACAACTACTTTTTCCAATACAAATTTCAATATATCAAAATTTACATTTCTAGAGACTACTAGAGCACGATTTTACGAGTATTACGAATGCACAATTATTACTCAAAAGTTAAAAGATTCAAAAATACGAAAATGGCCACGGAAAGTTAAACTTGATGATTTCTCATGAACTCATCTCTGACTACAAATTGTCGTGAAACTTATAATACTCCCTGGACAAAGTATTTACACGTCAGTGCGTTACGTGGAGGAAAAGAAATGTTGCTCCACAGTCGTGGATGCGCTTAAATAGACCAAGTAGAATATCTGTCTGGCAGCAACCTAAAAATAATTTCCCACGCATTCTCGTGGCATTAAAAGGCGACACCTTTAACGCCGATGTGTAAAAGCCTGTACATTCGCCGCGACAGGATCGGGAGAACGAGAAATGTCGCCAGGCATATCTGGAGCGATTCAGAAAATTATGCCCGACAATTTTAAGAACTGTTAACGGGTATCTCGCGACTTAACAGCGTGAGTCGCGTACGTTCGTATCGTATTCCACTCGCAAGAATGTTCTTCTGCATTCGGAAACCAATATGAATTATTCCCCGGCAGCCGAGTGTGTCGTCGCAGAGAGAAAAAAAGGTGTTGCTTGATCTGGATGCATACAAAATGCGTGTATATAAATTTCAGTCGATCAGGTTCGCGCGATTATGCGGGAGAATTTTTTCTTCCATTTGCTTACACCACTGGGGGATATTCTGCTGCTTCGAGAGTGCCTCAGTAAATTTTCCATCTGTCTCGAGGTTGCGTTGCGCGGCAGACGGAGGTGCCTTACGATACGCGATGCTAGTTTAATTAGCAATTGTAAGCGTTAGCGGAGTTATAAATTCAAATTTAATTGCCCCCAGTAATATCTGTAGAGCGTGCGGCGGTAGTAAATCAAAACGGCGGGACTTTGTTTTCGCGTTAAATTGTAACACTTTTGTTTCTCGTAACGACGATGAGGATAGTTTCGCGAGCCGGGACCGTCGAGAAGCTCGCGCGTGGTATATAAAATCGTGTCCGCCTTCTTATCGGACCACTTTTTGAACGACTTTCCGATTAACTTTCCTCGTGCCTCGATGGCGAACATATCTACACAACGATGCCGCTTAGTCGGCGCCACTCCTTTCCTGCGAGCGAAGATGATTAACTCGAGTCTCTTCGCGCGTGAGTCTCACTACCTAGCTCATTGTAATATCTGCCCATTAACATTCATTCCTACTGAATCGCTCGAGGTACTTTCCCCGGCGAAGAAGGAAAAGAATGCCACTGATCCGTCGCTCCAATTTTTCCCGCCCAATGCACCACGTGCTCGCGATTCAGTCGACGCAAATCAATACGAACATGAACTCCTTCAACCTGCTTATCGTCCGACAATTATCAACTCGACTTATCGTACCATATTCCAAGTAGGATAGTAATAAACCAGTTCATTTCAAAAGCCTTTGCTTAGGCACTTCGTAGAAGCAATTGTGACGTTCTATGCGTTTCATTTCCGCCGAAGCCATTCCAACGTTTGTCTTCTTCTTCGAGCATTGGCTCGGCATCGAGATTCAATCAGAGTGTGCGATAATTCTAGACTCAATTATGTATGTTTAATGAACTCAAGAAATCTCTAAATGCCACACAGGCTATAAAGAATATTAATACCGTATTTATTTCTTTCACTTGCTGATTCATTTGCTTATGTAATAGAAATTGCAGCCTTTTTTTAGCTCAAAGCCTCTTTCGAAGGATGTCATTAAACTTACTTCGTCGTATTTCCTTCGTGGTGAAGTTCAAACAAGGCTTTCCAAGTAATCTAACGCATACACCTATGCAGTGGCGTGGAACTTCGGGAAGGTACTTCATACCAAGCAACTTCACTCGAACTATACCATCTGCTTCACACTTGAAGCGACTGATAGCCGTAGAAGCTTCTCCCACCAATTAAACCTGTCCACCGGAAACAGGGGGATGCAAAGGTGGCAAGTAAGATGCAATCGCGCGGACCCGCTCGTAAATGGCACGTGTGCCTGGCAATCGAGAAAAAAGGCAGAACGATAGCAAAGTTCACGAAGATTAATCCCAGCACTCCGATTAGAATCCTCAGGGATTTTCCACTTTTTCAACCTGTCCCACCTCTCGAGTTTAATCGCGCCGATCCAATCATCAGGACCAAAGGGATCACTATGTTCCCAGTCACGCTTGAAACAGAAGCTTGCGACGGATCGTTGAAACTCCTGCTGCAGCTAGTGCACATCAGCACGTGCTCGAAATGCACTTTAGGACACCCTTGAAACGCTTCGGCTGCCGCGTCAGCCACGCTCGGTCGCGCGATTATAAACAATATTAGCAACTTTTTAACCAGCGCTTCTACAGCGCCGGTCAAAAGAAACCTTCCCACGGTTCCACTGTGAAGAATTGTATAATATCTATATTCATATATAATTCATATCCCCCTGGATTGCGAGAGATTGTGAAACAGACTAGCGATACCGATACAATGCGTAAAGCCTAGCGTTGGGTTCCTTAGGAGCTTCTAACATTCTTTCGACCACCACTACTGTATAAGAAACGGAGCACCACGAAGCCAGTCGGCGAATCGGTCGCGAATAACTTGATCGTGACTTCGAATCACCCAGGAAGTTTAATAGCTGCGTAATAGATCCGGTAGAAGGAAATGCATCAGCCGGATAGATCGTTCGATCAGCCGGAGTCGTCGGAATGGTCGCGTGATCCCCGCGTGCGCGACGTGCAAGCCACGCGCGCGATCGCGGCGAGTGATGAACCGGTGTAGCTCGATTCAGGAAAATGCGCTCACCTTGGCCGATGGTGTCTCTGAATTGGAGCGCGTCGTAGACGGGTAGATGATCGGTCATTCGTACGGAGATTACATTCCCTCGGTGTGCTTGATTTGCCGCGACTTTACGACGTGGACCAGTTGCTCCGACACTGAAGTCCAAGCGCGAGCACTCGTTGCTTGTCGACTGCCACTGCGACCCGTCTGCACACAATTTCGAGTGGACGCACGTTCCCTTCCCATCGGGCCTCTCGCCAATCGGCGCCGACGTCCTTTATTGTACCGGCGGCACTGCCGGGACGCGTCGTCGCGGCGCCCCGCACAAAACTTTACACAGATCCCCCCCTGCCTTCGCCGCCTCGGTAGGCGAATGGAAAGCAGTGCCCCTCCACTGTTGGTGGGGGTTGATTACTCGCAGATTTCCCTTAAAATTGAATGCAAGCCGCGAAAGCAAGGGCGTCCGTAGACTTTCTTCCAAAAATGTAGTAATGAAAAAACAACACGATAACAGCGAATTAGATCATGAAACGCTCTTGCTTCTTTGAACCGATTTTGTAGAATGTGGTGCCAATTTAATTAGAAATTTAATACTGAAATTTAAAAATATTCAGTTTTTTAGTATAAACTTAATAAAGATCAGTTTTGAAAAAAAATTAAGCCGAGTACAAGAAATTATAATTATGTAATGAGGCGAAGTTTGAATTAGCTAGTACTGACAAAGTATTGAGCCAATATTGATGCAGTGTAGAATGGAACCACCGGGGCATCGCGCTCTTTCGAATAAAAAAAAGATCATCAAAATCGGTCTATCTGCTGAGGAGTTATGCGGGGGCAAACATAAAAAATACATACGGGTCGAATCTATAAACTCCTTTTTGAAGTCGGTTAAAAATAAGCGATTTTTTCTCAAAAGCCAGGGGGGCAACTGCCCCTTTTGTCCCCTCCGGACGCCCATGCTCGAAAACCTGCTGGGATAATGAGCTAGGAGTTTCAGGGTTGTTCGCTTAATTTTTGAGGGGTGCGTGCGCGCGCTCTCGACCGGGTTGCTAGGGTTGCGGAGTCTGGTTTGTAGTGGTAGATTGTTTCTAGCATTGCTTCGATTTAGAGGGAACCTGTTGGTACTCCCTTGGCGGCTTGGGGTGAACTTGAGGAACTTGTTCTCGCATTCGTTTTTTATGTATGAAGGTGCGCACGGCGCCACGCTGTGCTTTATCAATTTAGCATGGCGCCTTCGTCGGTCTCTGGGTCGTCTATTCTCAGTGTTTCGTGAACCCCGTGAACCCTGACGGCGCTCTGTCGGCTGAAAGCTGGAGGAATATTTTCAGGTTTCATGGTTCATTGTGTAGATGTTCTTTTTTTAGGCTTTTGATTTGATTGCGAACCGGGTGGAACGTGGCTGGCGGGGGTTGTAGGGGAGGTTGAGGGGTGCTGCAGGGGAGGTTGAGGGGTGCTGCAGGGGAGATTGGTAAATTGGTGAATGGCAAAGTAGGAAGCGAAAAAGTAGAATGGATTTAATTTTTATTTCAGTGGAGAAATATTTTTATCAAAGAACTATTATATACATTAGAGAGGCCATAGTTTTGGCTATAAAATGTGAAATTTTCGTTAAAAAATTTGGAGAAGAAGCTGCGTGGTAGCGGTTTCCGTATAACGATCTTTTCAGAAAAGGCGCCCGCGGTGACCATCCGCTGTTTTTCATCTGAAACAAAAAAGGAAAAATTATTCTTAAAGTAGATAGGAAAAACTAGTAGGTACCTGTCGTGGCCGATTTGGGTTCTAGTTTATCTTCGAATCTTCATTCATCTCCAGTTTGTATTTTACAGAACGAGAACACCTTGCTTCAAGTGGTACTAAATAGCTTATTACCACTGTTTCCTGGAGTGTCTAAAGTTGATACGCCGTTATCGATTGCAATCAACTGAGATTACTCTCATTCTAATTAATCGACAAATACTTTCCTGATTATCTGGAATATGGAATATTTTCTGCACATATTTTACATATCAGCACAGATTTTAATCCTTACTTTATCGATATCTCGAAGTGCTCAAGCATTAATTCCATTGCCTAGAAATTAAAACGAACGCTTCATCTTCGTTCGAACACAATTACAAATCCCATGCTCGAAAATCGATTGAAACACAGTCCGTACAGTGTCGATGACGAGTAGTTGCATTTGATGCAGTTCTTCAGGAAGACACTCTTCGCCGCTCGAACCTAATGAGCCTTAATTGGACTTAATTGGAAATTTTAGCCGCCCCGTTATGCGACCGGCCGAATACGCGACACTGATGCACCCTATTTAATAGAATTGCAAAAGGAAAGCCATCGATATCTTTCCATCGATCTATCATCACCAATACCGAATCGAGGCCTGAACGTCTCCGGTAATGAATTTCCACCAAGCAAATAGACAAACTAATGATCCCTCCGGGAAACGAGCGTGCATACCTATCAAGATCCATTACTTCCGGTGGCGCAACCTCCCGTATCACCACGATCGTTGTGTATGTATGTATCTACTTGTTACACCCACCTCTCAGCCATTTTTTCCCGCCTTAAATGTGTACGTGCTCGTCGTACTTAGGCACATTCCAAAGGTATGGAATTTTTTTTATTACCGAAAGTGGGTCTTTCGGGACTGATAACGCGGCCTCGTGAATTCGCATGTCTCGTGAAAGAAGCTTACAAAGGAATACCCCCAATCCACAAGATTCAAAAAATTATGAAACTTTCGGGATATGTGGAGGATATAAAATTCACTCCAAAGGGGTGAATTTACCCCCTGAAGATCCGGCTATTTTCCGATTTTCTGTTATAACTCGCGAACTGTAAAAGATAGAAAAGAAGTTTTCAGGCAGAAGTTACTTCTTTTAATTAGGAGTATCATTTGGAAAAAGCAGTGCAAGAAATATTTTGAGGCTTCAAACAATTCTTCAATGGTAAAAAAGCATAACATCTTTTTACGGAACGAAATCACGAAAAAGGATAGTATAATAACAATACAAAAGAAAAGAAAATAATGAAATAAAATAAATAAATATTAACATATTTAAATATATGACTTCTTTATTGCTATATTAGATTATTATATTAGAAATTATGTTCTAATTTCTTTTTTCTTAAATTTAATATAAAAAAAGAATTTCGTTCTCATTTTTTTATTTCCCCCTTTCTTCGTTTTTGCACCCAATCTGTGCTCGGTCCTGGGCAAAAGTGATGCGCGAGTTACAACACAAAATCTAAATTTCACCCCCTTAGAGTGAATTTGGACAGTCTCCAAAAAATTGCGTAATTCCACATATCCTGAAAGTTTCATAATTTTTTGAATTTCCGGGCTGGGAATCTTCCCCTGTTACTATATGGAGGTGTACTTAAAATACCCGAGATGCTTTGATCCATCATCCCGCCAGCCGGGAGTCGACAACCTTTCGTCGTTCGGAGACTACACTCGGCCTTCGTCTCTTGCGAAATCCGATCCCACGTCCATTCGCCGTTATCGCTGTCGTTCACTTATCTATTTCGCCGCTTCGATTTACCAGCCACGCCGTGTGCGGTCTTGCTCGAGCTCGCTCCCTTCATTCCGCTGCTCTTCGCCCCGCACAAGCGAAGCACGCGCTGCGCGGCTCTATTGTTTCCTGAAATATTGTAAACGCTGATTGCGCGAAGTCGCGCTCTCATCAGCTCTCATGGCGCGGAAGCCACGCTGCTCAGAACGGGCGCGATAACGAGATAAGGCACGCGATCGGCGATGATTCAGAGATTCGCGCGGCGGCGCCTGCGGAAAGATCCGCTATCAGTCGAACGAGTGCAATTGCGCAATCGGAGGAGCTAGACGCCTCCGGCGTACGCGGAGGCGATTAAAAATTCCAATTAAGCCCAATCCAGCTTCGTCAGCTTCCAGAAGACCCGAGCTGGAACGATAAAGTGGGTGTGCAACCGGAGGCCGAGGGAACAATGCCCGCGACGAAAGCTGCGGAAAGAAGTCGCGGCTGCGTTAGCTCGGGTGTTAAACAAATTGTCTACGAAACGTCCAAAGAGGCGAGGTCTCGCAATCGGCGGCTATTATTTCGTAACGTCGCGCGATCGGTGGCTGAACGGGAAGAAAGGTGGAGCGTGAATATGTTTATGTAGCGACGGAAACCTCCTCAAGCTACTTGTAATGTATAATTGCACGGGCATAGCCGTGATATGTAGATTAAGCATAGCCGTGATATGTAGATTAAATATTCTATGGAAATGTAAACGCTCGTGGAAACGTACGGCGTTCCTCTCGTCGATGATACGCAGATTCGTGGATTCGTTGGGGGGAGGCAGTCTTTGCTACTGGAGCACTACTGTGTCGAATGTACGAGCAGTTAATTATTAACTTAGAAGGCGGAGTATCGATAATGTAACGACGCAAGGCCATATCGCTACAGCACGATCGCGTTCTGCTGGATGCCAGCGGAGGATCGCTGGTTCAAGTAGGCTTGCCCTCCTGTTAGATGACTATTGCGATCGAAGCTCCGGCAAGATGCACAGGAGAATAGTAATAACGCGATAATCGGTACGAATAACAGGGAAGATCAGCTGGTTCAATAATTCCGAAGCATCTAATCCCCCGGGACTCCGAGTGGCGGCTAACAGTTGGAAAGTCTGCTCCCGTTGCATAATCTTAGGCCGTACGATAAAACACTAAGTAGAAGTTCTACAGAATGTACAGTGATCCAACAAAATGTACAGTGGGTGGCCAAATTGTTATACTCGAACAAAAATGTTTATATTTTGTAAGTTTAAGCGATGGAATGCAATAGATGTCTCGTTTTTAACGTTATATAATTTTGTAGAAGAATACACGTTAAATACATTTATATACTTTGATTATATAATTTAAGACTTTAGCTTTTATGACCAGGGAATTAAAGCAGACCAAATTTTTATTTGCTCCACTCCAGCTGTTTTTTTTTTAAATAAAAATTCTATTAATACTTTCAGTGATCTTTCATTTGCAACAAATCCCATCTTTCTAGCTTTTCAGTTCCATACCGAAGAAAAAAATTCATAAAGAATGCTTGATTTTCGGGCAAAGAAAGTATCATGCTTATTGGGTACTTTCTTTTCTCTCCGAGTCAGAAAAATTACGACTTGGTATTTATTAAAAAAGACTCATTCATCTGCTCTTATAAAGTGAAAGAAAATTCAAATAATAAAAAAATTGGAGCAGTGAAAATTTTCCGTGCTCCGGCTCCATTCCAACGCTCTGTTTATCACGGATTGAATTCGGCGCGGCATGCTTTGCGGCGTGGCCACTTCCTGTAGTTTTGGAGTGTTGTGCCATATCTACTCTGATGATATTCTTTATTAGTTCTGTCTTATTCGTAATAATTTGATCGTGTTGCCAGCTGTTGTAGCTGATCAATCAACGAAGAAACAATAACATTCATGCATTGTTACTTTAATTACAGCCACGACTTTCACAGATTTTGACGAAGTATTTATGAGTATAATAATTTGGCCACTCGCTGTACGTTATATAGATGATTCTTCTTTTAACAGGGGCGTAGAATTTTCATGGAAAAGAAGTGCAAGGATTAGGGAGGAGGGTCGTGTCGTTCAGAACACTTTGCGCAGTGCGCGGCTAATTGGAGACTTTTGTATGACCGGAAGTCAAGGCCTCCGGGCGGTACGGTCTACCTGGCGAGGCTCGCGAACGCGTGAGAGCAACCGAAGCATCGTGTTTCACACGGTCTGCCCCTGACCACGAAAGGGATCGATGCATTCATTGATTCGAAGGGACCAAGCTTGCCCAACTCTTCCTTTTCTCCAGGGAGGACGGGTGTACAATGAGCTGTCGCCTCTCTTTTATTTTAGTCCTTAGCAACCTGGATCTATAATTCTGAGAAGCACTGCAAGGTCGAAATTGACGCTAGCACGGTGGGGCGCAGAGCGGGCATACATCATGAGAGCGGGAGGCACCCCCTTAGAGTGAAGTTGGGCAGCAAACAAAAATTACTGCTTGTAGATAATTGTAGATTAATAAATAAACTCGAAGCTATTATTCGAGGGTGATGATTTGGTGATCGTCGGGGGTGCGAATTATTAAATGCTCCTTTTCTTTGAGAACAGATCTAGGTCGCATGATGATAGAAGTTTAAACTTCTTCACTCGCCCCTATTTAGTTTAAACGAAGACCCTAAGATTAGTAATGCAAATCTAACGAAATCCCTAAAACTAGCAGAGTACGTAAATCTAACGAATACCCTTCCACTATCGTAATCGCGCGACGATAGAAGTCCAAGCTTCTGGACCCGCCTCTTTTTTACTTAAACATTATTCCGAAGAAAGCACCGTAAAGGGCGATATCGATGATCGAGTTCACATTTCGAAATTACTGTCACGCAGCCGCTATTATTGGCACGAGCGTTAAATGCAAAGGCTTCGGCGTAAATTGTGCGGCCGCAATAAAGAGCCTCGGAATTCCTTGATTGCGGTCGAGGCGCGAGAAGCACGCGCCGCGAATGGAATGCAATATACGTCTCCTCTGGTATTCGATTCATCAAGACATTTTCTCCATACTTCGGCACTTTTTTTCACGCGATACTCGCCCTTACGATGCGAATACCGTGAGAAACCGCGATTAGGACGCCGACGACCTCGCGCGATCAAGAATGCCGTGCGAAAATTTAGGCGCCTCCGATATTCAGATCATTAAGCCACGTCGTCGATCGCGCGAATTCAACTTGTTATTCACGTTTAAACTCCGCGTTAATTTAATTGGAGATATCTGGCGTCCAAGGCTTTCGACAGCGAAGGTTCGCGAAATTATTGGAACTCCTTCGTTACAATTACGAACCTTATCAGGCTAATCGAAACGATCGCTCGGTTATTGGAAGCTGATAACCCTCGGAGTAATCTACTTTGGTGTAGGACGATGACTATTAAAGTGTGCGATCTTATAGATGATAGATCAAGCTCGAGGCTAGACATAATGAATCATTAATCAATATCGAGATTACTTTTCCGAGTCTCTGTTTATCCGAGAAGCACGAATCAGTGATTGTTTTAAGATGCCTGTTATTAATTTCCTCTGCGCAGAATTCATGTAGATTGTTCGCTCTTTTTCATAACATTCTGCTGCATGAAAATGGCATTGTTAGGTACTATAACTTGAGGCTGTTCTAAGGGCCAAATAGGGGTTTGAAATGTTTGAATCGAGGCGCGTTTCTGCGCATACGCGCCGCACCGAATCGGCGGCAAAAGGCCACCGTACGAAATCTTCGTCCGTCCTCATCGTCCTGATCCTGCCAGTAGAAGACAGCGACGACAGGGTGGAGGACTATAAAGATGCTGGCGTAACACGCGCTAGTTCGCGATCGAATAATTAAATCTTGTACGATCATTGATAAACTCAAAGGCGCGATCGAGTCGTTTTTAAATTCGTGAACTATCGCTCGTGGGGTTTAAAATGCTGTTAACGATATTTCCATTAATCTTATTTATGATTCTGAGTGGCAACTGGTGCACGGCTTGGCACGACCATCAGCAAAGCAACGAAGAAAGTGTGGACAAAACGGGGGTCCATACGATCCCGCTCGGTTCTGGGGCTACTTTCCATTGGAGGTATATTTTCAAAGATGGAATAATAAATAGCGCTAAAGATCGAAGAGGGATCCGAAGGCGTTGAGTGTTTGGTTGACAATTTTTAGAGTTGATTTCATGAGCGAAATGATAGTCGCCGAAGTCCACTACGTAGGCGCTGATAACACCTGGTTCGCCATCGGTTTCTCAAATTACGGGGAGCTAAAGCCTGCCGATTACTGTGTCCTGTGGGTCGATTGGCATCGACAAGTTCAGTTACAGGTACATGGAACGTTTCCCGATGTCAGTGGAACATTCGGTGGTTGAAGGATAGAGTCAGAAACTGTTACAGCTTCTTCTTTTAAATGCTTATCGCACATTCTGCTAGATCGACCTCCTTCGACACACCCCGCATGCGATTTGTTATACATTTTCTAATTGCAGGACGCGTGGGCGGACGAAGAAGGAAAGCTGCATCTAGACTCGCAACAGGATTGCGAAAGCTTCGCGTGGAGGAGGCGGGGAAACGTAACGAAGCTCACGTTCTCCAGAAAGTTCGACACCTGCGATGGGAATGACTATGTTATGGAGGTGACAAGAATTTCTGAATAAACTTAATTCCTAGATTATTCTTCTCTGATGCAGTGAACACTACCTGGGAACTTTCAGAGGGGAACCACTCATTTGGTGTGGCTGAAAGGACTCGGCCCACTGTCGGCCTTGGCTGGCCTGCAGATCTCCGATGCAGAAGCTTCTGGTATGTCACGAACCGAACTACTCAGGGTGCTGCATAAGAAGCCATCGTTTCCCTCGAATGCTTGGCAACTGGAAATGCTGGCCCATCGAGTGAAGGTGCCGAACAAGGAAACTACTTACTGGTGCCGCGTGCAGAAGCTGCCACCTGTCTTGTCACAGAAGTGAGTCGATGTTGGGATGCTTCTTTGTAAATAATAAATTTCAATTTGTCTACCCTTTGGTGTCCCTTCTAGGCATCACATTCTCCAATTTGGTCCAGTCATCCAAACAGGAAACGAGCATTTGGTACACCACATGGAAGTCTTCCACTGTGCTGGGCCTCCGGACCTCGAGATTCCTATGTACGATGGCCTATGCGACGGAGCTGACAGACCAGAGAAAACTCAAGTTCGTTTCAGTGTTTAAAGCGGGACAGCTGGGGGATGGTTAAACTATTTAAAGTTGAACTCGGCGGCGGATTTGAAGATTTGACGCCTCTAGGCTAAGTGCCTGCCATCCTTTCACTGAAATATCATCAAATATTTTAATTTAAAAGAGGCGTGATGATTTCAATATGATTTTAATATGGTAACTCACATACGAGTTATTGCTAATTCGCTATTTGAAAAAGAAGTGATTTGAGTTTAAAGTTGTGTCAAGCTTCTGTGTTTAAATCTTTTCTAATTCCTTTCGCTCAAAATTTTCCGCTCACCAAAATTTGATGGTCCCCGAAATTTGCCGCTCCCCAAAATTTATTGTTCCCCAAAATTTGCCGCTGCATAAAAATAATACTAATTTGGTATAAATCATTCTCCGAATTTTCCCCGTTTCTTTCAGATCTGCAAGAAGGTTTTAGCAGCATGGGCAATGGGAGCAGACGCGTTCGTGTACCCCGAAGAAGCTGGTCTGTCGATCGGTGGCCACGACTTCAACCCTTACGTGATGCTAGAGGTTCACTATAACAATCCCGAGTTGCAGGATGGTAGCATCGATTCCTCGGGAATTCGTTTCATCCTGACGAAAAGCCTGCGTAAATACGACGCTGGAGTAATCGAGCTAGGATTAGAGTACACTGATAAGATGGCGATTCCACCCCGACAAGTAGCGAGTCAATGATACTATATATACCGAAGAAGCTGACGTTCAGGCTCGCTAAACCTAATATTGCATTGCTTTTTAGGAAGCGTTCTCTTTGTCAGCGCACTGCATACAAGAGTGCACAGGGGTTGGTCTCCCTCAACACGGCATCCGCATCTTCGCGTCGCAGCTTCACACTCACCTGACGGGGATGAAAGTCATCACTCGTCACGTCAGGGACGGCGGGGAACTGCCTTCGTTGAATTACGACAACCATTACTCCACCCACTTCCAAGAAATCCGACTCCTACCGAAACACGTCACCATCTTGCCCGTAAAAACTAATTTCGCTGGTTACTTCAACGATTCTAGCGAGACGGGGTGAACTCTCTTCTTAATTGCAGGGCGATTCGTTGATCACGACCTGCACGTACAACACGGCGGACAGGGAAAACGTCACTCTGGGTGGATTCGCTATTTCTGATGAAATGTGCGTCAACTATGTCCATTATTACCCTAACGCTCGATTAGAGGTACGTAATGACTCGTACGCTAGTTTTTAAGGAGCTCGTGTGGTGAGGATCATGTTCCGCAGGTCTGCAAGAGCGCTATAAGCGACGATGCGCTGAGGACTTACTTTCGGTACATGAGGGAGTGGGAGAATCAAGCGACTAGCATCGATAAGGGAATTTCAGCGAATTATAAGAGCATCGAGTGGACCAAAGTTCGCGTGCAAGCTCTGCGTGATCTCTACGAAGCAGCGCCATTAGGTTCTGATTTTAGCGCGTTATTATCTGAGAAATATTAGTATACGTTTCTGTGAAGTAGGGTAATTTAGAGGAAATTGGAAGCGAAAGCAAGTGGCTGTTTAAGACCACCCTCAACTACCCTCATTTTGGGGGCCTATTCCAGATAATTAAGAAGTGGCCCTGAACGGCCAGTTGATTTTGCCTGGGCTGTAATTGACGGTACTAAGTTGCAAACTGTGTTCCCAATCAGGGATGCAATGCAACGGCTCGGATGGATCTCGACTTCCAGGACTTTGGGATAATATAGCGGCCACACCGGTGAAACTACCCTTACCTCCGCCAGCTAGAAACTGCCCAGATTCCTCTCTGAAGCAAGAAGTAAATGTTATTTAAATTCCTTTGTCTTTGTAACTGCATAATCCTATCTGTTTTCAGGAATAAATTCACTTAAAGCTGAAAGTTAATGGATCGTGGGCGAGATGTAGCAAAATGTAGACAACTGTAGTTATACTCCCATCCAAGCTCGAGATTGCCTGCTCGCAGGGTTGAGAATAAAATACTTATAGTTGGACGTTACCGAACAGATATTCGATCTATGTTCTCTCTTTATTACCTGCACTCCTTGGAAGTCGCCTAACAAGGATACAGTTCTCTAAAATAAAACAACAATTCTGATTACAGTACAGAAAATGCTTCAACGCAAAATACTTTCTACAAATAAAGAAAAGAAAGAAGTACCCTGGGCGGGCGCGGCGATAAACATTCCTAGTGGGAATAGTTTACAAGCCTCCCAGTATATTTATGCGTCTCGTGGGTCCTTTCTTTTTCTTTTGGCAGTACATCGTCTTGCTGCGGATAAGCCAGCCTGATCGAATCTCGCGTAACAAATACTTGGCTCGTGTAGATTGGTAATTATAAAATGCGGAATAATGAGAGTAATAATAATTAATATCTCGTAATAATAATAATCGTTAATGCTAATAGCGAAAACTTTGTTTTTACATGTCTCGTGAATGTACAAAAGAGGGACGCATCTTACGCTAAATGCGATATAAAAATTAAAGATATCCAATATTTACGATATAATACACATGGGCGGGTTACACATACATACGCACACACGCTGAAACCACGCATACGATAGTCGTCTTCCTTTTTCGCTTTCAAGCATAAAGATCACTCCCGGAAAAGTACCCCGGCGTGATTCTCTCTCTCTCTCTCTATCTCTCTGCCCCCACCCCCGGATTTTTCCTTCCCTCTCGTTTCTCGTTTATTAATACTTGTACACGATTCCGTTTTTATCGAACACTCGTCAGCCTTGTCTTTCGACCTTGAGTACAGGAAAGAAAAGAGAATAGCTCACAAACGTCCTAGCATGTAATATACGGGAGTCTATCGAGTATTAAATTTGTACTGCCAAATGTGCTTTTTCCCTTTGCTCCACCCCTTTGAAGCATACCTGTCCGATAGAACACTATACGAGCGTCGGCTTTATAGCCTGCCTTAGAGAGCAATCTTTTTAGGAGACACTACGAATACGGAAATACAGTGTTGATTAATAGTGCCACGCGGTAATAAAAATAGATAATTAGATATAGTAGTATTATGATGTAGGTACGCAGTAGACATAGAATGTAAACGGTTGTTTATTAGGAGCTTCTGAAATTTTCCATTATTCTATTGTGCAATGCTTCAAAGGGTCAACCATGGTTCTCTGTTGAAGATATGAGAGAGAATCTTTCTCTTTGGTGCTCCATTAAGCTGTAGTTAGACTGTAGAACGATTGACGAAGAAGTGAAACAATAGCTGTCACGAATACTTTGAAGAATAACTAGAATACTCTTTTTGTGTAATAAAATATGACGCTTTGAAGCTGCAGATACAAAATATTTTCAACCGTATGCTAAATTCGGAGCTTTGAAACAGACAAACTGTTAGATTAGTCGAGAAATGTTAATTCAACTCTAATTTCAAAATAAACTTGTCCACCACTGTAGTGAAGAAAAATTTATATTTGGAAAGTAAACGTTCAAAGTACTGAAATTAAATTAGCTGCCGAGAATATGAATTGGGCCAACTTTGGTAGTGTGAATGAGCGGGGACGAGTCTAATTACAGCTTAAATATCAGAAACTTGTTCTTCCATTGCTTCTCAAATATTCTTTACAAAAATTCAAGATCTAATATATATTCGAAAACATTCTTATAAAGAATAGAATTGGCTGCAAAATTGGCGAGAAACGCGATTTCCTTAAGAAAAGAATACGAACATCCAGTGGCAAATGGAATATAGCCAGTATACTTTGCGTTACTATTAAGCTTCAATTCGCACATCTTGAGGAACGTGCTTCCTGAAATCTTCCGTAGGAATACTTTAGGAACGTGATTCTCTCGAATACGCGTGGACACTTCTCGCGGATATGTCGAAGGGTGTCGTCACCGTTATCGTGTAAAAAAATTTTAGACTCTGCTAGGAACACGCCCCATTGGAAAAAATACTTATTTTCTAAAGCGTGGATACATAGCGAACCCGGACTTGCTCTTCGCGTCTCTCTCATGGAACAAATTTTTCCTTCAAAAATCGTTTTGTAGTAAACGTTTCGCGCGTGCACGCGAACGAGGATCGTGGCTAGGACTTCGCGATAATACGAGTATAAAATATATATTACGGAGCTTGGAACGTGATTAGGTTCGGCTCCAAGTCCATTTCGCTACGTTATACGTATGCGTGCCGATGCAAGAGGAGAGTTTGATCGTTCTGGGTCTCGTCGAAGCCTGTCTACTACTTAATGCGTCTAATTCAGCGTTGTATAAACGATACGTCACAAAACTAGTAAAATATATTATAAAAAATCGTCAAATTTTACACCACAGCGTTAGTTGCCGCCAGTTCCATCGGGCCCTCGTTGAGCCGAGCACGCGGAACGAAGGCAACTGTCGCCGCGGCGCGTATCAACAAGAACCTCTCGACTAGAGTGACTGATTGTTCTGTTGCATTTGTCTCTGCAAGAAACAGTACAGTATACCGGCCTGCGCCATCACGTCCACGGTACCCGCGGCCAACGGGTCTCGACTTTTCGCGTCGGATCGCGAGTTCGTCCCGGGTCGCAGGAGCGTCGGCCCGAACACCGTCGCCAAATTGTGCAGGGACATCTTGTTTTGAGCCTCGTGCTTGTTAACGCGTATCAAATGGGCGAGCAGGAAATCGATGACAGCCCTGTTCACGGCTGGCAGGCTCTCGTAGACGCTGCTCAGAGCCTTACCTTTCGACAACTCGCTAGTTTGAAAAGCTTCCAAGAATGATGGGTAAAGAGCGTCGGTGAAAAGAGCCTCGGGCATTTCTCGAAGATACAGCTTTAGGACTCCCGTTACGGAGTGAACATCCACCTGTGAAAGGAAAGAAAGGTCGAACCGGTGAAGAGAGATATTCCTTGGAACCGCACGCTTCTAGCTAATGATGCTGCTATAGCTACCTCTTTAAGTAGTTGCTCAGCTTCGTAAGAATTACTCTCGAACGATTTACGCAACTTCGTTAAGTCCGAAGCAGAGCCTGACACACGATACAAGCCCACTTCTCCGACACCTCGCCTCTCCACTTCCCTCACGCAGGCTGTTATGATAAAAGGAACGTCGCGCTTCTCACGCCTATAAAGCAATCGTGCGTGTAACTAATTATTGCTATTTACGAAGGGATATAACCGCGTCTTGCGTAAAATCGTGAAACGTACTTGCACACTTGCTGGATCTTTGCTCCGAATAAGCCTTGAGGCTTGGCGGATGGTACCCGCCTCAGTGTCACTTCACTTGGAACGAAACGCAGAGCTACGTCGAGAGTAGCTGGTCCTAAATTTAAGGATCTCTCTACTTGATCGGACTGTAGCCAAGATCGGCTCAGTCTCTGTATGCATTTGCCTCGCAATACCGAGCGCGCTCCGCACTCCTCGTACAACAAGATTCTAACGTTCTGGCTGCCCTCCAATTCGACAACAAACGTTTCACCTGCAATAGGAAGCGAAGTTAAGAGGGAGTGATTTAAAAGTATCTAAAAGATGAATTAATGGTTACCCCATGTCGGAGCTTGGCCTCTTGCGATCCGACTTCTCGCTCGTTTGAAGTAATGTCCGTAACTATCAACCTCCACGATAATGTAAAGATCTCCTACTCTATCTAAACCTGGCGGTGTTAGACCAAGCAGAGTCAAATGAAGATCGCCCAGTAATAAGCTTTCATCGCGACCCGATCTTAGCAAATAGCTGCCCATATCTGTTTGGAGATAAGTACGACAGGCTGTGACCCATGCCTGTAATTCGTACATTGACAAAGGTAATGGTCCTGGAGGTTGTCCCCCCTGAAAATCGAAGAGAGCAAACTTACAAACATCTTCTCGCTTCGCTCGTTATTCAAGTATTCTCATGAATACACTGTTACTTGAATCCTCGTGTTCGATTTAAAAAAAAAGGATATTAAGCATCTTTACGTTATTTATTTATTCTTAAGCTGTGGATTACGCACCTTTCGGTTATCTAGGTACATATGGGAACGCATTACCTGTTGCAATGCCTCCACCGCTTCAACCCACTGAGAACGTTCAAATTCGCTGGAGAGGAAGAACGTGTACGAGTTTTGCACTCGATGCTGACTTTTATGCGCCACGCGCAATACTAAATTCGGCGAGGCCAATACTAGCTGAGCCTCCAGCTCGGCGAGCTTCTTTCTATTTTTTTCTGAACCTCTACCACCAAGCCTAATTCGCTTCTCGTCGTTCCGTTCTTCCCATAAAATCTGATCGCGCACAGTGCACGCCTGTGACCTAAATGTGGAGACGATTGAGAGAACAGAAGTAGAGGTTGCACGTTGCGATAAATAATATGGGAAATGAAATAGGCTCGGCGCGTGTACCTCAGAGCTACAACGTTGGCTGGACTGGTCTCGCGTGGCTCAACGCAATCTTCTGTTACTAAAGCTTCCGCCACTGGCACGTACCACTTCAACTCGAATGTAAACTTGTCCCTGCCAGAGGCTTTGTACTTCGCGCAGGCGATCACGTCGTTAAAGAGGAAAAGATGTCTCAGCTTTCTGTGGCCGTCAGACAGCTCCACCACAAATGAGTTTTTCACTAATCTTCGCTGCGCTCTATCATGACTCTGAAAGAAAAACTGATTTTCTTTCACACATGCTACGATACACTGGGCACTATCCTAGCTATTATTAACACTTCTCCTCACCGGAAACATTGATTTCGTTTGTATAATGTTGAACTCGTCTAGAAAGTTTCTAGTCATAGCAAGAGCTTCTGAAAGTGGTGCATGATCTGCATGATTCACTGGCGTGTGCTTAAGGAGATCCTACAATAAATGGAAGAAGAATTATCAATGCGATCCGCGAGATAAGATAATGCTCGTTGAGTTAGTATATTTCCACATGATTTTATCGACTTGTCCAATCAGCATTGGTTCGCCAAGAAGTACGCTTACGTGTTTACACATATTCTTACGTATCAATATTTCAGAGAAGGCAAATGGTTACTTACGTGCAAAACCAATGCATTCTTTTGTACTCGAGCGACTGGTTTGTGCAAAAGATCTTCGAGAGATAAACCGGGACCTTTGGGGAACCCTCTGAGTCTTATGTCCCTTGTAATTTCGCCGAATTGAGTGGAATGTGCGGAACACCTTCGCACGGTGTCAGTAGCGCGAGCATAATTGTGCAAAAACGCTCCGTATAGTCCGATATTGCTGGCCAATACCTACAATTAATGTAACGGGAATCAGAACGCGTGACAGACTCTCTATTTCCTTCACGCTCGATTCTCACCTTGATTTGTTCACCGATGTTAGTTTTACTATCCCACTTTTCCAGCTTCTTCCTCAGCCCGTCCAAAAACGTTTGATGCAGCGCGTGCAATTCCGGGATCTTATAAAACATTGTGCCAAATTCATCCTCGGAGATAACCGGTTGGGAGGTTGTCAGTGTCGCTCTGATAGCTTTCATGTACTGGAAGAAAACGGTTTTACTAGGACCGGTGAAATTCGCGCGACTTTACTTGAAACGGTAAAACAAGACTACATACTTGTAGCATTACGTTTAGACATTCGACATATATAGTTTCACTTTCTACTACCGAGTTTACAATACATTTAATCATAGACGTTCTATCGTCCTCACGGTCTTTACTTTTCTCTTGTCGGCGCGGTGTAGTTGGCGTTGGCGACTCTAAGCTCCCTTCGCTTAAACTCAAAGGTTCCGCGTCGCTACTACCCGTTTCATTGTCTGTACTAAGAGCGCGCAGCAAAATCGGCGGCGCGGGACTCGCACCCTCTTCGTCCTCGCTATCCATTGCGGCTCTGTGCCTGGAAATATTAAACAGCCTTATTAAAGAGAAATCGCGGGCCAATTGCGTAGGATCGTGTGATTTACTGCGAGCAGACAACTTACTGTATAAAATAATCAATGTTGACATAGTTACTCTGGTTCCCTGGCGAGTCTGGAAGGGAAGGTGGCCTCCTTGGCGGCGCTCTGTTGCCATTATTGTTCCCAACAGGCGGAACACGGGCATCGATATATACATATTCTCCTGTCTGATCTAAAGCTACGGAATCGTAGTAAGGTTCTTCTTCCGACGCTTCTGCATCACCATCTTCCGCATCTTCATTAATCGCATTTTCCAAATCTGTTTGTTAAGCACGACCATAAATGGGATTGAATACGGTAATCAGAATAGCGTAGAATGAGTACAACACCTTTCTCATCCTCTTCTTTGAGAGACTCCTCATTTTTGTCTTTCTTCGAACTCCCGGTCACTTCGATTACAGTAACATAGTTACTTGGTACATCCGGATTGCTGTTTCTTCTAAGCTCAGGCACTTTGTCGGGACTCTTCGGTATTTCGCTCTTGGGCCTTTTGCTAGTGTTAAGAGTGGAGCTCAATTCGGAAACACACTTGTCCTGAAACTTACTTATATCTTCGCGTGCAGGCAAGGGCGGAGCCGACGGTTCCACGTGTTGGGCGTGCAAAGCGTTTGTGGGATCGGGCAAACTGTTTTCTGTCGTTTGAGAACTATGCTGATTCTGCGACGTTGCGAGCTGCTGCTTTTCGGGACTTGTCGTGCTATTACTATTGTTTGCCAATTGTTTGTGGCGCTCGACGTCAGCCAATAATCTTTCTAAGTATTCCACGTAGAATTCTTCTTTCTCAAGCTCTTCTTTCAAAGCTGTTACCTATAAATACAATATTTCCTCACTGTTCATCGAGAACCTGTGCCTTCGTACATTTGTTTCTCAGTCAAATGCATCGGCAAAAGTAAATGTAATATAAACACATGTTTTGGGTCATGATAACAGAATACAGATAAGCAGGCGATGATTCAGTAACAGTGAACCAGGCAAAGAACTCTGTTGCCAAGAATTGATATTGCTAGTATAATTTGATGAGTGTATCTAACGATTTAATTTCTCTTTAATCAATACATACAGTACAATTAAAGCAAACTATACGGAACTCTTTGCTGCACTTCAATACACGTCAAGTTCCCACTTAGTCTTGTAATTAATGCGATGACTCATGAAACAATATTCTCATTTCCTCTTGAACAAGGAAAGTTTTTGCATACAGTAGAAACCTGACTGTTAAATTCTTGGAAAGACCATTCGCCTTAATTTACAATAAGGAAAGTGCGTTTCAATTAATTCCTTAAAACCAGCAGCTAAACACGAATAATAAGTGCCCCACTTATGCATCAGAAATTTAATACTCCCACTTATAGCCCTCTTCAAATACATTGACCTATTGCCCAATCCGGCCACACGAGCACTTGCATTTCCCATTAACATAATAAGATTCAGTCATACTACGGTGACCCAATGAGTCATAACTTCATATTAACTCAATTTCTCCTCGACCCAAGTATTCCCTAAATCGATCAACCAGATTCGTACAAAGTAGGCAGCTTCTCGCACGAGGGGCACCTTTAAACCAATTAAGCTCCCCCCAGTGCGAAGACCCGTGTAGTCGCACGGCGATGTTCCCTGATAATCGTTCTCCAACCAGCTTGCGCAACATTAATTCATCGTGCGACAGGGCGCAGTTGGCCCCCGGTATTCGAATCCCTCAAACACTAACTCTAATCGCAGGCTGTTACCTTCTGTTTATGCTTGACCAGGTTGGCTCTGACGTCCTCTTCCCAGGCCGCCGGCAAGGCGCTGTCCGGGAATCTTTGTACCCAGACACGCTGGAAATCGCCGAAAACGCTCATCACTTTTCTCCAGACCGTCGTTAGGAAGAACTCCTCGGGGACGGCGTTGACTCCCAGCACGGTTCAGGCCGCTGTGTACATTGCACGGGCGCGGCGGTCGCGGCTCTCGCCCGAATTCGCCCGATTACGATCTCGTTCCGAGGCAGAGAATCCACTGAGACGTGCTGGCCTGCGTAACGAGGCATAAGTCGTTCTTTTTGCCCGCGAACGATCCTCGTTCCCTTCGCACACAGTAGCGTGAGACCTCGTAGCCGATGAATCCACGGGACGAGCGTCACACAGCCGCTGTCATCTTGTCGACATCTCCTGCGTAGCTCACGACGATCCGAGCCCCATGCCCTCTCCTATCATTTTGACGCCTCCGCTATACCGCGTTCGCGGACACTGCCCCGTCCCCTTCCCCCTCCGCCGCGCCGCCCGTTTGGTCGGCAGCAGGTGCGCTTCACGGATGATACTCTGCTCTCCTCGCGCTTACGCAAAATAGAAATTCGTCTAGGGCTTGCGAAACCGGCCGACAAAATGCTGCCTCTTACTTCTGACAGATATAATTTACGCTCACCTTGGCGATCGCGAGTTCGGCTGCGCCCGATCCGAACGTTAGACAGGGATTAGGGCGAGCGACGTTGGATATATTTGTTTGTCGCTGAGGATGTTGCGTGTAACGCAACGATGTATGACCATGTTTCTTTTTTATGCAATTCTCGTTAATTACCGCTGCCCGTCGAGGAACGTTTCGGGGCGTTTGTATTTGGGAAAGTGAGGAAGCTTTGGCGGTGCTTATGCGCGTTGAATGATTGTTCAATTCGAGGGGATTGGGGAACGAGAGTGGTCGAATTGTAGAGTTTATAATGGAATCGGTGGAAGTTTTATTATAGCGGAAAGAGTCATCATTTTGTATTTGATTTTAGATAGGTCTTTATTGTTGTTTCAGGGTGGATTAAAGTATGCGTCATGCTTTGAATGAATTGATCGTGCGGTGATTAGGGTAAGATAGGTAGCGGGAATTGGTAGCGCAATAGATCGAAAGATGTAACTACTGTTAAGAACGGTAATAGCTGCGGGCAATTATTAAGCTTATCAAATACTCTGCTCGAATCATGAATATGCCCAAAAATTGTAACAATTATATACATTCGCAGATCTTTGTATAGAGTATATGTCCGCTAACTCCTTCCGGATTTTGTGGCGCCACCTTGCGCGCATATCAAACTGAAAGCTAACAGCGGGATATTTAAAAGTGTAACTGTAAGAAATATTTAATCAATTGTAATTACACGTGCACGAGGTGTAACGGTGGAATATCCAACGATACACTGTTTAATGAACAGCTAGCTGCATTTTAGCTAGAAGAGTTTATTAATCAAAGGACTTTTTTCTTTCCAGCTCACTTTTGTAAGTTACTGTACAGGTGTAGCTGTCAATCTCGGTGGCAGCACAATTTAGAGGTTATGTTTCGTCCAAAAAACTAACGAATTTTCATTAATTTCCTTATTTATCTGGAATAATGTCGACTATAGACCAGAAACAAGAGTGCCCGATACTTCAGGAAGTATTGAAACACATAAAATTGGAATCCAAGAGCGGGATTTCATCGTGCCTGGCACGGCTCAAGAATGAGCCCAAATGCTATAAGCAATTCGTGAAAGATGGTGGCCTGGGCATTTTAGTGAATTTACTGCGCTACCATAATTTGAAGATATTGAACATGACTCTTAGCATTCTGGCAAATGCATGCATGACCGCGGATGCCCGAGAAAAGGTATAAGTGCATTTCTTCTATTTCTATTTATTTTTTTTGGAACCAGTCAACGTACTTCATCGACTGCTTCAGTCGGGTGGAGGCAGTCTCCATAAATTTCATTTACTTACGATCGTCTAACGTTGCGGCAAAATAACTTTAAATATGTTTCACTTCTAGGTCAGAGGATCTAAAATTGCGAGTCGCGTAGTTTCTGTTGTAAAGCATGTCAGCTTTGGGAGTACGCTACACTGCCGTGCGTGCAGACTGATCGGAAATTTATCGGAATGTGACTGGCACGCCAAATCACTGTGCGAAGTCGGCGCTATTCAAGCTTTGGTCGATCTTTTACAATTAGATACAAATATGCAAACGTATTTAATGGGTGTTAGAGCTATAAGGTACTAAAGAATAATTGTATCAATGGTACTCCGATACTAACGACCGCTTGTTTCTAATTTATGCATTCCCTTTACAGAAACATTTGGGGCATGCACGAAGGCAGTCGAGAAGAAATTTTAGAATCCGGAGTTATATCAAGAATTACGAATCTATTAGTATTGGCGAAGGAGAAATTAGAAACAGGCGCGAAATATTCGGAGCTGGTAGAAGCCTGCTTGAAAGCTATGTGCGCTTTCTTGGTCACGCTTGACCCTCGAGTCGGAGAGCAGTTGCGAGGGGAGAAAGATGTGCAAGGCTATAAATGCATCGTGCACTGCTGCAATATGAATAATAAACTGGCAATAAAGTGTCTGTACAATCTCTGCCAAATAGCTGAATGTCGTCCTATTTTGGGAAATTTCTGCGCCGTTGAGAGTCTAATTGCTCTCATTAAAGATCATTCTGAACTATCTAAAGAAACATTGGCCATTTTATGCCTGTTCTGTAGAGAAGCTGTTAATCGAGCGAGGATTAGAATGGGATCCGGTTTAGAGCTGATGTTGTCTTTACTGAAGGATCCCGAGAACGAGAGATATCATCCCATGTTACTGCACGCCCTGGCACAATTCGTTTACGATGATCCGAGTATGGTGATAATGGTGAAGCATGGTTTGCTTGATATTTTAGTGACCAGATTACAGAAAATGGTGACTGAAACGATAGCTAGCGAGGAGACTAACGTCTCAAAAAAGAGGGGCAATGATTCTCCGCCTAACAAACAAGCAGAGTTAAAGTACAATAAAACTAATTTAGGACGGTATGATCGCGAACTTACATTGAAGTTTAACATTACCTATTGCATGAAACTAACGATTACACTTTTATCTTACAGATTTAGTTCGGATTACTATCGAGATGATTGGAGCCCGGGTAGTGCTACTAGCGTTTCCTCGTCACCTCCTAGTACGCCCCCATTGCCATTTTATGATTCCATAGACAACGACGAAAACGCAGAAGACAATTACAGTCCAGTTTGTAGTGATACAGAAATGATGGACAATGAAGACGGTAAATCAAACTCCATATTCATCATAACTTTGATGAAATTGTCTTACAAACTTTTGATCCCTTTCTTTCCGTATAGAACCTCAAGAGGAGGTGGAATCATTAAAAAGTTGTAAGTCAGTGACTGCAGATGCAGAGGAATCGCAGCATTCAGAGAAGGGGAACAAATCAAGCATTTGCGAGTACGCGAACGTCTGGACGTTAGTACTGTTAAGCAGACTGAGTCATTCTGACGACCCGATTGAAAGATTGGTCGATCCCTCGACCATCAAGGCTCTGTCAGCTTATATTAGATACGCTAAGAATCCAAGAGCGTCCAGAATTTTAACTAGAATCATAAGGTGAGCAATTTATTGCGTCACTTATACAGAAGACATTGATTAACTATATTACTTTCTACACAGAAACGGAGCGTATTTAATCCCACTGCTGAAGCAAGGCTTCGTCTTCGAAGCTCAGACATTGTACGGTTCAGAGCAATACACCAGGCAGTTGTGCGCTCTAGCAGAAACCGGCGGGGCAATTGGCGAGCTCACATCTATACTACTCCGCGGGGAAGAGGCTCACAAATTAGTCATCGCGGTTTCCATACCGTTTCTAATTAAGTCGCGGTACATCCTGAAGTCTCTGCTGATCAGTTACGGCGGGCTTCCATTGATATTCCGCGTTCTCGCCGATCGGCAGCACAGCCTCTACGAGAACGCTATTTGGTCGATTTGTCGGCTGGCGAGCACGCTGCAAATACAGCCCGACGTTCTGGACAAGTGTCAGATCGTGGACACAGCGTCGACCGATTTCCCGAGAGTGTACGACAATCATCCGAAGCCGGCGACGGTGACGTTCGAGCTTGACGATGGCACGACCGTCGATGCATGCAGGCACACGCTGTGCCAGAAGTCCGACGCGTTTTCCGCGATGCTGGAGGGTAACTTCTCCGAGTCGGGCAAGAAACGTGTCAAGTTACGGAACACGTCGAAGGAGGGCCTCAACACGTTGTTGCTGGCTGCGAACGGCGCAACGTTCGAGAACAGGAGTATCGAATCGTTGCTGGACGCCGTGCTGCTGGCTGACAAGTTCCTCATGGGCGACTTGTCCGACATTCTCACGGAGAGCTCGATCGCGAAGCTGAACTACAGAAATTTTAGTAGGGCTTGGAACTGGGCTAGAGTGAACGCCTGCCACGAGCTGAAAACTTGCTGCGTGAAGAGCTTCCTTACGGCCACGATGAGCAGGCCCGAGAGGGTCCAGGCGTTTCAAGATTTCTCGGGCAGCGGCAGCTTCCACGAGTTCCTGGAGGAAGTGAAGGAGATCGTGAACAGCGTTCTGTGCCAACGTTAACGGCGAACTAATCGGACGTAATTGTGATATTAATGGTAACGAGGTATAGGCGAATAGTTGTCGGCTTGGCCGGTATTGCCGAGCAGGAGGCACTTAACGGAGCACTTTTATATTTTAAACCATTTTATTCATTCTGTACCCCTATTATTATACTTACTGTGAATAATATTTTAAACTACGGAATTGATGTATATTGATAATTATACACTTTATAGGTGTTATTCGATTCACGCTACATGTACGTTAATACAGTGATAGGTGTATATACTGCGGCGAGGCGTGTTTGGATTTAGTTTATTCGTTCTTAAATGTATGCGAGTAAAAATACATATAACACGCTCGAAGGAACAGAACGATGCGAGTCGAATAGAAAGGAGGTTTACTTCCCTTTTCACAGATGACACTTTCTACGCTCTATTTCTTTGCGTTAGCTTCAGCTGCATAGACTCCGAGGGGACAGAAATCAGGTGCAAGATCAGATCTACCCGATCCTTATTTACGCATTCTATCTTAAACGATTTCACCAGCTGAAAGGTTCGATGTAAAATTGTACAAGTCTTAACAATTCCATTCTCAATGTACTCGTCATTTTAATCACTTCTATACCTCTGCCAAGGCCAGCGATATTTGTATTTCCGCCAGCTTCCGGCCGATGCAGCTCCTTGCTCCCAAAGCGAACGGCAGGCTGGCGTGCGGGTTCAATACACCTCGGTAAGTGCCTTTTTCCGTTCTGATCCATCTTTCCGGCAGGAACTCATTTGACTGCGAGAAATTCGCACTGTCACGGCCGCTCGAATAAATCGACAACACGAGCAGCTGCTGCAAGGAAGAATATAGTAGCCTGTTAGTGTCCATTGTATTTGATTTACACGCCGCTGATTAGCTTGATCAGCGAGGGAACATGTTCGTTTACCTCTTTCGGCACAAAGTAATTACCGATCACGCTATCTTCGGGCAAGTAACGAGAAATAAATGGAGCGATTGGATACAGCCTGAGCGACTCTTTGATCATGCCTTTCAGCAGAGGATTGCGGAGTATCTCTTTCTGCGGCAGATCCTTCAGATGATCCAGCAGCATTTCTTGCCTTTCCGAGTGCTTCGACATCAGTAACAGTATCCACTGCAAGGTGGTCGCCGTCTAATCATAAAAGCATAGTGGTGAATGTTTTAATCTAATGATTAATCGTAATTGTGTAATACTTGCAGTTGAACGCACCGTATCACCGGCGGCTAGAATGAAATCAGTGACGATGGGGATCGCGTCGTCTTCTCGGATCCCCTCGTCCATCATCTTCCTCAACAAACCGTCGCCGCCCAGCCGAATCATTTCTGGCACCAACATCCGAACGATTTCGAAAGCAGTGTCGGCACACCCCACGAATTTCGACCAAACTGGTAATCGTAGGTTCATCGCTAATTTAGCCGGTATTATGGATAACTTGGCGGAGTACTCGAATATCTTGTGTAACGTCTTCGCCAGCGTGTCGAAGTCACGGGATAATTGTTGCTTGCAGGAATGCCAGGAGGAGCCCATTAACGTTGCAATCATCGCTGTCGGGTAAAAATCATTCTTTATCTCTAATTTCTTTTGATCGTGCTCTTTTTGTTAATTTCGTATTTCTAAGCGAGACTGCTTTTACCCTCGATGGACCACTGATAAAGCTGGATCTGCAAGTCCGGTATGATAGCGTTACTCTCGATTTGCTTCTGCCACTTCTGCCTGAGTCCCACGGCCGCCTCTTGGCACGGTCCAGCCATTAAGTTCGTCGGGTCCGGCACCAGCATCACTTTATTCAAACATTTGCGAAAATGAATCCACTCTTCTCCGTCCCTGTTGGAAGAATCGGAGCATGTTGGAAACCTTGGCGCGCCTTTATCTCCACTGCGTAGAGCTAGTCAGAACGTAACTATACAGGGTGCTACATGAAAGTGTATGAATCAGCTTTCTCAGAGACAACTAGGAGTAATGACAAAAGTCCTTTTTTTATATTCTAGAAACGTTAGAAGTGCTGAATGGTACTCTACATAAACAGCAAACCGCGCCGGCATTTCCGTATGTCGTTGTACAGGGTCCAAGCTTCCGGTACGAAGTGTTTAGGCGCCGACCCCTCCAGCCGGAAGATTCTACGAAATTCATGCGGAGAATTGACAAACACTGCTGTAACCGGTCCGATGCGCTCCCTGTAAACCGGTCCCAGTTCCTTGTGACGTCTGTCCACGTACTCGTGTTGCCGTTTCGTCCCGCCGGACAGCAGAAACGCGAGCAGCGTCCCGACCACTGGCAGGCCCCGCGATTCCGGTGCCACCCGCAGGACACTTCCGGTAGCGGCGGTCGCCGCAGTCCCGTAATTTCTGTCGCGCGACTTCTCCGCGATCTCTATCTTTGATCGGCTCGCGCCGTCCGCGGGCTTCGAGATGTCGGACAGATCTTCGATCCTCGGCGGTCTCGACGCCCCCGCGTAACTGCAACCCGGTACGTAGGGCTTGGGCTGGTCAACGCCGCCGCGGAGGCCGCTCGGTCGCGCGGCTTTCAAAGCGTTTCGCGCGACGTTCATGTTCGCGCACGGCTGTGTGGGCCTCACTGGCCCACCGATGCGGACCTTCCTTACCTACTTTCGATATCGGTACGAACGATCGGTACCAGCGAGCTGCGACACTGCGCGAGGGGGTTGCCTTCGTGTCGGGCGCGCACGTAACAGCACTCGTGTCAAATTCGAAACCAAGTTTTGCAGACCGGTCAGTTCTCACGGCCAAGGCGAGCGTGACTTCGTTCGGAACTATTCGAATTACCGTTCGGCAGCTGTCGTTTTTTCCTACCGTTTCCCATACCCGAAATATAATGCGCTGGTTGCAGCTCGAGCCGGCGATAACACTTGGCGACAGTTCAGCGCGAGGGATTCATCTCCCTTCTGGTCATAATATGCTTTTTCACTTTTACAGGTCCTATGGCGAGGGAGCGAAGCAACAGGAACCCGTGTGTTCGCGCGTCAAACGATAACCATCGGGGAGACTGTTCGCGCGCCGAAGTAACGAAGGTAACGTCGGCTTCCGGCCGCGACCAGAAGCCAGGAACGGTAACGGAAAGTCTCTAGGCGAGCGTGGAAAAGGCGAAGGGATAATGACGAGGGCTCTAGCAATGCAGGGACGGCTTACACGTGAAGAAGATCGAATACCGTTTACTATGCCGTTATCTAGAAGCCGTTTACCTCTCCGCATGCAGGTTTCCACTTTCTTCCACGAGAATTCCTACGCTCCGTAATTAACCGCGCTCTTATTTTCCGTCGATTACACTGGCATTGTTGTTGATGCAATTACGCGCGATTACCGCCAGCAGATTGTGACAATTAATATAAGGTTGCGTGTTCTGTTTATATCACCCTTGTTGAAAGTACTTTATGATGAGGCTATTATTAATCATTAATGCTAATGTAGTTGTTATTGTTTACGCTGCTGGAATCTGTAGTACCACGATCGTTGTATTTTATGTTAACTTTTATTATAGCCGTATCTTCTTTTTCGTTTTAATGGTTTTAGTGCGAGAGCCAGAATCGGAACGAGCTCGAATCGCGGGAATTCTTTTTTCATTGCCAGCAAGCACACTGGTACTTTCTCACGGTTCCGATCGCGGTTGCCACGGGACCATGGCGTCCGACCACTGCACACTGTTTAACAGTTTCGAAGATATTTAAATCTCCAGCTGAAACTCCTTACACGGGGTGGGGACTACATTCGATATTCCGGGAAGAAAGAAGGGCGAGTGTGAAGTTTCCTTTGAAAGCGAAGCCACACATAACGCCAACACTTTCGCACACATCTCAAAGCGATTTAAAACTTTCGGCGGAGCGTCTATTTGCGTTGAAGCAAGCGGAGTATCTAGTAATTAAAGGATTCTGCATGCGTAACACATATTTGTTCTGCGAGTTGTCCCCGGATGCCTAATTTCTTTAGCTTTCAGAATATTATTTAACTATTCATTTTATATAGACCCTTTAATCAGTTTGAGCAAAGCAACATCTTATTTCTCTTCTTTTAGGGACTATGGACGTCGAGCTGCGCATCCTTTGACATTTTTCCCGCAGAAGGACTGTCAAGAGTAATTAGTCGCTCGTGAAAGTAGTTTCTACAGGAAATATCCGTGCAGCAAAGCTCAAAGTGTAGCGTCGACGGTAAACATTTCTCGGTATTTCCGCCTCCATCTGTCGCTCCTAGCAGACTTCCTTAGGATGCAAACAGAATCGTACTTTGATATGATAGATAAAAGCGGGCGATATTCTACTTGCAAAGTTGAACAAAGCCTGGAGACTTCGACCATCGCGATAGCGTTTATAAATAATGCAGCCGATACCAGCATCGGGTAGAATATATAATCTGACTTTGAATAGCCCGGTGGAACAGTCTGTCCTACATTTGCCGAGGAAAAAAGAGGCCGTTGATAGAAACACGTAGACATTAATCTTGTTTGAATGCATTCGTTTGTGAGTCTCGCAGCAGGCGCGTCTCGCCTTTTATTCCCGTGGGACGAAGCACCACTTAGGCGTCTCTTTTATTCATAAAGAGTAAATGGAAAAGATCCAAGTCATGCGCGGTATGGAATAATAAACCGAGGCATTAGTGTCGCCAAGATTTATTGATTACTTGGTCCAGCTTCGTAAATACACCTGTAGACTACACTTTCTAAAATTAGAACAAGATAAGCGCCCGGACTGGTTCTCTGCAAAAAGCACGACTCATTGAAGAAAGGAAATCTATAAAATCTTCTTAATACCACATATTACAGCCATGTCTGACAAAAAATATATACCTCTGTTTTGGCTCAGATTACACTTCGCGACGACGAGCTGGCGCTTGAGAAATGTTGAGAAATCTGAATTTTAAATCGCTCGATCCGATGGTCAAGGCGCGAACGTAATCGCGGGAGGAAACGTATTCGTGGAGGAATGAGGGAGTCACGTTCCTGGTGAGGTCTCCACGTGTGTCTGGAAGAGGTCTGAGGGATTGCGAAATAAAGTGCGTTGATTGAATATAAAACGACTTGTTTACCAGGGAATGCAAAGCACTTTTGTCTTAGCAGGTCGGAGGAGAAGTTGTCTGGTCAATGACCGTGAAAAAATTCGCGTGTTCGACGAGATACGACAGGAGGCGGGTTTTAAATTGCCGAGCCTGTTGTGTATTGTGCTCCCCGGGAGCGGAGAGAGATTCTGCGATAGTTTGTACGTGTTCAGTAGCGCGAGCTACTGGCGCGTGAATGCGAATGAACGAAAAACGCGGGACAAGTGTCAGGATGAAAAATCACGGCCCCGCTGGTCGGCGCCTGGACGGCACCAGCATGGATATGCTTTAAAATAGACAGGAAAGGATATCTGAACGCGGAGGAGACCTTTGCGTCATCGCAGAAATTTCCAGTCCCTATATTTTGGTCATGATTCTTCTTTGAATGATTCTCCCTAAACAAACAATTGCTATTTGTCAGATAACTTTATTGGAACTATTAAGATGGAAATGAAGAATTTTAGTAGTACAATCATTAACACCTTGAAGACTTATTCACTAACGGAGATTATTTGATTAATAAATGCTGTCTTGTTAACTGCCGCTAATATCTTCGTTGTGATTACGTATGCGAGCTGCGCCCACCGATCTCGAATTTCATTTCAATTCGAAGTACACGTGCACGCGTAACCCTGTATCAGAGTGCAAAGTGCGATTTCCATTGTCGAAGAATGTCAACGCACGCGGATCGAAATTTCACGAAGCCCGGTAGAACAGTACAGAATTTATCAACGGAATTACATAAGGCGACTCTCACTTCGACCAGTTTCATTGAGAAAGAATCTATATATCTAATGCGTTTCATCACGCTCAGCGGCGACTAATTTGCTTGGGACAATCTACTCACGAATTACCACGTTAATTCACAAATTACGAAATAACTCGTGATCCCAAGCATCTCACCAGTGAAATGTAGTTTTTATCATTCTCACGGGTCCAGAATTCAAAATTCATTTGGTGTTCCATTCATCCACGTCGATTACCATTTCCCAGAATTATTCGCAGCGCGGTGCGATCCGAATGATCCGATCAATGTACCCGCGGGATCTGCAATAAAGAGGAACGTACTTTTCGAATGCATTTCAGCGAAAGACGAGTCGAGCATCGAATTCTAAACGTTTAGGCATACGAATTTTAGCGCGCCGTTAAATTTATGCTGAGTAACGATTTTTAATTCAATTATTTCTCTTCGCCAAGCTATTTGAAACACTCTGTTATCATACGTCGACCCTGAAGATCCCGATAAACCGGGCGACAGCTTCTAGAGCACTCTGTTGCTGGATGCACGAGGAAACGGCAGCTCACGGCAGCTGCGAGAAGCAAGATAGGCCCGTAGCGCATCTAAATTTCCAGTTAACGTTTCACCATCGTCCTTTTCCCTGCTGCGATGGATACCGATGTCGAGTCTTGTTTAAAAGACTGGAACGACCTGGCACAAGATTACAAGGAACTAGAAGTAAGATAATTTCTCATTATCCCCGGACGCTAATGCTTTTGCTGGTTAACGTACAGAACAATTCTCTTGGAGGTTAAGTGCACCTCCTATGTGCCCACACTGGCGACCGGTATTCCAGAAGCTTTGGGCAAAGTATTATGTTTACATTAAATGCTTCCTTAACTGCCACATCTTTATCGATGTATTCGTGACTATTTATTTCTGCCACGTTCCTGCGAGCAGTCCGTCCATATTGCACAGAAAGGCGGTACAGGGTATTTAAACAGGGGTGATGTTTCAATGTTAACAGGCATTGAACAGGGAGTACCTTGCTAAATTGGAGGAAGTGACCGAACTGCAAGCAAAATGTTTGAAAGGCATTTCTCATCAGAGGTACAGGATGGGGGTTATATCGAAATCGCTGAAACAGTAAGTAACGAGTTCCGACGAGTATCTGTAGACTTCGATTATCCTCTTTACACGATCGAACGTATCCGATTGTCCGTAGGTTACAAGTGAGGGACGCACGAAAAGACTTAGATAAAGAAATGGCGAGGAGGAAAGATCAGATACACGAAATAGAGCAGAGTTTGCCAAAACCGAACGGCACGTACCTTCAGATTATTTTAGGCAGTGTTAACGTTTCCATATTGAACAAGAACGATAAGTAAGTACAGACGTATTCGTGTAGACGTGAGAAAAAGCTGTATTTCAAAACTTACGATTAATCCGATCCGTCGTATTCTAGGTTCAAGTACAAAGACGAGTATGAAAAGTTCAAGCTGGTCCTCTCTGTGATTGGTTTCATTTTATCTGTGGTGAATCTAGTAACTAATGTCAGGTAGGATGTTACTGATTTCGCGTCACACCTTGGGAGGGCTACTGTATGAATGAGGGTAACAGTTTTATAATAATGTATGTTTCAGAACTTTGGAGCTTAGTTTTATGTTCCTCCTGGTGTGGTATTATTGTACATTGACAATAAGGGAGAGTATACTAAAGGTAAACGGCTCGAGGATCAAAGGTTGGTGGAGATTTCACCATTTCCTTTCAACGGTAGTATCCGGCGTTCTATTAGTGTGGCCTAACACTGGGCCGTGGTATGCATTTCGGCAGCAATTTATGTGGTTCAACGTATATGTTAGTAAGTCATTCTTCCTAAAGTAAATCTTTTATAAGCTACTTATTGGGATTGAAATTTAAACGTCTCGTTTACAGGTGTAGTGCAGTATCTGCAATTCTGTTATCAACGCGGCGTTTTATACCGCTTGAAGGCTTTAGGGGAGAGGCATAATATGGATATTACTATCGAAGGTTTCCATTCGTGGATGTGGCGCGGACTGTCATTCCTATTGCCATTCCTTTTTGTTGGATACCTATTTCAATTATACAATTCATATGTGTTGTACACATTAACGTCCCACCCAGAAGCTACGTGGCACGTTCCGCTCCTTAGTAGCATGTTCTTAGTACTCTTCCTGGGTAACATAACGACCACTATTAGGGTAATCCCTCAGAAATTGAGAGAACGCGTGAGGGACCACCTCCCTGGATTATTCGATATAAAACCTGAGCGCAAACGAGCGGTGAACGGGGAGAAGGATGCCAAAGCTCAGAAATGTGAGTGATAGAACATTAGCCAGCATTGAATGCACTGTTCGATGAGGCGAGTATGAAAAACGATTAATAATGTACGGAGTAAAGGATTGGTGGATGCGTGAAAGCAATGTGCGATAAATAAAGTCTAAAGTAACCCGAAAGAGAAAATAGCATTTTAGATGTGTATAGTAGCTCCGAGTCAAGAAATGCACAGCATACCAAAAAGTAGGCAGAGTGTCGAGTCAGATTCATTCTTTTACGCGACGACGTCTTTCTACATCTACCATCAGCACTGGACTAAATAATTAACACGTACTAGCTGGTCGTAATGTAGAAACGAATTCTTCGAAAGTATTCCTTTGATGAATTTCTCAACTTTTTGACTATGCCGTTGGATATTCGATTTTCTTTTAAAGCTTCGGCTACTTCACACTCAACATCTAACCGAGGCACACCTCAAGACTATATTAATGTATGTAAAAATCCAATTTCACGCGGAAAATAATTTGTTAGATCTTTTTAGTGCTTCTTATAAGTTTCCAAACTTTTACGGCATTCCTTGAATTGTCTTCAAGTTTCCAACCAAATGGTTTGGTGGTATAGTTTCTTTCTGTACTCGTGTCCATGCAAACGTGTAAGCTAAGTAGATCAAATAAATTTCAGTTGCTTTGAAATTATATTTGGGATACCGTTTTGTATACGTTGACTTAACGCGAGTTTCATAATTCCAATGATGCTTTGAATCTGCATACATGTACATATACCACCAGATGATAATTTAAATTAGAATATATACTCACGCACACACCTTTATGTTCAGTACTCACTTTCCTGTTACTATAATAGTCATTTATGAATTGTTATGCATGACACTCCAAAAAATGTATGTAATATAAATATTCGTTCTTAATGTATTTATTAAATTATGTGTAAATAAAGGGGGTAATGCTCGCCTGATATTAGAGAAAGTAACAAAATCTCCAATAATTACCCACCTACGTGTATATGTCCATTTCGCGGGTTCCCTTTTCCACAATTACGTACCAATTAACATGCAAGTGTGTGGCGACTTATATAGAATCATTTTTATTGCTGAAAATCTTTTAACTTCTCTTTTACAGTATATCGTACATTTTGAAATAAGCTGATCAGAATTTCATTCGAAATAATATTTCAAATTTCTCTTTAAAATTGCATTAGTCATTGTTACCGGATAACGAATGCACAGGCAAAAATGTCGCTTAAGCGCATCTATAGGAACGGTTACACCACTGGAGAAACGTCAGTCGCAATGTGCAGTGTCGTACATTGCCGTGCGTAGTCTCCGTTACGAACGACCAGGGATCCCATTGAAGCGTAAAATGCCTGTAAAAATATCATACCCGATTGTAATATCAGTCATCTCTCCGAATATCGGAGGCTGGGCTGGAGGATATATCACCAGGAAAAATATTAAGCCCTGGTATGAGGTAATGGATCCTTTAATTCTTATCACTGTTAAAATCCAGTGGCGTAACTTGAAATGTGGCTCGATAAGCGTCGAGTAATTTTGAATTTGAAATTGATTTATTAATCGTAAATTTACGTGCAACGAGTCTTCAAGCGTTTAAGCATGATTCTTTAACAGCATTTTAGTAATAATTCATGATTTATGTACTAGGTTTTTAGAACAGGGAGAAGTTGCCATTAAGACCTTGAGACAAGTTACATGTGACATGAAATTACAACAATTGCGTCGACCTCAATTTAGCAAAGCCTTCAGAAATATTGAACTATAATTAATTGTTCGTCATCAGTCAACTACTTTCAAATGAATTAAGCTTCTTAAAACAGAACTTAGACTTGTGAGGAAACTCAAAATTTTCTATATATGATAACTGTCTCTATCTTTCCTACGATAAGATAAAATTATTTGCGATAAATAAAATATGATAAATTTCCCTTTCGCCTTAACTATCGAAGAATTCTGCTTAGGGCATTTCGAGCTTTAATTCTATTGAGTCAGATATGATAAAATGAGCTAATAAAATCCTTCTGTGTTTAACATCTAATAGACATTAAAAAGACCTTCCTGGACTCCGCCAAACTGGACATTCGCTCCAGTATGGACAACCCTGTATTGTACGATGGGGTACTCTTCGTACTTAGTATGGAAAGACGGTGGTGGTTTTAGAGAGGCAGCGATACCACTTTCTATTTACTCTGCTAATTTACTACTCAATTGGTCTTGGACGCCACTGTTCTTTGGGTTACACAACATAAAATGGGTACACCAATAGAAATAACAGCCACGTTATAATCTTGCGTCGATTACACTCGCAGCTACTCACTTCTGTTCTACTTTTAGGCATTGTACGAAATTACAGCATTATGGGGAAGCACCGTAGCAATGGGTATTGCATTTTACAGTGTTAATCGATTGGCCGGCTGCTTAGTCATTCCATACTTAGCGTGGAACTCTCTGGCTATGGCACTGAACTACGTAATTTATAGGGACAATAAACCGTACGTAGAGGCTGTTGCGAATGAAAAGAAGGAATGAGACCCCGCAGCATCACTTTCGTAGCGAAAAGAACAAACCATCGATGTAGAATGTCACCCAATGAAACAATGCTTAATATTTTACTCCTTTTTTTACAATTATTATATCACCATTATTTAATAAGAAATGTGCCTTGCATTGAACGCACAATGCTGTTAGTATACACGTTTTTATTGTTTGATATGAAATAAAGGTTAGTTAATCAACCATACGTACATTACAATATATATATATGTATATATATATATTATCATATAGTGTATGGTATATATATTACATAACGTGTATAATATATATATCATACATATAATCATTATTTATTATTCGCGTCATTAATAAAATCATATAAAGAAACCTGTAAAGAATCACTTTCGTACTCTTGCATGGGGTAATCTACCCTATTCTGTGTAGATCTAACAACTGCACTATAATACTTAGTATATCTTAGCTTTGCCTCTCTTTCTACAATGTCATATTTGCAGCACGATCATAGTAACGATCGATGAATCAACATCTTTTATACAGAATAGGGTAGAATATCTTACACAAGAGAGATATCGAATACGGTACGGGTTCGGGCGGGTCGCTGCGTTCTGCTGCCGTATCTCATAAGCGCTATGTGGGGTCTGTCGCGTAAATGTAGCCTTGTTGCTGAAGTACGTACAAGCGTTTCTCAACGGCGTCTTTGTCTGCAAAGAAAAGCGGAACGTTACCTCTCGGCGATTTTGCTCGGCACACTGTATTCGAGATAAAAGCATTCTAGGCGGAAGAAAAGAAGAGTTAACGCAGTTTGTTGAAAATAAAAACAAATTACATTTAATAAGGAGGGCTCTATCTTGACTGTGACTGACATGCTGTGATAAAGAATGCAGCAATATCTGTGCCGTGTGATACCGCTGGAAACATTCCGCGGGATTGCCAAACAACTCGTCGAGCGCTGCTGACTGACACTGGTAAAGAGAAAAGTGTACGCATAAGTATACAGGCAGAGGTATTCGTGGAATAACGAAGACGAATGGAATATACCAGGCGCTTACCATTTGTATGGCATGGTTGTAGAGGATTTTGTCTGCAGTAGCTCCTGTCTGGTGAAGGAGGCCAGCGCTGTTGAGCTGCTTGCATTCTGTGAGGCACGTTCTAAACTTCTCGTTCATGGTATTCACAACTGGAACAAGATCCCCTTAAAGTTTCATGCGAAATGTGGCGCTATCAATTCTAATCCCGATAAATTTAGCCATCATAGAGGTTCACCTTCTTTAACACTAGCAGTCGGCTGTAACCTGCCAGCTTTGAGTTGTTGAGTCGCCAGACTTAATCCAGAACTGAGCCACTGAAGAGCCCTGACCAGTAGAATCACTTGTTCGGCTCTTCTCCTTGTCGCCGCGTTGCTCGCCTGCTCGATGCCACCCAAAGGCGCGCCCAAAGGTCCCGCTCTTGTTCTCGCCACCTCGCACACGCATTCGCACAATGCAACAACAAAATTCAACTTGGCTAATATTTCGTTGTGTCCTCGTTCCAAAAGCGTTTCCTCTGGGAGTTCGGGTGCGATGAACGTCAACGGGCGCTCGTCTATTGTGGTAGTGCTCACCTCTGGCAGGAGGTTTTGGAAACTACCCGCCTCTGTGAATTCATTACCAAGCGACATAAGTAATTTAATTCTTGTTGCCGCCTCCTCTAACCGCAGCGAGAGATCTAAGTACCAGATATTTCGGGAAGAGTGACAGCTCTTGTACCAAAGGGAATAACAGGCGAATGCCTCAGTGTGTTGTTGTTATCCTGGAACGCTCTCGACGTAGGTGAGCCCAACACTGCCAAAGGCCCTGTCAGCAGTGGCGAGGACGCACTGTTATTTCCAGTCGAACGTCGCAACGGTGACGTTCCACTAGACGTGTGCGAATGCCTTGCCACAGGACTGACTTGCCATGCGTTTGGCGGCGGAGGTGTCTCGCTTAATCTAACAATCGTTACAGTAAAGTCAGACCATGCGGGAACCAAGCGAGACGGTTTTATGCGTACAGCGTTCTCATACCTTCTACTTGGTGGCGTACCAATGACAAACTGAACACTCGGTGGGCTAAGGGAGCCAATATCGGGGGCATGACTCCTGTGAGAATCCACACTGCGTTTCATACTGATCGGTTGCGAGCGTGGGACAACGCTGCATCCGGACCTTGCGTTAGTGCAAGGAGACGGCGGCTGCGCAACACTTCTCTGGGATGAAACAGGAATTGGTTCCGAAATGGGCAAGAAGCATGGTCTCGGTGGACTCACTGCTTCTCTACTGGTTTGTTTAATGTACCTGATCGATACATAGTAAAGTAATATCGCGAAGACATGATCACACGAGAGTCTTTGCGAAGTAACATTTCAAGTTACTTACTTAACCTGCTGTGTGTTAGGATTATTGTCTGTGTCACTGCTGAGATCACTCTGCACAAGCACAAAGTCATCTTCAGGACTGGAACACGGACTTGTAGTCTCTGGTTCTGATCGTGTAACAGTCGTGGCTCCTTCCTGAATTACTAATGTCCCTGGGGAAGCAGGTAGCTCGGCAGGAACTGGACTTGGGCTCTCTCGGGTGCCTTGGAGGAATGGATGGCCAAAAAATTCATCGAAAGGCATTCGGTCTCTGGCGTTGCGTCTTAGAAGACCCAGTAGAAGATCCGATAATTCCGGCGAAGTTCCAGGTGGAATCCTAGAATAATCATTGTGTTGGAGTACATTAAGCGTGTTCTTCGTTGATAAAAATATATTTTAGAAAGTATGTCCTACTTAGGTCCAAGGTTTGCATTCTTTTCATAGAACAACTTTAAAGCTTGAGGTGTATGAGCTTGAAATGGAGCCTTCCCAGTCAGACACTGAAAGACTATCGTTCCTAAAGACCAGAGGTCTGCTTTCGCGTCATACTGGAGCGACATTATAACTTCAGGCGCCATGTACATTGGCGAGCCACATAACGTGGCAGCCATTACACCATCTTGTAAAAACCTAGCAAAACCAAAATCCGCTGGAACGTTAAGAGACAGACTCTTAATATTTTTATGGATTAAAAACGATCAAGTAGAAGGGAATGTAAATTTATCATTAATAAATCCTTACCAATCTTTAATGTTATCTGATGTGGTTGCGGACAAGCTTTACCACAATTATGACTGAGCAAAATATTTTGTGGCTTAAGATCCCTGTGGACGACACCTTTGGCATGTAGCGCTTTCATTGCACCTGCTAATTGCTTCAAAAACACTCTGATAGTGTCTTCGGAAAGGGTGCCTTTTGCTAATGAGCGCAATGCAAGATGAAATAATAGAATCAGTACAGGTGACCATTAGTTTCTGCAGGTATTCTAATGTTCGGACAAGAAACTTTCACATGTAACGTACCACTTAAATAATCAGCTAAGTCTCCGCCATTACAATACTCCATAACCAGGAAGACATTATGATTAGACTCCTAAATGAAAAATTCTTATTAATGTCGTTGTACGAACAGCACTTCTGCCACACGTGATTAAAAGTATCTAGTACTTGATAGCAAAATCGTTATACGAACCTTACAATCCAATAATGCAACAACATTTTCATGATGTAATTCTGTTAGTTCCTAAAATGTAATGTTTTAGTCAAAAACTGAAGTCATGATACAGCAGTTGTCGTAGCACAATGTATAAATCTTTTAATAATATACATTAACTTTAAATTCTTTTAGAAAAGACTTCTCAACCCTGCTGTTCTCCTAATTTATACCTCGCATTCGTATTCCGTCGGGTCGCAGTGACCCGGTGAAGCAAAGTTCACGTTTTGTGTGTACTTTTGGATTTCTATGATTAATTTTATATTTCATACGCAACACATATAATGTTGATTTATTTGATACAAAAGTTTCAAGTATATAATCATAGAAATAATAAGATGTAGAAAATAGTAGTATATAAAGAAAAATTTTGAGTTATTATTGATTTCTTTCAGGTACTTTTTCTGTATAAACTTGGGATTTCAAAACATAAGAACTAGCAGTATCGTATAGGGTCCATATTTTGCAGGGTTGCTCGGAATATAGTATTTGAAAGGGAAATGGCCTCTAAATCCAAACAACTGTACATCTACTGTTGTTATATTTTCTCCAGGATTATATAATTTTGGTGGTATTTCTACCTATTTCTCAAAAAGGACTCTTATAGGTGCAAGTTTATCGGCAAGTAAGTCGAGAGCATAATATCAACAATGAACCAATGGCCACAAAACAGTTTCAAAAGAGAATACACTACAGTCTCAAAACTTCTAATATGTGAACTTTAATTCAACAATCAGATTGTTTATAACTACAATTTTGGAACTTCTTACATATTTCAACTACTGGGTCCCTATGACCCAAAGAGTACGTCTGTAAGAAAAGACATTGTTCCAAGTTCTGAAATAATTTTTTATCAAATAATGTAAAATACTTGGAAACATAGTATCTGTTAAAACATAATCTCCATTTTGGGTCTTAAGGACCCGAGGAGAACAGCAGGGTGAAAGCAACAATCATTTTTCAAGAACGAATCGGAGCAAGAATGGTTCGAATTGAAATGACTTCTTTGGAAGTTAAGCTGGGGCAACGGTTCCATAGTAAAAACTAAATAGCAGCAATGAATATAAAAGAAATGCAGGCACCTGTCTCTTACGAAACAGAAATACAACTATGAAAAAGTAAAAATGAAAATGAAAATGTACACGGTGGGCCTCGGTATCGTGTCAACAAACCTTCAGAATCTTGATCTCCTTTCCAAGCAGATTCTGCGACTTTGCCAGACTCTTCTTCGTGATACTTTTAATCGCCACCACGAAATTTGGTTTCTACAAAGAGAAAACGAAGAGCGTTGTGGCGGGGAATAAATCGACGGATTCACGGTTGTAGATCATGAGAAGAAGAAGGGAACTCACTTTACGATGTCTACCCCTGAAGACCACGGCGAACGCGCCGTGGCCTATCAGGTCCTTGGTGTTGTACTCGTAGTCGCCGACGATTTCCATTCTTGATCGTATTAAATCGGCGATCGAGAGGAGGTTTCACCGATCTTCCACAGGCAGACTCAACAGTTTACAAGCAGATGACAACAGGCAAGAGAGATTCATCGCCTGCGGAAAGATCGATACGCTTGGGTAAGAAAAGTCGCGGCCCGTCGTGTAGTATTCTCGCGTGCGGTGTCGTTGATCCTTTCTGACGGTGCCTCGAAAGGGTTGCACGGTGTTGGTCTACATTTTGTCCAACCCCGTGAGTTTACATCGATCATCGGAACGTTTCACCACACCGACGACGGGGCTACTCTTAAAAATACAAAACACGATGGAGCACCTACTGTGTGTCGTAGAATCACCGTCGCAAAATGTCAGACGATCGCGCACAGAGGTCGTGTTAACGTCGGCATGGACGTGATCACCGTACGCAACACCCGTTTCCAAAAGTGTCCACGAATTTACACGCAAAGAAGCGCAAGGTTCTGCACAATTTTGTATTGCCGGGGTTATTCCTCGTGACTCAATTTCCTCCGTATCTTCGATGAATCATAAAATGCTACACTTACATGGGAATGATCTTTCTGATTAGCTGCTGCATGGTGCGCACTGCATGGCATACCGATGCTAATAATAAACTAAATCATGCGTCTGTTTCTGGTAGAAAGATTCTTACGTAGCTTATCCGTAACGAGAAGTGTAGTGTTTATATGTTGTTGTACTTGAATTTATGAAGTATTGATTATTTATTCATTCTGGAGATATAGATTATAGTACTTCGTTCCATTAAAGTGTTCCGTTCATATTGCTTTTTTGCTTGTATTATGAACGAAACATTTTAAGGGGGCTACAGGTTGCTAACGTACGGCACTGCGGGATGTAGAATATAACTACAGTCAGCTGTGGACTGAGAGCGCACACATGCATACTATGTATATATACGCGGCTCAAATAGTCCAACGTTATCTTCGCAGATATAGACATTATTCTACTATTCCGTAAATGTGATTACAATGAAAGCGTGTGTATATCATTTTAGTGGCTTCCCAATCGATTTCAATAGTGACGATTGTTGGGACATTTCAGTATGATATTAGCAAATAGTTCTTCCGATCTGTGGCAACATTTCCGTGTACATTGCCTTTGAAAATCGTGTTTCATTACAATGGAATTATTCGCCAGTTTCTATTTATTTCTACCGCACACGGAAAAAGTGAAAATCGCTGTATCGAAATACATTCTTAATTCAGTTGTAAAGTTAACTTCAATATTAATAGATAAATCATCTTAAGTGATTTAAAATCGTTTTGTATTATAACAAAGTCAGTTAAATACAATTTCGATGAATCACACACGAGCACCGGTGACGATAAGTGGGCGCGAAATTTAAACTTTCCGCTTCGTGTATCGATGATCGAACTGATTTGACAATCGCATCGAAACCGTGAGATTCGTAAATTGAATTATAGTTTTAGATTAAAAAAAGTTACACTATATACATGTAAGTACTTTGCAGTGCAGGTGATGATATTATCGAAATTTGGAATCGTCAATAATGTATTAAATATTTATGCCTATTTAGAATTAATATAATTGTTAACACATAACCTTACACGGTGCGATGTACTTTTTCTCGAATCTGTAAGAAGTAGCGGCGCAATTAAATTTCGCCTATATATAAATATACGCAATGGAAGTGTAAGTGGCTACTTTTCTTCATATCTGCGATTATTTCGTTAATTATACGAAGGTTTATCGAAGATTCAACGCATCTTATTTCAGACTGAAGGAGTGTTCAGCATATTTAAGCAATTATGAAGTGTTGGATATTCTGCAGAATATAAAAGCGAATAAAAAGCAGAAGATGAAGCAGAATCAATTGGCAACGATAACCTATCAGACTGTTAGATATTTAGAAGAGACGCCGTGTAAAAGGCACTCGCCCGAAAAGATCAGGAAGTTTCTGAAAGCAATGGAACCTTACAAGTTGACAAAGTGTGAGAAATTGACACTTTTAAACGTGTGCCCTAAAACACCGCTGGAGATACAACTGGTACTGTAACATACTATCACGCAACATTTATAGCTGGATGTACGCACAACGTAGATCATTTTTGTAGATCGTGGAGGACAGTGAAGATCGCGTGACGGACGAAGAAGTAGAGTCCTTGCTACAAGTAGTAGCGACTTATTTAGGCGAAGACGAGCAAGATGAGACAGATGGGTAACGTTTTTACTTTCTTTAACTTTATAAATTTTTAAAAAAATATTTTATATACGTTATGTACATTTTATTCATAATAAACATGGAAATAGTATAATATTAAATACAATTGTGCATGTGAGACTTTCAGTTGGCGCATTATCTTTTCTGATCACCAAGGTCGTCTATAGAATCCTCGTCGATCTGAAAATACATCGGATTACATAAACTACACGCTTCCCCTTCGCACCGCAATTCTCAATCGCTCTTCTCACCTGTGGCCACTTCTCTGGAATCACTTCGAACAAATCATCCTTCACGTCTCCTTGTATAACTATCTCGTCATCCCCCGTCACGCTAGACCCGCACGCGAATTTACTGCCGAAGAACTTTGCGGCGACTTTCAAATCTATATCTGCGAATTGCGAGTAGAGTCGAGTAGCGGAGAAGTAATTCTTATCGAAATAACAGAGTAGATTAAACGTCTTCTATTACCGAAAGTACTTAGACCAGTCACGACCGTGACTGATTTCTTCTTTCCTCTAGGTGCTCTAGAGACAGTCACAAACTTTGGAACATCCTCTTTCTTCTTCGCCTTCAGCATACCTTTACCACCACGCTTCTGTCGTTTCTTCTCGTCCTCGCCTCCGCCCGCTTCGGTGGTGTTGTCTTCCACTATTTGCGGGTGAATAAAGCGACGTAAAGTCAATAATTCGGCCGAGGTGCACTTTACCTCCAAAAATCATAATTACCCAATTTAACTTTCTCGAATTCTGTCGGTAAGTTCCTTTCTAGCCATTGCTTGCACTTTTCATACTCTGGGTAATACTCGCAGTACTATGAAAGAGATGAAATTTTCAGAAAACGCTCGCGCCAGACCTAACCCAGATCTCGTCACACAATATAGAATTTGACAATCGATATTTAGATCAGGAACAACATTGTTTTACCTCGATGGGAAGAGAGCAGTTTCCGCAGTATTGTACTTGAATAGGATAAGTGACATTCGGATCCGTTCCTAACCGTAAATCTGGCTGCTCTTCCGCCGACATTCTCTGACTTTTGCCGGTAACTATGCCGTAAGATCTAACTAATTCTTCGGAACCTTAACGCTCCCTTAATCCGACCGTTTCACCCTGTTCTTGCCCGTTCTACCCTTATCTTCTCTCAGCCTACACCTTTCCACTACCCTTACAATTTTCTAAAGAATAAAGCACGAACTGTTACCTACTGTTACCTATTCAAACCGACACCGCAACGTAAGGTTAGAAATGGTTAGAAGTCCGTCATCTAGTAACATTAATCCGGTCCAGTTTCGACTGCAGCCGTTTCCAACGATCGCTGCCAATCAAGAAGCGTTCCGATAAGGTCCAACTGCGGAAGGGTTCCGCGGTGGTTTCGATCCACCGGCAACGGCCAACGGCGGCTGCCCGTAAGGGAATTAGACGCCGGTCACGTGACGAGGCGGGCCAATCGAAGTGGCGCGTTTGATAAGCCGCACCAGCGGAACACCAATCGCGCACATTAGACTTTGTACTTCGTTCGAAACGCACGTGCGGCAGAGAGAAAAGCGGCTCAGAGTGGTCCCGGAGTTGGTGCGCTGCCTCGTGAAAAGGGACGGACGTTGTTTGGGAGCGACTCGTAGAAGGTGTGCGTGCGTGTTAACCGTGGGCATAAGGACGTGGCGAGGTGACGAAGGGCCGTGTGAAGAATCGTGTACGACTGTCGGTAAGAGATGACACTGGGCGCACAAATCGAGGCCTCCGCGGAGAACGGGAGCACGAAAGATCCGCTGATGAACGGCGACGAGGACGGAGCCGCTAATGGTCAGTAAGCCGATAATTCTCTGGCGTACGCCCTTTAATTCGGTTTCCGCAGTACGAGGTTAAAACGGGCCCTCCCGGCGACGTTATGTAATGACTCCGGGTGTCGTCAGGTTACCCTGCTCCGCTCACGTTAATCTGTGCGCTCTAATGACGCGGCCGCGGTCTAAAGCCGGGCCCTCCGTCTGTTATGTAACGCGCGAATTGTGCGAATCTATGTACACCGCCGGGGGTCATGTGAGCCACGAGCTTCGGAAGAGGGCTGCTAGCAGAAGACGCGATCCTGTCCTAGCAGACGAATTTCTCCCGTTCTCGTGGCCACCGATTATTACAGAGCGTGCCGCACGCTCGGCTTCATTCCCCGTGGACATTCATCGTCGCTAGGTTTGCAAGCAGAGTTGCACAAGACGCGTGAACGTATCTCGTTTGACGTGCTACATCCTCCGAACACGGCGTGTACCAGCGAATCGATGAGCAATGCCTCTGGTTCGGGCCGTTCGCACGCAGTTTCGTATATATTCGAAATGGTTGTGTCGCCGGTGTAACTGTGGAAAGCACCTCGGAGGAAATTAATTCCATGCAAGCACGTGATTTGTTTCATTTGGGATGATGAAACCGCGTTACCTGTCCGCGGTTTGATTTTGAATGACGTTAGATTGGTTTTGTTAATTTGGTGGCATTTGTTTCCCACGATACACTGGGATGTATTCTATTTCCTGATTCTCCTCTTCGATGAGTTGTATTCAACAGAGAATGATGACCGAAATGATTATCGAATTTAGGGAATAGATGTAATTTTAGGTATTGAAAACAATAGGTGTTTCTTTTAAGTTATGCGGACGTTTTCTTGATATTGAATTATGCGGGTCGAAGGATCTGAAGGTGACAGGTTATATCTACTCGCAGTAAAAAATGTGCAAATTATATTGCGGAATGATCGTCCTTTTTCACGTGAAATAATAATGGTGCGGTTTTATTACTGGAGACCATATGTTTAGGTTATTTCTTCAAAGGTGATGGTTAGTGGCGTGCGAGCACCATAATTTGAAAGGAGCCGGTGATTTTCCAAGGGGCGTCAGTGTTATTCGTCACTGTCAATTGACACTGGGCTTGTTCCGTTGATTTGCTCTGTTTTTAGAGCTCCCTTTTCCTGAAAAAAAGAGGCGAGGAAAACACGTGCATGTTAATGACCTCTCGTGCATAGGCGTAACTACTGAAGATGTTGGCGACGGCCGGAAAAGTACAATGGGACATTTGTCGGAAAAATTGTTGTATGAAACTTTTCACCCACTTCAAAATACGTTGACTAGAATCGCGGGAAAGGCATTAAAAATTAAGTTTTCTTTAAAAATCAAACTCGGTCTCGTGCAGGTATACGGTTTTAATTTAAACGATTTAAATGCAACGACGGTGTTTTACAAAGGGTCGAACGTTTCGAAAGAACAATGGCGAATTGCAAAGAATTATTGATAGCAGGGGTTATCGGTCTTCTTTCTGACGTTGCGTTTCCTTGTGCCTTGGTTCGGTTCCGATACAACAAAACGATATTTCGCCGCGGTATATCGAGCGGTTTTGAAACATGGTTATATTACGTAAGTTATGTCCCGACATAGTATCGAAAATTGATAGAATTTGTACATACGAGAACTATGTCATTACCGTGCATAAAATATATTGTAAAACAGGTTCCCCTAATTTCCCTACAATCTTACAGTAATTCCTCAGTCAAAATATATTGTACACAAAATTTTCTTGCAATTCTGAGCAAGAATATAAGATTATTTAATATACTTTCAAATTCTAGTTTGAACAAGTAAATGCACTAAAAAGTTGACTGATTTATTCAACTTATTCACACATAATCGTCGTATGAATAATTTTGAAAGCAACCTTCGGAAGGCGGGAAAATACCAATAAAGGCGAATACTTAACGTTCTATGTACTTTTTATCAGCAAACGCGTATGGTCTAGCGGCGTCGAGCCGAATGTTTGCATTTCGATTCGAACGTTCATCGTTACGTCTAATTCACCTATCGCCTGTAAGATCGCGCTTATGTCATTACACAATCTTGTTTAACCGGTAAACGGACATGCCTTCGCGTGATTTGAACACAATTATCCTATAGATCCGTTTTCTTCTGTACATACCACGTACGATTAGAGGAATATTGCATCTCTATTAATCGGACTATAAGCTTGAAAGACACGAAACATAGGTTATGTTAAGAGGTTAGCGAAACAAAGATAACAGAGACTAAATAGAATAAGTATTGCTTTTCTATTCTCCTACTTTTATAACGTTTCTCCAAAACATTTTTCTTAAAATGAATCGGCTGTTGGTTCACAGCCTTAGTCTTCACTAGACAGTTAACAGATAAAATCTGAGGGAAACCCATAAAACAAGATAACGGACACAAAACGATTTCGTGTTTGGTTTTTTCTACGCGATCTTATCTTTGGGTTTCTTTCACGCCCTTCCCCTTATCGTTTTTTTTTTCTATCGATAAGGAAAGAATCCAAAAAGGACGATTTCGAAATGGAATAATAAAACGCCACGCGATAAGGTCGCGATACAGCTTTGTAAGCGACAATTGCTTTGCAAGATAAACTTGCGTGAGCTTTTATGTATGAATATACATATCTTCAGGTCGATGAAACCGAAGAATTTAAAGAATTTAGTTGCTACGATAAGACATTTTTATTGGGACGATACTTGATAAAATATATATGTATTTTCAGTGTCAAGGTTTTCTCGTTGCAATTTTAATGCGATCTAACTTCTCGATCTTTGTGTGGAACATTTGAGTTTAAAATAGTCTGAGTAAAATTGCGCGCTAACATCGCCGAAAACAAGTAAATTATTACGCGTCTTCGATTAATATAATGTTAATAATTATATTTATGCTATGCACTTTCCAGGAAGCTTTAGAATTATTTATTTTTGAAGAGCTATTGCAGCAAATAAATTAAAATGAATTTATAATACGCCCCAAGCGCTGATTTGGACAAACCTTCTCCATTTCCATTCTACCTTAATACGTTTGGATGAACGTCCTCTAAAGACAATTCAGAATTTTAATCGAACACTTATCTGAATATGTGGTCGCGGTAATTGGTAATCAGTACAGGAAGTCTGCCCTAATACTCGTTTCACTCAAAGAGCAGTGCTTGTATTTGCGATAGCAATTGCGATTATTGTGATTCTAATTAAATTAAATTGCAAATGAAATCTTATAATAAATAAACTAAGCCTCGTGAAAATTTGTGACGCATATTTGTATATTTAGTATATTTTTAAAATTCATTATTCCTGTTATTATTTGAATTTGATCGAAAATGCGTCATAATAATTAGAATTAATTTTTATGATGTATTTTGATTATCATCTCGCGGCGTTGATGTAGAAATCGTTAGAAACTGTCCTCGCGAAGGCCGCTGAAGATCAAGGTCTCTTAGGTGCGAATAACTCGAAATATGTTGGCCGTTTAACGTCGCCGCCGATCCATGGAGAACGCTATTATTATGTCGCCTGCTCGATCGCAATTGACGATGCAGCCTCGAAGATCGACGTACGCTAGAAATGAATGTATATCGCAAACATGGTATCGGTAAAAATAGTACGGCATTTGAGTACGGACTATTTACATTGCCGTTTATTTATAAGTGCATTGGTGAATGTAAGTGGCAGCCCGAACGGATGTCCACCGCCGTATCTAGCCGAAGGCGCACCTTGCTCTCTCCAGTAGCATAATCCTTAGAATCACTTATCTGCATTCTCGTCACGATGGATGTGTTCCAAGAAACGACACACATTGGAGCAACATTCACTTGAAAAGACTAAATGACTACTGCATTTTGCACTTATGCCAACATAACATTCTTTCGTTATACTCTTTGAAATACAAATGGGTTTTAACTGTTCCTTGCGCTAACAGCAGCAAAATTTTCATAAAAATTTTCATAAAAAAAATTTAGTGTGTATATTTGAAAATTAAAAAATCAATGTAGGAAGTAGTAAAAAGCTTCTGTAACATTTCATTCACACCTATAAAAGCGCAACATTTGGACACCGACTCATCCATGCACAAATTTCTGCTTAGGTATGAAGGAAACTGTGGAAGAAGTAGGAAGCGCGAGCACTGCAGCGAAGAACGTTGTTGAGAAAGGTGAAGTGGAAGCTACGAAAGAAGAAGGAAATGAGAAGGATAAAGAGGAGGAGAAGGAGAAAGAGAAAGACCAGCAGAATGGCAAGAGCGAGAAGGAAGGAGAAGGTGATAAGGATAAGGATGCTGCAAATGATCAGGAGGTTGTATTCATTCAAGACATGGGCTTCACTGTTAGGATTGTTAGCCCGGGTGCAGAGCCATTCGATATCCAAGTCTCCAGTATGGAGCTGGTTCAGGTAACTAAATCACTTTAAACGGTGTCTATTTGTTGTCGCCAATAGTAACAAACTTTTCCCTCGTCTCTTGTTGTTAGGAAATCCATCAGTTGCTCATGGACCGTGAAGACACCTGCCACCGCACTTGTTTCTCCCTTCAGCTGGATAGCAACACGTTGGATAACTTTGCAGAACTGAAGAACATTGAAGGCCTAAAGGAGGGTTCAGTGATCAAAGTCGTGGAGGAGCCGTACACGATGCGAGAGGCCCGCATACATGTCCGACACGTTCGTGACTTGTTGAAGTCTGTAGATCCAGCGGACGCTTACAACGGTGTCGAATGCAGCAGCTTATCGTTCCTGAACGTCGTCACTAACGGGGACATCCTCGAGAAGAAGAAGAGCAGGGCAGACTCGGTGGACTGTACGCCACCAGATTATATCATACCCGGGTGCAAAGACAGGCCTTTGTTACCGCTACAGCCACAGGCTAAAGAGCAGAAATGTCCTCCGTGCTTAAAAGTAAGATTGGACATTCGTGAGCGCAGCGGAACTCTTCTAAAATAACTGATTCGATCCGATTGTTCGTGGCAGGTTCTAACGACGTCCGGATGGAATCCTCCACCGGGGCACAGAAAGCTTCACGGCGACCTGTTATACTTACACGTGGTTACCCTGGAAGACAAGCAATACTATCTGACTGCCTGTGCCAGGGGTTTCTTTGTCAATCAGTCGACAAAAGAGGTGTTCAATCCAAAACCAGCGACCCCGAGCCATCTGTACCACAGCTTAATTGAGCTACTGAACCAGCTCAGCCCAGCGTTTAAACGGGGTTTCGCTTCCATGCAAAGAAGGAGGACACAGAGGCATCCTTTTGAAAGAGTCGCCACACCTTATCAGCTCTATGCGTGGAGCGCGCCTCAAATCGAGCATACTATCGACGCGATACGCGCTGAAGACAGTACGTTTCACTTCGAACAAAATACCCCGCGATCGCGACATAGAACTTTAATGGCACGCGAGATACTCGATTGATTCTACAAAACAATACTTCCTTTATCCGCAGCTTTCTCTTCCAAGCTGGGCTACGAGGAGCACATCCCCGGCCAGACTCGAGACTGGAACGAGGAATTGCAAACAACGAGAGAGCTGCCGCGCAAAAACTTACCTGAAAGACTGCTTAGAGAGCGTGCTATTTTTAAAGTACGCGAATCTTTAAATATTCGAATGTATTCTACGTAGAACGTGTCTGTTTTATCGATGAATAATTTAGGTTCACAGTGATTTCGTTGCCGCTGCAACTCGAGGGGCAGTGGCGGTTATAGATGGTAACGTAATGGCGATAAACCCAGGAGAGGAGGCGAAAATGCAGATGTTTATATGGAACAATATTTTCTTTTCCCTCGGGTTCGACGTGAGGGATCATTATAAGGAACTCGGCGGCGACGCTGCCGCGTTCGTCGCGCCTCGAAACGATTTGCAGGGTGTACGGGTTTATGCCGCGGTCGATTTGCCCGGTCTTTATACTCTGGGCACTGTTGTAATCGATTACAGGTTCGTACGAAAGCACTGGTCGTTTCTATCATGCTGGAAATCTTGTAGTGGATCACATTTTTATATAAATTACGAACGTATGTTAAGTTCTTGTGATAATTACTCGTATTCCTCTGCATAGAGGATACCGTGTCACCGCACAGTCAATCATCCCGGGAATCTTGGAACGCGAGCAGGAGCAGTCTGTAGTTTATGGTTCTATAGATTTCGGGAAAACGGTTCTCACGCACCCGAAGTATTTGGAATTGGTATGTTTCGCAAGAAACCGTTCCTGAATTATAAGAGGCTGATTGGTTGTGTTTTATAGTTAAACAAAGCTGGCCAGCAATTAAAGATTCTTCCCCACAAAGTGATCAACGATGCTGGAGAAGAAGTGGAACTTTGCAGCAGCGTGGAATGTAAGGGCATCATCGGGAATGATTCTCGGCACTACGTGCTGGATTTGCTGCGGACTTTCCCTCCCGATGTCAATTTCCTTAAACGTAGGTTGACGTAATTGGCGATGTATTTAGACTTATTTCAATCTTTTCACTCCTTTTAATATGCTCTTTCGTAGTGGAAGGTGTTGAGCTGACTAAAGAGGCCAGAGCTTTAGGGTTCCCGATCGAACACAAGCATAGATTAGCTTGCCTTCGCCAGGAATTGATCGACTCCTTTGTCGAAGCTAGATACGTTCAATTCATTAAGCATGCCGCTGTTCATCTTCAGCAACTCACGTCTGCGAGGAGAGTGCAGAAGGAAAAGGAAACCACTGCTAAGGCAAGGATTCATTTTCATCGGTGAACGAAATAATGGACTTATTGATGAAAACAGTGTGTAATTTCAGGAGGGTAAAAAAGAGGAAACGAATGCCATCACGGTAGACAGCAACAAAGAAGATTCCGCTCAGTCGATTATCGAAGCAGACGAGGCTAAGAAAATAGTGGAGAGTATTACTGACTCCATCACAGGCGGAGAGAAGCAAGAATGTAAATAACAGAATGTTACTTGTACTTAAACAAATAGGAACATCGCGATCATTACTTTATTCTTCTTTTTTTCAGTGGAGGAGAGTACCAAAGAAATAGTTCGAAGGGCTGCAGCCGCGGTTGGTAGCTTACGAGAAGCTGAATTCGACGTCAGATTTAATCCAGATGTATTTTCTCCGGGTGTTCGACACCCGGATGCAAACGGTCCAGCTTTAAAAAGACAAAAGCAGTTGGTGCAAGATGCTGCTGACTTCCTATTGACTGTGCAAATTCCAACTTTCGTGAGTTCTATTATAATTCCAGTTATTAATGCGCCATCCGCCGACCACATTTACTTAGAATATAATTTCCTTTACAGATTCGAGAATGCTTGGACCACACGGCCGCCGCGATGGACGGCAGTACATTGGTAGAAGCATTACACGGCAGAGGTATCAATGTACGCTATCTTGGAAAATTGGCAGCAATGTTAGCCGCAGTCCCACAGTTACAGTATCTGAATCGTATCGCCGTATCGGAGCTCGTTCTGCGCTCGGCGAAGCACATCTTCACATTTTACATGCAGGTATACCGATGGGAAATAAAACTGCACCGTTAATTTATCCATGAACAATATCTAATACATATTTTCCAGGGTACAGAATTAATGAGTCTATCCGCTGCCATCAGTCATTTCCTGAACTGCTTACTGTCTTCCGCGCAAATCATTCATCCTCAGCAGAATCTGGAAGAGGTACGATAATTCTAAACGAAAGAAAGAGCATCAACGAGCAGAAGAATTTTCTAGGTGAAAGCTTATGTGATTGCCGGTTTCAGCTTCAGACCAAGACCGCGAAGCGACGAAATAAAAGGAAAGGGCGAAATAACGGCCCTCAACAGTCCGAGGTGGAGTGGGCATCGTTGACGCCCAAGTCTCTTTGGCAGCAGATCAAAGCAGACTTGAAGAGCTACTACGATTGGGAGACACCGTGTCCAGAGTCGCTGGACGCCACCATAGAACACTTTCATCTTCAGAAGATCTCTTTACTGCGCGGCTTCAGCATAAAGACCGGCATCCAGATATTGCTACGCGAGTACAATTTCGAGAACAAGAACAGAGCGACATTCTTCGAGGAAGACATACTTAACATATTCCCTGTGGTGAAGCATATCAATCCTAGGGTAAGCGACATACACACGAGCTTCCATTATTTTGTAATAGCATTATTTTCCTTTACTCGTTCCGTTTTCAGGCCAGCGATGCGTACAACTTTTATACAACGGGGCAGAGCAAGATCCAGCAAGGATACCTGAAGGATGGCTACGAATTGATCAGCGAGGCACTGAATCTCCTGAACAACGTGTACGGCGCCATGCACCCCGAAATCGCCCAGTGTCTCAGAATGCTGGCACGATTGAATTACATAATGGGCGACCACGGGGAGGCTCTCGCCACTCAGCAAAAGGCTGTTCTCATGTCTGAAAGAGTTAACGGAATAGATCATCCGTACACCATTACCGAATATGTTAGTATCGGGCAAGGGACTTTAATCTGTCGCATAATATTAACAATATGCATCGCGCTGCAACTCTCACCTTTCGAATATGATTAAAGATTCATCTTGCATTGTACTCTTTCGCCAATGGTCAAGTTTCCGTGTCGCTGAGGTTACTCTACAGAGCACGCTACCTAGCCCTGCTGGTTTGCGGTGAAGATCATCCAGAAGTAGCGTTGCTAGACGTAAGTATTGGTTTGATTTTCAGAGAAGGGAGGGTTTTTTCTTGGACAAGAACCATTAACATGTGCTACTGTTTATTCAGAGTAATATTTCGTTAATTCTCCACGCCGTTGGGGAGTACGAACTGTCGCTCCGATTCTTGGAGCACGCTTTAGCCTTGAACCTTCGGTACCACGGCCCGAGATCCTTGAAAGTCGCTGTCTCTTATCACCTTGTCGCGAGGACTCAGTCCTGCATGGGCGACTTCCGCGCGGCGCTGAACAATGAGAAGGAGACGTACGCTATCTACAAGCAACAGTTGGGCGAGGACCACGAGAAGACCAAAGAGAGCAGCGACTGTCTGCGACACCTCACGCAGCAAGCGGTCGTTCTGCAGAAGAAAATGCACGAGATCTACACGGGCAAGACGGGCGTGATCCTGCCACCGATCCAGGTGCAACCACCGAGCATGGGCTCGGTGCTGGACATGCTGAACGTGATAAACGGCATTCTGTTCGTGCAGATCAGCCAGCAGGATATCGAGAACTTCAAGGCGGAGATTGAGAAGCGGCAGAAGGAGCAGACGCCCGAGGGCGAGATGAAGGCGATCCAGAACGAGAAGGAAAACAAGAAGGAGGAGAAAGACAATAAGAAGGAGGAGAAAGAGAATAAGAAGGTAGAGAAGAAGATCGAGGCGCAGAAGGTAGAGTCGAAAAAGCTGGAGGAGAGCAAAACTTTGTTAGAGCCAGTGGTCGCGGAGAGCTGAGCTCCTTTCAAATCGCCGACGACGATTACTTAGTAGTTCTTTTTTTTTTGTTTCCTCTGATTCCTAGTCTTTCCCTGCCCGCGTCCAGTCTTTTTCAAGGGTAACGCGAACACGGCGTTACGCTATCGATTGGGATACAACACGGTAGTGCTCGCACGCCGGACACCGTTACCCTCGGTGTATTCGTATTACATTTTAAAGTGCTATCAGGTTTGAAGTTTCACAACGTGGCCGATCGGCGCGCGTGAGATTCTAGGGAGCGTATGGTATGATTTTCCTCGATTCTCGGTTGTATTATGCCCGGTCGCAGAATTCGTTTGACTGATTTACGGCCGCAATACAAAAAAGAGAAGCGTAAAATGATTCATCACTTGTGTAAATAATTCGAGTGGAAACGAGACGGAATTCATTGCCTTATCGCGTATGCTTAATCATCACGATATTCACGATTTGACTAGTTTACAGATTTAGCGAGTCGCCATGAACAAATAGGCAGTTGAAAAAACGAACTGAAAACGGACGGTCTCGTCGCTGTCGTCAGCTTTCTTTTTTTTATCTAAGGGCTCAACTGATCGTACTTCATGAAGAAGCTATCGGTATTACGTACGCTACACTTCTATTAATCGACAAAATAATAATTAGTGTTTGTTCCAGCGTACTACACAAGTGTTACTAACACTAAAGCGGAATGGAAAGTGCCGGAGAGAAAATGAAACGGTATATACAAGGATCGTTTGTAAAACAAATAATGGACGTTTATTATCGTAGGATATAAGTGAAACGTTTTCCTTTTTCTTTTCTCTTTTTTTTGTACATCTTCGATAGTATATTTTATTAGTACATATTTGAGATCATTGTTTCGTGCCATCCTAGGCATCGCTGTCATTTTCCCCATCCTAGTTGCCATCGAAGAACTGTGTATCGAATACGTGAAGGCATGTAGTATTTTTAAATTCCGGTAGTTCGCGGTTGGCCATGCTGGGCTCAATACAAATACCGTGGATGACGGAGCGTTCTTAGGAAATACATATCTTTCTCTTTTACAATGCAAGCTCGTCGGTTTAGAACGCATCGAAGCCAATGGAGAAAGACTTAAGTATCCGTATTGTATTCAACAAGAACAATGCAACAATATACATAGCTTTATTTCTTGCTTTTTATCTTCCTGCGTACATCACACGAAGGGCTTTCTTTCATCGATCCATCATTATCGTTTAGTCATCGGTCCGCGCCAGTTTGAATCTGAAACCAAGGCTGTATTTTTATGATCTTCCGCCCCCCTCCTTGTCATTCGTACGAAAAGAGAATTATCTTATAAAAAGTAAGGATTGGTGGCAACAGAAGCATGGTGTAATGACAGACGTATGCGTTGTTGCATTCGTGATCGTTGACACAGTTATCGGAAACAGCTCATTAGTCAAGTTATTGTAACAGTAGCGTCAATTTACTATTACCATTAGAAGTAACGCAGGTAGTCTCTAGAGTTATAAGAATGAGAATCAACTGTTACCGAAATGTTAATCTACATCCTTTTGTTACTCCATCGCGCATCTTCGTATCGAGTGTCATTCGTTTTTTAGTGGATGACGGGGAGGCTAACAGTTCCCGCGATATAAAAGTTTTCCTTACGGATCAAATCAAGTTGAAGGGAAGGATATCGATCGTCTGTTTGATATGCGTTTCAAACGAAGAAATTAATTTTGAGTCTTAAGTCAGTTATGTTTATAATGATAATGAAAGGCGAATGAGTAGACATGCCGTGTAGTTTCTATTTAACAAGTTCGTACACATTACGATATGGAATATTATATTGCACTTGTTAGCCAAAATGTACGATAAAGAATACTAGATGATAAGGACTATTGATTATAAATAAAGTTAAATACTTGATTTACATATATTACCTATTACGTGATTTCGACAAGTCAGCGTGTAAAATACAGCATTCCGTATGGAACATTTAGTTAAACCTTTAAGACGATTCTACACTCTTCTCAAACGACGAGCACTTGCTCTGTTCCAGATTCGCATCAGTCTCGCACGTGTTACCATCACTCCTCTTTAATCGTTTCCTTTTCTTTTTGTTCGATCCCGCGTGTCGCTTCTGGAAATACTCTCTGATGTTTAATTTGTTTATTAGATACTGTTTGAACGTTTCCAATGCGTTCCTACCGCCACGTCCTCTCTCGAAGACCATGGATATCTTTACATTATCGCTTTCCGATTCTTCTTCGTGCTCTATTACTTCGACAAAAATGTTGCACACTAGCAAAGGATCTTTAGTAACCGATCCTTCTATCGCCATTTCAGCTTGCCTCTGCTCAGTTGTGCTTTCTGAACCGTCGATTTGTTTTTCTACAGGGTCTCCTGTAACACCAGTCGCGGTCTCTGCATTGTCATCTTCGGATTCATTCACTTTCCTTTGAACTAACCGACGTTTTCTACGTGCGTGCGACCACGTATCGTTCTCCGCGATTAATTGGCACGACCAACCGTTGAAATCATCAATGGGTAGGTTCAGCTCCTTAATTTCTACGCGCAGCTCTTCCATGGTCTCTTCTAAGAAATTGATCAATTTATCAAAAGAGGGAAATTTACTTTGCTTCGGGAACTGTATCTCCGTTGGACGTTGCTCTCTTAACAATCTCGCGATATAATCTCCGCTTTTGCGGATAACAGGCGCGCTTGTCAAATCAATGATATCTTTCGGTAGAAAAGTCCAAGCCAGTCCCCATCGTTTAGTGTGACCCTGACAAAACTCCGTCCACGTCGCATTCTCTATGTTCCTTTTCTTTAGCAATTTTAACAAGAAAAGCAAGTTACTTCTTCGACCGAACATAGAGGTGTAAACTTTCACCTTGTCTTTCATCTCTATGCTCTCGTCAATCATTTGCGTTACGAACGCTCTCTCACCACCCTGGACCGAGAGCTCCGCTTCGCTTCCAGTAGGTGCATTTCTCGGTGGCAATCGTTTCGCTACTCTCTCCGATGAACCCTCCATCTCGAAGAAAGGTGGATTACACATGGTAAAGTGGTAGACTTTGCCTTCTTCTACGACATCTTTCAAAATCGTTTCCCCGCTCACTTTCAGCACTGTAAAAGATATATAAATTTTCATGTCAAAAACTTATATATGTTTCATGGTGCGGTAACGTAGAGCCAGAATTTACCCTTTATTAAAGATTGCAAGTTATTGTTTTCAACGTGTTGGACGGCTGTTTTCACGCTGGTTTCATCCACTTCTGTGGCGATCATGCGATTCCCATATGTTTTCGCGAATAGCAAAGGATATATGCAAATTGCACCTGTGCCTGAAGGAAAGAATCAAATGTTTATAACCATGGAGGTCATACTTTAAGTATTACGATCGCTTAATTCTCGATACCTATATCTATACCAACGACACTCTCCATGTCGTTGAAAGAGGCGTGTCCCATTAAGTCCTCGATCCATAAAATATAGTTCAAGCGTAATGGCAGAGTCGGCACCAATTTGTCTGGTGGTATGTTCACTTGCAAATTGAAATCATGTTTCAATAAAACTTCCGTTAGTACTCGCAGACTATCTTCGCTCCTGAAATCGATCTTCACCTTGCCTGTCAGATCCTAGAGTTTAAGTAAATAGAACATGTTAAATATCGCATCCAATAAATATTTATGTAAATAGAAGTGTCACTTACTGTTATTGCGATATTGCGAAATTCTGGATACAGTAGCGCAAGCTGTTTAAACTCCGGCACAGTTTTATATCTATTTCTTGGATGCATAAACTTCCTTAATGACATTTTTCAATATTTCTCTATTTCACGTGATAACATTAACTCTAAAAGTTAATAAATTGATTACGAAAGAATCGATAATTCGTTTACTTTGTACGATGGAACAATTCACTGAAAATGGGGTTATGTTCGAGAATGAACACATTTCTTTATTTATCGGTTTATTTGCAATATGAGAATGTAGAAGTATTCTGGGAGGACTGGGAGTCATTATGCAGTCATTGTCAACATCAAAATTGTTTATTTATTGTTCAAAAAAGCTTTTTTTTTTAAATTTGATTATATCGTTTATGGAAACGCGAATGCTGGCGGTGCGTGGCGGTGAAAGGTGTAAATTAAAATGGGCGTCAAAACTCATGGGTTTAATTTTTCTTAGGTACATATCAAAACCTCCCTTTTCAGCAATTATCTACCGCGGAAATCAATAAATGATCCTTTTTACAAAATTCATTTACAAACTTTTAGAGTTGCATCTCAAAATATAGTTCCTTAACTATCTTCCCATATTCTATTTGTTATTATTTTGTTTATAATAACTTAGTTATTAATCATAAACAGTTGTACAACAATCGCTTTGCTGAGTTTCCTAAATAATCATTAACTTAAAAAACATTCTCTTCTATTTATTTAGCTACAAGTCCTTCGTTCAAAGTATCTTCGTCTTTCTCTAAACATCGTTTCCTCCCACTCTAAAAACTACCTCCTCGCATCATACGCTCTTGCTATCTCGGGTAAAAAGTATCAGGCGTGCATAACCACAGTTAGTGACACAATACTATCTCTATCCTTGTTACAAACACTCTCTCTCTCTCTCTCTCTCTCTCTCTCTCTCTCTAGCCCCGCCCCTCGAGCGATCACCACTTCTTCCTATGGCCTTGTTAACTCAGGAGAATTTCTACTCCTATTAAGTAAGAACTTGTGCAGTAAAGTATTCTGCACAATCAGTATTAAATGGACTGCTTCTAAAAACATTAAATAATTTTTTTTTTCACGTAAAATGTGTCCAAAATGCATTGCAGAAGACAGCTAAAGGTATATAAGTACATATTGTTAAATGAAGCTTCAATATATACAAATTCAAGTTAGAACATGCACGATTAATTTCACTATTCCGGAATAAGTCTATTCATGGAAGAAAGAAACGATTGTGTGCAGAGTGTATGTACAAATTTGTTTATTTCTATATTTACGTACAGTCCGAGGTTTCGAGCCTCGAACAAAGATACTGTAATTCATTTTACAAATTCGAAACAACAATTCTGCTAAATTGCTTTTATTTGTATGATACGTGATATATCTTCTCTTGCCTAGAGATCAACCCTAGGACATGCTTGTGCTCACAGTTCCTATTGTCCATGATTCTATTTATTGCAGACTGAATGAAACACACTAACATTACTATAAATATAGTACAAATTCACCTACACTACGCCTACTATACACATCAAATCTACCATATGTGCAATTATTAGCAATGCTCTCGTTCATATATGCGGGTCAATATCTTCTCCGTTACATTGGTATGAAACGTACTTAGAAATATCAGGGAATGGAACAGGAACAAACCCCTTATCTGCGTGCATAGCCAGTGCACAGCATTAAGCATACATAAATATATAAATTCCACTCTCTGGCTCCGTCAATGAGCTTGCCCGACTACGCACGTAGTGGATAAGGAGAACATAAGTTTTAGCAGCGTTGGTATTCCTGACTTTAAACTAGCAACGGCAGAATTTCAAGCCGCGTCTAGGCTCCCGTATCGACGTGTGTTGTTTGAATGCGGATGACCACTGCGTTTGCATTGAGCTTATCCGTCTGTCACGTGCCCGAACTTCTTGGACCGTCAAAGTGAAGGTGTATTTCGGATTACGTGGTGCATCGGGTATATCGCCTCGAAATGACGAATGCAGGGAATGCGCCGATGCGGCGCATCGATTTAAAATGCATGGGAAATGGAACTTGAGCTGGGCGACCGTCTGCGAGCTCGCTGCTTAGGCACTTATCAAAATGATAAATGCCTGGTTTATCATTTTCGCTGCGCTGATATCTTGCCGCGCTGATATCTCGATGGTACAGTGAATAATTAGTCTCTGAGAAGGATCGAACGGAGCATGCATTTCTGGATTAATAAACCGGCGGGCAGGTACTACGGTTTCACTGGCCGCCGATACCCCGCTACGCCTCTGTTGAAGACGCGCTTCAGTAAGATAATTTCAAATGTCGTATCCGTATGTATTTGTTTAATGTACAAGTTCGAGTACTCAGGAGGATAATGAGAAGATTTCGGATTAGAGTTAGAGGAATGCTCCACTCAGGGGAATGGAATGTGTAGCATGTGTTAAAATCCAAACTGGGCAAGCATGTTGATAAGAACAGATTTGAACATTACAACTTTGGTGTTCGTAGCTTACGCGTCCGTCAACTAAGGGAACCAAGCGTTAACACGCTTGAATGTTAAGAGTCTAGAGTTAATGATTGTTATTTCTGTAGTGGTGGACTGACACTTGTATTCGTCGGTGTTTTAGATCGATACCGATACAATGCAGAGCTGAGGCAAATGGTTACTCCGCTCCATCGATTCCAAAACCTACATGCTGCAGGAAATGCGGCCGGTCCTAGCGCCGTAAACAACTGCAGAGTGATCAGAACAATGATAAGAGCTAATAATGAAAGTGAGAATAGTTTTCCAGTTGGCTCTACTCAACGCACCCAGCCAAACAACATCTCCAAGTAATTAAAGAAAAAGGTCTACTAAGAAGATTCTGAGGAACATGTTCTTCTTATATACAGGGTGACTCACTTATACATGTCTATCAGCAGAAAGTACTTATAAATGATTCGCCCTTGATAACACCTTATACCTGCGGAGATATGAATGTTTAAAGAAACTCCAGTAGAAAGTGGCGACCGAAACTAATCGAGCCTTTGTATGTTCGCAGTAATGTAACAACCGCTGGGAATAATCAGTTAATATTGTCGAATGCTACTGCGAATGGAACAAATAGAAGCTTGTTGGACTTTTCAGAATTCAATGAGACGGAACTAGCGAATTACAGATTACGTTACGCTGTCTGTATAACGTTTATACTCGCGACTGGTTATATCGTCGTTGCAAAATTTTACTTCGGCAATCAAGTAAGTTGCGGATCCTCCGTTTCGAACGAATCGCCCTTTGCCATGACTTCTTCGTAACTAACGATGGAAATATTTTTTTTAATAGAACCAAGGTATAGAGCTAATCCTGTTTTGGGGTGTACTGACATTCTTGTTGTTTGCATGCTTCTACACTACCCTGCACCGCCGAAGCCAACGCAACAATCATCAAGAGCATCACATTCAAGAGGAGCACATCGCGGCTGCGACTGCTACAAACGCGATACCCAATGAAAATATTAGGCCCATCTCTGTGGTGCGACAGAATCCGCCGCCACCTTATCATATTGCCATTTTAATTCCACCGCCTAATTCGTCCGACGAAGCTCCACCACCGTCGTACGACAAAGTCGTGCGATAAATATTACTAAATGGATCTCGCGTCACGATGTATAGAACTCTATCACTGTATTTTTCATGTATTACATTTTTTAAAGATGAAACATTGATACGGTATACAATCAAGATATAACATTAAATGTAAACGTTATTCACCTTTTAATTTATAGGGGAAAGAAGTAAAAGAAGAGAGCAAAGGTATCAGCAAGTTCTCTAGCCTAGATAAATCTTACATTTGTGATATAAATACAACATTGACGTGATTTTTAATAATATCGGTGACTTAAGGAATGCACAGGACTTTATTATGGGCATTTCGCAATGTCCGAACCATAAAGATAGCGCAAATGGTATCTCGTTTGATGGAAAGTAATGTGTACTTCAATTTTGTATATTTACGTACATGCTCGCAATTTATTTAATCAAGCGAAACGGATGCACGATGGTACAGCGTAAAGAAAGGAAAGAGAAGCATCTCTTTATTTTCTTTAGGGAAAGATGACTTTGCAAGCTGACTTGATCGTGTTTGATGTGTAAACCGTTCACACTTTCCACAAGTATGGATTTAAGTACAACTTTCATCCTATGATTATGAATAAAAATGTAGGCTAAGTATTATATGCGTTCTATATTTAATTATGCACATGTACATAATATGGATAAGAGTGTACATACAATACACGCACGCACGAGCACACACACATACATTTTTGCCAGGCTTTCAAAATATTCGGCTATAACGTAAACCCGATGACTATTACGTACGGTTCTGTAGAATTTCTTTCGGCAATGTTAAAAGTGCATATATGCATGTAAAGTATAGATAATGTATAACGTTGTCCTCGCATTTCAAACAAATTTATGTAATACATCGTCGTATGGGATATTATATTTTAATACTTCCGACTAGCAATCAATTTCAAGCTACACTTTCTTATATTAAACTATAGCTTGAAAGTATTGGATATTTTCTTTCTGGCGTTATATTACCTTTTCAAATCGGAGTACGAAACTCGTTACAAAGTTCTGCTACACTACACCTGTATAGCTGTATCACGTAATGATTAAGTGTAGGGGCTTACGTTTGTATAGATAACGTGCTTGCGTATCATTTCGTTACGAGATTTACATATTAAAGAAACATATTTTTTTTGTCGATATATATCCAACATGGAGTAATTACACTGATATGCAAATAAAATGGCTATATGAATATTATAAAAGTATTTTAGATTGCATCTAAATGTCCAATAATCCACTCCGTGTATGATTTATTCATTATGCACGTTATAAATAATGTGTAAAGAAATAATGAAAGGAAATTAGGAAGAAGTTAACGCAAAAGAAGAAAGGAATGTTGTCTTATTTAATTTCAATTAAGCATTTAGTAATATTTTTATTCTAAAATTTATGTACATATAAAAGTAATGAAATTAAATAAACAAAGCTCTATAATCTTATCGGTGCATTACAATATTTAAATAGATCCCTTCCTTATTTTTGTACACAAAGGATTGTATGATTGTAAACCTTTTACCGCTTGATACGTAATAAAATTATTTTCCATTCCGCGGAGTGTAAATTTCAATATTTCGACAACGTTTTACAAGTTAAAAATTATCAAAAATGGATCATAAATTTAGATAATTCAATACATATTATGCAGCATGAAGTACCAAATTATTGTACAAAAATTAAATTGCTACTACACAGACATACAAAGCCAGTATTTTACAAATTTTGGTTAACGTAACTAGGATGTTATGTTCTGTAAAGAGAAATGGAAATATTAGGGATGGGTTTCCCGAAGCGTCGAAACCTCGAGACCCAAAGAAGTTTCGAGTTTCGAGAATTTAAAAATTAGGTTCGAACCCGCCCCTAGAAAATATTAAAGCTAGCAAAAGATACATAATTACTCTTCGATAAAACTAAGTTACTGATTAAGTGATGTCTTTCCATTCAGTTTAGCGATTTGTCACATTTACATCTGTGAAGGCACTTGCATAGTCGCAAATATTTGCACATTAATCCGTGACAGTTTAGAATTATAGCATTACATTAGGATACCATCTAGCGATCAACGTTTGTAAAATCAGTTCTGTAATTCTGTGTAATAGATCGGTACGACGAGAAGCTATCCTTGTAAAAATGCCTCCCATTACCGAAGTAGTAAATATTATCGCTCGGTGCAAATTATAATAATTATCGATTACTGGGACTTTGTTTGTCCTATTAAGGATACAATATTTTATGCTGGGGTGGTATGCGAGTTCCGGTGCTAACGGTAATCATAATTCACTCAATAAAATGCACCGTGCTTAAACTCTTTGGATTTCGAATAACTTTACGTCTGTATCATACCAAATCGGCGGCTCAACGTTTCTCAAGTATATAACACCCCACATGTACGTTCTGAACCAAGCAGTTGTACCTGCGTTCACTTGATATCGCCTTATTAGAATAGGATGTGGTACAGGAAGCAAACCAACCAGCGTGCCGTGTTGTAGAAATTTCAGAATTTCACTTTCATCGGTCAAGCCTCTGAAAAATTTTTAAAGACAGAGGTGCCATTAGAATACATTCTGTACCGAGAAAAAAAACAGTTCCAATCAGAAGGGTGAAATATTACGCTTACTTGTCGATGCAGATCTTCTCCACTTGCGGTACAAGGACTTGGAGTAATCGCATAATGGTCTGCAACGGGAGTTTACTTTTCCACTGGTACACCCAGTCGCTAGAAGGAACCCACTGATTCACATTGTTAGGAGAATTAGTGTGCTCCGTCACTCTGAGGCCCCCCTTCTGTTCAATGAATCAAGGAATAAATCATAAACAGGTATCGCGGGAATTTATAGACAAAGTTATGCAGTTAGTTTCTTACTGGTATAACAGAGCTTTTAGCAGAACTCATTAATTCCTCTGCATTATTGGTATCACTTTGATGATTAGGCTTCCCTACATTAACAGTTACTGAAGGACTTAATGGATGCGCAGACTCTTTCTCAGTCATTTTTTCTATACCTATCATAAAAGTAATTTGGGAGCAAAGATTTTGGTAATATCTACCACTGTTACGCAACGCGATAACACAAATTTACCTGGGGTTTCTAATAGAGAAGCTTTTAACGTTCCGGGCTCTGCGGGCTGGGCTGGATGGGACCCCTCCATCGCGGCCTCGTTAACATTTTCGGTGGACGTACTAGCAGGCACGTGTCGACGTTGTCTCTTACTGAGAGACTTCGCAATAGTGTTACAGTCACTCGGTAAGTTCGCCAACGCGTGGAACACTTGTCTCTTGCGTATTATAGTGTAAACCAAGTTACTGTTCCCATCGAACTGATACTAATGAAACAGAAACTTTGTTAAACTCGTTCAAGTATGAATTATTCTTACAAATGCGCGAGTTACCTGAATGATATTGTTAAAGATCTCGAGAAGGAAAAATACTAAATGGTGATTGGTGGGTGCTGAGAACAAGAACCAGGGTGTACTAAATGCTTCGAGTAAATGCAGCAACTTGGTGCTAGCCACCATCGACAGTGTTTTCAGGTATGGAGAGACATTGACTAGAATCGTTAACAGGCAATCGAATAGCGGCTGCAGTCTTTGATGCCCAGTCGTAATTATCTTGTGGAAAACGGTCACCAGCAAGTCGGCATGCGTGCCTGCAAGCATTTCATAATTTTTTATAAACCTTCCGAGTAATATGAAGCAAGATTATAATACCTGTAAAAACGGGAATGTCCATGGGTACTGTTGCTGTGTACGGTTTATTTAGTCTGACGCCAAAGTTACGCTCCCCGCTCAAAAGAAGTAGAATAAACACACCGATGTGCATTAGTCCAACTCGTGCTACAAAATCCGTTTCAACTATTATATATAATCAAGGAAGATTTATTCACACTTGGCCAGCTTTCGAGGAGTTTACCAAGACTTACATTGATCTGCACGCGAATCATTTAAATGATACAGTATGGGCACTAATACTTCCAGAACGTCTGAACTTTTTAGCACGTAGTATAAAAACTTTTTGTTGTAATCGCACATCTTCCAAAAGAATACCAATAGCTCTTGATGAAAGTGCACCTTTTTAGTCGAGTTCGGCAAGTATGTCTGCATTAACGGATTATTCAGTAATCGCGTGATACCCTTCAGTACGAACTGAAAATCTGCAGAAATAGGTGTGCTTCGGTATTATATTTCTCTCCGATTACTCGCTTGAGTATAAAGGTGACTGTTACCTTCATCTCGATGGATGCGACTCAGATAATTGATAAATAAATTATCCCCGATAACTCCCTCCTCCAATGGGGTACCACCGCTAGTGTCATGATCCAACGTCACTATAAGGATCTGCAACGCAACGTCAACTAAAGGTTCCAACGAGTCGGTAAATAATAAATGATTGTATGGCACTCCTAGTCCAACAGGGTCGTATGCACACACCGTGTTCAACAGTGACGTGAACATAGGCAAGGCATGCCTGTTATAGAAACATAAAAATTCTCTTTAAGCATTTTGCTTATTCATGTAGGTTCGTATGTCTTTATAGGAACAGTTATTACAAATCACCTATTTTCAGGACTTGTTAAGTGTTGGATCCATCTGTTCGGAGTAACCGAAAGATCCATAGGTGGGTTGTACATCGTTTCGCTGAAGCACGTGACCAACAGCTTCAACAACTCAGTTCTATTCGAATCCAGAATTGGATATCTGGGAGGCGAATGCGCGAATCCTACGCCAGCCTCCCAAATATACTCGCAACTATCTATAGACTGTAACTCTTCCGCTTTATCCTAAGTAATCGGGCAAACAAAATTCGTTAGTATCTCAAAACCTTCGCCGCCTTCAAACAGCGAAACATGCTTACCGGGCCAGATTTTCTATTCGCGGCTACCGTAAAGTCGGGGCAAAACAACAGATCCTGGAATAGAAATAAGAATGAGAAAAGAAACGTCTCGTCTTCGGTAACGTTCAAGAATCTTATCATCTTACGCAGAGTGCGTTAAGCAGGGAGTGAGCCAACGGCATGCTTTCTTCATCCTCTTTACCAGGTAAGCTAGACCAAAAGAATCCTTTCCAATCGGGATCTTCGAAGATATACGGCAGCAATCTAGTTAGCAAGCGGCAACAATTCAAAACGGTTTGTTGTTCTCTTTGCGTTCTACAGCTATTGTCGACTGCCTTCACTAATTTCTCGACTGCTTTGTAGCATAACGTGGCTAAATTGGATGGTGCCTCTTCCCTTAATACACGAATCTCGGGTGCAGGGATCAAAGTGAATATGTCTTGGACGTTGGTCACATTTTCGGACCAAAACTGGTCCCAGAACGTGTCATCTGATGCTTCGATCACCTGTAATTAAAAGCTACCTGCTGCATTTTTTAACCTAAACCTCAACATTTCGAAAGACAGTTCTTCCGTAAGAATTCAATTCAATCTACAGAACAAAGCGGTTGATCTACGTAAAGAATATTACTTCAATGGCAATAAAAACTTGTATACACTTCATTGATCTGAAACGTCAGACCGATCATATGTTGGTGAACCAGACAACAAACAACTTTTTACCTGTGTTTTCGACGTCAGTTGAACGACCGCTTTCCGAAAGTTCAACTTTGTGTCAGCATTTCCCATGTTGTTCTACGTTTCGTTCACTTACTGTTAAAAATTTCAGTGCTAAACTCCACGTACGGTCTTGTTTTACTTTAAACAAGAACGAGCACGGTCACCGCCATGTTTACACGCTAAACACTGCAGCAGTGTTGCCAATAAGAACGTCATTTTCGAGTGATAATTGCATTAACGTCAATTGCATTGTACATCATAAATCATTATCAATTATGCGACACCCTCTCGAGTACTTTTATGGTATCAAATGATTCATTCGCTTTCAACATTTACGAAGGAAAAATTCATAGTTTCTTTCCTAGGTCAATAATACGAAAATTGAGACTTTCACAATCACGTTTAAATAAAAAATATACTTTAAAATTGTATACATCTATTTTTTAAAATAGTACAAATGAATTCCTTTGCTATATTATACAATTCTTTTCAGGGATATGAGACAATATATCGGGAAATAATTGATGTAGGTATTGTACACGAAATTCTTGGCTTATTTCCTATATTTCCCTTGAATCCACACTCTGTACATTTTGATCTGCTTCCCTCTGTTAACTTGCAGCCTGTTGTCCACTAGACTTTGTTCCTCCGTGAAATTTGAAAATAACGTCCTAACTCCTTCTGCAAGTGAATATCTCGAAGTAAATTCGATAATGCAACTATGAAACGACGATCAACTACGATACCTTGTGTAAAGAAGTATACTCTAGTTCCATCCCCTCTAGCGTAGAAGTTCTCTGCTAAACACCTGCCTTTCTTGAAACGCAATTGGGCTAAGTCATACCTCCCGTAATCTCTAAATAAAACCAATCCGCCTGGTTTTAAATATTTATGTATCTGTTGTATAACATGCTTCATTCTATAAATAAAATGTAATTCCTTAGTTTACTATCGACTTCCATTATGCAACGTTTAACTGAAGAAACTATGTACTTGTCAGGGTGTATAGCTGACAGAACAAAGATTAATACAACGATGTCTAAACTCTCAGGTTCGAAAGGTGTCTCCCATTCTTCTTCCGCTACGTCCAGGACGAACGCCTTACACCTTCAAGAAACGTGCGGTTTACGAGTAACGTGTCAGTGACGCTGTTGAATGCTACATTGATACGTGTACAATACCTGGTAGTATCATATGCAGGATTCTGTTTCAATATGTCTATTGCTTTTACAGAAAAGTCGCAGCAGTACACGAAGAGGTTGGGATCTGTGTTGTACAGAAGTAGCGGAAACACTGTGTTCCCCACCCCACAGCCGATTTCCAAAATTTTGCACTCAGTGGTACTAGGTAGGTCGAGAATTTTAAAGTGACCCTCTGTGTTACTTTCGTCTTCATTCTCGCTTACAGACCTCAGGCGCTGCTTAATATTTCTCTTTACTGTATCCACAGCTAACTCTGGGAATTCGGTCAATAACCAGTGTCTATCCTTAAAAAATCTGCAACATGAAAGGTGAACCTTTTTCACATCCACTGTAGAAATTAATTCTGCGAAGATCGTATATACAGTTTCGTCGGTATACTTATTCTCATGGATTCCGTAAAATTTATCCCAATATTTATTGGCTTCGCGTTCATATTCCCAGATCTTCTCGTCCGGCAACGTGACGATCGAATTTTCATTGACCTTTTGTTGGGCCAACTTTTGCTGTTCCTCGTCCCACGTGACATTGTCCCTTTAAATTATAATTAGAAGGGAACAGTCATCGGTATCCGGCGAGGTATATTTAAACGTAATGCAACAGATTAATCGTTTGTCTAATTGAATTTGACATCCTCAAAGCCCGCGACGTACTTATTCAGCTCAAAGGTATCGTTCTTTATAGGTTAAGATTCTCGAATTCCAGCACCGCGAAGCTTTATTACAAACGTTAGGTAATGACGGATTTCTACCATGTATTATGTTGAAATACATTGTCATTACTGCCGAGGGTTCTGTTGCCAAACTGAGACCTCTTCTCCTTCGACCCATCGCGCTTTACTTCTGGCACGTTTCCTTCCATCTTTGCATCGCGCGCCTCGCTATAAGCACGCGTGGATGAAAGAGATATGACGGAGCGACGTATTGCCGCGATGCCTCGCTGCAAAAATTCAACCTGCATTGTTCCTAATGCACCTCCAGATACGTTACGACGAAACAGGCGGGGTACGTTGCCGCATCGCGCTGGACGAGGTAAAGCAAACAGTCGTCGGTTGGAAGTGTTGGAACGTGTCGACTTGCGGCGTATAACTACGTTTAGATGGGTTTGGAAGAGCAATTGATTTGTGCTGTACGAAATTCTGCTGCGTTTAGTGGTGTGGCTGTCTGCGGTACGACGCTGCACTCTTTTCGACGGAACGTCGAATGCGGCGCCGTACTTGGTGGAATGTTCGCTTATCATATACCGTTAAATGCTGCTAACACGCTCAGAAAAAGAGAAATGATGGAAATTTCCCTAAAAGGAGAGTTAGAACCGTAATTCTTCTCTTCTATGCTACTTCGCGAAGAATACATTATCACAGGAAATATAAAACTCGAATTGTAATTCGGAGGAATGGAAATTAAATAGCGTCTATAATGACTTTTAGAGGTTTCTTGCTCGATGTTACTTAATCGTTATTTCTTTCTCGTCTTGTTGGAAACGCTTATCGCGCTTAGCTCGCGCGGTACAAATTAATTAGTACGGAATGAAATTGTTCGCAGATCGTCATAAGTCCAATAGGACTCTTGCAGATCAACGACCTAGGAGGACAGATATAGGTTGAGGGCGCGTGGTATGCGGAAACAGGATGGGTGTGACGCAGAGGGTGCAGGTTGAGGGTGGTATATTGCGTCATTGGATGATTGGTGCTACAGGAGCGAATAGTGTGATAGCGTCTTCTCTCTCAAATCGATATTGATTTTTAATCCATAAAAAACTTCATTCCGTTCACATTAATCCCTTACTGATACGATGCAACACGCTAGATATTGACACTATAGACAACCACAATTGTCGGACAAGAATGCAAGTGTGATAAGAATGTATATACAGTATGAAGTTCCTGTTCGTCGTTATCTTTCACCGTCATTATTGCGCTCGGGCAGAGCACTTTTCACTTGTAAAATTGCTCCATCGTCGTCCATGGTAATTATAGAAATATATTCGGTAAAGCTTTCGTAAAAAATATTACCAGAATTACCTAAAGAAAAGATATTTTCTGGGAAGTCCTAGATATAGATCTTCCACGGCAACACGTTGCTAAGGGCTACAAGCTTCTTCCGCCACTGCATGGTGCTTCATGGCTCGTCGCGGGTGGCTACCGTGATGTCCTAATCCCACTAAGTCCCTAGGGGTGAGATCGATACATCCATTCCTCTTTCCCTCATGTTTTCGCGGGGGTTAGTACTCATCGATTTCAACTGCATTCGAAAAAGACTTATAAAATATGGTAAACAAAATTCCCGAATAACATGAAAAATAAACTCACAATATTTTTAACGGTTTTTTAAAAAATCGTCAGCTTTTACGTTCGAGCGGTGTGCCGTGGCATCCAGCAAACACCGATCAAAGGAATTGAAATGTATTATTAACAGTCCAACTTATCAGAAAATGTATTTGCTGTACTCTCCACGGGGCTCATGCGCGATAATATAGGAATGAAACGTGCACCTGTAATTCAATGAAATCTGATTTCTGCAGCAGAAATTCAAACTTCGTCGGTGCACCAAATACCAGTCGCATGAGTCTTTGAAAGACCCCGATGAGTGCAGGATATGCACTGGACGCGTATCGACTCCTATACACCGTGAATTAAAAGTGAAAGCACGGATAGAATGCTGCAAAAACCTCTGTGGGACACGAAATGCTGCATTCGCCTGAAAATTGCACGAGTCTCGGCGAGGAGTTCGCAGAAAGCGGAAGGGTTTGCGCAGACAAAGCGCGAGTGAGAAACATGCGCGCAGAAAGGCACGCGTGTACATACGAAAGGACTGGGGAGGAACGGCGAAGCGCTCGGGACTTATGATCCGGGAGAAGCAAACTTGAGAAATATCCCCATATTCGAGGGAAGAATCAGGAACAGGCCCATTGCTCAGGACATTGTCTGCGAGCCCGATGACTCGTTCATCGAGCCATAAATGATTCACAGATTCAATTCTACTCGCGTTTGGCGAGCTTGAACCCCGTGTACGGGCGACTCGGGGCTGCAGCGCGTAATTGATAGAAAAATGTGGGCAGGGCAATGCGGATGGCCGCGCGGTATCGGGAAAAGAGGAAAGGGGGGTGCGAGGGGGAGAGAGAGGACGTAATTCCGGCTCCTCCCTGTCCCTTCCGCCCGAGGTTCAACGCGGCTCGCAGTTCCATAAATTTCACGGGCGCGCGCTGAACTCAAAAGCGTCTATTGGCGTTGAGAAATTTGCAGGACCGAGGGGGATCTCCGCGTTGACAGAACAAGAATGAGGAACACGTGTGCGTCTGTGTGCACACAGGCGCACGCGTGCGTTCCGTGCGTGGAAAAGGGGGCTGCAGAAAGGAGATGAGGAGGCCGCGAGAAAGAGGGAAGCGTGGAAAGAAGGCGACGGAAAAAGATAAAAAGGGGGCGGGAGGGAGGGCCGGGAAGCTATGCGGAGATAGACAGAGATCGTGGTGAAAGGGAGGGAAAAGGGAGAATCCGGGGCGAGGGGGGCAGGAGGAGGAGGGCGAGAGGGTGAGAAAGAGAGAGAGAGAGAGAGAGAGAGGGGGGGAGCAGGAAGGAGAGCAGAGAACTCTGCGCGCCGCAGCGCTACGGGGTGGTTGCCCTCGTCTGCGCTTTGTGGGAAATGCCCGCTCAATAACGCGTAGGTCCTCGTCTGCCCCTTCTCACCCTCGGCGGCATCGCAGCAAGGGCCACTGCCCCAAAAGGCATGGCCACCCGTCGAACAACCCTTATCCTGCTCTTCCTCCTACCCAGAAGACGCTCCTCGAGACCGCCTCCTCTTTCTCTGCTTCCTCGTCTTGCAGCCGTTACGCGCGCCGTGTCCTTATACCTCCGTCTCCTTGCCGTCTCCTTGCCGTCTCCTTGCCGCAGACGAAGGTGAACCGATGCTTCTGACCTGCATCGATCAATCCGGCGATCCGGAGGGCTCGTAGGTGGAAGACGCCAGGCTCGGGACGCGGACGCGTGGTGGACGTTCTTTAAGACGGGAGCGATAAGGGGCGATGAATCGGCGGGGGTGCGGATCGAATTGTTAATGGGCCGCGACAGAGGCGTTCGTCCGGCTGCATATGCAGGGGTAGATCTTGTAGGCATCCATCGAGAGGGAGGACACCTACTCAGACATTTGTATTCAGCTGGTTCGCTTCGTCGAATTTACACGCATTAAACTTTTTATCTGTTTGTTTATTTTTTTTTTTTTTAATTTGGGAGCACGTTTAATCTTATCTTTGCGTTTCAGCTTTTGGGAGAAAGTGGTCGATATCTGCCCAGTATTCCGAGGTGCCTCACCCTCGTTTCAGGCATGGTAGAACCCCCAAAGATCGTTCGGGCAATGACCCCGAGATTATATATTCCGCCGGTATAGGGTGGTACAGGGTTATTCCCCCCTGGATTCGTCCGCGGAACAGTACCTTTTAACGAATCGCGTTGGAGCCGTAACGCATCGGGAAATACGCATCGCTTGTTAAACAATAACGCGAGAAATAACCGCGGTCAATCTGTGCGACGAGCAAGCCTGCCCTGTCGTAGCATCGCGTATTAAATCATCATTACAAAGCGAAAGATCTTATCCCTCGAATCTCGCTTTACATTTAAAAGCTTAGGTCTTAAAGAACATCGCTCCTTGCATCTTCCCGTCCCCGGGGATATAAAACAATCCGCGGCAAGCTCGGCTCGCCTAGATACCTGACGAAACCCCTTCCGTTTTGCATAATAATCCCAGTCGTCGAAGAGAGCAAATTGGCATCAGTTATAGTTTTCGCGGCGGATGGCATTTATAAGCCGCCCTCGCTACATCCACCGCCTACCCGATCAATAAGTACTCTTCTCGTTTCATAGGGACTGTTTCCTTCTGCACGATCTTCGCATTGTGACGGCTCCAACATTTTATCGCGAGCACGCGGCGCAGCGTTCCGCGCGATCGGGCATTGTGCAACTTTTTAGCCGGATAATGAGCATGCACGTCGCGGCGCAGAGGATTTCGAAATCCCAGCACCGGTCCGCGGATCACCGGGCAAATTGCGCGCGCGGGCCTCGCGGAAGCGTGTATATTCCGGGGCGGGCGCCTAGCAGGGGTGAAAATTGAAAGGGCATTAAACCGACACGCGTCGACATTAACCGCGAATTATTTCGATACGGATCCCCGACGGAATCGGGGGATCAGCTTGTAGGAATTACTTCGTAAATCAGGAAAGTATCGGGTACTTTAAACGTGCCACCGTACAGTGGTAAAGTGTCTTCCGTGTTCAGAGAACAGAGGACAGTGGTGCCTCTAAGGAGCACCGATAAGTTATCACAGTTTAGAGGACATCGGCAGCAAGTGTCGGAGGGTTTAGCGATCGATGCGCTCCATCATCCGTGGCCCCGTGGCTAAAGGGATTTCGCGGAGAGTCGGGAAAAGTCCGAGCAGCCAGCGCTATACAGTCCAATCGGAATAACTCTGATTCGGACTTTACAGCATGCGTGCAAATAGATGCGTAGATACCGGCCGCTCGTATCTATTTATAACGGCGACGGATCGCGGGGCAATTGACCGCGTGGCCTTGACTTCCTGTTGACCCGAGTGCCCCTAGGGAATTTTGGCGTACCTCCGTGGAATCTCTTGCCGAAACGGCTAGAGCCTGCTGCACCGAATTTTTTCATAATATCCTACCTACTCGCGAATGACACGCTCAACGCTCCACGCAACGACGCCCTATTTACAGTATTTACACGGCGCGTGCCTTGGCAGGACTTTGGGAATCGCTCGACGAGCTTTTCGTTGCAATACGATTTTAGGAGGGCAGCTACAATTTCAATCCTGCCCGCTCGACCTTCGTATAACACGGCGGGCGTGTAGGCATACGGTGGCCATGCGTAACGGCTGAAAAAGTTGCTACGTTCGTTCGGAAACAGAGGATGTTTGGGCGATCCGCGGCCCGCCCGAAAGTTGTTCGTCGGGCGGAAACGAAAATGGAGAGATTTTGGGGAGCGCGCGATGGCCGGCGTAGGATTGCCGGCGGTGCACAATGCGGAGAGGAGGATGCTCTTTTCTCTCTCGCCGAAATCAGGCGTATCGATTCCGCCGCGAATAACTTTGTTTAGCTTACTCGGCTCTGCGTGCTTTTTTTCTGCAATCGGTAGGAAACCTGTTCGTACGAGCAACGGAATGTCTGAGTGGCTGCCGTCCTCTCATCTCCGTGCAATTCCACGCGTAGTAGAACGAGTCGGCCAGGTAAGATCGTTCATTCTGCCGGGGACATTTTTGTTTGGTGGAGGCGCGGCCCGCGACACCGACTGCGGAGCTGCGGGGGTTGGAAAAGCCGGGAGGAAGTGAGTTTCGAGGCGGTATGCCCCAGGAGGACGATTGAAACGAAATATGACCTGAAAATCAATGTCTAAACGTGCCTAGAAAGTCGAGCCCCCCGGTGCTAAGATTTCAACGCTTGGCACACTCCGCTCCGCGCGCGAATATCGTTGACCGTGGACTGTTAATCGTACCTACTCATTGAACGTCTATGCCATCTAAGGGATTTAAGGGACGCCCGGCAGTGGTAACCGAAGCTAACCGAGTTACAATCTAATTCGAGGTTGATATTGGCGGGTGTGGTATGATTGAATGAGATTAGAAAGAACATGATGACAGAACGAGAGAGTGGGGGATAGAGGGAGAGCGAGAGAGAGAGAGAGAGAGAGAGAGAGAGAGAGAGAGAGGGAGAGAGAAAACTCGTAGGAGGTTGTGGAGGATGTCGAGAAATGAAGGCCAACGGCCTTGACCTTGTCCGTGACTTCATGGTGAATGAGAAGGAAAGAGACGGAGAGATACAAGAAAAGACATCGGTCAAAACAAAGTGGCCTGCTTTCTTGTTCGGGCTGTGCGGTCGTGGCAGGCAAATCCAGGTAAACGGCCCAGTCAATGTTAATGACTGAGTCGGCGGGTCCCCTCGGCGGCTTCTTCAAAATGCTGCATGGACGCACCGCTGGAGGTGGGTGATTCGGCCGGGCGATTGTGCGTTCATAGCGGGCGAAGGATGCGCACTGATTCAGACCGGAGTTATTTGGACGATGACTGAACTTATTGGCTAGGGTGCACGTCATTTCTGACGAAGGTATGCGTCATTTTCGGTGAACCAGGGGCAACTATCACCGCAGATACTGCCATTATTGCTTTAGGAACGAGGGATATCGTTTTGTATTTGTTTATTCGACGGAGGCTTCATTTTATTACTGGCCCGTAAAGAAATCTCGGTTAGTGCATTTTCCTGTTTGATGTGAGTTTTAGGTTTCTGCGAAATATTGCGACGCGGGGAGAGACACTTATATTATTGTCGCGTGAAAGTAGTGTTGTTGATAATGACTTTCGTAATTGGAACGCACGGCAATTTCTTTAAACCTAGCCCGCTGCCCACTGCGTGATTAACGTAATCGTAACTCACCATAAAATTCGTCCATTCGGTTTCACGCCGAGAGCATAAGCCACCGTGTAAATCTGCGCGATACATCCACACCTTGAACTCCATTAATAAGTGTTGCGAAAGGGGTTATTCTTCATCGAAAGCTGAAAATAGATAAGAATCGAATTACCCGATTGCTACGCCAATGGGTCGAGAATCTCCGTACGATTGCAAACGTAGAGGGTATCTTTTGGTGGTTAGTGCGCAGCTATGCCCAATATGCAGCGCTGCGGAATGAAATTTTGGTCAGTATAACAACGTAATAGACAGAGAGCGCGATAGCGCCGAGCACGGTAAGATCGATCGAGCGGATACCGCGTTCATGCGCAAACTTGATCGATTTAGATCGAAGATTGCGGCGTTTTGTCGGACAGCATCCTGTGAATGGGAAATGTCGATGACCGCGAAGGAAATTATCGAGGTTCGCCATTGACGAGGGGTAAAAAAGAGCGACAGGGGAAAATCTCTCGTCTCCTGACCTCGAGGGAGTAGGAGAAGTGAGTGAGGTCGTTCCACGATCGATAACGTGAGTCTCTCGCGAGAAGGTGCGAAAGAACGTCGTCGGGCACCAACGAAAGGGCCGAAAGAATCGATCTCGTCCTATGAAAAGAAAGAGAGAGAGAGGGAGGGAGTGAGGGAACAAGGGAGCGGGACAGATAGTAAGATAAAGAGAGAGAGACCGGTTTTTCTTCTTCGGCAAAAGGCTGGGAGAACGAGAAAGGAGACGCTCCGTACTATCTCAGGTAGATTTCTGCATAAGAGGGCAATACGGCGTGCACGTTTATTGCCGCATCGCGAAGGGTCGCGTATACGGGGGTGAGCGTACCACCCGCCACTGTCTGTCGTCCGTTCCCTCTCTCTTTCTCTCTCTCTCTCTCTCTCTCTATCTTCTTTTTTCATTCCCTTCCCTCGTATCGTCCTTCATCGTCGATCCTTGTTTGCCACGCGGCGCTGTTGCCCGCGGTCTCCGTCGTGTTCGCCACTCGTTCATTCGCATGCCTGCCAACTGCGCCGCGCCGAAACTCGCGGAGAAAACCGCGGTGATCACGGGGGCCCTATATCTCTCTCCCTCCCTCCCTGTGCGTGGTTCGTTTAGGCAGCCGCGCTGCGTCTTTGTCGGTCGGGCTACGGGAACGTTAGTTATCTCTTCGTCGCGCGCGACGGGCTCGTAAGATATCGGCCGCGTTCGGGTGATAGCGTTGCGCGTGTGTTGAGTGGCGGTCGTGCAGACAGGTGCGGCCGCCGGAGCCCCACCGTTGGTGGCGGCGCGCGCAGCGCCGCCATGCGGCGACTCCGCTTAGTTTCGGGCAAGATGGGCGAACCTCGCCGGGCAGTAGCTTAGACTCTACCTACAAGACAACACATACACTAAATGTTTCCTAACCACAAGTAACAATTAATTGTACATTTATTTTATTTAAGGGAACACAGACTCTATTTTTGTAACATGCTGTATTAGTAGTGCTCCGCGGAATTTGTACGATAGTAGAGAAAAACGGTGCGAGGCCACACGCGCGAGGTAATAACGGACGGGGACGACGACGACGACGGAAAGCACCGAAAAGGCAGAGGGATCGTTGCCGCGATAGGCTGCAATACCGAGTGCCGCGGAACAGAGAGAGGTGATCAGGGGGGAGACGGTAGGAAATAGGAGAAACAGTGATATCGGAAGGACGAGGAAGGGCAGGAAGATAAGGGCCCCCCGGAGGAAGACACGGCGACCGTGAGGACGAGGACAACGACAAAGGGGGCAATCCCGACGAAGACGGCGACGAGGTTGGATAAGGACGATCGTACCGCAACAGTGGCCGCCACTGAGGCTGAGAAACGACAGCGAAGTAGGTGATAATTCCTCGCGTAGTCTAGCCGCTCGTTTACGTTCGCTCGGCGCACGGTGTAGCTCGGCCGATTCTCTCCCGGTGTGGTGCGTGTTTTAATAACCAGTTACGGACGTGGAGAAAAGTGTACGACTGATATAAGCCGTAGTGAAGTGTACAAGCCCGACACACCCTCTTGACACTCGACATCCGTCTCGTATCGCCATCGGTTCGGCTCTCTATCCCCCTTCGTCTCCCATCATTCTCGCCCATTCCCGATCCTGCTACTTGCTACATTTTACGTGGTTGCACGCGTGTACATTCGGCCAACTGCAACCAGAAAGCCGCGCACACCACGTCCATCTCTATCCTCTCTCTCCCTTTCCCCTCTGCTCTTCCTCTCGTTACGATCGCTCGCCTCTGTCCCCGTGGATCGTCCTACTGTCTTCTCTTTCGCTCGCGCGGCGCAAAGTGATTTATCGTTGCGCCCTTCGCATCGAGTTTCGCCGTTGGCGTTTAAAACCACACCAGCCCGGCTATCGTGTCCCTTTGCGTCCGGCATATAACCATACCGTACCGTACTTCGTCCTAGCTCTACCCCCTCCCGGCGATCCCCCTCCCCCTCGTGTTCGTACGAAGCGTCTTACCCGCACACACACACGTACACCTATCCATCCTCTCTCTCCCTCTCTTTCTTCCTCGCCTCTTTTTCTGCCTCCGCTCCACCCCGGTTTTATCGGACCATCGGAGTGCAAATTTCGTTTCGTGACCGTGCTGTGTGGGTTCTTCTGCATCTGACCAGTGTCGTCGGGAGATACGAAAAACACGGCTGACGCCGCTCTCTTGGCAACGCCAGGCCGAAAAGCCAGCCGACGACGTACGAATAGGGAAGAGAGGAACAGGACAGAGACAGTTCTGCCCGTGGTAATAGGACCGACGTGGGCACACGGTATCGTTTCGTTTCGGGCGCCACGAGCGATAACGCCGCAAACATGTCCGTGAGAATGGAAAACGTAGCCGCGCCGAGGAAGCTCAACTACAAAATGATGGTGAGTAGGATTATTTCTGTCATTCCGCTGCGCTGACCGTGCCCCGCCGCGGCCGGTCGTTTCACGCGTCAACGTGCCTGGCTTGCGCCCGTCGGGGAGAGCGTGCGTGCGTGCGTCGTGCGTGCGTGCATAGTTACTCGTGTGTATACACGCTTGTTGGAAAACGCAGGCATTACCATGGGGGCGGCCGATGGCCACGAACCTTGCGGAACCGGCGTAGTTTGACAGTTTGCCGCGGGGCGTCTACTGCCCCACCCAGTCTCCTCTTTCTCTCCCCCACTCTAACCTCTCTTGTTGGCCGTCTTTTCGCGTACTCTTTCTTTTCTTCCTTCCTTCCTTCCTCCTTTCTTTCTTTCTTGCGGTCCTCTGTCGCACGACTCTCGACGAGGATTCGTTTAAAATTGTTTAAAACACATGCTACTTTCACACTTCCACTCCAAAATCATTTTTTAATGGTATGTAGTCGCGCTTTTATTCCGAGATTTACGCGTTTGAAACATTTTATTGACACCCAGTAATTGTGCAACTGACGAAGGAGATTTATTCGAACAGATGTATGTAACTGAAATAATTATAATCTTGCATATCATGGTTTTCTTTGTAATTTATTTAGTCGCGTAGTTTGAATAGTATTCGAAAGGTTAACTTGATTGGCGTGGTAAACGGCGGGGAGGGGCGGGTCCAGGCACCACATGGTCAATAGGGGAGTTAATATTATGCTAGCGTTAATTTCTTAGAAGTTTATCTTCGATTGTATAATGCTGTATGAAGTATTATTATATATCCTATCTTTCGAATTACAAAGAGACGTTCCTTAATATCTGAAAAAAACGCGATATCTCGGTCTGACATTTCTGACAGCATGCTCCTGTTCTCATAGATACGGTCCTGGCATTCTGCGCAGACTCTTGCCATCTCTTCCTGTTCTCTGCCTACTTTCAATTGCTACGCTTTTCGCAGAACAATTTTACATTTTTTCCGCTGCATCTGATTCATGCCAATATTTATCTCGTTCTGCTACTTGGAACTAAACGAACCTAATCTTATACGTAACACTTACTCTCGAGGAAAGACTTTAAATTCTATTCACATAATACAGACTTCTCGATAAATCGATCGATTCATGTAAGTCTCTCAGAAACAGATCACCGAGAAAATAGTATTCTGCCGAGTGAAACAGAAGTCGATCGTTTACCATATTTCCTCTTTCTTGTGAACGAAACTTATATATTTTTGAATTATTCAACCCGCACATGTGTGAGTGCAACGAAATATGTGACGTTTGTTCGGTGCATTATCATCGAAATGTTTTTGTCGATATTAAACGAAGCCTCGGTGCTTATTAATGCGAAATTTAACCGTTCGTGAAAGCGACGTGGAGCCACTATCCGGAAGCATTCTTAATCTGCACATTGAAATTCGACCTAACGCTCGTCAGTGTAGCCAACTTCGTCGCGTGCTTGTAGTCACGCACAGTAACGTTTTCGTACATCTCCTTCGACGTCGCGCTTAAGATTCGAATACACTTTCTTCTCGATGTGTCTAACGGCACGATGCTTCTGAGCCAAGTGCCGAGAACAGCGGAGCATGGTGAGGTTTCCACCTTCTTATTCATAACAGTACACGAAAACCAAGAAGCCCTATAAAACATTATTCCATCGTCCGTAACGTTCGCAATTCAGTTTTGCACGCTCTCCTGACGTCCGATTATTATTAAGTCAGCCATCAGACAGGTTATCGCACGGTAAATGCTTTCAAACGGATTGACGTGCAAACAGCTGTTCTCTTCAGTGTTGCCAACCGCAGTGTTAGGTAGGGCTCGTATATACATTCCATTCGTTAAGTCTCGCATAGCGCATCATACGCTAATGGTTTCGAAATTATCGACGGAATTACTTTACTATCGAACTCTCTGATATCGGCGCAGGTATTTCGATTAAATTTCAATAATGAAAGTTGCCGGCTTTTAAACCAGCAATGAACATCGTGTTTCGCGTTGCAATGAAATTGGAGAAAATCGCGGAGGTCAGTTCGGAGTAACTACCTTCTCATTCGTAACGTACTTTGAACCCCGCAATCTGAAGTGTTTAATTAACAAGCCAAATATTTTATCAAGCTCGTGGAATCCTATCTGCGGCGTATTTACGTTCCGCGAGCGGCTGCAGCATTCGATCCCTGCTTTTACCTGAACTTTTTATTAATTCTAACTAGAAGAATTTTCAGCAGCTTTTATTCCCATCGAATCCCCAGTCACGTTTATGGTACAGAGACGTTACATCCCATTCTATGTCAATCCAGTAATTTTCAATTAATAATTAAACGATACATCGGACCGTGCAATTAATTTCGTAGATCGTTCGCGTATCCACTGTTCTTACGAGCTGCTGGGAATCAACGGTCCCGCAAGTTCAAGCTTCTTTGCCGGGGTAGTTACCCAACACGCTAAAGTTTACAAACTCCGGCCATGTTATTAACGAGCTTCCAGTAACTTATCGATACCTGGTGCAAAGCTGTCGTCCAGTACAATCCGAGCATGGAATTTATAGACTATGGTCGCGTGCTTTTACCTCGCCAGTTACCGTCCTTAATAAGTCTGGCCTGGTGATAAGAGCAACAACAATAACACCAGTAAATCGTCTTTATTACTAGGAAGATACAGTATCAGAGCTATATTCAGCGATCTCTAATAACCCTAGATAAAAAAATCTACAAATAGATGTAGCTGCATCTATAGCTACAGCTACCATCCCGCCTCTCTGTACCTCAATCAGAGCTGCAAAATTGCACAGCTCAATTAACCCCAGGCAATATCCATTCCCAAACAAATTCAATCTACCTACAGTTACCAATATCGAGCAATCTTTCAATGGTCACCTCTGACCTTTCACAGGGTCCTTTGGTTACATGCTGAGCTGCACCCGACGCTTTTCCAAAATCCCTGCGCTGGAGCAATGGCGGTGTTAATTCGAGCTGCAAAAAAAAACGCGCGCACGTGAAGGTGCCTGCTCCGCGGGGCCTTTTGTATCCCGCGGATACTCGACGACACGTGAAACACTAATAATGTGCGGTGATCGTGCGGCTCCAGGCAGCGTCTCGCGGCGCTGGGTCTCGGCGCTGACTCGAAAGTATTATCCTCCGCGTGGTCATGGGACCGACGTCTGCGTTCCTCGCGTCCACGCGATTCCTCTTATCGCGCCTCTCGATATCGTTCCGCGCCGTTCCCCCTGCGAGCGCGTTCGCGCGGCCGGGCTTTCGTTCTTGAACGGATAGTAGCCGGCTGGGCCGATTGACGTTGAGAATTCATAACGATAATTGGACCGATTTGTTTCAATCGTGATTACACGCGCGGGCCCGTCTCTCGGCGGCCACCGCTTCGGGCGATCCCGAGGATAGATTGTTTACAACAATAGTCGGCCCATTCCGAATCGCTGCCCCTGCGAAGTTTATGGCCGCTCGTTTAGGATTGTTTGCAAGCAGAATTGCTGCAATCCTTTAGGAATGCGATGATGACGGCGGTGGTTATAGGCGGGTGCACTGCGGGAGGGGAAAGAATTACTGGAAAAGCAAAGGGAAATGCTGGGGCCATTGCGGGGGCTATTAGCGATATTAGAAACTCCGGTAATGGGGACCTCGTCCTCGTAATTAGTCCCAGGCTAACTAGAAAGTAGTGCAGTTATTCGATCGCAGCCCCTCAGGTAGATGGAAATTGCAATTTGTCGGTACCGAGGCAAAAGGGGCGTTAATTCTACAATTGGATACCTGCAACAATCCCGTATCAAGGCAGTTTACAATAGCCTCGCTATTAGGAGCCATTCTGTCCATCTGGCGACCCAGTTCAGCACAAGGGGCGTGTAAAACTAACTCTTGCTCCTTCCACAACACCATACATCTGAATATTAATAAACAAAAATCCGAGATGCCTAAAACGTGCTTGGGAATCCTTCCTATTCAGCTGCACGCTTAAAATCTTGCATCAGAAGGACCAGTTTGAAGCCTGAGAGGGATAGGAAAATTGATTCGGACTTCCTGAGGGGAAATGGTATAAATGAGGATTTTTAGTGTGGACAGAGAGGGCTGCGCAGCTCGTGGCGGGTGGCAGAGGAGTAGACGACGCGAAGCCGAGTGGAGGAATATAGGGAGAAAGAGGAGTGGAGAGTGGGAAAGGATTGGAGGCAGGGACCAGGTAGGGTGAATAGAATAGACGCGGCAAGGATATCGATTATTTGCGGTTGCAGCCACTGCAAGGCTCTCCCTTCGGCGGGCGAGAACGGGCACCCGGAAATCTCCACGATACACCGCCGAACCGAGATTAATCTCATTTTTGCCTTCCGGTTTTGAGATACTTCTCAATCGAGTTACGAGGGGGAGGATCGATGGAACAGATGGGAGAGGAGAGCAACTCGTAGATATAGCGCGGCGGGGCTACTGTTCAAAGGTCCTCTTTTCAGTCCAGCGACTCGTTACACTGCGTACATTACGCCTATCGATACACTCGACGCGATTGTCTCACGCTCTCTGTTCATTCGCATGCTATATTACACGATAGTGGTATTATTTACAAGTTTGCTAATCAAATAAAGAGGAATTGGAATTTGCAGGAAGATGTTGTTCCACGGTAGATTTCTTAAAGTATCTTCTGTAAAGCGATATTTAAGGAGAAATCTTGGATCTTTAAGGAACGTCACATTCTCCATCAGTCGTATCCTTTAGCCACCCATCTGAATCGGGCGTACTGCTCCTTAGGAGCGAGGCAAACTCTCGATCACGTGATTATAGTAATCCGCGAGGCAGTCGTAATCGTCCTAGGGAATCGCCTCCGCGAGAGTAGTCCCGTAAAGTCGAACGTTCGAATAATAAAACCTTGGTTTATCGATAGAGCGCGGTTGTCTGGGAGATCGAGAGGCTCGCGATGTATCTTGATCAGATCGTATCTCCATCGAATGCCCGGCGGGGATCCGCGACTTGGGAAACTTCGATCGCTGTTTCTACGTCAAATTGCTTGATTACCTTTATTACTCACGGGTTTTAACGCCAGTGGTATCGCTTACTTGACATTTCGCGGAGGATCTCCATACCTCGTGGTCAACGTGGATGCCATCCTTCTTCTAGGTATTCTAACGGCCACTTTTGGCTCTTTCCATTAGATAGCTAAAAGGGCGCAGCAGATTGGATAATCAATCCACTCGAAACCGAAACTGATTAACGCCGTGAAATATAAAGCGGAGGAGATCGATAAGCTTACCACTGATCGCATCCTCGAGTGCTAGATTTTAGAAGTTCTCGGAAGAGTCTGTTGATCGGCTTGGCTTCTGCGAGGCTCAATTGTAGTTTCCGCAGAAGTGGACGTTCTCGTCCAGCCCGCATCGACTCTGCACTTCGAGATTCTTTGATTGGCCCATGGCCAGAGTTACATAATTATGACCGTGTCGACGTTCGATATCGTTCCGTTAAATTTCCACGACAAAAGACCCTGTCTGGTGGAATGAATGGACGTACATAGATGTCGTTGACTTGTTTAACATGCTCGGCCCGAAGTGCCTCCAGTACTTCTGTGCGGTCTACTCTTAAGCACGGTATAGGGTGACTTGGGTGCTGTTCTTGGAATAATTTAATCCAGAATCTCGTGCGAAAATAGATGAACTTCGACGAGATACTTGCTGAGGAGGGGCTGCGAGTGGGCGAGCAGGTGGAACAAGAAGGGAAACCAAGACGATGCACCGCGTACAGGGCATAAGGAAAGCGAAGAGGTGGAGGAATAGATCGACCTTGGCGTGTATCTGGTCAGAAACCAGCCACTCGCGATTTCTGTACTTACTCGGATGTGTCGTTCCAATCTACATTTGCATTTCAATTATCCTCCATCTCCTTCGCTTCGGCCGATAAACGCGCAGCTTCCCCTTAGCGAGAACTGAACACCAGAAGGATTTTGAACAGTATATCTCAACCTCTATTAGTTCTCAATAAATATCCCTATATTCAAAAATCAAACGGCACATTACTAACTTATCAAGATTAATGAAACACCAAAGACAATCGCTGCATAACAAACTACATAACAAAATTCAACACTCTTCATCCCCCAAATGGTTAGTCCCTCCTGAGATGCTCACAGGCCACCCGATTTGAAAATCCCAGCGCGAAGAGCTCAGACTTGGTAACAGTTGGAGACACTGGCAGTTTGATAGCGCATCAGAGGCGGGATTTGTGATAAACGTGGAAATCGAGGGAAGCTTGGTGCGTGCCTCGCGATTGATAAGCTGGGATGGGACAACGGAAAGGGAAAGTCGGGAAGAGCGGAGTGTATCAACGAATGAATCAGCGGGAGAACACCAGGCCGAAGGCAGAGGTTCATTTGTTGGCATACCGTTCGCGTTTAGTGCCTCCGCTCTGGGACCGTTAGGGAAAAGTGGTCGCCACGAACGGAAGACACCACCCACGCGAGGAGACGGTGCAATAATCACTTTGTCATTGTCTGCTGGTTGCGTGCCTGTTCGCACAGTCACCGGGGAAAAACTTTGCTAGACTGGGAACGGTACGCGTGGCGTGGCCGCAAGGAGTCAAGGCCGTACGATGTCCACTCCGTTCCTTACCCGTTCTCTCCGGTTCTTCTGCATAGTGTACAAGATCATCTTGTATCGTTAGTTGCATTTAGGTATATCGTGGCAAAGACGTAGCCAACGTCGCCAGTTAGATTGTATTGATTTGGGGTAGGTCTGGGTTAGGTCGGAGGTTCTGACGTCGATTTTTGTAAACGAGGACCTTGGAGCAAGAGCTGCACCTCTCAATAACAACGAACCTCCTCAATCTTTGGTGTTCTCCAGGAGAGTAAAGAAATACTCGTTCAATAGATTTCAATTTTTTTTTTAATTTTCGGTGTGGATGTTGTCTGTAATTATCACAGAAGAACTGCATCCAATTAAATCGTAAAGTTGCGCACCTCGTGACATTTTACAAGGGTCGTTTTTGTTACGAGCCCCTCAATTTCGACCCCCTTTACTAGAGCACATTTCGCAGATTGCTATTTCGCAGTTTCCTTAATATAATTGCGTTTTAAAGTGTAGTACAAGCGCAATGACACTGTGCGATAGCACTGGAAGGTTTGATAAAATAGCGTTTCAAGGTCCTCGGCTACAATGTCAAGGTTCTTCGGGTAACTGTACGCGCTAGATTGTCTCATCGAGTTCGGAAGTTCAGCTTCGCGTTGCTACAGTTCGCACTGCTTAAATGCACCATTGTCCCAGGCACGCAGATCCCAACGAATACCCAAGAATCGCAATTTTGTTCTACTTCGGGGTGAGCTCGCCTTTCGCGAACCCTCGTTCTACGAAATTCGTACCAGTTCCGTGGTCCCTTCGTGTAGAAGGGATACCTCTCGAAGCTAGCATGCTCGGTTCACCAGTTGACCTTGAGGAGAGGCTAGAACCCGGAACTTACCTTGACGCTCGCACCTGCACTGTAAGGGGCCCGCTGTCCACGGCCCGTGGCTAGGAAATTAATTGAAGTCGCGAAGTAACGGATGTGGGTGCGATTATCGATGCAACCTGCACGACTTCTCGGCGTCGAGGGTGACCTGCGGTCGTCGACTCGATTCGCCCCTCTATTTTCCAATTTCCATTTTTTCCTTCGGGTGCTCTCTGTATCATTAATTATCTCTGACTTAGCTGTCACTATTTAATCCATGGATTATAACCGTAGAAGAATAGGGTTCGTGCTTTCTACATATTCGGGAGCCACGGAAAAAAGCGCCTCGGGCGATGAGATTCGAACCAATGTCGCCAAAGTCGATCCTCCGAGGTCTCTTATTCTGGAATCCCCTTTGTGTGGATTCAAAATCCCACATAACCTAAGATAGATTGGCAATAATAATTAATAACTCAAGCTTCCGAAGTACCCGGTCTCAGGGCCATTGCCCTTTCTACTTGTTCATCGTTGACAGTGACTTTTTAGAAATTAATTCCGTTCCACTGCAAATGGTCCACGAACCACTCCTGGCAAGAAGTGCAGTGCCAGCGGCAGTGTATTGTCCGCTGGGGCCCCGAACGCGACCACCGGCCGCTAAAGCAGCATCGTTTAAGAGTACCGTAGCGATAGACGGCGATAATCCATCAACCGGGGGAGCAAGTTCAAGGAGAACGGCGGTAACGGGTCCACTCGGGGCGAAAAGCAAGAATCGCGAAAGATGATTGGATTTCCGAGGGCCTCGCGTGAGCCCCGCGATACGCCGCGGCCGGGTCCGGCGCGTATCTTTCGCGGACGATCTCATTGTTTCATGAGGTAAGGACACGGAAGCACGCGATCCAGTCTAATAATACCCGACGTCGGCCTAAACTCGGCTAAAGGGTGTCAGACTCGAGGCGACCAGGCAGCCCGCCAGCCCTCTCTCTATACTCCACTCCCCCTTCTCTCTTCTCTTTTATTACAGCCTCCTAGTCCCGCGATGCATCTTATTTGTTCTCAAATCACACTGCTCCGATGCGAACTAACTGGAACGGATCCGAGCCTCGGACTCTTAGGAACGAAGTGGTCGGTTAGCGGTCGCTGGGGCTGGTGGGCGGTGGAGTTTTGCAGCAAATACCGAAATTGTTGCAGCTACTGCAGGATAGTGGAGGATCGCCATGGGCGACGTCTCGGCAGCCGAGAGAAGGACCCAAGATCCAGATCCTCCTACTCGGGAGATTGAACCTTGAGACCACGCCAGAGGAGAACTATCGATCAACTTTCTGTCGTGTGCAGATAGGCGGAGCGTTTCGATTCGGGTCAGCTTTCGGCTGCTGCGATGAATATCTCTCGGCCGAGTCGCTTTTCAGGGATCCCCGAGACAAAGGATCCCTCGCGAGCTCCTTTCACCGGTACTCCCGCGGGTGGTGCTCGCGTCTGCCAGGGAAACGGGGAGGCGTTCCGGCGTTGTTTAGGTGGACGAGCTGGATATTCCTGCTGGAGAGCGCGAAAGGTCATTCATTGATCGCGGGTAGCTCGGGAGGGGGGATCATCGTCGGTCGGAGGATGCCGGGTGTCTTCTCGGATCGCGAGGATAGGCGAGCCGCGCGGCGCAGGGAAAATCGCGGGCTCGGGGCGAACGATATCGCGTGCCCGAGTGAGATTTGCCTCGATCGCGACGCAAGGAGAGATCCATGTCCTGGAGGCGCGTATGTGGGTCACGCTGACGATATTGATGACGCGCCATTAACTGGCTATCTGCCTCGCTGGATGTCGAATAAAACCGGATTCTGCCGCGGTTTCTACGCTGATCGTCCTACCGAGGAAACTTCATCGCCGATACCTCAATGATTTCTCGGGGCCCCAACATGCTCGCAATCGCGCGTCGCGGCAGAGTTACCTACGTCCGTAGATCAAGCTGGGCATTCTTCTGAATATTGAGATCAGGTGGTCCGAGGGGCGGTCAGAATGAGCGGGCCATTGCGGAACACACTTAGCGCACCTGCTATTACCAGGCAACCCTTGAACGATGGATGCAGAGTCCATTTTGACCCATAAGAAAATTCTCTTTCAAACACACCCAAGAATGGACCTTTACATTAGATTTCAATCTTGCAATGATCTGCAATCATTATTTCCTGAAGCGAGCCACGGTAATGAGCAACGCAAATGCTCCGATATCGAGGATATCGCCTGCATCCGCCAGGCAAGGGTTAAAGAACCTAAGCAGTTGCATCCTGCAGGTGGGTCGCCGCATCTCTCAGAAAAGGAGCAGCGTAGGAAGACGGAGCTTCAGAGCTCATCAGTTTTATCTATTTCTCTGATACGTAGCCACTGGCGAATTTAACGGGCGACCGATGAACAATTGTCGCCTGGGCCTCTTCGTAGCAGGCCCCCATTTTAAAAAAAAATTATGATTTTATCCAACTACCTACTATAATTATTTTTTTCTGCACCAGACTTAGCTCGTTTTTAGTAAACTCCCTCTTCATTTCCGCGAAAACTTTGGGCCTCTCGGAACGTTTTCCACGAGGGCCTTTTTCTTTAAATCCGCCACTGGCCAGAGCTCTGCTCAGTTTCTAGAATCACCGTGTATATCTCTCTCGCGTATGTATCCCGATACGGAAATGCAAAAAAGAATCGCAAATAAGTAACTCGGCTAGATACACCTTCCTGCAAACCAGCGATCGGTTGTTTGCGGAATATTTTCGTGTGCTTCTTTTACCTTTTATTGGATCCGCGGAACGGAAAGTCGATCTGATAAGGAGAGGGGGCGGTTATGAGGCATACAGTGAAAGCTACGAGTGACGTGTTGGTTTTATTTCAAATTGCATTGGCGGAGCAGGGACGAGGAACACTATCTGGGGGGGCCTCCTTCGGAAATCATTCACGCGCGATGTCCGATCGATTTTTATCATCTTAATTAGACAGCCGGCGCTAATCGGATTCCGTGATAAATTCGCCGCGATCTTACGTAAATTTCACTTTCGTTCTGACGCGCACGGGCCAGCGGACGCTGCGGGGGCCATTTTCTTTGCGTCCGCCCAAGAAAATTCTGCGAAATATCGCGGCGGGGCCTTTGTCATCCTAAAGTTCTGCTATTGGCTACGCGAATTGTTCCTCCACTTCTGGAACCCCTGTTCGGGCCGTTTCGTAGAAACCGCGGGACGTTGGCTGTTAGAAGAGTACATACTCTGTTATCCTTCGTTGGAACAGTTATTTCTTCCCCATTACTTCGGGATAATAGAGGCTTAACCGTGGCGAGAATGCAGAAAAAAGGCCGGCGTTGCAGCGGTGGTGAGATATGTACAAGTTCACTGACTTCGCTATGACTAATACGAAATTCATTACTCGACCGCTGCCGTTTCCTTCCAGACGCCTTAATGGCGCTCGAATAAGCGCGAAAACTATGCGAATTACCGGCCCAGAACCGGCGGATTGCGAAAACCATTAGCGTTTACACGGGGTGTCTCGTAAATAGCGTTTTAGAGCAAACAGAGGGGCCATGCCTCGACCAGAAGCGAGGGGGATATGTGTACAGCGATCCTCTGACGTGCGTCCACTCCACTTACGTCGTTTCTACGACCCGATAGGCATGTTGTATATTGTATTCATTTGCATATATAATACAAATATTATGAATGCAAATTCAATAAAATTTAAAGAACAAAATGCACTCTTCTTTTCTTTTTACATAACTCTTGAATTTATTATTTCAGTCGTGGTTACATGAATTTCTTTTTTCTTTGGGGCAGAGTTGGGCATTATCTAAATAAAAAATTATTTAAATATCGTATCGAATAAAAGGTACTTTATCTTCACCCGTTGAATAAAGATAACCGGAATTAGTTATCTTTATTCAACGAGTAACGAATACAATTTTTATCTTTTATTCGAACTCAATAGTTTTATTTAAATAAATATTTGTCCATCTCTGGTGCCAGGGCTTCTTGCCCCCCTTGCCTCTCTGAGTGCGCCACTGATAGATATATATTTCTATAATTAATTGTGAATCTTTCATTGTACGCTGAACTTCTACAGTCAATTTTATTAATTAATTGAAAATGGTCGATGCCTAAGAGTCGATGGGGCAGCGGACACGCGATCATCGGAGCACGCGCCCGGTCAATTAATCGCGACGAATTTATGGGCGTCGCGGAGGCTTCTTCGCGAAAGTCCGTGTTACGTGGCGTTGTCGCGTTTTGTTCCCGCCTCGGGGGATGGAAAAAACTGATAAATACCTACGTGTCAACGTGTTCGACGTCCTTCGGGCAACTTTTTGGATGGATTCCCAGATCAACAGGTTCCGTGGCACCGAAAATTCGTCTGCGGCGTAGCAGCTCGCATTAAAACGGTAACGCACGGCCGCGACCAATTTATTTGTCTTCTGTTAGCTTCGACAATCGTCGCAACAGGCTCGCGTTAAATGGAACCGCACGCGGCCGCGTTCGACACCGATTTAAAGGGATATTTTATATCCCGCAGAATTATCTCCATTGAATTATTAAACCTCCAATTCTGCGCCCTCCCAATACCTTTCTAATTATGCCTTCCCCTTTCTGTTTCAGGTAAGACCACGATTCCACTGGGAAACGCCAGAAATACTCAGTTATCCATCCTGATTAAACTAGGTACGCTCGTATCGTCACTCAATTTCTCCTGACTTAGTGTTAAACTGAGCTAGAATGACTTTCGAAGCCGAAGAATATTGCGCCGAGTGTATCGCGATCGCGTCGAGGCACTCGAGACTTTCTAGCCCGATTATATAGAGTATTCCGCGGGATAACGTTTCTGGCATAACAAAGTGTTGGAATTGCGTTGCCCCGCCGGTCACGATACACGGCTTCATTAGCGAAAATATTTTCGATCGAGCCGCAGCGGAGGGCACGTTCTCCGTGCACGCGTCCGCAGCAATGTGGTATACCGACTTTTCCCTCGATACGCGAAACGAGCGCATTCTGATGCGATTTTTTCCCCGCGATACTGCGCCGCGCGTGGCAGAGAGCGGTCCGGCTCGTAATTCATTGAAATTCCGATGGCAGATCGCGCCGTTTGAACACAGATTTCCACGGCCTTCCTGTGCCGTGCCTTCGTGCATTCTGTTCCGGTAGTTGGGAGCAGAGAGGTACGGTCAATCGGAAGGTGAACGCGTCGCTGCACCGTGCACTCGCTCGCCTCGAGGTTGACCTTGCTGGTACAACGATCTGAAAGTAATTAATTGTGGTCTTGGGCGTGAAATCGTTGCTTAGTATTCCGCGGTTCGCTCCGCACCGTCAGAATCGTCCTCGATCGGCCGCTCCACGGTCGTTTTCGAAAACTTTGAATCGAAATTGCTCTGTAATTTATTCCGCGGCGGCTTCTAAAATTTCCATGTCATTTCGATTCAGCCTCCTCGCGTAAATGTATATACTTTTTCGCATCGATCAGCGGTATTACAAATGGAGTTTGGAATTATGTAACGCGCCCCCCTCCTGGGAGATAAAGTACTGGGCGTGTGATCGATTGCTAGCGTTGCGTGGAGTTCTTCGGGTAAAGAGAATTATTTTCTTTATTTGTTGAAGGAAGAACAGAATTATTTATTAAAAGATATAAGTCACGTGTTTTAGGAACATGTGCGAGTAATGAAGGGTGGAGTAATAATTGCATTTAAAAGGATTTAAGATTCAAGTGATATCCCGCGCAGAAGTATCAACATGGCGGGTGTGTCGAATCCGGCAGTGCCCGCGTATAATTCGAGACGTCTGGTCGCGTTAAGGTTATGTCTACCGGTTCGATGTCTACTCGCGAGCATCAGTCGAATTAGTGGCCGAGTATCGTTTCATTCGAATCGTCTGATCGCTCGTAAAAGCAAATCGTTCGTTTACGTAATGTGCTTGTGAATCCGACTGTATCGAAACCTGTCAGCAACTATATACACACGTACGTTGTTCGATAACACAAGTGTTCCGAATTTCGTTAGTATTAAATCTTGTGAGAATAATCATTTCTATGTCCAGAAATTCTGAATCATAAGTAGAACAGTAATTTATGCCTCGTATCGTGTCAGATAAAACTTTAGTACGACATCGTACAAGTGTGAGGTTAGGTTTGGATTATTCTTCGACAATCGCTGCTAGCATGTGTCTAAGACACTCCTGTAAGTTTAGAATACACTCTGCAAGGGTTTACATTTATTCAAGAATCTTTATTTTTCGACGAATTACGTACAAGATTGAAATATGCCGCGACATATTCCGACTAATCCACTGGCGACACACTCGATGCGAACGTCAGCCATGGGCCCGCGAAATACGAATGGAACACCGGCGTGTCACAGCGTTGCGTGGCGTCCGTATCTTCCCAAGGTGAAGAATCGGAATGTCCGGTATGCGCCGGCAAAGAGGAACTCTTTCGCGGAGGGATGAGCGAGCCTGACGACTGGTTCCCTCTTACCTGTTCCTCCCTCCCCCTCGCCACTTTTCTTTTCCCCGTCCCCCGTCGAAGCCATTAAGGCCGCTCGCGCATGCGCAACCACGCGCGTCCGTCGATGTCCAGCGATGGGACCGATCCAATTTATTCCGCCTAAAAACATTCGCCGATGGAAGCTCGCCAATATAGTTTCTTGCGCGATGCCTTCGACCCCTGCGTTGCGATTCTCCAACTAAACACACGTCCATCATATAACATAGAAGATAAACAAGTGCGCGTCGAAGTTAGTAATTTATCTACGTTTGTTGTTTATACTGCTCGCTTACTAAACCATAGTCCTCCGATTGTTTACGCTTAGGCCGTTTACTTCGAGATAACAACTAACGCGTCTATCTAGAGTTTACACGAGAATCGGCGAGTTGCAGCGTCGCGCGCGCGCGCGAGGATGTTGGTCCCATCGCTAGCCGCATGCACGCCAGCGCCGCGTGAAACGACCAGTGGCGTACGAGGAGTGGGGGACACTGATGGGCGATATCGAGCGCGTTCTTAAAGTTTCGCTTCCTCCTGTCTCGGACGTCTCTATCGTCCTCAGATGTATTTTATACGGTCGTGCCGCGGCACAAGTATTCGTCACTTACATTACGATACTAATTCGAGCACGCTTTTAACGCGGCACGAAAGCAATGAACTTGGAGGATTTATTGCCGCGAGCGTGAATCACGACTTTGAAGCTTCGCTTCGGCGGAGGGCGGGCCGATGGCTCGATGCTACTGTCGCAACTCTGCCCGAGTAATCCAATCGAGCGCGAAGTGAAAAGTTAGGGGCCAAAAGTTAATTCACCGAGGGCGGCGGGGGGGGGAGTTAAAGGCCCGTCTGACCCCTGAAATTGCGAAGCGGGCTGCGCCAATGCGCGAGAGTAGTTGGAGTACCTGTACGGTCTATATCTGTTACCGCCCGTGTCCACTGACTGCATGTATCTTGGCCGTGAAGCAGTAAACGGGATTAAACCGAGTTGCAGTCCTCTAACGCACGGTGAACTTTATCTGCTCGCTTCATCGACTCGCTCGCATGCGAGAATTTTAGCGCCGTAACGGTGCTTTTAGAAATTATCCGCCACGTTTGGTATCGGATATCGAGCGCGTAGCCGTTAAATTCATGGATATTAACTTATTCCGCGGCGGCCGGGCGGGTTTCAAGCATTGAACTTATTGGGCATCGCGCACAAGCTGTCCGAACTCCGAGCATATCTACTCCAACTTTATGAGAAGGTGATTCAGTCACTGTAAATTCCCCATCTGCAACGTGCACCGTACTAAAGAAGATAGTAGACTTACTTCATTTAGGTACTTGGTCGTATATTTTACAACTGTCTCTTGTATATGGTACTTTAGTTAGTCAAATGGAATATACTGGGGCGGGGTGGCTACGTAGGGGTTGCCACAGGGTGTGGCCGCATATAAACCGCTGATATATACAGAACTTTCGAAGCAAACTACGCAGCGAACTAACTTTACGTAACTTCACAATTTCCTTTTAATACCCGCTGGAATTATTCGAAGTAGCCGGTTAGTTCTGTCGGTTATTGAAATCTTCGAATTTGGAAGGTGAATAGTGTGTACGGAAAGAACGGGAGTATGAATGGAAGTGTTAATTAATCTTCGCAACCGCTTGGATTCCGTTGGAAAGAGTCGAGCGACGATTGAACGGTTATTCTCGCCAGGCGGATGCTTCCGAGGGAAAACATTTCGCCGGGAACCGTTCGCGGTCCACGCTAATGGAGCTCGCTCCTGTAGCCACGCGTTTCAGCAAAAAGAAGAGGCGTTATCGTATTGGCAGCGCGAGTCCGCGCGCTAATAGAGCGTAACATTCATGCGAGATCGTACAAACCAGCGCTGTTTGGCCTGGTATGTGGGACATCCTGATCCCCCTTGGCAGGTCCTGCTTTGAGGTCTATTAACATAAAAGAAAGCCCAGCCCAAGACGCATCCTGCGGAGCCATTCGGTTTCCGATTTGCCTGGCGATTCAATTCTGATAACTCCGGCCTCGAGGAAGGTGGGCTCGGGAAGTAATTATCGATCGGTCCACTTTTGGGTGTCTCGGCATTTTGCTGTGGTGTTTACTATGCTCGTGTAAGCAACGGGATGGGGGTTTGTAAAGGACAGTTACTTAGGGATGGGGTCTGCACATTAGTAGCACATTATTTATTTTGACCGGTTCCATTGGTTTCTTATTATTCGAAATACTTTTCTTTTAGGAAAGCACTCATTTGTGGGGGAAGGAACTTGTAATATTCATGGAATTGTACGGAATATACCTGCCGAGGAAACACGATATTATCATAACCAAACCACTAGTTGGAAAACTGGATACGCCAGCTACTCCAAACGACAAGCTGTCATTAGACACTATTGATACTTTGCTAACGTCTAAGACGTATTGATACCTCCTAGGCAAAGGGGATTAACTTACAAGCTGGCTCGCGTTGCGACCACTGGGAATCAAAAGGTCCTTAGGAACACTTCAATCGCTCCGAGAGGATTACCAAAGGATTTCCAAAGTGCCAATGGATGGCTGATAGGATAAATAAAGTATTAAAAGAATCGCTTTTTTGTATTTCCCGTTGCACAGCGAAGTTTCTACTCGATCCCGAAGTATTAAGCTTTTTCCAATCGTCCGAGTAATTCGGTCGATTGGGGAATGGAGGAAAGAAGTGGATCAATCGGTAGAACGATTCAAGAGGGGAAAAAAAATAAGGTGAAACACTGTTTTAGAAAGTGATTACGAGAGTCGCTTGACGTAGTTTCACGTACGCTGGACGACTCGATAAGGAGCCCCCGCCGTTATCATTTATCACTGACCTCGTGCGGTCACGCCTCTTCGATAACAAGAAACAATCGCACCGATCCCTGCGCGTCTTCACCCTTTATTTCTATTCGGTTAGTGCACCGGCCAGCTCGAGCACTTTTATTAACCTCAAGGAGAAATTCATTTCCCCCCAGAAGAAATTGAGCGCGCCTTTTATTTCCACAATGTTTCGCTGCAAATTTCAACCCCGTTTCTACGGCTTGCCATTCTTCTCGGACACTTCTTTCCTCTCAGCCACATTCTCCTAAAAACAGAAGAAGCCAATTGCAAAGGCGGCTACTTTCAGAGTGCACCCAGATAACGACGTCCGGAAATGGTAGCAACGGAAACTGGTTCGCTGGGAGGCCACTAATTCCTCGAAATCGAAGAAACCTCTTACCTCCGAATTGCTGTGGCGGTTCAGAAAATTTACGACAATGCCCCTGGCTACGCTGCAACCCGCCGTTTCCTCGGCCGTTCGCGGCCAGAAATTCGGCGTCGGTCGGTAAATCGCCGACGTGTTGCCTCATCTGTTGGCGACCGGTAAAATTGTTGCACGTCCTAAGGGATGGAAGGTCGAGAAGGATGCCCCTAATTGACCTAACCTTTCGACGCTGCTATATCTGCAGCTACTGCACCTAAAGTGCACGGTGACCTCTGGGCGGGAGGGGAGGAAAACGCGACGCCCGTCAGCGTGGGCCAACAAAGGATCGGCGTCGCAGAGCACGGCGGAACGATAACGAGACGGAACGATTTCGCCCGTAGATGCCGCCGGTTCAATTGAACGGCATGCAGACAACGTGGCCGTTGGTCACTGCGAAATAGAGAACGACGTGTGAAATGGGTATCGTGATGTACCGACCGGATGCCACTTCCTGCTTACCACGTCTGCGCATCATTGTAACGCGCGCCGTACCTAGCGATGGGAATAAGACGATCCAAGGCCCCCAAGTTCACCCTCGACGTGCAGTATCGACTGGTCAACGCCAACGCCACCCAATATTCCCCAAATGCCAGGCCCCGGAACATCCCGCGAGCTTCGGGCGGTTCAAGTTCCGCTCCCACTGAAGACCGATCGAAATCGCTGCGACGGAATACCGTGGGCTCGTTCGAGCTCGTTGAAAACGCGGGAGGATTGAATTTTTCCCGCGCCGATGTGAGTTATCCGGAACTCTGCTGGTAAGGAGGGAAACAAGAGAGGGAGGAAGGAGGAAGGGGCTGGTAAACGGTACAGGAAGTGACGAGGTCCGAGTTTCATGATAAGTGACTTTCGATCGGTCTCTGTCGACCAAGGAGCGGCTCTCTCCTCTCCTCCTTTTTCTCCCTCCACGCCGCCTGGCCTCTCCAGCAAACGGTGAACCGTGTTATCACAACTATGCCAAAAATGCCAGTCGACGAGAGAGGCCTTTCTAAAGAGCCGTGGAATGCGGCGCTCGAAAGTCCTGGAAATCGCCCCCTGCCCTGCGATTGCGACAGATGCAGCGGCCGAGAAAGTCCTTCGCGCGAGATCGCGGCGGATTTATTTTTGGCATCGTTTGCCTGCAATCAGTCATCCCCGCGGCAAAGCCGATCCTTTGATTAGTAGACACAAATGTTCTTTCCCTCTGACGATCTTGTGAATAGAGTCCAACGCCAGGGTACTTATTTTTCATGGGGAAGCGCGTCTCTTTGGGAGTCCATCATCAGGTGGACGTCTTCAGTAGAGGCTTTGCGAACTTACTTGAGATTAAAAGGGCCAATTTTAGTTATCACGCGCCTGACATTTAATTTCTGCGTCCACTTATCGGTTGAGGGATGTGAAAATAGTAATTAAGTTAACTAGTGGGTTGGTACAACATGTTGTGTCTACGTATTAGTTATATTAATTACAATTCATTACGAAATTAATTTTGAAAGCCTGTTCCGAAGCATCAGTTCGCTGTAAACTCGAGCTATCGGGTACCATGTCACTACATAATCATATTCCTACACTTCCGTTATACTACCCCTCGCAGAGTGACGCTACCGCGTTGGCCCAGACCGTGACCTAAACCGATCGCACAATCCGCGTTTGTTGCGGCTTGCGCTTGTGGGCCGAATTTGAAGATGGGATTTTTTGGGTATTTCCTGAAGCACCTTGAGCTGCTCCTAATTTCGCATATTTCGACCGAGCTATTTATCGCATATTAATATTCTCTTTCTACGATAAAGCACCCTCAATCCTAGGCTCGTATCATTTATGATTCACGGAGAGCACAACTCGAAATAGATAAAAGCAATGAATCACCCAGAACAAAACAGTAGACGTCATCCCGAATAAACAAGTGAACAGGATAGATGTTCAGCAGGGGAGATGTTTTTATATTCGTGGAATTATCGAATCTCGCTGTGGGTAATCGCGAACGGTGACCTTATGCTCGATGTAAAGTAAATATGGCATAGTAATTTCACGATTACGCGATTACTTTGCTTTGCTGGGATTTAATGTTTGACGAAGATCTTTGCGAATCGGCCGCTTCGGCGAAATCTCTCACAAAGAAGCGTCCATTATCTTATCACTGCACCCCGTAATCGTAATAACCTTTTCGGGTGGACGCCGAGGGAACGAGAGACAGATGCAAAAGCTTCTCTCTGTTCATCTATTAATATTTATCTGCATTACGCGGTACCTCAAGCGTGACAGATAAAAGCTGAAGCTACACTGCATCTATATTATAATCTGTTTACAGGAGTGTGCGCACGGAGATAGCTATAAAGGAGCTATGATAAACGCCGTGGCGTCATGCGTCATTTAAATGGGAAGAGAGTTGAAACGGGCTTGAGGAGTCGTTTCGAACGTTACTTAACAAGTTACTTAATCGTGTCGCTTTTATTATCTGGCGAAGGCGAATCGATCCGATCAAGGTGTAACTTTTGATAACGGGAACACTCGGCACGCCGTGAATACTAAATCGATCTAAAAACAAGCGATTCCTTCTAAAAGGAACGTGCTGTACCAGCGCACGAAGAACGGTCGACCGAACCGTTCATTCGCAGAATTTTTATTCCAGCCGAGCGGCTTAACACTCGATTAAGTGTTTCGACCTTAAGCGGTCTTATTCGTCAACTGTCCAAACGTCTGGCAACATCTGCGAAAACCATCGGTACCTCTATCTTAGCCTCGAACTTTCTGCTCGACGGAGAAGAAATTTTAATGATAATCACGCCACCAAGGCTCGCTTAACGAATCACGATTTTTTGTTTCTTCAACCAAATTTATTGTCATCCTCCAAGTATAACAAGTAAAACTCATGTACATTAATGGCCCGTGCAAGTGGGCATTTAGGTTCACTCGTTACATCGAACATCTCGAGCGAACTTCCAGTTACCGCCGTACATTGCAATTAAGGCCTATTTGCATCTATGTACGAACAAATTTATCTGGCAACAGACCAACCGATTGTGCCCGCTGCAAGCACGGACTTAGCCTCTGCGATGTGTTTACTAAGGACATTAACTGACCCGAATTTGCCGTGCAAATGACTCTAATTAGGAAGCCGTAACGTTACCAGCGAGCGCCGTCCGATTTCAGGCTTGATACATCCAAATTGCCCCCGAAGCCGCACAGTAAATACATTCGCAATCTGAAGTTTACATATTCGCCGTATTCCCACAATTTCATTGCCCTCCGACGTTATTACACTCTCACTGCGCTCGTTTTCTTTTCTAGAATTCGCAACGCTATCAACACCTCGCCCTGCGTACCATTAAGAACCGTCACGCCTCGCGTGACTGCACTTCCAATTAACATTATCTGCACACCGATGCCCTCTTACTGCGACGCTAAGCGTGCAGTACCTACAAGAATCTCCATGTCGCACGTTTTAATCGAGTCACCTGCCACTCCGTGGCTCCGCGAATCATCCGGCATTCGCTGGTCGCGCGTTGCATGCAAATAGTACGTCGATTAATTCGACACCACTGACAAGTTTCTTCTGCTGTATTTCAGGGTACGAACGGTCCGAGACCGACGTACGTGGGTGCTAACAATGGTAACGCCGGTGGCGCCGGGGGCGGCGGCGGCGGCGGCGGGGGCGGCGGCGCGACGGGCGGCGGCGTCGGCGTTGGTCCTGCAAGCGGCGGAGGTGGAGGTGGCGGCGGCGGTGGCGGGCACGGGCTGAAGGGGAACACAGGCGGCGGTCCACGAGGCGGGAACCCGGTGCAGTATCGTGCGAGCGGTGCCGCGGCTTGGGGCGCTGCGCCGCCCTCTCACGCGGCTGCGGCTGCGGCGGCGGCGGCTGCTGCCTACCCGCCGTACACGCGATACCCCAGCGCAGCGGCCGCAGCTGCGGCGGCCGGCCAGATGCCCGTCGGTGCACAGCAACTACCGCCTACGGCGAATCCTTACGCCACCGCCACCTACGCACAGCACGCGTCGGTAAGTCTATACGTGCCTCTACTGCTCTCTTATGTTCCGCTCCTGGCAGGCTCTCTCGGGAAGCTTCGTCAATCGTTCAGGAGAATCCACGGGCCTTCGATCGGGTCGGGCCTTCCGTAGAGATAAAACTTCCACGTCACGCCTCCTACTGCAACGTATGCATGGTTGCCGGCTGCAAAGGGGTTTGTTGCGCGAGCATTGTTTATCTCTGTATTCGGCGTAGTACCTAGAAGGGATACAGCAGTTTACAGCTTTCCGGCCTCGGAACAAGAGGCCTGGAAACCTTACCTCCCGAGAAAAGTGACAAACCTCTTGTCCCGAAACCTCAAAGCTGTAAACCTTGCTATATCTTCTAGGCACTGCACTTGAGACGCTGACGTATCTATTGATTCTCTTTGGGGTATGGCGTGTATACTTTCGCGATCCATTTTTCGTGTATGCGGTTAAGTTTCGAGGGAAGGGTATTTTGTATGTCGATTTGGATTCTTTCGAGGGGGAAGAAGCGCCGTTTTACTTTCTTGGTACCTGTGCGGAATGAAGGTACTGTGTTTGTAAGTGGTTTGTAGTTAGTGGGTTAACCTGTAAAGGCGTTTGGAACATAAGCGAGTGCTCTGTTATGTATACGTACCTTATTATTCGGACAGGGAATTAGAATTTTGTGACAGTCAGTGCAAAATTCTAGACTTCGCGTAGCGAAAGGGTTAACAGCTTTATGAACCGGGTGGGGCCATGACAACGCGGCATTAGTGTTCCTTGCACGATGCACTATCTTACCGACGTTCTTCCACTCGAGCTTTGAAGGATGATTCGGCTTCTTCTCGATTGGTAAAGAGGATTGTCGATCGATCTTTCGAAATGTGTTTATTTTTTGTTACGGGACGAGAGCTACTTTGCGGTCTATTTAGTTGTGCTCTTTGTTGTCTGCGCTGACCGACAAAGCAGATTATATCGAGTACCTAACCCAGGCTTTTCGTGACGTATGCATATACTTGCCTTAGATGTTTCAATGTGCGTCTCCTTTCTCGGCATAACGAGCTAGATTGATTTTTGGTCATACAACTTTTGCATTCTCGTCCGTGACGGGGACACTGATACCTCTTGCATACCCCGCGCCAGCGTTTTGTGTTATATTATTCAATTGAGAAATCGTGAATTTTATGGGGATCTTAAATTACCCAGCTAACGAACCGTGAGAGAAAATTCAACATTCAAATTTCAATGGTTCACCGATTTCGTCAGGATTATTTTGCATCTCATTAGTCACGAGGCGTAGCATGAAATATAATTTTATGTAATATCTTGCCTGATGTATTACAGTATGGTGGACAACGGGTGCCTACAGCCTCCTCTCCAGCTAACACTAATAGTAGCTCGAGCAGCGCTACTGGTAGTCAAAGTGGAACAATGAGCACAAGTCTTAGCAATAATGCTATACAAGGACAGCAGACAGAACAACTGTCGAAAACAAATTTGTACATCCGTGGCCTCAACCAAAATACAACTGACAAGGACCTTGTTAACATGTGTTCTCAGTAAGTTGTTTGTGTAATTTAACGAACTCGGAAAGTCTGTAGCGAACTAACAGTTAAACGGCGTGGTAACGGTGTAATTTTAACATTCCCGATGGAATCCGAGTGGCGTTGGAACCTGCTTTGTCGTGTGGGGAGTGCGTCATTTCTAATGCACTGTGTTTTTGCAGATATGGAACTATTACTTCTACAAAGGCAATTTTGGACAAAAACACGAATAAATGTAAAGGTACTACGTTAAACTTTATAACATTATTTGCTTCGCAATTGCGAAGCGCTTAGCGTAAGATCAGCATAACTGTTGAAAGTAGCAATTTGTCGACGTCACCTTATACTTAAAGCATTTAGAGTATCTATACGGGGTAATCGTTATCTTTATTGATCTGTATTGTAATTGTGTGTTACAGGTTATGGATTTGTAGACTTTGAGTCACCAGTGGCGGCAGAGGGTGCTGTGAAAGCACTGGTCGCCAAGGGCATCCAAGCGCAGATGGCGAAAGTGGGTATCTGGTTGCTCCGTAGACTGCCCAGTGTACGTTGGTTGTGCATGCAAGTACAGTAATACCAGAGTAACAGTAAACCTTTCTTCTTCTTCTCTTTCTATCTTTCCCTTTCTCTCTGTCTGTCCTCTCTCTCTCTCTATTTCTCTTTTTCTGTCTCTCTCTCTATATTTCTCTCTCTCTCTCTCCTGTCATTTTTGTTTCTTCCTTCTCTGTTCTTCTCTCTCTTTCAATCTCTTGTCCCGTTCTGTGTCCATCTGTGATCCTCCTGTTTTCGCATATTTTCACATACCTATTACACTCCCATTGATACATAACTGTTAAATGCCATTAATTTGAGAAAAGTTCTTATTCCAGTACTACTGTGACAAATATGTATACACAGTACCTTGATATATTGTTTGTATCATATAAAATTGGATGACAAAAGTATTGAAATTTTAATCACAGTGTGGGTGCCATGGTCGTCTTTTATAATCCTTTGCATAGTTATCAAAGAGTGATTTTCGAGACTTGCTACTCGTGTCTTTTTTATGTACGTTGAGTAACATTTTATTATCACATCTTCGCGCAAGGATAATGGTTTATAATAATTTGTAGCATTTTATCAGAAATTAGTGTGAAATGTTAGCGAGTTTTCGTTCCTATTTTACATTGTTTCGTTATGTATATGTTAGCTTGAGTTTATAGCTTCTTCTTGAAAGAAGATAATTTTTATAAAATACTATTCGATACTGTCGTAAGGAGATCAGTGAAGGAATTTGTTGAGCTGCTCAGATTCTATTACAATTATCAAAAGACAAGCATGGCATCATTTTCATGGCATCATTGCTCTGCTCTTCAGCCCCTCTAGACACGCTTAGAATTTACATCTTGACAAGAACTATTTAGTACTTTACAAACCATTGCGTCATGTAGGAAAACTATTTTTTAGTATAGTGATATCAGATTGGAGCAAGATTACAAGTGTTGTAAAGAGTATTTGAAAGATTGGAAGTATCTAAATGTAACGACAAGTGAGAAAGGCAAACTATCAGCGAAATAAGATAGTGTAAACTTGCGTATCCTTCGGGTGTGTATTCATTATTCTCTGAGCAAAAGAGAGTACATACTGCTACTAGAGGGGTGGTATCAGATACGAACTATATTTTCATTGGTAACGACAATTCCGGAAAGTTAATATAAAACACTCTGAGAACTAAGTTAACTCTCTTGGCTAAGTATTCAGTTCGATGGTGTATATCTTTACCGTGCAGGGAAACAGTTGTTTCGTTATCAGTGAAAATATAGTAGCAGGCAATTATGCGCACATCGAGGTAAGGAAAACATTGCTTTTCGAACGAAACAGTGAAAATTGCTCTTCCTATCGAAACCTGTCTCACTTGTCTGAAAATCTCTAGTATTCACCAGTTCTATCTGTCATTCTGTCTTACATACCTACCAAACTATCGATGCTTGTTGCTGTACCTCGGCCACAAAATTGCTGATACTGCTGTGTCAACACATTTATAATTCATGTCTGAAAACTGCATTCGTTTCAGCACTAATTCAAGCCTCCAGCAAATATCTAATGTGCTCAAATATCTGTGTTTTAGTCCTACATAAAAGAATAGTTTCACTGCCATAGTAAACAGACTTCTAAACTTCTTTAGATCGCTCCGTTAAGATAGATTGCTTTGAAGTACGACAGTACGCGTGATACTAGTAGTTGCGATATTCGATCGCAGACACGATATAGTACATCTTATTCCATTTTCAGTGCAATTTATCGGAGACACCTTTCTGTACTCCTAATCGATGATACGGAAATATCAGAAACGATGGCTTACATTCATTTAGTTCTCGATTCCTGTTGGTCATATTTGTTTTTTTACCTACATGCGCACATTTCTGAATGGAAATCATTGGCTCCTGCCTATGTTTATTGTCCAAACGAAAGAAACAAAAAAAAACTAACTTGGAATGGTTCTTCTAATCTGGCCGCGGTAAAAGCACGGGGTGCCATCAGCAGCTGTGATGATGTCAGTCGCATGTGATATGATTACAACTAAATAATGTACCCGTCATTAACTGTGCTCAGGGTACATGGTACTTACTTACCAGTTAGTGGTGCTATGTGAAGATCAGGTGCTATCTTACTCCCGGGGTGTTGGTTGGCTCTGATTGACACACTTGGCTTAAATAATAAAGTTTAACCAGCACACCAAACGAATTTGGATGTGTATTTGGGAATCTTTTGAAAGTTTTTAATTTTGCAATGATTTAGCACTCTAGCTGTAGAAGTAAAACATAATCGAACACTCCATTTGGTATTATTACTTTACAATTCTTGTAATGTACTTAATCGCATATGATTTATAGAGAGGTGTACGAGATGCTATGAGAGAAAAATCCCTTATACACATTCGCACTTGATCGAGATGTACATCATTTTATTGAGATACAGAAATTTATTAAGATATATTATGGTTTTACAATACGTACATGTATATATAAATATGTATACGTACATGGGCATATATGTATATGATATTTAGTACGAATACATATACATATATTTATATATATATATAATGCCATCAGCTTGGCTTATATCATAATATTTTCATTATTTATTTTTTTGTTTTAATGCATTCGCAAGATTGAAGTAAATTGTCGTAAAGTATAAGTATATTCAAGTAACTGTAGAGTTGATTGATTTTTTGAGAGAAGTGGTGGATCTCAAAATATGCTTGAGGGTGCATAGACATTGAACTCAAGTTAGAGTTAAGTTTAATGTACATATATCTTTTCCTTTTTTGGTTCTCTGCGTATGAAAATCATAAGCGAAAGAAACTTAAGCATGAACACATGTATATGTATGTGCATATATCTTACATACAATGTGTCTTCTGCTGTATTGTGACGATTTGTAATTTGGCTCACTTTCATTTCTGTCTCATGATGTAACTGTATATATGTGAACATGCCTGTGCTTTTTATCATGCTTGTCTCCAACAACGTGTCATATGTGATTGGAAATATATTACTGCTTTGAATGGTTATTCTTGATATTGTCTAGTGAGAAGCAATTAGTTGGATTGCATTACATACTTGTTATCTGTGATGTAAGCATATATAATCGTTGGAATAAAACTTACAGAAAATTGTAGAGAAGCAGTACAAATGAAAAGAATTGTGTATGTTGTTCACTAAATTTTACTATTGTATTAGCAGCATAGAGGATTACCTCGCGTTTCAACGTATTTAATATACTTTCGAAAGAATGGTCACTTTTCTTTTATCGAATACTATTTTAATCAAATAAATTACATACATTAATGATAACCTTGCCATTAAACATCGTTTAATAATCAAAAGGAATGATTGCACAGGCGATATTCACTACCGTGACAAACAATATATATTTATATACGTGTGAGCATGCTTTGTGCATAAATGTAGGATATGTTTGAAATTGATTTTAATTACAAGCACCGTAAAGCAGATTTGGAGAACCACCAGAATGTGGTAACGTAATGCCCTGAAGCATGATGACCTTTCGATATTAAAGACAATAATTATCTTGATTCACAATGATTCGTTTTTTAATACTTGTCCATTGCTATACTCAAAGTTAGATGAAAATAATCGTCATAGTTTAATGGTCTTTTTCGTAGTATCTTGTAGATTAATGTAATTTTTTGATAAAAAGAAAACATCTATAACTTATGTATAAGGGATTTGTGTTTTAAGTACCTTGTGAATTTTAGTTTTTCAAATTTCTTGCATTTATATTAAATTTGATTTTGAGTTATGTCATTTTAACATTCGGAGCGAATTTGTACAAATTGCATTTGGACCGGACACTAGTATCCTTTTCTTTCTTTCTTTTCTGCGCAAAGAGTACACAGAATACACACTTAGTGATGTTCATCTTGTACATTGACATGAAAAGTCTTCTTACAACCTTCACGTATTATTAACTCATCGTTGTAGTGATTTCGTCTGTGCATTCATTCATAATTACAATTACACAGGAACATGCAATATATGTTAATGAAGAATGTTAAAATGATAGATATAAATCTTCTTTAAATTTATATATATATATATATTTATATAAATACATATACACACGTTCAAGAATCTACTACAATAAGTTGCATAGTATTTTTACTCTCTTCTCAGCAACAGGAGCAGGACCCCACAAATTTGTACATTGCAAACCTACCACTGAGCTTCAAAGAAAATGATGTTGAAGGTTTACTCGCTCAATATGGGCAAGTTATCTCAACGCGCATATTACGTGATACCGCCGGACAAAGTAAAGGTGTTGGATTCGCGAGGTTAGCACTGTTTGCATTCGCTCTTAGTATCGCGGAGCTGTTATTTGAAATTCCTCTGACATTCCGAACGCCGTATCTCTGCTTCAGAATGGAGTCCAAAGAAAAATGTGAACAGATAATACAAATGTTCAATGGGAAGGCTCTGCAAGGGGCTAAGGATCCTCTATTGGTGAAATTCGCTGATGGCGGCAACAAGAAAAAATCATTATACAAAAGTACAATATGGAGAGAAACTGGAGAGGTAATTGGCGTTGTTGAAGTAATCATTAAACATCGCGCGATGCACAGTTTTAATAATGCTACGTGTATTCTTATAGAACATGGCTTTGAATTATGATACAAGCGGCGTTGGTCAAAACGGGGTTGCAACCACTCATATGCTACCTGCAGCCACTTTAACACAATACAGCCGTCATTACGGCCAAGCTTTACCTGGTTACAGTGTACCAGGAACCCCTTGGGTCACTCCATACTTGGTGCAGACAGCCCCTCCACACATGCAACAGGTCGACGTGAGTTTTTGTACACATTTTTTGCTGTCTTTGTTTCGCTTCTCTAGCACTTTTGCACTTTCCCTTGACGCGGTATTCACTCTTCTATCTACAAAACTCTCTGTGTCTCTTTTATAATTACATTCGTAAATAGAAACGTCTCTTTAATATATCCTTGTGTTTTTGTACCAAGCTCAAAGGTGTAGCTCGACATTAATAGCAAAGATGCTTGAACTTTGGAATTCATCGCAGACTTTATGTTACAGATGATGCCATCAGCTGATCCTAGCAACCCACAATACAGTATGATTCCTCAGCTTACTACACAAATGTCTACATTGCATCTTGGCACTGGTTCCGTAAGTATTTTATCCTGATGCTTCCTGAACATTTTACGTTCCGTCCTCTGTTTAAGAATGTTTCTCAACACATCAATGTCTGTTCGCTTCTGGATGTAAACTATTGAAAATCTTTTGTTTTTCAGTACATAGCAGCAAGCCCGCATCCCTATCCCTACACTACTTACCCTCCTAGCATTATTCATACCATGCCATTGGGTGATTCTGAACAAACAAGTAATGCGGCATCTCCTGATGACTCCTACCAACAATACCAAGCTCAGCAGCCCAAGTAGGCTACGGTTTTTAGGTATAAACAATATTTTTCAACGGTTTCCTAATTCAGTCACCATATATTGGGATCGGTTTTGAGGAGGCGAGAATTTATTGGGTTCACTTAGAAGAAACAAAAACTGATGGTATTTCAGATACGATTACACCGAGGGTTACGTAAGTTAGGAGAGCCACACCTGTTGATACGAAGGATTATATTAATGAAGAATAGATGAGACTAAATACATTACATAAAGTCAGATAAGATTCTTCCTCATGATAATTGACTTGCCAGCCATCTTTTATACATTTTATCCACCAGATAAAATAGGTGAAAGTAGTTAATATTTTCCAACGATTAGAGAATGAATGTTGTCATAAGAAAGGAACGGGGTTACGAGTGCTCGTGTCTACATCTACGTTTATTCGGCACCGGCACGGCTCCACACGCTGTGCATCGCCGACGCATCATTACGACAGTGACGGAACAAAAAAAAATTGATATTCTGCGACGGACAGTTTAGTGTCAAGCTGATAGGCTTCCAGGATTAACTTTAGGTATTACATTTACTAAGGAGACGATAAGTCGAAGCTGAACGCTTGAGAGTGTGAATAAATATTTTAACAAAAAAAAAACTGTAAACTATAAAAGAAACGCTGCTCAGAAATATACAAAGGAGAATTCTTCCCAAGAAATAATAATAATAATAAATGTAAACAGAGAAAAAAAGCACTTCCAAATGCTAGAGTTGATAATGAAAGAAAAAAACACGCATTCAGATTCAGTTGATTGTAAATCAGTGGTACCAACCGGACTCGTGCCAGCTGGCTGGCCGGTGGCTGGGCTGCGAAAGAAGAGGCGTTGATCAGCGTTTCTTTCTCGCGAGGATGCTGAGGAAAAGACTCTTCCTTAACAGCGCACAACCACCCCATCCACAAAACTGCACTCTCATCACATTTGTTTCTTTTCGTTCTCTTCTGTTTCGTTCAGACATTCCAAGCCAAGGCACATATATTGTATGTATGCATCGCCGCGCGGAGATTTTTATCTACTTTTTACGAGTACAGTTCGCGTTCTCTTTTTTAAAATCACGGACGACTATATATTTTATGGACGAAAAAGAAGCGAAGATTTAAAAGAAGAAGCTGGGAGAAGAAGATAAATAAACAAAGTGAAGCTTTATTTCTAAACAAAAAAATATAAAAAAAAACGAAAGAAAGAAAAGAAAAAAAGAAAAGAAGAATAACTTCAGGATATATGTAATATTATTATTGTAACAAGAACGAAAGGAACATAGTACTTTTTAGAGGATTTATATTTATGAGTACAGTTACTACGAATCGATATCAGTTTTAATTGTACAGTGAATACAGATATTTTTTTTAGAATTGTGCCTTTTTCAGACAAATCCGCTAGACAAGGGATCTGCTGAAAAAAAATATTATAATATATTTTTACGTCGGGTATGTAAATGCGAAACTTGAGCCAAATTTTCATCTTCTAGTTAAGGGAATATAATTGTCTTTGCGTTTGTAGCCAGTTAAATGTCCACTGCGTTCGTTTTTTGGTTACGAATTCGAATAGATTTTGTATGTGTATAGTTGCCACTTGACGGGATTGGACGGGCCGGAAACCACCGCATAGACGGTCCGTTTTGTGGAGTCTAGGAACAAAAAAGAAAAAAAAAGAAAAAAGAAATCAAACGGCGGATCATTGTAAACCGAAGGTATTTCAACACCGCCCGAGAAGAAAGAGAGCGAGAGAGAGAGAGAGCGATAGAGAGAGAATGAGAGACAGTAGGCTTGTTACGACGGGGATACGATAGATAGAGTGTAAATTAATTTATTATATCGAACGAACGAATACCGCGTTACTAAATGAACGAAGATATAAATGGGACTGGAGGTGAACGATAGGCGGAGAGGATCGAACGCGCGACGAAAACCGGGGAAAAGACGAGGGTGGAAGGTGTAGAAGTCGACGGATTTTTTTCTATCTACTACGCGATATCTCGAGTAAGAAAGAGGGAAAAAGAAGGAAGAAAAGAATAAAACACACTCCTCTCCTGCGTTCCTCTAAGCCCGTTTTTTTTCTACATCCGGCACAGTTTTCACGTTGTCTGACTTAGATCGAGTCGGGGAGGAACGATTTAGCAGAAAGCTTTCTACCAAATATTGCGAGCTCCGGGCTCGAAGTGGCGGGCAGGTAGTTAGATAGAGATTAGAGGCGATCGTAGCTATTATTATAATATTACAATAATATGCTGTATTATTATAATTAACGATTACTATTATTGACGTCATCTAAAGTATGAAAGATTTTTACACTGTTGAGACTTGAAGTAAATAATATATTTAGTTTATTTTGGTACATCACGATTTGATGACAAGAGATAAAAGATGAGAAAAAAAAGTGGTATGAGCTATTTTTTAAGAGACCGATTATTACTCGATTTGAGTCCATGCATTAAGGGAGATTAAAAAAATAATAAAGAGAGAAAGAGAGAGAGCGAGAGAGAGAGAGAGAGAGGAAGAAAGATAGAGGCGAAAGGGAAAACCTATTTGCGAGCGTGTAATTGTTGCACAAGCGATATTGTCACCACGACTGACAACAAAAATCACATGTGATTAAATAGTGAATTTTGAAGAATTTTACTAATAGACTTGTACTAAATAACTAATTAATTATTGTGACGACCAAACAAACGAGCAGCCATTAGTTGCTGACCGAGCGGAAGAACGATGATTCGGCCGACGAAGAGAGGGAGAAAAAAGGAAAATATGAAAGAAAGAAACGCCAGCTCCCGCAGGTTACGGACTACGGAGCCGCACTGGAGAGCGGGCAGAGAGGGAGGAGAGAGGGGGAGAGAGAGAGAGAAAGAGAAAACGAAAAATCGGAGTGCACGGCATAAACGAGCGAAAGGGAACGAAGAAAGAAAGCGGGCGAATGAGAGTAAGAGTGAAAGGGATTATATAAGAAAATAAAAGAAGAAAAATGCGCGAGCTAAAGGTTGAAAGAGGGAGGAGAGCGTGAGACGAGGAGAGATAGAGAGCGAGTGCATGGGGAAAAGAGCGAGCGCGGTAACTATTGTATAGAAGAACACGCCGTGAAGAGGGAGGACACAGCGAGAGATGTTGTGTAGTTAGTGTTGACTATGAATAGGCTAGGCACCATTTTGGATAGGAAGTAATCGATTTAAGTGATTAAGTTTAGGTAGATAGTTAGATGATAGTTAGGATTAACTAAGCTGCCTCTCCGTGTTGAACGATACATATAGGTGGAGGCACCGTTCAGCCTATGCACCTCGCACCCGTCAAGACTGACTGGCTATTCATATTAATGATAAATATATATTATTCTACAACATATTATTCTACTGTAATATAAATAGTAAGGACTGCTTGCTGCGCACCGCGGGTCGGGTGCTTGGGCTGGCCGGGCGTGGTTTAAACCGAGAACACCCAATCTTTTTTGGAAACCTAGTTTTCCAAGCAATGCTGCTTTCCGTAAAAAAAAGCTTTTCTCTAGAACTCTAGCGTGTAGCCTCTTTCTAGATTAGAAATCACAACACTGTAGTCGTAGGCTGATTGTAGAGAGATGAGAATAAAATGAGAGAAACCGTAGGGTGTTTTTTAAGTAAACAAAATAATTATAAAAAAAAAATACGAAAACGTAACGTTAGTCGAACGAGTATCGGCTTAAGTGAGAAGTGGCGAGGCCCCGCGGTTCACACTTTTCTTATGGCGGCGCCGAGCGCGCGCCGCCGCCACTTCGACTTGTACAGTCCTTAGGTTCATCGGGAGTTTTTAAGTCATTTGTTTTTCTTACATTGTTAAGCGATAGGTTTCTTTTTTTTCTCTAGCTGTAACGAGAGGATCACCGTTTTCTTTCTATCGTCCCTTCCGACCCTCCCTCTCCCCGCCCCGCCATTTTTTTCTCTCTCCTTACGTCTTCGTTCCGCTGATCCCTCCCCGTCCGTCTCTGTCGTTTGTCGCAAAGAGGAGACGAAGGACATGTAACTCTCTCCAGAAACGATACCGTACCGTCTGCTTGATCTTTTTTATTTTATTTTATTTCTTGGGTTTTTCGTTTTTCGTTTCTTACCATGATATTGTTATGCGGTTGTGCGACCAATGAGAACATGATAGAGATGCAACGTTGAAACGTCGAATTAGCCAGTTCGCACGCGTACGAGGAATCGATATAAGAGAGGAAAGGGAATGATGGAGAAGAAGAAATGGAACTTAGGTTCGGATTAATTTAAGATGGCGAGGCATAGCACGTAATGAAATTTCTAGATTAAGGCAAGTGTGTCATAGCTAGTTAAGAAAAAAAAAATAGGGACTCTTAGAAGTCGATAGGTGCTGTAATAAAGAAGAAGAAGATGAAGAGGAAAAAAAACAAAACAAAGTTTAACAACGGTCAGAATTAGATTTTTCATGAAACTCGAAATAAGAACAGGGCATACGCCACTAAAAGTGCCCTTAGTTTATTTTGGATCGTTTAAAAACGCTAGTCTTTGTGTGAGATAATGTGGGGGTTAGATAGGGTCTTCTAAGAAAACGATAAAAAAATGGAAAAATCGAGAAAAAAGATACAAACGAATACTGACAACAAGAGAGAGAGAGAGAGAGAGATAGCGAGAACGCGAGAGAGAGAGAGAGAGAGAAAGTGATGCAAAAAAGATGTGACAGAGAGAAAGAGTGCGAGACCGGAGCATGGGTGTGTGTAGGTGTATGCATAATTTATGAGATGCGTACTTTAAAAGGAAAGAAAGCAAGAAAGAAAGAAAAGAAAACATCTGCCTATTACACACGACACACAGACTGCAGACACACTGTTACTGTAAACTGCACACTGCGTGTGCACGCTCTGAGGCGTCGCTCTACACCACTTTGTACACGGGGTGTGCACCGTGAATACAGTTTTAGAGTTACTTACAAGTATGGTTTGGTATATTTCAAAGTGAAAGAATCAAATTCTTAATTATTATCGTCCCTTATTTTTGATCAATAAACGATCTGTTTTGGGGATTTATTCGAATAATTTTCTTTTCCTTTCCTCAGTTGTTTTTGCCGCGAGCCGCTGACAATCTCTCACGCATCCTTATCGCAAGATAGAAAGGAGAGAAAGAGTGAATCCCCAAATGCCTTGGCGATACCTGCCGCCCGCGCAGTACCGCGTCTTTCTTGTGCTCTTCCATCTGTAGTTTAGAGATTCCGTTGAACAGTAAACTCTGCCGTTCTGTTTCGCCCACTTTCCGTTACCCACGGGCAGTTGCGACTGCGAGGAAGGAACATATAGAGTCTGTAAAATAAAAATCTTACTCTCCGTACAAAACGATCAGTGACTGTATTTACACTGTTACTCCACGATATGAATGCCTTCCGTCGAATCGAGAGTAGCGACTACTGTAACATGCCTTTTTCGAAGTGGAAATAAAGAAGCCCTGACACATGTTCTTGGTGTCCCTTTAGGACTGAAACAGAGCTTAAGCGAGTTGAGGGAGAGACAGGGAAGCACACACACACACACACACACACACGTTCTTCGCCATTGGGCATCGGTTAAACGGACACATATATAGTATTTGTTACCGTGTAGCAGAGTACAGCATTTGCAATAGACTGAAACAACAATTGTCCTTTGTAAGTAATGTTTAAAGTCGTAAGGCCCCCCACATTATCCTAACGTATTGCGTAATTACATCCAGCGTCCGCCTCTAATTATAAAAAAAAGAAGAGAACTGACGGTAGAGAATTGTTTCTTGCGTGCCGCGGAGAATTAACGCGCCATTAGGGACGAAAACGAAGCCTTTTTTTTCCTCAGTACTTTTATTAATATCTTTACCACGCTGACATGCGATTTGTACTGTCCCGAGTAAAATGATTTCTGATTTCTGCGCAATAATGGCGATTCGAGATTCTTAAAACTGAGGCACGAGACGAAAACGAGAGACGAGGTGCTGGCAATGTACGAACGATTAACTAGATCTCCTCTTTTGTCAATTAAGTGGTGGTTTTGTAATGATGTAAAATACGAGGGTAAATTAAAAAGAAAAAAAAAGAAAAACTGACGCATTGCGGAGACTCATTGAAATAAAGGTGCGAATCCGATTTGACGCCTAGAGCTTTTTCTTAGGATATTAGAACACTTCGGTTAGAGACGCGCGTTCTTTTGTTTTCTTTTTTTTTTGATTTTGTAAATGTATTTATTTTTACGAGAACAAGTCTAACTGGCTTTGTATGTACATCGTCTCCCGATTTGCATTCACGTTGATTTTGAATGCGTTGTTGCAGCTTACGCAGCATGACCGTTTGTTTCTATTATTTTACAATGGACGCATGATTTCGTGATCGACACGTTTCGTGAAGGGGATATATCAAATTCTATTTCGTTTAGAACGGTTATATTGTTTGATTTAAGGTATAATAAATACTAAAATAATAAAAAAAAGAAGCTTATCCTTATTAATTTGCACTATATATAGGCGACTTTGTCTGTTGTATTTAAAAAAATTACACGACATTGATTTATCGCTAATGAACGACATGTTTCGACTTGAATATTCTTACAGTGTTATCTGCACCCCCAGACACCATGAACTTGGGATTCGACCAGTTGCAACACAATACCTTATCCTCGTGACCGGATAGGTCAAATAACGGCGCTTTGGGACTGTAAAGAAACAGACATTTTATTTTAAACCGCCGTTCGCATCCCTCTGTAACTACGTAATTATAAATTATCCAACCTTCTGGTGTCCCAAAGTTTCATATCGTTGTCGTACGCTCCCGAGATAAAGAGGCTTTCGTTCACAGTGGACCATCGCACCGATTGCACCCACTGCGTGTGAGATGTGAATATTGTTTTCACAAGTGTTCCTTCTAAAATAAATTTACAACTATTATTATAGAGTTCGCAATGCTTCCTAATCCTACAACAGAAATCAATCGAGACCTGTGGATCGTGGATCGTACAATCTGATGTGCCTATCAGCAGACGCTGTTACGACAGCGCGGCACAACGGAGAATAATCGATATCAAAGAAACTTTTATTCCCAGCAAGTTCGTGTTTTATTCCTCCCAATTCCGTGTCCCATACTTTCATCGTATGATCCCAGGAGGACGTTATTACTTCCGTTGTATCGGACCACACTATGCCGCTGATAGCTTCTTTGTGGCCTTTCATAGTTCTCGTGGGCACCTACGCGATGCAATCGCACTTTATACTAAATTATTAAATTACACATGTATCTTTTATCAATCGTTCCACTTACTCTAGTCTTGCCGTGTTCTGATTTCAATTTTTTCGAGGTGGATTCACCGTCTTCGTTCTCGTCTTGATTAGCTGAGGAGATCAACAAGGATAAAGCACATCGAACATTCCTTTCCACCGATAAGTAGCTTCAATTCTCATTATATTATGAAGTATATTTACAAGTCGACCAGATCTTCAGCATCGTGTCCCAGGCTCCGGTTGCCATCAATGTTTTGTCGTAGTTAATGCTGACTGCTTCTAACCCGCGTTCGTGCCCTCTGCATACGTGTATGCAATCTACCGAATTCTCTGCGATATTCCAGTCCCATATTATGGCCGTTTGATCGCGAGACGCGCTGTACGTTTAAACGGAATATAAGAATTCTTTAGAAAGCTACATTTTAGTTTTCGTGCTTTCATAGATTACCTAACAAAGCTGCCAGTATCGGAGCTCAATGATATCCATGCTACTGCTTTAACGGGCGACGTGTGGCCAGGAATTACGAGATGATGTTTTCCTTTCGATGTCCAGATGTGCAGTGTATTGTCGTAGCAGCCTGTTAATATCCTATTAAACACATTATTCAGCGTAAAGCGATTATCCTTCCAAACCTTACATGCTTTTTACAAATCACACGAAATACTACCATTTCTCGCACACAGCAACAGCAGACACCCAATCATCGTGTATAAGGCAGTCCTGCGGCTCTGGCGGTGGATACTTTTCGACGTATTCTACATTTATCACCTCCTCTGTGGAAACACCTCTTTCCACTATGTGCTCGGATAACGGGGTACGTAGAAATTGAGAACACACCAGAAAATCAAATTCTGTGTCGTTCTGTATATCGCTCGACTCTAGAATTGGAATAAGCAATTACGCGAATTGATGTGATTCGTTACGGTTCAGCGAGTGGTGTACAAACGGCATTATACCTTTCAATAGTTCATTTACTAGAGTATTTAATTCATTCGGCACGATAGATGTGTGCACAGACAGCGGGAAGTCTGGCACGGCATATCTAGAATTTGGAAAGTCTGTTGTATACGTTTAAGTATATGTATGACGGCAAGTAGGATAACCTCTCAGTGCGTTTAATGAGAAACAAGTAGCAAACGCACTTACTGTTCTTGTTTGGTAACGAATCTTATTTGTATTTGTGGAGTATCGTTATTTACGCTGCTATTAGCCATCGTGGCGTTACTATTATTTGTACGGCGCTTGCGTTTCTTATATAAATCATAAATCGTGGAGTGGACGCCACACGTGTATGCTACATTTTAAACCACCTTCTATCTTCTATCGATGTATCGATGCCAAGATCGATTACTCGAAACAGTCGAAACCTCCAACTTATTTGAAATTCGATTACTGTTCTCGACTGCCACTTTTGTAAGGTCAAAAGGTAAAATTCTTATGGACTTATGTGTTTTATGTATTTATGATCAGTGTCCGCGATAGATTTAGAAATTATTTATATACTTAACGTTTCCATTGTAATATTTTTGTAAATTATACTTATTTGCGTTGGTAAAGAATTGCACTAAAAACGAATAGAAATTTCGTCCCGCGAAAACGCAACAAAGTTGCAATGGGCAATTTTTAAACAATGTTGCAAATGAGATTGGAGTGTTCGAGGCATAAAATTCCGGTTTGCAACTATGTGCATTTTCCAGAACGCACAATTTCGTGTCACGTAGTAAATTGAGCTTCGTAACAGGAGAACATGACGTCGAAAGAGGTGGCACAAAGTCTAGTCTTCGGAGAGAGAATCTAAGGCAGAGAACTATTTGACAAAGAGGTTTCAAATGGCTTCGACACTGAAATATAGTTAGTGTAAACACTTTTTACAGTAACTTAGTTTAGAAGGATTATTTAATACCAGCATTCAGGATAAGTTATCATTTTAGGTGTTCTTTTTAGCATGTCTCTTATATACGATTTGGAATAGGAAGGAGTAAGTAGTGGAAGAAAGGCTCGTTAAATAATAATACTCGTTTATCACTTAGCTGCATTTTATTCAAATAAGTGAAATGCAATACAATCGAATCTTACATGTATAGAAGATACATGTGGTAAGTAATTGATAATTCAGATGTAGCAATATTTTGTGCAATTTTCGGATCCGTGAATACAGCCAACAATGCACCCGGTCATCGCATTTAACGCCTTTTATGTAAAAATTCCTTATCTGTGACACAGAAATGTACACGATTATTAATAACGAATTCGGTAACGCGCACTGACTCTACAGTGATGCCAAAAAATGACTTGGATTGGTTGATTCTTATAGAGCTATCTTCGTTTCTCTCAGAAACAACCAATCTATGTAATTTTCTGGCACCAGTGCAGAGTCAGTGAGAAGTACGGAATTCCTTACTTATAAGGGTCCTCCAGAAGCGGATACATCCTGATACATGTTGCAGTCAAACATTGATACACGCGGTCAGCATGAAATCGCACCTTAATCGAATACCTTCCGCCGGAAGTTGATTGGAGTTGATTGGCTCAACGCTCGTGACGTCATTGCGCGCATGCGTGGACGTGGGTAGCTGTCCCCACTCCAAAATAGCTACCGCCAGTAGCCACTTTCCAGGCCACCCTGTCGTCCACACTTTTAAGCAATCATTACTATCCTACTTCCATAATTTTCACACCGTTTCCACATCATCCCCACGTTATTCCTACATTGCTCCGGGAAAAGATTACCTCACTGTCATGAGAATGCGATATAACGTCTCGCCGTCGCGTCGCTGTGTACGCAGCAACATACGATGACGTGTCTGCAGCGCACCACGTGGATGGTATGCATATGACTGTATGACACGTCGCTTCCAACTCTACCTTACACTGCCAGTAAACGTCCACAGTAATTGGTGGAAAGAGGTTCGTTTGGTACAGTGCAACATTGGTTTAATTAAGTTTCAATGTTTCTTTAAGATTATTACAGTGTATACGTAGAAAAGGTGAAGCAGATAACAAGACAAAGATCCCCGTTCCACTGTAATCACACAAGAAACTACAGATTATTACAAATAGACTTTTCGTGATCATCTGGAACTTGTCTACAAATCGAAGTCAGAAAAGATAGAACAGCCATGGTAAGTGATTCTGTGGGAACTGAAATACAGAGTGAAATACAATTTCTCGATCCAGCCACTCATGATCACGTTTGGTCTACTTTGTTAAAGCCTGCTCCATCTAGTGCTACTTCAGTCGGAGCTGTTGGTCGCTCACCTAGCAAAGCCATAGCGCCTAGAGCAGGTGGCGGCGGCACTGTTAGGCAGAGGAAGACCGTGTCAACCACAGCAGCCAGGAGTAGAAACACAGGACCTGGTTCGGATGGTATGTGGAGGTTCTACACGGACGAGTCTCCCGGCATTAAAGTGTGAGTTGATGGATATAATTATTGCCACAGTAGCGCTCTTTGAAAACCGTCGCAGGTTGGATAATAACGTAACGTATAAACATCTGTTCACAGAGGACCGGTACCTGTGCTGGTGATGTCCCTGCTCTTCATCACATCTGTGTTCATGCTTCATATTTGGGGCAAATACACTAGATCGTAATATTCGAACCGAATGATATGGAAAATTGCAGAAGTCTAAGGTTTCCATTCGTTAGGAGGAAGATCGGTACGACCGGAGTCGTTTTTCTATATTTTTAGCATCATTTCTTGCCTCATTCAGAGGAATCCTATCGCTGTTTATCATAAGTTAGGTTTCCATACAATCAATCTCGTGCACGAAGCATTTTTATCAAGGAATCGGTCGCAGATTTAACTGGAGATTGCGAGGAATACTATCATAATCGTTTACTTTCGTTGAACTGAACTTTGTAACATTTCTAAGAAGGTTTCTCGGAGGTAACTGTATTTACCCATATGTGATCAAAATAAGACAAACTAGTTATTGTTTATAACGTTACTATTAAATGATATAATGTACGATAGTAAAATAAATTATTCTTGATCCGAATTGAATTAATCTTCCCTATAATCTACTTAACTCTGTGCGTCTCTAGTACGACTCACCGGCAGAGAATAGAATCTAAACAAAAACCGCCGAGTTCCACTTTACCCGGAAGCCCATTCGCGCCCGCGTACACGTATTGATTCGCCGCCGAATGAGCACCGATTGCGGCGCGCGCTGCGAAGAAAGAAATTCCGATATATACACCGAAACAAAGAGTCTAGCATTAATTTCAATGCACGGCAAACCACAAAAGCATCTATCTCACAATAACATCTGTACAACTTCTATAAGAACTGTAATTCAAAACGTATACCATAAATAAATAAGCTCGAAACAAAATTAAGAGTATCATATTTTCTCCCCAATTTTCTCCTCACAAACAAAAGATTCAATCTGATTTAAAGTCTCCTACCTACTTCAAATAAAACAATACAATAAAACCCTTCTCTCTGGGTGTTTACAAATACCCTACTAGTAGCAGGTATGCGTGAAACGCCCTTGGGCGTTCAGTGATTACCCGAAACCACCATTGACTATTAATTCTTACACACAGTGGGTGATGAGGATTGAAAGCTTGGCACCCACAGGGTTAAATCAATCTGACTGCGTCGAACAAATCCAGCTGAAAGTGGAAGCATAAATTACGTATATCAAAATACTGAATTAGATAGACCCCATGGGCCGCCAGTCAGAGGGAGATGGCTGCCGACGATAGTCGACGAGAGAAGGATCGAAGCAGGAGGGAAGCGTCCGTCCGGTGCGCTCGCAGTTCGACCGTCGACTCGTAAGCACGTGATCACGGGTTTCTCGTTTTAGACCCGACACCGAATGCGTGAACGCAGTCAATCGTAGTCCTGCCGCCGCCTGTGGCCGCGTCAGGGTGGAAGCTCAGTCAGGTGGTCCATCGTGATGGTGGTAGTGGTAGCTGCGATGTGGCTCTTCTATCTCGAGGTAATATAGTTGCTCACTTCTGTGATCTCCACTTGAAACTCGACGCCCTTCGAGGATCAAGCATTCTCAGCCAGCGCATTATCTGTGTCGCCCTCCTCGAAAGTGATCCCTCCAATGATACGTGATTCCCCAATCTCATTCCGACGCACAGTGGCGGCTTCAAGTTTTTGGCGAGACTGCGACGGTCGAGTACGTACGTGCGAGCAGTGCTGACGCTGCCTTTTGTCGAGAACGTCGAGGAGCTCGTACTTTCATGATATCCACCCTCGAGATCAGTAGAAACAGTCGATATTTTGACTGGCAATGAGAACGAGTACGGTATTTCGTAACGCGTGTCGCCTTTGAATGAATCGCTCGCGGACGATATATTTTATCCCGTCGTGTATACATCCCGCGGAAGTTCCGCTCGTTTCGGCTCCGCTAACAGTGATTTCGCGATGCAAAAATTTAGAATCGCGAGTTTCAAGGAACGGTGAGTGATGAATTGCGATTCTCCTTACCTTTCTGCCTCTTTTATCGCCGACAGAACTTTGTGCTCTTATTCTTGTGCGTGAGAAGGAGGAGGGGGTGGAGTGGTGCGTGGACGTGGGCAAGAAAGTCTTCGTTTCCGCGATCCCGTTTATTGTGGGTATAGTAAACGAAATTGAACTGCATTGCGACGCGTAGCGTTGCGGAAGTAGTAACTCCGATTGCAATCGATTCACATAGATCACAGAGGATTTACTGTAACAGAATTTTCCAAATCGTTGTATGTAATAGAATTCCTGGCCTGTTTAGGACACTTTTGCGCCTGAACGTGAATTCTTTTCGAAAAAGGTATAAATATTAAATGGTAATAATACAAGTGTCTGCAATGTGTGTAATAGATACAATTGATAAATGAAAATTAAGGAAGTACAAAGGACTGTCGTTCATTGAGTAAAGTAGAATCACAAGCCTATCGCGTTTTTAGTTCTCCGTACTAATACGGAGTAATACCGTGTCTGACCAAATACCGACCTATTCTACTAGAAACACAACTATCCACCCTACATGTTTGTTACGTATGTACTATAATATCTCTTTAGCACGTTCAAAAACAATGACGAGATGGTTTAACAACGAAACTCGAAGCTAAACAATTGAAATACATATTTATAAAAAAAGAAAAAAATTCCAAAATTATTTCTATCACATAATTCGGAGCTGTTAATTGCTGCAACTGATCTGCACAAGATCATCTTTCACATTATTAATTTTGCAATATGCAAGTTTTTCATTTCAAAAGCCACTGCTTGTGCTGGGAACTATCGTCTATTCGGCAAAAGATGCTTCCAAGAATAAAGGAGGCACGCGAGCTGTTTACGTCGGCTCGCGTTACAAAGGCTTAATTAATGATTCCAGACTCGAAAATAGTTCTTCGGACGGCGGGGAGGGCAATCAAAGAGGATCAATGGCGATCGATATTTTAGACGAGGACCACTTCGCCGTGAGCGCGATAGTCACGATCGGCATGCAGATTATTTTCTTTACGATCGCGGCGACCTTCCAGCTGGACAAACTGACGGACTTCGCTGGCGGCACCAACTTTATCATCCTTGCCCTTCTCACATTCTTCCTCGGCCAAATGGGCAAGGTACTCTAATTATAAACCTGGCTTCCTACAACTACGTACACGCGAATGGTATGCATCGGGGGCCTGTGATGGAAACCGGGTGGAACTGCTCTTTTCTATAGCGAACATTTAGTCGTTGATATTTTTGCATCTTAACTAACAATATTTCCTATATAATTCTATATTTTTCGTTCCTTTTAGACGTACGACAGTCGCCAGCTTATGGTCACCGTATTTGTCTGCCTCTGGGGTATACGCCTCTCCGGGTATCTTCTGTACCGAATCATCAAGATCGGTCGCGACAAAAGATTCGACGACCGTCGTAGTAACGTGATTCGCTTCGCGGTATTCTGGACGTTCCAGGTACATGATTAGAATGTACAGGGTGGTCCTGCAGAAACAGACATTCTCGGAACAACAATCTCGTAATGCTCGGGCACTAGTAGCTTGAGCTTGATACATATTTGTTTTGCAGGCTGTGTGGGTGTACGTCGTGAGTCTACCGGTGATCATCATCAACTCACCGCGACACAAGATCCCGCCAGCCCCGAAAACTATGACGTCTCTGGACAGCGCTGGTACAGGGCTGTTCATAACTGGTCTGCTGGCCGAGACCTACGCGGACCTGCAAAAGTTCTCTTTCAAACAGGACCCCATTAACAATGGCAAATGGTGTAACGACGGTACGAGTTTCAGCTCGTTAAGCGTGAAATCGGTATAAACTTTAAGCGCTACTAAAAGGCGATTAATCGCAGGTCTATGGCGGCTGTCCAGGCACCCGAACTACTTTGGAGAGATAGTAGTATGGTGGGGTATCTTTGTGATATCGTTGAACGTGATCGAAGGCGCCGAATGGGTCGCTATAGCTTCCCCGATCTTCACTACCTTCATCATTCTATTCTTATCCGGAATGCCTCTGTTGGAGAGGGCTTCCGACGAGAGATACCGAGAGTAAGTCTCTATACTGCAACACGTGCAAACTATCTGTTGAAGGCTGCCTCTAAACACTCGTGCTCGCCATTGCTTCGAATCTATATCGTTTGATTACTCTTAAACAAGTCTTTGAAGAGGCTACACCCCGTTTAAAGTCATTCGGACTGACGTATTTACTTCATAGTCTTCTTAAAGAAGTTTCCTAATACGAGTAATAAATAATAATAAACGACACTTGCAGCAACTCGGACTACCGTTACTACAAGCAGTCGACGTCGCCACTGATACCGATACCGCCCTCCATCTACGTCGAAGTGCCATACTTCCTGAAGTTCCTCTTCTGCTGTGAATTCCCGCTCTACGATTCGTTGGACGTGAAGCCGCGGGCAGCTGTCACCGAGTCAACGTCGATAAGCCTCGCTGCGTCCACGTAGCTATAGCCACACGCCGGACGTCCGAGTTCCGAGTCCGGCGTGCAGACAAGCACCACGGCCAGCACAGCCTTCTAAAGAGGCTGGCAGCGCGCGGTAGTTCCTGGCTGACTACTCGTCTAGCACTGGCCATGCCCAGTGCAGCTCCATTTCGGTAATTAAACGAGAACCGATGGATTTTGCGCGGCTAAACTGTTGACGAATTAGCACGGTGGTTTGCGATTCCTTTGATTGCTGAGGAACGAGATTTGGAAGGCAGGAACTGCGGAAAAGTTGGGACGCCGCAGTCTTTGAGCTGCATGACTGTTATATTAGCGGAGTGGACAATGGTATACTTTCTGGGCTGCAGAGGCAAAGTAATCTTAACTTTGCTGGTTAATAATTCTAAAAGGGGATTGTAGAAGTTGTCGTTTCAAAGATTGATTACTGAATTGTTGAATATTCATTAGCTACGTGTAGCTTCTTCCTTTGAGTATATTGTGGGGAGAATGTTAGGGGTGCTAGAGAGTATAAGAGACGCAAGAAATTGGGTAGGGGATTAGGATTGTACTTATACTACCTCGGATATGATGCTCTTGGTTTAAAACAGAGTTCATCGTGTTTAGACGAATGATAGATACAAATTACCAAAGTACATGTGCTATACTCTTAAAAACTAAAAGCTGTATAGTCTGCACTAAAACTTCCTATGAAGGGATCACGTACTTCTCTTTTTCGTAAGATGTTTGCCAATGTACTCTATCACATCTTTAAACTCCACATCATTCTCTGAATGGATACGTATAGGTGTAAATCACTTTCAATTGTTGCTTGAGATTGGCATCCAATGTTTGCAACATCGAAGCAACTAAAGCACTGTTAACATCTTCACGGCTTTAGGATACAACTGAAAATATTTTTGGACCAGTAGGGACCACTTGTATATTAGTTGCTTACGTCTACTTTTACACGCCTAGAGAACCTGGCTTCTAAAAAGCAATTGCCAGTGTTAGGAAATGGCGACGAATGAATTTAGGATAAAAACCAGTTGATCTTTAACAACTTGTTTAATACTCTAATGTTGCTTACTTCTAATCCATATACCTGTTGAAACATTCTCTGCAGACGTTGCGAAGCAAAGTCGAATGTTACATCGTAAGGCGATTAGAAGAACACTTAGAGAAATCTAACTGTGGATAGAAAGTAAATTAACGCGTAACCAAAGTCGGATCCAATTTTTCTGAATGTATTTAAGGGATTGTCTGGATGATGCAAACTTCTTAATATTTAAACGAGTTTTGTTATTGTGGTAGGAACGTTGTCGATTTGTGGAATGAAATTTGTAATCCCGCCCCTTTCTCGTTGGATCCGCTTTTGTATATAATAAATTTTGGTCGTAGTATTAAATTATAGCAATATCAAACATATCCCAGTGCTGAGTAGAAAGCCGTTACAACAACTAGGGATAATTAATCAACAAAGAGTATTATTGGCTGTATTCTTTTCGCAATAAACACAGGAAAAGTTGACTCTTCATTTTTTTACTATTAAACTGATGTAAGTACATCAGATTCTTGTTATTAATTTTCATACGTTAAAAAGAATACAGCTATATATATAGGTAACACCTATGCCAAATTAGATGTAAAATGTTACATTGTAAACGATCCATGAGGGTTGTTTCAATCGTTTGTTGTTATGTAAATCTTCAGATTTTAGATAATAAACAACAGTTGGTCCAATTGCCTTTTTATTTTACCCACATGTATCCTTATTATTCATTACAAATGTAACGTGAACAATGTTTGTTATTAAAAGTTGCCACAGAATTGCGTTTTAACTACTTTCTCAGATAATACTTCCAATTATTTCATTTCTTTTTCTACTTTAAAGAATATTTGCATAATATTTGACTTACCAGTCTTTGTACTTCTTTTTGCCACAATACGTAGAAATAGATAAATGGGTATTGCGTCAGGGTGAATGGCTACAGAATATATAAGAAGTTTGTTTCATAATTATTTTTTGTATTAATCATGTTTTTGGTAATAAATAACATAAAATTTACGTACAAATGTTGGCCTGTGTACTGATTGAATTAATAACGCTGTAATGAACTCTAACGCCGGGGCTCCTGTACAAAAAACCTTAAAGTACTACACGCATAATGGTTGCACACAATAATTTACGTCCTACGATTTTCTCTTTTTTAACTTTCATGTTAACAGACTAGTTATAAAACTGACAACACATTATATCATCTCTTATAAAACAATTTTACGCTTCCACCATGATCGCATTAGAAAGTTTGAGATACAAAAGAAAATCGTGCGCATTACAGGAACTTCTCCTTTTGTTCTGCTTATTGTACGTTAGTAGCCAATTTGAAAAACATGGAATACAGAGTTACTTTTCTTATTCGTAAAGAATCCATCGACGACGTTAATCGTCGGGCAAAGTAAACGTTTTACAAAATAGAAGATTCGATATTTCTATTGGTCTCGGAGATTATACTCCCGATTACTTTCTGCACTCCCGATAAACAACAAAGAAAATGTTTTGTAAATGCTTATAAATGCAATGATTGTATGTATCCTAATACACTCGCGCACGCGATTAACGTGCGCGTTCAGCGTAATACTTCCTAAAAGTATTAAAACAATGTTTACTGTATGATTGCTCCAGTCCTCGAAGAATATTTAAAACGCGTAACTTCAAAGTATTCTGTGCAAGTCTTACGATAGTATAGTGACGTGATATCATAGAAAATTTTGTAAAAAGTATGTTGCATATCTAAACTAGTGTAACTTCATTATGCTTTGGCATTTTCGTTATATTTTACAATATAGAAATACTTAAAGAATTAAAATATCATGACTTTCATCCATATAATTATTTCTTCCGTTTAAATCAATCGAGAAATACATTTACCCTTTCGCTTTCTCTTCTCGTCCAAATGAACATCCTCCCCGTGAAACTTGCTCTCCGTACAAATATATACAAGATGATAAGAAATATTCATATGGATCACATGTAGCGGTTACTGTTTGGCACAATATTGTTGCAGAATTTCGTGATATACAATAAACATTACGCAGTACGATTCTCAAGCAGGCGCATGCGAATTACGTTCCTCGAACTGAAACGTACATGGCAGGTAGCATCGTTAGCCGTCGCGTTACGTTACTGGGAAACTGCCTCCGCTCGATTACTCCTTTTAACAACAATAACGAACCATAACAGGATCTTTATACTATATTTCTATATATCAATCTATTGCTCTAATTCTACTGCATGAGAGATGGATACTATGCCTGCAAAGTAAAACCTTTAACAACCGTTTGATATATGGGAATTAATATTGCGCCCCTACTTCGTCCAGGATTTTCGACACTTATCGTCAAAGAACTTTATAAAACAGAAAATAAAATACCAAGTGTTCGGCGCCTCCGTCTTTCCATGATTCATCCAACGAGGTATTTACCTATTGATTATAATCTAATCTGATATTTGGCAGACACGTAGCTCAAACAGGTTCACTTTGTTAATGCGCAGAGTGCAATAAATACTTCTCTTATGTAGATTTCTCATTTGGTATTTAAGTACTGGTCACGCCTTTGCGAGCTACTAATAGATTTAATACTGGATGCTTCCTGATATACGACACTGCTTTTTTATGGGTCACCATTGTGAAGTCGTATCCGTTGCACTGCAGAATCTTGTCGTGCATGCGCAGGCCACTTTTCGCCGCTGGCGATCCTTCGTGTACTTCGGTCACATAAATACCCTGAAACAACACGATGCCGATTAGACAGCTGCGCCTCCTCCGGCTCCGTGCTGCGTCGCCTCCGCTTACGTTATCTGTGTAACCCTGCGGACTTTTCCTAAAGTCTTGATCGATCCCGCCGCCGATCTTGAAGCCACACTTCATGACTTCCTCCCCGTTCTCGTTAACCTCCATTTCCTTGTGCAGTGTAATTGGTATCTGAAGACACAGAAATACATATAAGAAATAACACTTGATTTGTAATTTGAAAGGCGCAGCCTTCGCACATTCGCTGTTATTGTATGGACAGTATTAGCCGCAGAGGCCCTACGCCCAAAACTCTTGACAATTGTCCATTCGGCGTTGACCGGAAACACCAGTGGAAGGAATAGCGATACGTACGCTTAAGCATTCCATTGCAGTGCCAGCCTGATGCTGGAAAGCCATTTTCGCGCACATAATGACGAATGTTGTGGCTTCCTTGGGCCCTGATCAACAATTACTTCTCAATGAGTCAACGTGTGGTCAGCAGTCGCGCGCAAACACTGCGAGTACCGACGCAACGGCGACGGGACGGAAGATAAATGGAAAGTACAATCGGCCGCTGTAAAGAGAAGAGATTGACGTTCGTCTCGAGTAAACGATTAACTGGTTAATGCTGGTTAACGTCTATCAAGCTCGGCGTTGTTGAGATCAGTTAAGACAATTCAGTTCTCACGTTGACAGCCATGCGTACTGCCCCGCTTACATAGATAGGAAAGTATCTCGGCAGATGGTGCACCTTGGGAAACGCAGAGGGGGCAAACCCGCGAAAGTTTGAATTCCTTAGCCGATCTACACACCCACAGGCGGTAAAACGAGTCTGTTTACAGAAGTTTCTATGAGATACAAGGTACTTATTCAGAGAAGCCAACGTAATATTTAAATATGTGAAAGTAAAGGGTTCATAAAGGGAATTACCTTAACGGAAAGCTGCGAAGTAGTTGTTCGGAATAAAGGGGTTAAGAGAAGGTGTAACAGTGACCATCACCCAGTAAATATCTGTCCTTCTTTATTAACAAGCTGAGTTAGCATATCTCGTGAATGTTTGACACTTTGATACGACGTTCGATTGTTTTTATTCCATCCCTTCGTCTTCGCGTTAACCATAAACGGACGACAATTAACTCATCGAGTTCGTCCACGGATACTTATACAAGGATATGATACATAAAATCTAAATTCCACCATCCCCCATGTACAAATAGTTCCCTCGATCGTTGTAGCTACGTTACAGCGACGAGTCCCTATGTATCACACGCAATCACGCAAGCACGCGCTCGCCACGCACGCTGGGAAAACGGTTTCCCTAATTCCACGTCCGAATTTTCCTCTACCTACGATCACGAGTTTTATGATCGAGAGTTAACCAGCAAATCATACGATCACCGTATATACTCGTACTTACACGTTGCTGCATGATTCCGATATTCGTAGAGTTTGTCGTGTTTGTACAGCGTTAAGCGAGTAAACAGGCGTGTAATAAATTGTTCGGAATACCGTGAGAGGGCATACTCTGCGTATTTAATATCTCAATTCCCCGTGAACTTCCCTCCGCGCGAGAATCTGTGCCTCGGTACGCGTCACAACTAAACAGCAATGCGTTGCGATTAGAAAGTACATTCTTGTGAATTTAAACAGCATTGTAAGAGCTTTACGTTAAATACATATCGACGCCATGAAATATAACCTCAGCGAAGAAGGAACTGTGGAGATCGAAGATGTAGTCGTTATTTTTAGGAAGTTCAAATGAAGCTGACCTGGCAGTTTATTGGTTAACATTGAATTAAAGTATATCGATATGAATAGTGACGCCATTGAGCTCGGTAGTTCGGTATAGGTTAGTTTCACTGGCGCAGGATGGCTGAAATGTTCGATGAAAGTGTTTTACAGTTCTATTGAAAACGAATTGGTTATGGACGAGTGATTGTTTCCTGCCGCGAAAATAGACGAAGTATGCCCTCGTTTCTGAATAGCGGACGATTAAAAAACGTACGATTATAGACGCCGTGTGAACGATACTTCGTTTAATTGTTACAATCAAGGCAATAGCCTTAAACTAATAGTCTTAGTGTACCGTAAATTCTGTTTGGCAGAAATCAACGTAAGCGTAATTAATTAGCCTCAGTCTCATTTTAAGAACGATGCATGAGGACCGGACTCCAACACGGTACTGGCATTTAAAAGTCCCAGAGTTCGATAGGTCGATCGTCGCGAGACTCGCTCGGCAGGTCGATCGTCGGAAAACTCGTACGATAGGTCGGTCGCCGTAAAGCTCGTTCGATCCGATCTCGACTCGAGTTTTACCGCGGAGTTTTGCATTCCACCCTTTGCTTCCCTATGCATCTCGAGCAATAAACAGCTACAATACCCTTTCGCGCATTTGCAATGGATACGTTTGTTTCGAATCGTTTAAACCCTCTTTAGGCAATGTGTATTTTTCATCTTTTCATAGCCGGTAATCGAAGTGCGCGGGACTTTCGAATGCAAGGGACGCGAAGGGTACAACCGTTGACACGTTTATATAGACTATATTACAAAACTCGGTCGCGCGTCGTTGCGCAAATGGAAAACAATGGAATACTTAAACGTTACCTTTGGCGTTAATTGATGATCGAGCTCGTTCTATGTCGATAAATTGTTCACCCTCTAAATACGATGCATACATGTATATACACGTTAAAACGTATCGTTATACTCTGTCTCAATCACACGCCTCCCGCCAGGCTCGAACCTGCGCGCCCCGACGCGATAACCCGAGCCTCGAAACAAGTTATTAACAGAATTAATAAAACGAAACGTCGGGGCGCACAGTTGCGCCTGGTTAATGCCGATAATTAGGAATATTGTTGCGATTGGCCCTCTGCGCTAAACAGAGATTGCCGTGACATTGAATAGCTTAATTGTTCTTAAACATCGGGGTAACGTAGTTCGTCGGAAAAAGGGGCACGACGGCGAGGTCGATAGGAACGTCATTGGCAGCATATTTGGCGTTATAATAAACGAACGAAATAAGTATATCGAAACGTGTATAAACTCTTCGTCCGTAGAGTTGAACTGTAGTTACACCACAGTAAAATGGTAGCACACATGTTTCTTAAATATGAAATGGTTTAGTTGAAGGTTGAGATCGACGTTCCCGATCGTTCCGCCTATTCCCATTTATTGGTAGACGAGTGGTCTTTTGTGCGGTGAATTGTAGAAGGAAATACGACAGATCCGTACATCCGGACGATGGCAGTAATCGATTCTCGATGCCGATTTCACTCCTCGCGCCTGGTCAACCACAGAGTCCCTGGTTAACAGCCTTGACTAATGATACGCATGTTCTATACTATACAGTAGACGATTATACTCGAGTGTTATTAATCCATCGCTAAATTGACTTGTCTCCTAACGTCCGACCGGTGTCCCAATCGTTCCCGCAGAATTCCCTTTAGGATATCGGTACGAGAGGTTCTACGGTACCTAAGCGTTTGTCGTACTTTCATGTGGTGGTCGTTAGCTATTGTTCCGCGTAACGCGAGATTGGTCGATCGGTAGTGAAATTAAAACGGCAAGGTCGCGTGGAACGCGACGGCATCGCGGGGCGATCGATCGGAGGATATCTGGGAGCGAATTCTCTAGGAGATTCCACCAATAAAATGGACGTTGCTCCGGCCACGAATCGCCAAGCGTAACTCCTCATTGAACCCATCGCCCGCTCTCGGAGGCCGCAGCCTCCCGTCGTTACTTCCGCGGGACGCTTAGGCGGCGGACAAACGGTTACCCAAGGATTCACATCGTCTTTCGTAGATTCCCACTAGAATTGCCGAGTCTCGATCATACGTGTATGGTGAACTCTTGCCTCTCTTGCTCCTTCCTCTGCTGGTACCTGAAAATGAAGCCGTGCAACGGGGTGGTTGGTACCTTGCTCTGTCGCCGGTCAACAGTTTCTTTTCTTACTTTTGTCAATTATCTTTTCTTATTGGGAATAACGCTAATTTTGGTATCTGAGATATTCTTGTAATTAAAGAAAAAAAAACATGAGTCTCAACGTGTCAGCTTACTACGGTCTACGGAGGTTCGTGTCGATACCTAGCGAGCATAGATTCGACGGCCTCGATCGGCAGTCTACCCAAGCTGCCGCCGTGGCGGGTCCCTGCCGACAGACCTTGCCAGTCGCGATCACGATCACGATCTCGATCACGATCACGCTCGCGATCACGGTCACACTCTACGTCGCTCAATTCGCGGCTGTCGCTAAACCCGCTTGGCGGCAACAACGTCATGTCCTCCACCGAACTACGCACAGTCAGATCAGAGGAAAATGTCTTAATAAAATAAAAAGTCAATCGAAACACGTGGATGATTATAAGATAGTCGCCGTTTCATCAGACTCGATCGGGCTCGCAACTTAACTTGAACCGAGCTTGGAGTAGGTACATACGTCCGCCGTTTTCTTTCAATATGCATGCACTCGCTGCCACGATTTATCGATCGGTCCAAGTTAATTTGCTGGAATTTATCAGAGTACTTTCTTTTTGAAAATTCACCCTCATCGCTATGAGGGAGATGCTCTATTTGAAGGCGTACTTTTCTGAAATTTATGAAAGCCTGGCGCATGTGGTGTATGATCCTTCAGTGGTATCCTCTGTTGATAGAAAAATGTATTCCCTCTGGTTCTTGATAGTTCCCAAGTAGGAAAGTGGCAGTAGTAAAATTGCGACTGATATAAAAATGCCCATTTGTCCGTGGTTCCCACTTGCCCAGAGTCCTCTACATTTTTCCATCACTGGTTTTACATCAACATGAAGATTTCCAAGACCGTGATACACGAATACTGATAGTATAATCAGGACTGAGTGCTATGTGGAAACAAACAAACCTTGGCTACCTGCGAGTGGACCGGCTCGGCTGTCGGCTTCGTCGTCTCGCAAGCGAAGGCGAACCTTCGTTGTTGGACTCTGTACTCGACTCCACCCCTCGTGAAAATACATCTTCAAAGAAAGTTACATCCATTAAAAAATCACAGAACTCCCCCCCCCCCCCCAAACAATAGAAGAACGTAAAACCGCAATAAAAGGTCGACCACCCGCTAGGTGATTGCTAGTTGACGCTTTAAAGATCAAGCGTGGGATACAACGATTAACCGAAGGAATAAATAATATCGACAGGCGTTTACCTCTGCAAGGTTTCACCGGGACCCTGTAGCTAGGCCCCGCGCATTCCCCGCAAGGACTTCCGGACGTGTCGCTGCCGGAACCCTGGCGGCTGGAGCGCATCTTGCTCTCGGCCTCCGCGATGCTGGGGAAGTAGCGCTGCTTGTGCCACCTTGGCGTTTTAGACCTGCACGTGAAAGAACACCAGAGAGAGGAAGAGAAAAGGGCGGGGAGCGGGACACCAAGCTCTATACAAGCAGGGGCGGATTTGTATGTAGGCTAAGCAGGCAAACAAACAAATTTTGAGCGAAAGAAATTGGGAAAGGTTTAAACACAGAGCCTTCAGACAACTTTAAAAACAATTCAGTTTTCCGTCATGTAGTGAGTTAGCAATGACTCAGATGTGAGTTTCCATATTGAATTAATTTTAAAATTGTTTCAACTTTCTTAAATTAGAATATTTGATGATATTTCATGGAAAAGGTCTCAGAGGCTTATTAACCTAGAGGCGTCAAAACCCCAAATTCGCCCCTGCATGGAAGCAACTTCACAGGCACGCGCTGGGGTGTGTAAAGGATGGAAGGTCGAAGGGAAACAGTTACCTTTCGAAGTCCACGCTAGATCTGTCGTAATCGATGTTGATGGCCTCGTTCTCCAAATGGCCGAACGTTTTGAATTGCATTGTATAATCGAGTGGGGCCGTGGTCACTGAACGATTCTCCCTTCCCGGCACGCTGAATGTTGCGTATGGGCTTATTTCGTACATTTCTGTGGAAAAGGATACCAACCTCAGCTATAATATTCAGGCGATGGAATTAATCTTGAGTTTAACATCAGCGTGCCTGACGAACGAACGTGGAAGGCTTTTAAACATATGCGCGTATACCTGATCCATGGTCGTTGGCCTTGTGGTTGTCCTGTTTCACCGGGGAGCTAGTGTAGACCTGATGATTCCTCCTGTTATCGCGCTCCGCCGTGGACTTCAGCTGCACCGTCGACACGCAGCTGGATAGATGATGATGTTGCTGATGCTGTTGCTGCTGAACCAGTCCCAGTCCCGACTGTTGATTCTGCTGCTGCCCAGGGAGCATCTCCCCCAAGTAATTCGTCCTGCAAACACACCAGCACTGTACACACCCTCGGTCTTCGTGCAACAAACACTTGCTCTGATTCTAGCGCACCTTCCACTGCGTTTCAGCATCACGTATCCCAAAATGCCGGCCGAGATAATTAGCACAATGGCGCAGACGAGGGGCAGGACCACGTAGAGTACCTTATGATTCGGTATAGCCCTCTTCACGTCATCCTCCATGATCAGATCGTTAGGAGGGCCTATACTGACTCCACTCAGGGTGGTGGTCGCGAACTCCATTTGCGTTTGCGTCGATCCAGCGTCATTGTGAGCGGTTAAACGCAGACAGTACCACGAAGCGGTTTTCAAGTCTCGTATGACTAAGTTCTCTGTGGCTTTGCTGGCTACTAGGATCCACGGTTCGGTGCTCACGCGCCTTCGATACTCCACCGTGTAGTACTGAATGGGACAGCCACCGTTTGGCCAGGATAGGAGGTTCAGCTTCACGGACGTGCCATTAGCGGAGATGATGTCCCGTTCTTTTGGCAACAACGGAGCTGCAAACGTAGAATTTATGGGGATGATGACTGTGGTTGATAGAAGATCAACTTCTAGTGTTCTAAACGCGAGCTGAACGTACCAGTTCCTTTTGTCGTCGCGTTTATCAGGGGGCTCGGGTCCCCAGTTCCAACACGATTGTGCGCTGTTAGGTGTGCCATGTACGAGGATCCGCATTTCAATCCCGATAGTATGAACTCTGTCTGTTCCGGCGATAACGCGATCTCCTCCCAGCCGCCTTGGTCCCTTTTGTAACTCAGCACGTAACCTAAGGGCCCCAGGGCACTGTATCAATCAACCATCTAAGGAACTTCAGGCAGATCGTGTAAATCTATTTCGTGTACCTTGAATAGTAGCCCCGCCGTTGTTGGGATGACTCCATCTCAGTCTTATGCTATTCGTTGTAGTGTATTGGAGTTCTAAAGTCGGCGCTCTGGGAGGCATCACCACCACTAGAGTATAAGTTATGGAGTCATCGCCGAATAGATTGCTGGCTGAGCAGGTGTAGTTCCCCGCCACCGACTGCTCTAATCCTGCGGAATAAAAATTTCGAGCTCTTCTGTAGCTGCAAAGCCTTACGGATCGCTCGTCGATGAGACTAACCGCGGATATTGAGGTGGCCATCGGCGGTCAGCTCGTAATGCCGACCGGTGGAGACCTGGCCGTTGCGATACGTCCAGATCGGCCGCGGCGTGGGGTTCCCAACCACCAGGCACGATAACGTGATCGATGATTTGATCGCCCTCCTCAGCAGTTGCGAGAAAGACGCCACTCTGGCTGGGGCTTTGAGAAAAAATCGGGCAAATTAATGGAACGAGCGGAGACTAGAAAAATTTGGGATCATCAAAGTCGGTCCATATGCTGAGGAGTTATACGGGGACGAACATAAAAAAAATAAGAAAAAACAAACGAGTCGAATCTATAACCTCCTCCTTTTTGAAGTCGGTTAAAAATTGAACGTAACTTTAGAGAAACAATCGAACCTCTGGTGTTCGTGGTTTGCGTGACTATAGTGGTGGGTTCTCCCTCGCCGAGTCCAGTAGTCGCGGACACCCAGAACTCGTACAATTGCCTGAAAGGGTCTTTCGCTATCAATCGCTCTAAATTTCGCGGGCCTGTTGAAAAAGGGTTAATCACCTCTCGACTAAATCACGGAGCTCCATCGTGAGGGTATCGGTGGGCGACGATGGGGGCTCGTGCATGGTGTGCGTGTGGTGGTTGCTGGAGCCAGCTTCTCTGCTGTAAACCGTGTACTTGGAGACGTTCCCATTCGGCTGCAGGGGTGGCAACCACGAGACCAATATACTCTCCGCCGTTAACGCTAATGCCTTGATGCCAGCTGGGGGACCAGGCACTGGAACGGCGAGTCAAGATTTATTAAACGCTAACGTGTTCCTCAAACGCCGATCGAAACTATCAATAGGAATCAACAGAAACGATCCCTACCATCCTCTTCCGTTGTGCAGAAAATTGGCGGGCTCAGAACTCCGTCGCCTGCCCCGGTATAAGCCAATACCCTGATCGAGTAGTTGGTGTATTTGTACAGAGTGTGCAAGTAAGTTTCCACGCTGGAGGTCTTCTTTACTTCACCCACCGTCGATATGTCCACTGAAACAACGTGGATCAGCGTTTTAATACACTGTATTATGTACATACGTTTCTGTTAAAAATAAAAGGAAGACGCGAAACATGCAGCCTATTGTTTTATTTATCCACTTACTGTTGTCAGTAGGCACGGGTCTGTAATACACTTTGTAACCCTGAATGATCCCACCATGTTGATGGGGAGGAGGCGCGCTCCAAGAAACTTTCACGCTTTGGGAAGAGAGAGGAATGCATGCCACTTGGGTCGGCGGGGTCTCCGGCACTGCAATAATAATTAGAATTACCATTAATCAATGAAACAAAGAGTGCAATCCTGGTTAAATGCACGAACTGCCAAGTTTATTGTACCTCCTTCTTGAGTAGTTCCGACAATGGGAACACTGGCCGGGCCACTGGCTATACTGTTGAAAGCTCTGATCGATATGTCGTACTTGGTGAACTTTCTCAGGCCAGTAAGTTGCACCTTCGTGGTCGCCCACCCGTTCACGGTCAAACTTTTGCTCTGGTTCACGCCCGATGTTGAAGACGAATGCTCCGACCACGTTACTATGTAGCCCAACAGATCGCCGTTGCAGGACTCCTTCGGGGGTGGCTGCGAATGGAACACACCCTTAGCAATTACGTTCCAACTGCTCTAGTTCCTCCAGACTGTAATTGATACTAAAGCTTCAACTCCCTTAGGCGAATTCGGACTTATTTACCTGCCAGCTGACCATCAGCTCCCCCGGACCAGCGGACTGCACTTTGATGTTCTGGGGTGGTTCGGTGGGTGCTGTCGCACAGAACGATCTCGATAAATATGACAGGGCACACTTTCGGATCTTAAGACCAATAAGATTGATAGCGTGAGCAGGGGCGGATTTGTGTATGGGCTAAGTAGGCTGCAGCCTAGGGCGACAAATTTTGGGGAGCGACAAATTTTGAGCGAAAAAATTTGGTAGTTCACTTCTTTCTCATACAGAAAATTAGCAATAACTCATACGTGAGTTGCCATATTGAATTAATTTTCAAATTGTCTCGACTCTATTTAATTATTGTTAGCCTAGGAGCGTTAAATCTCCAAATCCGCCCCTTGGCGTAAGGGGAGATTAAAGGAGGGGTTGAATCTTTACCCTCTTCTTGGGTCTTCGCCACCGCGGCATCAGTAGGTGAGCTCACATCAATCGAGTTTATAGCGAATATACGAAACGTGTATGTCACCGCCGGGTGGAGTCCACCCACCAGGGACACTTCCTGATCGTCGCTGGACGCCTCGAACGGGGACAAACCTGCGAATCGTCGCGGATTAGCCCCGCGAATGCAGCGTTATTCGAAGCAGACGGTTAAATGTTTAAAAGATCCCCTTGGGCGAGCCTGAATAGGCGCAGGCTTCCCTTTCAAACACTCCTTTTAGACCGTATAGTTACCATTCTGGGTTGGGTGCACGGTGTTGCCGTTATTGGAGCTGCCAGGTGTGTAGGTGACATTGTGCGTTTTCGCAGGGTTCCAATCGTCCGCCAAACCGTGATTCAGGGACCGATACTGAATCACGTAATTCCGTATCGGGCTGTTCCCGTCAAAAGCCTTTTTCCACAGCAATCGTATCGACCGCGAGCCGATTTCTATGACTTCCAGCGAGGCCGGCGGATCTGGCCTTTCTGTGTTCGATAAAACGAATGAATCCTTTAATCGGCAGGGAAATCAATTTGCTCGCCTTCCACCCGAAAAACCGCCCGTCAATCCTTTCTAAATAAAACGGAGAACTCGTTAACGCGAATTGGATTCGGGTCTCGATTACCTTACAGGTAGAACCCGCGTGCCCGAATTTATGAAAGAAGAGTGACTCTTTTGACGATGGATCCTTGTAGTTCGGGAGGACAGCAGATTGTTCATTTATACATTGGTGGGGTTGTTAAGCGAGGATAATAGTCGCGGGGACGGTACCTTGAACAGCTAGATAAATGAGATGCTCGCTCCTCCCATATGCATTGTCGGCCGTGCAGCGATAGACACCGGAATCCTGGCGATCGCTGCTGCCTATAGAGAGCTGAGACTTGAGCCCGTTATCCGTTTTGATTTGACTTATGCTCAGACGGTGGCTGTTCGCGTCTAAACGGTCGCTGTTGTGCATCCACTGCACTTCTATGGGATTATCGCCGATAACGGTGCAATCCAGCGTCACGGATTCGCCGCGTCGGATCGTCACGTTTTTGCTCTGGAACTCGAATCTCGCTGGCTCTGGGAACAGAGGGACGCGATATCCTTCCGTTAACTTTCACTACTCCCTTGGAAAAAGTTGGTCCTGTGTTTGGAAGCGTTTCCGTGTGGAATGTAACTCTGTGTTGATAGCGAAAGGAATGCAAATAAGGGAATTGAAGTATGAGAATATCGAATTGAAGCAGAATAGAGCGCAATGCATTGGATAGCGCGGATGTAAATAGAAGTGAACGAAGTCGTTGTTTAATAGCGAGATGTTTCAATTTGAGAGGGCAAATAGAAATGTAGGTGTGCCGTTTCCAACGCTGCCCCTCGCGAGCGAATGAATTCTGGTTGCGCGAGGTCTTCCCGGGGCTTTTAGAGGCCGTTTCATCAGCACACGGGCAGGCACACAGTAAAGTTTCCCCATCGATAAGATTTCAGAAGAAGGCGAGGAACGGTAGCGGCCATTTCAAAAGTACTTCATAACGAGGATCCAATTAGCGATGAAGGAGGAGAATAGAAGCAAATATGGCACAGATAAAGTGCTTCGTAACTACCCTGCTTACTACAACTCAAAACTTCTCTCTCAACGCTCTTAACTTCACTACTTAAACAGATGAGCTGCAGCTCTATTGATTCACTTGCTATTCCCAACATAGAGAAACCAAGAGGGCCATAGAATCGGCAAAACTTTTTCCTTTAACAACCTCAGCTTTTACGGGCTATATTTATAAAATGTCTACCACCGATTTTCACTAAACTTTACAATTTTCTAAATCAACCCCCAGAAGCAAACAACACTCTTATCGATGGCTTAGTGCGCAAATATCGTATATCCACTTTTAGCTCTTTCGAGAAAAAATACAAATATTATTTTTCACAAATTTATGTGATTTTTGTACAGCATAAAGAAACAGTCAAGAACTATTTGTTGCATATAGAAACTCAAATTTCACAAAAAGTGGACATACAATATTTATGCACTAAGCTATCGTTATGTTCTTTAACTAAATTCAAGGGGATGAGATTATCTTCCAAAGCTCTGCTACGTTCCATTTCAAGCTGACGTATTCTCACGTCGATATTTTCTGAACAGTGTAAAAAAGTACCATTTCAATCTCCTTTCAAGTGCATGCAACACCCCCAATCTTTCTTCATTACTTGAACAAAACACTCACCGTGCACGGAAACGTAGATCACCTTGCTGAGGCCCGATCCAATCCCGTTGTTCGCTCGACAGAGGTAGTGCCCCTCGTCTTGGGGCCCGGCTGAGGCCGTCCACAGTGAGCCGTTCGGTAATATGGTCAACCGACCGTCCGAACCGTCCACTAGGGGCTGGTAGTCGTTGGACGTCCGCCCCCTGGCACGCAGCCACGTGACCCGCGGCGGCGGGAATCCCTTGGCCTCGCAGTGAACGTTCAACGGATTGCCAAGGAGGGTCGCCACGTCCTGGGGCTCGAAGATCCATTGCGGTGGCACTTTGACCAGAAGTTCGGCGGTGTGGTTGACTTTGGCCGCGCTGTTGGTCGCCACGCAAGTGTACTTGCCGCTGTGACGGGAGGACAGCTCCTTGAAGACCAGCAGGCTGAAGAACTCGGCCACCCTCTCCTCGATCTGAAACCCAGACGGTCGCGAGCTGTTTGCGTTCGCTCGAGTATCGGTAAACGGGGGAGCTACGGCCCCTTCCGGGCTCGAATTGCGGACAGAATAACTAGATATCGCTTCGTTGGCAATTTCGCTCGACGACCGGGGAGGCTCAAAGAATTTTGGGACCGGAGAAAGGGGTCCTCCCGATCGAACTGTCGCGGAGCTTTATATACTCGGCTTTGGTGACTTATAGATGAGTTAATTGGGGGAGAGTAGATGTTAAGTAGGTGTTACATGTTTTGCAGTTGATCGAATTAAGTAGCGGTGGTGAAGTGGTTGAGATAGGTAATTAGAGAACGTACGCGTAAGGAGGAAGGTAATGGCTCGCCATCTTTGAGCCAGGAGAAGTATATGGGAAGATCGCCAGATGTGACGCTGCACGTGACCTGGGCGCGACTGCCTTCCTGCAGATTCGGAGGGAAGCTGAAGGGGCTCATTACCGGAGGACCTGGAACAGATGAAGAATTTCGTCATCGTTTGAGAATTGATGGCTGAGTGAAGATCCTTCCAGTTTCCCCTATGTTCACTGGCTTTGCGTGGACAATATCAATTCTAGTGGTGAAATTACTCACTGCTAACGGTCAGTCGGATGTCCCTGCTCGCAGTTTCCCCAGACCTGGCTCGTACCATACAAGTGTAGGTGCCAGCATCGTTCGGATCGACATTAGCGATCGTAAGGTGGCCCTCGCTATCGACGCGGTGTCTTATGTCAAGGGGTAGCTCGACACCACCGCGAGACCACTCGACTGACGTGATAGGGTAGCCCGAATATGGACAGGCTATGGTGGTGTCAACGCCAGCTATTGCGCGAACTGGCCCTATCGACCTTATATACGGTGGGCCTGAAATCATCAATCAACGATCAACTTCACTCAAGGATAAAGATCACGAAGCAAAGATATTAAAGAAACTATCCTCGATTCACCCTCGAAGAACATTTTCCAAGGGATCCATTTTTCATGAAAAAATTGCTGTTGAAATTACCGTAAATGTTCAGTCTGGCTTTATGCTCTACAGTGGCCAGAGTATTGGAGGCGACGCAGGCGTACAGACCCCCGTCTTCAGCGCCCGCCGATGATATGTTCAAATGACTGATCACGTCCCCAGATTGATCGACGTATTGCCCTATCGCGTACCTGCGTGCACAATGTTAGCGGTTAAGAAGCTGGTTATTGATCGATGGGATCTAGACGCGCACCTGTGTCCAGCCGCGATCTCGCTCAGGGGCTCTCCATCTAGCAGCCAAGTGAACGACGGAGGTGGAGAGCCTGTCGCCGAGCAGCGTAAGGACACTGGAGGTCCTGGACGCAGGGCCTGCTCGATGAACGTGTACTGTAGCTCTGGCACGGTGTCTGAGACAATTCGAAGGATAGTAATACACGTGAGTTATAAAATAATGGAATCTTGAAAGAAATTCAACTATAGTGCAAGTAGAATATTCGACAGATGAATATAAATTGTAATAAAATCATTGTAAGAATGTGGCTATGTCCTGTGACCCTCACTTTTAATTAAACATTCCTCTAACTTGAAAATGGTATTAGTTTTAACAAAGACTGCTAGAGGGGTACCTAGAATTCTTACTGACAGTGAGCTTCATTTATTTGGTATTCAAGAGATTTCTCTACCAATGCTCCCAGTCGTCCAACTGTATTTCATTTACCAGAGGCAGAAGCATTGGCGATCACTGATACTGCGAAATACCTCCGAGTTTCAATTCCGCGGTGGCTTGGGCGTTTTCCTTGTCGCTCCTAACGAGGCACTGATACATTCCCTTGTCCTTTCGGCCGACCGAGCCTATCATGAGGACCAGAGGAGCCAGCAATCTGATCCTCGTGTCCTGCGCGGTCAATACAGGCACACCGTCGTGCAACCACTCGACGCTCTCGACCGGATAACCCTCCACCGTGCAATTCATAGTGGCTGACTCTCCGGAATTGATGATCTGTAAATAGCAGGGAAACGGTTAAACGATTCGTGCTCGGAAGTTAATGCCCGTGCCGTCATTTACGTTGCCGCGCGGTATTTTCGCCCCCTTTACAGTCCAGGTTCGTTTGCCGGCGCTCAAAGGGGTTAATACGTTGCGGCTTTCCTCGTCACTTGTACTAATATATCCCGTTAAATATCATGCCGAACGCGACGTACTTTAGCTATTGTGAGTGACTCGATTCCGTATCTAGGAGGTTTGAGTTTCGGAAGAAATTAGATTTGCTACGGGTTTGCTGGATGTTGCCGTGATAAATTTTTATTCCAGGATAACGAATAATTTCGAATAAGATTTGCGAATAAAACGGAGGTATTTGAGAATAACGAATAATTTTTTATTCCACTAAAAAATAAAAATTTTAAAATCAAAAGTAAACATTTACTTGAAAAATGCCCAACTCTGGTTGCAACTGAGGACTACAAATGTGCCGTGTGTTAATCAATTAATATAATAGTTGAAATCGAGTTCTGATTTTCGATATAATTAATCACAACCAAATTCTATTCTTCTAATTCCCCCTTAATTCTTATTTAAACATAGCCTGGCCAAGCATGTATCAGTGTTTTCATCTGCAACGCATAGTCGTTCACAGTAACGACTAATTTGGAGCGTACCTGAACACGGGGCTGTATCCTGGCGTTAAGTTTCGACGTGACCGACAGGTGTGTTTCCGCCCGTTGCTCACCGAGCTGATTGCTAGCCCTGCAAATGTACCTTCCCGCGTCCTGAGCGTCCACGCGGCGGATTTGCATCAAATCGCCCCATAGTTGGATTCGGCCAAACGATTCCACCGGTATCGAGTGTCCTGCAACAACAGCACAATGGGTTATGCTGGACACACGTGGAAACAAGGTACCGTCAGCCGTCGTGCCTTTTCCACCCTCAAATCCAACGATACAGTAAAAAAACGAAAAAGAAATCGACGCGACCGAGGATATTTCAGCGAGGCGGGAAATTCGACTGCGCCAATGAGAAAAGGTTCTCGAGATGCTTTTCGGTGGGACATTTTCGCCAAGGTGATTTCCATAGCCCTGCCGAAGAGGCTTATCGGAATTTCGGTAGCCCGCCATTCGGAAAACAATGTTCGAGCGATGTTGGTACGACGCGATTATGCGGTACACGGTGTGTTTGGATTATACGGTAAACAATCCCCTAATTAAACCAACCGTTAACATCGCGATACCAGGTAAATTGCGGGGGCGGGCTTCCTTGGGCAGAGCAAGTGAGGTGTACGTCCGAGCCGCTCTCCGCGGAGATGGCGATCTGAGATCTCTGCATCAGCCTCGGTGGCATCGTTCCACTGGGTTCTGTAATTTAAACGGGGCGTCAGAAATAATTACCATTTTCTGCTTGCCGCTTTCGAAAGATATTCTTGCTACCGAGTATCTTAACGCCTTTACCACCGCTTTTCACGATTTCGATCTACTAATCCTGAGGAGCCTAAGAAAACAATTTTCATTCATATTCGTCACCGAGAAAAAGGGACCACTGGAAGATCTGTATTCTACGCGAAAGCTTCACTTCTACCCACGGAAGTTTCAAGGTTTATGAATAATGAGAAGTTAATTGCCTGTGACAGTTAAGGTTGCAGGTTCGCTTCTTCTTCTCTCCCCAGTGAGCGCGTGGAGCGTCAGACAGGAGTACGTGGCTCTGCTGTCTTCAGGCCTGGCGGCCCTGATGTGAAGATCGCCTTGGGAAGTAACCACGAATCTTCCTCCTGTACCGAAGTAAAAATAATCGAATGAAAACGAGAAACTGGAACGCATGAAGAATCGATTCCCTTGTATGTACAGATATAAGAGCCAGGCGAAACGTGCAGCGAAATATTCAAGTTCATTCTTCGCGAGAGGATCGAGCCCGTTCCTTCGAACGTGCCCGTCTCCCGTCGAAGGAGGCTTTAGTTTAGACGAGTCGGAAGGAGCGTTGCAGCCGCTAGAATGGAAAAACAGAAGCGCTCGAACGGATCTCTACGGACCACGTGAAAATATCACGGCGCTGTCTATCGCGATACCCCCCAATATTTTCCCTTCGATTCCAATCCGCGGGAGCGAAAGGTTATGCAAAATCCTCGGCATCTGTCGATGAAATCTCGTCGGATCACCGACGGACGTGTACCGCCAGGCGTGAAATTTTCAATTTAGCCGAGCCAACAGCCAGCCCCGCGGACCCGTCCATTCCGCCGGACCCGCTCGACCATCCGCGGCGACTTCTCTCGCATCGTGGAACGTGCTTGCACGTGATCGCTCCTTCGAGGAGATCCTGCGACCCCGGCTACAGCTGTGCAACTGTCCCACGACCCTGGGCCATCGCGAATGCTCGGCAATTCAAGCCTGACGGGTCTCGGAATCTCGTTAAGGACAGGTTACCACCTAAATGGGGGTTGCTTCCGCGCCCGTGGCCATCGAGGTGGATTAATTGGGTTCCTTGCACCATCCCCTTGCGAATCCCTTATTTTTAGGCGTGCTTTTAGAATCCACGTCAAGATATCCATCAGAATGTTAATCATTTAGAATTCAAATCGATTGGTACTGAACTTTGCGATTCAAAATCTTAGTCAGTAGAACTTTAAAATTCTGACACCAAGATTTCTAATCCCACAGCTTTGGACTTCAAGCTTCCAGAGCATTGTAGACGTCAGATCTTAAAGTTCCAAGATTCTAGCCCTTTAATATCCACAGTTTCATCCATTCAATAAATATTCGACTCCTCAGATTGAAATGTGTTTGCTAGAGCAGCAAATACAATCCACTGACAAAGAACCCGGCGAACGATCCCAGGATCCACCAGCGTCCGCGGGTGCTCCTATAAATCAAACGGCCGCGATATTTATTGCGCCCGTACGGAACATCGTTGCCATCCCTTATTTCCTGGACACGGTCGTTCTTCCTCCAGGCTCTGTATCAACGGGCGTCCACACGCGGACAAACCGAAATCCGCCGATAGTTGCATGGCAGACGTGGCCAAAGAAATAGGAAATAAGGTTGGTAAGTCAGCTCGACGAGGGGCGAGCTCTTCCTGCGGATGCGACGTGGGGCAGGGAGGAGGTGGAGGGAGGGGGTTGGAAGGACGAAAGGAGCCACGAAAGGAGCAATTTAATATCGCCACCCCCGGCGGAATAAAAATACGGAGATAAATAGCCCGTAACTTCAAGCCAGCCAAGCTCGACTATGTCGTCCCCTGGAACACGTATACAACCTCGTCACGCGCCCTTATGGTTGCGCCCCGGCCGTTGGAAAACGGGCTCCAGATACCGTCGATGCGATGAAACTCGAGGTTTATCGGTAGCTCTCCTTTTTCTTCGCAAGAAAAAAAGGAAAATGAACGCCGCTGGAGCTTCGTGGCTTGGAATTCCGGTGGCATCCATTATCTGTATATGAAACTCTTTTCCATGGTGGTTTTCCATGCCACGAACCGTCTTGGGCTCTGTACATTATTCTGACACAGTTCTAAATGGATGTTGTGTCTATTAAATCTGGAAATTGCTTTCATTCAAGTTTCGTAATTGTGGGGAGGTGGAAGTGAGCTTCTAATCAGAGGGAGACTTCAGCAAGTTGTCGTACTTCGAATGATTAGGATGGCGCGTTTACGTAAAAGCTTCCAGCTACTTTGTCAGATCTTCGAGCGCTCGACGGACGCACGTACGCGACACATTCGCCCGGCACGTGCATATTTCAATCTGGGCTTCGTTCACTTGGAAGAACAGCTATGTACTCCCTCCAGGTTTCGTGGAAAAGCGAGTCAACTGTTGGTGGTGGAGATGTAAGGGGGGTTTCTTGTAGGGTGGAGGATCAGAGATTGTGAATCGCAGTGTGATCGGTTCCTTCTGTCTTCTATTAAAAAACACGAAGATGGATAGTTCATGATGGTCAAAGGAAAGTTTAAAGGTAAAGAAATACACCTATTATAAAGAATTACTCGTTCTATAGTCCTCGAGGAATAAAAATACCCAAATGTGAATGAGCCTCATTACAGAACAGATATCAGTTCGAAGCACGCCTATTTCTACGTATAAAATACAAAATTCTCCATTCCTAAACCAACAACACCCTACCATAAACCTACCAATATCGCACTTCATATACGATCAACGCCACAGAAATAACAAGGGAGGGCAAGTTCTAGGTGACTTGCAGGTAGGGAAAGGCGCGGAACGGCTGCCTATTTATTCAAACAGCAACAAGGTTAAGCGATAGCTACGCCTGGGCCTCGGCTCCGCAAAAAGAATAGGGGCGCGAGGCGACCGCGTGCGATCCGGCATTCTGTACCGGCACATCCGTGCGTCAGGATACGTGCGCCAACTTGCCGCGTCGGATCGTCCTGTACACGCTCAGGCATTCATGTCCCATACATATTTATGCCGGTCGGGTGCACGTAACAGGTACGTGTACGGGGTGCACATACAGGCGGGCACGTGCACATCCACAGACATCCAGCCAGGTCCGCGGAGGCAGGATATCACGGGGAGAATCGCGTCGTGTCGGGGTGTGATACGTTTGTTTCGTAACTAGCCCGGTAACATTGTGCCGTGTACACGTCGCAATGGAAGCACCTGCACGTTGTGCACCGCCGCCTGGCGGAGGCAGAGCCTCTCCGTCATCCCGTGCACCCGGTTATCACCGTCCTCACCCAAGAACAGAAGCCATCGACGAGGCATATCGGGGCGACGTGCCAGCCCTCTGTCATTAACACATCGCCTCTCCCTCCATCTCCGGGGATATCGAGCGTGCGGCCTTCAATCTGCGGATGTCGCGTTCACCCCGGGGAGCCGACGGAACGATAGGTTTTCTTCGTCTGAAAGGACCGAGCGACGCGGGCTGGCTCGGGTCGCGTCGACGTGGTGCTTCTGCCCGATTGTGGACGCTGAAACGGGGGAACTGATACAGCTGGAGGACTGACGAGCTCTGGGGATGCTGGCAAGTTGATGGTTGCGATGGCGGGGTCGGTGGGTCAGGAGTGACAGAGGGTGGAGTGATATGGCTCTTCTTTTTAAAGGGATTTGGGGATGTTGGGGACTGAGGGTGTGAGGAATTCGATGGGTGGAACCTTGTGGAATTTAGGAATTGGAGGGAAGCTTTTTCGAGCTGATATGTGGGTCTTGGCGTTTCCTGATACCAATCAGAGCTTTGATTAGAGATTTCTGAGATTTAGCTTTTGGGAATAGATCTGGAAATTGTGGATGTTGAATGGTGGAAATTGATTTTCTTTGGGGAAGAACTATTTGGAAGCTAATGATAATTTGGTGACTTCTATATGATAGATACTGTTACTCCTGGTTTCTTCTTCGATACGCCATTGCTTTCTTTCCGACCCTAACAACGGTAATACTAAATTAGTACACTGCCGATACGGCACGATTGCGAGGGCTAATGTTCAAAGTTCGAGAGTAATTTCAGCGAGATCAAACTATAACGCAGAACTTCACTGTCGAAACGCTAAGTTCGAAGTTAATCATGAGTTCAAGAGTTTAACAAGTCCCTATTTCTGACGAATTTCAAGATGTTCCTCTTCAAAGACAATATACCCTAATCTCAGTACTAATCTTACCATCCAAAGAAAATTAATGTTCCATCCTCAAAACGTTCTTCAAGACTAACTATTACAGGAAGCAAATAATTAACCAGGAAGCAATAGCAAGTCTTTCAGATCGCAATTAAAATTCCCAGCTTCCCTCATCCATAATCATACAAATTTCACTTTTACTCCCAAAAGTAAACCCTCCCCTCTACCCTTAATAACCATTTTCGAAAAATTTCACGTGTCACGAAGAAGGATTATGCTATCTGGAAGGATGATTAAGTTCATATCTCCGTACATCCAAGGTACATCATCCAAAAGTGTATCATCGTCAGAGGGGACTAAATGATCGTCAGAAGTTCATCATCCGTCCTTCCGGTAATTGGTGCCTCTTCAGAGAGCGGGTTAGGTATGTTGACATCTCATTCTCTGTTTAAAACTAGCCTTAGCGCGTCCTGGCTGCCCCCGCGTGTCTCTCACCTGCAAATCTCCCTTCTGTCCCAGCATACGACGTAGTCTGACAGCGGCGAGCTCGTACGAGTGTCTGCACACATTTGCGAAGGGAGGTGGCCCGCCCCCTTGTTCCCCATCCCGGCCCCCCCCCCCCCTTCGTGACTCGTGTTATGATTACCGTTTCGTTCCCTTCCCGTCCGCGCCGCGTCGTTCAAAGCTACATTCTTCCCTTCAATTTGTCCGCCAACATTTAAGAGAGGACACTTCTCCTCGCAATCTCGTCTTTAACGGGCTGTTTACTGTTCCTACTGCTTTACGCTGCGCGCTGGTAAATATTGGACAAGGCGAAAAGATACGGAAGGTGTAACGTTGTAACAATCTCCCAGTCCCTCGAGATTCGGCCGCCTCTCGGAAGGCATACTTCGCTGGGGGGTGGCAAGGATCTGCGCTGCGGGAAGAATTAAGGGAATCACGATAACGCCCTTCGCTTTTTCAAACTTTCGAAGAACCACTCGCGAATATTTAATCAGCGCGCGGCCAGCAAGTATATTCGTTCTGGCACACTTTAGCCACCTTTCGACTTATTTCAGCGTCCGCGCGCCGGAGTGCATCCTCGTTCCGGATAATAAATCTCTACCGGGTCACTCCCGCCCCTCTTTTCCCCGTTTTTGTCGCGGGGAACGCGGATCCTGGCCGCGACCACCTATCCTTCTGTTTGCAGTTGCGAGCCTCGCATCGTGTACGACCGTATATTACTATCTCTGAATATTTCCCCGTGTTTCCCGGGGATTTTCGTGCTCCTTCCAGCGTCGCCATGTTTGTTCTCGCCCATTCCCGATATTAAAAACGGTCGAGTGGGTCAGGCTCCTCGGGTTCGACGTTATTGTCGCGGGACTCCTGCGGGGTATGTAGCCGTTTCTTACTGGCAGCTACTAGGATGTACCTATCCCGCATATGTTGCGATTCTCGTACGCGACCTGGGGCTGGAATTCTCCACGTAGGTTTTTGTTTCGTGAAAGCTTCCGTCGTTGTGGAGGACACAATCTGGACATTGACATTTATGCAGAACACTATTTGCGCGGGAAGTAGTATAGGCGCACCAGTTGTCAGCCATGGTCTACCCGAAGCAATGGCTGTACTACTGCGATGTTATAGAACAAGAGTGCATGGATGAATTGAATTATGCAAGGCAGAGAAAAATTGAGAGAAATTCAATCACCCATAGCTGTTCAATGCTTCGTTGAATATTCTGTAAATACGTCTCGGTAATCCCTATGGCGACACGGATATAAACGGATACTGGATATTTTAATGGCCAACCGCGATTATACCGATTGAGCGTAATTTAAACGCTCAGCATGGCCAGCATCGTGGGAGACACATTTCAATTAAAAAGCCGCCGCGGAGTTGAAGCAACGGGTGAATTCAGCGGGTCTGAGAGAAGTTTAAACGTTTATTTCCGCCGCGTGGAACTTTCATCGACGGTTCCCGCATAAACAATCCCCGAAACAGTCTCGCGGAGAGCAGAGGCGGAGAGAGGGTCGAAGAGGAACGGTCTTCAAACTTTGTTTTCCATGGCGCGAGACTCGCCTCGCCCCCTAGACGCCTTTCCATAAACAGTCCTCGAAGCACCCTCGGGGAAAAATGCCTCCGCCCTGCCCAACCTCCCCATTGACGGGTTTATTCGTAAATTCAAGCCGTGCACCTGCGATACAGATTGAAAGCTCAGAAAAAGATCGATCATTTCAGTGGCCAACCACTCTCTGAAATTATCGAGCGTTCTTTAAACGAATCGATGAGAATGACGACTTTATGGTTCCGCTTTAAAAACGTTTTAGCTCTCTCTTTTTTCTTCAAGGTATAGGAGGGCCGCGACTAATGTTGCAAGTGTAAATATCCCAGATAAATAACCCCATCTGCGACTTGCTTCTTCAAAAAAAAAACTTCTACTAAATACACTGTACCACTAGCATCCACCTTTTTAATAAAAGAAGTCTCCTTTCCCCAAGCTGAAGCGCCTATTGCTTTAAAAAAACTGAAGCTAAACTGTCAGAAAAACATCGTTTCATCAGCAAGCACGCATGAGACTTCGATCCCCCAATGCACAGCCTGAAAAGACCCGCGGAGACAGCGCAGGAACGGCAACGATATGTGAAAGACACGCGTCGAGAAGCTCAAGGACGAATCCACCGTATCGCACACTCGTCACGGTCGTTTTGTCAGTTATTCTACGGATTCGAACTTAATGACCGTCAGCCGTGGCCGGGAAGCGTGCGCTTCGTTCCCGTCGTCTGTCGCCGTCAACCGGCAGCGACGATGAAAAACAGCGAGAGATTGTACAAAGGCATAAAGCCGTGGAGAGGCGCGCTTCGGCGGGGGCTGAACGCATTCGCGACTCTGAAGCCGCTGAATACGAGCGTGCACGCGCGTGTGTTCCGTTCCCTGAAAAACCGGAAAAGGGTCGAGCACCTATTTCCGGTAGCGGCGGGACGCCGAGAGCGGATGGTGGGTGGCGGGGCTGGGAGGGTGGGAGGCGAGGGCCATTATTAAAAGTATAAAGCCACTTCCGTGCGTTGCAACAGCCAGCGAAGGGTGGGGAATTAAATGGGAAGAGCACGACGATCCTCCCGCGACGGAAAAATTTCAGAGTTTCGCCGGCGTTCCTTCATCCCCCTTGCGCCATCTTAAACGAGACCGTTCGAACGATTCCCTTTTTCTTCCACGAGTGGATTCCCCTTCGTTTGCTGTATGAGAACGATGTTCTAGTCCTCTCTGTCGTGCTCTTCCACCTTCCACTGAGGAATTCAAAGGGGAGGGTAGCAAGATGCTTGCTCGCTCGAGGACTCCCGCTTCTTGGAACAAGTGCAGGAATTTTTCTGGCGAAATTCGGGGAAATTGGGGTGTTGGGTTTTTAGGTTTTGTGGGGGCAAAGTGTCGTTGGCGTTTTATGTGGTTTAAGAGCTCGCTTTCTTAGGGCAGATAGAGCAGGATGGTTTCCTTTCGGGTTAGGAGCCTGATTACCAATGCTGGGAGTATCTCATTCAGCATCCAGATGCTCGTGGGTTGCACCATCAATATTACATTTCCCGCGCGCGCGTGACTTGTTTACGATTATCATTGCAACATAATGCATCCCAGTGCTGAGCAAATATGGGCCACTACGGCTCCAAGATTATAAATGACGCCGCGGCTCCAGCATTCGCGGCGCTCGCTGGATTTCCGCGTTCTTGACGAGAATTTATGTACGCGATCGTTACGCGAAAGAGAAGGGGAAATTAATTCCCTCGGCTGGGAACTAACAAACGATCCAAATTTCATTTTTGGTGTCCAGGTATTTTACGGGTTTGCACAGTCCTGACGTTCTAATTTTCGGTTGGGCTGTAATCTCTGAGTGCTTGTGGACACATTTACATTAATGTGGACGCTTTTATATTAATTAAGCTTGTTTAAAGCTGAGGTTTAAATTAGAATGGTGTTTCTGTCTATTGGGAGGCTTGAATTTGGAGTTCTAATTCTAATTTTAATGCAACTGTTAAAATATACTCTCGAGGCAATGTGAAGAGTGTTATTCATCTCGAGCCACAGTTTTATGTTGAAAAATATAAATAATTGCGGTAAACGTGGCGCGAGAATCGTCCCAAAAAACTGAATGCACGTGTGTTAAACCTCGTCGCAGCATTAATACCTTAATGCTAATACCACGTTCCAGTTCTTCAGTAGTTAAAGTCAACTATTTCCGCGCCACAGAAAGAGCTCGCTTCAGAGGAGCATACTTCTTAGGAATACCTCCAAAGCAAGCTGTCGTGCACTTTATGCAATAGTTTATAGAACACTGAACCCGAGAGACATTTCAGGAACTTGCAAAATTACTCAAGAATTACAGAACAATTAGACACTGATTTTCCATGCTGAAACTTCTTCGAACGATAATACGAATAATATAATTAGTCTCAGGTAATTAAACTTCTCCAGGCATCAAGCATCAGATCCCCCGAACCGAAGAATTTATTTTCACTGCATTCATGATAAATAAAATAAATGAAATAAATAAGACCACCCATTTCACCCCACAAATCCCAATTAAAACACCCAAACGATTACTAACTACCCCCGTAATCAAAGGCGACAGAGTATAATTCCTTAATGCCCCTGTAAATTCTCCATCTAACAAGATTTACATTTTGACTGCGACCGACAAATTCCCCCTATCTATAGCCTCGAGAAGTTCATTGTCCCATCTGAGACTCGTTCGTGTTCCTTTCCATGAATGCTCGATCGACTTTAGCAATTCCCCGAGATCGCTGCTCCACTCGCCCCACGGATTCTCGCTTGAGAATTCGCGCAACAGGAGCGGCCGTTTCATTTGCAAAAACATTTCTACGCTCACCGGTGTCCGTGCTGCCAGGTAGAAGAATGGCGTCGTCTCGGAACCAGGAAGTGACTGTCAGGTGCTCTTTGACGTCCTCCCGCGCGGTGCAAGATAAAACCGCGTTGCACCCCTCCACCACCGGGGATCTATCCACCCTTACGTCGTAGCCGGGCACCGTCAGCACTGCAATTCGAAAAGAAATTCTCGGTTAGAGGGCGAAACTTCGGTGACTACCGTCTTGGCAAAGCGTAATTACGCCCCTTTGCGACAGCAGTTACCCCCGACAACATTTATCTTCCTTGAAAATTTGCGGCTCCCGACGCAAGCATTGTCCCCGAGCATTCTGGGACGTTTGCAGTCAATATTTCAAGAAACCTCGAGTCGTTATAAGTTTCGAATATTTTTATTGCCCTGTCCATGGTGTACATACTTCAATTAGCAAGTTCGATGGCTAGGTTTTTAAACGGGACGCGCGTGAATATTCCGCGTCACAAGTATCATGCTTGTCGCGTTCCCGTTCTCAATTTCAAATACAAAGTCACTGCTCGCGCGAAATCAAACCTCGTTACGTTTCGTGTATTCCATACGCGGTGTGCCGATTAATTATATTAATACGGTGTCTCGATTATCCAACTCAAACATGGAAGTTCGGTTTTCGAATAATCACAGTGTGTCACCGTTTGTCCAGTGTAAACAAGCAATTTTACGTTACTCTGTTATTGATTATTGAATGTACAAGGGGGAGTGTTATATTCTGTAATGGGGTAGTGAGATCGTTGAGTGGAGGTACCTTTTATGCGAACATAATTCTTGAGCAGCTTTCTTTCGACTCTATTAAAGTGGTGGTCGACAGAAAGTTTAAAACTCAGATTTTTACATATCTGCGGAGCTGACTTAATACTCGGCTTTACTGTATGTACCCAACATATTTCTCGGAAAAGATTTGGAATTGCAAATCACTGCAAAGTGCAGGATTAAGGGAGTAAATTCTGTGGAAATTATATAAAGCCAATTGCAGAAATTTTGGGCCACGTTTAACATTGGCTAAGTCAATTTATGTGTATTGATTGAGAAGATTCTAACTCGTGAATGGTGGAAATAAAAGATATTTGAGGATTTGCTTGTCTGACCAAAGCACAGATGACAATCCACGTCGGATTGCTGTTTCTCTTTAATGCTTCTTCCGAAGAGTCGCTCGGCTTTCAAGGGGAGAAAGGAAGACGTTTTGTCGAGGTAAATTCTACGGGGTGATGATAAGATTAGCGCCGCATCCGGAAATTCATTTTCAGCTCCAGCAGCTCCGTCGCTGCTCCATTTATCCCCAGATGTGACAGGTAGCTGCGATATTGCTCTTAATAGCACTGTCAAGTCGGTCGTCACGCTGTTACGCGGCGTCTCATTTCAGGGTGGCGCGATTTAAGTATTAAACGTAACGCGCCCCGGGCGTTACCCACCCTGCCCACGACAGTCGAAGAATTCGCTGCAACCCCTTCTTCTTCCCCATGAAGTTTAAGCGAAAGCAATCATTGCAACCCAAATGACAAAGCAAATCCTGCTCTTTGCCATCACAAAACTGAAAACTGTTCGGAGCACCTTGAACTCGGTTACATAATCGAAAAGTATCCGAGATCAAACAAATCCAAATGAAACCGAAGAATTTCCAATTGTAGTCTCTGAATAATTGAAACGGTCGAAACGGTGCTCTGCCTTAAAAATGAAAGATCCAATTAGAAGACACCGTTGTGAAAATAGGGGAAAAGGCGGGATCATCTGTAGAATATCAAACGAGATCCCTGGAATCTGTGCTCGCGGTCGTTTCACCAAGCCAGGCCGACACTTCTTTCTCCGTAAAGGCGTGGAAAAATTGGGAAATACCTCGTCGGCGATGCCGTCGCGTCTCGACGCCACGGGACCGGAAAATACCATGGCTGACGATAAAATTTCAGCACGGGGGAAGGGGTAGTGCCGGACGAAACGAAACGTGCAAATGAGGCCAATATGCGCAGATCTCCAACCAACCAGGCAACGATATTTCCCGTGGATTCGCAGCTATCGCTGGGATTAAGTTTCTCTTCGGTTTACGTGACACGGTATCGCGTATACGTGTCTATTCCGACGTCGATATCGGCCGCGATTCACCGATTCCTCGGGGCTAGATCGGTTCAATCGAAAAGGGGGGATCAAGCTATCCGGGTGAACACGTTGTCGGTACAGTTTCGTTATATCTCACTGGAATTTGCGGTGCAAAGATTCCTCTGTAAGTCTGTACCTATTGATTCTTTTAAAGCGCTGATTGACTTTATTGCCACCAATTCAGCATCCCTGTGTCGGGAATTATGGGATGTCACTGTTGGAGGTTGACCATTAGGGAAATCGAAGGGAGGAATATGATTTCTATGAGATGCAAGTGATGGAAGTGAACCATAAGTCGGGCAATTTTAGAAACAGAGCTGAATGGCTAATTTCTTTCGATTGCCAGGGAATCAGAGAAGCTTCTTATTCCCACGAGACCACTAACTTTCCCTCTTTGATTCTACAATTATCGTAATTAATTGGATGCTTCCTCAATCTCCACGTGACGGTTGCGACCGCAAAGCTTACAGTTACATACCGTCGAAGTCTAATTACACAGTTACTCCAGCTCTATACCAAGGAATCGTTTGACCCCAGTGTCGAAGTTAATTAATTACCAATCCCCTTGAGGACAATGAGCTGTAGATACTTCCCTTTTGACGAAACACGTTACGAGGGCCTCCGTCAGAGATCATCATCGAAAGTGCCGCCCTCGATGAATATTCCCAGTGTCCCTCGACTTCTCGTCAAGCCGGTAGCCTTGGTTCAGGGGAAAAAAGGGTGGCACAGAGTTCTCTCCTCCCTTTTCTAGACAATACACGCCGCTCTTTACCTCTTCGGGGATAAGTTCTTTGGCGGATGCACGAGGGGTCGAGCCGATGTCATTTCAGATAAATTCCTCGGCGCTTTTCACCCTTGTCCGGCCCGCCATCCGCCCTTAACACGAGCCCCTCTTCTTTTCATTGGCGAGATCGTGCATCGCGATGAGCAAAGTCAGAGACGGAGAGCGCGCAGAGAGGAATCAGCGAAGTTTACTCCCGTCTAATTGAATATTCCCTTTTCGTGCCTCGCGAGTCGAATGCGTCGGGGGTGTGTCGGATGGCATTTCACGCCGCCCTTTGGATCCCTAGATCTTCGCCTTTTGGGGACAGCAGCTCGACGAGTGCAGCACTCCTTTTGGAAACATTCGCCTGCCCCTTCACAGTGGAGCTTGTCGATAACAGACGCGTGGAATTATAGAAAACGGCAAAACTTACGAACTTCATTAATACACATAAGTTGGAAGCTTGAAAGGTGCCACGAGCCAGGCCACCACCCAAGGATTCCCCAAGTCGAGCGAACGGTTTCGAGGGAGCACTCAAGACGCCTAACCAGCCGAACGAGGTCAAAGGGACCCAAAGAGTACACCTGCTGCTCCGACAGACAAGGGTTGGCCTCGCCGCATAAGAGACTCGATTCACCTTCCCAAATAAAGGCGGGTGGAGAAAGGCGAAATGGGGTTGGAGTGCACCGGCGCGCTCTCCTGGAAACCGTTATCAGTACCCCGTGGAAGATACCCAGCTGACTAGCCTGTATCTTTAAAACAGCGATAATTAACGCCCGGATAAGCAAGCCGGTCGTGACTCGAAATGCAAACGGCCCGATGAATGGCGAGGCGCGCCAGCCAGTCCCCGCGACCAATTAACTGTCTCATTCAGAGTATCTCGTGGATCTGGACGGCCAGACGCGCGGGAGCCGGGGGTGCGTCGGACCGGATGTCCTGAAGTGGCCGACGACGAATGCGACAGAGACGAAAGGCGTGGAGAGAGAGAGAGGGGGTGAGTAGGGGTTGGGTAGGACGGTCAAAGAGCGTCGAGCTGAAAAGGGACGCGGAAACGAAAAAAGGAAACGAAATTGCGAGCACTGACGAGTGGTAAAAGACGAGTGGAATTGCCAGGGCGGGGAAGATTCGATGAAGATGGACGTTCCGAGATATCCAAGAAGGAAGAGGAGCGAAGAAATGAAGCGGGAAGAGAGCCTAGCCTCGCAAGATACAGATGGAGAAAGGGTTGAAAGGGGGGTGACAAGGAGAGACGGGGATGGATAGAAGCTTGCGCGGGACAGGGAAGGAAATTGACAGAGCAAGGGGACGAAATAGGAAGCAGAGGAGAGGCCAGGACGACGGAAATGAGAAGTAAGGGACACAGACTAATAGAAAGAAAAGATAGAAACGAGACACTGAGGGGGGACTGGAGCGAGTTAGAGGATGAGGGGACAGGGAGGGCGAATCGGACTTCGGGGCGGCGGAAAAAAGGCGGGAAATGGGGGCGGGCTAGGGTCCAAGGGGGTGGGGGGTGAAATCTTGGTGAATGCCGGGTCACTCGTTTAAATAATTAAACGCGTAATTACCGCCGGCTGGAACACATTTTAATGAACGGTGCCTTTTCCACGGCCCACCCCACCCTCTTGCCGTGCTCTTTCGTGAGCCGCGCGCGCGACGTCCCATCCGAGGGAAGAGGAGGCTCGAGGAGAGAGCGTCGGTCGGAGCCACCGGTCTCGAGACTTTCAGGGAAAGCGGAGTGGAGACGTTTGGAAAGCCCTGACTCGCCGGAAGTTTCGCGTTCCCGTCGTCTCGGATCCGCGAGAAACGCGAAACGAAACACCGAGTGGACGGTAACGAGCCACTCCTTCCGTTCTCATCGGCCGTTCCTTAGGGAGCCCTTTGGCCCGTCGGTCAATCGGCATCGAGGGACGCGAGACGAGCCGCCGCGATGAAGCTTCAAAGTGTCCCGGCCCGGGCGTTGGAGGCGATTCCAGGCTATTGGAAATTCCGATCGAAGACGTTTGTTAACGAGAGAGCGGGCGGTTCTAGATGCTCGCAGCGAGGCGAATGTAACGAGGTTTAATTAACGCGGTGACTGGATATTCGACTTCTATGATCGTCTACGTCCGACCGCCGCTCTCCTCCTTTCTGTCTTTCTCGGCTTCTTTTTACTTCTTCTCCGCGGTAATTACGTTTAAGGAGTGGAAAGTTGCGCCGTCTACTAGCAAGGAAGTTGTTAGCGGCGGGAAACGCTGTGTCTCGCCGGGCGAATGGTATTTAGCGGTTCTGTTTGCGGAGGTGAGGGATATTGCGGAATCTCTCTTCAATCGAGAAGTCGTGATTGCTAGAAAGAATGGAATAATTTCATGGCACGGTGTAAAGGCATTCCCGTGCCGGTGAAATGAAACGAATTTGCTCAGAGGTGGTTGTTAATAAATAAAATGTTGCAAATAATAAATTGGCCCTAGAATCGCCAAAAAATCGGTTGATGTGAAAACACACCTTCCTATTTTCCTGTACCTACCTGTATCTTGAAAACTATGGCAGATATAACAAATTTGAATCCAATGACAACAGATTGATACTGGTACTTGAAAAGGGACAAGTTCTTTAAGATATTGAGTGAATTTTCAAAGCTGCGCTTTAAGATACATTTTCCTCGCCCACGTTAACTTGCAATCCCTTTGGAAGCGGAACATATGTCGCCCAAGTTCGTAGGGAAGAATCTAGCGACAGTAAATTCGGCAAGTTGGCGAGCCCATGCAGGACTCAATCGATCGACGTGTCACCGTCCATCTCCCCCCTTCCGTGTTCACCGTGCAAGGAAGTTCCGTAAGTCGAGGCCGTCGACGGTAACAGAAATTCTTCTTCTGGCTTTCGTCGAGTCATCCCCGGAACTCGAGGCGCAGGAAACTTTCCCGACGCGAAAGCGCGGCCGCGGAGCCAATTTAAGCCGAAAAGAGGAATTCGAAAGTCGAATTTAAGCGCCACGCTCGTGACCATAGAGAAGAAGTTCGCGTGGAAGAAGTTGGCCACTTCGAGAACAGTTCTCCAACGTGGATTGCAGCCCCCGCAGATGACCAATAGCAATTCCTTCTCGTTACTGTTGCTTATATTCTTCTTTACGTATTTAGCTCCTAGGGAACAAGAAGGATCAGCAGTTCACAGATGCTAAGAAACACCCGGGCTAATCGAAAGGTCCATTAAGTTCCATTAAATGCCCACTGGGAAAAGTGAAACTGTTTCACACTGATTATTGTCCCCTTTAGTAAGTACAATTACCACAGTTCTTCCATCGCATCCATTAAAACCCCTTAAAATATCTAATACACTGCTAAGAAGGGCGTAAACGACTTTCCCCCTACGAAAGTCCTTCCAAGTATCATCCAAGAGATCCACGAAAACCCTTCCAATGAAGGTGCATAATGAACATCCCCAGTGGCAGATAAACAGCGTTAAAAAGTCAGGGAGCGGAATCCATTGGCGCCCGATGGAACGAAAGGCGGATCGAAGCTTGGCCAAGTTAAATGGAAGGATTTGGAACTCCCTTCTAATTTCGGTTTCCTCGTGTACAGCCGCTATCCACAGCGTAGCTTTGTATGCGTCGGTAGCGTCGGTCGGCTTAAAATCAGCCATTTAAATGGTGGCTCACGTAAACCACCCCTCGCAGCCCGACAAAGTTTCTGTCCCTTTCTCAGCTTGGCTTTCCCTCGCAAGAGGAGTGTTTCTCTCCTGTCTGCAACCTGCACGAATCGAACTTCCACCGATACAATTTAACGGCTTTCAGCGGCGTTTTCCCTTCGGTATTTACTCTGGGGGTGGATGGGGGTGTCTCGGGCGGAAACGCAGCGCCGTTACCTCTCTTCCGGGCAGAATGGGGATCTTCGAAGGAACTTTTAGCGGCGTCGTCGCGTCCAGTCACGTTCTCGCGGAGCGACGCCTGCCGTCTGTAATTGACGTCTATTGTACGCACGTAATCCCTATGCCCCCGGGGGAAAATGCTTCTCCTCGACGTATCGATGGATAAGTAAATTTTCGAGCTGCCCTGTTTTTACGCCGAGTCGACGGAGGGCGCGGGAAACAGGCGATCCCGAGGAACGTGACGGGCAACGATGAACAGCCGTCGACGGAGATAGGGGGGCGAGGGTTGCCGCGCGTTTCGATGACGTAAATGGAGTTCGTTGGACGGAGACGATCCTGCTGGGAATCCGTTCACGGGCGAAATCGATGTTGAAATTTGAGAAATTGCTGTGACGGGTTCGCCAAGTGGAGGGGAATGCACGTGGAGCACGAGAGTGGAAGAGTACGAGTAGTAGACGTCGATGCTTGGTCAGCCGGGATTTACTTGGGCATGTAGCGTGGGTTGGAATTTAGTGAATGTAACCGGGGTCACAGCAAAACGGGGCGAACTCGGCGTTTGATGAGAAGAGTGATAGATACAAGTTTTGCAAGGACGTGCGTCGCGTAGCTAGTGGTGCAGGTCAACGTTCGCTGAACTAGGGACCGCGGAAAAGTGTGCGAGACCCGATCGGTGTTTGACTTGACGAGTTTAGGTAAATTCGCCGTGTAAACACGCTTACTTGCGCAAGTAGTATAAACGGGACTTTAGTCAGACATACTGTATACAGAATTCACCGGTAACTCGGAATATAGTCACGAGATCTGTGTCAATAGCTTCCCCGCGTCCTATCGTTCCAATTCTGAATCAAGAACGTAATTACTATCGCGACACCGCATATCGTTGCAGGAGCCCAGCTCCCGTTTCCCCGGCGATGTCGGGGGATTCGTGGGAAAAAGGTATAGTAATTAATGAGTGCCGCAGAGGGACACGATAATGAGACTTGTGTCTGCGGGCGCGCGGATACGTGACAACCGTGCAAAGGGAACCCGTTTCTGCCGCGATGTATCGCGCTATTTTTATGTTATTAACGGGACGGGGCCGTCGCCGCGCTATTCCTCTGCGCGCGGGGTTCTTTAATTATTCGGGCGCGTAACTTTTCATCCGTTACTCGGCTCGTTAAGGGGACACGTATCGAGACATTTCCCACGTGAAATTGTGTTTTGCGACTCACCAGCACGGAGAGTAACCTCGCGGGAGAGGACGGTTCCCACAGAGCTGGTAGCGCGGCATCTGTACCTCGCGTTGTGGACCTCGGCGCGGAAGTCCTGCGCCAGGAACGGCGGAAAGTAGAGGGTGCCATTCCCGAGCAATTGCCTGAAAAGAAGAGGGACAAATGTAGAATCGTCGAGTGGTTGCGTCTTGTGCACAATCTCCCGGCCCTGTTACCTTTATTCCAAACATTAATTCTATGCTTTCCAACTTCTTTTCGACTTTCTGAATGGAAGTATGTTTGTGGTAATATTCTGGGCAAGGTTTCTATGTTTACAAAATTGAGGTACAAGTAGAATTACAGGTTGAAAAAATTGTCGTGTCAGGCGGGTAAGTAGTAGAATTCGGTACTTGGTCCGACGTAACGTAGAAGTTTCAGATAATGGTAACTACTATGTTTTTAGGACTATAAAGAATAAAATTGAGAACTCACACAACCAATTAATAGGATGTAGTATATTTCATAATGCCCATAGTATAGAGCAGACCTGCCCTTTAGGGTGCAAATACCTCCTCTAGTCCTGGGACCCGGGCAACAGCCGAGGGCTGAACTGTTACCTAGCTAACCGTTGCGTGGGTTTTGGGAGAACAACAAGAGTATGTAATATTATCTAAACACACTGTCCCATTGAAACATATTATAGGTACACACCGCGCGGAACGCGTGGAAAATCATTTCGTGCTCGGCTCCTGTTTTATTAACGCTCGAGCGGAATTCCATCTCGAATGTTACTTGCAATATTTAGATTACCGTGAAATATGGATTGACACGTTCGATCTCTTGCCAATTTTAACACATCCGTCGCGCATTGTTCCGAGCTTCCCTCTCGCCACACTTTATTTATCTCCGCCTGCGATTTTACTATCAATTAGCATAAAACCCAATCACTCCGCGTATTTCCCACTGACACGTTCACAAACGGTGACCTGGAACGCATTAACCGTTAATGTAAATCATTCGCGAGGTAAACATCATGCTCGCTGACGCTGTGTTTAATTCTCGTTCATATTTGTTACACGTAGAGAGGAATTTGCAGAGGGCCGCGTTGTCGATCATCCGAATCGAGACTTCGACTGTTTGCCATCAAGATTTTTTTTCAACATCGCTTCGCGCACGTCACTGGTCGAAATTGAAGTTTCGCGCATGCTTTCTGCAGACGTCACTCGCTCCGAACGGTTATCTCCTGTCAGGAAATTAAACGTAAAACCGTGAAAAATTGAGAGCTCGTGGGCCGGAAGTCGACGTCTCTGACATCGATAAACTGAGGAGAATGGAATTGGATGGACTACCGATGGATGGAAAAGCTTCGCCATCTCAATAATCACCATCTTCAAGATCATTTCTTCATTTCAACTTTTCATTCTGTTTTATACCTCCGGTCACGACGAACGTGCTAAAGATATTAATACCGCCTTTATATTTAATTATCTATTTTACGTATTCTGTACTTATGTATCTTCTTCTCTTGCATGCTTTATACTTCCTGTTTCTTCTTTCCTCCTCAGCCTCCACCCATCCATCGCGTTTCAATGCCCCTTTATTCCTCTTCTGTTCATCGATTTCCCGTTTCTACGCTTCCTCATTGTCCCTTTCACCCTCCGACACTTCCCTTCATCCCCTTTGCCCCTCCGTGTCGGTCTTCTCCCCCTTCGGTGCCTTTCATTTGCATTTATTTCCCGGCCGCCGCCGCCGTCGCTGGCCTCGCCTCTTCTTTTCGTGCGTGCATCGTTACGTTTATGTAACCGATTCCCACCGCCCTCTTGTTCGTCTTTTCCGCTGAAACACGACCCTCGAGGGCGCACGTACATCTCCAATCGATCGTTGTGTTGGGGCACTAACTGGCAGCCAATTTCGGGAGACGTAAATGAACGACTGGCCGTCGAAGATCGAACGTCGAAATAGCTGTTTCGGGGATGAGGGTGGCGAAGAGGGTTGCTTTACAGCCGAGCTTGCTTTCCCCGCGAGCTCGCGACTATCTTTTGCGGCTTCGAAACCCTTTCTATCCCCCCCTGGCTTCTCTGCCCTGTTGTGATTCGACTTTGAAACGATCCAATCCTTCTACGCTCCGTCTGGGATCAAGAGGAGAATTCACAGGTGAAAGTACGTCTTTTGAAAGTCTTTAGCGGTGCCCGAGTCCCACTATCTCGATGCGACCGTATAAAAGACCGTTCCTCGAAGCACAGACTCTTTTCCGTTGGAATTTCGAGGGGATAGTTGTACGGAATTATTTCCCTACTAGGGTGACAGTTTTTAAAGTACCTTGAGAAAGTATTCTAAAGTACTGTAAATCACAGAATGGGTGTAGAAAGGAGCAACTCCAGAACCAACTATCAAGCTAAGAGACCCATAATTTACAGCACACTAGAAAATAGAAAGAAGCACACGGTAAAGGAAATATTTATTGAATAACTTTCATATTTACGTAGTACGTGCAATTAATTTTGGCCGGGTTAGTGAGCTACATATTTTAGAAATAAATAAATTTGCAATAATATTTTCCTAGTGCTAATAATAAGAGAGGTATACGTAATAACCTGTTTCCTCGAGTGATGCAATATATGTTTCCAGAGCTGTGCGTTCACTCAACGTTCAGTTTATTTGGAAGCTTTCAGCGTGTTGTTAATGGTGGGGCTTTTAATTTGGCGGCTCTGGGAGTTGCTTCTTTTCCGACCCCTTCTGCTACATCGATGTAATTAACGTGTGATGTACGCGCATCGAGGTTAGGCGAACAGGAGTTTACGCTTTCCTGCGGGTCGTGGGATTGCGGACAAACTTACGGGACGACCATTGGATAAGGAACATTTCAATTACCGGGAGGAAATGGTTTCCCCAGGTGCGACGGTTACGATATTGCCGAGCGTACAGCATCAAACTTCCAATAATACCAATCTTACACGATCTCGAGGGCTTCAGGTGCAGCGTTTTACTGATAGTTGGCGAAAGGCATCGTGGATTTGAATGTTGAAAACGTGTCTATTTAAATTCAGAGCGTTCGTTGCTATTAAACGCGCGGAGAGGATTATTTTCTGTCCTTTTCCAGGTTAAAGTGATATATTTCCCTTGTTTCTTTTGCGGGGGAATAATGTAGGGCAGAGACAAGAAAGTTTGAGTGAGTAGTAGAATTTAATACTCGATTGGATAAATATCGCAGGAATATTTGGAGTTATATATGTATCACTCAGAAGATTATAGTATATAACTACATATATAAGTAGAGATATTTGAGATATAAGTAGCGTGAATCAATGCTTAGTGCTACAAGTGATATAGGAACGTACGTACCCGGAACAGTAGTAGAGGTCAATCGCTACAGATTTTGTTTCCTTTTAAAAGGGACTTCTGATTGAAGTTTAACTTCAGAAAAGAATTGACTAAGTTGGGCCCTGATAATTATTCGCATCTACTTGGCAATAGCTCGTTTCTGTCAGTCGAGTTCGTTGACTACAGTTAAATATTCCTCGAATCACTGTTTTCAAGCACGGTAATCAAACACTTCCAATGAAATTCGATATCCCATCAGCGAAATTTCACATTTTTCCCATGTATGATATTTGTTCAATTTTCTTTTAATCGCGCGCAAACATCGAGATTGAGCATTCGGTGAAATCCGTTTGAACAGCGGAACATTATAAACGTACGATTTTTAATCTCTCCCGTTTGCATTTCCCAGCGATTCGGGATTAATTATTTCGTCGAAGTTGCGTGATAATTGCGTCTCGCTGGAATACGGTCGGAGATTTTTTCGATACAGGTTCGATCGCGCGTATGAACTTTAGGAAACTACCAGCAATTTACAGCGGCACAAAAGTCCTAAATCCCGACACGTTAATCCTCTTACCCCTTTTCTATCGTCCTGGTACACTCTTACGAATAACGCCGCGAATTTTCCTCTGCGAAAGCGGATCTTACAAAGGCGGACTCGATAACTGTTACCGGTGACGCAACACGGCTTCTCGTAGTTCCGGTAACAGTTATCGAGCCCCCTATATACATCAATTATGTATCCATACATATATATATATGTATTGGTTCATTCTCACAGTCTGCTGTTCCGAGAAAATATCTCCGCGACAAATGACGTCGTAAAAGAAGAGAGAAATATATAATCACTGACATCGGTAAGTGATACATGGTTTATTTGCGGAGGCACGGTGCAGAAATGGAATAAATAGAATTCCACTTGAGCTTTCGAGCTCATCTACAACGTTGAAGAGAAATCTTGAAAGTGTTTAAGGAACTGTTGTATAATGGAAAACTACCATGGAAATGTTCAGCAAATGCTGACGATTGAGAATATTTCTGCATAAGAAGCGTTCTATAGGTACAGACTACATAAAAGAAAGTTGAAACCATGAACGGTAACAAAAGTAAAAAGATTCTAGTACCTAGAAAGAATTGTATCTTAAAATTGATATCCCTTAGACTAGAGGATTGTAAAATATTGAAACTTATTACTTACGCTGATATGTAAAAATATGGACTTGAAATTTTCTTTTGATCACTACTGTACATTGACTGATATATTTCATTCGGAAGATAGTCAAGTAGTAAAACACAATAGAAAATAATGAAAGTGTGATCGTACATGATCATACAAGTACTTAATACAAAACAGACAACTAGTAAAGATCAATGATCAATTAAGCAAAACTTCACATGAATAATTTGGAATAAGTAGTATAGATCAAGAAATTGTAAAACACTTACACATTTCCCCCTCAAAGTTCTCCATTCCAACCGCCACAATAACACTGTTCATTCGCGGCAACGCGTGTTTACTATGCAAAGGTCATAACGTGACTGGCACGTGGCTTGCCTCGCCACCAATTCACGCGCTGTCCCTAACCCCAATGCTAATTCTTACTAAACCCATATGTCGAGGCGCAGATAAAATTACCTAAGTCGATGTCCCTTTTCCAAAGCAGTGTACATGACAAATATAGTGGACCCTACCCTATAAAGGAACATATCGGCATCCAAGTGGAGTCAAACTGCTCTTCAAACTTCCACACGCATGTATGTAATAATGGCGGGTGGATGAGAGGAACATAAACGTAGCTTAAGAGAACGTGTCCAGCCGAGGTCAACAGCGACTTACCGGGCCGCACTGACGTTAATTGCTTACCTTAGCCCGGGAACTGCAGTGACCGATCTCTGATCTGGACTGGTTATCCAGGTGACGTGCGGCGTCGGGCTCCCATGGGCGGAGCAGCTTAGCTGGGAGCCAGTCGTATTGGAAAAGATCAGGGTGCTTGGTGGCTCGAGGACGAACACTGGTCCCTGTTGGCCCACCACGATTTCCAGGATGCACGCTGGAAAATAGACCGGGCCAAGTTCATTAATAAGAATGCAAGCCTGTAAATCATTCAGTCATCGACTTACGAAAAATGGTATTCTAGGGTACGAAGAATTTTATTGAAATCTTGTGACTGTTGTATGTATATACTTTTAAGGGTGAGTTATGTAACTTTGCTTAATACAAGTGAGCTTTTTCACAGAAGTAGCTTATCCACCCTTAGCGGGTGCAGGGTGAATTTTGTATATTGCGATGTAATTGTGTCATTATTATTATATTAAGGAGGTGTGTTTGAAAATGGACCCAGTTGATGCACTTCCTTTAATTTCCACGTAGTTTTCGTAGAACAGCAGCTGTTATTGTAAAACGAACGGTATACAAATTAAAAGTGCATGATTCGCAGTGTGATAGATCTCTAAGCTCCAATTGCCGTACGGTAGAAATTTCCAGAGCGAAGGAGCCGCGTGGAGCGGCAAACGCTTTGATATCGCTGTGGATATCAGGTTACGCGTTGAGAGAGAGGCGAGGGAGAACCGTGCACACGGTCCAGTGCGCGCTCGGTACAACAATAATTCAGAAACCGGAGAAATCAATTCCGGTAAGCCGAATTCGACCTACATTCCACATCGATTTGACACTAGAGCCGGGCCGAGATTAAACGGGCCTGGCAACGGACGACCGCGTCACCGGCCCGCTGAAATATTTAATTCGAAATCCAGGGGATTAAAATCCGCTGCCCCGAAAGTGGTCCTCGATTTATAGGGCAGAATCATTTCTGCACCGCCCTCGTCAACGATTATACACTCCACCGGTAATACTTTATTTCGCTTTGCGCGTTGTTCCCTTGGAATCGAGGTATTACAGCATTATTTCTCCGGAATCTTTATTTCGTTTGGGTCAACGCGTAAAAATAATGCCCAGCAATGGAAATGGAATTTTAGTGAGGGCGATGGTATTGATTCCCCATTTGATTACAGAATGAGCGATCGACTTTGAACAACCGAAATATAATTCTCGGCTCAATTTTAAGGGATGATATCGATCAGCTTCGGGAAACCTTCAGCGCGCGGTGCTTCCTCTCAAATCTGACGCAGATGGCTCGCAGACTGTTTCTTGGTACAGCCGAAAATGGCGATTCAATTTCGCCGTTTAAATATAGACATCGCGATCAATAAACGTGACGCTTCTTCTGCAGACGATTCTTCGCGAGATGGCTGCTCCTGGGAATATTTCGGGATTTCGCTGGGAGTTTCATATCGTCCTTGGTTTGCTCAATTTCACGCGCTTATCCTTAAAGGGAGATGTTTGTTTCCCCAGTAATTCGGACCGAGGAAACGATAAAAAGAGGCGGTAGGTAGGTCGTTCGATTCTTTTTCTCCATCTATGAAATCAATTTTTCCTGATCTTTTTTCTTCGTGGTTGCGCCCTCCATTCAAAGTTTCTGGCCACGGCGAGCACCGAAACGAGCAGAACGCGACGTGTCACGGACGCGGTGATTCGAGGCTCCCGCCAGAAATGGAATTTCAATTTCCTACCCAAGGAGAGGCGGTTTGTAGCTCCTAACGAGGGATGCAAATTTCATCCCCCGCCCCCTCCGCAGACACCTAGGGCGCGTACACGCGAATCCAGACCGCGTCAAAACGTATTTTAAGCCTTGTCGCGTCCTGGGATGTGGCTAAATAATTCATCCGATGAATTATTTCCTCCGGTGCGCCGACCCCCGTGCACCAGAATCGATCCAGTCGATAGTCTTCCACGTTCCCCGGTCCCCTTATTCTATAAATATGACGAGGATCTGCTGGACCCATCCCTGGAGCCAATCACAAAGCACCTATAATAGTTCACAATAGAAAAAAATACTAAAATATAGATATTTCTCGGCAGCGAAAGAGAAATTTGGATCTACTTAGTTTCATATTTGGGGATGAAACTTCACGTGGGATAAGATGTTTAGTGTTGACAGATGCTTCCAATTTTTAGGTTACAGAGAGATTTTTGCCTCCCCTTGCCTGTATTCGGTGGGCACTGCAAATACTCGAGAGAAATTCGAGTGAGATCCACTGGCAAGGTTAGCGTACGCCACGGAAGGGGCACGGGAAATGCAAAGAGCAGCGTTTTTCCCCGACACGCAGACAGCCGTGAAAACGTTTCTCCCTGAGGGAGAGGACCGCGCGTTGTCGTAGGGGTAATGGGCGAAGATAAGGATGAGAGGTCGCGTGCGTACCCTGACCCTCCTCGAGGAGGCTTCTTTCTTTATGAAAGCTCGCAATCCGACGAATGGAAATCGTTAACGCTCGAGGATGGCCTGCTAACGTCTCGCTCTCTTCACATTCCGCTGCTGCGACTTGTGTTCTTTGATAAATGTGTTTCTCTCGAAAGAAATGGAGAGAGAAATACACTCAAGCTACAAAGTATCTGTTCACAAAATAATCCAGTTGATTTACCAGCAAACCTACCTCATAACTAATACATAGTGCTCGTTCGATCATAATGCTTGTTCGCGTTAAACAGAGGATTGGCGACCATCAAACGCGAGTCCTTTCGAGACCCAAGGGTCTCGAGGAAAGTCCTGAGCACCTAACACTTCAGTCGCACCGGCAGCATAAATATCTTAATATTCATCCCTGCGGTAATATGGATCTAAGGCCAGCTTGAGGGTCCAAGCCACCAGGCACAATGTTCCCAATAAACGCCAAGAATCGTTGAATCGAAGATGGAGGGTGGATGGGTATTCCTACCAAGTCTCCATTTCGATTATTACTTTTTCGCGCCCCACAGTTAAGGATTCCCCTGTGCTCAAAGCGAGAATCGACTTGTCGCGCGATAATGGACCCGTGTAGGAAGGGGGGCTCCCTTTCCATGGGTTTGCCCTCAACTTTCATCATAAATTTAATGAAAGACCCGAACGCTTTTATTTACTCGAACGCCTTCATTCTTCTGGAAGGAATCGCGGGCGGATGAATATCGGCCCGATTGAATTGAATTAATGAAACGGACGCAGGGTGTATCTGACCCTTCTAGGGCAGGATCCGTGATCGGATCAATAGGTATCGATCAGGGCGTCTCGCCCCTCTGTATTATTAATTAAAGGCTGTCCCGTGACTGCCGTTTAACGAATCGGCGATTCTATCGAGTGAACCTTCATTTCTTCGCAAAACCTCCCATTTGTGCTCCAGAACAGAAGTTTGTTGCTACGAGCCTCTCAGATATTAACAGAATTCGAAATCAGGACTTCCTACTCAAGTGATACACAGTACATCATACCTCGGGCTGACATATGGTTTACCTATATCACTGAATTTCTGTACCTTCACTTCGTGCTACCCATATCGTAGCATCCACTGTGAAGTTTATCAGTATGCTATCAATAGACTTGCTTCGAGTCTTCCACCGAATTAGTATCGTTATATTATTCGTTTTAATAACTCAGAAAATTTGGGCATGTTTTCACACCGTAAAGAAGAAAGAAATAGGTGCCAATGCTAAAGGTATAATCTGTTGGCGTCACTGCAGATCTCGCGTGATTTTGCTTTGCAGGTGAAACAAGATCGGGAACAGATCTTCTCTGGTCGTACAACAACGAGCTCGGGTTTATGCGTGTTTCGAAACTGCGGCCGCGTGATGGAGATAGATGAGGGGAGTTCGCAGTAGCAGATGTTTCGTATGGTTGTGAAACGCAGGTCCCCTCCAGATTATAATAATGATCAATCTTCGTGTCCCACGTTACCGCACGTACTTCCGTACCGCGCGATAAATCACGGACGCATTAATCAGCGCGGCCGAATGCCGCGAAACTGTTTGTCAACTTACGTGCAACCGTGGATCTTCGGGCTGTCCTTTTAGGAATCGCGAGAGCACTACCCGCTGACTGTCAGGACATCGGAAACTGCTTAACCCACTTCCCCACTTCGAGCCAAGATAAACTTTTTGAACTCTACAGTGAAGAATAGCATTTCAAGAGTAGGAAGAAAGAGGAAGTGACCTTGCAATGAAATCGAAGTGACGTCTAAGCAACTTGAACTTAATGGAACTTAATGATAAACCTTGAGATAATAATATTATTATTCTTATTGTGTTTTTAAGATACTTTTCGAGACTTCGGGAATTAGATTAATATTGAATTAAATTTTGGTACCATATAGCCAGAGACAATGCTCTATTTCTTCATATTGAAGTGAGTTTCCAGAATCATAGGTCACTATAGAATTCGTCCCATTTCAACGGCGCAGGTATTCGTCGCAATTATTTGAACGTTTCTAATATTTACGAGTGGCCCGTGTCTACAGTGCAAGGCATGAAATAATAGAGAGAAAAAACGAAGCAGAGGCAAAATATCGCCTACAATGGAAAATGTACTGATTTGTACTCGCGCAGTGGTTTCCTCCATTCCCATGCAGCCGACATCATTTTATGCATTCACGAAACCCCGTTGCATCAAAGGCTCGGATGGTAACCTTGCATTGTGGCAGCGGTTTTGGGTGGTATATACATAGAATCCGTGCCTCGATTCTACGCGGTCGAACAAAGCGCGACGCACCAACGTCCACCGTTAATTTATATCTTCACCCCGTGCAATAACTCGATCAATTTATTCGTTACACCGTGTACGTTACCGCCAGTTTATCGTCCTGGGCGATATTTTAAACAGACAACGTCGGAAGGGCGACGATTTCAATTTTCTGAATTAAAGTCAAGTGATGCATATAATAGATATCCCTTACTTCCGGTACCAGCTATATAGGTACTTTGTACATCTTACGCTTCTACACTCAGAATTCTAAAAAATGGGACATTTATACATATATAGTTTCAGTGCTCCACCATGATTATAATTCCAAAGAATCATTATCACTAGAATTCTATTTTCGTTATAGTACACTTGATAGAAATATTAGGTTGGCGAATGAAAATATTTTTTTCTTATTGACTAGTTCATTCATTTTATGTCTTCGAGTTGCTGTGACATTTTTCTAGCCGTAAGCCGGCGTTAGCAATTGTTATTGAAGCCCCATCACAAGCAAAGGAACTTTTACGATATGCACGATCAGCAAATTCATATCTACCAACTCCATTATTCAAAGCCACCGAAAGTAGATGTCCCCGTGTTACGATTATCAAAATTGCTGCATTTATGTCCAAGCGAATCTCGAATGTTGTACTGGTGTACCACGATAAGGGAATCAATAAGCGCTACCTGACATCAAACCCAAATTCCAATTCTAAATGCAGCAACCAGTCCATCAGAGGCTATCCATCTCGAGACCAATCGTATTGTTGCTTCAGGCTACCAAGACACCGGGGGAAATACGGAATGCGTATTTCCACGGGGGGATGGTAAAAGCATCCTTGCTAGTAAAATGGTACGAATTTCAATCGCGGCGGCCAGGCTTTCGCGTAACCGAGGCTGCGGCGCGCGTGTGCAATGATATCGGGCCAGCACGTGAATAATTTGTGTATCCAGTTCGGTCTGCGAACCGAACAGCTGGCTACGTCTTCCAAATAATCCGATCGATAATCTGCCATCCCCTCTGGATCCATTGGCCAGACACTCGACCATCGCGCAGACCACCTCCAACAGCGTTGTCGACGGACCGGTTCCACCATGAGTTCTATTTGAAACGATTCGTGGATCGTTATTGCCTGGACGTGTTTCTCGAGTGACGTTGATTCGATTATAACATGGCTAGATTAATGCGATGCGAAAAGAGATTTTAGGTTATTACTTTTAATTAAAAAGCAAAAATATTGAGTGCTTTAGATTGAGAAACATTGAGATTATTTGATCGTTTAGAGTTCTCTAAAGTGGAACTTACAAATAGCATTCATTTCAATTTGCTTATCAGAAGGGAAAGAACTATGGATAAATGATCTGTTTACAACTGAGACTGTTGATAACAGGTACTGAATATTCAACAAAGGCCTTCGTGTTAGGTATTTTTGGGGGACTATGAAATTTTTTTTCGTTTGATAACACGTCACCGAAGTGTGCCCCTCGTCGCAGTTGGCGATTGGGGAACCAATAAAGCTCGAGTAAAACGACATAACATTAAAGGCCACCGTTCCGTGGACGTTGAAAGCCGTGCGTCAAAGGGTCCTCCATCGCGGCGCTATCGAAATCCATCGATCGATGGACGGGAAACCTCATTCGTAAGCTCGCAAAATCTCCTGGAATGGTGTGCCTGTACGTGGCACGTGTGGGCGTGGAACGTGAGATCCGACAGTTGCAATTTTACCGCATCTTGTCACCATCCAATCTACAATGCCCCCCTGCCGCCCTCTGCCCAACCCTACGCCATGTTCCCCCTCGCTTTTTTCGTCGGTTTGTTTCGCCAATTTTCCTGGCCTGTCCCCTTTTTCATTCGCAACCCCGCAGTATCGATATCGGTTCAAGTGCTTGTTTACGTAATTTCTTTCGCGTACCCAGGCTTCTCGCGTTTCCCTTGGTTCTACTGTAGTATTATTATTTTTTTTTATACCTAATAAACGTTTCTCTTTTGACGGACGTAGATTAGAAGTTCCCCCATTCACAGATATGCGAAGAACCAACGCGAGTTTCATATTCTATGCTGATTTATATAAGCTACATGTTTCGACAGTTTTCAGCAAGTAGTATGGGTCAATAGATGGTCAGACAATTGAGATTCTACATTAATGCAGTGTTAAGCAAGAATTACGAACGATCATGTTTCTCAGAAAATGATTCCAGCTAGTATATAAATGAAGGGGGCTTTGTGTTGTACAGTAAGTAGTGTAAACCAGTGAATGGGTAGACAAGCATCAAATTTGGCTGTTTCTCAACGAGGATGAATCAGTGTATATTCAGGCGACTGATGTAAAGTACTTAATATGAATGAATGTAATATTAGAAAAGTGGAATGAATGTATTTGTACTACTTAACAAGTGGTACGAAGCAATAAATGGTCAGGCACATGCTTGAAACGTTCCGCAGCGGATACATAAAGTTACTTTGCCGTGCACGCGTTCTTGAATATCAAAATTCACCGAAACCAGCCAGACGTTTCCGTCTTTGCATGCAATTCACAGTATTTTCGGGGTGAACGTTCGTTAACGTGTTGCGCAGACACGCCTTTCGTGTTGACGCGACTGGGAGCGTTTTTCTGCGTCCCTCCGCGGCTGTTTTTCCAGCCAACCCGCGAGATTTGTCTTTGGTCAGATTTAATTTCGGCTCTGCGTTCAGCGAGGTGTTGCTGTTGAAGGAGGAACGTGAAAATTTCACCGGAGTTTCCTTGCGTTCCAGGCAACGCGTGGTTGTGCTTAAAAATACGAATACCAATGAGCCCAGCGTCGTTGCTGAATATCATTAATTAATGCACTCTTAAAGGGGCGAGTTCGAGCGGAACTTGGATCGAGTTTTGCATTCAAGACTTTCAATTTTATGCGCATTCGATGCAGACTGAGATGTAGAAGATCTTTTGAAAAATAGCAATTGCGAGAAAATAGAAATTTTGCCACGAAACCTCGGCAGAGTTCGCAATAAATTTTGAAGGAAATCAATAGCTCGTTATCACGATTGCCCTGTCGCTATCACACTAGAAAGTGGCAGAAAAGTGGCGCAGTTCAGGAACGTTTGTTATTGGATTCTGCAATTAGCACGGGGCAATAATCGTTCGCACCGCAAGCAATCGAAAAGAGGGGGAGGTAATTGCCTCACGCGTGTGGAAAATTGCTGCGCGAAGGGCTCGTTCGACTTTGTATTTTCAGTAGCCAATACGATACGACTACGTGAGAGAACTTAAACGAGAAAAACATATGAGGGCAAACAATGCTTTCATCGTCATTTCAGTTAACGATTCATTAAGGGATCGTTGGTTACCACCGTATTCCAAAAATACAGCAAATTGCTCCTTGCGTCGTAAATGATCGATACAACTTCAGCCATGTGGAATTCATGTACATTACCTATCACAGTTTCAACAGTGGATAATTAAATGACAAATAAATTCTGGGTTCTTGTGTAATTCTTATGCAATCGTTTATGTATTAATCTGGTTTTACATCATTGTATCTATCTTTTTCTCCTATTTAAGTTCACTTCAACTCTTGTAACCTTTAAAAAATCGTAAGCCAAGGTTGTAAGTATAGAATAGATCCATATACGAACAGACATGCGATATTAATATTTACCTAATAACTGCACAGTGCCTGTCTGTGGCAAAACGATAAAGAATGTCGACTTGTTGGTATCCTATTTCCTGACACAATAGTGCATACCAGTATATATCCACACAAGGATCAGTTTGCATGTAAATGAAATTGGATTCTGCTCGATCAGAGCACAACTAATGCAGCTACATATTCACAATCAGGCATACAGTATGAACCGCTACGCACTGTGCACCACATAAATTGACTAAATTAATTTATTTATTTAAAATAGCTGCAAGAATAATACTGTCACGAACGGACTCGCAAGCGATATCCCTTTATGTTCCACTTCGTGGCAACGAAGTCAAGCTACCACGTTACCGTTATCGCTACGTTAAAGCTCTCTATCACGGCGCCATAAATACTTGTCACGTTGCCAATGTGTCTGACACTACCAGCAAAAATTGACTCGTAAATTGAGTCATGTTTTCGGCGCTCGACGCAGCGTATCACGCGCAGAGGGGTACATATCCCGCTAGATGTCATCGCAGCAAAGGCATCGGATCCGAGGGAGGGAAAAAAGGAACGATCGTCACGCGGGCTGCGTCACACATTCGCCGCGCCTTCGACGCGTTCTGAATTACGACAACGACGGTGCACGGTAAAAATCACGGAGGCACCTTTCAAACATTTTTATCTCCCTTTTCCCGGTTTTTGCGTTTCACGGACAAGCTGCATATTTTCAACTCCGCCGGTTCAATTTATGATATTCCCCCGTGTGATTGATGCAACTCTGTTGCAACCCCCCTCGAAGCATCGCCGGGATTGGTATTGTAAAAAACCATATCGTTCCGTGCCTTTTATTTGCCTCTTTTTCGCCGTTCCCGTATACAACAGTTACGCGCTGTCGAGGAGCGCCCCTGGAACACCCGCTTGGTACATGTTTCCTGGGCGCAAATGAATTCACGGACATGAGTAAAAAGTGTCCATCTGTAGCGTCCCATGTTAATAATCCTTCTACGGCGCGAATACACGGAGAATGAACAAACGATTCCGCACCGAAAATCCTGATTTCTATTTAAGAGCGGTCTCGCATCGTTGTACAGGTATTATGCTTCGGGTGATAAAGAGAGGAGCAGAAAGAGCAGAACTTTCTGCAGGGGGGTTCGGCGATCCTGCCACCCTTTCGGGAAAGTTTCGCCGTCGCGAGTGCATCTGGCTTAATACACGGCTGTCATCGCGAGGATTTAAGGAGCCCGCACAGCCGTCTATCCCATTTCCAGCCCTCTTTTTCCCTCCAAGGGGAAACAGACGCGTCGCCGCTAGCCCCCGGAGCCTCTCCGCTGTGCGCGAGGTCATTGACGCGAGTGTTTAGTCAGAAAATGGAAAAAGTTGGTGGAGCGCACAGCTCAAAGGTCCGATCCTCCACTTTTCAGGAATTAAAAAGAAAAGAGACAGTGAAAAAGAGGGGCGAACCAGAGGCAGCGGCCCCTGGTTGGAATGTCCAAGTGCTCGCGCCCGTTGTAATCATCGGCTAATCCTTATTGAAAGGTGCTCCTAGCGGCGGTTGGGAAAGCGGGAAACGAGGCGGCACAATGGTGTATCGGCGAAAGGCAGCGACGGTTGAAAGTTTTAGCGGCCGGGGGGAAAACGGAAGCGGAGGATCGATAAATGTAAGTGGTCGCGCTTCGTATATTTCACGGGCGTATTATTGGACACGTAGGTGGTCGCGTGTGCGCGCGAAAGCGCACAGGACGTGACTTAAATATAAATGAAAGCGCGGCCCGGGCAGAACAGTGGGGGGTAAGGAGAAACATCGAATGCGGAATGTTTTACTTCCCTCGTCCCGCCTGCGCCGCCGTCGCCTTTGATGAGGAATACACGCGCGATTTCAGGCCTGCATTTTTTATCAGTCGAGGAGCCGGCGGTGGGACGGCGGGCAAGAATAACCGAACGACGTCGGCGTTTCGAGGGATCGATAGCGGTGCACAGGTGAGGATTAAAAGAATGCAGAAGCTGCAACAACAGTTCGTTTGATATTCATGAATGATATTTGAACGAGGAACGCGCGAAAGATTTGCAACGTCGCAGAGTCGATGTCTCTTGCGCAGAATGTGAGATCCAGGGGCTTCTGAAGTTGGGAATTGCGGTGGGATTGTAGCTGGGTTTTGTAACCCGTGTAGTTTAGGGGAAATCAGGGAGCTGGTAGTCAAGAAGTGGTGTCACGAGGTACGTGGTCGGGCAAGTAGTATAGGTCAATGCGTGGGATGGTCAGTGATACGCGACCATATGTGACGAGGCGAGCGGTACGTGATCCTACGCTGTTAGACAAGTGGTACGTGACCGTCTGTAATCAGGCGAGTACTATTAGATCGTGTGTAATCGGCAAGTAACGTTGGACCGTATATAATCCGACAAATATCACGCCGCAATAGAGCCGCGAGAATGTACTATGTAGTACGCGATGATGCGTGGTTAGGCACGGGAAATGAGATCGTCAGCTATCCGGCAAGTGGTACTGGTCAATAATCCATGAGAAACTTTCAAATCTTCCTCAGATTAGGTGGGTCATCTATTCTGGTCATTTTGCTAGTACATTTAAGAAATTTCGATGTTAGTACCTTTATTTCTGATCGAAATTAATTGTCAAGTGCTAAGTTACCCGTGACTTACATTTGAGTGACTTCTATAAGCCGATAATGCTATGCTGCTTGACTACGTCGCGTCGTGTTTTCATCTGGAAATCATCGAAAGTGCGCGTTATGTTTAGTCTGGGCGAGTTAAGCGACACTTACCGTAAGTTGACCGAAACTCTCGACAGTGGCAATCCCTCACAAAGGCCTGACCACCTCGAAGCGATATTTAGCCAAACCTCGCGCCACTCAAATTGTCAAACATCCATGTTCCCCCTTTCAGTGGAATGTTTCTGGCGCGTGTGTTAAAGGGAACGGTGGTATCCCAAGCGTCGGCCACGCGAGTGGGCCGATTGTGGAGAGGAGGAAGGAGGTTTCCAGGCTCCGTGGCGCCTGGCGCGTCAAGTGCTACGACAGAGCCTAAGGCGATTATGGGACCGCCTCTGGATCTCGAAAATCTCATTACTGTCTCCGACGGCTCTGTTCTCGAGAAGCCTGCCCCCACCGCGGCGCGACCGGAGGAAGAGTCGAGGTGGCAGTCGCGAGATGGGAGCAGCACGGAAAGAGCGGAAAAGATCAACGGGAGAGGGAAATGTCTGGGCGGAAGTCGTCGGGCGAAGACGAAGACGCGACGGCGGCTGAAGTGGCTCGCGTGTCGGGGAAATCTGAATCCTGAAACGTGCTGGGAGCCTTTTCAGAAGGCGCCGTAAAAGCGAGGGAACCTGTGCCGCGATGGGGAAATAATAGATCCCGCCGCGGCGAGGGCGCTAGTTCTCGCATGATAATGGAAGCCAAACAATGCGGAGAAGGGATCGGTGCTCAGATGGGGGGCATCGTTTGGGGAGCTCCTGTGGCTTTTAGGCCCTTGTACTGGCTGACTGACAGCAATCGATACCGATTAACGCGAGGGAGTGTTGTGACAGATAGAAGGTGACTTGGGCTACAGAGATTCCGGATGCATAGGCACCCAGACAATCCCGTGATTACCGAAAACTAGCCTACAAACATCCACGTCCCGTATCAAACTTCCAGTGCAACCGTATAAATGGAGAGTTACAAAGTGTCGCCGAAAAACTGGTCGGCTACAAGCAGTTCAAGTCCCTCGAAACCGAGTGCATCGTGGGAAGGACAATACCAAGGGTTCGAAAACAAGCGCGAGGGTGTGCAGAGTGGACGCTGAAAAAACGTGTTTAAAACAAACTCTTCGATAGTCTGCGATAGGACCGAGGGACGGGTGAAAGGGGCGGGTGGTGGTGAACAGGGTAAAAAGTGAGGAAGAAGGCACCCGATGCAGAGGTAGCTGCTGAGCGAAAAAGACGGGGGAAGAACCAACAAGAGCCGCGACGGGGGAGTCGAACGCGAGAAAATCGAGGAGAAAAGGCGAGGCACGAGAAAGGACGACGCGGAAGAACGAGGGAATATCGTCGTCCGGGATTCCAAAGTCGACGAGAGAGTAGGTAGTCACGTCGACGTGAAAGATCGTAATTGCGAATTCGTTGACCCGCGAGTCGAGTGAGCTTTTCCACCAAGTCGCAATAGAGGGACGTGGAGAGGGGCGCGGGCGAGAGGGGCTGTGGGTGGGTGACTACGGAGGGGAGAGGGAGTCCAGAGTGCGGGAGACAGCAATGGAAAGAGAGAAAGAGGCTGGGAGGAAAGAGGACGGGGGAAAAAAGAGAAGGGCAGAAAAGGGCGAGAGGGGGGTGGTGGTGACGGTTACACAGGGAAAAAGCAACGAGGAAGAGATTCCTCGCGGTGGGGGCGTGGAGGGCGCGGGAGAGGCGCGAGCAAACAGACTTTGCGATCGTTTATTTTTCTGGCAATTATATTCTTCCGTGAAAAGAACCCCCGAGCCCTTTTCACTCCGTATTTATTTCTGTCGTGAATGCGTCGTGAATCGTCCGACCCCCAGTGGTGCTCAAGACGCGGAGACCGAGGCCTTCCAGGGGGTTGAACGAGCCCAATGGACGCAGGGGCCGCGAATTATGGGAGCTGGAGCATCGGGTCGAAGTAGGCGGCGAGTAAGGGGGAGGAATGTGGAGAATCTGAGAAGGAAACGTACGAGGAAGATTAAGAAGTGTGTAGCGGGGACCTGTGTGTTCATTGAAGAAGGAGGAAGATGGGACCCGATTCTCTAGATGAATTGAAACCTAAAGTACGTTCTGGTAAAATGCACATATTCACCCCTTGCGTTAGAAAGGTCCAAATGATCCACAGTCTATCCATAGAAATTTGTCCAAACTTGTTTTTTAGATTTTCGAGTTACATTCCTCTGATGAACTTCCGTCACTATGTCACCGTGGCAATGTCAACGCGAACGAGATTGCACTCTTAACAACATTGCGTTCTTGTTTGCTGGCGAAACTGAATTTTCCGCTTGGAAATTTCTCCGAGCCACCTGGGGGATCGGAAGGAGCCTCGGATCCTTCGAAATCCACCGATACACGGAGGATGATCCTGACAATGCGACGTTCACGGTCACTTTCGCGCTTCCAGGCGAGAAGTTAGCTCGCGCCGGAACTTGGCACGTCGTGTGTGGGTCAATTCTGTCGTAAAGCGGCAGCGAGTGATTCTTGAAACGCTCCCCCAGGAGGATTTAAAGGAACACTCTATTGGAAATGTCTGCTTTATCCCCTTCCGTGTCCTGCCACCTCTGGGAGTTAAACCTTTTAGTTCGAGTCATACGCAGCCCCAGACAAGAGTTGCGCAACTATAAATGAGCAGGAAGATATTGTGAAACCTTGGACCGACTTGTCGTCGATTTTCAAGAGAGAAATAGTCATCTCTTGCTGTTTGCCTGAACCACTTGAGCCTTTCAGACCTGATATTCGATCCCTTAAGTCCTTTCAGAGTCCAAGTTTGCTCAAGGCTGTTGAGAATTTCTCGCTGACCCATGACTAATTCATTTGCACCCTTAAGATACTCGTTATTCGATATTTACAATGGTGTTCATTGCTCTCTGTTAGAATTAAGCTTAATGATTTTCAAACTTTGCCACCGTCTACCCACTGAACTGGTCATTTAAATTTAATTTACTGTAACGTGGGCATGGTTAATGAACTGATTAGTTTTAATGATATCCAGGACTGGGGATCTATTTCGTAGACAAATTCTGAAACTCTCGTGTCGAGTAATTCAGATATATGTATCTTTATATTTAACTGTTATCTGTTGCGTGGAAGATTGGCGAAGATATTTTGATGAGTAGTTTAATTTCTTGTAAAAACGTGGTGCGCCAGTGGAGATCCAATCAGACAAAGTAGAGGCTTGTTAAAACGTGGTAGACAAGGCAGTCGAGCAGAACGGAAGGGACAAAAGGACCCTGCTCGAAGAAGCAGCACACGATATCCTCCCTTACCCCTGAAAGTTCCGGGGGTGATCGATAGGCAATAATTCTTAATTACCGTCGTGCCCCTAATTATTGGTTTTTGAGTTCGCTTGGCTGAGTTCCGCGATTCCAGCGAGTCGATAACGAGAACCATGGATTGATCGACACGCAGTCCTACTCTCGCTAACGAACAGAATAGAAGGCTCCACAAGGGAGAAGGGTTGTCAATGAAAACTTCCAAAACCGCCCCTTCTTCTCGTGAGTATAAAATATTAATCAGGGGACGTTGAAAAATACTATTTCCAATTCCACAATGTCGACGGTAATATATACAATAATTTCCAGATGAGAAATTCCTTTCAATAAGAGACCTCCCCCAATGATTTTTCAAAGGATATTGCGAATACTAACGGGGTGATTCAGGCCCTGCTATTAAAATCCAATTGTAAATTGCTCGATAGCACTACGCGTAATGATGCTTGTCTGATACTCTTAGTCACTGCGATCGATACCGTGATTCAGATTAATGGAGCTCCCCGAGTTCATTAACTATCGATAGCAAACGAGGTGCTAAAATAATAAATCACGTGACTCAGGACATTGTTCAAATTTTCACAACAGTTTTAACGTCCTCCCATTTCAACAGAATACTCGTACTTCCACTACGAACCACATGTGATGGACACATTTAATATTTATTTCTTAACGTACTTAAACTTTCACGCTGAATACCTCAAAATGCTAAAAGTACACCAATAAAAACATCCCGAAAAGCTAAAAGGTATTCAAATCCCCAAACCTCAACCACGAAAGCGTCAGAATACTCAACACGGTACATCAAAATATTCCCAACCTTTTTTGAGTCGCGATCCCTGTTTATAATATTCAAATAACCTGCCTCTCATATGTGGTAAAATGCGAAATAGATATTTCTGAATATAATTCTAACTTCATAATATTAAAAAAAAAAATAAATGTGGCAGCTCCCCAGAAAACACTTCGCGACCCACTTGGGGGTCGCAACCCGCAGGTTGGGAGTCATTGATGTAACTCAAGTAATCGTCATAAATAATTCGAAATGTCACTGCAGAACTCTAAGTTTCAAAGAACACCCCCAAGTGTTCACAATATTTTAATCACACTGAAAGTCTTCCAACATTCGTTCTTAACCACAAAGTGCCGAGGAGATTGACTTTATCGAAAAATCGAAAGGGTTGCAGGGGACGGGATACAGAGGACGCGAAAGTGTGCTCAATTTGCGTGTCGCGGCTTCCGAGGTCTCGCAAACAAAACACTTTTCAGAAGCCGGGCTGAGTAGAGTGTGCCCCGGGGCGCCCTCCTCGGTGCCCCTCCCCCTCCCGAAAAGGGTCGGGCACTTAATTAATCGAAACGAGAGGGGAAATCCAAACAATATTCCGCGGTGCCTGGCTCGCGCGCGCGCCCCATATGCGGCCTCCGACTTCTACCACCAGGCCTTTTTTTCGTCTTCCATTGGCCGCGTCGTAAAATATTCGAGATTATATTGGATTATAATGACCGCGCTGAATATGCATAGCTTGTCCGCGCGATTCGTACGAGCCGGAATATATTTTCGCCGCGGCGGCTCCTAGATGCATTTCGCCCGTCCGGCTCGCATATTTATGGGGCTAATTTATTTAGCAACGTTGCACAGATTTCTGCTTCTTTCCTTTGCCCCAAATGTAATTTCCTTCGATCCTGTCACCGGGTAGAACGGGCCTCTACCATTGTCCTTAATTTCGCATATTTATTGGCAACAACGAGGTTCTCAGGAAAAAGAAATTCTTTTTCAATTTTGTATTTAGAATGATTTAATGGGTTCAATATCCGGAGCTTTCATTAATTTCGTTTGTTTCTCACGTTACTTTGTTTTGGGTTGTGAATTCGTTTAGTGGAGGTTCGTTATTATGTATCGCTGCGGCGATTAGTTGTAGCTTGACTTTCTTTCGCGCAACAGAATTTCACCGACGATTCGACTACAAGTAACAACGTCGATGGCGCTGCTGTAATGACAAGGGCGATCGTATCGGCAGATATGTGACCTTCCATCCCCATAAAATGGAACGGGGGCGTGGTAACGGCGCCGTTAATTACTTGCACGTGCTGATCGTTATAATTACCGATAACAGCAACATTTTAATCGGCCCCGTTTAAATAACCGCGCTGAAATTTGTGTCGATTGTTTACGATCGCGCGCAGATCAGGGGTAGAGGGGGGCTTTTTCCGTATTAATTTCTCGTCCCAGGCGAAAATTGCTTCCATAAATTCAGCATGGTTGCGCCCGGGCGATACAATTCGCACGGCGACCCCAATAATTTGCCATATTAATATCGCGCCGTGGGTAAGCCCGATTCCGTCGGCGCGGTTTTCTATTTGTCCCGATGAAAAATAGACGAGGATCGTTCTCGCGGAACGTACCCGAAAATGATTATTAAAATGGGGCGCGCGCAAATATTGACGTTGCATCAGAATTCGAATTCCTGAAAAATTTCTGCTCGCCAGGTGCAAATGGTATGCTCGATAAAAAAGAATTAATGTTTCAAGCTGAAGCGGATTTGAATATTCTCCGAGCGGAGAATATCCCGCTCATTATATATTCAATGATTCGCGGAGTATTATAGATTGCTGCACAGTAGAATTCATTTCCGACACACTACCGAATTGTAGGATTTGATTTTACCACACTATTCAGTTACAAAACTCTAATTGATCAATTCGATATTTCCAAAATCCTATTCGTGTAATCCGCAAATCGACACTCCCGAAATGATTAATTAACTTGCCCCTGTTGCACGCGAAATTTACAATTCAGACCCTTCTGAAACTCAGGCGAATAAGCAGACAGAGTATTTCGCCTTAAAAAATGAGGAAAAGAAGAGCGGAGCTGGCTTCACTAACACATTAAAACATAATACGAAGCAAAAATACAAATCACGTCGTTGGCCCTGTCCCAAGTGGCTGCAGCCACAATGGGCATCCTTGCCACCAGACAGCCAGATAATTTCCACCTACCGTTCCCACCCTCGTCTGCCCTCGGCGTACACGACGCGTGTACACGTGTGCGTCTCGGTTACGCGATGCATAGGAAGGATAGTCGTCCAGTGGAGAGACATCGATGACACTATACATATTGACAAGACACTCGAGACCGCCTGCCTGGGTCCTCGCCCTCTAGGTCCTCATCACCCTCTGGCAAACCTCCCTTCCTCCCTCTAACCCTCCCCAGCGCAAGCCAGGCGCGTAGCGGAGGAATCGCGTGCCCTGGACAGATCGTTACTTTTTTCCATCGGTACGACAAGGGGGTGGAGGGTGGCTGCGACGACCTTCGAATCAGGTGAACCAGGGCTTGAACTGTCACAGGGTCTGTCGATACCGAATCTGGGATCCTCTTTTTGCGATGTCTGCGAATGTTTGTATGCAGCTGGGGTGTGCTTTCAAAGGGAACGTAGCAATTCTATCGTGAAACCGTTCCTTTTTTTTCGAGTACTTCGTTGGTATTGCCTAGTATTTTTTGGCTGTTCTGGTGATCTCGATGATAAGAATCCTTTGAATTCTAATTCTTCTTTTGGCAAAGGCGTCACTTTAATTCCCAGGTTGTATTAATTATCGGGGAGCTTTGGGAGATTCAAGCCTCAGGGGAGAACTGTCGCGTGCTGCATTATATGACTGGTTGGTGGATGAATGAAATGGAACGTACTGAGAGAGGGTGGACCGGCGATATTTGCCAACGATCTAGAATGCATAAGTACGAATCGAACGAACTAACGAGCCTGAACCCCTGCGCGGGGCCTGTCGATAAAATCGCGGGACAATGGCACGCGTTTATTCCACAATGCCACTCGAAACTGCGAGCGCGACGATAGGGAGGCACCGTCGAAACAATACGTCTCTAAACAATAGCGATATCTTTCGACCGATTCAGATTTGAAACCGATGATGGGATAGCGATTGTTTGGACCCTCGAGGAGGAGGTCTGCGCTGCTGTCGACGATCTTTTCGCTCTGAAGGATCGCCGCAGACGGAGGGAAAGAGATCGATAAACGACAGAATTATATATCGGAGACGTTGGAACGTCAATAATTGATAGGTGAATGGCTTTTCCAGTTGTCAGATGATTTGGTAGTATGTATATGGGCAAGTTTAACTGAAAGTATCACCCCTTTGATAATTGATTTTAAAACACCTTCCAAGTAGAAAGTGTATCATATTTAATTCCACAGTTGGGAATAGAATTCCGAAGTACGATTCAAACGGAGAGCACAAAGTTTCGATATCTTTTTAAAACACGTCCCGAGTATCAGTCGATAGCCATTTGTGACTGCAACCTTCCGTCAATTTTGACAGAACAATATCGAATATCTTGTCAGTTCGAGCTCAGCTTAATATTGACAGAGGGGAATCCAACAGCTTGGATATTCATTCCAGAGGCAATTTCGAGTGAAGAATACCGTGCTAAGACAGACTCCAATCGAGTGTTAAGACTATAAAACACGGTACAAACCATCAACCCCCAAATCCACTAAAAATTCTCAATACTTGAAGTAAAAAAATCCCTCCACTTCCCATTTAAACTCCCGGCCACCAGACACGAATCACCATCAGTGCAAATTGATCCAGCACCATTTGAAAGATGCTGCCCAAGAAGCCGACGATGGAGCTAATAAGTCACCCGGAGAGCGCTTGCGGCATAAAACTTCAGGTGGCAAGGAGACGCGCGGTCCGGAAGAGAAAGGGAAATCAGAACCGTGGCTCGCAGAAGCGCAGACAAAAAGGAGGAGGCCGAGAAGATGAAGACGGCCAGGGAATCGCCTCGAAGAGAAGGGGGTGCGAGGGCTAGTTTCCTCATAACGCCGGCAGAGTCCAAAAGACTGGTCAAATATTTACTGGGTCTCAACCAAGACCCACCGCCCCACCCCCGTAATAAGTTTTTTATTGCAGTTCCCTCTTTGTTTCCTCCGAGACTCGCTTTCCTCGTATTTGCGCGTGCTCGATCGCGTACCCCGGCCGGGGCGCTCCTCGCCTCCCCCCCGAGCCCTCCTCCAGGCTGACAATGAACTTGCGGGGGTGGCTGCGCGGCGTTCCTGGATCGTTCTCCAGACGGCTGCCGTAAGGAGGGCCGCCACTCCACCGGCCGGGGAATGCGAATTGACGTTGATTGCCTGGAGAAGCATCTCCGGGATTCACCGTTTATTCGACGATAAAGTAAACACCGCGAGGAGCATCGATCGACACGAGAACGGGATCCTCGGCGTGGTTTCTGACGACGAGCAATCTTCAACCCCCTGAACAGGGTCCTGAACGAGCCACGCGGATTTTCATCGCTCTCCTTTTACAAGGAAGGAATGGGGGTATTCTCTGAATTTGTTTCTTACGAGGGGGTGGCAACTGTTACTTGAGAAACAATTTTCGCGATCGTCCCAGTAAAGTATTTTGTTCCTCGTCGTTTAATAGCCACCCCGATAGCACTATCATCCGATCGACGAAAGCGAGACGGCACAACAGCCCTCAGCCCCTCGCTCGCTCCCGGATCAAAGCGCGATGAGCGAGGGGGTTGAGCCCGCGGGTGTGAAGGAAATCGGCGCGACGATCGGCACCGCGTTGCGAACAGGGACGATCCGCGGCGACGTCGCCCGCGAGTGATATTAATCCCGCGTTGAAAGACAGCAAAGGAGGCTGAAGAGAGCGGAGAACAAGGGGGCGGGTAAGAGCGGGTGCGCGAGGGCGGCCGTGTCTTTGAGCGGAGGCTCTTGGTGGGCGCAGATGGCCCGGAGGACGGGGGTCTTTGTAGCTCGTACATCTCGCTAATTAAATAAAAAAAAGTCCCCTTTCTCCGTTCCCTGCTCTCTTGCTGTCGCTCCGTGCCGCTATTCTTCTGGGTGTCGGCCCGCGGGCACCCGTCACCCCGTGTCTCTGACTTCGGCGGGGCGCGAGGGGCGGATGAGGAGGGTGAAGAGGGATAAAGCGTGGCGTGCCACTCGCCCGTAAGTATTGTCTTCGCCATTGTTCCAGCGTGTTCGCATTGTTCGGGGCGAAACGCCCTGTTGAAGCGCCCCCGTCCGCTCGATGTTATTAATATTGGGCCCCTGTAAATGCCCTGCTCGATGGCCAGGGGATGGGTCTCGTGGCTTCAAGATGCTTTGCAGTTGCAACGATATAGTGTTGTAGATAGGGTTCGTCGGGGCGTTAGGTATAGTGATAGTGAGTTTTTGGGGATATGTATATAGTTACTTTTGGGGCTGGGTCTTGTGGCTTGAAGATGCTTTGTAGTTGGACCGAGATTTTGTTGTGGATAGGGTTCGTCAGCGCGTTGGAGATAGTGAGAGTCAATTTTTAGGGGTAGGTATGTACTTTTTGGGGGTGAGTCATTATGATAGTCATTTGAGATAGGGGTTGCAATTATTCTGGGACATTACCAGGTTGTACGGAGCTCTGAATAAGTTAAGGTTAAGGTGTGAAGACTTTAGTGTAACGAATATAAGCGTCACGAAGCACTCGAACACCAGGATACCCAACACTTCTCGTTATCAGTGCTCTACTCACCCCTGGATGTATCTCTTTATCACAAGTCCCACACAATTTTTCAAACGAACGAACACTCGCGCCGCCAACGATATCGTGGAATAAAGAGGCAGGTATCGCGCTGCGAACAAAGGAAAACGCGGACAAGAGGCAGCGTGGGGGTGGAATTCGAACGAAGGAGGGTAGCCAGCTTTTTGCGGCGGGGGGACAGCGCGAAACAGAAGACGCTCTCGCTTTGATCGGGGACGATAGGGTGTCGAGGAGGTCGGAAGTATCGGAACTTCGACGTGCGTCGGTGTGCTTTTACGTTGCCACAGGCGACACACCGCCGTGAAACACTAGATTGGCCGTGGATCACCCCCGGGCACCATTGTTTCATCTGGTGTGTAAAAGCGCGCGCAGGCTCACTCGTATTATCCGTACGCGTTCACAGCGTATGAATTCCTGCTCTTTCGTTCCCCGCTGCCTTTAATTAGATCTAGCGAAGACATTCCCGGCGTGCTCAAAGAGGGCACCACTTTTATATCAAACAAGGGGCTCTGTGAAAGGCAGATCTACTAGAATTACACTTTATACATTTACATTTCGATTTAATTTAGAAATCTTTGAAATCATTTCCTCTGCGTGACGATAATATAAATTTTCTTAAACAGTTGCGTCAATCACCCCTCGCAAACAATTTTTGTATCCACTCCTTCCTCCCTGCATTCTCGTCCAATTCTTGTATTCATTAAACGTGAAATAAATGTACGTTATTATTATCCAAACAGCAAGTGGTAATATTCCTGAGGTATTGGAAATATAATTCCCTGAACGAGGCAATTAACAAGCCCATGATTCGATTTCCTTTATTAATCGGAATGGGGGGCAGTTCACGAGGGTCTGCTTTAATCGTCGCTCGTTGAGCGACGGTCGTGAGAGCTCCCGTTCAACTAACGAGCAATAATAGTCGGAGTTTTCAAGCATTTTCACGGGACATGCATTTTCCAGCGGGTTCATTTATACGTACATACTCGGCGCGCAGCGGAGAAACGGCAGCAACAGCGGGCGTCAGAGATTAGTCGAGATTGTGGTTCGTCGACGGCACTTTCTCACGTTACCGGCGTTTATTACGGACACCACGGTAAATAGTTAATTTATTAATGTAAATAACGTATCGCGCGCCGCGGCGAACCTAACCGTAATCGTATAATAAATCCGTCTCGGGCGCCACCCCTCTTTGTTCCGCGCGCTTTCGCCCGCCACTCTCTCGCGCGTAACTCGCCTGCTCGGGAGCAAGGAAAAAGCAGCTGGAAATTTCGAAACAATTCGAGCAGATTAACTCGTTACCGAGCTGTGGTTCACGCTATGAGGAGCTCCAAATTGCACACTGCACAGTCCCGAAATATTATTCCACCAGGTTTCCACTATTGAGGGTGGCTTTACGCGGGATTCGGCAACGTATTGGTACAGACATCTGTTTACGCCGCATTCACTGTGCCTCATCTAAATTGTTAGAAGCTACATGATACGAAATTGTACAAGACGGGGACTAAATTGTGTTTGGCTGTTGTGGTCCCCTGGGATCTCCTACACAACAGATCCACCTCTAAAACGGGGAGGGTAAAGATGCTTCCCTTCGCTACTTGAAAATCAGTTTCTCGAGTCTCACAGAAACACTACCTTCCGCGGTACCACTAAAAATCTTGCAATTTGTCAGGCACCGTGGTGGCTTGATTGTCGAGCGGGCACCCTGGACACCATTTCATCGAATGCTCAGCCAACGGTTTCGCGTTTCACCGAAAACTTCCAAAAGCCGAATGCCTGTCGTCAAACACGCCACGCTGCCATCGGCTGGGCGCGGAGGGCGGATGGAGAGGGTGGTGCAGAAGGGTGTCGGGTGAACAAGGACGCAGGCTGCACCAGTATAATCGGCTTACACCCGCGCAGCCTGACGAGCCCGTGAACGGACGGGCAGACTTGATCCCAAAAGCCTCGATACCTCCAAAGCCCCGATATAACTCCCACCCTCCACCCTCCTTCCGCAGACGCCCTCCTAAAGCCTACCCCTCGCGAGTCCCTCCGTCGAGCAGAATGGAATACGGAGTGCTCGGGTGATCCGTTCGTATTTCCCGCGAAATGCGACCTGGGTTCGATGAACCGCGCTGACAAACAGGGACCGAGGATATTAATGACTATCGCGATCGAACTGATCCCCTGATCCATACGATTCGTTCCCATTGCCCTGCTCGCGATGGCAACCGCCCGCATCACCGTGCCACTGGGGACGTTTGATGGTTTTTCATGGCGCAATTAGGTGAAGGGTTCTTCGATTCTCTTCATTATTCTTCGTCACCACTTGGTTCGCATATATCTAGATGGGGGAATTTTTTGGGGGCAAATAAGATTCAACCCTTCAAGACTATTCTTGATTGTGTCTAATTCTAGATTTAGATTAAATCTTATTTTAAAATCCACAATCGGAGTTACAGTAACTCAGAAGTGTACCTATTCATATAAATTCAGCAGAATAACTCTGAAAGTTATCTTGCTTTTGCTTATTGATGCCTCGCTCTACAGCACTTGCTTCATGGGACACCGATTTCTGAAGCATATAGGATTCACTGTGATGCTCGTATGCCCATTTTGCCCAGCGACAGCCTACTTGCAGGAAATCTGTCTCTGGAATCAAATACTAATTGTCCCAGAATTCAGCCTGAAATCCTTCACCGTACAGTGGATACCGTACGGTTACTGTCGATGGGTTAACTCGCCGATCGAGAGCCCCGCCATCGAATCGAGGAGGGATTTGGAGAGGCCGCGAGGGCATCGGGGTCGTCGATAAATTCGAGGGAAATGCAGCGGGGTGCTTTCGCAGGGCTGGCCTCGTGTTTTCAAAGCGCTTTCGAGAGAAGCGTGATGCCGCGTCCGACAGGGTAACCGGACTGTTTTTGACCTGGTTTCCGATGCGCCCGTGTCTTCCGTCCCCTCTCCGCGCCGTGCAATCGATGCCGTACGGGGTGTACTTTAGCCCGAAATGCCTCGTGCAAGGATATTCGATACGTTTCCAAACTGGTATTGCATACTATCATTTCGAAATATCGCATCGATGCGCTTTACCCTTTTATTTCTGTCGCTTCACGTTTATGCGTGGATATAATACACTTTGAGCACCCCCATTCAGTCAGTGACGCGGGGTGCCTTTCAACGATCACGGAAAAGCAAACAGGGGCGCATAAAATAGAAATTTCTGTAATTCAAGTAGGATACTGCGAATGTAGGAAATTGCATGTTGAATTTCCAGTGGTTTCTTAATTATGCGCATATTGCGGGTTTCAAATATTTAGCATGAGGGAATCAGAATTGGTTTTTAATATTGTGCTTGGAATTGAGGACCTTGCAGCAAGAGGGGTGCAGCTCCATCTTTACCACAATAAGTAGTAGTTATTGAGTTAATAAGTATTTATTTCTATTTTTGGCGAAAAAATATTCTATAATAAAGATATTAATATTTCTATTTCTATTTATTTGCAATAAATCGCCCATTCATTATCGGATTTGCATCAAACGTGCAGCCAACGATGTAAAACTTTTTTTACATATATCACATATCTCAAAAACTGTAACAAATGGAGCTGCACTCCTGTTGTTGCAAGGTTCTCAAACGGTGACTGTGAGGTAGGTAGATGTTTCTCTTCAGCGTTACTTTGTTTGAAGAGTCAGATGGAGAATATAGAGTGCTCTTTGCGAAAATAGTCTCCTCCGAACGAAGTTACGATTTCATCTTGCAGGCGACAATAAATAATCCGGTCCCGATCGAGGGAGCTTTGTGTTTCGAAAACGCTTCCCAGGCACGCTACAGGGGTGGTCCTAGAAGGTAACTGAACTGCACTTGACCCACTTTCCGATATATTGCTATCATCTCGCGGCGCGGGAAAACCGTGCTTCAGATCAAAGCACCCCACGAGGAGAATGTTCGTTATATTTTGATTGCTTTGTCGCCGCCGCGCTTTACAAATCCTCTCTCGTCCGTGGGAGCGGTGCCACGCCGACGGAATTATTCATCCCTATTTCTTCGAGGACCATTTCGGTCTGGAATTTCTGTCCCGCGCGCCGACGATATTGAAATGTCGTTTGGCGGACGCTCGCGGAATAAAGCTGATATTATTAAAAGAAAAATAGACATATTGTCATCCGTAGACGCCGGTGCCTTGGGATTTTTAGCTTTCTGAATCTCAGAGCTTCGGGATCTCTCAAACTGTCAATTATCTCGAGAATAAATTTTCACCTCGACAATATGAACTTTTCGCGAATTTAAAGATTTAAATGTTCCTCCCCTGAATCGTCTGCAAGGAAGCTTAGGTAATTTCCCTTCTAAGGTTTCCTGCTCTTTACCGTCCCCATCCCCTTTCTTCGACTTCATACGATTTCCTTCGAAGCTGCTCAAGTCTGTGGAATGTCGTCTATCGTCTGATGGCAGAGAAGGTGACCAATTCTCAATTTAGCTACAGAGAAGCAGAGCCCGGTATCAGTAAAACCTCCAGCGTTTTTGACAAGCCTGATGGGACACTGCGACAGAGTGTCATGGCTGTGAACGTGTGAAATGGTGGAAAACACCTGCCACTGTTCGAGTTATGGCGTCCACTAGGAGTCAGTTGAACCCCCTCCGACTGGCCCCTCGTCAGGAATATCGATAAGCTCCGTGCTCAAGGAGGAGGTCGAGGTTTGCGTGCGAGCCAAAAGGCATTAAGGGTAACTGGCTCCACTTCTCTCTGAACACGTTCCAGAGAGGCATCCGCCATATTTGTTACCAGGCATTTTGAGCGCGCGATGCACACGTTATAAGCGTCCAATTACGGGCTATTATCGCGCAACTTTTATTTGCACACATTCGCCAGCGCCGCGGCCTTAATCAGCTTACCCGAGAGCGAGAGAGAGATCCAGGATTAGGTACTTCGAAATTTGCAGTGGAGTTTGCTCGCGGAGGTGGGGGTGGGGATTGAGGTTATTATTTTGGAAACAAAGAGGTGCAAAATTGCGAAACTATATACAGCGGAAGAATAAGCTGAACGGTGAAATATAAATGCTTGGATATTGGAAAAATTCTTTCCGACCGAAGTGGCATTTTTCAGCTAGAGGGCGATGTATAATACATACATATCAGAAGCAGTTTCACGTAGAGGGAAGCATCCCCGAGCACAAGGGGATTTTTCTGCATTATAATACTCCTGTCTTTAGAGCAGGTAGAAGGGAAATCAGAGGCGGACAACTTCGAAGCAGACGAAGTCAGGGACGAAGGTGAACTTTCGTCTCTGAAAGCAGGAAAATGAACGACGATACTAAACTGTAAAGACGTTCCGATACATGCGGTGCAAAGAAGAAAGACAGACGATTCCCATCGAAAAGATTTCTCAGATTGCAGCCACGTATGTCGCGATAACCTGCCCTGAATGAAATAAAACTGACTCGAGGAATCGAATGGAAGGTAGTTCTACAGGAATAGCCCTGTGATTGAGCGATTAAAATGATGAAACGTGTTTTTTTTCCATGCGCGGGACATCTAGGTTTTGCTAATTTCGCGGATAAAGTGCGGGGGCTTAAGGTTTCAAGCCCACAAAGCGAGGGAAAAAGCTTCCATACTCGCGGGGGATTACGTCATTCACTTTTAAGTGCACGTCCGCGCGCAACAGGATGGAAGAAATTTTAAATCAAGTAGCCGGATATTGCAGCGGGGGAACGCGATCCTCGTAATGCCTGATATATTCCGGAAACAAGAAGTTCGAGGGAGTTGTTAAAACGCCGTTCCGAGCTCGGTTGCCAGCTAGACATTTCCAGGAAATTGCGGTGCGTGGAAATTCAACGTTGAGAAAAATAGTTGATGGCATTGAATTCGATCCAGAACCAATGTTAGCAGCAGATGGTTGCAATTTTTAAGAGAATTATATTCAAAGAGTTATTGGTGAGAGAAGGAGAAAAATTAATACTGAGTTATTTTTGAATATTGGATATTGATATGTTTAAATATTCCTGGAGGAAATGGTTGGATTTTGAAAGTAATCGAATTACTGAACAATTTCGTGGCGATAGAAATTTGAAGATTACCAAAAAGAAATTTATTTAAATCCATTATAATTGTAAAAAAATTTAGCTCGCTTTTTCTATTTCACTTTCCTTTTATTTCCTCATTTGGAAAATAGGATCTTTTGATGCAGTGTAATTTTCGAAAATGTTGATGTTACAAGTGATGAACGATACTCGGGATCTCGTTAACGGGTTGAGCAATTAATTGAATCTGTTCTTATATCAGAATCCGCGTGAAATGAAGTCGGATGCTGGGGCGGAGGGGCTTGGCAGCGTCGCTGGGGCTTACATCCTCGAGCGTTGACAATCTAATGTAATTTACTTCCTGTTTAACGTAATTAAAGTGTACTTTGAGGTGTGGCGGGACGAGAAATTAGCAGTGAACTTCGGTTTACCGGCAAACTTCGCCGTCGAAATCGACACCGCCCGCGATCCCAGCTTATCTTCCAGCAAATTTCACGTGGAATTCCGTCGTTAGAGGTGATTTGCGAAACGCCTCCACCAAATGTATTGCCACCGCGATTTCACGCAACCGCTACCGATCTTTGTGTCGCCCGGAAGATTCACAGTGATTGCGAGAATGACCGAGTTTGTTTTGAGGATCCCTCGAATCGAATTGATTTTTTTAAATAAACAGAGTCACATAATTTGCAGCATGGGAGAAACCGGAACATGAAACATATTCGTTACAAATATCACCTAAACGATATTTATTAAGATAATCTTCTTAAAACACTGTAAGTGCCAAAATTAAAAAAAAAATTGTGGGAAAATGCTCTACGTGCCAATGGTAAAAATGGACCCTACACTTATCACACATAAACTGCAGCATCTACCTTTCTCCACCACTCATTCATCGACCTAACCCGAACCACCCTTACAGTCCACTCCCAAAGACAACACCCCTAACATCCCCTATAAAACCAGCACCGTTTCGTGATCGAAAGAGTCGATTCAAAAGGCGTTTCAAGGAACAATGGAAGGACAGATTCCTTCGGGGGCAAGAAGAAAACCCGCCGCCACCTTTGAATGGGGGAGGGGTGGAGCGGGCAGCGATTGAATTTGCTCAGAGTCCTCTGGTTCACGGGTGAAAGAGAGGGGTTTCGGTTTATCCAAGGGTCTCCATTTCGCGCCGTTCATATTTGTACATTATCGAGGGGGGAAAGGGGGCACACGGGTGGTGGCCTCGGGAACGAAAGGATAGAAACGCTGAGCGGGCTTTTGACGGGGCGCGGCGAAAGCTTCGGAAAAGCGGGAATACGCGAGGGCTTTGATATACGAGCGCACCGCCACCGCTCTCTCACAATCTGCTGGCAGCCTGCATCCTCGCACCCGTGACTACCAATAATCGAACGTTATTGCGTTACTGGGGGCTGAGACCGCCCGCCCCCCTCCGCACGGCTCGCAGTCGTAACACGTGCACAGCGAAACGGAGAACGGCTGTTGCATAGAGGGGTGGAAAAAGGCAACGGGGAATTTGCTCGAGCGGGTGATTCGATTTTAATGCGTCAACTGTACGCTCGTAGGGCGATGCTGCGGTTGCTGTTGCCCAGAACGATGATTGCCTGTGCGGGGGCCGCGTTTTGTCAACCATCGGGGGGTGATGAAGAACCCTTTGGAGGGGTTGAAGATGTGGAGAGAGTGATTGATAACAGTGTTTCGTCTCGATGTACCGCATCCATGGTGGTGTTTGAAGGGGGAACTGTTCAAAGCTGACTGGGTGACTGGCAGTAAGCTTGTTGCTCTTTCAATGCTATAAAAGCTCCTCCTAAAAGCTCCTTTGTTTATGGTGGGGATACAATAACAATTGCTAGCGCTAACTTGGGATCCCAGAGGTGTCACAGAACCGCCAAAAAATAAAATAAATAAAATAGTTAAAAAACAAAAAATATTTTCATTCAAACTTCTCCAGACCAAACTGCAATTTAATATGTAACGACCTAATAGTATGACTATAGTGAAGTTAACGTCGATTGATTGATTGCTTAATGCTTACGATTAAAAAAATAATCGTTAAAAAATCGGCGATCGGTTTAGTCTTCAATCGTTGATTAAATTTCTGCCCAACTCCGTGCAATCGGGTACCGCGAGGCTCGTGTCATTCGACTAGCATTGAACCTGGAGGAAGAATGTCACGAAGACGAATGGAAAGGCGACTCGCCTCGGCTGCGAACGGCTCCGCCAAGTTTAAGAAAGTCACAAGTGCCTCCAAAGAATAGAACATTCGACGCGAGAGAAATACCAGGAGTTTAAGTTCGGAATTGATCAAAGTTGGTTGACCCGTAACTGGAGCACACGGGGTCGGCGATATTTTATTCACGCTGACGCCGATCCTTCGATTGCTTCTACATTCCTCCTTACTCCGGGCGTAACTGTGCTTCATCTCCAGCTTCCTAAAAATAAAAATTAACCGCGCACGCGCTCGGCGCGCAAACACCCCCGAAATTTCGATACGCGCCGCCCGCGACACAGTGAGGAGCAGCATCGGTGAAAATGATCAGGCCTATGTAGAACTCTGTTTGAACGGATACGTTGTTTGCACTGGAGCTGTCGCGATATCGATTGCCGTGCAATCAGCGCGGACAAAGTGAAAAAACGCCATTCGAAAAACTCGACGAACGTTGTTCCTTCCCTTTTGTTTGTATACTGCGCGCGTTTATCAACCGGAGTGTAAAGTGGCCAATAATGAGCGCGCTCCGCGCGTGGTAATGAAAAGTGAAGGAAGCACAAAAGGGGGGACTTGAAATTTATTTGCCACCATATTTGCCTAGGTCCCACCAAGTATCCCTTAATTCCTCCATTCACGGCCCTCATTGTTCCCCTTTCCCATTCTTTCGACGCGCTGCACACTCTACGACGCTCTATACCGCATTCGCGTTTCGTCGTAAATTTAGAGTTCTGCAAGTTTGCAATAGGTCGCGCGGGGGAATCGAAAATGTCACACGGAAATCTCGATGTAGTCAGTTGGAGGGCCCAGTGTCCGTCGAGTCGCCGGTCCCGCGAAGGGTCTGCGGCACGCTGATAATTTCCTCGTGAAATTTCATGCCAGACTCGGCGCGGTGAAATCGACGAGGGAAATGGCGGGAATGCGGGAAGAGTCCCGGCTTCTCGTGCAGGAAATATGGTCGAGTGGCTCTTTAAAGCTCCTTTTTCTCTCACGTTCTCGCAGTTACGAACGTTAATAACAGCGGAACGTTATTGCATTATTCTGTCCGGTTAAGGACGTCTCTGCTCCGCCGCGAGGGGGAGAGGAAGATACAGCGGTGTGCACACATCGGGTTCGCAGTTCCATTACGCTATGATTACGTCGAGTATCGCGTTTTTCAACGAGGAATCGACGCGGTAAAACCGCGGGTCTGAAGTGCGCTGTGACGCTCCGCGATATCCTTGTGGCTCCGTTCACGATTGTTAGGAGGCAGTGCTCCGGAGACATTGTGGGAGCCGATGGTAATACGCGTGTCGAGAGGCTTGGGATCCCGCTCGCTGTTATTTAATGCTGCGTCGACTGAGCGGGGAAATATTTAACAGGGGAGATTGCTTTGGGAATGCTTCGCTTCCACTAATAACAATAAGGATTACTGATTCAGGGCTTGAAGGATTGAATGTGCTCCGGCTAATTAGTTTCGCTGACGTTACTCTGAATAGATCAATGGATAGGGGAAGGAAGTAAGGAATAGCAAATTTAGACTCTTTTAGGCACTCCATATCAAGTTTAATACGATGAACTCTTAAATTCGTAATATGCCATTTTTCAATCTTCGTGTAATGTGTTACCCATTTAATATATATTTCTACATATTCTTGCGATTAAATCAATCCCCATCGCCCTCCGAGTGCCGAAAACGGTGATCCACCCCAATTTTACGCCAACTTCCCGTCGACCCTGCCCTCCGTAACCCTGGCTGCTGTATCAGTGCCCTCGAGTCGTCAGCACTGATAACACAATGAACAACGCCGTCGTGAGGGGATCGCGATTCAAGAGGGTGGATTCGCGACGGATCGAACCGGGGGAGAGTCGTTGGCAAAAACGAAAAGAAGGGGGAACGGACGCGAACGAAGGGTGTTCTAGGGTGCCTTTTTTAGTCCACTTATCGGCGAAGCACTCGACCACGATGGCTATATTTAATTCAGTGCTTAGGCGGTGAACCAGGCTACTTGACTCTCTTTTTCCCTCTATTCGACGGACTTCTAAGCTAATTCCGCGGTATTTGGAGCGTCTATCAAAAGGCTGCATTGTGCTATTGTGTCGACCGAGGATGATCGTTTTCACACTGACTTCACCTTGACAAAGATAGGCATTTTATAGCAACGGAGTTCTGGTTCAATTACGTACCACCTTTGGCCTCGATTAAACTGGTCTAAAATAAATATAAAAATGAAGTCGTTGAACTTAATGTACAAGGAAAGTCCCTAAGTCTCCCTTCAGAGAATAGAATCTTGAGATTTAAGACCATGAAGAACTCATTCACCAATCCTCCCTAGCTGAAAAATGGAGTTGCACTCCTCTTGCTGCAAGGTCCTCAGTTATATTCAGATACCTGGAGTCGCTTCGAGTCGCTTCTGTCGTAGAAACTCTAATTCGAAAAATCGACGATTCTCGCTCAAGGCAATTTGCAGTTTTATCTGTCGCCCATCGAGTCGATGGAAATGCACTGATGGAGACGTCGCTGCCGCAATGTGTAAAAACGTCGCGGCGGTATGATACACGGGCGGAAATATCGCGGCAGTAGAACGCCCGCGCGATCCCCGTAAATCTTTTCCTCGAGTCTGCTGCGATCGAGACGGCCCCTCCTTTCGCAAAGGGCGCGACGATAGAGTTTCACGCCCAACAACCGAGGATTATCGTTCGGAATAGATACACGACGTGGCTGACACGATTTACCGATTTAATCGGATCCCCCTCGATTATTATGTAGATAACCCGTGGCTGGGGATAATTGAATCTGGCTATTGGATACGTCACGGAAACGTCGGGCGAATTTCGGCTTTCAGCAAATGGGATTTTGCGAAATCCTCGGGGGTGCTGTCGAATACTCGGGACAACTCGCTGGGCATTCTTCTGTTTTTAATATGAAGATCGCCTGGAGAATAGCTACCAAACGAGGCGAGTGATTAGTTAGTACAATGCGAAGGGTATCGCTGATTACTTGAGAAATATACGAAATAGCGGGTAGTTAATGGGAACCATGTTCGAGCACGAACGTTCGTATCGATGTATGAATGTGTAAGTGTCGATATCCCGAGGCGATACGATAATAATGATGGATTGGGGACGAACACGTGATGGATATTGCTTCGTGAAAATGCGATTTAATTTGTAAAGTGTGCTTTAATCTGAATTTAGATGGCGAAGATAGGAGCGTGTTGGTTAAGAAGATGGTATTCGTAGTTTACAGCACGTAATATGAAATTCCGAATGATGGTAAGGGATGTAAAGGTAAAGTAAATTTTCTAATTTCGAACAGATTTTCATGAATCCACAGGTTTCACGTTACTCCTCGTCGTAGCTTACTATCTATTTGCTGGGAACTCGACGAACTGGGAATAGACTCTCAGAATTTTTGAAATATCTCATGCTTCTGCTTCATGAATACGTAATGGTTGTCCCAGGTGAAAATCGCGCGGGACGAGTGGCGAATTGTACTTTAATTTGCATTTTTTCGAACGGGGTCTCTTGACTCCCTAAAGGGAATATTTCATTTGCAGGGACAAAGGAAAGAGAACCGGTGGATCCTCGCTTAAATCCGATTTAATAGAGACCTCGAAATTGCAGCTGATTCTACGGAATAATCTGTGAAGCAGGGGTGTTTTCTTTCGCTGTAGAACCGTGGAATCGGTTGAAAATTGTTTCGAAACCGAGTGAAGACCGACACTGCAGGCTTGTGTCATTTCACCTTTAAAAAGTGCATCCCCGATCGTTTTTTGACTCGTTATTTCCCTAGTTACTTAAAAAATTAGGACTGAAGTTCTAATCCGCGATTTTAAAGCATGTTTTCGCGAATAATTATCCTTCAACACTTCCACTGTCCTCTCGAAAAAAGCGCCAAGTCCAAGCCTCCAAATTTTCGAACAGTCTGTTCAAAATAATAATCGCCCGATCAAACAGGCAGCGTGATGTCGCTGTATTGATTAACAAGCAAATAGCTTGCACTTCCGCCCCTTTCCATCGCCCCACGGATCGATTAATATTTATTCCATTACGGGGACAACACGAGGAAAACTAATTTCACGCGTCGCGCGACACCACGGTGAATCCGATTTTGATCTCGCGTTTATTATGTCCACTTCGCTCCTTCTCGATCTCCTGGCTCTTTTTTTTCGTTCCCCCGAATTGAGCCGGGTCCCAACCGCGCACGCGCTTCGTGGCGCCTGGAAAAACGATATATCGAGTTTCGTCGGATTTCCATTTCGTTTCCGTGCGAAGGAATGGATTTTTCTGGGATTATCTGGAAAAAATATATACACGTGCCACGCCTCCTTTTCTTTTCGTGGTGTCACGTCGCTTCCTTCGAAGAGGGGCAAAGTGAAGTGAAGCAAGACGGAAGTATAGGTCTAGACGCAATACTACAAGCAGAAGCACCTGGAATTTTCTTTTACAATTAGGAACACCATAAAACTCTTGAACGGCTTCTTTGTTTCTCGTCATATCACTTAGAAACGCGTATCTTTCTCGCAGCAATTGGTATTTGATCTCTACAGATAGTTTTTTAAATATAAATTTAGAACATTGAAGGCGTGGGGGAGAGCAGGTTAAAAAAATATTGTGCAATGCATAATGCAGGAATTCACGTTTCGCGTGGACGAAATGATGGGAAATTTCACCGAGTCCAGTGCCGCATTCCTTGGACGCGTGAGTTCGTATGGTAGAATTCGAGGAATGGTGGGCAGCATTCGAAAGCCGAGCCACGTTTCGGGAAACACGCCGCGGCGCACTGACTGGTGTACGTTACGAATCAGATTTCCATTTCGTATCCGTCATATGTCGTTTTCGCGTCTAATCCATCACCGGCCGGCAAACGGCGTTAAGCGCGTCGCGACGCCGTGTCGACGCGTACGCCTCGTTATTGCATGTTAAAGTTCTCGTCCCTGCTGTCAGCTTGACACAACAAATCGGGTTTGGGCGCCGCGAGCGACACAACCTTGTAATCGGGCCGATATTACAGCCCGGGAAAATGGCGGATTCGAGATTGCTCTGGTTCTAGGTCGGCTTCGGCAGCTTCCCTACTCCGAGTGTTCGCTAAAATGGAATGGATCTAAATGAGCGGTGGAAATCTCCGAGGAGCGGTGGAGGCAATTGTGATCGAAATTATAACTTGTTTTTGTCTGAAACATGCTGTATTTATATCACTGGAACTGTCCGTATTACCAATACTACTAATTATCTTGTTGTTTGCCTACCTTACGTAATTAGTAGTAGGATTGAAGTATACCTATGTTGCCTGTTTTTGTTTCTTTAGTTTACTTAGTTTGTTTCTTTTGTTTCTTTAGTTTAGTATACTTTAGTTATTTAGGGTTCAGTAGATCGTTTAATAAGAGAATTCATGTTTCCTCTAATTGACCGAGTGCATTTTCCACCAAAACTTCGAGGTGAAAAGCAGGAAAAAGTGTTCTTCAAGACAAATGTAAATTGCGGCGCACACGTTGCTGCAAACATTTGTGCAACACTGTTCGAGCAGTGTGGATTGCTGGAAACTAGGTGTTAAATTTATGGCAAATGATGGAAACGATCGCGGGGGCCACCGTTCTATCGACGTGAGCTGTTTGATCGGCGATATTGTTAATGAAATTTGCGATACCTACCAGCGATGCGTTCCGCTTTGCGGTACGGAGTAAATATTAAGCGCGCATTTTACCGCCTCTGGCATAACGCCCTCTGCGGTCACGCAACGCTGTGGAAATGTCCAGCGAGGGCACCGTAATACCAGCACGTATGGCATCGATTTTGACAAAATCGACGGCTCGAAATACGACGCGTCCCACCGACACGTCGATACGCTTTCATCATCGTCGTGTTCGGACGAAAATCGGCCGCGACACCGTCGAAAATAGCGATTTTCGTCAATGTTTTTGAGGGACAAATGTATATTCCTTCGTTGCAATTCCGATATGAATCTGTCGAAAGAGTGATTGATATGGACGCGGGAGCACAGAGTGCGGTTATATTTGTAATGCAGGTCCATTAGAAGTGTCTGTTATTGGGAAGTTTAAATTAAAATGAATGAAAATACTGCAGGAATTTTTCTAAGCTATGACTTCGAAGAAAGTAGTATATATTGATAGATTTTATATTCAGAGAAACGATTGAAGGCCTTGGGATCAGTTATCGTTTGCTTGTACCACTGGTTTCTATGTGAAGTCTGTTCAATGCTATCTCATACTACTGGCACTATTCCTTTGCATATATATCTGTCTTTGATAAATTCCCGCATGTACACACATCCACATACTTCTCTGTAAAGCTGCCCAGATCATCTGGGAAGCTGGTTAAAGTTATGAGTACTTTAGTGTAAAGAAGCATTGCGAATATGGCACCTAAAATTCTTCTTCTTGAAACCTCATACTTAAAACACCACAGATTCTTCAAACTCACCGGGTGTTTCAAAATAAGTTACCTACTAACTACGCGAAATTGCATTGCCCCAAATAACCTCCCTTAAACTTCCAAGCACTTCCGCCTCTTATAAAACACCACGCAAGGTTACATCTCGCTACATCATATAATTCTTGAAAAAGTCGTACTATCCCGATCGATTCGAGGGTCGCGCTCGATTTGTCTGTCCGCGTCGATTTTCGTCGGGCGTGAAAATGAGGGGGCAATTTCCTGACGCTGGTATTCTTTCGCGGAGCTGGGGGCGGATGGAAAAAGAGGGCGAAAGGGGTGTACGGAGAGCGAGGCTGAGCCGTAGCGACTTCATTCGCAGACAATGCTTACGTTGCCATAAGTTGACTCGACCTCGCCCCATTCTGAACCGCCGAAACGTGACCGTGTTCCCAGATCGAACCGTTTAGTTTACGAGATAACGTGGTATCTGGTAACACGGGCCAATCCGCGTCGAAGCCACCGCGTGTAATCCCATTATCATTTTCGGTCGAGGACCCGTCGATTAGTCGATTCGGATTATCCTCACGGAACCGGTAACTCAGCGTCTGCGATGTCGCGAAATCGCCGGGATAAGTGGGCTACGTCTGAGACGTGGCCTAAGAAAACCAGTTCAGTGGAAATTGAATGGATTCCGCGTAATTTGGGATCTAGGGGTATGTATTTAATTTTCGAAGATTGGGAAAGAGATCTGGACATGCTCCCCTGTGGGATTATCGACGATGTCACGCCAAAAGTGTGATTCCTAATAGAATAATTGTTACTGACAGTAGTGTTCTATTACAAGTTTCAAATAAAAGATTTTGTAGGTTTTAGTTTGAATGCTGGATTGCAAGCTTTTCTAGGGAGGAAGTGGGGGTGGCGACAATGAAAAAGTAACGATGTAGGGAACAAGGGTGACTCGAATGTTCTATATTCAATAGAAAGTCGAAATTTATATTCCCTTTTTAAATACTGCTGACGATGAATCGACGGTTTCCAGACGTCCCAATGAAATGCAACAATAAAATGACGATTAAAACGGAGACAGTCGAAAGGGACGGTTCGTGGTCGTTGTCCCTGGTGTCGCGCCTCATTAAAACCGTATTCTTTCGCGAAACGTAAACGAGGAGGAGAGAATCAATGGGAACTGAAATATATCATAGCACACACATTTATAATGTCTGCTAGTGCGACGAATTCTGGGAAGTAGGTCGTCCACTATTCACAGACAGACTTACTAACATTTGAAATTCAAAGTCAAAATACTTGGAAGAAAGCTCCTCCCCTACAAAGTAAAGAACACGAAGTACGACCACGCAAACAACCACCTATTACGTTACACAGATCATCAAACAGAATTTTAAAAAAGCATATTCAAACGACCCCATCGCTCAATCACTTATTATTTCCGCCGTCAAAATTCGTAATAAATAACCAAAGTTCTCTGAAGCTTCTCTCCAAGGGAATATTCTGGAACACCCGTTCGTCATCCCCTACGAGGCACAGGACGCGAACTCGAGATAGACCCGGCTAGGGTGTGGGGTGGATCGTCCATTTTCGAGTGGACACGTACCTTCGCTTAATGTCCGTTCACGGTACGCGGAACCTGTGACGCTGGGACACGCGTGTAGGTGTAGCGGAGAGGCTGAGGGGCTGCGGAGGGGGTGTGGGAAAAAAGAGGTACGAGTAGGTGGGTGGCAGTCCAGAGTCACAAAGAATGGCGATCGGCCGAGGGGGCGGCTGGTTGCAACGGGCAGACGTTGGAGAGAGCGAGTATCGCGATACTCCATCGGCCAGAAATCGATACGGGGATGGCCAGGGGGACTGGGACAGGGGGTGGGCGGCTCGGTGTCTGTATTTTTCGCGAAAGCATTACGGACACGGGTATATTCGCGTTGCACGTGGCTCTCAGCTGTGCGCCGGAGCCCTCAACTTCGCGACAGGAACTTTCGATGCTCGGCGCTCGCTTGGATCGAACTTCCTGCGCTCCTTCGTACTCCGTAGAACGCTTTTAAATTGCTTGTTCGTAGTTGACGGTGTTTGGGTGAACTCGGCGGGCGAAAAGTGTGTTACGTGATCGAGGGGCGCGCTGGGTTTACTTGAGGAGTTATTAACGGAGCCTTGGTGGCAGTATTTAGGGAAGGGGGCAGATAAAAAAGGAGGAAATGGATGAAGTGATTGAATTATCTGTGCGAAGAAGTGTGGGTGACTGTGAATGTAAGGACGTTTTCGTGGAAAGCAGGTCTAGAGTATGTAAGAATGTGCGATGGGAGAATGTGTGCCTATGCAAATACGAGAGTAGAGTGCAAATTGTGGAGATAGGATTAAATATGCATAAATGTGGTGTGATGTAGATAGGGAGGCCTGTAAACCGCGAGAAACATGATAAATCTGTTATGGTCTATTGATAATAGTGTTAGTGTAATGGAAACTACGGTGGAGTGAAGTAGTAAGGAGTACGCAAGGGAAGACGCGGAACGTAAGTGGAAACGGTCAGCCTATAGTCAGAGGAAGTCTGCACTTCTGCACATCGCGTAACATTTGAGGCTTATACGATTTTAGACCCCTGTGAATGATGAATAAAAATTACAGAATAGCTTGTATATGTTTATCAATCATTTTGTATAACATTTTCAAAACACCCACTCTACCTTTCACGTGACATTTGAAAAAGCTACTGTGTAAAGAAGCTAATGGAACATTATGTACACTCTGTAGAATATTTAGTTAATGATTGTTTGCTCAAAATTAGGGAGAATAGGAGCTTTAATTTACGAGCAGAAAATAACAGGGCCGAAACAAAGCTGGATGGAGGTATGAAAAGCTTGTTCACCTTTCAACCAACGTTTACAGGAAAAATAAACAGTGATACACTTTACGTAAATGGTTTTTTCATCGCTCCAGAATGTGTTTCTTGTTTAGAATTCGTTTGAATAGCTGCTCGTGTAAAAGGGGGAGCTAAAGTGCGAAAACAATATAGCTCCCTGAAAAGGCGAGGAAGATTTCGCTGCGAGTGGTGCTTGATTATTAGTATATCACGGTAGTTCAGCTCAATGGCCCGCTAATTAACCGCGGGAGATTAATTGATACTCCATCGAGCTCGTTACAAAGTTGTTAATCCGGGAAAGTTCTACGAGCTTCAGTTTAGTTGGCAAAGAGCAAGTGCCGTGGTAGGTACCAATTGAATCTAATCGATACCTATCCCCATTCATAAACCAAAATAATCATTACCGGCGGAGAAATAAACATTCCCAGCTACAAAAACAGAATACCAAATATAAACCCTCTAGCCCTTGTCTTGCACCACTGAAATTTCTTTCAATTTTTATCAATTAAAATCCACCCACCTTAAAATTATACTGAGAAAAATGCACATAAAATTCAAAAGACTCCAAATGAAGAAAACGAAGAAAATTGTAATGATAAAATTGCACAGACGATACAGAAAGAACTCTGAACCTGAAAGGGGGGCAGGGGGGCCGCGATTGAACGATTTCATCGTCGAAATCTCTACGGAAGCGGCGCGTCGCGATAATTGGTCGACAAATTCCATGGATCGAACCTCTCTATGAACGAGAGCTGAAAAAAATGGTCGGTTCGAAATCCCGTTGGCTTGTATACCGGCATAATTAGCGAGCAGCTCGTCCGTCAGCGTTTTCTACGCGGATGATTCGCTGACTTCCCTCCCCGTTCATCGGAATTAACGATAAAGGCAACTCATCGTTCCCGCCAAGTCTGCTTAAATATTTGAAGAAGTACTTGGCGAAATTCTTCGTCCCCCCTCCCCGACGTTGAGGGGTGCTTGAATCGAGGATCGACCGACTCCCGTCCCCCATCCTACGACCATCCCTTTTCTGTCGTTTACTCGTCAATATTTCGACGCGGGTTATCTCCCCCATCCCCCTCTGCCCGTAATGGATAATTTCCCACCCACGCCGTTCCCCAGGAAACTTTGTACGAACGCTTAAAAAGGCTGTCCGATATAGTCGTTGGCATCCGCCGATTGCTTCAATCAGAAATCAATAGAACCGTCTAGCAGGGCCAATACGCAGCCACGTCTACATACATGTCAATGTACTTTACGTCCCTGTTGACGGTGGTGTCTGTCGGGGATGTTGCACTCCGCCGATTTCGGCCTGATTGCCTGGGGAGCGTTAAGGTTTCTCTTTCTGCGTGTCGACGACAAGGGGGGTCTATGGGAGAGGGCTGCTGGAACCATCGGTTCCGGCGCTTTCAGTGATAAGCTCCGGGGCGAACCAAGTATTAATACGTGACCATTACTGACTTCGTCGAGGGGTGATTAATTTTGCAAGATAAATCAGCAACAGAGTCTGCGCTTGAGGAATTTAAAAGAATCTCAGAGCACAGTTGCTCGATCTTCAATCATCATCCAACCCCTCAAAGTCATCGTTGTCTCTACCCCATTCAGGGGGCTGATGCGTACCCCTTCGCGCGGATCGTTTCATCGAATTTCAGGATCGGCTGCGGCAGCATCGATAAACCAGAAAATGAGAATCACTGTGAGCTGTTCGGTGGCAGAGTGTTGGCACAGTGCTCGTGATCGATTACTCGTCATCCGCGCGCGATGTCCCGAGTTCGACGCCCACCGCCCGCTGCCAAACCAAACGTACTTCTTCCTCTTTTTTCCTCGCCCACCCCCCGCCCACCCCCGCCCCCTTTCTGTCCGCTGTTCAGGCTGCTCCATCTCCTCCGACCACCTCCGTATCCTCCCTGTCTCCTGTTCTATTTCCCCTGTTCCTCTTTCTCGCCATCGACCGTAGGCTCTACACGTAGATAGCCGCTGCAGGATGGACGTGTACGAGACGCTTCTCCTTTTTTCTCCCCTGTGTCTGGCTTTGTGCGAGGTGCGAGCCGTAGAGAGTTCCAGCGATAGAAACGCGGGGGGAAAGGAACTGGAGGCATCGGGACGTAGAGGAGCTCGATCTCTGCCAAATCAAACTTGAGTCTTCCTCGAACGTCTTCCTCGTCCTGGCGACCTTGGCGAACTTGGTCGCCTCGTCGTCAGGAATTCTTATCGATTTCACGGTGAATGGTCGCGTCGAGATTTCGACGGTTGTTCTTTCTCGTTTATTTAGCCAGCATTTTCCCTGCGGAAGAAGCTTATTATCTGAAAGGCACGTCTTCTGATCGGAAGTTAAAGTTAGATTCTGAACTCTAAAGCTTTCATTTTGCAGATTACTTCGCGCGATAGTGTACCTCTCAGCCCCACAACCATTCAACACTATGATTCCCTATTATTTTCATAAACAAACACGACAAAGAAGTAGCCTTCGGCGCATCAAAAGAAGCTCGAAGCAACGTTGACCCAAAGAACAATTCCTATCTCTCCCTGCTTCTAAGTATTTCAATAAACCAATGAACATGCTATAAACAGCGCTCACGACAAGGCTACTGTTACATCATCGATGTTATCACCGCCTTTCGTGCTCGACGCGAAACGAAATCCAAATTGCTCCTCGAGTGAAAGCTTGGAAAAAGATCGCAGATTGCAGGGCCCATTGTCTTAAGGAGCCCCCCATATAATAACAGCCTTATCACCCCATTAATCTATACACAGTCCAACCCCTGTATACGTCCCCGGGGACACACCAACCCTTTTCTTCCCCGACGTGCTGGCTATTATCGAGGTGAAGCGCAGGGCAGGGGACCCGGTTGACACGGGGATGCGCCCAGAAACGGGAATAAGGGTGTCCTGGACACTAGTCACACCTCGATTGCTGCCAATTCTCTATTGTCGTTGGCAATCGTCCACCATTCCCCTCCCTCGTTTCACCTGCTCCTTCGATTCCCACCGTGGGGCGAAGAATTCGTTTTGCTGTCGGGACGTCGAATTTTCTCGGGCTGGGGTGGTTCCAGGGATCTAAAGGTTCCCTTGATTGCCTGCGCGGGCGCCGAGGCGAGCATCGTTTTATGATTTTACGATTATCGGGCAAGGCACACGCTGCTGATGTGTTCAATTGATCTTTCAAGTGGAACAGTGGAAATAAAGTTTAGAGGGACATCTTAACATTTACGCCTCATAGATTTAGGGGGGTTGTAAAATAGATCAATGATACTAACGTGACACTTAAGGGTAATCAACTTAGTTCTGCAGAAGTGTAGAAATATGGTTTTAAAATTTCTCGCGACCACCACAGTATATTGCGTGGATGCATTTCGATTCTTTGCAAATAGGCTATTAGTGTATAAGATTTATAGTCTCACAGAAGTGTAATGTTTGAGAGAAAGTTTCTAGTTGATAGAAAAGCGTCTTTCGCAATGCTCCTTGGACTATATTTCCACAGTGCAAGTAGTACTTTTAGAAGTGCCAAGACTCACCAGTCAGAAGGAACAGCAGCACGGTCGAATCCATTCCCAAAGCCAAAATTCGTCCAAACGTGAGTAATTCAGCGCATTCTCGAAACAGTCCTGCAACAAAATTACAAACACTCTGAGAGTTCGCACCTTTCCTCTCTACACATATCAAAATACACGTTAAAAATCCCCCTCTAGCAATACCCCACAAGTAAACAGACCCTCAATAAATAACAAGACATCGCAATGAAACACAACTGCATGCACCCAATAAAGCAAAATAACCGCGAACAATAACATCAGTAAGCTACCATTGTTTTATATCCGATTAATAGGACCAATTAATTAAATTAATGTACAGTACCCTCCATTCAGTGTCTCTTGCAGTGCGTCCCAATTTTGATAAACCCCCATTCAACCATTTCATCGGAACCGCTAGAAATAGATTCTCCATTTGGTGAATTAAATAAATCCCCCCTTAAACTGTGAAACCAGTGCAGCATTGTTTCGCAACACGCAAATCGTACAGCAGGATCGCTGCGTTAATGACCACTAAGAGATATCGCTGTTTCAAGAGCGAGCAAGCGTTCCATCGTTGATCGAGTAACTGGTGCTCGCCCGTTTATTCGATAAATTCGAGGGTACGGCCCAGGGAGCGTAACGCATATTAGGGGAGGCGCGTTTAACAGATTTTACGGGGGTAGTGTTAACATGCGAAGAGGGGTGGTGCACGTGGGCCGAGAATCAGAGGGGGGCCGAATTAGCATGGTGCCTCTACATCTGTCGGCCATTAATCAATTAGCACGATTCAGCGTGCGCGCGGGGGTCGCCGTGTAACGACTGTTGGAGCAATAGAGTATCCAGCGCGGCAGTAAAATTTCTGGCTAAATGGGGCGCTCTGTTAAATGATTGCCACGCGAACTGGTAAAAGTAAAGTTTAATAACGGCGTAACGGGGAATTATGCTGAATTTCCCGCGAGTTTAGAAATTTATCGCCTTTACGGCTGGTCGCAGATACAGCCATCGGTGAAAGATGGCGGGCGAAGCGGGGGAGGTTACGGTTCATTCGTAAATGTATTCGGGGCGAGTGGCGGGTCTACGTGCGGGAGGCACAGCTGCACAAAGAAACGGGCCTCCGCCACGACGACGGTATTAATTGACGTGCAGCTTTGTCGAATCACGTGGAAAAGAGTTAACCGTCTAGACAGAAGTGGCGTGCATGCGTAAATATTTAAACGAACAGACCCTCGTGGCATTCGAACGATTGCATATCCAGGTGCATCGTTCTTACACGTTGCCTTTCCTGGGAGGGAATATGGTTTATTTAGTTGATCGAGCTCTGTGAATCTTTGAAATTTGTTGAGGGGAAGTAAAATGTTGTAGCTGTTTTATTGGCCGTCACAAAGGCACTCTTGAAAGTGCAGCGGGGGATAAAAGCTGGGGGTATTCGTATTCGAGCAACATTTCAACCCCTCGAATTGAAACGTATTAGTGTCGGCGCAGGTACACGTATAAACCGGTCGATAAGCAATAAGATTGATGGTCTTGCGGGTAAGATATTCATTTATTTCTGAAGAGCGACGTGCTATTTTTCACGGCGTTCTTCGACCAGCGTAATGCATTTATCTTAATATTTCATACTGTCCGGGCGAGTGGGTATATATGTGTATTAATGTAACAGAGGGGGATGAAGATGGAAGAAACGGAAGAAGAACGGACACGATCAAGTTACTCTATTCGAGTGCAAGCCTCAGTAGCATTGCCAGTACTTCCAGGCGTATCTTAACCTGCCCTTGAAACATGCTTCTCCGACTCTAACATCTGAATACTTTCTAGTACGAGAAGAAAATTGCTGGATGAAATGCGCTGCTAATGAACTAAAACACCATCATCAAAATCAACTCTTCACCTCTCCCCCTTTACAACACCCTCATAAATAGAAGAATAGAAGACGAGAAATCGGAAAGAACTTACCCCATTTCCTTATCCCTCAATTTCACCCTCCTAGACGGACAAAGGGGAATCAGCCACTTGAAAATTCAAACGTATATAACACGAATCGCAGAACGATGTAAACTCTGAAGGATCACGCACCCAGACGACCTTCCTGATACTACTGAAACGATGGCCCGTGTTATGGTCCCCAGACGCGACCATTCGCAGTGTAAAGTGGGGGGCTCCCAAGACTTGTAAATACGGGACGAGACGCGAGGCTGACCTCTACCGAAAACGCGTTTCGTTGGCAGTAAAGGGACCGGGGATATGTAGCTCGCAGGGACGTGGTTTCTACTCGGGACCGGAAGCGCGACTGGGGCCATTTTTCACGGCGCGGGCGTCCGTTTCCGGTCCACGATCACCGCGAAATACAAACAAAAATAGCGCTGGAAATATGTGAGGGACAAAGAGGCGCGGTGGCTGGGGGAGGAACGGGGCGAAAGGGGATGAAAGGGGATGAAAGGGTGGAGAGAAGAGGACAGCGACCTCGAGGACGTGACGGTGACCCGTCCTCCTCGTCCTTTTTCCACTTCCTCCTTTCCTTCGCGCGCTATTGCTCGGAACGAGAGAAAAATCACTGTGACTCGCGTTCATTGGGGAATATTTACGATCCTCTGTGTAGAATTTGATGAATTTATTTGGGTGCATTTGGGAATGGAAGGGAAAGTAGTGGGATTTTTAATAAGCTATAATGATTTATCGTTCTTCTCGTATCTCCCTCGTGAGTGTAACTTGATTTACACAGAATTTTAAACAAATGCAGGCAACAAAAGCTCTTTCTGAGATTGACTCACTACTCGATGAAGAATACCGTTCTCGTCCAACCCTCGTCCCTCGTATTTTTTCTGGTTTTATGGCGCGTGTACAGGGATTTACTGTTAAGGCTGTGACGCGTCTTTCTTCGCGTCAGCGCGCAGCACCGACGAAGCCACGCTTCCGGGGCAAGAAAGTCGGTTCGAGGGGATGATTTATGGGCTGACCATGTGCGCTCGAATTTTTCCTCCTTTTAGGGAAATCGGTTTACGATCGGGAAATGCGATTATAATGTATCGTGCAGCACGAAGATGCTGGGAAATAAAAGAGCTTGGAAACTTGCCTTCCGAGCACGATGGAAACTTGACTGCACACTAGAAGCTTTCTTCGCGAAAAGAAAGTACAGCTCGTGGCACAAAATAAGTTCGAGTACCAAAAACAGTAAGTATTGCCTGTCTTTATATGAAGTTTTGTGTTTAAATGTTTGATAGTTTTAACGAGGAGACAATCATTCGTTGGGGTACAAATTCGATCAAGTTCGAGAGCCTCTCGAAACCATATCGTTTTTTTAATTTTGACAATCACATTGTACGAGTAGATGGTTGATTAAATCGCGCGAATCAATAGCACCCTTCGCGTTCTATCATCAGTCATTGTCAACGTGCTCCGTGTAACGGGAATCCCATTGGAAACGACAGGTGAAACAAATTCGAGCGCGATAACAATGGCCGAATGGAAAAATGGTCGAGATTGTTGGGTTTTTCCGCGCTGGCCGCAACATGTTGCAACCTTTTGTAATTTCAACGTAATAACAACAACGCGGCCCTCGATATGTACGCGTGCACGGGGAACGATTGCTCGCGGTGCTTCGGCGATCAAAAACAAATTCCCGTTACCTCTTGAAACGCGAACCAATTAATCGCGTGCACAACAAGCCGATTGTTTACCGGGCGCAAGGAATTCTCATGAAATATTCTTTGTTTCGTCGTGGAATTTCCTCGAACACTGTTATTCACTGCGTATTCACCGAATTTCACACGAAATCGTACTTTCATGGTACGCTTCCATACAATGATCAACAATGAAAAAGATTATTGACGTTATAAAGTAGAACATTCATCGCCCTACCAACCTTCTCCAATATATTTACCTCAGACTTAATTCTGCGTTTCAATCACTCCATTCCTAAATAAAGAAATAGATTGATCGTTGTAAATTCTAACACTTTCTTTCAACATAACAAAATAATAATACTAAGAGTTTCACGCACACGAATCAAATTAGAATATGTTACAAAAGAAAAAGGAGGAATACGAATTATTACAACCGCAATTAATTAGTACAGCCCCAAGTAAATAATTATTGAAATCTGAATTTCTATGTTACGGAAATCTATCCTCATTTCCTCATTTCCATAATTTCAGCTAAAAGTGTTTTCATTCCCCAATTCCCCGCAAAATGTAGAGGTCTCTTCTCCCACGAATATTTAGGAAATATTCCATTACCCGCAGGATAGCAAGTTACGTCGAAAGGATGGCGGTGGAGAATTATTGAAGGTCTCGACGAAGGGAGAACATCAAGCATGCCCGTACCTATCGCATGAATGCATTATTCGCTGAAACGCTCGGGTACGGCGAGTAACCATAGACGGTGGCGAACAGATTTCGTTCGATCATGCGACGGGAAAACGTTTTTCAAGCCCATCCTCCCCCGGCCCCTCCCCCCTTCACCCCGTCACCCCACCGCTGTCACTTTGCGCCCCAACGTTTGATGCTTTTACTCGGGTATCGTGGCCGACTGCTCTCTCAAAGCTTTTTGCATCAAGTCATCGTGAAAGAAGTCGCCCGACGTGCATCGCGTGTCGTCGAGGGCCGAGGAATCATGTCATCATTCCGCCAGAGGTTTTTACAGTTCGCGACTCGAGGGCTGACTCGCCCCCTTTCACCCCTCCGTACTCACCCTCCCCGTCCAGGAATATACAAACATAACTGGCGAATGGCTATACGTTCGTTACACGCCCCTTTGACTCGTGCACTGGCAAATGCAGGGAGGAGGGAGGCCAGGGGTGGAAGTGAATTCTCTATGAATTCGATTCTTCTCGCAGCAGAGAAGCTGAAGAAGGGAAGAAATGGAGCTTTTCATCCCTGTTTCTGCACATCCGCAGAGGCCTACGAGAGAGAGTCTGAAGGACGAGTCGCATCGACGTGAAACTCGGGGGTACGACGCGGAGGGATTATGGGATGATTATGCGATGCTGGTCCGAGGACACCGCTGGGGGAAGTTAGGGGAAAATCTGGAGAATCAACTGAAATTTCGTTCACTGCCAACGTAGCTTTGGATCGTGGTCCGGCGTTACTCGGAGTCGTCTACCCAAAATAAGACTTCAGCTTCTCCTCCTCAGAGGGATTAGTGGATGGATGGAGACGTCTTCGTCGTGCTTCGCTTTCTTCACCTTCAAAAAGGGGAGAAACGAGTCTCCAACCTACATAGCTTTGGATCACCACAGTATTAAACTACCTAGTTCTTAAATAATCCTCCTCTGAACCTTTCCAACATAATAGGACGCCAATTCTACCCCACCCTTGTATCAATCCGCGAAATTTTCAATCCCCTCGGTCACTCCTACGAGCGAGTGCTCCTCTGGTGTTACAATCCCGCGTTGCAGGGGATTTCTGAGTAAATTACACGTCGCGATTCGTTTCAAAGGACCTCCCCTCCGCCCCGCGATAATGGGAAGCGTTATTGCAGGGAATATCGAAAGGATTTGCGGCGTATTCGGCGGAGGTCTGTGGTTAATCGGTGGAAAATCTACTTTGCCAGAAAATTACGATATTGAATTCGTTGGCACTTTAACAAGTTTCCACGGGCTGGCGGGCGACGGGTTATTCGATCGATCGCGCGGAAAGTCCTGTGCCCCGCCTTTTGTCCGCCCGCAAGGATATGTCTAAATCGCTTATCCGAACGTCTCGGCTCACCTGTTGAATACGAAAGGAAAATTTTCACGCGGGCGGATCCGGGCGGGGCGCGATAGGGCCGCGAGCAGGCCTGAAATAATGGAGAAAGGCTCTCACCGGCCGTGAATAATGGATCGAGCCGGTCACGTGGATGGTCTTTCGTGAAACATGGCTCTTTTCCTGGTCCCGATGGTTTCAGGAAGCTGGAGGTGAGATGGCTTCAGCCTTATGTTCCTGTGCCCGTTGGGAATTGGTAGAGAGTGACTACGAAAGTCATGGGAGAGGTTTAATGGCCTCCAGGGGTGGGTTCTGTGAAGTTTCTGTGCTGTAACTAATTCTTGAATGATCTTTTTAAGAAGTGGGTAGCAAGGAAGCTGCTGCAAACATGTAGCGAGGTAAGAAGTTTAATTGGACGTTGATGTTAGATAGCAGAAGCTTGTAGCAGAACTTTGTAGTAAAAATTCCAGCAGGAAGAAATAAAATTATCGATATTCCATACTGTTTACCTTAATCAGCAGATGAATCTTAGTGGATGGAGCCCCAAAACATTTGTCTAATCGTGTAATCGAATCTGTCTATTTGCAAATATATGCTAATGTCTTTCCCGGCACTGACACCGTGGCTAAACGCAATTAACTTCAAAGAAACAAGCAAGTAGAAGCGCGGACGCGTAGTGGTGAAGCAAACTTGCTTGAATGCAAACACAATAAGCTCCCGGCGGGTGCCTGCGTCACGTAACCTCGCGTAAACAACCTGTAACGCCGGTGTGCCAGGCTATTATGAAATCCAATAACGCAACTTAAGACGTCGTTATATCGTGGAAGGTAAACCAAGCGCGCTGCTACTTCGTTACAACGGTTAGGTAATCACCAGGCTCGGCTTGGAAGTCGACGGGAGAGCAAGCAGCGCCTTTGACGCGGAGGCATTGACATCGATGCCCGTACAATGGCAATTAAAAGGAACAGATCCCCGAGAATCCATGGGAACTAGATTCGTCCATGCAGAGATTAATTATTTTTTACACCATGAATTACTGACGAAGGCTGTAACCATCCCTTCGCAGAATGATAAACTAGAATACATGTAATTTAATATATTGGATTATATGTAAGTGTAGAAATTGAAAAAAAATTGTTTGATTTACAAATTGACTTTGTCCCTTAGATTAATTTAAATGTTTCAACCCTACCCCTGAATTTATGGAATCTGTTTTCACTTCATTCTTAACCTACAATTAAAATCGCCACATTCTTTCTGCTTGAAATATTGCTACCAGAAGAACCGAATTTCAAGAACTCTAGGCCGTCGTTTCTGATCGATTAAACCCCCTTTCAATCCCCTGGCAGAGGCCGAAATTACGGAACGCAATTCACATGTTGCAGCTAAGGAACGTTATCCACACACGCGCCACAAAGGGTACAAACGGGGGCTATTTTTAAGGGGGACGCAAACTCTCGGCGAACCTTATCTAAACTCCGCGGCCGCTTTATCAAGGAGAACGATTACGGCTGTCAGTCCGCAGTCGCTTTTTCTCCGGGCCCTCTCGAACCGCAAGAGGAATTTCCGCCCTTTCGATGTGAGGGAAAAAGGGCGTCGACTTCGTCGCCGTCGAGCTTCGGGGTACGGGAAAAACATCCTTGAAGACGAAAACGTCCGACGAGGCGAAAAGAAGAAACTTCCTCAGTCGGAACACGGAGGAAATGGAAAAAGGGACACGCAGATCATTAAAACGGAGTGAATAGGCGAAGAATATGAAGTGTTGTGATGCGAGTGTATTAGAAAGAGTTGCGAGTGATTTGATCACTAAAATATTATGAAATTGCCGAGGCACATGTAATGGAGTCCTTTGAATTATAGGGAGTATCATATGTCACTGGTAGCAATGAATTAATGCCAATTCTGATTCCCTAATATCGTGAATCTTTTCATGGAGGTCTGCAGTAGGGTGACAGTGGGTTAGGAGGAAGTGGATAAGGAGACCAGGAGAAGAGGATACTGGAGGACCTCGTTACAGTGTTCGATACGATACTCTGTTCCTCTCTTCAGCCCCGTGCACCGTCACGATATAGGAACAGGCGTCGGTCGCTAAATTGGAAAGGTGCGACGACGAAAAACCCTCGATTCCGCTCGACGAGGACGCTCGTGGCATCTGATAAGGCCAGAGGGTTCAATTAGCGTCCCGGCGATAACTCCGTCGATCGATTCGCGAAACGATGTTGTAAACACACGGGGTAAGCCAAAACGCTGATGAATAAATGAATATAATGAACGGAATCCCGTGAACCCCGCCACACATTGCGCATTACCAATACAAATTAATCTACACTCTACTAAATACATCCTAACTTTTCTCTCAATTTAGGGGTCGATAAAGTGTCAATCACAAACATCCATTTCGTTCCAATTCCAATTCAACTGTCTCGGGCCAAGATTCACTTTAACTTCAACCCCTTAGTCCCCACACGTACCCTTTATATCACCCTGGGAAGACTTATCTCAGGCTTAAAAACTTATCTTCCAAGTCACCATTCCTCAGGCACACGCAGAGTAAAAAGTGGGAAGCCATTCGTCTCAACTTATGGCGGGATTCCTCGCTGGCCGCAGCGGCGACGGAGCCGCGAATTGCGAGGGGAAATAAAGCGTGGAAGGTAGCACCGATATTATTACAAATCGGCGGGGAGATCGCCAGGTGTGCTCATAAAGACGCTGGAGATAAAACAACGGTCGTAAGGCGTAATAAGTCAGCATCCCTCGGATATAAGGTCGCCCACCTATATCCCACCTGACGCCAATCTCCGGCCTTTCCCTTCGTTCTCAATTTCCACCGTTCCCCGGTGCATAATAAAGCCCCTTTGTCTCCCACCGGGGTGGTGGTCGAGGGGAGATGAATTTATTTTCTCCTCGGCTCATCTTTGATTCAGCCGATTATCATAGCCACCGTGAGGACACTCCTGGCCCAATGGGCGGGCGAACCGCCGACTTAATGAGAGTCCAACCTCTGCGCGGTGTAAATGTTCCTTCAGGGGTCGAGGGGTTTCCCACTTGGAGGAAAGAATCGCGCCTACACAAAGCAGTTTCTGCTTGGAATCCCTGGTAATTCTTGCTGGACGAAACGCTCCCTCGGAAAAGGGGTTAATTGAAATTGCTGGACGATGGCTGGTTGGTGGTGTTTATGCCAGTGGCGGGTGGGGATTTGCGTGTGTAAGACTAGGGGAAGGATCGAGGGATTAGGTGTTTCGATGGGGCAGGGTAAGTGGTAAGTACGAGGATGTTTAATTAAACATTTGGCAAGTGTCGCAGATAAGCGTTTAGGCTACACAGAATTCGAGAATTGGCCTGGGATAAGAATTCTTGCGAAAGGGACGCCTACAAGGAAAGCGAATTAAGCGGCCAGCAGTTCCCAGGTTTCAGTAGTATAGCCGTCACGTGTCAGACGCGACCAGCTTTCTCGGAAGTGGAACGGTCAGACTGTCGCGAGACAGGACGTGCAAGGATTCTGCATTTCAGTTTTACATAAATTGCGAGGAGATATATCTATATTCTGTTATCTCGTGTCACCAACTTGCATAAGGTGAACGACGTTTGCAAAATATGAAACATTTTCAATATTGATCCCAATATTATTCTCCCTTAAATCCTAACTGTAAAATTATTTCGCTATCCAAAAAGTCCTTTCGGGCACCAAATTTCCCCCCTTAATTCATTACCACCGTCCATTTCTTTCTTCAGCAACAAACAAATGCCCAAGTTCACTCTCTTTCGGGAAACACGTCACCAGAGGGCCATTACCTTTTCACCGGTGTTCAACGCTAACAAAAAGGAATTCCTGTCGAGAGCACAGACGCTCGCGACCACATAATGCGGCGTTGGAGAACGTCGTGCACAAATCGATCGACGGCTTCCGGTTTCCCAGAGAGAAATCTCGGTCGGTCGTCTAGTAACCCGCTGCAAGTTGAATAGCCCCCGCCAGAGGGGTAAGACAAGGACGGCCAAGAGTTATGCATTATGATTCGCCGTTCGCAAGCTCCCTTTTCACCCTCCGCCAGCAACCTAATAACATCACTTGTTGCACGGGCCGTGACCCCACCGCCAACCCCTGCCCCACGGCTGCTTCTCCTCTCGCCCCCCTCCGACCCCTCGCAAAACTATTGCCGCCCCTCTCGCCCCCCTCCCCTCCCTCTCAGACACAGGGAAAGTCCCGTCTCGAGGATACCAGCCCGCCGTCTTATGAATTTCATTTATCTCGGCGAGCATCTAGCACGCGAGCGGCGTCGCGACGCGGCCCGACGCAGGAACCGCCGTGCTCGCTCCGCAGGAAGGTGGTTATGGATGAGGGACTGCTTGCCGATTTGTTGGACGTTGGACTGCTTCATAGACGAGACTTTTCATACTTCGACGGGGCTGTTATTGTTGCTGCTATTGGATACACGGGGTTGAAAATATTTAGAAGTTTTTAGAATACAGTCACATGTATTAGTCACTGGACTTTGTTTACGTTATTGAGGAATTAAGAATTGGAAAATATTGATAAAGCGCGGGGAAACGGTTGTGGGAAAGATGAGAGGAGGGTTGGAAAGAAATTGATTTAGAGATATTCGAAAATACGTTTCGACTTATATACTTATAGAGGGGATGTATTTGTTATTATGGAGGGGTAGAGGGATGAACGGAGGAATCGGTGAATATAGCGAAGGGTTCGGTTGCGTTGGGCGGGCGAAGAACTTGTCTGGGGAGGTAATTGGTTTGGGACCAGACAGTGGTCATCAGAAGGAGGAGTTAATTGTCAGTAACCGTTCGCGGATTTGGTTCCCTTTAAACAAGCAACGGAGAGCTGATGGAAACCGATCAGTTCGATGGAGGGATTTCCAATTGAATTTTTCCCCAGGCTTGTCCCATTGTGCCACTGCTATCGATCTGCTTGAGACTCGGCCGACAAAAGCACCCACGTTCGCAACCGATTAAGAATACAAATCAGTTCCGCTTACTTTCCGCGCAATTACCAGTAAACAATGCACGGTGGAAATTAAATCGACCCATTATGCCCACCGTACCGTAGCAATTTCACGTCGAAACGCACGCCTTGCGTTTCGATAGGAAAGACGCGCTTCGTGCCCGTCGCTGTGCTCGCCACGGAATAAAAATCTGTTAATGAGTCCCTGGAAAAGGGCTCGCGATTCTTGCACCCTTAAAAAACTTCACCCGCGGAACTTTAGAATCCATAATAATCCAATTGCACCTCGATTTCGTGCTTAGAGAAATTGTTTCTCACTTGAGGAACCTTCACCAACTTTAAACAAGATAAACTAAAGAATCGACGAAGTCCCACTTCGATACAGAGTTGGGCATTGACTAAATAAAAAATGACACATGACGAATAATTTCTTTAACTATTATTCGTTATTCGAAATATATGTATTTAAACAAAAATTTCGGGGAAAAAGGACCTTGTAATATATTTCTATTTTCAATCAAAATTTCGCTTCGATAAAGCGAAGGAATCTTTGTACCTCCCTGATAATGTGTTTTCATAGCAGACAACAACACTTTGAGTGGTACAAATCTTTTAAAAAAATGCGAGAGTCAAAGGATCGCTGAAGCGGCGAGGTAAAAAGCGAACTCAGCTTGGTTTGTTTTCGAAGCAAACATTCTGGGACTCTCGAGCAATACTTTCGACGCTTTGCAGAAAAATCGATGTGAAAGCACGTTGACACCGAGTCAATGTGGTGGTGTAAGAATGATAAGAAATTGCAAAAGGGCAAGGTACAGCTTTAAGCTGCTACTAAAATTATATCACTAAGGTTCCACGATATTTGACCAATTTAATCTTTGAAGGTCTGTTTGAGAGGCTTGTAATGTCTCTGTTATCGATTACTGTAAGTTTCGCACATTCTGCAAGCCTGAGAAAAATAGGAAAGCATCCATTCAGTGCTTCATCGCCGACTACAAGGAAAAACATTTATCCTAGTGATGGACAACCGCTGATTCATTGTTGGCCACGTTTCTGTTCAGATTATAGTCGGACTGACCCCTCAGCATTGTTAACGACGCCTCGTCGGAATTTCAGTGGCATTCCTCTACCGATGCTCGCCGTATATCACGAGGACCGGTGTCGAAATTATCGAGCTGGCGCGGTTCCTCGTTAACAGTGGAACCCTCTCAGACGCGTCGTTTCGATCGCATTTATGAAAGATTTATGAGATTTGTTGCGCGCTACGCTCGATCTGATTCGAGGTGATAGCTGGTGTCCATGTTTCCTGTGTCTAAGAACGAAGAGGAAGGAAGATGGAAGTTGTATATCCATAAACCAAGCATAACTCTTTTATCGCTCTTCTAAACGTCCTACATCAAACTAGTAATTGAGAAGCTCGCAAACTATGTAACAACTAAGTAGTAACCTTTCAATGAGCGCCGATTAAAATTGATTAATCTCGCAAAGTAAACTCCAAGATCATCTAAAGTCATAACTGAAGAAGAAACAAAGTAAATATATCGAAATGAGGGAAATAATATTCAAATCGACTGACTCCGATTTTTTCCAAATACCTTCATCCCCCCACCTACCCTCCAGGAATGCCAAAACTGAGAAGAGTGATATAAACCCTGGACAATATCCCTGGAAGTATCATCCAGAGAATCCTTTTCACCAAAAGTTTCTCAACTTAAACGCGACACCCTATCATCGACGTCTCGCGGCGACAAGGGGTGTCGATTGGGATTCAATGGAAGCCCAATATCCAGTCCCGTGGCACGCTAATCGATATAGCGGCGTCCGGGTTTTTGCGCGTCGTTTGTCCCCACGTAAATTGAAAATTCGTGGGCTCTTTAACAAACGATCGTCCCGTTGCCGATTACGAGAGAGATACCAGGAAACGAATGTCTGCGCGAGTGGGAATAATCGACTTCTCCCCTGTCACCGGCCGACTGGAATCGCGGCTGCTAACGGCTGTATTGCCGCGCAAAATTAAAAGTGCCGATCGAACTGTTGCAACGTTGATTTCCAGCCCCCGAAACCGGCGACGATACATCCAATCCTCGACGGACGTCGACCACGAGTCAGGCTATTGTCCGTGGACGGTGTAATTCGAATATAACTCGGTCCCAGTGATTACGGAGGCACTCGTGGAATAATCGAGCCTGTCGTATCGGAGTCATCGACGCCACTCGAACGGTGCTTGTATCGCTTCTGTCTGCGCCACGTCGATCTGCGCGATTTCGAGACGACCGTTGCTTGAATCGATCGAACGTGGAAGTGAATTTCGATACTCCCAATTGTCAAATTTGTAGCGGGGGAGGAGATGCTGGGGTGACAGGTGGCGAGTGTTGCGGGGGTTTCAAGGGATGCGTAGAGTTGGGTGGTGTATTAGAATTTGTGGAGGCTAAGAAGCTTGGATCGAAGGAATTCGTTTTGAAGGCATACATTAGGTTGGAGCAAAAGCTCGTGGCGTTTTTCAATAGATAATGAAACTGACAATGAAACAAATGACATATGTGCATATTCTGAAAGGTGGAACATAATGGCACATATGTGGTTGAATAAATCTGTGTACAAATATTTGAACATTATCTTTGAATTTCACTTATTGTTAGAAAACGCTACGAACGTTTGTTCCAACCCAATACTTCACTAGAGTTTCAGTGAATCGATTAGTAATGTTTTTTTATTATTTTTGTTGAGATGTTGCATCCTCTTAATTCGTGGCATGCTCTTCTTCGAAGCACCCTGCGATTTCCTGGACCCTTCGCCCTTATCGTCCACCCCGAGGCTCGTATATCCGCGCTAAGACGACTTCAGCCGTCTATGTGCAAAGGAATCAACGTATATACCACAGAAAATGCCTTGTTGCGGCCTATCCGCGCGTGTCGCCAGACTCAGGGAACTCCTTAAGGCTAATTCCCTGATCCGCTGAATTATCGCGGCGGATTTCAAGCTGAGAAATGGCCGTCGTCGTTTTCTTACCCGACAAACCACCATCCGTTTCACGAGCGTCTCGTGTGTTTACGGATTGCTAGCGCCCTCGTCAGGGCTCGAGATCCGTTGGTTCTCTTCGCGAACGAGAATTCGAGGTTTACTTTGAGAAATTTTGGGAGATCTGCTGAGAAAGAACGAGCGAAACGAACGATTGTGATGAGAAATTCTTGAGATTTCAATCTTGGTAGTTGCAGTGTTAGAAATTAGAGAATTGGGGACAACTCGAGTACTGATAATTGGAATGTAGAGGGTCATTATAATATTATAATTCTCCTAAATATCCTGTTGTTCGACTTCGGTGCACATCGAGGAGCAGCGAAAGGGGTTGAAGAAAGAGTAGCGTACACAGAAACCTACATAGACAGAAACTAATGGAAAGTCTTCCAGAAACAGCACTACCCCCCTGCACAATCTGTTTACATCCTGCCTCCCATTTCTCCAAGACAAAAGTATTTCTTCCACCCCTTCAATTACCAGCGTCGATCCTCGAGCGTTCCTTTCGCCCAGCGCGGCCGAGTAACGGACAGGCAAGGAAAGGGATAAGTCTCGAGCGTTATTACCAATTCAGAAAGATGATTCCGAGGGTGGTGGGCGGTGTATCAATCGAAGAGAACGAAAAAAGAGGGACGACGCTGCAACGAGTCGACTGCGGGGGTTCGAACGCCACTCGCCCCTTTGGCCTCGTGAAAATTAACGATCCGCCTGTGTTACCACCGCGAGACGTCGCGTCGCGCAAAAGCCTTCTCAGACTGGGCGTCGTTTATGCGTCCGCATCGATGATGGAATAAAAACGGGGGAAAGGGGAAAAAGAACAGGACTCGCGGGACAAAGAGCACTGAGGGATTCCTTTGATCCACGTCTCCCTCTCCGGCCAACGTTGTAATAAATGTTTTTATATCCACAGCCCCTTTGTTACAGGCAGCTTCGACTGTCGAACACGCTCGCGCCGTCGAGAATTCCGACTGTTATTGATGCGAATAGTTTTTGACAGGGGGCTGGATGGGGGGTGGGACTTGCGAGGCTGCGAGAGGAACAGTTGGCTCCCCGGAAGTTTTTGAAAGTTGCGGGCGCACGGTGGATTCTGATGGGTAAATACCGTGAAATGGGAGCCATCCTTCGTGAAAATACGGTAGATGGGGGAACGGGACGGGGGAGGCTGAAATGAGAAAGGGTTATACTCTGGTGGCTAAGTTCCGGATCCTCAATTTGAGATACTTCAGTTATTGTAATTGATGTTTGGGATCGGATGATAGAAGATGAATGAAGGAAACTGCTAATCACTTCGAGGGACAGCCTTCTGCTTTTCATCAAGCAACACGAGCTCCTAATATGGCCGCCGTTGCATCCTCGTTATCGTTCTCCAATTGCCTAATTCGCGGAAACCACCCCACACTCCCCCGTTCGAAGTCGGGCTAGAGGAGGGATCCCAGCGATCCCTTATTCCCCGCACGCTTAACCCTTCTGCCGATCGATCGGCGGAGGTCCCGAGAGCGAGGAAAAAGTCAGATAAAAGGAGAAGGAGCAGATACGGAGCAGGAAATAGGGAGAAGAAAGGGGGTTGGGGGTTACGGGGGTGGTAAGAAACGACAGCGGGTCTGGAAGGACTCGATGGGGCCATGGGGGAGGAGGGTGAAAGGAGGATGTGCTGTCGTTCTGAAAGGATAGATTGTTAAGCTACGGCTGAATGGGAACGTCTCCTTTTTACCTCTCGTTCGGCCTTTTCTTTCGCTCGTCTCGCAGCCGACTTTTCGATTTTCTACGTCGTCGCGAAGAAAGGATATTGTTCGGCCGGCAGGAGCAAGCCAGGAGACAGGCTGAAGGGCGAAAGGGGGAGGGCAGAGACACAGCCCGCCGCCGCCACGAGGATTTTTCATCAACGTTTGCCCAGCCAAAGTGCTGATTAGCGGGAACGGCGCCGATGAAATTGTTTCCTGCTTCGGCCACCCCCTGCTGCGATGGAATCGGACCGCGCGCCGTCCCATGGGCAGCCTGACTACTCGACGGCCCTTATGTAGGCGGTTTTCCCCCAGGTTCAGACGATGCTTCTTAAACCACCGTAATCGAGAGCAGGAGAGACTCGAGTCGCGGGCCAAACTCATTTCACGTTCCAAGTAGCCAAACTTATGATTGATAGAATTCTACGTATTGCCGATTACATTCCAATTTCACGTAGAAGTCCCGCGTCCCCCATGCCGCTTCCATAATAAACTCACGAGAACGACAATTTAACGCTGCGTCGCGAGCACTCTCGAGGCTGAATCCCCTGCTACGTGGCTGGAACGACAGGGAGCGATATCGTGATCCGTTTAACCGGTCGAGATTTATCGAACAGAAGACGAGAGGCAGAAGGGGGACGAAGGTAGGGAGATAGACACGCGAACAGATCGTCCGAGCAGCAGGTTTAATTTCCGGTCGGATAAATTTTGAGAAGCCATGGGGGAGTGCGAGTGAAGTCGATCCGAAACGCGTCGCGGGAAAGAAGCTCGTGGGAGTTTGGGGCGGGGGCAGCCCGGGGGTGAAAAGTAAACCCCGCCCGAGTCTCGTTCCCTTCCTCTCGTTGGAATGGAATCTTTTATGCGGTCGAAATGCAATCAGCTTGTATTGCACGCGCTACAACCTGGGGTGTAAACGCTGAAATATCGTCGCGGACATATAACGCTCCGAGTGTGCTAGTGCAGCGAGCTCTGTTTGCGAATCCACAATTCACCGAGTCGAACCTATTTTCGGGGGAAATTATTAGGAACTGGGAGCGGCTGTTTAAACGGAATGGCAGCGGCGTTTAATGAAAACGGCGTTTGATTGTGCGTGCATCGTCGAAGACGAGGGTTAGAGGGGTGTGGGGGTGGGAAAACGAGTGGGAAATTGTTTAAATTTTTGTTTATACGGGGGAAGAAGGGTTTCGATATTTTAGGTTCGACGATCGGTGTAATGATATCATGCGTAGATGGTAAAATAGTGATATAGTTCTCGAGATGTCCGTATGGGGGAGTCAGTCCAGTAATATATCAATGGTAAATGTGCCCAAATATGCGAAATGACTATCAAAGGCACAACCTGCAAGTTTGAACGCTCCGTAATTAATCGGCGAGTTAGAAGAAAGGACACATACCACCGCTTGAATTCGAGCCGCGGAAGAATAAATTCACCGGAGAAATTTACGGCCGCGCGGCGTAACAAAAATTAATCGCGCGGTCTATGCGTGTGCACGCCGCCGAACAATAAACAATGTCAACAGGCAGCCGGTGTAAAAAGTGCTTCGCGGGAATTTTACAAACCCGCGAAGCGCGCGGAAATAACTGGCGCAGGAGCAGCGATCGTAAATCAAGCGCAAAATCAGACGTGGCCCCTGAACCGGGGCACGGGAGAATGGCCGGTGTCAAAAAATTCAGTAATCTCTGACCCAAAAGTGACACGGAAAGGGAAGAATGAAACTGAACGAAACAGAGTGGACTTTCGAAAATGATTTCCAAATGCCGCAAGTCCGCTCTTCCCAGCCTCGCAGAAATATAAATCCTTCCCGTTCGTTCAGCCCCTCCCTCCTCCCTGTAGAATATAAATCTTCTTTCTCGCGTTTCTCTCGCAAATTCCTGATTAGAGGAGCGATTTTCCTTTCGAGATAGCCCGAGCGAGACAGGGCAGACAGTCGAGGAAACGTTTCTCCCGTTCCCCCGACTTTCGACCAACATACTTCAGGATCAGCGAAGTCCGCCAAAGAGCCGTGACCGTTCCATTAGCCAAGAAATTCAATTACCCCGTCTGGGGTATCCTTCGATAATCGAGGCTTCGCCCACGGGGTCGGGCGTTTTATTAGCGAGCTCCGAGGCAGCCAACCACCGAGGAATATGCAGGGCGGTTCGTGGCTGATAAGATAAGACCGAAACGAGACGGCTGTAATTCGACGATGCCAGAGACCAGCTCCTTAACGTATTTGAATGTTACAATTAGGGGGAGTTTATTCGGTGCTTGAGCAGAAAGTTCTGCCAGCGGGGATCGCCGCTTTCTTAGCCAAGTTTGCGGCTCGTTCGCGTCTCTGGCCCCTTGCCCCGAGACTGGCCGACAATCTTGCAGGCCGATTGTCTGATTTAACCCCTGAAACAGGCGGTAATGAGACCCTCCGCCGATGAACTTCGGTTTCTCTCTTTAGGCTGGTTGGACCATTCGGGTAGCGGAGGTGTTCGACGATTGGGAATAATTATATTGAATGTTCAGATCGGCTAGAGAATTCTGAAGCAAGTAGCTTATGCGTCCTCAACTCCTCGAATCTCTAAACTGTACACCTTGCGAAGTATTCAGCTCGTTTCCTTCGACCCAAGTCGTAATAATCCCTCGACATTAAAATAAACAATTCACCCCCTACCACGGCTTCCTCTCCAGACACGCCAGCCAAAGAGGAGAACTCGCGACTCAAACGATTAACCCAGCGATAATTAACCGAGCAAAAGGAACAATACTTTGCATTCGCCAGTACGCGAACACTCCGTCGCGTTTCACACCCTCCCGGCGTCAAAGCGAGCGTCGCCGCGTTGGCGGCCGCCATTCAGCAACCACGACAAACAATGTGATTTCTGTTACAATTAAGAGGCGCGTAATGGAGGCACGAGAGGACCGCGTGAAACAGTCGTTTTAATTGCGGAATCTTAGCTCGCCTTTCTTCGGCTAGGCCTCGTCGAACAATGCCCAGGCGTGTGTCAAAATTCATCCCCCGCCCCCCATCATCTTTGAAGGGACAACAAAAGCATGTCTGAGGAGCGCTCGTTTCGAAGGCTAAACGTTCCGCGAAACAGGATAATGGCGGCTCCCCCTTGCGCAGTATAAACATCCGTTTCCCGAAAGACGCGGCTCGAGATGTGTGTTCGCCACTCGAGGCACGGTGGTTGGACGATAATCGGCAAAGGACAACCACCCGCCCCTCCTCGCGCCTGTTTGATCCTGGCTGCTCTCGGAGCGCGGAACGGGACGATTTATGAGTGTTTGTCATCGGGGCCGCTCTCGCTGGTAAAGGAAGAGGGCCAAAGGAGGACTGTCGGGTTTTCCCTTGACTGGCGGCTTAAACTGCAAAAACGAAGGGACGCGGAAGAGGATCGCTGCCTTCGAGCAGCGGTTCTTCCTTTGTACGAACGTCGAATGCGGATCGGCGTTCGCGTGCTGCTCTTGAAAATACGCTGCTGTTTAGTGAAATTGGAGTGGTCGGAGGAAGAGAGGAGGATCGGGGTTTTTCTGTGTTTATGTTTGGTACTGGTGTGTGTGGAAGGAGACTCGAATTGTTTACGTCCTGGGTGTGTGTGTATTTTTATCGCGGGACTAATTCTGATTAGTTTAACACTTTGTTCCGAACAATTGAGGACCCTGCAGCAATAGGGGTGCAGCTCCATCTTTACCAACTTGGAGTAAATTAGAAAAAACTGTTAATAAAATTACTGCTTTGACACGACGATGCCACTTAAATTGTCAGCTTGCAAAAAGTTTGGAGCAATGTGTGGACAGAAGAATTTATAAGGATCAGTAAATGGAATCTAGGGCTGCTGGTTGGAGTTAGGTATTGTTAGAGTGATAGCCAGGAAACGATGGTAGAAGGACTTTCACCCTCGACGTCCGAAGGGGGTAGATTATCGAGCCATTGTGCGAGGCTATGCGTTTCGCATTAGCTGAGGATGCAAAAAAGAGGCGAAGGGATATTGAAGAAGAGAAGGAGGAGGAGGGTGGAAAGATGCGAATAGCGTATCGGTGATTGGAAATGCCCTTTGTGTTTTGGTTTCCAGAGTTCTGATGATGGAATCGCAAGGTAGGGAACGGATGATGACGGAGGAAACAATACGCCCCATTGTTGATCATACACCCCCATTGTTGTGTTTAGATGTGATTCACCGCAAACGATTTTCTGCCGCCGTGGAACCGTGAAAATCAATGATTAGGATCGCTTTTGTTCCCTAGCGTCCTCCAGAATAGGCATTATGCAATTAAGGCGTGCAAACGGACTTTGTATTCTGGCTAAATGAAAAATACCGCTGCCGAGGTATTCGGTAGAGTTGGAAAGGGAAGACACCCTCGGAATCAAAAATATCTCCGTCTGGCCACTGATTACCTTTGCAACTCACTACCCTCGGTGGCTTTTGGTATTCGAATTTTCTATTTACATAACAGAAAACTTCATCACAGGTTTATTGAGTTAAACGTAATCTTATAGTTGCAAAGCATTAAACGGAAAACATTTAACTAAGCCACCCATGGCTCCATTTTTCATTCACCCACCTGAGTGATCTACCACTGCAAAACCAACCCCTAGAACCACAATAAAAACGGAAGTGATATTCGCTTCCCCTTTTCCTGCAGCGGCACAAAAATCTCGAAACAATTCCTCCCCCCGCGAGGTCCACACCGAACCGCGCGATTTAGCCAGAGCTTATATTACCAAATGGACGTAGCGCGCGCTTTTTCGCATTGTATCATCCGCGACAGTGGTTCCGCCCCAAAACGCCAGGCCAGCCTCGGTAATGGAAGGATCAAAATTCATTCGAAATTTCGCCACGGCATTGCGTAGCCGCGCAATGAATAGCACATAAATTTCGTCCCCGCCCCCGCAGTTGCCCCCGTCCGCGCGGTTTACTGCGCTCGTATACGTCCCTGTGACATTTCCCGCGATGGCGACAGTAACGCGCCGCAGGGGGCGGCGGGGCGTGCTCGCGGGGATTCACGTTCTTCCGTTTCCGCGAAGAAGCGAGTCGCGCGAGCTTTTTTCCCTTCGATAAATCGCGCCAGCCGCTTGGAAGTATTTCCAAGCGGCACGCGGTTATTTTCGCGGGCAAGTGGTCGCAACCCCAGCGACGGGGGGGTGGGTGTCGCGCCCGTTGCCTCGCGTCTAAACGGCGCGTTCGCGGCGGGACCGCTTAATCGCTACGCGGCGCGGCGATAACATTTGATTTATTGGCGTGAGAAAATCGAGTGGCGTCCACGGTTTTAAAGGAATAATTGACGAATTGTGGAGTTCTGGAGATCGATCGATATCGTTGTTGATGGGACTGAAAATTTAACGATGGTGAGTGTGGTATTTTATCGGGGATTGATTTTCAGCAGAGGGGTGAGACACTTGTATATTTTTCTTTTTAAGGATGCTTTATGAATTTTTTGAATTTCGCTGAACCCATCAGCAATTTGCACCTAAGAGATTCTACTGTGACATTTGAGCTGAATTCGCGATACAATAGCTTTCATTTTTCTCAGTTTTACGGCCAGCGAGGGAGGACAGCATTTATTCATTTTTCATTTCGCAGCGGCGAGCAGATCCGGCCGCGGGTATCTGTCTGGCTATTTATGATTGATGGCCATTAACAGAATCTTCCTGGCCATCTAATATTCATGTTTCCATTACCAGTTTCGAGCGTGTATCGACGGTATCAACGGGAGAAAAGGGGAGGGACGGACTCCCATCAGAATGAAGGAGGGCGAGCGCGAGGGAAACGGCAAACACGGCGGATCGCGCGTTTCATCTGGCCCTGGTGCGCTAGAATTTATGTCCACGCCGGTAGTAACCCGTTTTATCAGAAACGAGAAAAACCACGCGCGATATTTTATATCTTTTTACGAGGGACGGTTGCTCGTTTACCGTCTGGCGTCGTTAACGCAGCGGGGCGTTCCCTATCGCGAGGACGAGACACTTTTGAACTAGAACCAAGGCGACTTTGAAGCACTACCGTCGCGAGGAAACTCTCCATTACCTAAATGTCCACGAGCGCTGATAAACGACCCGGTGGATGGTCGCCGAATGCCCACGAGCACGTCTGAGCCCCTATTTCGTGACTCAAAATTGAATCAACGCTACTCCTTCCGCGGCGATCCTTGAGGTGCAGTAACAGATAAGAAGCCACAGACGCGGCCACGATGGCACTCTTAAATATAACAAAATCAATCAACGAATCTCCTAAATTCTGTACAGAATCCAGCCATTTAAATGCGCACAAACCCTGGACTCCAGAACGTTAACCGAAAAGTCACGCGCCCTCGATGTTCATCGTCGCTGTCAGTGGATCGATCCTCGCCGATGGATACAAATTCGATCGAGGTGGGCGCGTGGCGTGTCCATTTGCGGGCCCTCTGGCTGGCAAAGTGTCGCCGCGTGAAACAGGGTGAATACGAGCGAAGAACGCGGGTTTTCCGTTTCGCGCGGCGGATATCGGCCACCCCGAGCGCACGTACATCCGCGGATATAGAGATAGCGGAGTGGAAGCTCGGCTCGGTAGCCCGGCAGGGGGCCCGCTGGATTTATGTCCTATTCATTACGCCAGCGACACAGCGTCACGCCGCAAATGCACGGCCGCGAGTCGAGCGCAGGGCGGCCTGTACACCGCCATCGATCCGCCGATGCGACTGCATCTGCTGGTACCGGTGTGTTTGCCGTGCTACGAGCTGCTGTTTGTTCGCTGCACCGCCGGCCAGCGGCACCGTTACGCGGCGATACATTAATGACAGCCGGACGCAGCGCGTCGCGCGCCACCGGATAAGGGCTGCGAGGGTTGGACCATGCTCTCCGCGGGCCCTCTGTCAACGTCACTTCTTGTCGGGGAGATCTTTCGCAGGGAGTAGGTTTTCGTTTCTGTGCAAGCGTCTAGTGTTGTCACAAACGTGGGGGATATTAGTGGGTTATACTACTTGGAAAGCTGGGATTAGGAGTTGTGGCATTCTCCGCTGCGGAGGCTTTGATTAGATACCCTCGGTTTTCTGTGTGTATAGATTCTGGAATCTAGCGAGTGTAGTAGACTACCTATGCAGTGGTTTCTCAATGAATTGAGAAAGTACAGAGTATTAGGGGGATCAGTCACAGATTTGGGACAAGATATCCCGCAAGTCTTATCCCTTCTATGGATTTCTGTGCAAACTTCCTGCTTGGATACATTTTTTCTTCTCCAGTCGTTCAAGATTAACTCTCAATTGCCACACGCAAATTACCAGTACGTTCGTTGTCCAAACCTTTCGCAGGGAACCTGAACAGACCGACGCCGAACAGTGATTCCAGGCGACCAATGTCCACAAGCAGCAGCCCAGCTCCGCGCAACAGTATCGTCTCGCGTTTGATGGCGGCGGTCATTCTCGCTGAATTACGGTGGAAGCGTGCATCAAGCCGTTCGGGTATTCCGCACTGACGAATCCCCATTGGCTGCACTGTGCACGCAGCCAGGCCTACAAATCGTCGCCCTTTGTGGCCGTTGGCACACTGCGCAGCTTGCGTGTGATCTTCTGTCGCGGACGGCCGCGATCACCAGTACTTTCGTTGTATGGTGGCAAATGAACAGGCTCCACGAGTATTTAATCGAACGTCCGGCGCGTGTCGCAGCCATGGATCGCGGTGGACACGTTCCATATCGCTGGGACACGCTCTCCACCGGCGTTATCGCGGACCATGGCGACCCTGGTGTCCGAAATCGCGACGAATGAATACGCGCTTTGTGCGGGAGTCCAGAGTGCCGCTCTGCGGTGTCCCGCGGGCTGCTTTCAAGTCCTTTGATTCTAGAGGGCACAGCCATCGAGTGTAGCAACTATGTGCATCTATTATGCAGAATAGATGTAATGTTTGAGTTAACCCCTTGCCTTCCAACGAGTCACACTCGTGGCGAGCATCATGCTTTCTATGTTGGAGCTGACTATGCGTGGTTGAATTTAACGCGTTCTGTGCCACGGTAGAAAGTCAGGTTTCTGTTGGGACTGTAAAGAGTGATAGGATAAGTAGATCGTGATACTTAATTATAGAAAAATAGTAGTTGCGTTATATTCTTCGTGATTTAAATATTCTTTGAGCTGGGGAGTTCTTACGTCTTTGAAGTTTTAAAGGGTGGAAGTGGCCAATTGAAGATCACAGGTTCTCGTACAAGTCGATGAGAGATGTATCGAATGGACCAGAAAACAGGTTTTTCCTCCCCAATGATCAGATGAACGAGACTGCAGGATTTCGCGCTTTACTCCGCGCACTTCCCTACTTCCGCCCAACCCTGGTAACCGTCCTTCGAGGAACTTTTATCCCGCGTCAGAAACTCCCCCGTCGCTCCTAACAGCGACAGAAGGCGGGCGTGTGTTATCGGGATATCGGATCACGCGATACCGAGGAATCGATAGCATTCTGCCATCACCCTTTCCACTAGTTTTCGGAGAGTCGCGTTACTGGCTCGCCCTGCTTCCACTCGGGGAAAGAAATGCTCTGTGCCGAGCACTTTATTAAGATTCAAGAACTTCAGCTTTAATGAATCTGGTTGCAACAGGGGCTGTCAAATGTACGCACTTCCTAACAGTAAATCCAGTGAGTACTTTAATACTTATTGGAATTACGAAGAAAATTTCCAGCACCAATGACATGGAATTTAAGAGCACTAAAGGTTTTATCAGACCTACCAACAATGCCGACAGCTTTAACAGTGGGCTGTCAGACCGTCAGACTGCTCGCAAGATACAGTTTATCTCAGTGGAATGGCAGCTTTGACAAGATTGCCGCTCGGTAAACCGCGAAATTGTCCCCGTTCGAGGGAACGTTCGTTTCCCTGGGATTCGTTACGATTTAATGAGCCTACTTTTTCTTCCTCGGAACATTGGTTAACGCCCCAAGTTTACACGGCGAACGTATTTCCCGCTCGATCGAACGGCCACGCTCTTTATTTGCTCCTCCAGCGACTCGTCTTTTAACGTTTGCCTTTAATGAGTCGGAATTACACCGCCATTTTGTTCGATGCATCGATCCTTTCTTTTTATCCATTCTATTTTCCCAGTCTTGAATGCCTGCTAACGAACTTGAACCTCTCACCGAGTGTATTCTAAATACTTTCCAAGCAATTCGATTATAAATTTCAAATAAATTGTTAAAAAGTAATTAAGAATTTCGTTTCTTATATAATAAAAAATATAGAAGAAACAAAATATTGCTTGGAAATAAGTATAGAACAAACTAAATAATTTATTTAATGTAAATAATGATTGGTTTAAGTCAGTCAATATGATCTGTGCTCGACAAGGCTCCCGAGAGGTTGGGTTAAAATATACCCAATCACCGTCGGCCGAGGGTGAAAAACCGTTCTCTATATCGAGACATAAATTCTGCGAGCGTTCCACCCGCGAAAGCGGTCGACATTTAAATTCACCGCGAGGAAGTCGGCCAATTGGCGCGCGGATCGAGTTCCTTCTACATATCCCCGAACGCACGTTCCACCAGGGAACCTGTAAACGAACTCGAAAAAGCGGACACGTACACCTGCGCCAGAGGCGGCATCGTTCGCTTTGAGAGAACGTACGAGAGTGGCTTATATCGATACACGGGAAAACAGAAAAGCGAGATGGCAACCGATCCGTTCGTTTTTCTTTCGCGTCACTGGGAAAGTGCCCTTTGATCGAACACGATGTCGGACATTAGCGGCGACGTGGATAGCTAACAGAGGGATTCCCTACGTTCTTCTCTTTCTTGTCCTCTTCCCTTATATTTTTTTTCTAATGCGTTATCTGGGCGGAGCAGAGGCGCACGATGAATAATTTACAGGCTGAAAGCTTTTCGGGCAAACATCCGAGGCTGCGTCGATTTAAAATTCCGATTGACCGGTCCGGCTCGCCCCGGGCAACGCCCACGAGACCTATCCAGATCCGCGCCAGATCTGACCGCTTCCGGTCGTCCCGACTGATCACCTGCTTCTTGCAAACGTCATGAACTCGTTCAGAATTTAAATCGCCGCGCCGGGATGCCTATCGGGGCGAACGGAGTATTGAGTGGAGTCGCTGTGGTGGAAAATGTGGATGATGGGGGTTTATAGGGTGCAGCTGTCTTTACTTCGTTTATGTAGCTGTGGAAGTATTTGATACTCAGGGTCGGTTGGATATTTGCTGTGTTTTGTTTTAAGGAGAGTTTGAGGTTGAGGAGGAACCGTGGATTAATACAGTACCAATTCGAAAGTTTGTTAGTAATCGTTAGGGAAAATGAAACTGTTGCGAAATAATTATGTTAGTGATCCAGAGTTCAGCATTACCTAAATAAAAATTATTTGAATAACGGATTAAATAAAAGTTACTTTCACTTTAGATTATTTGAGGAATAAAGTTTATTTTTTTATTCAACGAATAAAGTTCACCTGGGTTAACTTTACACATGACGCATCATTTTTTAAACTTTCATTTGTTACTCAGAATTTTATTTAAATAAAAATTCTCCAATAGAATATCATAATAAGAAGCATAGTACAGCGGGTTGAGGGAAGAAATGTACATAGTCTAGACTCCCTAAAACTGCCTTTCAAGACATCTTGTGCTACAGAGCTCGTGTTCCTTGGACAGCCACGTTCTCAAGTGGTATTAAAATTACTCGTTCCCTACACAATCATTGTTATTACATCCATTAAATCTTGCTACAAAGAATGGCTTCTCTCTTAACAAGTTGCAGAGGGCCACTTAGCTCAAGTTTGTTCCAAGCTTCTTAGATGCTCTACCTTCGAATTATATCTCGACTGTGCTTTCATTTCGCAGAATGAGTTCCATTTCATTGGCCAACAGGGCAGACTAAACGGTGAACGACAATTCCATGCTCTTCGATGGAGAAAAGGAAGGGGATTAAAAACAGCAAACGGGAAGAAAAACGTTCCCCTGAACGTGGAGTTTTCCATTCGACGCGCAATTCACTATCGATTCGATCGGGGACAATCGAATTTTCAACGCTCCTTGACCCCCCAATAGGGGAGATTAACGGTTCCCTGGCCCCCTTACCTATCCCCCTGCCTACCCTCATGGTAATTTATATTTATGAAGCTAACTTTTGTATTTATGATCGGGACTCGAGGAGCCAGGAAAATTACATCCACCGGTACATTGAAACTTCCTGACAAAAAAAGCGCTTACCATGCAAATGGCGCGCTAGTGTTTTAAATCGTCCCTTTGAAAGATACAATCTTACTGGAAGGAACGCCCTCCACAGTTGCTGCAGCTACTCAGAGGCATGAACTTCCTCCGCTTGCTGGAGCCTTTCACTTGGCCGATAAATATCGTAGCAAAATATGTTTGTTACTCGAAGATTAGGATAGAAGATGATACTATTTCTCACCCTACGTTCAAACTATAATAGTCTGAGCTCTTAAAGGGGTAGATTGATATAATTGACATTAATGATTTCCCCCCAAGACCTCGACTTCAAATTTTATTCATTTCTCATCGATACCATGAATTTTGTACACAGAACGAAGGAAAGAAAGGAGCAGGCGCGCTTAATTGTTCAAAGTTAAATCGGCAACGCGATCAGACGTAACCCATTACCGTTCGGATATTCGGGTATACCGTAATCGAAGGGCCTAATCCGCACAATTGCTATTCGCCAACGATAAACAGCCGTGCACAGGCAGATAAGCATCTAAATACCCAGTGTCCTGTGCGCCCTCGATCACCACGTGCTCCCAGTGCACCGACAATTAGATCCCCATAGGCCAGCCGTCGCATGGCGTAACGCGATATAAACACCTTATGATTGCCCTTAGGGGATTTCCTGCCCCTAACCAACGATAAACCCAGCCTATTTATAGGAGTCGCGGCGGTTTAGGAGGGTGCAATGCATTTCGAGGGTCATGGCCCCCCGTAATTCGCGGCTTCGACCGGGAACAAGTGTCCCGGGGAGGATTCAACGCGATCGTTGGCTTGTGATCGAACTAGACGCGTGGGTGGAACAGGTGGCAGCGCGCCAATTCCAAAGAACCATGCTTCTCGCTGATACGAAACGTTCCTTAAACTCCTGCTCCAACTAGTGGCCGGTAGATCTGGTCACGTCTCGAGATAGTGTTGTCTGCGAATTACAAGTATTTCCTTTTTGAAATAAAATAGAGGAGGTGATATAGTAAAAGATGTGAAAATTATTTTTCAATGGAAAAAGATGTGATTGGATGATTCCATAGCGAACAGGGTAGTAAACGCTGTAAGTGGTATAATAATTTATTTTAGTTTCTAGGACTGTCGCAAGGTAGAACTGACAATAAGTACACACGAGATAATGTATTGAAGTCAATTTCAAGTAGACAGTACTTATAGTTTCACATTATAAATTATAAGTTCCATTTTTGAGGACTTGGGCAGATTTATAAACTCTGTGAACTAGAGTTTACTAACTTTTTAGGAACATGAAGCAATGTTTCTGTCATGTAATTAGCCAAAGATGTCTGCATCCATTAAAGCAACTTTATGAGACAGGTGAGAACACTTTAAAAACCGGGGAATGTTTTTCAGTGTCACAGTTTCGCGAAGGTCCAAGTCAGTGAATCCACAATTGCAGGCGGCAGGAAATGACGAGTTGAAATTTCGCGGTTCCGTCCGGGGCAGAACGAAATAAAACGCTGTCGGTTTGTTGCGCCGCAAAGCTTCCATTGCGGTTTTACATAATTAGAAACTGGGGCACCCCCCTTGTTTTTTATGAACTTAATTACGCAGAGAAAACAATCTCGCTGGTGGCGTGAAAATTCGAGTTCCAGGAGAACCTCACACCTCCCCCTTCTCATTCTACTTTCCTAACTCTACCCCTCCATTTTCTCTTAATTCCATTCCTTAAATTTCAAAAACCATCATTCTAGGCACGTACGAAGAGTGAAAACTGAATTAAAGTGGCAAATAAAGTTGCACTCTTCTTCCATTCAGAATGTCTAGACACACACATATAAGGGTGGTTTTAAAAGTTCTCTGCTAACTTTTAACAAATTATCGACCTTGAAATCACTGGCTGGCCAGAGATGCTCCTTGCAAGATATAATGTCGTAGATTAACATGGTTATTCTCCTGGTCGATTGTTGCCAAAGCCTCTGGCACTTATCGACGATCCAAAGAAAGGGAGGGTTACCGACATTCCCATTGCGAGCGTCGTACAAAGAATCGTAGCGAAGCAAGCGAGAGGCCATTGAAACGCGGGCGGACGCTCGAAAAGCGACGAAGGCCACTTTCAAGAAACTGTGCCGAAAAAAAAAGTGGAAAAAGAAAGGCAGCGCAAAGTTTGCCTGAAACGTGGCCGCGTCTCTGCAGCCTCCTCCAGCCCCCTCCCCCTCCCTCTAGGGTGCTTTTCGTAAATGAGAGTACCAGCCATTGTCTTCTCGTTGCCGTTCCTAAACTGTGTCAGAGCATTACCGAGGCCGTGCAATCGTAGATTTCCCTTAATTGTCACGGAAATTGTGCGCGAATGCAACCTACACGGGTGTACAAAGTTGAAACTCGGCGAAAGGTTCCGAAAGGACGTCGGAAAGCGTTCCCTATCGCATCAAGCTTCTGTTTCAGATAGCACAGATTTATCTCACCAGAGAGATCATTACCAATAATTAATTTCGAAAGAGAAACCTAGCGAATATTCTTGCAAAGAATTCTACAATCGATTCTCAAGGTTTCTTATGTAGAAAGCTTCAGCTATGAAACTCAAATTAACCCTTTGGGTGCTACGCAATGGATTAATTTCATTTGTGCGGAATTATAATTTCTGATCTACCTACTTCCTCAATTTCATATAATTTCGAGGATTTCCTTGTTTCTAAGCTTTTGCGTTCCCTATCAAATACGTGACAAGTTTTGCGTAATTCGTTTCGTGAAGTCATACCGAAGATGTCCTATCGAAGTGCAGCGAAAACATTCGAACGCAGGTGAAGTTTAAAAGGACCACGAGCGATAGGCACTCGCCCCTTAAAAATACATTTACCTCGCCGCTTCTGACGGTGGTCGTTTAAAAAGAGACCAGGTAGGCAGAGGTGTGTTCGAAGCGTGACTCTCGAGTCGGCCTCGTAAATTCGTATCACTCTCCCTTTTCATAAAACCACCCTTACGCACGTGCACCCTCGTCCACGATCCACCAGCGATTCTTGCGCCCCTTCGCAGCGGTCGCATACCAATGGAGCCCGACCAAGAAACGGGGTAGAAAGAGAAAGAAATAAGAGGGGGGAAAAGAGAAGTGGCGAAGAAACAACCCCGAGGAATATCTCGGCGAATCGCCTGGGACATGTTTAAAGCGTTCGTTTTAATGGAAGACGTAGCGCTACATTGGACTTTACTTAAGAAATACGCCGAGCACGGCCAGAATTTTAACGGCACGACGAGGGGAAAGGATTTCTAAGCACCCTCGAGCTTCTGTTCGCGCGAACCTTCTGAATACGTAACGAGGGTAACGTTGATAAATTATTACGCGATACCTGCGACTTTATACGGCATACATTTTATTAATTCACGCGATTCCGAACGGGGCTTTCTGGATTTCCCGGCGAGACGAACAAATCGACGAGAACTGGACCTGGTTAAGCCGAGGAGCTTCGTTTGTGTCAACGCGCATTGTTTTTTCCGTGTTTGGAGAACAAATAGATCCTACTACTTTATTCGTCGGAATTGAATACCTGTAATCCGATAACGCGAAATAAAATACAAATGTGTACGCTGCGAGCAGTAAACAAAGAACAGCTTTGATCGTAGCTCCATTTTTTACCACCCTTTCACTCCCGACACATTTCATACCAAACCCCCCTTCAAACCCTGCATGGTTGCAATGAATCTTGCCCGACACACCTGTGTACAATAGCACCGGGCAGGAATCACGCTGAAAGGTGGAAGGAAGAGCGAGGTAAAGGGGGCAGAAGTAGCGTCAGGAAATCGCGCGATCGAAGGGGATCCACCCCCGGATCCTTCGATCGTTGTGCGCGCGGTTCGCCGCGGAATCGGCATTGGGACGAGCGTGGAGAGGCGTTTGCCCCCCGTGAAAGGGCCTTTCAGAGCGAGACAAAAGCACCGACGGGTTTTCGTGCGCGATCGATGCGCGCGTACGAAGGGGACAGACGGAAGCTGCGAGCGGACTAATTCGAGGAGCCGTTCTCGAAACGGCGCGACGCTCCGAACGCCCGATACGCCGATGGCTGGCAAAGGTGGGCCGTATTCGAGGTGACTCGAGCGTAAGACCAGCGGATCGGAAGATCGAGAGGTCCCTTTCCAGTTTGCTCACTTTTCTCCGCCTGTCGCCTCTGACTGCTACCACTACTTTCAACCGTTCCACGCGTTCCGGCACGGTCGAATACCATTTTCTGCCCTCTTGGCGACCAGCTTCTTCACAATCGATGCAGTCCGACGCTTACAGGAATGCAGTAGTAGTGAAAGGCACGTTCAAGCTGTGCGAGGTAACAAAAATTAGATGGTTCCTTTAGAAAGATCTGTTTGATCGTACTATAGTCATAATAAATATCAGTGTTAATTAGTCTTCTTTCAACGGCCATTGAATTGAAAGAAGTCTCAAGCGTCCTACTGGTGAAGTTAAGGCGTCTGATAAGAAGGTGTTTGATAGAAGACCATTTCCATTTTCGGTACCATTTCGAACGATCGTCCTAGAGCTTGGTATTATTTAGTGGGCGTTCGGTTTAAGGACGCTGTGGGTCGGTTGGTCCCAAACTTCTCTGAACGAAGCAGCGCGGAAGCGGATTATTAAACCGGCCGCAGCGTTTCGCGAAAATTGATTTAATAAATCCGTCCCTCAACGGCAATCCGTTTTCGTCCCGTGCACGATCGAAATTCCGAGTTTTAACGGATTCAACGTTAACAGGATATCCGGCCAATCACCAGCATCAGGAGCGCAAAGAGAGAGAGAGAGAGAGAGAGAGAGCGAGAGAGAGAGAGAGAGAGGGAGAGAGAGAGAGAGAGAGGGAGAGGGAGAGGGAGGAAGAAAAAAGAGGAACCTGATTGCGAGATCGGTCGGCTGCCTCGGAATGCACGATAAACCGAGGTTAGCGTGTTTCGAACCGTGGAAACATAAATTACTAGCTGAAAGTGGATAAAACGGCGGGGCGAGGTCTGAATCGGCGTCACTTCAAATTGGAAACGGTGAAACGGGCGTTATACCTGGACGGATCGCTCAAATTAACCGCGATTCGAACGCGCTTTGCCGCGAACCTTCTCCTGTGATCTCGTCTAATGATCTTCGCAGTCGTCGAGGGGAAAAGAAACTAATTTACCCTTTAAAAATGCCCACCAAATCTAAAATTAAGACAGAGAGTGTGGGTAACTCGCAAGGAAACTTCACGACTCGAAAATTCTGATTTTAATGAGACTAAAATTCACTCTGAAGGGGTGAAACCAGTCCTTAAAATTATCTCGTTTTTTTCGGCGTTAAATCTAACTTTGCAACGGTGCGGGATAGAACGAAACCTTAAATACAAGATATCTTTAGTGTGTCACGTTCTATTTCAGTACCAAAAGAAAAATAAAGTTATATTAGAAAAAACGAAGTTTTATTTAAATTAGAATTGTCGCGTTGATAGCGTTTCCATGTCAGCGTTTACTTTGATATATCGATAGTAGTCAACTCAACTAAAAATTCAAGCGAGGAACATTTCACGTCACCCATCCAATCACCACTCTTTTAAAGTCTGCTCCTTCAACTCCTCATAATTCGTTTAAACTGCCGTTTATTCGGCATGCCCTTTCCCCCATTGAACCTGAATTAGCAACAGATTTGATGGGAGAGCTGTAGAGCTCATCGTGGACCGCAATTCCTGCGGGGCCACAAAGGGATCCCTGATTCGCGTGGTTAATTTTTCCTTGCACGCGCGATCGCGAAGCAGGACGATCGTTTCCCAGCTAATTACGCGTACAGAGATACGCGTAGCCGCAGGTGGATGGCTCGCGTAGATCAAAGGTTGCCCGAACAGTGACGAGCGAGTCTGACCTCTGTCGCGTTGCCCTTTAACAGGGCTTTCGACCTCGATGCCCCTGCTGTACGCGCCCCGACATTATCGGTCCCGCGCGACATCGTATATAGCCCGCCTGGGGGATTATTATGCAAAAATTCGACGATTAACGGGGAATTGATACTTTGACGCTCCATGGAGCGTTCACGGAGTCTGGAGCCCACGGGGCTGCTACGTTTCATGGAAAAGATCTAACTACCTGGGTCGTTTCGAGTTAGGGGGCATTCGAGATGGGGCACTTAGATTGCCGGGAGCATACAGAATACTTCATGATGGATACTAAGTAAGTGACAAGGTAGTGATTCTAATTGTAAGTGAAAATGTGGAATAAAGCTTCTAGTAGCTTCGTTTAAAAAGTGTCCATTCAAAATTCCTTATCTCCTTGGGAGTTAAAGGAACAGTTATCGATGCTTAGAAATCCCCTGCAAATTGGTAGAGGATTGCAGAGAATATGGGATGAATTTAAATACACCATGTTTTATATCAAATTTTCCTAAAAAAATTCACTATATCCCTATAGTAGTACTCACCCCCCAAAAATAGACTCCAATTTCTGTGTTAACCCTCTTAAATGAAGCTACATACTCGATCCTAGCTATGCACTAGAATTATTATACCTACTTCACACACATTGTTTTCACTTTCGAATGTACCTATAAGATATTTAATAACTCAACCACAGAATCACTTATCCCCCGATGAATCGATCAATTAATTCGTTCGACACGTCGTGACCGACAATCGCCTGCTCCCGAGGACCGTGCTGCAGGAACACGTATATACAGGCCTGCACGCGTGTACCATGTGCATATACACGTATGTGTATAGATGGCCAGGTGAAAGGGCCCTGTGTGCCTCGCTGTATGGCTGTCCAATGGGCAAATACACGCTAGGCCGAGCACGAAGGCACCAGAAACTGTCGTGTCATTACTCTGTCGCGAGTCTCCGTGCACGGGCTCGTGAGCGGGATCGTGAACGGCATTCCCGTCGTTATCGAATGGGCGTGGTGGCGTTGCCGTGATCGATTTTAATGCTATCCGGTCAATGACAGAGCGATACGTGTTTTCGATAACGAAGCACGCCGCTCGGCTCGTTATTAGAGAGTACGCCGGCGATAAAATTTCTGTTTGATTTACCCCGCGGATGGGGTGCTCGACCATTTACGGTAATAACGCGACGATGATTGTTTCCCCGAAGCAGGCTGCTCGCCGTGACAGTGGGAAGGCGCGATATCGATCTTGCCCCTTTGTCGATGCGAACGATACACGGTCTACGTTTTCGACGGTATTGTCTGTTGATTCGACACTTTTAAATGGAGTAGTTGGTAGCCAGGTGAGTATTGTGCGCCCAGGTGTAGCTGCTGTTCGAGATTACTGTGTGATAGTGATTGTTTTTCAAATGAAGCGAATATGTCTTGGAAGATATGTCTTTATACGTAGGTTGAAAGTAATTAGAATAAATAGTAGCTATTGAAAGTAAATGATGTAGTTGAGCATCGAGGTTCCGTGGCTGATAATTGCAGGATTTTACTACTTAGGAAATGTAGATTCAAAATATGAGTAATAAACAGTAACAATCGGTTATATATTTAATATCATTTATTATCCGAAATGCATGTACAGTGGCGGACGAATGAAAGTTTCCAACTTTTCCAACACAGTAGTATAAATGATGAGTGGTCAGACATCGATACTTCGCGTCTGATCGTGGCGACCTCGTTCTACTGAAAAACTTTGAACTCTTCTGCAGCACCAAACAGACCAACACCTTTGCACATAAATCAAACTGCCCACTGCGAACATTGATTTATCAAAAAATCAATGAACCACGCGTTTCACACCTTTTGGCTCCGATACTATTTCAAACTGTGATACCCGGTAATTGCTTAAATTACCCTAATTAAGCACTCGTTAATGGCGTTATTTATCGAGTTTCACGTGGAACGTTCACAACAAAATACGTACTTAGAAATAAAATACCCAAACGAAACTAAATTGTTATTATCCGTAAAACGAAGCAGCCGTATATCAGATGGGGCTGCCTCCTACTGTCAACGTCTATGCGTCATCGCGCGTTTGAGCAATGTTGAAATTAGTATCGTGTCACGCTCGATCACTGAAACGATGTTAGTTTAACTGGCCACGGATTTAATTGATGAATCGACCGATTTGGCAATAACTTAAAAGCCGTCAGCCATCGTCGCGAACCGTTGCCAAGCACCGTTAACGAATCGACCTTAAACAACCGGCTAATTTCAGACGACCCATTAAATACATTCGTTAACGGTAATTCGGTCGGAACAAATTTCGGGAGCCGAACCGCAATTTACAACTCGCGAATCACCAGCCGGTAATGTTGATCGTCGATTACGATTGAATTATACGCCATTCCGGATCGCGTCGACGTACCGTACTTATTTAAGTTAATTTGTATCAGATCCGGGATCGGGTAGCGCGACATGGTCTTAAAGAATTATGTGCTCGCAAATGTCGAAGGAAACTCACGTCACAGAACTTCGATCAATCGGGTCTGACCATCAGGTTCACCTCCAAACTACAACTCCCGCGCTTAAATAGAAATTGAGGGACGATAAGTTAGTAAAGTAAAAGAAGTCATTGTTTCGGGTATACAAGCTATAAATGTATGCTTGTAATTAATTCTTAGTGGCCACGAAAAATATAGTTTGCCATTGAATTAGTACTCTTCAAAAATCTGAGGACATGGACACTAAAAATTCTAATTATTAATTATTAATCCCAATTAACTAAGCCTCCTTTATCATCACTCTCGCTGAAATATTCACTTACTATTCGAAATGGATGTACCAAAAACTGCGCCTACTTTCTATTTCTACTAAAACTCTCTAGTAGCCCAGGAGAGTTTGATAATAGCAAGGGGATGGTTCCTGTAAACGACGTCGATTATCTTCAGTGGCAATATATATGCGGAAATTTGGGAATCAGAAGAGTTCGGGCGATATCGACGACCAAGAAAAGATTCTTCGCCGTGGGAGTTTACCCTGGTTGCTCGCGAAAGCCGGGTCTGGCGATTTGAAATTTAAATACGGGCCAAGGTGCTGTTCGCGTTGCATTTAATAGACCAACGGTCGTACGGTAATGCGCGTCTATCGACGGTCGTATATTAATTAGAATAATAATTCCTGGCGTGTTGCGTTTAATGGAACACGGCGGCGGCACAGAATTAATTGTATCGGACGCGAGTCGAAAACGCTGGGATCTCGCGATTCCCTGTAAACCGATTAAAGGGTGTCGCGACGAGCACGCACGTTTTTCCTGCGCGTGTGTTTGCGCTGCATCGTCGACGATAATGCCGTATTTTCTCGTAATTTTCATGAAACGGAACACCTCGATGAATTTGATTATAATACATCGATCGGGTGCACCGTTTCGAGTGGACACTGAGCGTGCCTGTAAATAAGTATATTAAGACAGGCTTTGAATGTGGAATATCGTAAAACGATAATATTCGATAGGCAGCATTGCGGAATTGAGGTTTCTCGAGCTATGAAACGATACAAAGAGACAATTACATATTATTACGTACACTCCTGTTGAAAAGACTCAGAACAATAGAACAATTGTTACATTCGCTCCAAATCACAGAAGGATCCGGTGGCCGTTGGAAGATATGAAGAAGTGTTATCTTGTTTAATACTTTTTGGGGTAAACAAGTCGCGCTAATTGCTTGTCCAAGATTTGAATAGACTTACATTATTTAGTAAATGTAGTTCAAAGTTCACTATGTATAGAAAACAGGAGATGTCGTACGAATTTTCAGTGGCGGGTATAAATTGAGAGGGGACATTTTCAGTGTTAGTATAATTGGGTTGGTAAAGTTAATTTGGACTTTGTAGGTTACAAAGTGCTTCGTTCAGAGAATAGTAGGATTGTCGATAATTATTATACAGTTGCATTGTTCATAATTCCATTCCGAATACCGATCAAAGGGGAAGCTGCACCAGGACCTCCTCGAAAACACAGGACTACGTCGATCTTTTTCCTAACTCCCCTCGGAAACCGACCGAAATCCTCTCATCATCCAACGTTCTGGCCTCTACCCCCCCCCCCCCCGTAACAGGAACTTCCCAATCCTTCCTCCCTCCCCCGTGCCGCCCCTTTCTGCTTTCCACCGCGGAGCGTAGAACGAAATCGTAAGCCGCTTAGAGACTTAACAGGCCCGGCGAAAATTCTACCCTTTCGCTGCGGTTCGTACGAAATCTCGTCTGGCCTGTTTCGCCCTCCTCCCCTGGCGATCTTCTTCCCCTCGCCGCAAATATGTACTGGGGGGCGAAAGAATAAAAAACGAGATGGAAAAAACAAGGGCGTGTTGCGGAGAGATAGGTGGGTAGAATTTTTATTACACAATTTCGGGGAGATTATTTCATGGGTCGGTGAAATGTGTGGCGATGATGGTAAAGGCACAAAGTTAAATTCGAGACCACCAGAGAACTTTTGTGGTGAGGGTTGATAGTAAAGAACTGTGTACCTCGGAAAGCTCTGTATAATAATCCCCAAATAACTTTAACACAAGTGAATTCATGAATTGATGAAACACTTTTCATCATCAATAAACCCTTTGAAACCCTTTTTCTATAACATAAAAATGTGACTCTTTTCTCACAGTAATTAGTATTTCAAACTCCATTAAACACATTGTAACTTTATTATATAGCGATAGAAGTCATGGATCACACATTAATAATTGATGTTAGTAAATCTAAGCTAATAACCAAAATGAAAAATGTACCCTAGGCCACCGATTAAAAGTCACCCCCAGATCCACTGAAACGTACCCAATTCAATCTTCAGCCCCTGAAGACGGGACCACGCGCCGTTCGCCCCCGATTCCCGAGAACGGCTGGTCAAGCGGCGAAATCGATTTGCAGAGCGCGGGATCGATTCTGTGGACGTCGATCGCCGTCGTTCACCGTCGACAGCCGCGACGGCCGTCCCCAGCGTGGACGGAAAGGTATTTCAGCGTCGACGCGTAAGAATTTGCAGGCGGGGGTGGAGGCGCGTGAAAATCGAGGGAACGTCTACTATCGAGTTCCAACGCGGAAGAATGGAAATTCTCTTTATTCGTCCGTCCGTGTCGCTCGCTCGCGCACGTCAAACATCGGCGAGCCACCCCCGCCCGTCCACGCTCGCGCATAATAAAGCCGGCAGAGGAAACGTCCCGTGACACTCGCGAGTCTCCTGTTTCAGCGCGTTATTTGCGCCCTGAAAACGCGCCGCGCCGACTCCTATCGAGTTTCCTGACTCCATAAAGTACTTTTCCCTCGCGCGCCTAGCTTCTCCAAGCTGTCAGGGAACTACGAACGCCAACGATTCTCTCGTCAAGTGGCGTCCGACCCCTCCTACGCTTGTTTCCCTCACAACTTCAGCGATAGAGCGCCAAAAACGCCCGACGGTATCGCCTGTATCCGATACGTCCCAAAATCGTCCTCGTCACGGGACGATTCGCCAGGACTTTCGAGCAGCAACCATTCCTCCACTGTCTCGACCTCCTCCTCATTTCTTCCACTCTTCAAACTGACTCTTCTTTTCCCAGTTTCTTTTCTCCTCTTCGTGCAGCGTTTTTTGTGTTCTTTGTGTGGACTTGTCTGTTCCACCGTGTTCCTTCGCCTGAGCTTTACTTGTCCATCTTCCTCCAGTGTGTCTGTTGTATCGTTTTTGATCTAGCCTTTTGTTTTCCGTCTTTACTGTCGCCTTTTACCGTTCGCGATTAATTTCTTTCCGCTCTACTTCGCTCCCCTTGTTCTCCCGCAAACTTCCCTTTTTGCTTCTCAGTTTCGAACGTTTATTTTCGGTCTTCTGTAAATTGCAGGGTGGTTTCTAGTTGCTCGGCGGTCGTCTAGTTACACAGCTGGGACTTGATAGTGCGACGTGGGGAATAGAGGATGTCCAATTGGACTCATCGATTTATGAAGAATACTATTCAATTTGAAATCGATTACTACTGCAGCGTCAAACCTCTGGGATCAAAAGATAGTCCCAAGAAGTTCTCGCGATACCTAGAAACACCCCTAGTGTTCCTCGAACTTATTAAACAACCACATTCAATGCGACAAACAAGTTTCCAGTCGCAACGAAACCCAACCAACTCCCTCCGCGAATAAAATTCAAAGAAATTCCCGGTTGGGTAGCCGTGAAAACTAGAAAGCAGCGGCGAAGAAAGAAACCACCGCCAGCAACAACAACGTAATAACCGCGAATTGTGAAGGAAAATCGCGGCACGTCAGCGCTCTTTGAAAATCCCCGTCGTCGCGAGATAGAGGAGGTAAAATCATTACCCTGTTTCGCAGAAGGGGGGCTGGTGGGGGTCCTCGGAAAAAGCAGGAACAACGTGGACACGGAGTGTTCCGCCGCTGCCCCGAGCAAACAGCCAGGGAAAAAGAAATAACTGATTAACCCGCGCGTTTCAAACGCCCGCCAATTTGCGCTGAACGGGCGGACAAAGAGAAAGAACGAGCCAGGCAAGAACGCACAGGAAAAATCGTCTCGCGTGACCTCGACGCGCTGAAACTTGACAAGGGATGCTCGAAGCGAACGCGACCTCCTCCCTCACCTTCCTCAAGCGTTATTGTCGAAAAATTCCAACAAATCATCGCTGCTGGAACAGCTACAATAAAATCGAAATTGAATAATTTCGCACAACACCCTGCGTATCCAAAATAAACCTCCTCCACTTCATTCGAGGTTGATTCATGATGCCTCCAACTTAGAACACCTTCGAACTGCTGTTGCCCAGGGACTATTGGGCTTCCTGACGCCCAGCGATCAACAGCTCCACCATCTTTGACCCTGCGGTTCCTCCCTCGACTTCTCCATACCAGCTCTCCCCAACAATATCCGCGGAAAGTGAGACGGGAAGGATGCGAGGAAAGAATACCAAGAATTCTCGCCGCGGAAAGTTCTCGTCCGCGATACAAGCGGGACTACGTTATTCTTGACGGGGGGGCCGAGGAACTTTGGCGTATTTGAATTTCAAAGTTCCGACTCCGCGGCCGCGGAGAGAATACCCCAGCCCGGGGAAAAAGTTGCCGGGAACGACGAGTCCGCAACGGATGGCTCGAATTGAAACAGGACCGTGGATACTTTGCTGGGATTCCGAGCGACTTCTGCTGGATCCCTTCGTACCGAATAACCCCATAACTTCCGATGAAATTTGTCTGGTATCTCGCCGATGCTGTTGTGCGCTGGAAAGGGCTCGTCGAACGAAGAAACTTTCCAGTCGCGGCTCCTTTAGCGCTCTGGGGCCGATTCCAGCTGGGGGTCGCGTTCAAAAGTGGGGCAAGAACGGAGGGCGTAACGATGTAACGCGAATGATTGTGCGACACGCTTCGCCAGTTGACCCTTTGCAATGAAGTTTCCGTAATCTTTAATTGACAAAGTTCGACTCTGTGGACCCTCCGTACCTAGGTACTTGTTGGATATTGTTTCGCAGGGGCGACTTGTTAGCGAAGTTTTCTGAAGTGGGAATCGCGGTGGGCTAGGGGAAGCTTTATCTAAGATGGAGGAGCCGAGGAAGTTGGTGTGGAGTGTTAAGATGGCGCAATTTGGTATGGATGATGTCGATGCATTGGAAGGAGAAACGTGGAAGGGAGAGTTCGTAGAAGTGGATCCTGAACGTTGTGGGACTGTCTGTTAATTAAATAGTTCGATGTAGATCGCCTCACAAATTATACGTCCTACGAAAACGATCGAGTTTTCGCGGCAGAAGCCCAGCTGCATTTCAAGTAGAGAGAATATATGGCCCCTAGGTCTAATATTTATTAAGAACGATAGAAATAGCTGGCCCGATTCTGCAGGCGACTTTATTCGATACCCTCGACAGCGATCCAGTGAAATATTACTATCCTATATTCGTTTATAGGCGTCTAGAAAAATGTCTGAAGACACTCGTAACAGCACTGTGCCCCTGTGCTTTGTCCGAGGTAGAAACTTTCGATTAACCTCGGTAGGGACGTTTATGTAGCTTCAAAGACGTCCAGATATTTTTGTACTATTACATTTCAAGTGGAACAAAATATTATAAGGCATGATTCATATTAAATCCACGAATAATTATATATATCTAAGGGAAGTTTAGGTATCCCTAAATATCGTCGAAATGTGCCATTAGAAAATTATTATATATTTCTCGCGTTGTGATAATTCAATATCAATTGAAAGTTACCATATACTTTCTTATTTTTTTCTATCAGAAATATTAAAATTAAAGGTACACGTATCGTCCCCGAAGAGGTGGACCATTTTCTTCGTAAAAATGGCAAGTTTATCGTGAAAATGTCCCATATGTCCAGTTTCCAGATCTTCGTCCAGCATTTCCCTAACGAGATCGAGGCGAGTTGGCTCGGCACCGATCGTAATTCGCTAATTACAAATTATTAAGTAAACCGTGCCTGGAATCGGGACACGCGCGGTAACGTCCAGCTGGCAAACAGATGAGTGGACGGTGACAATTATTGAGGATAAACTCGGCCCAGGCTGGACGTGTCGCTCGCCCAGCGGTCGTTATCAGAGCCGGATAACAGATTTTGCACAACTGCCGTGATACCCTCCCACGCGAATCGCCGGACGTCTGAGTAATTGTCGTTAACTGTTTAAATTACTGGCAATTATCGACCCACCGATTTTCGAATTCGACCAGCCCCGCAACCTCGGCTCCATCCATTGTTCCTTCCTCGTGATTTTTCATATCTGACGCTCGACGGTTTGGAGATGATCTATCGAATCGCATGAAACAATGGAGTAGTTGGATCGTGTGTGTAATTCTTTTCAATTTCATGCGGCTTGATTACTCAGCAGGAGGAAGAATCGCAGGATTGGTTGTTTGAGTGATGTGGTTGATAGTTTGGAAGTTTGAGGATTTGAGAAGATTTGAAATAATAAACTTGGGGATTTAGGTGTCCTTGATTATTTAGAATTCTTTTTGTTGGTGATAATGAGAAAGCGTTGGGTTAAGCTACAATTTATTATCGCAGATTTCGTCACTTTATAAGCGAAAAGTGTATTTAATTATTACAGGGGAGCGTAACATAAAGTCAAAGGTGTGTACCTTTTTTAGAAATTGAATCACGAGCTGGATTACCCTGCTATTCATCAACGTCAATATTTTCGACGTTATACTACACGGGGATGAGCATTGTAACCAGAACCAACACTCCAATCGCATCATTGTTACGTGCAACAAAACATCCCCAGTCTCGAAAAGAGAAATCTCTATTTTCAAAACCCCCCGCATTGGTACAGAGAACAGAAACACGGTCTCGTTGACCCACCATGGAAACAAAATATCCAACCTACACTCTGTGATAAACAACAGGGAGGTTTGTTGCAATGATTCCACGGGAGTATCGTCTGGAAACGCAACACGATATTCACAGTGCTGTTCGAACGTGAACGACCGTTCCAGAAAGAAGCTAACAGAATTATTCAACGAAGGAAGGTAAGGGGTCGAAGAAGAGGGTCAGAATAGTGTCGCGGGGAAAAAGAGAAAGCACAGAATAGTACCACAAAGGAACGGTTCAAAATACAGTCCCGCGGCAAAGAAAAGTAGCTGAACGCGATATTCCCAGGTCAGAGTCGACCAGATCAGAACTCTCATCCCGGAACCAGAACCGGAAGCTTCGACGAACTCTCCCAGACGAATGGCGGGATGCTCGATCCCCGTTGTAAAAAAGGGTGAAATACGGTTGTCTCCAGAGAGAAACGAGGGACTCGTGTTTTCATGGCCGACGAAAACCAATAGTCGAATCGTTGACGTTGGCTTTATTCATCGGGAAGAACTTTACGAGTGCCTGAAAATCTCACCCCCTCCCTTACTGTGTATATACGTGCATCCGCCGTTGTCATCTTCGCCCGTCGACGCGGAAATGTCCCGTCTCTGCGAGGCTGGCGGGATCGAAGCAGCGCTCCTTCGATAAGGGAGATAACGAACGGCGGGGATCACGTAAAAGGGACGAAAAAAGGGAGCGAAGGTTAATGCGACTGGGACGCGGGCGAAACGCGTCGCCAGGAGTAGGAACAATAAAATATTTCGCGTCGAGCCATCGACGCGGAAATTTGTATGAAATTTCCGGTGACGCGGAAGCAGACGATCCGTACGAACTGTAAAGGGGACGCTGGGGGGTTGGAAAATGACGTGGAAGTATTTGGAGAAACTTTTTCTAACTGGTGAAAAAAATGTGTGGGGAATTCGTACGGCGTGCTCGAGAGGTTTTATATAGCACGTAATTGAATTAGAATGGAAAATGAGAATAGAAGTTCGTGACATATGTTGATAAATATTTTTCAGTCCCAAAGGGGCATTTTCAAAAAAGGAATCAGCTTCAAGGTCAGATGACGATATTCCTCAAGGTGTTTCGAGTTTCTTTTTACTGTCCAAGGCACGTGTCTTGCAATTTATGTTACCCTTAACTCAGGATAAGCATAGTAACCATAAAGTAACCGAAGAAGCACTTTAACCTCCCCTTGCACACACGTCCTCGCCTGCTTCGTCATCTTGCGTGCAATCCTACGGTCTCCAAGCGACTCTGAATTGTCATTCATGAACTTTCCTCGAGAATCGCGGGAACCTACTTTCCCTCGTCCTCCCGCGTTATTCCTCCGGCAGAGAAATCCCCCGTCCCCTTTCTCCTTCTTCCCTTTTTCCCCCCCCCCCCCCCGGCGAGTCGAAAGTTCCACGTGGAAAGATTAATTAAAAGAAGAGGAAAACAGTTTACCCTGTCGACGAAAGCGACATTGAAGTTCTTAACTGCATCGCGATTTACGTATTCTTCGCCCTCACCCCCTCGTTCCACCCCTCCGAAGCTCTGTATTTCTTCGTCCACCGACGATTCTTTTCCTCCGTCGCGCCCGTGTCTCGCCGTTCCAGCCGTTTCCAGTGAGCTTTCCACCTAACTTTGTTGCTCAGACCCACGCCGCACCCACCCCCTTTTTAGAGTAAATACAAGACGCCCAATCCCCGCGCGCGTTCGTCTCTCGTTTCAGAAACTTCCACCGCGGCTTTCTAATCTTTCCTGCTCTTTGGCGAGGCCCGCTTCGCCCCCGAGTTCCCGCGATTTTCCGGCCTTTTCCGCTTGGTCCCCGCCGATAATTAGGGAAAAACGACTGGCAGGAATGCGAGGTAACGAACGTATAAATACGCGGTCGTTACCTTCACTTTGTTTCTCGCTTTCCCTGAGCGTCTTCCTCCGCGTCTTTTTCTTTCCGTGGGCGTAAAGTTTTAACGACGAAACTTCACAGCCCCCCTTGCTAACGATTTGTAATCGATCGCGAACAGCGAGTACCTATCCATGTGACCGTGTACCAGGCAACGAGGTTTCCAATTTGCTTCAGGTGAATCTGAGGAGGGAAGCATCAAGCCGATGCTATTTATAATAACTCTGTGTTGTTGGGTGGAGAAAGTTGAGCGTCGATAGTGCTGAGTGCTCAGGAAAACTTGGATGTCGGGACGATTCTTTGGAAAGTTTTGATCGCGTCGAGAAATTATTAACATAAATTAGCGATAGATTTGTGAGATGTGTTATGTGTACACTGTTTGGTAATGATATATCTTAATTGTTTCTGGATTGTTCGCTAGACGGCAGACGCGAAAATAGAATCGGAATCGCATGCACGTGGATCGGGACAAGCTGACGATCGAACCATTCATAATCTCCGCGTAGAATCCTATAAAGTCGTAGCAGATCTGCAATTGATTGATTCGAAAATGTTGCGGCCTATGCAGATGACAGCTCAATAATGAGTCTGTCAGCGAACGACAGATCCGTGTTGGTCGTGCCTCGATATTGGCAAATTATTTTTCCCGACGGCAATGCCTGTAATTTATCGAACGAAAGCGATACTATAGAAGACGCCTCGCGCGACGTCTAAAAAGATATTCATAGGGAAATTGAAAATATATTTTCCCGGATTCCACTGTTTTTCAATGCTATACCTTACTATGCTGAAAGCCCTCGTTTGTTTTCCATACAGTGTACAGTGAAAAACACTAACCGAATCGTAACGTACCCCCATTCACGGGGCATGTATCCCCCGCGTTTTGCGCACTTCGAATGGAGCAGTTAAATAATGAAAAAGTTTCTGTATATACGCAACCACAGCATGGACGAATGAAAATAACCCATCTGTTTCCATTCTATGCAAAACAACAGGGAATCAGCATTACCGGGATTACATCATCCCGCGGATGTTTTAACAGAATTTAATTACTGCTAGAGTGTAACCAAGCGAAACAATTGTTGTTTCATGAAAAACACTCAGGAGCTGAGTTCTCCTTCGGCAAATTCTGGGGCTTTGAATTAATCCATTTTTTCGAGACAGTAGATTTATAGATTGCTTGAAGGGTAAGGGGGAAAAAATGTCAATTTTTCGTGATTTTGCAATTTATTGCATATTTGTTCATTGACAACTAGGATTACAGAACTGTTGAATCACAAAAGGTTATGAAGTTCAAGTAACTTAATTTAATCAAATCAAAACTTAATTTGATCGATAACGCTGTTTTGTGACATTCCCTGTTTTCTTCCTTTCTCTTCACATTGTTATCGAAAGGTTTGAACCGAACCCATCATTCTTACTTATCATGCGATCAAAATGTATCAACCAAGATACAAAATAATCTCGTTATTTGATCCATAATCGATTCCATCTGTAGTTTCTTCTGGAACTAATCTAGTTAAACTAGATCATTTGTAATTTATAATTCGTTTAGGCGAATCTGTTCTCCCCAGTTGTGGAGGTCTGCAAAAAGCACCGAAACGGGGCAAATTCGCAAAAGTAAGACCCCGTATTAGCGTCGAGGCTGTTCAGAGGAGAGACATTTCCAGAATGCAACGTCGATGCGCAGGATCTAGCAATAAACTGTGTAGCCGCCCGCTGGAAACGATTCGATTTTGCGCTCGTACGAGCATGCTTTCGGTGCTGCTATAGGGACGTCACCATAACATGCGTCAATTATGTCTGCAAGATATTCTCGACTAGAGCTCCGTATCATGCAGCCTCTGTGAGGGTCCAACGCTACGCTCCCCTGCCGACAAACACAAACATTTGTTCTTAGGGTAATGATCGTTTCCACGGCGTTTTATACGTGTTTGCGACAAAACACTATGACTTCACTGTGACGAATTCTCTCTGAATTTCCTTCGCTATTTCGTTTCAATAATCAACTCCCCCGGAAGTCGATTCATTTTCACCCGAAAATGAATTTTCCCCAAAGCCGATTTATTTCGATCCGTAGTCGATTCAATTATTCCTGAGGGAAATCGAGAAGATTACTTCGCACTTCGAAAACCGTTCCATTAATTCTCCAATTCACAGAGTCCTATACAGTAACCTTAATCCCTGAATTTTTGAAATCGCCAATCGTCCTCAAGAGATTAATATTCAAAGCCTGACGCATTGTTTTATCTTCTCTCAGACCTTGAAAAAAATCTGCTACCTTTAGCGAAAACGCTTTCGTGTAAAAGACTCCGCAAGGTTGGAATGATTGCAGAAAGCGAATTCTTTCGATTTACAGAACGTGGATAATGGCGTTTCGTTATCTTTTGATTATCGCGCGGAGCGGCATTATTCGAGCGAGGGGAGGGTGGCGCGTGCTTTTCAAATTAAATCCATCACCGAGGAAGCGGAAGTAAATCCTTTTGAATTAACACGTTTTTCGATTTACTGTAACGTCCGCGTTTCAATCTAATAATTATGCCCAGCGCGTGCATAAATTCGCTGTGTCGACGGGACCAAAGGGAGGCTCTCGAAAACTGAAACAAAAATATCCAAACGTTCGCGTCGGACGGCGGAGAAGAATTAAAAGGGCTCATTTTCGACGTGAAATCGTCGGGACACATTTTGTTTCGCGGTGTCCCGCTCCGACACACAAAAGCGTGGAAAAAAATCCTCCATCCGCCGGCGTCCGTGTCTCTGCGGAAAGAATATCGCCAGCTTCCGGTGTACGCGTGCGAGCGCTCATTAATTTTCTCCCCGCTATGCTGAGTTAAATCATCTCGTTCGACACGATGTTGCATACGAGACATATTCTTGCGCGTTGAAGGGAAAAATAAAGGGACCCAACTGGGGGTTTCCTTTTCGAAGGGTGAGCCTTTTTGAAAAGTATTAAGTACGCTTCAGTTACTACAGAGGTCAAATACACATACTATGGGACACTTTCTGGGGAGTCGAGGAAAATCAGGGGTAAGAGGGGGTATATGTAAGTTTCACCTAGTGTCTGTTGAAATGCATTAAAGTTTTCAAATTATTCTGAAATTCGTGAACCCAGGGTGTAGGAGGCAGAGAGACCGTTTCAGAATTTGGGAAAGAATCCTAGTTGCGAAGTAACTCACCCCACAGTTCCAGTAGAAATTTGATATTGTCAAATTCAAAATGGACCAACTACCTCCGCGAAAACAACTCGCGCAATAGCTTCCACCAAGGTATATCTACCAACACGTGGAAGCTTCGCAAGCCAACCATTATCGTCACGGTAGCAACAGGATAATTGAATACCTAGTGTATCCCAGCGTCTCAGACACCGCTGTTGACTATTCAGGGACTGATGCAGGCGAATTAACCGAGTCGACCGGGTCACGTACAGCCCTACGAACGTCTCAGAGACTGTGTTACAGGCAGCGTTCAATGAATGCGTACAGGGTGATCCAAATAACCCCACAATATCAACGCGAGCAGAATCTATCCGTCTGAAAAAAATCAAACTACTGAAACGGCGGATGGATAACTAATTCCCAATTTTTCTGTATAACGAGATGCTTATCTCTGTTTTCTAATTTGAGCAGCATCGACTGTCTGCGCCATGGGCTACTTTCTTCGTTATTATATTTCATATTACTCTGATATTGTTCAGAATAATAAATATTATTATAATACAGATCTCACTGTTCTTAATCTCCCCACCACAACCAACTATTCCTGATCGAAGGGAGTGTTTTCCTGTGATTTCCTAGCGCCACAATTCTTACATTCAAAACAATCTTTCCACGTGGAGCATAAAAAACGCGAGTCGGCTGGAGAATCTTACAAAAGCAGATATTCCTCACCGGCAATGATTATACCGAAGTTTCCGGCTCTGGTAACGTCGGCAATGGCGCAGTGGAAAACGCATTATGCGCGCACAGAATATTCGTTCGCGGGATATACGCGTGAGATCCGTCCAACTGACGTGCACGTACACCGTGGCCAGCCTCGAAATTAACGGACAGTGAGCGTAATTATTTCAATGGTCGCAATGGTGGTCGGCTCGCTGTCCGACCTACATACCGGTGATGCAACCGAGCCACCCTCTCCAATCGCGTTGAATTACCGATCGGCCTACTTAACAGCATCGATGAACGGGCGGTTTCGATCCTCCCCCGCGACTTTCAGCGATACACCGATCGTCGCAGGTAACGAGGGGATGGGGGAGGCGTCGTATATCGATTTTGTTAATTGTCGTCTGCATCGAAATACGTGCTGGGCTTGTCGAGCGGCGAGCTCGTTGTAAGGAGTGCAGATGCGAGGGTGCTGGATTTAATTCATGAAAGAAAAGTCTTTTTAGAGATAATAAGAAAAGAGGTTTAGTTATTGATATTTTGGGGTTGATATTGATTTGAGACGGATGGGAAGAGTGGAACTGCGTGTGCGTTTTGAAGCGAAGGGGCCCGAGAATGTGAATTGAGATAGAAAGTTAACGTGGAACAGTTGCGCTGCCTCCCTGGTAAACACTTGGATAATTTCTTTGAAGTATTCTGCAAAGGATTTTCCTGCAGGTTGCAGCTTTCCTCGTCACAGAAGCATTAGGGAATGAAACGCTCGCGAGCGGATATCGAAAGAGGCGATAAGGGTTCCCCGCCACTGTGGAGCGCGTTTTTGTTCCGTTCTTAATTAAAAGTCCCTGAAATATCTGAATAAAGTCCGCGGCAAAGGTCGCGCGATGGTTTGCACCTGCGAACGTTTAAATAACTGGCGTTTCAGCTGCCGCTGAACGGAGGTAAAAAGAGTTAAACCGTTCGCGCGACTTGTTGGAAAGAGGGGAAAAGAAGGGGAGTACTTATTGCCTCCGTTTTAATAAGAAATTCACCCTTAATCCTCCCGAGCGGTAGGTCTCCGCGAAATTTAAACGCTGTGCAGCGCGCGAGTGGAATTCCATTTAAACGCATCGCTTCTGGAAACGTATTTATCGCTCGGTAAGAGGATTCGCGTGGCGAAGAAAAGACATTCACAGTGACGCTAACACGTGCCAGAGAGTGTCCCTAACGAACGCAGCTGTTAAAAAAGGTATGAGTACCAAAGCACACAGAATTGCGCCCGCTGCGGTTCAAATGCACGGCCCCTTTCAGCCAATACCGCGTATTTCACGATCCGAATGCTCTTTTTTCCACACGACCCCCTCTAATGACTCTTATATGGGTCAGCCTTTATTAAAGCATGGAACCTTTTTTCCCTCGTTCGAATCCAGCTGCTTCTGTATCGTAGATTTTGATTTCGGAGGTTACACCTGTTGTGCCATTGTGGCTGCACCAGCACGCTGCATTAGCCCGCGATGTATACGGCTTATGTGCGCGCAACTTTTTCGAAAAATCGCGCGAATAACGAGTAACAACGAAGCTCGGAATTGATGCTGATCAGAAGCTAGTTGGGGGCGTAGTGTGAAAACGACACGGGCAGAACGCAAATCTTTGAAAATATAGAAATTGAGATGTGAGAAAAAAACAAAAGTCGTAGCTACTGAAATTCCAAACAGTAATAAGTATTGAATAGTATTTTTAAAATTCATGTGAAAGCGAATTTAAAATTCCAAATCTACCTGTGCACTCAACACCTAACTATAGAAAATATCAAAGAATATCAGAGGATATCAGAAACACCAAGTTCCAAAAATCACTCAAAGCTATAATACTCATTAACGAATTCATGAACCTCGTGGTGCTGAACAAGCAATGGTGCAGACAGAAGATCCCAGGAATAAGAGACCAACTACCGGTGGACCTCGACGAACAGGGCCATCTTCGTGGAACAGCAAGGCCACATTGTGGGCCAAGTGCGCTGGAGGCATTCGGCTGTCCACCCTCAAAGGCAATGGAGGCCTGAATATGGCAGGTCAGGTACTCGTGCCCGGAATCCATTGATAGGTCGTCCCCAAACAGACGGGCAATAATCTATACGGCTCGTTTGGCCGCGAGCAGGAATGACACTTGGCACCGGTACAATGGACTACAATCGACATGTCAAACGATTTTCTACAGATACAGAACCCTAGCACTTCGTGCTCCGAAGAAAACCTATTTTCAAAGCTCTTCCTTCGAGATATCCTCTCAAATAATACTCAAATGATAACACACAATTCAGATTAGAATTCAAAGCGTCAAAATCGTTGCTATCTGAGATCTCCAAGCTAAGATAAGAGTCTTATCTAACAAATCTACCTACGAAACAGCATCAAACGATCATTCAAGAGCCTTTCACAATCTACAAATCGAACTAAAATCCTCCCCAAGTACAGATTTCCTCCGCGTAACGCTGGGATAATCGTAAATCCCCCTGGATCCCGCATTCCATTTGAAAGGACGCGGTATATCACTCTCGAAGGACGTTCATCGACCTACTCCCCCGAAACAGCTGTCACTCGAGGGATCGAGGGCAGTCGCAGTGCAATCTCGCAATATCGCGTAATTATTAATTCGTTCGTCGCGCCAGTCGGCCGTTTAGCCCACTCTGCTCCTGTCCAGTGTCCCCTGCGCCCTTCACTGCGCCCACGGTGCAACGATGATGCACGCGGACGAGAGCCGCGGCGCAATTAATGGATGAATACCAGCGGGATAACAACCTCAACTTTTTTAATAATAACGCCAGTTTTCCACCGGCTGTCCCATTCGCCACCGAAAGAAGCTTACTCGTCGAGCCTGAATTTTCCACGGACGACATGGCTGCTACCCCCGCCGCCCTCCCCTCGACGTGTTTCGTCGGCGTTCTTGTTTGATTTTCATCCGATTGCAGGGACACTAGAGATATTTTTTCTTTTTCCACCTTTTTCCGCGCCCGGTGTCTCGGTTTTTGTTTTTCCTCTCTGCAACGGCCATTGTTCTGTGCACGGAACGACCGTCGATGGAAAAGGAAGGGTCTTCCAGCGTCCCTCCCCGCGATGGAATCTCGTCCAGGTGGGGCACGGGTGTGGCGTTGTTTCGAAGGCTACCGCCAACGAATTGGCTTGCCTCGAAAGGTGTCGGGTAAATGGAGGAATGATGAAGAAATATCGCAGAAAGTGGTGCGGTGAAAGTAGGCTCTGATTTGATTACATAAGTAGTAGAGGTAGAAATTTGGTTGGACAAGAAGTAGATGTGTTTGCTCCGACTAGTAGTACAGGTAAAGCTTTTGGTAGACCGATAGAATTAAGGAAGCAATGCAGATCAGTAGTACAGCTCAAGGTCCCGTAGGACGAATAACTTTGTGGCTACAATAACAAATTCCTAACGCTGGCTGAAGACTTATCAAATGTCACAGAAGCCCAAAATATTAAAATAAATGAAATAGTTAAAAGCAGAAAATATTTTCATTCAAACCTGATACCATCACAGATTACATAAGCCATCGTTTGTTCTCCTCAGCCAGCCACCCCAGTGGGATCCAGGGATGACTGGAATCGAATTTAATTACCGATATGCAGATATTTACTCCGTGGACCAGCAACCAGGGTGTTGCGCGTCGGCGACAGGCTCGTTAAAAATTTAATTTTCCACGACGTCGGACAAGCCGTTGCTCCGCGCGCCTCCAAAGGTCACCCAAGACGTGTACGGACCGGATGGAATTTATTTAACGGCTATACCGATTCGCGAACTTTCTATCGATTGCCAGCCCACCCCCTGACTTCCTTTTCCTTCGTTCCGAGATACGGATCGCCCGAGATACGGATATTTTTCGTCCTCCCGTCCGACTGGTTTATCGCTATGGAGTTCCCCAAGTGACTGGTAAACGAACGGAGGTAACAGCATCCAGACGTCCTGACATCGATTGATTCCACGAGCTTTCAGTCGCGGCGTACTTGGCGAATAATGCGCTGTCTGGTTTTCGAGAGCTTCTTAATTAAGTGGTAATATTTGATAAAATTGGGGGAGGCTCTATTTAGTAACGCAGTATATTACATTCTACCACCGGTGTTGCCTTGTAGAGCTCCGCGAACTTTCCAACTGCTGACTTCGATCGCTTTCAGGAACTTCCAGGGGACCGTTCACCCTTAGTATTTCCAGCAGTGTTATAGTTTTCAACGGAGGGGGCGGGATAGTGCTGACGGGGATCCAGGAAAGACTCCTCGCTGTTCGCAAATCTGATTCTTCAACTTTTTCGGGGATAGCGGCGTAAGTTTGCTCGGCGCCGTTGCTCTGTCGTTTCACACTCAATGTGAGTCGAGGAATGTTTGCCAGATAAGACCGACGGTTTCACTACTTTCTTAATGGGATTGTCTGTTTTGCCCCCGGTTGAAAATATAATACTTTTCCGTTGTTGACGTTACGGTACTTCCAGCAATTTTGTGCGTTCAGCAGTATGTGCACCGCTGAGTCTCCATTCAAAAGTAAATCGAAAATGTAGAATGGAATGATTCCGTACAAGGCTCCGTTTTCCAGAAAGTCTATTTCGAAAACTTGTTTAGTATGCGTACAGTTTCCCAAGAATTTAGAGGAATATTATCCCCTTTTCCAGTTGCGCCACGATTTCTGATACACCCTGAATTTCTCTTAGCTAGATGTAGAATACGTATCCAACTTTTCTGACACCGCTGTAGGAGTGATTCGAAATTACACTGGCGTCTTTGTAGTCGAAAGCAAAATCGCTCGACGATCAGCCGAAATAGCGAAGGTATGTAGCTACTCCCCTTCATAGCAACGGCCGCCATTAATTTCATTGAGTGGTAACCAGCGGGTAACGAGTGCTTATAAGTAACGAGATCCCCTCGAGCCCGCCGTCACCGCGTCGGATTTACATTTCCGTCGTGTTACGATTTCATTTGCATGCCCGTCGGTGCTCCTATTACCGATTTCGTAACGACCCGAAAAAACGAGTACCGCGACGCTGGTGTCCTTTTTTTCTTTTCCCTCCCCTCCACCGCCCCTGCAACGAGCCAGACCGTAATCACAATTATCCTGGCACCGAGCACGCGGACAGCCGGAAAAATCGAAGGGTTACGTCCCCTCGTCTTTGCTCGTTACCCTCTGGCTAAGTAAGTGAACGAGGGGGATGGAGTAAATGACGATGACTGTACGGTTCGAAGGAAATCTGCGAGGGAAAAGTAGGAAATATAGTTGCAATATGTCGCAACTAAGGTGAGATCTAATTGTTGACTTGTGGTTCAACCGGGAGGTTTGATCGGGGAAGTGGTATAGGTCAGAGCTTGGTTGGGCGAGTAGTATAGGTCAGCCTATGGTCGGACAGCTGGTAGGATAATGGTTTGGTCAGGGAAGTGGTACAGGTCGAGATTGATCGGTGAAGTAGTATAGATCTAAATTGACCAGACGGGGAGTAGAATCCACAGAAGTATCATAATTCCATAACTATACTGAGATTTCATAGATTCAGTATGAAATTGAAATAAAGTAATTTCCCTGTACGATGCTGTGAAAGAAAATGCGTCGCACGTTTCTCTCCGAACTCCGAGTATTTCCCACCAAGAAGGAGGTTATCGATGAATCGCTTTCGAATCAATTACACCGAGATTTCCCAGGGCTTTCCCGTGCAAACAAGGCATCGCATGAAAGCTTGAAAAGTATTTCACCTCATGAAACTCGACCGCTAAGGCGAGTAATGAAGTACCCCGAATCCCTCGGGAGTCAACAAAGTTTCATTAAAGCGGAAGTAGCTCAACCTGCTACCGCTTCCCTCATAAATGAGTATCTCCATGTATGTAACTTAAATCGATTCTCGCTCGAGTTACCGACACCGGGCGTCTCCGTGCACCATCCAGCAAAGTTTAATTCCCTTCGCCTCCAATTATTCCGATGCACCGGCGGGACACTTTTCTCTAACTTCAGGTGCAAGTGAGCGAAGGCAGAATCGCTTCTCCTGCTTAGCACGCGGAACGCGAAACGTTCCTTAAAGTCTTCTCGTTGCAATTTCCCTTTCAAATTTCTCTTTCTATTATGCGCACGAGAGTTCAAAAAATTAACGCTGTCTTATTCTTAACGAGGACCTTTTCCCCGCTCTTTCATGACTTGTTAGTGAAAGGGGGTGGTATGTTTGGAGCGGTCTATCCACCTTTCTGAACATTCAGGATTGATCCTAGAAAATCCTAGATCTTTTCAAGACATCCATATCATTCGATCTTCACAATTCCTAAAACCCAAGTAGAAATATCGAGCAATAGTCAGACATTATATCCAACAAATCTTCAAGACCGATTTCCCCAAAAACAAAAGTCCTCCACGGAAATCCCTTACCCCACCCTTTTTGATTCCTCTTCAGAGAAATATCCACCCCCTTCGATCACACCCTCCAGCCCCTACAACCATATACTTACCGAACTCCCAACAAGCCCATTGGTCGGACCTATTCCCAGCGTATCAGACGTTTAAATTGCGAATTCAGTCTTCCTCAATGCCTCATTTTCCCTCCGTGAAATCGGCAGGGGGTGGAGGTACGTAGGGGGTACGCTTGACTCCTGACGCTGACGCGCATCATTGGGCTGCCTACACGCGAACAACAGGGGGAGAGACGATACGCCGCGAACGTGATCGAAGAAGAAAATCCTGCGTGACTGGGCGAGAGGATTTAACGACCTCCCGCTTATATCGTGCCTCCGTTACCTGGGCACAATCCAATTTTTTCCCTCCTACCCCCGCCTCGCCGCAGCGCAGCCAGCAGCCGCCACCCTTTCGTCCTGCCCCTTACCACCTTGATCCTCCGCCCCGGCCGAGGCAATTACCTATGCAAAGAGGCGAAAAAAAGGTAACGACGAGCCGGCTAGACGCATCGACACGATATCCGCGCGGAACGCACGTCAGAACGACATCGCCCCGAGCCCGTTAAGCTCCTTGTCTCCCTACACGCGCCAGGCAGGGTCCAGGCCGGGCGGGGTACAGAGAAAAAGGGGATAAAAATATCGACTGACGAGGGCCCACCTCTGATAAGCTTTCGGCGTTAATGCTGGTAATCCGGGACTTCTTAAGGGGATCCCACCATTGCCGAGTTTTAAGGGGATTTCGTTCGGAAATGAATTATTCCGCCGGCTTTGGTGGACGCGGCTGCCCTTTTTTTCATCGGACTGAATTAAGTTTCTTGGGGGAGAGCGGGGTGGTGTATTTATGGACGTTCGTGGGCGAGGATAACCGTGGAAATCGTTCGACGCTAGTTCCAAATAAAAACCAAATTTTTTTTATGGAAGACTCGGAAAGGTTAGAAGTCTCGAGCTGAATTCGGTTGCCGAAATGTACGTTTTCAAGGATTGAAGCATTCGGTGAACGATTGTTTTCATTTTGTAATTACAGACAGCTGAGCAGTTAGTTGTGGAAGATCCAGCAGGCTGACGCGAAGGTTCGATAATCAGAGATCCATAGCTGACGTGAAGGAACGCGACAATACAGCAAACGGAGCCGAGCCGTTCGATAAACTCGGTACACACGGCCTCCTTCCGTCGCGGCTGACATTAATTAATTGCGGTCAGTCAGCGGAAACGACGTCGCCGTTCTATCAGGGGTAAATTGCTCGACGTTTTGACCCCGCGCCCCCGACCTGCACCCCCTGCAGTAATTGAAATTTAAGACGCGAAACGAGCACATCGGCGACGACGACTCTCTGCCCCCTGGTCGTTGCTTCGACCCGATTCGATCCAATTAAGCGTCGCCTCGAGGGATAGAGCCAAGGACCACGACGTCGAAGGGCCACGTCGATTCCGTTTTCCGCGCGTTTCTTCTCCCACTTCCTGCACGCCCCTTCCTCCTCGCCAGTCGTTTGGTCGCCACCTTCTCGACAGAGGGAACAAACAGTGGCCATCTGACACGATCTACTTTCGAAGGGAGTTCTGCTGACAAAAGATTGAGGCTGAGGGATCAAAATTGTTGGCTTGTTGGTCAGACTGACCAACTCCAGATTTCTTCGTTCTCGGTAAATGCGAGTTTAATGTTCAATCTATTGCAATAAATCAAGCAATCGTTGAAAGCTATTGCAAAATAATTTTTATTATCTGATTGTTGTAAAAAACTTGGAAAATAGTTGCTTCCATTGACCCTTAAGAATTTTAGGATGGATAGAAGGGAACAGGGTGGTTGTGGGGTTTCGACAAATTCCTGAGGGTGTTGTTTGCGTTGAGAGCTAGGTGGGATGTAAAACAATTATGATCGAGCTTCTGCGGGTGTTTTGGTAACGTAGGAGATCGAAGAAGTTCGTTGAGGTCTTCTGCTTTGTGGTGTTGAGAACATTATCTCGCGTAATTTGGATTTTTTAGCAATATTAGTTCCAATATAATGGCAATCTAATATTTTCTGCTTTCGTTCTTGCAACGGTGGCTAAAGGACAGAGGTCCCAACCAGAAAGTCATTCGAAACTCAGCATCATCGAAGAACAAGGAATCCCATGTTGCACAGGGTGGTGTCGAAAGACGGTAGACCCCCTTTTCCTTTCTAATCAAGGGATTACATCGTCTTCGACGATCGCTTCTCATTCGGGGCTAATGTCGTTGAGCGCTACCGAACATTTCATTGGCTTAATTCCACCCCATCCAGCTCCCGCTACAATCTTGTTCCCCGAAGGAACGAACAAGGAAACGCGAATTACATAAACGCGGCCCTCGTTAATCTCCCAGGCCGTCGAATTCGATTAAATCCCTAGTAATCCTCGATCCTTACACCAAGTGATGACCCTTTACGATTTTAAACGCGGCTTATCAATTACATAAACGTCGCCAACGATCCACCTATACTCACTCCCATTCTACACTCTTCAAACACATCAATGCTCGATCTCGAATACTCGAAACCACCCCAATGGAAATTCTTTTGTCAAATACACATTTCAAAAGTAACCACCACAAACCGCGCGGGAAGCACAGGGACAAAGGGGAAGGAAATATCGCGAAAGCAAATCCCTTCTAGTCGACTCTCGGCCGGTTTTATTTTCCAGTGCATCGATATCCGATTCGCGTATCGCCAGGGACTCGAAAATCGGCCATTAGGATTACCGTCGGCACGGCAACCGACAAGGGTAGCCGATTGGGAAGTCGGAGAAACATCCAGCGAGTTCTCTGCCGCTCCCCCAGGTCCTTTGAGCTTAACCCCAAGCAGTAAGACATTCGAGCCACGACCCGATGTACGGGCAAACACGGATTACAATGGCCGTTAGCTTATGCTACCCTTGTGTGCAATAGAAAAGTAAGAAGAAAGCTTAAGGGCTGCGCGGTGCCCCCTTCCACCGTTCGACCAACTTTAATGGCTCCTGCCAAGCTTCGAACTTCTTAATGTGTCCATTTTGGCGGGGAACTTTGTGCGTCGGGAAAATCGTATCCGCCAGCCCGACGTACCCCGATCGAATTATTGATAAACCAACGTGTAATGAAAATTGGATGGTGAAACAGTGCTTGTGGTTATTGGAAGGATATTTCATTCTCTGCAAATTGTGTAATTATTCATCGACGAGGCCATGAGTGGAATAAAAATCTCGATAGAACCATCTAAATACCAAATTTTCAATTTCTGTACCTACATTTAATTCTCCCAATAGTTACCACGGCGGAATTTCAAGTTTTTGGTAGGGCTATAAAAAGTGGGGTGATTCTATTTTGATTTCAGAAGCACAGGGTATCCCACCGGAGAAAAAATGGGGATGAAGAATTGCAGGAAGCTCCACGAATATTCCTTCACTAGAAACAATCCTTGCCCTCCCGTAACCGAGTCACAAGTATGTACATGCTGTTGTTTTCGCTGCAAGAGAATCTCGTTAATTATTCCAGCCGTTTGCAAGCGCCCCAAAAAGGATTGCCGAGGTAAAATTTCGAGCAGCAAAACAGCAGGATGCGTCTTCCACAGGACAGCGCTGGACGCCGAGTGGAAACCGCAAAAACCGAGTCATTAGGGGAACAATGCCTATCGCAAATTTCTTCCTTTTTCCCCTCTGTAGCCACTGTCCAGGCCGAGGCAAACACATTTTTCTACCCGTGCACGCTTGCGTCCTTTGTTCCCGAGACGTAACTCGTTCGACGGTTACAAGTTTGAGGGCTGACGGCCCCCGCTAGGGAAATACCGGGGGGAACGATTAAAATGCAAAAATAACGGCGATCCTGGCTTGGGAAGGACTTCTTCATCGTCGCTCTCCTTTTTTTTAGGGTGACGGATCGATACACCAGAGGATGGAAAAGGGCGAAAAAGAGAAATGGATTAGAGACGAAGGAAGGAGGGGGATAGAAGAAGGAAGCCACTGGCTGCACTTCCGGCGACGGGGGCATAATAAAATTACCAGCGACGGAAATCGTGTCCCGAGGAATCGAGTTTGCGACCCGACGAATCGGTCGGGTCACCGATTTGAGACCGTGGATGTAGAAATTTGTGCCTCGCCGAGTCCTTCGATAATTTCCCCTTGCCACCCTTCAGATAGCAGAACTGTGTTTCTTAACACTTGGACAGCTGCTGTCACGTACCTACGTGTGATTCCTCGACTTCGATTTACTACTCTCTGTGAGCTTAAGAAATCAATGTATTTCATTCAAAGATTTATTTGATCGACAGCGGGCGTTAGATTTACTGTCATGTTTATTTATTATACATATAATTCTCTCCAACTGAAATTTTCATCCCTTGAATATACTGAACGAGCATTTAAGACATGTACAATCGACAAAAATCGACTTCCATAAGAATTCCCTGAGAGTTATAATCACCCTTCATCCCCCATCGCTGCATAGGAAAATTCTCATCGCCATCCCTTGACCACCCACAATTTATCGAGCATCGCCATCCTTATTCCACATTTTCCAGGAAGGGATATCGTTCTCGCTCGTTCCTCCGCGAACCACCAGCCGATTTCCCTAAGATTCCATCGAGTGCCGATCGCGTGGAGTTTGTCGCGGCCAAACAGCGTCGCGGTGCCTCGTTCCCGGCGTCGCGACGACCCGCTTTCCCGGCGTATCACAGCCAGGAACACACGGGTTCGAGGTAACGCCGATGTCCCGTGTATGTATTATGCAATGAAGCTCGAGTGCTGCTCTCGACTCGGTCCCTCGTGCTCGCGCGCCCACGCGACGAGGGCCAAAAGACAGGGTGTGAGAGAAGGGTCGGCGAGGGAGGGCAGAACGGGCGCCGTGGCGTATTTGAACAGACACGCGACACTCGTGTTTACCCTCTCCCTCTCCCTCTCTTCTCCTTTCCACCCTTTTCCCTCTCGGTCCGTTTCGACACTCCTGAATCTCCGTTCCTTCCTCTTTGTCCCTCTTTCTTTGTATCGTTTCACAATGGAGCACCGTACACCAGGAGATATCCCCGCCCCCTGACCCCTCGCTCTCAGCCCCCCCCCCCCCCCAGGATTGAAGTGCCATTCATTTTCGAGTTGCGCGAGATTCCGCGCGCCGAAAGACTCGACCCGTCCCCCCGCACCCCTTTTTCTCTCCCATTTTTCTTGCTCCGCGCCTTTCTTCGCCGAGTAATTCCTGCCCGGGGGACCAGGGGGCGACGAGAGGGGCGGGCATGTCAGCGCAATCGAGGGAAGAATACCGAAAGTCTGATCCACTTTCCAGTTTCGCGTAATAACGAAATCAGTGGGAACGTAGAGAGAGGGAGGTGTAAAAGGAAAGGGTAGCTGATCGGGAACGGGGAAGGTGGCATGCTACGCGCGAAAACATTAGGCAAGATGGTATAGTGATCAGAGTGGATACAGTCAGGGAGTTCATCTTGGCTGGGACTGTAGACGATTCAGGTGTTTAGTTTAGTATAAGATAGAATTTTCTATAAAATATATCACGGTGTACATATTCAATTATCTCGTATTTTTCTCATTTTTATTACCCCCGTGGCCAAAAATAATGAAATACTTATACCACACTCACGTTACGAGTACCCTCGTTTAGGCGAAATGTCTTTGCAATAAAGCTAGTGGTTTCTATAAAACGCCCGTCCGCGGAAGACACTTCCGAGGGTCGTACAGATAGCTTATTAATTAAGGCGACATTTACGACAACAGCGTAACGAATTAATGAGCGACGAGGAACGCTCGTAACCCTCTTTACAGCGTGTAATTATCCTCAAACACGGCGCGGGGATTCCCCAGCCTCCATAAGCAGAGGAATAACCCGTAAAACGCCAGCGAAAGCAGTTAACGGTTCCGTTCCATTGCCGCCCGCGAGTGTCTTGTCGCGGATATTTCGCCGAGAACGTAATTCAGCGAAGTCGGTTTTCGAACACGTCCTTTCGATGACACCGGGCGCTTAAGCGACCCTGTCGGAACAGTGAAAAAGTCATTCCTGAAGGGTCGGCCGGCGAATTGTGTCAGCAGATGTCCTAAGGGCTGACCTCTCGGACGTATTTCACGCTTGAAATTCGAGTGAGACGACGTTCTTCCTCGGAGAGAGCCAGACGAGGGAGGAATTGCGAAAATATCAGCCTCCAATGAATTTCTCCAGAAATCACTAGGAATCAATGAAAGAAGGAAGCAAAACTGTTAAGATGATTGTAAAAGATGATTGACATCGCCTTTCATTAAAATAGGAAAGCTTTTTTCATGGTGCTCGGTTTTACAAGGCCACATGTTTTCTATGCAACGGCTTGTAGGTATACTTCCTTTTAAAGCAACGGAGGAAACGACGACGGTTACTCGAGCAACTCGAGGCAACGTTAGCGAAACATCGCCACGGCGCGGCGGGTGCAACAATAAGAAAGTGGAAGGAAAGTGTCGGCGGAGGGACGAGAAATTACAGGGGCGACGTAAAAATGCACCGCTGGACGATTTCACGCTTCGAATAGAGACGCCAAATCCCCCCTGCTGCGGCTGTACATACATATATCTGCCCCCCTCCAGTGGCGTAACAAATGTTGGCGAACTGGGTTTCCCGGACCGTTAAAGAGATTCTTTTTTCCTTGTCCTTCATTGTGCTTTATCAAACAGTAATTCTGATATATTTTGCTACCGAATTCGATTTGAAGACTAAAAACACCCTCTGCAGAATGGTTAAGTAAGATTTCCAAGGAACTCCTCACAATTCAAGCCAATGTCTCTTAACTTCCATCAGATTTGGTTCTTCGTTATTAGACGACGAATTTCCATTGAAGTATGAAACCACCCTTCACTGTCCTTAAGGGGATGAAGAACGATTACCTGGCAGGTACTTTCACGTTCCAATTTCGATGAAATTTTCTCCTCCATCCTCCCAAACTGCCCACTTCCCGGAATCAACATCTCCCTCCGAGGATCCTCCGATTACTCTTCTCAGGAGACTCACCCCCAAGGAACGTGCGTGTCAGTCGAGGGCGATTATTCGTGCCGGGTGGAATTAAGCAACGTCTAAGAAATTCCCGGGAACCGTAAAAATTCCAGCAGCATCGGGTCTGTCTCGGACACACGAATTCCAGCACGGAGGGTGGCGCGCCCCCAACCCCGCGCGAGCCCCTGGGAAACGAACTGCTCCGCCGTGGAAACATTTTTAACCTGCGCGCCCGTTTCTCTCTCTAAATCGCTCGATGCCGCCGCGATACGTTACGGGGATCCACGGCGCACGTTGACCCAGCTCGCAGAGAGGGTGGGAAAGGGAGGCAGAGTGCCCCCGACTCGTTTCTTCCACCCAACGGCGGGGATCAGTTCCCGTAGTGGTCACCCTTATCCCTTCCGGATAATCGTGCCGCGATCTTTGCTCATCCGTCTTCCTCCGGTTTTTCCACCGCCTCCACAGCCCCCTCCCGCCGCCCCTGTCCTTCGCGTAATCGCATCTAGCGATGGGAACAATCAGCTCGCGAGTGAAGCTTGAGCAAATGTTCCGCTTCAGGTATTTATGTTTCAAACGCCACCGACAGTAGTATTAATTTTTATCAGAATGAAATGAAAATTTAAGGATGAATTTCAGTGACAATCTTGGCCAAAATTTAATCAATTTCCAAGGTGTTAATAAGGCTTTACTACCGAATCAAATTTTCTAAAAATTTGTAGGGGGTTTTACTATTTTATAAAGATTCATTCCTCCAATTTTCAAAGATTTTCGCTTATTTTTAATGTTACTGAAGTTCATTCTCCAGTAATTGAAACTGAAAGTAGTGAAATAGTTTTGTTGCGTCTCAGTTTAAGTAAGACAATGACGCGGGACTCTTGAATTTTGTAGATCTTGCTCGCAGTGTACCAGACCTCCTTTGATCGAGCCTTCTAACACGATAATCGAATTACGCCCATTACTAATCGCATTACGCTGTTTTTTATTGAGCACCAAATAGGATAGCCTCGTATCAGTGGGGCAAGGGGCAGATAATAGGATATTTTTAAGGGAAGTACTTGAGACACCGCTTGGAGAGACTGTTTTTCAGAATGTTGGCCTCGGTGTCGCCATTAACTCCCTTGTTTCGTTGCCTCGACGAACCGAACTGTCCCGTTTCGATCGCTGCACCCTCCAGCGTACGGGCAATCGGATTTAGCGAGTTTCTGTGTACTTAGCTGCGTGCTTTCGGACCGAAGAAAGAGCAGAATGGAATACTGGAGGAGTACTCTGCTGCGAATTCGATGACGGAAGTTGTTTGCTGGCGAAGAGATCTCCACGAGTGTCGCCTTGAATCTCTCGCCAAAGATAAAACTGTCTCTACAGAAACGACCTTTTATAATTCCTTTGAAAAGGTCAATGTACTGCAGCGTGAATAGCTACATCCCCTAGATGCAAGAAATACACATAGTACTCTGAAGAATACAGGTTCGCTATGATCTAAACAAAAACAACCATCCACTAGCAGATCACCATGACACTCTGTACCATATAAACAACTTTCAACATCCTCAGATTAAATCCTCGACTTTCATGCAGAGATCCCTTTCAATGCACTCTTCCTGCGTTCCACGGTCATCGACACGCCCCTGCTACGGTTTATTCCTCCCCCTTCGGGGGAGCTGTTCCCCGTTGCTAATGAAAATCCCCCGTCCCCGGGACATTATATTTCTGCTTATCGGTGACATTTTTCGCGTCCGCGCGCTAATTATCCCGATGAAGTTCCGCGAGGATTACCAGAGCTTTCCAATTAGCCTGACATCAAGACTTCTCTTCATTAGCCCGTGTCTGATCGAAGTCGTCACTATCCACCGATACGCCGTCCTCGTTGCGCGACGGCTGATTAAAATCCCGCGTATCCACTGCGGGTCTGAAGAGTGCGTGACGCCCGCTACTTCGATGCCTGTCGCGTGCGCGCGGACACGCATTCACGCGAGCCGAGCCATTCAACGCTGGACGTGGACTGGGGATAAAATGCTGGTGGCGTGAGGGAAGCGAATTTTCAGCGAAGTAATCGAGCCGGAGCCTTTTAACTCTCGCCTGACGTATGTGGGGTCCTTTTCTACTTGTGGTGTTACTTATTAAGTAGTGTTACTTTCTTCAGGGAATAATAATTTTCAAATGGGAGACGATCAGAATTTAATAAAAATCTGATATCAGGATGTAGATAGAGGAAGTTATACAATTGACTCGGCATTAGTTGCGCTATTCGAGGGTTGAAGTGAAAAAGGGAACGCATAAATCGTGCCGGATGAAAATTTGCAACGTTCAGGGCAGTTTAGTAACTCGATCCCCGTTTAATTAATACACACTCGGACGATCCATAAAATCCGTGGTTCCCCCCTGAGAGAAAAGAACAGCCCCTAACTTCGGCCATAAACCGATCTTTCCTTCGCCCATCTGCATCCCCCTGTTAACACGGGAGATTGCAGCTGGAGTGCAACTTTCCCCAGTCTACTACCTTAAGAAACGTATAACGCGAGTTGTTGTGCAAATTTGTGGAGGTGGTTTGAAAACCTTGGAAAGGCGCGTAAAACTGAGTTTAGTGGACTTTCATCGTTACACTTTTTAATAATAGATACAGAAAAATAACTCTGTCTGTTCACATGGACGAAGATTGAAACTCTGTTAATGAATACTTATTCATAATTTCATGCGCAGCTCACTGCGCAATAGTGGCTGATTATCAAAACACTATGAATGCTCGCAGCTTCGACAAGGGGGGCGGAAACTCGCCCCGGGAAAGGATCAAGCTGCGGACCACGGGACAGTCGAGTACGTCCACAACGACGGGAAGCGATCTTAAGTGTTTATTAATACGACGACGAGGGCCGATGGAGCGTGCACGTAACCTGTTTGATTATGCACCGGTTTGCGTTGTAATTACCGGCGGCCTGTTTGCCCGTCACCGGCCAGATCTACTCGTGCAACTGTAACTCATGTGACCCGGTTCCGAGCACTGAATTACATAATACACCGTGGCCGGTGCCGTGCTGCAAACGACATTTCCATGACGTATGCGAGGCTGCGAAATGAACGAGGGAGGAAGGGTACGTGTCGCGAAAACACGTTTTAATCCGACCAACAGCGGAGGGCGAGCACTTCGGAAGAATTACCGCCAGCCGAGGCACCAGCGCCAACGGAAATCCCCTCGAGGCGGGAAAAGGGAATGCTTAACGAGACACTAACGGCGAGGAAATGCGTCCAAGGAGCCAGCGAGCGATTATTTTAAAATAAATTATTGGACGCTGCTTCAGATAGTTTTCGATTTTCCCCTTGTTAACGCTCGAGGTTTCTTCGTCGCGTTGATGAGGTCGGCCGAGTGCTTTTTTATTTTATAACGCGGGGGGGAGTATTCATTTAGAAAGATACAGTAACTGTGGGAGCTTACATAGGTTGGATTGTCGATGTACAGATGTTAAGAAACTTTACAATTTATACAGAATGACCTCCTACCGCATCACATCTTCCATGATACTTCCCATAATTCCTTCGAACCTTCAAACTACCCCCGCGCGTAGCTCCGCGGTCTCGGGCCGACTGTGCGAGCGTAACTTTGAAATATCAAGATGCATCGCGGCCTCAGCGTGCATGAATTCTTTTTTCATCGAGTCGGGAGGTGTGCACGAGTGAAATTTAAATATGAACAATGGCGATGAATTAGCATAAGAGCATCGATCTTCTCCCGCCCTACTGTAAGTCGCACGGTATCGCACACTTTCGCGAGAAACTTGCCCGAGAAAGAGCTCCAGACACACTTCGCCCCTTATTTTTCCCGAGCAGCGAATAGTTTTCCCGCTCCACCCCCGCCGCGCTCTCAGTATGTAAATCTCCGGGAATTAAATTTAACCTTGATGGGGTGAATTTCAGAGGCAATTTAAGATCCCCGATGCCTTTTGTGAGGCCCCGGCGCGAAAGGCGTATCGGCGATTACGCGGTTAAATGGCCCGGAAGTATTAAGTCGATTGTACCTTCCGACAAAGTGGATTACGGGTGTAGCATAATCCAGATTCCCCTCCGCGGAGACGCGAAACTTTCGTGGGAATTTTTTCTTCTCCTGCCTCCCGGGACCAGGGTTGACAATGGAAAGTATCCGAGGAGGTGTCAACGGGGTGAAAATGAAATCTCGGGACTGTCGGGTCGAAGTGGGCTTGGCCTTTTAATGAGAAAGAGAAATGGAGTGGAATCTAGGAATGGTGGTTCTATACGTGTGTGTAGATTGCGTCGCAGATGCTCGATTTCGTTAAAATAAAAAATAGTCAACGAATACTGAATAGTCAGACCATAGCAAGAATATACAATTAGGTGTTCACGATGACGCACTACTAGATATAGTTGCAGTGAACATGAAATACAGAAGAATAGTCAGAATATTGTTAAACCGTAATAGTAGTATAATTATCAAAAGCCAAATTAGAATATCTTTAACGAAAGGCATAAATTACGACGAATAAAGAAGAAATTTCCAAGTGAACAGTAAATAGCCAGCGATGAAAGTATAATTAATTAAGTCCATTCTGAAGGCAGATTCGAATCGACGTGTCACGTCACCCCGGAGGAAAATAAATTTCCCACCAAGATATTTGCACACTGTCCCCCACTCGACATATTCATGAGACGAGGCGAGGATGGAGTGGGAAATGGATGACAAGAATTAGATTCCTCGTAGGAAACGCGGCTGGCTTTTCTACGTAGTGCCCGTGCAGCATGTCAAAGCTGACTTCATCTCCAGGAAACGTGCTCTTTTTTCCCCCCCTGAAGCCTGAAACATGCAATGTTTCTTTTCAACGAAATACGTACGGATTACTCCTCCCCCGCCCTTCCCGCCCTCCGTGGAATTATTTCCTGATGCCTGTCACCGTGGTGTCGCGACGACTACGAACGCTTGATAGAAGCATCGAGATCAAAGGGATTGCGAGAATAAGTCCATTCGTCGCGATGCATTATTAGTGGATTACTATTGTCAGTTTTCGGGCGGGGGAGGCGAGCCTGATATCTAGCCTGTGCTGTTTCGTCGCTGACGAGGTTCCTGATCAGAGGGAGAATAATCTAGATATTTTACTACTGGAGCTCGAATCTTGTAAGTATTCCCTTTGACAAGGGACAAGTACTAGTTCGAGGACTGTTAAATCATTCACGTAAATACTTACACTTATAACAAAATATGTACACTGAAAATTTGATGCAAATAGCCTTGTGAAATCTGCCATGATCATACGCTATGCACCTTCCTATCCACAATTCACTTTGAAGAACCGAAGCCACACTATGCAAGATGGAATGCGGAGCACTCCCTTCTTCCACCGCACGCGAATAACTATTCAACACGATTCGAGGAGTCCGTGAATAGACAAACCTCTATGCAGCCTCTCACTCCCTGAGAGTTGCACAAATCTTTCCAAGGAAATGTACTTGTTAACCCTTAAACCCCCGATATCTCCTCGGAAGCAGTTCCAAGCTACCAGGGGGAGGTAACAAGAATTCGATACGTTCGGGTACCGAAATAACGCGTCCAATGGTGACGATAAGCCCGGCCGAATTAAACGTGGCTGAGGGGCCAGGTCAGTGGTGCACGCATCATGGCTAAGTAATTCCGTCGATATTCGTGAATTGTTAATCGTCGACTGGTGCCTCGACCGAGACGGACGATTTGTTCCAGGCTGAGCGAGGATAACCATCGGACGGGTTGCGCGGGGCGAATCCGCGTTACCCTTAATATAGAAACCGAGATGCGCCAGCGGTTTGCGGGGGCGCATAAGTAAATACAATTACTGTGTTGCGGGCGAATGCGAATGAAATTTTCCAGGCAACGAGCGTCGGATTAAACGTGAAAAACACTGGGAGACAAGAAACGTAAACACCTTTGCACGCGCTGTGGTGGAAAAAAGGAAATAGTAATAATGAATACAAAAATACCTGCCCCTCGTAGCCACTCAACCTCGTGGAACATGAAATTAATTTTTCAGGATTCTATTTGCATTAGATTCTACAGGGTTTTCAGAGAAGCGCTCGAGGATGGAGAATGTTATTTAGTAGTTAGTATTACAGATACTTGGAAAATTAACGAGAATGACTTGCTACTCTTCTGATTTTTAAAGCGTGGAAATTGATACACCCTTTCGATTTCTATGTTATAATATTTTATATTGGAAGGTTATAATGGTATCTTCATCGTGGAAGAATTGAAGCGGACCTTCTGAACACAATAGATTACAGTTTTCCACCTACTGCCGTTAACAATAAGTACTTTTTACCCAGTTTGCTAGGAACTGTTTAACCCGCGAGCACTGGAACCTCTTTTTAACACTTTGCGCTGAAAGCGAGAAAGAAGCGCGATAACTGAGAGAGGAGAGGGCCATGGCCAGAAGATGGTCAAAGATTTCGCGTAAACAAGAACATCGCCGGGCGTAAAGAACGTATCACGGAAAACCCGCGTTAATTTCCACGGCAACGCTTTAAGTGCCTGTGTAATTAACGGGATCCTGTAAAAGCAGCCTCAGAAGGCCGCAGTTCTGGGTTTATTTCGCGCGCTGTAACGCGCTGGTCTACGAGGTTGAGTTGTAAACGCGGCTAGTTCGCGAACCGCGTTCGAAGTCGAGGGAAAGTTTGTCGCGATGCGTAGAATGCTTTGAATGCACTAACGTGTATAATTTGCAGTGGTATTTGCGTTGTACTTCGGCGCGCAATCGGGGAGAGTGGAATTAATCGCATAGAAATAGGAATATAGTGGAATTCAGGCTTTCTTGTCAGTCTTCATAAAAAATATAATAGATCAAGATTAAATTTCCATCAGAATATAACGTGGAAGACAATTTTCCATGAAATGTGAGATAAACGAAGAATAAAGTATAGAGTTATATAAATGGAGAGTTCTCCTGCCTTTTTATTACAAAACAACTTTAGAAATTCGTCGAATATGGACGAAGGCAAAAGCACTGGATTAAAAATAAGCGCGGAGAATCTATCCTCGAATAGAAGACACCTGTGTATAAAAATCCCTACTGTATGCATTGACGGGGAAGAACCAAGCGCCTGGCACGCGATGCATAATGCGAGCAGAGTATCAGAATACAGTGACTCTCGCCAATCGACGGATGGAAAGGCCTGAAAATGAAAAGACCACTGGCTGGTTCGACGCTCCCGGCCAGCTGGAGGGCGAGCCACCCCCTTCGAGCAAACAGCCACAGAGAAATTCGGGGGGCGTGAGCGGTCGTAAATTTTTACACTCTAGATTACTCGGTGCCCGGGCAGCGAATGCCTCGTTTTAACGGCTCGTAAATTTTTTATGCGCCCTTTTTTACACCGCCCATGTGTGTGTATCGCCTCTCGTTTCGAGCGTTGATTCGATTAAAAAGCTGCACGTCAAACGGACATTACGACGCGATTAGATTGAAACTCAGGAGCAACGTGATACAGTTGAGTGGCATTTCCAGATGAGGCAAAGGGAAACTGCTAGACCTTCACTGACTGTGAATCGCTTAAACAGAATCGAAAGAAGTCTGTATTTCGGTACCACGGGGTTGCAAACCTTCGAGAAAGTGAAAGATGAAGCTCCCAAGTTCCCAAAAATATGGCTAACCAACACCGAAACTGGGCACACGCACCTCGCTGCATTAGAGGCACGGATTTACGCGAGGAATCTGCAAATAAATCTAGCGTGAAACTCGTGCGGGCAGTCCGATTGTTTAACATTTTTCCGCAATCCTGGCGAGCGCAGCGCGAAAAGCGTTTGCCAAAACGATCGGCGAGGTGCACGCGTCGCTGCCGTATCGTCATGAATTTTTAATATCGAGCCTCGATCCCGCATTACGCCCAGGCCTGCTAATGTTCAAATTGATCGGGGTCGTTTGCGAAAAACGGGCGACTGATCCGCGAACGGTGGCTGAGCGATCCCACAAATGCGACTGGGCAAGTCGATTGTTACGAACACGCTGTTTATTCATGAGGTAAACCATGTTTTATCCGCGATTCCATGGGAAAAACCGCGCGAAACGGGAGGAAAGATGGGAATTTAATTAGCCGGCGACAAAGGCGACCGAGTGAAGCAGTGGCGGTGAGGGGATTATTAAAATTGTCCAATCGACAAATAAATCAGAATATTTCACGGGGAATGGTAACACGAAGTCAGCAGAGTGGGACGTTGCCCCGTCAGCGGAAACGCGAAAACGGTTCCGCTGGCCGGGGACAATAACGCGAAACGATTATTAACGACGAAACGTCCGCGACATGGGGGGAGGCGAAACGCTGACTGAAATTTTTTAAATGTTCCGTTCCTTTCAGAGTTTACGGCGTTACACCTAATTGAGGTTTAATCTTGTTTGGGGGTTGCGGCGAGTGGATTGCGAGGTGTAGATTCACACCTGTTCCACGTAGAAAATAGGATGGGATTAACGCGAGTGGTGTTGAAAATCTACCCCGTCGTATGGAATCCGATATCAACAATACCGTGGCAAACTTTCACGGAATGATAGAACCCAGTGACAATACACGGTGCGCATGGCAGCATGCCCATAAATCCAAGCCACCTCGTTCCGTCCCACACCCCAATTATTTGATATCACCCCTATTACATTTATTCATCCATTACGAACCCCCGACGCTTTCAAAAATCAAAGCCACCCCGTTCGCCGGATTCCGCGACCATAACCGAACAATACGCGAATTCCGCATAACTTTCGTCCGTCCCTCAACGGAGCGGCCTCCCCCGCGAGACACAGAGACCGGGGAGGCATTGTTCCGCGGCGCTTAACGAAAGGGGAGGTAGACGGACACCTTCTGCGATGGCGGTCCACGTAACCGATCCATCGATCGCCGGGCTCGGCCGAGGGGATGATTAATCAGCCGTCAAGGCGTCGCGGATTAATTTATCAAACGAATTAATGAATGAGAGGGTTATGCGTCGGGTTTACACTCGGAGGGCCGTTAATCGACGTAAAACATGGCGGCTGTACGTAGAGGGGGATAGTGGGACGCGCGAAATAGAGGGACAGAGGGGAGAAGCTTGTACCAGCGGAACAACAATGAGCCGGGGCGATAAAAACGGGACGGATGACTGGCGTAAAACGGGGACGGAATGAAACGCGGGCATTCAGCCCCGGGAATCCAAGACTTTTCGAAGCGAGGGCTTCGCGCGTCCGGACAAACCTTTGCCAGTGATAAACGCGTCTTGAAAGGAAACCGGCACGCATTCCCCGCGTTGATTACGGTAATGGAGGCCACGCGGGGGCTCGTGAATTGAACATTCATCGCTCTGTTCGCCTTTCACCCCCGCAATTTCGCGAGAGGCTGCACAGAGAAACGTTGGCCCCGACGTTCGGTTGGCAATACCGAAACTGTAGGTACGGTTCCTCTCCGCGATCCGAGAATACACACGCAACGCAGTCATTAAACCTGCCCCGGTCCCCTATTGAGCCGCAAGTTTTCAAGAAAACAATGTTCACAGGCGCCCACCGAAATCGCGGCTTCTCCAGACGCGGACGTTGCGTTTGGAACGACTCAACGGGGGAGAAAAAAATAATTACGAGAAAGGGTGCGCAAGACGCGGGGCAGGCTGGCCTGCCTGGTCCGCGAAAGATCGGGGGAGGGTGGAAAAGACGCGTGTGGGGAAATCCAAGAATATTCGAGGGTTGGAGAAGGAGGGGGCGGGGAAGAGAGGGTTTCCGCTCGTTACGTAGCCGGAAAAGCTTGGCCGCGATAAAAGTGCAGTAAAAGAAATCCAAGCTCGCTCGACGAGCGTGCCGACGTCTCTGCCGCGTTAATTGTAATGGTATTAATTACGATAATGGAGCCACCCCCCGCCCTGCCGCCCCTCTGAACCCGCCTCTGTACCACTTACTCTCCTACCCCTTCACCGCCTTTCCTCTCCCTGTCTCCTTCTCGCCGTGCCCCGCGCAACCACATCCTCCCTCGTTCTCATCCCTTCGCACGGAGTCAATTAAGTGGATATCTGAAACGAAAAATTCTAATAAGCCCGGCGCGCCGGGGAGCGAGTGCGGCCGCGGACGGCCGAGCCTGCAGAGACGCGCGCGCGGCCAGAGACAGAGGGATCATTATTTTTCCTTCCCTTTTTGAAACAGTTACGTTAATTCCTCGCTACGTTAGTTTTATGCCGCGTTTAATAGCGCTCAACAGCCCTCCGGCGCTATTAGGCAGTCATATCAAGAGACCCCTTTTCAATGCTCGTCGAATTTATCCCCCGTTATATGGACGGTGGGTAGCTGGTGGTATTCTCCCGTTTAATGATCCCCGCTGATGTTTTATTTGCCGCTGTCGGGGTGAAGGTTTCGAGGGATTCGGGGGACTATGATCAATGAGAACATTTACTCAGGAGAATCGAAATGTCTGAACGACAACGTTCAAAGTATTGGACCCAGGTCGTATATCGAATAATCAAAAATATAGCGGTTGAAATTTTCATTATTATCGACGAGGCAATCGCTCGTAAAGACCTGACCAATTTGAAGGTGTATTTATCAATACCTGTCCCACTGAAAGTGTAAAGCAGATATAAAACCAGTGAAAATAGTGAGTCCAGCTTACGATCACTCTTAAATCAATCATCGAGAGCCAGAAGACAATTCGATTATCCCCCCCGTGCTGACTTCAACTTTCCGCCAAAAAGAAGACACTGTGCCAGGTCCCAGGGAAATTCCATCCGCCAAAAATTCTATTTCCCGTGTCGTCGTCGCAGCGTGGCGAATTCGAAAAACCGCCAACTCGGTGCATCGGTGTTCAATACTCCCGATAAAATCGTTGCTACCGTACAAGGATGCTCGCAGCATCGATCTCTGGCCCGACGACGGTATATCCCGCCATCGATATCGCGCCGATCTTTCGGGTATCAATCTCGTCCTGGCACCCATCGACTCGATACGTACGAGTGCCACTCGACTGCGTTCCATCGCTGGCGAATTCCCGCGGGGGCGGAGGAAGAAAAATGAAAGGGGCGAAGGGACGGGGGCGGAGAAAAGAAAGAGACTTCCGAGGACTCGTTGCTGTCCCCTCGCACCGTCGGCTGGAACAAGGAGGGAATCGGCTGAAGGGGCGAGTGACTGAAAGTATTTCCGAAAAGGCGAGTGGCGGGCCTTTGTGCCGCGCGAGAGCAGCAGGAACTTTTGTTTTTTCAACCCCTCTTTGTCGGTGGCGTTCTTGTTCCAAGTAGCGTCAATCGACGTGCCCGTAGCCGTCGTATGGGATCCCCTGCCGTGTCGGCGCAACGATCGTGATTCTCATTAATCTCTGCTTTAATTCACGCCCTCGTTCCCCGCTCCGACGCTTCGTAGCTCTGCGGGAACGCCCGTGGAGCATTCGAGGAACGTTTCCGCGAGCGAGCTCACCCGGGGATCGTTTAATGACTGCTGGTTAATTATTTAACTTCCGATGGGAGATTGTGCTCCGTTTCCCAGACTGTTCTTTGAGAGAAAAGATGAGGGAAAATTTCGTTTCAGGAACAAGATCGTTAGAAATACAAAATTATTTTCGTATTGTTCGAATATGCTTTTATCATCCGCAAAATGCTTCTTCAAGGAATCTGTTTCCATTACTTCGAATTAAATTCTTAAAGATGTTGGAACGATTTAACCTTTTCATGTGTTAAGTGGGGGCGAGGTAATTTTGTTTGCTTTATTGTTGAACGCCCAGGTTTAAACCCGACAACAAAAGACGGTAGAACAAAGTGGCCCGTATAAAACAAGAGCGGGGCAGGGAAACGGGGTTACGATAAATATTTCACGGACCGTTGCGAATGTAGTACGTTTCGCGATTCGTCGATTAAATAAATTTCAAATTGTATCCCGATGTAATGGCCGCGGCGATTGAATTAACGGGAAAGTATGAATTACTGATTAACGCGTACCGATGATTTATAACAGGCGACCACCGCCCCCTACGCCCTCCTGTTAATTCATAACTACACCGAGAAATTAATTATTCCAGTCTAGTTATAAACGTCCCGTGCGAAATTGTGCCGTTTCCTTGGTGACGTGGCTTATCGATGTATCGATGTATCCATGTTGCGCGATCGTTAAAAGCGAAGAACGTTACAGAGGTGGGGGAGGGTTAATCAGTTGCAGGGGTTAATTGGCCCATTTGTCATTATTACCATAATAAATGCATTAATACCACGCATTTCACGTGTCGGGTCTGTGTCGCGTGTCACACGCGTCCATTATTATTCCGTATCTATCGAAATTTGGGAGAGTTAGCGTGAGTTGGGCTGGATTTAAGAGACCCGCGCGAGTTGCTCCAAGTCTGAAAAAGTCTACGCAAACCTAAACCCACATCACCCAAATTCGAGCAAATCCTTGAAAGTTGCAGCTGGCAGGAAACGTCTTGGCTCGCGTTAGAGCATGGAGAAGTGCGTAGCAGCCGAACAATACAAATAGAAACGAATCTAAACGAGTTTCAATGAGCATGACTTCACCGTAATTAAAACCTAGGCTACTATTTCGGCCATTTCTCGCACCAGCCCCGATTCAACTGTCGTTTCCACTAGAATCGGAATAATGATATATGACGAACCGCATGGTCTTCGCGGATCGCTAATAAACCTAATGAATCGAAGAAACCCCCTGCCCCAAAGGAAAACCGTGAAACGTCAGCCATTGTCCGGTGTTAATTAATCATTACTCTCCGTATCGATAACAACGTTATTATTTGCGTACGGACTCGATATCGCGTTTAATATTTCAACGCGACGGGCTTAATGCATGCATCAATGCGACTCTCGACTACGCCACGCTCGCAGCACGTGTCTTTCGTGACATAATAACCGATAATGCTGCACGCTGCACGATAAATTCATTCACCGGCGGGAACCGAGCCGAATATTCACCGCTCTCGCTGGGGATGCACACTAGCCCGCTGCAAAACATTATACGAATCGCGAAAATGTTTTTCAGCCGAGACGGCATCACTCCCTCTCTGTATTTTGAACATACCCGGCCCGATTAAAACAACGAATGGAACAAAACGATACTGTCGAAAGGTATTCGAAATTTTGCTGCCGCTCGCGGGTATATCTTCCTCCCATTGAGACACCGTCGACAAGCGTGTACAGAATTAACTGAAATTCGTGGAAATAGTACTGAAAGGTGTTGTGCGTCGTAATTAATACCCACCGGAATTTTCGGAATATCTGCTCCCCGAATTTGGTACACCGAAAATTGGATACCAACCGTTTGTTATATACATATGTGCATAAAAGCTGCGTAATTCTATTAAAGGAACAAGGTACAAAAAAATGGCACCGGGACACGTGATTTTGTTGTTCCTGTAATCCATGGAATTCGAGACAGATATTCATTTTTCGGGAGATGATCAAATTTCGATCGATTGCTCGCCGGGCCAAGGCGGAATGAAATATTGCATAAAAATGTGATACGAACGAGCCGTAAAACGAAAGGATCGAGTAGAGAGAGGAACGACTTTGCTGGGTGAAACAGAGGGCTGCAGGACAACGGAACACCGGATGCGGGACACATTGAAGGAGTTTTACGAGCACGTCCAACGACCTCGAGATACGCCTAACCCGAGGCTCGCATACAAATTCTATCAGGATTTTAGTATCGCCCGTTAGAATTTACTACCGCGCCTCTCCCCCTGCAGCACCGAAAAATAACGGGGTTATATAGAGGATCGTTGGTATATCGAATCAGCAGAAAAATTATACAAAAAGTACGGCGTATTTGCGGCAGGCAAAACAGTAATTAAGTACACAGAAACAAGTCGTAAATCGAGGCTGATCGAATTTCGAAAGTGTAAAAAAGGATGCAAAACGCGAATGGGAAATAGATGGATGTACCCAATTTGTAAAGAGAAAAATATAGAGCATTCTATGGATTTTAACGTGGGGAGCTTAATCGGGGCATTGAGAAGCTTTAAAAGCGTTTTAAGAGGACTAGGCAGTCGAAAAGTCGATATTTTTATTGCATTTTCCGAAATTACTATCTTTACTGAATAAAATGCCGCTGGGTTTATATTAACATTCGCAAAATTGTTGATTTGGCAGCTAAAAAAGCCAAGCAGCAACCTCCAACGTCGCCTTTGCCCAGAAAATTTAAACGCGTTTTTCTCTTGGTTTTCTCCTAGTTGCGAATGTCCGGAGGTCCAGATCGAGTTGACAAAATTACAGGATGTATAAAACATTTATCATTTCCCGCGCACCCTATGATACGGTCCGTCAAAATTCGAGATTTTCATCAAAAAATTAAAAAGTCGCGGATTTTTAGTAACCCACAAACACGACCGAATTTTTCTTGAAATATTGTCGCTGTTTTTCGACCACCAATTTAATAATTCTGTTTTAATATTAATTTTCAGTGGTTGCGCGGGAAACTACGAATGTAACAAACAAGAATCACACTTGAAATTGGATTACGTCACTTTTTCAGACCAATATTACAGCGAAACCGCAGAAGAACGTTAAAATGTTTGCCAGTTAGCACCGTCATTTTTAGAGCACTATGATAATAATAAACATTGAGTAAAATGATACCTACATCTGGATTTGCTTTCATTCTTTTACAAATACATTAGAAAGAAAGTGTTTCTTTCGCGGAAAACGGGACGCCTAGTCCCCTTAAATAACAATTTTTTCCTAAATCAATCAGCATACATCAATTCCACGAGTCGATGCACCAAAAACAAGGGTAGGTACCTCGATGGAATCATATTTGTCAGGCCCCGGTAGCTTCTAACAAACGTGCTCGAAAGGAAAAAGGAGCAATCACGCAAACAATGCTTTCAGCGAGATCATAGAGGAATTAACGCGTCGAGGCATCGCCACCGACATCATTACCAATCAAAAGGGCAATTCGTTGTCCTGGTAACAGGTGCTGACAAACGACCAGCGTAACAAAAATACAAGGGTGGTTCGGTGCACGCGCGCGCGAGAGAAAGGAAGCCCATTAGCGTTCGCGCGAAAGCGAAGTGGTCGTTCATTCATGAACTCGCCAGACATAGCGTTCTACTACCGACTATCGTACTACTATTACTACCACCACCACCATCGCCGGGCTGCTACGACACGGCTACACGCCACCACCACTTTTGCGCCGCCACCCTCGGCGGGGGCGCGTCGGTGTGGGTTACGTGCTCCACCGCAAACCAGGCACCACCACCGCCGCGATACTGCACCCCCGTGGCACCCCCTCGCGCGCGTTCCTGGCGTTCTTACCGGAGGAGTTTCGAATACTCCTCTCGCCCGACCCCGACCCCCTTCTCGATGTGCGTTCAACGCTGCCCACCTTGACACTGAAACCGCCCCCGCCCCCGCGGCTCCAACAACCGCATAAATTAATCGCGCGGAAGTTCAGGGCGGCTCGACGTCACGGATCCTCCGAGGGGCGGACGCTGTAAGGGGGTGGTGGTGTTTGTGTGGCAGATTTTTGATCATTGGGGGCGCGAAATGGAGATGCAAGCCTGAGGAGGAGTCGAGTAGGAATTGTTAGGGAGACGCCTGTTGGGAGAAATTTGGGGTTTATTCTTGGAGCGTTGCAAGGAGATTGCAAGTGTTGAATGGGAATTAATAGAGTTGCGATTCGCTGATTATTATCGATCGTTGAGAGATTGTTTCTGAATTTCAGAGGTTAAGGGAAGAACCGATGGGGAGTTAGAATCTTTGTTTTTCGGAGGAAACATTTCTACATCGTGGTGATGAGCTTAGGCGATTCTTATGTCTACATTGCTAAAAGTTTCCTGATCTTTAGAAACTAATTTAAGAACTGCTGCAAATCCTTACAATATTTCAGTGGTTGATTAAATTAGGAGATATGTACTGTTTTAAAAAAAGTACTTCAAACAGAGAATGGAGTAATGTTCTGTTCATTTTCTGCAACCAGTATAATATTCAACCAGTGAAATAATAATTTCACTCCCACGTAAAAATTGAAAATTCTACCATTCTCTCGGAAAGTAATTTTGTTGCAAGGAACACAGGGAATGCTGAACTCTGCGTTTAGTCGTACGAGGTATCCCGGAAACGGGAAATTTTGAAATATCTTTTTATGCCTGTACGCGACGGTTTACGGTCATTTTATAGACGCCTCGACGCGAACAAAGTTGCACCGGCCCGAAATAAAAACAACCCTCGTTCGTATCCGTTTTTTTCCTTCCTTTTACGAGGAATTCCGAAAACCATTCTTCCCCGCGAGGAACCACGGCGGAGGCAGGAATCTCTGAATTATTGATCCACCGTATCCGCCGGAGGAGATTGAGTAAAATATTCCATAAAATGGAAATATATTCGTCTTTTAATCTTCCGCCACCGAACAAGAATCATTATAACTTTACCATTGGGAATTGGTCGGATTCCATTGTTGCTCGGTAATTCAGCACCTTCGCTCGATTGAAATTCTATCACCGAATGATTACGAAGGAATGGATAATGCGTTATAACGGCACCAGGAGCTTAAATTATATTTTTAATTGTAGCTCTATCGCTAGCCTGTTCTTTGACACCCGTTTTCCTCTAAAGTAGCCCACTCAAACCCAAAAGCAAAATACAATCGCATTGGCTACGGGCAATTTATGTACAAACACAAAAGAGAAACATTAAGGGAACTTGGAAATTATCAACCCCCTATATATTATTTATATTTCTCAATAAAAAAATTCTTTATCCTGACTTCCACCTAAAGATAAGTAAAACAGACTTTCACAGTTCGATGCTTTATTTCCAAAAACACGTTGCATGAATTTTTAAAATATATCTCTTAACTAATAGCAGCTTTTTTTAATTCTTTATTTATTTCATTCAAATCGATTTTTCTCCTCAATCACTCACCTACTTATCGAAAATTATTGAAAATTCCCTTCCACCAAGTGAATGAAAAAGATATATCCAGCAGAAAATTCGATAGGGCGAGATCCATTCGGTTGATTCCGAACATAAAAGAGCTGGCTGCCGAATGGAAGCTGATTCTTTTCCCCGATGCAAAGTATCAAACGATTACTACGTACTGAACATTTTTACGCGAGAGGCAGCCCCTTGAAAACAGTTCGGTTGACCTATTTCCTTCGTCCCGAACGACAGACCCGAATCAAACTTTCCCCGAGAAAAACATGCTCGCGAATATGGAGATACGAAAGAAGGTCGAAGAATTTTATTATTTCGAGCAATCATAATAATACCTGTCGATTTAAACCCTTCAACGATATATGTTAAATATTCACGGAAACACTAACTGAATAAAGTTCGTCGAATGGGGAGGACATCGCACCGAAGCAGAGCTTGGGTTCTCAGCATCGACGCCTTGACCCTGAAGAGTCGCCGAACTTCATAAGCGTCTAACAACTTCGCAGGAACTTTTCCTGTGGCGATAAAAGGGATGGTGAGAATACAAATAAACGGAGAACTCGATACATCGACGTATAGAACACGCCTCGCGACTTTTAGCCAGTTTTTGTAAGTTCTAGAGAAGTTGGAAGAGCGATGGGAACTTCGAGCGAGATGAACTTAATACTCGAAATTAATTCACTCGGAATAACACCAAGGAATTGTGGTGTAGATTTCAGGTAGATACATGGGTATTGGATCGAACCAAGTCCATTTCGTTTCTGACCCAACGTTTCGTGTACTTTCCACGTGCCCCATTTGCATCACAGTTGTCGCGTTACGTTTCGATGAATTTGACTCGAGATATTTTTTAAGCTAATATTGATACTACAGAAGAATAACAAATTATCATAAATATTACAGAAATATATCGAAAGCAGTAGGTACTATAGGAGCTTCGTAAAACTATGAGAATATAACAGAAGCTACAGACGATTATAAATTAATAAAGCATGGAGAATTGCCATCACTGAATCTCCAAAGAAGCTTTTAAAACAGACAATTGGGATTCCATGAAAGAATAAAATTATTACGAGTCAAGCACTGTTTTCACAGACTTTTTAATTCCGGAATGAAGAGGAATGGCTCCGAGTCGAGCAGGCCCGAACAAGACAACGGAATAAAGAAAGAGACTTTGGAACATCGCTAAAAAGTATACAACAAACGAATCAATGTATCTACACGATCGATCTAATTGTGCGAATTAAAAGAAACGTACCTACTATTTGAAACACAACTATCAAAGCCCTACAACAAGTTGATGCAACCCGGTCGACAACCATGCCCGCGACTGATCTCTCAATGATCCAGCATTTATCATCGAAACATACCCCCTATCTCCCTCGCTCTGCACTCGGCCCATGGACTCGGTTCACTCGATCCAAGGGGATGATCGCACTAGGTACTCAGGCGTCACCGAAATCCCCATCGAAATCGCTAACGAACTCCTCGTTAGCTTCGAGCCGGCGCCGAGAACACGTGGCTTCCTCCGTTCCAACGACAAGCCACCCCTAGCCGTTCCCTTGCCACGGCTCCTCGGCGGTCACGATTCACTTTGCACGGATTCGGAACTCGCAAGAAAATTCGTTAAACGTGAACCCGAATGTGCCCCGGAATCCCTCGGGACGTTTCACAGGGGGACGCGACCTGGAGCGGTGGCGGCGGCGACGAGAACGACGGAGAATGGTGCAGGTTTGTAGGTGAATGAATTAAAAATCGTCTCACCCCCCGCAGCAGCCAGCCAGCCCTCGCAGCTACCGCTGGAGCTCCGACCGTAAACACACGTCGGTGGTTGATCGCGCACTGAACTTTCCGCCGCGGATCCGCCATCCGACTAGGATCCCACGTCGGCCCGACCCCCTCCCCGACGCGTGGCCACCATCCCGCGCCCCCCACCAGCCAGTCACCCTCGCCACCCCCGGCATCGACGAACAACCACCCACCCTCCCTTGCCCGGCCGCCACTCGAAAACCGTCACCCAGCGTCAACCGTGCACCTACGCCTGCGACCCTCCCCCCTTTCGGGCCGACACCTAGCCCCGGCTCCACTACTGGGGCGAACACGCCGAGAGAACGCGGGGGATGAAGTAGTTTCGTCTTATCTCGAGGGAGAACGAAGGGTTAGAGGGCCGATCATTCGCGCCCCGGGGTCGTGCACCGTGAGAGGCGGCGAGGACGTTGCACTGGGACAATTGGTCTACTAGGTTTTCTTGTTTCCTCGCGGTGCTAGTGGGATATCGCGTCTTATAGCTCGCGGGCGATGATGATGAAGGGCACGCTGAGCGGGAAGCATGCTGGGGTGGTAATTGGGTGTAGGATAGGGAGGAAATTGAGTCTTTCAGCTTTGGGACCTGGGAGATTTAGTATTGTGTTTTGTGGGGGTTCTGTGGATGGGTGCGTGAAGACTCTATCGTGAAGAGATTGAACTTTATTTGGACTCTGGTTCGAGGGGTTTGAGTCTGCGGCGAATTTTTGACGATTAGGGGGTTGTATTTGGTGATTTGTGGCCCTGTGTTTTCGATACCAATTGAGTGTATGTTGGAAGGGTTTATTGGGTCAGGTTTCTAATAAATGGCGACTAGAAGACTACGTTGTGATTGTATGGTGATTGGAAGAAAATTGGAAGGAACTGAAGTGCATTATGGGGGGTTGAAGTTGATGCAGACAAGTTGGATGGAATTCTAGAACGGTGATTAATAATTACATTACATTTCCCAGCATGTAATTAAAGGTGTTCACTGCCATTAAGTCACCTCTCTGAAGAAATAAATAAGCTTTGGAAACTATTCGCATTCAGCGGTGGTGAGAAGTTTGTTACAAGCGTAATGCTATACAGAGAGATGACCAACAGGGCGATGAGAAATACGTGTTGATACGCTGGAACTAATTATCTCGCATTCTGGCGCCGTGGATGATTTTAACACGACCACGTAAGAGGCTGGCGCGCAGGGGGAGGTTAACCATCACGGCTAACCACGAGATCACCGCGAACCTCGAAGCCTCCGAAGCACTCCGTGCGGGTTTAGCCGCGTAGTGCTCTTACTGAATTTCGAGCGATTAATAGCTGGTACGAGAGAACCCGAACGAAACATAATCCTACTCGTAACGCGGATAAACTCTGCGAATAAATGATGAGCGCGAGTTTTGCTTGCGCTCGGAGGCTGATCGATCGAAATAAATGATAGTAATGTACTCTCGGCGAAATCGGCGATAAAGAAACTAATCCTCAAATAAACGACTTTGACCGCGAGTATATTGCGTCGAATTAAATCTTTTCGTTCGACGAATTTACAACGAACCCCCTGTGAAATTCGAAATTGGGCCGTTTAAAAGATGAATCGGCAAGTAAAAGCGTCGAGAGGGTTTAGACGATTATTTAGTCATATTTTGAAGTAACGTGTTATATTTTAATGTTGCGCAAAGCAAAAGGAAATTTTGACCTGGCAGTGTGTACTTTGATAGAAGTCCCACTGTATCTTTATGACCATAAATGAACTTGGGGTCGTTAAAATTGAAATACTCTCGGACTATGTAGCATCAAAGCAAAGTGGATCTTAGAATGAATTCATTAACTTCCCATAGAATGAGAAATGAAAGCTGACTTTGCAATGTAGATACTTAATTAAGTATAATGTTATAGGTAGTTGAGTGTACATCTCCACTTACCAATATTTTTCCAAGTAGTTATACTACTTTCTTTACAAGCTCAATGCAATCTAATCACCGTTACAATTATTGTACAATTAAAAATAATTTCCGCCATCGTAATAAACGAATTGTTCGCCGAATGTAAAAGACTTTACTAATTAAAACGCGGTTTACGTTTTTTTATTTCGGTTATTGAGTTTGCGCGTTTACCGACGCGAAACGAACATCCATGCAATATCACAGACGAGGTATAGGATAGACCTATCACCTTATGGGTGTTCGTGTCGCCACCTAAACTGTGTTACCGACCCATAATTTGAGGACTGAATGTAGTGGCATCTGCTCATGAACAGCGTCCAACTCAGCAACTACTCTGAAGTGTGTTAAAATGCTGAAAAGTGTGTGCTTGCTTGTATACGTGTGACTTGTTTAGAGTGAGAGTTTGACATAGAGGGCAGGCTTTCGTGACGCTGCGCTTTGACTCGATTTTGTTCAGAAACTGAAGGACGTTTAACCCTTTCGCGCCTAGCGTCGGATACATCCGACGTCCGCAGAACGATCCCAAATAGCCCGGCGTCGGATATATCCGACGTCTGCAAGACGATCCAAAATGCCTAGCGTCGGATATATTCGACGTCCACGAAACGATTGCAAATATATATATATGTGTGTGTAATATGTATATTGACTGCTAGCATCGCCGTCGCGAAAGGGTTAAAAACCTGAAGTGCTACGGTAATCGTGTGTCGATGCTAGTAACTGCTAGTAACTAAAGAAACAAGTAGGTATGTCAGAATTATTCTTCGAAATATTTCTGCAAATATTCCTGGAACTATTCATTTACTTTACAACAAGTTCAACTACTTGTAAAATGTAACATTAATAACTAATACTGTGTAATACGTATAAGCATTAACATTCATTTATCGAACGATTAAACATTCAAAATAAAAGAGAATTCATTGGGCGCAGAAAATCATTTCCAAGTCCAAGGCCAAATGTTATTATTTGCGTGATTTCTCGAGTTGTATCGATCATAGTTAATAATTATTTATACTAGGCGGTTAGGGTAATTGTTGTTAACATGATTTTTCATAGTAATAGCTATTGGAATTAATATTTTAGTGGAAATATCAATTTCTGTCGAATTCGAAGTCCAGGCCAAATGTTATTAATTGCATGATTTCTCGAGTTATATCGATCGTAGTTAATAATTATTTATAGTGGGCGGTTAGGGTAAATGTTGTTAACATGATTTTTCATAGTAATAGCCACTGGAATGAATATTTTAGCGGAAATATCAATTTCTGTCGAATAATTAACTGGTTTTCGCAATTGAAGTCAACCGTCGACCTTGTTGTGATCGCGGCTGTTGTTCCCCAAAGTGGGGAGTCTAACACGCACCCCTAGACTATCAGTCGTCGTCGGCTGCCCGGGACGGCAGGACCTCCGAGCACGCGGAAGCTCCCGGACCACCTGGACTACCCGGACCCCCCGGACCCCCCGGACCCCTCGGACTCCCCGGACCACCAGGACCCCCCGAGCCTCCTGCGTCTCTTGGATCTCTGGGGACACAACGCTGGCTACTCCAACTGGACTTGCTGGACACCTGGACAGGCTTTCAAGACTGGTCCTTCCCCCCACTCGCTCAGCCGCCTGCTCCGAGGTAGCTGATTCAATTGGTACCGACTTTTGGGGTTCGTTGAAAACTAATGCGAGTTTTGTTGTTCTGTGCAGGTCAACATTCAGTTTTGGTCCTTTCCAACTGATTTCATCGATGATTATGCGCCATTTATTCTATTTTATGTATTGCTTCGATGTTTTTGCATCATTTATTCGATTTTATGTATTTCTTTGATGGTTATGCGTCATTTATTTGATTTTATGTATTTCTTTGATGATTATGCGCCATTTATTCTATTTTTGTATTTCTTCGATGATTATGCGCCATTTATTCTATTTTATGTATTGCTTCGATGTTTTTGCATCATTTATTTGATTTTATGTATGTTCTCAGATTCCTCCCAATGCTATTACACCATTACTAATATAACATATTTGATTATTTCAGCATTTGAGTTTCAGGTTCACCCTTCCGCGGAGAAGGGAGACAGTAAAATAATATATTTAAAACAAAATAGTGAAAAGTGACAGTGAAAAGTGGCAGTGAAAAGTGATAGTGAAAAGTGTATTATAACATGAAGTATTTAAGGCCCCGTGTAAAATTGCGAAGTAGTCACTAAATCATTAGCTTTGTTGCTCTTTTGTTGGCTCTTCATCTCCGATGAGGAGGTCGCCGCTGATTCCGTTTGCGGAAGCAAGTGACTGAGTATGGAATCGGTATGGGTGGATCAGTTTCATCCCCTGGTGTTTTTGTCGAAAGGGAAAAGTTTCGGGCGTAGGGGGTGTGCCATATGGTACACTGTCTGCGTAAGTCACCCGGTTCGATTACCCAATCTCCGCGTTAGACGGCTTGAGTCAGGTCAAGTGTTTGCTCCTGACGAGTCGCATCGGAGCAACAGGAGTCGTCTGGGGGCGCCGAGCGCTTTTCCCTTTCGACTCGGACATTAGGGTGGTAGGAACTGCGCCGTCCAATACTCCTTTCATGCTCACCGGTAGTCTTTCTTTCTTTTCTGAGTTTCTTTTAATCGTGTGATTGCTTGGCAGTTCCCTAGATTCTACATCTAAACCGAAGAGACCGATAGAACTTTGTTTCCATCCATCTCTTTGGTTTAGTAGGCTTCATGTACAGGGAGATCGATGGAACTTTGATTCCATCTATCTCTCTACGGGTCTCCAAGCGCAGCAACCTCCTCGTGGTGAGACCTGGTAATCGGTGAGAACCGAGCAGATAGCTGTGATTGTCAAATATTCTAATTAGGTAGAATTGCTTTAGTTTGTAAGACTTTTTCCAAATTTTTCAAAATGCACAAAGGGTCGAACATGCGACTACAAATATTTAGTAGAAATGGGTCACTTTCGTAGGTACCTCCATGACGGTGTGCTCGGATACTTGGTAACGTTTCCCAAGCATTGCGACTTGCGAAACGGAATCATGCTGAAGCCTACGACCTAGGTTAAGGGCCCAGATCGAGCCAAACTTACATTCAGTGAGTTTGGTTCGGTCTCGGTAACTAATCAGATTTTTATTCTGTTTCAGGTAGGTATTTCGACGATGGATTTGTATCATTTATTCGATTTTATGTATGTTCTTAGGTTCCTCCCAAGGCTCTTACACCATTTCTAATATAACATATTTGATTGTTTCAGGATTTGAGTTTAAGGTTCACCCTTCTTATTCGATTTTATGTATGTTCTTAGGTTCCTCCCAAGGCTATTCCACCATTACTAACATAACATATTTGATTGTTTCAGGATTTGTGTTTGAGGTTCACCCTTCCGCGGGGAAGGGAAACAGTAAAATAAAATATTTAAAACAAAATAGTGAAAAGTGACAGTGAAAAGTGGCAGTGAAAAGTGATAGTGAAAAGTGTATTATAATAATATGAAGTATTTAAGGCCCCGTGTAAAATTGCGAAGTAGTCACTAAATCATTAGTTTTGTTGCTCTTTTGTTGGCTCCTCATCTCCGATGAGGAGGTCGCCGCTGGTTCCGTTTGCGGAAGCAAGCGACTGAGCCTGGAATCGGTATGGGTGGATCAGTTTCATCCCTTGGTGTTCTTGTCGGAAGGGAAAAGTTTCGGGCGTAGGGGGTGTACCTTTGGGTACACTGCCTGTGTAAGTCAACCGGTTCGATTACCCAATCTCCGTGTTGGACGGCTCAAGTCAGGTCACCCAGGTGTTGCTCCTGGCGAGTCGCATCGGTGCCCAGTCTCCGTGTTGGACGGCTCAAGTCAGGTCACACCTGGTGTTGCTCCTGGCGAGTCGCATCGGTGCAACAGGAATCGTCTGGGAGGCGCCGAGCGCTTTTCCCTTTCGACTCGGACAGCAGGGTGGTAGGAACTGCGCCATCCAATACTCCTTTCATGCTCACCGATAGTCTTTCATTTTTTCCTGAATTTCTTTTACTCGCGTGATTGCTTGGCAGTTCCCTAGCTTCTACGTGTAAACCGAAGAGACCGATGGAACTTTGTTTCCATCCATCTCTTTGGTTTAGTAAGGTTTCATGTACAGGGAGATCGATGGAACTTTGATTCCATCTATCTCTCTACGGGTCTCGAAACGCAGTAACCTCCTCGTGGTGAGACCTGGTAGTCGGTGAGAACCGAGCTGATAGCTGTGATTGTTAAATATTCTAATTAGTTATAAGAATTTCTTTAGTTATAAGACTTTTTCCAAATTTTTCAAAATGCACAAAGCATTGGTCGAACATACGACTACAAATAATTAGTAGAAATGGGTCACTTTCGTAGGTACCTCCATGACGGTGTGCTCGGATACTTGGTAACGTTTCCCAAGCATTGCGACTTGCGAAACGGAATCATGCTGAAGCCTACGACCTAGGTTAAGAGCCCAGATCGAGCCAAACTTACATTCAGTGAGTTTGGTTCGGTCTCGGTAACTAATCAGATTTTTATTCTGTTTCAGGTAGATATTTCGACGATGGATTTGTATGATTTATTTTATTTCATGTATTTCTTCGATGATTATGCGACATTTATTCGATTTTATGTATTTCTTCGATGATTATGCGTCATTTATTCGATTTTATGTATGTTCTCAGATTCCTCCCAATGCTATTACACCCTTACTAATATAACATATTTGATTATTTCAGCATTTAAGTTTCAGGTTCACCCTTCCGCGGGGAAGGGAGACAGTAAAATAATATATTTAAAACAAAATAGTGAAAAGTGACAGTGAAAAGTGGCAGTGAAAAGTGATAGTGAAAAGTGTATTATAACATGAAGTAATTAAGGCCCCGTGTAAAATTGCGAAGTAGTCACTAAATCATTAGCTTTGTTGCTCTTTTGTTGGCTCCTCATCCGTGATGAGGAGGTCGCCGCTGGTTCCGTTTGCGGAAGCAAGCGACTGAGCATGGAATCGGTATGGGTGGATCAGTTTCATCCTTTGGTGTTCTTGTCGGAAGGGAAAAGTTTCGGGCGTAGGGGGTGTACCTTTGGGTACACTGCCTGCGTAAGTCATCCGTTTCGATTACCCAATCTCCGTGTTGGACGGCTCAAGTCAGGTCACCCAGGTGTTGCTCCTGGCGAGTCGCATCGGTGCCCAGTCTCCGTGTTGGACGGCTCAAGTCAGGTCACACCTGGTGTTGCTCCTGGCGAGTCGCATCGGTGCAACAGGAATCGTCTGGGAGGCGCCGAGCGCTTTTCTATTTCGACTCGGACAGCAGGGTGGTAGGAACTGCGCCATCCAATACTCCTTTCATGCTCACCGGTAGTCTTTCCTTTTTTCCTGAATTTCTTTTACTCGCGTGATTGCTTGGCAGTTCCCTAGCTTCTACATCTAAACCGAAGAGACCGATGAAACTTTGTTTCCATCCATCTCTTTGGTTTAGTAGAGTTTCATGTACAGGGAGATCGATGGAACTTTGATTCCATCTATCTCTCTACGGGTCTCGAAACGCAGCAACCTCCTCGTGGTGAGACCTGGTAATCGGTGAGAACCGAGCTGATAGCTGTGATTGTTATATATTCTAATTACATATAAGAATTTCTTTAACTTGCAATACTATGGTAGAATGTAAGAATAAAATATGCAACTTGAAATGTTATTCGATTGTTCCTACCGGACCCCAGAACACGAGTACAGTGTTAAGATGGAAGTAACCTGATAACCGGAAGTGACAACTGGTAAAGAATCTCAATGCGTTTCAAATTTAAATATATTTATTTATGCTTAAAGGAATATCGTTTGCTTTTTAATGGTTTAATAAATGAACATTCAAATAAATGGAAATAACTTAATAAAAGTAATGGATAGGCATTTATCCACAATTAGTATCTATATTTGTATATTTTGTTCATAACATATATCTCATCATTGCAGTGACGTTTATAAAAATGTTAAATAGCATATAAATATATTATCCCTACATATTTACAGAGTATTCATTATAAATAGCATGATATTCAATCCTAACTATGAATTATTAGGATTATAAAAGAATAAATAATCTCATATTAGAAGGGACGATTATTAAAATAATTAATCGAATGAATGGACCCTTCATTTTAGAAATGCCTCCGGCAGTATATTATATGTCCGCTACGTTTGATCTGTGTCGTGTAAATTGTTAAAAAAGGTTCATATTACAGGTACTTTGTATAATGCAACTATTTACTGTGACGTACCCTTTCTTTTTATCGATTATTTATATTCTTAAAGCTACTGTGCTGCGCTTGGGAAAAAATTCCATGTACCTAAGATGAAATGTTTTTAATTAGACTAGTTTTGTGCGATTAATAGTGTTTGGAGTTGCAACGCCCTTTTTGTTCGGTCGTATCCTAAGGCATGAAATTAACATGATTTCCCCGCAATTCCTCGTCTTTGATATTCCTGCTAATTATCGTACAGTTATTTAATCGACATTGACATATTGCCCCGTGACTGTAGCTGTCTGATGATATCTTCGTCTGCCAGCGAAATCTTCATTTTCCTCGTTCAATTGAGTAGAACATGTTTCCACACCTGGATGCACAGGTGTAACAACAATCTGCTCATAGTCATAAATCTTTCTTCTGTAATTAAGGGCAGAGATATTGAACTTTTCTTAAAATATCTGCCATTTAATTAATAACGCTGGTAATAATCACCCCATAAGCCTTAGTAACGACATCCTTATCCACTTGAAAAATTTGAATTCCGATGAAACACCTGGTTTGACAGCGGGATTAGCGTGACCTACGTAACTCCAAACGAGAAAAACTACGACAATGTTGGCGATAGCGTAACCCCAGTGAACAAGAAACATGATAAGCACTTTTACCAGGCACTGTCAAATAAATACTCGCTATTATGTTCGCGTAATTCGTACGTCAGATGCGTGAGAAAGAATACTTACTCCTAGCAATGAAAACCATCTATTACACAAAGGGCTGTACCAATTTCCTAACTTACTGTGAATATGAACTTTTCGCTCGGAATTATCCACAGCGCTACCATTTTCATCGACGCTCGGCGAAGAATCTACGTAGACGTTATTCTCAGAAAGACTAGAATTTCTCTGTGAACAATCGAACGTACGTTTCCGTTTTACCGTGGCACGGTAAGCAGCTAAATATTTGCAAACACTTACAACAAGATTCTTATGCCTTATTCTTTCCGGGAACAAATTATCCAAATCGTTGTCAATCTCCGTTATTGAATTGTTCCGACTAACGTATCCATAATTACGATCGAATGTCGGGGACTGTGTTCGAAATCTTTGCTCCCGAATCAGCTGTATATCAAACGTTTGCGCGAGAGCGAAATATGCGTAATCCAAGCATGCGTATGTCAGGAGAAATGGCATTGTGACAATTGGCGCGAGTGTGTTGATCTGGCCGGTAATGATGAAGGTCAGTGTAACAACAGCGACCACTAACATCGCATATACGGGCACTTTGTTCGGTCCTTTCTGAAAAGTTGATAAAACTTCGTTACCAGAGCAGCAGTTAAATATTTCAATAATAGACTCAATAATAGAAGTGTGCTCACTCCTCTCTGCAAACAGCTCATTCCTGGTATAACATTCTGACCAGCGATAGACTGAAGAACACGGGGCGTGCCGTACATAGCACCTAAGCAACTGCTAAATGACGATACGTAAAGACCTGCCAAGAGCAATACTGAAATTGCTGATACCGTGGATGCTATCATGAAATTCGTCAGAAGTGTACTGCGAGTACATGTTGCCGCAAGGAACATCGTAAAACATAGGTACAAAAGAGTTCTGGAATTGGATTATAAATTTAAGATTACTCTTCCGACCCTACGTGTGGTACGAACATTTGGAAATTATGATTTTTACCCGGTCCCTACTGCTGCCAGTGTGCCGTTAGGGATATCAGTGGATGGATGTTTTAAATCCCCGCTCATATTAATACCAGCTAAAACGCCGGTTACTGTGGGAAAGAAGACACCAAACACTGTGAACCAGCTGTATCCATTCTGATAGTCAGGGAAAGTGTTGTTCCATAAGTTTCCTGACAACCAGCCCTCGAAGCCAGCCTCTATAATATCCACAGCATTACATAGTCAGCCAGTTAATAGTGTACATATTATATCTCACCTTACCAATGTTTACATGAGTGAAACTTCCAACCATAAAGTCTACGCCGGCGAGAAGTAAAATTAGCAGAAGAATAAATTGGAGCTTTATAACCCATTTGACACCAGCGATATTGATAACAGACAACAAGATAACAGCTGCACAAGCGAAACCGCGTTCTGCCCAAGCAGATTCTAAGCCTACCAGACCAGCCATGGATTCTCCGAACCCTAGAACGTTTAGCGCGCAACCCACCGCCTAGAAGAAAGTTTTAAAGTAGGATTACTTTAAAACGGAGGATTCCGAGTAGTGTTTATACACTACGAACTGTCTCACCTGCCCGAAACAATACAGCAATCCGATAGATCCACCGAATCTTGATCCCAACACATGCGATAATAGAAAATAAACCCCTCCGCTTTCGACTCTACATCGTTCGCATATTCCAACAGCAGACAATACCGATACCAACGCGATGCATACTAAAATTTCAGTTAACATAATTATGAGACACATCCACGTTCTAGTGCCTCTAAACATAATTATTATTAGTATTACCTGTAGACAGAATTATTAGCACAGCGTTAAGAACACCAGCTTGACCTACTATCCACCCTGATCTTAAAAACACAATAACTCCAAAGATATTAATAAGACAAGATGTAAATACACCGTCCCATGTACCAAATAATACGGGTTGCGAAATGAAAAAGTTTGATTTCCACCACGGATCGGAACTCTAAAAAGTATGCATATTCAGCGAAAATTGCACGCGTTACTTCTTTACGCCGCGATCACTTACATATTCTTGAGCGAACAGTTCGTTCGCTCCGGTTTGATACATTTCAGGCCCGAGTTCTTCGTACTCTCCATTGTTCCTGCGTGTTTCGTTAGTTCTTTGTGTCTCTGTATTGTGTAAACCGTATCTGGACCAATCGATATCTTTGTTGCTCGTAACGTTCCCGTTTGGTAACTGTTCGCTTTCGTTCGGCTCCATCCTTTCCTTCATGTTAATGCGGTATTTTGTACGAGTGACTACTTTATATCAGTCTTCTCAGTTTCAATTCCGGCTTTGTAAAAATAATGAATAATAAATTTGTACAAAGGTAAAAAAGTTTCCTCCACAGATCTTCATGGCTGCATTAGTTGTGAAAGTGTCAAGCAACACTTTCAAAGCGAAATTCGATAGTTGGCTACGTGACTGGCGAAATAACGGTTTAGTTATTTTATTAGGTAGCAAGGTAAGAAATGTCAAATATACTTAATGCTTGTTAATTTTTAGTAGGTTAGGTTAGAATGCGACTGCTGCGTTTAAACGAAGCGATAGTGGTCATAGACCTTCACAATGATATTGCGAAGTAGTGAATTCATTTTCCGTCAGGTTTATCAATCTCTTATATCACCCTTATCACCTCAAATGTATCACCTACTGGTGACGTGTTGTTCCACGATAGAACCACCATTTTTTATCTAACGGTATTAGCTATAAGCGATGTAGGAGTAGATTGCCTCATCTCCGCAATGCCTCACGATGTCTCTTTAACATGGAAATTTTACCAATTTTACTTGCCCCGGAACAGAACATGTGTTTATTAACGTAACAATGGAATTATAAAAAGAATTTAATATTACATAAACAGACATTTACACAAATACATCGAATTTAGAAAGCAGGATCTTTCCTGGTGCTCCATCAAAGTACTTGATCAATTGAAACGTGCGAGCATGGCTTGGATTTAAAATATACATTTATTCATATCAATTATAGATAATAAACAAATCATACCCACATAAATGTGTTAATCTAGAAATACATTCATCCGTGACACTCGTCCATCTCGTGAAAGTAGAAAATCCAGATGAGTTCAGGATTTATTGAAGTCATTGTTCGTTCATAACATATCGCCTACGCGCAATCGGAGAATACCGCTAAACACTCTTCATTCACGTACCCTCATCGACACATTCTCGCCACACGAAACATACGTTTTTTTTCGGTTCTTATGAGAATCGACTTCAGTGTAATATAACAATAATTGATAGTTCTATCTCACGAAATATTAATTTGTGTATTTACAATAGTATTCATATTCCCCTCCTCCACTTCTCGCCATTGCTGAACTTAGTCATTTCCCGACCGCTCACGCCACACGTGCCGATCCCAACTCGGCCATTCACGTTTTCAGGCGTCGCAAATATGCTTTTCTTAATTACTCCCTTTTTCGAAGACTGCACAAATATTGCGAGAAACAGAATGTTAATAATCGTCCAGTTTATTTAGATGTTTAAAATATTCAACCGACCGTACCTTGTTAGTAAATGCTAGCCACTTGTTTTTCTCCATCTCGCGTTCCTCCTCGAGCTCCTTAAATCGCTGGAGCTTCCTCTGTTTCTTTTTCTTTAGGTATTCTCTCTGTTTATTGGGATCTGAGCCTGCAACCGCAGCGGCTTGCATTTTTCTGTAAATCAACGAACCTATCACATATACAATTATTAAGTATCGACCACTATTAGAACAATATACTGTTATAGAAACTGTCTGTCTTTTTCGCTGAATATAAAAATCTTAACGATTCTGTAATGAATATACAACGACGTTAATTATCATAATATTCCCTGACGCTACAAAGTGCAGTATAATAGTAAGGATTACGAAACATTTAATTATACAATCCTAAAAACAGAAGAGACATATAATAGTATTTGTGGATAGAAGCAACATTTCAACAATAGTCTATTATTTTCTGTTACCTTTTCCTGGATTCCGGCGATGTACACAAACAGTACGACATCAAGAGATAAATGAACGATAATGGAATTTCAGATCAAGGCGCATGGAACGGTGAAGTGATTATCAGGACCAATTGGGGATAAAAGGACGAGGAGAAAAATGAACAATTAGTAATCATGGTTTCTAACAAGATTTATCCAGCAATGTTTCTCAAAAAGCTGATATACGTTGAATATCGTAAAGGAGAATCGTGCTAACGATAAAACTAGCGACGAATAAAATCCAACAACGTACTTTGATTTCTGATCTGCCCAATCTGACGCTGGCCTTTTGGCCACTGACTTTAGCTGACTAAGCATCGTGACATCTGTGTTCTTATACTCGTTGAACGTTACGTTAACGACGCCATCCTCGCTGATCGCATCTATGGTCGCCTCGTAATATCTGAAACATTTCATCCTTACTTCGACTGAAACTGTATTCATTGCTTAACACTAAAGACACTCGAGTCTCCCTTGACAGATAAGTAAGGCGGTACGTACGTAAACGACAATTACTTACTTTCCATCCTCGCTCCAGGGTGCCATGCACTGATCACCAACCTTCCACTTGTTGGCCAGAACTGCAAGTAAAATAGGATCTTTAGCATCCATGCCATTGGCTTGCCTTTTTTCCTGTTGTTGTGATTTAATTAAATCATGTGTCAGCTCTATTACTTCCTCGAGATCAATTTTCAATTTCAGTAGTTCTTCGTTAGTGGGATCCGTGGTGAGCGCTGCTTCCACCTGTAACGTTAAATAGCAGTATACATTTAACATTGCGGATCGTAAACACGGAAGGGATCTCCTAAAATGGACTCGCCACTCCACCATTTGTGTAAGGTTAAGCAAAAAACAAAAGCCTCACCTGCTGGAGCTGCAGTTTGTAATTCTGTAAATCGTCCATCTCGAGCCTCGAACGAACGGTGTACTAGCAAATGCGAAAGTAACGTCTACCAAGCGTTCTTTTCTTCCCTAATACTACTGTCAGAAGCGCAAGTAAAAGCGAACACTGGTGAACACCCTCCTGCACCCTCCCCACTATGTATATACCTATATACACGATTGTGCGATGAACGCGAAACAATTCGCAAGATGGCTCTCCTGCAGCGCGGAGATTACAAAACAGTAAAACCAAGTGAAACTGAACGCCTGAAATTTGTTTCTTTCGCGTCCCCGTTCAAGATTAAATCTGTATTATATGTTAAACTTATCGAATCGTTTCACACTATTGGAAATGCACGTAGCGTTTTAGGAAAGGGCATCGTCTTCCTGATTCTCCGCCATGCATTTGTAGTGGTGAGAAACGAGCATCACCGGCTTCTATACGTACATACATGCATGCATATTCACATTGAGCATCTCATCTGATGCCGTGTGGTAGTGACAGTACCTAATTGCAGACACATTTTTAATTACAGCTGATTACAGCTATTTGACAGTTGGCAGAAAACATAAGTCATGGCATATCCAGTAATTACTTGTTTTTATATTTTAGATAAAAGAAGTGCAAATATTTCACATTTTAACCTGAATAAATTGAGCTATCATTGTTGTTCTTTAATGCAATTCGACTGCATTATGCATTCCTATTTACTTCGCTTGTTTACAATACATTAATTACATTATTATGTAACGTTACAGTTTCCTTTCTGTTTTACGAGTTTAAAGTGTGTTATTCAATTTGTAGGCGACTATGTTCGGAGAAACTAATTCTCAGGTACAAGTGAGTCCAGAGGTGCAACAGTGGTTCGTTGCTGTCGACAGGGATGGCAGCGGGAGAATTACTGCTATGGAATTGAAAGCTGCATTGGCGAACGGACAAGGTGGCACATTTTCGGACACTGCTTGCAAGCTAATGATAGGTGTGCTCTTGAGATTGAAAATTTTGATTCGATCGATGAATGATGGTTGAATAATGCTACTTTGTATTATGCGATTACTATAACGCTTCGAAATGTGTGGAGGATTAATTAGTCTGTAGCTTAAAACTATTTCTTTGTTTTCGATAGGCATGTTTGATAAAGAGAAAAGTGGTACGATAGATATGGTTGAATTTCAAGCTCTTTATAATTACATTAACGCATGGCTGGGTGTGTTTCGTGGGTTCGACCATGATAATTCAGGAAGCATACAAGAGAACGAGTTGAACGCAGCTCTAACACAAATGGGGTATAGATTGAGTCCTGAATTTATTTCGTTCCTCATAAAAAAGAGTGACCCTGCTGGGCATTCCTCTATTACTATCGATCAGTTCATTGTGTTGTGTGTTCAGATTCAAAAATTCACAGGTAAGTAAATACATGAAAGTTTATAATAGTAAGAAGCGTGATTATGAAATAGTATACAATATATTGAATATTGAAAGTTGAATTATATGGTTATTCAGTCGCTACTCTGTTGCAGATGCCTTTCGACAAAGAGACACAGAGCTAACTGGACAAATTACCATTGGATTCGAAGACTTTTTGGGCGTTACGCTCAATTGTAGCGTAGAGTAACACTTGCCCTTTCACCTGTTACTAATTTTAACGTTTTATTTATAATTTTAACGTTTGCTTGCAGTTTAATACTGCGAGTTCCATATCTTTTATAATTAGTGAAAAACATAGCTTATATATTTTTCTAGGTATAGATACAATCAATTTTAAGCTAGTGCTTATGCCACATATTTTGGTAGCCTAAGTTACCCTAAGGACACGTATGGATTTTTAACGCTACTTGCATTGCGCACAACTGTTTGAGCAATGATTACTCTGTTCATAAGCGACACTAAACTTTATTCACTCAGGGCTTAGTTAGTAACACTGTAATAGATACAGTGCTAATTTTTCTGTCCAAGAGAAAGTATTATAAAACCAGAAACTTAAATTCCCATACATTTTAAGATAGCGTAAACGAATTTTAGAAAATTGTTACAGCTTTATTATAGCAAGACTCCGATTCCTTTATGTTAATAAAAAGTATTTTAAAAAGAAATGTGCTTTTGTGTAGATGGCACTGCTTATACAGTGTAGTGTGAACCATCATTAATTTACAAGATTTATGTTGTTTGGTCAGTTAACGAAGAAATTCTTACAAATCTATTTTGTATTAACTGCTTTCTTGAAACTGAAGTTATAATAAGTAAGTTTTAATGTCCAGAGAGTACATGTACAGTGTTTTATTCTTCACTTTCATCGTCCTTTATTGTTTCTCTATTTAGCAATGGCAGCAGAAAAGTGTTACATGATGGCATGTAACATAGTTGGAGAAAGATTTATTTACAATTCTAAATATAAATAGTGAAAAGTATCACATCTTCAGATGATTTGTATCATGTGCGAACTGAGATTCAATGAATTTTCGAAATGATCAGATGTGAGAGTGCATAACCACAATTTCAGAAATGGTATTTTCTGACTTTGAGACTTCTGTTTACCGCAAAGCAACATAAATTGTGATTTTATCATTATAATTAGGTAAAAATCTAACTTAAGCAGGTACAGAAATACACTTTACTTAAAGGATGTGCTTCTACCTCAAATGACAGTACTATGAAACGGGTTGTAACGTTATTCTCAAATGAACGAGAAGTTATTCTTAAACGTACATCACATGACAATTCCTTATCAGTTTTTTAAACATAAAACTAGGATCTCATTTACGATACAATGTTATAATAATGTTATTAGCGATTAGAATATTCATAATTTACAGGGATATAATTGATACAACAATGTAACCATTTATTTTAAACAGATGTTCCAATGAACCTATAAACGATGGAACTAACGTTCGGCAGAGCGATCCAGCCTTGTTTCACGCAAGGGAAGCGCAAGAAAGAATTCATGAATTCAATAGGTTGAGAAGAGCTAGGCATCTCCTTGATGCTATTTCTCTCGCAAATGAATTACTGTCGGAGGGTTCTGACGTAGAGATATTGAGTCTTGTTAGTACGATAATAAAAAGATTCAAAGTTTTAGGGGTATTTAATCCCCTGTTAGGTAAGAAAAGTATTTCAAACGTGGCAGTACAACTACTTATTCTTATGTTTCCTCGAGTAACAAGTAACTTTTGTAGAAAATCCTAATGAAGATACAAGAGCATCCATATTAAAGCCTCCTCACACTGGCATATATCACTGCTGTACGTTCTGTTCGAGCGGTGGTAAAAGAGAGGCCACTTGCGAGTGTGGTGGAAGTATGCCTGGTAATATATATTTAAAATACTAAAAAAATGGATCGTTCATTATTTGCAAACAAGATTATTTGATTAAAGGTGGATACAGAGGTTGCGGGCATGGTCACATCGGACATCCAGGTGTGAATCATTGGTCCTGTTGTGGATCGATCTTGCGACACGGACGCTGCTTGGCTCTTCAAAAAGACATATACCAACTAATATTTTAATACTACTGGTTTGAAATAAATTTTATTTTTTCATAGATACATATATATGTATATATCATTATTTTTGTAAATAAGTCTTTATTGCATACAAATGGTAATACAAAATCATGTATCAGAACGCCATTGCGCGTGTATCTTTCAGAAATAATATTCTGTCTTTATCACATTTCTTGGGCGTGTTACAGGAATGTTTCAGTTCTACCTCAAATGACAGTCTCATTATATTATTGCCTTCGGCCTATTACTTATAACTGGTATCATCACATGACAATTCATATTTGTACATAATTCGAATTTTATAGTACAAATTCTTTTGTTTCATAGAATTCCTGACTTTCTCAGAAACATAATACATACGCATTGCCTACATGCCTACAATGCTAACCGATATCATCAGTCTTTTAGCCTTCAACAAATACCGCAACATACCTATGATCCATTGAAACGAAGGTATCTCTGACTTCTTCAGAAGTACCATTTGCAAATGCATTTCGATCGTACTGTGTTAGAAGCATGTCCAAAAGTATCTTTGCTCTCTGCAACACCGTGGTCAAGTACAAAGCTACCCTTTTCCCAGCTCCAGCAGCGTTTTCGCTTGCGTGGCCCCTGTGCCGAACACTCCACATGCACTCTTTGCATGTCACCTGAAAAGAATAACTTGTTCACTTAAGTAGCACCGTTATCCGAGCAGAAAGTTATTGCGTAATCGAACATTTCGAACCTGTTGGCACGCAATACAATAAAATCGCAATGCGTGTGTAGGATGCTTTTGGCAGAGTGCGGTACGTCGCACTTTGGTAGCTTCCCATAGTGGTTTTACAGAATGTTTCGACGGTCTCAACTCCATGGTGACTTGTTGCTGATGTTCCATTCCGCAGTTTGAACAGAAATTGCGGAGACAGGTGGAACACTGAACAAGCGCCTTTGAAAGTAAGAGTTTACGATTAAGAGTGTTAAGTGCAGAATGATTAATTAAATAGTATTGATCAGGATAGAGTGTAATGCATACTACAACTTCGTTCGTACAAACGTCACAGAGAACTCTATTTGCAAGTCTGCTGCGTATAGCATCCATAACCAGACGGTGCTGAAGAGGATAATGCGGAGGAGGAACCGCTGAATTAGCGTTTGGTAATCGAAAGTCGCACAAAGGGCACATTTCGTAGTAATAACTCATTCTATCTGCGGATTGGGTACTGTGCGCTCTACTGTTTTTTGGCAGACTACGAACAGCTACGTGTACAGAGAAGAATACAACTTGAATTATATTTTCAAGCTGGATTAGGTACTTCGTAGCTTAAATATTTAGTTGTAGGTCACTTACAGCTGCTCATTAATTCAGAAATACACGGCGAACACATAGGATGCAAGCAAGGAAGAAGTCTTGGCTCTTGCATCCTTTTACCACATCTAGGGCACCGGAAATCTTTCTCCTCCCCCGTTTTGAGAGAAGAAAAAATTTCCTCTTGCGTGCATTCGTCATTTATTCGGTCGTTTGTATCGTAAAAAGGTCCAGGAAGGGATTGATAAATGGAATCTGTCCCGTTTGTACTCCAGGAGAAAGGCATCCTCGAATAATGGTCATAACTAAATGAAAGAAAGGTACGCAGTTATTGCAGGAATGTAGTAGTTGTAATCATCATTGAATGATTCATCTCCCCTCGCTCAGAGGCGCGCAAACTCAATGATTCAAGCGTTATATCTATCTTTAGAAGAAGTGGAGCCTTGGATGTTTCAGGAAAATTTACTTCAAATTTGAATAGTAAAAATAGTTCTTACCGCCCGTTTTTTGCGAAACCTAATAGTTCCGTATTAACAACTGGGTGTGTGTCCGTAACTTTATTTCTTCTCTTGGGCAACACGCGATCCTCGTTATTAAGCTCGTTGTTTTCGATTTCACTGTCCATCGACGTCTTTCTACTGCAACAGCTCTTTATAGATTGATATTTGGGGCATTTAAAGAAATCCATAAACTCCACTAAGCTGCTAATCCAATTTGTAAGTTATATCAATTATATCGAAACGAGTCGTCTGAAAATTTGAATACAGAATTGGTAACACCGAGAGGTTTGATCCAGTGAGCTCACCAAGTTATAGAGAAATGCGCGTATATCTGCTTATAACGCGTATAGAAACTCGCCGACGGACGATACGAATACCCTTTGCACTACTTCACGTCTGCCATAGCGTAATGAGTTAAAAATAACGTTAAAGCGAGCGCATGCGGAGGGAATTCGTGACTATTTTACACTGAATTCCGAATCGTGCTTGCCACTTATTACGTAGGTTTATAATTAACAGTATCCGAAGTGTACAAACGAGATGTATTACGGTGAAAAAATATCTCTAATTATTGCAAAGCGCTTTGATGTGCAATGTTACGTATGCTCCAAAACCAAACATCCAGGTCAAAGTAATGTTGCACGTTATCTATATGGATAACAAATTTTATTATTTATCCATACACGTGTAAAAATAAGATCGATGATATACATATTAAAGAGCAAGTATTACATACAAAGGATATATGGATAAGGAATGATTACTATATATAAATACTAAATTCAAATACTTTCTAAGGCCGTGATCAAATCAGATTTGATCTGTTGTGCTATGCGAATCGCTCGTGTGTACAAACAGCCCTGCATCTACAATTACGTAATAATAAACGCCTGGATTCCGAAGTATACAATACAGATAAATAATAATAATATTATATTGAATAAGTCAAACAAAATGCAATGAAGTGAGCGTGTGGTTCGCGTATCCCCTCTATTCGGTACCCTTAAGTACATCTGTTTCAGTAAATCTTTTTTTACAAGTGGCAATTTCTTTTATTCACAAAATCGTATCGTTCTTGTTAGGTACACTTAAAATTACAGCCCTGTAACTGACTAGTACTTTTACGGTTCTTTGGCCAAACGTACACGAGTGTGCGTCGCTTAACGAGATCTTACGTCCTACACATCCCTGGAACGTACGATTAAATTACAATTTACTTGGTACTTTACTGTTGGTAATTTACCTGTTTAAATGTTAAAAACTCTGCTTATTACCTCAGGTCTTCACTCTAGAGCCAACTTTAATGAAGCCGTTTCGGGATTTACCATTTCTTACTTGACTGCTGTTTTTCGTCTTGCGATGCTCGAATAGGACGTCGTCGGAGTCTGTATCTGATTCGGATAGCACCATTTTGTGCGTTGAAACTGCAAAAAGAATTTTAGTATAAGTTTCAGGCACGTGACAGTATGTATCTTGAATTAAGGTAGAAAGATAAGAGGCGTACACGTGCTGCTATCATCCTCTGGTTCCGGTTGCAAAAGGGAGTAACGCGGTGGTTTCTTCTTAGCGCGAAGTGAACGCCGTTTGCCCGAACATATTCTTTGGCATAGACAAACGAGGCCCCAAATGAGGCCAACCCAACACACAACCAGAGATAATAGTGCTATTATCACGTAGAGAATGCTCCAATCTGAAAAAACAATTCCTCCATCTAATTGCGCAATCCCGGAGCTTCGGGTCGAAACGTTCCATTAAAAATTATTATTCCAACGTACCACAGTTGGAATCACCATTGCCAAAATACTTTTGTATCAAATTTTGCATCCAGAATGCTTCGCACATGCACAATCTTGTTTCTCGGTCGCATACTCCGTGGCCTACGTAGGAATAAATTTCAAATGAGAAATGCATATGCTTCGTATGATAAAATCTGCTTACCGGAACAATTGTTCTGACACACAGCGGTGTCGATGTTTGCCACAGATAATTGAAGAAGCCCAGAGTCCTGTCTCAGCTTCTCTTTCAATCGCTTAACTACCTCTGGTCCAGGCATGGTCGTTTTGCCTCCTTTCTTCTCCACATAGAAGATCAAAACCGCTTTGCCTGTGTGCGGCTCTGCTCTCATGTTTTGAACGACTATCGACGCTTCGTCTCGTAGTAACATCTGTAGTTTCACTACCAGCGAACTTTTTTGCGATACTGTTAACATGTGTGCTCCGATATTCAATGTTAACTCAACCAGGTGCAGTAACTGCGGATCTATATAAAGAAACAAATATTACTTCAAGTTCTATTACCGGATATGTCTTTCCTATTTCAAACGACTTACCAGGTTTCACAATCACGGACACAGTATCTTCACTACTGAGACCCTGATCATCCATTACCTTTAATCTAAAAACATATCTGCCTGGGACTATGTCTGTCAGCTGTAATCAGAAAAGTGTGAATGACACTAAAGTATTTATCGCAAGATTCCATTTGCGCGCAATTAGACGTTATTACCATTAAGACCGGCGACTTGTCTGTATCCTGAATTACAGTACCGATCGCCAAACTAGACGAATCTCTTGTCCACTGCCATTCGCTAATTCTTAAATCGTCAGTCGACTGAGATCCATTAATAATCAGCGCACTAACAGGCTCCACGACAATTTGATCGCCGCCCGCATTCGCTTTGGGAGGTGCGTTTTTATCTATGAAATAAAATGAATGCCACTCAGAACTTTTAAAAGCTTACTAATGTTCTTGCACAACTAGAACCCGATACACACTTTGCGTAACTTTTACTTTGACTGTATCAGAGTCTTTGTTCCCGTTATCATCGATCACAGTTAGCTTGAACTCATAATCACCCTTTGTTAATTTGGTAACATTAGTAACCGACTCATTAGCAGCAGAGAATTCGGCGTTATTGGGTCCACTGTTAAAAATCTGTGTTATTACATATCCAAGCAGGAACTGTTAAATATTATACGTAAAATGAAACCTACCTCACTTGCTCCCAATGGTAGGATACGATCTTAATATCGTCCTTGCTTTTCCGACCGTCAAGTACAGTTTTGGTTTCTGGTAATGCTATAGTGATATCGTCGCTTGCATCAGCTACGGCGAAATCACAAAGAATGTGGTAACATACATGTTTACACCAGTGGAGTATTTAAACATTGACAAATATACTTATAATCACCTTTCGGCGGTGTATTCGTAGGTGGTTTTACAAACACGTGAACTTCAGCTGTGGAGGACTGGTCAGAGTCGTCTGTTACTTTTAGCACAAACGTATACATGCCCTCCTCTAAATTAGACAGCTGTAAATACGGCGTTCTCGTGTTTTGCATGTCCACCGCTTTATTCTGGTCAGAGGGGCTTTTTGTCCATTCCCAGCTGGCTATTCCGTGATCATCTGTACTTAAGTTACCATTCAACGTTAGCGTGTTCTGAGGTAAATATATGATGGTATCTTGCACCGCGTTCGCGCTTGGAGGATAATCAGTTATTTTCAAAACCGTTATATTAGCACTGGTGGAGTTTGTAATGTGATCGGAATCCTCAACGGTCAACCTAAAGAGAGCAACAAGTGTACTTGATAATCAAGAAACTCCGTCTAACTTGCGTGTAACGCGTCCTGAAAGCCGCAATACTAACTTAAATGTGTAATTGCCAGGAACTAGATTATCTAATTGTAGCGTGGGTGTATCAACTAGATTTGGCTGATATCCAATAGGACCTTGCTGCAATTCCCAGTGATAAGAGATAACTCGGTCGTCGTCTTTGCTTGACGAGCCATCCAGCACAGCTCCAGTATTTGGTAGTTTCACAACTTGCGAGGCAGGCGAGATTACAGCAATCGGTGCTTGGTTTATTCTTTTAGCTGCAACGAAATCGTTACCGGTACTGCTAATCACGCGCCGATAATAAGTAATTGTAAAGAAGAAAGGACAACTTACGTGGCAGCACACTGACATTCGCGTATGCCTCACCGTAAGCATTTGGGCTGTTTACCGTCACTTTAAATGTATATAAACCCTCGGAGAGATTACTTAATTTAACAGTCATACGATTCTGATCAGTCATTATGCCAGTGTGGCCTTCCGGCTGACTTAGAAGACTCCAGGCGTAATTGTAATGTTCATTCTCCTGCTCCGCGGGCACAGTGTAGGCGGACAGTGTTACTTCGTTCTCCGGCAGGCGCACTTCCTTGGACACTGCAGAAACTAACAGTCGCTTCATAGGTGGTTTCATTGACGTACTGGCGTCTTTCATGATCTGCGCCTTTGCCTGTGGCGTGACGCCAAGTTGTACGTCCTCCCCCAAAGTACAAATGCCTGTCATCAAATATATATATTAACGAACAGAAGTAACGCCAAGTTATGCAAATCAAACTGTGAAATAATATTCATAAGGAATATCACTAACTGTACCTGCAAGATTGCGTTTAAATCCAGCAGAGCATTGACAAATTCCTACATCCGACTTATCGCCATCATTTTTAACGCATACTTCGTTGTCCAAACAATTTGTCTGAGTAATACAACTTATCCCATTTGTTGCACCGAAAAGGATATGATCTCCTTCTGTGCCATCCATAAGCAAGGTACTAGAAGCATTAATTTTAAATTAATGAAATGAAATTGATTCGATCGTTTTCAAAGCTTACCCAGTATCGTCGCTTTGATCCAACAAGTCGCTCCAGATTTCATCATCCTCCACAGGCTTAACTAAAATCATGCTCGGTGGACTTTCGTTCGCCAAATCCATCCTGTATAACGGTAAACATATTTTGGAGCTCTTGCATTGTACATGGTAGCAAGTACTATTGTGTACAAAGGCCACGTTGCACGTGGGATTAGTGCAGCACGTGGCAACGCAATGTTTCATGCTGTTCGAATGAGGCTGACTAGCGTATATTCCGCTGGAAAGATTACCACGAGGGGTGTAACTCGTGAAAACCTTGGGGTACAGCGCTGGGCACAACATTTGCCATTTTGTGTCCCAGTCCGAAGAGTCACCAACGCAGTGTCCGAAGAGCAGTAGATACAATCCCAGGTAAAAGATCTCGAACATCTTAACTGAAAGATTAATCGAATATAACGTATTCATGCTTCGAGCGAAGAACTACGCGCAAAGTAACGCACCTCGACACTTACTATTTCGCGAGGTTCCTGCGTTATTAATCGCACACTTTCAGGTGACTAATAAACGTTAAAATTATCTCAGGGAATGCTTCAGGTATTTATAAAACATCTGTCATCACATGTATTGCTTCGCTATCAAACACCGACCACAGACTGTCGAAAGATTGTTCCGTTGGTATTAACCCCGAGTAATGTGCAGACGTACACGGCACAGGCTTATCATATATTAGCAGCATGGTATTATCAACACCAACAGTTAGCTAATCAACTGTAGGGGTAATTATCATGCTTCCTGTTATACCGGAATAAGGAAAGGTTAGGCGTAGAAAGATAAAATTCGAGTGCCCGTGGTCAGCGCAAAATCTATATAGCCTCTAATTGACACCTTGAACTCGATAAACCCGCGAAAATAACTCATTCGCCGTAAAAGTCTGCGTGCCACTCGTTTGACAACTTGCACGCCTGCATCACCTGCAATCACCTGCGCTTGAGGAAAATAATCGCAGATGTCGACACCGGTAAAAATAATTGACAGGATAAATCAACGGTGGGAATTACGAAAATTCTACGCTACCAGATTTTCGTTGTAGTACGCGCTATTTTTATTGGGGATGGGTTTCTCGAAGCGTCGAAACCACGAAACCCAAGAAAGCATCGAGTTTCGAGGATTCGAAATTTTGCACTGTTTTCGAACTCTCGATACCCAGATAAGAAAAAGTGTAAAATCAGTCGAATAAAGAATCGTTCGCAGCGAGCCTCGAGAATTTAATAATTAGGTTCGAACCTACCTCTAATTTTTATCGATACCTATATATCCTCCTTCACGGACAGTTTATCGTATCTTCAATTCGAAAGTGACATGGTGCTATATTGATTATGCAAATCAGACAGCTTGTGGATCTCACAGCTCGGCTTATTGAATAGTAATGGAATACGACAGGCTTTAATTAAAACGGTTTTCGTATCCTCATTTCTTATGCATCGAATCGTTAATTTAATAAAAGTTTCTTTTAAAGAAAGCATGTATATATTCTAACAGAATTAAGGATTATCTGGATAAAGAAAATTGCATGTGCTATTTGTTTATTGTTGGTGTCCTGTTTGTAATGCATCAAATTTCGATGAGGACTGATATAAAGCAATACTTCTGTAGATACTTCTGCAGAATATTTATATTGCTGTTATTTACTAATTTTCTTTGATAGATGGATAACGTGAGAGAAACGACTAAGTACATAAAGAGAACGAGTTTCCCCTGGTACATATTCAAATATGCCGCACTGATGCGCAAAACACATGCGCAGCGTCGACCATCACGCCGCCAGTGAGCTATTTATGAAGCCGTTTACTGCCCGCCCATTCAAACGCGCCGGAAAAGAGGTATGAGCGGTTTCGTCGTGGGTGGCCCGCGAGGGAACGCAACCTGTGTGTGGTCTGGCCGTTCGTATGCTGGATGCGGCTGTCGCGAGCGCAGAAGATGCAAGACGCTTTGTTCGGACGAACCGGAGGGCTCTCTCCTTGGCAAAACATAATTGGCGTCTGGTCGTGAGCGAACCCCACTAAGGTACTATTTTTATTCACCGAGCGGGTTCATTGTTTATCTCCGCGCCGTACACGTGACGTTTTGTTTTTAATCGAACGGATACCGCGCCACAAAGCCGCGTACCATGCAACGAATTTCCACGAAGCGTCTCGACTTTCTCTACCCCTCGATCGAAATATTAGACCACTAATCCTCGTTTTCCTTTCCCTACAGATGATGCTCCTGTTGGTCTGTTGTTTTCTAATCTTTCACCGCACGTCGTCGGAACTGAACCACGGTTTCGTCGGCAACTCGAACAGCGAGAACGAAACATGGAAAAGCCTGGAGTTGAGTTCCAGACAGATGATCAACCCTATGATGTACCCTATGGGAGAATTACCATCTGATTCCTTGAATTGTCGCAAACGAGCAACGTGCGTGGAGATGCAGAAGAGCACATGCATGGGTACAAGATTGCCCTATACTACCACCACTTTGAACCTTATACCTGAACATGTGAGCCAGGACGATATAGAGGTATGTTAAGTTGTGCTGTAGTAAGTTGGCATCTTCGTATAATTTTCTGAGTCCATCTCAGAACAGCTGCTCATTTTCTGGGGAAGTGTGTCCAAGGGGTACAGTTATAAAAGTGAAAAGTTACTTTTCCCTTTTGTGCCTGTATACCTGGCTCAGGTATAAGGAGGCCCCATTGAAAATCACCTCAGGTACTTCCTGGCCTAACTGTATTATTGCTAATCTGTTTCCATGGCTGTAGCAATCTTCCATATTATCATCTCCAACAGACTCTGCCCATTTAAAATATATTCTGGGAAATATCTGTACGATTTTATATTACTTTACAGGAGAGACTGCACATATTACAAGCGCTAAGACATATACCAAAGTGTTGGGCAGTCGTTCAGCCTCTGCTGTGCTCAATATTTATGCCAAAATGTATCAATGATACAGTGGACTTGCCCTCCCAGGAAATGTGCAGGATGGTTTCGGGGCCTTGCAGAATTGTCTTTAATCACACTATATGGCCGAGTTTTGTTAAATGCGAAAATACAAAATTGTTTCCCAGACTGTGCAAAAATGATATCAGGGAATTAAAGTACAATATCTCGGGCAAGTGCCTGAAACCTTTGGTCCCGACCGATAACGCGCTCGCTATTTTTGAGGGAGTCGAAAGTTGCGGGATGCAGTGCAACGATCCGCTGTTCACGCACGACGAGCACAAGCAAATTCATTCTTTTATCGCTTGGGCTGCTGGAATCTGTGGTTCATTCAATCTGTTCACAGTCGTAAGTTTCCCTTGAATAAAACATACGATTTTCATAATTATACCCATACGTTATTGGTGTTTCAGGTAACATTTCTGATCGACTGGAGAAGTGCGAATAAATATCCAGCTTTAGTTATATTCTACATAAATTGCTGTTTCATGGTATCCTGCATTGGATGGCTTTCTCAATTCTCAACAGGCAGCAGAGAAGTGATCGTATGTCGCAAAGACGGAACATTAAGAATGAGCGAACCAAGGTAATCCGCAGTTCTTTAATACACGTGACAAGTTTTCTGTATTTGCTTGAAGTTACTGAGCCTCGTGTTTTCAGTGGAGACAACCTCTCGTGCGTCGTTGTGTTTGTCCTTGTGTATTATTCGCTTATGGCAGCTATGGTGTGGTTCGTGATACTCACGTACGCTTGGCACATGAGTTTCCAAGCATTGGGCAAAATCCAAGACAGAATCGACAAGAAGGGTGCTTATTTTCATTTGATCGCTTGGTGTTTACCCCTTGTCTTCACAGTCACCATCATGGCATTGGGTGAAATAGATGGAAACAGCATGACTGGTATATGTTTCGTGGGTTACACTAATCACCTGGTGAGAGCTCTGTTTCTGCTCTGTCCTATACTGATCGTTGTACTGGTTGGAGGATACTTCTTGTCCAGAGGTACGTCATCAAATCTGTGTTTGTTTATTTAAATTCTTTATCACGCATAACGAAAGTAATAAAATACATTTCTTGTTTACGCTTTCCTAAAGAGCACAGTCTGTGAGTATTTTATTCTGCGGATAGTAGTAACTGCAAGGGATTCAAATACCATTAACTTAACTTCAACTTAACTAATGCTCCGATTATCGTTCTTAGGACTGATCACGCTGATTCGATTGAAAATAACTAGCCAGGAAATTATATCCGAAAGGGCAAGCTCGAAAATACGAGAGACGATCGTGCGCATGGCCCTATTCTCAATTTTCACTTTCGCCGCAGTTGGGGTAACATTTTACTGCCATATTTATGAGTTCCAACATTCCTGGGAATGGCATCAGAGTTTTAGAAATTACATGATGTAAGAACGACACTCGCACCAGAGAATCAAACCATATACATGTAGCATACTTACACCATCTTTCTGATCCATAGATGTGCGATAACGACGAAATACTTAGATATTTCCGAATGCAAAATGGAATTTCGACCGAGTGCTGCTAAGATGCAGTTGCATTTACTTTCGCCATTCTTCGCTGGCATTCTCATGTCCTCGTGGGTTTGGACTGGTTCAACCGTAGACACCTGGGCCAGATTTCTTAAACGGTAAGACTCGTCGTTCTATCCTTGGCGTCCTATTAAATTCGATGTTTCACAAGTGTCGGATACATCCCCTCTTCTCTTATTGTAGAACATTCAACTGCGACACAGAGGAACCAATAAGACTAAAGAAGCACAAAGTCATCGCCCAAGCGTTCGCGAAACGGAAGACCTTCAACAACGCCGGTCGACTGTCGATCAGTTTCCACAACACTCACGAAGATCCAGTCGGCCTAAACTTCGACTTGAACTCTGTAGCGTCGCAAGACTTCAGTTCAACGTGGGCCGCCGCGTTGCCGAAGTTAGTGACGCGCAGGGGCGCGCTTGTCGGTGCAACGGGCTCCGTGTCCAGCAACAGAAGAAACTCCGTGGACTCTGAGATCAGCTTCAGCGTGCGACGAGTATCCGTGGAGTCCAGAAGGAACTCCCTTGACTCTCAGATATCCGTTCAAATAGCAGAATTGAAGACCACGCGCAAAGTGGCGAGCAGCTCGCGCAGCAGGCGCGGAAAGCGCCGACGAGACTTCGAGAAATCGAGGTCGGGCAAAGTGGGTCCTTTGTTCAGGAAAGGGAACGCGGAGTCGCGGGAGAGTCAACTGGGTGCACAAATATTATCAGCGTTGACCATTGGCGGTAATTCGAAGGAGCCAGCGCCGATTCAAATGCCTAACATGAAAAGGAGACCTGCTAACGCTGGCCTGGACGAGCGGACCTTGAATTCCAAGCTGTTCGACGGAAAGAACACAGGGATGCTTCTACCATTCCTGTTTCCTAGACAGAGTAGCAGTAACGACGATTCGAGTAGCGATGAGAAGCAGCACCAGGAGCTGACGGGTAAGGACGCCGACATCGAGTGCGGCAACGTCGAGAAGGACGATCAGAACAGCGAGAGCGACGATAGTCTAGCGGAGGAGGAAACGAAGATGCTAGAGCCCGAAGAGCCGCCTGAGCGTAGCAAGAGCAAGACCAGCAACAAGAGCTGCAAGAGCCACAGCCACGAAAGCGTGAGAAGGAGCAGGGAGGGGCGCAGGAGCAAATACTTGCTGCAGGATGAGAACATATTGAAGCACCTGTTACAGGAGTCCAGCGATAAACTAAAAAACGACGCGGAGATGAAGGAGGCGTACAGGAAGGCTGGGATGGAATCGTTGGGGTCTAGTCATAGCCCGTGTTGCCCCGAGTTAGCGCGACTCATGCAGTCGTCCGACACGCCGACAGGCAATGCACGGGAAATGGCAACGCAAACGTCGCTCCCGTTGGACATTTTAGAGATGGAAGAGTTAAAGCAGAGCATAGACGAGATCATCAACAGTCGACACTGCAGCTCGAAGGGGACGCAGATCTCGCCGCAGTTGAGCAAGGGCAAGAACATTGCCACGTAACGCTGGCTAGATTCTTGGAAGCAGTAGGTAGTGACTGTAACGAGGCGAACTTTGTGAGCAATTCTCTTACTTTATTTGGGTGGTAATCAGTTGCGCTGCCCTACCGTGTCTTTCCTTTCTTTGCCTTCACTGTGACTTTTTCTTCTTGGCACTCTTACCTGCGATTACAGTGGTTCCTGAAAAAGAAAGCAATGAGATTACATGACAATTTAACAGTGCCAAAGTCGGATGTAATTCTTCATTGCACATTTAGAGGTGCAATAGCATATGGCTTTGATTGTAAATAATATTTTAGAGTAACTCGACCACAACGATGCATATTGTTACTTTTATACGTTTTATTATGGATAAAATAGTGATGGAATCTCGAACGTAGCAGTAAGGTAATTTTAGAATTTACGATATTCGCAGTATAAACGTATTATAATTCTTTTTATACAGTACAATCTGAATCTACTTTTAACACTACTGTGTATGTATACCCTACAGTACTTAGATTATATACAAATGTTTCTTTTTCACATACGCGTGACTACAATTCACCCTATGACTCCGAATTTACATTACTAATGTGCCTATTACATTACTGACAAACTCCGCGAGAATTCGATTGTTAAACCACTAAGTGATTCTGAAATGCAGCATGCGTGTACAAGTATTTCTATAGTTTATAGATATCGCGTAAACTGTGCGGAACAAACAATTCGTTCGGCACTAGCTTACTTAACTCCGTTTGCCTCCCGCTGTTTCAGAATTGTTCGATCTGTCGAAATTCTACGTTATACAATCTAGAGAAGCTCGTTTCGTACAAACAGAATCTAGAAATTATTGTCGCATACGAATTGCCCGAAAAAGTATGTGCTTCGCTATCGTGTGCCACGTTGGTACCTATTTCTGTGCTAATTTATTTCGAGACTCGCCGGCGTACATATAATTATAGAAAAGGTCTACCCGTTATCGATAACTGATAATAACCGCGTTCGGTTTAAAGCGAACTTTCTCGGTCCCAAATTATCCACAGAAAGCTCGCACCGTGCCAGTGTACAGCAAGCATCTTAATTGACCTCGAACCCATTAGCAATTATTACATGGATATCAGCCACCGCATTTCCTCCAGATTCACAGTCGTCCGTGGGTAGTAACACAATGTTTTATTCAACTCTGCCCAGAGGTAACAAAGTGTATTAACAAAGTCTGCGCCATTCGTCAGCTAGGCACCTCGATCTTGTACTCCGTACAAAACACAGACGGATAGCCGCTACGTGATTCCACGAGACGTTCGTCCCGCGCGCTTCAACGCGGGCCGTCGCGCGCAAAAGAAACAAAGAGAGCTCGCCGTCTCCGCCCTCGTCGTTATCGCCTTCGGTGAACGGGCAACGTTAACGATCTCACGACTGGTCTGCGACACACCCGTACGGTCCTCTTGCTCGATCCCCTCACGCTTTCAAATCTGGCCTGATACTCTCGGCTACGCATTTTTCCCCTATACTCGGTACAAATACACATCCCTACTTTAGTGTCTACGGGGTAAAGCAATGCATATGTAGCGAATGAGTCTGATGATAACGCTCTCCAAACACGGAACATACATGTAATCCCACACACGTAACCAGAGCTCGCTGTATCACGATACCGTGCACCACTGTCGTTCGTTTTATTCATCCCTTGTCGTTTCGTTTTATTGCCATTGCCCGATCGAGATCGTCGGACGTAGAGAAAGAAAGACAGCAGCCGTTCGCATGGCGTGTACGTGTGGTTGTGTCTATGTTGTCAGTGTTTTTATTTACATCAGCATGAATAATCAGGCACTATAGTGTAATAGTAGAATCGTTACAATTAGTCTCCCCTCGCAAGCGCAATGCGTATCGTTCACATGCTTCAGGCTACGCACACACCTCCTCGAGCGAGTTATTGCAGTGGCCGCGTGCTCGTCGAGCGGAATCTGCTTTTAGAAAGACACGCGCTCCTTTTGCATGCACGTTAGCTCTGGATCCCAGAACGGTTTACATGCTGTAACACCCGAGGGGCAGGGGCAGATGGGGAACAGGGGTAAAAAACGTTATGCCATGTTTGTTTCTAGTTTCGTTCACCGCCACCTTGGGAGGATGGAGGGGGAGCAGAAGTACGATATCGAAGTCAGCGGCTAATCACAGGGCGAGGCTACTTGCTCTTGACATGAGACTTTTGGTGTTTAGTGTATTCGTTACCCCAGACCAAGTTGTCCAACGACTCTCCGATAATGTAGAGGGTTGTGCTGAATGCTAACAGTGTCGCGAAGAACAGTATTCGCAGAGGCAACGTGAGCACCTCCATCACTGGATACACCCATACGCCACTTTTGATGTAGATTATGTGCAGCCTGGAATGTCCGTTGGAACATTAATTAACGACACTGTCGGGCGATATTCAGGGGATATAATCGAAGTTCATCTTTTCAGCGTACCAAACTAAATAAATCAGCAGGAACATGAGGAGGCCGAGGAGGCCCTTGGACCGTTTCGGGTACGTCCTTGGCGCAATCAACGTTTCTGTGATCGTCGAGACCATGATCATCGTGTGCATCAGGTGATTCAACCACCACGGGAAGTAGGCGTCCAGGAATTTTGGAAACACCAGCTCGCGGTCAATGAGCATCAGGGACCAAAATGTGATTCCGACGAACTGCAAGCGTGAAGAGAGAAGGGTAGAGCATAGCTGGATTTGTGCAATTTCGTTGCGCGGGCGCTTGATTTACACTTACCATGGACAGTGGGAAACTCAGTACAGCGTGTATGTAGTCCTTTAATTTACGTATGAACGGTGGCTTCTTAACGTTCGCGGCGTTTGTGCCGAAGAGGTCGTTTAACAGGCATATGAAGAAGTATACCGCCTGGATGATCTGAAACGAGCAATTAAGATTATCAGTCTAGTTCAATGGTGGAATTTGACGGGCAGCTTTGCAAAGCGTACGTTAATTCAGGGGGCGATATAATTTCCGGCGCCGTTGCAGTGATTGCATGTTTCATTCTTAGAGAGGAAACGGCTGCTACTTTATTAGCGCGTTCTTTACCTAGATATCCGATTTTCTCGCGTATTCCGTTTCATTCAGATCTTACCTTACCTTTCAATTAATTCACGCAAATGGAGACTATTAGCATTACGAAACTGAAACGATACGCTTTCCTTCTATTTGTTACACACTCGCGCCCTATTTATGTTTCGCGGCTCACGCGACAGCAGTCGATTCGCTCACGTGCGCGTGTCACGTGACGATCCACCGAACGGATCGATCGCGCCAAATTTTAATTCGAAAAGCGAAATTTGAAAGGAGATATTTCTAACTACTTAATACTTTGCACGCAATGTTACGTATTTATTAAGTTCCTAGGGAATGCTCCCATCGAAGATCGCAGATTTCAATTGACAATAAATGGAGAAATGCGATCACACTCGTATGAAAGCATGTCAGTCCGTATAACAGTCGCTTGGCCGTGCCTAGGTAATTTGACATGACGCGCGCTCGTAGCTTGTAGGTGGCATTGAGTGGCCCTTGTAGTAATTGAATCGTGCTCTCCTGCGAGCTACTTCGTTCGCAATATCGACATAAAATGGCCATAAGCGTGAAATTGTTCTTTACCGGTAAATGGCCATGGAAATATGTAGTGTGCTTCGTCACACTTTTAACTACGTGTTCTGCTAATTATACAAAAGCTTCCTAGAGGACAAGATAACGTTTTATCGCAATTTCAATTGTCTCCATTTCCCCGATCACGCGTACAAGAGCCCCGTGTATTCTAACTGCGGTTTTCACTAGTTGCATAACGCTGTAATAACACGTGTGGTGCAATTGCTTGTTGGAACTATCGTTGCAATCCCAAGTGCAAAAAGAATAGTTTGAAAACAGCACGCTACATGCCCGTTAACGAAATAAATTGTTGCCAAGGGGTGGACGTTCCCGTTTCGATAAATTACTGACTGTCAATGTGACAAGTGGCGTACAACGGGTGATTTAGCTATGAAATTTGCTTAAAAGCCAAGCGACAAGTTGCGCAAGATCAAATTGGAGCGACGATCTGATCGCGCGGGGCGAAAAAGCTACCCGAGGCCGTGTCACCGAATACTAACCGCGTCCCAGAAAGTGAGAAACTTGAATTTCCCGCCATAGGAGTTGTGCATTCTGGAGAGAGTGGGGGGCACGATGACGTACGTGTAATCATAGTACACCGAGAAAGCGAACTGCACGCAACTCATCACGTGGAAACCGGTCAGTAGGCTGTCCCGCATCTCACAGGCGTTTCACCGAATCCTGAAATTATCCAACGAGTTCCCATCACAGCGATTATTCCACGGCGATCGTGCCGGCGCGGCACGAAGCGAGGAAAAGCATCTTCGCGACGCGCTTTCTTCTTTAGCGCGTCTCGCTTCTTCCTGGGGGGCATCGTTCAGGGTGATCGATAAAGAAAATAAAAGAAAAGTAAAGATAGTAGTCTAGACCGGTTTGCTTTCCGAACCAGGGAACAGTGGAACGCGTTTCAAGTTCACATTTTCGGATTCCCCGTTTTCATGGTGACAGCTACCTTCCTAACCCCATACTGGCGAACATAATACCGAAGATCCCTCGAACTTCTCCTTACTTCTTTTTGGGTGGAAAAGGATTGATTAGATTATTCATAGACGCTTCGCGAGTGTATCATGTTAATTGACAATTGAATACTTATTTCTGCGAATTATCAACGTTCTTTCCTACTTCCGTAGTCATGTATAAACCAAAATTGTGTCGTGGTAAAAAAGTAGACTTTACGTTTACAAATTACGTAAGAAAGTTCACTCTCGAATTACGTAAATTACACGTAACCAAGTTGTGTTACGAGAGTGGGCAATATCGCGCTGAATTATGCACGCGATATACCTTCCGGCTATACGAGAAACTTTCCATAATCGTGACATTTTTCGTACCGTCCATCGTATACGAATCGGACTGTTACATTAGACTTCCTTATCAATGAAGTTACAGTTCGTCTCTTAACATTTGACTTATCCACAATTCTTTTCAATCCCGAGCAAATTCAAATGGCTAGCAAAACATTGCAATATTATCAGAGACATATGTAGACTGTAATATTTAAATACCGTATCTAACTAAACAAAAATAATTTCTTGCAATTTTTACATATTTACGAAGCGGTCCGTGCGATAACGCGTAATCTTAACAATGCCCGACCGATAAGTTGGTTCATAATCAGTTAAGTTGAACACTCGCACTTGTTCTCTAAGCGTCTTCCATTTATATATCGAATTTTCGAATAATTCCATTTGGTTTAAAATATAATCCCATGGAAACGGGAGATCCGTTTCATTTACATTATTCCGTTTGTTAGCGAGAAGAACGCGGTTACAGAGCGTGCATCATTCATACGACCGTACGTCAACGAAGCGTCGACGGGTCAAGCTACTTTGATCCGTAGCCAATGAGACCGTTTCTCGTTTGCTCTTTTTGTCTACCGGGTCCCCTCGATGCCCGATCAATCTCCCGTATTCACAAATCCAAGTATACCTCTTTCTCTATTTTTTTTCTAAAAAAACACTCCGGCCTATTCGGTCACATGTACGTACGATCCGCGACGACACTATCGACCGCGACGATGGTCTGCGACTTACTGACGGATAGGCGAAAATACGCCACGAGAAAGAGAGGACTGGGTTCGCCATGTGCGCGAGGCTTACTTTCAAGAGCGAGCGGGACAGCACTAGCCGAGATCGGCATCAGCACAAGTGTGCAGGACGAGGATGGTCTGGCGCGGGGTGGAGCGCAGAGGATGGAGACTGTATATAGACACGAAGTCAGCGAAAAAAAAATCGGGTGTGACAGTGTGACCGAAGCTCATGGGTTGTTGCTATCTGCTATACTATGTTACTGTTCCCTGCAAACGAAGCGGCTGCACACAATCGAAGCCGCTTATATCTGACGAGCGGGTACAGATGCACAAGTTCCGGTTCCCTACTTTTCTCGGGCGAAATCGTTTGACGCCTTCGAAAAATGCAAATAAACAGAGACCGCGGTGTGAAAATAGAGCTGGGTAAACAAAGGGAACTGGGCGTGTTGGAAGCGGAGGCTATCTACGAGTAGGAAGAGACAAAAATGCGGCTGATGCTCCCGTTCTGCGCGCAACAGGATGCGCACTAAAACGATTAAGGAACGGGAAACTGTTTTCAGGACTTGATTCTGAATATCTGTATAACGCGCGATGAGAATAAATCATGATATTCGGTGGTTAGAGTCTCATGAAGCTGTTCCGTCTCGGTTCGATGAGTGATGGAACTAGTGGATACGCATTGTGAGGCCCCGCGTTGCGAAGAAGTCGTAACGCGTTACGTCTGTGCGACCCGTGCGGCGCGAACGTAGAAAAACCTGCCCCAACGTGCGCTTTCTAATTGAAGTTTAAAAGTCTGAGATCGTTCCGCTGAAGCACGTCGTCGTTTAGGCTGACTGAAGACCAGAGATCGAACCGAATGACTACAGAGAAATGATTGCCGCAATGGGTTACGTGTTACGTGACTCTCCGCTTCCCGCTTGCGCGCGACTGTTACACCATGAACGGCTTGTCGTTCAAAATTATCATTTCAAACGCTGCGCCATTTTTTATTCGAACGAAGGAGTACTTGTATGTCTGTTTTTGTAGAAAATATTGTGAAGTGTTTTGTCATTCGTTCGAATAAGACAAATAAGCATCCGTTGGCATCGTTTAACCGTAAAAGCTAAGTATATATTGGTAATGGCATCGATCTGTTACGGATTAAATAACTTTCACTCAATATGATGGCCGTTTTGCAACATTTTGCCTATCATAAGGTTCTAGATGGAAGTAGATTTGCTTAGGTTGAATTCGAGTATAAATGTGTTAATGGCTGAGAAGCTCGTCTCTGAAGAAAAAGAGACACTAAATGAAGTTACTCAACTACATACTAATTTACATAATTTCACAGCTTCCATTGATGGGCATGAACATAGTAGCTTTGTTTTGACTCAAATGGCATTATTTCCGCTACAATGAGTAGTAACAGAAGACTGTTATTCAAACAAGGAAATGTGCCTGAGATAAGGACCGTTAGTGACTGTGTCATATTCATATATGACCGATGCATACAACAATCTTCGATTGTGCGCCGCAGCTACTGGGGCTAAACGTAAACGTGGCACCATCTGTGAACGTTTCGCTGCGGTTGTAAAATGTGAAACTTGACATGTCGTTAAAGGTGAAATCTATTTAACGTAATGCAAACAGTAAACAAAAATTAACTGAATGAAATCGAGGAACTATATTCTATTCGACCGTTCAATGAACTTTTCACCTCCCGAGCTTTTCTCGACAGATTCATGTCACGGTATAAACAGCTCTCGGTTTGTACAGACATGTATGACAAAATGCATAAATACAGGGGCAAGGCTAACAGAGACACGATGACTGATATTTGTTTCTGTGATATACACAGAACATTTCCTTGCTATACACAACAATCTTCATTAAATAATGCTCTACAACAATCTCTATATTAACGTAACCTTAAATATCTCACATCTCGAAATACTGAGTACATAAAGTGCCGGTATATCATCGAACTCGTGTTGAAATAATTCAATGATTAAACATAGGTACACTGAAGCTGACATCAAATGTCAGCAATTGTATTAGGTTAACAGATACGGTATATTGGATCTGAAGAATTTTCCATGGTCGTATGAGATTTCACGTGCTCGCCCTATTCTATCCGATTCATCGAAGGGGATTCGCGATAAAAAGGATGTTGCAAAAATATGACATAAACTTACCACGTTCCATATCGTGAGGTACTTGAACTGCCCCGGATCGAACTTTTTGAACTCGGTGATTACCATGGGTATTTTGAGAAGGAACCCTCTGTACATCGTGAACACGTACGTCAGGAACATCGCCGAATGGAACATTTGATTGATCGTGTACGCCATTTTGCCGAAACGCTGCAAAATAGTAAAGAATTTGTCAAACAGGTACACCTGCTTCCGAGATAATCGTTTTTTGCTGAGCTTGCCGCGATTGCCTCGGTAGCCCCCCATGTTCTAACGATTTCTCGGTTTTTCGGCGATCGCAGCGTTCTAGGTTAGGTCCATTTGACAGTCGACAATCAATAATACGACTATTTCGCCGGGGGTTATTGATTATGTACAATGTTACGATTATTATTCCCGTTATCAGGCAAACAAACGACAGTTTTCACGATCCGCAAGGTGCCTCTATGCGAAATATGCCATGCAGCCGGAGAAATTCTCAGATAAAGCTGTATAAGGGTGCGGTGTAGTAGGATAACGGTCTTTTCGGTGAATTGAAACGAGTAATATAGTATATTTATTTTCATTCAGCTGAGATAACGATAAAGGTGTGATACGGCGATAAAGATTATGCGCAACGTCAATGTTATTAACGAATGTTGCACAAATCGTGAACTTCGCTCGAGCGATAAACGCAACAATCAAAATTCAGCTGTCGGTAAATTGATAAGTAGATTCTGTGGATTAAATTATCGACGAAATGTTTTGAGTAATTCAAGCTGCAATACTATTTCAGAATACATCGAAGAGGCAACGTCTAGTGTCACCTCCTACGTTTCAAATCATTTATTGAATAATTACCGCCCGAGTCTGTCGATATTGTGCTTCCACTTTCTATCGTACAGCGCCTGCTTTAATCTGTGCAGACACAATAATACACAATTAACATATCGTTGCATAAGGCATGACGATGATTAATACTGTAAAAAGAGTTGCGATTGCACAGGACATTCCACAATAACGCATCTGCAATCTATATATATTATGTATCTAGAAACTAGTGGATTAGCATAAAGGAAGGAAAAATAGTAACATCATTTTTTTCCTCGCCACAAAAGCAATATAGATACCGTTGAAAGTGTAATAATTCATTGTCGTAATGAGCTGATTTACATATTTCCATTATTAAGCGACAAGCTTTTGTGCTCAGACGTTCGATACCATTCGAATTGCAATGAGCAGCCATTAAGACAAACGCATTTTAATGAATGAATCGTAACGTTAACGTCGGTGACATTTCGTTCTGGAACAGGAGTTTCAGTTCAGCGCCGCTGACTGAATGAGCTGTTCCATTCGACGTTACGATCGAATTTAATGATATTGAACGAATCGCCATCGCCAGACGCGAAAATATTTTTATCGAGCCAAAAAATGACCCTGAGAAATTTTTTGAAAACTTTCATCCAACGATCTCGAATTTTATTCACGGCGATCGAACACGTACGGCGATCGAACACAAACTGCTCGAATCAACAGCCAGACTGCAATCAGTAGTTATTGGCGCTACTTAACGGTTAATAATACCGTTGATGCAAACGAGTTACTTCGACTCGCCAGTGCGTTACTTGTATCGCCATGATACTCTTAGTAAATGCAACACAAACGACTTGGGGATAAATATCATCGCAAACCACGTTAGACTCTTCAAAGCAGACACGTCTCGCGATGTTAAACATGTGTGAAAATTATACTCTTAAGGTGCGAATCCACGATGAGATATTACACGAGACTTTTCTATCATTGAACAAAAATCTCAGCAACAACTAATTGGAAATAGTTGCAAGAGATGAGATTTTTGAAAATATATCATGAAACTTGTGACAAAATAATTCAAGAATAATAAAATGTGCGAAATAATTGTCTCGCGAGATTAAAGTCTCACGTGAGACACGATCTTTTTCTCTTATCGTTGATTCGCACCTTTACAATTAGATACACAAATTAAAATTCAATGATCCTATTATTCAAAGTCACTTGTTCGCTCGTGAAGTGTCTAGGTATTCTGGAAAAATAGTCGAACGGAAGTTGTTGCGTAATGCTCGATTAAAGACTACAATTTCGTGGAAACGGGTCGACTATGATCACGCGGAAGACAATAAAACCGTTTCTTTGCCGCACTGCGTTTACACAGGCCTCGGCAACGATTCCCCTTAAACGCTGTCGGGAAGAAAAATAAAATTCCAGCTCCAGCAGCGTGGAAGTTACTGATGTCAATGCTGGGAAACCGCGTTGTGGCGCTCTCTAGATAAACTACTAAGGCATGCATATTTAAAAAAAGCGAACGATCCGATGGTAAAAAGCACGAAGTGCCCGTGCAAGGTCTGTTTCATTTTTCAGTGAACTTGGGACTTTTGCACGAGTGCAACGAAGGGAAAACTCTTCCTGCCTATTTTCTCCAGTGTCCATGCAGCAGCACGTTACATTGCCTCCACTGATGGACGATTATCAATATGATTGCGACTAATTATACCAGCGTGCATGGGACACGAACGGATGCGTGCCCTTTCGCTCGCACGGTGACTGCGCCAACGATTATATATTCGCACGGACGCGTGCATCAGCGTGCATCGACGAGAACTGGTTCGAGTAGCCGTCCAGTTTTCCAGAGGCCAAAGTCAATAGTACGCGAGGAAACAACTGCGAGATTCCCCCGGCTCGCTTCCAGAAGCGAGACGCATTGTTCTCGTCGCGTAAAAGGCGTGAAATCGGGCCAAGTTCAAGAGTCGAATTGGTAATTGGGCGACTGTTTGAATAACAAACCTTAAGCCGGCATTTCCTTTGAGCAGACTCATGCCGCTAGCGAAATTTTAAGTGTCGTACACGTTGGCCTGGTACAGCGATCTCGTTCAGATTAATTAGTTTCGATTGTTATGTTAGACATCTCCTTTTAGTGTCACCATTTACTGCGAAGTTTCAGTTAAACGTTTTGTATCGTTGCTTTGCAAACTCTCTGTCGACCTTCAATTTGTTCTATCGTCGTGTATCGAGTATCTACTTTAAAATATACTAGAACTAAATCGATGACATTGTTACTGTTTAAAGTTAGGTACTTATCATGAACTTTGTACAGACGCGATCTCTGCGAATTCTTATCTCCAGAAGTTTCTCCCAACTTCCGCGTTCAGCTGGGACCTCACTTCTACACGTTCGAACGTTCTGCGTGTGGTGTACATACCTACACATTGTCCTGCACCGTTATCTACCTCGCTACAAAATCAACTCTCACTGTTCGCAAATTCTCAACAAAAATCGAGTTCAATGTCACCTTCTGCGGACTCCCCAGACGAAACTCTACGTCATCGGAATGGAATTACTTTCAGTACCGTAGAAGAAATGTTTAAAAAAGGAGACTGGTTATTAGTCGATTCCAAGGTACGGTCGAACACTGCAAGTTTACGCATCGAAGCTCCGCAAAAGGCGGAAGTTTGAACTGAATTTTCACAGATTTCCAATAACGCGTCCTACATTATTGCGCGCGGTGTGTGACAAATTTCAGCTGAGTTGGTAATCGAAGCCTCGTGAAATCCACTGGGTAGCCTACCTCGAACGATCTTGTATGCCGACGATGTTCAGTCGAGGAGGAGGCTTCGTTGTGGGCGAGTTCGGTCGCGAGATGCGCACCTGCCGGCGATGCAAAGCACAATAACTGGATCAGGGGCAGATGGCAAGGTTTTGTTGATCCACGGTGCAAAACGACAACGACGAAAAGTCAGTCGCGAACTGAGAACTGATCTTCCCCACGACTGCTCGCCTCCACGCGCCGTGAGCGACGACGATGATTTTATCCAATCTCTCGAGGGCCGTCCTCTGATTCGCCGACGCTCGTGGAAATTCTCTGGAAGGGGCTCTCGTTGTTGAGACGCCTTTGATCGTGCTTGTCTGGCTCGATCAAGCTTGCGTCTAAAGGACGATTGCTAGATAAAATTCAGGAAAGTTCGTTATATTTAAACCCCTCGCAATTGATCGACTCTAGATCTTGAACGGGATTGATAGATCTTGAGATTCGTTCTTTGTGTGTTTTAGGATGATTGTATTCGTCTGGATCTGATTAATACTATTTATCGGATCTTCATCGTATCTTTAGTGTTGATTGCGTATAGATACGCTTCTCGAACGATTGGAAACGCAATAATTGCTTCTACGATCTTCCTCGTATCATGTTTGTTGTTCGCACGATAACTGGTTCTCCCGTTTTGGATTATTTACTTGCAATATTTTCTTGCAAAATCACGGGCGAGCTATCTACGCTGTTAATGAAAAATGGGGATTGATTGCTTTGGAAAAAAGTGCTGATGCTTTAAGGGTATCCGTGCGTCCCGGATCTGCGATAGGTATGGCCGGTTGATGGCGCGTAATAATTTTTATTTTAAACATTTTGCGAGTCGAATTGAAAAAGTATTTGCATCCTCTTATCGAGTGATCTCATTGTTAGTGTTGCTCCTGGCGAGTCGCACGCTGCAAGAAGAATCGTCTGGGAGGCGCCGAGCGACTCCGAGGGCCCCTTTCGACTCGGACAGCAGGGTGGTAGGAACTGCGTCATCCAATACTCCTTTCATGCTCACCGATAGTCTTTCATTTTTTCCTGAATTTCTTTGACTCGCGTGATTGCTTGGTAGTTCCCTAGCTTCTACGTCTAAACCGAAGAGCCCGATGGAACTTTGTTTCCATCCATCTCTTTGGTTTAGTAGGCTTTATGTACAGGGAGATCGATGGAACTTTGATTCCATCCATCTCTCTACGGGTCTCGAAACGCAGCAACCTCCTCGTGGTGAGACCTGGTAATCGGTGAGAACCGAGCTGATAGCTGTGATTGTTAAATATTCTAATTACATATAAGAATTTCTTTAACTTGCAATACTATGGTAGAATGTAAGAATAAAATATGTAACTTGAAATGTTATTTGATTGTTCCTACCGGACCCCAGAACACGAGTACAGTGTTAAGATGGAAGGATAAGTGCAAGTTGGAATATTTCCGCAACACACTCGAACTCATGGGTTTTTGACAATTTTTAAAGTCCTCTCTGCTGCAGCACCTCATTGAAATATACCAAGTTACAATTCCTTGGCGAGGTTTTCCATGTTACATCATGAAAGCATGTGTCCTACAAATAATGTGGTTTATATAAATTTGTATGTAACATAAATTTGTGTTGTGTTAAATAAATCCAAATAGGACGGCAAGGTTAAAAGGCGTATGTGTTCTTATTTTGTTGTGATCCTTCTATCTCGGTCGTTGCATGGAATACGTTTATAAAACGATCTTTAAATTCTTACTCTAACAGAATTAATTGTAAATCGCGGGTTTCGAATGACCTAGTTTTACGCGTGTTGAATTCTAATTTCTACCATGCGTAGCGTTACATTCTGTTTCGAGACTTCACCGGTAACGTTGCACGTGACACGAAAATAGTAAGGGGGCTCGCGAGACCCCTGAGCGTTTGACACAAAATTACATTGCGTGATAGGTCTATCCTGGTCTGTGGTGATAGGTCTATCCTATACCTGGTCTGTGGCTAAACATCCGAAAACCCCTATGCTCCAAATTGGCTGAAAATTGGGAAACAGTTTCATTTTGCATAGAAATAAAGTCTGCATGAAGGATTTTTGGCGACTTGAAACTTTTTTTACCATTTTTATGTCATTCCCTACCTTACCGATGCAATGTGGTATAATGTACAAGGGTACAAAATTTTAAAACAAATAATTACCGAACTCACATCGGTTCGCTATTAATGAATCCTTTTGTTTTGAAAGTAAAGTACTTACCTATCGTTGATCCTTTCCTAGTGAAGGATCATTGCTCCTGGGCGGTTATCAGTTATGAGGGATATTTTAAATATAGGACTACTTAGGCGGGCAGGTAGCTCACTTCTGGTGTGAATGCTTTTAGAAATGAGGAGGTAGGTTATCACGCTTCTCCGTTTTGGGGAGGCGTTCAATCAGATGAGTAAACCTGTACCAGGAGTTGATCGACGAATTGACAGTGATGCAGGTGATGAGTTTGTGCAGGTTGCAGTAGTATTCCTCTGAATTCGTCGGTGGTTGAGTTATTAGAATCAAATCACCACCGTTCTAATACACCTGGTTGCACAAATGAAGTATTGAAATGAAGTGTGCTCATTCTGCTCGAAGATACGCATTTATAAATGTGCATGTAGGTACGAACAGCGATTACGGGTAAGCTTTATCCGAGGATGAACATACAGTTCTGATACTATCTAATCATTATGCTCGGTAATTACATTTCTGCATGTGTATTAAATGGTACGTGAATGAACTAAAAAATGTTTGTTTATAATAATACTGCCTGACTGCATTTTATGGCATCGATTTAAAAAAAAATTATTTTATCCTTTTTAGCGCACCTTTGAAGTCGGATTTTACTTATTTTTTTTGAAAAAGTATATTAATTGCAATTTTACAAAACAGCGTTTAGTATTATATCTAAAAGCTGATAAGAAGCTTGCATGTGCTAGCTCGAATATCTTAATTTCTGTCCGTCATAGTGAAACAGTCTCAGATAAACGTTAATTTAATCGGTGCCTGGAGAAAATATGGAATAGAAATCACAGTGTACATTTTATGTACGAACAAGTTCATTGAAATATTAGAATTAGTGGGTTACATTGTTACACTGTAAATAACACAGTGCTACGATTATCCATTATGCAAATAGCTTCTTCCTTCCGTTTGAAGCATCCACAAGTGTGTAACTTAATGGGTGCAATGAAATCACATTAACGATGCATCTTATAATACAAAATTTACATACATATGCATATCAGCAGCTGCATATTACGGGCACCTCAATAAAAGCCTGCCAGCTAAATATCGCGTGCTTAGTCTTGAAACAGTCGAAACGAGAATGACGAGGTTGTCGATCGTTCTACTTTTACTGGGCTTCGTGAACTCTTCCAGGCAGGAGGAAGTTCCAAGGGTTAAGACAAGTTTAGGAGACATAAGTGGCTTTTATAAGAAGTCTTGGGGTGGTGAACAGTACGCGGCATATGAAGGCATCCCATACGCGCAACCGCCTGTTGGGAACCTTCGTTTCGAAGTACGTTCGGTAACTGCGCTTCGAAAATCGGTAAGGATCGTCGAAAAGGTATTTTCTAAACTTGTGTGACCTCTCGTAGCCACCGGAACCTGTGCAACGGTGGGACGGGGAGCTCAAAGCGACCAAAAAGAGTTCGTTTTGCACTCAGTACCTGATGTCTGAGTTATCAGACGGAGACAGAGTCACTGGGTGCGAGGACTGTCTGTACGTGAACATTTACGTGCCAGCCAGGGGTGGCAGCAAAGGACCATGGCCTGTGATGTTTTGGATCCATGGCGGAGCCTTCCAATTCGGTAGCGGAAACGTCGCAGACGAGACGCGTCTGATGGACCGTGATGTCATATTCGTCACGTTTAATTATCGTTTAGGGCCTTTCGGTGAGGACATCATTATCGATCACTCGAACAGTTGATTATTTCCGATGGATTGCCGTTTTAATTCGCGTTGAAAAAAAAATCATTTTAGGATTTCTCAGCGTGGGAAACCGCGTGGTCCCTGGAAACATGGGATTGAAAGATCAGAGCATGGCTTTGCGATGGGTGTCGAAGCATATTAAGAACTTTGGTGGTGATCCTGATAATGTAATGCTCTTTGGATTTAGCTCGGGGGGTGCGTGCGTCCACTACCATTATCTGTCGCCCTTTAGTGCTGGGCTCTTCCAACGTATGTTATTACGATCAATTTTCTATGAAACATCTGCTTCTAAGCACCGCTCCTTGGTTGATCCTTCAAATTCCTGTCTAAGAATATTAAAGTCGATTGGTGTTTCTCGTAATCTTTGCTCCTGATCGCTTAGGTGGTGTATCAATAAGTGGGGTGGCATTGGATCCTGTGGCACAGACAGAACGTGCCCCTGAAAAAGCTAATATGTTGAGTGCTATATTGGGATGTCCTACGAACACTACGACTCGAATGATTAGCTGTTTGCGAGAACGTCCAGCACGATTGATATCGCAAGCTGTTGGCGATTTCATGGTAAAACTTGCAAGATTCCCTTGTTTACCAAACTATCAGGTTGAAGGAAGAATCGACTTTAGTGATGGTGGATTAATTTCTCCGAATAGTCTCCTCTGGGCTTTGAGCTTGTTCTAGCGATTAATCCTTAGAACTATATCCTCAAGATGGGAACTAGCGATCCGAGGTCTTCAAACTCGATTCTCTCTTTAATCCTAGGATATTGCCACTCGTTCTGTACAAGAAGCACTTCTTCAGATCGTGAAATTTCAAATCGTAGTATTGGTTGTACAACCCGGCCACCCCTTTCGCGCCAGTCGTAGAGACGCAAGTAGATCCCCGTCCCTTTATTAATCGCTCTCCAGTCGAGGTGATCAGCAGGGGTGAGGCAATGGACGTCCCATGGATTCTTGGTGCCGTGAGTGAAGAAGGGCTCTATCCCGCAGCAGGTGCGATATCTCGCCACCAAAGTCTCCGTTTCGCCGTAAAAACAGAAATCCTATTTGTGTAGAATTCGTCGCCAACGATACACGTCTCAAGGAGTTGAACGATAATTGGGACGATATTGCACCGTATTTGTTAGTCTTTAACGATACCATTCCTCTGAGCGACCAAGCCAACGTCTCCGAGAAAATCAGAAAACATTATCTGGGGGATAAAGAAATTAAGAAAGAGACAGTGTTACCTCTGATACATATGATTGGCGATCGACAGTTTTCTGTGGGCTGTGAAAAGGCAGCTAGGCTGCAGGCTAAAGTGAACAAGAGCCCAGTGTGGACGTATTATTATAGTTACAGAGCTATGTACAGTGTCAGCGAGGTATTGAGCGGCTCTACTGAGAATTTCGGTAATCTACTGAGAATTTCTTTAATAAAATACAAGAGAATTTGAGTGTTCGAAAGGATTTTAAAAAGCTTGGTGTGTCAGGTGTTAGCCACGGCGACGATATACTGCTCATTCTCAATTCGAAGTTTGCCAACACTACCAGACCAGAGGACTTGAAGATGCAACAGGTTTTGCTGAACTTTCTTACTTCGTTCGCTACTACTGGGTAATTATATCGGAAGAGTAGGCGTAGATCATTGATGCTGCGTGTTGTTGCCTAATTCCTATAATACACACTCTGCGAACATTTTAGGAAGCCGAGAATTCTTAACGCTGCATGGGGAGCTTTCAATCCTGATGAAAAAATGTTTCGTTACTTGCACATAGCGAGTCCAGAAAACGCGACCATGGAGGGCAATGATGATTTTGCGCAGAAGACGTTCTGGAACACGATTCCTTTTGAGGAGAACCAACTGTCTTCGAATCCAAGGGGAAGTAATTGATTGCAAGTGGGGGAAGAAAGAAGTAGGGAATGGAAATTCAAATATGTGATTTAATTAGATTCTGAGTATTTAGTAGGAATGTAGGAAAGATTTAATTTTGATCGGATGGCAAATAAAGATAAAGGGGGGTTAGAAGATATTGTCGAGGCTTTAAATATGCATGCAATTATTCTTCTAAATTCGTGGAATGTTTTAACGTTATGTATAAACGCATGTTTTTATGTAATATTTACAAAATATATACATAAAATATAAAACTTAATATTACAGTTGAGGTAGGATATAATATACATATAAACAGGAACACAGATATATACATATTAACAACTATAATATATACACTTACGAATATAATATTTTCTAATTGTCGCTAGTCTCGTTATCACTTTCATCTGTCTCATCCGGCAATAAAATTCCAGCGAGTTCATCCGGTATACATTCTCTCCTGTACATGTTGTTATTAAATAAATTTAGCATGTTATCAGTAATGTTGTAATCGAAAGAGTTTGAATTTTTATCGTTCAAATCTAATTTAATTCTAGTTAGTGCAGCTATCGTTTGTAAATTCAAACTGTTTCTCTGTTTTGTTTTTATTTCTGTGACTGTGGAAAAAAATCGTTCAACATCAGCGTTCGAATGGGGCAACGACAAGCACAACTCAGCTAGCTTTGATATGTTTTCAAATATATATTCCCCGGAAATATCGTTAGTGTTGCGAATTTCATGCCAGAATCGAGGTATACTAAGTACGCGTAAGTTTTCTGTTTCCTCGTTTGAAAAATAGAATGGTAATAAATGCCACTCATTTAATACATCGCTCCGATTAAATTTAGATTTAAATTTCCTTAAAACACAGTTTAATTGGTCATTCTTATGTCTAGTAATATCTAAAGCTACATGCGGGCTTAAGAAGTCTAGTGAATTTATAAATGTCTCGTTAAGCGGCAATCGTCTAACAATATTTTCGAAGGCGGATTGATAAAATTTCTTTATATTTGTATAAAATTCTATAATTTGCTCGTCTTCTAAATTACTATTCACAATCTGATTAATTGTTGTCATAGATTCCGCACCAATAAAAATTTTTTGTATCGGTACTAAATTTGCTTCATTATAGACGTCTATTTTGTGTATATTGGGTGCCGTAATACATTTAGACTTTATAAAATTGCCTCCCAATAATCTTAACAATCTCAAGCATTCAGGGAGCAGGCAATGAAGTAGAAATTTCGAGCTCTGAAATAGTCTGTTGAATCCAATAAATATATTTAACACGTAATTTAGAAATTGAACATATGCTTTAGTATAAAGGCAATTGAAATTTCGAAATATTTTGCTCGCGACTTTGGACTTTCCTTCTGTTACCGCCTTCCCAAAGACAGCAAATAAAACTGGCCACTGATTTAAAATTCTTTTCACACATTCAGATAGTGCTAGCCAAGTGGTTCTTGATGGCGGTAGAAGTTTTTGCTTCGCAAAGTTCATGAAATCTTGCGTACCTTCTAAAACGGTCTGATGTTTAGAACTTTGGGAGAAGTATGTACAAACCGAATGCAAAAATTCCTCTACGTGCGATGGCAAGTATCTGCACGCATGGGATGTAACCAAATTCATCGAATGGCAAATGCATGGGAAAACAGAGATTTCTTCGTTGTCTGTTAATAAACGAGAAATCAATGAGTTCTGTCTTCCCAGCATTAGATTCGCATTGTCAACGCACACACCGACGATATTGCTTACAAGCAAATTATATTTCTTTAAAGAATGTAGAAAACCCTTGTATAAGTTTTCTGTTGTACATTCCTTAACTCTAATTAAATCTAATAAAAATGTATATATCTGTTCTTTGTGGACATATCGAATTAAAAACCATAAAATTTTCGTATCAGATATGTCTCTGGTTTCGTCTATCAAAACGGAAAAGAATTTGCCTCGTAATATTTCCGTAGTTTCCAAAACGATGGATTTATTTATAACATTTTGTATAATTGCTGAGATTTTATGTCTTTTAAGAGACATGCGTTTAACAATATTGGGATCTGCCGGTGCCATATGCGTCATTTGAATAAACTGTCTGAACGAGTTAAAGGATCTATTGTGCTCGGCTATGTCTATGCAGAACCTTATTTCTGCTATTTTTACGCTATCCGTAAAACTTTTTATCGGCTCAAGTCTTCTTATCGGTCCTTCTTCTTTTCTATGTTGCATGTTCACGCGATGCATTCTGCTCTTTGCGTGTTTTCTCAAGTCGTTTTTGCATCCCACAAAAGTTTTGCAGCAAACTATGCATTTTCCTTTGACCGGATCCTCGGCTCGTTGAAGCCAGCCTTTGAATTCTGGTTCCTCCATCCAAGCGCGGCAAAACGCTTGCCTCTTCGGTTTCCTTCCTGGGGGGTTGATGAAGCTGCTATCGCTGCCTATTCGTAAAATATTAATTTTTAATCGTACAATATTAAAGAGCAATTTCAAGAAGATAATCATTGAAAAAAGAAATTATGTTCAGTTTATAATTCTATAATTGAAGAAACTCTTAAATTAAAGATATATCTTACTTGATTCATTGTCTACATCTGAGTTTTTAATGGCTGTACTGCTAGGTCCAGCGACGCTAGTATCAATGCCTGTACAAAATATCCATTATTAGTACACTTCTAATATCATAGCGATACATACTAAACAAATTTAAAAGAATAAATATGAACAGAAGAAACTAATAAACATAATGTTTAGAATATCCGTGAAAAAAAGGTTCTTTAATTTTTCAGGAAATGATCATTTCTAAAATTAAACTGATGCAAAAGTATCAAAAATTTGTCTTACCTGAATCCTTATTCATACTGGAACTTTGATAAAACACTGCAAAACTCTAATGAACGGCACAATTCACAAGCGTCTCGCATCACGCACAATAACGCATGGCGAAGATGAGGGAGGATGAAGCAACGCTCGGCGAAGAGGGCGCCACAAGCGCATGTACATTGTATTGCGGTTTTGCATGAGTGCGCATGTGTGAATGGTTTGCGCGCGAATTTTTAATTTGCGGAATGTATGAAGTGGGTAGTTACATAATGTTTTATAACACACCGATGACAAGCGGCACGTGGGCTGATGCCGCCACGAGTGAGAAAGCGGTTGGAAGTGGAGGACGTAACTCAAGTGACGTGATCCAAGCGAGGTAGGTGATAGGTGTAGAGTGGTAGTGGAGGTAATATGACGTCATAGTATTTCCCTCAGAGGGAATTTCAGGCACGCACACATAACCGCACTGCTGTAGGTGTTCCCCCTCCACTACGGTAGGGAAATTCCTGGCAAGCCTGCCACAGAGCGGGCCAAGGTGCACCGAAGCCCGGTAATCCCGGTATCGATACGATAACTAGAAAATCAGAATGGTCATGAATTGTATTCCTTTTGAGGAGAACCAACTAACTGCCTCTGTATACAGAAGAAAGTAATTGATTGCAAGTGGGGGAAGAAAGAAGTAAGGAATGGAAATTCAAATATGTAATTTAATTAGATTCTGATTAATTAGTAGGAATGTAGGAGAGATTTCATTTCGATCGATTGACAAATAAAGGCAAGTGCAGAAATGAGTGGAAGGGAGGATTAGAACAGATCTCGAGGCTTGACATACAAAATCGTTTATTCATATAAAAGGACACTTTATACTAGCACGTACTGTCAAAAAACTATCCTAGTTTCGTGTACAATCGGGACCACCGAGTGGCGATTCCCTTTCGCTCGCTTCTCCTCGTGTATCACATTATTATTATACGCGGCAACTGATAACGGATTATGCTGAGAATAATGGGGGATAACTGTCATTGTGGTCGTAGTCGGAGTATAAAAAAAGAAAAGAAGAAAGAAAAGAGGAGGAGAATGTCCGATAGATCCATCACGGGCGCCTTGAGTATATTTGCGTATCGAGCGCCGTAGTCGACTCGCTCTTCACAGCATGATCAATTTTGATCCGCTCGATCAGCCACCCTGGAATTAAATTATTAGTGGAACGACGCTGCTGCAATCGAAGACTATAATTGGCACCAGATGAAAATTGGTCATTCTGTGCATAAATATTATGCGTTTATGTATACATATATAAAAGTCGCGTGGACGGTTCGTGCTGGTGGGCAACGCCTCTGTCTCGAGCGACGCTTGGATCCCACCAACATCGACCCCGTCGGTTTATTATTAATTACATGCATCCTATGTGTTCACCATAATTAATACGCCTTACGTTAGAGTTACATATATATCATATAATCGTACCGCCGTAACACTCGTTACTCTCAAGTACACTATCGCTATGAGTGAAGTGGATATTACGATAAATACTAGGTTCGACTAATTGCTAGAATCATTAGCTCGGTCAGAACCGATCCGATCGTGTGATTACCGAATTACGATAAGGATCGACGGATAAGCCAGCACAGTGGAAATTGATATTCGTTGGTGGACGATCGTAGGTTGCGCACCGGCAAAGTGCTTTGACGTGGGTGGTAACTTAGATCGTGGAGGAGACTTTTGAGGGTCTTGGCGGAACGAGTGTATTTTATAATTCAGAAGACTGGATATCGCGGTGAATTTTGTCGCGATTCATCGGAATTACTTTCTTCTTCGATTGAATTATAGGAAGTGGCTACTCCATCGTATGGAATAGCGAGAACAGTCCAGGTGTTGAATGGATAGAAGCTGGCTGTGTCGATGGTAAAAAGTGGGCTACAAATGCCACTGTTTTGGCTAAAAGATGATCTACTAGAATTGATCACTCGGCGCATTTCGGTGTCATTCGAAATCGAGCACCCTCTAATGATGACTTTAGGCCTGGATCGAAGAATATTGAAAGAGATTCCTCGGGAGGCCTCGGGAATCTACAAATGAAGATGAAGTATGTTTCGAGAGAAATTTTCACGAGGCGAAGGGCGGAAGCGTGCTCCGTACGTGTATCAGCTTTATTATCGACGTGTTGCGCTCGTGGAAAGAAACAAGTAACGTTGGGGGACAGTGACAGTAAGAAATATGGCCACTTGTATCACGATCGAGTTGCCTTGCGTGGAAGCACTGGGTGGTTACTTGCTGACCTCTTGTTCTCTTCGATGGACAGAGAGCTCCTCTTTCTCGTATTATACTTATGCAGAACACTTTTATTGTATGGATAACCGTGCTAGGGGTGTCCCGTCGCGGGAACGAGCTAAATTCACGAACCGTTGGTACAAAAAGAAAAGAGAAGAAGTAGGTTTCACGGGTTACACTGATACCAGGAAGACAGCGCTTGGACTCGTCGACGTCTTCGATCCGATCATAAATACAGACAGTATGCGCAGTATTTGTGCGACGATAATAGCGTTCATTCTATTACACCTAAAGAGCCCCGTGTCCCGAAGTCTCAAAGCGTGACGACGTTGTATCCGACATTGATTCCCCCTTCCCCCGTGGATCGTGGCACGAACGCCACCCCCTATCGTTTAGTGCTCGTATAGTATCAAATTAATTGACTGTTTAGTGATATATCGCGGCAGGGGTAGGGGCGCAGGAAGCACGATTACCATCCCCCCCCGTGACACTTTGAGACTGGAGAACCAAGGGGCCGTCGTAGATTATACTTTCGTACAAACGTATAGAACATCGTTTAAGTATTATCATTAGGAGGGTACAGTGCATATAAAGAATCGTATAAATGTATATATTTATATTTATATATATATATATTTATATATATATATATGTATAATGACGCCAGCTCGCCGGAGAAGCAAATTCGCGATCGGTCCTCCGCGCGAGCCGCTGTTTGAGCTTTGAGATACGCGTACCTTTCGTCTTGTCTTTCTTCCTTTCATCATTTTTTCTTTAACACATAAATGTACCATGCACACACACACACGCACGCTCGCGCGCTCGGTTACGATCCTCACCCCACTCGTAGTACGTAGATACACCCTCCTGATTTCTGTTGGCATTTGGAGCGATAGGAAGACGGCTATAAAGCTGCGAATTGGAGTGTCGTGGGATTGCTTGTAGAATGTTTGTCGGTGGAATGGATCGGCGATTGTCGGTTCGGATCGTGCTCGAGCACGCGTGAACGCCAGCAGACGTGAGTAAATGCGAACTGATCTCGTTGGCGCACGTTGACGCGTGCCAGCCAAGGAGCGATCTAAGATCTACCTCGATCGATGCAGCGGTATCGCCGTGGATCATCGTTGTTCGAGCCGTCACAGTGGCATTACAAGGGGCATCGCCCGCGTTGGATCGCGCCCAGGCATACCGGCGAGCAGTTATCCCCGGAACGATCGCGATCGCCGTTACAATGCCACTGTGCACGAGAGACCGTCGGACGTGTGTTTTTTCTCAGTTTTTCTTCATTGTTTGAATTTTTTTTTGGTCGCGCCTCGCGTCGAAACGCGTTTATCGTTTGTTTCCCGTCACCGCATTTTTTATGTCCTGATCGACGAATCACCCCGCCCCATCGAGGGTCGAGACTCGAACGACGACGATCGCGGCCAACATCAGCGCCGATTGACTGCCACGAAGCGAAAGTGTAGTGCCGCCGTTTGCTCGGCACTGACGAAGGCACAGTCATAAGTCTCGTATGTTCGGCAAACGTTCTTCGTCGCTCTCCATCCTCCGCTCAACCGTTTACACGTAGAAAAATGGCGCGAGACGTGAGACTATCACGGATATATTCCTCCACTTTCCACCCGGTCGATTTCTCTCCGTCACCGTTTGGCACCAGAAACGAGCCTACCCTCCTTCCTCCTCTTTTAAGTCCCTTTCGCTTCACCATCTCGCCCTCCCTCCCAACCTCTCCGCTCTCTCGTGCTCTATCCTTATCTCTATCTCCCTTTTTTTCTTTTTTTATATAACATAATATAATATTATAATATAAACGTTTACGTTTTGGCCACACAGTTCGTGATCGCTGAAGCACATTATTGTCTGTGGTTCCGCGACATTTCGATAGTTTAGAATATTCTTAATTCACTTTTATACAACACTGATCCTCCCCCTGGACTTCCTCGTGTGCGCGTGTTTCTTTAGTGGATCCCCGGGATCGTGTTGGCCGGCTCATCTCCTCCTTCTGGCTGTGGCTGCCGCGATCATTTGCCTCAGCATCGGCTCCGGGCTGCACACTCGTGGGTCGCACTTCATGTTACCGTCGCCTCCGCAGCTGAAATTACAAAACGTTCGTCTTTATTAGAAAATTTCGCCCGAGAAGCTCCGAGCTTCTGTCTACTTAAAGTTGAGTAACTTACGTGCACTGAAGGCAAGGTCCCGACGCGGACCTGATGACTTCTCCAACGCGATACGCCTGGCCGCGAATTTGACAGCCGCTGCGTTTCGCGGCTCCCTTGTACGCGTGGGCGTGGAAGTGCGGCGGTAACGTGGTGGTGGTGGTGGTGGTGGTCGTGGTTAGGTTGAGCGACGTGGCCATCGACACAGGACACTCGTATCTGGGACAGCAGAAGCCACTGATCGGTTCCTCGTGGCAGCCTGGGATCGGCGGCGGGCAGCTCTGCTGCAGGCAGATGATATCGCTTCTGAAGCAGAAGCAGAAGTCGCAAGGATCGTCCCTCGGTATCTGTTGCGCCGACACGTAGACCTTGCCGCCGTATCGGCAGGTGCCTGGCCCATAGATAGCTTGGTCATCCTCGTCGTAGTCCTCGTCAGGATTCAAGTAGCTGCCAGTGTTTGTGGGGAAGTGGGGGTTCTCTTCTACGGACACGGACTGGTCGGGGTACTCGGGCACCTGAGGAGCCGCGGTACTCGTGGGTTCTTCGTGAAGACTGGGTTGAACCGGTCGCCCTGTAGTTTCGAAGGTGTCGTTGGCTGGCTGCTGATGTTCGTCGAATCCGGCGGTCAGTGGACCTTCAATGGACTCCTCTTTCTCGGTGGTTGGTCCTGTTTCTGGCAGTTGAGGTTCGCCTGGAGGTCGCGCAACTTCCTCCCCTACATCCTCGTGTTCCTCCTCTGTGAGCGATGGTTCCGTTGGGAGCGCGCCCGTCTTTGCAGGGTGCTCTTCGACTGGCGCCTCGGTCGACTGTGGGCCTTCTTCAGCTTTCATAGGAACACTCTCTTCTGTGTGCTCCTCGGGCAGTGGTTGCAACGTACTCTTCTCTTGAGGCAGTTCCGTTGGCTTGACTGTCTGCACTTCTTCGGGGGTCTTCTCGGTTTCTGGCTGCTTTTCTGCCTGGGCTTCTGTCGATGTCTCGACGGCAGGTTCTGTGGAAGGCTGAACTTCCTCTGACGGTTGGATCGGCGGAGTTTCCTTTGTGGGCTCGTGCTCTTCAGCCGCAGCTGCAGCCTCTGTAAATTCTACCAGTGAAGGTTGTTCCTCGCGAGGAGATGTCGCTTCGGCCTCCGGAGCAGGTGTACTTGGTTGTGCTAATTCTTCCTCGCCAGTGATTGGGGCCTGCGTCGATTTCTCTACGGCTTGGGGAGCTTCGCTTGGCGTTTGTTCAGGCAATTGTTCCTTGAGCAGAAGGCCTTCTGTAGTTGGAGCTTCTGTTTCTGGTGGCGAGGTTTGCTGTTCATCTTCCGCGGGTTTCTCTTCTACAGGAACCTTCTGTGGTTCTTCAGTGGCAGGTTGCTGTTCCTTGGGCAGAATCTTCTCTGGCAATTCGGTGGCAAGCTGCTCTCCTTCAGAAAGAATCTTTTCTGTTACTTCAGCAGATTTCTGTCCTTCGGGAAGAACTTCTTGAGGCTCCTCAGTGGGCCCTCCTTCGTCGGGAAGAACCTTCTCAGGTGCTTGGGTAGATGGACTCGTTCCTGCTGTTTCACTAGGATGTTCCTTTTCTGCCATTTCGGTCACAACTTCTTCAGCAGGAGTTACTTTCTCGGTCGAAAGCTCTTTCTCAGGCGTCTCGGTTAGAGTTTCTTTCTCGGTTACATCAGCAGGCAACCCTTTTTCTGGCATCTCAGTGGGATGTGCTACCTTCTCAGGAACTTCAGTAGCCTGTGCAGGTGCCTCGGTAGAAACTGCTCCTTCTGGCGCTTCAGGAAGCTTTGGTTCTGGTGCTTCGCTGGGAACTACCTGTTCTGGCGCTTCGGTGGGACCGACTTCGGCAGGTACTTTAGGAACAGGTTCAGTCACCTCCTGAGTTTCTTCTACCGGAGTTTGTCCTTCGAATTGCCCCTCTTCCTTTCCAATTGCAGGTGTTCCTGTTACTTCTTCTACAGCAGGTGCTTCAGTCTGTGGTGCTGCCTCTGGCATGCCTTCCTCCGACGGTTTCTCGCTTATCATAGATGGTTCTTGTTCGTGAGTTGGACCTGCTTCGGTTGGTGCAGCTGGAGCTGCTTCTTCAGTTACAGCTTCACCTTCCGTGGTAGGTTTCTGTTCTTCCTCAGGCACAGCTGGCGAGCTCTCAGGCATCAATGTTGAAGCTTCAGGGGCTGACGACGTTGATTCGCTAGGTTGCTCTTCACCTGCTACAGTCACCTCTTCCTCAGGTATCTTGGCTGGCTCCACAGATGTCACACTTTCTTCTATGCTCGGCTTTTCAGTTTCTCCTCCAGGTTTCTGCTCCCCTTCGCCTTCAGCCGGCACAGTAGCTTGCTCAATTGGCACTGTTGATTCCTCTGGCACTTCTTTCAAAGCGGTCTCCGGTTTCTCTGTCATTTGTTCTTCCCTTTCTGTTACCTGCTCTGGAATTCCTGTTGGCTGTGGAACCTCATGTTCAACCGATGCAGTTTCAGGTGCTTCAGTCTCAACTGGTGCAACAGGTAGTTTTTCAGTTGTTGCTTGTTCCTCTGGTTGTTCCTTGACAGTAACAGCTGCCTCAGTAGCAGGTACTTCAGTTTCTTCCTCAACCGCTGGCTGTTTGGTTCCTTCTTGAGGTGAAACTGGTTCAGAAATCACTTTTGGAGTTGTAGCTTCGGGCGCTGTTGCGGCGGTTTCTTCTTGAGGAACTATGGATGGTGTGGCCGCCTCTTCAGCAGGCGAAACAGATACAGTTGCTTGCTCCTCTAACGATGGAGTCACCTCGGGCTCCTGTTCTTCAGCTCCAGGTTGTGGAGCTTCCTGTTCAGGTTTCATTTCAACTACACTTGGCAGTTCCTCGGTGACCAGCTCCTTCTCTTCCGTTGCATTGGTTGCAGTAGGCATGGACGGTTGTTCGGTGGCAATTTCTGCAGCTTCAGTCGAACTTGGCAGTTGCTCTTCTGGAACTTTCTCAGGTTCTTGTGCAGGTACTTCCGTGTGCTCTTCGATGCCTTCCGTGGTTACCTTCACTTCACCTTCAGCTGCTGGCGTTTCTTTGGTCTGTTCCTCTGCTTCAGAGGTGGGCATTGAAGTTTGCTCAGTCTCACCTGGCACGGTCGGCAGCTCTTCAGGAGACACTGGTTTCCTAGTTGTTTCTGTAGCTTCGATTAATGGCGTCGCAGTTTCCGCTGCTTCAGTGACAATTGGTTCCTGCTTCACTGTACCAGGAACGGTTGCTTCCTCTGGAACAAATCCTGGAGCTTCAGTGGAGGCTCCCATTTCTACTGGACCAGGTATTTCCACTGGCTTAGCAGTTTCTTGCTCCACTGGTGGCTGTTCTGGAGTTGACACTTCTATTGCAGGCGATGGGCCTTCGGTCTCTGCTTCACTTGGTCGAATAGTTTCTAATTCACTAACCGGCGTAGATTGTTCAGATTGAGCGGGTTCAGCTGGCTGGGAAGGCGTTGGTTCTTCCGTCTTCTGTTCTCCAGGCTGTTCCACTGGTTGCAACCCAGATGTCGTTCCTTCTTCCAATGGTACCTGACCTTCGGTTACTGGTTGTTCACCTTCCGACACCGCAGGCTCTGGCATAGCAGAAGTGGGTGTTTCAGCTTCTTTGCTCACGCCTTCTTCTGGCATTGCAGGGAAAGCAGTTGCTGCTTGCTCTTCCGTCACTGCTTGCTGTCCATCAGATGGTTCTACGCCTATTGATTTCTCGGTGGCTGGTGCGGCTGTTTCCTTCTCAATGCCAGTAGAGGTTTGTTCCTGTTGCACTGCCTCCGTCGTTCCAAGTGTCTGCTCTACGCCAGCTGGACTCGAAGGCTGTTCTTCAGGCACATGTCCCCCAGGAACTTGTTCCTCGGGAGCCTGCCCTTCAGTAGGCTGTTCAATAGACGGCATCTTCGTTACATGTTCTTCTTCTGGAGATTCCTTCTCTCCTGAAGGAACTTGACTAGATGACTCCACTTGCATCGGAGGCACAGTGTGTTCCTCGGGTTCCGCGATAGATACTCCAACGGTAGTCGGTTGTACATGCTCCACAGGTTCAGTAGATCTCAGCGTTGTGGGTGCTTCCTCGGCCAAACTAGGCGTAGCAGTCTGTTCGCCAGTTTCCTTGCCAGGTGCGGGCACTTGTGGTGTCGTGTGCTCCTTAACACCTTCTACGGGCTCCTTCGTGGACACTGGGACTGGAATCTCGGACACTGGCGACACAGTCTTCTGCTCAGCTTCCTCTGTTTCGTATTTAGGCGTTTCGTGCTCGATCATGTGATTATCGGACTCCAAGACCGCCGTAGGTGTTGAATCGCAGGTGTACATCGGGCAGCAAGAGTCTTTACCAGTGTGTATGGGCATGCAGTTGGACAAGTGGCTTGGGGGCGGTGGACACTCGACAAGATCGCACTGAATGATGCTGCTGATGCAACGGCACTGAAGTTGACAGGGATTAACAGGAGGAACAGCAGAATTATTGTAGAAAGATTGTCCTTCCACGAGACAGTTGCCTTCACCTGGAATCGCCGCCGGCACGCGAGCTGGGTACTCCGATGTTGTTTCCTGTTCAGGAGTTTCTACAGCGATCGTAGATTGCTCGACAGCCTCCTCGGTCGTTACCTTAGGCGATATTTCTGCGGATGGTGTAGATTCTGGGATGACTTGCTCCATTGCTGGTTCTGCAGTCGATGGTTCAGGACCTTTCTCTTCCATGACTGGAGATTCTGTCTCCTTTTCCAGTGGCACTTGCGTCGAAGCTGCTTCTTTCGATGGGACTACCTCCGTTTGAACCTCTTCAGGAAGCGAAACCTTCTGCTCCTCTTCTGGTAACGCTGTTTCGGCAGGCTCGGTGGAACCTTCAGATACTACAGGTTCGGTGGGGGATACTTTAGGCATCTCAGTACTGATACCTTGTTCTGGTTCTTTAGCTTCTGACTCACCTGTCGTTTCAACTGGAGTGGCTAGTGTCGATGCTTCAGGTGCTAATTCCGGTTTCTGAGTGCCTTCTTCTGGTAATTTTTCTTCTTCAACAGGCTGCTCTGGCTCAGATGGTTCTGTGGAAGATTCTTCATGGCGAGTAGGAGCTTCAGTGGATTTCTCTTGCGGTAGAGCGCTCTCTGTACGAGTTTCTTCCGTAGGTGAGATTTCTTCTTCATGAGCGACTGTAGATGTCTGTGGTGCTTCCTTCAAAGTTTCAGTCGACGTTTCAGGTTCCTCTTTAGCAGCAGTAACAGCTTCTTCTAAGCCAGGAAGTTCTGTATGTACTTTTTCAGTACCTTGAGATGGTTTCTCTTCAACCATGGGGCCTTCTGTGGAAATTTCTACGCTGACTGGCACTTGACTTACTCCCTCCTGAGGGGGTGTGGCTTCACTTGTTTCCTCTTCTTCCAGAGTTGCCTCAGTTGGCTGCTCCGGCTCAATGGGACCTTCGCTTGGTTCCTCAGCTGACTTTTCAGTTGGCTTTTCTTCCTCAGCAGGCTTTTCAGTTGGTTTTTCTTCCTCGGCTAACTTCTCAGTTGGCTTTTCTTCCTCAGCAGGCTTTTCAGTTGGTTTTTCTTCCTCGGCTAACTTCTCAGTTGGCTTTTCTTCTTCAGCAGGCTTTTCAGTTGGCTTTTCTTCCTCAGCAGGCTTTTCAGTTGGCTTTCCTTCCTCAGCAGGCTTTTCAGTTGCCTGTTTTTCTTCAATAGGCTCCTCAGTTTGCTTTTCTTCCTCAGCAGGCTTTTCAGTTGGTTTTTCTTCCTCGGCTAATTTCTCAGTTGGCTGTTCTTCCTCAGCAGGCTTTTCAGTTGGTTTTTCTTCCTCGGCCAACTTCTCAGTTGGCTTTTCTTCTTCAGCAGGCTTTTCAGTTGGCTTTTCTTCCTCAGCAGGCTTTTCAGTTGGCTTTCCTTCCTCAGCAGGCTTTTCAGTTGCCTGTTTTTCTTCAATAGGCTCCTCAGTTTGCTTTTCTTCTTCGCCAGGTTTTCCTTCCTCTGTAGGTCCTTCAGTTGGTTTCCCTTCTTCTAACGGCTTCTCAGTTTGACCTTCTTTTTCAATTGGCTTTTCTTCTTCAGATGGTTTTACCTCAGCTGCAGGTCCTTCTTCAGTGGGTCTTTCCGTTGGTTTCTCTACCTCCGGAGATTTTTCTCCCTCTGATGGTTTCATCTCTTTCACAGGCCCTTCAGTTGCTTTTTCCTCCTCGGAAGGTATTTCCTCCGCAGTCGGTTTTCCTTCTTCAATAGGTCCTTCTGTTGGCATCTCTTCTTCAGCTGGTCCTTTTTTCTCAATAGGCCTTTCAGTCGACTTTTCTTTTTCAGTCGGTGTTTGCTCTTCAATAGGGCTTTCAGTTGGCGTTTCTGCTTCAGTCGGCTGTTGCTCCTCTATTGAAGGCCTTTCAGTTGGTTTTTCCTCGACAACGGGCTTTCCTTCTTCAGCAGGCGATTCAGTTGGCTTTCTATCTTCAGCAGGCGTTTCAGTTGGCTTCTCTTCTTCAGCAGGTGCTTCACTTGACTTCTCTTCTTCAGCAGGTGCTTCACTTGGTGTCTGCTCCTCAGCTGGAACTTCAGTTGGCTTCTGCTCCTCGGCGGGTGCTTCACTTGGCTTCGGTTCCTCACCAGCTTTCCCCTCTTCAACAGGTGCTTGAGTTGCTTTTTCCTCTTCAGCAAGCTGTTCTCCTTCAATTGGTCGTTCAGTTGCCTGTCCTTCCTCTGCAGGTTTTCCCTCTGCCATAGGTCCTTCTGTTGCCTGTCCTTCCTCTGCAGGCTTTTCCCGTTCCATGGGACTTTCAGTGGGCTTTTCCTCCGCAGGTTTTTCCTCTGCAACAGGTCCTTCAGTTGGCATTTCTTCGCCAAAAGGCTTCTCTTCTTCAGCGGGCTTTTCAGTTGGCTTCTCTTCTTCAAGAGATGGCTTCTGAGTGCCCTCTGCTACTGCCTTCTCCTGCTCCTTTTCTATACCCACTTCTTCATCCTCCTTACGTTCACTAATCGGAGGCTTAGTTGGCTTCTGTTCCCCAAGAGGAGCCTGAGCTCCCTCCTTCTCTAATCCTGCTTCAGTGATCGGTTCCTCAATCGAAGGCAGTTCAGCCATTGGCCTTTCAGTCTGAGCTTCCTCTTTCATCGCAATGCCTGGTTCTTCCGTCTTCTGCTCCTCTTGAATCCCTTCCGTGGAATGTTCTTTGGTTAATGGTGCTTCAGTCTGCTCGACATCAGGTTGCTCTGTAGGCTCTGGTTCCTCTGTCTTCTTTTCTTCCACGGGGACTACCGTTGGGTGAACTTCCACCGTCAAAGTGCCCTCAGTCGGCTTCTCAACTTCCGCCTCCTCAGTCACCGGCGAACTTTCAATTTCCGGAGCAAGTGTTCCCTGAGGAGCTTCTTCTACAGCAGGCTGCTCACTACTTCCACCCTCACTGACAGGCATTTGTGGTGTGCTTCCCTCTTCAGCTTCAGACACCTTGACAGTAGTCTGTTCTTCACCTGAAACTGGTTTCTCAGTCACCTGCTGCTCAGGTTTCTCACTTGGCAAAGCTTCCTCTGGTGTACTCGTAGCTTCTTCTTCCTGTCCCATAGGTGTCTTTTCTTCAGCAACCGGTTTCTCTTCTGGAACTGGACTCACTTCCGTAGAAGTGACCCCCTGTTCAACGAGTGGAGCCTCGGTTGAGTGAGCCAAGGTGGCTACTTCCTTACCCTCAGTACTCTGTTCTTCACCAGCTGGCTTTTCCGTTGCGTGTTCCTCAATAGCAGTTGTCTGTACTGGTGCCTCGGATGAGTGCTCTTCAGACTGCCCTTCTTCCTCACCCGACGATTCTTCTTTAGAGGGAACCCTTTCACTAGAGTCGCTGACTTCTTCAGAAGAGGATTCCCCGGATTCTTCGATAGTTAATCCCTTCGTTGGCAACTCCTCCTCAACGGACACCTCCTTCGACGGTGGAGCCTCAGATGATGGAGCCTCAGTAGCCTGTTCCTCTGGTACACTGGCTTTCTCCGTCTGTTGAGTCTGTTCCTGCGGCATCTGTTGCGTGGAAGGCTCCAGGCCAGCCTCAGTAGTCTGGGAGACGCTTTCAGTTACTTCTTTCTTCTCCTCGGGCATCTGAGCAGCTTCGGTAACCGAAGGAACGGCTTCGGTCATCTCCTTATCCCGGCTTACTGAAGCTTCAGTCACAGAAGGCTCCTCTGGCGCCTGCGCCGCAACTGTAGTTCCTTCCTCGCCCACCATAGTTCCTTCTTCTTTGGGACTAATAGTTGTTTCTCTTGCAGGTGGAAGATACGTCGTGGGAACCTTCTGTGGAGCTTCAGTGACGAGACTGCTAGGTACATGGAACTCTGGTGGCTTCATGTCAACGTAGCCTTCCGTTATGTGAACCTCGGTGACTGCTTCCTGATCCTCCGCCTTGCTTTCAGGTACACGATCCGTCGCAGAGATACCGGGTGGACCTTGCTCCGGGATTACAGGCGCTTCTTCTTCTTCTACATGGTGTTCGTGGGCAGGTTCTTCAAGAGTAATAGGCTGATCGGTAGGAATGCCATCCTCTTTCTTGGGAACTATACCGGGCAGTTCCTCGGGAGCTTTATGATCGTGCACTTCTAATTCTGGTTTCTGTTCAATTGCACCTTCCGTAACTCCTTGCTCTTCGCCACCTTCTGGGATGATACTACCTTGCGTGGGTTCTTCTTCAGCTGGACTGACCTCCGTCGTCTTTTCCTTCTCCTCTCCTTCACTGGGAACCTGTTCAGTGCTTGGAACCTCATGGACCGGTTTTTCGGTGGGCATTTCTGCCACTGGAGTGGTTACTTCTTCTGGCTTTCCTTCAATTGGTCCAAGTGTCGACAGCTTCTCCTCTGCTTCGGGAACTATTGCTGGAGCTTCGGTTCCTTTGGCTGATTCCGTCACTGGCTCTTCACCCAAGCTTTCAACCGTAGTCACTTTCGCTTCAACAGAAGGCTCAGTCATCTTTTCTTCAGTTGGAAGCTCCGGTGTTTCCGTGGCCTTCTCTACTTCCACGGATGGCTGTTCCACTTTGGAAATGGTGGCTTCAGTGGCAGCTGGTTGCTCCTCCAAGCTAGTCACAGCTTCTTCGGTAGGTTTCACTTCAACCATGCCTTCTTCTTCCATCTTTCCAGTACCTGGCAGCTCTGTTGGCTGCTCAGTTGGCTGCTCAGTTGGCAGTTGAGTTGGCTGTTCCTTTTGTGGCACGCCTTCTTCGTGCTCCTTTTCTGCCAGAGTTTCTGTCGTGACTGCTTCCTCTTCGACTTGTTCTTGAGTGGTAGCTTCTTGAGGCACCTCCACCGCCTTCGCGGACGTCGACTCTGAGACTTCCTGTGGAACCGAAGCTTCTGTAACTCCTTGAGTAACCTCCTCTGCAGGCCTAGCAGTCATTTCTTCGCCAGTTTCTTCCTTGACTGGCGCCTCGGTCGCTTGACCCTCAGGTTCTTGAGGCGGTTCCGCCGAGCTGAGTCCTGCGCCAGGTTCTGTTACAGAAAGAACACCCTCCGTGGTGTACTCCTCCGAAATACCAGGCTCCTTCTGTGTCGTTTGAGATTTCGGAGTAGCGGTTCCTTCCTCTGGAAGAGCCTCCGCTGGAGTTTCTTTCTTTGGCATCTCTGTGGGTGGCACGCCTTCCGTAACGCCTTCAGTACTGCTCTCTGCTTTATGGTCCTGTGGAATAACATTATCATGCCCTGGGAAGGACTCTTCGGTAGTTTCAGGCTGTGGAACTTCCTTTTCTTTTCCAGCTTCCGTTATGGACGGGCCAGTAGACTCTGGAGCTGGTTCCTCGGTGAGTTGGTCTTCGTCTCTCGGCAACGTTACGAGTCCACCTTGTCCTTCGTCGTCTGCACAGAATAAAGGTTCCGTACAGTCACATAGTGGGACACTGAAGTCTTAACTTCATGTCACTCGATGGAAGCTAAATGAAAGATCTCTTACCGCATTGGTATGTGGTTGGGCAACATTTTCCGTCTGGCGGTGGCATGGCGGTGCAGTTCTTCCCGTGAGTTTTCATGGGCGTCCCGCAGTTCTCAACGGCACAGGCGATGTCACCATGGAAGCAGTAGCAGTGCTGGCAGGGCTGCGTCGAATTGATCAGGTCACCATCCTCGTACACCTTTCCTTCGTGGTAGCATTGCGGCGTCGCTCCGGGGGCCATCGTGGTGGTCATGATGAGGCCAGGCGTTGGTTCAACCGTCGTCGCAAGTTCCTCGTCGTATTCTGTTCACAGATTACCCGAAATTATTTATAGCGAAATTACAGATATACAGAGTATTTTACAACTTTTAAACCGTCAATGTTTTCTCAGACACTCACCGCAATTGTATTTGACTGGGCAGCAGACTCCGGGTTGATAGACTGGCCTGCATCCAGCCACGCGCAACGTGCACTCCTGCATCACGCAAGTGGTCCTGTTCCTGATGCAATAACACAGCTCGCAAGGATTCTGTGGGTCAATTGACAACTGGGCGCCATCCGCGTAGAAGCGATCGTTGACGTTGCACCCGTAATTGTCATGGAAGCCGAGCGCAGTGGAGCCGGACGTCGCTGGCACGGTGGTCGTGGACGTCAACAGTTGCACCGGGACCTCCGGACAAGTGATGACCGGGCAGCATTGATCCGGACGTTTCTCGACGGTGCAGTCTTGGCCGATCGCCTTCGTGAAGGGGCAGACCCTCAGGTAGCACATCAGCATTCGATTGTGGCAGGTGCAGTTCAAGCATGGCTCGTTCGTGACGATTCTGTCGCCTTCGTCGTAGTGCTGGTAGTTGTAGTAGCATCCTGATGTAGCTGTGGGATTTGTCCAGTAATTAGAATACTACTCCTTCCCTCTTTTGCTTCTCAATTAGTTCTCGGTGATTCTCGAATGAATGGAATTTATATTTCTTTCGCTGTGGGCGTCAGAGGATACATTGCTCCTTTTTTAAAATGATTGTGATCGGGTGTAATGCTTTGCGATTCGGTAAGACGTGCCGCAATTTACGATCATGCGACGCGGTAATCGGCTGGTGGTGAACGTTTTTAATATTCATCGACAGGATCGATTGAAAGCGGTGCCATGTAAGAATCGTCGAGGCGGCACGTACATGCCTGTTCGGCCGCGATACAATTAACATCACGTCGGTGTCGCGTACATTTATTACGAGCAATAAAACTCGCCGTATTGTACATACCTCCATCGTACTCTGCTACTTGTGTGGTATCCTGGTCGTATACTGGGGCTGTAACAGAAAGTATGGGGCGTACGGTTAAATCTATCGCTAGAAATGGTCGACGATCTACGCCAGTCCTAACCAAATCCTATTCTTCGAGCAAAATATAGTTCCTTCCTTTCGTCTGCGTTACCATAGCAAAAGATTAACGTGTATATGTGAAGATCCAATATAAAATATAAAATCTCGTTTGATTATTTGTTGCTATTTATGTAGGGAATACACGATGCTTTGACTGAAATTTTGCTGCATACAAAGTCTCTATCACGTTGAAGTTGAACCGAGGAAAGCTTGGACCACGGTTTCACGATTTTCTTCGTGAAACTTTGAACAGTATACCCCATAAGTTTCACCGCGCACTCCCTTCGATATTCACTAAGAATTGCCCTGCGCTGTTGGCGAAATTAGCTCTATCGGGGAGAAACAATGCCCGGGCAAATCAGTGAATGGATTCGAGATGAACGTGCCACGTCGTCGGTGCAATATTCCGCGACGTGACGCAAGGCGAGATAATCCTCGGAACTCCATTTCCCATGGAATTCGCGGGGAAGGGAGCCGTGTCTCTGCGTTGCGCGCAGTTTATCATAGTAATTACCGGCGGGATGCGTTTGTCCGGAGGGTGAACCAGCCTTAACAACGGAGTGAGTCAAAGCGTCATATGGCGCGAGCGTACGTGGGCGAATTCTCGTTAACACCCTCGCCCCAGTCGAACGAATTGTATGGCGAGTGCGCACGGAATACAGAATTCCCTTTTTGCCCTCTCTTTCCAGACCGATCCAGTCCCCCTTCCTTTCTGTCCCGTTCCCTCTGTCTACGGAGACGGAGCCCCGCGGAAACGCGTGCAGACGCATCCAGCACGCCCGCGCCTCATTCTCTCGCCAGCGTTCCTCTCCTTGCGCGCGCCGTTTTCGCAATTTCTTTGGGATTGAAGTGCCCGCGCGCCCGGGACTCGAGAGTTCGATTGTTTCCCTGAAACGCGACACGCCACCCTCCGACGGTACAATCGCTCAGCCATTCTTCCCACTCGTACAATAAGCCTTTCTGCTCGTCGATCGGATCTTCTGCTTCCTTTCCTCCTATTTCAAAGTCTCGGGGCTTTTCCAAGATTCGCGCGCAGATTTTCTTGACAGTCGCGCGAATGGCGAGGGAGGTAAAGCTTTGGAAAGCTTTCCCTTCGACTTTCCTCGAAAGCCATCCAGGAACTCCTTGGAATGCACGAAACGTGCCCGCACGCGGATACGTGCATTGCGAGGCGAAGCTTTCGAATGCCCAGCGTAATTCTTTCATTGAATGTACCGAGCTGGCAGATTTATTATGAGGCAACGAAGATTGCCTGCTAATATTTTCGCTTCGCCCTTTATGATGGAATTGCTACAAGCACCGTCGCCGCGTTCTTCCCACCGAGACCCCGGTTACGTGATTTCCGTGTCAATCTTCGTACAGTACGAGGAATCTTCCAAGTTACTGTAGGAGAAAAAGAGGCGGCCGATCGGGTGTGCCTGGACCGGGGATCCGACCCGGGACCTTTCGCTTGCCGGGCGAGTGCTTCAACCTCTACGCTATCCAGAGCCGGCGACTCTTCTTCTCCTCCAAGTGAATATATTCTAAACGCAACTTAACTAACGGGGCGCCACCTAACGCCTATATTACCAACTCGTGTAGGCAGGTATTAAAACAATCCAACATCGATGCAAAGTATCCACGAGCAAAGAATCGCGGGAGCACCGACGTCCCATCCCGAGCAGCCATTAGCGACGCGGTCGGAAATCGGTGGCGCGAGGTTGAGATACGCGACGCGTGCGTTTCCGCAAGGTGGCCCAGGCCGAGCGCGCGGACATTCGTTTCCGTGCGTGGTGGCGACGGGCCCTCGCGAATCAGCATTCCGCGGCGGCGGGCCGCGGCGGTGCTTTCCAGCGAATTGAATTGTACTGGGAAGCAGAGGCGAGCTCCGTGAATGGAAGGGCCCGCGGTTCGCCGGGCGAGTCCCACGAACGGGGCCCAGCCGCGTGCCTCCACGTTATACGGGGCCCCCAGCACGTACGTAAATACGTGTACATCGGGGCCCGCCGAGACGATTCTTGTCTCGCACGGTGGCTGTGCTAAATTATTGCGCCGGTTCGGGCCCGCTACGCCGACTCTGCCGGCGACACTTTATCGAGGTGTCCGCGAGTCGCGCGTGATTACAATCGCAGATGACTCTCCGCCACGAGAATAATGCCGGCGAACCGGGGGACTGGGGGAATTTACGCGAGTCACAGGTGTACCGGGGCCCCGTTACCCTTCCCCGTCGCGAAACAGCTTGCGAGGAAATCGCTTTTTGCGCCCGCGAACACTATTTCCACGGCGGAGTACCGGTTTCTTTGGCGGACCGTTTCCGCCGCGTTGAAACTGGACGGACCGTTGTTGCGCGGCAGGCGAGCCGCGATCCTAATCGATTTCGAGACGATCGATGGATTTAAGCGCGGCTGAATCGACGGCTGGTTAACGGGACCGGTCGCTCCCCGGGGACCCAATGGACGCGAGGTGTTTCTGCTGCCACGACGGTGTTGTCGGACGAGCCGAGTGCTTGACGGCTCAAGAAACCGTGTTCCGGTCACTCTGTTACGTGGAGGCTCCTTCAATCGCGGAATTCCAGGTTAATTGCGGTAATTAACCAAGGACAAACGGGCCGTAAGGCCTCTGGCTGCTTATCGCCCCCCGACAATAATCGCGATCTCGCCTCGAGCGGAGAGCAGAGATTCCTGCATTTGCATGCGCGCAGATCGAGGCCAGATCCTGTGAGCCTCGGTGACTCGCGGTGAGTCATTATGTAAGTCAACGTTCTTCGATTGTCTTGCTTCTTCGAGTAATCGTTACTGGCGAGGGCATTTCGCGATCTCACATCAGCTAGAATTTCGGATGGAAGTAAAGAAGTCTGCCCGTCGATGGTGAAATACACGAGAGCGAAGAAGGCGTCGAATGAAACTGTTAGCTTTTATAAATAACAGTTATTCATCGAACTTTTAAATTTTAAATTATTTAGTTTTAACAGTTATTTTATGTTCGATTAATAACAGTTCTGGAGGACCATATAATTCCGAACAGACATTTAAGGGTAAAATATAAAAGTTAGGAATATCTTTTTAATTAGTATTATTTAAGGAAATAGAAACAAGGTGAATATAGAGGAGAAAGCACACAATTGTCACAACTTGACGGCGCGTTTCAGAGCAGAATAAATGTTCCTGTTTAACTATAACGTTTTTCTACTTTCAAGAAAATAAAAGTTTCGTACTTACACAAAAATTTATGGAATAAAAGTTTCAGTAAATAAGAGTTTTCTGGGAGCAGAAAAGATAATAGTCAGAAAATTACAGTCATTTCATAATTGAAAATTTCAACAGTTTCATTCGACCCCCGGAGCAAAGTGATCGAGCGCGCGTTATGAAATCATCCACGGCGGCCTTGCCTCTCGCGAAAGTTCATTACCATCAACCACACACGCTCCGATGAGCAGCCGGCTGCCTGCTCTGCGGCGAGTATCGCGTGCACGAAATTCTGCACTACGTGTCTGCGAAGGTCGCGGTCTGCCTGGACCGCAACCGCCGCCGTGATGGAATCCTCGTCCTCTGGACGGCGATGAAAAACACGATGCAACAATTTCGCCTCTCGTTGGCACGGATGAAAAGGCTCATTAGGACGGAACGACGAATGTCCGCGGCGTGAATGGATCTGCGGTCGTCCGCGCTCGCTGTTAAACGCTTTATTACTGTGCTGTTCAGCGAGGATTAGAGGATTCTTTTCTTGCTTCGCTTTTGTGGAGGAAGAAGGTGCAAGCAGTCGTTTGCTGGGTAATTTGAATCACGATTCGAAACACGAGTGGTGATTAGAGTTGGGTGTTTGGTGGTATATGAAGCTCAGAATTGGAAATGAGAAACAAAAAATTGAGCGGTGAATTTCCACGATTGGATTCTCCTCTTTTGGATTTCATGGAACATCCCGAAACTCTTCGCAAATGAAATTCGATTGTTGGAACTAAATCTGCTGGCACAACTTTGCTTCCCGACTCGTTCCTACGGTCCCGCGCGTAAAGTTTGATAGAGTCATCAGTGTCTGCCGTTTACAATCCAGAATGCTGTTTTCACGCGTGCTCGTGATTGCCAGGTGACACTGATTGTACACGCTGGACAATGATCCCCGGCACCTGCTCTTAAGCTTGCCACGGGAAATTCAAGTCCCCCGTAATGAGTCGGGGAGTATCGTCGTTCATGGCCTCCCGACAGTCAATGTCAATGTCATTGGTATCGAGTATGTTGCGCGGAGAAAAGCTGGCCGACCGGTTCTGTCGTAATACGCTGGTGCACGCCTGCAACGGCCGCGCTGCGTTCGAGGACGGGCATAAATTATTTGCTATCCGCCATCGGGTTCATTGCCGCGCTATTGGAAAGCTTGCGGCGTCGTTGGATCGATAAAAGGAAATTGGAGTCGCGTGGGGTTTGTGATCGAGTTCCGACGATCACCGTGGATTGTATGTGTCTTTATCAGAGAATTTGGAAAATATCTTGACGATCAGTTTACAGGAAGGTTCTGCCAGTTCCCCCGATAACTAGTCCTTCGTTGGACTTTTAATATTGAAAATTGTGAAAGTCGCAATTTTTTGAAGATGTTATCGTATTTTCTCGACATATGGTAATCTAGAAATTTTTTATAAAATTTCTGTGAAAAAACATTGGAATAGATTCTAGAGACCTTGAAATTGACCCGTGATTTTTTACATAACGATTGAACTGTTTAGATGAGAATGGCAGTCGTTGAAAAATTGCTCTGAGCGTCAGCCACCCAGTATGTCAAATTTGAACGAAAAAAGAGGTGTGTCAACGGAGGGCTAATCTTGCCGGCGATACCTAAGTCCCCGCGTAATCGAATGCACGGAGATTTGCCGCGAGTAAGCCTGCACGGGATCTCGAATCGCGGGACGCTTGGCAGGAATTAACACGATTATTTAATCCGTGTCACGGCTGTGTTGCACCCACGCGGCCCGTTATACCCTTCGTCGAATGACCGCCGCTGACCTTTTGCAAGTAGCCAGGAAAGCGCAGAGGAGAGAGGAAAGAACAGAGGGAGCACGGGAGTGGTGTCCTCTTACGAAGTATCGTTGCAACGGGGTCCTTTATCCGTGCCTAGCGGAGGATCTTTCCACTCCCATACTGCCGCTCGTTTCGCAGCTGGAAGCTACCGGTTGCATCGTAAACGGCAATGATAAGGAGCACGACTCGTGAACAGAGTAGACTGGAAGATGGACGTACTCCGGAGCCAACGATCTAGCGCGACAGTAGAGAGAAGCGGAGAGAAACGGACAGAAGCAAAGCTGAAGATTTCAAGGTCCCTGATAGTCTGCTGGTAGAGGAAATGGGAATTGGAATGCGAATGGCTCGTTTAGGATCGATGGCCCCTCGGTTATTGCCTCTCGATCGGGGCCCAAGCGATGTGTCTTCGGCGACATGCTTACGTAACGGGTATGTAAGAAAAAAAGGCGCTAGGAAAACCAACTAATTATGCAGGAGTGTTTGGACAAGTACCGTCCACGTGTACCTTTGCTAATGGCACTTGACCGCTACGTTTACCTTTCCTCTACACGTCCCGAATTTTAAGCACCGCCCGAATTCGCTGTCTATCCTCTCGAGTACCTACCTGGTGACGGACAGTGCAGGCTTGTGTGAAATTGAAAGACAACGTTAGACCGTGATAATTAATCATTGCGGTAACGAGGAGCGATGAGTATGCTTAAACAAGAGACAGGACCCTCTTCAGGGGTAAATACACGGAAGGTGTTTGCTCGAGTGTAGTCGACATCCTTTGCATTATTTGCTGGGTAAACGTGCCATCGAGGACGAATCGAGCTTTGTAATTAAGTCAGTTACGACGGAGGTGCGGTAATATTCTTGGACATGGCGTATTTGAAGAGGCGCCTCGAGATTCTATCATGGGAATTGAAATTAAAACTAAACCATTAAACGGTAGCTTCGTCCAAAGTTTCAAGAAAAGCTGATTTCCAAAAAGAAGTTTCGTTTCCGTTGACAAATCCCATCTACGATAGCCTCGGCTCGTCGTGCCGCGGAAGTCGAACGATATCAGGTAATGCTTGATGGGAAGCCGGGCCGCACAATTTCACTCGCCATTTCCAAGAACCGACGGACACTTGCTCGGCCTCCGCTAAGATATTCGACGGTGCCCCGAGGAAGCGTTCGAACGCTGGGGAGTGTGATCGCCACAGGCTTCCAGGACGCCGACACTCGAAGATAACGACACTTTGGCTGGCATTAAGGCATAAATATGGAACGTCTCTCGGGGGTCAGGTGCGGCGACATGGACCGTAAGTGGGCAACGGTGAGGTACGCGGTCAGTGACATCCCGACAGGCAGGCGGCCTCTTCAGGGCTTACAGGTTTGACCAGAATTCACAGCATCACGTGGATGCAGGCAAGTACAGGAACCGCTATTCGTGCAGCTGTGATGTCTCCTCGACGCGCAATTTTTCCCCGTCCACCCCGGCCTCGTGGATCGCTTCCGCGAGGATTCTCGAAATCCCGCCGATCATCGAGCAAATCAATATTATCAATTTTCTGGATTTTCTGAATTTTCCGACGGCTCGAGTTGGATTCGTCGATCGTGCCGGGAATCGTTACGTTTCAATGATAAGAAACACCGAGGCACGAACGTAAGTTAAAGGCGAAGGTGACTTTTTGCGACGTGGACGGCGATAGGTCGTAGATATATCGTTCCTTTCTACGAATGCAAAGGTCCCTGAGACGCGCCGATCGTAGAAAACCGCGGACAGATAGATCGATGGGATCGGGCCTGTGGAGCTCGACGATCGCCGGCTCGAAAGGGAAACTGCTGCAAGAAGGAGGACGCTGGCACGCGAGGGACAGGATCGCCTAGCGATCGATTGGAAAGAAAAGGGAGGAGCAGGCCAGTCGAAGAATTCGCGATCGTTCCCGTCCGTTTATCCACACCTGCTGTTCGTTGAATTAGCCACGGCCAATTGCCCGAAGGGCGGCGGGGTGGGAAGGGGGCGAGGCAAAAACGACGCATCCCCAATGAGCTCTCATTGACGATGCAACGTTTTTGCACGTCGCCTGCGTTCGCGGTAACACGCTGTTCCCAGAACGATCCTCGCTCTGCGCGCCTCCTGTCGACCGGCAGGATCGATTCTAGGCTGGCGTTGATGGATCATGAACGCCGATGACTAAGAATCCAGGAAGCAATTACGGGCGTTAATATTTGCCTCGCGGATTTTTCATCGAAAGGTAGCTCCGAGCTTGTGTGGCTCATGACAATGGGAGCTCGTGAGAAGGTTCATTAGGAATTCTAAATTGGGCGCGCCGCTTGTCGGAATACGACGTGGACGCGTACCAACGCTGCTGAACATTGGGAATTAGAATACAGATGGGCCATTCATTTTGCCGAAGCCGTAGATTATAACGTGGGGTAGTTCGTAACAGGTTGCTCTCCCTGTGCACCGTTTTACCCGGTCGTTTCCCACGAACTTGACCCCGAGATTTGCGTGACGCAACCGCGGCGCAGGTGAAAGTAGCCCCGTGCCTTTTCCGACGATTTCCAATGGTATGCATCTACGTGGCCGTGAAAGGGGGGACGACTAATCGGACTCGATCGAATCTGTCGGTCAGCGTCGATCGATCTTGCGATCGCGAAAGGCGGAGGGAGAGTGGTACGTAATTCGAAAGCAGCTGGACGTAAACGGAAGAGGCCCATACGTCTATGCGATACCTCGGAGAGCGCGGCTCGAGAAGACTGCCGCTCCGGGGCGACCTGCGAGCCGTCGAAGAACGAATACGGTGTGCCAGGTTCATGGGAAAGCATCTTGGGACGAGGCCGATGCCAGAGGTGAGCATTATGAGGTAAATCGGACCGTAGGTAAGGCTCCTCGCTGGTGAAGAACAAAGATAGGTTCGATGTCCTGGGACCTGGCGGCCTGGCACCAGCTCATTCAGATATTGCCTAGCTGTGCTGGTCGCCGGGGCCATTTCCCGAAAGAAGATTCGAAGTAGGGAGGATGATCGAATTCTGAGTGAAAATTTTCGGAGATTGATGGAGGAGAGCTTAGTTACTTTTGTGATAGGCTTTTCATTAGGTAAATCGAGCATTCTGACCTGTACGAGGTAATATGTTTCGTTTTTAACAGCTCAAATAGGATATTGAAATTTCTCTGTCGAAGCCGAGGCGTCGTAATGCGGTTACCAAACCGCGGTGGTTGTTTCTTTGGGAGGACGAGTGCGCAGAGAATCAGAGGTCAAGTCACGCGAAACGTCTCTTCCTCGCCGAGGATGGTTCTTCGTGCCATCTCACGTACACTTGTTCGCTGCCAAATGAGTTACGTTTCGACGCGTCTGGCGTGTTCGAGGTGTCGAAGCAAGACGAAGGTGAGGATAAAAGTCCAGCGCGCCGAACGAGTTCCTACATCCGAGGGAAGTTTTATCGGCTTGTTCGCCGAACTACTCACCAGAATTGGTTTGCGATGCCAGTAGAACAGCCAGACAGAGTATAATCCCGGGTCGGCAGGGCCCGGCGCTCAAGGCCGACATGTCGGCGCTCTTCTTCCGTTTCCTGAAACCACCGAAAAATGTGCCGTTAGTCACCTAGATTTTGTTCTTACTCCTTGAGTATAGTCATTGCTTCAGATCAGATTAAAATATCGTATTACTCTACCCGCTCACCGCTTATTTACAATTCAACGCGACCCGACACGCATTTCGGCTACAACTTCGACGTACGAAAATTATTTGATTAAGGGAAAATAGCTTTGTTTCCATTGGGTATATTTTATTTTAATGGGTTATTTAATAGCGAGTGGAATAATTAATATTATTTTAAATTTTCTGCAGTTTTAATAAAGATTGCAAAATCATGGAACCTGTAGAGTGTTTAACTAATTTTTTGTCAATCTGAGGGTCGATAGATTTCTACGTAATTTGGCTCAATTATGGCTACCAATTTCCACCCCAAAATAATTATCTAATCGAACATAAATCATATTAATTTCTAAGCCTCCAATTAAATCTTAACATAATCTATCAAAAGAACTATTTGATCTAATATAAATCACATTAACTTGTAAACCTTACAGCTTGACATTATAGAGTCACTGAACAGTGGGGCTACTTTCAACAAAGAGCGCCTCGGTAACTTCCATTCGATTCGAGGAATCATTGGAAATGAGTTTCCACGAGCCGGGACCAGGAATACCCGGAGGAAAAGCATCGCTCGATCGTGTTGTCTATTATTATCATCGCGTCCGTGGACTTGCAAAGTGTAACAAGGCATTGTACGCTCTCCTCCGTTGAATGTTAAGGTCGCGTTTATCCTGTCACGTGGCATTCTGGCGTAACTGTCTGCCTGACAGCTGGACGTGCCGGTAACTACGATCTGGAATCGCGCCAATAGCATACCTTCACACTTCGACTGGCCAGTTCTCGCGATAATCCTCCGCGATGGTATGCAGATCAGCACGCCTAGCCTACAAGCGCGCGTATTTCGGTGTCGGATATGGAGAGGAGGCGCTCGGACACGCCGCGTTCAGCTTGCGCGCGGTGTCAGCCGAGCGAATGGACATCGCTAAGCACGAGTATACACGCGTGTACGCTGTACGCACGTACGTGGGGTGTGAATTCTCGCGGCACGATTGCGTGGGAACATACGGTCTCTATTCCACCTACTCCATCGGAACACTTCATAGAAACAATTATTCCTCCTCTTTCAATCGACGAGGATTGGACGTGGGATTGATCCAGGACTTATAACTTTACTACCCTCCGGATCGCCGGAGAAGAATTTCGTCAAGGAAGTGGATTTGCCGAAGGAATCTCAAGGCTCGCGAAGCCAACGATCGCGGGTTGACAAAGGTCGCGTGGGGAAGGAATTACGTATGTGGAGGAGCGAAGTTGATAGAAGCGACGGCGTGGAGGGGGTGGCATGGGAGCCGGACGAAAAAGAAGAAAGAAGAATCGACAGGAAGGGAAGGTGGACTTTGGTGATGCCGGCGCATACCAGTTGCGACAGCGGCTTGATACAAAGGGCCCAGCGAGATAAAAGAGCGTGGGCAGTTTCTCTTCTACCCGTCGACTTGATCTTTCCCCTGAGCCGTGGCCGCTTGCCCCGACGGCGCGCGGCGGTGTGCGTCGCGTCTCATTGTGATCAAGAGGAAGGAACGCGGCTCGTGACACCTAAGCTCGCGCGGTCCCTCGTTAACGGCCCCCGTAAACCACGCTGTTGGATATATCGTAATGAATCTCGCGCTGCCCGGCTGAATTTCTTGCCGGTGTTTTCGCCGCGGCTGGGAACGGAGCCGCGGGGATCCCTTCGGCACTCCGGGGCCGGCGAAAATCCGCGCGTCATTGCGTATTCAGGATACGGCCCATTGAACCGAGGAATTCGGTGAATGGGTATGAACGCGCATTGACAAGCGCGCCCGCGCGCCCGCGCGCAACCTCTGCCGGTCGCTCAAGTATTCGCCCGTGAAGAGTACGGGTACTCGACGGCGCGCGGAGGCGATAGAATTCGCGGGAAGCGAAGGTCAAGCTTCTGGAATTCGCTTGCGAGCCGCCGGTTTAGCGAGCCGTTGTTCGCTGGGCCGGCTGATCGGCGAGTCATGGACCAACAGGAATATTACTTTGCGCTTGGAAGCCGTCGGGCGACTTTCCATTAACTCTCCTGATATCTTCGCGTAAGAGGGTAGCCGTTACTCCAACATCGGTGATTCGAGTTTGAATTTGTAAGAGTTCGGCGTTAAATAGAATTGGGCCAGCGCGCAGTGGATCCGCGGATCGTGGCTTCGAATCCCATCGCCCGAGGTTCCGTTTTCCTTCTACAAATGCGGAAAGTCTATTCGTCGGAGGTTTTGGCGCCGGATCGTTCCGTGAAGCCCATGATAATTACTCGCCCACGAGTCGAGTCCCGATATAATTGTGTAATTAAAAGGGCCGCCAGTTTCTGCCCGCGGCCATTTCCTTCGAAATTCAATGAATCCCCACGTTCCCATTGTCCTATTATCGCATTCCCCGGCGAGCGTGCCGTATACCGCGGACGCCAACGCCGTTACGTTGACAGGCCGGCTAGAGAAACGGCAGACACACCCACGCGCGGTGACACGCGGTGAATGAAAATACGGGGCCCCGGGGCGGGTGTCGGCCGCCACGCTTCTGTCCCCGTCCCCCTGTTTCTTTCCCGGTCGGGTTTGGTTTCCCTTTCTTCGCGATCGGCATCCACGTCGTCGATCCACCCTGATTCGTCGCGAGTCGCGTTACTTTCCTCGTTGCCGGGGCCCCCCCTCGTTCTCCTGCGCACTCGTCGAACCGCGACTAATTTCACTTGCGCTCTCGGTACGGCCGTGCCGCAACCTAAAGGCCGATTACACCAGGCGATACGGATCGCTTCGGATGGCTACCGGCGCGGCTGAGGACGCGGCCAGGCGAGCCGAACGTTGCTCAGAGCAAGAAACTCGGCGTCGAATCGTCCACGAGCTTCTTACGCGCAAAGGAACGCGTCGGATTTTGCGATCGAGCTCAAGAACGTATCCTTTTCGGCGGAAGGATGCGAGTGAGTCGGAGCCTAACGGCGGGGAATTTATTAGCAGATCGAGGGTGCCCGGGCAGGACAGTTAGAAACCACAGTTAGAAACAACAGGCTGATAACGATCGGCTGAGCCTCTGAGGCTCTCCACTATACCGGGATAACAGCTGTTGGCGCGATAATTGCCGCAACATAGGAGTTTGGCCTGAGTATAAGGTGCACAGGTAGGTGCACCCACAGGTCCGGGTGAAATGGGGTGCTGGTGGCAGAGGTTCCGTTAGAGCCCCGGAGGCTGCGTTCGTTCACCATTACCGTGGAACGCGGAATATGATTACCTTCACCTGGGAACAGTCTCTGCGCTCGTATCCCCTACTCCCGCGGCGAACGAGACCGTGGGCGAACTTTCCACCGTGGATCCTGTGTCCCGGTTCGTCGTCGATGCCCGACGATGTTCCGCGATTAGCTAAAGACTAGCCATCACCCCCTTCGCCCGGCTTCGCTCCGCGCACGATCCTGGATGTTACAGGGCCGTGAGATCGAGATCGAGAGGAAATCTACATCGACGACAAACGAGGCAATACGCCGGGATCGTCCGGGAACGTTTACGCGTCGAGCTAATTCGATTTCGCGTTGCGTGTTATGCAAATCAGCTCTCGCGCGTCGAGACTGGTCCCCGGCGCGGCGCGCCGCGGGAAATGTTGCCGCGATAACACATCCACGATCGGCCGTATCTACTAATTGGAACATTCCCAATAATTCAAGGGAGCGCGCCCAGCCCCGTGAAAGCCTACCCTCTATGCAAATCGGCGATCTTCCGCGTCGCTTCGGATCGACCGGTGGACCTTTTATCGCCGCGCGCGTCTAACGGTGGTGTATTTCATATATATATATATATATGTAAAGTGCTTAAACAGCCACGGCGATGTGACGCGCCGCGAGCCAGTCACTTCCGACATTGTAATACTCGGACGGACGGAGTATCGGTGCCGATCGGCCGAATGGCTAACGGACCCGTGTCCGCCTCTCTCCTAAAAGGCAGAGTGACCCGTGCGACGCGAGATTCGACGAGTTGAAAAGTCGATAATTGACAGCCGTGGCTGCCAGGCTGTCTCTCGAATCCTCCGCGGCCCTTGTAACTGGATGGCCAGCTTTGGGAACCTGCTCGGTCTTCCTACGTAGCCCGAGGAGCCACTCCGGCCCGATAGTAATTATTCAGCCGGATAAGAGGTAATTGCTTTCGGATAAGGTGTTCGGAAGCTCGGTTCGGAGGCGCTGGCATTCCTTGGAAGACGCCAACGGGACCGAGTCGAATGGGGAATTTTTTCGACCCCAGGCAACGAGCGGGTCTTCTCGATATGAATGCCTGTTCGTGTCCCACGTGGACGGTTGCGGGGAAAAGAAGCCGCGGAACGAGCTGCGCCTGTGCACGCGATACGAGAATCCTCGTGGGGCCGAGGAGCGTGTAGGCCGAGCGCAACAGCAACTGCGTCGTGAGCTGCACGTTAGAGGTTATGGGCGCCAACGGGGTCGGAGGTCACGGGATCAGCGGGGATGGTGGACACTCCGAGCCGAGGTGAAGCCGGTAAACGGCGTTATGCAAATTACAAAGCGGACCGTGAAGATCCGTGACTCTGCTACCATTACGATCGACCGCGGCGATGCCTGTGACCTTCTCGTCCTGGGAACCATCCGCGTTATTAATTACGCGAATTAGTTGCCCTCTGCCTTCGCCGTGCTCGAGGAAGCGCCTCGTCTCCTCTCACCCCCGAAGCTGACTTCCGCGTGCTGTGTACCGAACAGTTCCAGACTGGTCCCCGCGGCCTCCCGACAGCTTGACGGGCACCGCGGCTCGTTACGCGATCATCAACGAACAATCTCCGCACGAAAGGAGTCGTTGCTCTCCCGGGCAACTGGCCCGGGAGAGCAAAGTGGTCGCTCGGATTGAAAGTTGATCCGATCCCGAGGCGACCCGGCAGATTATCGTTCGTGATTCTAAATACCCTCTGGCGTTAGCGGGGCGGATGAAACTTTGCGCAGATTTGGATATCGAAGCCGGCGAACGGAGACTGCGGGCAATAGTCTGTCTTGCAAGTAGATAATGATAGCCATTAGTCAGACCGCCCGGGCGACTTGGGATTAACAGAGCACTCGTCATCCGACAGCCCTTCTAACGTATCAGCACTTTGTCTGTACGGCGTGAAACGACCCGCACCGCGATAGGATAGAAAACGGTCCCCTGGAATTTCTTTGAAGCGTCGAGCTCGGCCAGAATGCAACGGATATTACCGCGGTGGAAATCATTAGCACCGGCTGAAAGCTGTGGAGGAGCGAGCGCTCGACCGTGTTTAGAACTCTCCGCGAGGCGATTATATTGCGGGTTAAGGGGCTATCGGGTATTCATTACGCCTAATGACCTCTCGAAGCGGCGAGTGCTTTTGGGCACGATGGAAGGATGGAACGTGAGGCGGCGGCACGGCAGAGAGGATACTCTCTCTCGGAACAACGGGGTTCGATTACTCAGGGCCTCGACGTTCACACGAGGGTGCTCGAGCAACAGGTCGGGCATCATGTACAACGGCCTCTATTTATAGATCTACCTGAGCTAGAATTACGTGGGGTCGAGGATAAACCTCCCGACTGACTCCTCGTCTTCACCTGAATCCACTACGACGCGGCCGGGGACGGGGCCGGGGCCGCTGCCGCTACCCTCCTCGGCCATATTTGGTTCGCTCGCACCGGCAAATCGCGTTTCACTCGGTGATTCTTCGGAATTCGCCCCGATCGACCGGTTCTGCACTTTCCATGTGCACTCGCGCAAGCCGGTGTGTGCGTGCCTTTTTTCCCCCGCGCCACCAGAGACTTATCGGTTTCGCGGAATTTCAAAAAAAACCTTCACCGTACAAGACTCCGTCATTGGCTGATGCGATCCCATAAAGCACGCTGGCGAAAAAAAAAGTTATCGCCCCCGATTAAGCTGCTTTTTCTTCTAGCCTCGTCCCCCCTCGTGAACACGGTTTTACGAGGCTCGTTTGGTCAAAAACGAGCCGGCTAAATCGCTCAATCACGAGGCTCCCGATAATTATGTATCCTCTCGGGATTGGACGGTTTTATCGCGGACGTCGTCTTGTCAAGCGCTAAGACCAGACTTTATTGCTGGAATAGCTGTACCGTTACGGTTAGAAAAAAAAGGTAACCGTTCCCCCCGTCGCATTTAGATTGTCCTGAGTCGTTATTAATAACTTAATGGCCTACATAAGGCGGTGTAAAAGCGGGAGGCTTTCTAGAAACGCGATATCAGCGCAACGACACGATCGTGGAATTAAATGTGACCTGCAGCAGGGTTCACGCCACTTGTCGGATTAATCACCAATCGATCGTTTAGTAGCCTCGTACTACCATCGCCTGATTTTTAGAAGACGCGCCGCGCCGTTCGAGCGTGTCGTAAGAGTTTAGAGAGGAGCCCATCAGGGTATTCAAAGTCCCCCCCATTTATCTTGCCCATCGTTCGAGTTGCGCGTCGCAATTGAAACGTCCCCTCTGTGTCGATCGATCGCTCGATCGTTCGATCGTTCAGCAGCACGTAATAACGAGTATTACCGCAAGATGCGGCAATTCCCCTGGTATTATAATATCTGCTTGAAAGATCGCATCGGGCCCGGGTGCCCACAGCCTCCAGAGATACTCATCTTCATCTTCTTCTTTCTTTCTTCTGATGCCTGAGCGCTGCTCGCGTTCGGCATCGGTGCACCGGAATACTTTTCCGCGCGGGTACGTGCGTGAAAAATCCGCGTAATGTTGCCGGCGTTCAAGCATAGGCCGCGCGCGTGCATCAGGATGATTATTAAATTTCAGCAATTTGCCCGAGTCGTTCCCTTTTCTGCACGCTCCCGACGAGAGGGAAATTGTTTCTCCCGTGTTTCGTTGCCAAATTGATCGCTGTAGTTACTCCCCTCCTTGCTCCCATAAAATTGAATCGATCGATAGCCATCCCTCTATAGACAGAAGACTGCGCGCACAAATTTTCAATCGGGGAAAATCGTTCCGATGAAGGGAAGCATTTTTTCGAATGCGTCCCAGGAAGACGTTCCACGGTCCACATTTACAACGCCGCAGCCGAACACAGCGCAACCTTTCGCCACCGTGCAATTAGCTCGATATTATTCCCGCTCGCGCATAACTGGCCCGCAAGTTACTCGCATTCTTGGGCATCCCGTCTCCCAGTATCTCCGTTGTGCATCTGGAAAAAGTAATAGAGCCGTAATACCATCTTCCACCCTAGTGCCGTTTTGCTTCTCTTGCAACCTCCTACCCTTCCCCTGCCGTTAGCCAATGCCCCTGAGTACGTTTATGGATCACAAGGCATTTTCCTTTACGCCCAGAGACTCGTGAAACAATTTCCGTTACACCTTCCTTTCCCCTCGCAGCGGCGGTGGCTCGGTTTTTATGGCGGAAGTCGCTGCTTATCTAATTTCGACGGCGCCACTCCGCCTCCCTGCCTTCGGCAAAAGCTTCCCTTTGCGCTCGGCGCGGCGTTTGCGCGATCTGTTAGCGCTTTCGACCACGCACACAGAGGGACTTCCACCCCGTTTCCGTTCACCGAGCATCGTTATCGACAGCCCCTTTGACGCGCTCCTTTTCCTCGTAGTTTTCCAGTGGCCGGACCACCCGCGCGCCCCGCCCCACGGCTCACGAGGGTCCCTTTTTCTGTTTGACGAGAGCCTTTTCCACCGCGTCTTTCGCGTTCCCAGGCGAGAGAAGTCTCTCCTCGCCGCGAGTTTCCGGCGAGAAGTGGCCAGGGCTCGAGTGTAAACACGAACGGGGGCCAGCGGAATGCGACGACTCGTTCACGGATAATCCGTAAGTGGCTGTTTCGTCTGGCCTGGCGTGTCGTGTCCATTCTCCTCCGGAGCCGCGTTCCTCGCGCACGCATCGGGCCCCGGCTCGCTCGCGAGCTGCGTTTCATCGTCGTAATTCCAGGACGTCTTCTCGATCGCGCCTGCCTCTCTCTCCCCCTGTAATTTCCAGCCTCCCCAGACGTTTCCCGGATGTCTGCGATTCGAGACGCGGTAATTGTAAAATTAATTTCGCCACAAAGTAGAGAAGCGCGTAAAACAGGTTACCCCCGCGTCGCACTTAGTAGCCCGTTCCCCTGCCGCTGATGGCTCTTCAGCCCCCTGCATCCGCGTGTCTACCGGTTCTCCTAGACAGCTAAGTAATCCAATTACGCCGTTCTTTGGTCCCCGCGGCACGTACATAATATCCCGGCGCGATATTACAGATACGAGGCGAATGGATTGCGCGCGGCTCGGATCGTCGTTGGGCGATCATCGAGGCAATTTGCACGAAATTAAAATAGCCGCGATACACGGGGCGCGCAGGGTCCCGCGAGCAGGGTTAAATCGCTCTCGAGAGGTAATCGGCGGGGCCGATGATTGGGACAGGTGTAGCGCGGCGGTGTGTCGCGATGACGATCGCGATCGCTGGCGGATCGCAAGGAAGCCCGGCTCTTCGGGGCCGAGTAATCTGAAACGTCGGGGCGTTTCGATCGCGCCGCTGCCTATCAGGATCGCGTAATAACAGGAAGGCGTACGGTGATCGTGGTAATTAAAACACGGCACGTTGTAATCTGCAGTCCATTAAAGCCCATCAATTACGGGCCAGCTCTCTTCCCCCTTTCCCTCGACCGAGAGGCTGCATCCCCGAGCGAATCCTCGCCTGGCCTGTGCATAATTCAGGACGTGTTTCGCGATAATGGCGGCCGCCGGTCCGACGGAATCGATAGGTTCCTGGAAAGGGACGTGATTTAAGGTGCTCGCCCCTCTCTGCGCGGCCGCTCGATTAAAATTTTTCTTCTTGCCACTCAGCTTCGTCCTGCCTCCCCTAATGATCCTTTCGCGCAGCCCCGGACCGGCGCGGCGGCGTATAATGGATCCTATTATGCCGGGCAGATCTCGAGGGAAATTAATTGGCAGGAAATGTCAACGTGGTCCGTGGGACCCTCGCGACGCGCTCCAACGTGAAATCGCCCGGCTGCCCTGAATCTCGATGGAGATACAATAAAGGGGATTAGGGGCTTCGTTGGTGGTATTCGCGGATATCACTTCGCAGCCGCTGCTTTCGCTCATTTTCAACCCCCCGAGCTTCTTCTACGGGGGCCCCGGTGTTTTACGACGCGGCGACGTAAGCTTATCGCGGAGTCTGCGAAAAGCGAGCGCGAAACTTCTCAGGAATGCTCGGTTGCGCGCGTGGAATCAACGCCCATTTCCCCCTTTTCCCGATCCCATTATCTACCCCCCTTGCCACTGCCGCTGGGATTTATAACGCTACTTAGGCGCTTCTTTACGTTCAACGGCCGTGAGCCGAGCGTAACACAGTTGCCAGGAGTAATCTCGCCGCGTTGGGTAATGCGTTTCACGCTTCCGCCCTGCGTTCCGCCGCTTCCCGTCTGACGAGAAAGAAACATCGAGCGCGAAGCCACGTCAGAGTGTTTCTCAGCGCGCGGTGGATGGCGGTGGATGGCGGTGGATGGCGGTGTCTGGCCGTTTCTCAAAATGGCACGCGAAACGTCCGATCATTCCCTCGATCGACAACTCGCCGGCGAGCTCCCGCTCCTCGAGCGCTTCCGTTATCGGCTAGTACTCCTCTCCTCTCCGCGTTATTATCGGCAGACGCGGTCAGTTACGATCGAAGGAGCGCCGGAAATTGTCCGTTACGAGGAGCACCAGTGATTAATTATTATGCAAACTAGCGGTATCCACGTTCCTCGTCCTTTAAGCGCCTCGGAGATGCCGCTGCTCCTCTCGCGGCAGTCTAATGGCCGCGGCTTTAGAACACTGTTGCGAACGGTCGAAAGAAACGGCGCGATGTAGATTGACGCTCCTAGCAAGAAGAATACGCCGAGCGTTGCGCCGAGAAGCTCTTCTCGGCCAATTGCAGCAAGTTCCCGTCGCGCGTCAAGCACCTTAGTGTCGTTGACTCGATGGCCGACGTTACATGACATTCGGAGGTAAATGGGGCTCGAAGGGGAAAACGCTTCTTCGCCGATGCACGGAGTCGTAAAGATATCGTAGAGTGCCATTTTGTCTTGATGTTCGAGGATTCATAACTGGTAGCCGCCTTCTCTTACTACTAATGTGGAATCGAACGATGTAGGTACGATCTGACTAATGGCGCGTGATGCTCCTGCACGAGTAGAGGACTCGATAGAATCGTTAATAACTTGAAGCTTTTATCAAACAAGGCGGAGAGTCTACGATAATGGCTCTTTAATTTTAATCGTTGCGCAATGTGTCCGTGGAATGCGAAAGGAATTAAAAGGAAACTCAACATGCTCGCAGAATCCCGTCTGAACGCGAATCTAAATTCGCGTCGGCGCGACGCGTTTTAGATCGACGTGGTGGCCGCGCGCCGAAGAGGATGACAAACCTGCACCGAGTTCCAGGGAGTTATACATCGGGGATGCGCAGCATCCTTCGGTTCCGGAATGTCGATTGCCCGTTCCGCGCCAGGTCTCGAGGGCCTCTTAACGCCTTTGCGAGCCTCGAACGCGAGCCCACGGAGCAGGAAATACGGCAAAAACGAGGGACCAACTAAGTAGATAATTGCGATTATCTGCTGATGTGCCTGCCGAGTACGGAAATTGTCGGACGTGTCTCGTTCGTATGGTCCAACGTCTCGCGCAACCTCGAATCTAATGCGTTCGCGAGTTAGAAGCGAATTCAGTGGAAAAATTGCTACGTTGTCGGACTCTAGGGGCGGTTCCCATAGTGCCGGAAGCTCAAGGTTTTTCTCAAGTAAAAAGGAAGAAATAATCTTAAATCAATCTCCTTAGCTGTGCGCACTCGACTGGAACGTGTCGAAACCTAATTGGTATTTTTTCTATCCCAGCTGCAGTTTATGCGGAATAACGGTTCGGCAACGTTTCAAATATCACAGATATAGCTAATGCCCAGTATTAGGTGCGGGCCGGCGTTAAAGGAGGATTTTTTATTTTTTTCAGATTTATTCAAACTTCTTTGACTATACTATCCATCGGCGTAGGCAACAAGATTTTCCCATTCACTGCCGCCCATTCTTACGATTTGATATTCACCGCCTGTGATCGGTCGTGACGTGCTTTTTTACCCTTTTCCCTCGAGAGATTGCTGGGTTCCAGCCCGATGTTGGAGGCCCCCGATACTGTTTCCAAGTACCGTTCCTATTGGAGCCGATACTTGATACGCGCGTTTGCATGCTCAGGCATATGCCCGCTCTCTAATCAGGCGCGCGTTAGCGTATCCGGTGGCGGCGCGAGATTCGATGCAAATAGATACGGGGACAGGCGGAATAATTAGAATGATAATGGAAAGGCGCGGTCGGTGGCGGAGAAGGTGGCCATCGCGAAGCAGCTGACTTCGACTTCGTTCCCTCGGGATGTTTGCACATCGGGAAACCCTCAAAGTTGCTGCATCGCCGCGCTGTTTGCCCTACGTTTACGTGGAAATCCTGAAATACGAAGTTTGCTTTGGCCGTGCCGTTCCACGCTTTTTTGTGGCCAGCGAGCAGCGGCCTTTAAGTTGAAGGCACCGTGGCCACTTAGCGAGACAATGTTGAGGGTAAACAGAAGGTCCTGGCGAGCTTTATTGGACGTTTGTCTTCGGCGTGGGAATCTTTCGGCCCGCCGATGACAGATTTCGAATGGAACGCAAGCGTTTACCTGATCTTCGTCGATGTAGAAACTAAGCAAGTAGTAATACTGCAGCTATTTGAATTGACCTAGTAAACTGAATCTCTGTTTCCCTGATTCCACTGTGGATCCTACTGCCAAGATTCTGCGCACTGTTGGCAATGGGCACCTAAATTTCGTGATAGCTGAGTCGATAGCAGACGCTGATCCAGCTGTCCGCGGAGACGAGCGAGGAAATGACTCGCGGAGCTGATTCGAGCCGCGCGTTCGGACAAGCCGTCACCTTCGTCTTGCGATTCCTCGTAAAGGTCGGGGTGAAGGAACCTTAATGACTGGATACCGGGAGGACAAGGGGAAGAGAGTTAAAGAAACGGTGATCCTGTCCTCCCTGGAAAGAGGCATGCGCACCTGTGTCGAGCTTTACCGAAGCAACGTGCCCGATCCCTTAGCGAGTCACGATGGCCAGTCTTCTTGTACAAGGTTTTCAGATCGACGCGACATCCCGACTAGGAAACCAGTACAAGGAAGTACAGGACGATAGCTGGAAGAGGCTGGCGCTCCTGGGAAGTGGCTACGACGAATGTACATGAGATTTCGCGGAATCGAACGTGACTCGTCGAGTTTTGCCGTCATCTGCAACGCCATTCTCGTTTTTCACGCTTTGGAAAAAATTCATGTTGGAACGCTAGACGATATTTGGCGAATAATTCGATAACGATTGACGAATATGTGGGCAGCTTATTTCTGGTAGCTAAGGTACCGGCGCGAGGTAGTTAACAATATCAAAAACAGAAACCTAGATACAGTGGCGGATTTAAGGAAAAAGGCCCAGGCGACGAACGTTTCGAGGGGGTTCATTTTTCCGGGAAAGTGAAGAGGTAGTTTACTAAAGACGAGTTAAGTGTACGGAAAAAAAAGTGTTTGAATAAAATCATAATTTTTTTTAAAGATAGGGGCCCAGGCGGCAATCGCTTACTTTTTACGGCGATACTTTTAATAATAGGCTTTTAAAATACTTTTCATTGTAATTAAACCAGAGGTATAATAATAAACGTGATCAGCATGGAGCCAAGCAAAGAAGACGAAATTCGACTACCTCGAGGGAGATTTTGACCGATTTTGTGGCGTGTCACGAGCGATGAGTCACAAAAGGGAGCCAGAAGAAAGGTCGATTGGAGCACGAGCCAGAACGAGGGACACGCCATTGTTCGGTTTGGTCCAGGTGCTAGGTACGTCTCCCCTCGTGAAAACCGCGGCAATCCTGGCTCGTGATTAATATACGTGCATCCGGCTGGTTTCGACCGACTCCCGTCCCTGCGCTCTGCGACGAAGCGAGAGCTGTCAGAGCGTTATCCATGGCGGGCGAAGAAAACGAGAAGATCGACACGGGGTCATGTACGAACTGGCCAACGGGACACCGTTGTTCCGGTGGCCCTCTATAAATAGGATGGCGGAGAGCTTGATGGTCAATATTCGTACATCCGGCTGGTCGAGCGATCCGACGGATATCCCTACTTTAATTTCATAAGAAGTAAATATTTTTATGCGCACTCGCAAACAAGCCAGTCTGCTGCTGAATAGCTTCCACGTCCACCCGAATTCTACTAACTTTATACAGTTTTCTGGAAAGACCAGAAAATCAGTGATAACACCGCCCGCGATAAATCCAAGAATACGAAGAAATCCCTCGATAGACCGAAAAGAGGTGCCGAATTTTTTGGTATGCCTCACACAGGAACGGCACACCGTGGCGGCTCTCACGGACCGAATAATGCCAGTTGGTGTGCTCTGGAACGAGGCAACCGGAGGCGTTAGCGGACTATAAAGAGAAACAGTGGAACGGTCAGCTCGTGCACGAGCCACACAGAGGGGCAGTGTTGTCCCCGTGGCCCAGGTGTAGGGCCACCCTCGCGTCTTGTCCCTCTTCCCCGCCACCCCCACCGTGCGCTGTACGTGAGGCAAGGCGAACAAGGTTACTCGTCGAAGAGGAGCGCAGCGCTGCTGGACCAGTGAAGATCGACTTCTTGGCCCGAGGATAAGGCGCGCGGGAAATAATACGGCGACGGTGAACCGGATGCGAACTCGCGAACCCACGAACTCAGCCACCCAGCGCACGGGGCCCCGGAGGAGTTGTCTTACCCCGTGTACGGGGCAGATACGATCTACGTGGACTTCTGCCGCCCATCGGGGCCCACCTTCGTGACAGGTTCAACGGGGGACGACAAAACCTGTCGACGCTCCGACACGTCAGCCTTGGAAGGATGATAATCACCGGTAAGGACACTCGCGAAACGTCGTTAGACAATCGACGCTGGTAATCGATGCGTTAGAAATGCTGCGGTCCCAGCTGGTCGCCCTGCAAGCCAGTTCCGCGGCGATGTGCAATTAAGTTTTACGGCCGGGGGGCCTGTCGATTCGAGATACCGTCGGGGGAGTCGATGCTTCAGCGACCTCAGGATATAACGCAGTGCATATCCAGCGATTTCTTCCGCCTGATCTTTCGCCGGGAAGTTAACCGATGGGCAATCATTCCCAAGGAACGTCTGCGAAGCTCTACGGCTTCCTCTTCACTCCGCGAATCCTTACGAAATTCTATTTCGATATCCGACCGGTATAGGCTCCCGCGGCTCGCGTCTTCGTCGCGGAAAATCAGGAAAATATTCGTGCGCAAGGAAGCGAAGCCTCTGGAAAAAGGAGAAGCTGGTCGGGCTCGAGTCGATGGAGAGAGGAAACTCGCTACTCTTTCTATTCGGCTCGGATAGAGCGGCCGAGGTGCAGGCATACTCTGTTACTATCTTATTACAAGCCTCCGCAAATGGTCTTCATCAAGGCAAGACCGTGTTCCACCCGGCCCCGATGCTTCCTCCTCCTTCTTCCCTTTGGCCGTCTCTACCCTCCCTGGCTTTTTTTTTCTCCTCGCACGGTTATTTCTACACCGTCAGCGGGCACTCGAGATGCGGACGAAGGTGGATGACTTTCGTTCGTGGAGGAGCAGGGCAGAAGAGGGCCCGTCGTGAAGAGGACGAGGACTCGAGAGCACGAGGACGAAAGGGGGGTGGCTCGGACGTTATTAATCTCGGGATGGCCGTCACGCGCGACGTCGGTCGTGGTGGTTTCGTCTCGCGGTGCATAAGGATGGATAGATAGCGGGTACCCCCAGCCCCGTGACTTCCACAGTTCATTCTTCATGGTCGAGTGACTTTTGCGTATATACGAACAGCGGACGATTAACGATCGTACCCGTGGTTGCGCTCGTTAAGCGACAGTTTCTTTTCCGCCGGAGATGAGGGACGAGGCGGTGCAACGGACGGCCGGCGACGGCCAAGAGGACGAAGGAGAAGAAGCAGCACGAGCTGGGGCCAGCGAGGGGGAGGAGACGGAGCCGGTACACGGAGATCATCCCCTTGGCCGAAGACGAATGATCCGGACTCGCCGCTTCGATACATTATCGCTGCGCGCGCGAGAACCGTGGCCTGCACGAGAGAACAGGGGCGACACTTTCGTAGAATCGTGGATCGAGTACGTGACGACGATGGCGATCTGGAAGAGGTCCTCGAGCCAAGGTCGTACGACTAATAATAACTCGGTAGCCAGGAATCGATTTCCACACGAATCACGACCTGCTTACAAGCAGGACGAGCATGTGGGCCGATGCTTCGCTCTGGTACAGTCCTACGCGCGATTATTTTCCTACCAATTTAATCACGCGTCGATACATTCGTGGGACGGCTGATCGAAGTGGGCCATATTTGAAAGTGGATTACGAGCACAGAATGCTTAGGCTTGGTCGTCAGTGAAAGTGTCTTTATATTACTTCATGTGTATGCCGAGTCTACTCACGAATCATTTGTACGACGCGAAGAATCGCACTTGCTGTCCTATTTTGTAGCCAACTTTTCGATGGACTCGGTGAATATTATTCTGCTGCACAGCGCTGGCTTTATAGAAAATAGAACGTGATCGGGCAACCGTGCAACGGATCGTTACATCACTTCCAATTAACCCATTGCCGGCGAGTTTTTCTCGTTTTTCTCCCGCGCAAATAATCGTGCGAAAATCCTGGCAACAATCGTAGGAAGTAATGGGTAGGGTATGGAGAGTACGAAGATACACGGGCATGCATCGATGATTGATCACGGGGATTTCCTATGTGTCACAGTTCCGCTCCATTTTCTGGTGCACGGCAAAATGGATGGGGAGCAAGATAAAAATGATTATGGCTCCAAAGCTATTCAACTTAGTGGTATCGTATTTTTACGCCTACATAAAAGATGGAGACAAAGGAGAGGTTCTAAGAAGAATAAATCTAAGAGGAACCACTAAAATATACAAATGTTACGATCTGTTTCGCGGTTCAGATCAGTCTCCTTAGTCGCTGCCTAGGTTATCCTAATGGCGTTAAAGCAGAAACCGAGCACCGGTTAGAAACTTTACCGTTACCGCGGGCCGATCACCATTCGAGATTAGTTCTCACCCAAGATCGCGGCTCATATCTGCTCGTGGATGTTGGACACGATCCTTTTTTTCGTCCGCGGCGACGAGGATCGAAAGGGGCCAGCTCGCGTACGCTTCATCGCCGGCTAAAGTTCCATCAATTCGCCAGCAGTATTTGTATCTGCCACGGCCGCTGATATCGTATCGCGAGCACCACTCTCGGTTCGATCGGCCCGTAAATCGTCGCGCAGCTCGTCGCTCTTCCACCGGCCTCGAATTAACCGTAAATTCTATAATCGAGCGGTATTCAAATTACACGCCTGTTAGCCGGCTACTTTACCCTGCTAATTCCCTGCACAAGAGAGGAACGCGAGCGCGTAATCGATTACAGTAGAACTCCATTTATGAGAAGGAATTTTGTCCCGGCGCATAGCTTCGCCGAACGTGTCTCTCAGCTCTTATTATCGGAACCCGAGGCGTACCACAAATATTTTAATCCCTTCAACTCGGCTCCCCCCAAGATTAAATCCTGAGTGCGCTACTGCCTCTACATATCTCGAATGTTTCATAATTTCTGAAATTTGCGAGTTGGGGATCTTCCCTCGTCAGTGGACACCTAATACCCAAGCGATCCAGTAATCTGTACCGTCATGTCCTCCGACATGTTCGGATAAACCCGATAAACGGAGCCCTACTGTAAATGGAAGCGAGCCGCTGCTACCGCACGGATCGAATCGGGGGTACGATCGGGCGCGTCCCCGTGTCGTTCCAACGCTGCCGAATGACGTCAGGCAAAAATCCCAGATTGATTTCTAGCAGAATCACGGCTGCTTGCGTCAAGCTGTGTCCCGCGAAAAATGGGAGGGGTGACGAAATCACGATTTCGTTTCTCATTAACCGAACACCGTTCGACCTCGGCGCCCGCGATAAAACGGTGAACAGAGTACGGAGCCAGTCGGTCGATCGAATCGCCTCGCCTCGCCTTTAATTCGCTGTATAATGTTACGCGCTATTGTACTTAATCCCGACGCTGTTACGGTACCCGGTTCTCCAGAACCGCCGGTGCACCGCGGGCCTCCCTCTTTTATTACCGGCCACGATAAATAACGACACGGGCTTTCCAGAGGATGCGCCGAATATGGAAGACGGGCGGTGAATTGAATCGCGGCGGGGAAATAATACGATCGTCGAGCACCGATGCTGCCGTCTGCTTTCCGAGCTCTGTCGTGTGCCACGAGGATAACTGCACTGACGTTGTTCCAGGGATGAGATTCATCTTCGTGGCTAGATTTTATGAATTTCAGGGTAGGATTCGTTTGGGAGTATGTTGGACCCGAATTGTCTTTTAAATGAGGCTGCTGTTGCAAGAATGAGATTTCGACACCTTTGTCTCCTCGGCGTTAATATTCAGCTGACGGGTTGGTGCCAACACGATTCGCGCTGTTCTTTCAAAACGTATCTGATTCGAGTTGACTGCTTATGAGCTATTCTTTGGATCGATTATACGGATCGTTTCTCGAGGCAGATAGAAATTGCGTAACGATTATTCTCCGATGTGTATCGAGGGAATTCGTTTCTTTATAATATATGTACCTAGGAGCCGGAAAAATAAAGCCACGGGGCCGCCGGGAATCGAACCCGAGCCGCCCGCGTGCTGATCAGTCGCGTGTGTCACCTCGGCTAACGCCGACTCTATGCACTCCCTGTCTTCCGAACTCTTCGTAAATAGACGCCACCTATGTGCTAAAGTCGTACACTAAGCCCTTGCCTAAATGCCGTATGCATAGGATTTGTCTAAATGGTAACACTAACACAATGAACCTGTGCCCTACGTCTTATCTAAGATCAGACCACTCGCCGGGGTCTTGAAAAACGACGGCGTTATAAAATGGAACGATCTATAGGGGCCATTACACGGCTTAATAAAACAGCACCGGTTACCTGTTACCGGTTACCGGATTATTTCGTGAATAAAACGGCGAGCGTCGCGTGCATGCCCGACGTGCCTTCTTTTGTACGCCACGAGGGCAGAAAGAAGGAACGGAGAAAGAGGGACGAGGGAAGGAAAGAGACGGGTAGGTCAGCGACCGGTTGTCACTGAACAATCCTCTCTGTCGAGCGACAGTCAGGTATGCCTGCGTTATTAGAGGAACTAGGCCAATAGGTGCAGGTTCACTAAACCACAGGTGAACTGGATTCCACCTTTATTTTCGTTCGTCCAGCAACGCGGCCGTAATATATTTTAGGTCACCCACCTTCCGACCGAATTCGAAAAGCAAAGGAACAAAAACGCCCCACTATTATTCTCCGTTGGCACACGTAAGTAGTCATCGAGAGGCCCTTCTGCGGGCGAATTTTTCTCACCCCTTTCATTTCCGAGGCGCGCGAGCCGAATGAATCATGGGCAAACAATTCGAATGACAATTACTTTCTTTTGAATAAGGGGAATTGGACAATATGCCGATCGAGGGAAATGCTTTGTGACACTGATTCGAGACGCGGCGGCGGGGACGAAATAGAGTCGGCGTTTCGTCGATTAAACGTTCTAAAAACCGTTCGTGCGCTCGTGCAATACGTGCGACGAGTCCAAAGCTCGGGCGGCCGCGCAGCCGATTCGTGCGCGCATTGAAATTCTCTGGGACCTCGTCGGCGCAGAGTAGCCGATTTTTATCGAGTACACGACTGGTTACCGGGCAGAGCTCATAAACCGCATTCGACATGGAGGCACGGGGCAGCCACGTAAGGAATACGAAGTATCACAAGGTACGACCATTCGTGGTATTTCAATCGGCCGGACAGAAACCGTTCGAAACCCGTTCGGACCGCGGAACGAACGCTCTTGTAGAATCGTGCTGCTTGTAGTCCCCTACGACGGTCGCGTGTCCCCTACAAGCCTATCGTAACAATGCCGTTCTTTTTATTAGAAAATATCGTAGCTCGGAGGGGCTCGCAGTAAGCCAGTGGTATTCGCGATTAATAGAGTTGGAAAATGAAAAAATGAGAGCCAAGAATCTCGATGTGGAACATGTGCTTGGAAGAAGCGGTCGCGCGAAGATTTGTAGCAATTGAAAATGGCCCTTTTGATCGTATCTCCGAACGATCCATCATCCGACAGGGCCGCCTATAAAACGAAAACTGGTAATTGAACTTCTTTGTTCCCCCCTAATGGAAACGGCCGTGCTCGCGATTCTGGTGGCTCCGCGAGCGAAACGACGCGAGCAGTCTGCGGTTGTGACAGGAAGTCGATATTCCGTGCATCGCGAGAGCAGTGGAATCGATTCCCTCCCCCGCGAAAAGGGATTCTCGCCGAGGCGAAATTGTTAAGCTTTCTATTCTCTGCGACAGGGGCAGAGTCAACGGCCGAACGTCGTAGCAAATTCCGCGCGGATCGTTCGCATTTACGCGCGCCGATTCTGGCCGTATCCGAGTTCCTTGATAATCGTGGGAGGACCGAGGACCCGTGAACACGCGTGTCGTGGTTCTTTGAGAGATTCGGGCGTCCCTAGTCGCGACAAGGCGTGACGTCGAATTAGCACTTCGTGTACGGGAGGGACGTGCGCGGCATACGAGAAACGGATCGCGGATACCGCAAACTTCGTGTGAATAGAAGTTGAACTCGATGGACGCTCGGCTCGCTGTCTCGAGAACCTTCCACTGTACCATCTCTCCTTTATTTCGTAACGCACAATGAGACATTCAGTACGATCTAACTGCAGTCCGTCCACTGTGCGATAGAGAAAGAGGAAGAAGGATGCTCGTGACGAAGTCTATTTCTCGTGAAGGAAAATTCGCGCCCGGCCAGGGAAATCCTGCAAGATCATTGGAATTCTCAGCCGTCAATGGAGGTTTAGCGAGAATGAATAATCGATCGCCTCTGTTGAGAGAATATAGCCTTTTTCAGTACCCCAGGCCAGTGGCCGACGAACCGTTGTGTGTTCCTTTTTCGAGCGCTATATGGCACGCCGCTCTTCGATAGGACGGCTCTTTTTAATGCTCGGTCGCTTCCGAATAGTCGGGCGCTCAAAAGATCGGCTCGATCCAGGGTTATAACGGGCCCTCGGTTACAGCACGCTCGCGTTCACTAACATTTTTCGTGAACCCGACAACCTGTCGCCGAGATGCTGATCAATCGAATATTCCGGGATCGAGATAATTGCCTCTGAATGTGAGGGGAAGTGTGGCCGTGGTTCTTCCTAGTAAAGCCCGTATCGAGTTAAATTGAGTGTACGGGAATACCAGTTTGTGGGGTCGATGGCCTTTGCCGGAGTTTGATAACGATGGATTTAGCAGCGTTTATTTCGGGATATTTGAAGATTCTGGCTGACAGTTATTATTGCAGTAATTTCGGATAAAAGAGAAGTTATAAGGAGCTGTGAAAAGTAACCAGAGTTCTCGGGAATATTGATGAATCGAAGATGCCCGGACGAAGAAGTCTGTCCTTTCCGTCGAAAAGCAGCGAGTCGGTCACGCGACCTGTATTCAAGGCGCGACACGAGCCGCGCATCTCTCGGTTTTTACCGTTCCGTGTGGGCCTACGTGATCCAAACGCGCGTAACAGCACGGATTCTTGCCCAACGTTTCCCGGGCCACGGATACTTTCACTGCGATAACCGGCGTCGATACGTTCGATTCACGAAATCGTCTTCCACCATGACTGGACGTTAATCGTCCAGCTCTGCATGCATCGTTTCCCCGAGATCGCGGTAAATTTCAGCAGGAGTAGGTAAAGGTAGGCTCTCACTACGCCTCGCCTCGGATTATTTCTCGAGAATATTTTGAAGACTAGAAGCGAGACGTAGTGCGAGTGGATGCAAACACATGAACCGAGCTCAGATAACTTCAGGTACAGAAAACCGAGGCGACGCGGGCCTAAGTAGATTAAGAAGAGGCTCGAGCACACCGCCGTACGCGACTAATCGCGTGTCGTGCCAAGAAGTTGTGCGACATCGTTTTCACGTACTCGCGTGCACCGGGGGCTAAGAGAAATGCGAGATGTGCACGTCTCGATCGGTGCAAAAACTAATATTCGCATTTACGAAAGGGGCAGGCTGAAGGGATGGGAAAAGAGCGAGCGTCCGACTAATGGTTGAGCCAGTTATTACTGGCAGTAATTAATTCGCGTCGCGTCTACCTCGAAACCTGCTACGGCCGCCTGTTCCCTTTCAAGCACAAATCGTTTCTAATTCTCTTTGAACCTTCGGAACGTCACGGATGCTTCGCGGATACCCCTTTGAAACCTTCTGCCTTACATAAAGATCCGTCCATGTTCCTTCCGCGATCGATCGCGATTAAGCGCCGCGAACGATGGATTCGCCACGGTGATTGCTCGCAACACGCGTGCCCACGATCGCCTCTTACGCTGCCTCCTCTCATTTTCGTCGCCGTGCGTCTAACGAGGCCCACGGGACCGTCTATCCGGACAAACGGCCAGAACACGCGGTCTCGGTAATTAGCGTTTAGTAATTAGCAATTAGCCGGTCGAGCCGGGCAGGCGAGTAGGCAGTAATCAGCGTATTGTGCGAGGATGAAGATCCTTGCGGTGCATGGAAAAATGTGTAGGTATGCAAATTGCGGACGCTGGTAGCGGATGCGCAACCTTTTCCCTGTCAGAGTCACGGCTCTGCTTCGAAGCGATCGCGCGGGTGACTCGTCTCGCGCGGATCTTTACGATCGACGAAAAAATTCATGGGTGCATCGCCGGGCCCGTGGCATGAGAATCTGCGCGATTGTTGGCGGTGCGAGGTGGGATTTATACGAGGCACAAGAGGCTATGGTCGGTTATCGAACTCCCCAAGCGGTGTACTCATGGAAATTCATATCCCGGCGTGAAATAGAAACGCCGCGCCGCTCTAACGCCATAATTAGCGAACCCGCGATCGCATAATTAATTGGTCTTTGCTGTTAGATCCCCGGCTCGGGGGTGAAGTGAATCGTTTATTAGAGACCCCGCATTTCCTGGCGCGCGCGCTCTCGTCTACATCATGATCATAGATCGTAATGCAATCGCGACTTCTCCGGCGTACCTCGACCGTGACAAATTCGTTCTCTCTAGTCCCTCTCAGCGAGGTGCTTCGACTCCTACGGAACATGGTTTCCATCCGTTTCGCGAGAGGATCGCGCGTGCACGCTCCCTCGCGGAACCTTGCACTTTGAATCCTCGCTACGTAAAACAGATCTGTTTCGAGTATCCGTGAAGTAGTATTACTTTCCTGATCCGGATAGCCAGTAGAAATACTAATTCGTAGAAAAAGATGGATTGCTCGCAATATGAAATTTGCTCGAAAACGAACTCAGCTCCGAAACTAAGGGTTCTACAACTTTCATATATTCTGTTACAAGGAGTCGCCTCATCCGCTGCTGTACATCGCCGCGCTGGGATCTCGGTTTTCACGGTTCTCGTTATCGCCGTCGCCGTTTCTCTCATACGTTAACGCAAGAGAATTCGATTGAACGCGGCAGTTGACCTTCCACGCACGTCATTCCGCGCCGCCGTCGCCGTAATAGAAGCCCAGGACCGTTCGCAGGATACAAAAGGGTCGGTGTGCCTCTATACATCTTCCTAGTTTACATTCTTCGTTCCTGTTAGCGCGTCGCCCACGGGAACGATCCATTATTCCGATCCCTGGAATTCCTTCTGACTCATTATGCCGGACCGCGTTCCGCCGCGGACCCCTGCTTTATATTCCGTCCAACCGGACCCGCCAAGGGAAAAATCGATACAATTTCGGCTGTTCCCCTTTGTTCGGGACAAAGCTACTTCGCCCGTTCCCTATACGAATTAATTCGGACCGCGATTAGAGGCGAGGAGTTGGTCTATCGGCTGGTCGGACGGGAATTCGTGGCGGTTCGCGTATGTTACCGGCTCCTCGAGATTCGTCGGGATACTCCTTTGGTATTCACGCATCGACGGCCCCTTGCCTCGGTATTCAGACACTGTTTCCTAATTGTACGAAGTGTTCGCGCACGTCCGACTAGCCTTCGCCGGCTGCAAGTCGGCACGCATACCTATTGTACGCCGCGTTGAATTATTTAGGCCCGGGCCCCTCTTTGACTCGGTTCTGTCGCGTAGAACCGGTCCATCCTCGCGTGACTCTTTCGTGGCTGGAAAAATCGCAGTCGGCGATCGTTGCACCGCGGTGAAAAGCGAGCGTCTCCTTTAGCGACGGACGCGCGGCGCTCGAATTCTCATTTCGGATGTGCACGTCCCGCCGGGGTATTTCAGGGTCGAGCGTAACAGGTATGCGCGTATGTACGCTCTGTGCGGTCGCGATAAGTCACGGACAGCGGCGATCGTACACTGGACGGCGGCTTTATCGATCGCGTTCGAAATCCAAACGGATCACTTGCCGCTTACTCGGTATATTAGCGAGCGGAGCGTACTGGTCGCGATCGAGCCCACAGGCTCGAGTCTTGCACGTACATACTTCCGGTGAGGGAACACTTTTGGATCAAGATATCCCGCAGCAAGGCACATTGTCACAGTCCATAAAAAATCCACGGGTCTAGCGACGACGACGACGACGACGGTGACGACAAGCAGGTGTACGGGGTGTGCTGCGTGTCCTGAATCGCGCTAGCGAGGAAGCACGGTGCAACAGAATCACTGATCTTGATCACTTGGTATCACCAGATCGAGGAGAAGCCGCGACCGTGCGTAACGGTAACGTTATACGCGGCCGTGCGCGTACATCACTTTTGCCACCCTCTCGCGAAGCCCCATCCAACGCACGGCAATGCTCCTCCGCTGTTCGAGATCGAGACTTACCTATCCAGGACGCTCGTCGACGGCGGACGACCCTGACGATCCTGCCCGACGGCGTGTTCCCCTCGGTGCTCGCGTGCGGTTCGACGGTGAACGGTGTGAACGGTGTGAACGGTGTGAACGGTACGAAGGTCCGTGTGGCCGCGGGATTCGATGTCTCGCCGAACCTCGCACTGTTCGAACCGGGAGACCGTCTCTCGCGTTTGCGCTCGCGGCTGACCGAACTATTCGAAAACGGCGGTATCGGGGACTAGGGGGCAACACCGAATTATTGCTCTCGCTCCGCTCTCGCACCCTCCAGCGAGCGTGTGCGAGTTCAGAGCGCCTATTCTTTCTCTCGATTCTCCAGTCTCCCTTTTATCTCCCTTGTCCTCTCTCTCTCTCTCTTTCTCTCTCTCTCTCTTCTGTCCCCTCAAAATCACCGCGACACCGCACCGAACAGAAGTGAACTACTCGTGCGCCGCCGGTTCACGGTACCTTAAATACCTTGGCAGCCGCGCCGCCGCCACCGCCGCCGCCGCCGCCGCAGCACGCCACCGCCACCACCGCTGTGCGTCGTGCGGCCCCCTACCTCAAACTCGCCCCACGCCGCGCGCGCCGATTGGCGGGGGAGAGGAGCCGATGTGTGCCTGTGCCCGCCGGCTACACCGGACCCATCCTCTCTTCCCCTCCAGTGCTCTTGCTCCTGGTCTCTTCTTTCTTTCTCCCGACCCTCCGCCCTTGCCGCTCTCCTCTCTTTCTCTTCTAACCACCACAGAGAAGCCTCCTTCTCGCTATCCTCCCCACCCCCTTTCGAGTTTGTGCGTTTCTCTCCTCTCTCTCTCTCTTTCTCTCTCCTCCCCGCTTCTTCGCCCTCTTTGCTCTGCTACGGGTAATTCAACCACCACATGTGTACCCGCAGGACTCCGCCGAGTCTCCGTTCCCTCTCTTCCCCTCCGGAGAGGATGCTGCGTCGAGGCTCGTTTTCGGGGGTGCGTGAAAGAGCTGAAATTTCGGGACGGAGCGACGCGTCCTGGCGTTGGACGTCGCCGTGGCCCGTGGCTCCTCGAGGGTCGCGCCAGAGGACGAGGAAGAGCAACGCGGAGCCGGCACCGAGCACCGTGCGCAATCGCGGCTGCGCAGAGCCGCAGGAGCCACCGGAGCGCGGCTCGCCTCGCGCATTCGCGCTCCGCACTCCGTTGCGAGCGTATCCGTTTTTTCACTCTGCTTTATCTCTCTTTCTCATGGTCGGAGAGTTCATCGCCGAGACGTCGACTCGCTGCGTTCCTCGATAGATAGTACCCGGGATGGAAGTCGTTGTGGGTGGAAGGAGTGCAGGGTGTCCCGCGAGGTAACCGTCAGTATTTTCCAGCATCTTTGCTAGGCGATCCTTGATCACTGCTATCGTGTAGATTTTTGAATTGAAACGCTGTTTAGCCTTTTGCTGTTGGACGTGGTAGACATTGATGAGCACTAAGTGCTCATCGCTATCTCAAACCATATTTATCTCAAAATCGTGAGTATATTGTACAATTTCGAGTGATCGGACTAGTATTTCTATTGTCATAGGTACGACCTTTTGCTTCAGAATCATATGTCAGACATGGAAAATTAGTTATTGTCACGATCCGCACAGTTTTTGGCACTACGATATTAGAAACTCAGTCGTACCAAGATTAACGGATGTTTTGGGTCTGTAATGCTCTGATCTATCGTCAAGAGTACCATGCCGCCAACAATCCCCGCAGATTTCTTCCACCCACAATTTCCATAGGCAAACGTTAGATTCTTGTTTTTCCACTCGGAGTCCGTGACCGATATTTCGATGCGGAAAATCGTCGGTAGACACGAGATACCCGAGGAAGCACCGAGTAACTCCACTACAAATATTTGAATACTTAATTGCACCGAGTCGCATGATTCACGGCGGTTGTATCCGGCAGTTGAGGACGATGTTGAAATTATGTTAAGGTCTGTCCGGCAACTGGTTTCGAGATATTCGTCGGAGGGATTGGTAAATGCCGTTGGATACTCAATCTGCTGACTCACTATCGGTCAGCACGTCGATGAGCACGAACGAGAGGACACGCGAGGCCTCTCGAAACGAGTCGCCTCGCATCGCTCCGAACCCACCATCCCGAACGTTCCCTGAAAATATCGCCTTCTAGCCTTGGAGCCTCCGACGAATCCATCCTCGTCACTTCATCCTGTTTATTTGCCCCGTCGCGAAGCCTTTTGGTATTTCGTCAGTTACGATCCTCGGGGATGTCCTCGGTAACTCGGTATTCCCCAAAATTGTGTAAGAGTTCTGCGAGAAACTAATAATCAGAAGACGACTGTTTATTAGAAACGCAATCATCGTGAACGATTCCAGACCGTTTGCGAGTTCAACGAAAGGAGGTCCCATAGTTTGCCGCCATTTCTGGAGACAAGGCACCTGGAGATAATCTTCCTCTTCAGATCAGCTGCAGCCCCGAAAGGGCTAGATTCATTGATAATGTCGCGTTGCAGGTAGGGGGTCGTCCTTAACCCTCATCCGTTCCTCGTTTCACGAACTGAATCTGTCCCTTGGTGTGAAATTGACACAGTGGTACCTACTCAGTTATTTTTCGGTATTTTTTTATTCAAATTGATGAGCTAACATTTACATCTTAGCTTTTCACAATTTTCGCATAAAATAAAACGATGTGCAGGATGTACTGGTTGTTTACAAGAATCACAAATAATAGAACAGTATATCTTATTACGGGAAAACTGTGTCAAATCCCCCTACGTAATATCGATTCCAGTCGTTAAAATTCTTTAAAAGGTTTATATAATTCATTCGCCTCGGTTTCGGGAAATTTAGACTAAAATTACTTTTTTGGGACATTAATGATAGAATTTGTATTGATTGAAAATTAGATAAGGCTGCCCGACTCCCCCGCTTGTAAGAAAACATAAGAAATTCGCGACCCTCTCTCCCCAAGAAGCCTTAAATAATTTACGGACGACCCCTAGAGTCGTGTGACGAATTATACGCGAATGCCTTCGGATCGTACGTTTCACCAGTCGCGACTGGTGCTTTCTAACAAAAGCTACAACCCCCTGGAAGAACGAGGCTGCTCGGTGTGCCCGATCCGCACGCAAGTCTCGTCGCCCGTCGTTCAGATCGAGAGGCGGGAACAGCGCGGGCGGTTGGAGGACTTGAGTTTCTTGTCGTTAATCTCGCCGTCCTTTATGAATCGGCTCTCACGATCCTGAGGAAGCCACTCGACACCTCGCGCCCGGGCTTCTCGATTCCACGGGACGCGCCTACGTCCGAAAGGACGCGTCTTCTAATATATTCGCGACACGGGCAGGTTCATCCTGGCCGAAGAGGACCGGCCCGTAAAGCAGCCCGAGCGGGTGGGGCCCCTACGGGGCGCACCAGAGATATTCGAGACGCGGCGTTTCCATCTGGGTTCACCTTGGTTCAGCTGGCCTCAGACCGCGCGGGGGGAAAGGAATTCGGTTCAGCGAACCGCTGGCCCGAGCGTAACTCTTACCTGGGCGGTGTTCACGCTGCCGTTCACGCTGACGTAATAACGCGGCCGACGAACGCCGACGGTCGCGATCCAGCGGCGCGAAACCGACAGCGGAGGGCGACCGGTGGCACCGCCGGTGATAATCGTCTCGCGGGAAAAGATCGACTACAGGGGCAGGGGGCGGCCGCGGAGGCGAGGAAAACGAGATGGGGGGAAAGTGAAATGAGAAAGAGAGGAGGACAGCGGTCGGGACAGCCTCGGTGAACTTGACCTGAATCCACGAGCTGGGAGAAAGAATCGTCGGTCGTCGCTGGCTGTTCGTGGAACGGAGAAAGGAGAGAAAGAGCGGGATGGAGAGGAAATTACTTTCGATTTCGAGCTCTTGGGGATCGGTTACACTTTCTCTCCCTCGTGCCTGCCACAGCGAGGTCGTCGTCGCCGCTTCCTTCCTCCTCTTTCACGGCCAAGTCCGTCGTTACGTGACTGTTCCGCAGGTCAAGGCCGGGGGCCCCGATGACCCCGGCCTTGCCGGGCAAGTTCACGATCGATCGGTTTCGCGGGCGACTTTCGAACGGATCGCGTGGAATCGGTCGACTTTGCGGGGCGAGAGTGAAACGGCTGGGCCACGCTGAACGGGGTCAGGTTTTCACGGTCGATGGCGGTCAGGAAGCTTGACGGGTCTGAGGCAATGGGCGGGGGCATTAGGAGCAGGGATTCTATCGGGACATGAGTTTGATAGATTTGACAGGGAATAGGGTATAGACCGATCTTCGGGATCGAAAGGAAAGAAAGTCAGTAATTAAAACAATAGGCACTCGATCATAACATTACTGAAGCTCTCCCAAGCAGAGTAGCATAGACGGCACTTTCATGCACTCGATAGTCATCCTTTTGGCAATCAACGTCGAACCAGGTTCCATCAAAAGTTCCTAATACCATAAGAGTTTTAATAACATGCTGATAAGGTTGCAAGCAACACGGCTGGCGGGGCCATATCACCGAAACGCGTGGGTGGCGCATTAAACAAGCGTGAATGTAACTTAAACAAGTGCAAGTACGGCTCTCGAGCGGTGGACTTTTCGCGGCAAGTGCACGGGCGTCGCTCGCCTCGATCCGGCGTGTCGACGACCGGCCTTGCGACGCTTCCTGCGCCTCCCGGCTGCATTCCGCTCGCAACGAAACACCGTTCACTGTTATCCGATAAAATATCAATCGGGAATCGTTTCGACATCGACCGGCTGGTCATCGCGGAAATGCCGTGGCTACGCGATGCCCGTATAATTATCGTGCATCGATTTTATTATAAATCGCCGTTACTTTATCGCGAGGTTCGGTTGTTCACGATAAAACGCTGCGGATCGAAGGTGCGACGGGCACTTTACCGGGCACTCTTTCGCGAGATTAGAAGGGAAATTATGGCAACCCTCGCCGCAGATGTTATCTGCGGCGTTCCTGCGGCGACAATGCGCCCGCCGCGCCGCGGGAACATTATCCGGCCGTACGAATCGTTTGTTTCGCGATATTCCAATAGAATGCGGAAAATTGCTGGAAACGTGCGTTCTGTTTTCTGCTTCGGATGTTATTGCAGCGCCGAGCGTGTAAACCGGAGGGAATATATGCCTGCTCGGTGGATGATGCGCGCTAGTAACCGGAAGTGGACTGACGGCTTACTCCACGGTACAGAATTTAAGGATGCGTGGCGATGTGTTTGATAGGGCAGGATCTTGATAAGCCGGGGGAGATTTTCTTTGAGATGCGCGCTGCCGGAAATTAATAGCTCGGTTGTCTAAGGGTACTTTTATCGTAATTGGATAATTCCTTCGGATTTTAACTGCAATTAGAGTTAGATGAATTGTATCGTCGCAAGATTCGCTTATACTCTGGGGTTAAGTACGCGGAGCTGGTCTCCCGGTCTCTTCCCTAATTAAATCGTCAGGCTCGCTAAACAGTGAGAACTCTCTCACTTGCTGGCGAACGATCACGTACAGTCCTACACGATCGCGATCTAATAATAGCCGTCTGATAACTGTGCTCAACGATTACCGTAAATCGTGGCATTTAAATGAAGACACGCGTTGGAAAGTGATCGTCTCACAATCAGTCGCGGGATAGTAAATTGCCGCGCAATCCTTAATCCCATTAGCGGCGGGACAAACGAGACGCGGCTATGACGCACGCGTCAGAAAATTCCAAGTGATTCTTAGCTCGATCCGCCCGAGGCATCACAACCATTTTACAATGGCCGCGCGCCTTGGAGCGTATTTCAGTTTCTCCTTTTTATTTTCCATCCCCCCCGGGCCCTTGCTCCGTCGGTTTTCTCTCGCTCCCGCGGATCGAGTGGCGCAGCAAACGTCTTGTCCCCCCTGACGCGACGGAGTTTCACGGGCATTCAGGCCGCTTTTCCACGAAAGAGGGTAAATTCTGCGAGATAGTTCTCGCAAGGGGGACGAAGGAAATCAATAGCGTTGCTAGGGCCGGCCGGAGAGTATGGGACGATGATGCTTTTAAAGCCCAAGCATCCGGAGAGCTCTGTGTACGCAGAACACTCCGAACACACGCTCGCGGGATGTCGCCTTTCAAATATTCCATTTGCGATACGTAATTCCATCAAAATCGCCGTTAACCAGAAGGCCACGAGTATCAGCGGATCGTGCCTGTCCCTGGTGGATTGCGTGCGTTCGTTCGCGAATTTTAATTCTGGAAAGAAATCGTGTCATTCAGATTTCAGTAGGGCGTGGAGAGATTTTCAGTGGTGAAAAGTAGCAAGGAAGTTGAAGAATTTATGGGGACGATTTATCGTCAAATTGAGATTGATCGAGGCTGAGTGTAATTTTAGAAAAGTGCTTAGGAGAATATTATTATACGTAGCCGAGAAATAAATTGATCCTGGTAGGGCAGAAGGATTAATAGTTGCTCGCCAGGCACAACCCCGCGTCTTAATTGCCACGGTAATTGGAAAATGGCCCTTCGACTTTTCCTACTTTCTCTCTCCCCGATGACGGGCCTCATTTCTGAAGTGTCACCAGCCAAAACAACACCCTCGAAATGAAAAACGACTTTAATCTCAGGCTGAACCGTCGATGCAAGGGGTGGCTCGTGTGTCATGTGCGCGAGGGTGAACGAAAGGGAACGACGTCGAGGCTGGAACACCCGCTTACTACGAAACTACGAAATTTCCGACAATTCACGGGACTTTGGAAAGTATCTTTCCTCCCTCCGTCCTCTGGAAATATAAAAGAAATTGGAGAATTCGGTTTAATTAGTCTGCCCCTTTTATCCAGGGGTTGTAGAGTATATTTCATAAAAATTACTTCAATATCTCCGGCTGTGAAAGAATCAACTGCACCATCGATAGAACCTTCCTTAAATTTCGTATTCGTAATATTAATAGTATAATTGCAGGAAATAAATTCCACTTATACAGCGAAAGAATAGCAATAAAGCTGTTAACTAATACCCCAACAACTAATTAGGACAAATCGTTGACTATATTTTGCGTGATCATAATTTTCGATCTGAAAATGCGCAGAAAGTGGGGAAAAATATCGGCCAGTTGGTTGGCTGTCTGTAATATTCACGTTACTTTTATTTCTAAGAATTAATGCAGGATACCAGAATCCCCCGGAAATCATCGAGCACCCGTCGAACAAAAGTCTCGTCAGCGAATTCACCCCGCACAATTAGATCTCCATCGTTCGTCGGATATCGGTCCCCCTTTCCACGTGAAAATCTCGTTTGTGCCATCTGCGAGGCTCGGCGTTGCTAATTCCCAGGAAAATTCTCGGCGTGTTCGAGTCGTGTCGGGTGCCACGTACACGCGAGCGGAAATCCACGGGCGACGATTGATCCCGAGCGCGACGGCGGATCCCATTTGGCTCGCAGCTGTCTCATCAGCTCATTGATCCCGATTAATCCGTGAGCGAGCGCGATTCGACAAAGGACGCTGCAGCCCTTGGCGGGGGTGGCAGGACATGTGCGTCGGGGAATAAGATGACGTCAGGCCGATGCATTCACTGCGAGGTATCGGGAGGGTGACAGGGGCGCCAGGAAAACGCTCCTGAACGAACGCGGCTGAGTTTTCCGCGGCACGTAATCCCATGTCCATTCGATGCGTCAGATTTTGGGGGAAGGCCAGACAGACGTCACTCGCGCGTTAATTGCGCGTTGTACTCATTAATTCCATCGATCGGTGCCTGTCTGTGCTGCGGCCGGCTGGTCATCGAGCTGGAACACGCGTCCATTGACGCAGCGATATGAAAGCGTATAGCGTTTCGCGTTTCGCGTTTTGTTTGCAAACGCCGCGTCGCTCGATTTGGCTAGAAGATGAAGGGATTCTGAGGTGGTGGCATGAATAGGTGCCTTCTCTGGGTGAACGAGGCGGTCGTGTATTCTTTGGAAGATCAAGTCAGGTTTTGTCTCTATTTCGTCTGGGAGGTGGGTGGTTGTGGAAGCTGGGATTAAGGGATCTTTCGACTGTAACGCTATACAAAATCACCGTTGTTTGGAACTTTTCTTTGTCACAGGAAGAATGTGCTTACTAAATTCAAGTTTTTTGTATTTCTAAATAAGTTTTTTGAGAATATAAAATAAACTTTAATTTAGTAAGCACATTCTTTCCGTGACAAAGAATAGTTCCAAATAACGGTAATATGTTAGGACGTTACAGTGGAATGACCTCTTAAAGGGAATGCATGAGTTGCAATTGTGATACGAAAAATGGAACGTAAGTATGTTAAGTGGGGTTGATTGAAAGAAGAGCTAGAGTACCAGCCAGCCTCGTTCCTAAAACACTGAAGATCTTGGTATTTTGCTTTTCAACGCCTAGAGGCGCGGAGCTCTGAACCCGGCTCGTAAATTATTGCGAACGATCGTCACGGTTATCCTGAATGGCGGACCTTGGGAATTAGGTGTATTTACCTGGTCTGGAAGTAGAGTTTAGGTGCCCGACCGAGTCTAACTATTTCATTTCGACATTTACGAGGGAATTACTCCCGGTTACATCGGACTCCCGGTAATTTCGCGTCATTTTACAATCTTGACATAAGGGAGAGGCACTGTGGTAATCGTGCAATGAGAAGTGGTTTTGGATCAGTGCTTGATTTATCTCGCCACGAGATCGTTCACAGTACCGCATTCAACGTCGCAAATGAACCACGCGAAAGCACCCCCTCGCGTTTCTCTTACCCCGGACGAAAGGAGACGTGGAGTCCTCCATCGAGCTGTTCCACGGGGATACGCGCTCCCGGAGTTCTTCTTGTTCTTTCCTTCAGAAATTGATTCGTCTTTCAGAGGGTGATTCTGTTTGCAGGCGGGGGTGGGCGGGCCGAGCGCGTGCACGGGCGACGGGCGAAGGTTGATTACCGAACGAAAGGAACCAGAGGCAGAGGAAAGCATGGGCTTTGACATGAAGTGGGTCCTCGAGGAGGCTCTGGATGGGTCCGCGTGGTTTTGTCCACGCGCCTCGCCTCGTTTCCCCGATTCCTTGCAACCCTCCACACGCATGTACACGGGTCGCCGTTTGATTTCGACGCGTTTCCGCTCTGCTACCGTTTAAGCCCTTTTCTGCAGGTCGACCGTGGCGGGAAAAAGGGCTCTGCTGCGAGCCATTCGTTTAACAATCGCCACTAGGACATTGCAAAGGCCGCTGGCACCGAAGCAACGTCTCGATGTTTCTCTGGAGGACTCCCGAGTGGCCATTCTTGAACGGGAACCAGCGCACTGTGACCTTTGCTGTGGAGAGACTCAGCGACGCCTTGTCCCGAGTTTAATTAAAATTTCATTCACAGGCCAGTGTCCAGCTTTCCTTCGATTCCCTCGCAGGACGTGGATGTTTCCACAATGGTCCTGGGTTGGGTCTGTTTACCGTAGAAGGAAATATTTCATGGCGATGGTTATTGACACGGCGGGAGGCATTAAAGCGCAGGGAAGGGAGCGCGAGCTTTCCGCTCGACTTAGACGAATGGGCTTGAATATCATCCCCCGTGCTGCCACGCACCGCCCCTTTTTCATACTGAGTTTATTGTGCGCCGCAGTTTGATGGGAAGGGATGTTTTCCTTTAATATTTTCGGAGTCCATATTTCATTCGTTGTCTGGTTGAAATATTTCGAGGGTGGCGCTTTGTTTGCTGGCGTAATTCGAATTGCCGTCGTACGGTGGGCATTTTTAGCATGCTGCTACACGGCGCCTCGAACAGTGGCCGGGGATTCTCGAGCTTCAACCGTTCAATTGATTCTAACGGGTGTCTGAAAGTCCACGATCCATCCTTTTAATTCCGGAACTTCGGTATCTCGATCGGCACGCAACTCGGACCTTTCAGTTCTCGGAAAGGGCCGATCTCCTGCTGCGTGTAAGTAATCGAGTCTCTCCGTTACACCATCGATCGTCGCCACGGTGCGTTACAGGCTAAATCGAGGGTTAATTTTAAAAGGCCAGATTCCTTCCATCGACCGCGGGGGCCACTGAATCGACAAATTCCTGAGCGATCGCCCCGCCCATTATAGAAGACTAAAAAATAATTTTGTTCCTTATTTAATCTACAGCTCTCACTTTTTTTTACGTCGGCGCCTCATCACTTACACTATGTAAATCTGGCGCCGATTAACAAAAAATTGAGAGTCGTAGATTAAATAAGGAACGAAATTATTTTTTACTTCTTAAAGCGCATTTTTTTCAAATCGGTTTTAATTTCTTTTAAATTTATTTTTATTTTTTATTTAAGTTATATAAGTACATTTGTTTATTTAAGTCATACAACTACATTTATTTAAAGAATGAAGACTGTTAATGAAACAGATTTCTTATTTTTGGTGTAAGTTCGAAACTACTGAACCGATTTTGATAATTCCTTCTTCGTGATCTAAGTTGATTGAAGCTAAACTAAATGCAACAAGTTTCGCGAAAATCGGTCCAGTAGTTCCGGAGAACATCGCGGACAAATGTAGTTCCTACATACTAACATGCATACACATCGAACGTAGAACCTCTTTCTTCTTGAAGTCGGTTAAAAATGATGGAATTGTCGATAACCCAGCCACCGTCGAGAGGAACCGTCGATCTATCCTCGCGATTGATACGGGCGATTTGAGACAGTGCACGAGGGCAACGCGAAGTCAACGCGAACCCTACGCGAATCCAGCCTCGCCGATAATGCATCGAGAAGTACTGTTATCATTATGTTCACGGTTACCGTAAGTGGCCGCTACTTCTATCGCGCTAAATGACTGACGGTTATTAATATACCTAGGCGCATTTGGCGCGAAAATAAATAATGGATGCCGCAAACTGGTTAACTGAAATCGTTGGCGCTATCTAGCCGATACCGGGCAAAAACCTGAAAGTGTAAAAAACCATTCACTACGGGTTTCGTAAGAAATGCCACGGACCAGCCGTGCCCTGTAATTATCCATTTAATATCGGCAAAGCAACGGAAGCGAAGCAACCTCCGCGCGTAAAAAGGCGTGGTAAAAAAGCAGATAGATATCCGTGAGGTACCGTTGCTCAAACGAATCTGTATCACCTATGGTTTCATTCATTGCCGCGGCGGCTTACGCGTGAACAAAACGACCGACAAGCGAGGATCCTCACGTAATTAACTGCCGGCTCGTCTTTTTGTCGACGACCCGATCGAATCGCTCCTCTGCCCGGGCGGACTGCATTTTCTTCGCGGTGGACACGCGGATGTACGCCGGGGACGGTCTCGGTACCGTTCGATGCTTATGAATAAGTTCCCTTCTATAGTTTCTTTCTTCTTTGTTTTTTCTCCTTTTCGTTGCTGCCGGGTCATAAAATAAATCAAGCGGAACGAGCGATGATGCGACGTTAACGCGAGGCCCCGTTTGTTATCCCGCGGATCGGGGACAACAGGCCTCGAGTTCGTCGCGAGTATCGGTTGTGATGACCACGGTGCCGTGATCTTGGAGAAGGCTCGCGGAGCATGGAGGGTGGAAGGTTGTCGACACGATTATTGGGAGAACTTTTGGGGTTTGTTCTTCTTGCCTCGATGGCGATCGAAGCGAGTTGAGAAAGTGGTAGTTTGGTTTAGGATACTCCGTGGGGAAAGAGTAAATTTTATGGAGAGATTCGCAGGACTTTAGCAGAAATTGATTTCTATATTAAGGGAGGTTCCGGTCTAAATATCGATTTTTTCAAGCTGCCAGCTCCTAGTCGATTGCGTAAAGCTGATTATCGCAAATTGCCTCGGTAATTTAATTGTCAACGATAAGCAAGTCTCCGAAGACCATGGGAGCGGAGTACACCGCGGTGTTTACGGGTGCAAATTGCAAGTCGACGATAAATATAATTTGCAAGGTTAATGACCGTTAAACTGCCGGACTTCACCTGACAATTACACCGAACAACATAATTCAGCGTTATTATGTACGCCTGGCTGAATAGGAATCCGTGCAAAGGAACAAAGCCTTAATTGCCCCCTCGTTCTGACGCGAGTCATATTTTACAAGGAATAATTGAAAATCCATTCACAAAGGGATACCTCTCATTCTTGCTCGTCGTGATTGAATTTGAAGTTGTTCCAAGGATACGTGGCTTTCAGGTTGTAAAATATATTTTATTCTCCACTCTTAAAAAAATCGGGAATAGTAATTGAATTAAAATGGGAGTTCGTTATACAAGCGAAGAACCGTTTTAAAATAAAAAAGCCGTAATAATTTCGTTATCGTCCAGGTTTGATCTTGCCTGATCCAGAAATATACACTAATGGGGAGGCAGCAACGCAGCAGCGTTCCAAGTGTAATACATCGGGTGTAAAAACGAGTGTTAACTGTTGCTTAAACGGTTAAGGTTTAGAGAAGCATGCAGGCTGTGACGTTTTTTCTTACCCGCCCGCGGCGAAAAGGCGATTGGATACTGCATATTCATTTTCGTGGCTGTTCGACATTAAAGATAACATCCTGTTTTATGCAATCGAAAAATGCAAGCATTCGCTGCATCGTAATTCCCAGTAGCGCCCATTGTTCCGTTCTTCGAAGCCGAGAGAGTAATCTTCGCTTTATTATTCCTCGAAATTGGTATAATCCTTTCATCCTAGTCATAAACGATCATGCTACAAGTTTGTTAAAGTGCTATCCCGCCGAATGATTGATTGTAATTCAATCAAGCGCATTAGTTAATTGCATTCGCATCTTCGCATTGGAAAGGATTCTGCAATCACTGAGATGCATCGTACGCGCGAGGCTTAGGAACAATGCTGCAGCCAGAAACGAGCACTGTGCCATTATCTCTAGCGTTAGAAATGCAAATGTACCTACCGGTTCATTTATTTACTTACCCTTTTCTACAGGGGAACGATCTCTTTAGTACACAACGAAATAATTGACGTGTTATCGGGGCAATTATTTTAATAACATTCATAATCACCTTTAGCTTTGAAGCTCTACTTAGACCTGTACATAATCGCTATCTGCGTACATAATAGGCGTACGCCTAGTTCATTACCATAGGCATTCGCGGTCTGTAATAAATATGTTGGATATCAGGTGCGTATCCGGATCTTGTACAAATGTGGAAACGAACTACGTAGACGTAAAACCTTGGAATAAAATAGAAACACTAAACTACTTAGATTGACAATTTTTGGGTACACCTGAAAAAAGGGTACTGCGCAACCTTTCTCATTAAATTTCGCACTCGGAATGATATTAAATTACCGTGGCACGTGATTTCATTAACAACAGACATCCTGAAATCATGAATGAGCCAGGAAGAGGCACAACAGTTTAATTTTGGCAAAGTGTTTGAATTCTGTCGCAACGTTTCAGCAGGAAACTCTAATAATACTACAAAATGGGACCAAAGGACTTATTCTCCCAACGCTGTTCATCGCCGCCATCGTCCCAAGGACCTCCTTACATCCCTCCACTCTCATAAGCCTCGCAGCCGCAGTAATTCTCGTTTTCACGCGTTCAAGGAAACTTCTACGCGATCTTAGTAAAGCCAGCTATGGCTGGCTTCCTATTAAATCCCTGCTGCTAATAGCTTCGATCGGCTACTGCGCGAATTCGCGTGGCGCAACGAAAGAAAACGGGGGAATATCTGAGAGGCGGAAAAGGTGGAGTTGCCCTTGAATCGCGAGGTCCCCGTTTGATCGCTTCCTGTTGTGGTTTGAATCGCTGCCCCCCTCCGGCTTCCCCGTCTTGGACGATGCTCTGACAAATGAGAAATTCCCGGAGCCGATTTTCCTCGGTGGTATCGATCCGGGGAACGGGTTCAGGGACCCGAACGCGCGAGTGCCCGTAACGTCATTACTAGAAACACGATCCCGGCCCAAGCGAAATTGCCAGCAGTTTTTCCAGCGTGCTCGCTCCAGGCGAAACGCACGAAACTACCCTGCAACACACGATCCTGTCGGCCGATTTGCGCTGGCCATCTGTGTGCGCGTGCGCCTGCATGCGTACCCTTTGCTCATGGACGGATCTGTATGCGCACGCTTGCAGCCGCGTATTTATGGACGTCTGCGGTTACGTTTGAGATGCTTCCTTCGAGAAAGGATCGCAGATGAGAATCTGGCGGAGACGCGGCGGTCGATCGCAGGAGGAGGAACAGTAGTTCGTTTATGCACATACTGACTGGTGAAGGTATCATCTGACCGGCGAGCTTTTCCTGCGGAAAAGTTGGCGGAAAGTGTGGGTGAGGGGGGCAGGGCCCCTCGGCCCTCCTCGGAGTGCGCCATTGGATTTTATAAAGTTCGAATGTCCGCGAAGTCGCCGAATAAAACTACTCGATTGCTTCAGCCGTGAATAATTTTTCTACACGCGTAGAAGTTTGAATTCAGATGTTCGGTAAGTTAGGGATACCTATCGATAGCGCCGGTTTCTCGGATTTATCGCGCCGGAAAAATGAGTCATCGGTTAGTCCGTAGGAAATGAGGCTCGAATGTGGTAGCGCGTGCTAACGCTGTGTGAGATGAGGCGGTCGCGGCACGTGGAATTTCTACGAATATAGAAATTGATGTAGAAGCGTGTAGTAGGTATCTGTATATCAGTCAAATGGTGGTGCTTAGAACTCGGATTAGAAGAAACGGGCGATTATTCGCCCGCTATTCTGAGTAGTCTAAATTTAAAAAAAGAATACTTGGAAACGAGCTGGATGTCAATGCTGTACACGTTGCTTCGTTCGTCTTATGGACCATACCTAAATACAGATTTATGTTAGATAAAGCTAACATAAACGAAAATAATCCTTCCAATCTTTTCTAAGCAGTGCCTTTTATAATTCGGATGAATGTCCCATCTATCACGATGCAAAATTAACAAAGTTATTCTCTGTCATCGAATCTGCCCAAGCACGGTCTAAAAAGGACCACGGATAGATCTCGCTATTGTTTAGGCAGAATGGTCTGTAACGGTACCTTTTTGGCAAGATTCCCCTCCGTTCGATCTACTATTATCGATAGCTCCTTTTTATATGGGCATCCGAGCAATTGAACGTCCGTTGCATGAATTAAGCCATTATATTTCGTGCCCCATGGGGTCTCCATAGATTATCGATCCAATCACACGGCTCGTTCGTTTTAAGAACTCCGTTGGAACGGTTTCTCACTGTCCTTGGAGGTACGAGCTATCGTTCGTACTTACTCGGGGTTCAATTAACGGGGGACGTTACCCTCGGGGCTCGTATTTCCGCGATCTGCCATTTTCCGAGTCAGTGCTTCGACTCGATAACGCTGCCGGCTGGGGAATCTGTCGGTGGATAGATTTCACACTTTATGCTATAACAGCGTGTTTCGCTCGACCCGCCAGTGCCGGGCTTTCAGGTGCACCTGTTCGTCAAAAGTTTCCAATGCAACTGAACGTAGAATTTTAGATAGGAAATCGGTTGTATTTTAATCGCGGCGTTTAGAATTGAAATATTTATGGACCTGAGTAACTGGTGCCAAGTTCCATGTAATTTTACGAAGTATGATTGAAGTTGATCGGCTCTAAAGGTTTACTACGAGGGCGCAACACCTTCTCGATTCTCCAGTGGAAATCACCGATTACGCTTGCGCCATTCCCGACAATCTTCGCGAGAGCCCGCAATAAGCAACTCCTGAGCGTCGTTTTCAATCATTCCGCAGAGGATGTTTACGCCGGGTGAAAAATGTTAACGCGAAGAGGAGACGGATGCTTTTTCCACGGATGAACCGTGTAACTCGGTCATTATACTTTGTTGCACGAATTCACGAAGCCAGGCCGGCCGCGAGCTGCTGAAGTATGGTTATAGGGAGGCATAACGAGGCAAGAGGCGACTTAACAAGGCTGTTATTGTTGCGATTACGTTAATTTACCGCTATCGAGGGCGACCGGTCGTGATGGTAATGAATAACCGAAGACGTGATTACACTCCGATGTCCCTCTAGGATATCGAATGCTTCCTCCCCTCAACAATGCATTTCCTGCTGCTTCGCTCGCTCCACTCTGTGTAATTGGCGTCGTTACTGTTTCTTTGGCAACGAAGGAGACTCTGCCAAGCAAATTAACACCCTTTAGGACTTCATCAAATCATACTCGATTACGTTGGATACTGCATCTGACACGATTAACTAGCGAACAGGTACACATTAAGGGTACCTTCCTACCTTCCCATCGAATCACTCAAACAATAGGTCATTTTTAGGATTTTATTTAAAAAAAAATAAACGGTCATAGCAAAATATTGTAATCTCATGTTTTGGCAGACGTTTGAACCACAAACTTAAAAAAAAAACGGGTAATTTTGCATCGACAAAATGTTTATAAATAGATTGAATAATTATCACGCTGCACTCTCCCTATTCGATTCGGGAACCCCCTACCACTCATCGTTTTCATCCCCCAACCCTTAATTCACTGGTAAACTAATCTCCACTCCTCATCCACTCATATTTCCTCCGAATAAAAATCAATCTTCCAATCAATTTTCAGCTGATGGAGCATCGTCCGCGCCTCCACCAACCGAACAGTCAATCGACCTGGTCAAAGCGATGCGCTTGGGTCGCGTGGGTGAATCGGTGGACGCGCGGCGATGCCATTCGCGGATTGTTATTCATTGTGCAGCTTCGTGGTGCGCTCATGGGACATAGATATGCGATAACGACGCAAATAATTAGCGTTGAGTTATTCGTTCCGCGTGGAATATTCATTCGCGCGCGAGCGTAACACGCGCGCCGGCTAATTTCAGGTGCAACGTATCCTACGGGAACCGTTGGCTCGCGATTCGCGCGCTCCGGCTTCGCGTCTCCTCGAGGCGAGCGTGTACTGGAACGGAACGGAGGACGTGGCCGCCAACCCGTGAAAATATGGATGGCGGAGCCGCCTTGTTCCTTCACGGATGCTGAAGGCGGCGTAATTAAACTTAGGATACGAGCGTTAGATTCCTCTACACAGCCCCGCCAAGCACCGTTCTCCGCCAAATTAGCACAGGGTACGCCCGTCCTCTTTCGGATATCCTCGTTTCATTTTCCTTCCCCGGACGTTCCACCGATGCACGCTCGCCTGTTATTTGGCAGAGCTGCAGAGACGCTGATCCTTGAAGCCTTGGTGATTGGCAGAGGAAGAGAATTGAATTCGAAAGACTTCTGTAAGATGGAGTACAGATTCTTTGGGAGAAAAGAGTATCTCCTTTTTGATCATACTATAAGCAACCAACCACCCCGCATCATGCACCCTCATATAAAGACTGCTCTATTCGACCAGCAATATAGAATACCTATAAGCATCGAATCATAGACGCCCCCATAGATTTCCCCAGCCGATAACCGATAGAATAGAATCGTTTCCGGGGCGTGCAATAAGACGAAATTAAATGGAATCCCCCGAAAACATTTAACCAACGTTAATTTGCCGCCTAATAAATGTTCGGCTCTGGCTTAATCCCTGGACAAAGGGTCCCACGTTTCCCGGCTCGTTATTTTCCCGTGGCACGTTAAATACACCGAAATAAACGGTAATCCTAGTCTGGACCTATGACAACGAGCGTGCGGGTGAACGAGTATTGATTTTAGGGGGGGAGAGGGTGAAAGTATCGGCTCCAGCGACCGCCGAATTTCTCCTCCCCTATCCTGGGACAGGATCAGTGGGGACGTTGTATAAAAGACATTCATCACGGGGCTGGTTTTAAGGCAAACGAAGTAACATCCGGGAAACGGGATGAGGGTGAATAGTAATCGAATTCGAGCCGAGCTCCACCGCGAATCTTTCGTATTTATGGTCCTGAGAGGCAACACCTTTGTTGGAGAGACTGGATTTTGCGCGCGGCGCGGGGCAGATTTATAGAACGCCATATTTCTGCGAATGTGCACGCGTACGCCGACAGGTTCGTTCGAATCGAATTTGTAGTAAATCCTGCGGGGCTAGAGGCTCGGTAACCGAACTTTCCGTTGGACACGAGGCAGCCGTTAAGCGAGCCTCGTTAATACTCGCAGGCATCAGGTACTTTACATAGGACGATGTTCCGAAATAAGATATGCAGTCTACTGGCTTTTGAAACGACTGGGTCAGGTCATTCCGACTCCCACGATTTAATATTCATCCAACACGGCACTTCATTTCCAGGTCTGCCCGCGCGTTTTACCTTCCCCCCACCGAATTCTATGATTCCACGAACGAAGGCATACCGTTTACTGACTTTTAAAGCGACCCGACACGATTTAACACTCGTTCGAGCATTACTTCTCGTCTCATTTGCAAGTCCATTTCAGCGTTTCACGTTTCCCATCGGGTCCCGATGGCGGGCAACATCCAGGACACTAATGCGGACAAGCGGAAAGATCGGTTGCAGGCGTGTCCGAAGGGGAAACAAGCGGTGGGCCCCGATTTCGACAGATGCCCGCGAGGGTTGATCGCCGATGATCGGGATCCTGCGATGACGGTGATCGGCGTGCTCGCGGAGTCGTGCCAGGACATAAAGGTCCTCGCATTCTTCTTCCCTTCTATTTTTATCGTTCGCGCCGCGACCGCTCTCCGTTAAACAATTCAGCCGCGTCCACTTCTCCGCGACTTGGCACGTAACGAAGAAAAATTGGCAAGCGATCCCGTGGCGCACCGTGTTTCGTTAGGTGGTGGCTCATCGGAATTTCGTATTATTGTCCGGGGGCACCGTTGACCCTGACATTTGGCAAAGGCAAGCGGTTTCTGTCGAGAGGCAGCGACGTTCCTTGACAGACGTCGGCCGTCGCATCCGCCCGGGGAATCCGCCAGTCAGTAATAAGAGAACATCGTCCTGGAGCACGGCAACTTCCTTCGAGATCCTCTCGACGATCCTTTGTGCTCCGGAGGAAGCAGAACACACCGAGCACGTTCCCCAAGATGATTAAGGGAACGTGGTAGGTAGATCTGTAAGCGACATGACACAGTGTTCACGTTCAGCAAGGAGGGTGGTATATTCGAATGACGATACTTTGTGTGAGATGACCATGGAACACCGCGGATCGATGTCTACGTCTAGATACTTTATTTTAAAGTACGAGTGGCAACACCAATTATCCAAGCCCGTGTGAACCAGCGAGAACATCCCAGTTCCATCGTAATTTTTGTCCCAAATGAAAGTTACGGTTTCCCTTTTTTTGGGACCTACGCCCGCCGCTCGAAGAAGGAGCGAGGTCGTGACGGCTCATTGGCAGCAGCTCGCATAGTAGTCGTAAAGTTGGTCGGAGCCGGCGGAACGCGTTTGCATGGCCTCACACGTACCACTGGCAATCGCGATCGGATTAGACGCACCGTTGGCGAGCGCAATGTGTCTCGCATATTTCCGTCACGCTCGGCCGATCCTGTGCCTCCTTGGCGCCAGCCGCTGCTCCGTCTCCCTCTCCTTCCCTCTCTCCGCCGAGGGTCGAACCGCTTTTCCCTTCTCCTTGCCTCTGCGCCCTCGCGGTGCTGAGATCTGGTTCGATCGCGGGGCCAGGTCGTCGAACGGAAAAAATCTCCGATACTGATAATTAGCAATGGGAATTTGAAGAACACGGGCTCCTGCTTCCTGTTGACGATGGCAGTGGTCGAGAGGATGCAGAAAGTACCATCAAAGATAAGCTTGAGGAGTGTATCTACCTCGTCGCGTTAACAATTCAGGAATGGAGCAACGGGGTGGACTGATTTTAAGTAGTAACGGTCAATGTTAGGGCGACGTGCCACGTGCAGGCCTTCGAGCAGCAAAAGGAATGTATGTGGCTTTCCATTATTCACAGGTTTTGAGTTATAACGTGTAATATACTTTTTGAATTCAGAGGCAACTCTAGGTTTGAGAAATTCCGCTGCACCCTTCTTGCTGCAAGCTCCTCAACTTCTTCCTGCTGTGATTTCTACGTCGATTCGTGTGGGTGTCTCACAAGTGGTACATGGGGAACTTGGATGACGAATAAGGTGGTGGGACAGAGCTTTGATTTAGATCGAACTGGAGCTTCACTGAAATTGTATCAGAAAGAGGGGAAAGAAGTATCTCGTTGAGATATTATTCGTTACCTGTTTCGCCCACTCGAAGACAATGCCTGATCGCCCAGTTTTCTGGTCACCTTTGGAATCGTCTTCTGCTCAGTGGTACCCGCTACATTGTATCGAGACATTCCATACCGCTAGCAGGGGGCAAAAAGCGAAGACACTCAGCGTCCTGGTACCATACGTCTACGTGAGGCAATTTGATCCTGCGTTTTTGTGGAAGCACGAGCGTTCCACGTAATAAGCGATGCTTCGCTTTTTCCGTCCACTTTTTTCTCCATCTCTTTTCAAGGGACACCGTTAGGATTCTCCACTGGAGCCGGAGTGTACCGGTATCCACGAAATGACCGCGTTCAATTTCATCGCTGAACACTTCTCGATTCTCAATTCATTGTTGGCACTTTAAAAATTCAAATCGTAGGGAGGAATGATCACTTTCTTTATAAATATTTATTTATATATTAATAATTACAAATTCATACGAATCACACTTTATGATTGTCGTTCCTAGAGTACTATTAGGTAATCGTTAACCCTTTACTAACAAAATTTAGAAATTTCGTGAACTTTAACAAAAAGAAATCTCTGTTATCCACAACTATTTGTTCAAATAAAAATATCGACATATCAAAATTTATATTTCTAGAAAAAGAAATGGTGTTCTCCCGCCAAATCGACGTAGAAATCACAGCAGAAATAAATTGAGGCCTTGCAGCAAGAAGGGTGCAGCTCCATTTTTACCAACTTTGATTAAAGTAGAAAAAAATTAACTATTACAACATGATTGTACGAGTATTACCAAGGTAGAATTAGCACTGAAGAATTAAAAGATTCAAAAATTCGAAACTGATAACTGAAAAATGACGCTGGGCTGCGAACGCCAGGGTCCCATCCCAATTACTTCTTCATTAACATTTTCGACTCATTAATAACCATCGTCTACGGTTATAGACGATCTTCGTAACAAGTACATGGACATTCCAAGGAGATTATACACAGGAAAAACCTTTGAATTATAGACTCCCCCTCTTTTCACCCAAGGACTGAGATTGTAATCTAACAGAGAGCTTCTATGGAGAGGTACCTCCGCTCGCGTCTCCTAAAATCCTATTAACTGCTCATTAATCCATAGAGATTAGATCCCAGTCGGTGTTGAATAAAAAAGAAGGGCCCACTGGTATGGCGGGGCAACGAAGATCCCCCGGCATGCTGGTGAAGGTCGGAGGCGAAACGGTGACAATCGTCGGATCGTCACGGTTGAACAGCCTCTTCCCCCAATTCCGTTTTTGCTTGTCAGTGCCGTTCGTTCACGGGCGAGCAGGTGCTGGATGAATAATACTGGCGCGTTACATGCAGCGGATAACGTCACGGGAGATTTAGTTATAGCGGCTGGTTCCTACCGTCACGGATTTACACGTCGCCCAAACCTCGCGAGCTCTAGGAAAGGCATTTATACCCTTCGAATTATCCGAGCTGCTCAAACATTGCCTGCGATCCGATCTAGGAGCGAACGATCCGCTACTCGCATCGTGGTTATATCTTCCGCGAGGAATCAACCGCGAGACGAACAGAAAGACATCCCCTCTCGCTCTCCCTAGGGCCCGATTTCGCGGCGTCATTCGGCATCGAAGCAAATTACTCAGAGGCGGGAAAACACGACCGCATTCTGATCGGTCAGAGGCTTCGCGCGTCAACGTCTTCGAGGAAGATCGAAAAGCCCCGCCACGGTTGATTCAGCCCAGCCGTCGTTTGCATATTCGCTGATTCACGGGACCGCGCGCAACAGGTTTGTGAATAAGAACGAGCGCAGGCGAAATTCTACGGTGAAACGGGGGAAAAAGTGGATTCCAAGCCCTCTCCCCTGGGACCGGGCCCAGCGTCCAGCTACCGACACCATTACGACATCGCCCATGCACGATGCGTTCGAGGGCGGCTCCGCCATTAAGCAGCGCGGAGGCTCGCGGCGCTGTTCCAGCGGGGACAAAAAGACAGGACGTAAAGGACAGGCCTGGCGTGATTATAATAAAATCGCAGTTTGCTGCTGGTCGAGGGCCTTCGTGTGTTCCCACAGGGCCTACTACTGGCACAGTCCACCTACCGCATCCGCCACGGTAACTCGTCCTACGCTTTGCATACGCGCCGTTTCGGTCAACGGACTCCTGTAAGTGAATCTAGGAAGGTGGTCGATCTAAATGCCCTGGGATACGGCTCCGCGGCTCCGCGGACCCCCGGCCTTCGATTCACCCCGCTTCTTCGAGAGAATACATCGGTCGGATGCCTTGAACCAAGGGGTTCAAGTGGTTCGAAAATATTCAGGATAGATAGGAGTTCGATGCTTTGGATAATTGGATAACAGAGGTATCGAGGGACAATGTAGCCTAAGTGTTTGGCCATGTTAACCCTTCGTTTTAAAGCTATGAAGCTGAGACAACCATCTCTCTCTACAGAAAGCAGAAATGGGGGAGTTATGATTGGGATGAATGGTTCACTTTCAAATTGTGTTTTGTTTTCTCATTTTATTTATTCACTTTCGTATTCATTGCTTTTTTAATCGCCAGTAGGTAGTTTACTTTTTGTTTATCAATTTTGATTATAAATATTCAGCACAAAATTCTGAACAGATTTGGTTTATTCTGATAGTGATTTTATGTTAGCAATTCATAGCGAAGGGACAATCTCGCCTGAAAGTCAGCTGCGATTAAATACATGCTGCTCGTCATAGCCGAAGATATAACAAACCACGACCACATTTTTGTCTAAAGATACGTCACTTCCAAGTGACTGCCTAAATATCTCGGTTTATCTCGCGAACGATAAGACAGAGTTCCCGTACATAAACCTGCCGAATAATGGAGGGAAGCAACGCAATTAATCGTTCCTTTTCGAGAAACAACTCGTAGCCCTCGCATTCTTACGCGAAACGGAAGAAGCGAGATCGGGTTGTAGTTATTCCCAGTGATTCGCTGAAAATTTGACGCCACGCCGCAGACGGATACGAGCACTTCCATTAGTCTGACCGTCAAATTTTATCGCCCGACAGTTATAATGAATTCCAGCGAGATTTATTGCCGCGAGAAGCTGAACCGTTACGGCGGCAGCGCAAAAAAGTTTGCGCGTAAATGGCTGTGCACGCGTCCGAAGACCCAGCATTTCGTAGCATACTTCGGCGAAGTAACAGGTGTCTCCTCCATCAATCCTTATGGAGTCTATAGATGATACAGCAGCTTATCAATAATTAACACTTCGGAGCACATGGCATTTTGAACCTGGACAAGTTTGGTCCACGGAGCTGACGGAGAAAGAAACACCTTCCTCCGCACTATTCATTTAACTTTTTATATAATTAATATCGTTCGAAATACAAGATTTATTTAGCGACAACGTGTTACCGTACGACAGAGAAAGCCGAATATTTTAAAGGATATCCGTAAATCACTGGGCAGACGATAAATTTAAAAAGACACGCGCGCTGGATGTCGCGGGGATGGCTTTCGTACCTAGAGGCGGAACGCGCGCGTGTGCCATCGGATGCGCCGATTAATATGGGAAACGCGCGAGCGAGCTTTCGCCCATTTTTAAGCATTCCCCAGCCGGCTCGACCCGGCCGTTAGGATAATAATTTCAAAACGGACATAATGACATTCCGGTCGTGCCGGCTTTCACTGACAATAGATCCTACCGGAGAACATTAACGGTCCTCGAATGCGCCGGGCACGTACGACTCCCCGCTTGATTCACCGTTTCGTCTTCGTTCTGCCCCGTGCATCCTCCTTTGCCCCATTTCGCGCGATCAATTGTCTCGGTTCGTCGATGGCACAGAGAAGAACTCGGTGAACACGCAAAAGTGTTATATAAATTATGTCGAACTTTTGTTACTTCATCGCTAGACGATCTACGCATTCTATTTTGCCTTCCTCGTTTAAAATGTCCAATCTAGCAAATCGACACATCCAAGAGAACTGAAGTTTTTACCATTTCTTTCCTGCCGTTCTTGTAGAAAAAATAAATAAATTAGGCTGCTTCTAGATCTCTAGGAAGCACGTAGGGGTTTATAACTTTTCTTAAAAAATGGACAAATGCTAGACAGGAAACTTCAATTAAGCACGGCAGTGTTGGTATTTAGTGGATTTACTGGATCCAAGTTGAAGCTTGGAAATCATCGGGCGCCGTACTCACAGATACAGTCACTTCACTGGGTGAAGTTCTAATTACCTTCGGTGGTGTAGCCTTGCAGGGAACTCGTTTGGAACGAGTTTATTAATAGTCCTCGGTTAAATCAATTCGAACCAGTATCATCGACACGAGAAACAGAAATGTTGCCAATGCATATGTTGTTATATACATTCCAAGCCGCGTGTTATTACGTACTTCTTTATATAACACGATTATTTTGTCTGGACATAGAAATGGCTTGGTTACCATTCGTCGTTGTTGCTGGAAATCAGCCTGCCGCGTTTGGATTCAACAGGGGGCCGGGGAAAGGGGCTAGGGAAAATATAGATTAACGGAAACGAGGCTCGTAAATGTATCAAGCACGTGAAATACCATAGTCGTGGTCTCTACAGATGAGGTTGTAAAGGTTTACAGTTGGCCGTAACGTTACTTTAATTCTTGTTGGAGATGTTTGGTCTCGATAAGTAATTAAGCAGCGGACGATCACAGGCCGATAAATTGTTGATTACGACAGATTGCCTGGACGGGCGCGGGTAGCCGTCAAAACTCAGCTAAAGGTTCATTAACACGTTTCCTCCGTGGTCTACAGTTATTCGTATGACGGTCCATCGGAGTGACTCGCTTGGAAATGGAATTTCCGTAGCCGAGATGGCCGCTGAAGCAATCTCTGCCCGCCATTGATTTAATCGGATGTGCCGGAACCCCGACGGTCCAACGAATCTAATTTAAATTCGTCCTTATCGGTTATCGACGCTCCGATTGAAACCCCCCCCCCCCCCCCCACCGGCGATATCGAATTTGAGGGCGTATGACGTATGCAGTAAATGCAGTCACGTACAATGGAATTACTGTTTCTTGAGAATCTCGTGCACGTTAGATACGTTTAAATATCTCTGTTCCCTCCACTGACATATCCCGAACGATGGGACTTATCGGCAGGGCCCGATCTGGCTCTTCATTCGCTCTGGGGAATGCTGTTTATATTTAATTATAAAGTTTGATACTAAATTCAGGCACGTAGGCGAGGGGTGATATAGAAGGGACATTTTTATTCGGCGACCATTTCTGATAATACCACGATATACTTCCTATTAATAGACTTATGTTTTAAATACCTGTTTATTGGCCTTCAATACAAATGTGTATAGCAAACTCTTTAATAATAACAGAAAATAAAAAATTCTTCAATTTTCCAATAAGTCGAAAATGTCCCCTTCACGACTAGGTAGTTTTCTACGAATTTTGTCAGCCGCAAGTTTGCCGATCTGCCCTGTTTACTAGCCCTGTCCTAGGTCACAGCAATAATGAATAAAATTGTACAGAAATATCTGAAGGAGGAGGGAAAAATAAATGACACTTAAGTAGTATCCAGCCTAAAAGTGCCGGCAACAGGCAAATTAGCAGAGGAATTATGATTTCCGTAGGAAACTGTAAATCAACGACCGCCTTAAGGCCCGAATTACCATTCCCATGGGCGACGAGACAATGAAAGGAACGTATCAGCGTCGTGGAACGCGTCGCGGCGCGTCGAATTCGCGAGAGCGTGCCGCCTCAAAGCCACTTCCGGCCTGGCTAATCATTAGCCATTTCTAATCGCGTGAACGTGACATTGGCATAGGCAGCGACTCCCCTTGGTGCGTGGTTAACGAGTCCGCGACACTCGAGGTGTTAACACGTAGCCCACGGCGCTAACAATGGGCTAACTGTAATCCGTGGAAAAGGTTTCCACGGTTCCTCGTACATTTCTTTCACGTGCATGCACGACTACGCTCCGCGACGCGTCGCGCCGCCTTTCCTCGCGTTCTCCATCACCGCGGACCGTCTCGTTGTTGCGAGGCGAAATGAGTGCCCTCGGGTGACTGCACTTCTGACGATTCATTTTCGTCTCGGTAATGCTGAGAGAGCGTAACGCCGAGGCACAGTTCACGCGCACGAAGGGAGAAGTCCGGTATCGGTCGGACGAGTTGTAAGTACCTATGATTCTTTGGGGGGTTACTCGTGGAGTTGCAGAGGTCCGAAATTTTGTTCTCTACAACCTACACTATAACCCAGTGCTCCGAACCTTTTCCGAATCCGAATCAATTTTTATTCAACTAATTTCGAATAAGAATTGCGAATAAAACGAAGTTACTCGAGAATAACGAATAATTTTTATTATAAATTTTTATAATAATGCTCAATACTCTCGAATAATGCCCAACTCTGAGCGCACCTAAGTTCTTCGTAAAATTACATTTATTTATGAAAAACTTTGTTCAAAACCAATTGTGTGTTTTTTCTCCTCTCGAAGGCATTGCGCCGCGGCACATCGGTTGCGAAGCACTGCCCTAACGCACCGCAGTCTTCGTCATCTTCGCTACATTTCTCCTATCCACCGAAGCTTTCCAAGCAACGGAGAGGATTGAATGGAAGGAAGCGAGGTGGTGTCCCCCTCGAAGATTCTATTCTGTTAATGGAGGCACGAAATCGGAATGAACTGTTAACGAGAAGCACGATTGGCCGCGCGAGCCAAAGTGCGGCAACGCGCGGCACGATCCAAAGAAACAAGTGGTTTGTCGTTATTTGCACACAATGACCGCGGGCAACCGTGACAACCGCTCGTGAGTGAAAGACGAATGGGCTCGGCAGAATCGAGCGCAGCTGTCGTGATTTTCAGAGACTTATTGCCGTATAGTTTTGACGGGAGCGCGAAGAACGCTTGCACGGGGACCCGCGATGGGATTGAGACACGGGATCGGAGATGAATGGATCGGGATGGACGTCGGGTTCGATCTCACTTTGGTTTTGACGAGCGAGACCGGCTTGCTCCGGGGAATGGTTCAGGAGTTAAAGGGAAGCTGACTTCGTCTGTGTGGCAAATTAAGGAGTATCGAGGGGTCCATCTTCGGGAATAACTTGACCGATCCGAATTCCTCACCTCGGCCCATAAACTCCCTCCGGAGTCATTGCTCCGGGTGGACGTCAACAGCAACGCGCCGCTTCCGCCTTGGACCCGCGACAGGATCAAAGCGCCGAAACCTGTCGCGCTCATTAATCCGCCGTCTCGTAAAAAGAACGGAATCGCGACGGGGAAAGCGGGGGCTACGTATCTGGCAGGGCCGCGATAATAAGAATCTCCGCAATGATCGTCACAATTCCGCGAGCAGGCGACGCGACAGAGCCAGGAGGAAGCCGAAGAAACGTGGCAGGGACGTTCGTCGAATGGCAACGGGCCATTTAACAATTTTCGGGGAGACACGGGTGGCAGAAGATTCGAACAGGGGCCCAGCGAGCGAAGGAAGAAAGAGGATCGTTGGGTGAAGAAGATGAAGCAGCAGCAGCAGAAGAAGAAGCCGAAGAAGAAGAAGAAGAAGAAGAAGAAGAAGAAGAAGAAGAAGAAGAAGAAGAAGAAGAAGAAGAAGAAGAAGAAGAAGAAGAAGAAGAAGAAGAAGGCTTCCTGTCGTGGGCCTACGTACTCGCAGGATCTTTGATCCACGGTGACGCGGTATAAATAGAAACCCGCTCCCTCCACAGACCGAACCACTCTCCCTCTCCTCCTCCACCCCTTTTCTTTGCTCATCCTTCCTCTCTTGTTTCTCTTCTTCGTCCTCTTCCTCCGGCTTTTTCATCCTGCCCATGCTCGTCTTCCACATTCTTCCTCGCCTGTCCCTTCGTCTTCTTCCTCGCGCGTCGCCTTCCTCCTCTTCGTCTTCGTCCTCTCGAGGGGTTCTTGCGCGAAGCCCTCCTCCCGCCAGCCCGTTCAGGAGGCAACCTGTTATTTCAGGGCTGCGAATCACCGGGAGTTTTTGCGGGTCTCCGGGCCCACGGCACTATAAATATCGAAGTTCCTTTTGCCCGTGGCCTGCGCGCCCGTCGACGTCGGCCCCGGCGGACGAGGCGGAATCGAGCCACCTCCTTCCCAGAAAACAGACGAGGCGCCTCTTCATGGCATCTGTCGCGCGACGACCAGCAACCCTCACAATTAGACAGGATCGCCAGCGCCTCGTACGTCTTCTTTCTCGGCTGAGAACATGCGGGGAAAAAGTACTATCGTGAGACGCGAGCTGCTCCTCGTCCTACCCTTGCTCCTCAGATACATATCGATCAGGTCCAGCGGCATAGCTACCTGGAAGATTAATTCACTTTGTGGCGGGCCATCGCGCTTCGGTGGAACGGCACCCTCCACAAATGTCATTGAACATTTGGCCAAAGTAACACTTGGTTCCTTTCTTTGCCCGTGTTGCACTTAATAATGGCTAAGGATTCTGTGCCTGTCGCTGGCACAATTCGTTCGCAATGTTATCAGGATCGTATCCTGGAAACGGACGCAGGATTACCTTCGGCGCGTCCAAGTCACGGAAGATCGTTCCCGCGAGCACGCGAGGATCGTCTTCGTGACTTCGCGATGGCTCCCCGCGAAACACGATTGCCGATAACGAGCGGCGCAATTATTTCGACGTGGTACGACGGGCTCGCATAAATATTGACAAAAACGACAATTATTTCCTGCGGTTTTGCGGGACGCGAGAGCGCGCACCACGCCGACAGACTTGGCTAACGGTCGTGCGGCGCTCTATGTGCGTGGCTGATTAATAAATCCAGTTAACGGGGATTTATTTAGTCAGATAAACATCGTGTGCACTGTTGCCTTATCGCAATTAAATTTACGCCGCGGCTACCGATCGCGAAACTGCTCGCTCTCTGAATCTTAATTAACGGCAACTCCCAGGTCGAACAGAACGACTGCGTCCATCGATCGTGTTCCTATTTAAAGAATTGACTCGTCACAGGCATTTCAAACGTGCCCGCCCAACTTCTACCCATTTTTATCTCCGCGAAGAAGCCCTTGTGCTGTAAACTAACACCTTTCCTTGTGGGTCGAGCCGCGGTTCGACAATGGAGGGCACGATCCCCCGGGGAAAGCCCTTTTTATCTGTGTAGGACAAGGTACACAGTCGGTCGGCGCACGAGGAACCCACGTCCCCGTCATTGGTATTCCTCGCGCACCTTTCTGAGTAGCTCTGATTCTAGACGTAATTCACGGAATTCTGGACAGACCAGGAATCCCTATATTCCGGCACGCCCGGCGCATTCGCGATGAGCCTGTGTCGACGAAAACTTCGAGGAACGCGCGGCCGGATTTTCCGAACCAGCGAGTTCGGGTCGGCCGCTCGAGCAACGGCGCGAGGCGAGCATTTGACCTCACGTGTTCTCACGGCATCGAGTATCAATGATGTTGACTGGATGTTCGATCAATTTGATCTTCTTAACGAGATTGAAAATATCACGATCATTCTGCTTCGAAGGCTTTTTCGTGGTCGAATCAGTTTCATGTAGGTACTCTTCGTGTTCAGAAACGTGAAGAAGCTTCCAGTTTAATAAATCAAAGATGACGCGTGACGTGGGGTAAGGAGGCAATTGAAAGTAAGAAGCGGTTCAACCACGATGGAATTGGCAGACCTACCTTAGCGACCGTCAAAGTGTCAAGGATTCTCCATCCTCGCGAATCTGATCGCGAAATTTCGTTTGGAGCGACGCGGCGCCATGAGGGAGCTAGATTTCTCTAGCGCGGATCGTCGAAACCGTTAGCTTGCATCCCGGTTACGCCGCATCCGGTCGGCACGTGGGTCAAACCGGAGATTAATCAGGTCTCTTTGTCTTGGTGAACAGCCAGCCGGCGTAGATAACATCGCCGATATGGCCGATGGGAAAAGCGCCGGGACGGCTCCGCGTATCGGGCCGATTTTATCCTCGTATCGTGACACGGTAGTGCACCCAGAAGAAAGTCTTGTAGCCGATCCATTTACCGCGATATACACGGCAGCGTTGCCTGTGTGCACGGCGCGGATTAACGAGGCATGCGCCGCCACGGATGAAGACGGTCAACCAGCCTTGTAAATCCTGTAATCGAGGACGCGGCAAGGGCGCTATGAACTCTATATACGCGATTCGAACGGATTACGGTGTTACGTTCCCGTATTTCACGGATGAAGTCACACACCGCTGGCATTAAAATATTGACGCGCCCAGAGAGGCGGGGAGCCGAGGAATCGAGTCGACGACTGCGAGAACGAACGAGATCCAATTTCGACGCGCTCCGAGCCGCCGGGGGTCGACGGCGAAATGTCGGAAGCGAGGGCGTGCTGAGAAATGACGGTCTTTTAGTGTTGCTATTTAGTTCGGGGGCATTCACGGAGGGGACACTGTTGTGGCTCGCGACTGCTATTTGGGGTAGCTTTACGCGTTTCGCATTTTACCTAATTGGGTGCTGTCTTTTGCGGGCTGGTGTTTGATACATACCAGTTATTAAGGGTACTCTTAGGCAGTAGTTAGTCGGTTTTTTGGAGAAAATGAAGCATTTATTTTTTAATTAATTACAGAGAACTAAATTGAAGCTGAGACTTGTTCTTTGACAGAAAGTTTACCAACATCAGAAGCTTTAAAAAACATGTTTGTGTAGTCGAAAAGTTGCATTATAAATGACGCTACAGCTGGATCATTACAGCCTGAACGTAAATTGACGTTAATAAAAATTCTTATTCTTTACGAAGAACTAAAACTAAAACTAAAACTTATTTTATAGGTTCAGTGTAGAACCAGAGACATTCTGAAGTAGAATTTACGGGCAGGTCGCTGAATTCCGTTTCGTTTTGTTCCGTTAACATCTCTGCAAAACAAAAGAAACTTTTTTAAAATGCCTCTTTAATGATCCATCTGTAGTGTCATGTATAATGCATACTTTTGGCAAAACAGTTATGTTTTTTTTAAGCTTATGACGTTAATCAACTTTGTGTGAAAGATCAAATCTCAGCTTCAATTTATTTCTATGTAATTAATTGAAAAAGAAAAGGTTGATTTTTCGACAAAAACGACTGCATACTTGGTACTCAGAAATATGAAGGAATGTTGAATCTGAGAAGGGAAGGTACCTGAGAAGGAAGTATATCTATTATTCGTGATAGCGTTAGACCCGTTTAGAAAACCGCGAGTTTTTCCGTAACTTTGAAAGTGTAAACGACTTTTATTGTTTTCTCCTCGCTTCGCTCGGCACCGCCGATATTACGCCGCAGACGTGGAAACGACTATAATATAAGGAACTTCGCTTAGGTGATTTTCATCGCGGAATCATCGCGATCCCCGCGCAAACGTAACTATGTAATTATTGTACGCTCGCCAATAACTGCTTCTAATAATACAGCGGGCTGCTACGGAAAAATGGTTACGCAGTGCGTCTTCTTAATCACTCTCTTAATTTGTACCCGTTACTAGTATTAATTGCGCGTCATCGTCGATCGGATAGCCGAGAGGCCGCGCAGGAAACTTTGAAAAATAATGGACCGTACCTTAGCACGTTTAATTCTTATGATTTGCGTCAATTAAACCGACGACTTCGCTCTTAAAACGTAATAACCGACTACCTATTCCGTGGATATTAGGGAACATATTAAATGATACTCGCGGGGAAATTGCAGACTCTGCGCAGGATATAACATGAGGATATGCTGTCAGCTGGCGGCGCGTCAGATCGAGTCTTCCCTCACGGCTTCTATGCGTCTGGCCAGCCACAGTTACTGTTTCCCGCGACATCTAAATCATAATTCCCAGCAATTCACTTCAGAGACTCGTCACGCGTTCGCCAATCCCGTTGCGACTCGTCATCAATCCTTCATTACTCTCTCCGCGAACTTGCCTGAAAATGAAAAAAATCTTTATTCCACGCAACAATGTTCCTCTCTGGCAATGAAATCCCAAGACCCCAGGTCTTAAGTACAAACTTACGAACTTACGAACCATCTCCCAAGCAGGCTCACGACATGCAGCGAATCCACGACGCTCGTAAACTTGGCGTGCCCTGAAAAGACCTCGACTGCAGCAGCAGTGGACAGAATTCTATCAGTAGGTATCTCTGCGATAAATTAAATCCATAAAAGATCGTAGCCCTCTGCATCTAGGACGTCGATCTTCGCCGCGGACACGAGTCGCTCCCCGGCGATAACTCGCTCCAATGATCCAGATCCATTTACCTAGTTTCCTGGAAACATTCGCGGGACCCATGCGCGACGGTCGACCAGGACAGTCCCGGTGACAGGGCCCTGTCCAATACGGCGGTGTGCTGCGCGGCCGCGCTGGCACGCGCTTGCCTAGTCCTCCATAACGCTTCGAAAAAAGAAACCGCTAGACCGGTGGCCCCCTATCTAACTGGTACATCGTTTTCGAACGGACCGTTCGCCAGATTCCACGCAAGATTGCCTCGCAGGCGAGCAAGGCTAGTCGAGCGCGCGCGCGCGGGCCTCGCCGACGGCCCCGGCCGGGGCACACGGTCCCGCTCCATTCCAGTGCAGCGTGTCACCCGCACTTCCGGTAACGCGGTGCCGCGCCGTACGCCTCCTAGCCTCGAACAAGCGGCTCTCACGGTCAAGGTCAGGCACTCGAGCTACGACGAGGGGACGATAAATGCCCGGCGTGGTCTGCAGCGTGGGTGTGGTCATCGGGGTTATCGAGCTGCGCGACCGCGTTGAACCCGTGGAAACCGTACCAGGTCGTAGAGTTAGGGGAACGGGTTAATCGATTAATTTCTTTGAGGGTTTTTAGAAAATTTGCGAGAAGGAGCTTTGAAATCCCAGGCGTTCCTTTGGCAAGAACGGACGTGGGCGTGGCCGTCGGAGGGTTATCGGGTCCTGTTATCATAATGTGGCAGTGATTTGGAGCGGAGCCCCTAATTATGGGGGCCGCGGCGGTTTTACATGCGCGCGGTGCCTCTCAAATGGGACGTGAAACCTTTCGTGGAATACGTACACAAAGCGATACAGTCCCGTAAAACTGGTAGATAAGATAATTCGCACAGAACGGAGGTCTCACCGTTATTATTTCTCTGCAACGTCCAGCGGGAATGCCCGTTTTATGTTATGAAGAAATTCCAGCGGCACCCCGCGAGAAAAGTCACGTCCCGCCGGTGTCCCATAATCGGCGGATAAAGTACGAATATTATCGTTCCGCGAGAACAAACGGGAGTCACGATTTCACCTATTTGGTCCCTATCCATTCAACTTCTACTGCTTCTTATCATTTAAGCCTCCACTACGCTTCTACGCTATCCAAGTTCCGCTGACGAAGACACTCTCAAACTGGATATCAGAATTTTTGGGCAAACTCGCGGCAATATCTTTGCCAGGGGCGTCTCTAACCGAATCAATTTATCCATTTTCGCGACACCGTGATAGCAAATCCCATTCGTGCGATACTTTCGTCTCGTCTGTGTCCCTCCCGTCCACGCGGGTCGGATTAATCTCGTTACGAGGTACATAATTCGATTCTTCTTCCTCTGCGCCTCGATAACTGGTCGAACGAGGGCTCGGCGGAATCGTTATCATTATCGTGGAAATTTCATCGCACGGCTTAGTTAATTGATTCCCCCTTCCACGGAGAGGACTGGGGGAGGAAAGACGAATCCGCTGAAACGTTCACGTACACGCCGCTGCGGACGTAGACTAATAGGGACAATGATCACGTATAACACGGGGGTTGTTCGCGACACGTAGCGAATAAATTAACGTTGCCTTGGAGGAATATAATCTGGCGAGCCTGCGCGTCTGTATCCCCTAAGTATAGTGGTGCCCGTGGTCATAGAAACATTAGTACAACTCGCAGTCGAGTAAACCACCTTGTTGATTTCGTACTTCGTGTACTTCCCATCTGGAAGAATGTAGTAACTCGGGAAGACTGCGGACATTGGCCATTTAACGTTACATTGACACATTGCGTCCCATGAAACTACACTTCACGAAGAATTTCACTTCATCGCAGAGGGATACTAGTACCAAGACCGTTCTGTTAAGAAACCTAATGCCTGTGTTTGTGAGTCAGCCGGGGTAAAAAGCTCGCGCCGCAGTAGGGGAGGGTCTTCTTCCGACTAAGTATCCCATCCAGGGAGGCCCACGGTATGGTCCATTAATAAACACGTGGCTTTAATAGCCGTTCTACGATACTCCAGTTTCGAGTAGGCGTCGGAATCTTTGATCGACACGTGCGGTTTCTGGAAACCTTTCGACAGAGGGCCATTGTCCGGGCTTTTTCATGGAATCACCGAGATTCTGGTGCATCCTTCATTCCGACAATTTCCCAACTGTACGAGTGTAGACATTTTGAAAGAAGTAATCTATTTCACGATAAATTCGTCTGGGGACGAAGGAATGTTTTCGGGCAAGGATTTCGTCTCTTTTAAATGATGATATTCTTCACGGTGTAGAATACCTACCTACTCGAAGTACGTGCGAGCCTCGCATACGTCCTCTCGCACCCAGGCTCCCGAATGAGACACCGCGTAATTCCCAAATCGAATCACCGGGTTCCAGGGTCTCTACCAAGGTACGGTACCATGGACGAAGTGGCCCTCCCCGCTGGCCCCGGGTCCTCCCCGCCAAACAATTAATCGTAAATTAATTTCACGGCCCACGCAACCCCGCCTCAAGCCATTTCATCAGATTTAATTCGTTTCCCTCCTCCGACTCCTAATATTCCCTCGAATATTCGGCCCTCCCAGGGATTTGCCCGGTGTATAGAGGTATCTCATTGTTGGTTTTTTTTCCTCTTCCACTCGTGAGAAGACCGCAGGGAGAAGAAGACGCGTCATTCCGGGAACGTACGGGCGTAATTAGGCAATTATCAGAGCACGACCTCTGGGAATTTGATAGCCTATCGTAGTCCGTTCCACGATCCTGCTTTTTTACATTCTTTTCCACCCCCCCTTCTTCGATGGCCTTGTCTCTCATCCGGGCCTTCGGAAAAGATGAGAAAGTGGGAAGCAGTATGGTGGAATTTAGATCGTTTCAACTAATTGGCAGATAAGGTATACTGGGCGATCAAGTTTCGATGTGAAAGTGAAGAAGTCTGTGTACAAAACACTGTAAGTGCCAAAAATTAAATTCTATATTATAGTATAGTATCATTGGCACATAGAACATACCTATTCCAATAAATTTTTGTTTAATTTCTACAAAGACTCTTCAATTTTATTATTCTACCGCGCGCAGAATACAGTTAGATTCACAATAATTCTGTTTAAAAAAAATCGCATTACAGTTGAGTTAAGAATCATTGTCTTAGAGATAGGAAAAGATTGGAAAAACCGTCTCGCCACAATGAATCAGCCAACAGAGTGCGCATTAATGGAAAGGCAGAGAAAATGTTGGCTCAGACAGGAAAAGCGGGCGGTAGTTTTCACAGCACTTAGTCGGAGCACGTGTCTCATACGAATTCGGTAAAAAAGGAATCGCGGACTGGAGCACGCGGGGACCTTCTCGGTGCCCCTTTGATCCTGCAAATTAGCTTATAGTTTATTGCATTTTTTACAGCGCCTTTCATCTCCGGGGAGATGGCGCGCGCGCGCGCGCGTCGGCTAAAATCTCTCATCAATATGCAGGCCGGGCGGGCAAGAAGAAGCGTGGTGTGGGTATGATCCGTGGAAAGAAGGGATGCCAGTAACTAGAAAAGAACGACGAGCCTGAAAAGGTGAAGGGGAGGCGGGTGGTGTGGCGAAAGAACGGGGGAGGAGGTTAACGGATTTGGATTGCGAATCGCGATGAATAAAATCCACCTTAATCTCGACTCATCAGCCGAGAAGAAAGGGGCTCTTATTAAATTACACGTAGTAATATTTCAGAGGGAAACGTTGGGCTTTGAAGAGGACTTTAGGGGGAAAGATAGGGTGTGAGTGAGATTATTCTGGAATTTTTAAAGGAAGCTTTCAATCTGGTGCAACGGTCCATCACTTTGGCTGCCGCATTTAAAATTTGGTGGCACCTACTGGTGTTCAGCATTGTGGTCCACAGAAGGAATAATTCGAAATCAATTGGGTCAGGCGAAGAATCGTCATGCTTTATTTACTAAAAGTTAAAAGTAATTTCCTTCGTATCGAAAATCATGTAGCTATCATCTGAAACAATATTCCATCCACGTCTCACGCTTCTTGCCCTAATCGTTCATATCAAACTTCCTAAGGGAACAATTCATCTGATAATAATTACGCTTTCGCAGGGAACAAGTTGGAACACGCTTTCCCTGAAACCTCTTCCTCTCGAAACAGATTAATCGAGAGCCCTAGCGACTAATTGCGCTAACATACGCTGAATTTTTCATCCCGTTATCGCGACGATCATCCGCGGAACGCGGCAAGCGATGGGATGAAACGGAATCGCGACGGAGGCAGAGATAGGCATAATTTAAATGATGATTGAAGTAATTCCGACGATTGAATCCGCATGATTGAATTATTTCAATCACGGCGCTTCGATTAAAAATTGTCTTGGGTTATTCTTATTCATGAGTCTCGAATAAAATTTTCGTCTTTTAGTCGAACTGAATTTTTTATTTGAAATAATTTGTTGCCCATCTCTGAACGGAGGACTCCGGAGTGCCGAGGTAGATGGTAGTAAAAGGTGCCGGTTTTTCTGCGCGCAGATTATGTTAATCGGCCGCTAATTGCGAGTGCTCGTAGCACCGGCCGCCACTCACTTTTTGTTGCGGGAATCGCGAGTGAAACGACGCGCGGTATGTAATTTCAATGGATTTGTCAGGGGCGATCCATCACGTATCTCTGCGCGTCGCTCGTCTCACGCGAAATGGAAAATACGCGAGGAATCGTGCGCCCGAGGTGGTGAAAGAAAACGACGCCGGGCACGGGACAACTTACTCGTAGTTATAAAGCAATTTGCTGGCGAGCTGGCATTGCTCGAATCGCTTGGAGGAGAGGAGACAAGTGTCGCTGAGCGAAACGGATACGTCGCTCGATTTGTCGCGAGTCGCCTTTCGATGTTTTTGCTGGCGCGTCCCGTTCCCTCGGATTCCTGATAGATGCTGGTATTTAGGTCTTTATGTACCGTTTAATTATTCGTGGAAAGGCTTCGTCATTCCTGGGATCCCTGCTGCGTTAATCGCTGAACTGTCTTGTGACGCGCGGACGCTAAGTCTCGCTTGGGTTGATACATCTATGGTCGATCTTGAGGAGCAAATCGATATTAAGAGAGACAACGCTCTTGCGATCTTATTGACCGTATAAAGAGTTCCATCTTCACCTGGAACATTATTTTGATACCACTAATAACGCCCATGGTAGCAAGGGCTAATCAAAGAGATCCCAAAGCAACAAACTTTCTGCTCGCGAATATTTCTTCTCCGCTGAGGTCCTGGCGAATCCTTTCGATTTACGAAGATACTCAAGCTTCATCGGCCCTGACCGTTCGCACCCGAGAAAGGGATCCTTCTCGTGTTTAGTCATCCAGCCAGCGGCTATCTTCGAAGGAAGAGGAAGAAGAAGAAGAAGAAGAAGAAGAAGAAGAAGACGACGAAGAAGAAAAGAAGCGGCCAGAGATCGCAATCGACCAGGCAGGCCACGACATCGGCGACGAATCTCGAGGGAACTCGAGTTCAACTTGGCAGCCTCTGACCGACCGGTTGGTGATGTCACTCAATATTTCCGTTTTCGAAGAACACGGGGTGACGTCAACGCACTCATCCCCCGCAACGTCATCACAACGCGACGCGGCTCTTCAAGTCCTCTTTTTTCCCCATGCATTTCTCGGCTGTGGAAGATCGAGGAGACCTGTTCAATTAGCTGGGGACGCTTTGAATTAGCAGAGATAAGGGAGCGAGTTTCAGGGAAATTTATGGAGCAATGAAGGAAAATGGCAGGCAGGCAGGCAGGCTGGTAATTCCGAAAGGTGATTATTAAATTTAAAATTGAATATACCGGAAAAAAGGGGGTGGCTGCTGGACAAGGTGGTTTTAATGTGCCGATGGGGAGATTGTCTTCAAGGTTTAATTCTGCTTGTGTTGCAATTAGAAGAAGAGTTACATACATTGAAGTCTCCTTTGTGGGAATACCTACGTTTCCTCAAAGAGATGATAACACGAGATGTGTTAAATTGAATTTTCGCGAAAAGGGAAGTCGATGTTATTTTTTCACAGGGAATCGCCCTGCTTCCTCGTTCCCACCTTACATATAAAAATTCAATAGATAACCAACGCTTCCCAGGAAGGAAACTCCCTCCGCCGACGTACCCATTCACCCTTTCCGTCGTCCTGTTCCTCCTTCGATTCTCAGAATTAAAGATTTATTCTCCACCTACCTGGATCCTTCCCGCCGCAGCCAGTGATTCGAATATTTTTCCATCCGTTTGGAAAACCAGAGCCGCCAATTAGGCGCGGGATCGTCGGGGTCGGTTGCTTTCCTGTGAGATAACCCGGCGAGTTGAACGACACACGAGTGCGCCGGGACCGGATGTCGTCTCGCTCGCTTTGTTTCCTCCTCGCCGTGGGGCCGCGCCGAGGGAAAAGACAAGACGGGGACATTGTCTGCCGCGGCGTGGCAATGTCAAGGCCCGGCGCTGACATTATTGGAACGTTTCCACGCGAGAGGAAACCCGTGAGGGTCGGCGATAAAAAGCGAAGCCGCTGGGAGACGGTTCCGACCATCGATCGAATCATCCCTGTCGATCCATCCCCCGTGCAAAAAGCGATCGGCCTCAAGCGTCTACGTTCGATCTACTGGCCTCGCGTGACGTGACGTTCTTACCGGGGAACACCCGATTACGTTCCGCCTGATTGATTTTATCGCGATATCTATTAAAACGGGCAACATTGACGTCGTTCTCCATGATAAGAATATTTTTAATGCAAATTTAACGAAATTCATTAGGTGATTATAATACCTATTTATTTAAGAATAAATCCTGTTTTCTTCTCTTCTTACAAACCCCCTTCTTTGGAGGTGCCAGGGTCCTTTGATCCCCCGCTGGGCGCGTTACGATTTGGAAAAGACAATTTGATGTAGGAGTAGGCTGACTTCAGCCTTGTATGTACTGAATTGGGATTGGAACAAAGTGAAATGAGACTGAGAATCGAGATAATTTGAAATTCCATCGGAGCTGATGAGGTGGGACCAGGATGACACTGGCCTAGGATGATGCATTGTTTGGACGTACGCGATGTAGTGTTACGTACGAGCATACTCGCGTTAATGGTACTCACGTAACACGAATGAATTCACTTGAGCTCTCATAGGGAGCGAGCGCCAAAGAAAAAGCTTTTTCCTGTATTGTTCAGCGAGCAAGAATTTCCGTGGCGTGAGCCCGGCGCGATCCTTTCAAGAATCGATGTATCTTCGCTCCGACCGAGAATATATCGATATTTGAACAATGACATCACCGATTGCAAACTCAAACACCGGGAAAACAATGCAGCGGATAGCATTGTATCAACGTTGGGCGTGTCTGTACTGGATTACAAAGCGAAGCGCTTTTGTCTTCCTGTTAGTGAAGACCTGTATGTCGGTCTTAAATGCTCAGACGTGGTTACTCAGTGTCTGGAGCTATTAAAAGTACGGGGGGGGGGTCTATTAGCATAGAACGGAGAAGTTAATGGTGAATTTAAGGTGGTAGTCTCAAGGAATCTACAGAATCAACAGAATGTCTGACAGAGTTTGCCTGTAAACGTTGATTCCCATGCATCCTTTATCAAAGAGAACACCTGCCAGGTTAGACTTTAGAATTGTCTCTACTTTCGCCAGACCACTGGATATACAGTGAGCCAAAAAATCATTGGTACACCCTTTAAAATAGAATACCTTTTTTAAAACTGGTCCAAACGACTTGAGTTTATTTTTGAGAAGCTTGGAGAAACCTGCATTACTAAGTCGTATCTGTTTAGCAAATCCCAAAGCTCAAAGGACGCTCGGCAATCACGCCGCACTTACATAATCAATCTTCCTGCAAGGATAACTCCGGCGTTTCGTCCTCAACACTCGATCAAAGAGTATTCCCCCAAATATAGAAGCACCTGCGACCAAATAACTTAGAAGGTCCCTATCGATCTGACAGCTTCTCCGTCTGTCCAGATAATCGTCAGCCAGCCATCCGAGCCGCGCAACAGGAACGCCTGGATTCTCGGTCGGCTCGCGATATCTATTAACGATCGAAGCCGACGTAATCTCGATCCTCCCCTGGCTCGGCCGGGCAGCGGCGCGTGAATGAAACGAGAGGTGGCTGTCGCGTGACGCGTCCGAGCGCACGCAGGACGACGAACGTCCGATGATTCACAGGACGATGGCAGGTGGGGAAAAAAAAGAGAACGGAGATGATGATGGCCGAGGACGAGGGCCGGGGCGAGCGGGGAGACAGCGTCGATGACGACGACGATGAGCACGACGACCGAGGAGAAGCGAGCCGAGAGAAGGAGAGGAGTCTAGGGTATCATCGCCTATAAATACACGCGCAGCCTCGGGCAAGGACGTCGTTGGCTACGGAGGATGATCCTAGACGATCGCCTTACGACGATGCTGACCTCCTCGAGCGGATCGACACCGGGTGCTCCTCTAATTGCTGCCTTCAGCGGCCCAGAAAAACCATCCCTGGGCCCCTGTAATGAAGGGTATTACCACGGGCATTTCAGGATCTATACGCACGCTGGCCCGTACGAAACCGCCACGGTATTATCCCCGGATAATGAGTCCTGAAACATCGTGCACGCGGAAGGGACGCTGGGGACGGAACAAGTAACGGATCAATTCCGGTGGCTTCTTTTCTTGATCCTCGGCCACGATTAAAACTGGAAGCATCGTCGTGCGAGATTTTCCGTCAGAATAGTCAAGCACTCAGGCATAAAGAAAAATTCCGGGGTACATACTGTTTAATTAGAACTAGTGGGGAATATTAAATTTAACGAATATCAATGCGGACAAGCCGACGAAAAAAAATACACGGATCCGTGAATTACTTTCAACGATCGCTATTGTCGTTTATTATCGCTGACGTAACTCGTGGGCTATGCTTTGCTCTCGACAACAACAACGTCTGTGTTGCGATCTTCACTTTCTACTTGCTGACGCCGTCTCGGTAGGCTGTCTCGGATCTTCTGTTGCCACTGGATGATCGCGCTCGGTCCGACATTCAACTCTCCGATGGATATCGTTGCATTCCAAATTGCTCATCCACGAGGGTCACTTTGATGCTCCATTGCCCGCTAGGTAGTCTGGTGCCTACTGCTTTTTATGCTTTTCGATCCTATTCGGTGCGTGATAATTTGTCTTTCACGGTAGTCGTTCCCGAAAATAATGAAACAGCGAAGAGCGGATACAGATCGCGTTCAGTCCCTTCGACCATCGATCAAGCGTAATTGAGAAAAACGAAGGGGAGGACGCGTCAGGAAGCTGTGGATCGATTAATCGGTGTTTGAGTTGCAGGAAGACAGTCGTTTATCGGCGTAATCGATACCTTACTGGGCTAATAAATACATCCTTCGCAGGCATCGCCTCGCCCGTGCAATGTTCTCCTCGTGCTGCTTTTTCTTCGTCAAATTCGCGGCTCGAGGAAAGAAAACCGTATTAATATAACGATTACGATCATGCGCGGCCATATTGACATAATCGGTAGATAGACCTGATCCCCGTATAAATATGAATATCGTGAAAGCGGTATTCCTTTCCTTGCCATGGAATCTGCCGTCGAATATTACGAAATCGGCGTTTAGTCATTCCCCAGAATCCCCAGTCAGACTGCTTAACGTTCTGACTTAACGACTACGTTCGACCATTGACCGTCCGAGCGCAAAATATTGACGCGAATTATGATAAAAGGATGGCCACAGGATCGCTGGGAGTCGTGATTGGTCCTCTTCATCAAGTTCAACGACCACTCTCACGAATTTCTGTTCCCACGAGTTCTAAAAGAAACACAACTATGTGTCAAATAAATCTGTGGAATCGAAATATCGAGTCGATAATATCCTTTTAGACCATTTCTTGATTGACTTCCCATGTTTCTCGCACAGTCACGTGTACCTACTTCTATTTTTGGATCCACATCATCGTAAAATGTAGATATTCTCCGAAATTTCCGAGTTCTCGAAGCAATAATTGCAATTCTAATTTTCGGCTCTGTTGTGCTTTGATTTTCAATGGAGTTTAGTGCGCATCTCATCTGTTGCCTCGATTTTCACGATTCGACAGAAAGTGCTCAGCATTCTTCAGTTTTCAGTGGAAACAATCGCAGGGTCGAGGAGCATCCTGTTCCTCCAGCGTGTACATATCTCCCATATCTCGCTGTACCCGGTTGCACAGGATTCCTGGTGTCCATGGGTGGTTTAAGTTGCAGCAGCATGATAAATGCTGCGCATTTCGCCAAATCCATTTATCTGACACATCCGCCGAGTACAATGTTCAAGTAGCGAGAGCTGTACGAAGAGTACGAAGCACGGATAAGATATGAAGTAGCGCCTCTGTAATGCGACTCGCTTGCCATCCAGAGTTACCAGGTCACACTTATCTGTCAATTTATCATTTCCGCACCCAATTCATCATTGACGTATCAAACTGCAGGTATCGTTATTTCGCGGCGGCCACTTTCGTATGCGCGACAATTTATCTGTCTGGGAAGTTGATCCGATGACTCCTTGAAATTTAATTCGCCTTAATAGCATTTCACGAAGAGCCAATCGGCGTACACGAAAATTTTCCACACACATTCGTCACAACAGTTATAAGGGCTTGACCGTCGATTTTTTCAATATTAATTTTTTTAATGTAAATTCTAAGCAACTTAGTAAAAATTTTGCCTGCAAAAAATCGGTACAAAATGTTCAAACACTTGCTATTTAGTGCTCTTTTTTCAATAAAATTTAGTCCCCTCTGCGTCCATGCGAACCACCAACCACCAAACATCAAGTATCCATCAAACTCTACAAGAGTCCTGCAAGAAACAGCACCGCGTACTCTTTCTTTACGAGCTCGAAACTGGTCCATCTGACCGATCATCAATCCCCATTCAGGAGCACAGTTGCACTTGCTCCCAAAAAGCGTCAGGTCAACGACGCCGCGGATGAACCGTTGTACCTGCGTTTCCCCCGTGGCGAGCGACACCAGGAATGCGTGTTTTTCTCGGGCATCGATTTCGACCAGGAAGTGTCGACGACCCCGGGGGGAGCGATTAAGTAATCCCAGCAAACGGCCCCTTCGCTTTCTGCCTGGCCGGGGGAGTCCACGGGCGTTCCTCTTAGGTACGCACAGGTGGAAAGAAATCGAAAGGACCTGTACCTACTCGGCGCGCGTCCTGTTCCACGCTCGAGGAGGAGGCGGGGGTCAGGGGGGAGAGGAAAAGGGTCAACTACCTTGTCGGTTGCGAGTGCTCGGCCAAGAAGAATGGTGATTACCGTAATGGTAGTCCTTTTCAAAGGATTACACGGTCTTTCTCGGCCTCCAGTTCCATGCCCTGGGTTGATGACCCGAAATTCTCGGGGAGGACTTCTTCCCCCTCGCCCTGTGTAACAAGCGTTTCCCTCTCCCGCCTGGAATCAAATTGACGTGCCTCGCCTGCTTTTTACCTGGTAAAAATCGATTTTGTCAAGGGAAGGGGAGGATCGTAATCGATGGCTCCGTGCTGATGTCATTGCTGCATCGAGCGTCCGCGATTCCTGTTACCGGCTGCGTCCTTTAGATCGGACCGCGATTGTCTCCGGAGAAATTAACCGTTAGGCACGGTGGAATCGATGGCTCCGTCGCGTTTGATTTACCGTCGTGGGACAGACCCGGGGGAGAGGGGAGGAGGGCTGCGAATCCAAGTGGTTCCGTGAAATTCTCGATGGAAGAGGATGCACTTTCCACCCCGGCGGGAAATAAGTTAATCGTAATGTAATTGAAATATTTTCCTGTCGCCAGCGTTTGGTTATGCGGAGGCTGAAACGGCGGCGTCGGAGCGTTTTATTTATCGCGCGATGAATTATGGAGAGGCCGCGGGGATACGTGGACACCTCCCGGCTTAGGGTTTACTCTTTATTTATTAACCCCTTCGGTGGTGAACATCATAGCTCAGAACGCTAGGCCCAGCCACGCCGCGAGCTAATGTACATACACGCCGCGAGTGAATACTTTATCGCCGCAGCCGGGGCGTAGATAGTCGGGTAACTAGGTGTACTATTCCCTGTTTAACAGCGACCCTTTCGCGTGTTATCCTGATCGATGAAAGGGCTGGATTTATCGCGTTGATAGAGGGAGGATGTATCCCGCGCGTCCTGGCGAACGGGTCCATCGATGTGGAGTGACTCTGAAGTTCTGGCAACGCCACGTTCAGGTAAATGTACCAATTCCTGGAGGCTTCAGGGGCTTGCGGAATAGCGACAATTTTTTCTCATAATTTAATTAGATAACACAATATTATACTATCGGAAAGCGAAAGAAGCTTATGTATTAGAGTAGACTTATTTATTAATGAAAATATGAAAATATGAAGGTATCCCAGTAAGCGGACAACCTAAAAATTGATTTTTTTTGAAAAAGTAAAAGTATATATTTTTACAGAACTTGTTGCTATTTCTAAAAACAAATCGCTGAAGTGTTACAAAATAATTATCTCTACTTACCGATTTTCAATTTTCTGTAATAACGATTTTAATTAATATTGCTAAATTTGTGTTAAGTACACTAAAAATTAAGCTTGAAAATAAATAAAATTCGCGTTACTGTTCAGGTAATTTTTGGGACATGGCCGGGCTCTGTTACATTCAACTTAGCCTGGAAAGCAGAGAAGATGCTGTTCGTAGATACGTGCACAGATCACAGGGATGTGAATCTTTTTTTAGGCAAATCGGCGACAGAACGGTGCTAGACAAGCGGGAGCCCAAAGAAAGTAATTGGCCCCGCGCCATATGGTTGGGCACGTAAAACAGTAATCAGTGTCGTGTTACCGCCTTTGACGGATTGGCGATGGGCTCGTAAACCCCCTTTTCAGCGGGACACGTGAAGTCAGGGTCTACTGAAGTCACCGAGCCACCCACCACGAAAACCCCGGATCCTAGTTCCCCTCTGTTTATGCTACTCCGAATTCGGATCGGTCACGATCTCGGACTTCCTTTTTCCCTCCCTTCCTGGGTATTTTTAGGCGCCTCCGAAACAGATCTTTTCGCAGCGCAGGGCATAAACACGTCTATCCAATCTATGCGGGGAAATTTATTAAAGAATCAAGTCTCCTTTAAAGCAGTCAGTTATCCAATCAGTAGAATAATAAATTACCCAAAGAAAATTTGCTTACGCTTCGAAACCTTCCTTCGAGGCTACACCTGACTCTCCAGGAAATAGGCTCGTCTCTTTTTTATCCTCGGGTAGATGGCGTTTTGCGTTAGAGCGGGTCCCAGCGAACGCAGATTAAATACCGTTCATCGCGACGATATATCTTTGCTGGTTACGCATTTCGTGGCCGCGTATTTGGTTACAGGCCGCGTAGCAATCTTGTTGATTCACGAGACAAGTCGCGCTAAACGACGTCGTTCAATTATATTTATATTTTCGCTAACGGCCCATTCAGCGGGGATCGTGCGCCGCCTGGACAAAAACCTCTCTGCCCTTTCTCCCCTGTACTGAAATATCGATGCCGACGCCGACGTGGACATTTGAAGGAAAAAAGACGAAAACGGGACTGAAGAAAGAAGAAAAGTACTCGAGCAGTTCGCTCTCGGCCCGGGGCCAACCGTCTCGACTCCGTCCATGGAAATGCATCAAGATGCACGTCGTAATCCGGCCCCCGCGGAACTTGTTTCTTTCCGCGTCTCACCCGATGCTGCATGGAAACGACATGCTTCAGGGAAGGAATCGCCGATTTTTGGGCTCCTCTCTCGTTTTCACCGCGGCCAATTTCTTTTTACGCGCCGCTGCCCGGCCTGAATTCAAACGGCGCGCTCAGCATTTCGGGAAAAATCGTAAAAACGCGCGCGCGCGCGCTCGGAGCGACCGGCTGAAAACGTTGCGATAAAAGTAATAACCGGCGACAAAAACGCTGCGGCTGGTTGCCAGCGGACTGGTAGATAGGCGGCTATCGGTGGATAGGATTTAGATCATGCAATGAGGACCTTAGGAGGATAGATTCCTTTGGTATTTCTGCAAAATTTTAAATATTATAACACCTCGTTTGGGAAAAGGTACAGTTAATACTGTTTGAATCTTATTGTTAGCGAGTCCTTTGCGTCGTATTCCTCATTAATCGCCGGTGGATTCAGCGAAAACGAGTGTAAGAAAGCAATCGAGGTGGAGAATGCCCACCTTTTGCCGTCTGGGGAGAATAGAATCCTGTGGAGGGTTATATGGGAGCTTCCCACGGGAGGTTAAAAGCTAAGGAGCTCGCGTACAAGAAACAGGATTCTGTAGCTTTAATGACAACTCGGTGTCACGGTGTGCGGCGCTGTTACCTATTGAAAACGTGGATGATCCTGCTCGCTCGATAACGGTCCACTGAGATTGCTTTTAGATAATGCTGTCAGGGGATAATCGCGGTTGTCCCGATGAAGTTGTACGGGGTCGTGAAAGAAAAATGGACAGGAATCGGGATAAGACGCTGCTTGCCGCTGGTGCGCGCATTAATCATTTGCCTGGGAGCGCTCCAAGTGTCCCCGGCGATTGGACATTAACGCTGGCGGTTAATTGCCCTGGAACTGGATGCGTCTCTGTCAGAGCCGCACTCGAAAGAGGTAGTACTCTCAATTCCCCCGAATTCCAGCATCTTTTGATTGAATCGGTCGATCAGACCAGGAATCAACCCTCGCGCTAAAGGAAATCCTTTAGCGTTTGTCGCTCTATTTTATCGGGGTGAGTCCGAACGATTCCTTGCATAACTGGCTCAACTGTTGCGTGTAGCCGCCCACGCGAGACCCGTTTCCACTTCCTGATCGAGATTGCTGGTGTCGTCGCGTGCGGGCCAACGCAACAAGGAAAATCCTCAACGCCTGGCCGCGTGGCGCGGTAATTTGTACGCTCGGCCAGCGTTACTTACGAACGCGTTCCCGTATAATGAAAGGAGCTGAGGGCGTATCAATTATCGAATTACAAACGAGTGGGCGGCCTCGTCCGTGACCACGGAGCCACGGACACCTCGGGGATTCGTGCGCTCTCTTTAAATTCTTTCGGAGAGCTCGACGCTCGATCGAGGTGTCGAAATGTTCGCGCGAGCACTCTGCACGCGACTCGAAAGATTGATCAGTTGCTCAGACAGCTTTGTGGGTTGTAAGCTGCGAAATAATGGGGACGTTAAGAAATCATATTTGCAGATTGACTGGAATTTTTCTAAAGCTGGTTTGGCAAACAAGTATTCGTAGGTAGTACGAAGCTGTGCAGTAAGTGGTTTCAATTTAACGCAAGAAAGATTTCAGGGGCGATCAGTAACGCTCGGATGAGTTGTTGAGCTATCGGTGCATTAAATTCAATTATTAACACCGTTTGCGTTTCACGCGAATCAGTGCCCCGTGTCTTTAAATCAAGATTAAGTATCACCTTCGAAAATAAAGAATATCTATAATATTCAATTTTCAGACAGCAAAGAAATCTTCTTCAACACCGCGCGCACTCGGAAATGCTGCCGACGCAGCATTGTTAGTCCTCCTTCGGAGGTCCCTGCGCAAGTATCCTCCCCTCTGAGAAATCCACTCGACCATCAGTCATCGTTATCAGCGGATCTTGAAGTTAATTGGAACACCGACTGATCCGAGCAGATTACACGCGACTTTCCCGCGTGATTTCATAAATCCGTCGTGATTCCGCTCGGAATGCCGGCGATCAAGAGGAGAAGCGTGTGTACGCTGAAAGACAGATCGACGAAACGACCAGTGCTCGATGTACGACGATGTTCAACGAGGAATGCCGAGTCGGTACCAGGCTAACCTTCTAACTACCGGTAGTCCCTCCGTGTACCAGGGGGATCGAAGGAATTTAATGGAATCTAATGGTTGTAGCTCCGAGGCTGAATACTCGAGAGAGTCATTCGCTTCTTTCTTTCCCTCGACCGGTGTCCTTTATTGATAGGCACTGAACCACGGGTTCCGTTAAGGGGGCCAGTTCAGAGGTGGAACGGTCTTCCAAGTCGGATATGCCGAGGTCAGCTCCATCAAGGAATAATTGCGCTAAATGTCCCAGGGTGTCGTTAATTAACCGTGGTAAACGAATAGCTGCAGCGATACTTTGAAGTGGAGCAGCTTTATCGCCGTTTGATCGGGTCGCGCGCGATTCGAGGGTGGTTTGTGAGTTCACATTCCACGGTGTGTAATCACTGCGTATGAAATAGTATAAAATGGTAAGCGATTTTATTATTATTATTTTTTCCTGCCCTTCTTATTGTTAGTTGAAATGTTCTACTTGGCATTTCGAAACAACCGAGAGAACTGAAGTTTTATCATTTTCTTGGTGCCGTCCTTCTTTTCTTCGTTCAGTTTAAAAAATCTTGCCATTATTTCGTAACTGGCCAATATAATTTTGTATGATATGTATACCCGTAGATAATGTATTATTAACGTAGCAATTAAATAAATATTTTAAATAGGATATTTTAACCATCTGAAAAGCAGTTAGGTTAAATACAGTAGACTCTTTCTAGATCTCTACCAAGCACTTAGGGTTTTCTAACTTTACTTAAAAGGTAAAAGACGTATCTAACTTCAAATATTTCAACATATCTCGAAAAATGCCAGTTAGGACATTTTAAATAGGAAGAGCAGTATTATTATCGGGAAACCTTGGAGATGTTTTTGTTTCATTTCGATAAGATAAGATCATCCTCAGTTATTCAAACAGAGATCAATAATTCTTTGCTTGTATTAGAAGTTCTAGGTACTTGGAAAGTAAGCTCAACCACATGAAGTAGTACCTACGATAAAGTACCGCGATAGATTAAAGGTGTGTTCCACAAGTTCTCCAAGTAATGGTTCACTTGTCCACTGCTACCAAGATTCATCTCAACTCTACCACCTAACGAGTCGCCCAAGAGAGAAGCTTTCTAATTACACGGGAGAGGTTACACGGGAGAATCTACATCGGGGCCGGTGGTGTACGCGGATTCCAGGAAGTTTCGGTAAATTTAATAGAATCCAACGAGTATTGCTCGGGGGTTAAGGCATCGGGTACTTGACGCTTGTTCCGTTGAAAGGACACACCGTCTCCTGTGAATGGAGACTTAAATACATATCCCGTTACAGCGACTGGCATTACTGAATCTGGGACTCAGTACTGGGACCCCACATATTTTCCTTTCGTACAACCTGCGGCTTTCGCCGCGAAAAATCCTTCCCGTCGCAATTACCGCCGACTTTATTGCTCCTCTACTTCATTACAGGCATCGGTATGTGGAACGAGAAATGGTGGAATCACGGTCTTCATTGATGCCCTCGCGAGCGCATGGGAGAAGAGAATCCACGCCGCTCCACCGTTTATTTCCCTACGGTTCACTTCGCGGTTACTTATTCGTCCGAATTAAGGGATTACACATATACACCTAGGACCGTGAAAAGAATCGAAGTCATTGCAACCGGACGTTGAAGTATTCCAGTATGTTTTATTGAAGGACTCTATTACCAGAAGGAATGCGATGGAATGTAAAGTCATCATAACTGAACAGAATTTTCCTTTCTATCAGTAAGCGTAGGCTTTTCATTCTCAGCTTCGGCGTCTACTTAATTGGACTGGATGGCGACGCAGCTTTGATGGATAGCAGGACTTCTGACACGGCAAATGTTACGCAACGTTCGCAGCGACTCCTTGGCTGCTCAATATTATGTGCGATGTATCGCAACGATATAGAGCCGCGCGTGATATGGACTGTTCGCGATTGTCATTCGTGGGACGGCGCGGAAATCGCGGCTGGCAGAAAGTAGGCGCCTTCTGATTCCTGGCTTACCGCCAGGAGCACCGCGATCCCACACTCCGGACTTCCAGGAGCCGTGGCACTGGAAAAAAATTCCGCTATCGATCTCTCGAAATAGTCCTCCACGTAGAAAAGTGTCTTGGGCGTGTTTAAAGCGGGCACGCTGATGAACAGGGCAGTCACGTCTGGAAAAGTATGCGAGCTCTTTCGTCGACCGAGCGGTCGAGCAATGATACCATCGCACCGAGACCATCGCCGTCTAATTCCCCATCTTCCTGATTATCCTCCCCCAGCAACACTTCCGAGTCTCATCGATTACGTGGACGGATATTTACGCGATCCGCAATTACGCGTGCTCCGTATACACGCGAGCCCGCCGCGGAATCGGTGGCATTAAACAGCGCATTCCCATCGTTAAGCGGCGTGTCGGTGGTGTTCGCGGCTGCTCCGCGGATAGATAATTTTATTACTAAATTACCTCCACTTACGATAACTACTCCCCGTTACTTGACGAGGCACGTCTCTATAGAGAAGGAATAATTAGTCGAGTTCCTCTGTTTTCCCGGTCGGAAAGAGAGCGATCGGGGTGTCGGTGGCTCGAGGGCGAGAAGGAGTATCAGCATCCGCAGAGCGGCTGGATTCGTAATCTCCCAGACACCTTCTGACCGTGTCCATCGCGGACAGGTTGCTTCCCAGGCGTGCGTTTCTATGCCCGATGATGAATCCAGTCATTAGCTTGATCCTCGTCCGTGCATTCGATCGTCACACGGCGTCAGAATGATTAGCGGGGTACGTTGCATCGTCGTTACCGTTCGTCGGAGCACGGGGGTTAACGAGTCTACGCGTCCACGGTCATCCGGGGTTATTTCGTTATCGCAGCGGGAACCTCTCCTCTCCAATCGTTCTTCTCTGTCTCGTTTCCGCGTCTTTCGGCTCGGTCAACGTCTCGCAGATCAGAGGAGGAAGGCATGCTCTGCTGGGGACTTTGGCAGTCTTCCTATTCGCGATGTCCATTTGTGCTTTCACATTTGTGGGTGTTTGGACACTTTCTGGGGACTCGATGGCTGCGGGAAGAACTGCGAGGGTTTGTCAGCGCAGGTGTACTTATGCAAGGGGATATTAGAGCTTTGTGGTTGCTTGAGAGGTTTTTAATTTGGACATTAGGTTCTTTATGTCACGAGAATTCCCTGTGGATGGGGGAAAAGATGTTATTATATTATATTATCTTAGGAGCTGATGTTCCATTCCAGTAGTGGCACTACAATGTTCCTCCTACTGCTTTCTTTAATCGATAAACTGGTAGGTAGTTGGCACTGAGGCTCGTGAAAAACATCCAACAAACGCATGACTCTTCGGTGTTTCTCTCATTCCCGGAGGATGCATCGTGCTTCACGTCGCATAAAACACAACAATCTCATAAATTTCGCGCGTGAAGAAGCCTCGGAGCTCCTTGAGGCGAAGGTTAATCGCGGTCTAGCAACAAAAATGCGCATACTTCGTACATTTCGTAAAAGCCTGTCAGCCAGCAACGGCGCGGTGTCAGCGCGCGTTTTCCAACCGCGTGCCCCCTTATTCGGTATTTTCAATCCTTTTCCTCCCGGTAAAAACGCGCAGCCAGAGGCTAATCGAGCGTCGGGATCGTGAATTCATTAGCTCGAAAAAGAAAACCGGATACGGAATCCGCGCCGCCCGTGAGTCATTGTAAGAGACAACTCGTCGTTATCTCGTTGCAGGCGCTTTGGCTCGATCGGACTACGGCATGGTTATAAATAATCGATACAAGTCATCCCGACGGCTAAACACCTGCAGCCCCTTCCAATTTTCGCGCAGGATTGCCTGCTTCTCTGCCTCGTGCAACTTCCTTTGTTAATTACGCCCCACCACGTTCTTGCGGATGCGACGCGCGGCGTAAACACGCTCCAGGTAAAAGTTCTAGCGAAAGGTATTGAGAAATCCTTTTCAGAAGCAGCGTGCATGGGAAGAGGACGCGAGGTATAACAGGTGTTTTGCTAATGTAGAAACTTTGATTCAAATTGCTCTTCAAATTTAAGCCCAAATTTGTGGAATAGGAAGCGTTGCTTCTATGCTTCATGATCTTCTATACTCAATGCACAATTGCATCACCCGTCTCGATGGAACGTTACCAACGTCCCACCCTTCGCCTTCGTTTATCCTCCTCCCCATCCTGGCGTCCCATCAGACAGACGAAAGAGATCACGGACATAATCGTAACGGAACGACGAAACGCTGCGAGCAAATGGCAAACGTCGAGGGAATAGGGGAGCGTGGAAACGAAATTGAAGGGGTGCTTTTCCTTTTTTATTCGATGGCAGGCTTTGCGGCGAGCTTTCCCTCTCGTCCCTGTTTGTCCCTCGAAATCCCCTGTTGTAGAAGCTCCTTTTTCACTTAGGCTGCTTTGGTGTCCATCGTTTTCCTTCGTCGAGAGTGATCTGGGGGCTAATGTAACAATTTATTGACGTTGACGTATCGAGTGATCCAAAGATGGAAAGAGTCTAGCAAGGTAAGCACGAGATACTTTTCCTTTTTTGTTTCATTTATTTATTTTAAGTAGTATCTGATAAGAAATGATGAATTTAAGGGCTTTTATCCCCATATTATCCTTAAATGAGAGGTAGAGATCTGAAAATCCACGGAATGGTGTTTGAAGTGAGGAGCAATATTCAGCAAGCAAGAAAATTTGTTATAGGGACCGTTTGCTCATATTTACCTTGCTAGACTCTTTACTGATTACACAGTGAGAACTTTGTAGTTCAGTTTAATTTGGTTCTAATTTGTATTCGGCGATCTAAATTTTTCAGCTCGCGACCATCTACATCTCTCCCTTCATCATTTATCTACCACGCACGAGTCTCCACTATTTTCCCATACCGTAGAAACTTAAACGTCGAAGGAAGCAAGCTGCATGGTTTTATCGTTCCCTTTTCCCCACTGGGGCGTAAATCTCTCGCCATCGTCTCGCGAGATCCTCTCGATGACGTACTCGTTCCTGGACATTGTGATTCACACACGCCGATGGCTCCGCGGATAATTATTGCCGGTGCAATTAGGTGCACCTACGGTGTACCGTCGATTGACTCGCAGCTAGACGGGGGACGGCGATTAATTATCCGGTGGTTGACGCGTCAGAATAAGTAATTGTCGTTCGTCGACGTTCAACGGTGCCTGGCCCGCCGCTGAAAGAAAATCGCGGCGGCCGGGCCGGGGAACACGCGGTGAGCGGGGCCGGGTGATTTACCGATTCGAGCGTAATTGGTGATGAATGGCAATCGTTGGGGCCACCTTTCATTATCGCTGAAAAACACACCGGCGGTATCATAATTAAAGGCGCAAAAACGCCGCGAAAATCTATTTATCGTAACCGTTAGGGTGATAACGTGCCGATGCACTTTAGCATTTTAGGCAAACGGGCACGACTGTCCTATGTTAATTAGGGTATTATTAATGAGACCAGTGTGAATTTTCAACTAGGAGGGAGTTATGGACAATCATGTTTTCACATACCTTGATTAAGGATATATCGAACAGTGCTGAGTGTAAATAGTGACAGACTTTAGTGTAGTGAATGCAATGATCGATGGCGCAGTAGTGCTGAGATCTGATTGTCCACAGTTTATTTTGGTGGAAATTTCTAGAGTCGATTTGCTTGGAATTACTTGCAACTCGAGTAAGCTGAGCTTGCTTGCACCTTTGAGCGAGCACGTCGATTTCCTACAAGACGTTCATTTAGTTTAGTCGTTTACTCTAGACTATTATAGTACCTTTTCGAGATTACAAATTTCGATTTCATTTATTTGCGCTCGTTAGGCATTTTCTTTGGCAGTTAACAAGTATGGAATCCAGGAATAGATTAATAAATCGAGGCTACTCAATTTATCAATCATATTGCGACGTCGTTTAAACGGATCAGAAACGTATAACGTAGGCTGCTTATGGCGCTTTAATCAACTAGTAGCAGTTAGGTACACGAGGGCCTTAAATATTTCTCCCCGCTCGGGGGGCACTAAATAAAACTCGCGGAATCAAGGAAAGAAGATCAATAATAGCTGTACCAGATAACGCTCGGTTTCTTTCTCGTAATTTGCTGGGAGTAGAGAGATGCAGCTTCCTACTTGAAAAACAAAACGCTCGGCAATTTCGAGGCCCAATTAGGCCACGTTCCACCGATCCAATCCCATTATCGATAAATTAAATTGCTCTGCTAGTCTTCGGTTGCCAGGTAACGATCTCCCGTAGTCCCGTGAATTCGGAATCCGATTTAAAAATACACGCCACTCGAATAAAAGAGACTGCGCAGAAAGGATTCAATAAAACCGCGACTATTCTCTCCATAAAACAGTTGGTTATTAATTATTTACGTATGTACAGTGTCAGGACTACAACTCCATTGAAACAGATCGCTCGAACCCCCCACGATAACACTGAATCGTGACACTAAATACCCAGATAAGAATATCCTAAATCTGGGGCGGACCATTCACTAATATCGCTTAAAATTAATTCGCACCCATCGACGTATCTCTCCCCTTACCTTAACGTCCCATTGCGAGATCGAGGGGATAATTGCGCGAGCGTGTCGCCTATTCGGGTGGACGTTTCCCACAACACGAAGCTGCGAGGGGAACGCACGCGAGCATATGACGGAGACGACAGGTAACTAGGATAACGTAATAATTTTAGAAGCGAGCCGAGCTATATTTAGATCACATTGCCTCGCGCAAAGTGTCTTCTGCGTGCGTAGATTCCCGCTTATCGGACCATGACCGCCTCGACCGCCTCTTCGTCGTCCCTTCTTGTTTTTCCACTTCTTCTTCATCCACTTCTTCCTCCTCCTCCTCCTCCTCCTCTTCTTCTTCTTCATCTTCTTCATCTTCTTCATCGTTGCCCGGTCGCGCGATCCGCCTTCTCCCTCCCCGTCGGTTCTTCCTTCATCGGCCAACGTCTGAGGCGCGCAGAGAACGAGTTCCCCGCACGACGTGCGTGTTATGGTTCGCAAAGGGTAATCAGCTACCGGATACTTGTCTTAGAGGGATTTCACAGATGGAATTAGACGGGGAATCGGGGAAAAATCGAGCGACGCCGTTGCCCAGGACGGATCATTACGTCCCGCGGAGGGAGGGGAGAAATTCGACGTCGGAATGACGGGGTTGCGCGAGGCAAGGATCCTCCGCGGCTGTACGGCGTATAATTAAGAAACAGAAAAGCGAATAACAGGGTGCTCGCCAGCGAAATAAAGTCCGAAGAGCACGGGAGGGGAGTGGGGGGATGAAATTGAAGGGGAGAGGAACTGGTGGGTTCGATCGGGGGCGATTCGTGGTGCAGTTCGTGGCAAGGTGTTTTTGATCGTGTGGAGCGATATGACTAGAGTGAAAAATATGTATTATAGATGACTCTACAGATGGATCATTAAATAGACTTTTAAACAAGTGTATTTAAAGCTCCACCTGTAGCGCATATATAATACATATTTTTTACTAAACAATCATGTTTTTTAATGCTTATGATGTTCATACACTTTATGTAAAAGCACAAGTCAGCTTCAACTTATTTCTTTGTAATTAATTGAAAAAGAAATGCTTCATTTTCAACAAAAACGACTGCCTAGAAAATTGTCCAAAGTACTACACGCATTTATAAAGCAAACTGGAGCAATAATTTATATACCATTGAACAGAAGACGAAGAAACAGTTTGATCTGAGAAATCTAATATAGGTACCCGAGACTCGAATTCCTCGATCCCAACTGCTTAAACTCCCCGAAGGAAATTAGCTTTTTCGGTTTCTCGCAATCAGTTGCTCAATCCCAAACCGACAAACGCATACCGGAGGGAAGAAAATGCCAGAAGAAGCGACAGTTCATTCGTGTTTACGATTGCGGCGAGGAATTTCGATAAGGCTCGAGCGGAGAGTGCACGTTAGGAAAAACGGGTATCGATCACGCGGCAGATCGATTCTGACCGTTCAACTTCTCGCCGGAACAGTCGAGAGCACCGTTACGCTGCAAACGATTTAGCCTTTGGCGCGAGGGGATCGATCAACCGGGAAATTAATCTCCCCGACAAGATACTTAATATTCGACGAAATGTCTCGGGCCGCGGAGGTTGCTCGACGGGGCCGGGGAACCTCCCCCCGGGGCGCAGCCGGGTGTCTAGGTGGCCGATTTCACTTCGATTATCCGTTAAATTGATGTTGCGCGGCGCGCGAGGGACGTAACGAGTGCAATTATCAGAAATAACGCGGGGAGGCTGCTCGCTTCGGTGTCTGTCTCGTCACGGTGCAATTTACCACCGCCCTCTTTCCACCCCCTCCCTTGTCTCTGCCTCGCCCCGGTTCCCCTTGCTTGGATACTCGCTCTCTGGGCACCAACAACAAATTAAACGCACTTTAATGAGACGATTTTCCAGTCACCTTTCGCGACGTGCGGGCCGAGAGAACGAACGCTTAACGAGCGTGCGTGCGTGAAGTCGAAAAATAAAGAGAACGCCTTTCGAGAGGTGCAAGAGCACGGCTATATGTGTGTGTTTGTTGCCGAGCGTGTGTGCGCGTTTGTACGAGGGAGGCGTCGAGGAGATAAGAGGAGAGGAGCAACAGCAACGAGACATCACAGGACCCCCAGAGAACACCTAGACCCGGGGGCCCACGAAGGGGCGATCACGGTGGTTAGATTGAAATTAAAATCAATTAGCCTCGGGTGTGTAATCATTAATCCGCCACGTTGGCCGCGTCACGTGACGGGGATCCTGATACGGCTCTCTACGTGTCCAGTTGAGACAAGCTTCGTAGCGAATGAGAGGGGTCGATAAAAACTTGTCGGATGTTCGGCGAAGAAAGGGGAGACGATGGAAACGCTGGCTGCTACGCTGGCTGCTGAGACTTTGAATGGGAAATAGGTTGGTGGTGAGGGTACGTACGAGGATGTTGCTTGCCATCGTGTTAGATGGCGAGATCTGCTAATTGCGAATTTGTTAATGGGAGCTTCTGATAAAGCTAGAGGTTCGCGAGAGGATTCTGTCTTTTGGGGGTTGAAGTTTGTGGTGATTTTCACAGATTTTAGGGTAACTGCTTCAAAGGAACACCTCGGCACTCGTATCGGAGTTTCACAGTTGTTGATATTAAGGGGTCAGGTAGGCAGAACCCCGGGTAGTGATTACGAGGTGGAACGAATCGAATGGGTTCGATTTCTAGATGCCCCGAGTCCCCTTTTCGCGGCAACCAGCTACGAACCACTGCATAATGAGCGTAATTGCGCTTTGCCGTGCGCGGAAACGCGTAAAGTACGGCGTCCCTGCACGATACTCGGCTCAGTCCCCGAGGGGTCCTTAAGTGGAAACGTGAGAAACAGGAACCGTCTGGATGGCACGTTATCGGCTGGAGAGCAATCTGTGCTACGTTATCAGTGAAAAATAATTCCCGCGCGTATCCACGGCCCGGCTCTCTGACACTAGCGAACGCGCGACACTCGCAGCATGGTGCTATCGGGATAATTACCAGACCCAGTAAGAAATCGGATGCTCCTTACCATCTTACATAAAATACTTGGCCATTCCGCTCGTTGAAACCTGTTTCACTTCTCGACAATCCTCCATTGTCAACTGCGGCACTCTTCTCAATTTCTCTCTACCGACCTTCGCACCCAACTCGCATTTCAACCGTGAAATCCCAATCGAAGAATGTCACTCGAATTCCATCCTTCGTTTCGTTCAAACGGCTAAGTGTACGAAAGCGCGTGTTTGTTTATGCGAGCAAGATAAGGAGCGAAATTACTCGCGGAACGACCCGAATGCATCATCCCACTGCTAGCCAGCGGAGGGTTATTGTCGTCGATATGAGCGGCAATTAACCGCGAATAATTATCATCATTCGTTCCAAGAAAAAAGTGCCGGGCGCTCCTGTGGAAGCTGATGGGACACGGGCAGAGGAAGAGAGAAGGATGGCCCCCCGTCTGCCCCTTGGGAATCCCACGGGGAATAACGAAGGCCGGCGACGGTTCGCCGCGTCCCCGTTAAAACGGCCCCTCCGCGGGCTTATCGAAGCCGGTTTATGAGGCGTCCGAATCGAATTTTTTCCGGCCACCGCGGCGCGTAATCATTATATCGGACGCACTGGTTTAACCAGTCCCGATAACATCTTTCCCATGCTAAATATACCGGCGTGCCGGCTAAATCCGTATCGCGGATTCGCGGGGCAGTAAATCGTGGCTGGTTCGGCCGGTCCCGTAAAACCGGGCCTCTGGCCCTCGCGCAGCAACAGAGGTGTAATTAATTTTTCCGCTCATGCCGGGCTCGTTACATTTCAAAGAATTTCGATCCGATCGTTTCGCTGAGTGGGATAGCGAAACGATTGTCACTGAAGCGTGGGAAGTTGAGGTTAACCTTCACTCTGTGTACTAATAGTTTAACGTTAACCGTGTACAGGGGTCTAATTGGACCCCACGCGTTTTCAGTCCCAAATGTGTAGAAAAAACTGTAGCTGCTTAAGTATTTGTGAAGTTTTATTAATTTTTAAGAAGATAAGTGCACAAAACAGTAAACCATTTAATTTAAAATATAAAAACGGAGAATAGTTTCTTAGGCACCTGGCCAGCGCGCGACGAATCTGGAGATCGCGGGTTTCGAGTCCCGTCTGAGGCTTTCCCCTTTTTCCGTGAAAAATACTAACGCAGCTGCTTACAAAAATTGATTTTTGTATGGGAAATATCGGGGTACATATGGACCCCTGTACACGGTTAAGCGCTCAGGTGCCTTTGAAGGCTACTACTGCATTCAAATTCAGCGATTTCAATGAAATTTTTATCAAATTCTGTGTGAAAAATATCAGAGGTAGCATTCCTAAAAGATACTGGCAAAGTTTCCATTCGGTAACTTTTTATTTGCGTTTTTATTAGCTTGGGGTCCGTTTGGACCCCTGTCCACAGAGTGAAGGTTAATTCGGGTGATTGGATTACTGAAATTAATGGATTGTTAATGTATCGAATGGTGGTGAGATTTGAAGGTGCTAAGATCTCAGAAATTCATGTTGAGGAATTAATGAGGATGCTAATAATGTAAGGTAAATATATTTAGAAATGTGTTAAAGGTACGTTTGCAGAAGGTACGAGCGAAGTAGACAAAAAATTGTAACTCGCCTTGGTCGGTTTAGATAAAGGTGGCTGGGGCACTTCACTTTTATCTCTGTATCTTAAGGTGGAATCAGACGGCGCGTGAATCGGCGATCTTTGCGCGCGGATCGCCGATTCACGCGCCGTCTGATCGGTCGTGGATCGTCAAGTCGTGCTCGCCAAGCCGAATCGCCGAACCTCGGCGAGCCGAGCAAGCTTGCCGATCCACGCGCCGTCTGATCGGGCATGGATCGTCGAGTCGAGCTCGCCAAGCCGAATCGCCGAGCAAGCTCGCCGATTCACGTGCCGTCTGATCGGTCATGGATCGCCGAGTCGTGCTCGCCAAACCGACTTGACGAGCCGAGCAAGCTCGCCGATTCACGCGCCGTCTGATTCCACCTTTAGGCGACGATTTTTCGCGGAGAAGGTCCCCAAGGTTATCTTTTTAATACCGCAATTATGAAACAATATTACAGGTATCTGTATGCATTTAAACTTTGACCTCATCTTCTCGGAATCCCCTCAATTGCATTCGATGGCGATGTTAAAACATTTATGTGCCTTTGTGCGGGCACGATGCCTTCCACTATCTACATACAATGCTTCCATTAACTTTTTTCCTGCGCGTTCGCGTAAGGACAATTTTAAACGCGCCAATAATACTCGGATTTCTTTAAAATCGTAAAAATCGTGGAGCGAGAAAGTTCAGCGAATGCTGCGGCTGATCGAAATGACAGAGTGGGAGATAAAAGTATAGAGCCCTCCTATTATTCTCAGCCCTGTCGACCCTGTAATCGCTCGTTTAGTATTTTTAATGGTCGCGGTTTACCACAGCGGTCCGGTCGGTAATATGCCGATGTATCGTAGGGATTAATTCCTCAGAGGATCGGTGGGAACAGGGCGACGTTGTCTTGGCTGGTTCGCGGAAGGCAGGCCGCAAGTGAATCCCAGAAATTTCACTTTAACTTCCTGTTAACGATCCGAATGGGTGAATGCACGGTGACGCTAAACGATGGTCCCGCTGATTAATTCATCAAACGGTGTCCGGAGTGGTAGTACATCGAGTTCGACCCTTCAGGAAGAGAAGCCGTGAGCGTGTCTCGGATAGTTTATGGTAATTCTTGCACGCTGACAAACCGGTGGGAAACTTGGGGACACTGGACGCCGTAGGAACGGTTTCCAGTGGCACGGTGTTGAATCATTTCGCGGTGATTAACTATTCCTCGCTTGGCACGCTGGGCTGATCATTTGGAAGAGACAGAAACGCGTCTCAGAGTCAACGAAATGTGGCAACTGTCGTTTCGTAGATTTCTTCAAAACTATTCGTAACAAGTACTAAACCTTACATAGAAATCTTCACTAAATTGTCATATTATTAGGTGGAAGGGCCATTCCACGCGAACTCGGACACTTTTTAGAGCTTACAACTTAGTAGTATGTAGTGATATATAATATATAATCGTATCTAGAAGGATTTTTCAAAATTCAAAAGTCCACTATTTAAAATGCTGATTTTAATCAGTTCCTTAGTTCGAGTTATAATTTATTGAAAAAAAGGTCAACACTATATTTCCAAGAGCTGTAAGAACTACAATTTAAAAAATTTTGAAAAATCCTTCTAGATACGATTATATATCACCAACTCTACAACATATTCAAGTTTCCCGAAAATCTGGAATGTTACTCCAAAAAATGTTCGATTTCGCGTGGAATGACCCGAAAGGTTCAGGAAGCATGCTTGAAATTCAGAATCTAAAACACGAATTGAAAGTCTCTCTGCACTGCTCCCTCCTCTTATCAGAATCTCCGCGTCGATCCAGCATCGTCCGGAGCGTCCCGCGTCGAAGATGCAGATACTCGGTATTAATTAGCGCGCGCACGATTACACGAGCATTTTAGCGATCTGGTTCGCGCGCTAATGCCTCCGGCTCCTCTCGCGTTTGCGGAATTACCGCAAGCTGGAAGATTAATGCGCCCGGCGGTAACACGATGAATTAGCCGCGGCGAGATTAATCGCGGCTCCGCTTAGACGATGAATTATCCGCGATCCGAAAAATCAATAAAGCAAACGGCCGGCAATTAATTTCGCGAAACGCAGCTAATCGCGATGGAGGAGCCGCGCGGCTCGCCTTATCGGGGCCCTCCGCGCGGAATATCGCGGCGGTGACATTAAAATCAGCGCTGACGATTACGAGTTAATTGGTATTAACGTTTTCATCTTTCCACCGCGATAATTCCGTATCTCCCGTCGCGCCTCGTCGCTTTCTCAGATGCGGCACAAACTGAGTATCTATGTACACCTTTTGGGCAAGTGGCTGCCATAAACCTAAAAATACGGTTGCAGGGAATTGAAATCTCCTTCTGAACGCCTTCGGCCGCCTTTCAGAACGAAACTGCTTTGAGGGAATAACAAAATGAAATGAATCGGTATTAGACCCGCCGAAATTCTACGTGGCATCGAACATATCGCGCTGATCTATCGTGGCCATTGGCGCGTAATTACGATCGGGTCTCACAACAGAGCGCCTCGTACTAGCGCTGCTACATATCTCACAGCATGATTGATGGATTTCTTTACTGCTCGGTCGTGCAGCGAGCCTAAAGGGAGAGGTATTTAATGCTTCAGCGAAGAAGTAACGATTCGCATGAATACGTTGAGCCACTAATATTGGACGGGCCCGGGCAAGGAGAAAATGCTTGAGTCCTTGCAGTTAAACGCTCGTTTCTCGGCTACAGTAAAATATTAATGAAGGAACGCTCCTCTCTTTAACGAACCACCACCCGTTAACGTTCGTTCCTAATTGCGCCATTCTGGTTCTAGGTAATTAAGGAAATCCTTCCGATAAAAGACAGTTCCACCGAGCGGAGCAATCTCGACGGTGCTCTAGGTTTATCGGCGAATTTCATTATGATCCGATAAAAAACCGCTTACTGCTTATATCCAGTAATTGTTTAATGGCCCGGCATAAATATTCCTCGCTCCTACGGTAAAATCGATGGGAACTGCATTCTGCTGCGAAATACACCTATTTAAGCGCGCGTAGGGCGCCGATTGTCGAAGAGGTGAATTGAAAACGGGCTGTTCCGACCGGATTACATTGGATTTGATACTTTTGTGAATAGCCCTGGGGTATCGGCACGATTAAATCGGAAACGATGTGTCACGCTATTTAGATAACGTTCGAAACACGTACTGTCGCAAATTGTAACGAAACGGTAAATCCAGGACGTAGACATTTGTTTCGGACATTGTAAACATTTTCGTACCCATACTCGCATAGGTAGTACAAAAAAGTATTTGATTGATTTTTCACTGTGTTTGTTTGGGGGAGAGCTAAGGTGGTCTGCACTCATTGTCAAAATTCTTCTGCGTAGGACTTTACTAAATTACACTTAGCAATGAATTTCCAGAAAAAATTGCCAGCAGACAATATAATACTTCAAGTTTCGTATGCAATTACTACAAAGAGAAATTTGCAATGTGATACAGTCAATTTGGATCGAAGAGTCTTTTTGAAATAATTGGGCTGACTGTAAATGGCTTATTCTACTTATCTAGCTGATGGGACGCGCTTATAAGTTTCGCGAGACATTTCATAGACACTCCCCGAAACCACCTCAGTTCTTCGGACGATCTATAAACTCAGCCCGTTAGATATTACTAGCTTCGCCTCGCGCGACGACGGCGCGGCGAAGGTGAAAGAGCGAGAGGGACGGGTTGATCGACCCGTTAGATCAAATCTAGGTCGTTACGCGCGTTTCTGAAACGCTTCGACATTAGGAGCGCTGTTCGAGATGCACTCGACCTTCATACTAATCTCGACCTGGAACCTCGTGATTTTTACAACACGGTCGCGAATCTGGGTGTCCTGGAACTCGCCAGCCGATCGATAGACTCGACAGATCCGAATAGTCGATTCGATGGAAGAACGATGCTCCTTTGAGCCGAGGGAAATAAAATCGCGGAGGGTCGTCGAAATCGCCTTTCCTATCTGATGACGCGTAATTGCAACGGCGTGGATTCGAGGTACCGTTTTCGGGACGGAAGAGAATGACGGTCATCAGGAGCAACGGGGAATTGAGTTCGTTAACCAAGAGCGACAACGTCTCTCCTCGGCGTCGTACAGATTGGCTGGCGATAAGCGCACGCTTGCGAGTAAACAAAGGGGAGTTCTCACACAATGCGACAATGAACCTGAAAGCCCTTAGGTAACATTAACAGACTCCAGACGCGACGAAGACGCCTCGCATAGACGTGATCTCGTAATTATGCGCGGCCCGTAGACAAACTGCCGTCCCTCCTCGCCCTTTTTCCTACTCCTTCTCTTCCCCCTTTGTTTCCTTTCGAGCGACGCTCAGTCTTGCAGCACAAGCGAGCCTTTCGCCGGTGGCACTCGCGGACAAGTTTTTCCAGCGAATCGAGCAACTCCCTTCAATTCAGCATGGATCCCCCTTTTAATTGCATATATATATATTATAAAACGTGTCCAGATTCGCAGACCGTCACTTTCTTAAACGAATACACTGGAAAGTGAGGAGAAAAGGATGGCCGCGTAGAGATGGGTGGAAAAGAAAGAAGGCTCCGGCGTATCGTTCGTAATTCTCGGTAGCCGGTGTCGGTGGGCAATCTGATCCCAGGACAACGGTTCGGAAGCATTGGTTGACAGTAAAATATCAGCAGGTACTAGTCAGTATAGCCGCGATAGGATCGAGAGAGGAGGCTGGTATATAAGCGTGTATACGTAGCTGGGCTGAAGGCACTCCTATCCTGGCAACAGTCCTCGGGGTACTGTTAGCCACCGATGAATGATAACCATATCGCGATATGCGCCGCCGATACAATGGAGAGTAAACGGAGGATGTATTGGTCAGGAAAGCGCGCGCACGGGGCTGCGTTTCTCAAAATAGAAAGAGTATTCGATCGATAATTCATTCCGCGCGGAATAGACTTGACTCTCCTATCAGCCACTCTCTGACGCGCTAAAATACGTCTTACCAAAAATAATACTGCTTAAATTGGAGGGTAGGTATCACAGTGAACGCATTCTGTGAAATATAAAATTGCGAAAACCAGTGCTTTTCCAAAATTGCCACCGTTTTATGACCTTAGAGGGAAGCAAGTTGAAGGAAAAATTGCTTTCATAAGAAACGCGGTACGAAATTGTAATTATTATAAATTACAACTATTGTCAAATTTTACGTTCAAAATTAATTTTATAGAGGTCACGTGTCGTATTATATTAGAAGGTGGAGTAATTACATTACACCGCAGAAAATAATTAATTGTACAAAGATACACAAATTTATGCATATGTGGCATGTGCCCGCTTTCCACTGGGCCTCTCAATTCTCAAAGTGCCAAGAATACTTTCCATCTTGGACCGAAATGGAACCCAATCAACCAGCCCCAATCGTTACAGCTTCCAACGGAACAATCTCGAAAGATTCGCTGAAACCTCGTTTTCTCCCCTCGTCTTCTTCGAGCTCGTTACATCCCGAAACTTACGAGATGGCGACAATAAGAGCTAATTAACAGAGTGCTCGTGGCTCACGGGTCTTCCGATAATTGAACTCGCTGCTGGTGGGAAACGTTTCCGGTTCCCCTGCACTCTCTTATCCTCTCCGGACACTTTCCTACTGGCTGCGCCTCCTTCGGGCAACCTCTCAGCTCGAGGTCTCGCTTAAATTTTATCTGTACAGACCTAACGGCGCGGCTCTTCAGCTTCGTCGAGGATCAAACGTAACACTCTCCGTTTCCACGAGCTCGGAGGTTCGTCATCCGGCGCGATGTCAATGTCCTGAGTTTCGTCACTTTTTGGAATCCGGCGTGGTTCCCTGCCGAGCTCTCTGTTTGCTCTCAGTATACTTGCGCTGCGACGTTTCTTCCTGCCTTGTTTTGTGGGTCCCATCGAATTAATGGCAAAATGTGTGAAGAAGGTTGACAACTATACCGTGCCGAACTTCTAGGGTAATTAAATTTCTAGGTGGGGCTTCCTTTAATGCTCGACGAATCAAAAAAATTAACTTTATTCGCCGATTAATCTGAATTTAGAGTAACTTTTATTTGATCCGTTATTTAAATAATTTTTTATTTAGTTAATGCTTCTCTGCCACAGATGCCATCAGACGCCAGCAGTGTTCGCAACACTGTACGCTTTCAACTCCACTTCGCCACACAGTTTCGATTTTGTCCAGCCCCGATGCTTGTTGCGATCGCAACAGTAACCTCGATCTGTCCTCCAGCAGTTTCTTTATCGACTCGCTCGTGCCTCGCTCCTTTCAGGCCCGTTTCGCGAGTTCCTCTTCCAATGGCGATTTCACGTGGCGGCCGCTGGAAAAGGCGCAGACAACGGCCAGACTGCGCTCGCCATTAATCCAGAAAGCTGCAAGAAAGGGAGACCGAAGGTCCTCGCGATCGCCGACCGACAGAATCGGTCGTGGCGAAATCCAGCAACCGAGAAAACGGTGAATGAAGAAATTCGTCTCGCGCGTCAATCGCCAGCCCTCGAACACGCTTCTTTGTCGCTACTTTCTGAACGAGAGGGAGCCTATTTCGACGCGGAGAATGGGGGAGGGGAAGAAAGGAGTGCCGGTTGGAAAGCGTTTTAATCGAGGCTCTGAATTCTGTGTGCAATACGTTATGTCGCGAAGTCGTTAGCTGTTCATTTTTTCCGTTGGCCATTTTTATGGTATCCTGCGGTTATGACTGGTTGAAGATTATACCTACTTGGCTCAGGCAAGAGGACGATAGGGGTGAGTATCCCTGACCGAATTGTGCTTGAAGAAGTATTAGTCACTATTATTTCTATACAAATTTAATATCCAAATAACTCCCCCTCTCCTGCATTAGATTGTGTATTAGTACTCTTCGCGGTAATAGCTATCTTTCTGTTGATAGGGGATGTTAATATTTACCAAGCCCACAGACACAGGACTTCTGAGTGTTTGATCTGATGTCGGCGCGCCTATATAATCAGAAATTCAGGATCCCCTGTATTTCTCAAATATGTAAAAACTCGAGCCTCTCATGGGTGTGTACATAATTAATGCAGAAGCAATAACTTCGTAAAACACTTCTGCTGTAATGTATATTCGATTCTCCGCGCTTTTAATGCTGCGCAAACACTTTCTGTTGCACAACAGCCTCACGATATTCCCAATATCTCTGGATCAAAGGGACGAGACAGAGTTTCAATTCAAGCTCAAATACTTGACAACCACCTCGCCTTTCCAAGTGGCCTGTCGTCCGAACCACCAAGTCCAGAAAACCTGAAATATTTGCAGAAGCATGTGGCCCACAGCCCGTTCGTCATCCGAGTTTCCCTTGTCAGTCACGTAAGACAAAACTTCGATTCGTCAAGCGTCTTTACCATCGTTTCGCGAAAATAACTTCGGTAGACCGATCATCAGTGCTCGTCACTCCCTTCGATCGAAATCGAGCAAAACGCGGACGCGCTACCTACGTTCAATCGACCGCTGGAGAAAAATCCCAACTGCCTCGGCCGTTTTGTCGCGTTTCACGCGTCTCTGGGATCAGTCACACCTGAGAATCTGGTTGGATCAGGCCGGGGTGACCGGCGCGAAAATCCAATGATCGGCCGGTATAATGAAACACCGTGTCGTTTATTGGCTACGGGTCGCGCGAACGCTCGTGTCTGTACCGGGTGGAGCGGTAAAAATCGGCTGGGTAATTGGTTCCGGATGATCGGCGATCGTAATTACCGGTAACAGGATGATCGAGGCGGGGCGAGGTCTTGGCAGGTCGTAAAGAGCCAGGAGGACGTCGTCAGTGCCACGCACGTCCATCGGCATCATCGATACCTGGCCAGATCCACGCTCAGCACGATCGAGCTGGTATACATCGCCTCGACGATCCAGAAACGGCCGATTTTAAGGCGCCTCGCATCTCGACGACGCCGGAGAATTGCGAGCTTAAGACATCAGGAACGATTCCAAGGAACCCATCGGTCGATTATATTCGTGTTGATTTAGAGTTGCTATCAGGGCACTTCCATCGAAGTGATCGTTAAATATAATATGAATAATTCTCTTAGAAAGGCATGAAATGCTGGGTGGAATTCTCAGTGGTACCTTGCGTGCTAGTAAAGAATTCTTGTATAGATGTGATGCAAAAAGAGGTGTATGAATATTGTAAAATGAACGTGTAAAAATCGTCGAGGAACTTGTCTACTAGATCTTTTTTCAATTGTTTCGCACGACGCTCGTTTGTGATCTCATAAAAGGTCAGAAAAATGGCGAATGCAAATCGGCGCCCGCGGAGGGAGAAATAAGACGAAGATAGGATCGATGGTTGGCCGATAATCGCCGCGTGAGAACTGCCCGGAGACATACAATAGTGGGTCCTGGTCGACGATCGCCGCGCCGCAGTGATCCACTCTTCGAGGATCACGTCTAAACTCCCTTAAATCGGGTCAACGGCATTCGCACGAGCCGCGGTTGCTGCTGATTCGCGATTCACTGACCTACGCCGATTTACGGGAGTCGCGGCTAACGATCCAGCTGACCTTTGGTAATCGCGCTTCCCCGGGCCCGCGCCCCCTCCCGGGGTGAAAAGTCAAGAAGACTCGGACTCGCCTCGTCGAACGCCTCGGACCGTTACGTCAATAAACGACAATAAGTCATTATCGCGATGAAATCTCTATCGTCCCTCTGATGCATGGAACACCTGGTACTTGTGGCTCTTACATTATTGCACTTTCAGCTTTGTACTCCAAGTATAAATTGCAGCAGTAAAATTGCTCGTAATTAATTTCGAAATTGCAAATCGCTTCAAGACAGGATGTAGAGAACGAAATGGCAAACTGGAAGTTACATCCCAAGATCGTAGATGGTAGGAAATATAGTCACCCTGAGCAGTGGCGCCCTGCGGATTTAATCTTCAAATATTTTTAATGCAAATTCAATAAAATTCATTAGGTGATTTAAAAATTTAGTTGAAGAATAAAATCCAGTTTTCTTTTCTTCTTAGAAAACCTTTGGGGGGTGACAGGACCACTTGGTCCCCGTTTGAGTTTACTAGATTGATACAGATTCTGGAGCTGAAGTAACCTGAGAATTTTTTAAAAAACTATAAATCTCTAAAACACATTTCCAAGTATTCGATCACCTTTACATATTTATCGCGATCTTACTCGAGATTGCCCGAGTGTAATTTGAGAACAGTAGTACCTAACCCAATTCCTGCCCTTTATAAACCGAAGCGGAGTGGATGATCCAGAAATATTCCCCGGGCTCGCCACAGGATGCATAAAATAGCCCCGGGGCGGTCTAACTGCTATTACCAGGGGCCCGTGGCGGCGCTTGAAAGTTTCCCCGATGATCTTATTGAGCGCGGCCAGCCGGAAGTGTGGCTGGAACGGTTTCCGCCGTGGGATCGCCGCGCCACGCCGTGGCGGGTGACATTTCACGAAGTATCAGGAGGTGGCCGCGGATTCTGCCCCGGCGAATATATACGATAACGATTCCAATGACTCGTAATCGTTATGGGAGGACACAACGGGAGAGACGCCCGTTATCTTTACGACTCGATCTTTCGCGCAGAACCACGAAGTGGAGGGTGGCCAGCGATAAGAGATAACGGAGCCAGGCATCCAAAGGCGAGCTGGCTTTATTTATCGAGGCGGTGCGCTTCTCCGCCGGTCATCCAGGAAGGCGGTTTACGTGGGTTCGAGTTCCACTCGCATTCCCACTGACAAACTAAGAAGAAGCGCGAAGCCGGAAGTCCGATGAGCCCGTAGGTTCATGCACTTTCGACGAGAGACTGATGAGACCGGTGTGGAAAGAATTAAGAAACTATATTTCACATGTAGAATAGAATCTGATATAGCACGTTGTCTCCATTTTTATGGCAAGGTGCATAAGTATTAAGTATTAGAGTAAGTAGATTCAATGTCATTTGGACTGGAAGTGGAGGAAAATGGGTTTTAAGAATTAAAGAGTCCTTGAAGAAAACACTAAGCGCCAAAATTAAAAATAATTTTATCAGAAAATCTTCTAGGTGCCAATGGTATAGTATACAATTTGACTTTTGGCACTTACAGTGTTTTCTACAAGGACTCTGCAATTATTGTCTGTGTAAGTAGGTTGTTGCTTTGTCGTCAGACCAAGCAGTTTATACTTAGGGTACAATTCTTCGGGAGACTATTTGATACCCCTTACCCTTTTCGCCCCTATGCGCAAATATTATGCCAAAGAAGTGGGTTGGGTGATTTTTCTTTCGTTTTTTCTTCGCTATGACTCTGGAATTCCAGAGAAATTCGCGGGAAAACGACGAGCAACTCGGTATGCGACGTATGCGCGAGAGTGAAAGAGGAAGAATGGAGCCGCGACACAGGAAGCTGGTGACTTCGAAACGTAACGTCCTCCCCTTTTTCCTTTCACCGAACAATGAACATTCCAGTTTGCCAGGACAATTAGCGAGGAATTCCGGGATCGTTTGAGAGAATTCAGATCCCCCGTGACACAGGGGGCAAGGGTGAAACTGCGGCGAGTTAACTGACTCGAGTGTTTTCTAATCACGGACGATTCTAATTAAGGATTGCAGGAGAAGGCACGAATTCAAATCATCCCCGGGCGTTAGTGAGCCTTTTTACACGCCTATTGCGACCATTTCAGTTCTGAAAATATATCTGCACTTCAAAGGCATACAAAATTATAACAACTCCATTCGAAAATATTATAAAATTATGTTTGTCAAGCTTACAATCATTCGTGTCTCTTTTTATTGTTCTCGTAACATGTAAGAGGTGCCATTTCGAAGAATCTGAAGATTACACATAGGATATTGGCGAATTTGAAAAAAGTATATTTTTAAAACAGAGGTGACGGTGCATCGGATGTATTCTATGAATCGGAATCCCGTAATCCAGCCGCGTGACAATAAATCTTCGTCGACGTTATGCACGCGAATTCCTCGCTCCTCTTCTTGCTCCTCTTTCTTCCGTGGCACTCAAAGCACCCGGAGTAATTGCCAGCAAATATTTCTGAAAGCGTCAGCTGAAAGACAGAAGAAGGAAGAGGGATTGTCAGAGATGGACACGGTGTACTTCAGAATGCAAGCAGAATGAAGTTTATTTCTTTGCCCTCTCTTCCGATCGAATTCAATTACACACGAATTCTTTTTCAGTGGCACGGAATTCCTGTTCGAGTGCCACGGTCAACGAACACGTTGGTATTTCGTTGTCAAGTAATTCTATTGACGCGAAGTTTAAGTTCAATGCACTTGTATTTCAAGTACCTACCTTATTCGAAGTAGGTAGGTACGTTACTTTATCTTTCGATTATATCATTTTTAATTCTAATAATCGTAAAGTTCAAACTACTACAGAACTCTGTTCGAGTGAGCTCCCGACAGAATATTTTCCCCGTTGTTTATTTACTTATTAATACAGATATATTTAACTGTCTAACAAATCGCTAAAAATCAGTAATCTCTGTCTCACACTTGGATGCGATTAAATCTTTTAATATCTATCCTTGCAACTCCGATGTTCTTACGATCAGAAACTTTATCCCTTCAACTGCGAGGCTCGCAAGGCGTAATCCACATTTCAATTCTCGAAATGAGAATAACCCGACAGAGCCACCTTCATCGATACTAACAAGAAAAATCCGGCTCCCTCGACAAGGCAGAAAATCGCATTCACGGGGCCCTCAGCTACCGTGGTCTCCTCGGAAGCAACCTGTCACCGTGTCTCGAGGGATAATCGCTAGCAATAACGTCCCCCCGCTTCCTTTCGACAATAATCGCTTGTCTGCTTTTTGTCGAAATAATCGCGACAGCGACGCGACTAAAAATAAAGTCGTCAGCCACTTGTCGCTCTTGTGAGCCGATCGTGGTCGACCTTTTCTTCCCACTCTTCTTCCTCCTCTTCTTGTTCGCCCGTCGGTATGCGGGGATGGCCCCTCGGTGCCGATCGAAGAAAAGAAGGAAGAGCCTCGCAGAAATAGTCAGGAAAGAAGAAAGCCAGGCTAGACAGAGGGAGCAAGAAGTTGCCCAAGTCTAGCCGAGTGTTTACTGTTCCACTGGGCTGTAGATCGCCTCTATCTTCGATCTGGTCGCTCTTCTGGCTGTGCTTGAAGTTGAATGGCAAAGAAGGACGAGCCATGTCGAAGTCCCTCAGAATAGTCGTTGCTGCTCGCTCGGGGATTTACAAGGCAGCCTTCTTCATTCGTTATTGGTACCATGGGACTATCATAAATCGCTAGCCGTGGCCTTACAGCTTTTCGGAATCCGTTGATCGATTCCAAGGAATTGGAATATTTTGGAAACCACTAGTCAGGTAATTGCTGGGCGGATCGAGACCTCTGATCGATGGGAGGATGAATGGGAACTTTATTCTTCCCCTTTAAGTCGAGAAGATTAAACACGGAGTTGCTGAAGAGAACTACTAATCACATACATCTGAGAAGATCTAGCCCACAGTTCCGAGCGGTAAGTCAAAGTGATCTTCGCGTTGAATTCTGGTAACGTACTGTGTCCAGTCTCGGGCAGAGTTGAAGCAAAATGAAGACAAAGAGACTACATTCCTGGAGTTTCAGGAGTCAGTTGTATAACGGTGAACAGGGCACAGTGTCTGCATGAGGGACGCTTAAAATACAAAGAAGTTCCCAAGCGGCGGATCGATCTTCGCGGGATTTCGAGCTTCTTCTTGTTCTCTTCTCGCCTCCCTTCTCGCCCCTTATCCGAATATCTGCGTATGTAGTAACGAGTGCGCTCGACAAGCGGCACGCAGCATTATTCAACACTCCGGACACCCACGTTCGCGTGGGCGATCTGGACGGTGTCCTGCGACGCGAAGAGCTCGCGTTCACGCAACAGGCCCGATCGACATCGGTATGCACCGGCTATAGTCCCTTCCTGTTCAACTTCATCTTGCTCGATAAATGCGCGCTGCCTTTTAATCCCTTCACGGATTCGATACATCGACGGTTTAACGGTACTCAGTTTTACCTCGTGCCGCGAGCTTCGGGATAACTTCGTAACTAAGTACGCATAGGAAATTCCAAATCGCTGTGGAATCTTCGGTGGAGTGGCAAAACTTTGAGCTTCTATCGGGCTTGGGCAACATTCTTCGAGGCTTATCTTAAGAAGGCGGGGGAGGAGGGTAAGTACCTTTACAGTAATTATTTTTGGAGGGTCATGGGATTATACTGGAGGAATATATAACTTATTAGTTAATAATTAAGTAGAACAACCTGTAACTTCTTCAACGATACATAAAAACATAGATCAAATTTTCGATGAATCGGATCGCTAGTTTTTTAAAAAGAAATTCCCAATTTTGCTATGTTTTTAGCCCAAATAATAGGTAGTATTCCTCCCTTAAGAATTAAACAATTCATGTTACTAGTAATGAATTTAGTAAAACGCTTTAGATCCATTTTATTCTGGTATCTGAAAAATGTGCTTAGAGAGATATTTAGCAAGCCATCGAACGCCTGTACACTCGCAGCTCACACGCGTCATCGCTAAAGACGACTCGCGGCAGTGATTTATACACGATTGTACGTCAATCAGAGGCAGGGGTAAGGTCGCGTAATTGCAAAAGAATCCTCCTAAACGTACAGATATCCGCGTCATTACTGTTACATCATCGACACGCGAAATCTTGGCGTGTTTATGGTAATATACACAATCGAGTCTCCTCTCTCTTCGACAGCGCAGCGATTCCCTGCCACAGGTATCTGGACCTCGCCACAATCGACTGGTGCCCCGGGCCACGTGTCCGCCACCAAGTTATTCGGCTGTTCCTGGAAACGTTATTCTGATATCAGAGATTCCACTCGACTCCTTCGCGAATTCTTCTCGCGAGCGGTATAGACGGGGTCTTGAACGGAATCCTGGAAGTTTCGGCCCTACGAGTCACTCCAGATATAATTTTCTTTTCATCCCAGCTTCTAACGGTGGCTTTAGGCATGCTGTTACATTATTCATTCGCTGGTTCAGACGTCTCGCCGTGCTTCATTCTTGAGACAAACATATTTATCTTCTACTTCATTCCTTGGGCGAGGGAACCATGTTATCTTTAAGACCCGCAAGGTCTAACTCGTACTTCGTATTCCTTTATCCATCCTCCGCGTATCAGGTACTTATCCGCGTCAGGGAGAAGGCAAGAGTTCTTTGAGTGGAACCTTCTCTAATCATCTTGCAGACGTTGCTTAAGTCAAGTAATAGGGCTAGGTGTCCCAACATCTCAATAGCAACGCCCAATAGTTGCCCGAACGCGAACGTTATGGTACCTACATGATAAAACAGCGCTATTAACGCGCGCTTATACTGAAACTTCTAACGCCTGATCGACTTTCTCAGACAGTTTCTCACTATTCGTAGGTGAACGGGCGGGTAACTGGAAGGGCGAGCAAATAGTTGACGCCGGGACCTGTGTGGCGGGTTGATCCACTGATCCTCCGACAGGACCTCCAGGCGCGAAGGATCCTCTGCACGCGATCCCTCGCGGCGATGCGCCATAATGTGTCGTTCACTCGCGCCCTTCTCTTCTTTCGCTTCCACGAAAGACAAACATATGTACGTTTAACGATCCGATAAACGTCCTGAAGATAAACGCGAGCATTTTTGCTGCCGGCGAACTGACCACGACGCACGCCTCGCATTTGCATCCGTTTCACGGGCTGAGGGCAAAGACGGAGCACCGATTGGATCGGCTGATCGGCGAGCAACAACGAAAGTTTATCGACGCTACCCACGAAACCGAAATTCATGGTAGAAGTTTTATACGAGCATAACGTTAAAATGAATGCGTCGGCGAATTCGTAGCTCGGAAAGTGAAGCTTTTGAAACTCGAAGCAGAGGAAGGAATATTTATTGACTTATTGTCCCGTCAGAACTCGCAAATGCCTCGGCCGAAGAACTTCCCTCGTAGTTTCATCTTCGCAGCGCACGATCCGCGCAAAGGGAGATCGATGGATCTCGACTTCATCTATCTTCCTTAGATCTCCGCTGGCAACTTCCTCGTGGCGAGGCCTGGTAATCAGTATCACCTGCGAACAATTTATTCACTTATTCACCGCGGTTAATATCAAGCTAATTGATTCCAGCTTTGAAATACTTCATTAACAAGTTCAATACCGCCTTGGAATTTCGAGCACCCAGCTCAACTTCAACAGCCTATTGCGGTGCTCAGATTGCGGTATTCAATTGCAGGGAACGTCAGTCGCAGTTCAATCTTCGTTTACTTCGCCATCTTCGCTAAAAAAAAACATACTTATCCTTGAAATAAAACCGTGGATCTCAGAACACGTCGCGAGCTACCAAGAAGCAGGTATTTAACGAGCCAAAGAGCGAGCTTAGGAAAGGTTTCGAGTCTCGAGGAAAAGCTGCGAGCGCTGCGATGGTTCCCCGCAGCCTGCCGCGTCGAAGGCGCGTGTATCGCGATCGCGTTGATTTTTCGTCCCACGCAGCCGCATTTTCTTCGCCACCCCCCGGGCGCCGCTCGCGCCGGTATTTCCGCGATAGGGGATCGAAGGAGCGTCGGCGGCGATGCTGGCGGCGGCAATAACGAGAACATTGTTAAATTATCGGGGATCTCGCGTCATTATGGCCGCAGCTCGGTGGCTCCCGCCGCGGTACGCCGGGAATCTCGCCGTTTGAATCGACTCGCCGCGAGGCAAGAAAAGGGGGATTAGCCGGACAAAACGAAAGAACAGCCGCCGGTGGATGCGGGTGTCGCGGCGCGATAATATAAACACGCCTCGAGCTCGGCTCCTGCCACGATCGCCCTCCCTCTCCACCCTCGCCGGGGGAAAATAAACGAATCGACCGGTGGAGAGTTAATTCTGATACATCACGGCTTTCGACAAAAGAACGCCCCACCGTCAAACGCCCCCCGTGTCCTGAATTCCTGAATCCGTAATCGGGGACACTTTCGAGGAATGGGGGTTTTCGATGAAGGGGCCAATTGAGGAGTTTTCTGAGTAATTGGTGGATGTCTGAAGACGTAAAGCGGTGAGAAGCTGAGCTGCGGAGCGACTGGGAATTCGATGGGAGTGGTTTTCGAGAAAGTTATCTTGAGTTTGCTTATGTTGGGCGATGGTTGGGTTTGACGTCGAGGGAAATGAGGGATGCACACTTGTGATTATCTACATAGTTTCCCATTACGCCTCTTACGTATTGTTAGGGCTGTTCGTTTACGCCTTTCCAGTAGCTGCTAGGCGCTGTGCTAACTAATGTAGCTGCATATATTACTTGTACCATTACTTATCTGATATTCCCCGGTAACGGCAATGCGCTGGTGTTTTTATAATCGTACTCCTTTCTATTACCACCACTTATCTGATGTTTCTCGCTAATAGCTTATTAACAGCAGTTTTTTTATACAACTCCTTAACAATCTTTAGACCTCGTTCTCCAACATCGGTGGAGAAATATTGATGAAAATGGTAAAACAGTTTTCTTGTAATGATCTCTTCTGTGGCGTATCAGTGATAATGTACCTACATAGGTACACAGCGAGATTAGTGTTTTTCTTCTGTTTGTTGTGGGACTCCCAGCCAGAAACGCGAGTCTTTCTGCGGAATCCGTGAATAGACACCTCGATTACGTACCGACGAAGTACGCGGCAATTTGTATTGTAAATTATCGCCGAGTTTGACCAGGATAAAGGGAAGAGGTTCGATCGTTCGGCAAAGTGAGTTACGTTCCGGCTCGGCGATGAATCAAACAACAGCCTCATCAGGATTACGCCTGGGGGTACTTACGATTAGTGTCCATTCGACGCCGTCTTAAGGCCACCTTTTCCCATGACGACTCATTGTTACGGTACTCGCGTGACTTTTTCACCCTTCACCGTATCCGTGAATGCGCGTGCATGCAACCGGGCCCCGACACGCGCAACGGAAACGAGCTATTCCAGTGGAGCTTTCACGATCACCTCTCCAGGTGGCGGAATTTCTTTCGCTCCAGCCCTGGTCATTTTGCATTATTCTCGTTCACGTAACAGTGTCCCCTTTGACTTTTATTTCTCTCGAAATTATTCTGCATAGGTACGTGAATGACAGTCGACCACTTGTCAGCTTCTAATTAGACTTCGGTGAGCGAAAGATGTCGATGGCTCAGTGCACAAATATTGTACGTCCAGTTTAATCTTTTTGAGAAAAACAGGTTTAATCGTACAATGGATACAAATATTATTTTTTACAAACTTGTGCAGGAGATATTAATGTGATTTTTATACAGCGAAAAGAAACAGTTGAGAACTATTTGTTGCAACAGAACTCGAATTTCATAAAAAGTGGATGTACAATATTTGTGCATTAAGCCATTGATGTGTCTTCTTGTGAGGCAGATTCTGCTTGTAATAAAATGTGTAGTGTACATGCACCACTTTAGTATGAGAATCTATAACGCGTCTGACCAGTGACGGTGCAAATCTCCTTGCTGCAGAAGTATTCCGAACCCGACCAAGCAAATTAAACCAACTGTTTCTGTATTAAAAGTGCTTCGTAAACGTTACTTTTAAACAGACAAAAAGGAAAGAATTCCAGGCGGCTGCAATCGTAAGCAAGAATTTCCACTGAACAAAGCATCGCAAATCTCCTTCTACATAAAATACCCCGTAAACCAACAAACCAGTATCCATCACCAATAATCGGCAAGTGACTTTGAGAATCTTCGCACGCTGCAGATATCTCGTAAACCAGCACGAGTACTAGCAATTTGCATCCTAGCGAATCTCTTGGTGTCTATTTAACTGTTTTCACGTCAAAAGGTTGTGGAAAGTATCGAAAGTATCGGCCGAGTGTCCCCGAATGTTTGTTCGGTGCCTCGCTCCATTCAAAGTGTTGGAATAACTATCGGGACGTTGCCCAGCGAGGGGAAGGGGAATTAATCGAAAGCGAGACGTATCGAGGCGCGAATCCGCGATATCGGAGCGCGGGGAGCAAAGGTTGCCGCGCCTCTGTTCCGTGCACGACACGACGGAAGACGGGACAGGGACGTCGATGGCCGTCGTCGATATTCCCCGGAATGGCCACGAGCCCGGGGCCCTTTTCCGTTGGAAGGTCGAGGGACGTACACGGGCACGGTTCCGGGTGGACGACGGCGAGGACGAGCCTGACATTTCGGGCGAGCGGGCAAGCGCTGCTAATGAGCCTCCTTTATGCTAATCGCTCGCGTGCTCGCCACTTCGGGGCCCCGCTTGGCTCATGAATTTTATCACGGGCCCCTATCATCCTCTCCGTTCCCTTGGAACCGCGATTGAGTCGTCAGAGCGAGAGAGGAGGCCCACTTCCGTTACCACGAACCGCTCGGCCGGGGTGCAAGTGTCCCCGAGTGAAAAAATCCAGACACGGCGCACGAATACCGCGAGCCAGGCGGAGCTGGCGAGTCCTGGACGCAACGTGGATCGTGAGAAATGCATTCGCAAGGGTGCTGCCGAAGATATAGGTACAGCTGAGTGCGCGATCTTCGGAGCTTTATTATGGGGTTAACTGTGTTGGAGGGTGTACTGAAAGGGTGATCCCTAGGTAGCTAGACTTCAGTGAAAGTAGAAAGCATAAAAGCATTAGAAAATGGACCTTCGCTTCAGAAAGACGAAATATGTGTAGCGATACCTCCAACTCCGGTACTAGAGGGCCTCTCGACCGATCCCGCTCTAACATCCCCGCGCCAAATATTCTTTCACCCCCCCAGAAATAGTTTCTAGTTGACTCCCGATAAATTCCAACCAAGGCGTGCAGAAACCCTCGAATCCTATGCACCATCCGAGGCATGCTTTCCCACCGCTGCAAGCCTACCTTATTGAAAGCAGAGAGTTCCCGACCGGCCGAACGAATTCCCGCGAATCCTCAGGGTCCTTGGAGCAGAAAGGCAGGCGGCGCGGTAAAAAAATAATGGCGGCTCCGCGACACCCCATAGCGACTGTCTCGGGTGGCGCGTTCAGGCGTCCGGCGAAGAAAGAAGAAGCGGAGTTAAGCCGGCGCGTACGGACGTCCCTGAAGGGGTACCGGAGGCTCCCCCGCCAGGGGGAGGGCCCGGCGAGTACGTGTGTTTTGTGTGTATGGGATGCAGCCGCAAAGAGAGAAACGCTGCTGAGGCGTACAATGTCGTGAAGCGGAGAATTAAGCCAGACGATAGCTCGAAGGCCCCGGCCTTGGTGTAACGAGTCACGCGGCGAGAAGTCGAGAGTCACGCCCCGCCGTGAGAAAATTAATTGATATAGATTTTTGCCGGCTGCAACAGGCCCGGCAACACACGATGCCCCCTGCTCCCCCTCTTAGAAACGACGCCAGGACCAATCTCGGAAACCCTTGCACACCTCTCGGTCTCGGGTACCGATCGTCGTCGCCGTTCGCCCATCGCCGTCGCTCAGCGCGCACAATCAGCCCGTAACAAATGGACGGCCGGGCTTTATCCCCGCTGTCGTAATAATAAAGCGGCGGATGCCGCAATCCCGTTCGCGGTCGATTAGTAACGATTATGCGCGATTAAACGGCGGCAATTACGGGCGGGGCGAGGGGAACGGGACGCGGAACGTCCTTGCAAGGATGAGGACGAGCGCCGACTGTAACCCGCGAGACACCGCGCCGTCCAGGTCCGCGTGAATACCTTCGCGTCGTTCGTTTCCACCTGGACGTTTGTCATCGACGCTGAATGCGATCTGATAAGGAGTTTCCCTCTCTCGCACCAGCACGCGGCTGGGATTCTTTGTCCGGGTGGTTTTTAAGGGATACGGGCCGTGGAATTTATGCCCGACTCGGGATACTCGCACATTGAACAAATTTTGGATGGCTACCAGAGAATCGCTTTGCGGAAAATTTGCTGCAACTTCGGGAGCATGTTAGAATGTCGCTGGTTGCCGAATGTTATGTGAGTTTTCATAGAAAAGGAATGATTAAGTCAGTGGCGCAATCAGGATTTAACTTTGGGTGGAGCCGAGTTGAACGAGAAAATATATTATCAGCAAAAATTTATTTAAGGAATAAAATCCAGTTTTCTTTTTTTTTACGAAGCTCTTGAAATATGTACTTCAATCGTGGTTGCATTAATCTCCTTTGTCCTTTTTCTTTACAGGGTGCCAAGGCTCCTTGGCTCTCTCTAGTAATTCTCTTTATTTGACGGTATGAACATGTTCGAAATTCAATTTATTGAAGATTGATGTTTAGAGGTTACGTCATATGTACATCCTTGCCCCCCCCCCCCCTCCCCCCTAAAGTCTAGACGCGTTGGGATTCGCGTTTTCTAATCGATCACGGTCGTATTGGTTTCTCAGCCATCTTACAATCTAGTAGTGGGATTTAAGGAAAATGAAGCATTTCTTTTTCATTTAATTGCAAAGAAATAAATTGAAGCTGAGAAAATATGCAATTTATTTCTTTGTAATTAATTGCAAAAGAAATGCTTCTTTTACTTAATACCCTTATTGAAAGCTCATGCGTCACATTTTAGCCTCGATGACCCTCGATGTCCCATCGCGCGGCTCATTTCCGTCATACCTAATCCAATAGCAGAGGAACCGATGGAAATTTCTGCAAACACGACGGAGGCCGTACACTGGGAAGTAGCTGGCCCACCGTCAGCTCTCAGCACAAAGCAAACACACTGGACAGTCTCGCGTAGTCATCGGATGAGTGACAGCCGATTTTCGTCGATTTCGCAATCCCGTCCGCCCCGCGCGATCACGCTTCATCTCGACGGGATTTGTTCACGAACAGGCAACGTCGTCCTTGATCGCTCCGCGAAGAAACGCCTCGAGTTGTTTCCGAATCAGTCGCAAAATTCGCGCTTTCCTCGCCGCTTCGAAGACACCTGTACGCGCAGCTGCATTCCAACCGTGCGAACGCGTCCTCAAGGGTTTTCATTAAACTCAATGACGCCAACGAACACGGCGCACATGCGCTCGTTAATCACGGATCGTGGATCGATTCGTAACGAGCTGTCACCTCGAAAAGGGAAATTGCCTTCCTTTGGACAGGGGATTCCGGAAAATTAGAAGCTCCCGACGCTGAAGGATGGCTTAATTCCCCGCGGATCGATGGTACAGGTGTGCTTCGGCGAATTGCATTGTACGAACGACGTCTCAATCTAGTTCTCATCTTATTTGGTCCTGCCTTTGAGACGTCTCAATTACCGCTGATTTATTTCGCGGAATTTTCAATGCACATGCTTGGCTTCGCTCGAGCCTTTTATCTTTCTTCATTAGCTTCGGCAATTTTCATTGATATGAAATCTTGGGAAAATTAGATACTAATGGTTCTCCAACTTTTTAGCGAATCTTTACTTAAGAAGATGGTTACTAAGTATGAATTACTTTACTCGTTGAAATTGAAGCAAGACGGTTGATGCCAAGTCTATGTTTCCAAGATCATTTTATTTCGACGGTCCACAAAATTCGAGATCATCTCGTTCCCCATCCTTACCATTATTGCGATGTCGTTAACGATCGGTTGACCTTTCGATTTTAACCTGAGACTTTCCTCAGGCTAGGGTATTCTTTCATTCTGTTTGCGCGGAGGACGTGGACGAAACGCGACAGGCGATAAAACGCTAATGCTCGCGCCGTTGGTATTTTATTGGAATCGGAATTACCGAGGCATCGGAATCGTCGAGGCCACCGAAAGTGACGTCACCCATGCGAACGATGATTATCTGCGCTCAGGTACACGGGGCCTTGACGTGTCTTCTCGTCCTCGTGCCCCCCCGAACGTCTATCTAACGATCTATCGGTCCGTTTCGTCCGGGTTCTCCAAGTCCAACGAAACGCCGCGGTGGTTTGCTCGTGCCGAAAACGTTGCGAGATTTCAACCTTGTGTCGGGATCGTGTCTGCGTTGTTCGCCAGTACGTGGAATGGAGGCAAGTGTCCTTTGGAGAAGATTCGGTGTTGAATTGGGTAACAGATGTTTCTAGCGAAGTCTGAGAAACTCAGAAACTCAGAAATTCGTGGAACGAGGGAATGCAAAAATGGCTGAATAGAAGGTGAACAGTATATCTGACGTAGCTACATCTTAGAAAATAGAAAGAGGATTCTGTGCCCCTTAATCACGCGCTGTTTAGATCATCCGGATCCCTGAACTCTGACATTACTACATACCTCTATTTTTTTGTAACTTGGGAGTCAATATAATTAAAATGTTTCTATCTCAAGATAAATTAATGGACGTACTGGCTTATTATAAGACAATTTGGTGGCCTATCCTGCGAGTAAAGACAAGAAAGAAATTATCCGATTCCACTTAAAATATTCCACTTAAGAAGCCTAATCTTATTTATCATCGCAGTCGCCTCTTTGATCCACGAAATTTATTCTCAGATTTATTTTTTCAAGTAGAAGCTTGAAATAATTACTATAGACATAAAGACAGTAAAAAATTACACGATTTCAATCACAAGAAATCGCAATGCTTTTGGATATTGAAAAAAAGTTAATGGATTCATCAATTCCCTTGACAGAACGAAAGGTTACTTATTTCCGTCGATCTCTCTTGCATGGAGATGTTTCACTGTATCGTTTTAAACTTCAGCAAAGAGGAAAGTGAGAAAAGTTGCAACTTTATTTTAAGATTTACAGCATTCAGTAGAGATATCTTTATACCTTCTTTCTCCCTGCTTGCCTCAAACATTATTCATCAAATTTTCACCGCGCGCGGTCGTAAGTTTAAAACGTAATTACAGCTCGATATGCGTGCAGATATTTGCATTTCCGAAGGAACTCAACATCGTCGTTATTTGAATAGATGTTTGTTTGACAAACCTCGGTCGCCTCTTCGTTCCTCGCATTTTAAAAGCGTGTGTCTTTCACGGCAAATAAGCTCCCTCTCTCTCTATTTTTCGCTCTGCTCGCTGTCGCGAATCCTTCGACTCGTGTTTCACCCGCATTTATATAATGCGTTAATTTCTATGCCAGGCGATATGACTTAACGGATGGAAAATGTCTAACGCCGTCCAGTCTCGTCCTCAAAGCAGCGACAGCTCGCCGCGCGACCGTCGTGGAAAATTAATATTTAATTACGACCCGAGCCGGCTGTTTAATTATCTGCCGTCCCGATCGATGACTCCTCTTATTATCTATCGCGATACCCGGCAGACGGGATTAATTTCAGCCGGTTTATCGGCAATCGAACGTTCCGATGGAATTACCCGCGATCGCGAAAAATGAACGAGAAAACGTTTCTCGGTCGGTTGACAGACGAAGAAATCTGCTTCAAAGTTGAACCCAATGTACATACTTTGTATCTGCATATACAGGGTGGACGGATAAACGTCGCACAACTAGGAGGCCAAGTGAGTTCCTCGATCACTGTAGAAAATTATCAGATTACTTGTAACACCATTTCGCTATATTAAAATTGAAACGACTTCTAAACTAAGTAGCAGTCCCGTGGCACAGATGCTATAGTGACATTGATACATTGAAAGTATATACATAGCTCTATCTAAAAAGATGAGCCACCCCCAAGGAAGGGGTTCTGTAAAAAGAAAAGAAAACTGGATTTTATTCTTCAATTTTATCGAATTTGCATTGAAAATATTTTTATCCGTTCACTTTGGCTCCTCCCAAGATTAAATCCTGAGTGCGCCACTGAGCCTCAACGTTTTCCCTCGGCATTCAACGAAGAGCCGCGTGGCTTTCAGTCGCGGCCGCGGAGCGCGCAGCTTCTTTCCTCGCGAAGTGTGTATCGATATCATCTGGAATCTTGATAACGCTGGCTGGCAAGTCGGAAGTTGTAACTTGTCCAGGAAAGAAAGAAGCTCGCGGCCTGGGATAAGGGAATTTCGAATAATCTTTATGATCACGGAAGCTTTCGATATTTAATCGATAAGAGTCATGCGGACGCGCACGCAATGAAATATGCCCAGTCACCTGCGATCCCTAAAGATGCTCGGGACTTTTAATCGCAGACCGCTGGGCATCACTCGAGCGTTTATTTCAGTGCACGCTCACGGTGGATCTATTTCTGCTTCGACGACAGACGAGAAACGGAGACGGCAGGATAAACTGTCAACGCTCAGCTCTTATCGTCCCGCGAGAATCAGCGAATTAACGAAGCGTGGGGAAAAGAAGACGCGTGTTTGCCCATCGCAAAGCGACGAGCGCGCTGAAATCTGACTGGAAAGCATTCTCGAGCGGGTTGATCGCTCAAGGGGTTAATAAAGAACGGTCTAACGGCGTCGTAAACGGACGTTTAATTAGCCTTCTTTGCGCGCTCGCCTAATCAACGTGGTACGCTGCTCCTACAAGCGAGCCCGTGGAAGGAGAAAAAGCTCGTTAATTATCGCGGAGGGGGGTAACTGTTTCTTTGACAGCTTGTTAAACGCTTGTTTACCGAACGCTACGAAAACCGTGAAGCCATCGGGACGGGGATAAATGGAGTGGCGGGAGAGTCCAGGCGAAAAGGAGCGGAAAATGTGGTTAAATTTTGTAAATCGATCGTTTCGCGACCGAATTCGTGCCGCGGGGAGAGACCGCAGTGGAACCTGGATAAAACGCGGCCGCGCGCACGCGAATACAATTACGCGGACGATGATCGATAAATCTTGTGGGGGAGCCGCGCGTCTTGGCCCCAATGAGCATGTTTACTCGTTTGCAAGCGAGGTAATAACGGGACGTGGAGTACTCTATCGTGCCGTGCATAGATTAGCTCGCGTGTTAATTTTATGCATGTTGAGAGCGTAATTAAAGGCCGCGTCACCGTTTCCAGACGCGATAATCCTACTTTCGAGACAGGGGGACAATCGCGACGATCCGCCGAGGTATGATCGAACGTTTGTTGTATTTCTTAAGCTACGTTTCCACGCGAGCAGTACGGAGACAAGAAGACAGACGGTGCTTTCAGGGACCGGGGAGTTTCACAGCTAAATGCACTGCTGGGTTAACTAATAAGGAACATAAGCACGTGCTTAAGGCATCAGGATAACTTTTGATAGAAACACTTTTTGTTTAAGAAGTCGCACATTGCGTTCAAGCGATCACCCTGTGCGAGGGGGCCTTAAAATGTTTTAAGTGCTTAGGGCCTCTATAGGTCTTAATATAAGTATTTATATAGTAATGTGGGATCAGGAAACTTTGTATAAAAAGGAGCCTGGAACATAGACACCTCGGAGGGTCGACTTTGGTGGGGTTTTTTCGTGGCTCTCGCAAATACGTAGGAATTACGAAACCTATCCCTGCAGTAGCCATGAAATCCTGGCTCCAAGTCTTCTTCTGGTCCACTTGTAAAAATAGAGTCAAACCGATTCGATTTAAACAGTTCAACCGTCGGGATCGTCCAGGTCTGTTATCGTCTAACGATGAAAAATGGGAATCCATTTGGACGGGACGGTGTGTTGCACCCCCAAGTAAAAAAGCGGAGTAAAAGGGTGAAGCAGAGCGAGCGCGCGCTGGCGCGTCGAGTTATTCGTGCGTGCAGAGCGATTCTGTTGCGGGCCCCGTTGCACGTTGCAGGCCGCGAGGCAGAGGTCGAGCTAAATCGAGTGTCCAGCGATGAGTTATCGATCGGCCCCGTCATCGGCGACAGGTTATTGTTCCACGGCGTGGGCAGTGCCGCCCGTAAGTCAGTGCTCGCGCGAGCAGGACGGACTGTCCAGCGTCTTGCCGATCGTGTCGTGCGATTTGTCATCGTCCTGGACCTTACGGCGTGTCTTCCTCCCCTGGCATTCCCCGGGGAGACACGGGATGTGGACGGCGACCGATTAATCACCGATCGATCTCTCTTACGTAGACAGGGAAACGTCTGTGTATTCTGCAGAGGAGAAAAACGGCGTATAAGCTCCGCCGATTCAACGGCCACCGTCAGAGATCCATTCACGCCAATGGGATTCAATTGATCGATCACAGTGGGCATAACGTTCAACAAGCTGCGGAGAAAGTTTGGATCTTTAAGCAAGTCAGGACGTTTTCGCGGAAGGTGCCAGCGTTCGGTGGTTTCGGAAGCATCTGCTCCAGGGTGGCCTGGAAAGTGGCTACCGGCGGTAGCTATTTTGGAGTGGGGACAGCTACCCACGTCCACGCATGCGCGCCATTACGTCACGAGCGTTGAGCCAATCAACGCCAAGATGAAAATCGCTGGAAAATTCGCCGACGCCAGCGCCAAGTCATGCCAACTAATTAGCCAACGGTTGGCTGCCAACCAGCATCGCGGGGAATCGGTGTCGACGCTGGTTGGTTGTGGCCTCACTTGGCTTGGCTAGTTGACTTCACTTGGCGCTGATATATCCTGATCAGATGTGGGTCCGTATTTTACCTAACGTAGAAAAGTGAATTTTTCACGCGTAGAATAAGACGTAGTACATAGCTTAACTGTACTACGTCATGTATTTTATGTATAAAATCATATGTTTTGAAAAAACCGTCTGTGGAACGTCATAACCTGCATAGACACATCGTAGATCATTAAATACAGAATTACAACTTACTTATCGTTGGATGATGAATTTTTCCAACCATCTAAAAGTAGAACTGCATCTTTGGATTCCACATTGATTATTGATTTTTTGTAATCTTAAAATTTTGTGTTAAGTAAATTATTCAACAATGTCTTTCGAGTTGGAATTTTATAAGCTGGATTCAATTTATGAACAACGTTCCTAAAGTCTTCAGCTGGCACTTGAGTCTTGTCTTCGGAGAGCGAATCTAAGGCGGAGAACTATTGAACGCAGAGGCGCAGAGTTTTCGAAAGGCCTTCGATGGTGAAATTCAGGATACCTCCTTTCGCTTCATGTTCTCCTGATACATTGCTCCAAAATCTGGCCAAAATTTTCAGAACGCTCTAAACTTGAGCTTCGTAACAGGAGAACATGACGTCGAAAGAGGTGGCACAAAGTCTCGTCTTCGGAGAGAGAATCGAAGACAGAGAACTATTTGACAAAGAGGTTTCAAAAGGCTTCGACACTGAAATATAGTTAATGTAAACAGTTTTTACAGTAACTTAGTTTAGAAGGATTTAATACCAGCATTCAGGATAAGTTTAAGTTATCATTTTAGGTGTTCTTTTTAGCATGTCTCTTATATACGATTTGGAATAGGAAGGGGTAAGTAGTGGAAGAAAGGCTCGTTAAATAATAATACTCGTTTATCACTTAGTTGCATTTTATTCAAATAAGTGAAATGCAATACAATCGAATCTTACATATATAGAAGATACATGTGGTAAGTAATTGATAATTCAGATGTAGCAATATCTTGTGCAATTTTCGGATCCGTGAATACAGCCAACAATGCACCTGGTCATCGCATTTAACGCCTTTTATGTAAAAATTCCTTATCTGTGACACAGAAATGTACAGGATTATTAATAGCGAATTCGGTAACGCGCACTGACTCTGCACTGGTGCCAAAAAATGACTTGGATTGGTTGATTCTTATAGAGCTATCTTCGTTTCTCTCAGAAACAACCAATCTATGTAATTTTCTGGCACCAGTGCAGAGTCAGTGAGAAGTACGGAATTCCTTACTTATAAGGGTCCTCCAGAAGCCGATACATCCTGATACATGTTGCAGTCAAACATTGATACACGCGGTCAGCATGAAATCGCAGCTTAATCGAATACCTTCCGCCGGAAGTTGATTGGAGTTGATTGGCTCAACGCTCGTGACGTCATTGCGCGCATGCGTCCACATGGGTAACTGTCCCCACTCGAAAATAGATACCGCCGGTAGCCACTTTCCAGGCCACCCTGATCTGCTCGCGGAAGACTGGTCGACGCCGCGAAAGCGGACGGTAGGTAGGTGTTGTCTTGATCTTTTCGCTATAACTAGCGTACTCCGACATTAAAGTCACAACCCATTCAGAGGAATTACGCAAGTACCACGCGACTATAACGATCTCGATCCCTGGCGAAGGCTAATGTGGCTCGAGCAATGATGGCCGACGACGTACACTTCAATGCCATCGGTTTCTTCTGCCATAGTGGCGGATTCCTCGCGGAGGACAACAGGAGCCGACGCGACAAAGAATGCAGAATCCAGTTTCTAGAAACACAATGTTTTGTCCCCTCCCCGTGCCCCGCCGGCTGCCCACCTCGCCGCGTTCGTTCACGATCGATTCGACGAGGTTCAATCGGCTTTTATCTCCTCCTCGCACGAGCTACATCGATCACGGGCAAGGGAACGCGGCCACCGGCGTCGAGGAGACCAGAACACTCTATTCTTGCAGAAATAGTCGCTCCTCTTCGCTCTTTTTTCACCCCACTCTCTCTCTCTCGCCTCGTGCTACGGTCTTCCTGTCCGTTTTTCGTCCTGGCGATTCTTTCGCCGCGACACGACGAAGCACAGAACGGCTGTCGCCCAGAATCCGCTCGGCGGACAGCCGTGAAATCCATTAATTGTGAATTCCCTCCGCGAAGTCACCTGGAGATTGTTGAACCCAGCTCTGTCCAACAGCTTTCAGACCGAGACGGGACTTCACTGTTGCGGAAACCCGCAGAACATCCTCTCCCTCTCCCTCCCCCTCCCCGGTGCCACACCCGTTGCACGCCCGCGACACCTGGAATTTCATTAATTAAACGCCGTCATAGTTGGACGAAATTGTGAACAGCCCCGACGTGTGCACTCGCTCCGCATGACGTTGCTGGGTTTATTTCTGTGGGGATTGCACGCCGCTCCGGTATCGTCGATGGAATACTTCTGTGAGGGTGTTAGGCGGGGCTCTACTACGATGCTCGAGAGGAAAAGTGTAAGGCAATTAAGATGAACGTAAATTGGGAAATTTGCTGCAAACTGTTCTCTTTCTTTTTGTGGCTGCACAGAAATGTATTGTGACTTTTAATGTCTCTAAATGTTAGGTGAGGGATTATTAGGAAAGTCTTCCGTTGTGTAGGCTGTCTATTAAAAGGAAAAATGTGGAGAAATGTGACTTTCCTCGGGAATTAAGGAATCACAGAGACGAAATAAAGTATTTTATAATTTCTCAGGGTCATGCAACAGAAACGCCCAGCTCCAGAGGGAAGAAATTACAAGAAATTACAAGCAGCGAGCCGGAAGTCGCGAACAGAACTATCTCAATTCAGAGCGACGTTTCTGACGCGTGTAAAGGCCGCGTGGGCGGAAACGGCGTTAAATTAGACATCGAAAGTTTAATTTTATGGCGCTGTTTACGCCGACGGTAATTAACATTTGCCACTAGACCCGAGTTAAATTTAAACTTTCCGCGGCAGCAGCAGGAATATGGAGAGCTTGTTAATATCAGCGCAGAGCGAGCATTAGGTTTGCAGGGCTGGCGGTGAGTAAAGTTAATGAAACTCGGGAAGTTAATTATTAAGTTGCGAAACATGCTGGTGAGCGAGTACCTCTGTGTTAAAGGTAGCGGAGATTTGTTAAAAATAATATAGAAATCAAGAGGAAACAGGAAGGACGGAATAATGAACTTTATAATGTAATGAAATTTTTCTGTCTTTGTATCCAGATGGGAAAGAAATGCAAAGTATGCAACACAAAGTGGGGGAGCGGCTGGAGCGATTACAAAATTATTGTAAACATTGAAATTCGAGTACACATCCAATTCGCCCGACAGCCCGATAGAACTGGAGAATTTACCTGAGAGAACACGGGTGGCTTCGCGGATCGATTTCACGCACAGAAAAGTCCCTGTCCCTAAACCTCTGAGAGCCTATCGATACCGGTTCGAGTGGTACCCTTTTATTTTCCGCGTGCGCAGCGTCGTGAACCTTTCGATAACCACATCCCCCGTAACCGCAGCGATACAAATTAACGGGTGGGTCGAGGAAGGAAATTACAGTGTTCGAGCGGGGTAGGCTTCCGTGGCTGGCTCTATCCTCGAGAGCACAATGTTGCTGGCCCTCGCCGCGCGCGATTAAGATAGAGTAGAAATTGTTTATCAGTAAACAGCACGTAGCGAAGAACGTTGCTCGTGAGAGCTCATCTCGCTGAACGGTCGCTTCGTATTTGCCTGCAAGTGGTGCCTCGGCGATGGCCAACAAAACTGCACCAATGTCTACTTACTTTGTTCATCTCCAACACCAGAACGATGCGGAAGAGGAGCCTCGCGCGTGCACTTGTAGGCGGAATATAGGGGGCTCTTGAACTTTAACGCGTCGAGGCGTTCACTTCTGATCTTAAAATATAGAGCAGATCTTGCTATTAAATGTGTGAGGTCTTAAGCGCGCTTCCACTGTTCGTTACGCCCCCCAACGGACCCATTATCTCGATCTGGGATAACTTGGATCTCTATGGAGAGAAATAGATATTCTAAGTTGATGATCTACGATATAAGTGGAGAAGTTTCAGTTCAGGAAGCTTACGGTTCGATCGTTCCAGTGGATTAGAGGCCGGGAGTTCCTGTGGATCGAGTAATCTTAATCCCGAAACTGATCTTACGGTCAAAGTACACTTTGATCTTACTTGGTTAGTGAATTGGTTTTGAAGGCTTTGAGAGAGGGATGGAGAACGAACTTTCCGATGGCTTTCGAAATTTTCAAGCTATCCTATATTCGCTTTTGTGATTACACCACAGTTCTTTGAAATTAGGAATGAGCGTATTGATTTGTAATCCTGATAGCAGCAAAGAGCGTAACAATATCTAATCACCGCCTACTGCGCGCTCGGTTCCCGTATTGGTAGCGTTCAACGAGCCTCCCAGCAGATTCCCGCGAAGCTAAAGTCAAAAGTGATTTAATGGAAAGCATGGGAAAATAAAGCGGACGCACGGTGCGATAAATACCGAAGGATTCTTTCGTGGGTACCCTCTTGTGGTAAGGAATGAAGGATTAAACGAAGGAAGCGGGGATAATACGTTAGGAGGGATAATAGACTGTTAGGTGGAATATTAAACGAGTGGAATAATCAACTGGCGAAATAGGAATGTGTTAAACGGAGGAAATGAGAAGACACTTGACGGAGAGGGGGATTGCAAAAAGGCTGGGTGGCGTGAGATATTAGAATAATAAAATGATAGAGGGGGCTGGAACACATTGGCTAAAGTAAATAAGAAAATTTCAGAAGCGGGGGACATGATTGAAGGGAGGCCAAGGGAGATATGAAATATTCCTATGGCGGAGCACTAAATTAAAAAAGTTTAAACAACATTAAACGCAGAGATTAAACGCATCCCAGCTATTAAAGAGTATTAAACGCGAAGATTAACGAACGGAGCTCGCAATGAAAGAAAAAACCACCACTTGCCAGTCCCAAGTAGTTATTAAATAACGGGAATTCCAAAATATTGTAACACGAGGGGTGATCGAGGGTGATTCATATTTATTGTTAGTTGAGAGATACAAGAAAGTCGTGCACGAAACGATCAAACTTCATAGCTGAAAGCGCATAAAATCACAAAATTATTACAGGTAATATTGGATAGTGGGCATAAGAAGATATTATACAAGACCGGCAAGGAAATTTCAGTCGATCGAGGGTTACGCGTTTAATACATATCGGCAGAAGCGTCGCAATGTTGCCGCGATACGATTCTCCAGCATCAGCAACAGGACGCTCCCGTCCAGTTTGACATGTTCAATCAATAGCTTCCCATCGCGATCGATTCAATTAAAACGGTACTCGAAAAAAGGACTCGATCGAAAACGGATCGTGCACGATACAAGTATACCCATACATACCCGCTCCTCTACTACCTATTCCCAACGACGCCTGCTCGACCCCCTTGCTCCTTTTTCCAACCATTCAGCACGCTTCTATTAATCTGTGTTTAACAGGCACAGCCGTTTTTCACTTCAGTTGCTACGCGACATCGGGCAACGATTGTCATCACGCACTCACATCGCCACGACGTTAGGTGAGCTTCGTTATCAATTTCTTGGGGAAAAAACTACCGTCTCTGCCACCTGCGGATCTTCGCATGGCGGTAGTGGCATGGATGTTAACGAACTTATTCCATGAACATCACTGGTGTTCTATAGACAGAAGCCGATCTGGCTCTTCCACTGCTCTGGGCAAAAATGATTCTTGCCGCCCTTTATATTTAATTATAAGTGATTACTTTAAAATATAATTTTTCACAGTGGGTGAAATTTTTTGTAGGTATTTGTTGCATAACACAAGCCTTTTGTTTTATACAAAAAAATTAATATTCATAAATTATCAATTAACCAATTTTGCTGCTCTGGATATAAATATGCAGTGGTGCCATTTAATAGAACCCCACGATTGTTTATAAAAGTTTGCCTTTTTTTGTTAACCATCAAAAATACCGGCAGGATGATGTCCATGGTTCGTGATTTATGCCAGTGTAAGTAATTGCGATGCCTGGCGGAGTATGGTCGGTGCCTTAACAGAATTCTAATTTGTCCGAGTAATAAACAGTCCGCGAGGCAGCAATTTATTTCCCTCCGTTCACTTCCGGCCGAACGAACGCCTGCGTAAATGCCTAATACTTCAGATCTGCCTGACACCTTTCCGCGCGCCACAATTTTGTATTGTCCCGCCGCTTTAAATCACAGCCGTGGCGACTGTCAGAAGACGAGCAAACTGGCAACAAAATTTAATGGCGAGAGGCAGCAACAGAGCCACTTGTGATCAAGCAATTTGTAGGTTGCTGAAAAAAAAGAACAGAAGAGGAATGAATGTACGAATTTAGACCTCGTTAAGGCATACGACTGGTTCCCAGACAGTTTTTTCTCGCCTACTAATCAGAAAAAGAGACAGGCCCGTTTCGATCGCCTGAATCGCCGTGCACGCGTTCTTCTAGATCGAAGCGCTCGAACCCGCAGAATTCCAAGTCACAGGACCATGCGAGGCCTTCGATATCGAGGCGACAAAGAGACGACGAGCTTCCTGGTTCCTGGCTCCGTCGAATGTAAAGGACAACGAGGAGAAACCGATCGAGCGATCGCTTTTTCTCTGTAAACGAATCGGTATTAGGAGGCTGGATACTTGAAGGAAGGTCGTTGTCATAGAGGGAGGAGCCTCGGTTTGAATCACGAAACTTACCTCACGAGACTCTAATTTCATGAAAGTAATGACAAAATAATTAAAGAATAATAAAGAAATGGAAATAATTTATTTGGTATTTAAATTAAAAGCAGTGAAAAGTATTCAATCTATACCAAATGTCACCCTTTCTTGCAGATACACTAGGTGTCCTAACACTTTCGAACAGTGCTGTACGTGTCCATATTTCCATTGAAGTAAATTTTCCCATCCACAATGACTGGATGACTAGCTACTCTTCTCTATTACGAGCCCCCAAAATTCATCGACCTGTTGTTTGCACCCGCTGGATTCTGTTTAGATCTGTACCAGATCTGTATCACCATCAGCCTGCGCAATTACACGCGTCAATAGGGAGGCCCATCGAGCACCTGGGAGCCCGACGATCGATCGGCTGCATTCGGCGATGAGTCTGCTCTAATTACGCCCCGCCTTGTACCAATTTCCATTTACAGGAATATCGGAGGTAGGCCGTTCGGAACTCAATTTCGTGTGGCGCGGCTCTGACGCAACGAGAGTTCATTATCAGCGTGGCGGCTCCTCCTTGGGGCTCCTCAGCATTAACCCGAGGGGTTAATTGCTGGGGATGAAGAGGGGAGACTATACATCTTCGTTACGCGCGATTTCGGTAATATCCCTCGCGTACACAGAAATTTGAGACAGACTCTCTGCTGAGGGTGAACACTGACTCCAATTCATCGAAGTCTGCGATGGCCTCCTCTATTCTTGTTCAGTTAAATGATTTGGGGATACCTGGGTCTAGTGATCTTTGAATCCAGCAGCAGATTATAGGGTTGTAAGTGGAAGATTTAAATTTATTCGTATACTTCATCATCTTTCTGTCTTCGCTATGTAGTAACGTAAAGTGGAGTAACATTGGCAGCTACTTAATATGTATTAAAGAAGGAAAAGGATCAAAATTGTATGCATTTTGACACCTATAGTACAATCACAAAGGATGTAATGTTATGGTAGGACACTCTAAACTCGTATTTTTTAACATTTGGCTTTTTAATCAGAAGTGCCAATGATGAGTACAGTGCCAGCATTACAGAAGTGCAGTTTATCCAATAACAAAATTTCCCCAGTTTGTGGTACCAATTTCCAGTGTCGAGGTGCTTATTTCAGGGACACCTTGTATTATACAGACGTAGCATTTTGTTCCTTATCTCTCGTCACTGGATTGTCCAGTCACGCGATCCCGCGATCGTTTTAAGCGACGAATCTATTTCAATGGGCTATCTGCAGCATCGATCTAGCATCGATGCCCATTCATCGAGCTCTCCAATTGAGTCTGCCAGATCCCAGGCTACTAGATCTCGGCCGGGTGTCCCGGCCAGTCGAGATTTTCATCCCGCAGCGCCCGATAATCGATCGAGATTCGATTGGAAGCGGGTAAACGGCGGCCAAAGCGGCGCGCACCGAGCCAGGCGCGCGTAATTGCGTTCCGCGCGGCGGGCATTAATTAGACGCGACGAAATAATTAATCTCAGCCACTTAGATCATCCTCGAGAATCCTCCACGAGCCCTGCATCGCCCGACCGCGCGAATATGTGCGTGAAATAGAGGCTGCCTCAAAGCTGCATCGACGAGGTTCAAGGATTTCGAGTCGCCGCGAATGTGTAATTAAATGATACGCGTCGCGATACTCATGCTAATTCCGTAGAATGTAAATACAATGCAACGTGCTAAAAGTGCTAAAGTATCAACTCGTATTTCTGAGTAATTATATTCAGTAGTAATATTCGATAATCAATAATTATACTTCCAAGTATTATAATTTCGAAGCATTTAGAATGCTGCGGAATAGTTTGGAGTATAGCGATAAGTGACCACAGGAACAGTGCAAAATTTGAGAGTCCTTCTAGATTACACTGTAAGTGCCAATATTAAAAAGAAAATTTTATCGGAAAATGTTATACCTACATGTTAATGAAAATACTATAATATAGAATTTGCTTTTTTGGAAAACACTTACGGTGTTTTCTATAAGCACTCTTCAATAATTCTTCTTATCAAAAAGTACGTACTCTCAAAAAAGTAAACAGGAAGAGGCAATATCTCTCACCTGGAACATAACTTTCATCTTCGAAACTCATCAACCCAAATCTATCCTAACAATAAGCAGAAGTATTTCTTCTTACATTCGGATCGTCGACATTAACACCCCCTCACTCCATTGAATTTTAAAATCAGAGACACAACGAATCCATCACGGTCACGAAAAATCCTCGAAATTTCCCTCACCCTTGAATCGCTCTGTACAAGCCCGGGGAGCATGGGGCTCCGCGCTCGCGTATTCGACCTCGTCGTCGCCGCCGCTGAACAGATCGATTTATCGAATTTATTGCCGTCTCTATCTGGCCGCCGATCGCGGCGCAGTGTAATCGCTATATATATAAATCGCGGGAAGACACCTGCGGCCCCTTCGTAATTTCTGCGGCGATTCCTGCTGCTCGTTTTAATCGCCGCGCGTAATGATCCCGAGGGCGCAGAGTTGTCAGGTGTCCAGATCCATCGAGAGTCAAGCAAACACCACCCCCTCCGTCTGGGCTACAATACGCGTCAGCGTCACTTTTTGCAATGGTAACTTTTACTTGGTCCACTTGCTCTCGATTTTCAAGAGATCGTGATACATCCACCCCCGCTCCAAGGGTGCAAACAATTCACCCCCAACGCCCTGAAACGTTCTGCGCGGCAAATCGGAAGCCCGTCAGTCGCGCGCGCTTTGATCGCCGTGCGATGAGGAACGGTTCATTAAGCGTGCAACGCTCGAAAGCTTAGCGTGTTTGCCGAAAGCGCGGCGATTTCTCACTCGGAGGGCGTTCAGCTCGAAGGCCTCTCGCGCGACGCAAGGCCGCCCGCGACTCGGGAAACGTGATTGGCAAGGATTTGAAATTCAAATTTCTCCCCCGGGAGCACGCGCCGCTTAAGATCGCAAACGAGCTCGAGGGCGCTCGCTCCTCCGCGCGAAAGAAAGGGAGATAGTGGAAGGGTCAGGTAAAGGAAAATGGTTCCGCTTTCTTTCGCCCGTTCCCTCGATGGCGAAGGGGATAGCAGATGCTCGGCCGAGGATGAAAACGGTGGCCGTACCTGCGCAGTCATCGGTTTTAATTGCAATTCAAACATTGAATTATGATAGCGCCCACAGGAGACGCGTCGCGGAAGGCTCTGTCAATGGGCCGGTTGGGGTGGACGTTTGTGTGAATCGCTGACAGGCATGGCGTAACGTGGTCGTTGTTAATTAGTCGTTGTTTCATGACTGCTGGCTGTCGCCGAGCGTCACCGAGCCTTCTTGTAAATTAATGTGGCGGTACCCTGCTACAGAGATCCATTGACGTATCAAAAACCTTATGGTTGTATTGAAAGAAACCAAGATGACCAGTGGTGGAGTGCTTTCCCCCCCCCCCCCCTGCAGAAAGATAAGGATGGTTGAAATTTATAATACACTCGAAATAAATGTAAATCAAAAGATTCTAAGAGTGTCTATAAAGCGAGGTCATCAGTTACAGAATCGTCTTCTCTAATTCGCATTGACTAATTATCCTGTCGAATTACCAACGACTATACATCAAACTATCTCGACGCGAATCTCTGGCTGATGTATACATCAGTAACGCCTCTGTTAAGCCGCATTAAAATGATGCTAAAAAGAGCGAAGTTGAGAAAGAAACGAAGCAGTGACGCAAGCAGAGACATAATCACTCTGCTATTTAATTTCGCGCGCCGGTCGCGTTAATTGACAAAGAATTATAGCGTCGCGTTACATTCATTACTCACAGCCATCGCTGAGAAAAGTATTCACGAAACCCACTCCCTTTGGTCGAAATTCTCAGATCAAAATTCTATTCTAGCTTCCTCAGAAGTGGTTGGATATATGTAGACAGGTTTATGCATAGATTTTAATAAGGGTGTCAGGCTGCAAGAAAATATCAATGGCACTGCATCCAAGCACCGCGATCTAAGAATAGAAATTGAGCCATGATTTATGCCCGATTATTTATGTGCTTCGTCTATCGTAGCGATTCACGTTCCCGTGCACAGTGGAATCGTCGAGCAGAGAAATCGCTAATATATCGTCGATCCAACAATGTTTTTCCCCGCACAGTACTCCCCTTCTTCCCCTCCGCCGCTGCCGCGTAATAACTAATTTCTTATCTTCTGCCGCGGGCAATTCTTATTTCCAACTTACCGTGCGACGATGCTGCGCAATTGACACGCAGGGAAGACTGGGCACCAATGGGCATTCACTTAGGCAATTAATCGGTCAAAGTCGTCGGTGATTAATCAGCCTAATCGATGCTGGTCGAAATGACGCAATTATGGTCCGTTCCAAGGAGGAACTGGCATGCAAAAGGTAGAAAAAAGTTTGATGGAAATTGGTCGATCGATCTCGGTTTGGAGAGTTGCAAGACCAAATTCTGAGTAGCAGAGGTTCGTGTCTAAAGGTTTGATCGAGGAAACCCAGAGTAAGATTTCTGCAGATTCCTTGCCTTTCCACCCTTTTTTTCTGCAGACTCTTAACATAATCTTTTTTTCATCCCGAAGGTTATCACGTTGCCAAATGGCGTTTCACTTTTCTACCTTCAGAGACGACATTAACTTCGTCGAACGGAATATGAATTTCAGGGAAATTATGACACTTACGTCTTCCTTAACGACCTCCACTGCAATCACGGGCTAACATTAGACTCCTTAATTACGCTTCATGTAGGAAGGTCATCAAAATCACGGAGGTTAACGATTTCTTTCTCTCCTTGTCCGTAAACGCGGAGGATGGCGGCTTTTTAACAGCGCTGGTATAATCATCTGCTTTTATGACATAATAAAATACAATACCGAAAGGAAGCAGCGATCCAAGCGAGTATCTCACTCGCGCCAGGTGCTTGTAGCTTGGAAAAGCTTTTTTTACATCTTCGACTTTGTTTACTCTTTGTTTCTCCTTGTATTTTTTTCTTTGCATTGATATCTATTCTTCATCACGTAGTTACACGATGTGGATGTGATAATAATGAATAAAGACGTAATTTGATAAGAAAATACCCCGGTTAACAAGTTAATCGATCTCTCTGCAACTTGCAGTCAACAAAGAAGTACAATGTGCATAATTTTAATTACCGTTCATTACGAACGTTGCCTACGAGGTTTCCATTAGTATCTTGCCACTTGATCGCTGTTTTAGATCGTATCCCTGGTTGAGAACATTCGAGACTCTCGTTGCTCCTGCATTGTAAATGAGTATCTACATTGTGGACTCTACGATGTGCCACGTAGCAAGGCCTCACTCCCCATTGGGAACCTTCGTCCACCAGCTACAATGCGAGCATAATAATGGCCAGTTTACAGGCAGAGCTGTATGGAAAACAGTCTAATTGCGCGGATACGTTTAGATGCGGCTGTCGTCACCAGGAAACCGGTGGCAGGACGTGCCAGAACATTGCGAAATCGAGGATCAGAAGGAACGGCCACGACCGCTCGTAGAGAACGCACCGATCTATCGTTCGACCGGTGCTGGGAAGTACCGAAAAGAATAACAGTAGAATTTTCTCGCGTCAGAAGTGATCTAGATATAATAGAAACTGGAAGAGTATAAATTATACATCATTGGAATATTTTAAAATTTCTAATCGTTTAGGTAATCGAAATATCTTTAATTAACTGACTCTATAAATTTCGATTCTTCCATACAGAACGCTCTAAAGATAATTAAATTGTCTTCGTCAAAGTGGCAATTGAATAAATTGACCTATAGCTTTGTAGTTTTAATAATTGTACAATATGTGATCCCTACTGTGTTTAACAAGTTTTTTGTCACTTTGAAGGTTTGCATGTTTCTGCATAACTTGGCCCATTTATTCAACTATACTGTTCCTCATCAACAGTACCTATTATCCGACCTACACGCTGACACATAAAGTTCCCTTCAGAGGCGTGACGACCAGCCCTGAAGGTCCAGCACTCGTGCGAATAATCCGAACGATTACGGCACGAAATTCGGCTACTTTCATAAACACGGTTTACGACGGGCTCCGCAATATCCTCCTCGGACCGCCAGCGATCCTCGAGCGACCCGCGCGATCCAATTTCAGGCACGTGCTCGAAATCGCGATGATTCCGAGCACGTGCACGAGCGATATAAAGGTCCGCCGGTCTACCCGTGGCCATCACTCCCCCTACCCTCCGCCATTCACGGTTTCGACGTGTAATCTGAAAATTTTACGCCGACATTACGATCATTTACATTTAGATTAATCTGTCGCGATGCGGGCCGCGCTCCCGCGGCTTCGTCTCAGGTCTCGCCGTATTATTGATTATTCAAACACGTGAATATTCAAACGCGCCCCGTCACATCCACCGCGCCGGGGCTACTTTCCTTTAAGTACACCAGACGTCGCCTCAAAACTCGATCCACCTTCTCCCATCGGGCATTTGCATTTATATTAGTCATTAAAGGGGCGATATTGTAGCAACATTAAGGGATGCACGAAATCACAGTGTCGGCCGAGGACGACCGTCCCCCGCGCGCCGTCGCGTCGGCTTCATCAATATTGCATGAACGGAAAAACGATTAACATCGGGGGGAGAATCGTCGACCGGTTTCGGTGATAAATCGCCGCGAAAATTCTCCCCCTTTCCCGCGCTTCAACGGCCGCGCCCCCTCGCCGTTTCACCCCCCCCCCCTGACCGCGTTATAATTTAGATTTCATAGCTTGATCACATGAATCTTGTCGCACCTTCGACTGCCTATTTTGTCCTCTGTTTGATTTAAAGCGGCCTGCTCTTTCAATCTGTAATCATCCACTATGTATGCGAGTCGCAACGTTTTGAAACGTGTGTCTCCTAAGGTGCTGGCTGTCCTCCGCGCCAGTTATTAAATAGAAAACGAATATGTAAGCTGGATAAATGAAACTGGAGTACAAGTGGATAGCTTTGTAGCTGCAGGTTCACGCTGATCCGGATATAGTATCGCCTGGTGATTATGGTAGTTTTATTTATATTTTCCGGCGAGTTCTATCTGTTAATTCGGAATGGTCGCAGTGTTTCAAGTACCTAAATGAAGGCTCCGGTTGTGTCGGGTGGAAACGAGGCGATCTCAGCGTTTTACCTCTTTCCTGCGGCCACGTCATTATCGTCGAACGAATCTACCTTAATTGGGGGGCTTAATGAATGATCTAACGGTACGTCCAGCTTCCGGAAGCCGCGTTTCGGCCGCCACCGGAAGGTGACGCGTGTACCTTCGATCCCACGGACATTTGCATCTTCTTTTCTGGCGGAACGTGTCAAGTTCATGGGGATTATGGTAATTGAAACACTCTCCGTCTCTCCACCCCTTCTTCACCTGAATTCTTATAATTGAGAGCCTGGAGGGGGCTGTTGCGTAAATGTGTGGTAACTTTATTTTACAAGAATATCATTGTATTTTTCAGATCCATCGAAGTTTAAAGGAGATATGCTAAATTTTGTTCTGCAATGGTCCAAAGAACCTCTAAAATCATGGATAATTTAATACACAAATTGTTGTAAATGAATTTTTCGTGCACTTTACCAACCGATAAATCAAGCGTAGATGATAAGTATTTTGTTATATATTTTTTAATAGAACTCATAAAGCAGATAAACGTATGTAACCCCTTAAAACAATAAAGAACAAACACATTTTGATTTCAGTTACTCTAAAGTCTAACGCATGTGTTCTAAGATACATAGGTATTGAAAGTTTCAGTAAAATTCGCGGAGCAACAAAAATTCGCCGAAAGATTGAAGTAAAATTCCCATAACGATCCATTAAATGATCCACCGGAAATTGCTTTCAAGTCTGGCAGAGAATCCCGGAAATGGAATGCCGTAAAATGGACGGTAAGGCTGTGGCTGCTAAAAATATTCGAAACAATAAGCCGAGCTCCGTTACGCGACTCGTTCCACTGTCGATAAAACGTAGACGACGGAGTAATTAAGCACAAGACGATTCAAAATAGTCGAGGGGGTCGTTGGACTCTCTTAGAGCTTGAATCGTTCGATAGAACCATTCAAACTTGCTCGACTGTATCTCAGTACCGCAATTAAGGCAATATTATTTCATAAGATAAGACAAAAAAGGTGGGTGCTAAAAGTCTACAACCACTGAAATGGTCGTTAATAAGAGTTAATAAAAGTCGAATTGATTTACGCATCGAAACTCAATTATAATAGCCTCTGCTGGAAAGCAATTACAGAAAGTACAGAAATGGAAGATCTCCGCAGGAATACCCCAATTCCATTAGACATGCTTCATCTCCAGTTCGAAGCAATATTGATTTACCTAACACCTTTTAAATAATTCCACACATTACGTTCATCTAGTTTGCCCAGCAATGAAAAAACTTGACTCCTTGGGGTTGGAATATAAGATCTTACGAATTCTTATACTGGGGGATGAAGGGGAGAAAAATAACAAAATAGCTACACTTTGAAGCAAAAAGCTCATTTGACCCGACCAAGGTCGTCTAACCTCTTAAGCACGGCCCCTTGAAACAAACTGTTGGGACCTCCACTCCACGTATGCCTCATCACCCAGAATAGTTTCCACCCGCGTGAAACGTTCCACGCAAAAGCCATCGCACTCCAATATCATCGACGTGCTTCCCATCGGCGAGCGTACACCGCCCCACGCCGTAGTTCCTGACCGGAGTGCTCCGAGGGCGGATTCGGGCTGTAACCCTAATCAAAAGGAGAAGCACGGGGCCAGCCATTTTACGACTTCATCCAGGAGACCGTTCCTCCTGTCCCGAAAGGGGCCGATGATTCCTGAAGACGGTTTCGGCGGGCAGAGCCGTGTATCCCACGGTAGGCCGGCGAAGCAGCCCCCTCGACTGAAAGAGTGGGCCCTCGGTGCAGGGGCCCGGGGGCCACGGGAGGTCAAGTACTCGGCCTGGTCGACCTGCAATTTCGGTAATTTCGCGCCGCGAATCTCCGGTTATCGAACCCCACGGGGGAACGGCCCACGCGAGCAAGCCTACGCGCGTTTAGATGGCCCACGGGGCCCTTCGCTGTCCGCCGTCCGCCCTCCGCACCCCCCGCGATCTTTCGGATCCAAGGAGCAGAGGCTGAGCAGGGGGGAGAGGAGGCTGGGAGAGATCGTTCTCGATACACGCCGCTTCTTCACCCACCCAGACGGGCCCCGGGGGTCATCGGGAAGTTCGACGGGAGGTCGACGATGGAGAAAAGAACACCGGGGGATACACGTCGCGGAATTTATGGTGAGAGCGTCCCCCGGTCATGGTGGTCACTGAGACGTGGAGCCGAGCCTCGGCTGTTCGAAATTCGCGGCGGTGAGATGTTTTCTTACGCGGGGGTGAAATATTCTAATCGATCGGAACTATGATTTTGTAACTTGGAACCGTGAAGTTTTACGATTTTTTATGTTACTTTAATTAGAATTATAACGATTAGAAGGAGCTTTTAAACGAGTGTGCCATTCCATGTCAAATAATAGAAACAGGGGTTGAGAACGGTTATATCGGTTTCAGTTCTCGAATCAGTTTTAAGAACGGAAATAATGTTGAAACAGTTACGAGTGACAACGGTGCTGGCCTATATCGGTTTCGGTTGCAGTTCTATAGAACCGACATTATATAAATCGGTTCCATAACAGTTATATTTGGTTATGTAAAACTATAACTGAAATTTATATATTCAGCAATTTCGGCCCCTTGTAACAGTTATCTAGAATATTGGTTTTTCATAATTATTTCAGTCAGAACGGATATATAACAGTTTGAAACAATTATTTTCGGAACCATTTCAACTCCTAAATAGGAGTGTATTACACTCTAAAGATGTGGGAAGAAGTTAAAAAATTAAATAAAGAATATTCTTAAAATGTCAAACTATCTTTTTTACTCACAAATCCCTTACTGCCCTTTTTACTCCACTGCCCATCAATTGACTTCTACCCTCCGCGCACAACCACCAACGCACTCACTAAAAGTCACACTAGACACTTCCTCCGATTAAAAATGTTATACTGTGTCGCAACACTTCCTTCAATCCCCCCAAAAGCGCGACGCGATCGCGACAACGCTATGCTCGAAACTGACGCGTCCAAACAGCCTTCCAGGCACCCCGCAATGCCGAGACGCAACCCCTCTTCTATTCATACACGCTGGAAAGCGATTTTCGTTTTCGTGGAACTGAATTCGTTTGTTTCGAAAGGGAGAGAAAGGGAAGGGCTGGAAGATAACCGAGCGACATTCCTGCGCCGAAGACGATTCAGTGGAGCAACGATAACATCCCGAAACCTACGCGCCACCGTGCACGAAAGAAGTTAATGACCATCGTTAAACGTAATGATCCCCGCCGTCCCGCTGGGTACCATGTAAAATAGTCGCTCGCAGAAGGTGGGAGCCGAGAGGGGGTGGGCGGGGGAGCGACACCCCGTATCACCAGAGCAAATCTCGGTGAAATTTATTCGCGCACAATATCTTTGAGGAACAAGCATCTCTGATGGTGCAAATTGTGCTTTAATTGAATTTATCCGCGCTACTTTGTCGGCCGGAGCGCCCGAGGATCTTAGGGAGGGGCGAGGCAGGAGGGATATTTATAAGAGGCAATATTCTCTCCAGTTAATGCTGTAAATAACGGAAATTGAATCTTTGTCGTGCAACGTGCACGAGTTACATTTTATTCGCGTTGTTCTGTTAGTTGAGTTGAAACGGGACGGGTTATGGTTAATAGATTTATCCGTGAAGCCATTATACAGTAATGGCCGGAGAAGTCCCGCTGAGAAGGAATAACCACCTTGGTTGGTTGCTCGATGAGACAGAGGAATGAAGGGTGACCGTGCGGCAGGGGTGAATGCAGAAATTTGAAATTGAGGCACGCTCGTTGCATCGCAGGAAGAACGTCACGTTTTGAGGAAAGATAAAGAGATATATCTTTGGTAGGCAATTTATTTGATTCCTTCCAATGGCTCACCCGGGGGGAGGCAGGGGGTCCTGACACCCCCAAAGATAAAGGAAAAAGAGATTAACCCCGACTAAAGTAATTCAACAGGTTTGTAAAAAGAAAAGAAATTGGACTTTATTCTTTAAATAAATTTTTATAATCCCCTAATGAATATTATTAAATTTGAATTAAAAATATTTTTATCCGTTCAATTGTGTTACAAATCATCATCCCTCCACCTTCTACTCAGAAGCTAAATGCAACTTCTCCGAAACACCCGAATCATTTATGATAATAATGCACAGTTATGAAACTGCGGTTGCTCGGCGCCTTCGGTTGCTGGATTTAAATTATTAACGGGGAGCAGTGCCGCGATATGCACCAAGCTTGATCGAGTAAACGATCTACGGCGGAGAATTGAACCGTTGCGGAACGGTTCCAAAGAAAGTCGGAGGATCCAATGGAAAGTAGAGACCTTTGGAATGAACGCCGTAAGCCACGTGAGAGATCGATCGTTACAGCAGATTCAGCAGGTTTCAGCGGTTTCTTTTGTATTTAAATCCCGCGGTGGATGATTCGCGAGAAAAAAAGAACGGTGCAAGTTCGTAACCGTTCTTCCACGGTTCACCTTGCTCCGAGATCCACGAGGCGTTCAAGTGTTCCACTCTAACGGAATTCGAATGCATCATTAGCAGCGAGCGAGATGTTTGACCTATCGTAACATTACCGAAACCTGTCGTCGCTAATAGGATATGTTAATCGAGAGCCTCGCAAACATCCACGCATACTTTTTCTGTATCTTCTTTTTCCATTCAAAGCTCTCAATGGAAGGCGAGCATAACGAATCGACAATGTAGTAGGCAGTGGGGTACTCAGAATTTAATCTTGGGGAAGCCAAGTTGAAGGGATAAAACTATTTTTAATGTAAATTCAATAAAATTCATTAGGTGATTATAAAAATTTGCCTTCTTTTTTCCAAGGCCCCTTCTTGGGGGGTGCCAGGGTTCCTTGGCCCCCTCTCTCTGTGTGTGTGCCACTGATGGTAGAGTAAAGAAATAAGAAATTATCCTCCCGTTATTTATAAACACTTTTTTAAAATTTCATAATAAAAAGGAAATTCTCCCTCCTTCAACCAGCGGAATTAAGCTTCCCAAGAACGCTGCACTAATTGCCCCCGAAAGGTCTCGATTCATTGATCCCTGACGCTTAAAGCACAATTAGTATTTCAATCTACCCGTAAGGTAACCACAGTGCAATCTCCGCGGCAAGAAAAGGTTGATAATCGCGTGGAGCAAGAAACATTCGTTCGCACCCCACACGAGTCTCATCCTCCCGACGCTGTACTTAATCATCTTTAGTGCCGCAATTGCAGACATTCTTCGCGCGGAAAGAAAGCCCGCGCCTCTTCAACAGTTCCTTAGACAAATTAACGAGCCACGAGACTGACAATCTTTTCCCCCGTTCGTAGAACAATTTACCCGCAAATGAACATCTCCTCGACTCTATTATTACGCCAGGAATCACCGTGCGCCTCGATACCGTTAGACGACAAAGACGTCAATCATTCGATCGAAGCTCAGCAATTACCGGACGTACGCTCGTAAAAAAAACGAGGGGGATTAACAGCGAGGAGTATCGATCCTCTGCATTTTCCGCGCGATCGGGAGCTCGTTCGTTTAGACGGGATCGCGTCGATCAGCGGTAGGCAAATAATCCTGACGGATCAATCAGAAGCGAAGCGTGATGCTGCGGGCCACGGACCGATCCTGCTGGATGCGTCCGGTGGCCATTTTTAATCGAGGCTAATTGAATCCTCATGGGACCTAACGATGTATAATTCCAACGATGTGCCCAACCTGGAGAAGAGCAATTAAATTCCGGGGATTCAGTGGTAATCGCGTGAGAAAGGAATCCATAAGAGGGCAACGAAGAGGAAGAAGAGGAGAAGCGAAACCGAAGCAATAATGGGGACCCACGGGGAGCCCACGAAAGGCTGGCAAAGGGGTCATCATCCTCGCGAATCCTTGGACGAGCTTCAGCTCTTTTGCCCGATTACGGTTAACCTATTTCGAGGTCGATGGCTGTTGGATGGATAAAACGACATGTGGTGCTTGAAACTTTTGGCGCAAGAGTGTCTATTCGGTATCTATTAAGTTGCAAAGTGAAGGAGGAATATCCGATTCGTTAAAGTGACGTAACAATACTTTGACCGTTTCACTTTCTGTTCCGCTTTTCAAGTTCCTTCACTTCTCCAATTCGTTGTAAGAGTCTAGACACTTGTGTCAAGAATCTCTGATGATCTGGATTTTACGTAAGACCTCCAAATTCTCACGATCTACTGCTAAAGCAGTTAGCTAGCTCCGTAGCTGCTACCTCTAATGGAACATTGGGAAGATCTAACGACGAGCCATTAGCACTCCCCTCGTCAGGAGCCAAGATAACGTCATACTCTGACTGAGGGACGAGTAATAGAATGAGTGTAAGGGGGGACATACACCTAGATATGCCAAAGATTGATTTTCAACGTTTCATTTAGAGTGCTGCCATTTCTTTAAAAATTAACTGTTTTGAAATCGGCCCTGTGAAAAACAGTATAAGGATCTGTGGAGTATCTGAATTGTTTGTGGGAGTGGATGATAACGGGACAACTGCTCCTGTAATTCCATAATAATTATATCCCTGATGGGAATTTCACGGTATGACGTGGACGTCGTTAGAGAGATTTTTGGAAGTCACCGAACCGTCTCGACGAGAAAAGAGATTCCCCGGAACGGTTTGGCCTCGAGATTTCTGAAAGGTAAATGTTCCGTTTCCTCCCATTGTGTTCGCGTTTTGGTGCTGAATCTCGCAACGGTACAGAAGCTCAGAATCTTACGTTAATATTCAATAGATCGCGTGTTCAACTTAACATTTTAATAGGCTGCACTCTTCTTGCGATCTTTTATGCAATTATTCACATTTTAATTGCGAATCCTGTCTATTATGTGCGTAACTCGACGACAAGATGGTACAAGCATAACGGCGGCGCCAATCCACGTGCGTTGCTCCCTTGACATTCCGCGCGAGGTCGATATCACGATCGACTCTCGTGAAACACACGTTGTTATACAACACGGTGGCCTTGAAACGCATAATCGTCGCCCGTGCCTTACGTCAACCTTGCCGCGTCGGGTCGGCCCCCCTTTTCATTCATTTTGCGGAGCAATGTTCCACCAGCGCCCCAACGCCAGTGACTTCCCCTCATTTCCACAAATTACCGATAAAATGACACTACGCTTAGAAATGAAAGGAGTGGTCCTTTTTCCTTGACTGTTGAAAGCACAGAGAAATTTGTGGGCACTGTATAGTTTCTGACGTTCCGAGGTATATGAAAGGAAAAGGCAGTTGTCTGCAGTGGTTCAATTCAGGGGACGGCAGAAAATTACGATTCTCCTGTAACAGCCCCCGAAATTTATGATTTTTTTTTAAAAGCTATTATTAATATTGCTTTAAACTCTTTTGGGATATAAAGAGGCATCTTTAAACTTGCAGAAAATATTTTGTTGTCGATCCTTCTTATTAATTATTAATTATTGTAAACCTCTTCGACGATGTTGACAGCAGGTGTAGAGGTGCCTGAAATTTAAAAAAAAATGGTATGTAAGTTTCCTTACAAAAAATTCCCCAAAGGAACCTTGAATTTTGCCGATTACACTAAATAGCTTCCTCCCTTAAAGAATCATCGGTGTCGTAAAAGTATCTCGCATCGTCCTTTCTGCTGGGCGTCCGCCGTGCGCGAACCGTTTCCGCCCGAGTTTTCTAGCGCGCGGTGTACCGTTCGCGCGATTCCGCGGTGTTTTTAATCGAAGAGGCCCCCCCGTTATGCGTACCCACGGCTCCGCGGTGTGCAGGCCCCATTAAAATGCATTGAATCAGAAAGGCGATCATTTGCAATTTATTTCGCGACGCGCTTCCTTCACCGAGCGCGCTCACCGGGCCGACAGAGACATTTGCATAATAGCGCGCTTTATTTTCACCTATATCCGTTATGGTTTCGGCGACCTTGAAATTTATTCCACCGCGCGCCTCCGGTTAACGGATATGTTCTTTAGCCTCGCGGAGGTATTTTAAGTGACGCGCCGCGTCATGTTCTATGCAACGAGCGGGGCATCGAAATCACCGGCGTTGCTGTAACCGCGGGCGTCGATACTGATCCGCTCGAGCTGCGCCCGGCGCCGTAACCTTGCATGGATTGTCGCCGATGCTCAGAAACGTTCGAGGAGCAAGGATTCGCAAAGTCAACGCTAATTATAACGCGCTCTCGTGGCTGTGTGTTAAAGAAGAATCCAGGAAGAGTTAAGTTGAGAGTGGAGATGTAAAGTTGGTAGAGTTGAGTGGTATTAAATTGAGAACTAATGTGGTAACAGCGCTGTCGTTGGTAAGTATGTAAGTGGAGAGGCAATTACAGAGATAAACATTTCGCAGTGAATTACAAATAGAATGTTTAGTACTTTTAAACTGATAAAACCCCGTAGAGAGGGCTTTTTCCTGATTGATGTTATAATAATTGGAATTATCTATAACGGACAGAAGTATCCATAAACCACTCGTTAAATGTAGCATGCGATTATATTGACTTGGAAAATGAAACTACATGCTGTTGAGATAGAAGTTATCGCGGAAGGCCTGTGATTGCTCTTAATTAAGTACCCATGGCAGAATGCTAGCAACAACCGTAAGTGTTATTCATAAAGTGCTGCTAAGTGAATGCTCCAACAGAGTATTAACGAATTTCGAATGGTTTTAAGTACGCCCGAGCCATGGCGCGAGGAAGCATATCTTCTGCTCAGAAACTGTGAACCTGAAAAGCAGCGCGGTATATCGAATCCCCAAGATACTTGAATTAAAACAATGGCTCAACTCAGCGAACCACTTGAAACTCTTTCCGCAGCTCTGGCCGAGAAGAAACAATTGCCACCTCGCGGCACAACTTCCGCAACAAGCATTTATTCGCAAGCTCGCAAGTAGCGCAAATATTTCTGGCAAACGAACTGAGCGCTGCGTGAATGGCGTCGCCCCGAAGGAGACACTGGTGTCATTCATGCCCGCGCGATGCGCCGAACCCATGCTCGTTTGCTTTTGCATTAACTCGATGCATCCCAGCGCGAGAGTAAAGTACCCTCGAGTCATACACGAGTTCGTTGAATTTCCTGTGAATTGACTTGTCTCGCTACCAAAACGGGACCTTGGTATTCTTCCATGAATATTTTGAAGCTGTGGGAATGCCTAACGATTTCTTACCAACGACAAACTATTCCGACGATTGATTACCGATCATTCCTATCACTCTTGCGTACAGGGGCGATCACCCCTTTTCAGGAACTCGACGCTTAAAAATTCTTCTGCAACATTGTGTGCTTACGTTGCACAAACGTATCACATTAGGGTTGCCTACGGTACTATTATAGTATTGTAGTATATTTTCGTCTATTGTACTATATACAGTTAGAAGATAGACCACATAAAAATGTTGTCTATGGTCCGTTTGTCAAAATTTATACAAAATAATTTCATACTTCCTCTCTATTCGCCAAGGAACTTATTCAACCCCAAAAGGGACATTGCGCGACCTATTGCGCAGTGACTTACCTTCCACGTCACTGATTACAGTCACTTTCTCCTTTTAGTTTCTAGATTGCCGTTCTCGTTGCTCCGCCTCGGCATTCGTCGTCCACGAGGCCCGACCACCGAGTTTTCGCTTCGCGATTCATTCGACGCGTACGTTTAATGGGGCACGAAGCGGCCTTCCTGGGTAACGCCCTGCCCACGGCTCGTTCGTCGTGGTGGAACGCGAATCGCTATCCTAACCGACGCTTATATCGTATGCCGGGCGGGCTATTGTCTGGACGGTATCGCTAATAACTGAATGTTACGATCGCTCACACTCGCGAGGAACGTGGGAATGGTCGATGTATATACGTCGAATTCAGGACTTAATTAAAGAAACGTCAATGATCGTGATTCTAAATTACTGAAACGCAGAAACAGAAAGGACGAAGTGTCCGCCAAGTGGTACCCCCAACCACAACGGCAACTTCGCCAGCTTTGCGCATACATCCAAGCATCCAACGCATTCTTGCTCCCCCTCTCTGTCCCCTGCAGCTTCTGCAGCGGCAATTAAAACATTCCTGCCTAACCGTCCCCGCTGGAAAGGCTGAAAAAGCGCGGCGATCGGCGAAGGAAGAAAGAGGAGCAGCAGCGGGAGGAACAAAAGAAGGATCGCCGCGACTTCGATCCGTCTAACCACCGCGCAAACCACCCCGTCCTTGCCCCCTTGGCGTTATAATGGAGAATATCGCGGCTGGAGCGTGATCTATAGGCGCAATTGCTCGCTGGACGTGGAACGCGAGCGAGGCAGCGACAGAAAACGACCACGATGGAGGAAGGAGGAGCGGCTCGGTCCCCCCTCGATTCGCCAAATAATTGATGCACGCCCGAGCCTCCGCGCCGTTCGACGCGTAATGACGGGGGGTTCTCAGGCCTGCTCGCGGTTGCATCCCGCCAACCCCCTTCCAGCGCCGTGCTAAATTGGATCCACGTGAAAAATGGACGGGGCTCTGAGATCCAGCCAAGGTGTTTCGGACGTGGCCGTTTAGGAGCCTCTACATTACACCCAGACGCGCGCCGATAATGCGTGGCGTCGATTCCGCCGGCGCGCAACGAGCAGAAGACGGGGCACCATGCAATCAGAGGTTGGCGGAGGGGGCAGGGTTATTTCGTCGCCTCACGCGAAAATGAAAAACTGGCACATCCGCGCCGCTAACGAACGAGCTGAGCCGCCGAGTCGAACGGATTCCAGCGCGCTCGCGATTCCTTAGATTATTCATCGAGGCCCCAGTAACGAAGACGTATGGGGTGGAAACGATCCTGGCCGGGAGGAGCGTGTGCGAGCTTGGGAAAAATGGCCCTCCCCACCCCGGCACGGTGCTATTAAACGCTCGCCAGCAATTTATTAATCGTAATAAAACGCGTCGGCGAGGACCGTTCCGCGCGGGCAGATCGCGAAGGCCGATAAGGATGATTGCGGGGACGAAACTCGAGATCGGCTGAAATCTTCCGTTTAATTATATGGGACTGCGCGGACGCCGCGGACAGGCCAGTTTAATCTCTTCCGTTCCCCCGATGACGCGAGAACATGCGCCGCGAAGGATAATCGGTTTCGGGGAGCGAGGAGTCTCGGCTCAGGACCTCGAGATCTACTCTAGATTATCGTTCGAGTAGAAGGGATTTGAAATGTCCATGATAGATGTGCTTGGAACAGGATGGATTGACGACTGAATGGTGTCTAATATTTTTGGTTTAATTCTAGGATTGTTTCTCGAGGAGGGATGACACTTTACGCTCCGAGGCCAAATTCCTTTTTTCTCCGTTGGGAAATCGCGGCACGTCGACGGCACGACACTTTTTTGGTTAGAAGATTCAAATTTCAACGGAGTGACCAGAAATAGCGGGATCGCGGCGGTTGAACGATAGCGCGGATTAACATTCCAGCCGGCGATCGTGCGAGGTATTTCGATAATTCGACAGAGACGTGTCGTCGATCGTGATCGGCGAGCGAATTCGCGAAACGAGGTGAGCAGTGTGTCGAACCTGATCTCCCACGAAACATCGATGTCACAGGACACTCTTCCTCTCCTTCTCTCTCTCTCCTTCTTCTCTCTCTCTCTCTCTCTTTCTCCGTGATCACATAACGTATCCCCTTGCACATACTCAATGAAAGGAATCGCTGAGAATGAACGACCACTCCGCGGTCGAATATTCTCCGTGAATACGCGAATCGAAGTTCTGTCACGATCCGTCGATTTCTTTCGTTTCGCGTGCTTTTCGATTCGGCGATCCTCAATTTCGCGCTGCTTTCGGTGGGCAGAGAGTTTTGTAACAACCGGGGAATACCACAAGTTTCAGCAGTCTCTCGATATTGGATACTCAACAGCTGGTGACTTTATAACGTACACTTGGGGGTCGTCCTTGAATTACGTAAGACTTTTCGTGGGGAAGGGAGTCACGAATTTCTTACGTTTTCTGCTAAGAGGGGGAGAGGGAGCCAGGTAGCGTCTTACGTAATATTTTTTTAGCATAATTTTCGATATGAATAACCTTCAAAAGAATTTTAATACCTGCAGAAATGCAATGTAAAAAATATTACGAAAGGAAAGGGGGAGGTGGAATATAAATTCTTATACTTGGGGAGGGGTGTAAGAAATCGCCAATATTACCCTTCCTACGTAATTTAAGAACGACCCCTTATTTCTTCAATTATTTTCCCAAACTTTGTGACATCTTTAATATCAACTATTCCTAAAACTCCACAACCACTTCTATCAATTCCACCATAAGAAAAAGATTCCCCAAAGGAACATTGCCAACAACATCCAAATCTACCTCGATTTTGACTCCCACCCTACGTTCCCCAAACCGATTCTGCCCCACGAAGGCACACCGGCGTCATCGTCGAGCATGGGTGCACGGCCCCACGGTTCGCGAATGAGGATCTCGCCTGGAAGCTGGTCGCCGCGCAATTAATCGACTAATGACACGAAAATTGCCGTGGCAGGCGGATTTTTCCCGCGAGGGAGGAGGTCGTCGACCCTTTAAGGCAAAGGTGCGCGGCGTCGGTATCACCGCGCGAGAATGTCGAATGGAATTACGTCAAGGGAGATATCCTACTCTTGGCGCGTTTACCGTTTCGCGTTCAACCGGCCGCCTCCTCTTCTCGCTGTATCTCCCTAAGAGAGAGGCTTAAAGGTTACAAACGCACTGACCCATGCGTGTCACCGTTATTCCCATTCATTTTTTTCTCCCTCCCTCTCCGGCCCCTCTCTCTCTTCCTCTCTTCTTCCCGCTCGAAAATCCTCGTTCGAGGAGGAATCGACTGGCGAACTCCTCCCGCGCTGCCACGTACACACCGTCACCGGCTGGCCTGGAAAACCGCCTGGCGAACGAGCCGTGCGATGTGCGCAGGGTGTGTTGCGTGTGCCACCTGCTTCAGGGATGATTCAACCCTTGGGCACGCTGACAGAGGTAGTTACTGTCGAGCGGTGGTTCGAGGTAGGTACATTTGAACTTGTCGCTGAATCTTAGGCAGTTGAAGAGTTAACGAGTGGAAGGTGGACAACTTTGATTATGATGAAGAAGATCGAAGAAGGGTCCATAAAAAAATTGCTACTGAGTCGTACTTACCCCGTCGTACACCCTGTATATACGACGGTTATTGGTTTACAATACCACAAATCACGGGTGATTATCTTATGTGGTACATGGGAAGCTGCGGTCAGACGTTTTCCAGAGAGATGCCAGGCTGACGTTCCCCTTCCCCCTGCCTAATTTGCATGATGGATGGGCCCCCTCCTGTCTGCGTGATCACCGTCAATCAAACGCATCGATGGACTATGGACTGGCTATCGCTGTGTAAGACGCCCTAATTTCTTGTACGAGAATAAAGTTTCAGTTTCGAAGATATTGAAAAAGAGGAGCAAGAAGGATTTGCACCTCGAAGAATATAGATGAAGTATTACAGTGGGACTAAGAAATTTAATCTGAAGAAAGCTCGAAAATTAGCCTGATTCAGAAATGAAGAATATTTGACATTCAATTTGGGCCTTGTAGATTAAAGGAGAAACCGACTCATTTAATTTGCATTTTCTAATTTAGTTTATCGGCGACATGTTTGGAACCCGTTTGCGAAATTCGCTGCAGAATTCAAGAGAGTATCGCGCTCCCTTCAGGAAATATTATAGCCATACAGGAAGGTCCCCAAGGATGATTCCTCTTTGGATCATGAATCTAACACGAATGTAATATTCATTGGCATAGCTTTCTACACAGTGGTTTCCATTCACAGCGAATAAAATAACTACAAACGGGAATCTGACTTCTCAATTTCCCGAGTAAGCCTACTTCCCCCTACCAAGAAGAACTTATTCTATCAAAAGCTAAGATCCTGGTTATTGGTTCTCGAGAATAATACTTCTTATAGGACAAGAGCACTTCGTGCTAGCCCTATAAAGACAATTGTCCCTCCACTGTGCCCACAGTGATCCACTGAAAGCTGTTCCAAATAAATAACCCCATCCCTCCGCGCACGAAAATTGATAAAAACGAAATTGAATAAGTTCTCGACGGCAACAGTTCTCGTCGAACAAGAGCGATTCGATATAAATCCCGTCGGAATGCAATAAACGTCCCTATACTACCTCCGCCCGCCTTCCTCCCCCAAATAATCCACTAAAACGGGAGCAAATAACTCCGTTCCATTGCGAATAAATCAAGAACTGTTTGCGCCTGGGTAACCAGGCTGTTTACGCGCCGTTAAATCGGGGGCTCAATATTTTCGCCGGGGGAGAACGTTCGGAACGTTAAAGATTTTGCTGGCAACGCGGGGGTAAATCGGCGAGAAGGACCTCGCAGGGGTTTCGAAGGGTAGCCGAACGAGAACAGGCTCGCCCCCTTGGAGACGGTTGCACCCTCGACGTTATCTGGCCGTGGCAACCCCTCCCAAGACATCCCTGCCGCCCGTGCTCCAGGGATTGTGGACCCCGGATCGATCCGACGACGTCGCAGCGGGGGAATAAATATCCATTCCGTCTGGTGGCCATTTATGAATGATACAGGGCGCGTCTAACCCTCGCCTGGGACCAGGAAGCTTCTATATATATATATCCTCCATCGTCTCATGCCTGTCAAATTGAATCTTACCACACCCAGCCTCTTGCCTCTGATCCATCCTCAATCGAGGAGCGTCTTATCCGTCAGGAAATAAGGGACGTCGCCCCTAACGAGATAATGGGCATCGGGATTAATGGAGCTGACGCCTTGGGCGTTGATACGTGGACCCCGTTGCTGCACGTGATTATTGGTGATATTCGTAACCGGTGGAATCGAGACGGTTTATGGTTTTCAGATTTTAGGGAAATTAGTTGCTCTTTTCATAGGGGAACACAGATTGTCTTCCCTCCAACGGCGTCAAATAAATAAATAATTAAATCGCGGGAGATATAGTAGGTACGTTAACGACCGCGCTCTCCGTGTTCCCCGACTTCTTTTCAGAACAGTCGCTTGGCTTCAGGTTCTCTGGTACACGCGGTTTGGTTCCACGAGAGGAAATATGCAAACTGGTTACCATAAATCCATAAATATGAAAACTCGTTACCATCGGGATTTTTAGAATCACTACCGTTCCCATGCGCGCGATAGGCAACGAGCCCCGTCTTTGCTTACCCGCAGGAAACGCGAGAGCTCGTAACCATAAAGTCGCCAGTCAAAAATTTACTGTCTACGCCGCGCACGACTGGTACTCCCTGTGTTTTAGTTACGAGCGGGATTACCAAAGGGGACGCCTCTACATATATCCGCGTCCATCCGAATCCGCGAGTTCCATTAACCGGCGATCAGACATCATCCGACGAACCTTACATCGACGCGTCGGCGTCGTTCCATTTCAAGCCGAATCGCAACGGCTGACAGAGAGGACCATCGATGGCACCGCGCGTCGGGCCTCGTAACGCAGAATCATCGAAAACCAACAGCTCTTCTCCCTCGGCAGAGCAGCCTCGGATACATAATTTACGCTCCACGAGAGATCCTTATCCCCCCTCCCGATTATTCATTCGTCGTGAAGTTGGAGTTCATGACGGCTGCGAAGTCACGACGAAGACCCAGTCAAGTTACTCGGCTCACTTCACCGTTCACTTCGTCCATTCTTGATATTCATCGGGGTGGCGCATCAAGTGCCGTCCGGCATCGCGGGAAGAGACCTCGGCCTTCGACGTAGCGTCGCGACGGTTCGAGGTGTTCTTGCCCGCGGTGGCTTCTTTTATGCCAACGCAATGATACTCCAAACGCGCTGCGGACGTCGATCAGGATCCGCGGAGGATCCTGACGGCCGCAGGACCACCTACGGTCGCTCCTTCTTCGTCTCCTTTGATGCTAATAGAAGTGTCTCGTCCTCGAGCGGCAAAGCTCATCGGGCTTAACGGTACCGCGGATCGCTGTGAGAGAATGACGGCCTTGCGAATGGCCCGGAAGATGTTCGCCCGCCGACAGAAACTGCATCACCAAGAATACTTACGCCGCCGCGATTTATGCGGACCTATGCGTGGCTGAGGGCTCGAGACGACGGAGAGGAGCTGCGACCGATATTCCCGCGAATGTGTGTTAGAAGAGAATGGGCACGGGCGGTTCTGAGAGACCGAGGCTGGAGAAGGGACTGTGGAGAGTCTGATAGGTTCCACGATGTGGACTGTAGAGATGTACCATGAATGCTTTCTTATTCATATTTCATTTTCTTTGCCATATTTTTTTTTAAACTTAGAGATAGCTGCTTTTTTTAGGCCCCAAAGTGACATTTTTCAATCTACGACACTTTCAATCTTGTATTCGGTATAACTACTTAGCAGGATGCAAATCCAGACATCCCCCAAGCAGCTCATTAAACATTCAACATTGCTTGTCCTGTTTTGGGAAACGGTTCTAGCCAAATATTCCCTGTAATTCCTCCCTCTCGACACGCAATTAGAGTAGCGGCAAGTCGAACGAAGGACTCCCACGAGAATTCCTCTCCGCCCTGCATAGAGAGGCGATCTGGAGGATTCCTTTTACTATTCCTAGCGAGACAGTGGCAAACACGTAATCCCGTACATCGAAACAGACAGGGTTTCAACCCGGAGTCCAGCCTCGTCGCACCTCCCAATCCACAGCAACGGTCTCCCTCGTCATCTCCTTCCTAATTCCGTTCGGGTAAACACCGAACGAACGAGGACTTTCGAATCGGCGTGGCTGCACGATCTAAACGAGTGCAGACTCCGTGCGCGTTGACATGCAGACCCCGTGGGCCCTTAACTCCACGCGTGTCCGCCCTGTAGCCAGCGATGGGATGAACGCGCATCGAGTTGCTTTAGACATACAACGAAACTATCGAATCTATTCAAATATTAACTTTCGAATGCTAGTCGTTAGAAGATTACAGTAGGCCAGGGTTGCGTACAATCCGCAGCCAACGCTTGGTCATATTTTCCATCGGAGCAGAGATAATTCCGAAGCTGGCCACTCTTCAAATCCCTGCCAAGGTTTGCCCAAATTTTCCTACAATTCCCAAACTCTCCAAAGTCCATTGACACCGCTCGATCCCGCTCGCTCTACCAAGCATTCCTGAATTTAAATAACACTCGGAGCGATTCGAAACTTTGTACGCTCAAATTGCTCGAAAACTCGACGGGGAAAGAGTTGAATGCCCATCGCTCACGGTAATCCTCTCCCCTCTGTCGCGAGAGGAGCTCGCGGGACACGCTCACGCACGCACGCACGCCTCGTGAGAACGGCGCTCGTGCGTTCTCTCGATTCTATTGGCGCCACGCCGCGAACTTGGTGTGCGTGCAAGAAGACGGTAAACTCCGGAGGAGAGGAGAGGGAGGAGGAGAAGGAACGCGACAAATTTCCGTGCTGCTCGTCGCGCATTGTCCAAGGATACCAGCCAAGCCGGGGACCTGAATGCATGGGAATACGGGGAAATTGTGTTCCGCGATCGATTCACCGATCGATCCAAACTGTAAATTCTGTGCGACGACGTGACCGTTACGTGGGCAATTTTGGAAATTTCTTTGCCTTTGGCAGCTTATCTCGGCTTCATAAAATCCCTCGCTGTTCCTGTACATTGGTTTTCCCAAGAATTCGAATGATCTCGAATAAGAATTGCGAATAAAATAAAGTTATTCAAGAATAACGAATAAATCCTTTCGATATAAATTATTAAAAATGTATGCAATGCCCAATCAGGCTAATGCGCGCATAAATCCGTCCCGCGCGTCTCGCAATAAGAGGGAGCACGGAATATGGCGCGGTCGGGGCGAGCGGTTAGATTACGCGTCCGGCAAAGGATGAGTGTCGGCGAATCGTCGATCAGCCCCGATAAAGTCGATTCGACGTCGCGATAAGGGCTGGCAGATAACGGTGGCTTTTCTGTTCCGCCGATCGGTTTCCCGGATCGAGCGCGCCCGACGCATCTAATGAACGCCGCGTCGGCCCAGGATTATTGATAAGTTCAACGGCAGTTGATATACCGTAATCCCGGCGCGGATTTATGCCCGCGTAACTGGATAGCGGCGTGCGGCTCCTCCGCGGGCGAGGGGACGTTTGTAAAACACGCGCCGGGCGAGTCCCTCTGTGTGCTGGCGACATCGAGAGGGCCGAGGAAATCGAGATACGTTTCGGGTCGATGCTCACCGGCCCGATTTATCGCGACGCTTCGACGCCCCGAACAGTTTTATGAATATGCACATCGTTACGTTAAGTATCTGAAGCCTTCTGAAAAATAATAGTTCCGAGAGATCAGGGGACTACTTAGTTCCAAAGCACCCCCGTCTGCTCGTCCCTCCGATAATCGTCCGAGCGCATTCCTCTGTCGGCGATCGTATTCCACCCACCTCCTCGTGTCGCACTCCCGATATTACCTCCGGCCGTGTCATAGCTTGAAAACGAGCGCCGCCAACACGCGCGTCGACGCCTGGCTACAGCCATTAAACACATCGCCCGGGACCCCCGACGCGTTCGTCGAGAGAGCGTTGCTAAGCGGTGTACGACAAAGCCCCGACACAACCGGGGTCCGTTCGTGCGCGCGTTTCGATGGATGTAAAGTAGCTGCATCCGTCTCTATACGCGGCGCGGGCTGAATGGACGGCGCGACGGGGCCAGCCGTTAAATAGCGATAGTCGGGCATGCGACGACGCGGCGCTCCCGATCGAATATGTGTGTATAACACGGCGCGTCGTGCAGACAGGCCCGGGGAGCGAGCCAGGTCTCCTCCACGGAGTGGTCGAGCATTCAGTCCTCGCGCGGCCAATTCCATCACGTGTGAACGAATTGACCAGCTGGTCAATATAAATAAATAATGCCAGTTGGTATGCTGGACGCGAGCCGGCCGCTTACGTGATCGATCGGGCGTCGCTCTACGTGTAGGCGGTAATCGGCTGTAATCGTCTGCCGGGGCCATGGGAATCGCGAGCACCTGCTTCAATTGTTCCTCGCCTCTTCCCTCCCTTTCCCCGCTGCCCCTCTCGCGTTGTCGCGGCGCGGCGTTCCCCGCGTCCGAGCGGACGCGCCGAAGAAGCGGCGAGGAATTTCGCTCGGCGCTGAGACAACGAGGAATCAGAGATAATGAAGGAACGTATACCGGGTGTTCCATTTATTTATTGCTCTTTCCCTTCACGTACCACCGCGCGTATCTTCTCCGTTTCTCATTCCTCATTCCCTGTGTACGATTGGCCGTTGCGAACTGCGGCAGCCGATCCACGAAAATCGTGCATCCGCTCGCGACAGAAGGCTTCATTCACGAGCCGTCGGCCGTTCCTCTCGGTACGACGACGGGGGCGCACGTTCCTCATTTCCGGCTGCAAGCAAACACGCGCCGCGTTCCCAGAGACGCGGTAAACACCGATCCGTGTAAATACGATTTAAAATGGACGAGGCTCGCCGGTGACAATCGGCGGTGAAATTAATCCAGCCACCGAATCGATCGTTTCCATCGGCTCGACTCATTTAGAAAACGAGGCACGCGTGCTTGGCACAGAGAAGCGAGTCTGTCGGATCTTCGGCTGCGTTCCGATAGATTACGTCAACGTCGATTCAGCTGGATCCGGCTTCGATCACGTCCATCTCACCGCCGTAAAACGACCATTCAACTGTACCCACAGACGCTAGCTATGTCATTCTTAATTCGACGAGTTTCGGGTATGGATAAGAAATTTCTGGCCTGTGGCGCGATTGGCGCAATGGCACATAGGTGACAGCCCATTAGTTTGGGCATTTTTAGAGTTCGGAAAGAAGTAGCATCGTGGAGTCGGTGTTGATGGAGTTGATTAGGCCGCTGTCCAGTACGCAGAGAATCTCCGAACATCTTAGGTTCGAGTCCCACCGCCAGAGGTCCACTTTTTCCACTATATTTGCTTTTTAGAACTTCAAATCCAACAGAAATGGGAAATCACTACTGTTATTAAAACTATTTAGAATTAACTACGCTCAAAGCACAACTTCGAATTAAGTGGATGTCCAGTAGCGATGCGGTCTGAGGAAACTCGGTTTATCGAGAGCCCACTGTAATAGAATCGCCTCCGTTCCCCTGGATACGCGTATCTCGAAGATGGACGCTGGAATTCCTGCCGTCTCTTTCAAAGCTTTCGCCCCCTTGGCTCCCCTTCGCGTCCCTCGGACAATTACTTGCGAAGCCGTGGCTCGACCACGACGACAGAGGGATTCCCCGGGCTTTAGCGATCGTAGGCTTGATTCAGTGGGGCATTGTCTCCCGTGCGATACGCATACAATGGCTCAAAGCGATCTGAATCTAATCTATGACTTATGGCCGCGGCGCTCGCCTCCTGAATGAACAATGTGCCGCGGCGCGCGCGTTTTTCGTTTTCTTCCGACTCGATCGAGGGGGGGCCCTAGGCCCTCCTCGCGCAGGCCTACCAACCGGAGGGCCGGCGGACGTCGTTCTTCCGGTCGCGCGTCGCTTTCAAACGGAACTTGGTTAATTATTCGATGTTCGCCCCCTCCATGGTTCGTGGAACCCAACACTTGGCGAATAAAGTCACTTGGCGTTGCGTTCAGCGGAAAGTTCGCTCGAGATTCTTTTACGAAACGGGACTTGGATTCTAGACACCTGAAATCTGTTTTATTCGGTGGTCAGAGGGCCATAGTTTTCCCCAATTCAGGGAAAACCGAATGCATTCCTTAATAAACCAATTAATGTTAAGTAGAAAAAGGAACTTAATCAAAAGCGGATACAGGGTCCACTTGGACTCGTGCTACGTATCAAACTACTTATGTCATTTATTAGTTTATCATTTTTTCAAGAAAATAGGATCTTAGATCATAACGTTATCGAAGTTTAGTATCAAAGCTAAAAGAAAACTGGATTTCATTCTTTAAATAAATGTTTATAATCACCTAATGAATTTTAATCTCTCGGCCCCCCTAGATTAAATCCTGCATAAAGAAAATTATTCACCAAAATAGAGACCAACCTACCCGCTGTGTTAGGTTTAAGGAAACTCACTTTGAACTGCTACTTAGCGGACGATAACTATTTAATGGATATTTTGTATCACCCTTTATCTCGTCTTACGTTTTACTTCCCCTCTCGCGAGTAGGTACTATGCGACCTTAAATCCTCGAATCTCCTCTTTACTCTTCACGCTTCTGCACGTCTGCCCAGAGGACGCGCGTGAAGCGTCGCGCATGATCGTCGCCTGGGCGCGCGTCGAGAGACTTTGAGCGGAAGGCCAGCGTACCCTGTTTCCCGTTGACGAGAAACCCGTAGCCCGGCTTCCGTCGGCTTGGTAAACCATTATACGCGAAGGAAGAAGTCAACGGCACGACAATATGCATTTAGCCGTGGCCGGCGGAGTATTACCTAACACACGCCGCGAGATTGGATCTCCTTACGCAGACAGAGAAGAGAGGACGCGCTGGATGACTTCCTACATAGATAACGATCACCACGGACGAGTATCCTCTTTAAGCGACGAGGTCGCCGGTTCTCTATACCCGCCATTATGCAATTCCGTGAATTCATCCGGACGTATATCGATGTCCTGCTCGTCTTTCGCGGCCGTATCGGTGTTGTACCTGCCGTCCCGTGGCCGTGCCCCGCGAGACGCTCGTCAATCGTTCGTGAACAGTTCCGAACGAGCGCAACGGGACATGGAGAGCTTCTTAGATCTGTCGACACCGGCTCGGCCTGCGTGAATGGGCCTTATCTGCGACAGAGGTGCGCCTCAAGCTAAGATCGATGGGATTACAGGGGATTAAGTACGCGGGATAGAGTTTTCGACGACACTTACATTTCGAAAGTGCGCGCAGACCAGGCGGGATGGATGGAGGTGTGCGTGGAGGCGCGAAGGGTGGGACCGGAGAACACGAAGGCTACCACGACGCCATGTTTCTTCTATCACACCCTGCCGTCTTCTTCCTGCTCGACGTTAATTCGCCCAACGAACAGTAAGAAACGCTAAAAAACAATGTTTCCTGTAAAGAATCCTCCTCAACCCCATCGGAACCGGCGGAAGCGGCCGCTCTGCCTTACAGAAGTATGCGCGAGCCATCGTTCGTCAGCCAGGGGAGCGTATATCGGTTTCCGCGTGCGTTTATGTATAAATACATCGACTATCGGAAAATAACGTTACCGCGGTATAAATCTGTCCAGCTGATCCCGTGCCGCGAACAGGCGACTCTATGGTAATACACGTAGAGGAGAGGCGAACCGGCGTCAGAGCTGCGATGAGGGATGAGAGAGGAAGCGAGACGCACCGACGGGGAAAATAGAGACGGGTAGCGCAACGAACTACGAAATATAATAGGTCTGAGTTACTACCGCGACTGTGTGGTCCTGGTTTGACCCTCGGTCGCGCAGCTAGTTAGCTTTAAGGCTTGCATCGCACGGTGCAAAAGGCACGCGGGAAGAAGCGAAGAGAGTAAGCTTGGATGTCGCGGTCTAGCTGGATCAGTTAACGGAATAAACTCTTCTATAGGAATATCGTAGAATATCAATTTTTCCTCTGTTGCATGTTTGGATACTGTGATCCAGAAGATCTTCCTCCTATGAATTATCGTTACAAGTTTCAGTTGAACGTCGAATAAAACAGTGTATTTAACAATGTGTTTGATTAGTTCAGTGATCAATCAGCCAGTAACTGCATCTTTGAAAAATGGAAGCGAGCTGCACTTTGAACACGTGGGATCGCGGCTTAAGGCTTCTTCCAGACGTCCCTCCGCCACTTCACGGCCACCCCGTGCATCGAACGACTGGTCGTCTCTGCGAAGAGGCATGTTCCCCGAAAGAGCGGAGCTTTCAGCACGAATCGGCGAGGGGGAATGCGATTACCGCATTCGCGCAGTACGTCTTCTGCATTTCGTAACCCAGACGAGGCTGGAGCGCTCCGACGAATACAGAAAACGCATCCGAGAATGACCGGAGGGTTAGGAACCTCGTACGGGAATCGCTGTGCGTCGCGATACGTGCCCCCGTCGCCTGACTCTTATGCAACACTTCGGAAATGGAACTCGTACGACCGATTACCATCCGAACAAGAACAAGTAAAGAAGAGTAATCGGTGCTCAATTAAAAATATCCTACAATCCACAGCAGCTTCCGAGGACAGCTTCAAGTAAGTGGTTTCGAATACGCGGTCACACGAGTTGCTTAATAATAACCTTGTCTCCATTCTATCACTGTAAAAAATTCTTCTGCGAAGGGTTGTACACCCTCCTCCCCCGTGCGATCACTTTGAATAATTCTAGCTTTGCTAATCAGGCGAATTTCAAAGTAATACTTCAAAGACACGTCCTCCAAGCTTCCTACTCTAAGAAAACGCAAAAGTTCGTTTACTTCAGCCCGTCCAGCTGTCCGTAACCCTTCAAACTGGACGACAGTTGGTTCGTGCAACGACCAAGCGGCTCGTTCCGACTTCTCGCGGCCTGCGGCGGTGGCCTTTCGTATCAGCCGCGTGTTGTCTTCGGGCATTACGTTTATAGGAGCACGTAATCGCATTCGCAAGCGGCTGCACTTGCACGACGGGAGTATAAAGCCCTGGAGGACAGAGAGAGAGAGAGAAGCGGCGTATAAAGGATCGCGCACGCGTCCTCCCGTGAATCTGAAATCTAGCCTGCGCGGCTAGTTTCGAGAAGCTAGGCGAACTCGCGCGTAGATCCGGTCAGATCCCTGACACGCATGAAGGACCGCCGCATGCGCGGCCCGGTCCGACAGCGCGCCGCTGGTTTCTTGGTAGCAATTAAAATCGCGCGCTCACGCAATCCTCCCTTTCCTCCCCTTGCCATTTCCACGGAGGACAGTCCCCTTCGTCCTTCTCCTTAATTCCTTTCACCCCCCTTTCCTATTCGTCTGCTGACTTTCTATTCCCGTCAGCAACCAGCCAGCGTTTCCGCAAGATTTGCGACAAGTTCAACGTCACAGGGTTGTGGCGCGTGGAAGGGCGACTGGTGGAGGCGCAGCTTTGCTCCATCGCGGAGTCAGCTGGCCGCGAGCCAGATGTATCGCGGGCAGAAGGCATATAGGGGGTGCGAGACGATGGTGCATCATAGAAAGCAGCTCTACCCTTCAGACCACTCTTCGTCTCGTCGACCCTTATTAGTAAGCGATCGACTCACTCTGTCGCCACTTCTCCTCGATAACGCAACGCTGCTCCCTAATGCAGATTGTGGAAACTGACTCCAGGAACGCGTCTCACGTACCACCGTATAGTAACCCGCAGCCCGCATTTCGCCCTGCAGACACTGACCTGCGGTCTGCCATTGTTTCAATTGTAAATCTCTTTCAAAAATAACAATAATAACACCCGTATAAATTAAAATTATTTGATTAGCATATTGAAGTATTTAATATTGCGAGCTGCGTAGAGTATTAGGTTCCCACTTTTGGCCCACAAAGGTGCCATAATCGCTAAAATCCAATAGACTGGCGCACCACATGGAATTGCAGCGATCGGGTGTAGAGCAACCGGTCCGCGATCCTCCGTAACAGATGATTTCGTAACGCGTCTCGTTTCGGCCGACAAAAGGGAACGAGTCACGCGACCATGCAGATCGGGAGGATTAACGCGCGAAATGAGCCAGTGGCGGGCCTGATTCGGCCGTTCCAGGGGATCCGCGCCGTGGGGGACGAGAGCAACAGGCACGCCGGGGGTACGGTGTATCTCGGTATGCAGGTCACCCCATTCGTGAGTCCACAAATCACCGGACGCATTGTCTGATCAGATAACGCGCGAGTTTATGTTATCTCGCGGCGGCTACCGCATAACTCTCGCGGCAGTTATCACGAGAGCATCCCGGTGAACCATAGACGGACATGCCGACGTTCCTCACGCAGTTCTGTAAGGACGACCCGCGGCGGAGGCACTTCTGTTGCGCGATCAGCCCCGTGAAAAACGGCGCGGTACTGGGAGAGGGGAGAGAAGGAGAGGAGCGACACGTGCAGCTACGTGGGCTCGTTCCACCGCCAGATAACCGCGATTAGCGGAGGCCTTAGATCTGCCCGTCGGGAAAGTCTGACACGGGCTCAGCGAAACGGTACATCCGCTTTTCCGTCGGCCCCTAAGCGTACGACGCCTCTGAATTATAGCACCGCGGATCCAAGGAGCCTGGCAAGGTTGTAAAAGCAAGCGCGGAGGAAATGGACACGGTGGCGCGGCAGAGTTGTAGTTAAGGGGGCGCTCTGCGGTGAATCTGTTGCGTGGAGATTGGTGGAGTAAACGCTTTTTATAGGAGTGACTATGGAGCGAGTGGTGGGGCCATTTGGTTTCTTCCAGCTACTCCAACTCTTGTCTTCCCACCCACCTACTTTCAGAAAAAGAAGTAAATCAAAATATCGAAGGGAGAAAGAGAGGGTCGAACAAATATCCCCGTTCGATTGTTCGAGCGGCGGGGGGACATCTTTAAACATAACCCCGGCCAGGCAGCGACGTCGTGGGACATATACTGGCGAATGTTAAGAGGTCCCTTTCAAGCGTAGCCTGGCCGTGTCCCCGGCCACGGTACCCGGGCCCAAGATGTAGTATAAACGTACGTACGAGGCAGGCAGCTGGTGGGAATACAGCATGGGTACTTACCTTTAGCCGAGAGAGCCGATCGCCTTTCTCAGAATTAGATAAGTCCCTTTATTGGTGATCGGATCACAGCAGCAGCAGCAGGAGCAGCAGGAGCAGCAGGAGCAGCAGGAGCAGCAGTAGGAGCAGTGGCTGGCGGCAGCAAGTTCAAGGTTGGCTGGTTAAAAATAACCAGCTTGGTGGACTCTCGCTCGCTGGAGGACTCCTCTTACAGTTCCCTTCGCTAGCTCAACTCCACCGGAAATCTACCGTCGTATGATCGACGGGCCTTTCGTCGTCTCTGGACGACTGATACTCCTCGATCACCCGCCCTCTGAATTCGATTCACCACTTCCCACGGAAACTAATCAAGGCTTCATCGACGTGGAACCGACGGGTATGTTGACGTGATCGATTGCAGCTGACCCGAATGGTCTAGCGAGTAGCTTTCCACGGGGATAGCTGGGAAAATTGCATCTCCTGATGCATCAAGGTGTGTATGGTTTTTCTCGAATGGTGCCTGATAACGATGCTGGGCCTTGAACTGGTTGGTTAACGTTACAGGCGGAGCGGGGTGATCTTAGCGGAGCTGATGCTAGGCAAGCGATGCATGAACCAGGCGAACCCACCGATTGATAAGTCGCCAATAAGCCGCTGTAACGGTACAACCGTGCGTTGAAACATGGATTGATTTTCTTTTGGGAAATTTCAGTAGCTTGGAATGCGACCCGTTCGATGCGTTATGGCCTAACTGTTCTGCCAATTATTGGCATTGTAACGCGGCGCCTCCGCGATGAGCTTCCATTTCCGAATAGTGTAACGACGTGATCATCTGTAATATTGGACGTGTGTAATTTGAGCGTAATGAGGGGAATAAAGTGCAGTGTAATTTTCGCAGTCTGGAATGCTACTCGATAGACACGTTAATGTACAGAAATTAGTGTGATAAAATTGATCCTGTTCCAGCTATAAGAACGTTCGAAGTTAATATATATTTTACCCCGTCACTTTTCAGCTCTCCTTCTGCACGCTGGAAATATAGAAGACTGTTAGTAAAGGCACGAAGCGACGATCAGCCAGCAGGAAACCATAGGATGCATGATAAACGGAGTTGCACGCGTGACGAGAACACAGAGAACACGTGGATTCAACAGCGATTCCGTAAACGTCACGTTTTATTGAATAATCAAAGTGGTAACACTATAGTAGCGACATTCCTCATAAGTGTAATAAATGATTAGCCTAAAAATTCTACCGCTGCGTCGTCGTCTCCACCATCATCATCATCATCACCATAATTATCTTTATATCGTCGTCGCGACAGATGAAACACTGTGTCCTCGGGCGAAGTACAAACGAACCGTTCCATCCGTCGACACATCATTAATTCTACACGCGTACATTGGTATTGCGAGAATCTTGAATAAAATCGGTGACGAGATGCGTGCTCGTATTTTTATATAATGTATATTTTATATGCTTTTTTTTATAGGTACACTTACGGTGTAAGTCTCGCCCCGGAAGCGGCGACCAGTGGGTTGGCTCCTTCCCCCGAGACGTGTAAATCGCGCCCTAAAAATTTCGACGTCGACGCCGACGAATCATTCGCTTCTGCCCGTCGACGCCCTTAAATCTACGTCATTTGTCTATCTACCATCAGGCGATCCATTTTTTTTTTTATCGTTTTCTCTTTCTTGTTCCACATAGCCAGCGTAAAATCAATCGAAAGAGTGGGAGCTCCTTCACACCCCTCCGCAACCCACCTCAGACACTTCTGTGCCTCAAGAACAATGTTGTATCTTTGCTGTGACGAATAGAAACAGATACTAAGAATCGAAACTTGTGCATTATTCTTCCCAAACTACGTTCCACGGAGATCCCCAATTGGGTTGCGGGGGGTTAACACGTCGCCTTCTAAAGATACCCTACTATCCGCCAAATTTATAAAATACACGATTTAACAAGTACATACCACGGAACATACCTAAAGGATACAGAATGACAGTTCGCGAAAGGCTTTCGAAAAATCGCGCGACGGCCGGTTCCATCTCCGTCGATGGAATAAGAAGCCAGAAGATCCCGTCGAATCGGAGGCGGGAGGAGGAGGGATCGTCTGGGAGCGTCGCGATGTTCGCCACGTTATTGCACTATTGGGGCTGCTGCTGGGAAAAAGGCCAATGTGACGTGATTCGTGGAGTGTATATTCACTGATCGAGCGTTATTTATTGCTTCGTGGCGTCGATCGCGATCGCTTCCATCGAGTGCCCGGCGCGACTGATTCTCTCTGGCTCCCTCCTCTCCCATTCTCTCCCGTTTTATCCCTCGATCTCTCTCGCACGCGCACTCGATCTAAACAACTCACGCTCCGTTGTCTGCTGCGGCGAGCACGTCTATTCTCTAAACAAGCCTGCGGAGAAACGCTTGAAAAGTGGCAGCGAAGGCAGTGACAGTGTACGTTAGACACACTGGTCAAAGTAAACGCACCTAGGGGCTCGACAATTTCGAGGAATTCGCTGACAAGAATGAGCCACGTGGGGCTGGAAAAATTGTAATAAAGAGGCAAGGTAATTATTCATCGATTTCTTGAGTGTTTCGTGTACCAACCATCGCCAAGCCCCGCTCGCGTCACTTCACTGTTCTACTTAACACTTTTTCTTTCGTTCCGCGCGCGAAACGTTCGAGTTTTCATAAGGGAGCTTCAAATGTCAGCGCACAGGAAGTGCCGTCGCGTATTTTCGCGCGCAGCACCGTGCTAATTCTGTATTAAATGTATACGCTTTATAGGATAAAAGATAGTATTAATCATAGCAGTAACTAATTATGAAATTAATAAAAAAAAGAATGAAAGGGGCACGATCAAGAAGAACGTTAAGTTAAACTATACATCTTTCTCACGCGAGTAATCGTTCCCTCTTCCCGCGCTTTCTCTACTCTCGTTCATCGATTCACTCTCTCTCTCTCTCTCTCTCTCTCTCTCTCTCTCTCTCTCTCTCTCTCTCTCTCTCTCTCTCTCTCTCTCTCTCTCTCTCTCTCTCTCTCTCTCTCTCTCTCTCTCTCTCTCTCTCTCTCTCTCTCTCTCTCTCTCTCTCTCTCTCTCTCTCTCTCTAGCTCGCATACACTTTTACCGTATCCTCACGCGCGCCCGCGTGTCGATTAATCGCTAGGGATCGTTAAGTAACTACTACATCTTCCTCGAAAAATAGGACGTGTCGCGTTTCCGTCCCTCGGTCCCTCTTTTCTCATCTTCGCCCTCCCATTTTCTTGGATTTTACGAAGCGAGGCGTGATCAGTGGCCCAATTCAAGGGGAGACGATTGTTTGATGAGAAATCGATCGAAAATGTGAAACGATGCTCTTTCGTGGGAGTCTCTAGTTTTTGTTAGAAAATTAGAGATACATTTAATTTAAGAAAGCTTCGTCTCATACTTTCGACTCACATTTGTTAAAAAAGAATCATTTCCCTCTCGATTGTACCACGAACTACGCATCACCCTGTAGATGCAAAGTGCAGCAGTTAAAACACCAAATGTAATGGATACAATCGCAATTATCTAGCGAATCCTGGACCACGATTGTACCGATACCGATAAATTTAGAGGTTCGAGTATAAGGTAGCTCCCAAGTAACCATCTAAAACTAGGACAACATTGACGTTCCATATTAATTGATAAATGTCTCGATTACCTTGTCTCGGTAGCCAAATTCACCAACACAGATTCCACAGCAATTCATATGGCAATCGTGGTCGAGGGGTAGATGTGTCAGGGTGGGAATCCCAAACCGATTTAAGGAAATAAAAAAATCACGAGAAACTCCTCCACTACGAATGAACGGTTCGTCTAAAAAAAAATCACTCTGACGTTTCTCGATTCGTCAGGTGCGATCGAAAGCTCGAAAGAAAATTGATTGCAAAAGCCTCCATATGACGTACTCGTCGCCGGTTCGTTACCCTTCTACTCGGAATGCTCGTCATTTGGATCGTATCGAACCTGTTCCGATTCGACGACAAACGATTAGGTTAACCCCCTGCGGCTGACACAACCGTTTACTTCTATCACTTCCGTTTCTAATATACTTGCGCACTCTAGTCGACGATTTTCCAAAATAAATGAATAGAGCATGTATCTCCAAAGGGTGTGCTAGCGGTGTAGTAAAATAAAATTTGTTAGTTTGCCTACCCCCAGAAGAAACGACGAATTTGTTCCGCAGGTTTCATCCTCCGCAGAAGGTTAACCCTTTGCTGACCGCTGTGGATCCTAAAAGATCAGCGGACACGAGATCTATTGATCTCTGTTACCTCCTAATTGAACAGCTGACGCTTGAGAGCCGACGAAGATCGCAGGCAACAAGAAGGCGCAGTTTCTGACGCGCGCGTGATATTCGATTTGCGCATACGACGGATCTCTTTCCGCTCTGCGATTCATCGATATTCGCTCGTAACAGATCGCACTGCAAACCTTCCGATCGACGGTCGTTCGATCACTCACGGCGCGACTGCTTTCTCTGTCGGAGTCATCCAAAATTCGTCGAGTCACTTTCCATTGGCGATTTTTCGTTTGATTCGTTGCTTTCTTACTGTTTGCGATAGCGGTGCTAACTATAGCGATCCTCTCTGACGCACACTGTTTTTTTTTAAACTTCGTCCTTTTAATCAAATTTACTGTGTAACTTTGGAGAGCTTAAGTGCCGCAGCTGTTCCCAATGTTAAAGAGTCTAAAGAGATGTGGCAAAGACGCAGGTCACAGAGGGCGAAGAAATGAAAGGAAAAGCGGCATCGTGGGAATAGTGAAAAGGCCTCCTGATATCAGACCTTTAGAATCTACTAATTGCCTTTTTTTCAACGATCGAGCTTTAAGTTCTACCATGAAGCGTTTCTAACGATAAGTATCTTCTGCTCCGCGAAGGGACAGTCGTGCAACAATTGCGGTGTGTCACTTGGATAATGTATACTTGAATTCATTCTAATTAACTTGATTGATTAAATGGAGCCGATTTTGCTCATAAAATTCCACCAACGCGGTGCCATTGGCCCATGGAACACTGTCATTTTGGTACCAACTCAAATCAGAGCTACCTTGATCGGTCTAATTGATAGAATGGCCTAACTCTGATAACGGAAATGATTTCGATTGGTCGTTACAGTGGCATTAATTAAACCATCCGAGCCAGCAACAGGGATTTTGATTGATAAACGAGCGCCAATTAATTCAATGATATAACGCCAACTCTAAACACAATAATTAACGAATTGCTACCAACCGACGCCAGGTTAGGCGAAACGGCTTTACTCGATTGCGCTAACAAAAAAAGGAGCTCAACTTTGTCGCGCGGTGGGCACGAGTAAATTAGCAGTGTTACGATTTCACGTCTTCCGCCGTTCGTGAGTTGACGCATTCAGGTGTCGCGATTAAAAATTCACGCGGTCGCCAGCATGCTCGGCAAGGACACGCGCGCAGTCGCTGAAAAACGACGAGGATTTGGGACCTCGTACGGTATGGCTCGTAAAACTTTAACACGGTGCTCGGAATGCGAGCGTTTAAAATGCTCCCGGTGGTTCGTGTTTGTTTAAAATGGTCACTCTTTGTGCTGCAAAAGTGCATCTTGCTTACACGCGCTAATACCGAGCGTCTGATGCGCTATAAAGAGGGGGCAAATTAAAACACTTGTGACAGCTTACGGATCGGAGCCGCGTTGGAGTGACTATTAGACGTGTTTTTTCTTTTTTTTTCAAAAATAAAAATGTGGTGGTATAGGTGTGTATTGAGAGTACGATGTCAGTTGCGATTAGCAGTAGCTCTTGTTAATTACTTATATTAATATGTGTAACATATTGCCATATTAATATAGGTAACTATTAGAATGTTGAATTAACTTTGTAAGATTTAGATTAGATGGAGGTCGCGCTAGGTATGAGTGAAATTTGACCATATTTTATGGTAACTTCTAATAAGTGCTAATAATAGGGCGTGTTTCGGTTTATGTAGCATGAGAGGCTCACCTCTGAAGCTTACGCTGTTTTCCTTGCATTAAAAACTGTTGGAAGACAGAAGTAATTCAAGGGATAACAGTGCATAGCTTTATGATACATAAACTACGGAAATTAAAGAATACAACTGCCATTATTCTTCTCAGCGAGCTTCTGCGTAATCGCGCGTTGCACCATACTGATCAAACTCACCCACGCGCCACCCCAATTAATTAAATATAAAATACAGTTCTGAAAATTGCAAGGTCCGATAAAATACACCTCTGCCCGCGACACCCTCGCAACCTGCGATCTGCGAGGTGTCACAAAACGACTACTAAAAGAAGACCGTCGTGAAATAAAGGCATCGTTAGAATCGAAAGGTATACGATGATTAAAAAACGTAAATACCACGAAGGACAACAAAAATCGCTTCGAAAAGCTCGAAAGAGGAGGCTCGCCGCGCGAGGGTCACCCGTTTACGTAACCAGCCAGAAACAGAAAAAGAAAAGAAGAAGGAAACGGAACAGAAAAGAGAAAATTCATTGCAGAACCGTTCGGTACGGGGCTCGGCTAAGGACGGCATAAAAAAAAAGAGAAGAGAACAGAAGAGAAGAAAAGTAAAAGGCAAAAGACACAGATACGGATGTACGTGGATTCCGAGCGCATCCTCCAACGAACGCATACGGCGTATACAATATTCAAAAGTGCGTATACAAATATATATATATATACATGTAGAGATAAATGTAAATGTGTATAGATCGTTACAAACATGATAAAAGGAAGGTACACAAAAAAACCAGCCACGTTGGGCAGTTGTCATCGATAAAAATCAACCAAAAAATATCTCGTACGTGTAAAAATACCGACGCTTCATCTATATCTGCCTCTCCCTCTCTGTTTCGCTTCCCCTCTGCTTTAGGTCACCGTTTTCCCATTTTCTCCTCCGACGGACGAGAAGACCTTTTTCTCCACTATCTTTCGACTCCTATATACATTTCCCCTCACATTCCCATCGTCCCACTTTTGATCTCGCACACCTCTTCGGATCCCTCGCGAGAGAAACTTCCAAAACGTTCGCGCGACAACTGATCATTTCGCGTATCAAGTTCGAGAGGGCGCGCGCATCGGAGGAATCACGATCCTTCCCCTTACTCGGCCGTGGCCCTCGCGTTCCGTCCTGCGTTTCTCCTCGTCTCCTCAGTCACCTACTGTCTCTCGCGTCCCCGTTCGCTCTGTTCCCTTAAACCGCCCCTAAGCCTCCGTTCCTCTACCGCCGAACGTCCACCTTTCGCCGTGGAGAAACGCGACGCCCGAGGGAGAAGCGCGTCGCCTCGCGACTCCGCCGTCCTCGCCGTGAGGGGACATCCGCGACCTCGACAATCAGGGCTGAACTTACGTGAACGGAAGCTCCGTAGCACGCGCGATCGACGGCTGATCGGTCAGGACTGCTGTGTGTGTGGGGGTGGAGGAGTAACAGGATGAACGAACATCCACCGACGAGACATCGTCTCCTCTATCTCATCATCCACGCTCTCCTTTTGGTCTTGCTGCGGTTGCTGGTGTTGCTGCGGTCAAGTCTGCTCGGCGGGGGTAACGGAAGATTTTTCGTTAGCGGATGTGTCTGATGGGTAGGACGTCTCAGCCGAGGCCTGCCCACTGCATGAAGTCGGGCACTTCTCTAACGGGCACGTCCCTCGCCAGAGCCTTCACCCTCAGGTTCCTGTCCTCCGTCAGCAGGACCACCTCCCTTCTCAGGCGTCTCGGTTGGCCCTCCTCTGTAGGGACAACAACCACCCCTCCAGTGTACTTTGCTTTTTCCCCTATTGTCGATTTTTACTCGACAGGGTAGTTTGATTTTGCAGGAAGGGCGAATGATTTGGGATTTGATTGGGACGACCGATATTCGTGATTTATTAACAGTTAAGATAGATAGGGTTCAATAAGCAACGTTTATAGCAGACACAGCTGAAATCGTAGTAGATCAGCGAGTAGCGCGATTTCAATTAGCACGCCCCAGCTTCTAATCACACCGATTTCATTAGGTGTTGTTGTTGGCGATCAGGAAGAGGAGTAATAATTAGTAGCGTGCTCGGTGATAAATTCTGCCTCGATATCGGACGGTAAAAGTTGCACATGTCGATTCTATCGCGGTGTAGCGTTGCGCAGATAACTGTTAATCGCTATGTAAACGAGAGCCAGAATCAGCTCGGTATTAATCGCTATCAAAGATACAGGAAACGATGGAACGTGGTCAGGATACGCCCGAGGAAGAAGGCGAAGGTGCTCGTGTACGTACCTGCGTTTGCCTTATCTTTGTTACCCGTTTTGCAGAGGCTCAAGCACGTAGCCAGTATTCTGTCATCGTTCCTCGTCAGCCCATCCTGCGACAGAATATCGTGGGTGCTCGTTCATTCGTTTACAAAATCACATTTATTCCAAAGTCTCGCGTGGACCTTAATGCCCGACCACTTTGTCTTGCTAAGATTTCTCTTGAAAAATTGGGGATATCGATTCGCTCGAAGTTAATTCGAAATTGGGGCAACTTGTACATGGGGTGTGAATATTATTCTACTACCTAGAATCTTTTCTAATCACCTCGAAAGCTTCCTTGACTCAAGCAGCATGCCTTAAGTCACTGTGAACCAGTATCGAACGCCGGAGAGTTTCGAAGGATTGCCTCGAAAAGTCGAGCGGGGATTGGAAGAAGAAGTGGAGGAATGCTGCGGGATGGAAGGGAACAGCGACAAGGAAGAGGAAGAGACAAAGTACGAGAGGCGCAGGGTGGTAAAGGCGCGTAGAATAAAATCTAACGAGCTCGCAGCGCGCGTTATCTATCGTTTGACAGATCAAGGTTCCTGTTACGATCCTATCCTACCCATGTATCCTGCATGTTACCTACGAGATAAGCGGGAGGCCGAGATGCGTGCTGCGCCAGAAGTTACCACGCCGTGAGAAGAGTTTATCTGTGCACCACGTGGGGGTTCCCTTGGATACTCGACCCCTTATCATAACATTCGCGCTTCAATGAACACCGATCAATCCCTACTCGCGTGCTCCGTCTCTCAACCTAGTCTTATCCACCTTCCTTTCCATGGCCGGCTGGCTCTATACCTCTGACCAGTGCACGGACTCGCACTCTAAATCTTCCAATTTCAAGGATTATGTGTGTTCAAATTATTGTCACGGGGATCAGGATTCTGCGTGTCCACAAGGGGAATAATATCTTCTTTCCTACTATAAATGATAAGTGGTACAGGAACTAAGGATCCTCTTTAGAAGGTAACTTCAAAATACTACCTAGCATATTTGGTTAAAATGGATGAATAAAGGTTAGAAATGGTATTTGTCACCGTTGATACTTCAAATCAAATTAGATCGACTTAGATTGCAGAGTCGCTAGTAGTATTGACCCCGAAACGTCAGACAGTAGAAGGTAGCATACCACGTGGAGAAAACAACTAACTCGTATTGTGAAAATGAACATTACATGTGAAAGAGAAGACGAGGGACGGCATTCAACGCGGCCGACCGCCACAGCCTCGTCAGTAGTATTAACCCCTAAATGTCGGACAGTACTGAGTGGAAAGCAATCTGCTCACCTTATCGACATCCTCCTCCATCGTGAAGACGCTGGACGTGAGGACAGTTCCTCTCGTGGTTAAGCACCGAATTCCTGGATTTCTGCTCCTGGCGAAGGCCAGTGCCGTCTTCGCGCTTTCAGCCACCCTGGCCACGTGTTCTGGGTCCAAAGCAGCTCTCGAGGCTGGGGGGCAGTCTCTGGCGTCCGCGCCCCTAGCTAGGCCCTCCAGTTCGTTCAGAACTGAAACAAAAATTCGAGTGTTCCGTGAGCTACCTACTCCACTCGCCAACACTCGTACAGATAAGTGTTGAATAAATGAAATCCTTTTCCCACTGGAAAATATGGCAATCTCGAGTGAACTCGTTTGCCCAGCAACTGGAGAGAGAAAAAGTTTTTTCATCGACGCCACTGTCCTCGGGGGGAGAAACGTTAACTCCGAATTCTAACGAAGGAGCCTTAATGGTGTTTACACGAACTTTGCTGGTCAACCCCCTAGCACGAAAGCACCACCAATGAATTTTCTGTCGAGCCACAGAAGTACAAGCGAGGAAACTGGCGGTGCAGATGGGCCTACAGTGTTCTGAGAAACATATGATCCTGAAACAGCCGATATATCTTCGATAAGACTGCAGATCTTTCAATAAACCTTTGAAGTGATCACGATCATTGACGTTCAAGTCCATCCTAAAGTCAGTCGTCGTAAAAAGAACTTCTATGCCCAAAGTTTTAATTCCTATCAGCAAAGTTCGAGAGTATCAAGTACAAATACGATTTTCCAGCATTTACTTTCCGTTACATCCTATTTTCTCCCCTTCAAGTCTCATGGGTATTCGAAAAGAAAACTTAGTATCTCCGGAGTGTTTCCCAGGGTTTACTGGAGTTCCACTTTAGTACATCCTCTCTCCGTGGATCTATAAATCCAGGGAGGATTTTCCAGCTCCTTCTCGAAATAGAGCCCAGGTTCGCGCGGAGATCGACCGGCTTCGCGAATTATATATGAAGCCACGAGGGCACGATTTCGGCCGTTCTAAATGGAGAGGGATTCTCTGAAGACTGCTGCGACAAGTTCTCAGAAGTGAACAGTGAATAAGTAATGTCGGCGGAATTTCTGGCATGCTAGCGACTTCTCGCAATACTATTCGCGGATATTTTTGGTTATTGATCAAGGGGTTCATGGACGAAGAATTAAATTACGCAAAGAGTTCACTTAAGTTCCAAGTCACGATTATATTTGGCAAAGGAGGATCTTGGATTTGGTTAATGGGATTCGATATAGACTGTTATGAAAGTTTTTATCTGACTTTATTAGATTTATTTCTTATTCCCCCCTTTCGATTTCGAGCTGCGTATTTCACGTCGCGACGCCGACGTTTAATAATAATCAGGAAGCGGGGTCGCGAATGCACAGAGAAACAATTTCAGAGTGTCTCTGACAAGCGGTAATTGGACTGTCGACGAGAGTACGTGACAGAATTCCATGCATTTCCCTGGCACTGTTCGCGGCCAGATTTTAAATAATCCCCGCATTTCTATTCGACATCGCGAATTTTATTAAAAGCCGCGCGATGCCACACGATTCCCCGGAGATCAAACGTGTAGCTGCGATCCAACACATTGCCGTTTCTAGAAGCGGCTGGATTTACGCACTTCAGGAGTGGCAGATCTTTAATATAACGTGGAATTATTGGCATTGGAACTAACTTTCCTATAATCTCTATCTCCAAATTCAACAATGCTAAGTAAAACTACAATGTCCGTCCATCCTTCGCATGACTGTAGAAGCAATGAAAAACTGTGCCAAGAGAAATAGAAAACCAAAGTAGAACAAACGTTCTCTCCATCTGCTGGACTGATATAACCTATGAATATAATATTTCAATATAACCTATGCTATGCTATTCTATAAAACATTACAAAAACGTAGCACAGCGTAGCTTAGCTTTTCAAGCGAATTTTTTAAAACTACCCATAGCATAGCTTAGCTTAGCTTTCAAGTAAAATTCAAGTGACATTCTTCGACTACAACTGAATCCCGATGCGGAGCAGATGTCACACGTAGAGTAGTGACGAAGCCGATGCACGCACGCAATCGAGCGTCTCTAACGATGGAAATGGGGTGTCGGTTGATGTTGGTGGCAGGAGAGCTGAAAAGGAGTCAGAGAACAGCCACTCGAAAGCCATTCCCCAGGTCGCTGGGTGACCACCACGGGCATCGCCCACGTACCGATCGTGCCTGGACAACGGCGGCGTGGTCGTCGGGGCCAATCGCCCGCCGTTCCAGACCGTATATACACATGCATTCATGTATGAGCCGTGAGAACCTAACTGTGAACGTAGCCCGTTGTCGGGGCCAGACGGACCGTGGCTGTCCGCCACGGGATCAAAGGGCAGCGCCAGTCCATTTTGCATCAACGCGCGCGCGCAAGTCTGCACACTTTCGTTTTTCGGTGCCACGGATGACAAAAGGAGCTGGACGGGGCACTAAAGGGGCGAGAAAGGTCCTGGAGACAAAAGAGCAACGACGCTTACGCTGGCCCACCTAACTGCAGCAGCACGAGGATATAAATATTTCTTAAGTACTTTCGTTATTTCGTGGGCTCCCTTTTCTTCTGGTTGGAGAGCGAAAGTTGAGAGACGAAGGGCTCGTTCCGTAGTTTGGGTCTTCGAATTTTCCTCTTGCTGAAGCTGTTATAAGAATTCCTGAGAATTCCATGCTTTTTTAGAGTAGGATTCTCCGGTAACAGCCCCCAAACTTAACTGATATTTACCATTTTTTTTAAACTATTGTTAATATTGGATTAAATTCGGTTTTTAAGACGATCCTTCTGATTATTTATTAATTATTGTGGAGAAGAAAAAAAGAACAAGAAATTCGTAAATATGAGTTAATTTTAGGGCTGTTACACGAGAATCCCCAGATAAGTAGGCTTCGAAGATGCCCGTGCAAAGCCCCAACTTCCAATTGCCCAGGGTTTCGTCGTCTTCTCGGAGATATGCACCAATAATGGATTCCATTACAGATGAGAGCGTACCTTTCCGTTGGTTCGCGAGCAAGCGATTCCCTTCTCTATTTACTACGCCCTAATCCGACGCAGACGCCGGGGTTCGAGTAAATCGTCGCAAAGCCGTATTGGATGCTGCGCCTATGATTACGAAATTGGGGGTGGGTCGCGGGTCGCGGGGTAGGCTAATGCATACCAAATGTCGTTGAATCTCCAATTGGAGAGTGCCTCGGCACTGGTCTCGGTGTGTTTGTCGGTGGGACCGTGGTTCGACTGGTCCTGGACCCCAGGCATCGTGTACAAGCCGAGTCGATTATCGGATTTCGAGGATGGAAGGGAAGAGGGTGGAAAGGAAACGAGGAAAAAACGACACGTAGGCAGTCGGTCGAGGCAGAAAAACACGTCTGCCCGTGGATTCTTCGGAACTTCGGGCGGTCGACCGTCAGCGGCTACAATTTATTCGACGAAGTCGGGGAGGAACGTTCACCCCCACGAGTGTGTACCTATGTATCTCCGCCCCGCCTCAAACTTCGCTTTCTTTCCTCGCGCCAGCCAACTCTGACAGTGGGTTAATTTATCTGGCCACGGAGGGAAGAAAGTTCCGCTGAATTCTCGTTCACGGTATCGCGAAATATTCGATGTCCCCGAAACAATTATTTATTTTTATTACCAATCACCGAGCGATCATACACCACGCAATCCCATTCCCAAGCACCAAATTTCAATAGAATTTGGTATCCCGCGATGTTTGGTGAAGGCAAGTGGCCTCGAAGCCACACCATTTCGCCCCGACCATAGCCTCGTTCTAAAATAGTAACAGTGCTCTGTTCTATCGCGGAAGCGTGCATTCGTAGCGACATTCCTTAGCGCGCACCATAAATCCTCCCTCCCCCTGCTTACCATACACACGGTGCACACGAATTTCGGTAGGAACTGCGCGCCTGTAGCCCGATGAAATTTGCTATTCCGCGTTAAATGGTATTCGGGGCCGCGCGTGGAATAACCGACGAATCGCTAGCGAACCCGGCCGTCTACTTGCCCGATGGGAGATGCATCTTCGATTCCTGGCGCGTGTGCCTCCGCGCCTAAGCTTTAATCCGGAAGAATCGACCGGCGATTGGCGATTCCGATCGCGGGGTAGCCGAGCAAGGGTTGTATTCGTGTGCAACGATGCCATTTATCTTCGACCGCCGTGCAGGAAACGCGTAAATAGGGGAGAAATGTAAATAGTGGCACGGGCGAAGAAAACTCGACTAGAAAGAAGGAGAGTATCCTGGAAAGTGTTCGTAAAGAAGTGCTTCGACGCTTTGCATACGAAATTAAAGTCTTTGGGGAGCTTCTTCTGTGTATTTTCTGGTTTAAGGTAAAATAAAGTACGTAAGAATAATAAGTGTACGAGTGTGTTCTTCCTCGAGTGAAATTCCCAAGGCCGAATGATCGTGGTGGGCCTGACCTAGGTCATGACAAGTGGATAGCTCATACATACAAGCGAATACATATTAAACTCCAACTCTGTCTCAACACTGTAGATCATCTGTTAATGGAAGCCCGATTCTTTGAAATGGATTTGCCTAAATTATGGGGTAGCCACTAATTTCTGATCACGTAACAGTGATTGATGGGCCTCTCCGTTTCGAACGGCCTTGAACCCTCGACTCGACTCAGGCAACCTCCTTACGAGAACATCTTGAACATCTTGGTTTCTTGTTGGGAAGGTAGAAGTGGTATTTTCTTTGCTTTTTATAAAAACGCGGAACGAATTATATTTCTGTATAACTGAATTATTATTCCTATGCAGAGAGTATGATGCGAGAAGATACTTCAAGTACCATTGGAGAAGTGAAAAATAATTCAATTTCACCCTCGTAGCAACTCGTGGGCCAGTTCTGTGAAAACCTTCTATTATCCTCCTTTGTTTATGTAAAACAGCTACACCTATGTACCGTAGATAAGCGAAAGAATAAGTAGAAGGCACAAATTCGTTTTTAAAGCCCTGAGAATTCATTTGTCACGGCAGTGACTGGATATGCTAAGGTAAACTGCGCCACGAGAGCGGAGCGAGGCAACGCAGTAGATTCATCCGTCACAAATCAGACGTTCTCGTTACGCGGCTAAAAGCGCGCCACGCGGAAGACGTTGCGCGCGCAAGATAATATCGAATATTTACGATTGCCCGCGGAGAAAGAAGGCGTGCAAGAAAACTAATAAACAACTTGAGGCATGCTCCAGCAGCCTGCGAAACATATCTCGCGGTAACGCCTGTAAATCTGGTCGCATTATCGTAAAATTCTCGCGCAAACCATCGAACACCCGCCGTAAAAAGAATGCAAGTTTATCGTCAATCGCGGCCGATTGCTCGCAAAGAGCCTCTCCATTAACTAGAAGACCCTCGTCCCCGTCGTATTTCGCGTCTCGATTGACGGGAACGGTACCCCCATCGACACGGAATTACCTTATTCACAGAGACAATTACCGAAGGCTTAACAAGACGCCGTACACTCATGGGACTTTCATAGACTTTATATTTAAAAACATGAGGTTCCACGCAGTCACTAATCCGCGTAAATTTACTCCTCAAAAATACAATGCATAAATCTACCAAAGTCTAATAATAAACAGTATAACTTATAGAATGATCACTGATGCAGCCAAGATAATCGCCATAAGATTCTCAAACCTGAAATTCCAAGATTAAACCTCCCACATCAGAAATTTTAATTCCATTTCCCATAAATCTCCACTGACTGTGAGAACCAACCCGCGGATATGAATTCCGCGTTATGTCATACGGATAAAGAGGCTTCAAATGGAAGAAGTGTGTCCCGTTGGGTGAAAAACGGAGAGCCCCCAATCGTGCCGCGACGTCACGGCCTACTAGGTACCTCGTCCGACGCTTCCCATTTTTTCCCCGTTCGAAAATAAGCCTGTCCGGCGATCTTCAACGGGGACATGACGTGTCAGGCTTCACTCTCAAGGACCCGTTTCGACGACTCGTCGATCGACAAGGAGCGACAACGACCCCGACCGTTGGCGTCGACTGGAACACATTTACGATCGCCTCTGGCTGCACTACCAACACGCCAGGTTCGATGGTTACACCGCGGCACGGTAATTGGGTAATTGCTATGCTAAAGTACGCTCGTGCGTACGGGTAATTACTGTTCACGTTCATGTTCCAGCTAACGGACTGTCGCTTTTGCCGGTAAAAAGCGAAACCCCTGAGCACGGCGAGCGAGCGGATTATTTTCGGAATCGACTCTGCATGCTGAACGCTCCGCTGCTACCTCTTAACGTAATCATACACCGATGATGTAATCGTGAGTATCGCGAGCTTCTTCCGCTCAAGCTTTGTAGAGAGAAGACTCCTTCGAAGGAGCAAGCGCTAGAGGAACCGCGGGCCTCCGAATTTTTTGTGTCAGGACACTTGGGGAGTAGAAAGCGACGATTCAGTTGAAATTGTTACCGCTGTGGACGTGAATAATATCGAAGATCGATCGTTAGTTTACGAGAATGTGTCATCAGGATTTGGATCCTCGCAGAAGCGAAAGGAACATCCATGATCTTATAGACAACGGACGATGACCAACGCGATGACGATGGTTATCGTCATCGCAAGGTGAGTTGGATATTTGCGCATCGTTTTGACCCACGCCGTGACCTGCTGATGATATCCTCCCGATGACACGATCACCCTCCGGCGATAGTTTTAATGTCGACGCAAGGATAAAGGACGCGTTGAAAACTGTTGTACATCATATGTGTACATTGTTGTGTACAATTAATTATCGAACATGGAATATTGCTTCGACTTTTGTATACCACCATAAAGCCCACTATTTCGACCACTCCTTATCCACATTTAATCCCCCTGCCATTTTGCTTCTCCCAAGATACCCCATTTGTTATCTCAACCATGGCTACTACCGTTCAATTTATAATCACGACGAGCACAGCAGTGTTTTATCGCAACTTTCAGCGTGGCGAAGGTTCTGCATAAGTTCTACATAAGTTCCCGGGAAGCTAGCGTGTGCATCGTCCGAGGAACAACGTTCCATTGACAACGCCGTGCGTGATTTGGCAATGGTTTCTCAGAATCGCCGAATCCTCGCGATGGGAAGAGAGGAAGGCAGAGGAAGGCAGAGGAGGGCCGCGCGGAGGCGGGTTTACGATATTCAGCTCGATCGATTCGCATCGCCTCTCCTTTATTTCTGCCCGAGACCCTCGGCGCTACGGAGAGGGACAGAGCGAGGCAGGAGAGGTCTCGGGATGCACGAGAGAATCACGGCCTCTTCGTCGTTATTTATCGGCGATTATTTCATACGTTTTACTTTTTTCCGGCCGCAACGAGGTATTATTTCGGACGGCGTTACCCACCTCTCCCCCTGGCCGGGATAATCGACGACCTTCGGTCGAAAGAAATACCCGCGTTGAGGGAGAGAAACCGAGAGACAGAGAGAGGGACGTGGGGTCAACCGGTTCAGAGACGCTTCTGGCGACCGTACAACAGAATTATTTAATCTCTTCCTTGTATTTCTGCCGCGCTGCTCGCGCTAGGAGTGAATAGGAAACGAACTGGTCCCTTAGTTGAGCCACGCGGAGAATTAACGCCCTCAAATGTGTTTTTCATAGACTATTATTTGATGCGATTAAAATTACATAATCAAATTTCAGTAATAGGAATACCGAGGACAGCTGCAATTAGACCTAGGTGTTTTATGATTCAAGATGTATATATATTTCTACAGTTATGGAGGGTGAAATGAAAACGAAATGAAAACGAAATGAAAAGGAAATTCGCAAGAATCGTAAAAGTTCACTCACCCACGAGCGGCACCATAAGCGTATAGATCGGTTGCGCACCGGAAATCGCCTTCACGATATGTTGCAGTTGCGGCAGGTAGTCAATGAAACAATTCGTGTCTGGTACGAGCTGTCTGGGTCTCACTTCGATTTCCACCGACACCGAAGACTTTTGTAGGATTTGCTGAAACATTCAAAAACTCGCGTTATTTTAACGATTAAACCCAATTACTTTTTCATTGCTTTATCATTTTCTAACAAGCTAAAGTTTCTCAGAGCTTTCTTAATTTATTTAGGGGAAAAAAATTTCACGACTAATTCTACTTTTTCATCTTCTGAAGAGGCAGCTATCGCTGTTAGGCCACAACGGGACAACACGTATCGCGGTATTTACCAGCGCGTATCGATCATCGTCCCACGAGCCGAGGGTAACATTAGAGGGCTCATTACGTTCGTATCCTTTGTTACAACAATGGCTACTTGGCATTCGCGTTATGCCGTCGGCTCGACATTGTTCTCCGCGGTGTGCGCGACCGTTCCACGAGGCACCGCGAGCATACGTGGGATTCAATTGGAGGATAATGCGTCTTCCGTTGCATCTCGCGGCCTGCTCGCAGGTTGATCCTCCAACAAATGGGACTCGCGGGGAGTTGGTGGAAACAACAGGCTTAAAAACTTCGCGGTGCAGGGAAGCAGGCAACTATCTTTCTAGAATTCCTCCCCAGTGTTAATACAAACCAGAGCAATTTTCAGGGACCAAGAAAATCGAACAACACTTCTAATTTCAAGCTACTCGGAATCTTAGATCGCCAATGTATCTTCCTTCCAAACTTTCCCGCTCGCAATTAAATTACCAACAGTGAACAGAGTATCTATCAAAATCATGACGCATACAAAGTTCAAAGTTCGAATTACAACCGGTGCAGGAAGAAGCTTCCACGATAAGTTCGCGAAGAAGTGGGGAGAAAAGTTACGCCAATCTCCGCGTAAATGGAGCTGTCGATAATAATTAGAGTCATTACGCGCGCGGCGCGCAAGTCACTGTTTTTCATGGAACAGGATTCCCATGGATCGCGCCAGTGATAGAAAGAAGCGCGTCCACGTCCGCTGCGGATAATTAAAATCGTCACGCTGACTTCTCATTTATCCGCGTGCGCTCGATCGACGCGAACGAGGGAAAATTCGCGCGATGACTCAACGCCGGTATCCCGCCGGCAACGGTATCTTGGCGGACGATTATTTAAATTCCGAGAACGACGAGAATATCGTTCATTGTTCGCGCACCGTGGGCTCAGGCTGGACGGGGAGCGCGCGAAGAATTCGACGACAAACCTAATTGTTCGTGGGAGTACACAAGGGGAATGCAAAAATAAGACGGGGACATCTGCAGAGCCGTGGCCCGTCGTTCGGTCACGTCATCGTGTAAATGTACATACGTAACGTTCCTCCACGGGTGCGATAGCGACGCCATGGTTCTCTCGACGGAGAAGACGAAGTAGGTGTATGGTCACGCACGATTCGTATTTAGTGGTAGAAGTGGAATGTGGTAAATTGGAAACAGGTTTAATTCACTATGCATTCATAGAAAGTTTCAGAGTTGTGAGATATGGGGTGTTCAGGTTGGGATTCGCTGCTTTCGATTTTTATTGAAATGGCGAGCAATTGAATTTGAATCGATTGAGAAAAGTACCTATAGACGTTCGTTTTGTTTACAATAAATTCATTTTTGCGCGCCTCTGAGAACTGCAGTGACGCAAGTCAATCACATGTTGCATGTAGACATTAATGCTCCAAAGTAGATTTATTTTTACTGATATTGTGCTATTGAATAGAACAATTGATTGCACTCGGAAGACATTTGAGTACCTCGCTAGAAACCGTTTGCTCGATTAGACAGCAACTTTGTTGAATGAATGGGGACACCTGCTTCGATATGCAGGTGGACGCGTCGAGTATATCCATAATCACGTACGCGAGTAGTCTGTTCTACTTAGAGACAATGATGCCATATGACAGTGGATGGCAGACACGAGGACACAGAGAACCATTGAAAGGGAAAATGCTCCAATTATCATCGAGTTCACGTGTGTATTTATTAAAAAAATTAATAAAGGAATAATTCTTAAAAAAACCTACAATAAATATGTTTCCCTTTATTCATAAACTACTTAGAATTATTTACTATGAGGAAGAATCGAGTCTGTACGACGATGGATAATGAACGTCGTTAAAAATCGTCGCGCGACAGCCGTATTACGGATTCGTAGACATTTCGAGCGGCGGTGAATTCTGGAATGCTACCTTTCTTTGAGCTCGCGACGCACACACGATACATGATAATTAGGCAGAGGAAGAAGACGGTTTATCGAAACTGAGCGCGTAGGAAGCAGCGAAGAAGCAACGGTGACTTGCCTGTTTAGCGATTTCTACCGATATAATGATTACATCGAAACGTTATCTCCGCCAATGATCTTGACAGGCATCCACGATAATATGCTAATGCAAGCTACAAGTAATAGCTGGAACGAACGAACGAACGAAATCTCGGGAAGTCGTTCGTTTTTCGTGGAAAGCAAATCGTTACTGTTTCACGCTATCTGCAATCCCCTATCTTACACTACTTATGCGTCTGTGATAACGGTGCACATTTTCTGTAACAAGAACCTGGAATACTCTCAGGTGTTGCAATAAGAAACCTTTTCCTCTCTAGGAAGCTACCACTACAACATTATGAATTCTCAAGGGCAAGGTATTCCTCCCCTGGAACACCACTTCAAAGCAAAATAAACGTTAAACGAACACTTCGCCCAATCAGAGTTGAGCATTATTCTCATCAGTTTTTTATTAATTTTTATCATTTTATTTAATCTTCGAATAAAAATTTATTTGAATAATGCCCAAATTTGCACTAAATTCGGCTAGAAAGAACCAAGTAAACTGTTAAAAATTCCTTGCACACCTAAATGTATTCCCGACTGCTTCGAGAACCAACCAAAGTGTCTGAACAACTGGAATCAAGCGAGACAAAGAAGGTCTAATATCTAACCGAAGGAACCAGGAAAGAACATGAAAACATACTCGCCACCCGCCAACTTCTACAATCTAAGTAGAGGCTCCTTCCCGTTTCCTCTCGAGCACCAAGCGCCTCGCCTTCCCCCAGGTCTGGCGTGTCGCGTGCTATCACGAAGGCGACAAGACGCCGGGGAGAACGCCGCGCCTGCTTTACTCCCGTTTAGAGTATCCGCGGAATTCCTAAACGGCCGTGGCCACGTACCGTTGGCGCGGGTGTAACCCTCGCCACTTTTTCCTCCCGCTCTAGCTCGTCCTCCCCACCTCGTATCCCTTAGACGACGTGTTTCGAGCAACGAGTGCCTCTCGCCCCGTGAGAACCCGCCTTGAATCACGCACCGCGGCTCCAAACGCCCACGCATATTAAAACGGCCTGGCAGGAACACGTGCAAAGAGCGCGCGCGCCTCTAGCAACATTGTATAAACGCTTTCGGGCCGGGACTGACGCGGAAACCTAACTGGCGTCGCGTTAAGGACAGCTTGACGCAGGCCGATACACGCCGAGTTTTGCACTGTCGCGCATACCTACACCGAATTCCGCCATACACCGCCACACGCTCGTGTGTCGCGCATTTTAACTCGTCGCGATACGGCCACGGAGGACTGCTTGAGAACGATAGTGAAAACTTTTAAGATAGATTTGGACGGAGACTAGTTTTTCAGATTTAAAAACTGATCAAAATCGAGCACACTTTCTTTGAAATCTGAATAGGAGATAAATGAAGGGTAAGGAGAAACCAGGGAGTGTCACAAAACAGTTTTAATACTTAGGCCACCAGTAAAGAAGGAAGGTTCAATGAATTTAATTCTCTTATATAATTTTCTTCTTAAATAATTTCTGGTGTTCCCTTGACGACAGAAGCTTATACTTAGACGAAGAGCGAGGACCTTTGCGATAAATATGCTATAAATAGCAAAATTGCGAAAATGGACATTTCCCATTTTTGCCTTTTACCCTTCAAATGATATTTACTTCATCATTTAATCGCCTTGAATACGCAACTATTATGCTCGATGGTATCGTAACAGAACTATATTTTAAGAGCAAAGCAACCGTGAATTAAAACATCGTGTTACCCACTGGAAATAATATTTCAAGAGCCTCTGCCAGCGGTTATTGGCCGTATAATCGCAGAAACATCGCAGTTTTTTCCACCCTGTTTTTTTTCAACATTATACACGACACCTTAAACTTGTTCGTATGGAATTAGCATCGCGCGATGGGAACGCGTTCGCGGCGTATTCCCGCGCCAGCAAGAAATTTCATTCAACTGCCACGGGATGAGATTCAATTAACGGTATATCGCATTCCGGGCAATAGCGACACGATAAGATATCATAATTGAGATTATGTCCACGTAGCGGCGAGCACGAAGCGAACGATGGCCCGGGCAACTGGGTCAGAATCGACGGACAAGCAACACTTCCGGTCGCGAGTCGCGAATAATATAAAGCTTACCAGCGAAACCGTGCCACGATTATCGGACACGAGACCGCGAAGAGGATGGATGCCCGGAGTCACGGCACATTTACGGCTGTCTCGGGATGATAAATCACCGACCGGAAGTGCACCGCGGATAGATACAAGGAAGAAGACCTTTCTCGAATTTACACGCCCGACTTCTCGTCCATCCAGTACCTCTCTATTTTTCTGAATTCACACGAAGGCTGTTCCATGACGCAGGCACACGTCGAAGCTGGGAAATACAGGGTTTATTCAGTATTGTATAAAGGCAGAGAAACTCGATGGAGATTTGTTAAAAAGAAATCTGAATTGAATATTCCCATACGGAGCCCGAATTTGAAAATCTTCTATAATCCACGCGTATCGCTTACACCACAGAGGGAACGTATTTTTACTGCGCCATTAATCTCGAGTGAGCAAAGGGTTGAACGCAAACATTCTTCAGAATCGCTTACACGAGTAACAGCTCGGAACAAAAACACGAAACCGGCGAAGAAGAATAAAAATCGAACGAACCACAGCCCACGAGGAAGAGTAAAGAGAGAAAAGGAAAGGATAAAAAGAGCAAAGGGGGGAAGAAATTACCACTCGTAACTCCGTCCTGATTTTATTGCTCCTCCACCCCGATGGAATTAGCGAGCGGACTTACACGGACGATATATTAAGGGTAATCGCATTCATAAATGCAACAGTTGCGGCTGCAACGATCCCACCGCGTGTAATGGCTCTCGCAAATCAGATCGAGAGGGAGGGGAGGCCTGCGAACCCCCTCCCCGAACCATAAAGTACACCCACATGAGGATCGACCCGAGGACGACAAAATACCGGAACACCTGGAGGGCCCTGGTGATGGCGGACGCCACCTTCGCGAGGACCTGTTACACGATGAACAAGTATCCCGTCGTGTCAAAGTGTAATCCCCCTGGCCGTACATTCGCCAGCGCTGATATCGCGGAAAGCTCCAACCTATCGCATAGATCGCGACTAATTTATGTAGTTAAACGTCCAATCTGTGGCTCAGATCGGAGCTTTTTAGTCGTGGCTTTCGAGATGATTAGAGCAAGAAGCTCTCACAGGCGATAATCTACGGTCACTACGGGAAATAGGAGTTGCACAGGATATTAGAGTTTGGGAGATTCTTTTCGATAGGAACTAGGGAAGCAAAGGGTTGAACGCAAAGTCGCCTGGGACCATTATCTCCGTAGAAACTTCAACGTCACGGGCCAACAGGCCGTCCTGTTTCCGTATAAAATACAAAGGAAGCTAACGGTCATTCGAGCTTCACGCCCTCCGGGGCGAGACAAGCGACGAGGATTCAATGGACAGGAACGACAGCCCGAGTGGAGGCAGCTAGAAGGATCAGAGATGGGTGAGCGTAGCAGACACAGTTGACATGTTCGCTGTGACAGGACGGAGACGAGAGAGGAGCAGAGAGAGAGAGAGAGAGAGAGAGAGAGAGAGAGAGAGAGAGAGAGAGAGAGAGAGAGAGAGAGAGAGAGAGAGAGAGACGGGGAGAGGCTGAGTCTCGGGGAAAGCTTGGAAATTAATGGAGGTTCATTGAGGTAGTCCCCGGCAAAGAGCGACTAGTTCTGCGTACCCTCGACACGAATCCATTCTTCCTGTACAACCTGAAGACACTCAGTCTCCGGCTGTTCTGAGAGTGCTTCGGTGCAACGACGCAAACATTGACATTGTCACGAGCCGTACCACTAGCCCTCCTCTCTCCCTCCTCCTGTGTCTCTCTTCCGCTATCCAGCCGCCGCGTCGTCGAATATCGTCGGGGTCTCGAGTGCGTGCCGAGAAGGAGACCACAAAAGAGTGTTTGCACTGTCAATGACTGAACTAATAGAAACGACGCGGAACGATCCCTCAGCGTCGAGCCAAGAGGAATTCCAGGTGTCGGCGAGTGCCGGCCCCTTGGATTTCCACCCAGCTAGACGACGCATTCCATCCAGACATATTTCTCCGCCGCCTACGGGGGCAGTCATGGAAATCGCGGGGCAAAATCGAACGCCAAGACAGAGGATAGAGGGCTGCACGGGGGAGTGGGGCGTTCGACCCTTTGAACAGAAGAATATTGACCCACGAGGGCATCCGTCGAATTGGAAAGAACGTCACGTCTCTGGACCTCGCCTCTAGCGACGCGCGGGGAAAAAAGTAAATCGTCACCTATGTACACGGACCAGGAAGCGACCAGATGGCGAGACGGGTGAAGGACACTTCAGAAGGACCAGAGGGGAAAATTCTGAAGGAAAAGTGACTTCAGAATAGATAGTTTCAAGTTATTCGGCATAAAAGGACTTCCAGCGCTTTCTTCTTTTCTGAAAAAAAAATTTCTATCGATAACAATGATACCACAGATTTTCTTATTCCCCAAAAATTTCTAAAGCGCACAGTATCCCCAAGCCCCGGCACCCTTTCCACAAAATCCCCCGAAAGACCGTTTCTCCCCTTTCCCGCGTCGCTCCTCGCGCAACCCCCTTGCCGCGCCGCCACGGGCACAACGGGACCCCGTTGATCACCCTGGCCCTGGAAACGTTACGCAATCTGCGAGAAGAAAAGGCCGAGGCACGACCTTTGCCGCGCGTACCCCAACGCGCCGCGATGAATCAAGCCCGGAGCAGATTGCTCGCCGGGTACGAGGCCCCTGGGACGCCGAGTGTCTCTTAATATCGGTGGAAATTAAAGATTTCTCCGAGGCAGCCTCGCTCCCGGCCCATTACCCGTGCCACCATCACGGGGACAATGGGGACAATGTCCTTCTCGTCGCCGACAGACCACCTACCCCATGTTACTACAGGGGTTGACACGACGGAAACGTTATCTCGGCTCTGCAGATGATGCGAGGGTGAGCCTCGACCACGTGCGCCTCCCGCGGGATCCTCGTAATATTTCGACTATAAATGTTTGAATATGACGGCCTCCAGTGCTCCACCGGGGGTGGGGTTCCGCACCGTGCACGCGATGTGGAACACAGGGAACGAGGGTGGTTAGCCTGTGGGGTGAATACGCGGGGATTGTGAGCGTGGACGGGTACAGCCGCGTCTACAGAGTTCTCCGAGGATGGGATCCTTAAAGGGGGTTGACCGTGGAAAAATGAATAGACTGACAGGTCGATCCGGGGGGGGGGGGGGGGAAAGGAGAGGGCGGAACGGAATTAACTGGCGGATTACGCGGTTTTACGGAGAGAAACGTCCAAGATGTTATTACGAGGGGGCGTAAGCTGGACGGAAGACGAAGATTGAATGACATTTTCCACGAGTATTTTGCCCGTTGGCAGGTCTCTCTCTGGACCCCATAGGGGATCGGATTTGGTCGCGCGGGGATGGTGAAAGGGAGGCTTAAAATGGGAACAGTAACAGCAACGATTTTGGTGGAACATTATGAATCCCTGTATTATCTACCTTCATTTCGCTTTGACTTCGCATTCCCTACGTAGCAGCTCGGATCCAAGAATTCAAAGATCGAATACAATCATCTCCACGCATGTAAACACACCAACTACATCGCCAATAAATTCCCCTTGCAACTTAGTTATCGAAAAGCCCAGTCGGGTATTAAACGTTGGCACGGTGCACCGGTGGCATATCTCATTCGCCGAACCAGCGAGCAGGCCGCTAATAATATTGCCATCGCGGCGCAAATGGAAACGTAACCGCGCGATCGGGTAGCAGAAACGGGCCGCGATAAGGCCCCGGCATGCGGTACTGTCTGGCCACGGGACGGGGTGGTCGATTCAAGTGGAAAACCGGCGTCGCAACGATGTTCACCGCTGGCGGCGACGATAAAATTATCTCGGGCAACTGAATCGGCCGACACAACAGGTTGCAGCAGTGGGAGCGAGCAATGCAGAGCGCCCGAGCAGAGTGTTCATTAACTCGGATTACAACTTTGATCGCCGCGGGAATCATTCCGTTCCATCGGAGTAGCAACTCTGCCATCCCGCCAGCTCTCACCCCCCGCGCGCGTGACTTTTACGAAACCAAAGTGCCAGTGATTTCCGAGTTGGCAGCTGTAGCAACCTTATCCGCCCGATCTTGGCGCGAATGGCTCGTTTGACGATAAAGTTAACGAGATCCGCGCGACGGAATGGGGGTCGTCCTAGCATTACACGCGTGTCCGCCAACAATTCGCGCGTCTTTCGAGTGCTTCGGAGCTAATCGCTCCGATTTTCCGCGCGACACTCGTCGGGACGTCTTTTTGCTTGCGTGCGTAAACGGGAAGGTGATAACTGGGTGGGTGAGGGGTAAGACGGGAGGACTACCCTAATTGCATATCTTTGTCGCGTATTTATACGATCATTTTATTCTAATGCTGCAGCACGCGCTGCAAAGCTGCCGTCCAGATGCTGAAGCCTCGGTGCTACCATCTCGTTTGAAACGGCTGACGCTGGCGAGCATTTAGCGGTGGCAGCAATTGCGATACGCGGCTGAATTCCCCGCGAAATAATGGGGAAATCGTATACAATGGCTGCTTTCCTGACAACGATGGGGGTTTCAGTCATTGTTCGAGGAATCGCCGCGGTGAGCAGAGTCTCGAGTGGGATGCGTTTCGTTTTTCCAGCAGAGTGCACTGTTTGCGGGCTCGTTCACTTGGCTGAGGCGATAGAATGGACATTTCACTTGGCGCAGTGGCAGTCAAAGCAGGTGTATATTGTCCGTGATTGTGCACGCGAGGAGAGAGGAGTATCCATATTGGACTTGCGACAAGTGAGAACAGAAAACTACCCGGTTCGTTACAGGATTTCGATAATCGTCGAAGCATTGCAGTGCAATCGGGCGGAATACGCGTGGGTCATGGTGCAATTACGAGAGCTCGCAACCCTTTTTCAAGACCGTGAACCCAATCTCCCGTGTCAGAATTTTTCACCTTGCCATCTTGACCCGGCAGGTTCCCCGTCGACCTCCCCAACGAAACTTCTCATTCAGGAACCCCGAGGCCAAAGACGGTGCAGCAAAATGAGCACCAAGGAACCCGTCACACGCCGTGCCTGTCGGCTACGCTAAAAGACCAACGCGAAAAGCGGGGCCGAAAGAGAGGGTGGCGCGCGTTCTGAAAAGAGGTATCCTCTGAAGCATCGCGACAGGTGTCCGTCTTTCTGCCGTTTCATGCCTGCTGCTTGTCATTTATTCACGCAGCATCTCGCGTCGCCGACTACGCACGGGGATTATTATAGCTTGAAGTTTCACGGGGAATCGGTAGGAATCGTAGCATAAATGAAAAAGCAGTGGTCTCTACCATATTTGAAGCCTTCAGAGACTATTTAGTTTCCTAATGGTACCCTAAGACAGGGGTCGATTCTTATATAGGCTAAATAGGCTAGAGCTGCAAGTTTTGGGCGAAAAAAATTGAAAATCGTTTAAACACCGAGGCTTTGAGACAACTTTAAACACAGTTCACTTTTCTTACATCTAGCAAATTAGCAATAACTCATATGTAAGTTGAATTAATTTTAAGAGTATGCATATTATTAATATCAGAAAATACTAGAAACTGAAAACCAAAGACTATTCCTGACACCAGTGGGTACCTAAACCGATTAGTGATACCATTTGAAATCCCTAATTTCCCACGAGTCATTAAAAATACCTCAAACTGAATATGCTACAGAAATTTCCTCTGTTTCGTAAAGTCTCCCCTCGTTAGAATAAATACACTCCGCACCGCCCTTTCCCCAGCATAACTCACAATGAAAATCTCGCATGTTTCCGCGGGCAGAATGAAAATTAATCGTGATCAGCGTGTGTCCACGTGACAATTACCCGCCGTCGGCATTCCCAGTGTCGAGCGGGGCGAGGGTGGTCGTTGTTATTATTACCAGTGTTAGCGGCCAGTAGCCAGCGGCTGTCGGTGCACGTTGCAACGAGATCGTGCTGGCGGGCCCGCAGTCAATATCGATGGTCGAAAATAATTTATCGGTCGGTGGACGTTTCCGCGGCGATCGTTTAGGCCAGAGGGGGGGGCGGGCCTGAACCACCGCACGGAATATAAATGGCGCCGCGTGATTCCCATGCAGAACGCGCGAACCCCCGACAGTCCCGGACGCGTTATTTCGCCGTGGCCAAACGAGATCGTTAATAAACGATACGCTTTATTGTGATTTATGCCGGTCGTGCCCGCGTTATACGCCGTCGTTGACGGGGCACATACGAGCGGATGCGACGAAAGTTCGTTCATTTCAGAGCCGCCTGCGTCATAGGACGACACGATCTTGGGGGTTCCGAACTGTTCTCGCGCGGCAGATAAATTATAAATTATTCCGGAGACTGGATTTATAATCTTGTTTATCCGTTTTACTCTTTAGTCTCGGAGGTATTGGGGAATACGTAGAGCTTCTTCTATGAGTAATGTCCTAAAGATGTGTAATAGCTTGCCACAGTAATGCCACTCATTCTTTGATCTGTAAAAATTGGACTTCATTAGCGCATAAATGTTCTTCCCTTATGCACGATTGAGAGTGCGCAGATTCCATGGTCAGTAGTAATGTTAATTGTAATGATAAAAAGAGAACGCCACTGGTTGACCCCCCATAAAAACATACCTTCATTAAAATGGCACGCACGCAAGTGTGGCTTTTTTGTCCATCTGCGTGAGCGTTTCTAGTTTTTCTCGCGCACGTGCAAACCCTCCTCGTGGATAGATTGCCCTTTAAAAATCACCGCTGGCATAATTGCTCGAAAGATAACGATTCCTTCGTACGCGATCTGTGTTTATTGCTGGCCAGAAACACGGGTTCGCTGGCGTTCTTCTGGCGTTCCTCAAGGCTCGCGGTGTTAAGACGGCAGACGCTCGCTCGCGGGCACACCGGCGCTAACAAAAGGTAATTAGTTTAGAGTAATTAGCTGCTCGACCTCATCCCTTTGCCGCTGCTCCTCCTCCCATACTGATTTCGCCGTACCGCGGCCTTCTCACCGTGAAAACCGAGCGCCTGTAAAACACTCGCCTGTGAAACGCAATTGCGCCATGCTTTTTGTCCTTTAATGAGACTACGGCGAATCTGCTCTACGCGCCACGAAAAACACGGGGAGAGAAGTTTACGATACTAGCTGCCACGTCTCCGACTCAGATTTTGTACCATTTCCTTTATTAAATTGGATATTTAAAGTGGAATTAAAAGTCCCTGGGGCGTTGGAGAATTTGAATGTCAGAAGGTTTCCAGAACATCCCCAAGTTTTCTTTATTCGGAGAATAATTTCATCCTGACGTGACGAATTTTTGGCATGACACGGGCGACTGTTGAGGAGAAAGAGTCGAGGACCTATTTACATAAAACAACACCGGTGCCTCTTAAAAGAAGCCTTCGCCGAGGCTGTAACTTAGCCCGAGACACTGTATTTAATTAAACGTCCGGGAATAAAGGCGTTAATTAAAGCTGGCGTCCATTATTTCCTGAAAAGGGCTGTGTCCCCCGTCTACGAGGTAAATGTAGAACGCGTCTACCTCCGCGCGACTAAGGGCAATAATTCACGGTGTCCTCTTTCTAGAAGAGTCGTATGAACCTAGTGCCCAGTAATCTTGCAGAAGTGGTTAAATGAAAGCGGAAGAGACGCCTGTGATTATCGCCGCGGATTCCGCGCAGATCGTGGGCACACGTCAGTGGAGCAACTCTGTACGTGACTAGACGGGATGACGTAATGGGAACGGCTCTAATCGATACGCAAGCAGCTAGCAGGCGATGGCAAGACAGCGCGGCGACACTCTTTATCCTAACTATTATTCCTAATTAGCGTGGATAGGTCGTTCACCGCCAGCGACCGCACTTTATAATTTCAAGTACAGCGAGCGGAATTAGTTAGCACAACGACGAAAATGAGCGACGTCGCTCGTTCGAGAGGAAAAGGCCACTTTCATTCTTCAGCGGGTACCACCTTCGCTGGTATCCTCCCACCGGGAATTCATTTAGAAGCGATTGCCTCGCGAAAAACGATTTCAATACAGCGCCCCGATAATACTCTCTCTGCCTGTAAAATATTCAGACGGGAGGAGGAACTTTGAGAAAATGTTTTATGCATACATTTCGCGAACCTTCGCCCTTGTTTGCATTCCGGTGCCCTTTTCCCTATAACATTTCCCCCCGCCATCCACTTTAGAGGCTTCCTCTTTCGTCCAACCCGACTTGCCGGGGGGAAGGGGGGGGGGGGGGGGGGGGGGCAAATCTACCCTCCCGTTTTCCCCGACGAGAGGAATATCAGGCATTCAGGAGCACCGCGGAACTTGGATCGGTGTAATTCGACCGTTCTTTCTGGGCATCGACGTGATCGTGGAAAGGAAGAAGCTGGCAGAAAGCAGCAATTTTCTTTAAATTTTGGAAAAGGCCTTCATCTTTCAATTAATTGGCGGGAAAACATTTCCCCTCTCCACTAGGGGTTTCCCCTATTTTGCACTTTACGGGACGTAAATGAATGCGACCAACGACCAGACTTTTTACTGAGTCCTCTCGTCACGTACAGAATTATCCGCGCGCTGTTCTAACGCAGAGCAAGTCGCGTTATACATACAAATAAACATTCTTGTGAATAAACAATTTATTGTCACCCTTTTAATCAAAGCCAGCTGGTTCTACGTGCATCTACTATCGATTCAACTCGACTATTTCAGCGGCGACCATTTTATCTGCGACGTTTTACGGGGGCTGACTCGCCCGGGCCCCTTATCTGGTTCCCGAGGTGCATTAAACGCGGCGAACGACGTCCGATGCTACTCTAATTCCAGAAAGCGAAGCTTTCCATGCCCGTTTACGATCGCGCCGAAACCACGAATCGAACCTCGGGGGGGACGTAATTGGGTTTTCAGCCGTTCTATGGCGATAATTTGCACGCGTGCACGCATCAAATCGCATTAAACGAGCGCACACACGCGCCACGTTATCGTCCCATTACGTTAATTGAACGTGCATTTCCTATTATAGAAGGCAGCATGGATACGATATCCGAGAAGCAGTCTCGCAACGTGATAACGTGGGGTAATTGCAGGGGGCAATGGTGAACCTATAGTAAGAAATAGATATAATATAGTAAGAATAGATAATAATAAATTTCGCCACGAAATTGCAGCGCCGGGTCGCGACAGTGCTCCGCGATGGAAGAAAGACAGAGGCGAAGTGATCCGAGGAGGGGTAGAACAGCATCCGTTGGAGATTCTGGTCTCCGGTTCTAATGATATTTAGAGGTGGTTCTGTTCGCGGATGCATTGAAATATCGGAACGAGTTCTCTCCTCGTCGCGGTTGAACGACGAAGGTGACCAAGCGCGCGATCCTCGGACGGGGCGGAAAAGAAACGAATGAATTCCGCCTCGGCGGGCAATCGCAAGGGCCGAGTTAACGGTAATACACGCTATGATACGAAGGACGTAGCCACGAGAAGCAATTTATATTTCTCCCATCCCTCCGTTCTTTTTTCTCTCCCCCTTTTCGCGGCCGCCTAGAGCCCGCGGATTATTCACCACCGTCCGGCGGCTCGGTCACGTTCCCATCTCTGGTTTAGATTCTTTTACCTTTTTCGCGTAGCACGACCGTCAATCCTATCATCCAACACGCGGAATCGATTGTTGCAGCGAAACGCCGAGGTGGAGGGGTGAATTATTCTTGTTTCAAGGAAATTGGAAAATAGGCATTGCAGGAGAATAATTAGAGGATCTACTGTTGATAGAGTGAATTAAGTCTCTAGATCAAAGGGAATGTGGGGAGCCTTGAATAGAAACAAGAAGCGCCCGCAGTCAACGATTGATCAATAGAATAAACGGTAAATAGAAAGGATTACTGTCACTGCTCAAAATATTTCCACGAACCAAAGATCCTCGTCAAGGGACCTTCTACGTTCTAGACTAAAGAGCATCGACCGAGCATGACGGGTTGCTGGATAAAAGAATCTCCTTCAGGGCGAGAAACGTGTCGAGCGATACGGGGAATATATCCTAGACGACAGATTAATTAGTCGCAGTTCAAGATGCCAGCGTACGTGTATCTGGCGAGCCATCGTCGACTTTCAGACTTCGGGGAACCTTCCTTACGCCTCGTCCGTGATAGGGTTCTTCCACTCGCCCCGAACGGCACGAATACACGTCGCCGTGGTCGCCAAGCCCAGATGCATGCGATGCGTGAGAGAGATTGGGAGATCGCTGGAAATGCAAATTTGAGTCGCCGGGAAGGAGATGTGCCCGGGCAAAAAGCAGTTCCGTGTAAATGCGGTCGCGAGGATTAAGCGCGCGCAAGCGTCATTTAGGACGGCCGGGATGAAAACGACGCCCGCGGAACCGTTAATTCGGATGAGCGCTACTCGTTCCTTACGAGGCCTGGCTCGTGTCCGTGTGAAACTCTGACCCGAGCGAGCCGTTTCGCGGATATATGGTAATTTCCAGGCGCGGATTACGGTTACGCGGGCTTCCGAGTAGCTACTATTTTCGATGTAGCATGTGCCCATACCCGATGAATAAATTGTGCGTCAGTTAGATAGGTGACGGATAAATTGAATCCTTTGTGGCGTAATAATCGTTGCACGAGTCACGTGTCTTTATACGTTGAATGCCACGCGAAAGTATGATAGAAACGTACCTCCGCCAGTGTTTCCATTCACCGCATAAATTGGACCCAGTCCAAGTGTTCGAGCAAGAACCGTAACCACCTCTCGTGAACCTTCTCCGCTGGGCACAACGCTTCGCGACGAATTCTCGTGTCAATTATCACACAACGACAACCTGTTCGCGCGCATCTGGGCTAATTTCCTCAACGGCCCAAATCCCCCCCTCGGTCCGCCAAAACGGCTCTCCGGCACAGGCGTTGCGCCTTTTAGCTTTAATCAGCTCGCACAAGTTTTGCATCTTAAATCGTGCCGAGTTAGCGTGCCACGAAAGGCGAAACCGGCTTCGACGACGCTGGTCCCGACGTCCTCCTAATTCCCTTTTAATTCGAGGCCCCGCTGACCCGACGACCGCGGACTCGGATGGGTCAGAACGCGCGGCATAATGGCCGTGGAGACACTTATCCGTGCGAATTTCGCGAAGCAGCGGCAAGTACCGTTTTCCCGTCAGGCAGCCGAACAAATTAAACGCACGAGCGACACTCGAGGATATGGAACGGACTAATTATTCGTCCCGTGCCGCGGGTCGTTAATTTTTCTTTACAGTTACGACGCTGTTTTTAATCCGGTGGCCACGGTTTCGCGAGGCCACGACCGTGAACTTGGGCTAGAAACACGAGGTTAACGAGGTTTATGGTGATCCCACAATATACCTAATAATTAATCGTAATTCGATATGATTTGAAATTTATTTCGAAACTCACTTCGTAGTCAAAACAACACAACTGCGGGAGGAGTTGTAGGTTTCGCTGAGCCAAACAATTCAATAAAGAAGAACCGAAAGGACCCACTGATAAGTGCTAAAACCGATCGTGTTACGCGTTACAACCTGAACACCTGAAAGTATATTACTACAACGCCCCATAAAATGCACCGGAAACACCCCTAACTCAGCCAGGCCCTTGGATTCTTTAAACTACACGAATCGTCCATACGTTCAGGCAGAATTTCGCCTTGCAAATTTCCCCGCGGCGACTATTACCGATATCATGTTACAAGGTGGAAGCAACGCCAGCTTATCAGGTCGCGGTGTTCATAAAAAGAAGGAAACATTTCGGGCTGGAAGGGCGTGGAGAAAAGGGAGTGGGACACCTCCGAAAAGAGGAACGAGCCGCGATACAACAGCTTCGACCGGCTCGAACACGGACTACCGAGGTGTGCAGCGGTAGGGTATCAAAAGTGTCCTTTATTTCGGCACCGGGACACGCCATGGTTGTCAGCAGGACCCTCTTCTATCGCGGCTCCTCCGTCGGGGTAACTTTATACACGGGATGATATTCCCTCCTCCCCGAAACCCCGACCTGATAAAGCTGCCTGGCAAAAGTTCAGCAGATAGAGGTGAATTTATTCTGCCTCCCTTGCCCAGAAACAAAAAAAAAGGAAGAGGGAACGAGTCGACAGACCGTAAGAAGATAATGGAAATAGTACCGGGAGAAGATCCTGAAGGGGATTGCAATGGGACGGGGGATATCGATGAAGTTCTGGGACTTGAATTTAGACGTCAACCAGCGATAATACGCAGAGTGTTTTACATTATCTTCGAACGTTGGAAATTCCGGTGTCCTGAAAAGGGAACGAAAAATCTCGGCACACCTCTCTCCAGCGACTTAGTACCGACGCCAGAAAAATGCTGGGCACCTTAAATGAAGTGGAAGAAAAGAAAGAAGCAATGCAGACGTTCTCAGGGATTGCCTTCGTCCTTTTGTGTCTGATTTGAGAGAAAAATATCCCCCGGCGAGGCGGGGGAGGTGGACGAAGGGGCGACGACCACGTAGTACGCAGAAAATCCGGCCCCCAAGCGAGGGGGTCGATAATAAATATGCAAAAAGGAGGAGCAGCGATGCCGTAAATAAAAACGGCAGGCTTGCGTGCCGCCATCTCTCCGAGGAAGAATCAGGGCCCGTGAAATAAAAGGACGAACGGGGGCCAGGGGCGCAGCTGAGAAAGGAACCGGGGAGGAAAGAAGGAACGGATAGCAAGAAAGAGGGGGCGAACAGTACTATGGAGGAACAGTACGCAGTCGGGGGGGACGTGTCCCGGTAATCTCTTGATTTAGTTCGACTTAGGGCTGCGAAACATGTTTGGCCGGGTCACTTTGTCGGCCCTTTCGGAGTGGCGAGGGCGATGAAGATACGAGGCGAAAGAAGAAACGCGGGGAAACGGCTGGAGAATCATCGAGCCGCGATATCGCACCGACGGACGTCTTTATTTATAGAAGCTTCGACCCGGGCCGGGCTAAATTTGGAAGTGTCGATTCCGTTCGGCGGTCGGCCAGGTGAGTCCCTATCGAAGGTACGAGGCTGGGTGAAGAAGGGAGAAACAAGGAGGCTTGTAGAACTTCTCTGACTTTATGACTAGCGATTATTTAATTCTTCGTTAATGACTTCCTTCACCGGCTTGGGGACCTATATGGTGGCAGAATTTGGTATCGAAATGGACTACTTTTTTCAGGATATATAATAGTTTTTGAGGATGCTGATTTCAAATTTGTGGGCATTGTTGCGAAAACAGAAACTGAGCTTCTCTGCTGTAAACACAATATTTCGAGATTCATGCTCTTTAGAATTGTGCTACAACGGCCACAATTTTGACATCAGCACCCTCAAGAACTCCTAAAATATAATTTTTACTTTCAACCTACGTAACTAGTGACTGCTTTTGCAATTTTTGTAGGTTTCAAAACATTACTTTCTTTTACAATCTTTAGACGAACGCAACTTTGCAAAAATTTTCATCAGTGTGGTTAATGTTACTAACTCTAGTCTAACTCGGGGTGGTCCATTTTGGTGCGGTGGTAAGTAGGTTCTTCCTGCACCCCAGCCTTCCTTAAAATGCGCGTTAAAAAACAACTATGGGGGTCCTAGCCTCAACTAAAACCCCAGTCGCAAGTGTCGCAACTAATATGAAAAAGTAATTTCTGCGATAACCGTAGGACTGTAGTTTCGAATAAGGGGCACGATTAATACGTCCGGAAACCATTGAAATTTCGATGCCAGTGAGAAAGAATAAAGTTGATTAACATTTCCTTATTTCGCATCCCGTTATTCTCGACTCGGCCTCGTTCGCTGGCCAAAAATCTCTGCACAGCGACGCAGCAAGTGGCGATCCATCGGCGCGCTGTATCGATCAGCCGGCTCGATAGATCATCTCGCTGTGCGTTTAACGAGCGAGCCGTACAGGCCTGGGGGGATGTATAACGTGCACGCTGCTCACCTGTACTCGCTGTCGATGACGATCCTGCTTCCGCTGCCGCCTCTCCAGTTCCTCTTTTCTCTCGATCAGCGACCTTATCTCCACGGCGGCCACGGGCGCGGTGGTATCCTCAGGCACGTCCGCGCACGAGGGTAATCTCCTCAGGGTGGAAACGGGCTCGCCCTCGTCCTCGCTGTAACTTTCTACCAGAAGCTCCGAGTCGCTCTGGAAAGCGAATCAAGAGTTTCGTTTCAGCCAATTAGTCGCGGCAGGCGTGTGGGGCTGCTGGGACTGCTAGCAATTTCCAACTAAATCTTCCATCCCTCCCTTATACTCCCTTGCTTTATGCATTTCATTCGATTACCGGCGTGTACTATGTATGTGTTTCTCTGAAAATTATTCTTGAGGTCCTGAACGAAACTCTGCGTTGACCAGACGTGGCGAGGAAAGTCTGTGATGTCTGACTTAGGCACCGGAACCGGGGCGTTTAATTTACGCCAAGTTTTCCCCTGGAGAAGTTTAGTTACCTGCTCCGGAGGTGAACTCGGTGAACTGGTGCTGGAGGCTTCCACCACCGAGACGTACTCGCTGACACCTGTCTCGCTCTTCTGCAACTTCAATACCGGCGTCTCGAGGCCGCAGAGGAACACTTGCCCGAAAAACAGAATCTTGTTTATCCTGAGGCACACTTGAGCGACTTCCTGGAACACATCGTGGGGGCCAGAACTTAGTGGAGGGCGCGCCAAAATAAAGGAGACATGAGTCTGTTAAAACTTCAATTGCAACTGCGCTCCAACTTCCAGCGGACGCTTTTAATTAAACTGCTCCACTGGAAGGAACTTTTTTCATGTATATATCAAAGTGAGAAGTGGCAGACGATGCAGGTGTTCTTGATGTTGTTAGTGGAGGTAAAGGTATAGATTTCAGTGGGACTTGGAAAAGTTTGGATGTAGTTGGATCGAATTCGAATTAATGCTAACCATGTCTTCAGTCTTCTCGGCGTAGCAAGGGTCCTGAGGATTCGACATCAGAGGCGTGAATCCTGCCAGGGTAGTGTCTTCTGGCAGTTTGACCAATTCTAGTTCTGAAACAAAATTAAGCACTTTTTAGAAATTGACAATTAAAATTGCGAAACCAGCGCCTCTTTCTGTGACTAGAAACTTTGTGAGTAGCTAGGTAGAAGGTAAATACCTATAATTGCAGGTGCTTAAATCAGTAAATTAGATGGATCATTTCAAAGTGCTTCGAGATCCTCTGTCAGATCATGAATTTCCATCGCATTTGGTGGAAATCATTTTTAACTATAATCGCAGTATCATGGATTTCTCTACGCTCAACGACTTCCCGAAAATTGCGCTCCCAGCGAACGTTGGATGAAAGAGCCGCATAATGAGACACACAGCCCGTTATCATGCAAATGTCAGCGGAGTGCATCGGCGACAACCACTCAGCAGCAACTAGCAGGGAGTGGCAGGGCGTTCCGGTTGATTCAACTTAAGGAGGCTTAAGGATATTCAACCTGTCGAATGACACACTTGCGCGATCGATGAGTTTCGTCGAGTCACTCTGCAGCGTGCATACCTCGCCCCCGTCGCGTCGATTGCCGATAATGGAACAATGTAACACGTGGGACAGGACGAGATTTCTCTCGTATGAAATATCTGCGACGACGATTCGACTTCTTTCGCGGGTTCGTTTTGCTTGGAGGAGAACAGGCGGATACCTTTGGAGATACTAGTCAAAAGGAGCTGAATATGGTCGGAAGAGAGTCAACTAGGTGCTACGGGGCCACTAGAGAGCTATCCCCTATCACAGGCACAGCAAACCTGTGTCCATGATTTACAGGTGACTTTAGCCATACCACAAGCGTAACGCAAATCACTAGTAATTAATAAATGGAGGCTAAAACGAGCCACATCTCGAATTTTATTCTCCCGCGCCTCGCCGCCAGAAAATGAACAACTTCGAAAGAAGAACTTCTGTTCCCCCGATGACTAATAGCTGAAGCCCAGCCCCGCCTTCTTTCAGCGGCCTGTAGGATGGGGAACCGCGTAGTGTTTCATGCAGGACGGGGATGTTCATGCAATAATTAACACAGGAAACAGTGAAACGAGCATGGGCACTTATCCCCCAGAAAGCATCTCAGGTATCGCGTCACGAACGGCGAGATCCATCGCGTCGTTAGCCGGCCGAAGCAACGATACACCACTTAACGCCACGACACCGATTCGGAATGCGCATTAACAACGTTGCACGCGAAATAGAGAGCGCGATTAGGTTTCTATAGATTTCTTTTCCGGGCGGCGCGGGAGGGGAACCGAGGAAGGGGAGGCCCGGGCTTAATCTACCTCATGCGAGGTCCTCCCGGATGATCAATTGCGAGAGGCTGCCAGGCCTGATCCTCCTAACTCGATCCTCCTCACGTTCCGCGCGAGTGCCCAGGCGATACTGACCCTGAACTTCGTGTAATATTCGCGATAAATGCATCCTGCCGGTGTAAAACGATTCGAGCGATGCCACGCTCTGCTCCGCGCGCGGATATTAATGACCCTGGCATAGATTCGAAACCGGTGGACCAGGCCGATCTGTAATCCCCCTCCCCGAGCCCCCTCGATCCCAAGCGAACCGGACCGTCCCCGACGCGATACTAAATCGGCACGGACGGCATAGGAAGCGGGCGAAACATAGTCGTTTTTAATTGGACAGGATCGATCGGCGCGTGAACCGGCTGTTAAATCATCCGGCTCCGAGCGAAACCGATACGTCTATATATCGTTCGGGGGCGGCCCCGAGCAGCTCTGCCAGCGGAATACGCGATTACCAAGCGGCACTGTAATTTTCCATACTGCCCGATGAAAATCCCAATTACCCTGCAGGGGAGTTGATTGGGCGACGAAGGGGTCGTTGGCTGGATGATAATGGCTGAGCAACTGTTTTCCGATTTCCAACAGAGAATGACTCTTACAGGGTAGTTATGGGAGAGTTGCCGCACTATTAGTTGAACATCTGGTGATAATACTCGAAATATTAATATTGATCACCTTGAAAAATTAAAATTATAAACCTCCTTTTGTTACAAAAGTTATATCACGGAAAAATTATGAATATTTAATTATCCTGATAGCGAAAGTAAACACGACGTATATCTATTGAGGTAAAGCGCGGTAGGCTTAAAAAACAGCAAAATATTTAAAAATAATAAGGGAAACACGTTCTCGCTTATTAATCTAACCCAAACCAACAGCCTAAAACAAATAGAATCGACAGAGCTGTAGGTATTTTATTCCCGACAACCTTGAAATACCGAAAGTGCGGCGTCTCTCTCATAATTACCCGGAGACGGTCAGGAGATGGTGGATGATCAGTGTTGAAAGATAGGATGAAGAAGGAGAGACTGTTTGGTAGTCCGTTCTTAATTACATTTTTACTTAGGTCAGTCGTCCATAGCAATGGGCTCTTCCACCCCCTCTTTCGTCCAATTGCTCGATTTATCCGCTGTTGCCTCGGAAGTGCAACGTTCGCAGGTAAATCGAAGAGAATGAAGGGTCCCCATCGATGTGAACAACGTGAAAGAGAGAGAGAGAGAGAGAGAGAGAGAGAGAGAGAGAGAGGAGCGAACGCGAGAGCCAGCAATGGAGAGCCAACAAATTGGCATTACGGCACACGTTAGCCGCGGGTACCGTTACTGTCTCAGTTCCTTTTTCGAATCGTATCGCTGGGCTGCGTTCTCGCGTGCCCGCGCGATCGACCGAAGCGTATTCCCGTTCGGCATTTCGGTACGTCGCGCGAAATGTTCGTTCTCGCGAAGAATTACAGCTTCTGAATGGAGGAACGGAACACTTCTCCAGAAGATGCTTCTTTATGGGTGGGACCCATAATAAGATCGGCTTCGTCGAATAACGAGAAAAAGAGGTTCCTAGAAACGTGTGATTTGACTCTGCGTTCGAGTTTTCCTCATTTCTGTGCTCAACCAACTTGTACCTGCTTATCTTTACATCGAGTGCTCGAAATGACCACCTGCGCATCGATGCAGGCCTGTAGACGTCTGATCATAGACCGTCTTATTCCGCTTATGATCTTCGGTGGGACGTTTTCTTGTTTGAAAGACGTCTATCGGGGAAACTCGGTTCGCTGGCGCCTTGCTTGGAGTGTATAAATCAGATGCTTATCTGCCTTTCCGCGATTAGAATAACCTTCTATCATAATTTCGAATGCAACGAATCTTGGAAACGTCAAAATTTCGATATGAGAAAATATTCAAAGTTTTCTGATACCATGAGGTTTTAGTAAGGTTCCATGGCCTCTTTTGATATTGAAATTCCAAATTTAATTTACCAGTCACACTGATTTAACGCCCTCTACTCTACTGCCTATGCTGGCATTGAAATTACCAGAGATCCGCGGTGGTAATGTTGCTCTTACGTTAGCGATGCCGTAACGAGTCTACTGTAGTAATGTATAAGGTAAAAGAGAATTGTCCACTTTTCTAGACTGAAAAGGGAACCACCTGTGATTTAATGGATCCGCGGCGATCAGCCGTGTATCTCCGATACATAAATCGTACAATGAATCATGTACTGTTATCGTATATAAAACCTGTCTGAACAGTAAAGTATAACACGAGCAAGGACGCGCCTCGAAACTAGAACGGTCTTTCCCAGCCGCCTAGATCCGTTAGGACAGACCCAGTTCCAGTGGAAGGACTCGGTGACACGTGAAACATGATTCCACGGAGAATGGAATCGCGGCGGAGCAGCCTAAACAGATAGCTAATTCATGGCGAGCTAACTGTTTCCTTCATACTCGTATAAAATGCTAAGTAGCGGACTAAATATGCGCGCTGAACGTCCGCTTCCTTCTGTCAAGAGTTTAAAATTATGAAGAAGCGACAGCGTTGGAACAATAAGTGGGAATTGTCGAAATGGTGGTGTGATATTGTTAAGAACGGTTTCGTGAACTGGATCGAGAAGAGTTCGCGCGAGAATAAGGAAGAGAACGGTTTCCCCTGCGCCAATATCGATAAATACCAGTTACGATCGCATAAATAATCACTTGCTCGTGTCGTACGCGCCTTGCTACCTGTCCCCACACGGAAACACATGGACGACGAAATATCGTCGGGATCGAACGGTAATGGATGCTGGTCGAAGCACGCGAATTCATTAACCGCCGTAATATTAATTGCCCGCGCGTCGATCATAATTACCCTCGGGTTAATCATCGATTACGGCCTCGCGATTCAATGAATTCATCCTCGCTGATTGTGGTCGTGCTTTATGCATCCACGTGGACGTTCGAGTAAATCATAGATGCTGGGAATGATTTCGAGGTTCCTTCGAAGAGGGATCTACCCAAAAATGCCACAATTCAGCAAGAGGCATTTGATCTTTTAATAGTCCCGGGATTGTGCATCCTCGTATCACCTGTTACCGGTGGCGGACTGGCAGGGTGCTAGCTTGCACGATGGCTAGTGGGCTCCCTTAAACATCAAGTATATAATTGTACTTTTCTGCCAGTTGTGTATGTTTTGAAACTTTTATTTGCTTATTATAAAAATTAAATGATAGCCTTATAGTCGTGGATGGGCCATTTTTAGACCCAGTCCGCCACTGTTACAGTACCAAATCTACCAAGTACTACATCGCGAACCAGTGCCCCTTTCATTTTTTTTTGTCCGACACGGAGAACACGTCGGGTACTATTCTCAGCCCCGAGACCCGGTGAAATCTCCGGTTGCCAAGGCATCCTCCTAATAAATTTCCTGCAACCACAATGCAGCGGTTCGCCTTCACGATTCCCATCGAAACTTGAAGAGTGCTGGAGGGCAGCAGCCTATAGCCAGCGAAATTCCATTGGACGGGATAAGCATCGTCGTCGACTGGCCGCGAATTCTCGCAGGGTCCGCCGGCGTAAATGAGAGAGGCCGGATACGGGGGCCACTGCAATTTGTGTATTCATAAGATGCGCATGGAAAAGGGGCAAAAAGGAGGGAAAAGGAGCGCAGAGGGCACACAGTAGCGCGGGCACCGCGGCGTGGCTCATGGTGCACGCTCAAACACCATTGGCTGGCGACTTGTAAACGGCCACGGCGGAGTGTATGGCACTGCAGTGGTCACATCGAACGGATTCACCGTTACGTAACCGGCGGCTATCCACGGGTCAACAGACGGCCAGAGGAGCCTTCACCGTTCGAGGAACTTAAGTTTTTCGATTAAGGACTGGTCCAGCACCTCCGAGGTGGGGAGCAGAGGATCCAGGAGAGCCGTTTATCGCGGGGGATCGTCGCGCGGGTCGGGATATTTGCTCAGGAATTACCAGCAGCCGGCTGCTGCCTGCCCATGTAATCAGCGTCCCTTAGCCTCCGACGATATAGTTAGGCTGGGAGTTATAGATAAAGGTACGGGACTACTCTCTTCCACTACTCGAACACCTCGGGCAATAGGATACACCCGCTTCGAGCATTCCAACGAGTACAAAATCCACGATTCGCGTCGATAAACGCTCAATGAAAACTCCACAGCGTGATCTATGACGGTCTCGAAGGTCCCGTCAGCGAACGCGTTAATTGATTACGGGACGTCAGCTCGGAGATCGATCGCCGCGTGTCGCAACATCGCGCATTTATAATACGGTTACGCGACGCCCATTACTCCCTGAGTTATATTTATAATGTCGTGCGCGGCGTGTCATTATGTAGTTACGGTAAACTACGGGCAACGTCCCATTAAAATCGTGGAATCGAAATAAGAGCACCGCCGCGAAACTGGCATTACGCGGCGAGGCGCACGCCTCGATCTTCGTCCCTTCGGGCGTGTTCCCGGGCCCAGCAGTCCCGATTATGGCATTAATGAATAGGCGATTGTGACTCGGGCAAGCCTGTTCGCGCTACCATTCCGATTTTATGTCCAGGGCCGCGGAGTAACGGCAGATCGATCGGTCCCGGTCGCCGATTACTATGATTATCCAGTCCACCTTGTACAGATCGCCGCGATGTCGGCGCGCCTGTCTCGTGGCGGAATAGATCGCACCGCGCCGATACTCTGCCGAACGTCAAATCGAACGGCCGAACCAGCCACCAGGCGAATCACTGTGATTACTAATCGACTTATATTCGATTACCAACTGACCACGAGTGGGGCTTCGTCCGCTGTCCCTTGGATGACCATCGATCGGGGCCTAGTCTTACCTGGGATTGCATCAGCCTCGGAAGAATTGGGCGAAATTTTCCACGCACTCGCAATGGGATTAAATGTTATTTAGCTATGAAAAGAAGGAGTATCGAAGAAAAGTTGATGGTACGCAACAGGATGAAAAAGTTGATCCATCCAATTTGCTGAGAAGTGCCCCTTGATGATCAGTTTAAAAGTTCACTCACCATCCTCCCGACCCTCCACGTCCTTGGCCTGGATCAGGATCGTTCTGGAGTAATTCAATTTTTCCAGCAGGTTCACCATCATGGCCAGCCTGCTCCAGGCGTCTCCAGGTGGGCTGCAACAAGACCAACAGGCTGTCTAACCGAACGAATTAAATTCCCATCGTCTTCGCCGTCGCGTTATCGGCCGAGATCGCGTAACAAGAAACCGGAAGGATCCAGCCGCAGATGCTTCTTCCCGGTTGCAATAGATATTCCTCCGTGATTCACGAAGCTGCCAGAACGGACGAGCCAGATACCTCGAGAACAAGAATCGCGCGCCGTACCCTGTTACATTGTTTTAAGGCATAATCATGAATTCGGTGGGTGAATTCGTGGCCAGTTCAACATCTAACCATCGCGAGAAGAATTTTGTATAAAGGTGCGAATCCGCGTCTCGTGAGAGTCTAGTTTAATGAAACTAATGACAATAAAATAATGAAATAATTGTTTCGTTAGGTTGAAGTCTCATGAGAGACACGATATTTTTTTCTCATCGTAGATTCGTACCTTTACACCTCCTTGTTTCATATCTCACAAGAAAATACGCCTCCCTGTCGCCCCTAACGCTTGATTCCTGTACTGAACTGCCTAGAAACAGGGCAGCCTATCTTTATCTCGCGTAAAATCACTTCAACCCTGGCAATCCTACTTTGTAATAACATCTGATGTATTAACATCAGGTGCAACAATGACAATTAATGCTGAACCTCGGCCAATGACCGGCGACCACGTCACATCCGCGATCGCGTTACTAATTCCATTCGGACCGCGGCGGAGTTATCGTCCATTCGTTTCCCTGAAAATCAGCGATAGATCGCAAGTTTCACGGTTCCCGCGCACGTCGAACAGCACGTATCGGTGACATCATTAAATATATGACGCGGCGGCGGCGGCGGCGTGGCGCGCGTATCCATCGGCCACTTCCGTATTACTGTAAATCCAAAGTCGTCCGTTTAATTATTTTCAGCGCGATGAATGGCACCGCGCGGGGGATCGTTTTCCAAGCTATCGATCATTCGATGGTATCGTACGCAGCCCCCGAAGGCGGCGATAAAGAACCGAAGAAGAGGCACAGCTGCAAGGAAAAGCCCCGCGAGACGCGGCTCCAGCGTGGATTAATCGATCGGCGTCATGAAAGGTCATTCGTTAATTGCGCCGGCGGGCCGCATGCTGCACACGTTCCCATTCGTCTAAGCGACGGACCTCTTTATCCGTAAATTATCACTGGACGTTTCAGACGCCTTATTGAATATCGATGGGGAATTCTAAACGGTGCGAGTCGGGGAGCGCGCGTTTCCGCGGGGGGACTGCTAACCCTTTTCACGACAGATCGCGGGGAAACCAGTTTGCAAAACGAATTGCACTGGCTACACCGACTGTCTTCCGTTTCCCACGCGAGCCACGAGGACTATTCGAAAAGGCGTTGCGAGCTGAGGAACGAGATCGATGACTACCGACGATCAAACTTCCACGGAGATCGAGGAATCCGCGCGGTACGCCGACTCGCAACGCCCCAATACTTTTCCCTCGCTAAACGACCGCCACGAGTTTAATAATAGACGCCGTGGAAGCTAAACGGAGAAAAGAAGAAAGACGCTGAATGGTGATTGATCGATCGCAATTACACGGTCCCAGGCACGAGCGCCGTGAAAAACAAAGTAGCTATCCTGGCGGAGTGGCGAGAAAAATGAACGGCGGAGGAGGGAATCGAAGTCGCGATCAGACGGCAGATTAATTGCGATTCCCGTGGCTCTATAAATAAGACCGTTCTCTATCCGCGACGAGCAGGATTAAGAGGATGCTGGATCGGTTTGGATAGGCGACGGTCGCCGTTCGCGGTCGCGTCCTTGCCAAGGAAACGCTTCAATCGCATAATTGTTAATCACTAACGAGCAACAATAATTAACTCATCCAGCCGGATAGGGAGCCCCCGTTGGTTGCGCAAAAGGTGTTCGATCGCGCTCTCGCTCGAGCGCGCGCGTTCCCGCAGTTATACGGGACTAAGGGGGGCCTTGAAACTCGTTTAATGGACGACAGATTGCATCAGTCGGCCAACCACCGTCCACTCTTGCCTCGTCTTTTCCCCCTCGTCTCGTTAGAAAGATCCAGGGGATCGATATTCGGCTGGCTTCGGACCCGTGATCCAGAATAAAAGTCCCTTGTCTCCGATCGCGCTCGAATATTCGGGCCCGCCATTACACGCAGTCGCAGCGAATCTTTAACGAAAGCTTAGAACAGAGTCTTCTTAGTTGGATCGGAGTTTCAGCTGATAAGAGAATTCACCGCTGAGAAGTTAAAGACGATTACTACAATATTCTCTACCCAAACCACCCCCACAACGCCACGAGGATCAGATCCAGATGGGTGCATCAATTGGACGATCCCCGGGGAAAATTTCGCGCGTTATCGCGCGGATGGATCGCGAACAGACGCCGGGAAGATGTTGGTCGTCGGTCGGTGATGTCTCTAGCAGCCTCGCCGAACTTTCCCACCCTGAGAAATTGATGTCCGCGAGTGAGAATTAATAGTCCAACACAACAGTCATAATTCAAGACACCTGAAGTGTCAACCTGAATTAATAGTCGCGCGCGCAGCTGCGACGGAACCGAACGTTCCCTCTTGGTCGATCTGCGGCCTCGCGAGAAACCCACCCCACAAATCTCTCTCCCTCTCCCCCCTCCCCTTCTTTCTCTCCGTCGCTCGACCGAGGACTTTGGAGATTAATCTGTTTGACAAAAGCGGGTTGCAGATCGCGGCGAAGGGGTCGCGACACGTTGCACGCACGTTCCCCGTCGAATTAGAGGAGCGGTCCTGGCGGTAATTGCGCGCCAAGGGAACCACGGAGGAAAGGAAGAAAGGTACGAACGAACGCCGTTGGAATCTCTGCGAAGCTCTCTGCGTGACTGCAGATCGAGTTTTGATACGATACAGCGGTTGACCGTGACCCGCGTCACACTTCCAGCGCCAAGAGCGCGCGTCTGCCTGCCCTTGGTCATCACACTTGGGCGAAATTCAAGTTCCCCGGGCCCTTTTGTTTCGGGACTCCAGGGTAGAAAAATCTCGACACATCGGGTTTTATCCGAGTAGGGATAGAGGCGCAAAATTTGTTAGACTTGGAAGTGTATGGAGCGTGAGGGGGTGGCCACTGTGGTGACATGCAAATAGGCAGCAGAGGCTGAGGGAACGACGGGGAATTGGAAAATTAATAGTGTCTAAGTTATAATGTGAGAAGTTGAAGGGAAAAGGAGCAAGAGCGTGTAGGGATAGCATTTGATACGTTTTTCAAAGGACCCGTAATAAAAAAAAATGAATATTATCCTGGTTCTGACCCTTGAAATTGTGGAGTAAAGAACGTGGCAAAAGTGATGGATCGAAAGGTTGAATGAAGTTGAAAATTCTGAATGTATCATTAAAAAGGCGCCTTCTTGCAATGAATAATTTGTGGTCGTAGCGTAATCTGCTGGCGAACGTATGCATCGCGCGCAGTTACCGACTGGTCTCTGGAGTTAAGAGCCAGATTCAAACCGCAAAGCCACAAACCACAGGATCAGGGGGCGAGCTCGAGATATCGAGCATCCTCTCTTCCCCGATAGGGCTCTTTGCGATCCTAATATACACGACCGCGCGCAGATCTGCGGCCCGAGGAGAATTTATTTCTGCTACTTGACAATTTAGCGGCTGCAGAAACGCTACAGGCTAACTATTGTAGAGAGCTTCGAGAAACCGCGTGAGATTTCGAAAATGGTATCCGCCCCTAAATTCTTGTTCATTCTTTATAACATACGCGATAATTTGAGGCTTAAATTTTAGTAAATGGAAGAGAAGAAAAGAAGTGGATTAAATCTTGTTGCTCCAAATAAATATTGTTCTAAGACGGCTGGACCCTTCGTCGACGGTACAAACTACTATACAATTGTCTGAAGGACTCACCCAACTCTGTAGTCCGTGCAAGATGGCGGTGGATTCCAAACGGTGCTGTGGCAGAGCATCCAATCGCACCAAATCTAGAACAAAGAGTCCCAACGCTGAACGATAGCGCCATGAAGGGAACAGAGGAAAGGGTTCCTATTTATAGAGAGGCTAGGAGACATTTTATTTCATCCGCCAACGATCATCCATCCTCGGAAAGTGAATCGTATTCCAGTAGTCTTGTATCGCGTCTACTTTATCGGCAATATTAATGGTCTTACTTGGGGCAAGAGCCAAACCCACCCATTATTCCGCATTCTTTGGACAAATCGTTCATAATTATACGACTCTTTCGCAAACGAAACATTCAACTTCTCCAATAGAATTGTATAAGTAAGTATCTCTTTAAATCGGAGTAAAAAATCCTCCACCAAATTTATTTCGCCTCCCCTTAAGACAAGTTTCTGTCGAGCACCGGGAGATCCTCTCGCAGTTGCAACGAATCCCATTACAGTGCTACAATTTAAGTCCCTTGTTACCCGTGCGCGACAATTTCTAGAGCAATTTCGATGAATGCGCGACGATACCGAGCGAGACGCCACGGGCGAGCATCCTTGAAGGCTGCACCAGTCTGAACCAGGAAGAACAAGCAGTGACGTCGCGATTCCAATGGCTTGTCATAGGCCTGACCTTTATCGATGGAGCGTGCGTGCATGGCTTACGTGCGATAGGTGCATTAATCGCGAACGGTGGGTTGCATAATAAGTCGAGACACGAACGAACCAGGTCCGGGCCCCTGACAACGGCCACCGGCGGGCCTTGCGTGGGTGCGAACCGCCCGTCGCTTCATAAATTCTCGGCCGCTTAAGCGCGCTAGCCACGCGGGATTGCGGGCGATGACAAGAACGCCGACACGACGACCGATCTCTGATCAGGTTCCGGTGAAAAATCACCGTGACGCCGCTTATTTCCACGTCGATCAGTTATGGTAATTAGCGGGGCGTCACATGACGCCGAAATCCTCGTTACTTTTAATAGACTGTGCTCCTTGATCGAATCGAGCATTGAAATAAAAACTCTAGAATTTTCATTGCATTTTCCCTAATTAAAAAGAAATGAGTGTCTATGTGAAAAAGAATCATAAAGATAAACCTATTTCCCGAACTGTCAAAGGTATTTAACCACTTAATGGCTTAAATTGGTATGGATCTTTAGAGTATGATTCTTGAGAGAGAATAAAAGAAGACATGAACTGTGAGTCATGAAAACGAAGAACTCGTCATACTCGACAGACTTGACTGTCTTAAGTAGGCTTCACGATTCTTCGATTACAAGATTACGTCCACGGATTCAGTGATCGATCACTGACGCGCACGATAACGCGTGGAAGGATTCTCATTTGCTTGCATCGCGCGGCGAAAGAGTCGAAGAATGATTGAATATGTGCGCACGTTTAGTTCCATGTCCTTTTTTTCCAGCGTACCTTGCCCGAGCGAGTCAAATGCAATTAGAATGACGCGATTCTCTCAGTACGGCGAAAGTTTCTTGGAAAAAGAGATCTTGATAGAGGCCCCCATTAGATATGCTGTAGATAACGGAAATACCTTGATAGCTGGTAAAAGGACTTGCATGTCCTCGCTAACAACCATCCTCGGCTCTTCGCTGCTGTCCAACTGAGACTTGAGCAAGGACACGCCGCGTTCTAAAATCAGATTGAACATCTGCAAGGATACCACCAGTGCCCTTTCTTGGACCTCGGACCGGTACCCCTGCTCCATTTGGGAGTCTGAAACAACAGATAGGAAAAATCGAACCGTTAGCGACACGAATACAGCATTTCACATCTTGCTATTAACGGTTATACCGCTGTTGCTTCCACCCACGCTTCGGCTACGAAATAAGCAGGGCGGCAAGACGTGCATGGTATCATTGGAAGGCACAGTCACTTAGAAGCTTGATCATTTCGTAGGCATTCGTAGGCATTCGTAGGCATTCCTAGATATTTGTAGAGTTCGGAAAAGAGTAACGTTGAAGTCAACTTCGCACCCACCGCTCGAGGAATCCTTTTTCCGCCTACAATTTATTACGGCTAGAACAGCAAAGGGCAGCCCACTTACGAAGCAGTCTTGCAAGAAAACAAGAAAAACATCAGAAGCCACACGTTCCACGGGCACCCATCTCCATCGATTGCCTGGCATCGTTAATTGTCACCCCGCGACCCCTCGGAGCATTAAGCGGCGATCGTGAAAAGGGGGCGCGAAATCGATTCCTGTTCCGGGTTGCGCTTAACGGAATTACAGGCGAAGAAGCGGCTGAGAAAGCGTTCGCGGCACAGGCGCGGACAATTACACTTGCGCGGTTCCGTGCAATCGTGGAAACGAAGAATGGCCCCGCCACGAGCAGACAACACGACGGCGAAGGCGTTGAGAGAAATCGATCGATCCATTCTCCCCGCGATTGACCGTCCAACCGTGGAAATCGTTGAAAGAACGGGGCGGAGAGGGCACGAAGGAGCGTCAAGAACGCCGTCGAGGGAGAGAAGGGACGCGGAAGAGCATCCCAGCAAGGGGGAAGACGAGGCTTTTCATTATCTCGTATATCCATCGCGGGCAATCGGCATAGCCAACATTTCAGCTGTGTTTCCAGCACACGGGGTTGGGACGGGAGGCTAACAGAAAACTGTGCACGGGGGGGAAAGAGGCGGGAGCATCTAACTACTTCACGACGGCGACATTGTGCGGTACCTTTCATCTAGGGTACCGCGATCCTTGGCCCATTGCTCGGCGAGCACCGCGAACGTCTATCGAGCGCGTGCCCCTGCCAATAAAGGGGAATTTCGAAGGGAGAAGTTAGATGACCTCCACTTCCTTGCAACTTGTTGGCCGACGCCTTGGGTGCCTCGGAATCGTAACGATAGGGGTGATAGTGATCGCTATTAAATTTCATAGAGTGCTTCTAATCCTTTAAAGGTTGTTAAAGGGATTGGACTTGAGTAGCGATGCACGAGAACAAGGGTTCGTGGCTGCGCGGCGTCTAATAGGGAGCATAGGTGCGCAAGGATAGCCGCGAATTGAATAAGCCAGGGGCAGGCGAACGAATATTCCACAGGCCAGGCCGACGCACGCATGGCCACTCGACGATGCCATGGTGTCTGGCAGTTTAATTTATCGCGGACGAGGATAATAATTAGCGTTTAACTGCGAGCTTCGCTGGAAAGCCCGTGTGGTCTTCTTCGAGGGGCTGGGTGTGCAAGGGGCAATTAGTTAGGGAAGATTTATAGAAAGGCCCCTAACTAATTGCCAATACGGTCATTAGCGAAAATTACGCGTATCGGCTGCCGACTTCCTCCTTGGATTCTCCCCCTCCGCACACCCCCGCCCCTAGCCGGCAATTCGACGAGCGTCAAAGTTGCGCCGGGTTACGCTCGCCTGTCAAAGTTGCAACCGGCGTGTTTCGTTATCGGCTGCATCGGTGCCGAGGTATTCCTCTCGATCTTATCAAGACCAATTTCCTTCCTGGCGAAGCACTAATTGCAGCGAGCTATCGGTTCGCGACTGTCGAGCGTTTAATTGCGAAATCGATGTGAAGCAATTAAGCTGAGGAAATGAAAGTGGACATCCCCGGCTGAAGATGCAAAGAGTACTTTGTATACCCCGGGGACCGTGTCACCCTGCGCATCAAATCGGAAGGAGCCGGATTTGTGAAAAGATATACTCGGCGTTTCACTGAAGCGTCTTGGCTATAGCCAAGCTCCAAACAGAAGCATCGCTTTCGCCTCTGTTCCCGCGAGCCGAGAGCCCGTCTCCCGAGCAATTACATTCGCCGAGGCATTAATTATAAACTGGTCTCCCGACGGGGCGCAGGGGTGCAGGGCATTAAACAGAAGTCGCAAACAGTTTGCAGAGAGCCAGGGGTAATTCGATTGATGGTCGTGCACCAGGAGGCAACAACGCCGTGAATGAAGTCTGAAAAGGCAACTCGCCTATGCTCCCGTCTTCCCTAACGAACCGAGCGCGAGAACCGGTGACGGGGACCCGCCGTCCAAGTGAAAACTCCGTGGAACGTGTGCCGTTTAATGAAATTCGTGGGGGAGGGCCGCGAGAGGGGCGAGGTCAGCCTTCCCAGTTTCCAGAACCGATACTAACGAGATTACCTCTCGCGAAAACGGACCGGGAATCGAGTTAGCCAGCTACGCGGCTAATTCCATTAGCATCGATTCCGGCGGCCCCGAGAGCCTTCAATTCTCGTCGAGCTTGCTGGTGCGCGCACGCGACGGCGGTAATGAATTTCCGCGAGACGCTTAACTCGACGCGCATCGTATCGGCGCTGCAAGCCTTTCGTTGTCAAATTAACGGCCCGCAGATCGCGGACGCGAAATCACATTTGACCGTTCCGCGGCCATCGCTAATAGACATTAACTTGACTTAAGACCGAAAATCGACCGTCTGAGCGTCATTGATTAATGGAGCATCATTCAACCGTTTCGCTGGCTCCTCATTGTGCAAGAATTTCATTCACTTACCTACTAAGTAGGGACACTGTTTTTAAACTTTTTAATTTGTTTAACACTTTCTTCAATTCGGTACTCATGCGACGCGGAAGGAAACCGGGGCTAATAATAATAGGTAACCAGACTCAGCTAATTAATGGAAACGTCGATAAAGATCGCAGTAGATAAGTCTCCAATTCGTCAGTTATTCACGTCCAAGTCGAATTTCCTCTCGGATAATTCATAGACACGTTCGATTCGCCTGCGATCGACTACAATTTATTTCAAGCTTCCCTGCTATTAGCGTCAAGTGCGGCGGGTACCGCGGGAAATACAATTACCGGTGCACATCTTCATTATTGGCATCAAATATTGGCTCCCCGTTTTGCGTGTTAACGAGCGATATATTTCAGCGTAACCCTGGCAAATTCGCGGCGTTCCCTCGGCTCGTTAATTCAGTTATTACGCGGCTTGTTTTATAGGGATCGCGCAGAGCGCGAGAGACCCTTTTGTTCGAAGCTAATCGCACCGTTAATGGCCAATGGAGGAGCATTACGCGATACGTTAAGGGTAACCGTAATGAGCGCGAAAGAGAGTTGAACGCGTGGAGAGCAAAGTCGCGCGCGCGCGCGCGCGGCGACTTTAATGATATCGAGTATCATTCGTCCACGTGTTTCGCCTCGTTCAAGAAGATTGACAAATCGCTAGTAGCGAGAGGGACGAATGTTCTGCAAAGGTATTTTCGATTGGGTGCCTATGAAAACATTTCGAGTGCAATATGGGGCCTCGAGTGGATATTTCGAGAGACCACTCTGCACGGATACTCTTGGAAACGATCAAACACTCGGGGTGAATGAAATGGTTAAGTGGACCGTGAAATATTTGCGTTGCAGCGATGTGCCCTTCCTGTTATTAACTTCGTGGGCCTGGAAACTAATTCTGGCTTTACTTCAAGCTTGAAGCAGGTTAAAAAAACCAAATTGAATTATTAGGCGGAAAACGAGAACCTCGAGCGATGGGACTCGAACCCAAGATGTTCGGGGATCCTCTGCGTACTGGACAGCCGCCTAACCAACTCCACCAACACCGACTCTCCAAGGTTAGGTACCCTTTTCCAAACTACATATCTATACCCAAACGCCGAATGCCTACAAATTATTGTGTTTCCAACGTGGCTTCGATCACCCTCCCAATCTCTTCGCAAGACAAGGAACACCCATGAAGTATTTCCAAACACCAAAGAATTCGAAATCTGGAATACCTATATCCCAGAGGCTTCACCCTCTTCCACGTGCTTGCATACCTCGCCAAGAACAAGTTCGCGCCCCGACGATCGGGGTTAATGGCACCGTGGCTGCTAGCAGCGAACCCACTATGAGGTTCATTAACCAAATCGACCTGTCCTTCTGTGGACAGGAAGCCCTTGGAGAAGTAGCCGCCGTGGATGACAGCCGCGTCGAGGTAGCTGTCAGCCATCGGACAGCAAAGACGCAAGGCGTTCATGCGTGAAGATCCAGCGAAGACCGTGACGAAATTCCGCGTTACACGTCGTCAGCGAACGGACTTAGGTGTGAACAACACTTTACGCGGGCAACTCTCTGGATTTACGATTCGACGCTCGTCCCTCTCGAGATCATCCCGCGTACCCCTTTCATCGCCACTTGTATTAATTATTATCGACAAAAGAATAGACAGAAGGCAAAGTCATCTGAATGAAGAAAGCCATCTTCGACCCTTACTAGTCGTACGGTCACAACATCTGTGGAAGGAGCAACTTCTCAAGCACATTACCACCTCGCGCTATCCCTTCTAGATACTATACCTCACAGAAAACCAGTCGATAGCATTCGTCACCCCCTCGACTATTCTGAGGGAAAACCGTAATAACAATCGAGGCCACGCTCTTCATCGTAAAGGCCCTCTACGAACTTAATATCGTCCCTCGTGATCTATATATTTGAAGTTACCGATAAAGGAACGAGGTAACATCCACTCAGGCTGAGGGAAGCCGACGAGGGATCTGGTTGCCCGGTAGCAGAGCCGTGGCACGCAAAGAAGCCCGCCTCTGGAAGGCGCCTGGCGCCAGCAGCCTGCTTTGCAAAACGTTCGTCGAACCCTCGACGAACCATACAGCCCCGTTCACAACGCAGGGGCGCGCAGCCGTCCTTGGCCACGGGCGTTTTTCGCCCGCAGGAAGATGATAAACCGAACACGGCTCGGAATGGGGATACGGGATGGAAATGAAAGGGAGGAAGAGCATCGCGAGTGAAGTTATCGTAAACTGGTTTGCCAGTCGGAATGGCTCGGGCCTGGGTAGACGATTTAATAAAATGGCGCCAGTCTAGCTAGCTGGATATCCGATTACGATATCCCTCTCCCCGCGGCCGCTGATATATTCCGTAAGGAACGGTGGGTCGTGTCGATAACCCGACTAGAAGCGGCTGACTAACAGAGCGGGGGCTACTGCTAATCGAACCGCTTTCGAGAGGTGTAAATCGATTGGGAACACCGTAGATGACGCGCACGATGTCGATGACTGATGGACCGACAGGTATTGTCTCAGCAGCCTCCACCAGGCTGATGAAACATTCAATATTCTTCCTCGAGATTGGAAAGTACATAAGAACTTGGATTCACGGAACATTCCTCCTTTCCAAGTGGTCGCTACCCATATTACGAGAAATGTTAAGCAATTAGCTGCTAGCATTTACGATTTAGTCTCGGATTTCGATATCTGGGTGGCAAATAAGGGTCCAGGCCACCTGCTCCCAACGACGGCGAACGTGGGCACTCGCTTTTACCTTGCCAGCGATGGAAGTCGCCTTTTATCCCAGGCAGGCGGACGAAGAAGAAGAGTCAGTAGGAGAAAAACGGGGGAGAGAGGGCGAAAGAGGTCTACGTTTATTCGTCTGGAAATTAGTCACGAAGTCGGCGGATCGCGGTGGCAATGGAGGAGCCGGGGATAGTAGTGGCGCTGCCACGAACGATGGTGGTGGTGAATAGGTTCTGCTGGCAGGCCGAGCTCAACGTACGACCTTGGCGAGGCCTTGCGAGGTCGCTGACATGATTCCGTCCTGTCCGCGGACTGGAGAGATCGTCGGGATTAGGAGGGAAGGAGCAGGGAGAAGGAAGAAGGGGAGGCCGGGAGAGGAGGAGAACGGTTCAAGGTGCCACCTCTTATCATCCTGCGCGTCCTCTGACAGGGCCTGCACTTTTATCCAGTCCTTTCTGCGACTAGCTGAACCTTCCCCGCAACACCCCTCTCACCGTGCAAATACGTAATTTACACGGATCCTAAGGTCGCCGGTGGGCTCTAACGAGCTCCGTGAAATCCTGTTTGCGTGGACGCCGGGATTATCGATTCCCGCGAACTCGGATAGTAATTGATTGTCCACGGACGCTCCGGCGCGTTTCATTCCAGCTGGCGTGAGACGAGGAGGAGGTGTGATACGGCAGACTTGATTTTCAGATATTATACGGTTGCCCGAGCAGGCTTCCGGGAAGCTGCATTTTTACCCCTGCTTCGGGCGAGTGTGTGTACTTTAAATAACAGGGGGAGGTTGATCTCGCTTGGATCCTAAGTCTTTGAGAGGCTTCAGATCTTTGGGATACCTTTTAATGATATCTTAGGCAAAGAAGAGGAGCCTCTCATTTCTCACCAATTAATAAACTTCGACCGAGTGATTAGAAATCGAGCTGAAGCGAGAAAGTCACGGACACGAGAAAAACAGGAGGAGGTGCGTCGTTCCACGACCGAGCGCCGACAAAAGGAAAGCCTGGAGCTCCTCTCCCGTGTCGCGAACAATCTCATTTTGACTTTAATTATACAGCCGGGACACGCTTAACGTCGTCGAAAAATAAAAGGAAGCGGTTCTGCATCGCGGCACGGCATCAGGGCACGCAAAGCTCGCTCCTTTCCTCCCTTGTGCCTCGTCTGTCGCATCGTAATTTTCCCCTTTTAATTCGCGCAGATACGCAGCGGGAGCAGGAAGAAGCCGAGCTTCCTATAATCATCGTTGGAAATGATACTGTGATGCATGGTAATGATCCTGGATATTACGCTGCAACTAACGACCTAGGGCTCCGGCTAACGTCGATCCTTCCGGACCGAGATCGACTAGCCAGCATCTACTCTCTTCCTTGACACCGTTCACGGCATCCACGGAATCATTGCTGGCGTTAAAATCTCCAGCGAGTTGGGAAGGATGTTAGAAATGAGGGGAAAAACGTGGACACGCTGAAAGTGTGTCTGAAGATGGTATATTAATCTAATAATGGTATAATAAGTAGGTGCTCTTTTATATTGCATTAGGAAGGTTTTCTGTAAACTTTGATCGCATTACGTGTAAATTTTTTGTAATGAATTGAATGAAGGTGGTGATAGAATTTTACCTTTTAAATTATATTTGGTTTTTGCTTCCTCCTTCCTAAAGTTCTGTTATCGGAGGAGGAATTAAAGAAGAGGCTGCATAAGCAGCTATGTATATATGTGACTTTAATTTAGATAGATTTAGAAGATCTATTAACTCTGAACTGCTAAGGAGAAGCTGAAACGATTCATATTGATCTATCGCGGTGTCATGTTCGATTAGATATAATACTCGAATTTTCAGGTCCACGAGAATCGTGGCCAGCATCACCGCCGATACACGCCACCTGCTGCTTTGTTTTATCAAATGCACCGAGGCTCGTTAGTTTCGTGTAACAAATATCTCGAGCTACCAGTTCAGGTCAAGATCAATCTAGTGGTCCACGATGCAGATGTATTTGGTTGTCAAACTAGTCGATTCTATCTACAGCTCTATCTATCTATCTATAACTGACAGTCCTCGGCGTGGATGCATTTCCTACAACGTATAATCAGAGACTGTAACGATCATTCAATTGTATCTGAAGTGATTGCAGTACAAGCCTCTAATTATGCGCACTATCGTGTTCCCAGCGACTGTAGGCCGTACGTATCCACTGAGCCAAGAAGGTTAGCAGCGAGATTCTGGGAAAGAGGCAAGACCTGTATCGAGAAAGAAGAGCTAATTTCCACGGGTGAAGATCCCTCAGAATCCTGCGGTCGTTTCGACGAGGGAAAAAAAGGTTCGACCCTAATGGGACTTGTTCACCAACATCGGGCACTGTATACGCAAGCCGAACACTATAGAGAACGATCGAACCGTTGAACCCCGAGAGTACGATGATCTGTCGAGCGCAAAAAGTCAATGATACCCTTCTTCCCAGCACTTGTATCTACTAGCACCTGACTGATCGAAGGGCATTTACATCCAGACACATAGATCCTTCAAACGGGGCTGTGTATTCTTCAAAAGGGGCTCGGGCGCATTATTCATCATAGACGGTGGCAAATGTCACGGTATAAAACAAACAAAATCCCGTGGGCCGGTAACGAGAGGGATAAATCATCGACGACAGCGGACAGAAACGCGACGTCATTTTGGTTCTTTTTATTCGATTCACGGATAAGTTCGCTCGGATATCCTGGCAGAGCGATAACTCATATTAGGTTTACGCGAACGCCGCGCAATCAATAGACAATGGACGTCGATCTCGAAAAGGGCCAATGAATTTATGTACACTCGGTGTCCCGAATATCAGATTCTAATTTATCTCCCTATCGCCCGATTTTAGCAAGCCACCCCAAACTTTCTCATGCAAATACCCTCGACAGACGAAATCAATCGTCGCTCGCGATGAAAGGAGGAAACGCTTACCGAACGACCATCAGCAATTACCACGATTCTAGCCAGCAACGAGGAAGCTCTTGTTCCGGGAAGGGAAAGAAGAACGGGTGGACAGAGGTTGCTCGAGCTTTATTTAACTCTCGCATCGATTGCCCCGGAGCCCTCTGCGCCGCAGCAACAGGAATGCTCGCGGCTGGTGTAAGTAATCGCCCACCAGGGCGACTAAACGCGTCGTGTCGCAGATAGATAAACTTAATAGCTCCATCCATTCAGCAGCGCCGATTATTGCTACGCTAGGCGCGTGGAGGAGCGGGCCGAACCGAGCAACATATTACTGGCTACGACACGCGGGGACGTTCGTCGAATTCCTTTGTGTCTACGGCCGTTCGTCTTCCGGGAGGATACGCGCAGGCACACGCGACTTTTACGATGCACCCATCGCGAGAAGAAACCAGAGATCATCGTTGCGTCGAACCAAGAACGTCGCTGCTCGTGGGAATCCTATTAAGCCTCCCTCCGCCTCGGAAGAAACTCCTCGATCGCGGCGATCGTGAAAAATGGCGAAACTCGAGCTACGAAGTGGTATCGAGGAAAATGGTCCCCCGCGGTTCACCCCCCTCGCCGTCTTGTTTCTTCTCTCGCGGGTTTTCTGCACGAGCGGAAACCATGATGAGGCGACGTGACCACCAGAAACTATCTCACGCACACGATCTGCGATTCGCCGAACTGCCGAGCCGCTCGTGGCCCCCGTCCTAGCGGGGGAGAAAGAAAGAGAAATCGTTGGATGAAGATCGAACGGACGATTGCGCTGGCCGCGTTGGGCTCTTTTCGCACGAACCACGATCCAGCCATCGTTGCACCGCAAGTGGATAACAACCGTCACGCGGAAACATTGTCGTCGATGAGTCTTTTTGCGCGACAGCGTGACTACGATACCCTGGTAAAGAGTTGCATGATAGCTGCGGTCGCTTGTGAACGTTGATTGATACATTGTCGACGATCGGGCTTCTCGGGCAGATCGTTCGGTTTGTGTGTTTTCTTGGGGATGGGAAGCAGGATTTTTGCTGAGGTGGAGAATTGGAATGGCTGAATGTGGGGAAGTAACTCATGTGAGAGAACGAAATAAGCTATTCAATTCCGTCAATCTTTTGTTATTCAGAATGTTATTGATAACAGGTTTGTTTCAATGCTGCAGTTATTCTGAAATATACCTCATTCAATAGATATTTGAAGTTTGTAATGGCACGACTCAGGATGAACGTGAAAAACAATGACGATCGTGATACCACGAATCATGATCATATCGTGGATAGGACGAAGAAGCGATCTCTCGAGAAAAAGACGATCTCGAGCCTAGCCAAAGGCGACGAGCTTATTAGAACGTGGCTCGTGTTCGTTGCTATCAGTGTCACGGTCGCGACGTGCATTTCGATGGAAAAGATTAATTGCATCTCGACTGAGATCGATGGATCGCGGTGATTTTTCGTCAAGCGTTTTCATCGAACTTAACGAGCTTCGCTAACGATCGGGGGCTAATACAGTCGACGCGATTGAAGCAACAGAATAGTAAATAATACTCTAAACAAGGAGAAAACGAGGAAAATAAATTGCTTACCAGATGATCATTATTGTAATATATAGATCTATGGCATGAGGAAATGAATTTTTATCGACAGCTTATCACTTACATTAAATTTGTGTTCAGCTGGACACACTGGGTGTACAAGTAAAAGTAGGTCCAGGAAAAGTTTAGAAGATGGTCTGCCTCAAAACTTTCAAAATCCTTTGAAGCGAAGAGCTTACGTATTTAGTGAGCACGGAAATAGAAGCTGCCTAATTCGAAGAGATTTCAAAGGTAGCCACCAAATGGGACACATCCAAGCAAACCAAACACCTGAAGAACTAGCCCCGTCATAAGGCAGACAATAAGGAAGCAATATGTTCATCGTCCCGCCATTGTCTTTGCAGATACGCTAGTCAAAGATGATCGACGAGGAATGGCGATTTGAACCGTCGTTTTCGTATTTTCCTCCGCGTGCAAAAATACCCCCATAAACTATATTCGCGCAAAAGTGGGCGATGCCGTGGAAGATATATCCACGTGCCTTAAACGCGCGTTATGTAAATACACGCGTTTCGCGGGTACGAGAGCGAGGCAGAGGACGGCGGATGAAGAAAGAGGACGGCCGATACGTACGGCCGTGGTACGTGGCTAAAGTAAATTGGTGGTCTGCCGTTGATGTATGGCAGAGTGATATTATGAACAGGCCGTCGCCTCATGCATATTCATCCGAAACACCCTCCACCAGCAGCCCGTTGGCTACAGGATTCGGTACTTAAGCCGATTCGCGGACGGTTCTTCCGATACCTGTCTTCCTCTATCGATCAGGGGGTCGCTGATGATAAGGTTATCGACTCCCATCGACAAGTTGAATGTAACCTGCGCCGCAGAAGGGAGGCGAAAGCTGCTCAGAGTACGAGGGAACAGAAACTGATGGTAGGTAGTTGGAGATGCATCGAGGGGATTCAGGAAATGTATTGGCATAGGATTAGCTTAAAAATTGGATGAAAAGTCTTGCTGCGGTGTTCAATCGTATGCTGCTCCACTTAATGAGTGGCAATCTATTCACCTGTAAGCTTCTACAATAAAATGTAAAAGGTACCTATCCCGAAAACTTTCGTCACTGCACGGAATACGAAGTCGAACACTGACTTCTAAAAATCCCTTAAACCTTACTTTCACCATTCTCGTTTGAATCGCGATGAAAAGCCTCGCCAACCGTGCGCGCGAAACCGAATCCAATTTCTCTCCCGCCAATCTCCGCAGGATCGTGTAAAAAGCATGCACTTCCTAATGCTTCCAGCCGGCGTCAGTAGCAGTATTTACAAACCAGTTCGTGAATAATCCAATGGATCGAGGAAGAAGGAGCAAAAGGAGGAGCTGAGTGGATAAGGGACAGTCCAGTCTACGGCCGATGAACGGACAGGTAATCTGCATGTCTAATAATCTCGCCGTCCTCCTCGGTGGTAGTACCTACTCCGCCGTGTGTTCGTTTTGACGTTCGTTCCAGGGTCTAAGAAGCTGAACGGGGATCGTTCGAACGCCTTGTCAGGCTACTTCACCGAGCACGGTCCATTTTCGCGTGGAGCTTAAGCCGCGCTGAAACGCGATACCACGAATCTTCGATTCGATTTATCAGCAGTCGACGACAGAATCAGCTGCGTGGTGTCGATATGGAGCACGCGACGAGACATCTTAATCTAGCAGAGGCGTCCATGCCAGCGACAGGAGGATGATCCTTGCAATTTCATCGACTTCGTTAGGTGGACGACCTTAGATCTTAGACTAGGACTGTACCGAATATTCGATTCTATCCGGGATTCATCAATTCGAAATAGGAAATTGGAAGGATCGTAGAGCTTTTAGTAGCTCAATACTCGAAGAAGCTACTTCCATATAGCTGGAAAGAAGCAACGCGACGAATTCCCAACCGCTGACACCAAGAACCGCGCCACTTCTCGCGAGGGTGGCAAATCCGCTAGCACCGCCGCGATCCATCATCGAAGGACACGGGTGGGACCGCGAAGGCCAAACCGTAGGAAGACGCGGCACGGGTGCCCGCGGGTGCAGCCCGAGAGTAGGAGGGTCAGGATCGGCGGAGGTTGTAAACCCTGGTGGATGGTATGCGTCATTAATGCCTCGGCCATGGCACCGCGGCGGATCAAGTCCTTATGGCTGGCATTCATAGTTATTATCCGCGTCTTCGCAGGAAGTTATATTTTAACGGTCGTAAAGGCCCCGGCTGGTGAGATGCCTCGCAACGGCTGTTTGCCGGAGGGTATAAGCGCTCATGCAAATACAAAGGTAAACGCGTCTTTCTGCGAGTCCGCGCGTGTACACGCCTCGCCGGGCGGCATCCGCGCGGCGGCGGCGGCGGCGGCGTCCGCGAGCAAATGTCACCGAGGAAGACGCTGCAGAAGCTCTCCCAAGGATAACCGCGAGAACCGACGTCTCTTCTAGCGTCTACGGACCCGGGACCGAGTCGGTCGATTAATTTATGGGGCAATTCGCCGTGACAGAGGCCGCGGGGAGGCACGTCCAACGGCCACGTGAAAATCACGTCCTCTCTTTCCCTGGCAGGGAAATTAACGGGCGAGATACCACCTCGAACAGTATTGGTGTAATAAGAAGCGAACGTTTAGATATGCCTATCACCGTGTACGAGCCTGGAAAGGTACAGAGTTCCCTGATACCAGAGGAATGATCATGGCGATACTCTCTTTCTCTCTTTTTCCCTCTTTCCCTTTCGTGTACCGTAATTGAGACGCCGAAGCTTGCCTGAGTAAATAGGGACCAGTGTGCTTCTATCATCAGCCGCGACCAGGGGTGCCCGAGAGTTTAGTGCTATTCGAAGCAATGAAAGGGATTCCGATGGAAGATTCGTGGGGTACGGAGATGGTTCAATCTTGGCGCCCGATAGAGAGGTAAAGGAACTTCGATGGCCCTGATGAGGGGGAAGGAAAAAGATTTACGCTCCAGGTTCTGGGTACTCGCGGCGATTATTTTTAGCCGAATGAGTTACGACTTATCCCCATGGCGGCAGCTCGTTTATTTTGTCGCGGGAATTCCGCCTGCCGAGAAAAGGCTAGATGAAACGGGACGAAAGTAGACGCTGCCCGTCAGTACTTCCGTTCTTCCCGGGAACACGCGCGGCAATGGGCGTAATTCTTTCTGCCTCGTTCTCCAGGTTCGTCTCGACGCGAATATATGTGACGTCTGTTGTAATGCTCGATGCCCCCGGGCTCCTGTTCGACAGGACGTTTGGCTGGTTTCTCAGATTCCTGGAATCCGTTCTCACCTCTCGCGTACCCGCGGCCGTGCGTTAGGTGGCCCTCAAGGCTACAATGACTGTCAGAACGCGGATAACGCGATTTCAGATAATGGCGAGCGGAATGTATCGCTGGAAAGAAGAAAGGGGAAGAAGAGGCTGATGGAATCGCTTGCCGGACTGTATTAAGACCGCGCGATGCACGACGACCATCGCGATGCGGTCATGGTGGAACGTAACAGGTGCACGGTGGCTTCGCCAGAGAGAGACACAACACGTCCGTCGTCATTAGTCCATTCGTCCATGTTTAACAGACGATCGGTTCGTGATTAATACGCGCGGTCCGCCGGATGATCACAGAGTGTATCGAGATGCAGTCGTAATGGCGCACGGTGGCTGAGGTTTAATGAGCTGACCACTAAATGGAAGGTAAACTGGCATGGACGCGCCTTAGCAATTTGCTGTGATAAGTGTAACAGAGTCTCGTGTCTATCTCCTTTTTACGCTCCTTCAGTATAGACAGCTATTTGGTAGCTACGTATCTTATTCCCATTTAGAGTTGAAAGTTGAACCTACAGAGTGTATTCTGAATTTTAATTTCGGCCCCAACGCTCTGCTAATTCGAAACGAGCCGATTATAATGCCACTAATTAAATGATATTCCTGGAGAATGAATCAAGATGCCTTGAATACAAAGGGTAAATGCGACCAACATTCGCGAAGCATGTCCACGCGCACGTGCCGCGGGCGTTTATGGAACCGCCGCCAAGAAGCTGGCGATCTACCCTTAAAGATGACCCAAATGACCCTCGAGGGCAATCTCGGGAGGCTCACCCGGTTGCTAAACGTAACACGTCGCGGCGTGCTCCGTGAAAAGGAATTTCCTTACGGGCCGAGAGCCCGCGACGCGTTATTATTCCGCGCACGCACCGACGACTGATTTACGACGGTGACCGTTTAATAACGCTGTCATTAATTTGCAAACGGTCGTACGTTTCGCGATTGAGCAGAGTTATACCCAGCCTTGGTTATTACACACGTAAACGGTGGTACGGGACGGTTTAACACGCTCCGCGCTGCGTGGATCATCGGTGGTCCACGATATTTATCGCAGGCCAAACTTTCATCAAATGGAGGAGAATAATTTTCGTTGAAGTAACGAGTAAAAGTAGATGGAACTGCCGCGTTTAATTATAGGAAAGGAAACTGTAGTTCCAGGTTTCTCATAAATTTTTCAACGCCTCTCGTAAAGAGTATCAGTTGCCTGAAATAGAAATCTCTACAGTAATGTACGGAACGTCGGTATAGAGCAATCTGTTTAATGTTTCAGGGGAAGATTGAGTTAAAACTTTTGCACTCTCCGGAGGTATAAAATCCTTTTCAGGCACGGGGATATCAAAGAGGACGTAAAAAGACCAAGTTAATTTTCGTCCAGGTAAAAGTGTACAGATGATACGCAACACCCCCCCCCCCCCCCTCAAAAGAAAATTAACTTCATCACCGAGCATCTCCCGCAAAATAAGGTATAACGTGAAACTCCAACTCGCGGAACTTTACTTTCGTCTCTGCTCCCTGAAGTTTGACTACATTCTTGCACATCGTGTTCGCTAGCTATAAGGGAAATCTGAGGCAAATCGATGAACCAAGGATCTCGCGGTGCCTCCACAAATGGAGCACACCTGAACTCGGACGCTTCTGCTTTTGCGCGCCTCGCCCGCTAAGCGACTTATTAGCGCTACGTTAATGAATCGATACCCCGTTCTCGAGCGCGTCGTACGGAAGAACACGGACGTCCATCGCCGGAAAATATCGTGCAAATACTAATCCCGTGCACCATCGACGAGCAAAGGGATACATCATTAGTCTCAGCGGTGTGGAGAAAGCTAATAGCCGAGGTTGCTTAGAATCGATCGCACTGCTCTTACTGTAAAGGTAAACGTCTCCGCTATCAGAAATTTAGATACCCTCCCGCAAATGGAATTTCCTTCCACACCTACATCTATATCTGAAGCTGGAGTCAGAATAGATTAATTAGGGACGGACACTCTAGCTGTGGATCAGACAGAACGTCGAGCTCTATTCTCTCAAAGACAATTCGGGCACTGCTCCCCATGCCTGGCCAGGCGGCCACAATCTCCGGTATCAGAAATCACGCCGTTTACCAACAATCCACCCGGACGGTATCGTTGGACAGGACCCGGCCACCGCGCGACCCGCGTCAAGCATGGACGTGGTATCTCGACGGCGGCCGATCCGACGGATAACCAAATGACTCCGACCCGCTCTGGCGTAAAGCTACCGCGAATAATGATAGTTCGCCTGGCCCGCGCAAGCTTATTATTACACGTATCGCGTACTGCCGTCGGCGGGCGGTTCCTTATCCCCGGTGCACCCGCGGCCCGCGTCGAGACGCACCATCAACGGGCTCGAATGCCGCGCTGCCGTCCTAACTGTTCGTTCACCCGACCTTCGCAAGGTCACGGAGCTGGGGCGAGAAAAAAGAAAAGAACAGGATGGCGAGCTGTAGAGAGAGGTTTAGCCGTGTCGAGGAAGAGGCAGGGTCTAATCAACGCCCGGAGTCATGCTCCAGAGAACACTGCAGGAAGGAAAGGCGGAAAGTGGGCGGGGGGGAGGGGGGGGGGGGTGGAGGTGCGCGAGAAAAAGCGAGGAGAAAAAGAGATTCAAGCGGCAGCTACGAAGAAGACACGGGCACTGTGCGCGAGGGCGCGATTGCCGGCGGATAAAGCGAGAGGGAAAGAGGACCCTAGCGCAGCAGCTGAAAGCCACCATAACCACGGCTTGGAAATTGCCGAGCATTAAACTCGGATGGCACTTTCGGCCCCATTATCCTCGTCACCGAGCAACATTCGTCTTGTCCCTCTCCGTTGGGAAAGCACTTTACTCCTGCGCCGTGTCGTCCGCGCTGGAAAGCCGGGAAGAGGAACAAGCCGATCAGTCAAGGCTCATGGTACGACGCCTACTCGCGCCCGACCCGCGATCCGCTTGGATTAAGCGTCGCGGTGCGATTGCAGGTTTCGCCTTGCAAACTATCTGACTTTTACTGCTCCGCGGGGATGTTGGGGTGCGTCAGGGAGATCGTAGACTCGATTGGCTTTCAATGCTTCGTGCTAACCGCCTTCCAATCGCTTGGTGATTTTATTAGAACACACTGGAGTCGAGTCGAGTGTTCGTTTCTCGAGCGAATGTGGGAAATAGTGTGTTTAGATCGAGGACCGGATTACGCGTCGTTTGATAAAAGTAAAAGGCTCTCGGCGGCGTACGAAACGGTAGAATGATGATGGAGGGCCAGCTGCCGTCACATCCAGAAGAGAGCTGCCCATTGCGCGTGACGTCAAGACACTCGAAACAGCGAGCGAAAGAACTCGATCACGTTACGTTATTGTCAGAAACCCCGCGCATGCGAGGCTCGCTTAGGCGCGGCGATCGGTATTACGCGCAGCATCCGGTGAAACCCGTTTTCGTCGATCCGCCAAGTAGTATCGAACCCTTCGACCTCCTCCCCGGCCCTCCTCGTCGCGGTGCTTCCACCACCGTGCTGGTGCGTGTCGCGCGATGCCGGGTTAAAAATAACATCTCGCTGGATATTTATAGCAAGCCAGGAGAAGGAGGTGGAGAAGGTAGTGGGATGCAGTTGCAAAAGAAGAGGAAGAGGAGGGAGCGGAGGGAGCGGAGGATGCGGCGCTAGAAGGAGAGGTGGATCGCGCAGATCAGAGGCGATATCTGTCGCCCAGAAGGGACCCAGCAGCCGCAGAACGAGAGGGTACATCGAGGATGAAGCAAGAAGGACTTGGAAGGGAAGGGAGGGAAGGGCAGAGGAGGAGGAATAAAAAGGGACGCCTGTAACTGTGCAACCTGCGCTGCGACGATCATCGACGGAGGGGGAAGGCAGGCCTCGCAGCCAAGCGCAGGGTAGTTCAAGTGGAGCGATGCAGTATATTAGACGAACGGGAGGAGGACGAAGAAGGAGACGGAGCGAAGGGACAGGGAGACGGAGAGGGGAAAGAGAAACGGGTGCATTGCGCCTGGAGCGAGGTGGCCTTGACGTGGGCCGACCGGCGAGGGCAAGGACGACCGCCCAAGGGAAATCCTCTCTTTTTATTCCCTGCCAAGCTGCCTGCGCGGCGGCGTCGTCCGCGGCGACGATACCCGGCCCTGCAACCGCGCCCGTCCATAAGTTCGCGTATACATATAACTTCGAAGCTCCCTATTACGGGCTCCAGAGCACGACTACCAGGCTATCGAAGTCAGGGCCACGTTCGCGGCCGTTTCGCGTACCGCTGCCCACCCTTATGGCGAGATTATGCCGGCCGGCGTGCCCGATTGTGTAACTCATCGGCCGACGCGGCCGACGCGGCAGACCGGGCCTCGAGCCGTGTTTCTGAATCGCGCCCAGCTCCGAGGATCCTCGTATACAAGTGGAAAAGCCCCGTCTCGAACGGGGAGGGGGCCTGGCCTCTTTAGGTCCTAGGAACGATAAAGTGGCACAAGGTTCCCAGGGGCGACGCAGGGGAATTCCGATCGACCGCGGGGTGATCGTTCGGGGGAAACCTTCTCGTTGCATAATCATCGATCGCCGATTAACCCGTCGACCGGGCGTACGATGAACCGGAGCAGGCTCCAGCTGCCCGCTCCCGACGCACCGATCACCGAGCCACATTGAAATGCACATTTCTTGCGCGACCGGACGGCTCGAGTTATCGGGGGAGACGCGGAGGGCGAGGACAATCGATATCTCGGTGGATCAGTATCTTCTTTGTAGTCGAGGCCTTTTGTCTAGCGGAATGGCGATCTCCCCCTCTGTCCTCCTTCCAGCGAGACAACGAGATCGTCCCTGAGACTTGTGCCCGGCTCCAGAAGTCGTTGGAATAATTCATGACGTCGCGATCTTGCGCACGAGAATAGTTTATCGCCGGGGTACGGACGCTGGGGGAGGAGCAGGGGGGCTGGCCAGGCGGAGACCCCCGATCGGAAATCGATTCACGTGCCGATAACACGGGCCCGCGGACACTTTTCTCGCGGGGGTGGCGCGGGTGGCGGGCGTAGAAAAGCGCTCTCATTGGCCACGAGGGGGGATGAGAACGAGAATCGAACGACGCCGACCACACCGCGAGCTGTTGTACGCTGACGGCTGTCTCGTCCTTTTTTCCACTAACCGCGTTTAGCGGCTACTTCGTGGCAGGGATAGAAAATAATTCATAGTACCCTTTATCGTCACTTGCATTCCTCCTGTACGAGAAGTTCACACTAACCGTTTAAGTGTGCAATCGTCAGAAGACGAATCCGAAGAGTACCTAAGATACCTAAGCGATCGCGAAGACTTAAATCACTCGCTGGTTGCAGACGCAGATCCAATGGACAAGAAGAAGCAAGTGGAATCGTGTCGAATCCATTAGCGAGCGTTCGATAAAGGTATCACGATTCATTCGTGCCTCGTTGCTGCGTCAACCGGGATACGCCTTTCGCGGCGTCCCGCTATAAATCGGCGCGAAACGATCCATATTAATCGGCGGCCGGCCACGCGAGCACGCTGACAGTCGGCAGGTACACGATCCCAAGGGATAAAATGATTTGTCGATCGGCCCGAGTCCATGCGGGCTCGCGTCGTAACATTCGGCGCGAACGAGGAAATCGCGACTGCGAGGATGTTGCCGGCGCGGCACAGAGAGAGCCTCGCCGATGTCGGTGGTAACGATGCGATAACGACGACGGCTGATAAATAACTAAAGATGGCCGATCCCTTGTCGTTTTCCATGCGAATACACGCGATAAATATCGCGCCGCCGCTGGTACATTTCTGCGGCCGCCCTTCGCGCAAACTATAAATCCTACGCCCGTAAGTCAACGCTACACACCCTAATCACCGACGTACGAGCATTCGATGGACTCGCGGTGGACAATGTTAAATCCCCAGGGCCCAGGGTGATTTGTAGGCGAACTACAATTCACTTTCGATTTCATTCGAGAACAGGTTCGCAACGAATTCTGCGGAAAATGATCCCCTGTCCCGTAATCCCATCTATCCTCAAGCTTCTCTATTAGACGGGCTAATCGAAGCACTGCCCCTCGGCAACCGAGTGCACCGTGCACCGTCCACGTTCGAGCTGTCGATTCTGGTGGAGACGTGAGAAGGATCGCGAGGAAGAAGCGTCTGCCGTGGCCGTACACCGTGCATGTCGAAGAGTGAATTCCGCTGTTTGCCGTGGTTGGGCAGGAAGAGGGCAACGGAGCGTGCGGCAACGCGAGCCGAAGTACCGGGGAAAGCACGAAAAAGCACATCGGTATTCCGCGTGCTCGGCCCCGTCAGCAAATAAAGTTTATGCGAGGCGACCAGCCTCGGCTCCGATAAAAGTAGCGGACGTGTAGCGAGCAGAAAGTGGCGCGCGAGGCCGGAGGAAGCGAGGAGGAAGCGAGGAGGAAGCGAGGAGGAAGCGAGGAGGAAGCAGACACCGACACGAAATATCCGTGCTGACATATTGACACAGGGGAGTCGTAATTCGCGCCTCGCGGACAAACAGAGGGCTGGCGGCTGGTCGTGAAACGATCCCTCGTCAAGGGCGATCCGTTTCGCCTGGAGGAGAGTGCAAAGAGCCGGTGCAAATACCGCGAGACCAGAGAAACGGGCCCGTCACTCGTCCACCACCAGCCCCTCCCGCCTTCGACCACATTTTTAGGTCTTATTCTTCTCCACGCGGCTTTTCTGGCCACGCGTGGATCGAACTTTCGGAACGCGTCTCGGGAATTCGATTTTGAATCGTGCCCTCGAAGAGGAAGTTGCAGCACGAAGCACTGACGCGACAGAAAGAGGGGTAGAGAACTGCGCGTGGACTGGTAACAAGAGAGACGGGTTGGTATATTTCGAGCCGCGAGCAGGCAATTCCCTGAGAAGAGAGAGAAACGACTGAATGTTCGTGTAACGAGCAGAACTGGCGCTGGATTAAGGGTTACGCACACAGGCCAGGTAATTATGCCGCTGGAGCGATTAAAAACTGTTATCCGCGGGGGGACGGCTATCGCGTACCAGCGCGGTACCAGCGCGGTACCAGCGCGGTACCAGCGCGGTACAAGCGCCAGCGTCTTGTTAAAACCTTGTATACGTTACTAATTAGAAGTAATTACTACACGTGACATACATTGGGCTTAAGATTGCCCCGCAGCAGCCCGGGAGGGAGCCGCCTGCGAGCCGCGGCGCGGATAGGAGAACGTGTTCCCCGTTGAATACGCGCCCGCCAGGGGTTACATGCCGCGACTAAATGCTTCGGCGATAATGAGGCCGTAAGAGCGGCGTTAAGATAAGCCCCCTCCGCTGGGAAAGAATACAGAGGCGAGCCCGCCGATCGGAAAAATCCGCGGCGGGGCTAATTAACTTCTTCTGGCCGCGTTAATAGAGTCCTCGGAAAGTTCGCGAATAATTAGAGGCCAGAGATGATGGGGACCGATAGTGCGTGCGACGAGATACGTTAGCGATCGCGCACGACGATGATGGCCGCAATTAAGATTAACCAACGAGAAAACGCTATTGCCAAGCCATCAACGAGAGCACCTCGACGATACGTGGCCAGTTAGCCGCGATCTTCGTCTGGGAAATAGATAAACGAAGAATCGAACGGGTAAAGTGTTTCTCATGCGTTATGGGAGCTCCTTTGTCTGCACTTGCAGGCTACTCTGCGAGGCTTCTCCGCGGATTTTAATTTTAATTTCGCTGATTCAAGTTCTTTGTAGTCGGAGGCTATTGGCGGTGGAATATTAAATGCAAGGGTCTTTTTAAGTATTGAATATGGGACTCGATTCTGTATGGGAGTGGGAACGGTTGGGTACTCTTCCGTGTGAAACGCATTCGTTGTTGATCATTACAGGGGCTACTAGAAAGCTACTAGAAAATAATACATGGAAATGGATACTTGGACGTTCGTAGCGTCGGTCTCGAATTGCGAATAAGTAGATATATGTCTATATAGTTTGGAAACTGAAAGAAAATATCCTTTAGAAGCGCTCGACTACTTTTCTCATCTCGACTACGTTTCACTGGAAGCGAGCTTTTCTCCTGCCCATAGTTCTTTACCTACACATTCCTGAAGATAAATCTGAAGCCAAGAAGAATTCGCACATCGCTAATGAAAGTCCGAGTGGCGCGCGCGAACCGTCATGTAAAACACCGGCTGGGGAACGCGGGTCACGAGGGTCATTCCGTATCAAAATGTACAAAATTGTTGGACAGAAAGCAGAGGTGGTACGATGAATCTCGGTATCCGCGGTGGATATTACAAGCCGCGCCTCCGACGACTCTCATCGACCATACCCCCGCCGATTGCCCGTATCGCGGCATTAAAATAATTTAATTTAATACCCGGCAATTCCGCTTATTACCATTGCAACATCAATTTTAATAATAGCCCTCTCTCGCTGAGATACTCCCGACACCCTATCCCTCTCTCGCGGCTGGCCGTGCGCAGCGCATGCCGCGGAGTTTCCTGTACCCCTGCAGCAACCCGTGTCCACGGCGTTCGATATTACCGGTGCTAATAGCATCCCTAAAACGTTGCATTACATTTTGTCGCGGCAGCTAACGACGTTTCTGTCGGTTTCTTTAGTCTCCACCGCGTTCGTCGTTCCTTATAATCGTAGGAACACACTTCGTTTTCGCGCTACGTACCCGAACGTTTCTTTCTGAAGCCGGGAATCCATCTGAAAGCTAAGCTATGCTATGCTATGTTTTTACAAATTTGGCTTCAATAAGCTGTGCTATGTTTTTTCGGAAGCTGAGTTAGCTCGACGTTAGAGCGATTTTTCGGACTCATATCAAGGCATAGTTTCCGAAGAAAAGTAGCATGGCTTAGCTTAACTTTTGGTGGAAACTGTTCCATACAGATGTATTGCAGCTAATTTTTTCGAACTTAGCATAGCATAGGTTAGCATAGCTTAGCTTCCAGGTGGGTTGCTGCTCTGTGGTAACGATCGGTTATACTTTTCCTGTTGTATTCGAATTGGAGGAAACGAAACTTGCATCCACTGGTTATGAAACTGATACGAGATTCCGTTTGAAAAGAGGTAGCTATGTGTGTAGCCTTAAATTAGGCATACTCAGAATTACTATATATACATATGTATATATATACGAAGAGCTCTCTATGGAACTTGTACTGACAGCCTGAAAACTTTAAGAAGCAATCGCGAGAGATAGGAGAAAGAGGCCCAGAACCGGCCGAGTTAATCGTCCCACGAGCAAGACTGCATTAAACGCCAGCACCACGGGAAAGCAGAGTTATTTTGCAGCGCGGGGTCCCCGTGTCAGGGGCCCGGCGGATTTTTTCCCCGCCGAGGGACAGCTCGCGGGGCGCCTTAGCCGGAAATGGAGCAAAAGCCGTTCATTAAGGTCGCTCCGAGAGTTTCCTGGGATTGCGATATCGACGGGACGAGCAGGAACGTTAAATTACGCGATGCTCGAGACGGAGGGCAAGAGCGGAGAACCAGATACCGGACGTGCATTTATATCGGTGCATTAAGCCTGTGCATCGCGATGCGCCGGCGTGTCCTCCCCTATGGTACGCCAATTGCAGGACGATTACGCGAGTACCAACAGCCGTACATAAATCGACGGCGGATCCTGAAAAATCGCGGCTGCCTTAGAAGGCTGGAAAGAATGGTGACCGTTCCGTTCCGTTCGCTCGCTCTCTGGCTTGCGTTCGCGCTTTATTTATCGGAGGGAAGTCGAGCGAGCGACCGAATAAATTGCGACCGCGGCCAGAACATCCCAGCTGGCTCCTTTAATGCTAAATATTAAACGTGCTTCACGACAACGTCATTAGCGAGAACATTACCAGCGTCAGCTTCTCTGCCGCCCGTGCCCACGGTGCTTGTTAAAAACGTCGCTACCGTTACTGCAATAACATCCCCGCTTACTAATATTCTAATATTAGTACGGCAATAATATAACAGTAGAAGTCGCGGCACATTAGAATTCGAAATAAAATTGGAAGTTTAGTGGCGTTCCTATCAAGCCTGGGCATCTTCTTCTCCAATATGGAATTAGGTGTCGGAGTGCACATAGAAATAATATGTAGCCTTCGCTGCCCACGCGGCTATTAAAATTAATATCCAATTTCTTCAACCTCCTCTCCAAGTACTCTCACCAAATAGAAGGGCAAGCGGCAAAATCTGCTCTCCCAGGGACGCGTCTCTGGAAGCAAGGTTTCGGCTGAAACATTGATTTCGCAGACACGCCCCGCACGCACCGGCGAAAAAAAAAGCATTCTTACGTGCCTTTCACCGTCCCCGCTACAGAACACTCCGCCGTATATCCGTGAGCTTGTAGGTACACGAGAGCTTTGCGGGGCCGGCCACTCTGCATGCCTACATAAATTTGCTGGCACGTCAGGACGTGTTAGCATTATTACGTGTGTCGGGGGAATACCGATCCCGGGCCGACACTATTTTCCAACGTCGTAGCGCGTCTTCCGCGGACGGCAGGGGCCCCGACGGTGCGCACCACCTCCACTGGGCCCCGTTCGCGGACAGATGGAAGCGGGATCGCGTTACAGAAATTGCCAATTACCTATAACATGCAATTTCTCCCTGCCCGCGCGATCTACTATCGTATTAATCCGCGACGCTGAGGCCCCTGCGCGGCCAGGTCCCCCTGCCACCCCTCACTCGCGAACACGCCCAAGATGAACTTCCATAGAGAAGTCATAAGCGGCTACACGCGTCCTCGGGCCGGTGCCCACGAACGCGTCTATCATCGCGAGGAATGTGTCCCGCGGAAGAGAGTACTCGGCAACTCCGTGGCCCTCGAAGAAGCGCGTAAACTCGTCTACACGAGGCAGGTGCGGCTGGGACGCTGGATGCGCGCGAGCAACGACGCGGTATGATTTCTCCGATAAAGAGAAATTTAGAGTGTTTCCCAATCGGTCCCGACTGCCTTATCCGTCAGCGGATCACGCGTTTGAGGCGACAGAATCGAAGGAAGGAGGAGCAAAGCACGCGGGGCTCGTTTAATATTGATGAGAACAGCGTCGGGAGTGGTTCGGGTTATGCTGAATAATTAATAGCCGCGATAAGTGGGCAATAATCAGGCTACAAAGGAGGAAGTGTACAGAGACGGGGATCATAGACCGTGGAATCAATTTATGTGCGGGTAATGGCCCACGCGAGCTTGTCTCTGACCGTTCAACGGCAACCGGAAGCCGGCCGAGCGCGAGCGCGAGCGGTACACCTCTATATAAGCCTTCACTTGTGTGACAACGTTAAATTAGCGCGGCGCGATAAACTGGCGTATAAACTGCGCTTAATTCGAGAGCTGCCGCGATAGGCAGCCGAGCCGAAGGCCCCGGAGGGGATAACTATCTCCGGGTATTTAGTGGCACTCGGCGGTTAAGATCGTGTATCGATTCGCGCCTATTAACGCTCCTATCGCGTGCAGAGCGTTACGAGAGCGACGCCGCGGCTCCCTCGCAGGGGAGCAACGAAAAAAAATGAGAAGCAACGGCCTGGTATTGACTTTTGCCATCGCGGTAAAGTGCATCGATCATCGGACTCATTCGTAGAATCGTTTCGACCGCTGCTGGCCCCAGGCGCAACGGGAGCCGAGGCGTTCATCGTTTAATGACTAGGACTCCGGTACCGAGAAGGAGGATAGTCGATGGGCAAACAGTTAACCTATCGTTTAATTGTGGATGAAACGAGCCTGGGAACAACGGGAAACCTCGCATCTGGACTTGCAGATGCTGGCTTAAAGCGTACCATCTAACGCTGGCGAGGACATGTAGCTTCGAATAGTGGAGACTTGAATCGTCTACTCGCTATTGGAAGGGGCTCGATTCAAATTCACCCACGGCGTATATGCAGGCGCGTTTGTACCAACAAATCTTTTTCAAACGGCTCTCCGCTCGGAGCGCGATTATTTGCTCTCGAGGGCGTACTCGAAAGTCAATAATCTCGATACAGCCGAACGCGGGGCTGGCTCGCCTCTTCGAATTATTCTTCAAACACTACAGAGGCGAGTCTGCTGCCCCCCTTACCCCCGGCTGTGTACTCAGCAGCAATATTTGCAGCCCCGAAAACTTCGGCCCGGTTCATTTGTAACGAGCCGAGGGGGGCCACGCTTTTTGCCCGGGGAACAATTAAATCTCGGCCCCTGTGAGGAGCTGCGCGAGCTCGAACGGTGCATAATCGTCGGTGATCTCGGTGCCTCGCCAGGCCAACGGAATTACACGGGGGGAAACGAAGAAACGAGAGAACGAGGGACCTCGTATTGGATGGATCGTGACGAGGAGCGTTTTCGCGGCTCGTACTAATAACCGTTGATGATACCTTTTATTCCGGGCGTCGCTTTCGACTCCCAGGCCCGGCATTCCTGGCGAGCCACCGTCATTAGGGTATCCCGTGACCCAGAGTTTACGCCTCGGTTACGCCGGTATGCGTTCACTCAATCAGAGTCGTACGACCGCCGCGTAAAAAGCCTCGGGTCTGCCTCGAAGACGAATATTCCCCCGGGTGAGACGATCGAACGGTCCAACGGGACCTGGACGGCTACCTCGACGCAACGACTCCGCGAGCCCCTGGGAAACAGCCGTGGCTGACTTGCGCGAGGCGCTTCTACTTGGAAAAATTGCTGGATGCACGGGCAGCAGTGGCGGCTCGTTTATTACCGCGTTAAGCATAATTAGGCTTGATTTACGCCAGCTGGCCGGTCACGGTGCGCAGCCACCCTTTAAACGGTCTAACGCGGCCCAATTTTCACGCAACCGCGGCGGTGCTGGACGCTAACGCGAGTGCAAACCCATCTTGCTGTCGGACCGTTCGAGGAACCGCGAGAAATTGATATATTTTCTGGGGCTTTTTAATATTGCGGAGAAGGGATGAGAAATTATACAGGAAAAGGTATCGATGATGATATGTACTACTAGAAACTTACTTGACACTCATCCGGAAGTAAAGCTTGCCGCAAGAAGGTGTATTCAAATAAGGAAGAGAAGACTTTGTCACTTCACCTTGCTCGAATTACTGGAAGCTTCCGATTCCTTACAATCTCTAAAGACACGCATCGAATTCGCACCGACTACCCTCGCTCAGAACCTCAGCGTCTCCTCAAGGGAGATCAGGGCAGTCTAGCAGGTTCTGGTAGCCCTTCAAAGAGCCGAACGGAAGTGGAGGGCCGGTCGACGCTGGGATCGTAATTTTGGGCGCGTGCTAGGATGTTGCCAACGTCCGCGGCGGCAGCGGCCCCGGGCACTTCCCTCTCGCGAGAGGGCAGCGTGTTGCGTCGTTCGCGGTTTATTATTAATAGGATGATAAGATCGCGAGGCATTACGCGAAACACACAGCTCGTCAAGCCGTAACTGGTTCCGCGCCGAAGATAGAGTCCCTCATCTATCTCCCGCGACACGGGGAGCGGGAACACGGGCGAGCAGAGGTGCGCAACCTCTTCATCCTGTGCCCTGTGCCCTGGTGTGGGTAGCGCGCCACCTGTGGGAACAGGGCCCCGGGGAACGGCGAGTGGGAAAATGACGAATGTCACTGCATTAGGCACGGCGCCCCGTACACCACACAACGGATTACGTGATCTCGAGCGGAGGCTGACTACTATACCGTGACGGTACAGGACGGTGTTTTTCATCCTTCGCCACGTCGCATCCACTTTGGCGAAGTGGAAACCGATGGAAACACGAGGTAAGTCGGATACATAACGGGGGCAGGAGAGGAGCAGGAGGAGGTCAGGTTTCTCTGAACCGTGATAAGCTGAGATCTAGAGGAGACTTTTTGGTGGTAGTTTGCTTAGAGTGAGGAGGATTTAATTGAAGAACATCTAGGATATTAATTGGCAATCTACGGTGGCGGATTTAAGGAAAAAGGCCCAGATGCTGAACGTTCTGGGACACCCTGTATACCTAACGGAATTACAAATAAATTTAAAAATAAAAAAATAAAAAAATATAGTGTTTGGATAAAATCATATGAAAATGTTTTTTGGAAGATGGCAGACCCTTTTGGTCAGGGGCCCATGTTAACTCCGCTACTGGTAATCGATGATCAACGTTGTAAAAATTGTAACGCAGAGGGATTGAAAATAGGATAAGCACCATACCTACCACCGTACCACGCTCTAGAGAACTGAGAGGAAACACTGAGTCACTCGATAGGATGATTGAAAGCTTCGCGGAACTTCTTGCTACGTAATAATTCAAAGTTACTACGAATATCGCGGACAGAAATAGCTTTCACGTTGAATTAGAGGATCGAGTATGCATACATAATTAACAGCGATGCAAGAAAGTAGCATCCACCTAGGCGTCTCTTCTTGGAATAATCGAGTAATTGGATTAAACGCCGATGTCTTCGAATCGAATGGAGCACGCAGGATGATCATAGGAAGAGCGATTAATTTAACAACCACTTCGCCCTCGGGTAGATCAGAAGTGTGTGCCCGGACATATGAAAGTAGCCGGTGCGTTTCCTCCGTGTTTCTTCCACGGTGGAGGGCACTAAATACCACCCTAATTGTCCCTTGCCAACCGCGAATTATTCGCGGGAAATGGAATCGCAAAAACCAGGGTCCAGGATCGCGTTCGGAGCATCCTCCGCGCACCAACACGACGCGAATCGTCCTGGCGTTATCGCCTGCAGTCCCATCCGCGGCAAGAATCCGCGAAAGAAGCTGGAGTCAGTTTTTAGCGGCCTTGCCAAGGCTGACATCTTCTTGGAATCGCTACCAGCCAGCAGCAAAAATCACCATCAACGGCTTGACATCGTCCATGGCCGTCAGAATTTATCGCGTGCCACGGTTTCCTTCGCTCTTCCTACTTTGCCACCGATATATCGAACGCTAATTTATCCATAGCGTCATATATTATTCATAGGATGGAAGCCAGATAGAATTACTCTAATGTAGATATACTTACTTGAAATCTGGTAATGTATAGGTATATGTAACGTGTATCAAATTTAGCTTAACGGAGCACTGGCATTCAGTGATCAGAATTATGTGAAAGATTCTGCAAAGTTTCTCAATGAACTAACTCACTAATTGACGACGAGTCTGAAGCGACAAAACGAGTAAAGAATAATTAAACACATAAATCAATTTAATGAGGAGAATACAGACTCCTGCCACCAATTTGCTCGCTTAAAACCTTATCCACGGTCAATCTCGAAAGCCTATTCTTTTCTCCGCGTGAAACGTCCTCCACTTTTATACCCGCGAGCTTCAGATTCATTTAAGCCCCGCCACAAAGCTGTTAATGACCCTCGCAGAAGCGTTTCGCCACACAAAGTGTCGCAGAGACTGTCCCTTGTGAAATTCCCTCTCGTTATCTGCGAAAACCTGCTCGTGACCCCGTACAACACTTTGATACGATCTTCCAGACCTTTCAGTCGCGACGGTGCATCCGGAGACACGTGTCCTCGGAGAAGCGAAGAGATTCCAACTACTTCAACGACACTTCGTCACGCGGAGGTACTCGGTGTCCCTTCGAAACTTCGAAATACAAAATTGAGGAAATTTTCGGCAGCTAGTGTGCTATTTCTTTTAAGATTTACTCAGAATCACTTGAATCTAAACAATTTTACAATTCACCCATTTTTTTCTGTTCTATCTTTCCATAAGTGATTTAACAAGTATAGCGTTGGAGAGTGAACAAATTTTAACGACGATTGACGCAAAGTTCGATTGCACACCGCCGCATTGCGAACGTCAGGTTGAAAGATGGATAATGGGCAACGGTACCGAGAGACAGAATGGATTAATGTAATCTGTCGGTGATCCAGCAGGACTCGCATCCCTTCTAATGAGGCGATAATATTCGGATGTAGCCCCGTCTGGGCGGATGCGAAGTTCAAAGGTCACTGTACCGCAATTATGCGAACGGCCACGCGTATAGATGGACAACGCGCGGGTCTGGACACTCTGAACGCACAGGAGAGAACGAACGAGGGAGAAGCTGGGAAATGAACTCGAGAAGCGCAGGCGAGAGCCTCTAACAAATCTCCTACTTTGAAATGATCATCGAGGGACATTTCCATTCACCAAAATTTACAACTCTGAATTAATTCCAGCAGAAATCTAAATTCCCCTCGCAAAATCCACCGCAGCCACCTAAATCACTCGAATCGGGCGTATTATTCCCTCGAAACTACCACGTTGCCCAAGCCCCGCACTTTTTACCATACAGCCAAAGGATTAAATCTCGCCGGCTCCTCCGTTTTCGTTTGCTCAGCGAGGTGTGTCGCGAGACGAAATTGCGGTAAGCCAGAACCCACGTTCGGTACGCGGCGAGTGTGGGAGCGCAGCGCGAAACGGACCCACGTGAAACGGCACGGGGCCCAGGGGGATGGTTGTTCGACAGGGACGGGGCGCGGCGGGCGGCAATAATTCTCGTGTTTTAGAGGGGCAATTTCGAGCGGAGTACGCGCGGCCGCTCGCGCGCGCCGAGCAGTGGATTTTCGTGGGCTGTACTTTTCGATAATTTACGCCAACGAGGCCTCGGACGCGCGGGGCTTTCTGGGAACCGATTCGCCTCGGTGGCCCTCCGCTGCGATCGGTAATATAACTTGGGACTCGCGTACGTGAGCAGCATATAGGAGACACGTTCCTTTTTTTGCGAGAGATCTCGCGGAGGGCCCAAGCGTGATCTTCGGCGGCCAATGGCCGTTCATCCGAGCCACGGGGGCCGGAACCCGTAACGTTCATTCGGTATTGCGGCCCCAAAAGCTGCCCTCCGCGTCTCGCTATCATCGCACGGACTTTCCGCGGCCGGGCGAGCAAAAAGTCTCGCCGTACGGTAATACGGCGTTTCCGACTTTTTCAGGGGGTTACGTGAGAAGGGTACGCCACGGCGAAATTTCCGAGCGCGAGCGAGCCGGCCGGCCGGGCGTTCGAACGTCTTTCAATCTTACGTGCGCGACGTTACGCTTCCGCCCGGCATATAAAGCACGGTTCGACGCGCACCGCGGCCCCCGCGGAATCAAGAAACAAGGGACGACGTTCGTGAACGAAATTTCGCTGAAAAAGTCGGCGGATCCACGGAATTCGAGGCTCGTCTCAGATCCGCCTGGTCGCGATGGAGGTTGAGGATTTTTTGGGGAGTTGCTTGTGGATACCGAACGTGGAAACATTCTGGCGCCATTTGCTTTTAATTTCGATTCAATCGCGAAGGCTACTTGGAAACATTTCAAACTTTGCGAACCACCAATGGCGATTGGGAAAAATCCAAGAGAGAAGTACCTACATAGGATGTGTAGAGAGAACTCCCAGTTGCGTTAAACAGAAAAATTGATAAACCTTCGGAAAGGGCCCGATCCTGTTCCTCCAGCCACCTATTTCGACGCGACTCTCTGACCCCATTTTTTACGCTCCCCACAGGAAGCCCCGTTCAACGACTCAGCCGGGAGAAAAACGTGCTCGGCGCGAGCAGGACGCGCAGCGATCGCCAGAGAGCTCGGCGCATCCCCGATGAAAACGGGAGCGACCGTGACGGAGCAGAGGTAAAAACAATGGAGGCGATTTAATAACAGCGATGCGGTGCGGTTAGCCACGAAACGTTTTCAGGCTAGCGCGCCTCTTCGGCGTCCACCTCTGACGCAGATGCGTGGCGCACTTCGGGGGGAAAAAGCGAAAAGAGAGAGCGCCAGTGTTACCTGTACTTAGGTTAGTTGAACGTTGCGTCGAATAACAGCATGGGCCGACGTCAAAGCCGAGCTGCGCGCGAGGAGGGCTATCCGGGGCTCTCCTCCCGCCGCAGTCTGGATGCAGATGATCCGAGATTATAGACATTAGGGACATTTGCCTCGGCGGTGTACAGATCTCTGCGCTGCCCCGCGGTCGCGTCCGTACCTCACGCGCGTGCATCTCCGTCGAGCCGAGGCTGCACCTTCGCGCCGTGGGGAACATCGTCGCCGCTTAATACGCACCCTCCCCGGCGAGTAAGTGATTCCGAGCGGCGTAATTTGCGAATTTCACTCAGGAGTAAGTCACGGGGCCCGCTGTCGCGGTTATTAATGGACCGCGACGCCCTTGCACGGCTCCTCCATCGGCCTCCAACCGAACACCCGACGAAGGCTGGCCTCTTTTTCGGACGAGGTCCTTGGTCCTCCACCGTCGCAGCTTTTGCTTTCAGACTCTCTCCGCGAAGGATACCGGAGGACTCATCTTTTTAGCTTTGAGAGATCCTTCGTCCTCCTCGTTAGACTTGCGGTGCACAAGGGAGCCGTTCAAGTATAGGTAGGTACCGATTATTAGGTCGGTGCAAAAATTCTTCTTACTAACTATTATTATTTTATGTACGTACGCGCATATCTCCTCAGCATATTGTCTGGATATTGGTTATCCAAAACCATATCGAGAGTCAAATGTACAAATGAGGAGGTAATAAGTACCTATTCTATATACACACAAAGGAGAGGAAAAGGAAATATACCTTCATGCCCCTGATACTTAATTAAAAGGACTCCGTGGAGGATGTACGACCCCATAAAGCCGTTCCCTTCCATTACCCTCTAAACACTCTACAACTTCCTCCTCCAAGCAGCTGGAGTGCGCGGATCCAAGAAAAACACATCCTTCGCCGCGAATGTACGGTTCTCGGCACCGAAACAGTAATTGAATAACTGAATTCGCCTTCCTGCAAACGCCCGCCCGCCCGCGCCTCCCTGTCTTCGCAGCATCTTCCTCTGTTTCTATCAGTCAATCGGAAGGGACCTCCAATCCCTCGGATACATGAGAATAAAGTTACGGCGCAGGAAGCCCGCGGTGGATCTCCACGCTCGAGGGACGGGAATAAGAATATGATGAAGATAACGAGGAGGGGGTTGAGAGGGAATTACCTACAAAATGACGAGGGAATTAGCCGGCTCTGTCTATCCTATTATCGCAAATAATACTCGTCTGATATCCGCTGTACAGTTAGATGTAATTAGACGAGCATCCACGTGGACTCGGATCATTCCTTTTATTTTATCTCCTCCATTCGAACGGAACCCCTACCCACCTCGTTCGTTTCGAATCCAAGTCCACGCGATATCGATCCCAGCTCGCGACTTTCCTGCTTTTTTTTCTGTTCCCCCTCCTCTGTTCGAATAGGAGACTGACGAGGGTCGTCCTCTCGAAACAAGAACAGGCTGCGCCACGATTGAATTTCACTCGCGATCACGTTTTGGTCCTGCGAGGGAACGCTTCTTTTTCGACCGGTCAAGTTGTCCGCTTTGAGGATCCGATTACCAGCTGGTATTTCGAGGGATGAGCGCAAGGTGCCCCTGGCCGAAAGGGAGCGGAGGAAGAGGCACAGGGGGTGCTTCGATAACTTGCTCAACGCAATGATACATGTTCGACTGACGTCCATCTCGCGACGATAACGACGCCTTCGTGAAACAAGAACAGATTTCCTCTCGAGGTACAGAGAAGGTGGGAAATAACTGGGAAATTTACTGTTACTCATCCTATATAATAATAATAATAATAATAATAATAATAATAATAATAATAATAATAATAATAATAATAACTCCTTCTCTCCTTCAAACGCAAGTAGAACCAGTCTTCATCGACCAAAAATACTGCTGTTACTGGCACATCAAGTGTCTCGAGACTCGTGTAATTTTCCATTAATTCGAGAGGCAGAACGGGTCTCGAATAGAAGATACTTGCTACGTCTACCGGAGATCGTAAAAGCTCGGCACGATGATTCCTCAGGAATAACAGCCCCATAAATTCTGGCTGATAAGCTTTGCAGGGAGCGCATCCGCGAATTACGTATTGGTGGAAAATGGCCGCGTGAAACCGCGCCATTAGACAAAGTAGAGCCTGGGCCGTTGTTCGACGCGGAATCAAAAGACGAATCGAGGATCGGAGGCTACAAATCTAGGGGCTGCCCCTATCCTGTAATCTGCCGCTGGTTTCTCGGATCCTCGGGTTGATTGGTAAGAACCGAACCCGTGGTTCGAGACGTGTATCCGCGGCCATGGATGGTGAGGAAGGTCGTTTACCCTTTCCGCGGAGGAATCTCTTCATCGTCAAGTAGCCAGCAGGACGTGGATTATCTTGCCCCGTGTGCAATATCTTCGGCTACCACTAGCCGGCGGCTCGAGTGCTTTCAATTCGATCGTCGACAAAGTGGATCTGATGGATGTCTCAAGGATGACTCGACGCTTCCAGGGAGAGAGAGAGAGAGAGAGAGAGAGAGAGAGAGGGAAGAAAAAGGTTATTTCATTTTTTAGCCGCCAACGAAAACGCGAAATAAATTACACGCGCCAAGAGGGAGAGTCGGGATCGTCCAATGCCCGAGACCTCGGTAAGGGATTAGAGCCATCGAAAAGTACCGCCGTGAATATAACGCGCTCTTTCACTTAACACTCCTCTTATTTCTTCGTAACGCGCTGCACCCTACGCGTCCTTCTTTCGTTATGCTTCGCACGTCTGGACACTGTTTAAGTCTCAGCGTGGAGGCTCGAAACGTCTATCTACTGGTAATTGGTACACTCGGTCTAGTGAAAGTCAGCATAAAAAGCTTCCCCATTTCTCTGGGGAGAGAATTGGCCAGTTGCGGTGGAGCCTCGGCGAAGAAGAAGGCGCGATTGATAATCAATAGAGGAAACCGCAGGGACATACATACGTGGCCCGCGGTTTAAAGGATGATGAAGGCGACCCCGTGACGTGCCACGACATCGACCGCAGACGGTGTCGACGTGGATGCATAAGCTCAATGGGCCATTACCAGCGGTGTTTACGATTTCAATTACTGGCTGTGCCTGATAGCCGGTCATCACTGTGTCGCGGATAAGGTTATGCGTTGGTCAAGTGTTGGGGGGCTGTCGCGTGGTGCTCGGCCGACCACTCTCGATCGTTCCCCTATCGGGAGGAACGATCAGGAAGTATCCCGAACGCTCGATCAGCCTGGTGCTGGATAATTAAAGCGTACTGCGAAAGGCGGAGTAAACTGGTTCGTTAGCGGGAGTGAGATCGTCCTGCTGATTAGAGCTAACCGTACTATACCAACCGCGCACGCCGAGAAAAATATTAACGATACGGCATGAATTAGATACGGTTTAGAGGTATCCGCTGCTCTCAGCTGGACAGAGGGCTGAACTTGCACAGCATGTACCTCTAAATACGACTATCGATATAAGTAAATCTGTAAAGCTAAGTGAAGGCATTCTTGCTACCTAAAGATTCACTTTTCCACTTGGCACCTCGCTGCTTGCGATTGATATTAAGAGGATTACGTGGGATAAGAAGAATTCGTCGTCGGGGTGCCCGCAACCCTCCCCCAAATGTAATTGCTCGCGATTAGCGAAGGATCTGCGGGAAAGCGAGCTAAACTGCGCAGTTAAATCGCTCTAACTCGGAGGAAAGAAGCGTCGTAGCAGGTGCAAAGGATCCGCGCAGAGACTTTTACACGGGAAATAGAGCAGCAAGAGTGTGCTGCCGCTGATGACTCAGTGCGGATCCCGTCCTGGAGAGGAGAAGCAAGTCCTCGGCCAGTGTTTCGCTCTCGTATAGGAATTAGCGATAATTATATGGGGCTAGCACCTGCACGCACCTGCAAAAACCCGGGACGCCCTGCTGCTTTTTCCCCAAGGCTCGTCCGAGACCGTTGTTGAGTCACGGTAGACGATGACTCAGGGGAAGAGCATTAGGCAAAAGTTGCCTGTGCGTACGGGTAATCTGCTTAAACTCACGCGAAATTGCAGGATGCGCAAAGAAACGGCCGAAGATTGAAAATATCACGGTTGGCGGATATATACGTCTGTTCTACTGATTTCACTTAAGAAGCCACAAATGATCGCGTGCTTCGCTTTCCGTGCGCTTCTCTACGCTCGATTGATAAAGAGGAATCGTTGGTGATCGATTTTTAACACTTGTTCTGTTTGTTTGATTTTGTCTCTATTTTAGTTTCACGGTTAGGTTTCCCAACAGTGTTACCACTGCAGCCTCGCCTTTACTCTTATTAGTAATTTTTTGTACCCCAACGAGTATATTAATAAAAACCATCTATTTTGCGAGCGTGTTGATCGCAGGGTCCCCTTAAGAGAAAATTCAACCCCCAAAAGAGATGCCAACAGGAATAAACCTTCGGAAAGCCCAAAGCATAGAATCAGCGAATATAAAAGGGCGGTAACGCGGCGGAATAGTAGAGGAACTGCAAAGGAGGCAAGTTCCTCGTGAATAAATCGACGAGGATCTGTCAGGCGAGCGGTGGACGCGACCGGGCAGTTTGTATCCGCCGGGTTTCTGCGTCTGGAAACGAGCAGATCCCCGCGGACGATACGTTGGATTGAATTCGAATGGCTTTTGGCAGCAGGCGTGGTCGTTATTCTGATTTATTGCGGCCGTTCGCGGTGCCAGCGCCGACAGAACGACGTGAAACAATAAAGGCTGGACGCGGAGAAGCGAGGGCCGCGTAGTAACATTAAATAACGAGACGGCCGTGGCCGTGAAAGAGATTCGATCTAAAGTGCCGGTTACAACGTTGTCGTAACAACTTTCTTCGTCTCCTTCCACCGCGGTGTCCGCTCGAAACGCACACGATGCCTGGGCCTTTTATCGATCTATCGCCGCGTTCGCGGCCGCCGCGCCGCGCCGCGCCGTTTTTCTTCGTCTCCGATCGCCTCTTACCGCGACGATCTTTCCTATCCATCGATAATTGACGGCGGTGCAGCCGGGGCCGAAGGGCTAACCGCTTGGGGGGAACCGTTTCGCCATAATATCGAAACAGGTGCGCGCTCCTGGGACCAACGTTAAGCCGCGATACCACGCGGGCGAACGTTGCGCGGCACAGACGATGTGGCATGTCTATTGTAAAAGTTTATGAAATCGCCAATCATCGTGCAGGTGGAAGCAAACTTTCATTCGTGAAATCTTTTTTTGCCATGGATCACTTTAGAATAATACCATTTGTAGTGGAAATGGGAACATTTTATGGTATTATATTAGGTCGGTGCAAAAGTTCCGCACGTTCACTGTTAGATGTACGGAAATGTCTTTATCTGGTACACCTATTATTATTATGAATTAGAGCGGGGGTGGACAGTCGGAAAGCCCACCAGGCCTTCGTTAGCTTGAGGCACAGTGGTTTAATCAAACTTTAGCACCAACCCAATAGTTTGTTGTTTACTGTGCTGTGAACGATGATGAAAAATTTTCAAAAATTATGCGAATGAGTAGTGCAGATGTGACTTACCCTTCAGCTGCGTCGACTCGATGGCGAACATGTTGAGGGCCAGAAGCTGAAGGAGCCGTGTCCCGGGAAGAGGCAGTGGCGAGTGCTGGAGAAGCGCCCTGAACTCTTTCAACATCTGAACGCCAGCTTCTTGGAACGTCTCCATTCTGCGACAAAGTTTCGAGCGTTCGTGTTATCAGATGGCAGGGCATTCAGGCTTGCGTTATCTTTCGTGGTTAAAAGTGAAGAGAATAGAGTAACGACGTGGAACGACTCGGTACACTGCTCGTTCGGTCTCTAAAATAGCGCCGCTAACTCTGTCACGACCGACAGACGATTGACTGCGATGGGAAGGGAGAATGAATAAGTGAAAAGCGAGCCATGCCACGCATCACTCACTCGCCAGGATCGTACATATTTCAAGGATTTTGGTCTGGCAAGGACATCGACCTCTAGCTTGCCCAGTTTAAAATGATCGCGGGCAAACAACTTTTGCGCGTCTTACAAGATTCATGCGTTAGTAGTAATCAACCCTCTGTGGATGGAAGCCTGTTAGGATATTCCTGATAACGTGTTCTAACAATTTCATAAGGGCTGAGGATATTCCTGATCTTTTAATTTACATTATTTAATTTACATTCTCCTTCTCTATTCTTATTCTATATCCCCTTCTAATCCATAAACCTTCGACTCTAAATCTGACCATTTCAAAAAATACTACTGACGTACAAGAACCAGTCTCGAACTTAATCTCCCCAAAAAGACGAACCCACTATTGTCGGTTCTTTTGATCCCCTTCCAGTGGCCATCGTAAAGATTCTCACCGCTCGTTCTCGCCATTTCCGGTTCGAGATATACCAGACGTTACGATTTATCAAGAGCACGTTCGTGCCTTCGTCCTTCTCTTCTCCATCACGTTCGCGAGAAGAAGAGGCATTTGCCCCATTCGAAACTCTGGAACCACCTTATCTCGAGTCACACCCACGCGAAGCAGTCCCCCTTACTAATCACTAGCCATAATTGCTCGCGCTTTTAAAATATCGTGTATCGCGGGGGACACCTCCCCGGCGTAGCCCGTGTTCCAGTAATTAGCCATTACTCCTCTTATCGTCGCCCCCTAACTTATCGGGGTTCCGCCCAATAACGCCATCGTTCACCTCCGATCGACGAGCCTAATAAATTCCAGGCAGTCGCGTCCCCGGCCCGCGGTAACGAATGCAAACGGCAGAATCAGCCCACTTTAATTAGAGTATCCAATTATTTATTTGCGAATTCCGCGATAAGAGGCGCGACGAGCGAAAATATCCGCGTACAACCACGTGCACCGTCGCCAGGGACGAACGAACGCCCGATTTAATTAACCATCTGGCCGTTTTTCCGGCAGCGGAAAATCTATTTCGCCGCTAACGGCACCCTGCACGGGAACTTCGTAAACCCGTCTAATTAGCCGATACGCCCGATATTACGAGACACACCGGTCGTAAGTAGATGCGCGGCGGACGGTCAAGACCCTCGCTTAATTGGACCAATTGCCTGCGTAACTGAGCAACAGATTTCAGATGGTTCCCTTCAGCTGCGTGCTGCGCGGCCAGTTTCCTCTGCTTTATCCAGAGTGATTTGGTAATCTGCAGTTTATGGCGAGGATCGATGAAACGTAAATGGCGCCGACGAAAAAGTCATTAAATGACTCTACTTTCGGACCAATCATAGATCCGACTGCTCCAGCCAACGGACGTCCCCAAGGCCACTAGGCGCGCAGAAATCATCGATCTTACTACTGCTCGACTAAACGAATCACAAGTTCCCGGGACTTGACTGGACTTGGCGGCGTGCAAAGAACGAGAAGGGTTTGGATTCACGTTCAGGCTGAAAAATCACGCGGGGCCTTTGAATTAGCATACCGGGGAGTGCAGCGCTAGTCGAATGGAAAGAAACGAAGCGAGAGCACTGGGGGCTCGGCGGTTTTCGACACAGCCTGTGCCAGGCGCGAGTGGATAGTCACGCGAGGGGAGAGGAATTAAACGGCGATGCGAGGCATGCAACTGATCATCTCTAAGGCAGCGTTAATCTCGCTCCGGTGAATTCGAATGATAAAGGGGAACGCCGGTGCTACCGCGAGACCTACTAAGCAGGCATCCTCGTAAACACAGCCGTAGAAACAGCGGCGGGATCTCACGTAGCCAGGCGCTATCTTTCCCACAACCTCGTTCCCTCCTTCGTGGCGCCTTCGTGGATATATCCGACGTCTCGGTCGACCTCCCCTGGGTGCGCGATCTGGCGAATTCCTGACACGACCTGTCTGTCTCTCAGGCCGACCGCCTGCCCCGAGAACACTCGCACAAATCGATACGGCGATTGATTTATATACGTCTCTTGTGCTCCCTATTCGATGGCTCCTCTGGTGCTTTAGTGGCAGGTACATCGCGTATCATTAGGCTACTTAATTACTTCCACGGGAAATGGGATCTTGCTTCTGCAATGACCAAGAACGTATAACGACCCTTCAAGGACTTTACGAGCAATATTATATTTTAGAATAGGGAATGTCAAAGTCTGCAAAACAGATGCTAATGAAATTTCAACGACGAGCAATGATAATTGCCAGAGAACGTCTGAACCGCAAGACCCCGAGGTTCTTGGTTACCCTAACGATTGTAATTACTTAGCAGTTTCATTAATATTCGTTATTACGGCGATGATAGCCCTCGCTATTTTACGGATAATAAAACCGTCACCGCTCTCGTAATTATAATATCCCTCATTCGAAGCCAGCATTAATGTCAGGCAATTTAACTCTCATCGAAGGCGGTGAAGGGGCTTGCCAGGAAGTACGCGTAACGAAGATTCATTCGACAAGAGCGATTTGAACGGCGGAAACGTAGGCACGCTACTATGTCATTGCGCGTGTCATTAAAACCTCGCGTATCTGTCTATGCTCGATTCGAGGCCCACGGCGAACAAAAACCTTCGAGTCTCCCTTAAAAATGAGAACCAACGTGGGGAAACGTTCACGAGTTAGTCACGGGACGAGGAGTCTCTTGCCGCGAACGGGCGAAAAAGAAGTTCACTTGGGCTCGTGCCGTAAAGCTCGCTTCTTTATTAAGGATCCGCATCCATGCTGGCGATATTCCAATTTCACGATGGCTGGAGCGGGATCGCGAGATCCCTCGCCTCGTCAGCTCCCTAATTTATTTCAGCATCGAGTCGCTTCGATGAGGATCCTTTGGGAGATCCAATTACGCATTTGCGAGCCTCCGCAGTGATAACTTCGTTGAATCGGTTACAAGGTGGCAACTTCACGAGGTGGTAACATCCTCTTCGCTGTTTCTCATAGCGACTCCCGAGGAACACTGCACGACGTCTCGTTACTTTGTTACAGACGGAAGGCACGCGTCCTTCATCGCTTTCTCGGGATCTTCCCGTCGACTTCGATCGATTTTATTCTCTACTTCGATCGATTTTATCGTCGACTATGACTGCTGACCACCGACTGCCCCTCGATTTTCAACATACTTGGAAGGCAGCTTCTACGCAACCGTGCACCTCCATAAGTTGTAATTACGCAGGCGTGCATAGCGGTACGCGGCGCGCCGGCTGCTTGTTCTCGCTACTTAAAGACGCCCCGGGCGCGTTTGCGTGCTACCCTCTACTCTGCTTTTCCACTGACTAGGCTGTAAACATGCTGTAATTATTAACACCGGACGGTGTTCTTCATCGCGCGTGTAGGGGCCGTTCATTACGAAGCGCTTTCGTCGGGCTGCTCCTCGTTGGCCGGGTAATGGGCGAGAATCCCTTTGCTAGAGGTCTGGTCTTGGTGAACAGGCGAGTGAAAACTTTTGGGGGTCGATATTTGATTTTTGGTTTCGTCTAGGACGACAGAAGCGAAGCTACGAACTTTTTTTATTTTGTCCTGAAATTAGGCTACCCTTGAAGGTAACTCTTTCGCTGAAAATATTTCCCTATTCCCCCTCTCAAGCTCACAACTCACTAATCTTCTCAGAGTTCATCAGGTCTTGAAACCAGACGGTTCGTCTATGGAACTAGCATATGGAGTAGGTGCGCCTCGACGGACGCTGGAGACACGATTACCATACGTCGCGAGGGAGATACGCGAGCTAATAAGGTGGCCATCGTTGAACCGTGCCCAGTCGCGATAAATGAGCGCTCCTTTCGCGTTCGAGACGCCATTCGATCGTCAACGACCACTTCGGGGCGCATTCGCCGCGAATGGCAAGCCCATTCCCGCTACAGTCAAACTGTCGCTCACGGACGAGACCGACACGAGTATCCCAGTTTTATGGGCTTGCCTCGTAATTCTATTAGTTCTGGAAGATACGAGGCGCAATGGGGATCCGTCCGAGGTGTCGCGATTGGCACTCTCGAGCTGCTGTCCGCGATAAGACCCCTCGGCTGCCCGGCGCGTCCACGGGGCGTAGGATTTACTTTCCCCGGGTGAAGGAAGCGTACAGATAACAGGGTATCGCGATGTCCTCCGGTTCGCTTCGCTTCGTATTAATGAAGTGACGACGCGGAGGCGTTAATTCACGTCTATGGAGGGTGGTATCAGATGTTTCAGAAGAGGTTTAAGAGTGGATCTATTGCTCTGATAGCTCGTCACTGCTTTCTAAAATCACTGACAAGGTGATTCGTTATACAAGGAAATTACACCAGTGACGTGAATTACACGATACTTGAATACTGAAGCTACTAAACGCCCGCGATGGGTCAAAGTCTACTTGGGGAGAGTGGGAATGACCGAGGCCTAGGTAGTTCGACTTGCTGAGTGCCAATGACGCAAGCGGGTCCTTGTTAGCGGTGGCATCCTGACCTCAAATCCTGTACAATCACCTTTTGCCGTGCTCAGCTGATTTCCTGATGAGAACTTGGCAATGAGAGACAGCGTACGATTTAGTGCATTCTCCCATCGATAAACTTGAATGTCTAGCAGTTCGAAGGATCGGGAAATTACTAGCAAATTACTGCAAACTCCCCAGAAGGTAGGTACCTAGAACAGCGCTATCAAATTGAAAAGAAAGTGAAGTATCGCGGAGACCCGCGGGATCGATTAACGCGAAGAGGAACTCGGCGGCCAGGCAGAGGAAAGTTCGTGGATGGACCGTTAGCGCGATTATCCGACGATCAAAAGCGGCGAAGTCGGTCTGGGTTGGCGATGGGGGAAGCCCCGGCTGCGCGTGACGGAGAAGATAGAAGACAGCGGAGGGGGGCGGAACGAAGACGAAGAAGCTGGAAACTTAATGCTCGTGGTACCGAGGCGGCCACGCCGTCGTTGCATCGCCGAGGAATGGTTATGGTGCCCGGCCCACGCAATCCGCGGGTCATGGACCATGATCTATGGAACACGGCGGAATGCCCCGTTATGCGCTAAAGTGCAAACTTGTTAGTCATAGAGCCTGGCCCGACGTCGATGGGACAACAGCGGGGCCGAAGGGGGGCTGCGGCATCGAGCGCAAGCCTCCGACCCGAAGAAAGCTCGCGAAGGTGAAGCCGTCACGCTCTCCTCTACCACCGTCCGGGGCCGATTCCCTCGCGCTCTGGCACGGAGGCACCGCGGGACGTGGGGGATGCCGTTATGCCCTAAAGTGCAATTCCCCTTCTTCCTCAGCCTCTGCCTCTGCCTCTGCCTCTGCCTCTGCCGCGGCCTCACCTTCCAAGGCTCTACATCTTTCCTTCCACTCGGCGAGCCCGCTCTGGGATTCATCGCGGTAATTCGCGAGCCCTCGCGATTCTTCTCGGAGAGGATTCTCGTCTTATCAGAGAGGCAAGTGGTTCCTGTGTCGCCACTGACGAAGTTTGGGGGCAGCTCTGTACTGTCAGGGGAATTTGTAGGATTCTATTATGGGGTCGCAGCACTCTCGTGGCAAGGACGAGAGTATAGGCTCTAAACTTTAGACGGTGGCGGAGGCTGCTTTGAAACCAGAGTTACCTTCACTTTCCTCGATGTCCCATCGTCACCAGCGCCCGCGTTGGGTGATCGATCGATGCGGCGTGATTACACGAGAAGATTAATTGGCTATCGATGCCAAGCCCCCCTCGCGTGACAGATATGTATGGCGCGACTGGATTTTATCTCGATTACATGATCTAAATGACTCGGTCGCCACCGCGGACGACATCGATCGGGCGCGCACAGTCTTTATCGCCGTCGTTATCGTCGATATTGTTCCCATTATTAAATCGACCAGCGTGTTACCGTTTCGCCGTGTGGGCGCCCTTCGAGATAACGATCTCTAATGGGATGCCCGATATCACGATGCTTTCGGCCCGTCCAATGAATCGCGACTAATGACAGACCGTGTAAATTGATATCGGCGACAAGCGACTCGCTCTAATTAAGAACTTTACGCGGATCGAGATTAACCGTCAGCGTAGATCCTTGGCGAGGATAGCGGGATAATAGCCAGGCAGTGAAGAATGGACGCGGGGACGGTATTGAAATCGCGAGTAACGGATGAGACCCTGTGTATCGGGCGCCATAAGTGTCTCATCATTCAATTTATGCCTTCTATGGTGGTTTTATCTTCGCGTGCATTCGCGTCACACGCGCTACTTTGCACTGTGAAAAGGACCAGCGCGACGCGTGGCTGAGAAAGGCACAGTGCTCGCTTCAACGCGGCTTTTGCACGGTCCTCGTTTCCTTCAACCCGATCTGGATCCTTTAGATGATATTTTGATAGGGCGACGATTAATCAGAGCGCGGGACATCGATCTGGCGTACGTGAGAGAAGTGACTGTGATCGAGTTTGCGTGCTTTGAAATTTTAGAGAGATTATGGAAAATAGGTCTACTCTTTCTTTATGTTCAAAAGTGTAGGTAGTTATTGAACGCTAAGCACTATAGTTGAAAGAAAGATGTACTGATTTCCCAGGTCCAAAAGTCTAAGCCTAAGATACACGGACCACAGGTGCTGGCATCAAAGCAACGATGGAAAAATTGATATTTCGAGAATACCGTTAGCTCAACCACTCCCACAGCCGCGTAACATCAAGCGGATGGATTGAAAGTAGTTGGAAATAGTAGGAAGTCCGTTCCGAATCACGCACATTACGTCCGAATCCATCTTGTCATCAACTCGAGGAGATCCATGAGGTCTGTAATAAGGTGTCAAGCCCTGGAGGCTCGTTATCATGAGCCACGGACTCGGTACGGGTGCTCCTCGATTGATACATCAAGCAGACAGTTACCCCTTAAGGCCAGCCTTACATCGAATCGAATCCCTTCCTTCGAGAGGCCAACTACAATTTTATCAATTTCCACAAATCAATAGTCGCTACTTCTTACCTCAACAATCCCACTCTCGGGTTTCTCTACTTCAAACAATCACGAAAAATAGCCTTCTTCACTTGCGCAACATTGCCCGCCGGTGCTCGCGCAATTTCTATCAGAAGTTAAGAACCGATATCGCGGGGTTAAAAGTGGACGCACTCGAGAATGGTCTGCCCCAAGGTTCGATCAATGCGTTGCTTCGCTATCAGGGAACCCCGGGGCCCCTGGGTCGCAACGATACCGTACGCGCACCAGAAAGCAGATACACGTTGGAAAAGTGGAGTTCGGGGATTCGGCGAAGGGAGAGGCGAACGGGAGCCTGAACGAGCAAACAGAGTTCGTAAACACATCAACGGCCACGGGGCAGCGGACTTAATAAGCAGCCCACGGTATTATGGATGATCTCTTTATTGACCGCCATAAATCAGAGTTAAGAGCAGGCATTATTACTACCGAGTGCATTATCCAGTACGTCACGAACCGGTGATAGAGTGGGGCCCCGCTTCGCCAAAGACACCTCGGGACGAGTCGAACGGTGCACAACGGGTAACTCGAGCCCTGGGACCGGCAGAGGAAACAAATGAAGGTGGACGAATTGGAAAGGAGCCTGCGCCAAGGTTTCTATGTCAGAGTCGGAGATGGAAACGACTTTGGCGACCTGTCGTCCTGTACAGGCACTTTCCTTGGACGATACCTCGCGCGCACAGAGCTGGGCATTATTTGGCGCAAGTAGCGACGGGTTCGAACGCCCCGCGAGTATTTTTGTTCGCAGTAGCGCTATATTCTAACGTTGTTAATGTTAATATTAATCTAGCGGCTGCTAATATAACGTTAATATTACTTTGTTCGCTCGTGGAATAAATATCCGCAGAGAAGATAGCCTGACACATCTCTGGGCGAAAATAGCCGCTCGGGTTTAAGAGGCTTCTTCCTACAGAGTGGAAGAGGGATTTTTCAATTAAGGCAAGACAAATATTCCCTTCTGGGACTAAGGAGCATCGACATCCATTATGGATTCGGCGAGCAGGGCTGTCTAGGAAAGGGGAATGACGCCGTTCTATCAAAATGTGCATTCTCGAGGGGCCTGAGCACTCTCGGCGAATTCTTTTGACTAAAAAGGACCAGTGTCTCCTAATCCTTGGAAGGGTTTAGGATCCAGAAATTTATCATAATTAGTTTCTAGAGTCCTGAACGTGGGGCGATAAATCAAGGCTTCAGGCATGGTTAGTTTCGAATACTTTTTATTCTATACCTCTGGTCCTGTTCTATTTCCCCTTTTTCAACGCAACACCCTAATCTCTTACTCGACAATGGAGAGAGTAACGAAACTCCCAACTCCTACGAACAGAAAAGAGACTCGTCAACACCAACCGAACGCCAACTCTTTTACTTCCTCTTTCCGAAACGCGCAAGACGAGAAAATAAATTCGTAGACGCCGCCTGTCCCTAGGTTGTAACAGAAAAAGAGAAAAGAAAAAAAACGACGAATAAGGGGGGCGGAGGGAAGATCGCGCAAAGATTCGTCACAGGTTCATCAGCCGAGTGTGGAGCTTGAAACGGCTATCGTAGTCTATCGACAGGCAACAGGAATCCAGATAGTCATGGCAGGATGCATACGTGCAGTCGGTCGTTGAAGATGCTTGGGTTCTGGTCCGAGGCTGCGGTGTCCAAGGGTGTCCTTGAAGCGGGCGGGGTCGTCACACGAGGGCCCCGCAGGTAAACGACCATCAGAATCCATGTGTGTTGGCGTCCGCGGCCTTATAGCGTATCTTACACTCGTACTACTTAACTTTCTGCATCTGTATATGTGACGTTGTTCTGCCTCTTTCCTTCTTTCGCTCCTTACCCTCCCCCCCTCCCCCTCGTCCACTGTTTCCGCCTCCCTTTCTGCACCAATGATCGCCGTATAAAAGAGGCTACCGGCTTCTTCCCTTGCCTTACAAGTGTTATGAAACGGCGAGCCCTCCCTCCGCCCCTCCACGGGCCACCGATTTATGGGTTTAATTACCGCGTCATTATGCGCGTCGACGGTTATTCGGAATTGCTAAGGGACTTCGTCTCAGTCCCAGAGCTTCGTCTCCGAACGCAAGCTTGTTAACACGCTGCGTCCAGGTCCGAGCGCTATCGGCGGGGGCAAGGAATCGAGCGGGGTATTAAAAGATGCCTACCGGCACGCCGCGAGATTTCGTTCGGCTGGCTCGCGACTCGCTCGGGCCATAAATTTACCGAACGGTCGAGGGACTGTCCGCCCGTCGCAGCCGTCCACTTAATATCTTCAGCGTCCTAACGCGACGGATAAAGACGCATCAGGCTTAATGATAAATGCGGCGATATGACGGGGGCCGGGGCTGTATCTCGGCGCGGAGGGAACAGTTCGAGAAAGGGCATGTTGCATCGCGAATCGTCCTTGAGGGCGTATAACTCAAGGGAGCCCGGGACGATGCTCGGCCAGTAATGAGCCAAATCCATTACGGCACACTCGCAGCAACAACGCAACACAGCAACACCCGTAAGACAGCCCAGAAGAAGTCTAACTGCATTGCCTTCGCCCTTCTACCCTCGCGTTGCTTCTTTTCTCTTCTTTCCCCTCCCTTCTCTCTCCCTCTCTTGCTCTTTCTCCCCGTGAAAGAAGTCTATGCCAGGCACGTATCGCGCGCGGTAACAACCACCTAGCCAATGGCACCAGTTCGCTACCAATTCCAATTATAGATCGTAAGTATATTCCAGCCAGCCGAACTGACAACCCTTCCCGCTCCACCCATCGCCGCACTCCCCCTTTCTCGCTTCCTGATCGCGGAAACCAATTATGCGCGCGGAACTACGCGATTAAATTGAAAAGTCCCAGGCTAGCCGATCTCGTGCCGCCGAGAGGCTTGCTAACGAGACAGAGAACCGCCGTGTCGATGCGACGCCGAGCACGATTTCTGAACGATCCACGGGACGATTGAATCGTTCGCCTCCAACTCCGTGGAAATTAAGCCCTAAGGCCTGCACGAGCTACGATAAAAATTCAACTCAAAAATTCAATTCAGCAATAATAGAACAGGCTATGTTGCAAAGTTTCTACAAACAAGCAGCAACAGTAACCCAAAGATTCCTCCCAGAAACCCCGGACGGCGGAGCAACGGAGAAGGAGCTATCACTCGTCGATAAATTCCATTAAGAAGCGGCCGAGTGGCGCGAATAAATCACCGCGGCTTCAAGTATAAGGGAACACCTTTTTGCCCGTCGGCCGCGACATAAATCGCGCCAGCGACGATTCGTCCATCGGCCAGCGTATACGTGCACGTATTCCGCAGCGATTTTACGGCTATCGCGTATGACGGGGCCGGGACTCGCGGAGTCACCGTCCAGGATCGTCGCCACAATTAAACGGCCTGCAAGGTACCGGCAAGGTCGTTACGACCGGGACACTGGGTACACAAGGTGTACCAGCTCGAGGGGAGGATGGCACGCGGGTAGGCGCTGGACCCTGGGCCGAGGACGGGGCGGGACGGTCGGCCGGTGGCGCCACGCAATTGTCAATTAACATTTTTACCGCCGTGCAAGAAAACACGAAGTTACGTGCCGGCGTACGTGGCCACCGGCTCGACCCACGGGTGAGCTGTCCCGACAGGGTTCCAGGGATCACGAGCGTAGGCACCGGCCAGCGCGAGCAACGAAGAGAGAGAGAGCGGAGTGGACGAGGCCCGGGCGGAGCGAGAGGAGACGAGAAAAAGGGCGTAAAAAGAATCGAGAGGATACATTTCATTATGATTATGTGCGCAATGGATTGCTAATCGTAAGCGCCTCCTGACCGCGCCGCGTCCAGGGGCCCTCTGCGAGCCTCGTTTTTCACACGTGGGAACGTGACTTTTTCTACGACGTACCTACACACTGCAACCATCGAGTCTATTAGTACTATTAGCATACATCACGCCGTTCTTTTCTCCGCAGCTTTTCCCCTCTTCTCCTTTTTCGTTCTCTCGCTTAAGGCAAGCCTCGAGCCTCTGTTACTGCTTCGACGCTGGCCAGCGGACGGACTCGCTGGCCGGTCCGCGCTGCTGGAAATGGGGTGATATTTCCAGATTACTCGCTCTTTATTACATTCCACGGCGCTCTTATGGCGCTCGTAATATCACGTTGCGAGAGGCTGCGATAGCTTCGAATATTACATTTAATAATCTAGTATCGGCTTCGCTCTCCATTACGCGGAATATATGATGAAACCTCCTCACGGTCCTTTTCTTTTCTGGTTGCTGCCTCTAACGGTACGAGTGCCGCGCTTACAAGCGCTCTCCACCGCGAACGTTTAGAATGCTCAGCGTTTACGCGTTTCAACTAATCGGACGCAAGACGGTGTGCATGAAATAGGTGGTTCTATTTCCGGTCGCCAACAGATCGATTTTATCTCCGATTTCAGATGGAGGTCGTATTATTCAGAGTGAAGGAGCTTTCAATGATGTGTACACGTGACACGAGGATTTCAGAACGAGATGCGAAAGTTACGAAGCCGAGATACTCTGACACGCGATACTCTGGAGGGGCAGGCGAAGGTGTACAGACGCTTTACGAGATGTGAATGTCGGGCAGTCGGACAGCCAGTCAACCGCACCATCAAACTCGACCGGGAGCGTAGCCCTCTTCATCCTCGATTCGCCCCAGCACGCAAGGAACGCGCCGAAGCTTCGAAACCGCAGCTCCAAGGTACGAGGGGCCGATCCGCAGCGGGGTGTAAATATCGCGGGCCAGTTGCCGCGACAAGCTTCTCGCTCCTTTACCCGTGACAATGTCGGTGGCGGGGTGTCGATCGGCGATCTCGACGCCGTAAACTTGCGCGAGCGAGATCGATCTCTGGGAACGGACAGCTGGAGCGCTCTCCGGCTGCTCGAAAGGGGATCGAAGAGGGAGGATGATGTCTTCGAGAAGACAACCACGCTCGGGATTGTCACGCACACTGTTTCATAGTTTCGATTGCCGAAGAATAGATAATAAATTGAATGAAAGATCGAGTCCTATGTTCTATGAGAACGTCCTAAGTTTAATAGTTACGGATAATAGTTACCTACGAGCCAAAGAAATTCTTCGAGAGAAACAGTAATCGTATGGATACGATTAGAAAAGAATTACGCGTTGATATAGCAATGCGGCCATACCTAGTTACTTCCACTGGTTGTAATTATGCGACTGCTGATTGGTTAGTACTAATTACCGAGGGATATTTCCCGAGCAGTTCACCTTGTCTACGAATGACCTTTCGCCTTATAAGAAAAGCACGTTAAAACACACTGAAGGGTCTGGAACAGGAAAGAAAATTGATGAAGACGCAACAAGCGTTCCTTCTGTGGTGTACAGGGATGATTAATTGCGGGGCTAATTTTAGAAAATCGGGCTATGCTTCGATTCAAAGTGGGCCGAGGTAATAATGATAGTTATAATCCAAGATGAGAACTATCTTTTCGGTGTCGGTATTAGAATACTTAGGCTTATAGCTTAACCAAGGGATATCGAGTCGTGGAAGAATTATTCTAGTAATTTAATGATCGTTAAAAGGAGATCAATAATTCTGTCGTAATTTCTCTGAATAGCAACCCATCGACAGAATCGAAAGCTCCATGGTGCAATTAATAATGGACCAAGACACGCTTGTACGGTAACCGAAGTTACTCCCAGCAAGCCCTCTGAGGTAGAAATTCCCCGTTATAGCCCCACTGGGACCCATTAGAACTTTGCCTACATAATAAATGATGGCACACGGTAGTATCATGGCCTAATGAGAACATATGGCCCACATGTTTTCTTAAACGAACTTGAGCCCGTTAAATTATCTAATTCTAATGATACGAAAGCACTAACAGAGTACTTGATAGATCGCGGCTTGCGATTCACACCAAAAGGATATGATTGCGCAAAAATAGGCCTACAGTGCAACGTGAAATTTGTTAATAAAAGAATTTTGCTCGCGCAAAAGTTATTCTTTCACAGAAATTATTTGCTTCTTCATTGTGCCATAAATTTTAGTCCTATCTATTAATGGGACTTCGAGACTAATAACGGACAAGGCACGAAGGAATACAGATACTTTACGAGAACGCGTTAAAACCAACAGTGCACGGTTAACTCTCTACAGATATTTGCATAGGAAAACATAACAGTTGCCAGCGATTCATTGGTCTCCGCACGAATATGCGAAAACACGACTGAGAAGTTACACATCGTCTCCACTGGTTATATTAGCCTATTGTGTGTACACTTAAACATCGACAAAGAAGAATATTTCGTTTCCTCAACGTCTCTGCATTTCCAGAGTCTCTATTCAGAAGTTTATCACCCGGATGTCACGTGCGGGACTGTGATCATCTTAGTGCGACTTAACAATTGCATTTAAACAGAAACAAAAGTATTCTTTTCCAACAAAAATACCTGCAGTGTGCACGTTTGTGTTCAGAACACGTATTAACGCAGTGAAGTTGGGCGTCAACTGTGTTCTGTTCGAATAGTTTTGCAACTGTGCAACTGCATGATAACAAACCATTTATAAAGTCACTCACCCTATTTTGGTGATCAGCTTTCCATGGACATGAAGGTAAGATGTGACAAATCGTTTATTCACCTGGAACAAGATTCAGAAAGCTATTAGAACAATATTTCACCCAGCGAATCGTGATACTGTGATTTATTAGAGGAAAATTAATGGTAAGAGAGAATACTATCGCACGAACATGACTCGATACGCCTTTTACTTGTAAAATAAAGGTTCCCTTACATCGACGCTGCTTAACTGCGCCAAGTCTTCTAAATCGCTATGAGACAATCTCGTTTCATTGGCAGTGGCTGCAGTAGTTGTACGACGAACGCGTCTCCCACCAGGATGAATCCAAATTTCCCTCCTCAATCCACCCCCGATATTATTCGCTCCTTCTTTCTCCTTCATCCTAGCTCTCTCTTTCCATTCTCTCTCTTCTTTCCGCTTTCGCTCCGTTGATTCGTACTGTTAGAATTCATTACATGCTAAATCTTTGCAATGTTATATGCATGTATTTATCGACGACAGCATAGTGCATAACGTAAATGAGAGTTCGTTCTATTAACTTCCCGCGGAAATTCCACCGCTCGTACTCTGCTGTCCCTAAAGTCTCTCAAATACTGCGGAAAGATACAAACATTGTCTACCCTGAGCACAAGAGACTCGTACAACATTTGCATCTCTCGGTTGCGACTATAAAAAATGCATGCTCACGTTGTGTATAAAATGGTGCTGGTAACTAATAAAGACTGTGCACTGCTTTATAAAAAGTGATCTAGTGAAATGCAGCGAACTATATTTGAAGTATATCATCAATTATTTCCTTCTATTCTTCTTCATGAACAATTAATGCACTGGCGGATAATTCGAATCTCAGCTCGCTACAAACGTGCCGCGAATAATGACTGACTTCACGCGGCTGGTACTTTCCCGCCCTTTTACGAACATACATATCAGGACACAACAGAACTTAATTGCGAGCTAACTGTTGTAAAATTTTATGCTGACGCAACGAATTGATAAAAAGCGTTAACTTTTTACCTGTGTGATGGAATATTCAAGTTCATTGATTAGATTATCTATTCTTGATGTATCAGCAGCAACTTTTCGCGGTTGACGTAAGGTTATTACGGCGTAATTTACTGAAATTCTTTCGGCTGTATTTATACGAAGCAAGGGAAGAACAAGTATGAGAAAGGTACGAAAAAACCTCGGGAAGTCTGTATAATTAGCAAAAATTGTTATGTAGAACTGCACACTAACCACGTGAAGTTGGGGCATTCTTCGCGGTACATTTGACTTTCGAGAGAATAGAATCGAATGAATTGAATGAATTGAATGAATTGAATGAATCGGATGACGCCAATGGAACTATTTGAATTTGAAATCACTAATTGCCCAATCAGTTTTACTCAAGCATAGAATAATTTGCCTATGAACGATCGTAACTGTGCGGGAAATATAAATTTGGCACATTGAACTAGTCGTAAGCGTGCGAAGAGGCCTATGATGCGCATAAATATTTATAAGAAAAATTGAATGCACGCCAAATAAAAGACATTAGACAGCACAAAGATGAAGAAACTAATTCAAGCCTGAATTAAGGTAACTGACTGTTATCTAAAGAAATCACACCAAGTATCGAAATTTACTTACATAATGTAGATACTGGCGGCAAAACAAAATTCAAATATTATTAAAGTTAGTATTAATACAAACGTATCACTGGTAATATCTTAACAATTGTCGTACCTTCTTCCTGTTTTCGTCAAACAGAGCTATTAAACTCTCCCTTGCGGAATGGAAAGGATTGGATGCCATGAGTGATCGCATATAGTAGTACACCGCATCCAATTTCCGTCTCTGGGAACAAAATTCACCTTTTAATCCTCAAATTCCAATATCCTCTACTCTAAATTATTAAGCCCTAGCGTAATAATACGTACAGCATAGTGTGCCAGTAATGCAAGCTGATTGTACGGTCTCCCATTCTTTGGATTAAGTTGTTGCGCTTTCAAATACCACCTGAGAAGAATGTCACCTCTGAGTAAAAGCAAATCGCGTTCGAAGAGCGCGAAAATACTGAACATCTGCTGACACTTACTGCCTAGATTTCCCATAATTGTTAGTTTCATTCGCCTGCTCTCTGTATCTCGCCAGGTCGCCCAAAAATAAATATATTTTCTGCGCGCTCACTAAAGCTAAGCCTAAGATGCCAAGGCCCTTCGGCAATGTTGACGATGCAAGGAACGTATCCAATTTAAATTCGTATTTGGTTTCAAGGATGGTTAACAGACTTTCTAAGTATATGGTACCCTCGTCGATGATTTTCAACATTATCTTCTTGTAATGCTCCCGCCCCTCGGAACTTTCCTTGGGCATGCCTTTTCGCAGCATCTCGATCATATTGTAAAAAAGTATTTTCCAAAAGTGCTGCTCAACATTCTCGGCTTGGCAAAATTTGATATCAGTCTCGAGCAGAGTCTTCAAGCTTTCTTGCAGGAAGTGTCTTATATACAGAACCCTCTCCCAATTTGTTGTAAAACCGCCAGAGCTTAATATCCACTGCAGCTCTAAATCGGCACGTTCTATGTCCAAGAGTAGGTACGGATTTTTGGCTGATCGCAAACTGCCGAACGAGAAATCGCGATAACACAGCACATTTCTATGCCTGATTTGTAAGCGTGGATACAATTTTTACATACCTATCGGAGTAAGGATCGTACCACGATGGTCTTGTATTTCCAAATTGGTCATTCGTCATATATGGCGGTGGCACGCCGTCCAAATGTGCTCCTTGGAAGCTATGGTGTGCAGCAGAAGTGATGCCGCCGTAGGACTGAAACACTGGCACGCTCGAACTTTGGGCTGCGGCATCATTTTCTCTGAGAAAGAATTAAATAACAAATTGATTAACTTCGTTTACACGAAGCAGGCGAGTGAATGAGAGATAGAGTCTTATTTATACCGTTGCAGTGCAGCTCTACTGCTCGGTGAAGTAACAACGATAGGTCTATTAGGATTGTTGGGGTCGAACAATGTTCTCTGCTGTTGCAGTCCTTGCTGTCTAGACGAAACTGGATGGTTAGGCGGGGATTGGTTAGTATCGGGTAACACTAAAACACCCGGTGGTTGGGAGTTACTGTAGCTACTAGGCGACGTTTGGTGCGTCGTCGATGTTGTATTTGATAACTGAGCAGAATGAGTGGAAACGTTAGGTGTTTGACGTCCATCGTCCGAATCACAAACAGACATTTTCCTTCCTGTTCTCCAATTTTCATCCAAGTACCGATCAGACGTTCTAAAGAATGCACATATAGTAAAAATAATTTTACTGATATTCAACTAATCCAAAATATCGGTTGACAAAACGATTCCTACCTATGTCTATGGAGGTCATCGAAGTTTCGACTGCTACCTCGGTAATTCCTGTCTTTACTAGACTCTCGGCTACGTTGTATAATATTGCGGTGCCTTCTGTGATCATATCTCCTACCGCTATTATTGTTCTTTTGATTGTTGTTGTAATTATCATTTTCCCTGTTTTGTTGATTGTTCTGCCGGTCACGACTGTTGACTCGTGCTTTATCTCTGCTGTTGCTCCTTGAACAGTACGAAAAATAAATAACACAGACAGTTAATGCACACCGTTCGCATATACCAAATGTAAATCTTAATGTACTCTTACCGGTCTGCTGGGTGTTTCTTTTCACGCTTTTTTTTTCTACGTCGACCCAAACCCCCAGTCGTAGTTTCATTTCCCGATACGTTAACATTCTCGCGTAAACTTAATACAGAAGAGCTGCGACTCACACGCTCAGCTTCCATTTTTTCACTCAATTCGACTTCTTCGTTCCAATCCTATCGCGATTTAAATATGATTCAAATGTGGCACGCGTTAACATAAATCACGGAGATTCATCAAAATAGAGCACTTACGAATGGATGATCGGCCGGTGTATTCGAGCCACTGTTAAGGGACTCATTCTTTGGTGGAATAACACCCGAACTTTGCTGGTTACTCTTCTTTTCCTGTGCTGTATTATGCTCGGGTGCATGGTTACTTAGCCGTTGCCTTAAAAGGGACGAAAATAATAATGAGAATGTTGAAACATAGCTAGAGCACTCGCCGTAAATGAACTATTACGTGTGGGTGCGGTGAAAAGCAGAAGGCGGAGATACTCCTCGACGATGACTATCGGGTGACGCTTGAAGTTTGTTTGTACTGGATACTGAAGTAACTGGTGATACCGATGATGGTGGTGGCATCAATGAACTGTCAGCACGACTTAAACTTTCCATGCTAGTGTACATCGTACTATTACTACCGCGACGATCGTAAGACCTGTTTTTCATGAAAATGTATTATTTAATATTATAAGCTACACTGCTAACTTTTATATAACATGATACAACAAACGATAGATGTTACGAGAGATGTTATAAAAGAGATATACCTTTGCATGTACTCTTGACTTGGAGTGTGAGACCTGGAACTTGGAGCTGAATACTGATCAGGTGTAACGGATCTGAAAATATTTGTCGAACTCTCTATCTCTTCAGGTCTAAGTCTACCTCTGCCTTTACTTCGTGCTGGCACTGTATTGGACCAGCTGGGTTGTGGAGGTAAAGGCCCAGATGGAGGTAAATTTTGCATGGTTTGAGAATGCTGTATGATGGGTGAGTAATTATAATTTGATGATCCCTTTAAAAGAAGAATTTATATTTAAAGAGTGCAACGAACATTTCACCTCGGTGTCAATAGAGAATCGTTTAATTTACCTGAAATGTGACACTACTACCATTCCATACATCCTCTGAAGGTAAAGAAGTTTGGGTGACAGGTGGAATAAAACCATTATCGATAAGGTATTTCTTCTGAAATCTAGGTGGTAAATGTTCTATTTTTATATTTTTTGGCAAACTATCTTTCGCACTGCCCCATTTGCCCGAAGGTGGTTTGCCTTGAAATCTATCTGGATGGCCAGCAGGCTCTACGCTACGTGTATCTCTGGTGCGATTGAAATCGTTAATATGGTTCGTAGTTACAAAAAGAGGTTCCGAACCCTAAACGAAAGGAATACTTCAAGTTAATTAGAAACAGATTTGAATCGTTTAATTTCAGATATTCTATTAGAATTATCGCCAACCTGTCTAACTTCTCGGGAGTTATCTTTTCGATTTCCGTAACTTCTGCTAGACAGAGGAGAATCGGATCGCCAACGCTCCTCGTTCTCATTGCCGTGACGATTTCGATGATTACCCGAATATCTTCTACCGTGATCATCTCTGCTTTTACTTCCACTCTCGCTATCTCTCCCGCTGTGCCCGCCTGATCGGTTACGATGGCTATCACTTTTGTGGCTACGATTGGAATGAGAATCGCGATCTTCACTGTGCTCTCGTTCCTGATCCCGATCCCAACCTCCTTGATTAGGAGATCTAAGGGACAAACACGTCAATACTCATATTCTATGCATAGGTTGTCATTAGTAACGAGACAAAGACATTTTCACAGAATTCACCTATTTGATGTATCCTGCTCCGCCAATGCTTCTTTCACTTTTTTAGGTACATATAACAGCTGTTCTGGCTTCTTAGATTTCTTTCTCGAGTCTCCCGAGTTACTGCTTTGAGAAGAACCTTGCGCCTGTTCAATGTTTGTAGTAGTCCCATAGTTAATATTTAGATTGTTCAATTTTTCTGTTATGGAGTCAGCTTGAGAGAACGGTGGATTGCTTTGCGCATGGTTTGATCTGTTAAATTGTGGCTGCTTCAAACGGTGTTGGACGGAGCTCAATTTAGGTCTCTCCTGCGAGATGTTCTCATTGTCTAAATCATCTGTGGATCTACCCGACTTGCGAAGGGGCCCACTTCCTGGTCTGTACAAAGCTTGAGTCGCTCTATTCCCGCCGCCACGCATTCCCATTGATCTATCCCTGTCTAACTTTGTATTATCTGAAATTTTTTTAATTTCTCCATTTTGGAATTATGTATTGATGCGAAAAGAAATATTGAGAAATCATAGCACGCATAAAGTGGAACAATCCAATAGTTCGAATGAACTTGTATTTATTTTAAATATTAATATGTAACAAGTTACATTCGTTTACATAATATTGCTGTTAAAGACATATCGCGAGAAACAAAAGTAATTAGAAATTTTTATTATAAATTCCCAAGTATTTATTAGAGTAATACTTTAGTAACACCGTATTTAGGAAATAAATTGTTAACATATTAATGTTTAATATACAAGAGGGTTCTACGAAAAGATACACAATAAAATTATTGGGCATTATGCGACAATGGTTTACACAAAAAGAAATCGACGCATATCTTCTCATTGGAACGAAAGCATAAGAATTTTGTAAACGCATCGCATACATCGATCATTAAGCAGTTTCTATCGCAATAACCACCAAAAAGTGATTAAAGTAATCATGAGGGAAGTCCGTACTTTTAATATTTTCTGTATATATTAGTTAGAGTATTTCAGATGCAAAATAACGTTACTTTGCTTGTGTACGATTCTCAAGTTACACAATTAACGAACTGTGATTCTTTATTAAGTATAATAATTCAATAGTGGTTGTTGACACTCTTGACAGTAACTACAGTTACTATCAATCCACAAGAATTAGATATAATAGTTATATAATCTACAGACGTTTGAAACGAATTCACATTCTTTGGGGAAGCCTGACGGGGAGTATAGTATGCAACGAATTTGCTTTTTACTCTGGCAAAATTTCACAACATATCAAAGCGTAATGATTCCTGTTGTATTTTTAGGTTAGCTTGTTTGGTGAGGTTAGTTTCGCGAAGGCACTGAATAAAATTACGAGGGAACGTACACTTCTGCTTTTTATGCACACACAAAATATAATCGGGGGAATGTAAATTAAGATGCTCGTATTACTCAATAATATCGTTTTTCCAAGATACCTTGTAAAAATCCTCCCCACTTTCTGCGTCCTTTGTCGCGGTTCGCCATATTGAAGTACAATCATATCGAAATTTTTATAAAATCAGGGAACACGAATTGCTTCTATTTAAGTAATCATCCATCACGTATTCAGCCCATAAACAAATAGTTAGAACCAACAGCCCTACGAACGGATAATTACAGTGAACTTTCTTGTAATAAGTTTCGATAAATATTACATATATATAAATTTATACTTAAGTGCCTTTTAACGCTACTCCAAAACGAGTTATTGATGAGATATTAGAATTTAAATGATATTTTTACAAATGATGGGAAATTTAATCCAAACTTACATCATTTAATTTTAAAATAAACTTTTAATCGAACACTTTTCGACGAAAAGTCCGTACTGCTCGCGATAATGGGATACACAATTGATATTCCAGAAATATTTTAATTTTTACAGAAACGGGTAATTCGAGTAAAACGAGTCAATTTTCACACAAGCGTCTACTCAAAATAATTAAATAAATGAAGTTCCTTACTCGAAATTTCCTATAATTAAATCAACAATACTGCGATATTCGATAATTAAACTTTGTGGCGCCAATATGAAAATTTCACAGAAGATAATTTTTTAATGTAAAGAGTACTATGGCTCAACTTGCTACACTGATGTATATAATTTACGATATTTATTATCTTATTGTGTATTAAATACGGATATCAATAAGCAATTTCACCTTGTTTTTGGGTATTTCAAATCAAATTTGAAAAATTGGGATTCGATGTGTTCTGTGGACCGTGAGACCGTGAGACAGCGCCATGCTACTTGAGTAGCGTACGGCGTACGCATGTATTACCACGTGAAGCAAAGTGTTTCCAAGTGTTTCCATTGCAGATTCTCGAATCGAACCTGAGAATGTGTGTTTATCGTTGATTAATATATCCGAAATGAAAGTAAAAGGAGTATCCGCTGAACATAAAATGCAGAACATTTTTTCATGCAAAGTGGAAACTTAATATCGCATAACCTTAAAGCATTATTTCCCTCCGAAACATTCATTTACCGGTCAGATGTTTACTCCGCTTATTTCTATTAGTCGCACACTAACAACCGCCGCAAGATGCAAACGGCGGGTTGTTATTACGGGAATGGGAGTAGTATGCCCCCTTGGAGTTGGCGCACAAAATGCCTGGCAAGCTCTCATTAACTCTAAGTCAGGTGTTATCAGATTGACCGAACCGGACTACGATAAACTGCCTTGTAAAATTGGTGAGATGTCTGCACATCGATATTTCTTAAGTAATTTGAATGATTCCAGTCTCCCATATGATTAACGGACTGAATAATTATACTGTAACAGGTGCGTTGATACCTAAGGGGGATGGCTCGAACAAATTAGATATCAACTCGCACTTTTCGAAAAGGGAACTGCGCACAATGTGCCCTGCCACTGCTTATGCTTTGATAGCCACGGAAGAGGCATTGAACGACGCAGACTGGAAACCGAAAGATGAAATCGATAAACAAGATACAGGAGTAGCGGTGGGAATAGGAATGATAGATTTGGTCGATGTATGTACGACGCACGAAGCTTTAAAGAATGGATATAACAAAGTCAGCCCCTATTTTGTACCAAGGATTTTGCCGAACATGGCTGCAGGGCAAATTAGTATTAAATATGGCTTTCGTGGACCGAATCACGCCGTATCAACAGCATGCGCAACTGGAGCGCATGCCATTGGTATAATAAATTTAAACGAAAGACAGGGGATACATGTTCGTTGTATAATTAAGGGTACATACTTGATTTTCAGGCGACGCGTTTCGCTTTATCCGTGGTGGAGAAACAAGCGTAATGGTATGCGGCGGAGCAGAAGCGTGCATTAGTCCTCTTTCTATAGCTGCTTTCTGTAGACTTAGAGCATTAAGTACGTGTAAAAATGAGTTTCCATGCGAGGCATCACGTCCATTCGATAAAGACAGAGACGGGTTTGTGATGGGAGAAGGTTCTGCTATACTGGTTTTGGAAGAATTGAATCATGCACTTGAGAGGAATGCAAACATTTATGCAGAAGTATTAGGATACGGTCTGTCCGGTGACGCAGCGCATTTAACTGCACCCAGTGAGGACGGCACTGGTGCTATATTGGCTATGGACAGAGCGGTGAAAGACGCCGGTATCGACTCCGTAGAAATTACCTTTGTTAGCGCGCATGCAACTTCGACACCCCTGGGCGATGCTATTGAAATAAAAGCCATAGAATCGTTTATGGGGCAGCACAAGCGAAATGTAACTGTTTCTAGTACGAAAGGAGCTCATGGCCACTTGCTGGGAGCAGCAGGGAACTTGGAATCAGCTTTTACTGTTTTAGCAATAAAAGAGAGTATAATCCCACCGACATTGAACTTGCATAATTTAGATGGAGAAACAAGCTTGAATTTTGCTCCAAATGTAAAGAAAACTTGGAATGCTACATCTAGACACGTAGCTTTGAAAAACGCGTTCGGCTTTGGAGGGACAAATGCATGCTTATGTTTCGCAGAGTACGACGAATAAGCCAATTGTCAAACTAACACGGACTGGAAAAGAAACTGAATGGTAGGCAATATAATACGACCTAGTCATTCCTTAGTATATACATTAATTAATACATACATCGCGTCTACAGAATATGTGTGCGCACGACTTCTTTCATTTAGATTAAAAGAAAATATGGTCTTATGACGAGCCATATCGACTATCGAGAGACTTGAGGCTGCGACGCGATGGCTTCAGTACTTTCAACATTTTCATGTAATTTTTATATCGAGTCTGTTGTATCAGAACTACAGAGAGAACGTAATTTGGAATAATATATCGTGGAATGCAATGTTTATTTTGTATTCATTTTTTTTTAATATTTCATGATAGTATTATTATTACAACATTTATATTCATTTTGCGGAGAAGCAAGTCGAAACTGCTACTTTCAAAAAAATAAAACTCTCTTAAAAGTATGTAGTAATTAATGAAGTTAATCTTCTATACAACAATTGCTATTGTTCTATACAACGTGCAGTCGTTTCTGATTTGCCCACAGTTCCGGCTAATGCGTGCTCATACAAATCATTATATTCAATTACTCAAGCATGTACATAGAACGTAGTCTCATTTAACTCTGAACACCGACGCACAACGTTCTTTCCACCCACATATCCGATAATTTATATTTTCTTCAGTTCAGAGTTAAAGTTCGACTTCATATTTTGAATTTCGTTCATTTATAGTTACAGTTTCATCTACAATGTCGTCTTTTTATTTTCATGAATTGAGCTGCATAAAAAACCAAATTCAAGGCAAAATTGTTTCTCGGTACCTCTAATTTATTAGATGCAGTTTTTTGCTTGCGGATAAACCATACCATACGGTGTTCTTATGATGCATATCTCCAACGATATTTTTATTCACACAGGAAGGCTGACCTCCAATGATAACAGTTATCCAAAATACATCTATTGCATTTGTGTTCTCTACTGGCAGTAAATCAATGTAAAAAAAAGAAAGATTGTATCCTATTAAGTAACTGTACCTAGTAGGAATTTTTAATTAGGAATGGTAAAGGGCTTGTGATGACTGCATAGAATAGCGAAACGTTTTCTAAGTGTCTGACGAAGTTCTTGTCGTTTCTCAAGAACTTGGCACATTCGAGATTTAAACTCCAATACTTCCTCTGCTGGAATATAACTCTCTTTTTCTTCGTCATCTGACAAGTAGGAATCCTGAGGGCAAATAAGCGGCGTGAAAGCAATGAAAACGAAACATTGGATGAAATCTAAATCGCGCTCACTTACTTCTAACATCTGTGTAAGTGTTAGACCACCGCCCCTTTCTTTTAACAACGAGATGCTAGAATTGGAATGAACAAGTTTTTCGGATGGTCGTATATCGTGACAATCTCTTTCATGGTTACAACATCCGTCACTGCAGGCTACTTCAGATCCTTCTGGTGTACTAGGAAGGGAAGAACTGCTAATATTATGTTCCGAGGAGTAACCGCAATCCTGCGACGATTGTTCGCTCGAAGAACGACTCTTCCTCTCGGAGATTGATAATTCAAATCGTTTCTTCATTTCAATCCACATGTTGTAACTCTTGCTTGGTTTCCCTATCCAAGCATTCACTATTTCTTTAGTCGTTGGATCTTTACACTCTTCTAAACTGTGCCAGTGATCGTTTTCAATTTTCTCGGATAAATCCTATACATTAAACCATGTGTAAATCTTAAAGCGCACATTAAGGGATGATGTAGACCGTGCACCGATACACTCAATTATTACCTTACACGACTCGCACGTTTCAAACAGTTCCTCTTCGGAAAGATTCTTCACCGAGGTATTACACTTTTTCGTCTGATTTGTAACGATTTTTGCTTTCGATTCGAGAGTGCCCTTCTTAACTGCATTCTTTTGCAAACTTGACGACTTTTTCGGGAATGCTAACTGAATTTGACTTTGTGATTGCGATATACTAGTTTTTGATTTCTTTATGCAGTCCGGACATTTACATGTGGGTGGTCCCTTATTTTTTGGATCTAATACTTGTAACTAAAAGAGAATGAATACAGTATGTACATACAGTTGGATGTGCATACACATGAATAAATAATACTGATCTACTCACCTTATGTCGATCTATATTTTGTGTCGTGGGCTTCGTGTCCGCACAAACACAAGGTGTTTCATTGTTACCACTTTGCCTTTTGCTTGAACACTGAGAATAAAATTAAATTGGGTCATTAATTACATTAGTTAGTTTAAGAAACTCGAGTTTACAGACGATAGCGTACATCACACGTATTTTCTTTCTCTTCCGTCTCGTACCGACGTTCTTTCTTCTTCTTGCGTTTCAGACGTAACTTTTCTCGTCGTTGTTGCTTCGCTATTTCTTCCCTTGTCAACTCCTCATAGAGGAGTTCTAGTTGAGAAATACCTTGCTTAACTTCTACAGCCATCTGTAAAGAACCATTTCATCACGCATGGGTCAATATAGGAACACAATAGCAATTTAATTAATAAACCTATCGATCATACTTGAAAGTTCCTGGATAACGCATCTACCGCAACAGCAGCTAATACTTTGCATACAGTTGCCTCTTCCCTCAACCGCCGATGAACCCTGTGCAAACGCTCAGCAACGCATAATCCTAAACAAGTAAGTACCTCTTCCTGAGCAATTTCCAACGTCTTTGCATGTCGCTCCCTGAGATTCAGAAGTATATTTTATCACTAAATGCCGATACTAAAATTGTAAATAAAAAGAGTTTGTAATTTCATACCTTCCCATGAGTTCCGGTTGAGCACGCCCAATTAGAGTACTAATATAAATTGTGCTAGTAGGTAAATGTACATGCCTATCGCGAATGCAACGCTTGATCCCAGAATACAGGGCGGCAACGTAGCCCTTCTCTTTTGTCGGTTCAGGTTCTGTGGTCAAAAGAGACGATGCCAACAATACCTTTGTTCGGCATTCGCCACAGAATCTGTAACGGTATATACGATATAAAATCTTCACGTACGAACGTGTGTATCGTCGAACTCACCGATGTTTACGTAAATATGTGTCCAAAGTGGCATCGAGAGTATCGGTTTCTATCAGGGCTAGCTCCCGACGGCAAGGAAGTTCCATACAATCCCACACTTCTCTCCATGCGCTTGGAAGAAGTCTCATACGCTGAATTTCTAACGAGTGCAGTACACATCTTCGTGACTTTTTGTTTCTGGGTTGCCTCTCGACTAAACTGTTTAACCTAGTGCTATGGGAATGAAAATTGTTTTTTATGTCATATGCGCAGGTCGCAAAGATATCTCGATATCTATCTCATTACCTATGCCCTTGCAACATCGTACAAAGTAGTTGCGGCGACTCCAGAACGTCATCTTTGATCGATAATAAACCTTCGGGCGTAATCACCAGAGGATCTAATGCTGGATGCCCTGACTTCATGAGGTCGTAGAACAATCTTTCAACACTAAATACATAAAATGTTTAAAAATGCAAACAATAATGCTCGCTATGCATATATATGTTACAAGATGTTTTACCTTCTCCTGCAACCTACACAAGGTACGGCTTGGCCTAAAATTGCCAGCATATCCTTGCATGTAACTTCAAATGATGCTTTAATCTCATCTTTTGTAAGCATATCAAGTTTCTTAGTGAATTCATCGAGCTGTTTTCCCCGGACTAATGGACTATCACAGATTGCACCCAAACCGTTTATATCCATAATCATCTATCGGAGACATGAAATTAACTTTGCTTGTATTTTTTCTAAAAATATATTAGCCCAAGTATCTAATTTATATTAGAATATATTAAGTGCTGACTTGTGTATAGATATTATACATAGCGATACGTATAGATGCAAGCACGAAATAAGCAAACTAAAATATATTTAAAAAGTACATATATATATATATATATATATATATATATATATAGAAGTTTAAATAAAATCATGTGTCTCTATTTCACACACTCTTAACATAAAACGAAAGTTTATTGCATGAAAATTATCAATAACTTGTTGTTCGAGCTTCGACTGGCTCATTAGTATCTAATCACAATGTGAAAAAAAAAACAAATGATTTTGACATTCTTTATTTTCCGAAGAAAACAAGTAACTCTGAAATTATAATAATAGAGTGAAGGGGAAAGCAGTCGTAATCCATTATTAAGAACCGAAATCACGCCGGGTATCGGTAATCAGCAATTATTAAGCAGGATATAGGTATAAAGCACGATACACCTAATTAGTTATGCCATAGGCATGCATTCATTGCCACGTTTAGGTTAAGTCAGAAATATCGAAGGATGCCGTTACGTAAGCCCCATTCGGCTATTAGCCTCTGATAGACAGGAACCGTGTCCGAGAGAAATGACAAGCGAGGATCGTGCTCACCGTGAGATTCTCATCGACAATCAACGGCATTTGTCTTCGCGTCAAATCGACCGGGTCATCGTCCCGCCAAACGTTCACTAATTTCGCCATCACCGTTTAATTCCTTGGTGAACGATGATTATAAGCGCAACGACGTTCGATCTTCTTAAGCGTCACGATACACGGTCACGAATAATCGTAATCCACTGCCACGGCTACACCAGAAAAATAAGTAGACGGTATCATACGCCTGCCATTTGCAACGAGTGGTTTCTCACTTCCGTCCTGCGTGCATTGTCCCGTTTCCCTCTCTGCGCGTCATCCTCCTATCCTTATTCTAATTACACGTACCTGCTCCTAATCTATTTCCTTACGAACTCCTCTCCGATCCAAAGTCCCACGGAACGATCCGTCTGCCGTGCCAGATAAAAGCTTTGATCGACCGCCGCTATTATAATTAAAATCTACTGTCTTCTTAAAGGGGCTTGATACGCTCATTCACCAACGAGTCATAATAATAGGATCGCCGATTTCAATCGACTTTTGTATTTATTGAATCTGGAACGAGAATTAAGGGCGCGTGGTTAAATACTCGTATCCGATACGCATTATTTACAAGGTCCACTCGTCTTCCAAAATTTGGTAAATCGAAGGTGCGCATTGACTACTTTAAACAATAAAGATCATAGCAAATTCTAAGTTAGGTGCGAAGATAACGTAATAGAATCGTAAGGCGGCTACGCTCGTATGTTTGAACCAGTTGCTCTATGTAATTTATATTTTATTTTGCAACTTTTATTATTTCGAATATCATTAACTTAATGGTTGCCATTATTTCAGTAATATGCAATCTCAGGGCATGACTACTATTAAGAAATATATAATACTCGGTCTTACGTTACAAAGTTAATTCTCTATTTTCCTCGTAAACTTCGAATGCAAGGTTCTGTTTTTTTACTTTCTTCGAGTAATTATATCGTGCTCGTAGTTTATGTACTGCATATTATGCACGCGTTCATATAAATGTACCTGCGCCAAGTTGTTCCTCTTGTATACTACTTAATGTATACAATATTAAATTACTATGAGAACAAAAAATGTTCGATGTATAAAAAATATTTATACAGCCCGCCGTTACACTACAGGCGTTTACTACTGATGTATCATATGTCGCAACAAGTCATTCCGAAAGTATTACACCTGTCTAAATGACAGCTTTTCTGTTCTTCATTAGATTTTCCTTTCGCAATGAAGTTTTATGAAAAAGATTAAGAGTATACTTACATATAAATAGATGCGATAGTTGAGAATTTTCACTGCATTCATGTCGCGATCGTTGCTTTAAATGTATTTCAAGAATTCATGATATGACAGTTTAAGCAATTATATTAGTTATATCGTTTCCGAATCTCTTTGTTATTAAACTGTTTTATTGCTACAGAAAATATCCGTATTGTAAACGTGATAATTTTATTATCAGAAATATGTTCTCTAAGTATGTGTGGTTATTCCCTCTGTTCGCGTCTATATGTTTGTTATACTCGAACGATTATTTGAATGAAATAAAGCTTAAGTACATGCGAAAGGGATTAAACATTATTGATAGTATTTATCACGGTCTAAATGGAAAGCCGGATTCGATTGCAAAAGATAAGGTGGAGCAGAGAGTATTTACGCCGACTGAGCTTGGAAAATACACAAATTTGGAAGATGGCTTATACATTTCAATACTGGGCCAAGTATTCGACGTCACAAAGGGTGCAAAGCATTACGGGCCTGGCGCAACTTATCACGCTTTTATTGGTAAAGCTTGCGATAACGTTATATCGCCTGCGACGTCTGTACCCTATATGAACTATGTATGTTTATAGGCCGCGATGCATCCTTGGCTTTTATCACGGGAGAATTTCATGATAAAGGCTTAACAGACGACATCTCTTCGTTATCTGTATATCAAGTTAAAGCACTGAACGACTGGGTACAATTCTATAATGAAAACTATATTTATAAGGGTACTTTTAACACCATTTGGCATAAGATGATATTTCGTAGGAAAAAAAACATACAAACATATCTGAAAATAATTAGCACACAATAGAATATCGTCAATAGCCATCTTGCTTCTGACTCTACATGTATGTTCCTTTACACGTAGGAAAATTAAATGGCAGATATTATAACGAAGATGGTACTCCCACCGAGGAATTTCATAATGTACAAGGAATTTTGATAATGGCTAAGGAAAAGCAATCTGAAGAGGAACACAGAAAAAGGATGCTCCCGCCCTGTAACGTAGAATGGAAACCAGACTCTGGAACTGTAGTATGGTGTACCAAAAAAAGGTAACAAGCTGTACAACCATATTTCACTTTGATGGTGCTATTAAAATTTCTTTTCGCTAGCGGAGGAATAGAAAGGGATTGGATAGGCGTACCAAGACTGTTGTTCGAATCCCCAAATTCTGAAGAACGTAGATGCGCGTGCGTGAAGCTTGACAGTAAAGAATACGAGGAGAGCAAGGGTATGCTGAGAGAATATGCCGGATGCCCAAAGACCTCTATAAAATGTGCTATAAGAACAGATAATCTATAGCGAAAGCAATGTTTACACAATTTCGTGTATATACTTGACTTTATCTTTCGTAACATGCATTTATGAAACTACCGTCTCAACTTGAAAGTTAATAATTTTTTATATATTTTGATACAACAAATACAACTGTACATAATTTGTGATACAAAATATAGTATATTTATAGAAAAGAATCTCGTAGAACAAACTTTATCCAGTTCTTGCGATTTTCAAAATTTCTGTCTTTCTGTTTATTATCATTATTCAGCCTGCGTTACACTGCAATACGAATACGCGTTTTTGCGTTCTTAAAAAATACAGCAAAAATAAATGTACTATATGCAAATGCTATGCAATGTTATATAAATAGAATACGATATAAATGCACTTAAAGTAAAATGGGTAAGTAAATGTGTACATGAGTAAGCGGAATAAGTTTATATCTTCATAGATTTAATACTATTCCAGTATGAAAATTCTTCTCAGGGAATCGATAACCCTTTTAAGACTGCTTGTCTTAGTGTGTCCTACAAGTCGTGAAGTACACATTCAAATATCAGTAGAACTCGTAGCACAGTTTGTATCCCATTTTCACGTTTCCCTTTCATGTATTTTCTAATGGCGCAATGCACTATCGAATATATTGTAGAACTCAGTGTCCCCTCAACGCACAATCGCTACTATCATAAGTACTTCTTTGTGCGAATTTCAAATAGCCATACAAGAGATTGGAAAACAGTATCCTAAATAAACCACGAAATTTTATTAGAAAAAGAAATGGTTTCCTTGAGTAATCTCCAATTTTATATAATATTTTATGTTGTTATTTCAACATTTTTCATATCCTCTAATTTTACTTCGTTTTCCGTTTTCGTAGGAGATTCTGCTCTTATACTATTTAGTTTATCAACCAACAGTAGCATAGATGCGCATCTTCGTTTAAAGTTAATCTTTGATCCAAATACTTTCTTAATTCTTCTCCTCCTCTTTTTTATCTTTGTGTCCGAAGGTTTCGCATCGAACTGTATCATTCTTTTATATTTTTTCACGCTCATATACATAGCGCTATCACTGCCCTCGTCCTTTTCTTCATAAATCGTTTCTAAGTTATTTAAACGTTTCTTTAAATTCTTATTCAAATAATATTCCTTAACGTTTACTTCTCTTTCCGGCCCTTGTGCTTTGGAATTGCTATCAGTCTCCATCTCTGAACATGTTCTCTTCCTCGGTCTCAAACTGCATCTAATAGTCCACATAAATAAATATATTGTACGATGAAATTATCTTTATTTTACGTACGACGTATTATCACAAACATTATTGTACCTTCTATTCAGAATTTCACTCGCAACATTTGGAGACATTCTTCTCCTCTTTACTTTCTTATGTTCAAAAGGTGTTAAATTTGTATTCACTGTCAGCATTTCTAGACTAGCCATTACTGCGGGTAAACTAGTGTCTGCTACATCGTTCTTTACTATCCTGAAAGAGGTAGATGACGTGCGTTAATAATAAATAAAATCTTTCAAAGTTGCACAATTGAGAAATATCCATATGCATTGCCTGCAAGAATTTGAATATCCTTGATACGAAATTTCTTTTCCAATCCATTTATCGAAAGACAAACATTAACTATAGGCCCTACAATATACAAATATTCACAGAATATCTATTTAATAAAAACATCTAAATCCTAGAATTTCGGAAAAAAAACTTACGTCGTTTCAGATTCCGTTCTATCCATTTGTAGAACTGAAATATTAACGGGTCTTATTGTAAGTTACTCAAACGTATCATTCACTTAAATCATAATCAGTATTCACGATACTTTTTTCGTGTTTAAAATTGTTTGAAATTGGTCGTTTGTTTACAATATACAATAAACTTCATTTGTCCGTACTACCTATGTAGTGGAGAAAGTTGAATACAACACATTACCATCAAAAACAATTATAAACAAGAGGCCATTGGCTGTTCTTTCATTGTGTCAACCTTACCTGGCTCTACCTAACCTCAGCTGTAACGAATAACAGCGCTCTCTTCCCAAGAAGCCACTTGGGGGTAACTGGTAACACGGGTAATGCAGCGCGCTGTATGGCGCTGTATACCGACACAATGTGGCCCGAATCATGGGTTTGGGGGAATACGTTTTTCGTCCTTATATGAGCAGATTTTGGCCTGAGTGAGGTCTCATTCGAAAGAGGAAGGTTCAATGCAGCCCGCTCGACCCATACGACCGATTTCAAACATTTCTGTGCAGAAAAAAGCTGCTGTCAGCTGCTGTAATACCGACCTGCCAAATCGGCCAGGACACGTGACGTGTCTACCCCCTTAACCGCTCTTAACTCTTAGTAACCAATGACTAAATCGAGGCAAATGGAGGATGGAGGGATCAACTATCGCGTCCTAACACTAATAACACTTATTTCCACTAGTACTCACATGAAAAGTATCTTTTAGTATGTAGAAATGTCACGAATATTTACTTGCGCGATTAACTTTGAGCGTAATAAAAAATGAGTCACAAGTTTTCCAAGCCGAACCAGTGATAGTGCATAAATGGAACCATGAAGAAAGAAAGAACGGCCGATAATAGCCGACCGTATAAATTATAAGTATTTTCAAGAATCCGTAAACAGAGAGACGTTAATTATAATTGACATTTTTACCAAAGAAAGTTTCACGTAGATGTACCCGATTATTTATATAGTAGATCACAAAGTATTTGTAAGAAAATGTACAAGTGTATCGTTTAAATTTCATTTCCCAATTTCTGTATTGAGGTTATATTTACAAACACCTCCATATTTGCAATTTCTATTATTCTATGACATTAAATGTAATTTCTTCATAACAATAAAAGCATTTATGTAACTTTCTGTCTTGTTCATCGATGATATCAATTGTTACTGAACGCTTTCATTTTATTTTACGGCTCACCAAATAGTGAGCCTCACAGGCATAAGTTTTCAAAGGAAGAGCATTATCGTAAGTGTAATAATTGCTCTTAACTGGAATGTTCGCAATCTTTGTATCACAAATATCTCCTCTCTGCGCAGGGATTTGTGGAATTGACAATTGTTCCCCTTAGGGAGACATTAAGGCTCGTGAAACTTAACGCGAAGCAATGTAGAATTTACAGAGTATGCTTAAACGATACTTACGAGGCGCCTTTCCAATACTTTGATCCATTTTTAGACATTTGCCAAGGAGATGGCAAACAGTAAGTGGTTATTTACAAATACGTGTAATATTTTTAATGGATAAGAGCATTTATATATAACGATACCCATTCTTGTAGACGATCGTTGGACTACTTTTCAAATATGCATTTAGCAGCTGCACAAAGGGTCGATCCAGATAATAATGCAGGAGAATTGGTTGTACAAATACCATCAGATGCAGCCCATTTAGTTGCCGAAGGCAGAAATTTGAGAATTAGTATCGAATTTTCTTTAGAACAGCCTCAAGGTGGCGTACATTTTGTTGTACCAAATTGCGAAGGAACTTTGGCTGAGGTACAATAAGTTTTATAGAAATCCACTATATCAGATTGCGTTATAAAATCTTGTAACTTTAATATTCATGTTCTTTCTACAGAGAGGCGCGCATATGTACACATACAGTTATGAAAATTCATCGAGACTATGGTTTCCATGTGTCGATAGCTTCGCCGAGCCATGTACTTGGAAACTAGAATTCACTGTCGATGATTCCATGACTGCTATATCTTGTGGTGATCTCGTAGAGGTTGTATATACCCCGGATTTAAGAAGGAAAACATTTCATTATGTTCTTAACACACCAGCATGCGCTCCGAACATTGCGCTCGCAGTTGGGTAAGCTGTTTCGATTAATAATCTTCTACTTACGATAAACAAGAAGTTTTCTATTAATATAAACTTTAACAACCACCGTTATTACACTTCTCAGACCATTTGAAATATTTGTGGATCCCTATATGCACGAAGTAACACATTTCTGTTTACCTCAATTGCTACCATCGTTGAAAGTATCCGCAAAGTACATGCACGAGGCATTCGAATTTTATGAAGAAACATTATCGAACAGATATCCTTACTCTTGTTATAAGCAAGTGTTTGTGGATGAACTAGACGAAGATATCAATGTATATGCCACTATGAGTATCCTAAAGTAAGTACGATTACCAAGTGATATCGATGTTTAAATGATTATTAGTACAAATCACATTTTTCACTTCTAGTACAAATCTTTTACATTCTACCGCAATTATCGACCAAGTATACATTACGAAAAAAGCTATGGCACAAGCTGTAGCGGAACAATTCTTTGGTTGTTTTATATCCATGCAGAATTGGTCTGACATGTGGTTGCCTAAAGGTATATCGACATATCTAACTGGTTTATATGCCAAAAAGTGTTTTGGAAATAACGAGTACCGAGAATGGGTTCAATCGGTCAGTAACATTTATCATTTCCATATATCACGTGGCTTCGTTGTGGCGTAACATTATCGATGTTGATAGGAATTACAAGGGGTTGTAAAATACGAGGAGCAGTTTGGAGGCATAATATTAGACCCTTCTCAGCCGCCAGCTCCATTACCTATCGCAGCAAACACGCCGACACCTGCACCAAGAGCTCCAGATCCTGGTTTCTATTTCCCGATAAGAAATCTACACACAATGTCTCCAAAGTATATTGAAGTGCTGCGTAAAAAGGCGCATTTAGTGATTAGAATGTTAGAGCATCGAATTGGGCTGGAATTGCTCCTGCAGGTACAGGATACTAAATAACTTCCATTCCATTCTCGTTGGGCAGATTAAAATTTATTCCATCGTCATTCAGGTTTTCAATAAACAATTGTCCCTTGCTTCCAACGCTGCGCAACAGAAAATTGATTCCGGACTGTGGTCCCATATGTTAATTAGTACAAATGTATTTACGAAAGCGATCTTTACCGTCACGGGTAAAGACATGGCAGTTTTTATAGACCAATGGGTCAGAACTGGTGGGCACGCAAAATTTAGTTTAAGTTTTGTATTTAATAGAAAAAGGTATTTACACCAACAATTTTGAAATTAACATTAAGCTCGAGTCAAATCATTTACGTAATATGAAATACGTTATATAGGAATACCGTGGAGCTGGAAATTAGGCAAGATATTACACATCAAAGGGGAATTCGGAAATATGTGGGTCCACTTTTGGTGAACATCCAGGAATTAGATGGTACTTTCAAGCACACTTTGCAAATTGAAGGCACGGTTGCGAAAGCGGACATAACGTGTCATAGTAAAAGTCGGAGGAATAAAAAGAAAAAGATTCCTCTGTGCACCGGGGAAGAAGTAGACATGGATCTTTCTGCCATGGAGTGAGCGTTATTTTGTTACCAGACTGCCTGTGTTTACTTAACAAAAATACCTTCGCTACGAGTTCTCCTTTCATTTTGCAGCGATTCTCCTGTGCTGTGGATAAGATTAGATCCCGAAATGACGCTTATGCGCGCTGTTCAAATTGAACAACCGGATTACCAGTGGCAATATCAATTAAGGCACGAAAGGGACGTGACTGCGCAATTGGAAGCTATACAAGCTTTACAGAACCATGCAACACCTGCTACTCGCCTAGCGTTGACTGATACCATCGAGAATGAGCACTGCTACTACAAAGTTAGATTACGGGCCGCACACTGTTTAACAAAGGTCGTTTAAATTTTCTTCATTTACATATACTTCACAGTTATTTGAATTATACTTATGCTAGATATGACGTTTTAGGTAGCCAATGCAATGGTAGCAACGTGGGCAGGTCCACCGGCAATGTTAGCCATATTTCGAAAATTATTTGGATCGGCGTCGTGTAGACGAATAATTAAACAGAACAACTTTTCGAATTTCCAGCATTACTTCTTGCAGAAGGTTGAAATAAGATCTTCTAAAGCGAACTAATACTTCGCGCTCTATATTCTATATTTTCTTTCCGCTTCATGGTTGCAGACTATACCCGTAGCAATGGCAGGCTTGCGCAATGCTCATGGTATATGTCCACCGGAAGTTTTAGCCTTTTTAATGGATTTATTTAAGTACAACGATAATAGTAAAAACCGATACTCGGACAATTACTACAGAGCGGCTTTAATTGAGGCACTCGGAGCTACTGTCACGCCAGTAATAAGTATACAGCAGGGGTATGATAAATACCAAGGATGAAGATGTTGCATCTTCGAAATTGTATGTTTAACGTGTTTTCTTTTAGGACAGCTATTACTGCTGAATCCTTATCGGTTGACACCAAAGCGATATTAGAGGAGGTGACTAGAAATTTAAATTTGGAGAAATTACTGCCCTGCTACAAGTACACAGTTAGTGTCGCCTGCCTTAAAGTTATACGAATTTTACAAAAGTTTGGTCACCTTCCGAGCAATCCTCACCTTTTCAGAGCGTACGCTGCGTATGGGCAATTTATAGGTATACACCTGCGCCACATGCACCCGTAAACACTATTGTTATTCACACACCTTCCTCATATTATGTTAGATGTCAGAATTGCAGCGTTGGACGCATTAGTCGACTTCACAAGGGTGGACGGTAAGTGGGAAGACATGGAGTTCTTGTTAGACATGATAGAAGTCGATCCACATCCTGGGGTGCGACACAGACTGGTGAGACTAATGGTTGAGAATCCGCCGTTCGAAAGAGCGCACAAGCACCGTTTGGATCGTTGTGAATTAGTGGACCGTATATGGAATTTAGCCAAGTACGTTGACTAACTGTTCTGCAATTCAATTTCCTCCGTAAGAGTATTGAACATGTTCGTCGTTTCAGCGGTATGCTGTCCCATGATCCGAAAATTCGGTGCGATTTAGTCGATTTGTATTACACTCTGTATGGCCCGAAACGACCGCTCTGCCTCCCCATCCCCGAGCTTGCTGCTATAACTAAACCGAAGAAAGTGGGGCCACAAAGCCCCGAACAAGATGTACGTTATAATCACGGAGAATCTGAAGCGGAGATCTTAATTAAGTACAGCACGAATCGTTTATATTTCAGACGAAACCGACTGTACCGCATATCAAACACGAAACCCCGGTGGTGGAGGTGGATAATACTAGCGGGCCACCTAAAAGAAAGTCCTCTCCTAGTAGGGACGTTCCAGGACCCTCGAATCCAGTAGAGTATGTTCCCGAAGCGAAACGGCAAAAGCAGGCACCTAATGTGAGGCATATTGTCGAAAAATATGTGTACATTTCGCTTTCCCATTACTAATTTGTGCTTGCGCGTTGAAAAGGACGAACGCGCCCCTCCGGCACCGGGCGAAGGGAAAGTAAAGTCGGAGTACTACAGCGATAATTCTGCTTCGCTGCCGGGTATCATGGGAGTTCCGGGACCAGTAGGTTTTGAGCCAGGAATGTTTAAAAAAGAAACAGACGAGCACAAGCAGAAAAGCGATTCTGTTAATAAGGTAAATGACGCCGCTGAAAGCTTTACTCAGTCATTTTTATTTGTAGTTTACGTCTATAATTGCACTTTGTAGAATAAGAAGAAGAAGAAAGACAAGAAGAAGCACAAGCATAAACACAAACATAAGCATGATCATAAGCATGGTAAGGATAAAGAGAAAAAAGATAAGGACAAAGATAAAGGGAAGGAGAAAGAGAAGGAGAAAGAAAAGAGTAAAGATTCGTCTAATGTAAAGATTAAAGAAGAAACATTAAGCTCAGCGAGTTCCAGCCTTAGTCCAGATGCAACGACTGTTACTAACGAATTTATTTTTCCGTAATACATCATCATCATTCTATATTGTATAGTCTTTTACGGCTAACGCTGTTGATATCTTATATAATTTTTATATAATTAAAGATCTATATTCTAATATATCACGAATCAAAATGTTGATCATCAACAGCTGTAAATACACAGTCTTTTTTAAGTAATATTGATATAAGATATCTTTTTCTATTAATCTGTCTGTTAAGGAAGACACACCACTGTAGACCAAACATTTTGATTTCATAAAGATCGCCCGACAAGTTGTATAAACATTTTATATGAAAGACCACATTGAGAAATCGAGAAATATGAACAAGTCATATGTAAAATAAAATATAATGAATTAATTTCGAACGATTGGAAGATACGAAATATATGATTTTATTTCAATTCCGCTTCACTCGCAATTATCCAGATACCTGAAAGAGGAATGTAATTGGATAAGGATGCAACGGTAACCACACGCAAATACCGTATACGTTGAATCTCGACGCTGCATCGACACTAGAGACACGCGCTCATATTTAAATACTTGCGGCGCATTAACTAGGATGGCGTCCGTGGTGTTGCGGCAATTTCGAAGGGAGTAGTGAGTTTTGAAAATTTTGACAACGACCTCGAGAATGGCAGATAATCAACAGAGCAGATTTGAAAAGTCTCTCGGCCTGCTAACCACGCGTTTCGTCACTTTACTGCAGAAAGCGAAGGACGGCGTCCTCGATTTAAAAGTAGTAAGTGCCATCGTGAAATCGTTTGATATAAAAAGTTAACCTGGCTGCTAGGTTAAGTTGTCGCGGGCGTACACGCCATTTCTAGCTTGCGGGAATTTTGAAACAAGTTACGCTAAAATCAATATTCCCACAACTTTGCCAACATTTCCTTTGAAAAGATCGCTTCTACCCTGCAGATCGTCCCAATTCAAAGTTACAGGGCCGATATGCTGCGAGCTTTCGCATCTCAACGTGCTATCCTACATAACCTAAAAAGAGGATAGAACGACCAGTCGCGATTATATCAGATAATATGCAATATAGAATTTATGGTATTCTAGGCCGCCGATATTTTAGAAGTACGGCAGAAAAGACGAATTTATGACATTACCAACGTTCTAGAAGGTATCGGACTCATTGAGAAGAAAAGTAAAAATAGCATCCAATGGAAGTACGTTTTTTCGTATTCATTATTTGTTATATACCTGCTTTTTGCACCGTTTCTATTTATTTTAAAATTAATTCCTGCGTTCCTGATGTAACATGGTGTTTTAAATACTCCACTAGAGGAGCAGGCCCAGGTTGTAACACCCAAGAAGTTGGTGAGAAGTTGACTGACCTAAAAGATGAAATTAAAAAGTTGGAAGACCACGAACAGTTGTTGGATATGCACACTCAGTGGATTCAGCAGAGTATAAAGAATATAGAGAATGATTTAATTAATAGGAAGTACGCGTACATTACGTACGAAGATGTGAAAGAAAACTTCCCCGATGATTTTGTACTAGGAATTCAAGCTCCTCCTGATACAGAGTTGAGCGTACCAAATATATCACAGGTATTGTGTCTTCTTAAGGCTGGAAAGATGCACGTGGCTTTATAAACATAAGTAAGATTTCATCACACTTATGTTTCCACTGTTAGACCTCGGAGGACGACGAGAAAGAAATAAATTATGAAATGTTTCTTAAAAGTAATTCCGGAGAGATTAAGGTCTACATGATTCAACCGGACTTAGCTAAAACGTACGATAATAAGATACTAGAGATGCGATTGCAAGAGGAAGCCAAGGGCACAAAGAGGGGCAAAGAGGAAGACGAGGAGAAGAAAGAAGAGAGTAATATTAAACCAAAGAGAAGAGTCGGAAGGTAAAGAAAGAAGGGTATAGTAGTAATAAAGAGATTTGCTCTATTCGCATCAGAGATAGTAAGATAATATTTTTGACCTGCACAGAGCATATAGTAATAAATTAATAATTGATCTTGTTAAGGGGATAAATAGATGTTAAGGAGAAATCTATTTGCTTGGTATAGATCATACAATACAGCTTTATCTTGCACGTCTATCTCGTGGTGTTATCGATATGTTGCATAGTCCACTTTGAATTTCAGGCCACCAAAAGGAGCTAGCAAACCTGATCCTGTCATATCTGACGAGGAGGAAGAAGATGACGCCGAGCTAATAGAAGCGAAGATAGTGCTTCGTGATGTTAGCACGTCAGGTAAATAACGTACGCTCTTACGGCGTAAGTATAATAAATACCATATTTTTAATTACACGGTGTGATTTCAGACATCGTCCAAAAGGATTTAGAACTATTCGATCAATTTTATTCCGACAGTAAGTAAGAACATTACAATCTTTCGATAAACGAACGGTAATAATAACCTTCGCCATCTTTGCTAACTTTGCTTTCAGTTTACGGACCATTAGTAAGATTAAGTCCGCCGCCCAACGAGAAGGATTATCACTTTAATCTTAGCGAAAACGAAGGGATTTGTGACTTGTTCGATATTACAGCAAAATGAGTAATAAGCTACGAGCTAAACGATTGGATGGTTTATAGATCAGACTGTGCCAATAATGTGCAAGATCGCAGAAAAAATTTGTTGACAATTTCTGAAGGCTGTTCTGTGTATATAATTTTAAAGAATGGATGTGGATAATGATCATTGGATACATGCAGTATTTTTTTATTGTTAGAAATAGAAAAAGTAGTGCAGAACTATAGAAAGAGAAAAAGAGAATTGTTTACACAGTCGATTTTGTTGGATCTTTATTTGATATAATAATAGGTAATTTTGACAGATTCTTTGTAATCTACGATGTGATTTATTTCTGTAGGTTTGCTTACAAATTCGAGCCTTATATGCATACGAAAAAAAAGCATCAGGTCTTTTATTTATAACAATCGCATATAAGGATGATAATAAAGAATGAAATATTTTTATGAATATTGTGTTTATAATTAACATTGCTTCTATAGACGTTCGCAGATTTCTCATTGAACTACATAATTCTTTTATGTACACAAATTCAGATAAAAATCATTCGAGCCATCGTAACTGCACGATAGGGTGGTACAAGTACGCGTGTACTTTGATGCTGTTTACAATCCACTTTCTATATAGGTACATTATACGTTCATTACTGCATTCAATGACATTTAATTAAGTTTGTGAATACTGTAGTTATTTAAGGGAAATAAAGTTTAAACGGAGAATATGGTACAAGCGAAAAGACTAAGACTAAGACTGCCATAGTCCACTCGAAAGAGAAGACCACGTTTCTAGAAAGTTTGACTCGCTGTGTAATTACAAATACAGATTATTTTAATCGGCAAACGTTTTGTTTCAAACCTTATCGCGACCCATTTAAGCTTCACGGATTATACATGCAACAGCGGTCTGCACCTTGCTCAATTTCACCGACATCTAACACATTCCAACAATGTTTTTGCCTCTCGTTACCTATCGTTATCGATACGGATACCGTTTCATACGCAATCGAACGACGACGCGTGGTGACTCGCATGATATATCAAACTGGCGGAAAAACTGCACTCGAAAGACGCGAAATTATCAAGGACAGATAAGAATGGATCGACTAGTTTCGTCATCATTGGTGGATTTGCGCGCGTCGTCCCACGAGTCCCGCGAGTCCCGCGAGTCTCACCTCAGCCATTTGCCAGTATGCGCGTGTTTCCGGAGTAGTGAATCATTTCCAGATGTGTCAAGTGTGCGGGACCGACATCTCATACGAATCCGCGGTGCAGCGAGCTTCCTCGCGTCACGTTCGAACAGACCGCGGTAACGAGATCGACGTTTCGCCCACCGATCGAAAAAAGGTACGCTGCGCGAGTAAAATGCAGGGAACGAAAGAAACGAGAACTGTGCACGTCCCAACGAAGGTATTACATCATGAATCTTAACGAGTTCATGCCCCCCCTCGATAATTCATCAATACGCGAAATCGATAAATAGTACGGCCACAAAAATCCATGACAATTCGGTTGACAAAAAGTTCGAGTGATGCTTCTCGATCGTGTATGATACTGTAGTGTATACATAGGCAAGCGCATCTCTATTTCTGCAACATCGATTGCACGCGCTCACACGCGCTCTCTTGTTTGGCGCGCTACATCGCTCAGTCTGAACCGATCTGTCACGCGCCACGGGAAAAGCTTGCGTGCAGTTTGTAAAATGTTTCCGAATGAAGCTATATAATGATGTAATACATATGCTGAGACAAATAAATCTTTGAAACGAAACCATAGTCTTGATTGTCTATTAAAATTTTAAGTTTCGCTCGATCCGTTTGTGGTTTCTGTCGCAAATCTTTTAGAGAAATCCTGCAACCAATTTTCTCGGACATCTATTTTATGTATAATTAAACTTGCTTGCATTTCAGTGACGACATTAGAAATGCGTGTTATTTTTGTAAAATTCCGCGAGGTATCGCAAAAGTATCCGATTGTAAGAGGGATGGCTTCTTACACTATCATATGGCCAACAGGAAGTCTACTGCAACAGAAGCTTGCTGGAAATGAGGAATTGAATTACATACAAGCGTTGAGATTCAGCTTGTATGGTGGATTTTTTGTGGCACCGACATTGTATTGTTGGATAAGATGCTCCTCGCATTTCTGGCCAAAATCGGATCTCAAATCTGCTATTACCAAAGTATAATAATATTCGTTAAAGCCGTTTCTACGTATAAGCTGGATCATATGAATAATTGGTGAAATTGATTTTTCAGGCTTTAATCGAACAAGTCACGTATAGTCCTACTGCGATGTGCTGCTTCTTCTTCGGTATGAACTTACTCGAACTGAAACCAGTAGCAGAATGTGTGGAAGAAGTTAAACAAAAGTTTTGGCCCACCTACAAAGTAAATTTTACGCGCTATGCATGCAATATATATATATATATATAATACATATGCATATAGTAAACAAAGTAAAAATAATTCATTTTCAGATTGGTGTCTGCGTGTGGCCCATTCTACAAACTATCAATTTCTTCTTAATCCCAGAACACAATCGCGTAGTTTATGTAAGTTTTTGTAGTTTAATTTGGACGTCTTTTCTGTCCTACATGAAAGCATTAGAACAGAAGCGAAGAGAAGAATTACAAAATGACAGTAATACGAAACACAGAGATCATCAAGGTAGTCCGAGTGTTAAACCCCTTGTACAAATAGAAGGTGAAAGTAAACGAGTACCTGTTATAGAATGAACGTTCTTAGGGAATATTTTTAGCTGAATTTATCGAATTGTACATAAAATCCATTATGCTGCAATGAGAAGGTCAATTGAAGTGCCTGTCCTTTGTGGTACAACACGAGTTGAAAACCATAAGTATACGTACGTGTGTGCAATATGTGTCTGTATATTGTAGTAGATAGAGAATCAAATTAATGACGCGATGCAATCATGAAAAATAAATGGAAATCATGAACGTATGTAAAAAAGTGTTCCTTCGTCGAATTTTAATATTTATTGCGAATCTATTGTTGACAATACCTTATATTTATTGTTAGTAAAAATAAATAAATTCTTGTTAAACAGCTGTTATTCAATATTTATCCTCATATTTGTATTTTTACTTGTTTAGTGTTTAAGATTTATCGCTTCTTTTTGATATTCGAAATATCTCGCTGCTGGCACCTAGCGATGCCACTCGTGAACCATCGTGAACTAAACTCCCCTTGACTCCCCTCTCGAAACGTGCGTCATGATCGGTCATGAACACTGATTGACACTGATGCGGAAATGCCAGAATCGTAGAACGTCGGGCAAATGCTTATCCCCACCATGACGTACCGTTGTCTCCCACTTTGCTGTGGTCGGGAGTTCAAACCAGTGCGGCGGTTTTACTTTTAACTTCTAACTTCTCAGTAGAATAAAGACATTAAAATTATTAATTTGCAAAGCACTTTTTTGTTAATAATGCGATTCGCATTACCGTATATACATAAACAGAAATAAACACTCATCAGAAATCATGATTATAATTATAATTGTACACGAAAATAATGTAAATATTACAGATATAGTTCGATCAGGGTGGATTAAATGTGTGAATAACAGACACTTGTATATATCATCTATATTCATCTATAATTACTGCATGGTTATAAAATATTTAGCAAATAAGAACGTACTATAAACCCATTAATACAGTGCTAGCGGCAACAGGGCTTTGCGAGGGTGCGCTAGCTTGTCGCACGCTCATTTCCCAAGTGTCCAACAATTGAGATACAGAGAAACGGCGAGGAAGCTTTGTTATACGCGCGTTCAACGCTTTTTGAACAGCACAGAGGAATGTCGTGGCATATTCGTGGGGTGCCATGACACAGCGTGGAGGTGTTAAGGGATAATCCGCGGGAACCGTGACTGATACTGGCGGAACGCACGGAAGATGACGATCATCCAGCCAGCATATCAATTGAATACACTTTGACCCATTTTGTTGTGCTGGATCTAGACTGACCTGTACATACATATAGAAATGTAATTACAGTTTTGTGCGTTAAATAAAATGGCAGCTTGAAGGCACATAAATTACCTTAAACCGTTGATCTAATCGAGCTATTTCTCCTTGTAATACGTCCGGTATGTCGCTAGAGGACTCTTCTATTTTTTGCTTCTTTAGTGGCGGTGGTAAACTCCTATTTGCATAGGTAAAGTTTTATTAATAACACCTTGTAATATAATTGTTTGTAAACGAACATAAATATTACTTACTTTATTTCTGGACCAAATAAAGCTTCTAAGCATGGACCAAAAGTACGCTGCAACGTGTGATTTACAACTGGACTTTGGAGGTGCGTGCTTACTGCTTCCAAGAGTGGACTGAAGAAATGATGTTCTTTCAGAGTAGTTACAGGTGGTCCTACACTTGCGTCACTACGTTTGAAGTCCACTTTTTCGAGAACTGCCTCACACTTAAGTAGTGTTTCCATCGGCATACGTTTACTAGGATTTGATAAAATCTCTAGCAGTTTCTTCATTTTACTTAATTTCTCGACATCTGTGAAATAAAGAAATATGTAAATGATAATATATATATATATATATATCAATATTAATATCAATGCCAGTGTCGGAATTACTTACTTCCATCGTTACCCATTTTCGCAATCATTCTCCGTAAAGGTTCGATGTATTTACTCAATTGTCTAACTTTATCTCTATATGCATGATCTTCCTGCTGTGGACTTGGGGTAGCTCCTACACCTCCAGGTGTGTTTAAAGAACTGCTAGGAGATGGTGCCATGCCTTATTTAACACGAATTCTTTGTTAGAATTTTCATTCGCGATAATCAATTTGATATTGGTAATCCTTATATTGCAAATAATATCAACATACCCACAGATCGTTGTGGCACTGCCATTATAGCATGCTGTGGACTTGGCGATGGAACTAACGCAGGAGATGCTACCATCTGATTACTGCAAAGTAAATTTTCAACTATAATTTCAAATTTCGATACATGCCGAAATATGTGAGAATGCATTAACCTGTTTGCAACAAGTGTTCTAAGATAATAACCTTGACGGTGCACCTAAGCCAGCTGGACTTGGAGCCGATGGTGATGGGCTTTGTCGTAAAAACTGATTTGCTGTAACATTCCGAGAACCTGGGAATCCAGTGTTTATCATTTCACCTGGCTAAAATAGAATAAACACTTGTTAGCGTCTTAAAACGCTGGTGTTGATGTATTAATCTTGCATTTCTGTGTACCTTTCTTTGCATATGACTTAATTGTTGCTGCATTTGAGCAGGACCTAATTGCCCTGGAGCAATTTGGCTCATCTGCTGTGGCATGCTGGTTGGAATTCCGCTTATAGATCCGCCAATTTGATTACCCATTTGATTAGACAATTGATTTTGCATTTGAGTCTGAATAAGAACATAATTTCTTAGTTCCTTCGAAATTTAGTACGAGAAATTAGAAGTACACACGCTTTACCAAAATAAATACATACCTGCATGTTTTGCTGCATTTGTCCAGTAGTGATTTGTCCCATTTGATTGGGTACTACTTGATTCATTTGTTGAGGAATATTTCCCTGTCCCATTTGATTCATCTGTGTCAACATTGCATTATTCTGCATCGTCTGAATTGGACCCATATGACTCATTGGACCATTAGCTTGAGCAGGCATCATACCCATCCCTTGCATTTTATTTTGCATACTTTGCATGGTCATAGGTTGTCCAGGACGTTGGTTTAAACTTTGTAATACTAAAAGATCAAAATATAGTACAAAATAAATTATTCATAGTTACATCATTCTACAAAAATTTATCTTAAATTTCAATGTAATTGCAGTAGAGTATTCGTGCAGGGTCAATTGTAATTCGAGGTACAACCCAGAAAGCAGTGAATCTTCACCTTAACAAGTACTTGGTGAATACACGCGTGATCGAGTTCAACTTCCCTAAACTGTTTGTCCATAATATTATTACTTGGACCATACCGTTGTCAACGTTTACAAATAAATTCTATTGCAATAAAAGATTACCCCTTCCTAAATTGTACACCTCATCTTATACATACAAAAAGATACAAAATATATGTATATTTGCCAATCTCTATGTTCATTTTAATATATAATTCATTTGTATAACTAAAAGGTAAATAATACATTGAAATACATAATTTCGAATTACATAAATGCATCATAAATAAAGAAAATATTTTCCTGCTGCCTAAATTCAAGTATAACATTATATATTATTCAAGTATAATTGCAACCGAGCATAGTAAACGTATCAGGCATTATCTCCAATCTCTTAATATATCTTGATAAGTTACATTATTAAGGTAATACTGTTTATTCTTCAAAACTCGTTTTCAATGGTAGTTCCTCCATTCAGAAATACCTGAAATGCTTCCATTAAAGGCAAATCAAAAAACGTTCTCAATTTCTCTTCTAACGTATTTATGTACACTTTCTTTGCTTCTTTCGATTCGACTGTACTGTATATTAATTCATATTCAAGATTCTTAACTTCTATATTTTTATCTAATGCCAGCGCCACAACAATAATATCTTCAGAGTTCATTTGTTTTAAGCCTTTCGGCCATCCCTTTTCTTTTAGTAATACTTTTACGTTGGTCAAAGATTCATTTATTTGAAATTCTATATCTTTATAAGTTTCTTTCACTTTATCGATAGCTTGGTATATAAATGTTAATCTGTGTACAAAAATCTCCAGTAAACTCTTGGTACTGCGTACTTTTCTAAGGACCCATGTTCCAATAGGATTGTAGACACCCGTTTCCATCTTGATATGAAACTTTGGTAAGTCTGGCAATCGGCTATGCCCTGAACTAACGTACCATTTGCGCGATAATTTATCGTATTCAAGCGTTATCTTGAATTTGATGCCTGGTATATGAGTTTCACTAATGGTAGGTTTATAAATATAACACACACGATTATCTTGTAATTTGACTGCCATGCCACACTTCTCTTTGACCTCTTGTTCAAGAGCTGCAGATTCACATAATTCATGCTGCCATGCCTTATGCAATTCTTCTGCATCATTTCTACAATTAATGTAGTTATAAAATTCAGCTTGAGATGGTGATTGATGCAATTTCCTACGTGTATCAGAATTATCTGAATCGTAAGGAACTTCACTTTCTGTGGAACTCTCATAGTGTGAGTAATACATGTTAGTAAACTTTGGCATCCTTTAAATTTTGTTATAAAAGTTTCTTTCCTCTATGAAATAAAAGTATCCATTAGAATAGTTAATTCACAATATTGCACATAACAGATTTTTTAAATCTTATACCTTTGAGACAGTCCTTTACAAAACATAAATTTCCGTGTTATTCTACTGTTGCTTAGTTTCTTAACGCGCATGTAACCTCTTTCTGTATTGTTGACATTCAAGTGTTGGAAAAGTGAGAACATGTTATTGTTGTGAAGTACTCTTAGCGCTGTCCAAACCAGAGCACGCGTGCTCGGTACTCTGTGGTCTGTGGGGTTCCCCCACTCCCGTTTGCGTCGTCCGGAATACGCGCGAGGCGCGACGCCACGCGACGCTAAAGAGACGTCTACGACGCTCAGCCAGCGTGCATAGCGATTAATTGCAGTGAGGGGAGGGGAAGGGGGGGGGGGGTACTGCGTCAGCATGCACACATTACCACCACTCCTGTAGGTATACTAGTATAATTTTATACATATATATATATATATATATATATATAAAATTTTATATATAAATATAAAATATATATATAATATAATTTATATAATATAATTTATATATATATATATAAATAACAAAAATAGATTTTAAGGCACCCTTCCTTGCATGCACAAAGTGCAGCGAAATATGTAATATGTACTTCCTTTTATTTCAGAAAATGGTTTCTTTTCCGCTGACAGTTATATTGTTACTTATTGATATACAAAAATGTAATCATTTCTTTAAAAACATCCAGTGTTGTTGTCAATTCATAGACTCACGATTTGTAGCCGTATTTGTAGGTGGTTGTTGGATTATTCCTTGAGGATTAGGTCCTGGTCCATTCATACCCATCATCTGATTGTTGCCAGTTCCCTGACGCGCCAATGTTTGTAACGCACCGATCGGATCCGGCATTCCTTGATTCCCAGAGCCAGGCGTGCCTGAAGCAGGACCTCCTGCGCCTTTTTTATTATCTAAAAATAAGCCATACATTACAAGGAATTAATAGTTCCAGTTCTATGCACGTATAATTAAACATATATTACTTAGTTCTCTGACGTGTAGGATCAGCCTGGCTACAAAACCTAGATATTCTTCCTGCAACAAAAGATTAGAACAAGTTTTAGATGAAGTTACGCAACAATAAATTCTCCCAATACAGAAAGTTAAGATGTTAATTTAACCCTCGGTTGTCACACTGGGTCAAATTGACCCTGCAATTTTTGAAGCAAAACACATTTTCCCGGAATTCTTATTACTTCAAATTTTTTTTTAAGCATGATGACACTTTAAACATCAACTTTCAACAATGGGCACAAATTCTACAATGTTCAAACTTTATCTCAGAATGTTTTAGACTTAATTTAACAAATAGTTTTTAAGTAACAACTGATTGAAAATTGGCAGGGTCAAATTGACCCAGTGTGACAACGACGTTCGAAAAAGTAGGTGTGACAACCGAGGGTTAATGGTTTGTCAAAAAGTATACACCGATCAATCTTTTTTTCCTCAAGAAATTTGATATATTATTAATTTCGTCTAAGACATTAAGAAGAAGGATAAAAAAGGGTTATAACAAACCTTAGTTTTTGCTTTTTGGAAAACATGATTTTCCATGTCAATACTATTTTTTGTTGTGGGCATTCCGGACACCTGAACAGCTTCATCTCTGTGTAGAAGATACAAAGTTTTATCCAATTACTATATACCTTTGATTTTCATGTAAAGATGATTTTTGTATGAATCCTTATCATTATCTTTTCGTATTAACAGGACCATTATGCTAATGACAATGTTTCACCATCAACACTTTATTAATGCACATAAACTTACATTTTTGCAATTACGCTTTGTCGAAAGCTCTGTGTTCTCCAAGAATTCTCGTCTGTTGCCATTTTTAATGTTTAATAATGAACCCAACAGTAAAAATCAATTCGCAACTCTCCTTTATTGAAGTCACTAAATGACTAAAAACATATGCAGTAAACTACAACTACAAGCAACTCAACTTGAAGCAACTGTAAGTTGTTCTTTCTTTACGGCACGGTTTACGATATATAAAGATATATTTAACTGTAAATAGTTTCTCCGTAATCACGTTTCTATGAAAACGATACTTGTTTCATTGTTTTATGGCGATAAATATCGTTTAATGCGATATAGGCTATAGCTTTATATTAAAAAAACATTGCGCAAAACGTTACGAAATAAAAATCAGCAACGTTAAAAGCAGTTAACTAATTAATTTGATATGATTAAAATAATATAAAATCTTCTGCGAAATTAGTGTCTTACATATTCGGCTTAAGTCAAAAGGGCAGGATTTGAGCCTTACCTAACTTTACATAAACTGTGGAGAATCGTTCATGAGAATGCCTTATACCTTTTTAACCTTAAAACAGATGTATGATTTTCTAAATAACCTCTAAATTTAAAATGGCAGAGTTGATGTTAAAAGAGGACGAATTATTACAGAAACATAAGAAAGAACGAAAAGATCTGCAAGGTAATTGAATCAAGTATTTCTAAACTTTAGTTCTTTTTTTCTTTTCATTTACATCGTTCCTAATATATCTCTATATTAAATAAATAAAAATTCTTATAGTATTACCTTATAAAATATGTTTCCTCAATTCTTATATTTTAAATTGTAGCACAAATACAAATTTTGAAGAAGTCGATTTGTAAGGGTGACAAGAAGAAGAAGAAGGAAGTTACAGAGGAAATCAGCCATCTAGAAGAAGCTTTAGAAAAAAAGCAGGAAGAGGAGTCGGACAGATGGAAAGTTGCGCATCTTAACATTAATAATACCGAGAATGAAAATTCGGCGAACAATAGTAACGAAGAGACAAAGAATGACAAACAGTGCGAGCAACCGATGCACAGAGTTTCGAAAGCGCAGAAGAGAAGGGATAAAAAAGCAAGTGCAGAGAGGGAGCGCAATCAAAAAATAATAGAACAGGAAGCGTTAAATGTTTTTGGGAAGAGGAACGTAGAAATACAAACCATAAAAAAAATGCTACAAAAACGTGGTCTTATGATTTATGAAATTCCAAGCGATGGCCATTGGTAAGATGCTTGTCCATAAATTGTTCATTCAAACTTTATATGTTTATATTAATTTTACAATTTTTACAGTCTGTATAACGCAATCGCGCACCAGCTGAAAATCATTCGAGAGACTCCGTTGACTCTTCACGAGCTTAGAACAAAAACTGCTGTGTACTTAAAAGAAAATATGAATGAATTTTTACCATTCATTTCCAATCCAGACTCTGATGATATTCTTTCCCCTGAACAGTATGAGAAGTATTGCAATGATGTGGCGGATACAAGCGCTTGGGGCGGTGCCATTGAGGTGAGCAAACATTAAATGGTGCATGTTACAAAGCTTATAACAATTATACTTATAAAATCACTTTCGCCTACAACAGCTACAGGTTCTGTCGCGTGTACTGAAATGTCCGATAGAAGTTATTCAAGCATCAGGGGCTCCGTACGTTGTTGGAAACGACTATAATAATGATAAAAAGATGATATTGACCTATCATCGTCATATGTACAAGTTGGGTGCTCATTACAATTCTGTTACAAACTATGTCATAGAGGAGGAAAGCTGATAAAACTGGATATTACGCTTTATTAATATACGTAAGGAAGAAATTCAGCATGTAATTTCTGAAGACGTTTTACTAACATAAAATGTACCAATCATTCAAAGAGCTGCCAGAATTTAAGTGTCTAGGATACATATCAATGACACGTTAAATTAATACTTAAACGTTTCTCTGGTAACATTGACTAATTGCATATTTAAAAAAGAAGTCAGTAATTTCTATCAATACCAAAGTTAGACCGAATATATCAATGTAATATAATTAAATCGATGGGTCTTCCTTTGCTTTTTTAAACGATTATTGCACACCGCAAAAATTGTCATTTAATTACACTCAAAATATTTGACAATATAAAGAAGCTGCCAGTGAATTGCAAGTACACATTATTATTCAGTGCTTGCTTGTTCCAAAGTTCTAATGTATATATTAATTTATTTCTAATAATGGTTTACGTTTTTATAATGAAATTTTTATTTTAAATACAAATGAAGTATTTAAATAGAATTTGTTACAGAAGATATATTAAGATTGTATGTATGCGTGAATATACTCTACCACTTATCTGATGTGTTCTTAGTAAATTTATACTATTTTGATGGTAAGCGATGTACACGAAATGTAATAAAAATGACAAAATGTTGAGGCTGATGATTAGTTTCTGGAAGTGAAATTTATTTACTTTTTAAACTCATATCCAACAGTTTCCACACTGATATATAAGTTAAGAACGCGGTATCAGATCTTGTTTCATTTATCCACGTTCGTTGCATTACTATCGTTTGGTGTTTTATCATCGTTCGTTTCTCTGTTTTTATTCGGATCATCTGGTTTCATTTGTGGGAACAATAGCACTTCCTAGAAACATATACACATTCAACGGCACACCCTTCATTTTTATATAAAAATAGTTACCTTGATGTTATTCGAATCTGTGAGAAACATAGTGACTCGATCGATACCCAGCCCCCAGCCAGCAGTTGGTGGTAAACCATATTCTAACGAAGTACAGAAGTTCTCGTCAATTAACTGTGCCTCGTCATCTCCAGCTGCTTTATCTTTAGCTTGCTGCTCAAATCTGTACACACGTCGAACAAACTGGTTTCATTTAAGAAGACAAATCGCGATGAACGTAAACTCTTTACTGAAATGAACTACCTCTCTCTTTGTACTATAGGATCGTTCAACTCTGTGTAGGCATTACAAACTTCTTTTGTCATAACAAATAATTCAAATCGTTCCGTAAGACCTGCCTCAGAACGATGCCATTTCGCTAATGGAGACATAATTTGTGGGTGATCCAAGATGAACGTAGGATTGATGCAGGCTTCTTCTATATACTCTCCAACGAGCTGTTAAACATACGTTTACGTACATATTTGGTGAATATATATTATGTAATAACTCCTGATGTTAAAGCTTCGATGTAAGCTTACCTTATCCAGCAGCCTAGCTGCTGTTTTCGGTGGAGAACACTCAACTTCGTGTGCAGCGCAAAGTTCGCTAAGCATTTGAACCGCTTCCGGCGTATTCAATTCATTCGCCGGAGGTAATTTGACCTTTAACACTTCTTCTAGCGCTTTCATCATTGATATGCGTTTAAAAGGTGGAGTAAAATCAATTTCTACTTCTTTTCCCTCTGGCCCATCTGGATGGTATATTATTTTATAACTACCGTGTATAGTTTTCACCATTCCAGATATCATATCCTCCGTAATAGACATCAAATCATTATAGTCCGCGTAAGCCATATAGAATTCGCAAGTAGTAAATTCTGGATTATGTGTTAAATCTATCCCCTCGTTCCTGAATTGTCTTCCAATCTCATATACTCTATCCAACCCGCCGACAACCAGCATCTAAAACCAGAAGCAGTGATGTGTTAGTACGATTTCTATGCGCAATAGTTAGTAATGATTATATAAAAGTATGTATTACTTTGAGATACAATTCTGGAGCAATACGCATGTACAAGTCCATATTTAATTCATTGTGATGCGTAATAAAAGGTTTAGCCGTGGCACCACCAGCGATCATATTCATCATTGGTGTTTCAACTTCCAAAAACCCAAGTTCGTCAAGAAATTTACGGACGTAGGCGATTATTTTTGCTCGCACATGGAACGTTTGCCTTACTTTATCGTTTAATATCAGATCCAAGTAACGCTGGCGGAATCTTGTTTCCTAATTTATTAAAGTAATATAATTGTTATCGCTCGTGAATCGTGCATGTCTTAGAATGAAAATCTTGTCGTTCTTTCGTACCTTATCTTTCAATCCAAAGTAAAGGGTTGGCAACATATGCAGACAGGGACTTAAAAGGGTAATATTGTGCGCCATGATAGAAAATTCGCCCTTCTTAGTTTTACCGGGATTTCCAATAATGCCGATAATATCACCCCTTCTTATTTTAGAAATATCGGGGATAAACTTCTGTTCGTCGGCATAAAGCCTAGCATTGGCCATCACTTGGATTTTGAGGCTTTCTCCTCTGAGGTCATAAAAAATAAGTTTCACACCAGACTCCCGAATTGCGTACACACGACCAGCAATACTATGTACTTCGTTCCCTAATACTTCTCCATCTTTCAAGATATTGCTGAACTTCTCAATAAAGTTCTCCAAAGATATAGATACGTGAAACTTATGTGGATATGGGTTGTCGCTCGTACTTTTGAGGTGGTTAACTGCTTCTGTCCTGAGCTTAACATATTCCTGGAGAGACAGCGGGATTTTAAAGAATGATCAACTTATGAATAATATTATATTTATATCGTAACATAAATATTCACATTTGGACTAATCTCCTCTTCCTTAACATTTTTCTCTGCAGATTTGACTTCTGGTTTAGCTGCCACTTCAGCTAACACCTTCTCTTCTTTCTCAGCCTTCTCTTTTAATTTCTGTTCCGCCTTCAGACGTCGTTTTAATTCACTGGAATCATGATTGGAACATGGGGTAGGTTTTATCTTTTACGTAAACAAACGTAATCCTTAAGTCGTACGCACTTCGTGTGAAAACGACGTACGGATATCTGATGCAATTTTACTCGCTCTATGTTAAAAAATACAGGCGGTACCACGTCAATAAAAGTTTTGGTTATGTTGCGCAGCATATTTCATTAAAAGTACCGTCCCTATTATATAAATTATTTATATATATTTATATACTATGAATGCATTTAATCATAGATTTTTACAACGTATTACTATCTAGTTGATGGAGAAAAGTGCATCAACGTGAGCAGCGGTCCACAAAACAACGTGGATGGCCGGACCATGACATCCGTTACTGATCTATGTAGGTTATGTCAGAACTATGACCACAGATAAGAGATAACTTTGCATAGACATAAAAGAACAAACTCAAAAATCTAATTTTCCTTCGCTACTATTATTTTACTCACTTTTTCGATAATTTTTCACTCGTAGTGTCGGCCATGTTGGTACAGTTCAGTGGAAAGGATTCTTTCGTGTCGGTTGGTAAACATGCAAAGTGCAGGTTAGTCTCTCAAATAAATTATTTACATTGAACGGCCGTGGTTCGCTCACGCATTGCTCTAATTCTTAATTAACTCGCTAGTTTGATCTTGCTTTTCTCTAAATATTCTCTTTCATTATATATATATTTAGAGCGTCCTTGTTTCGATTGCGATGTTAAAAGAGTGTTGAAACGCGTGTAAAAACGGTAATTCTTTCTGGATTCGATTTTAACTTTTGGCGGTACAATATTTCAAATCCGTTTCCTTGACAACCACATCTGTTGACTCGCTTTTAAAATCAATCGGTTTCGGTGAAGTGTTTCGGGTTTGTCGAAGATATGGACGGTTGTTTTGGTTATCGTGAATTAAAGGCGTTGGAGGAATTAATTAGTGCATCGCAGGGTAATTCGGATTCAGAGGATGACTTACCACAAGCTGGAGCACGGAAAATTGGTGAGTTAAAGAATATTCGAGACACAGCTATCTCTATTTTACCATTGCGTTCTTTTCGCCTTACACCGCCTATCTTAACACTATCTTAACTGTATACTCGTGTTCTGGGGTCCGGTACGAACAATCAAACAACATTCCAAGTTACAAAACAATCGAAGAAATCAGTTACAAACGGAGGGAAATCAGTTCTGACCTCGGCAGAACAATACAATTTTAAATGGCTTAACGAACCACAAAATTTCATCGGCACCAACTGAATAAGGGTTGTGGCGGGGAGAACCAGGGTTGAAACTTATACATATCACATAGTATTTATAATGTATAAATATATTTTAGTTGAACTTGGTGTAAATGAATAGTTGCAGGAATATTTGGAGAAATATGAGTTACATACTTGTTTCTCGTAGCAAAAGCCTACCCTCCATGTCCAACTCTCACTCTGAAAAATCACACGTATACAAGCACGCGTACACCTTTCAGCATTTCAACACATTCCAGAGTAGTTGCTGAGTTGGACGCTGTTCATGAGCAGAGGCCGCTAAATTCAGTCCTGAAATGATGAGTCGGTAACACAGTTTGGGTGGTGACACCAAGTTCCATAAGGTGATAGGTTTATCCTATACTTCGTCGATGATCCTATACCTGGTCTGCGCTATCCCCACAGACCCACAGACAAGATCTGCGCCTTATTTGTGATTACAGGGTTTATGTTTCCGCTACTTATCGGCGGAGCACATCGGTTTGTCCGTCACGTGTTCCGCCGTTAGATAGCACGTGGTGTAATTTTAGTGACGGAAGTGGGATATTTTTAAGGACCTGGCGATATCGGCGCTAAAAATGCAATATCTGGGGAGCATTTGGGCCCACACGCACCTCTGAAAGGCGAGGCTGGCGACATCTGGCATCCGTCTGAGGCTGTAGCCGTGCAAAATTCGGAAGTCTACGATCCGAGGATAGTGCCGGAGTACGAGATGAAGTTTAAACAGGCGGTGACAGCGGAAGACGTCTTCTTAGGCGTTAGTGTTGCATAAACGCTTCTCGAGTCAGAACAAAATCAAATAAACTGTGAAGCATATTTTCCCCGCTATGAATCATAATCTTTTAACAGAGCACGTGTTATAGTTGCGTGTGAATAGTAGGGATTGCCAAATAATATGGTCGGGGTAGCCACCCTCTAGTATCTTTTAATGGCCAGTTGATTCTGTTCAGACTACAGCTAATATGGACTGGAATAATTCACCGTAGGGGGAGTTGGGGCACCTTGATGCAAGGGGCACAATGAAACATCAATAGTATATTGATACCTGTAAACACTTAGACGTTTAAAACATGACCACAAGATGGCATCTTATAAGCGGCCGTTTTAATATAATCCGTGTCACTTTGCAGTCGACAATGTATCAAGAGCAGCAGCGAAAGTGTTTTTGTTGCTCTTTACTAAACTAGTACGTATAGTTCAAAAGTCTATTGCAATTAAAGTTTTGCTTGCTTCAGGTTATCATTTATATTAAAGGTAAGTTATTGATTCTAGTAGTGATTATTTTATTTGGTTTTTGATGATCCTTTTTAGTTATTTTGAAAAATAATATTTGCGGAAATGTATCCTTTGTGGCACTATGATACAGCCAGTGTTGACATCAGTGATATAGTTTTAAAATCACCCAACACCTTACTCCACCAAAGGAACATCTAGAGCCGTGGCACTTTTTAGTTTTCCGATTAATATTTCCAATTATAAGACGCAATAAATGCCAAACACTTAAATATTATATTACATAATTATTATTAAACAAACTACACTTTTGAGATTGTTATTTCTAAAATAATAAAAGAAAATGGAAAAACTGTGGTGTTCTAATTAATATTCAGATACAATATCAATGTGCCTCATCCTGTATTAATGTATCCCTATCTATGAATCATTGTGCCCCACCTTATGGGGCAGATTGATGCAAATCTCATTTTTTAAAGAAATATTAATAACTTTTTTTTTTAAACCTTGTATAAAAAATCCAAACATTTCTTTAAACTAGAATAAATTGTTAACAAATTGCCATGAAAATTGTGCCACTAATATTCATTTGTCAAAAGATATTCAAGTTTAAAGAAAAAGTGCATGAATCTGCCCCAACTCCCCCTATATTAAACGGTGCAATCGCTTATAAATTCAGACGGCATCATCCACCTTCGTTTGCATGAGAAGCAATTATCTTCTTATTTTAGTAAAATGGCTGTCATCATATTGCTTTCGAACGTCCCTGGTTTATGGTATTCCAATGAATAATGAATACTCTCTATAAAAGAGGCTTTAATAATGTATTAGCACGCGAGGAGTATGCACCAAATGCACAGAACACCGTCCTATTTTCAAATCGAGCTCTGAATAACATTCATATGTGGGATCGTGGCTTTAGAAGCTCAGAGATCCTTCGATTCTATTCTAATCCTTTCCCTGTATTCCTAGAAATTACACAGAGGATCTATTAATCGTCAAGTGTGCTTTTCAAAGCAGATAGGTCACAGTCTATCGCTTTGCTCCATGAGAATTGAAATTTTCCACGCATCACTCGTTTCCTACTATCCTCCTTCATCACACAGCAATCACTGTTCGAAGCATTTTTCTCTAGACTCCACTCTTCACAGCTTTTATCCTAGTGGTACAAGTATCGATGCACAAATTCGGATTATCAAATCCAGAGATCCTAGGAACGAACACCTCAAAGTGCCACATTAAATCATACCTAAGAAACGATTAGAATAATTACTGTAGTGCGTGGATGCTGACGTCGATGCTCGTAGTCGACGCGCAGGAGGCATAACGTAAACCGTTTCGATTCTTGGCGAATTAGATGGGCTTGAAAACGCCAGGTACCGCGTCCTGCGAGTGGCTGTCCATCTTCGTGAGGATGCCCCAGGAGTCGCGCGACAAGGTCGACCTCTCCGTGGAATCTGAGGCGATCGACGTGCGCAGCCCGAGGTGAGAGAACCGCGGTGTTCCCGCTGTGAAGCAGGATTTATCGGCGATTTCGCCAAGTTTCATTGCTTTGACTCGGGAATTTCTTTGACAATTTTACGAGGCTGTAAATCTGTCGGGGCGTAAAGCCAGTCACGATTTTCCAGATATCGGCTGCACCTCGCGACGCCACATCCGGTCGATCCAAATACATCGTCCGCCAAGTGGCACAGCGACACGTCCACATTGGAGATCACGCTGAAGCTTGTACGCGAGCTGGACGAGATTAACTTTTAAGCAACAATCGGGGGACGGTGTTCCCCATTCTGTACATCCCCCGAAAGGTTAAATATATTTGTGCTTCTGTGAAATGTGCAGCGAAATTTCTTACGAGTAATATCTGCTACTGTATGTTAGATTGGGGATGGTTATTGCTGTTTTGGGTTTGGATTTTGGTAATATCTTGTGTTTTCTCATTTCTAGTTGTTGTAATGTGTAAAACACTGGGTTTGGGCGTAGGAAGTGAGGGGCTTCTGTACACTGAATTAAAAGCGAACTTGCGCATCGCTGTTGGTGCTAATAAATCGAATTGGTTAGTAGAAAGTTTCACTTCCCTCATTTCGAGTTATAAGAATAGTTACTTATTCTCCCTAACGTGGAAAAAAGAAAGATTCACAAATGTTTTCACAGTTGGATCCGCGTTGCTCTCCTCTCGTGACTGCAGAATTATTCAGATCGATCGCGGAAAGATGATTCCTTCTCGTCGCATTGCCTCGAAGATGGCATCGATCAAAAGGGGGAGAAAAATCACGGTAACGAATAATGCGGATCGTTCAGATACTTTAAAAGTGTACTCCCTTTCGGCATACACTCCACTATATTACTGGATTCTTGGCCGTGTCGAGTCGATTGCCAATCGTTCTCGACCGAAAGGCAGGAGAAAAGGGGGCTGGGATCGAGGGGGTGGATGCCGAATAACCTTGAGCTACTCGGCTACTAGGCAGGGTTCGTGTAGACCGTGTTTCGAGATTTCCAGCATCGATACGCTTGTTATCGGGAAAATACGACATCGGTAATTTGTTTAAGGACCACGGAGGAAAAAGTTACTGGCTATGATTTGATGGTATCAGTGGGAGGGTGGTGCGCCGCCGTCTCCGAATTATTTACTGTGTCGTGTGTTCTTGTTTTAAGAAGCGATCAATTTTCCTTTTTAACGCTGGAGATAGTATCGTCGAATTTAAATCTTGATATTATAATACGTGAATATTTTCGCGGGTATTTTTGTTTATTCCGACGTGATTTGTTTATATCGAGGGTGCAGGCAGCAACTAGGGAATATGTATTTAGTGCAAAATGTGAAAACCATGTGAGATTTCAATCGTGGATAGTTGCATAGATGAATGAACGAAGAGTTGAAGTTAATTTTCAACTCCTATAGTAACTGCACTTTTTAAACTTTAGATCTCTCTTTTAATACAGCGATATCCATTAACGGGTTCCGTTTAAATGGGAGCAAAAGTATTTAAATAGCGAACAAACTTTGCCTTTAAATTTGCAAAGTAGTATTTGCATCAAGTAAATTATAGCAACTGACTCCTCGTTGATCTAAACGATCGATTAAACTTCATACCGAAGGTAGTCTGAGGCAACACGAGAACCACATTTTACATTAAAATCTATGCTGGAATTACTTTGATTTCAATTTATATCGTTAGACGCGGCCGCACCTCAAACGATACATTTATTATTCCGACGCGAAGCTAGTAGATCGGATACACGAAAATTCGCGCAGTTGCGAGCAGAATTTACAGAAACGATTTCGCGAGCAGACTTACGAGGGGACGGTTGATTATTTTTCTTCGTCGGCTGTTATGAATTTTCCCGTCACGGGTCGTTTAGCGTGCTGTTAAGGCACATTTCGCATACCCTGCGAAGCGAATTTCTCACGAAAATACCTTAAACCTCGGAGCCTCCCCTTTCTCGCCTGTTATTCGTATCTCCTTCCTACCACAATTAAGACAGTCTCACTATTTATAAATTATTTACAAAGTTTCCGTTTTAATATTACTTAGTGGCTTTAATGAACTAGCGCGCGCTCAAACATTTCATTGGATTTATTAAAGGACGGAGAAAGGAGAAAATTAACTGAAAAGAACCGGGAGTCGCGGAGCGCCCTCCATTTGAAAATGCACGCGCCAGATTGCGTTTGGCATTCATTTATTCTAAAAAATTCTATGTTTACGTAATGGTGGCTCGCCCATCGGGCGGCTCTCTCCCCTGTTGCTGGTAACCTTGAAAGGCCCGCGTCTCCTTCGCGAATCCAGAGGCACGAGTGTTTTTAACAAATGCGATATTCGCAGAAGTTGCCCGTTTCGGTGGATCCGGTGGACTCGTGGATTCAGTAGCAGCTGTTCCGGGAAGAACGAATGTAAAAGTTTCGATAGTCGTTACGCGGCGATCGTGGGTCCGTCTGCAAAGTTTCGCGAGCGGTTTTTTCACCGTGTCTCTCGTTTATTAATTAAAACGGCCAATCAAGGGGAATGGGATCTCGATCGGGGCGCCGCGCCGTCAGTCGCTCGAATTACATTAGTTAATTAAATGTTTTCATTATTATGCACACTGATTGCTGGGCTAGCTTGAAGGAAACGCTTCAAAATCGCGCGCGATGTCCTGTCCCCATTTGAGGAAAAAATTTGGGTAAAGTAGCTACTGCGTACATATTAAGGATTGTAATTAGATTATGCTAAAAGAGGATCAATGGGGTATTGCTGTCTAAATGACATAATAATAATTTATGGCTCGTCGAAAATGCATTTCACTTTCCCTTCTACGTTCCTTGGGTCTTTTTGGACCCAATCCATTTTCCAATCCATTAACCCTACTGATCACAATCGTTGCATGCACAAAAAAAGACAATTTTATGCATTCTCTAACGGTGAAGGACAGTTGAGAACAGTGTGGCTTGTGTTTTACACGCTGTCATAAGAGAAGCATTTTATACGAGGGACTTCCGGCGACTTTCAAAACCAACTGAATGGAAATTTCACATCTAGCTCAAGGAGACTACGTGAGTTGTTTATATCGGAGAATAGATAAAAAAAGATCGATGAACGCGATAAAAACACGTGTAGGTACAGATGAAACTTCCTATTAAGGTAGTTGCAATATCGAAAACTATGAGCATCAAAAATAAATCAACACACTTTCAAATTCTACCAGTCTTTTAGTCATTTTTTTATCAATTTTCATATAGTCAATAAATATATACATAATATTATACATATTTATACTACCTAGAATTACACTCTTTTCATACTTAAAAATGGTAAATTTATTATCAAATTTAAAACCAGTCATTTCGACTGGTCTGGTAGTTCTAGTCTTTCCGTATTTGAGGCACCTATTCTTACAGAAATACAATTTTTATTTATTTAAAAGCGATCTGCCAGTGAATGCAAGAATTCCTCCCCCTGATCGCATTCGTCTTCCCCTATTTCGTGACTGGTAAACATCTTCCCGTTTCTTCTCTGGTGCGCAGCTCCGCCATAGTGATCCGATTCTATCAGCCTGATTACGCGTTCAGTCCCCATTCAGCCGCGATAATTACTGTTTTAGCGTGGCGCCGCTCGGAACAGTGAATCAGATCGGCGAAAGATAAATCAGCGTCGGGCAGCGATCAATTATTCGCGACGAGATTCCGTACATTTCGATAAATTGTCGGACAGCCGCGTGGGATATGGTGAAATTGCTTCGACGCATTTCCTGCTGCAAGCCTGATGCCTCCTCCGAGCCGCGAATCGATAAATTAACCGAGCAGATAATGCACACGGACAGACGTGAACGGCGATGCGGCGTTGTTCGTCAACTGCATTCGTTGTTCCTGGCCAGTAATTCATCCGTGTTAATTTCCCGCCGACTTGGCCGTGACTAATGCCGCCGTTGCGCAAGTGTATTTATTCCTCGCCGTTTAATTTCGAGATTGCACGTCGATTCCTTAACGGCGCTCGATCACGAATACTCCAATGAAATCGGCTGTCGCGGGATTAATCATTTACGCAGGCGCTGCTTCGCTGGATGTTAGGAATCTTATTTGAAGCTTGCAGGGGTTTGGTGGAGATGCTTCATTGTTCTAGGCTTGAGATTTGAATGTGTGGAGGTAGGTGCTTTGGTTGAGTTTGATTACTATCTATGTATGCCGGACACTTGTAGGTGTTTCAGGCAGCAACAGTAATTATTGATTCATTTTAATGGGGGCTATTTAATTGATTCAGTATTGAGAATTATACTTCAGAGTAGCTCCACTGATTGCATTTATTAATTGTGTATAGTTTGTTGATATGTAGCTTGCAAGGGTTCTCTTTTATTCTGAATTCTTGTTTGAAATTGGAGGATTCGGAGGGTTAAAATGTCTGGGGTTGAAAGTGATCTGGGATCAGTAATTTGGGTCACTGTAATACCGTAGTAGATATAACTTTAGTTGACCCAATTCTAAATGAATGTTTCTTGATTTCAGAATTTACTTTGCTGTTTTTGATATTTGAAGTCGGCAGCCACATGGACTGGATAAAGAGTGTCCACCGTGTAAGTTAATCTTGATAGAATTTCAAATGCAATTAAAATTTTTCGATTTAAATTAAAATTACAGTTTAGGTATGCAAAGTCACTCCTTATCTTATTCATCGCGGTGACAAATATTTAAGGCAACATTTCCATAATAATCCAGTCCTTCGTGGTTTCTGGATGTCACAATAAATCTTTCAAGTTTCTTTTCCGGAGAACAGGTATAAAAAATATGTGTCACGGAAAATTGGAGCAAAAATTTGATTCGAAATAAATACCGTCATTTTCGCCTAAGTTGATTTAAGTAGGCTTAGGTGGTTGTGAATTTTTCAAATTGTTCACGCTCTCACGTTATCGTCGGCTGCATTTAATGCCATCTAATAATTCCCTATGATTTCACACTCGACCCGACTAATTTCCTACTTGATATCTGTGCCACAACATTTGCCACTTTGTGCACCCGATCGCACATAAAGATAAACTCCCCAGCAGCCGCAAAATGACTTGACCGCGATTATTGTTGCTCCCATTTCTGTTTCACGTTCGCGCGACATGCGACTTGCAAACCTCATAAAACAGCGTATGCACTCTATGCGCATAAAAAAAATAGGCCAGCAACGTTGTGATTGTTAAACTTTTCACTATCCCATGATATTAGGGGCCATGTCTATCTCTTGATGGAAAGATCAAACGAAAGGTGAGCTATCATTGAGTCACTCAACATAAAATCTGACAAATGATTCGTCGTTAATTCGAGTAACGGACGGTTTTTTCAAAGAAATGTTCAGTGGATCTTGTTAAAACTTTTAGGATATTTAATTGAACATTTAAGGAAGTCGAGCAGATTTTGTTTTCTGTAAAATAATTCGTTTATTGTAAACTACAATCTAATATAGGAAAAGGTTTACACTTTTGTTGAAATTACAAGAATAATCAAGATTCAAGCAACGTATATCCTATTTTTCTTGAAAGTTCTCTTTCTTTAAACCGAAGCTGAAAGATCTAAAAAAATTATTCCATCAGTTCAACTTCTCTTCAAATCTTTCACGATTGTAACACGTACGTGGCACAACCTTGAATTCAAATATTTAATCTCTTGGTCCTGCTCGCGGGACGTTCAATCCCATCGCTGCTGTTATTCGCTCAAGAAGATCGCATCGGCGCGAATGTTTATAAAACTCGAACGAAAATATAGTTGCGCGAACGACGCGAAATTGAAACGCAATGAAGTCACGCGTCAATTTCGTTGCATTAACCGTCCCACTTTTCTGTCGTCGTTTATTTAGATTTATAGAAGCGCAATGCCTCGGTGAACTCTTCAACTGGATGCACTCATCTGCGACAGTGATTTCTGTAGTCAAAGTGTATTGCGCGTTCTGCTCGTGAAATGGGAACGAGACGAAGACAGTATACGCGCAGCCACTCGCGAGTTTGTTCGTAAACAACAATTACACATTCGTTCGTCGAAATTATGCGTGCAGCTTTGGTTTTCTTCTTGCAAGTTGAAAATATTTGACGATAGCTGTCAGGTTGCCTCCTAAAATTTTGCATAACAGTTATCCCAGCTTCTGCTCCAAAAGTCTCTGAAACCTATTGAAATCTTCTATCCCAGCTCGTAGTCTCAATCGATTGAACTTGAAGTAACTGAACCATAGTTAGATGTAAGGACTATTTCTTAAACCTTCCTATATGTCTTCACTTCTGCCCTAAAAGACGCGAAAACCCACTGAAATCCTCTACTCCAGCTGATGAAGCTTCTCCCATCCGCCCAGCTTCTCGAAAGCAACGAGAATACCCTTGTTCACTCGTCGTTACACAACAAGACGGGTTTATTTCGGCAGCTGCTTTGGTCCACGTTCGAGGAACGTTCACGGAAGGTGGCCTGCTTGCTTTGCATTCCCGGCGAACATTAATTCATGAAAAACCGAGGTCGGGGACGCGTGGGAAACAAAAGAACACGCGCCTCATTAAAATTGTCTCTCTTCTCGGCCGAGACACGGGAATTTCGTGCCCGTCATTCGCGGCTGAACAAATGTCAGCCCGCGCGCAATCTTCTTTCGTTATTATTTTATGTATGCGCCAGTTAGATAATACAGGGCCGCCGGTTTCGACGGGAGCGGTATCCTTATTCGCAGATGGCGACGAAACGGGACTCGCCCTGGTGATGTGTAATGGTATTTGGTTTTACATCTGTGGTGGGCCGACAAGATTTTTCCCATTCAACCACGCGTCTTCTCCGTTATTTACAATAGCGACGAGGCAAGTGTACTGGGAGAAATATTGCCCGCGGATGGATTGCACACGTTTTATCGTCATGATCGATAGCGGTGCATCCATCGGTGGCTCGCGGGCGAAGGATTTCTGCGGGGACAGCGAGAAATTCAGTAAACTGTCGCAAATATTTGTACACGCGATTGTCCTTATTCGGGGGTGGGAAGGGGAGGAGGGAAGGACATTAATTTCATACGAAATCGCAGCGCAAACTTGTAGCAATTCAGTTTTCAGTTGGGTATGTGTTGCTGCGGCTGGTTTATATGCGCAACGCAATTTCCATACCGCGGCTATTAATATACGTAGTAATTCACGCTGCTGGTCTTTTCAAATATTGTCAGTTTCGCGAAAATTGAAATGTGCTGCCGTTCGTCGAGATAGCAAGGGTTATCATTAAGTTTATTTTCTGGCTGCTTTTTTCATCTGTTTTGTGTGCTGTAAAAATACAGATTTGTTAGCTTCGATGTTGGGAATATATATTTTGTTGGTGGTGTGGTTTCCAAAGGGATGTTTGAGGGTGGAAAAAAATTGTTGCCCCCAGAGAGATTTGAACTCTCGACCCCTGGTTTACAAGACCAGTGCTCTAACCCCTGAGCTATGGAGGCTCACGAATTTCCTCTTCCGAAAGGCGTTAGAAGAGTGGAGTACGTATTCCCTCTATAATCAGTTTGATATAAACTGCGCGATAAATCCTTGAGTATTTCTACAGGATATTTAAAACGGTGTACGTTCGTATAGGTACTCATTTCATCTGATTATGCATTTTTCAAGTGTGAATTCGAGTATTTTTAAAATATCCATATTAACCGCACATTTATTAATATGCCACGCGAATAAACAATATTCTCATTTTAAATATAAATATATGGTTTGCCAGCTTTTGAAGATAAAACAATTTTAGTAAAGATCAGAGTGTATTATTGCGGCACGAGGGAATAAACTTTACTGCCGAGTAATAAATCAAAGAGCTCATGTGTTTTAATAGACACAATATTTTAAACCTAGCTGTCCGCTTTATTTATCCATATTTATTCGTAATCGTCATTTTCGATGTCTAATATTTCCTTGTAATCGTAACATTTTTTATCCCCCGGTATATTTCCGTCGCTTCGAAATTTCAACAGTTTTTGTACACTTCTATGTTATTACTGTTCCCTCGAATTATCGATTAGAATGATAAGCGAGGCACGGTTTGGTGTTGGAGCGTGTTTTAGATTTAATTAAGCGTCAGCTGTTATAGCTGGATGATGAATATTTATGGTGTCATGAGCGTCGAACATTTGAACGTTAATTTCGTTCGAGAAACGTAGAGACAATTTGTAACAATTAAATCGTAAGTGGACGGATAGGGTTCGTGCCTGGCGAATTGTATGTGCATAGATCGTGCCGGCGATTACCTAATTACATTATTACATGGTAATTACGGCACTCGGTGATAATAATGTTATCTAAGCAAATTCCACCGACGCGGTCGATCTATTATGCATACACTATGCGTCATCCTCCATTCACTCTCCTCTCGCTGGCAGTGGATTTTTCGATATTTCGATTCCTAGTTAGAAAGGAAGTCAATTACGACAGCCCCACCCCGTTGTAACCTTCGGCACGTGCAAAACAGTGGAGGTAATCTTCATATTCCCCTGACAAATATTTAACCAACGCTGGAGTTCCACAATTCGGTCGACTCGATGGAAAATTCATTTTTCGCTAACACTCGAATCAAATCTAATTCCAAATGCGAATCTGGCAGAGCAGTATCACTTCATCTACATCAACACATCAACATGTATATTTTGATACTTGATACATATTCATTTCTTCGATATTTCTTACCCTTTCTATTATTTCCACTCACTTTTCTCAATCTCCCCTTGGTCTCGCATCAATTTAAAACCACCCCCTGCGCATATCCAAATGCAGCCACCTCGCGCTCTCGTTTGGTGCAGTTGATAACGCGCGCTTAGCAGCTCAATAACATCGTCAAGCTTCAGAACTGACTTTTCACCAACTAAATTTTCGCAGCTTCTCAAAACCTCCCCTCTGCCTCACTTTCTCGTCGACCAGAGAATCTAGAAAAGCCAACACAAACTTCTCAAGCTTGCTCCCTTCCTTATGATTTATTTAATTCTCAAAAAATTCGGGGCCGCCCGCGCGTCAGAGGGTGGAAAGGAACGAGTGCCCAGCTGGCGGCCTTTTGCGCGCTGAATGTTTAATTTGATAAACGCGGCGGCGAACGCGGCACGAAGCGCCGGTGAAATAAGTGTTTCCGTTTTCCGTACAAACAGCCGGCTGGAGGGGGCGCCGCACAATGTCTGACAAATCGGGAAGGACCAGGAGGCTGCCTGTGTTCCCATTTCCGGCCGTGTTTAATCGGCCCGCGCGGAGCCGAGGGCTGCCTTGCGGCGAAGGACGGGGGTCGCGGAAGGCAAGGGGGCAGGGCAGGGCAGGGCAGGGCAGGGCTGGGGAAGGAAAAATGGGAACGAACGAGATCTGTGGAGTGGCATGGCTTGGGAAACCAAATGTTTGCGGACAAATCGTCGTCGTTTTCGACGGTGGAAAATCAACAAACCGTTTCTGGCTCGCCCCTAATCCACCCCGCCCGGGCCCGATGGAAATCGTTCCGCACGCGCAGGGCACACGTCCACCTCCGTTCGGGCCATCGTAGGATCCATGGACATTGTCTGGGTACACGTCCAAGGATACGACGTGTATCCATTCCCCTCTGCGGGCTTTGTCGCGCCGCACAGAGAATTCGGGGGGCGAATTCGTGGAGGGTATAGGATGGCCCTGCCTAGAAAGGATCCCTCCGTTACGTCGCGCATTTTCGTAGTGGAAATCGTCCCCTTCGATGGCACAAAGTGTATGCACGTGTACGTTTGCGAGGGAGGAGTCTCCTGAACTGCTTCACCGATGGTGGACGTTGAAGATTTTTTAGGGTTCGATGGGGTATTGATTTGAAGATGAGGATGAGGTGGGTAGTACAGCCTTGGTAATTATTTTATTACCAATATAAGATACTTGTCATGTGAGCGTCCAGGATAGTTGGTAGAGGAAAACGAAGAGGCCTTCATACGTGTCACTTCGAGTAACTTATCTAATCGCGGTTCATCTAACGCTCGTTGTGCTCGATGCAACGTTATCTTAGTAGTTAGAGACTGTTCTTGCGTAATCTTCGGCAACTACGAATTGTTAGTTTGTGCCTGTATAGGAGTAATGCAGAGCATAAGTTTCTTCATTGGAAGAAAGTGATCCTTTCTTATTTCAATTCAAAGCATAGATCCGAAATATTTCGAAATCTCCATTCGAGTCCCGGGATCCAAATTCTGATTTCAGCATTCCCAACTTTTTCCTTCCCTTTAAACGCACCCTATCGCTTTAATTCGTCCATCCCCGAAATTTTGGAATGCAAACGATGCAGTTCACCGAAATCGTGGTTCCCGTGTTCCTCCGGAGCACGTCACCGAGGGAGAATCCCCCGGCCGCGGCGACTACAGCTTCGTTAGACTAATATCGGAGGCGCGGCGCGAGGGGAGCCTTTCGTTTTCACCGGCGTGGAAAGCAAACTAACGCGAATTTCACTTTAATTTCCAGCCACGTATCAGAGACCGCGGCATGCGGGCATCGGGTCGGGGAAACTGGACCGAGCCAGTCCAGGATTCTCCAGAAACTGCGTTACATACTTCGTATTAAATTAACCCTCGCGGCTCTGCAATTCCCGCGCACCAATAAATGAGCTGGGAAACGTTTCGGCCCGCCTCCGATATTAATTATTGCTGCTCCGCAAGGAAGAACTTTGTCCATGCAATGAAAGGTCTCGTCAAGCGTTTTATCCATTCTGTCGTGCAGGGACGAGCTCATTGTTAGTTTAAATTAGCAAAAATTATAAACTGTACACATACTTCGATTGAGTACATTGAAATGGTAAAGGTTTCTGAATATTTGCTAATAAATAATCGTTTGTATGATCTACTAAACTGTCTTGCCGCCAGCAACATCGTCTTTTATTATTTTCTGCTAGAAACTTTGTTTCTTGCGTACTCTGATAACTATACCAAGGGAGGCTGTAACTTCGTACACATTTGATCGATCTGTTTTCGCGAATGAAAGTAAATTCTCTGTCATTGATCATTTAAATACGTAATCAGACAGTAAGATGCATCGTCGATGGACTTGCCGACGTGGAAGGGAAGTGGATATAATATCATTCCTCGTTAAATATACAAGATGGTAATACCGGGGGGTGCTGTGAGGAGCGAGCCTGCTTCAACCGAACAATGTATTTGGAAATTCCCTATAATTTTCAGCACGTATCGGCGACGGTGCCTTTATATTATCGAGCAAACTGGGCTCCCTTGACAAGGGTCTTGTGACAATGCTAAAGCACTTTGTGTCAAAGTAACTTACAATTCCACTTTCGTAGCTCTTGTTGCTTGAATTTATCGATTCTTTGCTCGATACTTCTGCTACCCGAATAGGAGAAATTATTCTTTATTTACGTGTTGTTAAGTAATAGTAGTAATACAGACATAGCTATGAATGAAGTTGAAAATTTTATAAATCTTGTGACTTCTACGTTAGAGTAGTGTTTGAGCGGAAACTGGTGAATGCGTAAAAAGGGAATCGACAATTGATTGAATCTTCATAGTCTGTGAGATTAATATTATTAATAATACCGCTAATATTACTAACGATACTGTAACATTATTATTGGGAAAATTCATTTAGAGTTACCCCGTAAAGGAAATGGCGGTACCAAGTGATCAGATTTTTAATAAAAATACATGTAATCTCCTAAGAATGTGGACAGAGGGATTTTTTTATTAATATTATTGTAGTAAAAAGTGGGTTGATTTACGAAAGCGGAACGTTTGTGTTGAAATTAAATTTATGTAGTCGGAGGATTACGGCGAAGCACCGTTTTATTCCACTTTCATGCACAATTTCCGTTTACACGGCTCTCTTATCGCGACTTCTATCTCGCTGATAACATCGCCAAAATTATGAGAAGGCACAGCAGAAAAAATTTGCCTCCAGAGAGATTTGAACTCTCGACCCCTGGTTTACAAGACCAGTGCTCTAACCCCTGAGCTATGGAGGCTGTTGGAGTTTTTTTTTATTTTGCATGACTGGGTATGTCCAGGACAGAACCCCTTATCTTCTCAACGTTGTACAATTTTTTCATGGAATATTCGCACTGTAAATTTCATTCTCCCCTTGCGATTAATTTCCTCCGTGGAATAGATCGAAATTCGCATTTTCAGATCTTCTAATTTCGCATTGATACCGCATTATTTCCAATGGAGAAATATTGATTTATTTTCGAGGAAGTTTTTTGTTTTAAGACTCATAGCAGTCCAACAGTTATACTTTTAATATTTTCATGCTGTTTGTAGTAGGTGCTGCAGGTATTCTAACAATTTTCTTTGTCATTCTTAAAACAAACGTTCAGTTGCTATCGTGATTGGGTAATTGAAAGTTCATTGCACCGAAAGTTAACTTGTTCTGAAAACTCGATATCCTTAACTCGTGCTTCATACTTTATCGATTAGAAATTCGCGTCGCATGAACTGTTTGAAACTTTTGCTCGGATCGAATTTCTAAACTCACCTTTTCCACTTGTATTTCGTAAAAGAAAACATTTGGAATGAAAAGCTGGTTTCTGACAGGGTCTTAAAGCGTAACGAAAGGAACCTCTTATGCAAATTAAACTGTTATCTTAGCTTGCGATCAGGAATAAGGAATGGCGGATGGAAATTCCATACTTTTTCTGTTGACGTTTCCTATCGGTTCTGTGATTTCAGATACTTTTATTTTCTTCGTTTTTATAATTGCAAAATGATCTTCTTGTACGACTCGACATCATTTCGAGGTATTAAAGCGCAAAAACGTTGCCTTTTTGGTTTGAAAATCCCGGTTGCTAATCGACATCCGTGAGATCCGCCGACGTCTGTCGTCTTTCGCGTCGAGGAACGTACAGATGGCGTCAGTCTTAAAAGTTAATTGCAATGGCGGTCAGAAAAAGTGGGGGCAGGTGTTTCGAATGCGAATTTTCCTTCGCAGGAGGGTCGGGAATACGGAAGTTCCGTAGTTTCAGCGGAAATAATAGGAGTTGGGCAAAGTTGCTGCGCGGCTGGATCGCGAGGAAGGAGACTGATAACGTCGCGGATGGCGGTTTGATAATCGTATGAAACGAGGTGCATGTCTGTTTCGATATAGCAGAATGAGCAAATAGCTCCATTATTCGGCATGGAGGAATACAAGGGGTTTCAGAACGAATGCGAAAAGCTTTGTTGCGTTACACACACATAGATCCTGTATTTAATGCTTATGTATTTGCAATAGATTGCAATTTTTCTACTGTTATAGTAAAATTACAAGTTTTGTATAAAGGGACCTTTGCGATTGTAAACGCAACAGAGGAATATAAAATATCAAAATATATAATACCAAAATGCTCAAAATGTGCACTTGAGTTTGAATACAGATATTACACCAATGAATAAATGATGCAGTAGATTATTTATTTGAAGCTTATTTAATGCGTTAGTAATTATTTCATACAGTTGTGAAGGTCAGGATTCAAAGAAGCATGTTGTTCGATATTTGAGTTAGTTGGCTAATTTATTCCTGTTCGCATTCGCTGTGGGAATTGTGCTTTTTTATTACGGAAAAGATTCAATTACAATTTAATTCTTCGAATGCAGGAAGCAGTTTGCAAATTGTTCAAACGTTCTGCGGCTTGTGGTGTAGCCTGGTACATGAAACTTACACGAGTTGTTTAATTGTACCCCAACTTAGAATACTTCACCAGAATGGTAGAATAAGTGGAGTTTGCAGTGAGAATGTATTACTAAAATTTTAGTGGTTAGAGTATAGAATACTTTCTAAGATTGTTATGATAAATACGCTTATAATCTTCCCTTAAGTGTGCAGAATAGATAGAGCATGAAATATTTTATTAATACGTTCAGGTGCACAGAACTGGGAATATTTTCATGTGGCCCCATCCCCTATTTCATAAAATGTTAGTACAATAAATTTATAACTTTAACTTTCTAAAGTGCCCCATAATCGTCTTAAATTAGTATTTTCTACTTTAGTCTTCTCGGCTTACCACGTGTTGAATATTTCCTCAAATGCATACAATAGATAGAACACAGAAGATATTTTTAATATATTAGTATACCAGGTGCGAATGAGGATGCTGAGCAAATCTCTTTCTTTTTTCAAGGTTTTCTAAACCTTAAATTCTTCTCTACGTCTGTATAATCGCTCGTCGTGAGCTGACATAATTCCCGTTTCTTTCGAACACTCGTAAGTAAATGTTAAAGGAAATCGGTCTTACTTAAGTGGAATTCCACGATAAGACTAATGTATGCGAGCAGGCCAGCCTGTCGAGTGCAGCAACTTTTCAGAACGCAAAAATGATCGGACGTCACGTCAAGTTCTTTACCGTTTCGCCTTTATCACTTCCACCTTAAAAGGCTTTCTCGCTCTGAATGCCGAATGCACGATCGCGAACTAATTAGCATTTAATTAAGCCTGGGCTACGCTCTATTATATGCCGTCGTAGAAATTCCCATCTCGCCGTTTCCTGAATGTATTTCGGGCTTTCCACGATTCCTTTCCTTCTTTAAACATTTGCGGCATTGAAAGTTTTTTTTTCAATAATATGTGTAAATACTATAAGTTCATATTAGCCTTTATTTTACTCGACAGAATACGACGAAGCTCATATTTCTACCTGTTATCTCGTTCGAGCGGTATTGTTCCAGGTAGTAAATTAATTGTTGGGCAAATCACAGGGCAGATATGATATACCCTCTGGTGGAAGCGTATTTACTCCATTACCGGGCCTAAATCGACGTGGCGAGAGTGGGAATGTCATACAACGCAGTAGATGACGATAACAGTTTGGATTAATTGCATGGTCAAGTGTGTTTGCTGTTACATGCGTAACAAGAGTGTTCCGCAACCTCACGAAACAGATCACCGGATTGGACCTAACAACGGTACAGAGAACTACATAATTGAGGGTCATTGGTAAATTATAACGGGATAGGAGGACCGATCAATTTACCGCCATATGGCTCGTTCATTAGAACCGACTGGTGTCGTTGGAAATCTATAGAGTGGCGTGGAAAAAGAATAGCACTCTTAATTGCATTCAGCTGGGTTCGAAGCGTACAATGATGATTCACACAATGGGCTTAAAAATAGTTGTCAACAATCATAGGCTCCGTAATTAGGCAGCAGCTGTTCATAATAAATTCAAACTAGCTTGGAGATATAATTAAGGCCTCCGTGCACCTACAAAAAGAATATTCATGAATTTTAATGATGTTTTTATATATTTCATATAAATTAATCGTTTTGTGTAACTTTATCGACTTTGGGTGAATTTAAAAAAAAATATACTTTGCAGTATCTTTGCTAGGTATTACTCGTTAACAAAACAATAATATTATTAATAATAGAGAAGGAGGTGGCTCTTTGTGCAAAAGTAAATCGCAAGTTTTGAATAAGATTTCTTAGTACATGGTTTCGTGCTCGAGAAGATCGATTCTGAAGATTCGCCTCGTACGCGTGCAATGGGATATGACTTGATGACTGATGTGTCTGTCTACTATCTACTATTTCTACTTGCGCGTCAGAGCTTGTGCACGGTGATGAGGTTGGAGTTGTAATAATATTATTCATACATTGCGATTTCTTCATCTAAACCAGCAATATCTTCTCATATAAAACGGTAAATTAAAAACTAGATTACACTTTTTAGAAGAACCACGATAGTGGAATGTAAAAACTGGTAGACAAATCTAATACCGAGCTGCAGTAAACATTTCCCAAAACATTCTCGGTTCACCAGCGCATATTTTATTCCCCATCTTCTTATGCCTCCCAGTAATCAAATTTCATCTCCCATAAGGTACAATAAAACAGAAAATCGCCGCTGTTCTTAAAACCCCTAAAGCGTAGACGATATCAAAGTACGATTTTAATCTTCCCGTATCATCTCGATAATCCGTGATTGTGGTGCAAATCGTTTTCTTTGTGGATACCACCCCAGCACGGGTGTTCTGTCGGTGAATTATGCGCGGCTCTTTCACGGGTATTTTTGCCTCATTTCCGTGATACCGGCATCCCTTGTCCCCCTCTGCTCGTGTTCCATGATTAATGGATGTAGGAGTTCCTCGAGTAGCGACGAGCAGAGGAGGGAGCTGTATCGAAAAATGCAGGGAATAGCCCCGTTCCCGAGTGGCAGGGTCAACAGCGGAGATAGGGGAACGTGCGAAGTCGATTATTGCAGGCATTCTCGCAGGCACGTGGAAATCGATACCTAATTATCGGCCCGAGACACCACACACGGACTGCTGCGGGAATTTCCTTGCCCTCCGTCCACGAGGCCAGCTATTTCGTGCATGTACCCTCTTCTGTCGGGATTATCGAGGAGCCGGCGATAGGACGTTAAACTAGCTAAGCTTTGATGTTCCCCTAAAGCTTCAGGATAGTCTACTTCGAGCAAAAAACATGGTTACAGCGGAGCTTAGAAAAATTTCGCCATTTTTCTTCCTACGGTATAATTAATTCCTTTGGGATCTTTGGGACGTTATGTTATCCCGTAATTGGGATTATTCGTGTCCATCGATTTTGGGGATTAAGTTCAGAGTGTGACTAGTGAGTTTGGGTACTGCTACTTTACTTCCTAAAGGCAGCATGTTTCCTAAGAAACTTTCATTGGATATTTGTGCATTTGGTTTTTAACATATTGGGTTGGTGCATATGAAATTGCATTAAATACAAATAAATAAAGTAGTTAAATGGGAAACAATATATTCCTTCAAACTTCCCTACTCGAAATGGCAATTGAATATGCACCAACCTAATACATATGTATGATATCTGGTGCAGAATTATTTGAAGTATTTTCGGGGTTCGAGATGAACAGGTTTGTTGGCACAGACTTCAACAATTTCGTGTACGTACACTGTTCTATTAGGATTATCTTGGAACCAGCGGGGCGGCGTTAAACTAGCCAGGCTTTGATGTTTTCCGAGAGCTTCGTGATACTCCATTTTAGCTAAAGAGAAGCTACACTGCAGACTGAATTTTCTATGGCAAAGCAAAGTTGCGACAACCTTTTTCCTGTGCCTGATACGGAAACACTATTCTGATTAGTCTCCATGCAAATGCCTTGGTGCTTCAATGTTAATGGAATCCCATTGGTACGTCAATTTAAAGAATTGCTGGGGCATTGCAGTTCCCTCTATGGTGTAGTATAGAATTAGGTATATTAAGATGGTATAGGGTAAAGATTCTATTACAATATTACTACTTTTGTAATTCTTAAAATGCATGCAAATTGTTTCCACTCCTACATTACTCACACCTCTATCACAGAAATCACTAATTTCTTCTAATTCAATCACAAGTCAGAGCCATTTTAAGTCCTCCCGAGCACAGCAAACGAGATGAAATCCGAGTCGCGAGCATGCAGAGGGTGCTGAGAAGCAGTAATGCAGTATAGCCAGGCTGTTTGAAGGTATCCGAAACGATCGCACGATTCGACGTTTCCTTTCGTTATGGGTTTATCGTGTCGTGCATCGTGTCGGCGGGGTTTACAGCGGCGGAGGTGCACGCAAGAGCTGAAAACTAGTCCGTTAAAGAGCGAAGTGGCACGCTGTACCTCCTCGGGTTTCGTTCGAAATAACACGCCTCAGAGCAGAATTATGACTCGAGGAAATAATACACCGGGGAGTTCCCTGGGAGATACAGCGAGGAGGCGATGGTAAGCGGGCTTTTCGAGAAAGCAACGAACGACACAGCCGTGTACTTTATGTTCTACATCGGTTCGTTGCCACCGCTGGAGGATCCGAAGTCGTAAATAATTTTCGCGCTAACTCGGCCCCCGCGCCGGCTTGTCCGTGGAAAATAAACGGCTCCAAATATCTCTCCGCGTCATTGTAAATGAGAGGGCTGAAGGATCATCGTATTATTAATTGCCAGAGCCGAACGCTCGACGGAACTGGGAAACGGAGAGAAAATTGTTGAACGATTGTTAACCGAGGTCCTCGTTCTCGACTTTCTCTCGAAACGATACCGTTCAACCGTCCGGGAGTGCTTTCATGGCGCACTTGTCGATCAACGACTCGATATCGATCACCATTTACCCGTATTTATCCGCGAGCAGCGTGCACGGATAGACGGTTGTCGGACGCACAAAGGGAGATCAAACGAACGCTAATTGCTTCATTCGTATGATGAGAATATGAGATTTTCACTAAACCCTTCTGTAAGTCACGTGTTATCCTTTTGACGTTATTTAGGGTAGTTTCTTCAAGGATGTATATTAGCTAAAAATAATTTGGATTTCTGGCCTAAACGAACTATTACTTTATTGTAGGTATGTCCCCCTCGCTAATTAACAAGTATTTTGAAGTCGTCAAGATCGTAAGTGACGATCGCGACGAGTTGCATTATGCAAGAAATTCGTAATAGACAAGTTGAAATTTCGTTCGAAAGCAATGCAATTTTTCCTCCCAGAATTAAGTGTCCCATTCCCAATAGACCACCCCTTCGACATTCGTATTCCTCCAAAGTACACGCTGTCGTACTCGTGATTTCAGCACGATAGATGATCCGGCAGGTACAATTATCTGTGCATCGGCAACGTGACAGGTTAATGTATACTAACTACCCCAGTTGCCCGTTTCTTTCGGGGGAGCCCGCAGCGGCGTTGAAATACGCGGAAAGGTGGGCAAGAAAATAGCAGCCGTGAGACGCGTGACTTATGGCAGCCGTACGTATATCGTCAAGAACGCCGCAGTTCCGCTGGCGTAGGAAGCGTCGAGTGTGGAATATAAACTTTAACGGATGGCTTCTTCCACGGCAGCGGCGTGTAACAGAAGTGATCTAGGACCTCTGTCCCATTCTTGCAGCTTCTTCCACGCGATCCTCGTCCCAGATAGACCGTTTCACTGCGCCGACCATTGTTCCGCGTACGTGTTATCGCCCTCCATGCAGAAACGCTCGTGGGCCGGCATCAAGGTGCGACACGTGCCGCTTCCGAAATCACGCCGCCATAATGACACGTAATGAGGACGAAGGAGGTCTCGTTCTCTTGGCACAGCCCACGACTTCTGTTTCTTTAACCCTTTCAGTGTTTAATCCAAAGTAACTTGGATATGAGTGATGCAATAAATATTTTCAGTATCTACTGTACGTGTAGAACATATATTTCCATACCGTTTGCACTAGATATAAGTAATTTTTTATCACGTTTGGCTGCTTTGGGAAACACTGAAAGGGGTTAAATAGTTGCGTTAAGTTGGTGCAAAGGGTTTGCTGTTTGTGTACGGAGTATCTCTGTACTCGGAGACGGGATGAGGGGATTTCGTTGGACAGACTAAATATAGCAACGTGATGAGAGAAATCCAGCGTTACAGTTGGTTTATATGTACAAGGGTGGTTGAAGGAAAGCTTGGGAGGTGACAGATTGCGACGGTGGCACAGTTTGACCAAGAAGGAGAATGTATGTTATTTTGCGCAGGGTTACTGTTATTTAACACTGGTTCGTTCAAAATTAAATGCAGAATTTTTTGAAAAGCTGCACTGTAGGACATAGGGTGCTTCATTTTACTCAATCCTTGCGAATACCGTGGATGTTGTTTACGATATCAGAAGATATTTCAAATAAAAATGAAGGTATTTCAATGAAATCATACACCTTCTCTTCCGTAGCAAGTTTAAGTCATAAGACACCTTACATAATTCCATTGCGAAGGATTATTATTTACGTTTCACAAATGGAATGCTGGGGTGCGATTTATCTGCTTCCTCGCTCGTGTTGTGCAATTTATCACTTCGTCCGCTACTCTATGCAACGCGGCCATTTTTTCCTTTCTAGAGTAATCAGCCGTCGTATATTGATTACTTAATTATCCCACGGCAAACTAACGACGCGTTTATCGTTTTTGTTATGTTAAATGAGGGATCCTGTTACGTAAAAAGGAAGTGCCTTCAAGAGTGATCAAAGATAGAAAACTGGCGAGTGTCGTGCTAAATGAATGGACCGCGAAGTTTCTGTTGTTAATCAACCAAATTAATAGCCCGCCGAGGCAAAAAGTTTCGCGGTATGTATTCCGCTCGAAAATGATACTATACTTTCTTATCCGTCTCGGAATCAAGGCTGAAAGTTCTACAGTGTCAGTATTCTCCTATAATGTCTTCACTTGGAAATGAAGTACGCATTTCGCTATTTTTATTAATTCCAATCAATTATTTCTCTCGAAGCCCCAAATTGGAATTTAATTTCATCAAACAGGCGGGACACAATAATTACTGACCGAGTAATTACTGACGAAAAATTTAATCAACTTCCTGTGGAATTCATTCGCGTGTTCCCAACTTGACACAGTTCCCAAGTAAAATTAGAGGGAGTTAGAAATTAAAATATGAATGTTTATTATAATTCAAAGTTTATTGTACCATTTCTGTCAAGATCCTCGTTAGAGATAACGTGTTTACTGTAACTATTGCTTCCAAAGACGGCTTGCAATTAGTTGCTTCTTCAGCGTAGGAAAGTGCAGATGGATCTTCGTGAAATTTAAACTTAGACACATGCAATTAATAGTTGGGATACATCATTCGAACCTGGTCTTGTTTTTAAATTATATGTCACTCTCTTTCTTTCCTCTTCCATTTCGATTAGGTATCCCGCGCGTAATAGGTATTGGAAAATATGTGCGCGTGGATACATTACGCATTTATATACGTCGCACGTTTCACCTGGATCCGAGTTACGGCCATTTCCAATTTGCATACCCAGCTCATCGTCGAATGTGCACTTCGCCTACTTGCTCGTACGTGATTCGTAGATGATTCGTTGAAAAACCTTGCTTCTTTCAACGCTATCCCTACTTACTTTAACATAGAATTTCGAGCAAAGTCAACACCGTTGATTCTATTTGGTCTGGGAACGAGTTCAAGCCAACTGGAGTTGATATCTGCAAGCGCTTTGCGCGAGATCTTCCAGGTATTAGAGAATATTACAAGAGAATGTGATTTAAATATTTTGAAAATGAGGGTTCGAGATATCTCCAAAGTGATCCTGAATTTCTTCGATTTATAGAGAGGTTTGACTGAGAATAGATTAAAGAAAAGTTTATATAAATTTTCTGCGGTCGCCTGACGAGTGTATGAGTTTGTAACCATCTCGATTTTACGTTTTCCACGAAAAACGTCATGGAGATATGAAGTCGATATAACCGGGACCCGTCTGGTTCGTGTTCCAAACTTTTGCCAGCCGGCTTTGGGGTTTGTAACCAGTGTACGCGTTGATTTATGTGTCCCAGATGAGTTGATCCGAATATATTTCTATCAAGGCTCGTATTTGCGATAAATACACGTTCGTAGCTGGTAAACGTGTCGGGGTTTTCGGGCATGCACAGAATAATTACGTGTCCAAAGTAAGATTTATGTCTTAAAAGCATCAATCCAATAAATCCCCCTTTCAATTCAATTCGACGAATTGAATTCTTACGCTACCTTACTCCAATTCACCAGAGTATCCGTTTCAGTTCCATTTAAATTATTCGCATGATCGCCACAACATAATTCATTACCATATTATCATTACTCGCTCGAAAGTTGCAACAGTTGATTATGCAACGTCGAACAGCAACGAAATTACCTTTCGGTTGGATTAGGTTATTATCAATAATAACATGGATTTCCAAAGGCAGAGGTGTTTTGAAATTTTCTATACACAAATTAACGAAACTCAGTTGGTATGTCGACAACTTCATTGATACCTCATCATTTAATTCTGACCTCATAAACCCTCCTCCTCTTCTTCTACTCACTATTTTACCACTTTATCTATTACTACCATGTTCCTATCCTTCTCTGTATACATATTATCCACCCCACTCATACAGCGTGCCCATGACAAGCGATTAAATTTGTATTTCAATCGAGGCCACGTTCAATTGCTACACTTCATCACACGGCATTGTATTGGCCGCTAGTTTGATTACTGATTGAACTGAAAGTCTTGTACAGGTTGGCAACGGTTCCCCCATGTTAGCAAAGTCAGGTGGTCGAGTTCCTATGGGATTGGTCGCGAAGTTTCAACCAAGTTAAGATTAGTTAAGATAGCAGGTATCGGGATCTTCTACTCCCGGGGTTCCTTCTAACCTGTACCATGCTTTAACATTTTCCTCTTCTTTCCTCGCGCCCTTTATCCACTCGCGCCTCCCCCCCTCCTAGGACAGTGGGGCACGACAGTTGTAATTGGCAACCCCGTTTCGCCTTGGGGGTCGTCGTTGTCGTCGGTGTTCGCAACGTATTTACAAGTTTCAACGTTAGTTTCGGAAAATTACGTGACTGTAATTTGCTACAGGGCGCGCACTAAGCACTTCCAATGGTTAACTGTAACCATAACTTAAAGGGGGCCATAAGGCGGTTAGTGGAGAGAGCCGATTATAGTCAGCCAAGGAAACTGGAGCTGACGGGGGAGTCACGTTTGCACTGTGTTGTTTGTCAATTTATATTATACAACTGGAATCTTCATTTGGTATTTGTGGAACAGGGGGGCGATTATTTTAATTATTTATTGCAGACTTAATGAGTGTAATCTTGATGGTTGATGTGAGGCTATTTTGGATGAATTAAGGTCTTCATCCTTCTTTCCTCTTTGTAGTGAAGTTCATTCAAATTTCTTTCTGCTAATGCAAGTAGGTACACTCCAAATATTTTTTTTATATATTGTGGTTAATTAACTCGCACTGCATCCACTCACCAGGTAAAGTAATCTGAGACTGATAATTAAAATTCATAGAACCCACGTCCATGTATTTCATTAGAAAAGAAGAGTGGGTATGAATTATACGTAATTCATCACGCAGCCGCGTAGACAAGTCAGTTTTCAGTCAGACGATCGCCACGTCGTAGATCACACGGGGAAAACTTATTTTGTTCTCGCGCGGTGCAAGTCGGCCATTTAACCAAGGCATTATTAGCCCAAGGTTCCTGACTGATTATTGTCCATCAGTAGAAGGAATCGCGAACGCTTCCAAAGGCTATAAAAGATACGCCAGGCTCGACCAATTGTCAGTATTTTCACAGACTTCCCGCAGTCTCCATAGAGTCGTCTTCCGAGTTTCCATAAAATCGCCAGTGCGGGTGCTCCGCTTCTTGAACTTCGTCGCTCTTGGTGTTCTAAAACTTGAAATGCTCTGCTTGGTCTGAGAAAGGAAAAAGACAACTGTTTGTCGTGCTTGTATTGCTGTTCTCGTTGTGAAATATGCTATAAGGTATTCACGTATTCCTTTAAAATGCAAGTAAATGTAGAAGAAAATGGAGAAGCCAGGTGAAGAGGGATCTGCTTACCTTTGACTACCTTCTTTGTGTAGATGGTATAATATAGATGTAATAACAAAGGTTTCTTTTTTAATCGGTAACATGAAATTTTGTAACATAAATTGATTCTTCTCAGTATTCTGCGTATTAAAGTGACACGACGAAAACAATGGAAAGTACATACATCAAGAGATATTTTATGTCATATTTCGAAACAAATCTTTCCCACTGCGAGTTTCAACATTTATACATTGTGTAGGTTTCACGAAAATTGAATGTATCTTTCATTAACTGAATACCATTTTTAGATTGATGTACCTGCACAGAAAAATATTTACTTGTCTATCTTTTTACTTTAATATTTGCTACCACTAAAAAATTCCAATTGCATTTAGTGCAAATATTGCGTATTTGTATTTCATAGAAAGCTTTAGTTTGCCCTGGTTTTTAATAATAGGTATCCTATGTTCACAAAAAATATTATGTTTTTCACAGGAAGGGGAACAGTGGGTGTGCATCGCAGTTCGCCAACTGCAGTCTCACTTCTATTTTGGTGAGTACTCGTCTTCACGTTTCTATTAGAATTAAACGAGATTCCAGGCAACTCGAAAAATTCCAAGTTTCAAAAACGTCGTTAATTCGTCAAATTACGAAAAGCGTTGGACGGCAAGGTTGGAAGCGTTTTTAATTCTACAAATTGCCAAGAAATATTTAGTGCCGCCACTTTGAAAATGTTTTTATAAATTCATATTTACGAATGTTTCATATTTCCTCGACCCAAATGAATATTTTGCTTCTTCAAAGAAGTCGAAACGCGCGTGTAAACAATAACGCACGTTTTATTGCAACTATACGAGTATTCAGTGTAATAAAGAAAAATTGATTTCGATCTGCGATGGTCAAATCGTTTATTAAAACACGGTAGAGAGAATTCTGTTATTGGGAATAGTAAATTATATACTGAACTGTGCATTTGTAACAAAATGACAGAAACCAAATATTTTTGTCGTTTAACATACAAAACATTCAATTATTATTAACATCTTTCTATACATTTCTGATGGAACTCAACGAAGCATTACACGAGAGCTATCGCAATTTACAAAATATTGTGTTTCCCTAAAAAATTGTAAGAAATTAGGATACAGGGATCGTGGAAGTATTCTAATCTTATCCCAAAAATTAAACTATATAATTGCATTCCATATTATCCTTCTTCAAGCAGTAAATCACCTTTTCAAAAATTTTGTACCACCCACATCATATTCGCCCTCCTCAAATATTAACAAATATCTTCTTCTAATCCCCACTTCGTATCCCACATATTACTCACCAAAATCAGCCAAACCTTAAACCCTTCGGACACATTCACTACCCATCGTAGCCATCTCATAATTCACGCGCAAGGACACAAAAGGTGCTGTAATATTTACAGCTTCATTTTCGCGGGAGCGAATGGCTTCGTTCGAAAGCGGGCGATGGTTTCCGTAATTACGACAAAATTAACGCCGCTGCGCGGCCATTGAGCTTCCCCAGCGAAATCGGGGAGAAAAAGTGGATTTCCGGTTTTAATGGGAACCGGACGACCGGTTCGAAAGCCCGTCTCCGTTCGGAAATGGTTTTAACGAGGTGGTTCGAAAGGGAGACGAGGGGACGTGGACACGTCACAGCGCGAAGAATCGCGTGCAAAAACGTTTCTGTACGTAGCGTGGGCGAGACTGATCCCCAAGGGGTGGCCCGCCGCCCCCTAAATCGCACGGGGGGTTGCGCAGGTGGACTGATGGAGTTTCCGTCGAAGCTGCATGCAACAGGGGAGGAAAACGTGTCGCAGGCCTTGCTGCCCTGCGCCCCGATACCGCCAAAAATTCTAACGAAGCCCGGATTTCTTCTTTTGTCCGCCGGGGGTGAAAATCGTGCGTGATACGAGCGGCAAGAAACATAGGCAAGCAGTGATAAAGCTAAATCGAATGTTTTTCGATGTTCCATCTTCCTGCGGCATCCGTTCTGCCGCTGCAGAGTGCAGGCACATTTTTTGTCTCTTCTGTTTTTCCTCCTTTTTAATGGAAGGTAAATCTCCATGTTTTTCAATGCAACAGCGGGTGGAGTTTTCCAGCGCTCACAAGGAAGCATTGGGGAGCATTCGCGAGAGGGTTGGCGTTTCAGACGTTTCAATTTCGAGTTTGTACAGAGTTTGTACAGTATTGCTCGGTTGTTTTTGGTATATGCACTGTTCAGTGGAATTAGGGGATCGTGTAGTTTGGCGGGGTGATCGATTTTGGGGAAGCTACTCGTGATTGCTGTGCTAAGTATACAGTGTTCGGTTCGGGTTTTATTCTTGGTACCTACCTGGTTCGCGCTTTGGAGTCTGGTATTTGATTAATTAGTGTAATTGATGTGTACTGTTGTAGCTGTTGTCTTATATGCGTTCGTTAGCGGTGGGGTATTTTTATTGAAAAATTCCTAAGGCCTTTTCGTACCTTAATTAGTGTCACCTGTCATCATTTTCATTTATGTTAATTAATTATTCTTCGTAATGACGAAGAAGGTAAAAATCTGTCCTATCGTTTCACCCGTATTTTAGGAGCTTCAATTTGAATTTCTTTTTCTGACTGCCATAAAAAAAACTCGAATGAGAGTCCAGTTTTTCGCTTGAAGAGTGAAACGGTCAAGGTCGACAATTAGGGTACGAGGCACAGCTAGAGTTTCGTCATTTATTTTATTAAACTTTCATCCCACGTGACAACCATTCGTGGCGGAGTCGTATTTGCCCGTTAATGAGCGTCTGGAATATCTTTCTTTCGCGCTAATTAGGTTTCTGCCTCGTTCCGTTATGCTCGACACCGAGAGCTTCAACATTTACTTATTGGCCTCCTCAAACACTGTACAAATAGCGCCAGCAACATCGTACCACCAAGAATGGCACGGGCAGCAAATCCCCTTCGACTGTAACTCCATCGAGGAAATTTAGAAATATATTACCTCCACTATTCTAAAAAACCAGGATGATTCTCTGTCAATGGAATTAGTACGTATGTCACGTAAAAAGTTACACGAAGCCTCCCCCCAAAAAACAGAAAAATATTGTCACATTTAGCACGTTCGCTGCAGGACTTTTTAATCCCCCCAGGCAAACAGAATTTTTGTTCTCCACCTATAAATTAATCAAACAACGCGGTGTGTAAAGAATATATTTATTTTACGCGGAAATTGTTTGATCAAGCACAGTCAATTCCGATAATGGGAATATTTATTATTTTAGAGTTAATACTTTATAAAATTATAGTGTCCCACAAGTAGCTCCACAGAATGATTTTAAATGTAAAAGCAACAGGAGTAAATTAAAAATATTTTCATTCCCTGTTTAATATTATTCTGACGCGAATTATGCGCATAATTTGCGGCAGGTACGCGGTAGAAGGGGGAGGATTGAAGATTCTTTTTCCGCGAAGGTAGCGCGCAGAAAGCGGATTTCGAAAGAGAGCAATACGTGCACGTTATTCGATGACGTTGATCGTCTGGATATATCGAACCTATGTGCCTCCCGGGCATATCGAGTTTGTAACGATGACGTATGCAGTACGTCGGGGTATGTTCGTTTCGCTGATGCACCAGGCGACTGTCATTTTCGAAGTTTTGTTACCGCCAGAAGGGATAGGGATTCTCGGATGGAAAAGCATTCCCACTGACAAGTGTTATAATTCAAGTCGGAGATGCTTCACGATTTTGATACGGTACGCGTAACATTTCGCGAAATGTGTACACTTTGAGTATGCGGTCTGATATCGAATGGTTACGATTTCGGCGCTTGTGTTTGGTGGGGAACATGATTGACGCTTCATTTGTTCAATCTTTGGGGGTTCCAGGGGGTGAAATTACTGAGAACTGATGTAGGGTTGTAGTTTACTGGCAAATAATGGTTTGCCTTAGTTAGCATCGTGGAATTATGGAAAAATTTATAATATCACAATTGCAAAAGTCCTTCCTATCCTTCTGTTTTAATTAATGAAAATCCTTGCTCTGGTAGTACGTATTTATTTTGCAATATTCTTTTACATAGTACAGAGGACAAAAGGTAGCTGTATCATGTATTCGCTTCAATTATAAATTCAAAGGATTACGTAGAAGCACTAAACCACCCCTTTGCGGATTACTTAACAGATTACTTTTAGGTACCTTCACAGAAGAATTAATAAATTTTGTCAGTGGACTTATCAGGGTTATAGTACGCAGTATGATTTCAATATTTATTTTACAGAAATGGTATTTAGACCACTATAGTTTAGAGATTGATAAAAAAAATTTTGACACATGATTTTCCAATTGCTTTGAATAATATTCAAATGTAAAATAAATTCTCACGAGTATATTCTTATGAACTTGAATAATAATAAAGAATTAAGAATGGTTTGCTAGTTTTCACTCACTATTGTCCACGAAGTAATTTTCGCAACATTATGGACCAGCTGTTCCGTCTTATTCGCATAAACGTCCCGCGCGGCGTAAAAGGTCATTTAGCAGCTTTCACGCGGCTAGATAGGAAAAGTTTAAAGCACCGCAGTCAAAGGTTTTCACCTTCTGCGCCGTGTACTTCTTTCAATTTATTCTCGTATAATTCGTAGCCGCGGCAGTGTTTCATGGACACCTGCTTCACGGGTTCCCCGAGAATTTTTATTCCACTTTTAACCCAAGCTTGATGCTGGGCCTCCATTTACTTGTACTCCCTGATACTTCTGCTAGCAACATTACTTCTGGCGTTTCCGCATTCCTCCGAGCACGTATCTTTATAACTCAATTATCCAAGGAAACTTCACCGTGTACGTAACATATAAACCTCCAAAAACTTGGCGTCAGTAGGCGAAGCACAATAGATCCTGAAGAATTGCGAACCTCAACACCTCAACAACCTTACCCCCACTAAAGCTTGTATTTTCAAACCACTTGAACAGATGTAGTTAATATCCTGCGTCTGTAGACAGTTGCTCACCTCCCTAATCGCCTATGCCGAGAAAACAGATGATCCCCGCGTGCAAAGATCGTCGCTGAATGATTAATCGGTTACAGGTCCGCGATATCTGATAAAATCCTCGATGGAACCAAGGGCACAGGGGTCTTGGCGCGCTGGGGAAGATCGCGTGGGGGGCATACGCGAGTTTTCGCCCCGGCAGTCGAGAGAAGAGCTTGCGCCAGTTCGGTTTGCGTCGCACAGAGAGACGCGCGCCGCGCCGCGCCGCTTCTTCGGGCCAGGTGACCCTTTTCGTAGTGGCGCGCGAGCACCCGGTGCCAGTTTCGTTCAACTGTTGGAAGAAGTATCATCTCGCCGCGGATCATGACCGATCATCGTCCGTTCCGAGCACGTTACCATCCTGCTTGACAATCGATAGGACGCGAGCACCTTACCACCGCCACGGATTATCGGAGGCTGATCGGCTTTGGCCACGGAACGATCCTAATCTCGCGGCTTTCCATGTTACATTCATGAGGGCGACCGAGCTCGGGCACAGTGGCATCGCGGGTCGCTGAATACCGCCAAGCACTTTACCTTTGTATACAGTGCACTTGGAAACATCTGAGAAGATCTTGAAACTTTCTTTCTACGTACTTTCGAGTACATTCGACGCAGAGGACATGTTCCGCGCAGAGATCATTGGTCAACGATCGACGCGACACAGTGTCATCGGTGAGGAAGAGTCCCAGTTACGACGGTTCCTCGAGTTCGTCGATTGGTAGGGGTGGTGAACGGTCGCGCTAGAGATCGCGCAAGTTATGCTAGAGGAGGATATTCTTCGATCCGGTGGTTTCCATCAAACACGTGCGCACCGACGTGTAGAAGGACTGGCTCGGTGTTGACGATCTTCGACCCGTTGGGATTCCACGTAACGGGGATCGTGACGTTAAGTCGCGGTTGTCTGTGTCGCGATTCTGTGGCTGCGTACAGCAGGGTACCGTTCTGAGCGAGTTAATTTACTTGGGATCGTACTTTCCCGCAGTGAGGTGATGATCCGAGGAAATCGTTTCGTCCGTTATATCGAAGAACTGTTGGCTCCCAGTTGGCAAGCACATTGTTAGGGGGTCTGTGGAGTGTGAAACGGGAGTTCGTCGAGTGTCGATAGAAAACAGTTCGGGATTGGTGACAATGGGTTCCGGCGGCTTAATACGCGGCTGAACAACAGTAATTGTCCCAGAACCGCAGCGATTGTTCCTAGTTAATCACTGCAACATTCCGTGCCCCTGGTTTCGCGGGCAACGCACACCTTTCAACTTCTTCGACGAGATTTGCGGTGAGTCAGCCTGAGTTTCTACGGTATAGAGGAAATATGTTTCCTTTTTGTCAGCGGACACTGCGGTGAAACGATTTGTATCTCTGGCGGGGAATCGCGTTGCTGTCGCGTGAAATATATTGGGCTTAAATTGAGATTGAGATTGGTCACTGTTATCCAAGAAGTTGCACCGGGATATCTGAATTCTTAAATGCCATCTTGAATATCACATTTGTTATGTGCGTAAATAGGAATGGAGGAAATTAGAAGTTCGGATGTTATTTCTTGCGAATAAGTTTTCGAATTTTTGTGATTTTTATTTTCATGTAAGTAGAAATATATTTGAAGCTGTTTAGGCAGCTTATTTTCTACAAGGACTCTTCAACTGTGTTTCTCACCTTTCCTTTATTCAATTGTTCTGGTTAAATATGGACAAAACTGTATATGTATTTCCAATGAAATTTCGCATAGAAATTCTTCTTTCTTCAGTGTCATGTCACTTTTCATTTGGCTTGATTCATTTCCACTGGAACTTGGTGCTTTATTCTCATTCACGATTGATATAAATATCTAGAAGAATGTGTGCTTTAACACTGACGTGATATATTGACGCCTGCCAAACACTGTGAATATTTGCTTGTAAAATTGCCTTTACAAAATTCATATCTGCTTCTGCTGTCTGTTGGTTTTCGCTATGATGTATAACATAAAGCGATTACGTGACCGTTAAATTCATGACAGGGAGAGGGAAAGCAGTGGAAGTTGGTTCATTTTCAATTGGCCCGAAATTGATAGTAAAGTTCATATGTACCGTTGATTTCCACAAATTTGTGCACTAATGAATATTAACTTCAATATAAATCTGTAGCAATTTCTGAAATTACTGAACAATCAGCGTTTGAAAAAGTATATATATGACACTGCGTATTCATAACGCAATAGAAATTGTCTATCGATTCTACAATAGCGTAATCAAATTTATTCTAAGTTTGTCTTTTAGCTAAGCTCAAGTGTCAGACCTTGTAAATTCCGACTTACCAACACCCAAGCAGCGAATAGGCGACTAATAAAAAAATTCTTTATCACAATGATATACCGAGATCCTTTGATCTGTTCTTGAACAAGGACACTCAGATTGAACGGATTAAATGCTAATTTGATCAATAAAGCGTCCAAACAGCGATGGAATAATACGAAAGGAAAGAAATAGAATTTACCTGTTAACTTGTAAACAGAAGAAAAAGGATAACTACCACAGTAATTCCGATTGTTCATCAGTTTTTAATTATACGAAAACGTCAGCGTTCACAGCTCAACAAAGATTATTCATTAATTTCCCAAGTACATAGTTAACTCCTTCTGTGCTACCACAAAATAGATTTTCGGTAGAACGTTAAAAAGGGATAATTAGGTTTTAACAGTAATCTTTAATCGTGGAAATTTGTTTCGTAATTTTAGCACCTTTTTCCCTTGTAGTTCGATGGAGGTTTAATTTTCGATAAACATCGTGGGTCACTGCTAGCCCACATGTCACAAAACCTGTTAAAACAATAAATTGCCGGATTCGGGAAATTTTAATTTATTCGTTCCCAATTGAGAATCTTCGACGATGTTAAAAATAAACTGTTTGTCCAAGCGATAAACGAAGGTCCTTCGCCCCGTTCCCAAAGGAGGACACTCCGATCGAACGGGTTAAATGATAATTGAAGCAATAAAGCGCGCAAACAGCGACGGAATAATATATCAGAGGAGATATAACTCATAGGCGGAGTAGGTCGTATTAGATGTTCCATGAAAATATTATGTGCACCGTTCGTATCTGTATGCTGGCCTCGATTCGGGTCAAATGTAAAAAGCTCCTATTGCGATTCAGCAGTTAACTACGAGTCTACGAGCTGCATCTGGTGTTCGGATCGAGCGGCCATGCTCGCTTGGAAACCCGTTTACATCTGCATTTACATTTATATGCGCGCCAAAGACGGACGGATAACTTGCCATAACTTCTCTCTTTATACAACGCATTAGAGTCACTCGTATCGACGTCCATTGTGTCGTCCTCCTATCAAACTACCCTCACAATCGGTTTTTAAACGCGAAATTCGCCATTGATGTGGCCAGTGCATTACCCCGTTTGAATATTCGTCTGTTCCGAGAGATATTCATCCTTTCGCTTGTATCGTGATTCGGTATTCATCGAGGCATTGTTCCTTTTAAAGGATTCACGGGACTCCTCGGTTTGCCTGATTTATGGGAACTCGTGAGAGCTTTATCATTGGAGGGTTTCGTACGAAAAAATTTGTCACTTCACTGTGTCTTCAAGGGGTGAGGTCGAAAAAGTCTGCAAACTTTGGGCGATCGTTATAGACGTGAATAAAATAAACTCATGGTCCTTTATACCATTCAATTTATTACGGTTTCTTAAACATTAGGAGAGAAATAAAGTTGAAATCCCATAGAAAATGGTGTGGTTATTACACATGCGATTGAACACTTGTGCTTGGTGGAATTGGTGATACTTTTGGATAGGTAGAAAATGAATCTTCGAATTGTTCAGTAGAATGGGGACATAAATATTAATTAAAACTGAAGTAGGAAAGAATACTTCAAGAATTTATGTCTTTGTATACTCTAGGCTTTTTAATGATCTACTCGGTTTCAAAGTGCATACACAGGTGTCTGATGTCGAAGAAGATTCAAAGGTCTTGAAAGGGTTGGATAAACTAAATATTGACAGGGGTTATAGGGTAGGATCGAAGGGTGTGGTTTGTCCAACGTTCTTAACCTCTTCCCACCGTAGCTCCCTCCCTTTAAGTAGTCCCCACTTGACCCTCAATAAAGGGTTACTTATGGACAAGTTCATACAGCACTCTTTCATACAGCTTAGAGCAGAAAGAGTGTAGTATATCTGGGCATTGTACAGAAATTACGTAAAGGTACTCCTTTCGAGTCTGAACTGTTCTACCTCGATTTCCATAAAGTTGTATCGACTTGGCGAGTTCAGAATTCCCTGAATCGCCTCCTCATCAAGAATATAGTTACTAAATTGTATTCCCGAGCGCCCTAAAAGTATTCCCCGAATACGAATCTACATAATCCGAGCCTAGCGATAATGGCAAATATTTCTGAGATAATAACGATGTACGGTCGAGGCTGAAATTGAGAATTACGGCGCAGCTTTCAGTTGAATGGTCGGAGTCGTTTCGAGAAACCACGGGGAGGATGGCAGAAAGTTCCGGGCGATAATTTGCTTCGCGGCGTTCCGCTAAAGGCCTCTAACAGCGGCCAGGGAAAGTAGCTTAGCAATATTTTTATCCTAAGAAGCGAACCCAGCCTCTTTCTTCCAGCTTGGGAAATTATTTTAACAGCAGTCTCGGGCGCAGCAGCGCATTTTCTTCCCCTCTGACTTGGAAGCAATCAAGCAGGCGTAGATAAACGTGAAGCCCTCTCCTGAGTCGCAATTTCGGTGGAGAACCTGTAAATTCCTGAAAATAATACGTCCCTACTCACTCACATCCCGATTTCTTACAATAGCACGACATGCTACGACATATGAAGTCTGGCAGTACTGCGAAACGAGCTAAAAAAATATATGTCAGTGGGACACATAGACAGTGGTCGTTTGGATCATGATTTCATCTACCATTGTCTCTGGCACTAAACCGAGAAATACAGTCTTCCTTCGAATGAAAGCTTCACTTCCGATAAGTATCATGGCACGGGGCGTGTTAATATTGTAATACACTGTTGGAAGTAATTAAGGGATCATGTAGTATAATACGGCAATCAATATTTCGGAAGGTACTCGCGCTGTGAACATTAAACGTTTGGCTTAAGTCTTATGTTAAGTGTGTAGCGCTTCCTTTATCATTGATATTCCAATACGTAACTATAACCTACAGTAATGATAAAAAATAATACTGCGCATAAAAAGTACAAATAGCTATAGCCACCCATTTAGAAACATAAATACCCGCATCACGTTTAAAAAGCCCTAAACAATTACGCCCCCCCGTTTCTACCACGCCACACTCGTAACACCAGCACTGATCAATAAAGATCATCGTATTCTCCCATTCCTTCATCCGCGAGTCCACGTGAAAAACATACCACGTTCTATTTGAACAAGGTAGAATGACCTACAAAATTCTGAAAGCTATGAGACACGCAGAACGCTGCTTTCAAGTACACAACGTGCCCTGAGTCACATTTTTCGCGATATTAAAAACGAAGGAGTTATTCAGGGTGCCAAGCCACAGCGGCTCGTCCTCTCTTATACCTTACACGTAGCATTGCATTCCGCGTATTTGTTCAGCGAAAGAACGCCATGTCGATTGCACTTTTCCGTCCCTTCGTGAGCAAAATGGTGTTCAGTAGCGCTGGGCGTCTAATTACGAAATAAGTTGCGGAGGATTAAACGGTGGACTTGCGCTGAACGCGACGGGGGTCGTTCGACGTGTGGCGTTCCCTAGGTGACAGGGCACTAGGGGGTGAACGGGGTGGGAAAGCAGCTGAAAACAAGTTGAAATAAATCGAATAATCGGCAGGGTAGGGGGCGGCGACGAACAGGAGGGCGATTTGGCCGTAGTAAAAGCGTTGCGCGTTAAAACGCAAATGCTGGTGGAGTGCGGTTTCGTGTTAGAGGCTGCGAAAGGACCTCCCAGCTACACTCGTTTCCCTCCTCGTACCCTTCCCCGGCTGATATCCCGCGCCGTGTTCGCACGCGTCTTTATTGGCCCTCGCGCAAAACGCCTACGGTGGATTGCAACCACGCAACACCGAATTTCCGAGGCACCGGAGGGTGTATCCAATTCAACTTTTATTTATAGCCGTGCTAATCGGAGGAATGCTCTAATTTTGTTAATTTCTGGACCCACGTGCTTTATAACTTGTGAGATTTTTTGGATATTGAGTGGACGAGGAGGGAATGTGACTACTTAGCTAGGTAACTAAAAGTGTGGTAGTGAAAATTACTGTGTAACTCTGAGAGCGTTTCCTCTATCCTTTTAAACCATCGCGAGTGTAAAATACCTGTCGCGAGCCACAAAGTGTTACCCCTGAAAAGACTCTGACTAAATATTAGTAGACTTTTTAACGCCCAAATTCCTTAATGACTGTATCAACGACACTTTGACATGAGAGATTCTTTACCTCGAAACCTCCATCAAACCTGCTATTCATCAGCGGTGTCCACAGAAGTACGTACTTACACAGGGACACATAGCCTACCCAAGACACACCTTCCACTTCCACGCACCCTCTGTTCCATAAATTCATGCCCACTTTACGTGAAACAATTTCCCATCGAGCTCCGGCACTGTCTGACATTGGGTATTTTCGCCATCCACCGTCAGCAGCCCCATAATTTCCGGGTATCGTGACGCGGAACGGTGTCAACCCCGTGTGCAGATCACGCAGACACCGTCGCCTCGCAACTTTCCAATCCACTGTCGCTGTGTGTTGCTGGTAACACCGGAAACCCGCGCAAGTTTTCGACGAGACACGTTTAGGGAGGGTGTGATCCGTAGCATCGAGAGCCCTTGTTACGCGTTGGCCCGTGTTCCGCGTTACGTTAGGTGCGTGTAAATTGCTGTGCATCTGCCCCGTTCCCACGGGCGGGGGACGGAGGCAGGGTATAAAATACGAAGGGACGAAATTCCAATTAAAAGGGAATAAAGATGGAAATTTCCGGCGTCCGTGGCCGAATTTTCGCCAGCGTATACTGACTCGTTTAAATCCACTTTAAATCCGCGCGCGCTGCTCGTTCGCAGAATGCGCGTCGCGATGCACCCAGCCTCGCCGTGTTCGCTTCAAAACCGGCTGTTAAATTTTCATTCGATCGTATCGGGTTTAAAGGGTACACGTTTAGGGAGGATTAGACTGCAGTTTTTTGCCTTTTTTCCCCTTTTTTTTGCTGTGCGTTACGCGGTGCTCTGAGCAATAAATTTCTTTGGATTAACGTCTACGCCCGCGGGATCGAATTAACGCGTACGTTTGGCGCGCAATGCTTTTATGCGTTTTCGCGTTTGCGGTGATGATAATGATGGGGGGAGGTACTTTTATTCTGGGAGCGTTCAAAGTGTGTTTCCGGGGGTGGGTATCAGCGGTTGCGCTTGAGTGGAGGAATTTGTTTTCGAGGGATGGGGTGATGAAGGATGGATTAGTCAGGGGAGAAAATCATACGAAACGGCACGTTGCGGGTGTTTTTTTTTTGCTTGAATTGGTGTTATGTTTGCTGGGAAATATGTTTACGTTAAAATATAGTTATATGGAGTGGCAGATATGAAGAAGTATAGAAATATACCTGTAGGAAAGATAGGTATACTATAAAGATATAGGAGGGATGTAGAAACATGAGTAAACAGAGATACAGAGTAAATCTATGTATTTGAAAGGAAGCGAGATATCCTTCAGTGATAATATTAATCACATAAGAAACATTAGAGCATTTGCCAGATTAGAAAATGGTGTGAAACGTGGTATTCTATCGTACGGACTACAAGTACAGAAATGTCTTTCCCCGTCTACATTAACGTCACTGTTTACGTACATATGCATATATTCGTCTATTCGAGCCAAATAAAGGGTACTTCACTGTGAACATGCACGGGCCGTTTCTGCTTATAGTCTAACACTCTACACGATGACACGCATTTACACGGATACGAAATACTATATAGGTTACTTCGAAGGAGGTTAGCTCACCAGGGCAAGGAGATCACGTACTTCCTTTTTCTGGGACCGCTGGTGTATGCATGCGAAGCAATTCTTTTCCATAAAATGTTGATCTCGAGGTTTCGGGCCGCATTTCCGGCTTCCTTCCTCCCTCGTTGCGCGAACGTGTGAATTGGTTGCACCGTGTTTGCATGTGGGCCCATTGAATTTTATGAATATTGTTGCCGCAACCGCGGTTTACAATTCCCGTCATGCACCGCGGATAGTTTTCGACGTTCCTCTCGAGACATGAATTCGCAAACGACCAGTCTTCGTCCTTTTTAAGTACGCGTGGAACTGCGTCGAGTATATTTCGGTCGCCGTAGAAGAATTCTCGAAAGAAACTTCTCGAATAACGAGCACTTCTCACCGCAAGTAAATTCAGAGTGGATAAAAAGTAGTAACAGCTTCCTTGCATGTAGGTACTCTGTGAAAATTATTCTGCATTGTGTTCGAGTTATTGAATTCATATTATTCAAATTTTTGGGCACTTGCAGTGGCGAATTAATATAAGATTCTTAGAGTTAGAAGGAACTTAGCTTTCTGACGTTGCGTCGTATACATTTCCCAATTCCATTAGCTACTAGGATAACCTAGCTCTTTTTTCTTAAGAAAAATACTGCAATGTGGGCGTGCTACACACGGTCTGGGGAAGAAAAACAATAACAAAGGAACGAGCAATTTCAATCTGCTTTAGAGACATATTTACATTGTCTGCAACTCTGTAATTAATTGTATATATACCTTATATACCTAGCTACAGTTTTCTAATAAAATACTAATACATTCAAGATGTCCTTTGTACATTCGGGGGATGATGTAGGTTCATATATAGGGGTTTAAAAATATATTAAGAGATGTGGAGGTGTACAGACTACAGAAGGCGATAAATAAACATTTCTACAAATGTAGTAGTATACATGTACATAATCAGAGGTATAAATCGATGGGTCAGGGCTAACTGAAAAGATCGTGTATAAAGCAAGAATTTTAATTTTAACGATGGACGGAGTTTCGTGTCGTTGTAGAGTTGAAGAAAGTCCGCAGTGCAGGTTTAATTTATTTTTTTTCTTTTGGCGCGCGAAATGGGACAGTTTTTGTTAACTGCCTAAAATTATCCAGTTCTGAATATTTACACCGCTTCCCACCCTTTAACACAGTTTCCTATAAATATTTTAGATGAACTGTTTTCGTAAAACTATAATTCTCTGCTCTATTTACGAGATAAAGTATTTACGTTACAGTAGAATTATTTATTTCACAAATTGTACAATTAATTATACAAAATGAATTTCGATTGGAATTGAGTCTCACCTTGGTCTTAATTTCTCGTGGATTTAGTTGTTTAATTAATATCTTCTCGGTGTATAATGTAGGTCAAGCTCGCGCTATAGCCCCCGCATTTCTAACCACGAAGAGTTTGCGACGGACAAAAATTCATTACTTTTAATATCGATTAAGGGAAGGAATATTCTCGTGTCTTCGGTGAATCGAACAGAGTGCTTTGGTTCGATGGAACTTTCGTAATTTTGTCTTAGGGTGGAGAGCAGAAGGGTGGGATGAGAAGATCAGTACTTTCAAGAAATAATTCTTAATATTACACAGGGTATCTCTAAAACAGAAGGCTCGATTCAGAAATCCTCAAAATTCCTTATTCCGTGTTAAAAGTTTCTCAAATTTAGTAAATGGAGTATTTCCCATAAATCCTTATTATTAAATATATTATTCATTACTCATCGCGTTACTCGGACACGTAAACGGTGAACAACTGCTATCGCTATATTAAAGAGAAACGTGGAAGGATCGTAGGCTTTATAGCCAAGGACGATTTCGATCACCGAGTTAGCTTAATTGCGAGATAGAGGGTGGCCTGATGAAGGGGATCGTGAGGAAAATAACGGCAGGGAGGAGCGGAACGGAAAAGGAGGAAGACAACACGGCTTCCTGCCAACAAACGTGAAATTTAATTCCGCGAGGCCTGTCTCGCGAGAATGCCTCCTCGGCTTCGCGGCTTTATAATCTCGAGGCCACAGATCCGCGTAGCTTTATCTTAGATTATGTCGTTCCTGGGTTGTTTAACTCGGTCGAGCAGAAGGTGCCACGATTTTTCACCTCCTGACTTTTACAATCCCGCGGCAGTCTCATTGCTCCTTGTTCTGTCCTCCGCGCGGCCTTCGACTAATCCGCGAATCATTCCCTCCGCTGCTTTCCTTTCTTTCTATTTCTAAGAAAAAAATTACGAAGCTTATACGGCGCAGAGATGACTCCTGGAACTTGTTTCTTCAGTCAGTACGATTTGTTATGGTGGTCAAATGAAAATAGAGAGCGGCTATTGAGATTTGAGAAGTATTCATAGCAATCCGCGAAGCATTTTGTCTTCTGCTGGGGACATTGTTGGTACTGAGCCAGGGTGATGATAAGGGTACGCTCCAAGAAGTGAGGAATGACCCCGAATTAAAATGATGGAAACTGGATGATAGTTAAATATGATGATGGAAATGAAGAAACAAAATTGATGTGGTGGATTCCACGATCACTCTGCGGTGATTTGGAAGAAAAGATGACCCACAGCGAAGACGCTGTTTCCGCAAATTGATACGCCAGATTCTCGTAAATAGAATCGGAACAATGGATTTCTTCCTAAACGGATAGCAAAACTTGAGAGGTTCATGGGGAAGCTTATACGAGCGAGTCGCTGAATTTTCATGACAGAACTCGTCGCCGGTCCAAGGGGTGGCCTGGAACTTATGGTCGGTAGTGTACACCAGACGCCAGATTATGTAAAGCCGACAGAGGGGGAGGTCTCTTAGCAGCCAGTCCTTTTGGAATTAAATTCTGGACCGTCGGTTCGTTACGGAAAAACGTGCCTCGTTTCCACGCCGTTCCACGACGTCGTTTCTTACCGTCGTTAACACACTTACACGTAGTCGGATCGGTTCTTCACAGGGTTTCCCTCTGTTTCCACGCGACCTATGTTCCCGTGCCTTCAACGTTCCCGCGCATTAAGGCCTCATTGTATAGCGAACTCGTGAATATTCAACGACAACTTTTCACGACGCTTATTTAGCAGCGTGCTGTATTCGATTCTCCCTCGGTGCTTGTCAAAGTCGAAGAAAATGGCGGGCGATGAAACTACTTGTTTATGCGCTTAATTATACAATACCTACCATTGCATGGATATTTCTCTGAGAATGAAATAGTTCTTAATGTCGATGTTAAATGTGTGGGTACTTGAAGGTGATGGCTCGATTGTTTTAGTAAGCGGAAAGCTTAGAAAATGAATTACTTCCCTTAGATTTGAGAATACAGGGAGATATCGATGTATTATTTTTTTCTGGATCATCGGCAGTATTACGTAGGTAAAGGGGAATTCTTTTTTAAATTGAGGTACAGGTTGTTTCATTAATTCCATCGAAATAGAACTTTTATTGGAATAAAATTTCTTCCTTTATTCCTTTCAGAATCCCTTTTCCCTTTGCGTGAAGAATTTTTAATGAAATTGCGGACAAATTTGTGCATGCTTACGAAGATTTTATTAATCTGAGAATCTTCTCCGCTGTACAGTTTTCAAAGTAATATAACCTTAAAAGCAGTAGAAAATGGACGCAGATATAATTGAGTCGTACTACTGAAGTGCCAGAAGGAATTAAAGTTTGCTAATCTCAGGAAGTTGTATTCCATTCAGTGTTGAAAATAATGCAACTTTAGATCATGCAACAGTATAGTAGAAGGTATAATTCATCTGTATAACTAAGGTGTTAGGGGGAATCAGAGTATAACTGATTAAGGGGAAATGGAACGTCCGTGGTCAGACACGCCTTTCAGCAGTATTACTAAAGCCACGAATATCACTCTGTAACTTTTCACACGTTTAATATTTAAAACAGTGTTTCCACTGAAAGTTATGCAAATTGATGGGAACTTTAGAAGTCTATACAAAATTTACAGTAATTTCATTGGAAATTCCTCATTTACAACATTCCCTAAGGGGCGCACTATGCTTTCTTCTTTACATACTGCGGAAAGCCTCTCTGTATCATGAAGTTTAGTAAGGAAATTATGCTGACATTATTAATGCATTCTCGACAAACTCTGTGTAACAGAGTTAGTAAAACACACACCGCCTAACATTAAAACAAGCTCGGCAAGTTCGTACACCGTATCCTGCCCTTACACTAAAAAATATAAAAGTGAATAAAGAAACATTAAACATTTCTTTACTTCCATTTACCAACTATTGTTTTTTTTTAATTTCTTATAAAAGGTACGTAATACAGGCTACAGTAGCACAGCTGTATTCTGCCTTGCCACTATTTTAAACAGAACCCATTCACCGATTGCCCTTTCACAAAAATTATATTCAAACTTCAATATTTCATCCCTTCTCAATAAGCTTGAAAAAGATTGCCAACGTAGGAGCAGTATATACTTATTTCGTCCAAGAATCGATCAGCTGGGCTCAAGATTCCCCGTGAAACTTTGATGCAGAAACTACTTTCCACCACTCGCGCAGTACGACGCGTACGCTTTTCAGCCGTAAAGCTTAATTATAGGCGGCTAAGTAGTCGAAGTAGTCGAACCGGCGATCGAAAAAAGTAATTCCCGACGGCAAATACCAAAGACCAGCGGCAACTCCAAAGTCCTGTACTTTTGGTGCTCGTAACGTTCGCCCGTTCCTTCCGCGGAGTTCTGGCCTCTTAAGGAATGTACTTTTAATTAAAGGCAGCGAGTTCCCGCTCTAATATCCGCATCAAATAAATAGCCGGCTGCGAAGCAGCTACCGAGTCTGTCGTTGGTGATTGAAACGCGTTCCTCTTGATTTGTACAGAGGCCATTACTTTTAATTCCTCCCCCCTTCCGCACCCCTCGGTAATGTTACGCGAGTCTTGTGGAACCGTGCCGAGTTCACGTGGAACAGAAGCAACATCGCGGCTCCGGTAGGAAACTAATTCCGCATTTAATTTCTCGAAGATTTCGATCCTTCCCTCCCCTCTTCCTTTTGGTCGTCCTCGAAGGTCGAGTGAATGGGATGGAGGAGGCCAGTGGAACTGATTGTACGGGGAGTTAATTTCCTTCGTATCGAGCAGTCTGTAATTAAAAGGGATTCGTTATCTGGTCGTCTCCTAACGAAAGGATTGGGGAGCGTTCCGTAGATACGTAAACGTGGTGGCATCTTATTCTTTTCTTGGTCAGGAGGGTGTGTTTGCGCGGGTACGGGTTTCGTTTGCGGCCATCTTATGTATGGGGCATTGAGAGCAAAAACGGATTAACCCACATTTTTGTGAAATTGAGTTAGTAACAATAATGTATTCCAATAGGCTGTACTAATCATGTAAAACAGGAGAAATTAATTTTCTTTCAATGTGGGTTAGTCCGTTTTTGCTTCGGTAGAAAGATAAGGATTTATGGGATTTATACAGGATGTGGTTACTTTATGAATGAAATTATGTTTCGGGTCAAAATGAACCGTGCGTCACTGAGATATTGCACAAGGGAACAAGGTACTCGAGGTAATAAATTTTACGACGCAGGCATATTTGAAGTTGGAATTACTCATCATTGTGCATTCAGCAGAGCGGTGGCCACGGAAACAGAGTTTAGGCGTGGAGGGAGCCGAGTAATGGTTAACGATGAAAAATGGTAATTTGGTGGGATAGTTGTTTCTGAGAATGGTAATGTAGTCGCTCGTAAGGTCTCGTTAAGGGGCTCGCTCTTTTTCTCTTTAACACTTCAGCTTTAATCTCGTCTAATTATCGCGCGATTAGGCCGCGTTGCTTCGTTGACCTGGATCCGAGGGCGACGTTGTGTAGCTTATCCGAAAATTGCTTCCCCACACACGCAGCGCGGAGTGAATTCGATAGAGTGGCTGATTTAATTAACGATGCACACGTTCGCAAAAGCCTCCGCGCTAAGGGTGTCTTACTTCTCTTAGTTTCTTTCCACCGCGTCGTTTGCTGCGATACGTTCGTTTAAATTAAGTGCACCACCAAGCAGAGCAACCACTTGTCTACATACTTTATTCTAAAAAAAAAAAAAACTCGAGGCTTGGAGAGTGTATTTAATACTGATTCAAGGGAGTGTAAAGTACATGCTCGATACACAACGAAAGAATAGCTTCATTAATTCTTATGGTATCATAAAGTTATGGTATCATAAAGTTATGGTATCATAAAGGAAGCAATTATTGTAGACAACGATTGTAAATTACAGTTATTACAGTTATTAAATTTGTTTAGTGCTGAAGTGAGTAGTAAATATCGTATCAGCTTTCTGGAGCCTGCTTTATGGGCTGGCACATCGATTCGAATCGATACCTTTGACTCACAAGTAAAAGAGGCGCGAGGATTGAAAAGTGGACGTTGCCGTGTGAATGCGGCCTGCTCCGCGTTTCAAAAGCACGCGCAATAATTCCAACGAAAAGCCCGCGAAGCGTCGGGGCAAAAGTTAATTGAAATTAAACCGACAGAAGGGCTGATACTTTTGAACGGAAAAGGGAGGCATGGAAGCTGGAATAGTGTGTTTCTGCGTGTCCACGTTCTGAAGGGAACGCGCGCAGAAACGCTGGTGACGGTGGCGCGCTGCTCTGTTTAACAATTTAGGGAAAGTTAATTGAAAGTAAAGTGGTCGTATGAATATACCAAAGGGGTGGCTGTCTCTCTTCCTCTTTCCGTGCATGAAAAATACAGGCTTTCCTTGGAAGTCTAGTTCCCTGTATAAAAGAGAAGCAGGCCTTCCGGGATACTAAATGCCCAGCTGGGTCCTTCGAGGACTCTATCGATCGCCCACCCTCGCGTCTCTCGAGTCAAGTTTTCGAATATCTCTTGATGGGCAAAGTTTGAAAGTATTCACGGAGCAGTGTTCCATGAAAAGCGATGGCCATGGATATCTTCTCTGTGAATTGCTTATTAAGGTAATTCTTAAGCTTGCACTAATAAGGAATGTATTAACCCTTGGACAACAGCTACTTGGACACGTCGGATGCAGGGTCCATTTTGACCTACGATTTCGTTCATACACACCTCAGAATAAGCATTTATATTAGACTACGATCCTGTTATCAAGTAAAATATTTATCTTGAAGATGTAATGCTAATAAAGTAATATATGTAGTTTGATATTTACGGAGGGTCAGAATAAGTCTATGTTTAAATCTTAAAATTCGAAATGACCATTTTTTTTATAGGTGTTCCTATGATAGCTTCTTTATTATTCTGGTGCACTTGATAGGAAGCTTGTTTGATGAAACGTAAAAGCGAAGAGTGGATAGATGCCCCATGTGGACTTTGTAAAATCGTATTTCAGCAGATTGCGCATGGAGCATTTGGCATCGAAGTTCATGCTGCGTTCTACACAATTACCGATACGTACCTTGCGAATGTACTGTTGCTTCTATATTCTGGCATAGAATATCGGCACCTTAACCAGCTCGGTTAACTTTATTGCCCGGTTAACCATATCGGTCTATGGATTGTTTCGGTCGGCCAACCAGAACTGTAGGCAATAACAACTGGCCCAACATGGTCATCTACTTTCTACAATTCCAGCGAGTCGATTGTAAAATCTACAGTGGTCGATCTCTCATGCGTGGAATTGATGTCGTTACCTACTTCACTGTTTATTCAAGCATCACTCCACTATATCTCTACATCTTCGTTATCGAAATCCTTATAGATATACGCATTGAATAAGTCTCAATTAAACTGCAGTCCAAAGAAAAAGAAACTAAGTGAAAAACGTGGAATAAAATTTCTTCCATCGCTGTCTGTAGCCACCAGGGCCGTGTTTCGTGAATATATTTTCGTGCAAGGAATACTCCATGTTTGGAGCTTACTTAATTAATAACAATTTCCCTTGTTTATTAAATATAGCCTCATTACTGATACTGATAATGGTCAGAATGGTGTACTCATTCCATAACAATCACTTTCAGAACATGTAATGTATAACATTTCATATTCTCTTAATGTTATTAATTACACCGTTAAGGGAGTTGTTTTGCTCCATTATATCACACAGAATTTAATTTATATTTTAAACCAAATTAAATTCCATTTATAATTGCGCCAAAGACACAAGCCCCGCATCAGACCACGTTAAATGACGTTCACACGGACGATACAGCATGCGTTTCATTGAAATGGCAGAGCACTTGTTAAGATCCACAGGCGCCCAACACTTTCATAGGCAAATTGTCTCCGAAAACCAGGCCTTGCGCGGCAGAACTTGCTTCCACAATTTCGCCGTACTTTCGACCGAACAATACAGTGCAACCGAGGAACATTCCTCGTGCCGTTCCTCGATCTTTCCAAGGAACAAACGAAAACGCCCCCGCCTCCCTCCCCGTACACTGACATTTCCATCGGGATCATCAAGCCCTCGTGTTTTCATTCGTTTCCCGTGGCTTGTTGTTTCGCGGAATGCTCCACAGGCGTCTGAACACGAATAATGAAAATTAAAGCACCTAGCCAGACCAACCTGTTCCCCGCGCCCCCCTTCTCGCCACCCCTTCACCGCCCCCGGCGTATTTCACGAGGTTCTCGCGTTATTTTCTTCGCGGACAGCGAAGTCATTATCGTCCTGGGCGTGCTTTATTTCCACTATTATTATTTGTTCCATCTGCTCTTGTAAAAGAGCCCCTGGCCTTTCACTTCACCCACCCCCCTACCCTTCCCTAGAACTCATTATAATCATATCGGCCTAGAATTTGCATCGAAATGTCAATTTGTATTCGGATCGATTCAACCCTGATCCACCTCCTCTTCTTTTTCCCTTAATATCAGGCAGGGACGCGAAACTTTCTCTTCCTCCCCCCCCCCCCCCCCCCAGGTGTCTGCTGAAATTAATCCACTCGGCGGTGTGTCTGCTTTGGAACTCGTTAATGAAATTCCGTCGATGCAGTAGGACGATGAAGATTTTCATATAACACTTTCTTCCCATCCCACTATTCTTTCATTTTTTTTACTTCTCCTCGACTCCCCTTCCACCCCCGGCGGAAGCAGCCCAGTCGAGCTGTAATTAAAGAATGTTTCTGATCCTTTCGTTGGGCGGCTGACGGGAAAATTCTCCGATTAATCCGAAATAATTTGTCGACGTTTCCAATTAGAGCGGGTACCACATCGTCGAATTATTTTCCACGTTTCTTTTAATTGGGACCGGACTGTGCGGGGTGTGCTGCGAACGGGACGCGTGGGCGTGCTTGTGGTCGATACTTTGGATAGAAATCGAGGGACGAATGTGTCCATTCGTGCTGGAGTATTAAGAAACGTTTATAGTACTTATTTATCAGTAGTTATTTGTAAATTTTAATCAGGGCGTCGAAGCGCAGATGAGAATTATACAGTTGTTGTTCGTGGAAAAATCGAATACTTGTCCAGAAGAATTTCTAAACATTACTTAAAACCAAAGCTTGCAAATTCTAAACTAATCGAACCATAAAATTTGGGGCTCATAATGAACAATATCAAAATTTACAAAATTTACAACAGGATAGAACAATCCTGTAGTATAAGAAATATTTAAACTACCGTGAAATTGTGTGCAGTCCCCAATGACCTCTGCGGTCGACGCGACTGTAAAACTAGAAACGCAAAAACGGGGGAAAAAATAGAGAAAGTAGGAGGACCGTAAAATTTCGTCGAAAACTTTCCACAAATATGTCGCCATAAATATTTCAGCTCGAGTATCTCACGATGGTCCCGTTTATTTCTAATATTTCATGAAAATTCCCGTTACGATCCTGGCGAGCTGCATTCGATACACTGGAACGACGAAACAAATGAAACGGGTTCGCGCCGCGGAAGGCCATTGGGCGCACAAGATGCAAATATTAATCCGCGATATTTAGTCGGTGCGTGTCACGAATTATCGCGTTTGGGGTGGGAAAAAGGATAACGAGAGCAGACGAGCCGATGTTCCCAAATTTCGTTGCTGGGATGTCGTTTCCGGCGGACGAGCTGTTTACCAATGAAGAGATTTTCGTGTCGAACCGGCGCTTTGCAGTTTCGACACGTTGGCCAGTTGCGACGCGATCTGACGTTCGAGTTTCGTTGCTGAAATCTTCGGCGAGATTTCTCGAGGATCGAAGGAATCGTCGAGGGGAGGAAATAAGGGGAAGAGGGAGGAAGAAGAGCGAGGGAAGAGGCATGTCCTGATTGTACATAGAGTCGAGAGGCTATCTGATTGATTGGTACGATTGTAGTTGTCTGGAAGATTCTCGTGCATGCTCGGGAGGGTCTGTTGTGTACGTTGATCCTCTCGACAGATCCTCGAAACGTCTGAATATCATTAGGATTCCTGGAGGTACGTGGTAAAATGTTGAGTTGCTGCAGCAACTCCCGCGGATTTCTTCGCGCAGTGATCGATCTGTAGTTGTACATTCACTTCTGTGTAAGCAAGAGTAGTTCAGCTGTTTGTGTTGTACATGTCATTATGGCTTTACACTTTTATTCCACGTGAACGGTACTTTGGATATAATCAGAATAATGTATAAAAAGTTACAGAAGTAAAAAGATCATAAAAGGACATGTGTCTTGGGTGAAAAAAATCAGTGACAGACTCTACAAATAGTCTTCACGAGAGGTCCTAAGACATCGTTTGGCGCGATTTCCCTGCGAAGCACCAACTTGTCACTGGCTCATTATTTTTAATAAACCAATGCTGAAGCTGCTTCGGGATGTTCGATTTATCGAGCGACTTCCTTCCCATCGACCCTGACAAGACGCGCGGCGTTTCCTCCTTTGAATATACCACCTTCAACTGGATATAAAACAGTGAAGGTAAGAGTTGTTAACTTTATACTCTTTTTAAACGTTTCCTTTCGCAATTTCCATGGCACGTGCTATCCATTCGAAAGCGCGCAGCGTATCTATCCCGTCCTCCCACGAAACTACGTTTTCTGGAACGAAACTGAAGACCCGGGGATTGTCTGCATGGGGAACAAGGTGGTTCGATGATTTATAAGATGGTCGCCGCGCCGCTTAGGAATCCCGTGACTCACGTTCCAAGCATTGAAATGCACGTCATGGGACAGCACGTTTGCAGGAAAATCGAGTGGAAAAGAGGCGTGTCAGAGGAAATCTTGCTTAAACAGCTTTGTGATTGATTGACTCCCTCAGTTTCGTTTCGTACGATGACCTCAACAGTCGCTTCTTCTTCCTTCTCCTCAGTTGAACGTCCGTCGAGTTAGGTGTAGGGAAATGGCTCCTGGAAATGAGATCCAGCAATTAGACAGAGTTAATTGTTAAGTGCATGTGCAGCGTCCTCGCTAACCCCGTATGGTTAACGAACTTGTAAAATAACTGTCTGTGGAGATCTTTTATTCCTTGAAGTAGCTTTTTATTATTATATGCACGGGGACCTTAATTACTCTACTGGTGTCTTTTACTTCCCTATTATTTCACCATGATTGACTCCCATCTTCACCACTCGCAATTTAATTGCGAAGCCAATTCTCGCCCATATTTCCCATCGAACGATCGTTCTGTTCGCCGCAGCTGTCGCCGGATCAAAAATTCCTCCCCCGCGCGAAGATCTGCCCCAGCGAAGACAAACGTACCGACCAAACAGAAAGAGGAAACAAAGAGCACGCGAGATAGTGCAACGTGCCAGGAGCTGGACGATTCGATTGGCTGGCACGATCCTGGCGTTGTTCGAGATTTCTTCCCATTTTCTTTCGTTCATCGTTTGCTGTTGCTGGCAGAATAAGATGCGTCCGACCAGCGCGAGGAAGAAGGAAGGGGTCGGGTAAGTGCAGCAGCCAATCATTAGGCGACTCCGTGAAAGTCCTCGGGAGTGTTGTTATCTCTCGGGGCTCGTCGATTCCGTCGTTATCGCTCCGCTTCCCTTGATGGACGGCCCTTTCGATAAATCTGAAGTAGCTACGACGTCATGTCGATTCCGCCAGCAACTGATCGCAATTCCCGACTCTGTTATCCCCGCTCTAGCTGTTTCTCGGTCGTATCGCGTTCTTTTATCAGTCACCACTCGATCGGACGTAATACTAACGTGGAGACAATCTCGATACTGGGGTGCTTCTGGTAGCTACGATCCTGTGGAACCTACTCCTCTCTTTTATCTGAAAGCTCGTTCCCGGTTTCTCAGTATAATTAGTATAGCCACAATCAAGTTTGAATAAGAATCTTACAAATCCCCGATTTCTAGTAATACAACTAATTCTCCATAGTTAGCGATATGCGATAGTGATGGAATTGACAGTTTAGGCTAATTGGCGTTAAAATTTTTGCAAAAGAAGAATGTACAGAATTAATTAAGATTGAAATAACACAGAAAAATGAAAAAAACACAAAACCGTGAAAAATAAAAATTTTAGTGTTTTCACACAATTGTCTCTAGCTTCGGTATTTATCCATAGATTTTCTTCAGTAACAGCTTGTTTTCTTCGTAAAAGTGCAGACTCTACGTAAAAAATGAGAAACATAGAAAAAATTTTAGACCACATTTTCGGAATCAGCGGGCAATTTTCCATAAGAAAAAATTAGTGGCATCTGTTGCGCAAACATTTTTTTTTATTTTGTAAACTAGTGTTATTAACGTTGTCATTGGCCCTTCTTGAACTCATCCACAGATTAATTCCTCGATGTTTAAGTAATGATTTCCCATTGGTACTCCCTAAATACTCCATAGATTTATTCCTCGAGATTTAAGTAATGAATTCCCACTGATTATCCCCGAATACTGACTAAGCTATAAGTAAATGAACCCCAGATGGAGGAATGTCGCTTCTTAAGCAGGGGATGCAGGCCCCGCATTGCCTTTCGTTGGATTTCCGTCCGAAGGCTGGCGAAGTCGTTTCCAGCAGCTGGAATTGTCGTTCGAACGGCAGTGACGGTTTTCCAGGAGGAATTGTGACAGTGCATTCCATCCTGCGTTTGACGTACAATCGCGAGGGGCCATTTGTACGTATTTACGGTCGGGATTCAGCGACTTAGTTAATTGGCTACGTAGATCGCGGCCCAGATGCGTTCCCATCGGCGACCTCGATTCCCCTGGGATCAATTAGACGTCTGTTGAATGTGACTGGAACTGCGGGCCTCCTCCAGGTATCGATCGTTCGACGGGTAGGTGGTGTGATCGATTTCCTTTAAACGATGGATCGCGGGCGGTCTCAGACGATGTAATCTGTCATGTCCAACCCTTGTTTTGGGGTATATGCGTGATTTGTGCGAATTCCACAAGGCTACTTTAACGGAATAGCCCTGAGACATATGTATAGTCACTCAGAAATTTGTTCACGAAAGACTGTCAATTTACTTCAACCGTATTACACGTGCAGTCCTATTTTTCATAGGAAAATCACGGATTATTTAAGTGATGTCAACCTAGATTTTAAAAAGTAAAAGCAAAATAGTGTATTTCACAATTATTTATAGCAAACCTGGAAGTCATAGTAAATATTATATTTAAAGAATTAATATTTTTTATTGATATTAGAATATGGAAAGTATTTTAGTTATGCTCGTGTAAAATGGTTTCGATTGATTTGGATTCTGTTTTCGGTTGTTATATTCCGATTCTACATGCGGGGTGGAGAGTTGTATTGTTTTAAGTGTAACATATTACGACTGAGCTGGTTTCCAAGCGAAATAATTGAGAGTAATGGTACATTGCTCTCTCGATACTTTATAATGTATTCATGTATGTATCATTTTCGACGACCAGCTGGTCGCCTTTACGTCCGGATGGCTCCATCGTCAGGCAATATGCGTAGCCAGAAATCCCAGGTTCCTGGTCCATAATCTACGGGGTCTTATAGCAAATCCTGGCCTTGTCGAAAAGGAAGGGAAAACGGCTGGAAATCCGAAGGTGTCTTCGTCGGCAGCCGGCCAACATGCAAATCCTTCGCGCTGAGATTCTCAGTTTATCCATATTAATGCTCCTAATTAAGCCGCAGATAGGTTCCTTCACACTTTCTGCGCTTCTTGTTTCCCGTGGCGTTGATAAATTGGCGAAACTATGCGCCCGTAAGTCTTGGACCAGGAATTAAATAATTTCTCATTGGGACGTTGGAATAGGCACTTCATGGGAGTTTTAAAAATATTTTTATATAGTTCACTACTTGTTTAACTGTTCTTAAATGTTAATTATTGGTGTGTTGGGAAATGTTTCAAGTGTAATTCTAGTGTATTTGAATGTACTCAGAGAAATACTTCATTACTGTAATGAAGTATTTCTCTGAGATGAAGTGTGTTGGTTATAAGTTTTGGTACTTATATATTTAGTACTTTTATATGTGGAACGGTAAGGAGAATCGATATAGATGTTTTTATTAAAAAAGAAAATTGCAGAAAAAAATGAGAAAAGAATTTTAGAACTTACCAAAGAGTGCAATATTTCCTCTATCTTCCCTTCCAAAAAACCTATCCATCATAATTCCTTGATCCACACATACTTGCTAATTAAAAATTACAAATTACACTTTCTCCACGAGCTTCAAGCTAAAACCTCGACATTTTAAACTTCCCTACTAAAAGACAAAGCAATAACGAGTAACTTTCTGCACATTCCCCACATAAAAATCACGTTAAAAACATGTAATAAAATGAGTTTACTAATCCATTTCTTATCCTCCAGAAACCTGGCACCCAAAAGCAGTTGCCCATTTGTGCACCCCTATCCTTATTAGCCGTGGAATCATGATTGCTCAATTCGACACGTCGCACTGGTCCCGCGGATTTGTTCGCGCTGCTTCATCAGCCGTTATAATTGCCACGCTAATTAATTACAGCAAGTTCGCGCGCCGAGCTGAATTTCCGGCTGGTGAATGGCACACGGATGCCGATACATAATATACACGTGTTTACACAGTTCCTCGCGGACGTCACCGTGGAGATGCGCCTGCACAAGGCAATTAATGCCATTTACCCTCATTAGTGCGACGAAATTCTATAAATTTAATTAACGCACCGATGACAATTAGCACCCACGGCACCCTTCGAATCGTCACGAAATTTGCCTTCGCGGATCGATCAACCTGTTCTCGTTCTTCTGTTCCAGCCACCTTCGCAGGTGCGCGTGCACGGACGAGGAAGCGAATCGGTTTGCTAATTGCGAGTAAGTTTCACTGTTACCTTCCCCTTCACCCTCGGCGATCTCTCGCTGGTGAAAAACTAACGGCGTTGTTTACGAATTCGCGCACGCGTCCCCCCCCCCCCCGTTAATTGGGAATATTTCACCGTTTGCTCATCAATAACGGGGATCCTGATCACGTAACATCGTATCGCCCGAGGGAGATTAAAGTATCAGGGTGTGCTTTTACGTGCCTCGCGATGAATGGCTCCTGGAATGTTTTCGAATTGGACTGGTCTTCTTCTATTCATCTCTGGAGTGTTCCGTGCTTCGTTATTAGTAGTAACGTGAGAAAAGTGGGATAAGGAAGGAATTGGATGTGTTCAAGGTGACTTAGGAACGAGGGGGTAGTCGACGGTTTCGTAATTAGGAAGAAAAGGGGATATGAGAAGTAATGGATACTTTTCCAGCCACCTCCCACTTTCTCACGCTTCAAGATGAAAATTCAATCTCCGCGACCTGTGAACAGAGTTAATAGAAGTCTTAGCACACCATTTCCTCTTCAACTTTGAAATAATAACGACTTCATTACATCAGCAATTACAGTTAATCAAGTGATGAATGAGCGAGGTTCAGCATTCCTGCTGTTTTAAAACATACCACTACAAACATAACGATAGACTTGAAGTTACCATAGGGACATACGAATCTAGGTGAAGCGGACAAGATGTATAAGAAAGTTAAGGAAAGTGGGTAAGAATAAAGGAGCGGGCAGCACGTTTAAAAGAGGAGGGGCATGACAATGAACGAATTTCCAAGGGAATAGAATTATAATAGGAGGAAGATACATAGGGGAAGGATGCCGTAAATTTAACCATACAATGGACTGGCACGGGCAAATGAAGCCATAGCCCAGTGCATTACTGCCACGAAGAGAATTGTTTCCGCATAACGAGTGATAGGTCGTAATCGCGTGTCTCTATTTCCAAATCGTCAATGCCCCCGTTATCAAATCCCTCAAACAAGCACCCACTAAATTACCTCCAGCACACGCAATTCTCCGCCCGAAGCCAACATCTTCCCCTCGGCTTGCACAATGGAACGCAATAGGGCCAAGTCCCCAGGTGAGGCGACGCGTCGTTTCGGCAGATGGAGGAGGAGCGAGGGCCCTGAAAAATTCACCCTGAAATTCCTCAAGTGGCGGGGCGCGCGTGCTGCTACGTAAAGCCGGCTCCCCCGCAGCTGGATACGTTTCTCGCGCAAATGAAGGAAACGAAAACGTTTATCCCCGGGGGATTCGCGGAGCCGCGGGCTCGTTTGAGATGCGGCGCGCGAGCAATTTGAAGTGGTATCTCTGAGTCGCGGGGGCCAGACCTGTGCTCACATTCTGATGTTCGCGAGCACGCCCAGCTCTGTCGCACGAGGCAACCACTTTTATCCATGTATGCATGTCCTGGGACACGTCGAGGGCGGGATTTTATAAGAGATTTTATCCATTCCAAGTGAATTCCAGCGCCAAAGGGCGCAGAGCCCACCGAGGCGTTTCATAGTTCACCGTCCATCGCTGGCCTTGTTGCTCGGGGCGTTTTCGAGGGCCATGCGTTCTGTTTAGCCATCTAGCGACTGGTTAATCGTAACGTTAGACGAGTGTCCCTCGAATTGCTTCGAGCGCGTGCGGGGTGGAAGGACGAGGGGCCCAGATTTTGTTGGATTATAGGGGTCGATTCCAGAGGGTGTATTTCTGCGAACGAGTGTTGGTGGCTTCTGTGAAAAAGTTCTTTCGCTCACTGTTAGGTAATGTTAGGTGTACGGAAAGTACTTTCTTTTTACTACACCCACTTGTACTTTTACCAGAAAAGTGGTAGAAGGTCGTAGATCGTCAAGGAACATACTTAGTTTGATTAAAGGGATATGTAATATATTTTTAATTTTAGCAGACTTCGTTTGATGGAGACTGCTGTTCATACTTTCGGGTCAGGAGTTGGGATTTCATTTTATCGCGATTGGTGTAATAGTTAGAAGGGTGTACTTATTTTTACAATGATTTCTTGGAAGGTGTTGCAGGCGTGGGACGATTTAGTTTTGCATTTAATTTATATTTTTTCGAGACTTACAGTTTGAGGTATATTTAATTTTCACATTTTTTAGTGTCTGCAATCATAATTTCTGAGGTATAGACAAAGATTCCCTTCATAATTCATCCACGAAAATATCGAATCTCTTACATCCCTGAAAATTGATTCAGATAACAATCAATCCTAATCTAAATTTGATCGTCATGTATATAAAGGTAGCGACGGTATTTTGTTTCAATATCACGCCATGTACATCTATTTCTTGTACGTCGTTTTAGGGTTGTTTCGATTTAATGGGACGTCCGCGTTCGTACGCCACATGCTTGATTTATACTACTTGGAATGGGCCATAAACCTGTCCAACGACCCTGTCCCAGACCCTAAGCCGTGGTACGGTGAATCAATTTTACGTTCGACATTCTTAATCGCACATTTCTTTTACCATTCAACTACCACGGAGTTCCAGAATCTGATTTTTTAAATTTTGGTCCTGTTTTCTAATTGTAACGTCAGAGGATCATTTATTCAATCAGAATTTTTAAAGGCCACAGGGAACAAATAAACACTATAGGTACATGAAAGGCAATAAAGATTGAATACATTATCTTTGATTGACATTAATCTTCCCATTTTTTAAAATTCGTGAAAGAAGGTAGCGTATCCTGCATATTTACTTCAATCTTCACTAAACAAATTTTATCTTTACCACTTCCTTTGATTCAACAAGCCGCGGTAGATGGTCGTTTCGGGACGCCTCATCAGCTGTACGTAACTTTTAAGAACCAGATTTCCAGAGTTTCCGTCAGAATGTTTTGCTTCACCGGATCTCCGAGAAAGCCACTTAATTGCTGTTTCATTAGTGTTTCATTTCGCGGGTGCAGTCGCAGAGGGTCCGGGGGGTGCTTAAGTCCCGCGCTAACGAGAAAAGAATTCCGGACGAATCGTAATCCGTGCCCCGTAACTCCCCGGAGGGAAAAGTGATTCCTCGATGGTGCAAGGTCCGCGACAGGGGGGCGGGCTCGATGTAATTGTGTAGAGGGTTGGACGTGGCAGGTTGTAACTGTAAACGGGTTGAGTCGAGTAAAAGAGTACCGCGGGAAAACTTTTAAGTAGTTCGTGGCAAGTTTCGCAATCGATACTGCCGTCGGAAACCGGGCGAAGATGTTTCCTCCCCCCCCCAGGGCCCCTATCGCTCCCCCAACGCCTGAATATAACTCTATCCGCGACTGTTTATCGTCGTTTCGGCTAATATAGTCGCGAGTTTGCTCTAGCGTTCGTTACAACTTTAAACTTGCAGCTGAATCCCGCGTTGACTCAACTCTGCCTTTTAGCTTCGCCTCCCTCTGGCCTCGTCACGCGAGATTTATATTGTTTGGGAAAAATTCTCCCCCGTTAATTTCACCGTTCACGTTCGACCTAGTTTCTCGTTTGCTCTTTTGTTTCGTCCACTTCTGATTCCATTCCTTAAAGCCTGACTTAGATCGAGAATGGAAGCTTGGGAATGAAAGGAAAGTGCATGTTTTGGGGGTTGTAGGAGTTCGATAACATGGGGGAATCGAATGCATTCGATAATTCATCGGAACATCGAATTTCATTGGAACTTCTTAAGCAGTAGAGAATAAGCAGTAAATTTTGCTTGAGCAAAGGAGAGGAATAAGAGAATTCTGTGACTCAGGACTGTAACGTACCCTTCGTGCCAGCAATGGCGATTCTCAATTGCGAACCATCACGCGGTGTCTTTTCATCATGAAGTGCAGTTTCACGCAAGATTAAAAAAAGGGCGCTAGTTTTGCATGCACGACTGATACGTGACGCGACTCTCGTTCTTTGAATTTCCGTGGCGCGACGTCGCCACGGCACGTTGTATGCAAATTTCCCGAACAAGAACGGCGAACGTAACAAAGGGAACGGTAAATTAAATATCGCGACGCGGGGTTAGCGAGGAACCCAGCGAAATATTAAACACTCGCGACCGTCGACGGAAAAATTGTTCGGGCCCGTGGCACCTGTTATTGGCGATACACAGTTGGGCAACTAAGTTTCAAGATTGAGTTCGTTATCCATAGACACGTAGAAATAAGTAAATAAGGAACATTCTGAAGATGAGTAAGTTTGATTCGGAGAATTTTATTCGTCGAGATTATTTGAAACCTCACACCGTAGAATTAGTGAAGCAATTTCTGGTGAAATAACAGTTGAAATGTTTAATACATTCTCGCAGAATTTTCCCATGAAACTAGCAGAAATTACGAGTAACTCCAGCGACCCAAATTCCCTCCATTGGTGGGTAGAATGAAATCTTGCAATTCTCCGGATCCCCGTCTCATTTTTCGCGATTAGAGGCGAAGAACAAAGCGGACGGCGCAAAAGATTCATTTAAAGGCTGGTGTTTGCTCGAGGAGCGCGCTGCGGCGTCTTTAAAATCCGCGCAAACAAGGGGGCGAGCGTCAGAGTGCTTTAAGCCCGAGGAATCGCGGGGAACCGAATGCGCTCGTATAAATTCGGTTGCTCCGCGGCAGAGCCCGCGAATTCCCCGGTCTCCCTCGACTTATTAGATCGCATTTCATCTGCAGTAAAACGCCGCGGAACTTAAAGGCGCGAGGGAAGTTTCGTCGACGACCGAACACGCTTCCGCTTAAATGATGCTCCGCCGGTGCACGCACGTGAAACCACTGTTGAACAGAGGCCCCGTAAGCCCCATATACAACCCCCGAATCTCCCTGAAGGTTCGCCGCAGCAACGGCGTAAATGGGGTGAGGTATTACGCTCCCCTAGCGCGCAAGGAACCAGAGATAGAGGCAGGTATTTGCATCCTGAAATTCACGCACCATCGTCTTAGGAATTTCTGTTGGGGTTTGACGACGGGGTGGAAAGTATCGACTTTCAGGGAGGGCAGTCAAACGCGAGGGGCGTTTGCTGATTTTAATCGAATATCAGGCATGATCGTAGGGGGATAAGTGGCCTCGTGAAGGAAACTCTCAGCGGTGATTAGAGAAATTTGCAAGTACAGTGGAATATACAGTGTCCGAATTAATAGGGCGATGTGATTTCTCGGATAGTAAAACGCTCACAATCAGTCTTCTCATGCTCATATTTCTTTATATCAGAAAGAATAATACAGGTAAGAATAGCAAAATTGGAAAGTAATATAAATGTTACTATTTCCTTAATTCTAACCCGGCCCAAAGTACAAATTTTTGTTCATCTTGATTTTCGTTGAATACCATTCTCCTCGTGGAATTTAAGACCCCAGATTTCTCCGAACGATGGCACCGACAAGCTCATCACCAACTGGTACAGCTCCCCAAGAAAGGACCCCAACTCATCAAGCCCTCATCCCTACTTCTCTCAGAACTCGTCCTTACACCAAACAACTTCACTCCACTTCCCACTTACCTTCCCACAAACAACCATCCTTCCATGCTAACCCTGAATTCAATCACACTCCCTCTAAAACGTATCGCAATAAAACACGCTCCCCTTCGCAATTTCTCTGTCACATCAAGAATTTCTCGATTGTCCTCGGCGTTACCTACTATAGAGCCTCGATGGCACCATGTTTATTTACCCGGGGCCGAGTACCTCTCGTTCCCCGTCGAATATCGCCAGCCGTACGCCCACGTCGGCCTTAATCTCGTGAAAGTTCGTCGCGTAGGATGCACCCTCTTTATCTCGGTCGAAAGGAGCTGGTGGAACATCCTCCTTCCCTCCCTCGCGAACCTTGCTGTCGCCCGTGTCCTCGCGGCGCAGCTGATGGAATTGCACATGCACCCAATCAGGCTGCAGGCGCGGCCGTGCACGATATTCGGCGAACTATTCGGCAAACAGCGGTCCTGGGCTGAATGGCAAATTGCACGAGTATACACGTCTGTCTCGCGATAATGGCTCCGCAGTGGAACGTGACTGTTACATATGAAAAACAGCATGCAAATGCAGGTGGTCAGGGCTTCTATAGCGAGCGTCGTGTCCACGAGAGACAACGAGAACAGGAATCTGTGAATTTAATTAACGAGGGGATACGAGGGGCTGGGAGTGGAAAAGGAACAGAATCGCTTGTTCCGAGCGTCGCCTTTATGGAATGTTTTTGCGAGGGCGTCTGGAAGAAGCGAGAAAAGGGACCCCTTTGCCTGTCTATTTGCTCGGTTTGATGGCATTAAGGCATTTTGGCTTGTTTACGGGCACGGACTGCAGGTAAAATGGGGGAGGAAATTGGACCGTGTCAGCGTGGTTAGTGGTGGTTTACTGGGTCGCTTTGTGGATTTCTTATGGCTGAGCTGGCAATGGGAGCTGTGTTTGATACTTGAGGGCGCTTCTGTTTGATGAAACTTCGCCGACGAATCGGCAGGATTGTAATGCTTAATTTCAAAAGAAAATGTCTGTTCCTAAACTCTGTATGTATTCTCCGCATTCTCGTGGGTGAGTTGTTTGAACAGGGGTTTCCTTATGACATTACAAGGCTTCGAGGAGACCTCTTTCTCGTGCCTAAATATGTAATCTTGCTCTACATTCTTGACTAATTCTTGCTTGGTCTGACTTGCACCCACTGTCACTCAGGACCCCCCCTCCCGTTGTTCGTCTTTTAAATCAGTCCTCCAAAACACATGCAATACACTTGCATTCCACGATACACTTGCAAAGTACACCCCCAGGCAGTCTCCCAACGAGACGTCACTGAGTACAGCCGAAAACCAGACAAAAACAGTGGAAAATTAAAAGCAGGGGAGGAGATACTTCTAGCTGGCATGTTTTCATTCAACTTCGGCGAACGTCGAACGTTCTGGCGCACCGCTTTGAACTATTTCGCCCGGCGATATTTAATTCCACCCCCGGGACCTTTGTGAGCTTCATCTCTTGCTGAATTTCCATATAGACGCTGCGGAGAAGGGAGGTGGCGGGGAGGGGCGAAGTACTTTAAACACAGGCACGGAATGCAAATGCATTTTTGCAGGTTTCTCGCCGGCGAAGCGACAAAATGTCTTCCCTGTTCCGTGGCGCGTTCGCTCGTCAAGCCGCGAACGATCCACGCGTGATTTCGTTGCATCGTGGAATTACGATCTGCCCGCTGGATCGATTTACGAGGGGCGCCAATGATTCAGAAACGAGGCCGTAAACGCGATCCTTCTCCTGCAACCGCGCTGAAACTTTATTACACAGTGCTTTAGTTCGTCTCAATAAACTGTTAAACGTGGGGGCGCGGGGCGCACGAGGTGCTATGTCCCCATTTTGTTGCCTCACCTGCACCTCGTAACGATTATGTATTTATCGGCGAGGGGTCTCTGTTTCGCAAGTGTGAAAGAAGGTGTCGAAGTTTTTTCGGTATCGATCAACTGCTTTTAGTTTATAGTTGATGATGAATATTGAAATTGATATTTGGTTTGTTTAGCGACTCGCGGATATAAAATAATTCATCGAGATTAATTATCGGAGACTATTTGGGACACCATAAAGGACTTCGAATTTTTAAGACTACCATCTGTTTACAGCTACTAGATCTTTCCTTTCTTTATAATCAGAATTTGGCATTATTCGAATACATTTTTATTCGAATGATCACAATTGAGATTTGTGAATAAAATGAAGTTATTCGAGAATAACGAATAATTTTTTTATTCGAATAACTTCATTTTGTTCGAATTTGTTATTCGAACTCTGTTTGTAATCTTTGTGCATGTTTGTAACAAGGAATAATTTTCTTAATTTCCGCTTACAAATGGCTTGTGTTCCAGAGAAACTGGTGTTGTCCGCGTTCTCAGTGAATCAGGAAATAAATCATCGTGAATGAACAACCGGACAGATAATGGCGGGCAGAAAAAGAGGACCATAGAAGTTGCTGCTGCATCACCGTCTCCATAATTCACCTTCGATTCATTAAAATTACCTCGTAACTTTATCTTCACTTCGAAAAGGCAACTATCCCTTTGCTTCCAGGTCTTCCCTTTATTTCCTCTACGTTTTATGAATATAAAGCATCGCTTCATTCCAAGAAAATTCATCGCTATTACCACACTCGAACTATACTTACTCGAAATTCTAATGTCTAAGAAATCTTAAGTATCCTCTGCTAATCATACCATCCTTTCTAATCTTCTGAAATTCTCTTGCACTCAAATTTTCCATTTCTTCAATAAAATTTGCCATTATATTTCCCTCTATCACAAATATTATTTTCATTTCAAATGACAATAAACATAATTTATTCTTCGTTTTCTAAAATCACACCTTAATTTCACAATCACTACCAAAACATTAATATTTCCCAGTGTCTACAAACGTTGTTTGTTACGGTTTTAAATTCCCTTCACGAAATTCAGACTGATCAATCTATAATTCGGTTTAAACTTCTCAAAATTACTTGGCAACTTCGTCCATCGACTGCGAAAATAGGCTCTGTTTCAGGCTTTGGACTTATTGTTCCTTTTATACGATTTGAAGTTGTCTTCCTCAGTGGGATTCAAACTGGGGTATTATTATGCCTACTAACAAGCTGGTACGCCTTGTTTCGATGCAGCGAGATGGACGAGCGTGTTTGTATAACAATCAGACGTTTCTGAGCGTATTCCCCTCTATACAGTGGGTCTCGAAATGTCTCGGGGTTCTTTTCGAAAGCACAGGTCGGAAATGTGGAATGGAATATTCTTGTACGAGCCTTCGTTTGCGAGAGAATCGATTTTGTAAATGTATGGGGTGCACACGTGTGCTTGACTAAGGCACGAATTTATAGATTCCTCTGCGCATTTCCGCAGGATGTCACAAAATACGCGATGCATCCTGAAAGAAGGCAGCTCCTATTGGAGGAACAAATTGAACAGTGGGAAATAAAATTTCCTCCATGAGAGACTTCGTTTTCGAGAGAATCGATTTTGGAAGTGGTTGATGAAGATATATTTTAAAGAATCATACAATCCTCTATGAATCTCCGCGGATGTTTTTCACCATAAATGATTACTGTATCTGTTGTACATAAATATAATAGAAATTTGCAGACAGTTCAACGAAACTAAATGTTAGTCTCCATTCCCGAAGGAATAGGTGAAGAGACCCTTTACTTTCGAGAAAATGGATTTTGGAAATGCATGAGCACGTTCATCGACCAAATGTAAGCCTCGGCTTCACGAATTTATTTCACGTGTTTCTATTGCATTTCTACATAGTTTATTATAAGAAGACAATATTATATCTTATTATAAATATGCTAGACATCTATAAGGTTATTTGTTAAATCGAATTTCAGTCGATCGCTACCAAGCATTATCATCTTGATATTCGATTTCCTCTGAAACCAAAGCTGGTTACGAACGAATTTTATGTTCGTGCGTTTCATTGAACTTTTTTAACGAGGAATCGTTTGGGCTGTATCGGGCACTTTGAGGCACCCTGTATGTTCATGGTGGACGGATACAATCGATTGCCGATAGACACCCTTTGCTATTCCGTGCCACTCTCTCTCTGGGACTAAAAATGTCAAGCACAGAAGTAAGCGCCTCGCGTGGTCTAACAATGCCACGAATCCAGAGCACGGCTGATCATTAACTTGCAAATTGTGTCGATGGAATGTTGAGAAAGACTTCGACATGTACTTCGTTCGGCTTTCTACGTTATTTATACTCGACCAGACTATTCAGAGCTGTCGACGTTGGAACTCTTTTCAGTAATATGTCCCGAGTACACTTTTATTACCCCAGTTTATAAGAATCGAATTATTTGTGAATGCAGTTTATTTTCTGCTCTGTTTTATGCGAAGTATCGCAGGAAACTTAATTAATAGAATCTTGACTTAAAAATAATTAGGTATGCGGATTTCTTATATAGCCCTTCTGTGCGTGGAATTATTTATTTTTTATGAAATTGTTTGAAAAGGACAGGCCATCATAGGTTCGCAACAAAAAAGTTTCAAGCTGATCGCCAATCACGCCAGCGAGCTCGTTAAGTTGCACGCTCGTAAAACGTGATTGCACTTCGGAAGTTCAGCTATTTTTATGTCTCAATTATGAATTCGTGGTCGTTTCGCGAACTTAAGCCGCCCGCACGGACATTTATGGCGCAATTTCTAACGCCGCGCAAACTGGTGAAAGTAAATTTATATCGCGGTTTAGATTAAAAAGGAAGTTACGCCCGCAAGAAGATTAGTATTTAACGGTGATTTCGTGCCTGAAGCGTTGGAAAAATCGAACAAATCACCGCGATTATCGAATCATAAAGCTATCCCGCAACTCCCATCTCTTCAACTAAGAAAAACGAAGTCGAATATGCGACAGAAGCAAATCTCGTCCCAAATAAATCATCTAAAGGAGCTTCTTTAATAATTTAATAAGCATACACATCTGCAAAGTCAAAATACCGAAACGAGCCATTAACCACCCTTCTGCGCATAAAGCAGATGAAAGTTTAGAAATATAGCACATCCCGGCAACCATAAGAAACAAATCATTACGCAGAACGAAATGCATCGACTTAGTTCCCACACCGCGCCGTGTCCCCTTGATGTAAAGCGGTGGTTCGCCGCCGTCCCAGAATCGCCACGATATTCCATCGACCGTTGCATATTCATAGCGGGCAGCTTGTATTCGTTCGATCGTGTCTGCAGAGGGAACGCGAATTCGGTGTCTGAATAGACAGGGTGGACACGCCGAATTCGGAGTGTGGAGCTCCTGGCCAGAGAGGAAGCCGAGGGTGCGATGTGACGGGGGTGGCCACGGTATCGGGAAACAGGCAAAGTTCCTCGGGACGAGGAGCTTTCTCTCCACGAATTAATGGCCATTTGCTGGCAGGGACGTTATTTGGCCGATATTTTACTCGGTCGAACATCGGAAAAAGTTTCGGCTAGCCCGGTTCCGGCCCCGCTCTCCCGAAACGCGGCAAAGAGGAACCGTCAACGAGTGTGTCCCCCGTTCCCTTTCATTGTTCCCACGATTCTCTCTGCCTCGTGGTCGGCCGCGGTTCCACTTTTGTCTCGTTTTTCCTCCCACGCCTTTCTTCATCTCTGGTTGTCGTTTCCCGCGACGTGTCCCTTCTATGTCCGGACACATCGGAGGACGATTGTGGGTATCTGGCCCTTTGTCGACGAAAAATGGCTCGGCGTGACCGGGGGGACGACGATTCGGTTATAAAAATGCGAGCAACGCGACAGAGGTCTTAGTGGAAGTCAGGCGGCTGGCCGAACACTCCCTTTGACGACGGAGGATCTCCTCAGGGGATCGTATCCCCCCTTTCAGCTGCGGCTTCGCGAAACTGTGAGCTTTTTATAATATTCTCGGAGCCCCCTCCGCTAAAGAGCTAACGAGACGTAGAGGGTGTTTCGATAACCTCGTTAAAAGACTGTCCCTGGGAATGTATTCGTGACATCGGTACATCGATCTCCTCTGAAGCGTCCTGGAGACGTACCTACTCTGGCGATCCGTTGAAAAGGAAAGTCAGGAGTCTGCTTTGTCTTTATTCAAGATTATTCTTTGTGGATGTATCTTAGGTTGTAGAGGTTCAGCTGAGTGTGTGCAGCTGACAAGCGGTTTTACTCATTCATGAAGACTTCCTTTCAGGTTTTCTTGTCTTTCTTCTGCTGTTTTTAAGCTCTCATTGGGTTGGGTGAGGAGACCCGGGTGTTTCGTTACTTTCTTTCCCAGTGAACCACGAGGAAGAGGCTAGAATTAATAGGTAAATTAACGTACTGGTTGCAAAATCTATTTTTATGTATTTTCGTTCGATTTCATAGAACAGAGGTGTTTATAATGAAGCAGGGGTCGCGTGACGAATCGTAATTTTCATCGCTTTAGCGTTAAAGACCATTTTCAATGTGATTACACGAAACAGAGGGGGCAATCCGAAATTCATTTCATCCCCCGTATATTTCGAACTTTCTAGCCACCCTATATCCGTGATCCGCGTTTCTCTTAATTAAACAGGACTTTGATATCGGGTTGGCTACAAAGGCGTTTTATCGTCGAACTCCGCGTTGTAATTAAATTTTTACTTTAATATTTTCCCCCGAAAAGCATGCCCGTGGGCTCTGCAAAGCACGCCCGTCATCGCCTTTGATCCGCGATTTAAAATTGGGTAGGAAACGGGGCGCGATCGAACGCCTCTAATGAGAGTCACGAAATGACTGTATAATGGAATGTTTCGCTTAAAATATCGACGAAGCTATTCAATCTGAACAGTAGAGCAAAAGTAAGATTCATTAATTCACAGATACAACATAGAATGACAAAATATGTATATTAATTTCTTTGAAATATACACTTTTAATCCACCTAGAGTTTCAGAAAATTATGTACCAAAATTATAAAGCTAAAATTAAAGGGACTCAAGAATGATAGGTATTTATAGCTGTACCTTCGTCTACAGAGCAATTCTCTGCCCATCTTTACCACCAATTATCGAACACCCTGTATACATTGATATTAATGTAAGCACAACATGTTACAAAGTGGGTAGGCAGGGGAATGGGTGCAATAATTATCCAAGTGAAGGGAGACTGCAAATGGGAATACAAATATAGCGACAGATGTTGGAGTCCAATGTGGAATGCAAAGGCGATTGAAAATAGCAAATGTTTTTCCTGCGGTATGTCAGTTCGCCACGCGTTAGCCTCAGCATTCACTCAGCTTTCACACGTAAATTCGATCTGTAACGAAGCTTGTAACGTTTTGCGAAACACAACACGGTCTCTCGCCGATGGCAAGCAGGTGGCTTCAGTGGTGGAGATGGGTTCTGGTCAGACCTGGCTGATCCTATCCTTGCTCGTACTACTGGCATAGAGGCGCGCGACCGCAGCATCCACCTTTGAGGGTGCTCTCTCGGCGTCGCCACAAAATGAAGTAAATATACCGAGTGTTTATAAAGTATCTATCCAATGCCATCAAGCCACTGCTAAATTAGAGCGCAAAACATTACAAATTCGTTGTAGAAACTGCTCAAACTGGTAGGAGCTAAATACCACCGTTTACATTAATTATCAATCTGTTTCTATTTCATGCACCATGGCTTCATTACGCTACATAATTCTTCGTAAAGGTGGAGAGCAAGTTGCACGTTGAAAATGTCGAATATGAGGGACTTGTTTAATGGTTGTTGGGACTTAAACGAAGTTTTTGACTTTAAGTTAATTGTATGCTGCGTACATGATTTATCTGTTACGAAAGTCAATATTAGCGTAATAGTGATACAATATTTCCCGATAAAGTGTACGTTTATGGAGGAATTCTCTGAATTTTCGTTTTATATTACGATTTGTCCGGATCGTATCATTTTCATCTGTTTCCATCGAGAAAGCCACGTCGCAAGCATACTGCACCTTTGCACTTGTGTCGCTTGAAACGAGAGCGCGATGATTATTATGAATTTCCGAATAAACAGTTGCGCTGTCGTTGGTTCGTCTCTCTAATTGGACAAGGGGGGCGGGGAGGCGTATATAAATAAGCAGCGGTATAAATAAATCGAGCGAAACGCGGTTAGAGGTTATTCTATAGCGTGAAATACGTTGATTTCGGAGGTGATACGAATCACAGGTGAATTTATTTTCGTTTTAATTGTATACCACAAAATTAATTTCCCGTCTGCCCTGGTGCACAATGATTACGGACTAACAACATCAAACATTTAATGTGCGAGATTAATTAAAAAAGGGTTATACCATTTCCAGTATATTCTAGCAGATTCTTTCCTGTATAATTATTTAATTACTATTCAGCGTTTTATGTGTATAATCGCGTTTTGTTAAATGAAAAGACTCATATTCGAGACAGCATTTTTTACAACATCCCTCTGCCTCGAAAGGTTACAATTATTCAAGAAACTGTTACAGAAGCAGCATAGATGTCTCCGATAATTGTTAACTGAAATTAAGAACCGACAATCGCATCGAATTAACAACAGTGAAGAAGGAATAAAGGTCTCGATGTACGTCTCTTCACCGTCGAAGGAAATGGCATCGACGGGGGAGCGCGTAAAGGCGACCGATACCTTTATCCGCCCTGTCGGTAAACATCGTGCAATTTCAGCTCGATACTCGGCTAAGGCGAAGGATCAGGATCCCTGTTCGGTGCATACACGGTGAATCCTCGGTGCAATAAAGTCAGCGTCGTAGGGCCCTCGAAATCGAACGTCAAAGATATTTTTCGTCTACGCGCCCCTGTTCCGTCGACCATGCAGACGCTTTTATGTCTTCCGTTTTCATTTTCTCTCTTTCCCTCCCCCGCTGCGCCGCGCCGCGCCGCTCGGCCCGGAATCCTTCGCCCTTTCAGGAATCGAGCAGAAAGAGGACGGTTCACGGGAGCGCATGCAAAGTGGTTTAAGATATAGAGCAGATACACGTTCCCCGGTTCCCCCGATCCACGCTCCTCGCCCTATTCTTCCTCTGTCCCTCTTCGTCTTTCTGCTTCTTATCCGCTTCCGATCGGTCGAGCCTGAAATCGAGGCAAGACACGGGCCCATGAGCCGTCGTTTGCTCTCGGGGTATCGAGGCCGAACGCGTAACGATACCTTAAGCGACGAATATTTGGCAGAATTTCAAAGGTTTTCCAACTCTGAAGAGGGGGGACCAGGAGGTAGTTCGTTTGCTGAGCAAGCGGCTGGAGGGAAATATCGTAACGGGGTATCGACCGATCGAAACAGGAAATGCGAAACTGGCGGGCCTTTGGACTCGCGGTGCGTTCATTTTGCCCGCGAAGGGGATGCTGGATTCGATGGTAGGCAGCGGGGTTCAGGCGAAGGTGGATGATACAGTGGAATTTTCAGTATCTGATTCTTCGAAGTATTCGGAACAATCGGAAGGTGTATGTTAGTATGATTGGTGTAATAGTAATGTAATTCTCTTAATATAAAGCAGATGCAAGTCTAAGGCTTGAAATGCTTAAAAAAAAGTAATGTGTTTCCACGCAGTCGAATGTGTTTGATATTCCCAAAAGTGGAGTACCTATGTAAATAGTGAGTGAAATGGGCTGTTTACTAGTGGTGCATTTGTAACTTAATTCGGTGTGTAACGTTAAACGCATCTACGGTGGGAGCGGGGTCTGACCACACACTGAGCGCCACTACTTGCTCGTCTCATCGAGGCATACAAGGGAAGTAATTCCTGTTTCTTTAGCCATTGTTATTGTACTGGTCAAACCACGAGCTACAAAACTAGATTCTAGACGCATACATTGTTATGTAGAGGGACAATATTCATTCTAGTACTACCTGTATTCCTCAACTTAGGAAGAATTAACCTGATCACGCGATGTGTCCCTCGAGACCATAAACTACCGAAGAAGAGAAGCCACAAAAAATCCAGTAGACACATAATTCACATTCCCTTTTCCATGAATATTACAAACACCAAAAATCTTCCCTTAGAACCTAACAACTAACAATAAATCCTCGCTTTCTCAAGACTCTTCTCTCCACTTACCAATCACGAAAATTAAAACGTGCGTCCTCGTTAACAGGGGAGCAGCGTGTTCCGTTAACTCGTCCTCGTAATTCGCTCATTTTCCGTGCAGCTTGCCGAGGCGTTCGCGCGCGAAAAACGGCTGTCCGCGAAATTCGATTTCGATTCACGAGCTTGCCCACGGCGATCCACGTTTAACGCAATCTGTCTTCGTTTGTCAGGCTTGCCTTTGATACGGTTCCACGGGCATCGACGCTCGCTGCGGCGTCGGTGGACACGAGAAAATAATCAAATCTCCTGGCGAAGCGGGGAATTGTGATTAATGAGACGTGCGCTCGCACGCAAAAACCATCCCCGCGGCCGTTTCGCGCACGACTTTTCGCGTGCACCCGAGTTCCCGCGGCGCTGTCACCGAAACTGTGGCGAACTTCTCACATTTCACGGCGCTTTTTCGACTGGTCATTTAATTACGGCGAATACCTCGAGGCAGTTTGTGTGTTAATAACGCACGACTGTGCAGGGCGCAGTACGAGCACCGTGCAGGTCGAAAACCTTTGGGATTCTGAGGTGGAAAGCTGATAAGTTTGGGTATGCTATTGGTTGTTAGGAAATAGTGGAATAGAATTGTATTGTATTTAGAATTTCTGTAGCATTTGGTCTATTGGGGGATTCAAAAATACATATTGTTATGTTGGGTGTAAATAATCAAGGGTTATGCTATTTTATCGCGTCCCCACCCACGCACGAGAATGTTCAAGAATTTTTCTAAGGAAGGTTTGAACTCACTTGGAGTGTTAAGATGTATGTACTTAATACAACCGAGTATTTTGATCGCCTAAAAATAATCGGATTTTTCCAGTTGAATGAAAAAATATTGTTTTTTGATTTTTGAATGATTGCGTGGTGTTTGTTTTTGTAAGTTCGAATGCTATATATTGCGATGATTATTCCATGCGTCGACCAGAGTGTATGTTAAAGCAGAGTCGACTGGAACGAGAGGTTTAATATGAATCTCCGTAGATCCTTCATTCCCTAAAGCAGAGGTACAGTTTCGTCGTATTAAAATAGTCCAGATGAATTTTCAAGCGAAACGTAATGTAACGAAACTGAATACATTCATGCTCGCCCTCAAGTATAATACGCTGCATAATATCATGCTTTATTAAACGGGAGGAGGGAAAAAATACTCCCATGTGTAATCCGCTTTCGCGATACGATTTATTTTTAGTCGCTGAAACGAGACCGAGCCTTTCAAAAAATGGGGTAAAACTGTTCTGCGCACTTCGGCAATATCCTCTCGCTCTTAAAATTTCTCATACTTCCACGTTCCTTTCACACATTATCAGAAATAACTTGTCCACCTTTTTGCATCTTAAATACAAGAATCCAATTCCATAGAAGGTTACTTGAAATTGCTAGAAACCACTATATTACGTCAAACTTCACTTTTCACTTTTCTCCAATTGAAAACTAGGCTGCTAAGTTCGACCACCAATTTTTCATTTCTTAATCTTCCAAAATTCTCCATCACATTTAGTCTCCACAGAAAATTAAATTAAAACATAGCCACAGAAATCTCGAATATAAATATTTCCTGATCCCTTGATCCCTTCAATCTGTTTCTCAGACCACTCCGAAAATATCGCAGAAGTGTCTCTAATTTATTCCCCTCGGTTTCGATCGTTCGCCGAGAATCACGCGCGACGAGTCTTTTAAATCTCGCGTGCATCTTTCGTTCGATTCTCCGCGGCTTCGGTTCGTTTCGGTCTGGTGGGCTTCTATTTTCGCGAGTGGGCTATGTATTCGTTAAAGAAAGCCTCTTACCAGCCCCTCTTATCTCCGCTCTTTTCGCGGCGAAACGACGTCGCGTGCTCGTATCCGCTTCAGATAGGCGGGCGCGTACGTGCGCGGGAACGGAAAGCCCGTGACGAGGAGCGAGGCAGTCGGCCAGAAAAGAGCAGGAAATGAAAATATAAGAGATCCAAAGGCGCCGCGGCGCTAAAGGAGGCGCACCCCAGCGAAAGACGCGACCTGGATGTAATTGCTTGATCGTTCTCCCCACGAAAACCGAACATTTCTGCGCTGAATGTCTCTCTTTCGCTTTCCCAGCTCACATCGCCCTGGAAACCACCATGTCGCTCCCCGGGAACAGAAACCCGCGGAATACACTTTCTTTTGTACCTACACCTAATCTTCTTTCTTCAAAAATACGATCTCGAAACACTTGAAAAATTTTCTTGAACATTCGTGGTACTTTTCAATGCATTATAGCTTCGCTATGAAACAGGCGAGTAACTAAATCCACTAAATTCAGGCTTCTGATTTTACAGAAATCTGTAACAGCTTGTTATTGATATACATAAATAACACGATTTCAGTGGATAGCCTCCCCGCAGTCCTCCATCACGCTGTTTCCATCATTTTCCAATTCCACTTGCTTGGCGAAATCACTGTGAAAAGCACTGGCGAAAAGAGAAATTCGATTGCGCAGAAACGAGTAGTCCCTGGACATTCTTCCGCGTTCGTGCGCCTTTTAGAAAATGAATATCTCGTTTACGAGGTCGTGGATCCCCTGCAAGGTCATATGCAAACATGTTAGGGGTAGTTGGGTCAGATACACCCTCCACGCCGACACGGCTGATAACAAAAGCACCAAATGGACTTCCTACGCCGATTTCAGCGCGAATAAAAAGAAAAAAGGAACGTTTCTCTGGCAGATATTGTAGTCGAAGCATGAAGCGCGAGCTATCTCGACTCCCAACGGGGAAAATCTCGCGGTTTCTTGACGAGCGAGAAAAAAGCTTCCACCAATAATCAAGCTCCGGTTTCGATATTTAAATTGCGCCTGAAATTTCAATATTTATTCCGCCGAAATGGGGGCAGCACTGCCCCGTCAGTTTATCGTTAAGTAATAATACCACAAATCGAGTCGCCTGCGCCTCTTTAATTGCGATTCATTTGTCGGGCAGGCGCCGATGGGGTAAACCGATCGCACGCTTCCATTCGCAGAGTCATTGTGATGGTGTTTTTCCAGTTCCGCGGGATAAACGCGAGCTGTTTGGCATTTTCGGGAATTGTGCGGCTATTTGCGCGTCGCGTGTTTGCGCTTCGGGATGCGAAATGTGATCGACGCCAGAGATAATCAAGGGTGGGAATGGATGCCGACAGACGGATGCCACAGAATATTCGGAATCGTTGCTTCGTGATTATTTCAGGAATCCTCTGTGCGCGAGTCTTTCGTCGTTGTACGTGTTTGCGACATTTCATTGACTGAAAAAGTACCAGGTACGTCTCTTCAGAGGAGACAGGTTTTATCGAAGGAGGTAATTAATTTTCCGAGAGCAACAGAAGACGAAGTAAAATTGCCCGTAATATTGGGTGGAAATGAAGATTGCATCGTGCTTCCTCTTCATAAATGGAAAGAATGGTTTCATTTGTTAAATTCAGTGGAAAGAGGGAAAAGAAATTGCTGAGAGCATCGTATAAATGGAACGGTGACTTGTGGTGGGTCGGTGGGCGAAAGTTACACGGTCTCTTGAAACTCTGAATTAAGCTGGCTAAAATTTCTATCGTTTCTATGGAATAACACATCTGTGTTACTCGTTTGTTTCAGGTTGTAATCAGAAATTATGAGGTGGCTGTGGATTATCGTGCTGATAGCTCTGGCGCTGCCAGCCGCCGTGCCACGGAAGACACATCGCAGCAAGCCCAGTAAAGTATCATTTATTTTAATCGTTCTCGCTCTCCTTTTTCCTTCCTTCCCTCGGAAAACGGTTACCAGACGGCAGGATTGCCCGCGAACAACCCGAGAATTCTGTTTCGCCGGGCTATTACGATATTTTCTGGATGTTTCTTGCATTTTAAAAGGAATTGCTTGCAGAACTACCCTCCCCACACATGCGTACTTATTCAAATAAAGTACTTGCTCTTTTTACTCTTCTGGTCGTGGCTAAATTCACCCCACTGAATTTTGTGCACAAAAGTGGATAAAAATTACACTTCTGCAATTGTATTTGTATACTACTAGTGTATGCTGCATTACTTACAAGGGAAGTTCGGTTGTCCGAAAATTTTCATTTTAATAATTTTTTATATTTACTACAGTTTCCAAGATATAGGCACAGGAAAGTAGGAAATCATACATTAACCTTTAAGGGGTGTTTTCACCCCGAAGAAGAAGAACCGAAAACGGGCATAAACGAAAAGTTAATCGAACTTCCCTTGTTAGTATCATTGCTCTATTTTCACTCCCTTCTAGTTGAATTATACCATTTTCATTATTCTTCACAACTCGGACTCTTTATTGTCCATCGCTGTGAAACGTGCGAGCTTTAAAATTTTCAGTCGCCTAATTTCTGAACAGAAAATCACCATTTCCGTATTTACATATTACAAAAACGTATTTCAGTATGAATATACTCGTGAATACAACTGAAACTTCAGTTGCATCGAGAGATATTTGTACTAATAGAATAACACGTTCTGTGCCACGGTGGGAATTCCAATTTTTTAGTGGCGCTATAAAAAGCGATAAGTGAAGTAGATTGTGATATTCAATTATAATAAAATTGTAATTGTATTATACTCTTCATACTCTCACCTGTGTTTGTTCTATTTTGATTTCGACACTGAATTGAGAAGTACCTTTTCCTTTTGAATGAAACATTCACTCCCGATCAATATCGTGGTTCAGGTGGCACGAAACGTGTTAATAGAGTAGAAGAATGTTAGGGTTAGAACGCAGGGTTGCTCAGATTTTTCGTGGGTTTCTGGCAAGCGATAGGAATGGCGAGGCTGGTATCTTGGAGATCGCAGGAACATTCATTATGCGCAGCTGTTACGGCGAGCTCTAAACTTCATCGCCTCTAATTTTGGGTCCGAGAAAGAGTACCAATATAAAGTTGCTATAAACAATGCTCCAGGATGCTGGTATACTAGCAGTAGTTCCGCGAACACGGTTACTCGGAGAGTTCCATAATCTGCAAGTAAAATTTATGCAGGGAAACGTGCAGGGAGATATGAAAGGTATCGCGAAATCTCGTGTGCAGCAAGAACAATAGTTTATTCAATTATATTATAATTCTGGGTAGCTTGTTGGCCCAACTGGCGTATTAAATTGTATTTTTAAGACGTAATAAGTGGAATGTAAGTACATATATTGCTAAAAATTGGTTTCACATTTTATAAATAAGTTTCCGGAAATTTATCTTTCAGTAGATTTATATAATTAGTGATACCTTCCATTTCATTTGTGTCAGATATATAACATTTGAGCTTTTCAAAGATAATTTTTTTCATTTTAAATTAGTATTATTATTACGTTTCATTTGATTATTAGTTATGGTTCATTGTTGAATTAATTACCTTTGATGTTAAAATCTGACTTCGAGGAGCTCTGTTAATTATTATTATATGGGTTGGTTATTCTGCTGCTTATGAGAAGTATTATTAAATTTCGGGGAGCTGCGCGGCATATTAATATGGTTAGAGTGAAAATGATAAAGTAAAGTCAAATATGATATCGAGAATTTTATGAATAAAGGAATAAAGGTGGAAGTTGTGCTGCTTTTATTGATAGAATAACGTTGAATATGCGGGAGTGCAATTGGGAATATGATATTCTGCATAAAGAGTTTGTTTTTAATAGCTTTATATTTGTAGCTTGAACATGACTCCGTAACAGCCTTGTTTATGAAATTTCAAACGTGTTTCAATGTAATAAAAGATTCATTTTTACTATCAATTCATAAAATATTATTCTGGAACAGAGGGAATATTAAAATTTTCCAAATTAAATAATTCCAAAGTAGAATTTTCCCACTGCCGTCGAGTTTAAATTAATTTTACTAAAACTTATTCCAATGCATGTTAGCAAATGGATCCGATCAAGCAAAGTTTCAATGAAAGAAGTAGTAGCAGAATCAATCAAGTCCTCCTGACTGGATTAAAGTCCTTCGGCGATATTAGACAAGTACACTCTGAATTATCAGAAATTACGTGACACGTTACACCCATCTATATCGTGATTCGAAACTAAGCGGTCGGGCGTAAGCAACGATAACTTGATCTCCCTGCAGATTACTCTCAACCCTAATTTATCGGGGCAAGCTACGAATACTAGGGATCAGATTGTTATCCACTTGTAGCCTGATAAAATCACGGCCCCCAAACAATCTCTGACCCTAATTTAACATTTGGTCCGGCAGGGGATCAACTTTGGCCAAAGTGAATAGCTCGCCTCTCAACTTCGGAAGCCAAATGCTTGATCCGTACTTAGGGGGGTTGAAACAAAGTTGCCAGAGAATTATTCATCGGTAGACGACGTTTATCTCCTCAAGAGCGAACTGGGATAATGTTTCGCCGGGAGAACGTGGAAATTTTAAGGAAAATTGACGTGCAGATTGCTCAGCGAGTCTGCTGTTTATCAAGATACATATTCCTTCCGAGATTCTTTGACAGTCCTCATTTCATTATTTTCTCAGTTTGTCAATTTTTACTCGTACTCATTTTTCTTTATTCTTCTATCACTTAGAAACGCGATTCTTTGCCTACAGTGATTGATATTTCGAACTCTAGACATTGTTTACAGAAGCTAAATCTGTATTTCTGAAAATTGATCAGAAATGCATTTCCATTTCCTATCGCCTCGCGGGTTGTAATATATATAATTACGGATTTAAGTCAGTCAATTCTTGACAGTCTGAGCTAAAGTAGACTCAGACTCTTTAATTCGAGGATTAAACCTTCCGCCGTTCCAAAGGAGCCTATATAGTAGCGTCAGCCATTTTTGGCTGACATGGCAGCGGAAGAATTAAGGGCCGATTCGTTCAATTTCGTTTAGCAAACTCATGAAGGTCGCGATGACAATTTGTGGGATCGGTGAAAGCTGCAGAGGGTAGGATCTATTTGTAGCTCGCGAGATTCAATACGGACCTCGACTCTCGTAATTTCCTGGCGAAGTTTTTGCCACGCGCCCCTGCAGGCTCTGGCACAGAAGTTCGCCCGTAGATTCGCCGAAAAATGCTGCTGCTGATGTCGAAAAACGGGTCTCGTTCGTTTTGCCCTCGCCGCGGCGGAATCTTCGACGTCGCAGCTGTCGTCGCGTCTGTGAAAGGGGCTCGCGGTCCGTATTTACTCGGGGGCGAAGTTAGCGAACTATGACGTCTGTAATAAATCGGTCCTGCCGCGAGCTCAGAGGTACCGCCTCCGCCATCCTTGAGCTAATAAAAATTCATGCGACACGCGTGCGTTGGGGGTGTGAAGCTCGAAGGGATATTATAAGAAAAAGATTCGGGATTTTCGAGGGTGTATGGTATTTCACTTGAAGTATGATCGAGGGCCATCCCACGAATATTAAGTTGAAGTAATTGAACTCACGGGAACCATATCGGATGTTACTAGTTCAGAATTCAATAACAAGGTAACAGAAAGTAGATAAATAATTTCCACGGGTAGGCTGATAATTCCTTGACCATTTAAGAAATTCCCTCAGCTTCCCTCTGCCATTTCGATTCCGAACCTGACGATTCCTTCGCCATAATCCTCGCCTGTTGGCAACACCGATCGTTACATACCTATCGTGAATTTGCTTTCGACTATCGCGTGCATCGGAAGAGAGCTCCGCCGCGCCCGTCCCGAATGCTCGCGCATATGGCATTAGGGAAAGCACATTTCCCGCGGCATTTCCGTGGAAATATTCCGTGCCCTGTCTGGCGCGCGATGCTCGAGACGCCCGCTGCTCTCCTGCACCGTGGCCAGAAGGGTAAAGGGTATGAAAATAGAATGTTATTGCCCGTTTGGACGTACCCGATGCAGTCGATATTCTCCCTTTAAAGCGGACACTTGTTCCGCTCGCGGAAGGGAAGGAAATGGAGCAACGCGTACCAGCCGAGGACTTTTATTGACAACGAATATCGGTTATCGGTGGCAGTCCTGTGCCGAGAGTGCAACTGTTTGCATTTGCTTTCAGCGCCGAGGCTGTACGGGGAGAGGGTGCCCGTCAAGCTAATCAGGACGAGCAGCAGCAAAGTCCGCCAGAAGATCGTCGATATTCACAACTACTTTCGCACGCAGGTCAAGCCTCCTGCCTCTAACATGCTCATAATGGTAAGCGGTTCGTTAAGCTCGTTACTCGCGGCTCCATTTCACGCGAGACACTTGTGCGGCCCGCGAGTGCTGTTTCAGATGCATTCACTCGGCAGAGGCATGAGCAGTTTAATGAAAAATGGAGAACGTAAATATGCGTGCAACTCAAGCCGTCAGTTACAGAAGTGTCTCGTGTGAAAGGGCCTATTACAGCGCAGTCTCGGTAACTCCAACCACCTAAATGGGACAAAATCTGAACTGAATAGATCATCTTAACTTCTTATGAGTATCACCTGCAATTCAGGGAATACTGGCTTTAAGCAGGCTTGGGATTCTTGAGAATCCACTGTGTTTTGTTGGTAGGGTAGACCTTGATTATCTGAAATTAGTATTACTTCGGTTGGCCCACATGAAATTATCGTTTCGCGTAGGAAACTTTGAATGTAAATAATTATTTTCTTTTACGCTATCTGTGATTCGTAATTTTATATGCACCAACCGAATAATTAGTACCACGGTTCTCACACTCGATAATAAAGCATCACGTTTTCTTAGACCCTATTTGGAGTGATAAGAATCAGCCAAATGACAAATTTAGCTGAAATCCACCCATGCCCAGTACTTATTCGAAAAGTGAACCCTCCCTTCGTAGTACTGTGCCAGATTACGTCTCGGGATAGGGGTTGAATTGCCAGAGAAGAATCGGCTTTGTGACAGAAAGAAAGGGTGTTTCAGCGTCAAGGTTCGCTGACCGTTCTTGAACACGGGCTTTTGCATCGGTAGAATAGTTTCTCAGCCTGGCGGACGCATTACGGGCTCATAACCCTGAAAGGTGGATGACGTGGGGGGCGTTCGTGGGCCGTTTCCAACCCTTACCCGTGCCAGGCGCTTTGAAGTTCCATCGATTTCAACGGATTCCCAGGGCGAAATCCCGCGACGCGAATAGCGTCGGTAATTTTCCAGCACTCCTCTAGATGGGATCGTGTTCGAGATTCTTTGGGCTTCCTTTCTATGGAAATTACGTTCGATTGCGTTTAACGCGATCGATTCGCCGAGATTTTCGTTCGAGGGTGGGATGAGACAGAAGCACCAGCTTATTCGTGTCGGTATATGAAATTCTTTGGGGGAAATCTGGGATCGCGCCTTTCACTTCTAATACAACTGATTTCAAAATGTAAACGAGTGTTTTCTTATTTCTACTCTAAAAATACAAAGTAAAAGTGGTAATGAGTGGCCTTGAGAAGTCCTCGAGTTATATTGGCATTCTGAATATGTTCTGGATTATTCTGTGCAAGGGGACCATCGGTTCTTCGTGCACAATTTCCGAAATTCCGTCGACGGAGGAGCATACCGAAATCTCCCGTTGGTTTTATCGCGAGAATGGAAATTACTTTCGGATCATGTTTATCCCCGTAAAACCGGCATTAAACTTTACGCACGAACTGCAGTTTACATAATCAGGACTCTGGAACTACTTTACCTATAAACAATGTCGCAACCTCTCCTCTCCCCCTTCGATTTTATAGCCCAGTTTCGGTAATGCAATGGAAGTTTCTGCTGGAAATCTTTGGCTATCATGTGTTGTTCAGACGATGCATTGTCTGAGGATTGTATAAAATTGCTGGTGTTCTCGATAAATCCGGCAGTTTGTTGGTTTATTTTCTGCTACCATTCACGTGCGACCACAAATCGTCTGCACGTTCCGAGAGCTGAAGAAATAAAATTCAAGTTCACATTGTAGATGGGTTACTTGTTTTATTTGCATTCTGAATGTTAATAAAAGTGACGATGTCGATAAAGTGGAAATTGTATGATTGTCAGAATTGGTACTTTCTAGTTTTAAATAAAGTATTGAATAAAGAATATACATGTGTATTTGAAAATCCCTTTTTTCAAATTTCAAAATATTTTTCAAAATTTGTAGATAATGTGATGTTATCAATAGTAGAAATCATCTGTAAATATAGTACCTATCTGTGTTTGAATAATTTTAGTTGAACTTCTTTAGTTTAACTTCTGGGACATGTTTATCTTCTCTTTTCACAAACTTTCTCTCGAACTAGCTCGCTCAGCCTCTGCATTGTGAGCTTATCATTAGGAGCCACGTTGAATTCGAATAAACACCCCTTTGTTCGTGGGCGAAACACGTTGCTTTTCAGAGGAAAAGTATGTGACTTTTCACCACATTGCGACATTCCAATTCACATTCCGGTAGGTGAATAACATTTCGTCGAACTGCAGTCGTAACGTGACTAGATTACGAATGCCAACGAAGCTCCAGGGTTTAAATATTTAAAACTACCTACGTAGATCGTTTCGACGCTTTTACATTTCCCTCCTTAGAAGCAATCGGAATACGAAGTAATAGCAGAAGTATCAAAAAGTCCTCCCTTATTTTACCATGTTCGTGTATGCCATATTAATCAGGAATTATTTTGAATTCGTTGATGCTTTTCAAACCCTTAAAAGGAACGCTATCCTTACTCCCTAAAATCTATTCTCTATACTAGGAAATAAATATATTATAATTTCAAATAACTCTTGGAAGCATGGATCAATTTTTTCTCATTTTTCTTGGAGAACTACAAATTGGTTATTTGGTGTCTATTTCCCTTCTTTTCTTCTTCTTGGGTATCAGTATGTTCAGTTACAAGATATAATATATGGGTTTTGAATTCGAACGATAACGTTCGATTTAAATAATTATTTGATAGGTATGCACAAATCGAGTCGAAGGAGGCAATTAGCGTTAGTAGGCAACGGGGCAGAAGTCTCGTGTCGGTTTGCTGTTTGGTACAGCATTATTCAACAGTAATGAATGCTGTGGAGATATTTATCACCTCTAATGTATTACTGGTGAATAATCAGGATCAGGGAATGACTTATGACGTTGTTTATTATGCATTGGTCGTATTTAACGCAAAATATCTATGAAACAATGGAATGATCTTGTACGTTCACGTTGTGGCATTTCATCAGTCCGAGATTTATAATTTGACCTGACGCATATAGTTTGAGTAATCATTGGATTTTTGGTTAAATGCTCAATTTTAAGTGAGGCTATGCAATTTTGCTGGTTACTGTAAATTTTTTTAATGGAAATATACCAGTTTGTGATACAAGATTTACTTATTCAGAGTCGTAAGTGTGAGTTCCAAATTAATTAGAATACAATAAACGGTTTTAATCTTCTTTCTTTCATTCAATAAAATTTGTAAAATAAAACAGAGGTGTATTGATTGTGACGTCAATCTTTTATACAATAGAGTTTCTCTTATAAATATCTCAGGCTTTCAATAATACTCGAGAATATACCCCTTCTGTGATTATTGTAATCAGCTTCGTCAAAAGCTAATTGATTTATGATATCAATCAGCATTAAATCGGTGGATTAAACAAGCCAGAATTTCATCAGTACGAACAAAAATTAATCATCATATATCAGTTATATCTGTAGATATTATAATCTATAATGCTAATTTTTGCAATACCTCTTTATCACACGAAGTGGTTGAAGTACTTACAAAAAATCTCATACATTCTACATTTTTCAAAATTTTATCTCCTTTTTCTCTATCTTACATCGAGCCCCAAAAAATGTTGAGCATGCATAAGAAACTAGATTTAGTAGAACTAAAGTAAACCAGAAATTGACATACCTACAATCGAGAAGAAAATAAAATTTTATCGTCAACTGTCCCAGTGTCCCAACAATATAAAAAAGTATACAAATGTTAAGATAAAAATTCGCTCGATCGACGTACAAATTGCATTTGGAAGTTGCACTCAAGCTACATTCTCAGGAATTGTCGTGTAAAGGGTTAACTCGCTGGCAGAGTGCGTTCCTTTGTGTTTCTTCTGCGCTTCGTTAGTTGTTGCGACAAAAGCAACTGGTCGGCTTGTTTTTCGAAGAAAGGGCGGCTCATTATATCATCAAGGGGGGGGGGGGGAGTTTGTCTGCCGTGGGGAGAGGATAGTCATTAGTCAGCCGCGTTACAAATGTTTCCACTCGCTCAAACGGGCAGCGATCCGCTTGGAACGCGTTTAAACACACCCTGAAAACTCCCTCTTGGGACGAAAGGGAACGCGGCTGACTTGGAAACTGGCGTATTCTGTCGAGTGCTGGAAATAATCAAATTTCGCTTGGCTCGTTGGAATGTACAGCTGATGCATTTCCACTTGGAGAATTCGTCGATATGTCTTTGAAGCCGTGACGTTTATTTTCTTTAATATACATTGAGCGCTCGTGTCCTATGGTGTAGGGGTTCTAACACGTTGGAACTTAGGAAAGCTTGTTTTAGTACATGGATACTTGAATTATGGTTATTTCTTTATTTAGGATTAGATTTAATAGGTGTGTAAAATTAATTTTCTTTATCTTCTCGTTGGCCATTGTCTCCTATTTGATATCCATGGTATGTAGTGCTATTTTAATGATAATTTACAAAATTTAGAGGGAATTCTATTAAAAATTGTAGTATCAAGTATGCATTAAACTCTTCCTCCTATGTGGGAGTTATCTTGAGTACATGTTTGATACAAGTTTCTTCATAATTAATTGAAACTTCACAGATTAGATTCAGGTACGTCGTCGATCTTGCTTTAATAACAGCTACTTGACGCAAGGAATAATTTTGCAAAATGGCGTGCTCGTTTCGTTATCTTTTACGTATTATCATTATCCCCACGCCCAAGAAGGATGTTCAAGTGATGAATATTTAATAAGCATCGGATTTTGCTTTCGCTTCCTAAGTAGCATCTCATTAAAAAGCTTATAATTACAATTATAATAATACACATTATTATCAAGTCGAATACCCTAACATCATAGAACACACAATGTTGACATAACAGTTACAGAATAATCCTCAATTTCTCTATTTACTAGAAGCTATTAATTAATGTTACAGCCTAAATTAATGTTGCATCATGTTCATTTCAAATCAATGGCTTCTCCCCTTTCACCCCGTGCACCATCCGCCCCACGAAATATATCCGCACCACTAACAAAAGGTACTAATAATCCAAGCAGGAAAAGGTTTCTGAAAGGAGCTCATAAAGCTGTTCCTCATTCCCGGCTTAATTCCGCAAGCGTCGCAATTTTTTATTAACAAAAGTCCCGCGGAAGCTTATACCCGCCTTAAGGCAACGACAAAAGGTGCAATCCAGTGGGCTGGGGGATCGGGACGCGGCTTAATAATGGTAAAAGCAATGTAATTTAATTCCTAGCTCGCTCACGGACCCTGTAACCTGTGGTTAATCCGTCGGCGTCGGCTAGAAAAACTTTCCTGTCCGCCGCACGCCGTTAATTGGACTTTGATGAAAATTAAACGGCAAAAATACCGCAGCTTGTTAGCCATGGCAGTTTCTATGGGTGATCTGTCTGTGTCAGCCGAAATCGCTAGCAACCCAACATGAGTTTCATTAAAGCTAACCAGCTGATCAGTTACCCGAGCGCTTGTTATCGGGAAAAATATTAAAAATCTCCATTCAGTTCCCATTTGTTTCGACCGTACGTCACTAAACTATTAGCGAACGTAGGTGCGCGTCTGGCACTTTGTGCATATCAGAACAATGCTTCCCGACGGCAAACTAATGGCGACGCGACGGGAGCTGTGACTGGCTGGGAGAATTTGAAATAACTGTAACAACAGTATCTCCTAGTATCTCACTAACTTGAATAATAATCACTACAGAAACAGCAACTTAAGACGCGGATGTATACAATAATTGATTACGTATCATAGACTACTTTATTCGAATTACTTCAAAAAGCATCGTCAGCTCCAGACTCTTCATCCCTATTCTTGTATTAAACTGGAGAGAGTAATAGAAATAGGAGAGGGTGGATTTTCATCGATGTAATAATTCAATACATTGCTTTTCCATGGGCTTTTTCGCGGTTCAAATATTGAATGGAGAAATCCAATCTTTGGGTTCGCAGTTAATCTCGCAGCGAGATTTCAATTTTCGTCGAAGTCAGCGTTATCATTCGATGCACAGATATACATGCGCGAACCCGAAGGCATTGTATATTACTCGCTTGCCCGTGTTTCTTATGATGCTACAGAATAATATATGTACACACGTATACCCGGAGACGTGGTCAGAGCAACTCTTGACCCCCTTTCCCACCCCCTGGCCGCTTCTTTTGTCCTACCGATCTCTGGCTCGGTTATATTGTAAGTTACACGGGTTCTCACTTAAATTTCCTTTTTTCTCTCGGCTAAACCACGATCGACGCTCAGGGGATTTATTTAAAGGTTGGTGGCTCTAGCTGGAAGAGAAGTTTTCCAGCTGATGGAGGAAGTCACTATTTTTAAAGCAAGTTCCGCATTGGTATTGATTATTATACGTGTTCCTTGAGAAATTGAAGGATCATTGTGAGTTCAAGATTTGAAATGATTTTGTGTGTATTCTTAGTTGAGCAGTAATGGAGTCCTAATTCGGTTCTCAATTCAATTTCTAGGAAGCCAGTAATTACACTTAGTTAAGATTGGTTAAGTTAAGATTTAAGATTATTAGTTTATTCGAGGTGCAGTCCGTTTCTTTTTTTTATGTTAATCTATTGGAAATTTGAAGTTGAATATCTAGATTGTCCTAGATTCTTTTTAGTTTCTGATAATGCAATTTCGGTTGGCGGGAATCCTAGAGGGAAATAGACATTGTGTATTTTTGGCTGGTATGGAGTCCAATATAGATTGCACTTGCAACTCATTTTTACTGCAAGCTGTACAAACTGGAAATTCAAATAAAACGGTTCATTGAAAACCAAATTGAATTACCTGGACTGCCAAATAGAAGTACAATAATTATTCGCAGATTTAATCAACCAAATGGAGTAGAACGGTGAAACGTGATGTAACATAAAATGCTTTACACTTAACTTGATCAAACAAATGAAGTCGAATGGATTTTAATATTACATGTTTTCATACAATTGAAATGAAATTAATGTAAAAAGCAAATGTAGCGTTCAACAGTAAATTTATTATAATCAATCCTCTGTACAGTTAAATAACCAATGACGAATAAATGCCACTCATGAAGCTAATTTCATTCTATAAATGATAACCCCCAACAAAATTGTACAAAATCCAACAATCCAAACCATCTCTCGGGGATTAATCACTATTTCTTTTAAATTTTAATAAACTAAAATTCGTAGGTAATACTGAAACATTAAGTAAAATGACGAAATGCCCCACTTCACCTACAGGAGAATAATTCATCCAAACATACTCGTACATCGTATCTTTTTAAAAATGCATGCTCGAAATACATCATCCTTCAAAACATAAGCTTTCCGCAGTTAACGTATTTGCTTCCTGAATTTCAATTACGACCGTGGACAAATCAAATCAGCGGTAAACCTTTGGTTCCCTTTTCGACTGATTTCACGATCTCACGGCCATTTACGTTTCTCGTTTTCAATTAATATTACCGTCGAGAATTCTCAAAACTGTTGCGCCGTATATTTAACGCTCAACGACCAGAATGACTCCTCTCCGACCGCTTCAGCAGTTACAAAATTTCAATGCGCGAGTATATCCTCTGCGGGGGATGAATTTAATGGATGGATTCTTCGCGAGCGCGCACCGATGCTCTGATGCGAATATAAATTTTTATGAGACCGTTTAAAATGCAACTCGTCGCACGCCAGCGTGCAGCCCCTGGTATAAACACATTAGTGGCACGTCGACCTGCCTCTAATCTGCGCGTAACGAACCTCTCCTGATTCGACTTGAATCGTCGTTTTACGTGTCCTTCGAAACGTTGTTACGGAGGGGGTAGGTAAAGATTTTTAAGGGGGTTGATGGGAATCTCTGTCTCAATGACATTCTACTAGTGAGTTACCTACTTGTCATTTGATTTTACTAAATAGGAAACGTAGATTATCGAGATGTATGATAAAACCTCACCAGATGTGTAATCCTGAAGCGTATCGTATTCTAAATTTCAGCTGCACGCGAATTAAACGCGTTATTTTCTATCACAATTAAATTTCCCTATTATCTATTAATCGTAATGGTGTTCTGGTTAACGTGTTTTCCTCGCAGCGTAATGCAATTGTTTCAATTAAACCGGCTTGAAGCAATTAGACTAATTGCGTTCAGTTTAAGCGTCGGTGGAACAGCTTCGCCGGTCGCGTTACGAAGTCGGTTTAAACGATTTTTCGACTGCGATAGGTCCGCGCGGCTTAATCAGTTTTGTAAAACTCCTGTAAACCGATTAGCGTAGGGAAGTTTGATTGTCCTGTTCTTCGACGAAGAGTTTGTTGCCACCCTCTTCTTGCTTCATGATTTATTCCATTTCTCAATGTAACTGTTGTAATTCAGCTGATTGTTCTGCAGCTTTTAAGTAATAAGTTTCGCTCGGGATCGAGACTTCCTCTTTGCTAGTCTTCCATGATGAACGACAGCGGCAAGGTGATCTAATTATTCCGTTTCATCTTCGCTTCTTTCAAACCAGCAGTCATTTGTGACACGCCCATTAAGAAACTTTACAGATAAATCAATGTATAATATAAACAGCGATAGATAAACCAATAAAGTTGTTCTTATATAATGAACAAATAACAAGTTTTCGTGATTTTATGTCTGCAGAGAGGGAGTTCACAAGTATGTCCCCAAGTAGTTTTCGTTGCCCCTAGAATTCACGCTTTCGTGTCGCGATATATCCTGCATCTTTAATAAACGTCCGTTTATAAGGGTTCGCCAAGGGAAACCATATTCTAAAGCACAAACCCTGCACCCGTACTGTTTTAATCCACACGGGGGATCCCGTTAGCGAATTGACAGGTCTCGGGAAAACTTGTCCCTACAGAGACGTCGTTGTAAGGGAGCTTAACGCCTTTTAGACGGCGAGACGCAATATCGTAGCGTCGCGTCGCGTCGCGGGGCAGGTATAAATTTTTATGAGGGAACTTGGGTCGCAACTGTTACGATGATAGCGCGGCTCATTGCTTGAGGAAATTAACGACACCAGTTCGGAGAGACGGAGCTGTGGAAGAAGTGCTTTGGACACAGTTGCTCTGGTTTCATGGGCTGTGCTTACGAGGAGTTTTGGGGACGAGTCTGCTTCCCAATGCATTTATATGGAGATTAAGTCGAGGCGTCCAGGTAATTGTGCGAGATTTTTTAGCAGAAATGTGGGATTATGGCGGATTTTATGGAACAAATGAGGGGTACTTTAAACTGTAGTCGATAATGGTCTGGGTTAGGTTAATATTAAATATTGATCAAACAGTTTTGGGGGTAGATTTAGTGGAGAATCTTTAGTGTTTTCGAGTTAGAATTTCGATTTTCTGTCTCTAAAATTATTACTAATTGTTTTTATACAAAATTATGATGGTTTGGCGTAGGAGAATTTTATTTATATATATTTCACTCAAATTGATTAAGTGAAACGTTGGAATTTGATAAAAAAATGTTTTAAAATTACAAGTAGCTTTTATTCAAGTATTCAAAAGACCGAACCAGTGCGCCGAAATCAACATTCTTCTAATATTAGAACAATTTATACGGTCGAAATTCAAATTATATTATTTAAATACAGTTAATACTAGAGTCTCTATTACAATAGTCTACATTTACTGAAACCACAATGAAAAATCTATTGCTCCTCGTACACTTTCATAACCATAGACTGTGCTCCTTATTCTTTGTAACATTGAGTTTTTACATGATATACAACTAACTCTAATACAATTATGGCTTCAGAAATGGCAGCCGAGCTTGGCTAAGGCAGCCCAAAGATGGGCCAATCAGTGTCTGGGGCTGGTCCACGACAATGCAACCGGCTTATACTTGGATGGTTTCGGGCAGAGTGGACAGAATATCTTCATCACCACTGGTCGAACACTCTGGTATGTTTATATCATCATCAGTTCCTAGGATACTGTACTTCAAATTGTTCATCTATACATCCCACATTTCCACTGCCAATTGCTTCCATGAACATTCTCTAGTACATGTATTCTTGAATGAATTCTTAAGAAACTCAAGGAGACAGTTTCCTAAATTGGTACTCCACAAATAAAATTAATAAGTGATAAATTGGATAGAATTTCTATTTAAATGCACGTCGATTGATCCAGTTTTGGGTGTTGCGCGAGCAACGCTTTCGTCTCCCGAAGGGAGGTCCCTCGCTGCAAGGGATGACGGTTTCGCGGTACTCGAGCAACCGCGGAATTCTTGCGCGCGAGGTGCCGAATTCCGAGTATCAAGTATTGCGAAATACCAGGGGAACCAGACCTTTATTTCCGCAGAACTCGGTCCGTCGATGCGCCTCGATTAATTGAATTTTTTCGTTTCCCGGCGTCCCAGTTGTTTAGTGTAAAAAATTCAGCTACCCCACGTCGATATTGGACGTTTCGCGGTGTCACGCATTCTTGGGTAAAAGTTTCACAGGTGATCGATTAGCTTCTGGAATTTAAAAGTGTAAATCCACGATATGAGACAAAAATATCCTATCTCACATGAGACTTTAATCTATTTATTTATTTATTTATCCATTCTTTAAATTCTAAATTAGTGTACGCTACAATATAATATTGCCTTCGTTGTCAATTCATTGGGTAGTATGTGCTAATATTCACATATTTTATTTCTTTACTTTTCAACGTAAAATACTCTATATATGCATAGGCAAGGCAGTTACTAATTAAGTGAAGCAAATCTAAGTCCCAAGCAAGGCTAGAAATAGTTCTGTCAGGGTTGAGCAAACGTTGAATACACACCGTGGCGTTTCAGTGGAACAGCCTATTATTGTTCAGACACGAGGACCCCGATTGATTCAAAGCTGCCATTCAGATTGCCTTTGTTCTGTTCCTGTCTAATGATAACTTGCTTTCGTACTCGTTGGTCTCCTCAGGGACCCACCTGTTGACATTCATGGAACAATTGTAGCCGATGCTATTTCCACGGCTTCCTTTGGTAGAAACAATTCAGCTGAAACTGTGCGAGTAATTCTGTGCCAGTTTTTAATTGATCTGATTCGATTGTTCCGAATGGAATGGTTTCTCTTCTCAGTATTACCTCTTGTACTATGTCCTGAACCTAATTTCTACTTAGAACATTTGTGTTTCTTTTGCACTGTGTGACAAAAGTTCTTATGTGGCATAAATTCTTAATGGATAGGTATTTTGATGTGGTCCACATGAAATGAAGGGTAGTTTCAGTGATCATTTCACTCGTTCCAAATAATATAACAACCCGTGTCCTAGGCTCACTTTTCCTAGGTTTCACCAAACACAAAATCTTTCATCTTGCTCCATGTTTCAATTACAAAAATTCGCTCGCAAACACAACAATCGCACAACGCAGAATTTCCCCTTTTAACCTCGCGAACCCCTTCTTCCAGGAACTTCCCCGTCAGAATGTGGTTCATGGAGTACAAGGACTACAAGTTCGGGGACGACGAGACCAATGACTTGCACGAGATCGGCCATTACACACAAATCGCGTGGGCATCGACGCACTTGGTCGGCTGCGGTGTGAGCCACTGCACCGGTGGCAAAGGTCCTCTCGGCAAGGATTTCTTCATGTACGTCTGCAACTACGCCCCAAGGTGAGTGCATTTCGCTCGCAGAAGAAATATCGCACGATCTAGCAGCAACGTGTCGGCCAGAAAACTCAGGGAACGCCAGCTTCTTTTTTCCCCTTTTTTCACCCCACATTTTGCTTCGCTCCATTATATCGATGTTTGTTGCGCCCCACGGAGGGAAACTTCATTTCACGCCTGTGCCGGGATGCGCCGCGAGATCTCCGTTGCGAAAGTAGCTCGCTGGGGGAATAACAATCGCGATGCGAGCTTTTACAAGATTACGCTGCAATTGAAAGGTGAGGCGCGCTTCATAGAATAACAGTTGTGCGCTTTCCACGGGCAAAAATTGCTCAGTGGAGTCTGGTGTTCCCGTTGAAGGGCAGGTTTAACTCTTTACGCTCCAACTTACTCGATGATCGATGGATTAGAGATAATCTTTGATCGACGAATTGAATACAGGATTTTGCAATATGAAGTAATACAGCAGACTCACTCTACTCACTAGCGATTCATCTAATTCCTCAAATTACGATGTCATACCATGTGTAAAGTGTCTAAGGAAGTCAGTATGTGGCGTTCATGCAGACTTTAGTGTGCCTGGTTGGTAAGCTTGAAGTGCAAAGGGTAAATCATGCTGTTCCGAGTGGCTAGGCAGTAGAATATTCAATGATTGGTCAGACACCCACTGGGTGGTGGAGAAAGCGCTCCCTGGGTTTGAAGTTCTATTCGTTTGCTTCTGTTTAACTAATCTGAAGAGGGTAGACATGGGTATAAAGGCATTTGATGGAAATATTGATCCATGTATTAACTTTCTGACTATATTGCGTTAGAATATCTCATATCACAGCTCAACGTGTGCTCTAGTTCCTTCAACATATAAAATTCATAATAGACGGTAATTTCATCTCTCCCTCGAAATGTTACTCGCCATTCCAAGTTCTATTATATAAAACATTTTCTTTGGAAATGGAAATCTCTAAATATCATTGAAATCTCTTTGAACGTCGATTACACATACCTTCGAGGTACGTGCACACCCATTTTCAGATTAAACTTACCGTTACCCGGAATGTTGCTACCGAAACGATCCCACTGAAGATTATAAAAAAATTGTGTATATTCGCGGCTTGCGAGTCCTCGTTGATTTCACCGGGGTCGAAATGGAAACTAATCGCGTCGTTCTATTAAATTTCGGTAAAATGGCAAGCCGTCCGATGCGTTTCCACGCACCACGCTCCGGCTGCAGGAGAACCACTTGTCAGCGAATAAAAAGCGTGCATAAAGCGAACAGCTAAAGCAAACGCGATACAATGCCGACTGCGGGGCAACAATACGCGCGTCTATGAGAAGTTGAAGCACCTTGTATGTACATATTCCCTTCGAGGCTCCGGTGGTTGTTCTTTTATGCGTGCACAGTCGGGGTAACGCGCACTTTCATTTTCCAAGCTTCTGTTATTTTCGGTGGTTTCGCGGCTCGGCTGCTTCGGATTTTATCAGGTCGTTTCAAAAGTCTTTGCGTGTTTTGTAGGACGCGGTTGTGACTTTCTATGCGTTTGTTTTCTGCACAAGCCATTCCGACGTTTGCCTCCTTTTTCGTTAATAAACTGTATTTATTCGTTTCGTTTGCTGTTTCATTTGACAGTTCACTGATTCGTTTGCTTATTGGTGGAAAATATTAATATATAGAAGTAATAGAAACTGCAGGCAGTACATTTTTTAACTCAAAACTTATTGAATTTGTTCAACGAGGCACCGACCAGTTAGTAAAACGTTGTCAAGGAGTCATTGAAGAAGCGGGAAACCACAGTCATGATTAAACTTGTTTCGTTGTATGTTTCTCTAATATTTCGTTCGCATTTTATTAGGCTAACTCTTAGCTTTCGCTGTCGAGGAAAGCGGAGATATTGGATTGATGGTATTAGAGTCACTTGTGTTCGTACCACAAGAGTATCGATAGCGCGTGGTATCGATTCCATACGATATTTAACAAGCTATAGAAATTGAGTTGATAATTTGTGGATTCCACGCGAGGATGAGTCACTTTCATTTTTAGTTACCTGTTAAAACAGTATCTTTTTACATTCCAACGAACTAGAAAATTACTTAAACCCTCCACGATCGATATTTCAATAGAAACGCTCACCTAATTCAGATACCCGTGGACGAGGACGTTCCAAAAGTCTCCATTACTTGGATTTCTCAGCCTTCTTGAATGTTCAATTATAAAAATTTTCCGGAACGTGTTTAACATTCTCATCGATCGGAGCATTCCTGGACTTCTTCGAGGGCCGTTAGTACCATTTTTATCTCCGAATAAAATACTTGGAACGACGATCTCATTACGAGCGCCACTCATTGAAATCACCAGGGTGTTTCCCGAGGATTTTTCATCGGCATTTTCGATTGATCTTATTGGCCACAGGGAGTGGAAACTGTTGCCCCTCGAAATCGTCGCTTTTGTTTGGTGGGAGTTCACGCAAGTGGCTCATTGTAATCGAAAAGTTTGCTGGACTGGTGTGCGCGAACCGGAAGGCCACGGGCATAATCCGGAAAATTGCGGCCACAAGACAAATTTATGACGGCTCTCGACGCGGAAAATAGGGATGGGGGAGCGTGGGCGCGTAATTTAAATTCTCTTGGTTCGTCTTTTTCGCCGCGGGTATCGCGTCGACGAAATATTACGCGCTCGCGTTGGAGGGAAGATAAATGGGGGCAAGGGCGACAGAACTGGAGAAATGGAATTATAGGGAAATTAAGGTAGACAGAGGGAATTAAAAATGAAAATCTGGGGGATGGAAGGTGTAATCATGTTTATGTTGCAAAGGTGGCGATGAGCAACGAGGTATTCGCTTCTTATAAAGTAATTTATTCCAACAATTTGTACCAGCTACGTTAATATTTTAGATAATATAAAAGTCCCGTTTATTCCCCAGTGAAAAAGTAAGTGATCTCATATTTGAAACATGGGGATCAAGTATCGATAAATTTATATTGCATTATCGGGGGTAATGCTTCTCGAAACATTCCACAGGCAAAAACAGGATTTGCTGCTTTCACGTTCATAATAAATCTCGAAAGCGCTCTTTGAAATACAATCCGAATAATGGAGGAGAATTGGAAAACCGAAAGTTCCGATGAAACGAAGCGTGCCACGAGAATGGACAGATTGGTAATAAAAACAGGAGGAGCAGAGAAACTTCATGGAAAAACGTACTGCAAGGGAGAAGTAACAGAGGTATGTTTTCCAAAGCGCTGGGAAAAGAATCGCCAGCGTTTGTAGTATATCCATGGGTGAATGAAGCGCAGAACACGTAGAGAATTACAGTATTAAACAGGAGGGACAGCAAAATTGCGGGGGCGATTGGAGGGTCAGTTAGACAGGAAGAAGAAACAAGGAACAAACGGAGAGGTATAATTCGAGTGAAATAGATAGATGAGGGTATTATAGCGTAGAAAAAGGGGCGGAACGGTGACGAAGCATGCAAATACGAAGAAAAGTTGGTCATCGAGAATTGAGGAAGAAAGGAGCAAGAGAAGAGAATCTAGTGATTAGTACATAGTAAATAAAAATGAAGACAGTAGATGAAAAATGTCTTTCGAATGCAGGGAGAAGGAGGAAGGAGGAAACATGAAATGGAGAAGAAATAGGAGGTGGCTGCTGATAAAAGAGCGGAACAAGTCGTTGGGAGTATCAGTCACAGGACAATGGTATCCTTTCGAATGGATTTGATAGTTGGCCTGGAGGGGAAGGAAGGCGACTGCTGTCCCATAAAATCGTATGATCGCTTCCATGAATCGCGCGGAAACTCGTACGTCAGACTATTTCGCGGGGATATTTATTGTGTTACGCGATCTCTGGCGTGCTCACAGGATCGATGTTGATATATCACCAGCCTTAATCGTTGGAAAGCGTGTCCCTCGAGTTTTGGGCGAGTTCACCGCGAGGAGATAAAAATGGAGGGGCAAATGTTCTATGTTCTCTGTTTCCTTAATGAGATTGAGTGCGAGTAATGCACACTCTTGTGCGTGTTTTTGCACCCTTGTCGGCGAATTAATGGTGCGGATGAGGGTTGAAGGAGGAATATAATTATGAAGATTCCTGTGTTCTTCATTTCTTTTTCAGTTAGTTGGGAATAGAAATTAGGTCAATTTAATACAACTATGAGTGGTAATTGTTTTATTTTATTTTATGTCTATTTCTATGTTCCACATATTCTGCATATTCTATACAAATCTCGCAATATAGGGAAGTCACGCTTGCAGGAAATTCTGAGGTAATTGGTTGCGAAGACACTTTTAATTAAATTATCGATTTCCACCTCCGGCCTGGCGATGCGGAACGCATAAAAAATAGGTCGATTTGCGATAGGTGGAGGTTCACGCGTTCTTCCGAAACGCATTGCCAGCAGGGGTGAATGTTACTCGTCGACCAACGAATCACGTTTTCACGACTTCGCTTGACGTTTGACCCACTTTGCGTGGAAAATGCGTGGAACCTCTGGCATTCCATGAATGCAGCTATCCTTTGGCTACCAGCTCCGAGTCTCTTGGTGATCAGTCCGCACGATACTGGAGTTTAATTATGATTCCTATCACTCGAAACTGTTTCCCTTTGTAGAAGAAGCCCCTTCCTAGCAATTTCATGTTCTTGTCTTCTAAGTTACATTTGTGTTTCTATCACGATATCCTTGGAAAGATTCAAAGAGTATTTTCAAAGCAACCGGCCCGAGGAATAATAAATGTTATTTTAATTATCTGAAAATTCTGCTGCCGTTAATATTAACAATTTACGTGGCCCATCGATCAAACACTTCAATCTTCTTGATAGAAGGCCTTTGAATTCACTGGAATTTAATTCTTAATTCGTCCATTCCTTCGCGCCATAGACACTGAAATGCGAATATCTATCTAAAAATAACAGTGCTAGTTCCCTCTCTTTTTATTGCATAAAAATTGACATATCCATCTAATGAAAATCTATTCTAACTTCACGAACTGTTTCGACTGACATAATTCACTCCTCGAGGGTGAAAGTACCACAGAAACTATAAACAACAAGAACGAACTTTGTTTTCATCTATCCACTCTTTTAACCGATGCAATAAGAAACATTTTACCACGAGAAGTGCTTCTTTCATCGCGGTGTACAATCCTGCCATTCGAATCACGATCTCTCCGCGGTGAATAATAAATAAACCACGTCACGCAGCGTTGTTCAGCCATATTTTTTCCTTCCGTTCCCACCCTCCGCGGCCTGCCCGGAACAATCTCGTAATTAATTTCGCAAATACACCCGCGGTCGGGCCATTTGAATTCAAAATGCGGCGCGATGATTGCGGCCAGAACCGCGGCCGGGATCCGCGAAAAATACTCTAAATGTAAATTAATTGTAGCTGCGAGCCGGCCCGTTTGGAAATTGGCTTAAGGTAGTTCCCGAGTACTTTGTCAATGGGTTTAGGGGGAGGGTCGCTGTGGGGGTGGAAACTGGAGCGTCGAGAGATCGGTAAAAGTTAGACGACATTTCCAGGCTGAATCGTAAAACGTAGCCCGCGCAGCTTAATTGTCTGGGAGTTGCAGGGAAGATTGAGAAGGAACGGAGGCAGATGAATACGAGGTTATTAGTGGAAGGGGAGGACTCGCGATAAATCGTGCTCAAATTAAGAGGAATGAATGAACGAGCTTGGTAGCGTCTTTTTCCCACGTTTTTCGGGCACGGAACGACTTGTCGTGATTATAGATAACCGTGGCTGGAGCTCCTGCAGGCACTTTGTGACGATGATTATTCATTTTAGTGGTGGATTGTGCTAGTAATTTTCGCGAACGGTGATAATTACTCTTCTGGTATAACCAGCGTGTTCTGCTTGGCGTGGTATTCAGTTTCTGAGCTACCTCTGAGTTTACCTTTGTGGTAGGTTAAGTACCCCGAGTTTCACGCTATTTGCGTGCCTTAGTAGCACTGTACTTTCAATTTTGATTGGTGTAAAAGTGATAAGAGAAGATGGTAACACGCTTAGGTACGAAAACTCAGGAATTTTTAAACGCTAGCAAAATAGAATTCCGACGTCCTTAAACCAGCAGGAGTAACAGATGATAGCCCTCTTGGTTGCTCGTTGTTTACAACTCAGGTACACTCCTACTATCCCCTTTGAACATCAGTACTTCAAAGCCCCCAACCTCATTCAAGGATAAAACTTCACACCCCTACACCACTTCACCACAACCATACCACCAAAAATACTTTCAAGAACTCTGCTCTACGCACCACTGAAAAGCTCCTCGAGTGCCTCTTTACGCTTCTCTTTACAATACCGTCCAATGGGGTCACTTTAACCACAAAGCTAGATTTTCAAACAAAGTCTTGCAGATAAAGTGCCTCGGATTGCTTTGATTGCTTACTTTAAGATGCAGTTTGCCGCTGGCAAAACGCCTGTTGTACAATTTGTTTTAAAATCTATTTTCGTAGCGAAAGTTGCCCCATTTCACCAAACGTCACCAAAGGTGTTCATGAAATGGTATCCTCACTGATCCGTCATTTCCCTGTTGCAGCGGCAATTACAAAGGTCGACTGGGCCATCCGTATGTGGCCGGCAAGCCCTGCGGCACGTGCAAGGACCATTGCACGCGCAACAAGCTCTGCACGAACGCCTGCTACTATACCGATCTGTGGTCGAATTGCGCCGAACTGGTGAGGACGTTTCGAGCCTGGGTCTGCGAGACGAACACCGAAGAGGGCAGGGAACGGCGAAAGTTCTGTGGTGCCACCTGCAACTGCCAGGGCAAGATCTACTACCATCACGGGTAGTGACAACGACCACCGACGTGTCCAGGCCCGCCGACTGGTTGGTCTTGAATCGCGCCGCGCGGTATCCACGGCCAAGTACGGGCGAGTATCGGCAGCTGCAGAAGGTACGAGATCATTTTCAGAAATTACATAGAATTCATGGCCGCCCGTGAATCACAGCCGCGTTAAAGGGACCCGCGTGTACGCGTCGATCGTTGCCCTCGAATCGAATATCGACGCGTACGTTGCGAGTCCATCGGTGAACAAAGGGAAATGCGTTTTCTGGGGAAAATTTGGAGCGACCGAAGATTTCGGTGACGAAGTTCAGTCGCGTTGTGCTTGCGTGGGTTTTCAATGGTTTTGTGAAATTGTGTTATGTGTATTTTTATGGCATAAATGAGTTACGTCGCTTAGTTTACCGATTTGTGATTTCTTCGATTACGTCTGATTTTGGGCGGAAGTTGCGGCTATTAGCGAAGTATTGTTCCAGTAACACTTCGGCTGCGGAGCGGGCCGAGTTGCTCGGAACGATGTTTCACTTGTTTTGTTTGACGCCGGAAGTTATACGAGGAGGGAAGTGCAATCGAGTGGCTGATGAGTTTCGTGCTCGAGAAATTTCGCTTTGGAAATCAGTTGGGATTAATACATTATTTTATTGAATTGCGGTGGATTTGGGTCTGTGTTTGGTAGAAACCTACCGAAACGGCAAGATAGAATTGACACTTCAATTTCGATTCTTTCTCCTGCTTTTATTTTTTATCATACTTGTCCTCGTTCCCAGGCATCTGGTTTTTACTTTACCTTGCATCGGGAAATACTCTCAAACCTGCTCTATTTTACAAAACAGTTACTGAACGCCCTCCATTAATAATTCCTTCTCTGTTAACCAGTTTTGTTGCCAATAACTGCCCACCGTTTCTCTTTCTATCCTATTATCTACTTAAACTCCGCTGAAGTCTAACGTGTTAACTACGTTCAGTTCCTTCCATCAAATTTCGGATCTACGTATTATTTTCTTCTACCACTTGGCTATTTTCCCCCGGCACAATTGCCTCGGTGACCAAGAAGAAACTTTCCCTTTGGTCGATAATCACTTTCGACAACGTGGCCCCCGGAAATCTACTCTATTTTTTGCGAACACACTCGTAGCTCGCCTTTGAACCGTTGTCTCGGGTGGTCGAAGTGAGCCCTGGGTCGTCTAAAGGCGAGCTACGGGGAAGGGGGTGACTCCAGGAAGCGATGGGGGATGAATCGAGATGCCCCCGCGCGATCTGGAGAATCAGGCGAATCCTTTTGATATTTGTAAACGATAAGGGTGTCTATATAGCCGTGCATGCGGTGTGTACATACATGTGTAAGCGAAAACTCGTAGGTGAACCTTCGTCGGGTGTATCTCGGTGGTGTATTCATCGCCGTTTCAACCCGTCGCCTGCGAGCCTTCAATAAAAATCATTAACTCGACAGTAGTCTGTGTTACAATCAAACGGATGAAAATCTGGCAAACTGTGTTTAGAATCTTTGAATTGTTCGCTATATTCGGCTGCTCTCTGTTGAAAGTTATTAGAAATTTTAGAAGATTTTGTTACATGACTTTTATAAAGGTTGGTCTGTAATTTGATCTTTGATTTTTAATTCTACATGTACTCATTTTATTACCGTTTTATTGAAGATATAATCTGGTCAGCCAGTGTTCAAGAATTCAGAGTCTTTATTTGCTGAAAAGGATTATAATTGTATGAGTTTCGATACAAGTATATACGATGGTGCTAGTTGCGTCATATAAAAGTCTTGTGCTAAATATTTCTCCAAAATTACAAATTGCATTCCTCAATATCTCAGTCTGCTTACGTGATTTTCCACTACTGGATTCATTTTAACCTGATCTTTTCAAATGTCGGTGTCTAGATTCATTACTTTCTTTATTCTTTTCCCACGATCAAAGCAGAAGATATGTACACAAATTAATTATTTTTATTGGTGGGCTCGTGTGTCGCCTAAACGTGGGACTAAACTGTATAAACATAAGTGGTACCTCTCTCTGAAACGTGTTTACCGATGTAAGCTCCACGTAATATAGTCAGTGTATACCGAAGAAGAGTGCACGACGTTGTATAATTTCTTCGTGATGTTCGCCACTTAACCTTGCCAAGAGTCTGAAGCGCAACACACCCCCTGAGTGCTTATGGATGCGTGTATTTTAAACGCCCAAGTAAATCAACCTCTTTTTAACAAACTAACGCGATTAGATAATCCTGGAGGGAACTGTAAGTAATTCCAGCCCGCTACATATCCAAATGGACAATTATTAGCCAATAGGAATTTTAATCCCGACATTTCGTCGGCGAATTATCGATTAACGTAACCCTTAAAATTCAATCGTTGAACAGATCAGAATTGTTTCTCGGTCAGAGGGACATTGTATATTTTAAATGGCGATGCATTCATAAGCACTCACCGAATGCTGAGAAATATGAATTTTGGAGTGGCATGTTATTCACATCGTCTAGTGCGAGATCGTTGCATAGGTCGACGCGTATCCAACATCCTTGTAGAGTTTATTTGCTATTCGGTATCCTCGAGAGGGTGATATTTTTCATCGCATTTCACGGTGTTTCGATCGATAATTGTAATTGGGATCTGCGTGTGAGAGGCACGAGAGAGAGGCAAGTGTAGGCAAAGTGTGAATGGAATAGTGAGTAGTCATCGACTTTTCAAAGTCGTATTTAAAAGGAGAATGGAGGAGAGAGAGAGAGAAAAAATATATATGTACGTGGTGACGAGTTTGGAACGAGAGCTGAGCGAAAAGCCACGTCCGCACGTGTGCGATGCTAGGCTCAGCATACACTTGTCATGAGTTTTAAGTGCTCACTAATTTTGGAAAGTAATTTTTCTAATAAAGCTTCTTGAGTGTTTCAAATATTCGAATAAATCGCACTCTTGGGTTGAGGGGAACCTAGCATCAGTAAATCCAACCAAATGCTCGATAGTCAAGTATATCGAAACAATTCGGGTGGTTCAAAAAGATTCGTCATATCGCTTAGACCCACTTGAATTTTTCTGGAACTTGTTGGAACAGCTCTTCTCTTGAGTTGTTTGAGGATAAATAAAGTTTGTGTTCAATAAATATTGGGCCGATTAACTGGAAAGAAATTTTGTGATATTCAGACTCATTCGAGTCTAATTAAGCTTAGGTCCATTAATTTATTTCTTCAAGTGTGTTCTGTGTTGTAAATTGCACGCGTGGGAGCGCGGCTTGAGGTATACATATAGTGTATAGAGTAGCTCGTAAGGTACACGTATAATGAACAACGTTATACAAAAAGAGACGTGAATCTGTGGATGATAGGGGACACTTAACCGCGTTAAGTATTAATTAAGAGGTTAATGTTACACGTAATGATGTAATACGAAAGCTGAATAATACGCAACTTCGTGCAAGATGTTGTAAGCTGTCATACTTTGTTCACTTACCGTAATAAAGAATACTGTACATACTATTCGTCGACCGACATTCGTACATCGCCGAATTTTGTTTTGACCTACCAAAAAATCCCGCACAACTTATTTCGCTCGTGTTTTTCGGTGTTATATTTCACAGTGTGGGATCGTGGCAGCGTTGTTCAATTTTAGAGGGTTTTAAGGGGGGTACTGAAATGGGGGGAAGGTAAGGAATACGTTCTTCAATTTTCCTCCGCCACTGTCCCATTTCAAATCCTATTTCTAAAATAATGCTTGCAATGAGCCGCTGTACCCCCATTCTGTCTCCCCTTGCATCCTTAACTTTAACTCTATCATTCTGGGTCGTGACTTCAGCCTCCATCAACGTCGTCGTTTTTATCGCTTTTCTTCATCTCCTCCATAGGCTCATCTGAAAATAGGTGTTCCTCCAACGGTCTCTTCTCGTATTTGCCCGAGAGTCTAGGGTCTGGAGCTACCATATACTTTGTAAAAAAATATATATATTTACACCTAGGCTTATATGCAAGCTCGCGGTGCTTGGATGCAGCTGCCTTTATGATCCCATTAGTGGCTTTCATTTATGGTAACTTTATAACACGTACTGTCACCAGGATTTCAAGGAAATTCTGTGTCAGAATTAGTGAAAGTGCAAAAATATTGTGTTGTCTTTTCTCTAATATTCCAATATCCCATTGTTTCAGAACATTCAAATTCAAAAAGTCATGTATCCTAACAAAATACAAAAGTGAAACGTTCCAATCAATACATCAAGCATAAAAACCATTTAAATACATGATCGGTCATTAAATCTTCCAGAACTGAAGAAAGTTAGGTGAACCGAGATTTTAAGCCTCCCGCCGCGAGATGGCAACTTTATCAATAAATCAGATTAACCGTTATGGAGGGTTTGGCTGGGAATTAATACGAGGGCTGCTATCTTTCCGACGTGCTTAATCGCTCGACGCTATTTATTCGTTATACAGGGGACTGGGAAGGATTAAGTGGAATTCTGCGGGGCATAAATCGATTGGCTTTCGAATGGCGGTAGAAGGATAAAGAATCCTACTATGGAACCCATCAAGAGCCGAGGGGGAGCTTCTTTTTCCTTCTTTTGCTCCAGTGTCTGAAAATTATCGCTTCCTTTAGCGACTATCTTCCCATTAATCTTCGTTCCACGAACGAATGTATCGAAGCACGAGTTTGCTAACCAAACGAGAAACTGGGTCAACGTTCCCTTCCTGAAATGGTAAACAGGCATGATTTTAAAATAACTAAAGCGGAAGCTACGGCAAACAGCCATTTCATCCAAAAATATGCGTTTTCTCCAGATAATAGCCCCGTTATTTACACATAATTAGATACAAATTTGATGCAAGCTGCACACGTTGCACACAAACCTCGAGTCTCTGATTTAATCGATAACGTCTATCGACAGAGACACGAGGCGTTTCGCTTCTGTCAATAGACATTATCGATTAAACCGGATGCAGCGTTACCGGAGTTATTAGAACAGTGTGCTATTAATATGTACTCGCACTTCGAATTAATCAAACATTCAAAATGCCTTGGTTTAAGTGAACAAGAATATGTATTTCCTCTTGATGGATTGGCAAGTAATTAAAGAACGCTGCAGTATAATCATTTCATGGAGCCATTAAAATATAATTCGTTGCTCCATCAGTGAAATAAAGCACTTTTTAACCATTTATTACTTCGGACCTGCTTAATCATTAACTGATTGATGTCATCTGAGAATGGTCTCCGAATGCGAAAAGATGGTAAAGGGTAGAAAGCAACATTTTAAAGGAATGGTGAGTCACGTGCAATATTCTTGCAATTTTAACAGTAGTTTGGATAAAATTCAATGGACCAGTAGCTAATTAATGCGCAAACGTCGGCGCCTACGTGAAAGCCTCGCAAAGACCATCGAAATCCCTGGAACGAGGGCAGAGAATCTGGAGAATAAATCAGCTGCCCAGCCATTTCGCTCTGTTTGCCTGTTTAAAACGCTATGGAATCTTGTTTGCGAATCAACCGTGAATCCCATTCGCTTCGACGAAGATTGAAGCCACTTTCCCAGCGGGCTCATCGACATTATCGATGCATCGCTATTGAGAGTGAATTGGGCTCGAATCGCTGCACTTCTGATACACTTTCTATGCACCTCTAATGTCTCAGTTTTATGTTCAATATCTCAATACCTAGTACCTCGATAACTAAAAATTTGAATCGTCAGTTGATTCTTCCCAGTTACCCAGACTATCTAGTTTCTTATTATCAGGTACACCTACAAATACTAGTCACCAGTTAATCTTTACAATTCAATGAAAATTCCTGAAGCTCCTTTTTTTTTATTTTGTAAGATTAGACGAAAGCCAGAATATTGTGCCCAAGTTCAGAGTATACAAAAATGTAGTATATACTATATAATACATCAATTTGAGAAACATAAGTTATAATGGAATTTTGAGGAACCTTAGAAGCCGATCACAATGTCCTGTTACCTTCCACAGCAGGTGAAAAGCACTGTAACGAAATCACGATTAATTGAAATTCAACAGGCATCTCGCGGTTCAACTGACACGAACTACTATCGCCATTGTATGTTTTGAAGCTTATACAACTCCGGCGATGGTAAACGTTTACGCACCGAGCGTTTCATCCCCAAGTGTTTGCGTCGCGTAATCAAAACACGTCCCCTAGGTGTTGGCAAATTTTCCGGTGAATTTCCAATTGATATCGACGCACCGTTCAAATCACGTTAAAAAATCTCCGCGCGTGAAACGTTACTTTGCAGAACTTTAAAGCTATCAGCTTTTTTGTATTTTGAGGATATTTCATTATAACGTATTACGGATATGTACTTTGCATTTCTTCCTATTTCAAACATAAAATGGAACCAAACAAGTGGCTCGTTCAAGTGGCAATCAATAATTAGTAGAAAATACTTAAACAAGCATTTTTTGTGGTTTACAAAGCATAGCTCTTTGGGCACTAGATTCGCGCCTCAGAGTAAAGTAAGCGAGAAGCAGACCTCAGAAAAGTAACAACGAGTGCAAGATCGCGTGCACAGTTCTCGTTAATCAAAATCTTGCCAGGGGAAACCCACGAGGTCTTTATTTTCCCCAACGATAGGGAGAATTATCGCCTCCTTACGGCTGCTCGATTCCATGGGTGGTAACTCACGTGTCAATCCTTGGTTTCAATCGACCGTGGGTCCATTGTCGCAGAAGGTCCCTGGGATTCGATCGATCAGACGGGGCACTCGCCCTTTAGATTCCCTCTCAAAGGATTGGACGTGTAACATAACTTCACCTTCCTCGTCTTTGCCAGTCCGCTTTGTCCGGCGCTCAAACTGCCTTTCGACGCTTGTGTTCTTGTCACGGGCATTCGTTACTCCACTTGGTCCGACTCGGCTTCTAAAAGCCACAATTTCATACTTGCAATCGTAATCAAAGAGAGCATCAATTTTGGCCTAAATCTAACGATTTAGAACGACTGTTATGGAAATGTTATGTTCCTTCTCAATTTAATATAAATAGTCTATATTAAAGCCTTTTGTCCTGAATATTCCACTTACTACTGAACCCTGATGCACTTAAAGAAATGCACACGATATTAATCGGAAGTGAAAGAAAAAGGTATAGCAATAGAAGAAAAAGAGCTGAAATTATGAAAAATATAACACTAGGTATTATTTATCTATAATTAAATATCAGAAAGTCATATCAGAGGTCGCCCAACGCGCGGTCCTTCAACTCAAAGAACGTATGCAAGCCACAAGGTAGTGCTTTCAACAGGGAACAAATTTATCAGCTCTTAGTCGTGGCTGGTTCTGCGACAGACAGACATTATTCCGCTTGATCAAAGTTGTATCGCTGCCGCGGGGAATTGAATTTGGGCTTGGCCGGTACCCATCGCCGAAGAAGTGTATTAATGGAAAAGAAAATGAGCAGCCGCTCGTTCCCCGTGTAATTGCATCCAGCGTTCGGCCCAATGAGATATCATCAATTAGAGCTGCTTTGCCTTTGTCTTCCCTAATTTCAGCGCAATTTGTCAGGCGGTCTGTGTAGCGTCGGTCGACAAACGAATTCCATCGCACGAACGAAGAAACGTTCTTCTGAAGTGGATGAAATTTTGCTTCGATCGAGGGCGTTCCCGTGTCTGTTGCTAATTTCCCCTCGTCGCTGCAGCTCTCTGCGCGCGAGCGCAGGTAAACTCGAAACTAACATCTGTTTAGGAATGTCATTACGAACGGCGCACCAGGAATTTATCTCCATCGCGTCGTGAGAATGTTTGGAACGTTTCCTTCTCAGTTTTCATCAAATTACTTACTTCGGGGATTGTTCCTGTAAATCAGCAACCAGTGTACTGTGTAGCGAAGATTTAGGGTTTGCATTGTGTAATAAGATGTAATTGTCCCGCGAATGTGGCGTTTTTAAAGTTTCTTCTGGTTTATGTTATACGCTATAAATACTTGTGGGTACTGCTCATTTTGCTATAATATATTCATTGTGCAGTCGTTATTTTAATTACTATATTTTATCTCAACTGAAATTCACGTTTAATTAAAATTTAATACCGTGCTAATGCATCAAAAAGAGTTTGAATTTTTTTAAATTTATTAACGTAGCAATGATTAAAATTACAATCCGAGCCAAACACAGATAGCTCCCACATTCGACCAACCCCGTTTTAAAATGAAACACAACCTCCATTGCAAATAAAAAATCACCACTTAATTACCAGTATATTTTGCAGAGAAACGTTTGAATTTCATTCCATCATGAACGCAGACGTTAGTTTTACAAAATCGCCAGATATTATCGTAACGATATTAAGAAGGTAGGTACCTTCCGTTTAGTAGGTATGATAAGTGCCTTCCTTCGGCGTTCTCGAGACAGCCAGGGATTCTCGATCGATCGTTGCACAATTGGCGCAACCGAGCACCTCGCGCGAACCAGCAAGGCGAAGCTGACGCAGATCTTCCGATTCGACGAGCCCTGACCATCCTGCAGGAGTTTCGGCCATCCTGGACGCGACGACATAAGGTAAGTTTTCCCGTTGCAGAGCAGCGACGTCAGCACGATTTCTATACGGTCGTGGGTGGCTGTAAATCAATATACAGCCACGTTTGCATAAACGTGGGGCCACTTCGTTTTTACACAGGCCTTTCTCGCGTCTTCATCGTGATCCCTCGTCCAAATGCAGTGGTTGTCAAAGGAAACTTTAAAAGTGATAGTTTTAACTGTTTAATTGTGAAGGGGCACTAATGAGAGTTCTTTTCATACCTACATACAGTAGTGGAAACAATTATTCGACTTCATTTAGTATTAGCATTTGGAAAATACTTTCGCGCGCAGAGTATGTAAATGTTATAAAATAATTCCATTGACGTTGGCAAAGTTAACATTAGATTTATCAGAAAATTTCGTTGCCTTCCACATTCAATCACTACAAAATTCTAATTAGAAAGAATAATGCAATCACTCTATAATAATAATCGCTATGTCTGACAAATCGTTGAGCCGTACCACTGATTCCTGCAACCTTCAACTACTTAACTTTCCATTAACACCTCCCTACGATAGTACTGTCCCATTACCATCATCATTTCTAACAAGTAAACTATATTCTACAAGAAAAAGTACCGCAGTCCTCGCTTTTCCTAATTATAACATTAAAAACATGAAGTGGAAACAGTTTCTTGAACAGAGAACACCTATCGCTTCTCCCTTAAACTTTGCCAAAGTATATTTCGAGAAGCAGCCAGGCAATCGACAAAATTCGTTCCGCACTTTTCACTCGTTCACCCTCCGACTAATTGTGTCTCAATTCATCCGAGATTTCGCCCGTTCCTCCAAATGTTCTCCTCCGTTTTATCGGTCGGCTCGGAATCGCGCGGGCGCGTGCTAATGGCGGGCCGGTGAATTTCCACGGATTTTAACGTTGTCTCCGTGCAAACTGCCCCACGGACGCGGGCCAAGTGTGCCCGTACGGTGTCGACGGTGCAAACAAAAGGGGGCAGAAGCCGGATAATGCCCGGCAATCAGCGGTAAACGTGGCAAGAAAAGGGCAGGGGAAAAAATTCGCTTACGACCCGCCTGAAAGGGGAACTTCGCTTCTGGTGGGCCGGGGAAGGTTTTCATTCGAAAATGCCCGGGAGTGGCGAGAGTTTCCGCCCTGGTGCTTAAAGTTCCGCGACATTGCGCACGTAGTCGCATTCGAGGCACGTGTTTAGCGCAGGATATCGAGGGAGGAGGATTGTATCCGTTGCGGCTAACTGCGTGTAACGAAGTTCGGTTACTTGCGAACCGTTCCGGAGAAGTTTACGCGTATCAGCGCCATTTCCCGAATGAACTTCTTTTTCTCCGCCTGAGTCCCACTAGATAACTGCTCCGCGGTTCTTATCGATGCTCTTGGTCCCCTTTGGGGATCTTGGGGCATTCTCGCACGTGACATTTGTGTACCAAGTAACTGGTTGCGTTTAGTTGCGTTCGATTGAGGAGATAGTGGTGATTTGAAAGAGAAAAGTGACTGCTGAAGGTAGAACATGTGGGAAGGTATTTAAGATCTTAGTTCCTAGGTGGAGAAGTGTTTCATGATTAATTCAGGTAATTCAAATGTATTTATTATGCAGTAAATAAATGTTTCCATCTTTATTCAAACCACTTCTGTCTTCACAAAGTGAATGTATATTCGAAATATTAGTCGAGAGGCAGAGAAGTGGCTGCTGCAAACGGCAGTTTCACCTTAGAAGAATTGTCTAGGGGAGTTTAGTGTTAGATTGTTCGAAAATTAGGGAACTATTGGAGAGTTGATGCGGTGAAGCGGGCATTTGCGCGAAAATGAATAGTTTATTAGGGAATGAGCATGTGAAAGCGCACATCTGCACCCCCTGCACTCTATCGTTTTGCTGTTTATATAATTGCCACCGGATAATTCACATTGTCTGCATTGGACAGTGCCTGCATGCTGGTGCCACACTGACCTCGGAACAATACCTTATCATGAATAGTATTCGTGAACAACGGGTGCGTGAATTTACAGCGTGTTTAGCGATTGGCGCGAAGAACAATGTTACATTCATTGAGCGATTCGTGTCAAAGATTGTTGCGCTGTGAAAAGTTCTTTATTAATTCTAAGCGGAATCCAGTAATACTATTTCAATTTTTAACTAAACAAACCTTCACTCGACAAAGCCTTCTAAAATGAAGCCAATAGGTACTTGGTAGTAGTTCAGAATCTGTACTGTTTTCTTGTGCAATATTCTGTTCCTTGAGTAATTATTTAAATAAGAGCTTAGAAACAGAATCTCCTGCAAACCACCAATAAACTCTGCATACCAATCACTTCATATTGGTACCCCAAGTGTTTACAGTTCCTATACTCAGGATTTCCATTGTACCTATCTTAACATATGATTAAACAACCTATCGTAAATCTTAGGTATGAAACACCTAAAATACAAAAACTATTACGCAACTTTACTTAAAAAGTAAGGCCTAATGATGCAGTCCCACTATTAGAATTTTGGCTTTTCTGTTTGTTCTCTTTGATCTGACTATTATTACATATAACTTCCTAATTTATGTAACTGTGCTTTATGACACCTATGAGGGATGTATTATTCACCAAATAAGCAATAATGAAGGTATTAGGCAGTGTTGTTGTGAGTTAATAGAGTTTCGTCCTTTCAAAAATATTCCAAACCTTTAACGGTTACCGCTCCGGCATCGTTCGGGTGCCCTCTGGTATACCGTTTGGATGTTCTTGCCTGATTTAACACTGTTTACTCACAATCAGTCACCAGTCAACCGACTCGCGCGTCGCACGTTCAGCTATGAACGTGACAATTTTATAATTTTTCAATTTTATCTAATTTTCCTTGAAAATGGTCAGAATCAATGACCGAAACGTTGGAATTTGATAAAAAAACGTTTTCAAATTACAAATAGCTTTTATTCAAGTATTCAAAAGACCGAACCAGTGCGCCGAAATCAACATTCTTCTAATTAGAACAATTAATATCGGTAGAAACCAAAGTTCGAAGCTATCTTGTAAAAATTGTCTTCAAATGGATTCCCTTTCTTATCGAATTTTCTTCTAACCTCGACGTGCAAACGATATGTAAATATTAATGCTTATACGCGTTGCAAAGTATTCGATCAATTCCCTGCCGAAGAAATGAAAATGGGAGCCTCGTAGGAAGGCTTCGTCTCCCTTCCAGAGAATAAAAATCCGCTCGATCTGAACACTCTGGGGACTTCGGATATCTCGAAGACAAGAATAAAAGGTGTAGGTATCCACGCAGAATGGTTAACTTGGGAGCTCATCCCCTCCCTCTCCATCTATTTCGATATCACGAATTCCTGTTGGCGAACGAGCACGGGTACGATAAAAATGCTAAGCTCGTTGGAAGATGAGAGGTCTCGCGTCTTGTTTCTCCATTCCACTATCCCCTTGTCTCCACCATGGGAAAAACCGTGGGGCATTTATGGTGAAAGGTGCATGGTTTCGCTGCTTGTTATACGTAGAACGAGAGGCTGCTAGTCCCCCGTACTTAGAAGCCCGACAGTTTTCAATATTCTCCACGGAATTTTACGCCGAGATTGGCTTTCCTGGCTGCCGGTACAGAGACCTGGAGAAAGGAGGGCCCAACTTTAAAAATTTACTGTTCATTCTGTTTGCAGCATATTTCTGGGATATGTGTAGTTGTGCTTCATGTTTAACACGTAGGTTTGTGGTAGTAACATGGAAAATAATAACTTTTTAACGTTTTCGAAAATATTGCTCTTATTCTTCCAGTGACTGCTGGTTTTCGTCTTTAATTAGAAAAAAAACCCTGAAAACTAAGGGAGTCCAGTAGGAACTCAGTGGTCATTACGAGTGTATTTTGTTGCGAGTAGTAATAAATGTGAAATAAATGGAATTACCGAGCATTATTCCAACGAGAGGTTTCCGTCGAGTATGCGAAAAAGTAATTAATACTCCCCGTATTATTGCGCCAAGTACAATAATTTTAATTAATACTCGCCGCCCCAACGGGCGACCTTTGGAGGGGGGCGTGTAAAAATTGTAATTAATGGAATCCTCTTATTCCCGCTAATAAAATAATTTTAATTAGTAAACACCGTTCGATTTACGAAACATACCAGCACGCATTCACGCGCTCCAACGGCAATAGAAAACTTTGATATATGTAACGTGCTTCGCGTATGCACATTTCGCTGTAGTTTCGTGTTTTTGCTTCGTGCCAGGGGAATATTAAAAATGCCTGGCTTCTATTGATATGTTGCCAGTGTAACGGAAAACCAGAAGTGTTACTTATATTTCAAGATAAATGGACACTCAAAATGCAAATTCAGATTTTCCTTCTTGCACTCTCCACATTTGCGTCAACAGTTCTACAAAATAGGTTCTCCAGGCTAACAGTCTCTTCTTATATTTCTTAAGATATCTTCCACGCAAAATTGGCACTCCACTGCTCTTCAGAGTACTTTACGACATCGTGCTCATCAGGGCCCTATCCTCTCTAACTCGTTAAAAATGGGCGAACGAAAGCGTTAAGCTTCTTTCTAATATTTTCCACGAAACCCAGCGGTGGTTACAACGAGGGTAGCTACTTTACGAGCCATAGAACTAGGAAGCCCGCCTTCGTAGCACAGAGTCTCGCATTTTCAGCGTTTTTACGCGTCGAACTTCGCCTAGAGTCATCTCGTCGTCCTTCGTTGCGCGGTTAAATATGTTCGGGCGTTCATTAAACTTCTTGTCTTCTATGAATTATGAAATTACTTCGCCACCTTCGTTTAGCCCCCCCCCCCCCCCCTCCCAGCCCCTTCGCCACTGCTTAAGGGCATATCGAAAGAATGTCCAAGGAACGAGGGAAGATTGTGTCTGGGGAGGGTGACCGAGTTTGCTGCGCGACTACAGGCACAAGAAAATCGACTGGTCCTCTTCAGAATACTCCCAATATTGTGAATCTACACCAGACATCTATGAATTTTAACTAAAATTAGAAAAAGGACACGTGTAGTTCTCCAATGTGAATTCTGGAATACGTACTCCATATTTCCAATTTCAATGGAGATATTCATCCACTGAATATTCTCCATAATACCCCAATTTGATTTGCCACAGCTATCCACTGCCTTCCTTTGTCACGTGTGTTTCTTGAAAATTCTTAAAAAAATTGTCTCTAAATATGTTAAACTGGTAAAAAGGTAAAATGTGTTAAACTGGAAAGAAAGAAATGAGAAATAGGGCGTGGTACCTGTGGAGAGGGGTGGTTCCTGGAAGTGGCCTCGAGTGGCCAGTTGATTTTGCACCAACTATAGTCGTATTACGTCGCATTGTTACCAGAGGGTTCGCAACTTGCTTCATTCTCGCGGCCAGGGCAATTAATTTCCAGACTCCTCGTTCTTATACGCTCGTTTCACAGCAACGTTCCGTCGTAAAGCCGGGAATGGCGGAGACTTCAGCGTGGTTTCGAAAATAACCTCTGTTGCCGAGCTGCACACCCTGGCCTCGAAAATATCTGCATCCCCAGCAACGGCGTTACTCACCCCCGAGGTGTGTTGAAAGGGGAACAAGTTAACGGAGATTTTCAGTTTCTAGGGGGTGGGAGTTCCATTTCGATCGTTCACGAGATCGATTCGATAGCGCTCGTGCTGGTGTGTACCTACCTACCGGCGTATGGGATTCATCATTCTAACGTAATTGTAATTGCTGTTCTATTGTCTGTGATGCTGGATCACAGACAACATCAATCGCAATTACCGTAATTACGGTGGGGAATCAATAGATGGGAATTCAGCTGGTAATCACAATTTTCCTTCGTGGATCTATATAGCGATGAATGTATTGTCTGTTATGTGTATATGGAATACTATAGTATTCTATATCTTCTATAGAAGACACTTTGTTCTGTCATTTTTCAATATCAGGGTGAAATTAGACGGAATTGATTAGTGTATGGAGTAACGCTTATTAAGGATTGTGCGATGTGTGGTGGAGTTCAAAGTGGGGTAGTATTGGAAAGTGGTGGATCATTCATCAGTGTTAATGAATGGGGAAGATATGACTTCAGCATCTGTCGCATGTCTCTGTTCTCATCTGAAATTTTATTGTAACTTCCACAGAAAGAAAAACAAACACGCAGCTACCTTCATACTGATTTGACACGTCCAATTCATTCCATCAAAACTTCCACCACGATTCTCCACAGCAGGAAACTCATTTTCATTCAATTTCCCCAACACTTCTTCCTAACAAGCCGCAACACTTGCACACTTACTATGCACATTCCTCAATAAACGTAAATATATATTTAATGCACGCAATTTCATTGAAATCCTACTCCATTCAAAGAATCTTCCGACTATTTGACTACTAATAGAACATCCTTCCAAAAACACAAACCATCCCTGAAACAATGCCTTCACAGTGAAAGCACATAATGCTCCTACAAAGGCGTGAGTGTGATAAAGGGTTAAGTAGTGTCTCGTAAGAAATTTCCCTAGCACCTGCTACCCCCGATCCCTCTTGTTTTCGTTCCAGACAACGATATCCTCCCTCCCTCATCGCGTCGTCTCGTTGGCCCGTCGAGATTTCATTTTTCATTTCCCGCCGCCATCACCGTTCCGTCGGCGGAGAATATAAATCGGGGAAGCAATTTTCGTTGTAATTACGCTTTTCCCTCACGCCCCCGAAATAATTCTCCGGTGGCTTCCTGTTTTCGAGTTCCGTCGGGGCTTCGCGCGCGACGACCAACCCCCGACGTCATTTTTTTTCCACCCTTGCCGCCCGAGCACCGGAGTCGTTTGACATTGTCTAATTCCATATTTTCCCCGGCTCCGTTGTTACCGTGACGCCGTAGGTTTTGGGATATTCATTGTTTCGCCGCTGCAGCTGACGAACTCGAACGGGGATGAAAATATGCTACGTAAAAGAGCAGTTAATCTGTGACTACCTTGCTCGTAAACAGTAATTTTCTATCTCCCCACATATTTCCTCGTTTCTTTAAAACAAACGGCTGCTGTAGATTACTTGAAACTCGAGATCAGGCGAGGTTTTTGTTCGAATTTGTGTGTTAGTGGGATATTCTTTCGTGCTTGTTTGTTCTTCGTGCCCGATGCCTAAAGAACGATATTCTTGGGAGCTTTCAAGAATCCACTCTTCTCGCGTGATTCTCCAAGATTAGAATCGATCAATTTTAAACGAAAACGAAGCAACGAGGACACCCTCGAGGAGCAACTCGACCGTGCCGTGTACCAAGACCTTCTGCAAGCTTTGCACAGCTCTTTCGCGTTCGCCGTTTTGTTTATTTATCTCTTTCGGACGCGTTTCTTTTCCACGGCCCTTTCTTCCGGCGAACTGTACTCGCCGGAGAGGTTGCAATCGAGGGAGCTGCAGGGAACCGTCGAGAATCCTGTTCTTTGGCGATATCTTGCCGTGGAAATTTCGCTCGTGCCCTTAGACACGGGTTTCACGCTTCATTTCCGAGGTCTTCCGGATGATTGTGAAACGCTGCTCTTCGCGACAGCTTGATGAAATATACGAAAATGCGCACACAGGCTTCCATATTTACTTCCATATACTATCTTAAACCAAAGTTGCATCTTTCTCTTTATATCTACAAAACTGCGTACAAATAACTATCGAATTACAGGCAATTTTGCCACATTAATCATTCCTCAATAACGACGCATCAGTGCACCCATCAGTGAGAATTCACAGGAATATGAAAAGTTCATGCTCATCAGACAGCATAGCACTTTAATTAATTAAAAATTCTGAAAATTTAATATTTCCCAGTCACCATATTAACGCAACATTCTCCGCGCGCAGAAATTTGCAAAAAAATGCTGGCCACGAGAGCCCCCACCAATTTGCGCAGATGCCCCGTTTATTTCCACTTCCAATCCAATCCATCGCGAATTGGAAACCTTTTCAACCTGCAAATATTGCTACACGGCGCGTTAATTCGCGCCCGCATCGCATAATGCGATCAAACGAACGCGTGATCGTAAATAGACTCGAAAACGTCCACTCTTGCAACTTTTATCCCACAGTTGGATACCGACCGGTCGCAGCGGACAGCCAGCGCAGCTGATAATTCCCAATATCGTCGCCGTTACACAATTTAATTCAGTCCCGTGTTTACAACCGATTCTACCACGCAGCCCAATCGACGCGTAACGATTGTTTTCGCGTCACAATTGTAACGCGCGTTTGTCCCGTCGCTCGCATCCTGCAGATCGCAGCCCCTGCCCTCATTAACGTATTTCCAGCACGCCAGTCCCCTCTTTGCACACTCTCGATTGCTTTTGATTAAAAGCAAAAATGTCATTCGTTACACGAAACTCTGTTTTCCCCCCCACTGATTCCCAGCAATTCAATGTGGATCATTTTTCCCTGGTTCTCGCGTTTCGTTTGATTTCCTACGATCTCCACGGTACTTTGCGCCGTCGACGGTATCGTTTGCGTGCAGTGTATCATGGGATCTGAATAGCCCGCTTTTTTAATGGAAAATTGTAGTAACCGATCGGGGGGAATTGACGGTTTGCTTCAAGCTTCGACGAAGCTTCAATTTCTTTTTAATTACTGTATTTGAAAGTTGAGTGCCGTGAGTTGCCGCTATCGAAACTTTAGCTAGTATTATTGTTTTAATTTCGACTGACGATCCAACGACTTCACGTTATTTTCCTCGGCGCTGATAACGGGCAACTCGATTAGAACCGTTGCCAGACTGTTCTTCAACCCCCTCGCCCCCGCCCTTCTTTTGTTTTATCAACTGTAGTCCTCCTTAGCTGGGCTGAGCTAGCAGCTGGAACTGACAGTCGTACAAACGAGAGACGTCGTTGTTTCCGGTGTTCACCCTGTACACATGTATATTTCGCCGCGATAATGCCGGAATCTGTGGTTGTGTATCATTCCGCGGGGATACCAGAAAAATGTCGAGAGCGCCCTCTGTGCGCCGTTCCACTTTTATTCCGCAACTCGCGATAAAATGATATCGTACGCCGTACTTTTAGATCAACGTTGGTTTTGAAGAGACATCTCGTTAATGTCTGAAGTGATGAAAGTTGCACGTATTTTTCGAAAAAGAACGCACTTTTCTATAGACATCCCCTCACGTTTACTACCCCACAATGTTGAGACAAGAACACAATTATAGATCAATTGCCGCGTTAACAAAAGGAACTTCACTCCGATTATATCATTCCCATTATTCTCTATAGCGGTCTCTTATCGCTTTGGCAGAGTATCAATATCCTCAGCCCAACAAAATCTCTCCATTAAAAGTATTCTACGGTAACCGAAGCACATAATCTGTGCAGTGGTTCGTCCGAGTGGTTCAAGATTTTCAATCAAAATTCATCCAGCCTCCCTCCGAATGAATGCGAACAAAGCCTATCTCGCATGGATGCACCAAACTGTGCCCTCCAAGGGTTAACCCACCCCCCCCCCCCCCCCCCGATTAAGTGTCCCCTGCCGATCTTTCACAGGAGAATGTTGAACGGCAGTACGAAATAATAAATCCGCGAGCTCGAAGGCACTCCATGAATTCGTTAGCACTCGGGAGCAAGTCCTTTTATCCCGTGCTTCACCGCGACGATGGTATACGCGGGCTTTAAAATGGCTGAATAAGGGCGGAGGAGGGCTCGCGACGGTGGCAGAGATGCAAGAGGGTAATTTGCGGGTGCAGCTAATTACAAGGCTCGTTACGGAAGCGTGGAGTAATTTCATACGGATCCTCGGCGTCGTATATCGAGTTACCCTTTCGTTACATTCTTTTTGTTTCCACTTCGTCTCACGCTGGTCGCCCAACCGATCCGCGGAGCGAGCCACGAGCTGCTTTCGTTGGACCGTTTCCTCTGAGTGTTTTATTCGCGGCCAGTTATTGGAAAGCAGATCTGATAGCGTGGAAATTCGTGCAATTATCGCGTGGCCCGATCTGTCGAATTTTATGGCTGCTACTCTGTCGAGGGCGTCGCAGGGAAGTGAAAAGGGGCACCGGAGTAATTTCAAGTAATTACCGTGGATTGGGATGTGAATTTGTGGCAAGCTTGAGCGGTGCTGTGATGGACTGATAACGAAGTTTTCTTGGTCTGTATCGAGTGGAAGAGGGTGACGTGGATGCACCTTTTTGTGAGGGTGGAATAATTTTTTATGACTAAATCAATAATGTTTAAGGGGATGCAACGAGGTTCCAGAATTTAATTTCGTCGTGTAGGAAGAGGAAATTATGTAGATTTGTGTTTCTCCTAGTGATGGGATAATTTGTGTATTTAAGTTAGTGTGATGAATGTTGAGGTGGTTTTAGTTTATTCGTGTGAAGTGTGTGGTGTCATTTCTGTCTTGTACGTTTAACGTTAGATGTTACATTCAGGGGTAGAGAATGTTGCATGACAGTGTTGGTTGCCTTTTATCAGAGGGGATAAAAGGATGATATTTCACGATTGAATATATTGATCTACATGGGTATCTTCTCGTGAGATGTCAGACGGAGAATATACAGTGACAGGCAAGTGAAATGTGACGCGATTCCAATTTTTCTAAAAGCATGGAAGCAAAAATGTCTAGACACTTGAGAGAAAATATCTGGAAATAAATCAAGCTTGTATCAAAATGAAAAACTACTGCGTTATACGATAGAGCAATTTATCTGAAAAAATACAACTACTCAGTTCTCAGCATTTTCAAAGACAAAAGAAAACAGTACCTTCGATACAAGTCCTTCTTCAATTAATCTACGAAATTCTCGAATCTTCATATCACGTCATAAACTTTTCCACAAAATGCTTGTTGCGGAGCACTCATCTCCATATCTTCCATTTTCTTTCCATTCTTTATGCATCCCCTATTCGTGTCACTCCAATTCTGTTTTCGACAATCGACGCATCGATCCGCCATTTATCAGCACAGCAGAGAGAATCCGAAACCAGCTCGCCCATCTGCCAAAGTAACTCCAATATGTGTCTCTGATTTATGACGATCGTTAGCTAAACGTATTCCCGTGCATCGGCGCGCGAGGAATCGCGTGACGGCTCAAAACGACCCGAAAATTGCGAGCAATCGGCGACGTAAGTCTCCGCGTACCCTCGCGACGATTTACCGCGCAACTGGCTGAGCACGCGTGCGCGAAGACGGACGACTGACGCTACGTCGAGGTGTAATAAGTTCCAATTAGAGCGGGCTGATTGCTGCCCATAGATTTCGCTCTGCTACATAGCAGTTTAGAAATCATCCAGATTTGAAGCAACCTGCTATACATTTAACGTATCCCCTGAATATTTATATATTAACCACCATGTGAATTCCACTTACAACAAGTTTAAAACAGAAACGCGCGCAACGTTAAAACACAGAAGAAACGGAGTAACGAGAAGTTATTTTAATCCCATTTCTAGGCGAAATGAAATATAAACGGCGTAAAGCGGCGCGCGCTCTTTTTTTCCTGTCCAAGATCCTGCAGGCGTTTCAGCGACGCAAAAGTGTCACCAAATTCGTTGTATTCTCTAGCGTGATAAAAGCCAGGGGACTTTAATGTATGCCCGGGCGGAGGAACGGACGCGGCGTCAGCGAAATTAAAAAGGAAACCGCGATTTACAACTTCCACGCGTGGACAAAACGGGCTGGATTTTCGTTGCTCGTAAAGACAAGACCGGCTCCCCGGCGCGCGGCTTTATATCATTGTGGAATGAAGTCGGTTTAATCCTGACCGGCGCCAGTAATATCAGAGTTGACGGCCGTGCCCTGGGCGCGGGACCGCGGCACCCCGTCAAAGATTTTACCGCCCCGATCCTAATTCGTTGGAACGTGACCGTCCAACGACGGGCTGACGAAGTGTTTCGGGACCGTAAAGCAGGAATAATCGTTTCACCCCCGCCGACCCACTCGATGTAGAACGAAGTTGCGGATCGTGGCCCGAAAGCTCCAACAATGGAATAAGTAAGACTTCTTGCAGATCGATTGCTCGGAATTGTGGAGTTTGGCTTTCCGTCAGGCATTGGTATTGTTCGTTAAGCACAATGGACCGAGTGCCCAGGGCATATTTTCAATGGGAGAAGCGGTGCGTGTGTTTTAATTCAGGGGGAAGAGAATGGGTTAAGTTGGGAAGAAGTGTTGTTAATATTTGTCGTACTTGAGGTGCAGAAGACCCTTGACTTGGAATTGCGAGAATTTTAATGTTGAATTGGTTGAGGTAACGTCAGTGCAGCAGAGTAAGAAGTAATGTTGAGTGATGATATGTTCGGTGTTTGAAAAAGTCTGGGGAATTGAATACTTCCTTGAATTTAATTTAAAAGCAGAGAACTAGAGCGTCGTTCTTTCTGGGACACTCTTTCAAGATATTAAAGACTAAGTAGCTATTCAAGCTCGCACTTTATGCCGGCACGCTCCGCGAAGACACTTAAAAGAGGGATTAAATTAAAGTTAATTAAATCGATGGTAGTTTTACTTCATTCTTATCTAGTCCTTATGGCGCGTGTCCCACTAAAGTGGGAACTTGATCCCGTTGCCTTAACTTCCCACCTTGGGGTACGATTCAATCTAATTCTCTAACTGCAGTTAAAGATTTAGAATGAACTTCCATAAGCTTCTTCTTAATCGAACTTAGAATTCTACCTCAAGATGTAACCCACATCAGTATGTAACATTTCTACCATTCCAAACACTAAATTAAATCCGCTATTAACCCATAAGTGTCAGTCTCATTCGAAAAGGTCTAATTTTTTATTTATTTATTTATTTATCACGGGGTAAGAACCCTTTGGCACACGATAATAACATGAAAAAGCATGAATAGAGAACGGGCAAATGAGGTAAAATTAAAATTAAAACTTAAAATAACAAGTACCAAAGAAAACAACAGAAAGACATGAATTAATAAAATGTACAGATATGTATTACAAGTATCAATATTGCAAATTTATTATCCAGTATACGCAAAACTGAATTTCTGAATGTAGATAAGGATATTACTAATTACCCTCTACATTTTTCCTTCATCCTCTCCTCCAAAAAAACATACCCTTGATCCTCAAGTTCCCGATACACGGTGCTTGTTATCGCAACCGTTCTCGTCGTAAAAACCAGTCGATCGATAAAAGATTACACACCACCCCGAAAATGGACGGTGGAAAGTGTAGAACGAGTCCGACACACAGGGGGTTGGAATGGTGGCTGGGGGATTATTATCGAGCCAGGGAATCGATGTCCGGCAGGTGGAAAATTACAGTGAATATTATCTGCGGATGGCAGAGCGGTTGGTACAAAGGGATTCAATTTTCTCTGGAAATAAAGACGAAACGATAGCAACGTGTGGCCGCGGGATAAGGAGGGTATATAGCGTGTATTCCTGGCGGGAAAGGAGGAAGCATGTGCATCAGGGCGATCCTGTCTCCTCGCTTCCCTCCTGCCTCCACGGCCGGATACACTGCCCCGGAGAGTTAGTTTCCCGAAGAAAAATATAGGAGGATAGTAATTTCAGGCGATAAAATAAGAATCATTTGGGAGCAGGTAGTAAAACTGTCCTGTAGATCAACGGCGAACACCCATGGACGCTCGCGCCATTATTCAGGCGCTGTAATTTTCAGTTTACCCAGCGGAAGATTGAGCGACTGTTATCGACGTTCAGGTGCGTTTAACGCGTCGCCTTCTAGGCACGAGTTGTGCCTTGTCCTTTTTTTTTAGACAGAAGCGCATACGAGGCGCCCTGATTGGGGATGAGAGAGAATGTCATGGCTTGTGAAATGGTAAGAAATTCTGGGAGATATCGTCGACTGTGGATTTCGTTTTTTGTAAATTTCTCAGTGCTGTTATATTCCTCGTCGTATCCAGCAAGAATGCTGAGTGGATTGCATTTAAAATGGGAATGAACTGAAATTCTTCTCATCGTTACTTTATAGTCTACAGCTTTTAAATTCCTACCATAGTACACTCGTCACAATGGAAATATTGAGCTCGACTGCCGCGCTTATCCTTTGATACATATTTTTTCGAAACGCGACGTCGCGGATGATATCGCCACTCGTAGGTCTTTCCCGACGACTAATCGAGATCGATATTCGATTCTCCTTCATCCCTAAACTAAACATGGAACTTCGGAGTATTGTCTTTTTTCCTTTTTCTTTCCACTGTACTCCATCGAAGTATAGTGTATGTGGAGTACATGCTGCTGCTCGAAAATATACATATAATAGTCTCGACCATTGGCGCTGCCTGGATGCCAGTGTGCGCGAGGGACGTTATTAAAAGGAGAAAAATCAGGTTGCGCAGTTATCATGGCTGACGTTCCTCGGACACATCTAACAGGATGCTTTGAATTTTTCACGGCATTGTGCCGCGTAATGACAGCCACTCAGCGACAAGGGCGACATTTACTTTGCTGTTGTATAAATTATTAAACGACGCTCGCGAATGGCTGCTCGGGAGCTTTGAAAATTACGAAAATTTACGGAAGCATTCTGGGAGGCGAGCGAGGTGAAGGGAATGCAGAAAGAAAACGGACAAAGGAACGTTGTCCGAGGAACGTGGGTATTCAGAAGAAGACGCGATGGCGGAAACGCGACGAAGAATGGACATTTATCTTCGCACACAAACCCTTGACGCAAGCAGGGGCTGAAAGTTGCGAAAAAATCGAGTGCATTTTGTCGAAGAAAGGGTCGATCTATCGAGCAGAATTTTTTCGCGGAGATTTGACCATATTGTACGTCCAAGTGGATATAAGAAGAGGGTCTATGAATTGAGGAAAAAGGATAACTAGCTAATACAGGTCTTCAAATTTACCTTGATAAGGATGACGCAAGATTAAGTTTGATGTTTGTTCAAAGTTGGAATTTTTATTTAAATTTCTTTAGACCAATCCACATTTAAATTCTTCGTGTTAGACATGTTACGATTTAAAACACATCTAGCCTTACAACAGGCAAAGAGAAGTCTTAATAAAAAAACTGTTTGATCTCAAATGTCAACTACCCTTGCAAATAGAGAGCCTCATTATCAATCCAAACACGCCAGCTTGTAGGCATATTTTTATTTATCTCACAAAATGTAATAAATCGATCTAACATAAGTTACACTTCACCTATGCATGTACACATCGAATTGTCCTAAATGTAATTCAAGAATTCACTACGACATGTACTACTCTCATTGTAATGCAGATGTAAGCCCTCAGGCTTAAAATGCTAATAATAAAAAAAACATCTAGCCTGGATTACGTTATTTCAAACACATTCTATATCCGTCGTACATTTGTTAAGCCATGGACTTGGGGCAACGAAGCTGAATCTTTCAACCATCCTGGCCAGAAGAAATGCAGAGGGTCGATGTTCTGTAGATCAAGAATATCGACAAGATAAGTAAATATTTCAGGCCTGTGATAGATGATATACCAACAACTCTCTACCCAATTGATTTACATAAGCAATTCAATATTCGTCGACCTCCTCTGCAGATCTACCTGTAGAATTCGTTTCAAAGAGTTTCAGTTAATGAAGGACCGGGGTTCAAGTACAGTTGCCACCAGAAACTCAATACGCAATGCTAGAGGGAGAAAAATGTTTTGCCAGTGACGGTCATAGATTTTTATTAGAGGTAAAAGCGGAGGAGGGGCACGATGCACATTTGTCAAGTGGCGTCGCAACGTCGAACGGGACTGGCGAACAAAGAGATTCATAGGGCGTGAAATAATGAAAATCCTTTTTTTTTTCTTTGAAAATGTAGACCTCGGGTGATTTGTGTACTGTCGGGTGTACTTATACTGTGTTGCGAACGTTTTCGACTGTGGAGTGATGTTACTTGGGGTTTCTTGAAGAAAATTTGGCAGCTATAGAAAAAGTTTCAGGTAGTAAAGTGGCTGAGTTTAACGAGAAATGGGACAGGCAGGAATAAAATTGTAATCTTTGACAGTATTTTAAGAAAAAAATCGAAATCAGTGAAATGATGACTTAAACCTCCCCTAGTTTCACATGGACTACATCATATTTCAATTTCATCAAAATCCCTCAAGACGAGTGCGAAATATGATCGATTTGTCACGGAATGATCTTCACATCAAATTACATAATCACTTCTTCATAAATCCTCTCCAATCTGTGTGCCAAGCAGAACTTGAACGTTACTTGTCATTAAAAGGACCACAGTAAAGCTTTCCTTCCATACATAATCTACATAGTCCAGAGTCTTGTCAAATGCAGAAGTCGCAATTCCATTTGCCCCGATATTTAATTTGTCAGCGTAAAAGGGGCACGCGTATCCCTACCGCTGTAAAAGTGAAAACTAGTCCCCTTCTTTCTTATCCGGAAGAAAGAGGAGGCATACGAAAATTAGGAAGACGTACGTTTCCGCGAGAAGAATGGAAACCTTCGTCTTCGTGGAAGTCGCCGCTCAAAAGAAGGTAAGAACTTAAAAGCGCGCAAGCGGGAAACGCGCTCGTCAGGCCGCGGCGAAGAACAAAAGGTAGAAAACAATGCGATTCCTGATACACGCCTCCGAGATGCCACCATCGCTGCCGCTTTTTCTTTTGTGCGAACCTGAGGTTCACAAGTGGCTGGGGGTGTATGGAAAGAAAGATTCTCAAATAGGATCTAAAATCTCGACGAACCGACCTTAGTTGATTTATTTAGGCAATATTTCCAACTTAATATCAGCACAGACTTGTTATAATCTGTACGTTTTATATTTGCATGTCCCTGTTTTGCAGGATTTAAATTGAAATTATGAATTTGTTGTCAATTCGGGACTTTTACAAAATACTAGAATGGATAAATTGTCTTTTCCATGGTTTTTTCGTCGGCTTTTGTGTGATTGACGGGGAACAAGTACGTTCCGCGGAGGTAAATCTTTCACGCGTCGAAAAACAAAAATCACTTTAGAGCAAAACAGCGAAAATAGGAGAGGTCGAACTGGTCGATGCGAGATTTGCGTTCGGAGATTGACGTATTTCCTGAATTTACGTAAAAGCTACGAACGGCTGGTAAGAAGAAAGCTTAGATAAAATACCAGGCTTTCAGTGCCTTCAGACCTGGTGCACTTCGAAAGAAATACTGCAATAAGTATCAATCTTCTAGAGGCACAATTTTTTTTCAAAGAATATACTCGAACACGTTAAATCCTAAAAGCATCACCTGCCTCTCAAACACCACATTAATATTAAATAAAAGCATTCTCATCACAAGCAAAACACCGCGTGGTTTATTACCGTATACAATTAAATCCCAAATGCAGTATACTAAAAATTCCTGTGCTAGGTTCACTAAAAAACCCAAGCCCATCGAAATCAATTTCATAATGCCGTGACACACTAACTCCATCAGAGCTCCAGCAGGTTCCATCGTCAAAGAGATAACGTTGGTCTTAGAGCTACCAAATGCAGCTCGGTGCTCGATTAACACCGATCCCCATCGCGAAACGCCAAGAAGCGGGAAGCCGTGGATAAAGAATCGTTTGATACTAGTCGAGGGAAGGAGTCGTTGAGTTTGATGCAAAAGAAAGCGCCAAGCAGCGTACAGCGGTAAAGGCAGTGCGGTGGAACATGAGTCTCCCGCTGCTGAAGTCGAAGCTTTTGCCCCATGAATTTTCGTGAAAGCCTCGGATAGCTTCGAGACGGAGATCGCGTGGATGAAAGGCCATTTGAATCTTCAATTCTCGTGTTCCTACTGCTTCTCAGTTTCACGGGCCTGTACGTTTCCTCTTCCCCTCCTTGTCTGCCTGGAAAATGCTCGTCTCAGAGCAAAGTCTTTCACTCTGATAAGTGTTGCTGCCCGGAGGCGAGCTTCTTCCCCCGTGTTCATCGTGAGTTAGGTCTTAGGATGTCGCGAGGACCCAGATCCTGGTTCTGGGACCGAACGCCGCGATTGCTTTAAAATCGCAGGCTCCCTCGAGCTATGCAATTGTCGATCTTTCACCGACGATCGCGCCAGGCAAGAAGTTTCGTTCTGGCTCGATGGTATCTTGATTCGACCTGCTTGTTCATCGAGAGTCAGGCTTCGGAGCCGAGAGATCTGTGGTTCTCGGTTTGATCCAGTGACGCGAGTTCTTGCTCCAGTTTCGAGTGGGACGCTGTGGCTGTTTGAAATTGCTGTTCCACTTCAAGTAATTCGCAGTCTTGCACTTGCCATCGCGGGGGGTAGAAAGTTTCATTTTTGCTGGGTTCTACTTTAGACTAGTGTGCTCGGTCTGGCAGGCAGTAGCAGAGGAATTAGAAGTAGAAGGTTCGAGAGGAAGAGTACCGGAGTATGTACTCCAACTGGAATACTTATAGATTTCTGAAGATCACTGTAATCTTTCACTTGTAATTGCGATATTATAAAAATCTCCTACCTCACAGTCCGACACATTTTCATAAATTTTATTCTCTCTTGTGTATGTATTGTGAAAATGTGAATATATGATGGTTTCCGTAAAAAGGGCAGAGATCTAATTACTGGCCTGGGACGCGAACCTCTCGTGTCCAATTCGATTCCTTTATTCAATTATGTAAATCTTTCCTCTCAAGCCCGATATACAAAATGGCTGCCACTCATATTCCCTTCGATAGGTGCTTGTCTGGTGGCTTTAATAAGAAAGAGCCACTGGTGCAGCCTCCATTCAGACGGAAATATATGAGGTCGGGTGTATTCCTGGAAGAAAAGCGCTCGTTCCAATTTGCCGTGCACAACCCAGATTTGGATAATTTGTTGCTCAGTCAATTTAACGTCACGCCTGTGCATGCACGTAGCTGGATCTGGCGCGATCGCGCTTATTCTCTTGATTCCGTGCTCAGGGCTAAGTACGTTTCGGAGTTGGGAGTTAAACCAGGGCAAGGCTTCTTCTCGACGATGTAAGACACCGTGATTGTTCCACGGTACGGTCTCCCCTTTCCTCCCTCGTTTGTTATTCCGTGATCTTTATAGTTAACCGTCTGGAAAACTTCCGGGCTCACTTACGTGGCGCATTTTACTCCATCAACCGAGTAGCGTCTTCTTGGACAACTAATCCCAGTGCTCTGCTTGAACGTAAGTCACTAATTTCTAATCTCCTTTATAATCGTAGTGTTATTTTTATGGACACGTTGAACGTCACAGTGGAATATGGACTTGATAATTTTTAAGGTGGGACTTTGAGAAATGATCGAAAAACTGTTTAATTATTTTCAGTAGTTTTAGCTCTTATGCTCCCCTGTTTTGTATTCATATCAAAGTTCCATTTCCTCGTTCCCTACATTACTTTTCATCAATGCTCAGTATCGAAACATTGAAAAGATCTCCTTACTCATCGCGTAGGTAAATTAAATAAAAAAGGGGAAATGAATCATGTGAACTGCGTCAACCAAGAGGAATTACATCCCCGTACGTTTATAAAATTTTTGCTACGAGCCGCAACTATTTAGGGATATTTTTGTGACGATGAATGGAGGTTTCCTTGGACAAGCGCCAGCCTCAGCTCGCATTGTTGTTTATTTCTGCCCGCTGCAAGAATGCTCGACGCAGGACGCTGTGTCTCTTCTTTTTTCCCCTGATATTGGATGCCTCCACGAAATATGGGAATCCACTTAAGTAAATTTCCGCATACCTTATGCAAAGTGTTATCGACGTGGACCGCAATTCAGATTTCACGCTCAGGCTGAATTTCCCGTTTTTTTCACCCCCTCTGTCCGTATAAATTCACAGTTACTCGCGCCGCGAAGTCTCTCTTTTTTTTGCCAGTCGCAAGCGATTCAATTTTTCCTGATTGTCGAGGACGTTACGATCGTCGAGGGGGTGAAAAAGCTGTATTTTCGGCGGTGCACGCGCTGGAGCTTCAACCTTGGATTCTAAACGAATCACCCAGTTCCATGAAATTCTCGAAACGTCGCGTTCTGCCGTTCAGTTGGCTCGTCCTCTTCGTTAATCCAATGTTTTAATATTCCATCGTCCATACTTTGCGAACCCGAGCCCTTCCTCCCGAAAATTCAAATACGTAATTTAATATCCATCAGCCTAACTGACTGTTCATTTGCATGTTTCTCTGTTCGCGACTCGATTAACCGAACACCCTCTATTTTGTTCAAAGAGGGATGCGCCCGTACTCTTGGAAAGCGATTTCTTATTCATGGAGCCGCTGTCAGCCGGGCGACTAATTTGCAGCGTGGAACGGTATTAACATTCAAAGTGTCGAAACGCAAAGCCCGCGCCAAATTTCCCAATAACATTGCGCAGGCCACGCTGATCTTGTTAACCCCGTTTCGCAGGGATGGCCCGTTCTACGCTCGCAAGATTGCAGCCGCGTTATGGACTGTCGCTGGTGTCTATGCGGGGGTAAATGGATGGGTGAAGCGGAGGGGGCGAACGAGGGGCGAAAGACGAAAGGGCGGCGAACAGGGAAGAGCTGCAGGGGTGAGATTACGGTGGGCTGACCGTAAAAAAGCATGCGATTTTACGAGCACTTGCGCTAAACGATGAAATGCAATTCTACGGGCGAGCACCCCGCGAGACGCTGTTAAGAACGGGCTACGTCTCCAATGCAACCTCTTTACGTCGTTCCTACGTGAACCTGAGTAGTAACGGGGCGCAAGGGGCGCTAGGGGCGCTAGGGGCGCTCCCTTCCTGGAATTGCATTGTTCACTCTGCGCTGCACTTTTCCATTGCTGTAATTTATCGTAATGAGTCGCGGGGATGCATGCGCCGAGTCGCCTGCAGCTCTGTTGTACCTAGAGCGAAGGGGGATGTTGAGGGCACCGTCGGGGAGGGTGGCTTTTTTATTATGCTGACGCGATTCCCATGTTGTTTCCGGGATTTAAAATTTGGCGCGCGATGAGTTTAGTTTTTCCTTGGTTTACGCGTTCTTGCAATGGGAATGTTTAAAGTTTTATTGTAATTAGGACACTGGCGACTTCCTTTTGTCTTAGCGTAAATCTCTCGACTATCTTCGAGTGCACCGACAGATCCACGCGTAACACCATACTGACACCCAGACACCGTTCCGTTCGTAACGCTTACCATGAACGTTCCCCGGCAGAATTAATTTTCGACCGTATGTCTCTGTGTGTCAGCGTGCAAACACGTCCTGTTACGTAATTCGAAGTCTGTTTAATTCGCGGCCCTGTTCCCCCGTGTTTCGCAACGACAGTTCCAGGAATTCCCAACGATTTCCGTTTCACATACTCCGCTGCTGTAGCACTGCACGCAGCTGCACGTGCGCCAGGAGATTCAAGACAGATCCTTTCAGACACTGCCTCTCTTGTCGGGGCCGGGTCATCTTGCCAGGCTCGCTCGTCCCACAGGATGGAAAAACTTAGATTACCGCGTTTATCTTCGCCTACAGCCCTTCCCTTCTGCCTTCGTTTCTCGTTCTGTCCTTCCCCTTCGACTTACTTTCACGCATTCCTTTTTCTACTGGCGTTCGACGACGTAGCTCTGACAATTTTATGAGACTTCTTTTCTTCTCCTTAACTCCCTATCTTCTTTATTTCGAAAAATCAAATATCACCCCCTACATTCCCTTTATACCCTTTAAAGGGTACGTACTGTGGTTCTTCGATTTCTCCTTTGCCTTCACTCGATCTCTGGACGTTGCGGTTTTTTGCCTAAAAATGGAGGTTGTAGGTCTTCCAAATAGGGGCTGGTGAAGGGAATTCTATTATTGTTTAGTGGAATCTATCTTCTTATGGCAATACACTCTTTCAACCTTTCCTGTTCTCTTATATATTCGACAGGCAACGATTTCCATCCCATGAGGAATACAAAGCAGCAACAATTGCTGACTGAAAAAAAATCTAGACTTTCATTCAGTGCAACGGGATGCGTCCGCGCTCTTCGGCTGCATAAATGCATATAAATGCATATAATGGCAATGCGGAAAGTTGGAGCATCCGAAACCATTCAATTTTGCCTTATATCGTATCTTTTATCTCCAGCCATCTCGGCGATGCCACCCGACCCAGTTCTACAAAACACCGCGTGTCTATGCTGTTATTCTATTCCTTTCCATCCCCATTCTAGGCGCGCACCTTTCACAGCCCCGTCTTCTTCATTTCCAAATTCTTTCCCTTCGAACTTACCTGTGTTCTTTGCAATCTTTGCATCGATACCCACCCACACACTCGCACCATTGTTTTACACGTGCATATCGTCTTGCCTCTTTGAAAATCACACGCTCTGATTCTCTGATTTCTTCTTTATCTTTCCTAGAAACACCCCTCTTTGTATTCCCCGTATCGATACGCGCGTACATACTCACGTGCCTGCCTTTCTCGTTCTACTAAAAGACTTTCCTTCTTCCTGTTGCCCTTTTCTTCCCCCTTGTATCGCTCTCCCACCCCTTTCTACTATTCAGTCACACCAACGGCGCGGCACGACAGACCAAGGGAAAGTTTCGAGTATGCTAGGGATTCTTCTTCGATTCGGCTTTCTTCGTTCGACGGATTTTCCGAGCTCTTTCAATCTTCTCGCCACCCCGCCCTCGCCGCAGATTTACGACGGCCAAGTACGTACTTTGAAAACCGTAATTCCAAAAAAGTTTCCTTCCTCGCGCGCTGAGCTGGTTTAGGGGTTGTGCCCGGAGAGGAGAGAAAAAAAGAGTGGACTCGGCACTTCGCGGCAATCCCGTTTCTTTAAATTATTCCTCTCCGCTCGGAACGTTCTGCCGCGGAAAATTGTCCCCGTTTTTTAAGGTGGCCCTCTTTCAGTTTCGTTGATCAACGTTTCCCGAGTGATCACTGTTGGGGCGGATGCTATATTTCGCGGTGCGAGTAAAGAAGCTGTGATTCATTGTTGCAGTATAAAGCGGGCAGGTGGAATTAACTTTTTGAGGGAAGCTTCGAATTTGGGAATAGTGAGTTCGAAGATTCTTCTATTAGAGTATTCTAAATAAATTTGTAAATAATACAACTTTGGCACAGCAGTCAAACCTATGAATAGGTTTGAATATTTCTCCTTCCCCCAAAAATTCCCAATAAATTAAGGTTTATTTTCAAAGTTCCGTGATCAAAAAATTTGTTTGAATTATCGTCCCGAATGGTACACACTAATTCATCCTTCGTCCAAAATGGAAACGGAAGTTAAGGAAGCGCCAGTAACACTGCGAGAATTCCTCGACTTTGCCCCACTTCTAAGATAAAGAATTCTTCTCTTCTTCGTCGGAGGCCCAGAAGTCTATTGCATGCCGTAGGAATTTATGTTTGTTAGCTCTTTAATGGCCCGTCATTATTCGTCCAATACCCCGTGAACGGGCGGGCAACTTCCCGAGAAGTTCTTTCGTAAAATGTAGAACACAGTTTCTCTGTCGCGTATCGGCTTTCTTCCTCCCTTTCGGGCGTCCCTCTTCTTACGACCCGCGTAACATTCCGCCCACGAATTGCACCGTTAAAGGCCGACTTATTGGATCCGTCTGCTCTGCTCGCGAGCTCGAATCGCGGTTTGAGAATCGTAACGACTTCAGATTATACTTCGGACGCAGCCTGCATAGGGATACGGCTCTTGTTGCTCTTGTTTCCTCGTCGATAAATACGCGGATTCGAAGAGTTCGGTATAGAGGGCAACCGAGCTCGATCGTGAGCCAATGTGGGACGGTGAAACAGTGGATTTACTGAGAATCGACGATGGAAAGGTGAAATCGTGTGACCACGAAAGTCGATACAGGTGTTGGTTGAATCTGGATAAGAATTTGTGATTGCACTTAAATGTATCTCTTAATTTTCGTTGTTTTTCATACGCGATATCGAAGATATTTGAAGCCCTAATTTCCTTGGTGATGAGTTTGGCTAGTTTTGCAAATTGTGTCAAACACAGGCTAAATTCGTAATAGGCGAATAATTCGAGAAAATTTCTCCCTTTTTCTACGTATATTAGAAAGAATGTTATTCATTTCGATTTTACCAATTCTGTATTGCAAGTGACGGAGGTTTTATTGCATCGACAATCAGTTTCACGATTGGAATTTCAACCTACTCCTCGCAACAAAGAATCCATCGAAATCGACCTGGACATCAAACCATCAGCCCCCAACGAGCCTTGCCAACCATAACAATTCAACCTCAGCCAAGTTCCCCCTATACAGCTATCCCCGAGCATTTCTTTTTAATACACGATACGGAGAGGCACGGAAACGTTCGCCCCGGTCGCGAAATCAGCCATAAGCTCGCGCAGGACGCTGAAACAGCCGATTTGCCTGGGAACGACGGTGGGACGACCGAATTTTATGTCCTAACCGTTGTCCAAGGGTCTCTGGCCGAGGTTCCGGGCGATATTTCTTCTCACGGTCAATGAAGTTCGGATAATGGTCACCAGACTTTTTATTTACCGAGGCCGAGGTTAGGGGGCCGGCATAAAATCATCCTGACGGAGTTGCATAGGTGTGCCTGCGTGCACCAGCTCTTCATTCTTATGCGAATTACACTTTTAAGAGTCTTCAGATGCCGCCCTCGTAGAATGGCCAGTTAAGCTCGGTCGTTGCAGCAGAATCGACCATCCCCCGCTCCTCTCCTCATAATCGAATAAGTCCCCGTCCCCCGACCTACTTTCGACGACTTTAAACCCGCGACCGCTGGCTCTGGCCACGTTTAGATAATAACGGGAGGGGTGTTTTTATTGAAATTTGCTGAGAAAGAATGAGAATTAATGCAGCGTGTGCTTTGGGGGGCGTAAAAAGTGATGGATGGATAGTGAGAAGATCGGGGGGATTTATTTAAACCCGAAATCCTTTTTTTCTCCCGGTTTGAAACACTACCGGCTGGGTAATATGGCCGGGAAGGAGGGCAGTTTTCGAAGTTTGCGAGGGGGGAGTACATAGTCGGTGGAATTTTTAGAAAGTTCAGTTTTAATCTGGGGACTACGTTGTGTAAACTTTCTGCGGACTCGGAGCGCGGATAAAGTAGAAGGTACTGGTATTTCTTGGAAAGAAAGGACCTGAAGACGAACTTTGTAATTGCCGTTATAGTCTAACGCCCAAAGGGTTCGGAAAAATGATCGGCGTTGGGGATTCAGTGTAGAATAGGTATCGTGGAAAATGAACTTCGCGAATTTATTAGCCGCCCTTGACATACGCGCACGCCAACTAATGTCCCCGATTCAGGGAGACAATCCAACTCTCGTATTAGATACAGCCGCGCGTAGCGAGCCGGAAATACTGGGATATATTGCATAACTATAAATGCATGCAAACTGCATTTGGAGCCGTCGAAGTTGTGGGTGGCGCGAATGCCTTCCGAAGTAGTACTCGGAGGGAGGAAACGAAGCTCGTTTATTTACCCATTCGTAGGAGGAAAATACTGCGACGATGGGTCTGGCCTCCTCGCTTCTCGTGCTGGTGCAAATTGCACTTTTAAGAGGCATCGGAGATCGCACCATGGAGCAGCTGGTTAGGAGTTTGATTGCCACGAAGCCGAGGTGCTGTCGTAATCGAACAAAAGGTCGTCCTTTGTTATCGACTCCCTTAAACTCGCTGATAATTTGCTCGAGTCGATTGATAATTTAGTGAATCTGGTGGTAGACTCGTAACTCGACTCGCAGATGATTCGAACTATTTTGTAGGAACAATAGAATGTTATAGTTTTTATCGTCTCATGAGATAACTGGTGTTGAGGTTAGATTGAGCAGATTTCGAAAACGTTGATTATTGTGGTTGTAATTTAGATTTATTTATGTTGGTATCAGTTTCGAAATTTCGAGGAGTGATTTGCAGCGTAAGTTATCATATTAGATACCTACCTATTCTAATTTTACTTCGATTTTTTTTTAAATTCGAGCTTCCTTCAGTTAAGCTTCCAATTCATTTTGATCTTTATGTATTATTATTGTTTAGGCAGTTGACGTGAAAGACTGTTCTGTTTCCTTCGTTTCGATGAGATTATTATCTTCAGCTGCTCTTTACAGCGGCAGAGTTTCGAGTTTAATTAAACTTCGAGGTAAGGGAAACAGTTCCTCAGGGCGGAGAGTATGCATTTCCACAGCACTGCGTTTTTCTCGCTTTATCAAAGATTATGTTGTCGCATTTCCAGTAGAACGTAGCTGGGATCGCTACCCAGAAGGCACCGAGATATATCTTCTACCCATTTAGAAGGTGTTTTCAGACGCAGTTGATTCTCATCGTGCTTTAAGAAGCTGTTTTCTTCGCCTCCACGCCGACTCTAGGACTTTTTCACGGTCCTCTTAAGACGAAGTGGGGATAAAATACCTCAGAACGAGTAATTAAGAAGATTCACAACGATAATTTACCGTTCCAATTATCGTAGAGACTGCTCACATAGTTAATTCCTCCTGAGTTGTGTTCAAATCCTTCGGTGAAATGTACCATTTAAGATTTCTCATTTTATTAGGGTCAGTAGGCAAATGGCGAGTCTTGATACAGTTTTAGAATAAAAAATTAAAATCTGTTTATGGCAGAAAAGCTCCATAGAATTGATTATTCATCAATTCTGCTCAAATCCTTTGGAGAGATGCAAACACTGATGTTTGAAGTTTTAATAAATCCAGTAGACTAATAGCTGATCTTCTTTTCAAACTAATTGTTAAGAAAATTTATCGTGTAAATTTTCAAATCGACAAGCTTTGGTGGAATACTTTTTGTAATGAAGAATATTGTCTGTATTTTGTATAATCTATAGTCCATACTATCCTCTTTTCATACCAACGCATTTTACAAAATTAACTTAAATTATTTTATTGTAACCGCAAAATCGATTTCCAAACGTTCAATTGAAATACACTTCTGATACCGTGTTCCACAAATTATGACACAGCAGGAGCAGTACAAATTTATGGTACAACATTCAATAACACAGATAACCAGCGTGCAGATTTTCAGTGTACCTGAAATCGATATAAAAAGGAATCGAAATTGTAGGAAGCTTCTAAGGGAGCTTGTTACATCGTTGAATTGGGGAACAGTTTCGACATAAATACAACAAGCAGACAAGTATTTATTAGATTTTTTATAAAAAGAATTGCTGTTACATTCGTTGCCCAGAGGCAAAAAAGAGGGTACTTCACACATACAGGACACACATGATCCGTCCACTATTTTCTGATCAAATAAAATTCTACAATAAAACGTACGCATTGTGTATTTACTCACGAAGCAAAATACGTAAAAATTCAAAAAGACATCCGTGCGTCATGCAAAGCTCTACTATGCAAGCTACATATGTAGAATAGATTTCTTAAAACCACGATGAAATCTAATTTAACTCGAAATAACTCTATACACATAGGTACCTTAAAATCTGAACAATTGTTTTCATTAATTATTATCCACGTCTATGGATGAAAGTGTATCAATTTTAACAGAATTTTGTAAGATGCATTTTTATATTCTATGAGAAAGAATTTATTCATATCAAATTTGCTACAAAATCACAGAAGTAGCTACGTCGTATTTAAACAAAACTGGCTAACTGTCTTTCGTATTTATTTTCATGCATCCGTTGTCTCGTCCTCTGCACCGAGGAACACGAGACGTCTACGTGAAATCGTTCGTCGAAGCGACGAATCAATTGCGCTTTTATCGGTGCTTTGTGAAGCTACGCCCATATTTCTTCCAAGCACCGTGACTTCATGGACCCTTTTCAATTGCGCGACAGCCCAGTCCACTCATCTTTTTATGCAAAAGCCGTTTCCCGACAAAGGTCGGGGAGCTTGAATTTCCATCCTTCGATGTGCACGGCTCCCGTAATCTCTCGTCATATTTTATTTTAGCAGTTTTTAATCAGAATACATAGGATTCACAAATTCCTCTTTCTCCAAAAATGTTAATCTACTTTTCATTGGACCTAGTGACTTTTTACGTTACTTTTCTCGGAGATAAGTCACAGATATTTCAATGGCATGATAGCATTGGTCCATTTCTCTTTTCATGCGAGCTCGTAGTCCGATAAAAGATAAGGGTTTAAAATTTCCTTTAAAAATCTGTGAACGTACAACTCACTGCAATACCTATTTTGTGGGAAAATCGAGTTCCAAGTTTCGTCTTCTGCAATTTAAATAACTTCTAGTAGAAATTATTAAAAGCTCGTAAAAATGGATACATGCTCCTGTTCACGTACCTACGAGTGCATCTACATAGGTAGAGCTTGAAACTTGATTTCCTACAAAAATATTGAATAGTATGCCCCACGCGTTTAATATCTTATTATATACCTACGATATACGCGAATTATATGCAGAGTTTGAATCAAATCAGTGATCCAAATCTCGTGCACTGCCTCTGCGAACCACCACGGAGCTCGAGAATTATCCTGAAACAGACTTGTTAATAACGTCGCGCAAAGTAAATGACCCACGTAGTTTTGCATCTGGATGCTTCTCATTTCTTTCGTAAGGACACAAAGAAGTGTGGTTAACTTGTACACCTCCCTCGCGTGTTTGCTATAACGAAGGATAAAAACAGACGAAAAAGAGAGAATTCTTTTGTATGTAGCCAGGGGAAACAGGGACAGAGAAAATCCCTGTTGTTGCGAACAGTATCTGTTTCTTTCCGCTGATCCAATGTTTACAGTCTCAAGATTCAGTTGCTTCGGGGCATAATTAGTTTCTCTTTAAACTGAGGACTGGAGGCTGGAGGACAAAGATTTTTCACGATACACGTTACGAAAGCACTGAATACTGAATATCCAACTACAAATTAAATATTCCGCTCATAACATTGAAAAGCTGCAACGCTCAAGGAATTATTCGTTTAGCCCTTAATAATACTGTTAGTCTAATTGAATCCTCTCATTTCGAAGCTCTGACAGCCCCCTCAAGATACTCCAAAAATCTTTTCAAATTATTTCCCGCTACAGTATAAAATCTTTTGAGGGAAGTCACTAGTAACTTTCGATGGAATTAACGGAATTCCTTGGAGGAAGGTGCCCCTTCCACGAATTACAAATGGGGCACAATCGTTTCTCAAGGAATCGAGGAATCGCATTCAAGAATTTCGTATCAGTTGAACCCCCCAAGTTTCCCGAGAAACCTCCGAGAATTCAGTTGACACAGTTTTGTCGGGCGATACTTGTTCTTCCGTAACCTAGACGTGAGGCTACTACGAATATCGACCGATGAACCTTGCGTTGATTTCTTCCACGACGTTATCCCGAGGCCGCAGGTAACAGGATACAGGATTACGTGGGTTCGAGAGTGTTATAGGATTAGGGTTGGAGGTTGTACTTCGAAGCTTGCAATCCTGTAATGCGCTGCAGCCAGCACGTCGGCTATGTTATCACTGTGCCTACTAATCTAAGCAAATGCAGGGCTGAAGGGCTTTCTTAATGGTGGACCGTTGACAAAATGTTGGTAGTCGAGTTTCGAGGTGGGACCACGGAATCTCTATTATCCAACCATTGTGGGGAGAATTTTTCACATTGAGGATAAAAGAGGCCTTTATCTAATTATGTATAGTCTCTGGATTTTTATATGGAAAGTATATCAAATTCGAAAGTACATCAAAGGTTGCTTTGCCCTTCGCTGTCGCAGCGATCCTTCGCTCATCAACATCATATAGTACGCAATGAAAACTTTAATTTCTATATTCCCTATCAGATCCTCGTGGAAGTGACACCAATAGATTGGCAAGGTTCTCCCGATGGAACTGAGTCTAAACTCGACCGAATTCAGAGTATTTTTAATCACACAAAGCCTTGCGTCACTCAAACTGTTAATATCCCGTTTACGTGATCTTCTTGCCATTAAGAGTAACGGGAAAACGGGCGAAGCGTCCTCTTAATCCGATAACGAGGCTCGGCACAAGTCAGTATTCCCAAGGAACATCGGTTCCCAGTCGATCGATCGTATCGCCACCAAACCATTCGATTATCCGTTACCATTTCGATGGCGTGTTTAATCAACGGGTTATCGTATCCATCGATTGTCGAGCACGCGCCCATAATTATCTCCGCGCGACGCCTCGCGTCGCCGCGCCGCGCCGCTCTGGTGTTCATCCGACAGGCCTCGGATTCTCACGGAAGGGTTCGATTATCACTGGCGCACACCGCGCGCGTCTCTTCGATCCGAATTTCGATTCTCCCGCGTGTCGTTCCGCTCCATAATCCGGCCGTATTAAGATTCGGAATTAAACGCGCGCAAGTCGAGCCGCTCACCCCCTTATTGTTTGGCGAACGAGCACGTGTTACGAGGACCATTCGGCGGGATTACGAGGACGAAGGTTACTAAATTACACGGCTGCATTAATTGCGAAACAAGCAGCTTCTGGCCTGCTGGCTCTGAGCTCCCCTTCACGCATAGACGACGTAAAATTGCACTGGAATTTCATAAGTCCCACCACCACCTGCGCAATTTCGAAGCTCCGGCGACTGCTGTCGGTGTAATTAACTCGATCTTTGGAAAGAAACGGCATATCAGAGCTGGCTAACCAAGTTTTAGGACGCTGCTTGGTCGATCGTTTGGCGGTAATTATTTGTCGCGAAGGAGTGTAAACAGTGCTGAACAGAAGAATAGAGCGTAACATTTCTTGGCGAAAGTGTACGAGGGAATTGTGGATTTTGGGGTTCATTTTGTGCGTCAGGTTTGAAACGACGGAGTTGATTTGAGGGTAACGAAGATTGTTTGATTTCATTTTGCAATATCTATCTATTTTAAATTCTGAGGTGCGTGGATTCAAGCGACACAATATTCTGAGCTTGTAACAGGGAATCATGTTCTATTGAATACACGGTTTTTAAGAAATAGTGTTAATATTTCAATTTACCTTCTTCAAATTTCCAATTGAATCTTGTAAATAAAATAGACATTTTTCGGTGATACAGTTTGGTCAATGGTAAATACTATACCAGCCAGGAAAATGTTAATGCAATATTATAAAAGGAGAATTCAGCAGAACTCAACAGAAACGAGACAAAAATACGTGGTGAGACCAAATTGTTTAACAGTGGTTTGAAATTGACACTAGGAGATCGGGGATGGCGTGTCATTGAAATTATATTTGTGTATCAATCCCCGCGAGTTGCGTGAAGGTAAAGGTATAATTTCATAAAACTAATCACTGCGGGTGACGTGAGATGTTTCCATCACCGGCGGAGCAATTTAACAAAACAAAAACAAAATATACGAGAGAGGGGCTTTCGCCCATATTGCACTCGTTTCCAATTTGACAGCCTGTAAATTAATATTGACAAGCATCGTCGTAGGTTTCCCCCGCGACAATTATTTTTGCCGGCTCGTCAGCCGTAATAATTGATTGGAGAATTTCGGGTGCAAACAAACGTGGATGGCGCTTACGGCACGCTTTTAATTTGACTTGTTCGAGGAGGCTGGAATAAGCTCGCGTTCCGGTGCACCTTCTTCGATAATAAACGACGCGATGTGACGAAATTAATTTCGATGCTCTATCGACGAGAACGTAATTGAAATCGTGGCTTGTAGTTGGTAATGAAGGCTTCGGAAGATGTTTCCAATTTGAAAGGGACCGAGATACCTAGAAATTGTTAAACAAGGCGATTGCAGCGTGTTTTGTAGGAGGAATTACTAAATGAAGGCGAATGATTTATTATTTATTAGCTAGATTGTAATAATTATAATAATTGTAGCATGGATTTTTTGTAAGCCTTAACGAAGACAGTCTTTGATTAGGAAAGTAGAAGAATATGGCGGACTTAAGTAGGTTTGAGTCAATTAAACCAGATAAATCAAAATTCTATTACTCTACTCTCGAAACACTAGGGACTGAAGTCTAGAGAATGAAGCTGAATACTAGCTAAATCTAAAGACTATCTAAGAATTCTAGCTACAATCTCTCCAGCAAATCTGCTTGAATATTCTCAATTTACCTAAAATCCCCAGCTAAAGAATAACGGAACCAAAATAACAGAATAAGTAGAACTTTTTCACAAACCAAGTTCCACGTCACTCTATTGAAATAATAAGAAGCTCAGTTAAATTAATTATTTCACCAAAATGGATGATCGCTCCTTGTTGGAGCATCAAAGGCCTTATCGCTCGCGCAATAATCTGTTAATCCAACGGCAAACACCACAGAACTTACTACCAACCACGATCCACAACGATCATCATGCACACCGAACAATTATCCGATCGCGAGTAAATTTAATTGTAACAAGCTAACTATAAGGCCAGCCCTTTATCATTAGAAATTCGTGAACGCTTAAAATTGCCTTTACGCTGTAAAGCAGCCGCGATGGTTTCCACGGCGCTTCCAGTGAATATAATTACCGGCGTGTACACGGCCAGAAATTCATTTCCAGGCAACTGGGTCGCAAATGAAACGCGAGATTAGTAAAATAAAATTCCAGGTGCAAAAATCGTGAATCGCGTGTTTCTGCGGTGGAGTCTCGATCTTCGTGGGGGGTGGAAACAGAGGGAGGGATATGCAATCATGGGGCCACGAAATGGGGAGCGAGATTCGTTTAAAAAAATACCTGGGTCAGTTGGCGAGGAAATAAAACGGCCACGTGTTCTTGAGACGGCGAAGGAACGAGACTTGGGTGGTTGGAGAAAAGAAGTGAAATGGCACCGTGAAATCCGAGTTTTCCATTAACGTTGATGAGTCGAAAATATCCTGGACGATAGAATGCCCCGGCGAAATATGGGTAATTACGTGAAAGTGGATCCTCATTATTCGCGATTCCACTTTCATATCGAAACGCTTCTTTCCTTTGCTGCTCCATGGATTTTTCTTTTCTGCCTTCTGCCTTTCGACCCACCGTTTGTTTGTCCCGGCACAATCGCCAAGGCTGCTTCGTTTTTTACCTACGAGTGGAGTGATTCATCACTTTTAATCGTGATTATCGTGGATGATTGATTCATCACGGTCTTGATTAATGACCGTCAATATTCGTTAATCAGCGACGTCGAAAGGTGTTCTCTCGCGGTCCACATTATTCGAAGTGATTCTGGGGGATTCGTAAACGTTTGAGACTCGATCGAAAAGTGGTATTTAGGCAATTAAAAATTGAATAGCTAAAAGTGTGGTAAAAGTCGGAAGAAAATTTGAAGACTGAAATGAAGAATGATAAGAAATAAGAAATGGTGAAGGCTAAGAGATCTAGAAGAATGGGGGACACAGTATTCTTAGCGGAGGATTAACGTTCAGCCATTCATTTTTTTTTAAGTGAGAGGTACATTTCAGGCCGCATTGTTTGTAATTTACTTTCATTATTGCGTACAAGAGATGGGTGGGGCGGTTCTCGTTAGGAAATCGCGAAGGAAGCAAAAAATCGAAGAGGCAATTTCAGAACAGTGAATTACTAGGCTTGATAGAGTACTTTAGCAGGAAGTCAAGGTTGAAAGTCTTCTGTAGTTACAGTCAATTTTCATTAACCACGTAATAGCAGCAGCGAAAGGACCGATCGATTGCTATAATAGCGTCGTTAATCAGCGACCCGTTTGCGAGGCCGAAAATCGAATGTTTCGTTACGCCCTTATCGACAATTTGACAAGCTATTCTTCCACCTTTTATTAAAAGTCATGGAAATCCCATTCATCTATCAAAAACCCATTCCTTAATATTATATTTTGCATTCATTTAGAGTAAAGAATTTTGTTGCTATATTTGCTCATGTAAAACAAACTAATTAGCAATTGCAATTAAACCTTATATTTCGAGCACTCTTGAAATAATAAATGGCAAGCTTTCTCCCTAAACTTCCAACTAGGATTCCAATTAAAAATTCTATTCAAATAAGAGTCGTGCACAGTATACAGACGTAAAGTTTCCGCCGCACCCGCGGAAGAACATTCGCATAAATTAATCAGGCCGTTTAATTATCGAGACATTTTAAATACAGATTGCAGGGAGAGAGTTGCATCGTTTGCAAACGTGAAACCGAAGAAACAGTACACCCGTTTGCCAGCGGACGGTGTACAGTGACTAAAAGGGACTGAAAATCACGCGCTAATTAGTCGCGACGCAATTACTGGCCAGATTAACGACGACCGCGACGCAGGAACCGCGATACTCTTTTCCCCTCTCACGGCGCTTTTCCTCCGTGTTAACGAGCATTTTCCGCGTGTCCCCGTGCTCATCCCGTCGCTCGAATCGAACGGGCAGGGTCGAAGACCCGAGTCTCTGCGACTTTTCAAGCCGACAAACAATCGAAACGAGATGTTAGAAATGTGTTTATAAAAGTTCCTTATAACAACTGTGCTTTCTTTCGATTTTCATCTCGATGTTTGTGAAACCAGTTGGCGCAAAATTGATGGCGACTTCGAAGTGTGTTTGTATCGATGAAATTAGATATTTTGCTCAGTCGTATTGTTTATTGTCTTACTTTTATTAGAATATTTTAATTTTAATGGTAGTATATTCGAGTTTTACGTGAAGATAAAACGTTCGGTGGCGATGCTGAAGATTCGTTTCGATTCGTTTAAATCTGCGTCGGCCGTTGAGAGAGAAGGTAATACGGAAAACTCGTTTCCCCGTTTGTTTACTAACAATCTTCAAAGAAATGTAATTGAAAAGTATGCAGTTTTTCATTTAGAAGTTCCGCGGAGAAGTAACGCAGAGTTTGGTTTTTTTGTTGCCGTCGGTTTGAAGATCTTTCGGCTGTCAAAGGGAAATTTTAATTTCATGCTCGGTCCTTGATGATGGGGCGATGTGTATCAAAAAGAAGATGGAATGGCAGAAGGGAAAAAGTAATTCTCGTTACTGCTGAAACAAAGTAGAGGCTTCCTAAGGGTGCTCGGCTAGGAAAGCATTGGGGAATGTTGCCATTGTTAGGATATATTCCGCGGAACTGTTACTGTAAGATATGGAAATTATACTAACTGAAAAATTGAATCTTGAAATAAATACATATTCCATTTGGAATAGTGTTTGTAAAAATTGTAAAATTCTGTCGCTTCAATGCACAATCGATTCTCAGTGAGACAAACAACAATCTCATATTCTCGACATTTTCAACTTTTGTCAAACTTCAATTTCATGAGCTACAATTGAGCCTAATTATGCAAAAAGCAACCAACCAAGAATGATTTCATCTTTTACCTTCAACATCAATTATTTTCAATCCCAACTTAAGGTCAATTAATCCACGCAAGTTTAACAACTAGGTCCACCAGTTTCTGAATTTCAAATCTCCTCATCCAAGAATGTCCATAGCAAACCTCCCGTGACCACCTAAATTGAACAATTACTCCTCTAACCGTCTCAGAATTATTTACCAGAACCCAGTTTCCATGACATAGTATCGCGGCGATACTCGCGCAATTTTCTAGACGAACGGCTGGGAATAACATTTCTGGATTAAAACAGCCCGAGACATCGCCGCGGAATAAATCGTCGCGAGCTTTCCCAGCACCCAGCACGCGGCCTCTAGGAGATAATTTCATCTTGCACATCCACGTTGAACACGTTCCGCGCGATAAAGGCGCCGGGGACGTTTCGTAAAATCCGCGTCGTTCCACGTTGACGTCCTGCCCCGTTTAATTCGCACCGAGGCGCGTTTGTTACTCCAAAATGCTGCTCGTTCACGGAGTAATTCTCGAAGAGAGCATACACCACGCGAGAAGTGATTCCGTATCTACGAAGATGACGCAGCTGGATTCCTTTGCGCTCTATCCTGATGCACGGGGGTTCGCGGGAGGGTGACTTTGTGGGGCCGAGAGGAGCGGGTGATAAAGTAGAAAGAGATAAGTTTTAGTCGAGCCAGAGGGGTTGGCGGTGATCTTGTTACGGGCTAGGGAAAGCTCGACGAGGTAGGCTAGGAAAGCTCCAAATGTCGTCGACTCCTTCGTCCATGGCTGCCCTCCAAAATGAAATGGAAACAAAGAGGTCTTTGAGTTACAAAAAACGTTTTGTGAAACTGTGACTCGGGCGTTTGGAGCTTCAGTTGCAAAGTTTATCTAAGCTCGATTCGCTATACTGCTGTTTTAATGAATACTTAATTAGGGTAATTATGTGGTTGGTTTGCTGAGGAGAGGAGAATGGAAAAATGAGGATGTGAGTGAAGGTGTTTCTTTTGGGCTTCATGGTAGGTATATCAAAGTTCAGCTTTGAAAGTGTTCTGATAATGTACCTCGGAGATTAGAATTAATTAATTTGATGAACAAAGGGCAGTGACGACGTAGCTATGTCACAGAAATGTTCTCGTAACTTTAGCAAGTTTCCCTATTTGCACGTTCGTTTGCAAAACAGCTCGTCACTTTTATCACCTCCAATGAACGTTCTGCCGCGCAAATTTGTCGAAATGGCATTTAAAAGAAAATCTTAGTTTACGGAAGTCGTATTAAGTAGAAGTTCCCAGGCAAATTTCAGAAAGTTGCTGCAAGCTGGAAGCGACGCGTTAGTGAAAGTGATTAATTTAAACGTTAAACAAGCTTCAACTGGGACCTTCAGCTGCTGATATAAATTTCAACGTTTCAACTGAAACAAGTAAACAAGAGCAATCAAGATCGTATGAGTGTAATTTCCAAAACCCACAAACCATCTTAATTTCCTCTTTTTACTTACATTTATTTGCCTTTCAATTATTCACAGCTTCATTACCTACTTCTGTATTACTGGAAATATTATTTTTAACCGGTCCTCGATCAATGCCTATAAATAAACATCAAACATGCCTCGCGGACCAATGGAATGACCTAGTTGATGGCAAACGATTAGGTTCATTGAAACCATCCATAATGAATAAGTAATGGAAGATTAGAAGTGACGAAAGAATATTGAAATTCTACTTTATACAAAATATAAGCTAGTGATTAGTAAAACGAGCCAGTTTCCAGTTGCTAATCGTTACTGGCGTGAATAAGTAAGTGAAACGAACATGGGACTCTGTTAATAAGAAAAGCCCGAAACTAATACTGCTTCTGGTTAGTTTCAAAGTTGAACAAGTCCACGAACTATTTATCACTCGAGTTAACAAGAACGACAGGAACATTGACGAGGCTTTCGCACGTCAGCATCGTTTGAACTCTCGTTACATTCGCATCCACATACCTACGTGTACCTAGGTACATATTCGTTTGACAGTTAAACCAATATTGAATTAAAATTATTTGACCATTGTATTTATTTTTCAAAATTCGTATTAAAGAGTGAGGGATCGCAGATTCCTTGCTCATTACCCCCGGGGACATTTTTTCATGTGACAGTATATATAATGTCAAGCGTAATTCGCCTCGTTGTACGGCTATCGATTGTGGAAAATGAATTCCTTCCTTTTATCGTGGACGATCTGCACGTGCCTTTAAGTCGACAAACAAACGCCCCCCAATTACACAGAGGAAAGCGTAGAGAAAAGGTAGACTGCTGGTGAATGTGGTTACTTAACCAGGCACACGCGAGCAAAAGTTCTCCCGATCGCGATTATCTCAGCTCCGCAAGAACGCTCTGTTCCTCGAGGGGGGAAGTAATTTTTATCCAAGCAATAAGCACTTCCGCCCAGCCGGTGGGAAAATAATAAAACGTGTACCTTTAACTCTCCTGGACAGGACAGAATAATATTTCCGACAAATTCCACGCTCAGCTTTCTCAAAAAACACATTTATCTCTAGGGCAGAAAAGAATGGAAGGAAGATTTACGATGATTTCAAAAAGATCTTTGAATATTGAATCAAGTTGATATTGAAATAGAAATCTTGCGATTTTAAAGTCTCCGTGTCTTGTGGACTCTTCTTGTTTGACGTTGGACGTTGCGTCAGGAACTGAAGTTCGTTAAGGGGATGAAAATGTGTTCCCGAACATGGGGATTTGCACGGTATCGGTGCTGTTAAAATTTATTGCCTAACTTTTTCACTTAACCGTTATTTACATGCGGGAAGCCCGGTGGCTTGAGTTTGTGAATTAAACAATAACGGAGCATGAACGGGGATGAAGTTGAAGGGTATTGCGGGATTACTGGTGAAAGTTAAATAAAAGACTGAATAAGTTAATAATATGAAAGAGGTATTATTTTCGTTGTTTCATTTTAAAGTATTTCTTAAATATTAATATACTAATATTTAGTCCCCTAATTTGTCTCGAGTTCAATACAAAACTTTAATAAAGTCCTTACAACCCTTCAGGAAACACAATAACGGTATTTCAAAATTTCTCTGCAGTTTTATTTCAGACTATTATCCTACAACATGCGTAAATTCAATACACTTTAATTTCCATTGGAATATAAATTTTCTCATTCATCGTGAGCAAATGACGTGACCATTTTAAAGCAGCAAATCCTCTCGTTGGTTAATTAATGTCGTTGTTGCTTCGAGTTATGGTCTCGCATTTAAAATTTGTCAAAACAACTATTACTGGGTGTATGATTAAATTCGCCCTGTACGCGCTGCGAGATTAAAACGAGCAAAAAATGCCAAGAAAATAGGGAGGCGGAAATAACCCTCTCGACTGCAATACCCTGATTTCCCCTGTAAATTACATTGCCGCGGAGGGATGGGGGGTGCCAGGCTTGTAAGGCAAAACGGTGACGGTCGTAAGAAAAGTGTGATTAACGAGCAAGAAACGCAGTGGAACTGTAGAAGTGGAAGTGGACCGTTTCTGATCGGACTGCTTGGAAAGCGCCGCGACAAAAATATATGGCTTGCTTTCTATTCTGTTCAAACGTTTTGCTTAACGATCCTACAGTTATGAATGCGAAGTACTTTCTGCCTATTGTGGCGAATAAAAAATGGTAAAATGACTTTGAATTGGAGGAATCAGGGACATCATTGAAATGTGTGAACAGTGACACATTTATGTGGGTTGTATTGATTACTGTAAATGTTTCGCCTTCGTTGTTGAATTAAGTGCAGTTCAGTCGTTAATAATTGTCGAGCATCTTTTATTATAAATACCACATTAATTTCTATCGCTCTTTTGCACACTAAAATCGCGACTACTAAATCTATTTCGCGATTTACAACTGCTACGTTCCTTAATTTCATCGTCACTGGACAAACTTTACTCGTCTGCATCGAGTTTCCTCCTCCTCAACAAGAGAATACCAGTAAACTGAAACAGTTGTAGTACTCACAAAACACCAGCTCTCCTTTAGTCAGTAATCGATTCCTCATCAATCAGCAAGGTAGGTACAACTGCCTTGAAAACATCGAGCTTCCAATTTTACTTATAACTGTAGATCTGCTATGTATAATCGATGACAGTCGTTGGTTATCTCCCAAAAGCAATATTAACAATATTCGATATTCCCTGCGTGGAATATCATTGGTGATATCATTGATTAATAATATTTTTAGGGATTCAAAAACCATTAATGGACCACGTTTGATAGACACACAGAATATTAAGACCGATTAGATTCACAACGATTCTGGAGAACTGCAAATTGGACCAAGCTTCCGGCCGTTAACCGCCTAAATCAATTATGGTCGTGTAGGTCGGTTTAAATCGTTGATCGATCCGCGCAAATCTTCTTACCGAGATCAAGGTGTAGGCTCGTCTTATATATCGAATCTAAATTGCTGTGCAGACAATAATTGTCACAGTGGAGTTTCCATCGCCCGGTTCGTTATATCTTCTCCTTCTATTAAATAAATCACACAGAATTTGGAACCGCCGGGATTTAGAGCTCCCCGTTAAATGTTTCATAACCCACGAAGGTTTTAATTATAATGGACACTGAGGGGAAAGGTGATTATCTCGATTTCCTGCGGTATTTTAAAGCGCCCCCGTTCCTTCCTATTAACAAAAACGATCGTATTAAGCTCGCGGTACGATGTAAATGAATGGCAGACGAAATGTGCAGCTAATGTTCTTCCTAATTGCTGCTTCGTAGAATTACCCCGATTCCCGCCGCGGTAAAAAGATCGGGGGTAAAAGTTCTGGGAGACGTGGTTCGAGGTGTGTCCAGATTACTCGAGTATTTTGCAGAAGAATGATTCCATGGAATTAAATAATTCTGTCAACCAACGTTTAATTTTGACAAAAAAAATTGTGGAGAATAATTTTTATAATCCTTAGTGGAAAAACTTTTAATTGCTACGATTAATAAGAAGGGGTGTTATTAATAATATTAATATCAAATACCACTTCTAAACTTATCAGATACCTTAAAAGCACACTGCCACTGTGCACTGGGCTTTCTCGAGGGCTCACACACACACACACAAAGACTCAGAGCTGCCTCTGATCCATTCCGACTAGCAAGATAACACTCTTCCTTTTGAATCTCTCCCTCCCACAATATGATAAAAAATTCACAACGATCTGGGCCGAGAAATCGGTTCCCCGAGGAGCTTGGTAGCTGGGGAAGACGTGGCGGGTCGCGTCGAAGCCAAGTTCCATCGAGCTATTATCGCGAATCGTTGCGTGCTGCACGGGCTTTGGTTACCTTTGCATGAATCAAGGAAGACCCCGAGAGGCATCCCTGTTGGTTAATCATCGTCATCAGCAGCTGCTTTTGACTATGCTTCAGCATGATACGCAACGGGAACTGCGGGAGCATCCGCTATTAAGTAGAACACCGGGGGTTCATTTCCTCGACAATGTTGGAATAATCGTCTACGGAACAGGCTACAATATTGACCGCCATTTCGGCCACCCTCCAGCTCTATCTTTGACCGAGGATTCTGCATGAATATGTGCACATATCGAAACGTGCCGATACCGTAGTTCTTCCACTTTGAAAACGGAAATGCATTGGAATAGAACATGCACGACGAGTCTGATTGCACCAAAGCCGTTTTTAATTGTAGAGACCCAGGGATTAAGTAGGTGGATTATGATTGTGGTCGATTGGCGGAGATGTAGGTATCGAATGGAGAAAAGAATTTGGCTAACTGACGAATGATGATCATTGGTTTGAGAACTCTTAGACTGAAAAGTGGCGATGCTTGAGTTTGTGGGATTAGAATGTCTTTCAAATTGGTGATTCTTGGGTCCTTGCTATCAAAAGTGTAACCAATCACGACACCTCTTATCTCAGTCCACATTCTCCCATTCTAATAAGAACATGACAGTCCCTCGTTAACAATCCATAACATCCAGACATTTCTCACTTAAAACCAAATGTACAGAAACTATAACCAACCCTGCACATATCTAGTACCTACCCCAGGTAGGATATGAGCAATTCGTGTAATAAAGACGAAAAATAAATAAAATAATTATCCCAAAGACATCCACCATCCACCATCCACCATCCTATTCTTCGATAATTTCTCTTTTAAACTCTCCGCGTGGATTTAAACGTGAAACCGCGACAGTGCATCGCGCCGACGGGTATTATTTCCCCGGTACAATTGGGCCCTTCATCGGCGGATATCCATCAGGCCAGTGTCGAATCGCACGTGTCGTCTCGCTCGTGTTTTGCGCCTCTTTGTGGCAGCCACAAAAGCAGACGAGGGCGCAGGAATGAATACAGATGGCTCGGTGCCGGATAGAGGGACGTCGCAGCGAGACGCGGCATCGCGAATCGATTCCAGGATGCGCCCCCGTCGTTCTGCCTCCCGTTGGAAAATTGCCGCAGCCGTCGCCATCGTCTCGATTATCCCAACGAAACCGACAATATTGTCGTTCTTTCCAACGCGTACCGCTCGCGAACAAACCATTCTCTATCAGCCTCGGGGACAATCGCGAACGTGACGCCGGGTATCGTGCAACATCTCTGAATTCGCCGCGCGAGACGCGATCTTCCGACTGTTTTGGCATGCGTCGAACGTCCTGGCCGCGCGATTAATGCACAGAACCCAGTCGGCAGGATATCATGGGTGGCGGGTCCAATCGCCGGATATTTCTTCGCTGGCGAATGTGCGCGCCTCTCCGTGTAGTTTGACGATGGGGGATGGCGGGAGGGTCCAACGACCCCCGTGGGAACTGTTCTCTATCGTAAGATGTACGAAATTTCGGAAATTGCTGGCCCTCGTCTCTTATGCACCGAGACTCCCTCATACAGCCTCTGCGGTGGCTACGTATTCCACTAGAATTAGCCTGATCCATTTATGAAGCGGCAATAATGGATATTGTTGCGGTTTCGATTTTCGAGGCCAGCCGGACGGCACAGGGGAACTTGATTAGAAAATGGGAATTCTGCTTCTTTTTAGATTGATCGTAAAGGTTCTTTTTTTATTCCTGGTATTTCCCTCGGTGCTGCGATCTTTGGATAGATTAACTTCTTACATATGTAATAGTGTACAAGAATTAGTCATACTGCAAATTCGAACACCTTTGATTTTACCCTCGTGGGATTACTTGAAACATTTCTGCAAAATTGCTATTAAACAAATTCAGAAAAGCTGTAAAATACTTCCTAATTGTATGTAACATTGTAGTGCAAGGAACAATTTTGTTTCAAGAACCCCTTTCTAGTGATTCAACCCCCAACCTCCACCCTCTCAGTTCAGCAATAAAACAGGCGTACGTAAAATCAGGCCAACTAAATCTCGGTTCATTATACCCTGTGACTGTCCCATATCTTTATCGTTTCACGATATTCTGCTAGTTGTCGATGTTTACGATCGGTCGGCCGTCGGTTGAACGAAGGGGAGGGGAATTTCCATAGAATAATTCGATCATTTCACGGTGACTTTATAAAGGCCGATTTCAACGAGGCTCGACTGTTCACCGTAAAGCTTTTAGGTTAATGTCAAAGTTCCTGGCCATTCGAGAAGTTGAACTTTATCGCGTTTATATCGATCCGTGTTGACCTGTAACGCCAGGAGGCTACGTATGCAGTCGCGGTCATCCAGCGAGGCTTACATTTCAGTGCTTTTCCGCTGCATTTCACCGGCTTGTTCGTAGCCTGGAACAACAACGCGGTGAGAAACAAAGCTTTACTAGGCCGATCGGCTACTGGCGGGCCCGATGCAACCGGGGACGACGTACAACTTTCAAGTTGTTCTAATAGAACCGTTGGACAGCATCGTTTTACGCCTCCTAAACGTGAAACAGGTATTTTCCCTAGGAATCACGTACTTATACCTGTAAGAATACTTTAAAAAACAGATGAGGAATTCACAATATTCCTGTGATTCATAAGGATGCCTCGAAATAAATATTTGGTCCTCTTGGTGCTCTTGAATTCCACTTTAATGAATATACGAACCTCTTCCAAAGATATTTCATAGAACTTCCTCCGTCACCGAGGCAGACTCTCTTCAGCCTCATAGATGAATGCTAAATCAGGTACCTCGGAAGCTTGCAATTTCGCCCGTGTCCCACGATAAAAATCGCAACAACAAGGAGCTCGGACGAGGCGGGATGGTGAGAGCGAGTGGACACTCGAACGATACATTATCCACGGAGTTGGTTCCGCAGCGGACCGGAGGACCTAGACGGATGATGAAAAATGGCCAGGGAAGGGAACCTTAAGGAAATTGCACGCAGAAAAGCCCGAGGAAAAGGGTAACAACGTCGTTGGAAGAGAGGCGAGGCTCGAAAGTACACGAGGACGAAGAAGGATCGCGGAAAGAGCTCCCTCGATCTCCCTTGGAAAACAACCGAACGCCTCGAGAGTGAATGGCCGGTGGTGGTGAAAGACGAAGCCGGAGCCCTAGAACGGGGCCAGGCACCTCGAAAATGGCAATTGAATTATGTAGACGGGGAGAAAGGGACGGATAAGAGTCGCGAACAAGTGGGAAAGAAGGGCAAGCTGAGGAAGCTGGTCGAGCTTGCGAAGTTGAGGAAAAAGCTGGAGATACGGGATTAAAGGGAACGAAACCAGAAGATTTTGGGCGGAGAGATAATGGAACGAAGGGGAAGTTGATGAAGCGGGACGTTGTCTTGGGTAAAATGATTGGGCTGAATCTCGAGAAGCTGGGTATAAACGGCTGTGGAATTCGGAAGATTAAGCTGATTTCAGAAAGGGTTGATCTATCAATTCTTCGATCTTAATTGTTTTGAAAATCTGTTGGAATGTGTTGGAAATTTAGTAGTTGATATATTGATGCTACTGGGGGGCTTTAGTTTTTGAATACATTGCTTTAGATGTATGGTGTCTTTAAATTATTACGAAAACTAAATGGAATGGCCTGGAAGTTAGAAAATATTATTTTGATTTTAAAAAAGACCTACACTCTTGCGTTAAAATTGAGAACATTGATCAATTGAAATGGTTTATCTCTCCCCCCCCCCCCCCCCCACTTGTGATGCTTTTCTTTTTAGTGTACTCTTCAATGAACCCCTGTTTCGGCGAGCAGAAGTTATATCTCCAGCGTTTAGGTCGCTGCTCTATGTGCTTTAAAGTATTCCGCTCGATCAAAACTTTCTTTTTGAAGTCGAGGAACTCTCGGTTGTAGCGCAAAGTATACTGAACAAGGCGGGGTCGTTCTTTCGGACGAGTTGGACGCGAAAAGCTATTGTTCCCGGCAAGACTATTGTTCCACGGAGAAGTGATCCTTTCGAGAATTTTACAGATTCTCTTTAATTGCTCGTCGTCCCTTATTCTCGGCCTCGAGTGGAAAAATACAAGGAACTTTCGCGTCCCTGTGTGTAAACTTTGTTGACATATTACATATTTATTAGCTGAAGATACCAGCTCCCAGAATCCCATAATCTGTTGACCTGAGCGTCCGAGAGGAACAGTTCCTTTTCAAAGACCACTCTTTCTTACAACTGTACAACTCAAATGTTTAGTTAGAATGGAATCTTGTAGTTTTAATTGCCTTCATTATCTTGAATATACCTTGCTACTAAAATGGACGATTCAAAATAGCTTTCTCTATTCCAAGTGCAAACTCTGCAAAATAAGAAAGTAGAATAACAGTGCAGGCAACCTGTGGGATGCTAAATCTTCACCATAATTAGATAATTAGTCCGATAGTTAGTTCGATATTCCTCGATCTACGTTACCTCGACATCCCCTACCAATTATTCTACGCCCCATCGCTTCAAAATCATTGATCCTCTATATTTCCATTTCATTACAAAAATAATGTAACATAATATTCTAAAACATTTCCCACAACACTCCAAACCGAAATGTTAACTGATATTTGAACCGGTACAATGACGAGCGACAATTTGACGTCACGCGGAGTCCATTTCGCTGGTTGAATCGACGCCAGCTCGGACCAAGGTTACCAGGCTGAATAGCTCGAAGGAAAAATCGTTATGTACGATCGACGAGCCGCAGCGAATTGCGCTTTTGGCCTTTAACCGCTAATTACAGAGCGATCTCGAAATGAAAGGACATTCTGGCTGGCCTGTCGATAAAGCGATATATTCCACGCGCCCGTCGAAACGGCGATATTTAGCCCTTTGAAACGCCACCAGTGAAATTTCACTCAAAGCGTAGTCTCGTATTCGCTTTCAAAAAATATCACGCGGGTGCGCCGAGAAATTGCGAAAGTCGAAAAACTCTATTCCGGCTGGTCCGAAACTTTCGTGCCGCCCTCGCGCAACCCGAATGTACCTGCTTCACTTTTTCCGCGCGATGCTCGTACACGCTCGGCCGAGTAATCCAGTATTAAAGCCGAAAGTGAAATTGATTTATCTGTTTCGCCCCCTCCGCGGGATAACGTTCAAAATTCGTTATGTGAATCCTCACGGATCGTTCGACGATCACGCTATCTATGACAAACAGTGGCGGACAAGCGGCTGCGATGTTGTTGAGGATTTCCTACACTTGGTTGTTTTAACTGGACAGAGGTGGTCGTGGATAGTCACTCATCATTATCTCTATCCAATGTGTGTTTTTTAAAATACCTTTAATCGCTTAGAAATGAGGGACAATGTGAAAAAGAGAATTTGGAAAACTTGTGCGTTTAATTTACTAAGGTTTTTATAAAGGTTGGTCTGTTAACCTACGTGCAACTTCTAATTACAAACTTATAGCTAAAACTAATAACTAATAAATAAATAAATATGGATGTATGAACTAATGATAAAGGTGATTGAATATGTTAGAGAACCTTTTGAATATCCATCTTCAATGCCTAATGCATGAAATGTGTACTTTCACGTCACCCTTAAAGCACAGAATGGAGGGGTAATAGCCTTGACTACTCCACTACCCCTCTGATGCACCAGCACCCATACCACGAACGCCTCGCGATTCCCCAGTTCCTGGTGCAACCATTTCCAAACTTTCCCCCCCGGTGGCTTGAAGATACAAACCAGGAGAACGACCAGACAGCGCGGGGGACGTTTTCCTGGCTGCGCCGTTGCGCGCCACGGTAAATACATTAGGTATCGACGTAGGCCCCGTGAAAAGGGCTATTTGCATCAAGAATGGAGGCGCAACCGGGAAGGCATTCGTCATCGCCCGTAACTCCGTGTGTGCTACGACGATGTAGGATCGTTGCGACGCGGGGAAGAGGTCTCTGCATGATAACGAGGGGCGGGAGGGGGGCACGATACGATACAGGAAATGCACTCTGTGCCGCGGGTATATCTGAACGCGCAGCCACTGCCTACGAACCTCGAGACCCGCTCATATTTCCATACAAATTGCAATACGCGCGGCCGTATCTTGGCGTGTTGGAGCGCGCCGCGGGCTTAATTGTTCGCTTCGATCGCCGCGGAAAAATATGACGGTACGCTTACTTTTTGTGCCCCCGTTTCCCCCTAGTTTTAAGCGATCGCGCCAATTCCAGCAGCGTGGCGTTGTTGGAAGGTTCTCGGAGGAGGATCGCGAAGGAAATGTTTGCTTTTGATTTGGTGCTGCAAAATTGCATCGGGCGATGATTAGACTAGTGGGCTGGGTAACTAAGGTTTTAATGGAGGATCGAGTTAGAATTGATGCTACGTTGACGCCAATGTGGTCGTAAAAGAGTTTGGAGGATTTTCGGAGTGGACGCAAGGGTGGTAGGGCTGGGAAGGATTCAGGAAATTATTTCCCGGTGCATGGAGTGCACCCAGAGTCCAGAGAACAGCAACATTTGGGCGAAGTAAATGTGTGTTTACTCTCCGAAAAAATATTTGGTACGTTACACTGCAACGAAACAGTTGGAGTGTTTTCTGAACCCTTCGCCTGGCTGTTTGAAACTTGTAGCTAGATTAACTTCGCCGGCCGCACTTCTGTTCGCTCGAAAAACTGGTGTGTAATAGCAGACGTGCTACAGAATGTACATGTATCACTCGGGTGTTCTGAGAGTGGCTTGTCATTTATTAATAATATGAGGCATCGATTAATCGCTGATAGTTGCCGGTGTGATGTCGTCAGGTCGAATGAAGTTCTTCTCCTATCGGGATTTATTGCTCGTAACAGATGCCAGACTGTCATCGACTGGCTGGATGCCAAGACCGCGGCCCGTCTAGATAAATATTTAACGATTGGCTACGTTGCTCTGTAGGTCGTATGACGCGTCAGTGGGCATTTTGCTGCCATGTAGGGGGCGACCCTAAAATGCGTGACTTTACTCCACGCACCCGTGTAAATACGGAACCACTCGTTCACAGAGATATTCGACGAGGGTGTCATGGTAATGCAGTGACCGCGTCCACGCTGACACTGCTAATCGATATTGGAGCTTGGTTACTGTGGCAAGTGGAATGGTCCTTTTCTCTCTTCGACATTAATTCCTCTCCCTTTTTATTATTTCATTCATTTGAAATACACGTTAACTCGTGATGAGAGAGCGGGAAGACGTGGAATTTGTGTGGGTACAGGAGTTTTCAATTGGAAGTTAAGTGCTGAGATTAGTTTACCATTATGGAGAATTGATAAGACAGTTTTAGTTTGAAGGGTAAGATGCTTTGGTGGGGGAAGAGGTATTATGAAATGCGGTTTCAAAAATATTGCTGGACAGCTTGAGGAATTATGGTCTGAAGCCAGGTCGGTTAGAATCTGATAGTTTAGGGCTTAATAGATTGGAATTTCATAGTTTGGGGCCCAATGGCTTGGGATTCGATACTTTGGGAATTGGTAGTTTGTAGGGTTTATACAAAAACCGACTTTTGAAAAAAAAATGGTTGTTAAACCCGGTTTTTAAAAACCAACAAATCCTATATAGTAGTTTGTTGATTGATAGCTTGGAAGTCGACAACTTCGGACTTCATGGCGTGGAAGTCCATAACTAGGGACTTTACATTTGGAAATCAGAAGTTGGGACTCGCTAATTTCAGATTTGATAGCTTGGGCTTCGACAGCTTAATGCGGGACTCCATAGCTTGAGAATCCACGACTAGGGATTTCATAATTTGGGACTCGATAATTTGAAGTTTGACAGCATGGTATTCGACAGCGTGGAGGTCGATACCGTTAGATTCCATAGCGTGGGAGTTCGCAACTGGGGACTTCATAATTAGGAAATCACAAATTGCGCCTCGATAATTTGAGGTCATCTAGCATGTTTGTTAGCAGACTATAGACAAAACAGACCCTTGTTACTCGGGGCTATCATTAAAGCCAAGTTTTACTCACCGGTAAGACCGAATCGATGTTCGTCTACCTTCCCTTCAAATGGCAATCGGGAGTGCGCGGTAGAACAAACATTCTAATTGCACACGCTCCGCTAGAGGCATTAATTGAAATCCCGCGACATAATTTTTCCCTTTTTCGTCGAGTGTTTTGCGTCGAGGCGGCGGGCGAAACGGCCGACCCATTGATTTCAATTCTGTCGCGCATTTGTTAGCAATAATGGCCCCGATCGCGACACTCGAACAGAGACCGGATATCGTTGATTTCCACGGCTGAAAACCGTGCGAAATTAAACGCGAGGAGGCACGTGGCACAGTCTGTTCCAATTAATTTCCTACGATCCATCGATTGGTAACGAGAAAACCTTTCCCTCATTTTTCGCGGCACTCGATGCAAATGCAAATTCGAACGAGGCACACTGCGAACACAAGTCACTCACCTTGATCACGAACAATTGAACAGCTGGTGTCCCGTAAATCTACGGTCTTTTTATTTGTTTACGTGGGCGACTTTTATGGCACACGTGCCTAGCTTTAGCCCCCAGTAATGCGATAATATCACGCGATAGCATAATATCGCGTAACTGTTACAAATTGCGGGTAACAGGGGTATTACTATCAATTTATTATACCTTGTGAGTTATGTTACCGAACTGTTCCTTGCCTTCGACTCATTTTCTGAACATTTATTGTGGGAGAGGGGGCGAGAAAACCTAAGAGAATATAAATATCTGAACAATTCTACCGCACAGTAGTATTTTATATCATAAATATTCAGAAGTAGATATACAACTTTTATATCTATATAACACTTAAATTGAAAGAAGACCGGTGGTATCCTCGTCGTATGAATGTCTCGGACCACCCGGAAAATTCTTACCACAGAAGTAATTATGAAAAGTCACATCAGTTAGAAATAGTCTTTACCGTAGAACGAGGATCAACACTATTTCTTCCACGATGCGATCTTTTTATCGCTTCACGTTGTTTCCACAATTTCCCAATGACCGCGGTTCGAGAATAATTTCCCTTTGTCGCGCGTAGAATGAGGATGTTCCGTCGCGTTTTACCATTTTTATTAGAAAAATTTGAATCCCTTTGCGGTCACAGTTCCCGCAGAAATGAGAAGTTACTTCTGAAGTTTCTTACGACAGCCAGGGTTCTACCTTTTCTTTTTTAAAAAGAAAGAGAGGTCCGTCTGTATATCTGGCGGAAGAAGGGGGAGCGAGCGGGGCGCGGGGTAAAAGCTTGACAGGAAATCTCTTGAAGTAATTCCTCAATGTAATTTCCTTTTCCCCTCCCCTGTTTCCACGGAGGCACTGCTCGTAGTTGCGGAAACTTCGTTAGGTTCTTCTCTCCAGCTTATTTTCTTTGAGTCTCATTTTTCTTCACGGTCGAATCAACGGCGGAGCCTGTGGTACAGCCTCCCTCTTTCTTGTCCACCGACATATTTGTATCGGCTTAATTTTTCACGACTGCCTTCGATCCGGACTTTCCAGGACAGAGGGAGCTCAGGAACGATTATGCTCGTGGCATTCTTTCGCCCGGAAGCTTCGGGAGTAATTCTTGCCATTTACATACAGCAGGATTTTTAATGGAAATTTAATAAGAATCACGTTCGATCATGAACTCGGACGCTGCGCATTTGAAAACCCCCTAGCACCAAGCTAAGCGACGACACTAACAAAACCACCCCTCAACGAAATAAACAACCCATCTCTCAAAAACACCCCAAAGTATTTCTCCCAGCCGCCCGGGTTACAGGGGTTCAGTCCAGTGCGTCTCAGCCACGTTCTTTGGAAGCACCTGCACGCACCAATTAGCATCGTGGGAGGAATGTTAATTGAACAGGGCGACAGTTCGAGCCAGTGGCGCGGAAAGGCGGCCGGGCTTCCCAGGCTGACCGCCTTATGGCGCTTCTTGCTCGTACGTGGGAAGGCCATCCTCTGTCTGCCGGCGCGCTCTTCTCGCCTGTTCTTTCCTCTTTCGCGCTGGAGCGCGCACAGTGGTCCCACGGGGTCGCGCGTACACGTAGCGGCCGTAGGAAGTAAGCATGGCTGGGCCCCTCTGTCGAGGCGATCTGGCCAGTGCAACCGGTGCAACCGGTGCAACCGTACAGTCATAACGTTTCTGGTAATACCCCAACTGATTTCCCATATGGCGCCGTCGACCAGGGGATCCGGGCGAAAAATTCCACGTCGATGCGTGAAATCGTTTTATTTCCGCGGAAATATCAGCGAATGCCGGGGGAGTGGGGACGGGAGTGGGTCCACTGCTGCCTGGGTTCGAAGCGTTTATTTATTGCTCGCGACGTAGTCGCGATACACGGCACCGGGGGAGGAAAGCAGCCTGCCAGAGTCGATGTAGCGACGTTAATTTATCGATAGAACGGCTGACGGGGCTCGATGACGAAAGGTGCGCTATTTGTTACGTTGCATTAGGTATCACTCTATTTTACACTTAAGGGGGTATGTTTTTTGAGGGAGTAAAAAATTAATCTGCTTTTCTGCAGGGTTATGTGTGGGATATTTTAACGAAGTTTGAAATGTTAATGGATTTCTCGAAAGTAGAGAGTAGGTCCAGAAGATTGCATAAAATAAGTAAGCGAGGCAGAAACTGTTTAGAAACTCTGAAAGCCAGTGGCGGGTTTAAGAAATAAGGCCCAGGTGGCAAACGTTCTGAGGGGCCCATTTTTTCGGAAAGATGAAGAGGTAGTTTACTAAAAACAGGCTATGTATAAGTAGTGCAGAGAAAAATAGTGCTTGAATAATATCATAATTTTTTTGGAAGCTGGGGCCGCGGGTGGGTTTTCTGGGTAGGAGCTGTTGAAAGCTAAGTCTCACTGAAAACTGTATTTTAGTGTAATACATATAAATTCAGTACACATTTTTTATACACAATAGGTACTTAAGTACCTATCACTTCTGTCAGAGATATTTCAGAAGCAATCTCGCGAGGCTCCCACCCTTTACCCAATGAAACGCTCAATCTACAAAACCTTCCCCCGCACTGTCCCAACACGGGGTTATTAACTATTACCAAAGTATCGACATCGTGTCGAGAAATTGTCAGGAAGATAACGAGTTTGACCACATTCGGTGGCCAGTTATTACCATCGACAGCTGGGCTTGCAAGGACAAGTAATTTCAGATATTAATTAAGCTGCACTTCTTCCGATAGAGAGGGTTCCCTCTCGAAAGAGTAATTTGTGGAGAAAATGGCACTTGGGCGGCGCGATAGAAATCAATTCTCTTCCTCGCGTGCCCGAGTCCCGCCCCGTCTATAATTCCTTGTATATTCGATGGCTACTCTGATAGCATCGTTCTAATCCGATCCAGCTTGGTTTACAGGGTGGCGAGTCGAATTTAATCCGCATCTAGTTCAGCATGGACATGTTACCAGTCAGCGGAGAGTTGCTTTCTACTCGATACTCGGCGGAATCGAACAGTGGGCCAGTATTACGTCGACGATGGATGCCGCACAGATTTTGGCAACCAGCCCGGCTACGGCGCCCAAAAACTCGCCAATACTCTTCGACCAACTAGTGGTCGAATTTTAGGAATCGATGGCACGTTTGACAGCTTCATTCCGATTCCTAGATCGGATTGCGAGTGTAGCGAGGGACTGGTCGCGTTTGGGCGTAGAGGTACGAGTGACATCAAAAGGAGGAACCGATCGTGTGGTATAAACGTTACCACCGTCTCTTTGTCTCAAGTTGAGGAAACGAACTTGCCGGGCAGGAGATCCTTTAATTGCATCGCTCGAGATTCGAGAGTGTTCGAAACCGAGATCTGCTTAGAAGTCATCAAAGTTAGACGCAGCTCGAAGTAAGGAATTATTAAAACAAAGGAGTCTCTCAAATTTGACTCTGAGCTGATCTAGGTTGTTACAGAAATCGCTTAAAAATAGGGGTGTTAAATTTAGAGATTACTCGACTATGTAATGGGGCTAGAGAGACGCTGGCTCACATGCTACAAGACTGTAAGGAACTGAAGAGAGTAAATTCAACGATAAGAGGGATACTAAAGGGAGAAGAAGAAGAAGCACAATATTGAACTTACAGTCCCAGAAACACTTACACACATAACACATGTAACCCCATTTTGAGGCCGAAAGGCAAAAAATAAACCTATTTACTACTAATTTAGAGATTACTCAACGTTACAACCTGTTCGAAAACTCTGATAGTTGAATATCATAGGAAACTAAAACCCATTCAATCTAACGTTACTCAAAGATACTTAGTCCTCAAAAACAGGGACTCTAATGCATCTAACTCTTTAAAACCTCCATCATCCACGTAAGCAATTTTATTATAGAATGAAAATACCTAATAATACTTTTTTGAATATCAAAATGAACTTTGATTCTACACACTCAACAATTACTTTACCTTTCACAATCATAACCCTTCAACTATCTTAGCCACCGCTCTATACAGATGTTACAGAATCCCCACGAAGACTACCGCCCGTCGCGAAAATCAGCATACATACCCCCCATTTCAAAGTTATGTTCATCTGTGTTTCCGTCTCCGTCGAGTCGTGGTTCAGCATCGTGTCGTCCTCGCGGGGGGACGTTTATCCCCTTTCCCACCGGGGACATGCCTGACGTCTCTTTCGGAGAGGCGTTCGTTCGCTCAGGTATTCTTAAACCATCGGGTGCTCACTATGCACAGAGCGTAGCGGGTGACGGACTACGAAAAGCAATAGCAAGGGACACGGGACGAACGGAATCCTTAAACTGGTTTCGACTGATGCTGAGAGTGAAAAGGAATTGGCCCGTGTTGTATGTGCCTGAACTGGTCGCGGGACAGGCGACAGGTGTTATTGCGTGTCTTCGTTACCGTACGTGACGACTCGCGCGAGAAAGCAACGATCGATAGCCCGCCGTTCGGTCTGTCGTCGGAATTGATCAGCACTTTCCGCTTGTAACTCGGCTATCTTTATTTGCGGCCACTGTCTTCGCCGTGGAACGCCACGTACCCAGCTTGCTTCACGTTTCCTTCTTGGTTTACTCGAACAGCTCGGTTACTTGCTCATCTTTTAGATGATATACTTTTGGAACGCTAGCTTCTGATAGATTTATTTATTTTATTTTATAGAATTTTGATAGAATTGAGGTAGATGGTTGTAGAGATGGAAGCAGCATTTGTAACTTATCGACAAATGTTCTATGTGCCAATGGTAATAGTATAGAGTTTGATTTTTGGCACTTATAATTGGTTAAGGGAATTTCCAGAGAGTAGAACACTTACTTTCCTCGTGTTGATTCCATAATGAAAAGTAGATGTTCCAACGTTGTATATACTTGATAATCTTGTAGCATACTCGCCTTCTAATTTTTTACATCTCAATTCATCAGTCCGCAACACATTTCGCAGTGTCTTATCATTGGAAAATATCCAAGGTTCCCCAAGATTCATATGCAACGCGACTTCGCGACAAAGTTCCGCGGTACCTTCCACTCGCCGAGGCTGGCGCGTATTAATTCACGGCAAGGCTGCTTTTCATCGCGATAAAGACGGAGCTCGACATCCGTTTGCAACCCCCGTTGCTCGACAAAGGCGAATGGATTTCAGTGGGACTAAAACATTAATTCGGACCAAGTGTTTGGAAATTACGTAGATCCCAGTTAGCGTAACCTCGGCGCCAGTGTACGTACGATCTACTTGCATAGTAATCCGCCCGTGGGGGATATTCCTGAAAGAAGATCAGCTTTCATCCGCGGGAGAATAATAAGCGGGTGTAGTGCATAAATAAATTGTTCCGTGAAGGAGCGTTCCGTGAAAAGGACGAAGGAACATAGAAGCACAATAGTTAATTAAACAGAGGGTTGCGTACACACAGGAGGATTCGAGGAATCTTTGAAAAGCAGATTCCAGTAAAGGCGAGAAAGAAGGAACCGCTGGGGAAAGAATAAATAAAATGGCGGGGGGATTTCGATGACCGAACTTCGTTTTACGTGGATGCTTTCGACTTCTCTTTTCGCAACCCGGCGAACCACCGTTACGCGTTATAATCGATATCGCTCGTTGAAAGCCCCTGGCGCGAAGTAAACGAGGAGAAATCGACATCAAGGAAACACCACTCTTGTTGTTCTGTAAAGTCAACGCTCGATTCACGATTCTTGGAGTGTTACAATAGCGGAACTAACACGATCGAGAATAAAAGCGGTGATTTTTATAAATGGATTATTATAAAATGTATTTGCCCAGAGGAAGGTAGAAAGAACTTTTATGCGATATTCTTTGTACTCAGCTCGGAACGTAACGAAGCTAGAAGCTGATGGTACGTACCTAATCACGAATATAAGTTTTGTATCATTTATATAACCGGTGTTTTTAAAGAGGCATTTTTCAAAAGCTTGCGCCAGTCAAAGTGTTAAAATCACGTGGCTATGGATATATATTTTTGGCAGTGAATTACAAGCTTTTCCTCTCGCGATTGTGCCACGGGGGGAATACTTGCCCGTTAAAAGGGACGGCTCGCTATAGCGACTGGCGTCCTAAATCCGTGAATTAAACGGGCTGACAGGAATCGAGATTGGGAACAGGAAGGAACGGCGAATCACGAAACCAAATTTTTACCGAATCCCCTCGCCCGCGACAACTCAGCCAGCTTCCCGTGTTGGAAGTTTCCTTTTCAAATTATAATGAGCCGCTTAACAATTCCACTTTTATTAAGAAGCATCGCAAGAGGGAGGAGGTGAGTCAGCTCTCAGTAGAGTGGAACGAAGGACGAAGGGGAGGGGCTGAGGAAGGAAAGGGAGGTGTGTCCCGGGTTATGACAATCCAAAAGGGAAGATATCTTGAAAGGACGATTTTGAAAACGGGTAATTTATGAACGACGCCGCCTTGCTCTTTCCGGTTCCAGGTGGAGACAAAATTTTCCTCTTCCGTTCCTTTGTACTACATACGCGCGATCTTCCAAGAATGTATATCTTTTGAAAATAACGAGTTGAAGATAACAAGATTTTCAATATCAGCTTCGAGGGTCGCGTGAAAAGTGGAGCTAAAAATATTCTTCCACAATTTTCAGTCATTCCATGCATATTAAGAAATTACGTATTTAAATTGGATCGATTTATGAACGTATATCATCACAAATGGAATAATAATGCGCCCCCTCTTCTTTTCGTCGCTGTAAAAAATGCCCCCGGGGCGGCAAAAGGGAAACTGGATCGTCGTAAATATCATCGCCGTTACGTGATCACGATAAACAGCGTTAACTGAATGAAAGTCAATTCTCGACTTTAATTAAAACGCCCGAGGAGCTAAGGAAAAAATGTTTAGCGGGCAGGTTTAATTAAAGAGTTTTGAACGCGGAAGCTTCATTGAGAAGCGGATAAATGACTAGCGAGAAAACAAGAGCTGGATTGGAGAAATGAATTCCACATAAATCAATGACAACGGCGACGACACTTTGTCACGTGTATGGCGGGTTGAGGATTAATAAATCACCGTTTCGTGGAGGCTCCAAAGATACTTTATCGTGGTGCTTTGCCTCAATTGCGATCACATCGAAGCTGAAGTTCCTTACGAAGGAAACGTTGCAGCAGTCTGCAAAAAAATGACAGATTTATGGTAGTTCCATAAATAAATCGGTTTTTATTTGTTTCGCTAGAACAGTAACATCCTTATAAGTCATTTCTGTAAGAAGGAGATTTTTTTACAAATATAGAAGTATTTTTAGAGCAGACGAAAATGTTGAGTTACTTCAAATTTTCTATTCTAAAACTACTTCTCGCGGAATTAAAAATAATGGCGTTGCAAATAATAGATTTCTTAAATCGGAACAAATAAGCGAGCGGGCTTAGCGCAGCGTTCTAAAATATAGGCTATTACATGGAAATTCATGGAAACAAATTCAATTGGGGAATGAATTCATATATTATTCCCGCATAAATGTAGATTAAAGCATTTACCTCGTCGAAAGTAGCTGTACCATTGTGAAGGTACATAACTGTGGTAGCTGTCGACCTTATTACAGGTATATAGTCTCGATAATTTTTAAATAAAATACACCATCAATATAGCGGTGATAAATTATTATTCATCGTCGCATTCGAAGTACAAATTGCCCATTAAGGGACACTAAAATTAGAATATCCATACACATGAAAATAGAATAAAAAATATCGTATTAACAATATTAACATAGCGTCGAAAACGCACATTTATACATTCCTCATTTATTAAATTAATTATATATTCTATATACGCAACTCGATGTCCCCGAAAGACCAATTAAACCATCCCTGTCAGCAGCCTCCGCTAGGAAGGGAATCGATTCGGGTGTCGATAGAAAATGTCCGTTCGATTGGTCGATTGCCGTGACGGTCGCGGAAGGGGCGGGGGTGAGAGGGAGGCATTGTGTCTCCAAAAACGCCAGCCCAATAAATTGTCAGTGTCGGTAATCTTCCCAGGAAGTTTTCCGATATTTCACGGCGGTAACAGGTAAATCGTGCAGGCCGTGAAATTGCGAGATCCGTGGGGCCGTTGTCGAGTGCCACGATCGATTAGACATCCTCCCGTGAACTCTCCGCTGGATTACAAGCCCTGGCCGAAAGAAGGTCGAGGTAACATTCGCGAAGAGGGCAGGGGGGCGATTAGGCGACGTCGAGTTGGATTAGGTGAGGTGAAAGGGTTCCGAGTCGCTCGATTGTTCACGCCCACGGTAATCAAGGACATGGCACGGCCGGCAATGATCGATAATCATCGTTTCGACAGCTGAGTTCATCGTAGCAGCGACTAATGACGGGATAATAATAGATATGTTTCAAAAGGGGGCCATTTTTTAGGTTGTAGATTGTTCTTCGAGTAAGCTTGTTTTGGCCCCCCTTTTTTATCAGAAATGTAGACAGATTTATTTTTTTATTTAATTTAATACTCGAAGTAACGATGGTAATTGGAAATTTTGGCGGGGAATCCATGAAAATTAATTTTCTCCGTGATATTATTATCCCTGGTACGCGAGCCGACCTTTTTCTATAGCCGGGGAACAAAGTGAGCCTTCCCGCGTTTGCGGCTTAATCAAAGTCACAAGTCCTTTGACTGGAGTTTCAAACGACTCTGCGGGATTAATCTTTCCGCGTGGCGTGGTCGGGCGTGCATTCGCCGACCGGCGTTATTACGCACGTTTAACGTGCAACGACAGCCAGAAAGTGGGCGAAATTACGTTTCGGATGGCTCGTGATACGCTCCATTAAGTAAGAAATTCACAAAGCTTGCGGTGCGTGCGTGCACGACGCGGAAAACATTACAAACCCGTCGGAATGTTCCACACGGCCGTACGAATTAACACAGCGTAAACGGACTCCATTGCACTTGGCTTTGATACTTTTCGTGCATGTTCCTACAATTTACTTTGATAATCTTCAAATTTGTATTGACTCCACAATCATCTACTTATTATAGCAGCCTCCGTTATAGATTCCTTTGAATCATGTTCATAGCTGTGCAATTAACGTCATTGGTATATAGGTAAATAATATTAAAAGCCCCAAAACATTATAATGTATACCAAAAGTAATGTGTAGACCATCGACAAATTTATTTACGAATTTTTTCATGAACAATAGTCCTAAAAAACCGTCGACATAATTTGCATTCATTCAAACTACCACGAAAACAATATGTACCACTCTGACCGCCGCATTTCTTTAAAAATTATCGGAACAGCATAGGTATTGTAAATAGCAGAGTTGAGTATTAACCAAATAAAAAATTATTTAAATAACGGATCATATAAAAGTTACTTTAACTTTAGATTACTTGACGAATAAAGTTAATTTTTTAAAGTTATTCCAATTTTCATTTAACTAAAAATGTTGTCCATCCCTGGTAAATAGGATATAAACCTTTAAATGGCATAATCATCGGTGATAAGTATGAAATAAAATTGATTAAAATCTGCCTGAAGACATCCGAAGCGTGTCAGTCCCGCCAACAGCAGATTCGCGACCTAACTGGTCGATTGAAATTCTGTCGTCGAACCGGGAGAAAGGAAACACCGTGGACAGGAGCGCCCTGTCCGAGCAAACCCGCGAGAAACTCATCCCCCTCCGCGTCTCCAGGGGAGCAAATTGCCGCGAAAGGAGAAACGGGGCCGGAAGTGACACGATCGTTGTCAAACCCATTGTGTGTTAGCTTTGGCGGGTGCAGTCAAACGTCGGGGCCAGGCCATTTAGGCTCATCCGCTTTAATTGGGCTTCGTTTGTAATTACGGGAGAAGAGGCGGCGGAGGATGGTAAGGGGCGCGGGTGGGGCACGGACGGAGACAATAAGAAGAAAGGGTTAACGGGGCCGCAAAGGGTGGGCTGTGCTCCACGAAATACCCCGAATGCTGCAGGTTGACGTGGATTGTGGCCTGAAGAGACGGTGGAAGTGGGTTACGGGAGGGCGCAGCCATTGTCAGAGAGGTCCTTCCAGCCAGGAAAGACCCGATAGATGTTCTTCGGGCGAAACAAAGGCCGTGGCTAAGTTTCTTTCTTCCTTTCTTCCCGCGTGGTCGCGTATTCAGCGCTAAAGGATTGTCTTATGGCGGAGATACCACGGAATAGTCGAAGACCGTGGTCGATTGAAAAAAAACTGTTATTACTAAACGCGGAACGCAAGCTTTTTAAACAGATATTTATTTCCTCTGTGGCAGTACATCTGTATAAAAGCTGGTCTCTAAGCTTCCTCGAAATTTATTTCAGAGTTTAGCAAAATTCCACGCTTCGCGCTTCGAATATTCCCACCTGAAGCTGATACATAACTACAAGAGCTTTTACAAAATATTCAACAAGCGTTAGTTGTACTTTGAAAACCATATCCATTAGTCAAAGTACCAGTTGTACGATTCATTCATTAGATAAATGGACATCTGGAACAACGACACTAGCAATAATAAATTTAAAAGAGTGTATTTCTGAATAAAGGGGCATTTTCCTTGCATATCAAATTTGATAAATAACCAGTCATTTTAGCTGGTCTGGTAGAAACAGGCATACATTCAAACTGTCGGTAGTTCTAGTTTTAAAAAACCTTTGGGTTCCTAACCCAACCAGAGTAAGAAAATTAACCCGTTTCGTTCCCTCGACCAGCGTGCCGCAAAGGATGAGAACTCCGCCATCAATACCGTCCATTAGAACAAACATGCCAGGAGTACCCAGGCGGTAGAAGCACGGGGACACTTCCCTTTTCTACCGTCGCAGCTTGTCCCCGAAATTCGCCGCGAAATTAGTAGAGATTTCCCTGCAACTTGACGCAATAGCCGCCCGTAAATACACTGAATGGTTCGTTTCGGAGTAATTTCGACCAACCCTAACGTCACCGTTAAGCTCTATCCGCTCGTATCCCACAGGAACACGTCGAAGCGTGAACCGAGGAGCGTACCAAGGGTAAACCCGCACGTCTGGGAAACCGCATTGCATCGCCCCTTCAATCAGTCGGTGGCAATCGCGCAGCCTTCGATCCGATTCCAAGCAAACTCGAGCGAAATTTCAACGGTCTCATCGAGAGGGGACAGCTCCCCTCGACGGTCGAGGAGGGCTGCGCGTATCAGCAGCGTTTCCTGCGAGTGGAATCCGCCGCTTTGCATTCATAGCCCGATCCTGGCCCAAGAACCGATCCACCCATTTCCCCTGCGAGCAGCTACGTACACACACGCTGACACTATGGGTTCGTGCAACAAGTTTCCAAGTGGCGCACACGCACCGAGCGATGCTGACAGTCCCCTGTACGTGGTCCACGGCCGGCCCTACTCGAGCAAGTTTCCTCGCGTCACGCCAGTTTGCACGGATCGGTGGTCAGAGGGAAGTTTAAAAAGTGGAGGAACGTGAAGGGTAAGTTGGAAGACAGCATAGGTCGAGGGAAGGGAGCTGTGTCTCCTAATACTAGTTGTATCTACCTACTACAGAGACTGGTTGTGCAGTACGAAACAACGAAGATCGGTATTGTGGCTTGTAGGGATATGGAGATGTTGTAAAAGGAATGGAGGGTGGAGTTGGTAGGAACCTTAAGTGGCTTGTAGGCGAGTCAACATCCCAGGGATGTGTTTCAAGTACATATGTACTTTTTGGACTATTAGTTTACACTGTAAGTTGTTGGCGGTGTAGGAATACTCGAGGACACACTTGACGGTTGTAGCTTCATGAATATTGCTCTACACGCCACTTGAGTCGGTCTCGGGTTAGTCACTGCACCTCTGCGAGGTATGATACGTGCAGGAGTGGGGAAGAAGTTTATTTAACAAATGGGGCGGAATGTGGCATGTGTATTTGATTGCGAAAGGGGGAAGTGGTAAATCGGTGCAATTTGTTGGGAAAGAAATGTCAAATTTCTTGACTCTGAATTCGTGAAGAGTCGTCTTGAGTTTCATTGGGACAAAAGGGATTCTTGTTCTGTTTGCGGGAAGAGACAAAAGATGAACTGATGGTTCGGTGTAGAAGCCACGTTTTTTCGTTAACCACAGGTTCCCGTGTGTGACCACGACACACCTCTGCCCGCTTCCTGGCAGAGGTTGGACACGCACGTTGAATCGGGGAACAGGATGCGTGGGAAAAGTCGTGCATGCGTGGCGGTTCAGATTCGCGTGGAAGGATACGGATAGGTATCGTTGATTTCTGGAAGATGGTCGGTGCGAGGTGTAGGATAATTCTCAGGTGCTGGAATTTGTGGGCCGAGTGGCCCTTTACAGACGCACTTGATCCCTACGGATGTGTGCCTCCGCGAGCACCAATATTGAGAATGTAAATTAATATCTTGAACGTTTAGTTGCTTCAATCTAACTTGGGGTACTTCCTATTATCATATGATTCTATGGCATATTTGGAAGATAAATAATATCATTCCTCGTTCTCATTGATTTTGTGCAAGGATTCGCTATATTCCAACAGCTGTTGTCGAAGAGTTAATTAGAAATAGGCTAATCAAAATATTTCTTTGCATATCTCTTTACACTATTCAATCTAAAACCCGAGAGAATCTTTTTAGATTCCTTGTGGATGTTAATTATCTGATAATTTTGACAGACTTGCATTTATAAACTTTGAAATCTGATAAAACCAAGTGCAATCGAAATTTCCATTAAAAGACAACGAGCAAACCGGAAAACTTTACATCCACTCAGAAACCATCGATTCGAAAGTGACAATCGTCTTTCAGCTTGAAAACGTAGCGCAGGAACGAGTATTCCATTCGTGATATAATTGAAACGGTTCGTGAGAATGATGCCAAAGAATAATCCTAGCGTAGGAATTTTTGTACGAGCGCGGGTTAATAGGAATGTAAGAGAAAGTAAACTGAAAATGTAGGTCGCTAGCGGGGATAGCTTTCAATTTAATTCTTACGCGAATAAAGGTTTCGGTTTACTTTAATCAGCTGAAACATCAGACTTCCTGATGCAGGTTAATCTTTACGACGATATCATTTGGGCCAAAGACGGGGGGAGGTACGCAGATCCTGAGATTTCCTCGTGATCACTGGCGTTCATTCAGCGCACGATGATCGACGCAGAAATATTGGTGCTTCGTTTATATTTCATTATCCCCCGATGATAAAGCGAAGGGAAGACTGGGAACGGGCTGTGTTCGGAATACGAAATCCACGGATCGATAGCGTTTTATTTGATAGAGTGCCAAGGTGCTCCAAAGCGAAAGAGGCTCCATCTTAAAGGAACTCTCACTTAAGTTTCGAGAAGGAGAAATGGAGAACGAGGTAATCTTTAAGCAGTCGACCGTCAGAAATACGGTACTCGTCAATTAAAGTTATCGACTTTCGAGTGCCTGCATTTAATTCCACGCAACTTTAAAGCCCCAGAAGCTCGTTAATTTCCCATACTATTGCGTTAACGAAACTGTACCCACCTTGATTACATTTTTAACACCACAATTCCATTCATTTCGCCATGAGAAAATTAGTCAGTTCGCGTTGTACCTACTATCGTCTACAGTGTGAACAATGTAGTTCATTAAGATCGTTAGTTACTCAATTAATTAACTGGAGCTCCATTAATCATCCTACTGCAAGATCTCGCGTTCCCAAGATGCCGCTGCAGCCCTACATCAATATTAAAATAACCTTGCTACCAAAGCTCCGCTATACCTCTCCCTCCTGCTACACCCCTATTTCTCTTAATACCGAATCCCAAAATTGTCTGTTTTAAAATAAAGACACTAGAATCTCCTTTATACACTTTATACTCCTTTATACCCACTAAAACTCCAATCGAAATTCAAGCAGCTGATCCCTGAGGAATCTTCTTTCTTCCAAGGCGACGAACTGGAAACACAATTTCTTCTTCGAAAGAACAAACAGCAAATACCCCTGAACCATGCACGCGTAACACGCCCGAGAAATTAATCCCAGGCATTGGCACGGGAGGCAGAGTGTATCAGAGGGCGGAAGTGCATCATTCTCCTGCAATGCCTCCCCCCTCCAGACGAGGGTCGACAGCTGGAAGAGAGAAGCTTCCCTCCCGCTCCATCCCGTAGCGGCCACGTGGAACAGAGACGCTAGCATTTCTCTCCCTTTCGCCCCTGCACCTTTCCACCTCGTGTTCTACCCCTTCCCGCACACTTTCGGATGTTCCCTCCCCCCTGGTGGCTCCTTTTTTCGCCTCCTACTCCCTTAATTCATCGTCCCTCTTCTTCTCGCTGCCTCCTCCCCCCTTCGGCGTTTCATTGTCCCTCTCGCCATCCTCGTCTGACCCCCGCGTCCGTTGCAACACGGTCAACAGGTAGAGAGACAGGTGGCCTGGCCGATGTGTATTCATGATGTGTCGGGTGCCGGACGACAATCCCCAAGCCCTCTTCGCCAGTGCTCGCGATGATTCGTAACGTACGCGTGTTTGGGCCCGTGCTGATCGGACCGTGCGACTTTCAGGGTGTTGTTTACCGCGGCTGATAGCGATAGGCTCTAGATCACAAAAATGTTAGCCTTCTCTCGCCCGCGCCGGTGGTTTCTTGTTTCCCATGTTGGCTTCGACGCGTGTTCGATGAAAGTTACTCGTGGAGTGTGAGTTGGAGCAGAAGCTTCCTCGGATCAGTGGATACAGGAGTAATGATTGGAGCCTCCAGGCGGATTCGATAAGTGAGGTGTTTGACACAGCGGCGTCGTGATTCGTGATCTCACTGCGACTTTGCAGTGGTTTAGGGTTCGGAAGTGAGTCGAGCTTCCCTGCTATGTATGTATAGTGGTAACGTGTGTCTGACTCGGGGCAGTGGAATCAGGAAGAATTATTTTGTTTTATATGAGTAGCTGATGGTTTGAACAAGTGACGTCGTTGAAACTATTCAAAACAAGGGTTATTTAGGATTGTTGAGATACTGGAGTGACGATGTTGAAGCTATAGCGAAATTGTTAGTGGTTGATCAAGTGCGACTTGTCGCGACGTTTAGGCTTGATTAGTTACGGCGGAGGATCCGTCGGCAAGTGGGAGACTTTTCGAGCATCCTTGGTGACCACGAAAGTGGAACAAAGTGCGTCTCAAGGGCCTTTTGTTGCTGATAGAGAGCGCGGCCAGGAACATTGCATTCCTTTGTGTTTTATCGAGGACCGAAGAAGTAAGTGTTAGTCGATATTGATGTCAAGTGTTTCGAGTCTGAATGAATGCGGCGAAGGATTATTCCTGGCCTTGCGTCGGAGTGCATGACCGTTGTTAGGTATTGTTAGATTTCAGGCTCCGAGGCTTGATAAGTATCGCAGTTAGTATTCTATACGCGTGTTCGCGTGTCTTGTACACTAGCAGTCAAAAGTCTGCAATCACTCGTTGCTGTCGAAGAAAGTTGCCATTGAGGAATTTACTTCCTGAGAAAGTCGGCATTTCTTTCATTGTTACATGAAATAGATGGACACTTTTTGTTGCAAGTGTGATGTTATTAAAGAATATATTTTTTTAAGGATATAAAAGAAGTTATTATGGAATATAAAAAAGGATTAGATTGATTGCAAAGTGGCATTTATTTAAAAGTCAAATACAATAGTGCACTTCATTCTGCTTTTACACAATAGATACGTCCAAGAAAAATTCGTGTAAAAAAGATACCGCGCATATGGAAAAAAATGGAGCATTGTATCCAGACCATAAGACCAGTAAAAATAATACGATAAACCGATTAGCATGAATTCTGAGCCATTTCCTACAGAAATAAGTAGGAATATTTTTCCTTAGAAATAAATTGAGTGAAGATTTAAAAAAAAACAAATTTAAATCAAAATAGTGCAAAAAGAGAATTAAGCGAACCTACGTAGAATATTTTAATTTGGTACATCCCCTTATGACCTCATTCCCCTAGCTCGTTTTAATTATTTCTATCGTAACAACGGAGACGAAATTTTAATTCATACCTCGACGGAGATACAATATCTAAATGTTCGTATTTTTCGCCACTAAATGGAAACCAGTAAATCTTCTTACTTAAATCCGCTAATGTTATTAAACTGTTGGATACACAGTGTTACTTCTGCTTCGACAAATACGAAAGCCCCTAGAACGATAATTCTCTGTCGGCGTATTTGCACGCGTTTAGAAAGCCACCGCAATATCGTTTCAAATATTATCGAACAAACATTTTCCGCCATGATGCTAACCCGCTTTGAATTTATCATCCTATCGCCGACAAGATCGTTAGTAGCCGTGATCTCCAACATCGTTCTAATACCGATCGACTTGCCGATCTACTACGAAGCACATCGAATGAAAATTCCGAAAAACAAAGTGTGTAATAACCTCCTGAAGGGGAAATCACTTTTCCGAGCAACAAACAGTGAGAAGCTCAATTAGAATATCAAACAAAAACTTTCGATGCTGAAAACCTTCAGGGCCTGTATTTTTACAATTCCTGAAATTCGAGGAATGTTCCAAGTGATTCGAAACATACCAATGGCAGAGCTAATTGAAAATTGCCACGAGGATAAAGTCAACGACTCCACTTTTTATACATTTTTCAATCTCATTCACTCTACTTTTTATCTCATAAAGCCAAATGTCTCAGTCTGTCGAAGATTCGCATATGTATATTCATCACTCAATCTCCTACTCCATCATGGAGATCGAATGGGAAATTATTCCATAACGCTGCTCGATAATACTGTATAATCGATATGACGGGGAAACAATGATTTCCATCGAATTAGCATTTCAAGCTATCAGCGATTCAGGGGATCCGGATTAATGGTTCCCTTCTCGCGCTATAAGTTGCCTTGAGCAGGGACACTCGTTCCCTCGATATCTCGCGAGACAATGGTAATTCGTGTCATTGTCTCTCCAAGTATTTATCAGGCGGTCCAGCCTCCGCCGAGGAAGTAGGAAAACGGAAGGAAAATGGTCCATTGTTTTTCTCCTTTTCGAGAGCCACCGAACGGCGGGGGCCGCGTTTCTTTTTCATCCTGGCTGGGAATTTTTCTCGGTATCTCGTTAAACGTCGAGAAATCGTGGAAGAAGTTCTCCCCTTCCCGTCTATCCGCGAAGACACGAAGCTCCTTAGGTGTCACTTAACCTTCCGGTTTTCCAATTAACGAGAGAACCAATCGGCGCAATCTAACCTCGGCTTTGCTCGTTGCTCTTTAAACGTCGACAATCGAAGCTTTCATTGTTACCTGAGGCGTCGATCGTCCATGACAGGCCGCCTCTCCTTCGATTTTCATTAGATCAGAGTTGAACTCGCTCAAGTACTTTGGTAATCGTTCTGCTAGGTATCCCGTAGTTTATTGTTTATTTCACATTCAAACGTAATCGCGTTGCTTTATAATGAAGTGATCCCATCGAGGAAATATAATATTTAATTCGGTTGATGGTTATTTTGACATACTGGTTTTAAGGGAATAATTCATGCATCTGAGTGGATTTGGAATGATGTATCAAATATGACAAACTGGCAACTGATGGTTGTTTTGTTTGGGAAACATTCGATGCACCTATGTGGTTTTGTAATAATTGGCCGAAAATTACAATTTAATACTCCCGTGCCTTTTGAAAATAATTTTCCAAATACAATATAGGTAAACCTGGTTCGTGAATGTTTGGCCGTTGAGATACAATTATGTTATTGATAACAATTGAGATAATGGTATTTATGAAACATTACTGCGCCTTCAAAATTATTTTCAAAGTATAGTGTAATTATAATTGATGGTTATGTCGCTTTTGACGTATAATAATTGTGTTATTTGTGATAAACTAATATTCTTTACGAGGTATGTGTAACAAAGAATTCAGAATATTTCAATGATTGGAATGTTATAATTACTTTGACTGTTATTAATTCTATATCATTTCAATGTTAGTATTGGCTTTGAACCTTCCAGTGCTGCTTTTTGCCGTGGCAGTAACAAATTCACTATGCTATCTTTAAAATGGGAAAGTAACGAAATAAATTCGAGCTCTTAATTTCCTTCATTTACTTTCTCTAAATTTTTAACTACACCTCTTACCCAATTACTTGTTTTTATAATACTTCCAATTATACTCTCCAAATATACCAGCGGTGAAACATTAAATCCAACAGAACTTTCACTCGAAGTTTTATCTTTTCTCCAATATCTAATTACACACTTACCGAATAAAAAATGTAGAAATTCTTAATCGAAGATCAAATATTCTCGCCTGAGGTATCCAAATGATTTCTATTCTCAAGAAAGTTGAACAATTTAATGGTATTCTGTGCATAAACTTTATTTATCAAAGAATCACAGATAACGTTACACATCTAACTCCGAGCACGTGCAGTTGCGCCTTTTGTGCTTTGTCGAAAACCGCGCGAAATCGTAATAAGAAGCGTACCTACTTAACAAAGAATTCGCCGAAATGGAGCACGTAATATACCAACGAAGTACTTTCATTCAAAGAAAACAAAGCTGCTCATTAATTTGTAACGAAACAATTACCTCGCTTTAGTAGAAGTTGTTGCTAGAGCTAGTAGCTGCTCATTTCCTAAATAAGCCAACTCAACAGAAGTTTGCTCGAGATACTTAAACGCAAGTTTCTTCGTTGTGTTTCAAACGCAACGTTATCGAACGCTTCCTCCTCTCAAACTCTTTGGCAATTGGCAAAATTAATTCACATTATTATTGTATTTTTGGAATAAAATAATCTTATTGGTACTTATGTGTTCAAATTTTAAAATCCTCATGTTTCTCTATAAACTATAAGATATTATTTATTGGAGACTGTAAATTGATCGTATTACCATTTAAAAAAATTCCCTACTTGCCATTTATTGTAAACATAAGAAAATCGATAACATATTGAAGGTCAAATAAATAATGCACCATTTCATTATGATCATAACTGGGCACAATAACATGGCAATATTTATTTCACCACTCTTTCATTTTTCATGTTGGGGAATTATAGATCACATATCAGACAGAGATACATCTATAACGATCGTAAAAAGAATAGTTGAAGGCATATGGAGCATCGTGACCCGAGAAAGATGGAAGCGCGTCTTGCTCGTTCAAATCACGTACCCTGCTTTCTATTTATCTATCGGCAGGTCAACGAGAAGCATTCGTTTATCGCCACACCCGCAAAATTTATACCAGCTGGGAGGACAATCGCTCCCTTTCCCCTCTGCCCTAGCCAGAGAACATAGAATATTCCGACTTGAGGAAACTGGGGGTTCTACTTCGATAGAAATCAATACATCGCGGTTCGATACCTCTGACGCGAATAATATTCTATTGTAAGAGCTGAAGCCTGTTTATAAAGCAATTAGTATTTGTACACACAGGTACTCTTACTAAAAAAATAACTACAGAATCCTAGTAATAGAATCCTAGTCACGAAATTTCAATGTTGTAAGGTAACCGAAATATTTGCAGTGCTTGCAATTACAAATCCAATATTTCCTAATATCTCTTCATCTTTCGAAATTTGTATGTGGATTCAGTGCTCACTTTTCAATCTTTATATTTCCTTCCAACTATTACCCCGGTCCTTTAATATACTTTGAACTCAAACAATCTTGTGTCCAAAGAATAAAGAATATACTATTCTACACGTTTCACTATTTTCAAACAGTGAACACTTCCCCAATATCACTAAGAAGCGACCATCCTTTGTTACAGATATCCAACAACGAACACACCACCGTACCCTAGAATCCTGGAACCATCCCCAGAGATGTTACAAAACCTCCCTGCGATTCTCCCGAACGTGCACCAGCAAAGAATCAAAGGAAGCGATTGCACTGCGATGGTAAGAGACGCTACCGAGCCGCAGCGCGGATAGCAAGCATCTAGGAACTAACGACCCGCAATCAGAATGGTGGTTGCGAGCGGATCCCCCGCTGGAACCGTGTCCAACGCTTCCAGCAAGCTGAGAAGATCTCGCAGATTGTCCTCGACCAGGGGGTTGAAGGTTAGGGAGAGCGCAAACACAGCTGGGCAAGCGATCCCCCAACAAGATCTCAATCAGAAGCTGGGTCTGTGTCCAATCGTTAGCAGGAACGTGGCCGATACAAAGGGGCGGCCCGCGATCAATTGGGAATTAAACGAAAGGATCAGCCTGAGCAGCGGCTCTAGCGCTGGCTTGGAGGTGCGCCCAGACGCTAGGAAGGGGATCGAGTTGAGCGGGAATCGGAAGAAGGCCGAGGCCGAAGCCAGAGTTGGTGCGAAAGATAACGCGGACAAGCATCGCGAGAGCAGGAACGGTGTTAAAGCGGGTCGCCTGGAGCTGATGAACGTGTCTGGGTTCCAGCAGGACGCGGAGAAGAAGCGTCGGCGCTCGTGGTCGATCGAGATCGACGTGATCGAGCGGCCCAGCGAGGAGAACGTGCTCAAGAGCGACTCCAAGTACGAGATCGGGGTGCCCAGCGAGGGAGCACGGAAGCCTAAGCAGAGGCGACAGCTGTCTGGGTCGTCGAAGACCAGCAAGTCGGCGAAGAACGAGGACGAAGAGAGCACGAATGGCAGGTGGGGGCGAAAGAAGGCTGATAAAACCAACGACTCCATTTCAAAGAGGCTGGAGCTGATCCATGAATTGAACCAGAAGATCCTGGCGAACTACGAGAGGTTCCAGCAGAAGTCGAAAAGGAATCACTCTAAGGATGGGAAGGAAGCAGTGAAACCTGGCGCAAAGGATCCAGCTGGCAGATGTCCCGTGAATGAACAAGAAGATGAACAGGAATCGAAGAAAGAGGACCCTCTGTATACCGAAGTGAAACGTAAGGGTAAAACGAAGACAGTGTCCGTGGTCCAGAGGTGCCAGGATTCGCTGGGACAACGCAAGCTAGACATCAACAAGCTCACCTTCTCCAAGGAGCACTGCGACAAGCTAACTAGCTCCAAGGATCAACCAGGCACGTTAGATAATAAACGATCCACGAGGACGATGTCAAAGTCGAGGCTGCTCTGCGACAGTGAGAACTTCATCATGGCGGCCAGGCCTGGCTTCTGCGAGCCAGAGGACAGAGTTCGACGACCAGCTACGGGGGCTGAATACTGTACGAAGTCGAGGAAGAACGAGAGAAAGGACCCGCTGACTACTGGCTCCTCGATTTTTTACACCAACGAGGTGCCCGCGAGGAGTCACGGAAACGCGGCCGTGAACGACGACACCGATTGCCTGGGGAGCTCCAGATTGTACCCAGAGACCTACGCTAGTCGCTCTAACGAAGCTGGAAGGAGTCTGTCGAAGGGGCTGGTTCACCTGGACAACAGTGTTGATGAGTTGAGAGACGTCGATCGGCCCGGCGAGCGGGGCAGGTTATCGATCGATCAGAGAGCGCTGGAGAAGGAGATTCTGGGCAACCTGGACGAGACTATTCACAGATTCGATAATGAAACGTCAGATGGAAAGGTGGACAGCGTTGCAGCGCCCCAGGACAAGCAGAAGGCGGACAGCTTCAGCAGCGACTCCATCGAATGCGGTAGCCCTTTGTCGGGCACGGGGAGCCCCAAAGTGGTCCAGGAGACCTTCAATTCCTCCTGGGACTCTGGAGTTGGTGTGGATGTTGGCACTGGAAGCGGATGGGTCAGGATCCACACGGGGATCGAGAGCAGCCTCGTCTATCTTACTCTGGATACCACTGCTAAAGACGTCTGTAGGGACATGCTGCTGGGCGACGACTTGTCTCTGTTTATTCAGGTAAGCGACCGCTGCAACTTCCACGACTAATTATTCATCTGATTTACTGGGTAGAGGTTACGTGCTGAATCTAATGGGGGAGTCGGACATACTAATGAGAAACGGCGGGCGAAATGCTGCCCGCTGACCGTCCTTGTGATGTATGTACATTCGCGGTGGGCGTCTTAGGACTTGGACGCTGGCGATGTTCGTAATTAATTCGACTCTCAACAGATGTTGTGCGGGGCATGTATAACTACGTATTTTTTACGTTGTTACTTACGGGAAATAATTTCTTCGTGGCATTTTTATAAAGTGCGGTCCGTATCAATTAACAGGGATTTTAAGCTTTAATTTGTCATGAACAAGTGCTACAGTCACATCAGTTTCAATTAAGCACGCATCCCCCTTTGCCCCTTCGAAGCGATGAAAATTCCGAAATCAGACATAACCCAGACCGAGCAGCGAACAATTTTCAATGTTGCATCAGTGACTGACATCCCAAACAAAAGTATGGCAGCTGGCACGCCCTCACCGCCACGTTTCTTTGGCGATACGGGTTTAAACTTGAGACGGGCGCTAGGCGAAGTGAAACGTGATAAGAAAGCGCGATTTAACGCAGAAAAGAAAAATGAAACGGGCCGGGGGGAAATGGAAAGGAAACGACGACGGGCACGAGGAAAGGGAGGGGACGTGAAAGAGAAGAGAAATGTGGGGGAAAAAATGGTGGAAGGGTTTCAGAGGAATAGCTCGCCCCAGGCTTTATCGCGTGGCCGAGCATTAACGACGTCTGCGACAGAGCAAACCGGAAATCCTGGAGAACCGCAGGAGCCCTCTGCGAGGGGATAAGTCTCGCGATTCCGCGTTTCGTCATTCTCGCGAGAGCATACGGAGGGAATATCATTTTCCACGGTGAACAAAGGATAAGTGTAATTTTGCACCCGTTCTTCCTGCTGAAAAGAAGCACGCGTCGAGATAGAACTGTGCGCATCGTTGAGATTAGACACGCGAAAGAATTGAAAATATCAAGCTCTGCTCACTTCAATCCCATGTTCTCAATTAAAACGGATTTGAGATTGTAGGACACTGAAATTTGAATTTCTGGAGGTTCGAAGTTTCAAGGTAGAAAAACTTTTATTGAACATGGTGTACCTAACGCAGAGCTAACCCATTAACGTTGAAATTCTTTTTCTAAATCTGTTGAATAAAATATATTGTTTTTCGTCTCGAAACGAGAAGTTTGAAGCAACCCCTATTCTGGTTCTGGAACTCCATTAGTCGGGGCTTGGTTTCTTTTAAAGCATTTCACGATTCAAGATTAGCTGAGTGGCTTCGATTCCGATAACAAAACGACCAGGACAAGTGGGCCATTTTATACGTCGGTGTCCTAGCGGATTTCATGTTTGAGATAGTCGCAGTGCTTGATATAGGGATGGTATTTGTAGACCAATATCGGTAAGCCAGCTGCTTTTATTAACTTTGCCTTTATGCAGTTACTAGGTAATATGTACGTTCGAAACGTGATCGTTCTCTGAATCTTCGATGTTCAATAATATCGTCTGCCTGCATTTGGGGTCACGCTGAAACACATATTCAGCAAGCTTACAAAATTCAACGACATCGACAGTAATAATAACTCAGTAGAGCTCCTAAATAATACAAAAATCTGCAAGTCTCTTCATAACTTTATTTACAATAGTTATAAAACAAAGATAAGTTTCATTGAAATTTCATTAATTCTTCCCAGTATTACACCTTTAACCCCAAACTCTAATACCTCAATGAAAAATCATCCAAAGGCTACATTAATTGCAACAAACCTAATTCCATTTTTCCATCAGTCTAAACTATATAAGTTCAAAGTCGATTTTCTCAAAAAAAGTTACTGTTTCTTTTCGACTTATAACAAGTAAATAAGCCGAGAAAAAGGAATGCAATTTTTTTATATTCCTCTTCATTTTCGAGAAAATCGACTTTGAATTTCTTGACGTTGCGTCCAGCCGCGTATAGGAAAACCTACCTTAAGACGGATTCGCCAGCAGCAGCTCTTCAAAACGTTCCTTACTTTCAATCTTTTGATGCCCAACGTCTGCCTCCCTGTCCCTTCCCTTGTTCAGTTCTCTTAACAAAACCGACCTTTGTGCGTCGAAACGAAAGCGACGCCATACGAAATCGAAATGAAAAGGGGCGTTCGAAGCTCCGGGGATTTGCTTTTTCGAGTCGCTACTTCTTCTCCCACCCCTGCAAACCGATTTTGCTGTACGAGCTCGCCGAAACTTTCCCCTCTCGTTTTGTCGCTGGCGGTTGAAGAGTGGCGTTGTATAATGAGTAGAGACGTGGCCCGGCTTCTCAAAGATAACGAGGTACGCGCCAGTAATCAAAGGAAGCTAAGACTTAAATAGCAGGGGCAGCCTCTTAAAAGAACCTCTTCGTTGCTGGTTGCAACTGCTGCCGGGTACTCGAGTCTGGCAGCCCGTGTATGCACAGACGGCCAAAATAATGACACTCGATAGACTTCGTGCCTTCCTCTTTCCCTGCTTTATCGTCGTTATTCAATTACGAGGGGAAATATTAAGTATTAACCCGCCAGGCACGGCTTTGTTACGTCGTAGCTGCTCGCACGATCGATGCCGATGGTGATGCAATTCGTTCGCTTGCTTCTTAAGCGATAGAGAAGTTTTCTTGGAGGTATATCGATGGGAATATTATGGTTCATTGGATGATTATATGAAAGTTTTATTATTCTGGACTGTGGGGTTTATTTTCTCGTACGGCGAATGTTAAATGCTCCTCGGAAGTGATGTTTAATGATGTAAAATTCATATGAAATTGTAGCAAACTTTGTGTAGATTTAGAAAGTTATTATCGATTTGGATAACTTTTGTTCGAAACAGTTTTCAAAGTGACGCGTGTGTGAAATGTTAGAGGGCTATACTTCTAGTCCAGCGCGTCTGACCATATACACAGTTATTCTACTTGCTCTTCTATATTTTCTTTTCCTACCGTGCTCCAGTGGTAAGAATCAATTATATTTGCCTTCTATAAATTCGTACGAATTCATTGTCAATTCTATTTCAGCTTCCCTGATTATAACAATATTTGAAACTTTCTTCTCCATGTGAAATGAAAAGACTTTTCGTAAAATCAAGTTTTGCAAAAGAGGAAAGTCACTTTAAAATACACATGAATTTTATTTTTTTATTACACTTTCGTAATGCAAATTAATCGAATCATCGTATATGCTGCCTAATCCTCCAGGATGAACATTCCTTTGAAGGATGTATTATACAAATGTATCCATCTCTCATCAATTTTATCTAATATTCTCAAATTATACCATCATATGTTATTTTATACATATCTCTATAGTTTCTTTCTCCGTTGCATTTTTAATTTCACAACGCGACCAATATTCCCTATATCTCATTGTATCATTCAACACACAAATTACCATAATGAGTGGCATAATTATTGCAGCGTATTCTCAAACTTGACTGCGTTTCTTATCATGACCAGCGTGGTAAATTTCGTTGTAAATAATTAAAGAGTCGGAATTCCTCAAAGTCCCGGCTATATTACCAGCAGAATCGATGCAATAATGATCACATCGAAATCTACAGTGCAATCGCATCTCTGATCAATTATTATCAAAGTAAGTCACGTTGCAAACAGCTGTGCTGCCGAAATACCCATCCATTAACACGGTGGAGTCACCAATTCAACCTCCAATCACTCTAAATCGAAAGGGAATCATCAATACAAATTGCAGAGGCTCTAATCAGAAAGATCACAGAATTACATATAAGCTTACTATAGTATATTACAATATTAACACGTTCCATGCCACGGTGGAAAATCAGATTTCTATAAAAAGTGATGGGAAAAGTAGATCGCGATATTAAATTGCAAAAAAAACATTGGCTGTCTTACATTCTTCATAACTCCAGCTTTTTTATTCTGAATTGAGAAATACGTTTCTCCTTTAAATTAAATAAAAGCTTCACTGCAAATAAACATCGTGGCATGAAATATTTTAATACCACAGTTTCTTCATTCCATTATCCCGCGATAATACAATTCCTATACAACTTAATCTCATCAACCCCAATGCTTAAATCAGTGGCCCCAGATTAATTCCACCAGCCTGAAAATGAATTTTATACCACCACTCTCAACCACCCCTCTCGCAACAATTCCCCTCCCCCCCCAAAAAAAGACAGATGCTTTTAAAAGCTGCAACAGCGATACGCTGGGGCAGCCCGGAAAAACAATATTCGACTGCTCCTCGTTCATCTGCATTTGCTCGTGTCGGGTACTTTTTGCACGATCCACGTCTCGCACCGGCGTCGTTTTATTTCGCGGAACGGATAAGCCGGCCCCGCGGCGGGGTTGCCGCGAAAAGATTTAATAATTATCGGAATTCCATCCGGCGGAACGGCGGAATAAAACGCGGCACGGGTCTTCATTTATCTGTATTATTCATGTGGCTGATAACTAAATGAACCGGTTTTAGTGGCAGCAAAGCTAGATGGAGCTTTCACCGTTCGTTTTGCCCCGATTCAAGTGACTTGCCGTGCCGCGCCACGCCCCACCCTCCTCGTTAAAAGGACGACGTGACGGATATTTTTAAGATCATTTGTTATCCGGATTTAAGGGCTGAAACGCTGCCGCCTTCTTACGCTCGTTGGAACGCATTCAAGGGCTGAGCGACGCGTTTTCTCGACGGTCCTTTTTTCGATGGTAAATTGGCGGGAGGACCCTTCTTGCTGGGGGTTCAACGATCGCGGGGAAATGAAAGAACTGCCAGCTTGAATCGACTAGATCAAGGTGCATCGGCCTCGATTGGCATTGCTCGTTAGGGTACCAAAAAATACTTAACATATAAAATGGTCAGAGGTCTCGAGGTTTCTATTTTTCGACTCCTACCTCGAGGATTGAACTATGTACATATGTCTACTCTAATTGCTAACGGCTGGAAATCGGCAAACATTACTCCTCGAGATATCAGATGAATTTCTTTGCTCTTTGAAATATTATTCATGTGAAATATGAATTGCTGTATTTTATTTGATATTTAACGTGACTTATATTTCAAAGGAAGTTTATCTGATATGTCCAGAAGTAATGGCGCTGATCTTTAGCCATTTAAGCAGTAATATCCTTCTTTTCACTTCGCAAGGCAACGATTCCACCATTTCCTTTTTTCAAACAGATTTGTGGAAAAAGACTTCCCCGTGCTAGACTCGGAAATCTTCGTTTGCTTCTTGCCTGGACTCGAGGAATGACCGGTGGGGAATTAATGGAAAAAACAGCGAGTTTTTCAAGCGTACGAAGCAATGAGCTGCGCTAGCAGTTTTCGATGGGTACGTGATTTTAAGCGAACGAAGGTAAATCGCGCGGGGCGCGACTGCGATAAATCACGATTCCCTCGATTGTATATTGTTTAATCGCGTGTTTGTATTGATCACACGTTTGTCTCGCGGCACCGACAGGCAGAAATTAAATAAAATTTCGGCGTTTTCGATGGAAATACCGCCGCGGCACAAAAGAATAACAGAAAATATCCATTTCCGTGGACGCACGCACTTGGGCGTCGACCAGCTCTTTGTTTACCGTGAAATTCATGCGTGAGACTGAAATTTTATTCGAAATAAAATTTGTACTATTCGCTGGAAACGAAAAAATGTTTCATGGAAATTGGGGTAACTGGTCGTTTCACTTATAATTCTCAAGTGTTCTTGTCCCAGCGACAAACGCTAATTTCATTTCCCACCGATCGATGCGCGTTTCTGATAATTACTATCGCACGAAAAATTACGTTTCTTTTGTGAATAAAGGACAAAATTAAATAACCATTTCTAAAATATTCTACTCGAATAATGCACAAGTCTGAAAAATATAGTTTCGATAACTTGTTGTTATTATAACAATTAACTTTGTACTTGGCAATTCAATGAATATACGAGAATGATGGTTTTTTGGTGAAATTCCTGATACTCAAGTGCACGTGGGATCAGGCGCGTAACCCCATGCGAACTTGTTCCACCCTTATGTAATTAAACACCTGTCCGTGGCGTAAACCGGTCAGTCACGTGTTACAAACTACCTGACTTCCTTGCCACAGTTTCTCAGGTCGGAGACACACCTGTTTCAACGGTGTTCTCGGACGCGACAGCTGCCTTGCAGTAAATTCGTTGGTATACCCTGCTTCGATTCCGATAAATTTCTACTGCAAACTATACGCACGGTTCAGAGACTAAATTCTGCTTGTGGAATACGATGGAAATGTCTAGTTCCAGCTGGGCTGCACGTTTCCATTGTTAACAGCAACTAAGCTGCACCAGCGATAAAACTCAAACCATCAATATCGAGGAAATTAGTAATCAACGAAAGATAGGAAGTGAATAATAGACTAGAATATTCTTTAGACATTATTTCGACCTTTTTATTGAAATCTTCACGTGCATTTTTGTCACTCAAATTTAACCTATTGTAGCAGATCGGTTATAGTTCTCAGTAAAATGTAAAGATAAGTCAGCAAGTTGCAATTCTTTAAGTTTTACTTCGATTTTCTTATGAAATTCATTTCTCCTCTTACAAATCAGATTTTCCTCGTCTGAACAAATCTCTGTTTGACGCGCACTTGTTAGTTTCGTGTAGAATGGGGTATAAAAAATTATCCCAGATCGACGAGTCGATTAATATTTGAAGATCCAACGGATCCTCGAGTTGGCTGCATAGTTTCCTCTCGAGCGCGTCGAGTGGAAGGATAGGTGCGAGAAATATTCAGGTTAACGAACGCCTCGATTATCCCGTAACGAATATTTTTTATCGGCGAGAAAATTAACATCGGAGGTCTTCCAATTAACCGTGCCACTTCAAAATTCATTCTCTGCCTCGGCGGCTTCATTAGCGAGCATTTTACATTGCACGCAATCGACGGCTCGCGTTGAGATACGATTCTGTTTAATTAATCCGCTAAAAAGCTGTTGTCATTTTTACGGGCTCGTTACGTTGAAGACCTTCACGGCCAAACCGTTTCGTATTTGCTAAAGACAATACAAAATCGAGGAACTTCTCAAATTTTTAATCAATAGACTTGGAAAATGAAAAGATCTTCAAAAAATGTGGGCTGTTAGGTTTCTCATATCGAAGAGACAATTTTTCTTTTATTTTTAGCCTTAATCGTGTCATCGGCGTGAAGTCTACCGTAGAACGTCATTTCTTGCGTCAGATAGGTAGTATGGACATCAAAGCGAATGATCATGGCTGATTTTATCATCCTAAACAACCCCCTAGAGGGTGCCCTTAATATCTTTTACGGCGAACAAAACGCCAGTTGCCTGAAAAGCGTTGCAGATGTAATTTAGATAAATGTTCCTCCGAGTTTCAACAAATTTCCTAACTGTGCTTCGCGTCGTTCTTTCGCAATTCTGAAGGAAAGAAATTTTTACCAGAAGTAAGAGAATAGAATAAAAAGGATACTAAGAACTTTAAAAATGTTAAGGACACCAAAACCACCCCCCACAGTATTAGAATATCCACCCTTAACAATTCCCTGCACGTGAACACGCACAAATTAGTATTCCTCGTTGCCCAAGTGCGCGCATGCATCACTCAGCCGCCACTTCAAACATCGCGCTCCGGAAATTGACGACCACCAAGCCTCCCCTGCTCGTAGTTCGAAAACGGAGCCCCCGATCGCAAAACATTAAAAGGCTTTTCCATCCTATTTAGCGCAAAGACTTCGTACATTCAAACTCGCCCCGCAATTCTCAACTATCCCGTACGGGAAACCCTCAGCAAAAGTGGAGTGGAGTGCGAAGTCAGAAACGTCGAATTCACGCGTGGCTACCGCCATAAATAAATATAAACTGTGCCGCTGCAGCTTGGCGCTTTCGTAAAAATCGTAAAGTTGCTCGACGACCCGGCCAAGCGTAAAGTGCTTTTTGACGAAGCGATCGCTGCTTTATCACGCACCATTAAACGGAATATTTCTTCCACCCTCCCCCTCTGTTTCTCCCTAGCCTAGTGAACAATATAAAAAGGGACGGCCTTGTGAAAAGGGAAGAGGAGAGTAATCGCGCAACAATGTCACACGATGTAGCAGCAACAATCGTTAAACAACGTCCACCCGTAAAAAGAACCCGTTAAATGCGACAGCTCGTAAATTGCTGCTCGCGAACGGCCCAGCGACGTGTCAAAATTTTAGTACTTCGTAAAGAAAGGAATTTTTTTCAAGTTTCACAGTCGAAATCGAACTCCCGGCTTAATTTCAGCTGGTCGTAGTTGCGATTTTATTATCCACTTCGGAGGGGTTTAAAGTTCACTCTGCCCGCTGAATGAAACGGAAATTCTACCGGAATTAAGAGAAAACGAATGTTATTGGTACACTGGATGCAACAGCGCAACAAAATTTTCACGTATTATCGTAATAGTAGTAGGGCAAATAGCGACGTTTTTAACGCGAATAGGACAGCGAGTACCCATAATTAAATATTTGAAAGCTACAGGAATTTTTATGAACCCCATGTTCTAATTTCCTGCGAAAGTTCGCGTCGTCCAGTTCAATTTACCAAGTTACGAGCATTCCTCTACTTATATGTATATTCTTGGGAAAGAGAATCTTTTCAACACTTGTTGCGCGTTTATTCCTCTCGCTTTTCTTCATTTTAACAGCCTCCTTAGATCGGCGACTAGGATGGTAAACAGGGAATTATTGACTATGGCGGAATGGGCTGTTAAAAAGGGCCGTTATATATTCGAAATGTCTGTGAACTCATGGCTTAGTTGTATTTTCCTTCGCCGACGGTCTCCTCTTCTTTATATTTCATATAAAACGTCTCGATCGACGCTAAACCTCCGCGCACTTTTATCGCCCGGCTCCGAGTGGAGCCCCGTTGGAGAGGAGACGTTCCCTCACCCCGTGAAGAATGACAATCGTTAAGGGAAAGTGGTTAACGCTGGCAGATTAGATCAGGTCTGTTAAGTCTAATTGAACCTTTTTTTTCACTCGACCGCAGGCGCCCGAGAGAAACGAGAGATTTCAGTCGCTGGATTTCTCGCACGCGTAGTGACGCAATTTCTTTGGCGGTTTTGTGCGCTTTTACCGCGGACAGTGAATAATTGCGTTATTATGCACGACGCGTCGCTGTGAATACAGCATCTGAAATGAATTATTTCTGACGATGCAAGAAAATATTTTGAGGGGAAGTGTACTCTGTTGGATAGAATAGATGGGGTGGTTGATTAATTTAGTGTTTTGAATGTAATTTTTTTACAGCTTCTTCGGGTTTTAAACTGGTAACTTTGCAGTGGAATTAAAATGAGAGTTAATTGTCATCCAGTCCTTCCAATTGCAATCCTTCGTTGATTTCGGAAACGGTGACCTAAATAATTAGTTTCAATCAACAAAGGTTTTGTCTTAAAATACCATGACCGAGAATCTAGTTTGTCACTCACGCTCCATTATTTCTGTTCGCTATTTTCGAATCGTTCCTTCTTGATAATAGCCCTGCAATCTATTCCGCAGTTTTAATTGGTTGGAGGCTAATTGGGCGGAAGTGGACTGCCGTTTAGAATTGGAATCAATCGACGATATAATTTAATCAGCGCCACGCTAAAATTATATCAAACCGTTATCACTGCGGCAATTATTCCACGAAATTTTAGATGTTTCGGGCGAAATTATTGACGACGCGTGTTTCAAAGACTGTTATAAATTGAACTAACGGTCGAATGCGCCATGCGAACGGTTTATCTAATAATATTCTCTGCAATCAGCCTCAGTAATGGAAAAATGTTGTTATTTCTAGTGTAGCTTGCTTTGAGCGCAAAACACTCGTTACTGTGAAATTGTTCACACGTGAATTGAATTCGTGATCGATCCTTAAACGGAGAGTTTCCAATGACAATAGAAAATCTCGATATTCCACTGTATTTGTTGAGTATAACGAGTTACAAGTTACAAAGCAGGTAGAATGGGTTGGCAAGAATACATTTTCCAATGATTCAATAGACGAGAAATTTGCTCTGAAGACATTGAAGCAAAAAACTGCATATTACATCTACACATTTGATTATCGAACCCAAAATCTTTTGGCCCACACTTTTACACTGCTAAGGTGTCCCCAAATTCTACTTCTCAAACACCCTGTGTCTCGTAGAACCAACTCTAAAGGCCTTTTTACAACAGACACTTTTCACTTGCCAAAAATAGCTCCCGTTTAGCAAAGACAGAAAAAAGACTTTCGAATATTTTCTCAACATGTCTCGTGTGAAAAGGCCCCAAGGTTCGCCTCAATGGAGCCCATTTTTTGTTACTTGTTCGATGTTCGAAGTAAAAGAAATCACGATGGCGAGCAGCGATATCTGGTGGGTACATGAATTGTGCTGGTCGCCTGTAATGAGTTTTGTTAATTACGTGCGAACCTCCGTAGGGTGGGCAGGTTAGCCCAGTTTCTCCTGCACGTTGTCCAGTGGATCGATAATGTCGTTTCTATCGAATGAAAGTAAGGCTTTTCAGGACGTTTAACGAGGATTTTAAAGGTAAAACCGTTGGGATTGTGCAAGCCCTTTCTTTTCCTCCGTTTCACCCACGGAATCGCCCCTTTGCGCCCCTCCTTTCGCCTCGCTCATTCCTCCGCTAACTCGCCAACTTACTCGCGCCATTTCTTTCCCCCGTTCAATCGATTACTCGTTTCCCCTCTCTTATTAATTCACTTATTCTAAGGATACTTGGTTTCTTCCCTTTTCATCGGTAACCATTCATTTCTTTCTCGATCCGGCGACGTGCGCTGATGAACAGAGATACTGCTCTTTTTAAAGATCCCCCTCCTTACCATCGACCATTCGATTCAGGTGATTTGGTCACTCTCTTTTTTGTGACTCGTTTGCCTTGGAGTTATTGTCTGTTTCGTTCTAACATTATTTTTCTTTTTTGTTTGTCGATGATGTTAACTTAGACTTTCCATTAATTTGAAGTTTTTCTTGTTTACTCTTTTACAAGTTTTAGAAATTTCATTGTGTACCCTGTGATTCTTCACGTGTAGTGGACTAAGGTGGGGCGTGAAACAAACAAACTCGTAGTCTAACACTATGTATATGTATATTCATGCCATCACCTCTACAGACTGCTTACAACTCGGGACTGCGTGTCGCGACAACTGCCGTCGAGCGACGCTGCCAAACAATAGCGAACGCAGCGATCGGCATCGACAACGTCGCGCCTTGCCCGATTCAGTCGAGTCGAATGAACGAATTTGAGGGATGATAATAACAAATCAATAATGAAAGATTTCGGTGTTACATTAATTATACTTCAATTACGCCTGATAATTACAGTATTCAATGGAATCATTTACTGCTTTAATGAATAGCTTATATACTATTAGCGGCGGTACTGGTTGACATTAATTACTACTGAATTGTTAATTAATATGTCCTGCCATTTCGAGGACATATTTTATAAGGATATTACACGTTCATGGAACTGTATAAAAATTGATTTCCAAATATTCACGAATAAAATTTAAAATATCTTTAATTTATTCTTGCCAGCGAGAAGAATCTCAAAATTTCCTAAAATATTACAAAAAGTAATTCTCGACATTTTTCGTAAGCAATGCTTGCCCCTCATAAACAATACGAATTCTTAAACAAAAAAGAATGAACCTGAAGTTACGTTAAACATTCATAATACAACATTCACTTTACTGTAATTAAACAGTTGCAGTAATTAAAAATAGTAGAGACTCGATGAGCAACCTTATCGTTACATACAAGGAAGTAGAAAAATCAATTAAGCAGACATCATTGTTTCTTCTTGCAAATTGCAGTTTTGCTTGCAATTTATCCTCTCGGTACTCCCCATAACGATCGTGATTTCGATTAATATGGCGCGATCGAATAAACGGGAAGGAAATAGAGAAAATTATATCACGAGAGAGTCACGCACGCGATCGCCGGTGCAAATCCAAAAAGGCCAACCTCTTGTGCAAACGAACGAGGCACAGAAAGCAACTGGCGATAAACTCTCAGCAATATTCACGATCGAAACTTTCCGGTCTCCACCCATAATTGAATCAAGTTTTCAGGGATTCACTGAATTAATCGTGAACCAATGGGTACGGGGCTCTCGAGAGGAACATTCTGCTTCATTCATTCTGGAGAGCATGAAAATAACGTGCTCGCTGCAAAAGGGAAAGCAAATAATATAGAGGCACGATAGTGATCCTCTCGAAAGAACCAGATTCCTTCAAATGAAATGTGCAACCGCGCGGAAGGGAGTAGGATGTAAAAACGACTGAGTCTTTGATATAATTCCATGCCCCTTTTTAGAAGCGCACGCTAAATGAGAGCGATGTCTCTCTAACAAACGATTACAGTTTGTGTAAAGGAATTAAACTACACATGCAAAGAGGATAGAAGTGAAAAGCAATCTTGCCTCGCAATGAGACGAGTAGAATAAAACATTCATTTAATTTTCCAGGAGATATTACTGTCACCGTTCTGGGTGACCGTTGGCTCGCCGTTGAGCTCATTTATTATTATGAAGGAAGAGACATTTCGTAGATTATAAAACAGTTTGTTGATGGAGACCTGGCATTTGCATTGCTGACAGTAATTATAACACCTTTCTGAAGCAGAGGAGAGAAGTGGCGTTCCTTTTATCATAGTAAAAGAGGCAAGTCTAGGAATCGTGAAGTTAACACTACTGATATGGAAGATATTTCTTAGAACATCTATCTAAATTTAAATAAGTTAAGTAATCACTTACCTAACCTCCCCAGATTCTCCAAAGAAAACTCCCTCGCAAAAATTCTTATAAGACCATACCCAAAAGAAAATAATAAATCCTTCTTTCTAAATGATTCAGTCGCACTTGGAAAGCTCTTCCCCTCCCGCATTACATTATCATAAAGTTCCTCATTCCTTTATCAGAGACAGGGACTGGGGGAAACACATTTCCAGCGAGTTACCCCGTGGAGGAAATAGGTTTAATCTAGAGTGGTCCTTTCATCTAGTATCCATAGCCTTCGTTAACTTTAAGTTACACTGGGGGATCAGTTTTGCCTCGCGGGAAAAAGTATCCGTGCCTCGTCTGAAAGAATACCTCTTCCGACGTACCATCTCCGAAAGAAGAAAGATCTATCGCGTAGCGATCCAAGCACAGAAGAGGTCCTCCCTCTCTGGGAGTTTGAAAAGTCGAGTCGCTGTTTCATCAACCTTTTCCAGATCCATCGACTCGATCAGCCCGAACGATCTTTCATCCATCGATTCCGGAACGCGTCCGCGTCGTCTTTTCGTGTCGAAGATGGCGCGCGTTCGTCGTTCAGGTTGTGGTATAGGAGGACAGCAAATGTAGCCAGCAATTTCCCTTTGGGAACGAGGGGAAGGGTCTTTAATGAATAGTGGTATCGCAATTAAAAGCATCGTTATTCCGAATGACGTCGATGGAGCCCTTTACCGCCTCGTGGCCACTGAATCTGGATTTTCGTCGTCGCCATTGCGAGCTAGCGGTCCGATTCGAATTGCTAAACTCACTCGAGGGATCAGCGGCGATCTGGGTTGTTTAATAAAAGACGTTGGGAGAGATTTATCTGTTCTTTGTTCCATTTATTTCTTGTCCCTGTATGTTCTTGTAAATGGGGGGATTTTGGGAGGTTGCTTTAAAGGTAGTTTCGTTTCAGTGTCCTCTGGGGTGGGCTGCATAAACGTGTTGAGAGATCACTTGGTGGATCTGGAAAAATTTTGAATTAAATGGAAGCTGTAAGAATTGGGAGGAACATTTAGAAGAGTTTGAAATTGTTTAAAGATGTTGGAAAACGAAACGAATTTGAAAGAGTTCAGAATTGTTTTGAAAGCATTTGGAAAAAGTTTAGAATAGTATGAAGGAGTGTTAAAATGTTTGAAAGAATCTTATTCCATCGATGCACTTCAAACTGAATTTTGTTCCTGAAAACTATTTAACAAAAAACACCATGATCTTACTCTACTTTTGAAACACACAATCAAACCATGAAATTACAAATCCACCTTCCCATCTGCTAAGTGAAAGCTTCTCTCTGCAAGCACATGCCTCGCTCAAGCTACCAACAAAGAGAATATTATTATCGATGCGTCAATATAAAACGCAATGGTCGTTTAACAGTGTTTCCCGCCAAGTCCTCATTAAGTCAGGCTTACCGTTGCATACAATACAGACAGTCGGTTCCCTTCGGCCGGGATGCCGTTTTATGGCAATTTGGGAGTATGACTGTACGAGCTTTGTCGACGATGATAGTGGTACCAAAGGCAGTTACGTCGAATTGCTGAACTTACGAGAAAGGGAATAATCCACGCTCGCGTCTCCAGAGCATTGCAGCTCGCTCGCTGTCTCTACTGACATCCTCTGTGTAAATACGTCCAGCCATTTTCAGCAGGGTCGCGTGAACAACGCTCGCCGCGTTATTGACTGTTGCTTCATTCATCACTTTTGGCATTTGGTCAATGGTAACAGCGAAACTATTTCCCCTCTGCAACGCGGGCTTGTCTGCATCGCATCAGAAACACTAGCTACGCGAGGCACGGACCGTTTAATTCCGCTCTTAGTACACGTGATGGAATATTTCATCGACCATTTTGAATATTATTAAGGGAACTTATAGGTGAGCTATCGTAGTTGTACTAGTTCAGTCACGAGGCTGAAAGTGGCTTTAATGAAAGTGGATTCTTAAATATTTTCAGTAATTCTGTTTTGTATTCGAGGAATTCTTTGTGCAGAGAAGGGTGGTCTATTTTGAGTATGAATTTAATATTTTAGAGATATAATAATTATGAATATTTTAGGCAAATGTGTAACTAAGGTATTTAAACCTTATAGTTTATATAATTCATTACGGCAGTAGAACTTTAAATTCGCTCTGCTATTGAATCACACTCTAGAATCCTCCTGTTTGAAAACGTCCACGTTAGGGAACAGATACGTATTTGTTAAAGTAACAGTGAAACTGGTAATTCTGCATGGATGACAATGGAAGGGTAATCCGCGAAACGCGTATTTTCCCGTGACAGACATCGCATATATATACGCACGCTAATGCTTAAAAATTACAGTCGAAAAACGCGGGGTTTCGTTGGCGTGTACTGTGTATTCGCTTCGAGCGGAAACGAAATATTTTAATTACGCAGGAGATCGAAACGGTGATTGAGGAACCATGTAAAACTCGCGGGCCCGTTGTTTGCGGCCGATTATTTTTAATAATCCGCGAAACAAACTTTTAATTGTCGCCGCAAGCAACATGCCTTCATGCCAATAAACAAATAGTCGAGTCGAAAACTTTCGACTGCCCCGCCGCTAAGCAAATTTAGTATCGTCCTTTCTTCCAATGATCCACAAAATTGGCCTCGCAGAAACCGTCCAGTTTCTTCTACCATCCTGCATTTTTCGTCACTTGAGAGAAAGCAAAGTGCCCGAGCAATCCGAGGTTCGATGATCGAGGTGGCAGTTGCCAGTAACCACGTTATCGTCCACGATCCAGCGAGATTTTAATATCACGAGTGATAAAGCTGCCTATGGAGTTTTGCTGTGTTCCCAGCTTTCTAGGGAGTTGGAAAGTTTAAGGGCCCAGCCTCGCTGTAAGACAGGTTTCCCATAAGAAACCGCTCTGCTGGATCATCGAGCGAGGCTTTCAGCGTCACGTCAATCGAAAAGTTCCGCTGGAAAAAGTCGCCGTTTGGTCAAACAACCTTTTTACGTGCAATCAGCCTCGGTTGGGGGGAAACTTTGATCCCCCGGCATCACGTACAGACGGGGGATCGTTTTTTTCCTTCCCCTTCGCCCTCTCGATCCTTTAGGATTTCCATGCGTTCGCTTTTATCCCTGGAAGTGTTGATCGAACATCGACGCGCTTGTAAAACGTGTCCTATGAATTACAAGCTGGTGATGACAATAAAATTCTCGGTATCATTATACTATCCAGGGGCGGATTTGAAGATTTGGCGCCCTTAGGCTAACAAGCGTCTGCCGCCCTTTCAACGAAATAAAATAAAACAGTTGAGACAATTTCAAAATTAAAATTTCAAAAGTAAAATTCCTCTACGATGTATCGTACACTGTGTATGCTCATCAAAAACGTGAAACAACGATGGATTTATATTTCCAAATCCACGAAACGTCCAACGAAATCGCGAGTAGGCAGACAGAGTTCGGACGCGAGCCAGAAATCCGTCGTAGAGCCGGAAGCAGCGGTTGCAGAGGAAACCGCGGCGCGACGATAGCTCGCAACGGCTGCAGTGGGGTATAAAAGTCAGGCTCGACGCGCGGGAGAATGTTTTTTAATTAGCGAAGATGAAAGGGACGCGCCTGTCTGGCGTCGATCCCAGAGATTCACTGTCGCTTCGACGAGTTTTCGAGCTCTCGAACAGTTCTCACCAGCCCTGCCACGCAGAAACGATGATGAGACGTGTATCATTCACACGGATAGGGTTGACTAACTTAAAAGAGAGTATTTCAAAACCTTGTGCCACTCGAAGTGTTGAAATAAAAGTTAGATTTCTGTGGGGCAGAAAAAAACGATCGATCTGTTGGGAAACAATCGAGTTCCATTTGTCGGGTTTTTTATAAGCTTCGTTAAGAAATTACATTGATTTTTTAGTATGGCGGCGAGGCAGGGAGGAGATTGGCTCTGCAGGAGAAGCCGCTGGAGATACAGGACCAATTTCTTCAAAAGCTCGGCTACCAGGACGTGTCAAGAAGATCTCGACTGGGAGTCGATCCTGAATTGCGACACCTCATTGCCTTTCACGTGGGTGAGTGCGATTTATTTTATTCTGGGAGCGTTCCTTTACCATCGAGCGACCTTGGCTTGAATTTTTTGTCAGATCCCTTCGTGGGGCGATACTATTCTGGGGAGAAGAATAGAGGTATCCCTCGAATGCTAAAGTATAAGGTACTGTAATACAGAGTGTCTTTGGATGAGTAAATAAAGACTGGAAAATAAGAGATAAGTACGAGAAAAACCGAGTGGATAGTGCGTACATAGAATATACTGTGGGTTCTTTCTATATTATATAAAATTTATATCTCGCAGAAGGGTTATAAAATATATAGAGAAAAGAATTATTACAGTGACAGGAGTGTAACTTAAAGAGACGCCAATGGGAAAATAAAAAAAATTGGAATGAGTTGAATTAACTCGAAAATCCCGGTGTTGTCTCAAGGGATGCCGCGAATCCGAGCTTCGCTTCATCCCCCGTTGGTTAACGCGCTGCCACGTCGAACAGTGCTGCTGGTCCTCGCGCCAGTTCTCATTTGCACCCTTTAAATTTTCAAACTCTCGGCCGCGACGGGAAAACACGGGCCGTGTAACGAAATTTCGCGTCCAACGACCCCGACGGAAATTGCGTAGGCTGGCCCCTTTATTGGAAAGGGCGTTTCCATGGGACGCTGGGCGAAAAGCTCGTCGAGCTTGGAAAATTATTCATACGCGTATATTGTCCGCCTGTACCATTCGAGGCGTCTTCGATCGCGTCGAATTGTTTGTCCCAGCAATATTCAGCTGAAATTCTAAATTTCGTTCACGACTCAGGATCTTTTCAAATACTTGACATTTCAACGTCTGTTTCTTGGACTTCTGAAGTTCTGAAGCTCAGGGAAAGGTCATCTAATTAGGTATAAAAAATCTTAGGGATTGTGTAATGTTCAAGGTAAGAAGGGTAAGCTAGCAACTGGATAATATCATACGAAGGATCTCTTTTCATCGGGGATAGGAATATTAATTTCAGCGTAAGTAAGGAAGATAAAGTTCCGCGGTCAGGGTAATTGAATTAAAAATGCTCTGAGCAGCACGGTGGGATATTTGTTTAAACATAGGTACAAGGAAGTTCAGGGAAGAATTTTTTATTTGGCAAACAGTTTCGCACGTTGCATAATGTATGGTAGTAAATGAGAAAGCATTACGTCTTTATAGTAAACATTAATTGCGTGACCCATTGAAGTCGACTCGCCGATCGATCGTTTGCGAGTGCATAATTACACGCGTTAATCATGCTAATTAGATGCGCATCGGAAAATACCGATAAGTATATAATTCAAACGGGCTGGTAAATTGCAAGGGGAAGTTAATCAGATTAATCTGCTTGAACGATCACAATCGTTTCGTTGGCATATTCTGAAATCAACAAAGAGTACAACGATCGCTTCTGCTTTTATCCCTGCTAAAACGTCTGATTTCGATGAAATTTTTCAGCTTCGGCGAGCTAAAAATTCAGAAATCAATTTTTAAGGGATGAATTACTTGAAATATGTGTCATACATTTCACGCCAAGTTCCCACTGATACCCATTTAAATTCTTAACAAGGTCCTAATAAATATCTTATAAATGTGTTTTGTGTCATATTGTGAATCAGTGAAGTAGATAGGTGAAAGTCCTTCAAATTTAAAGAAGCTTTTGTATTTCCTTATGAATGTAATCTCTTTATCATGGTAATGATAATTACCAACTCTGAGATTGGACTACTTTTTAAACTTCCCTCCTGCCCCATTTATGATAATTTCTCAGAACTCTTCTCGACAAGCCATAGAAATCACTAACTTTGGATAGCATATGTAACGTGTACTAAAAAATAAGGTCTAAGCAGTTCGGATGCCATCATACATGTTACATCACCAACAGGAAGTTTTATCAGGGCAATCTTGACTGCTGCGATCGGTGCTGTGTGCACGCGTTTTACTTTATCGGTGTGCCGTCCCTGAAATGCATGAAACTTGTGGCTGATCGAATGGCCCGATCGAAACGACTAATATACGGCACATGAACTATCAACTGGCGATAACTCGCTGCGTAGCCCCCGCGTAACCATTGTTGAACGTTAATCGGACGATCCAACTAACCGTACAGTTTAACGCGACCGAATTCCACATCGTGAATGGCCGTCGCCGGAAATCGGATGTGCATTGTCCGTGATAACTTTACACTATCGTCACGATGACACAGGCAACGCGTGCTTTCGCCATGACTAAGAACGCGTGTCCATTATTATCCCACGCGTAGGTATTCATTTCGAACGTAAATCGTGGCAAATTGATGCGAATGCGAGGAAGAAGCGAAAGAAATGGTCGATTAATTCTACAGTTGTTGAAGTGATATGGAGGCTTAATGGCTGGAACTTCTCTTCGTTTCTCTGACAGAAGGAAATTTTGGTGGCTAAGAAATTTCAGTTTTTGCAATTGTACCTATCTGCATCCTTATTAAAATTCCACTACGTGATTGAAATTCTGAGGGACGCGGGACGTGTCAACCATTCAGAAAGATGGTCATGCTATCACGTTCGAGCAAAGGCTCAATGTCGAAGAGCGAGGCAATATTCATACATATTATCCCGCAGAGGTGGGTCGCCGAATATCTCGTTTGAACTAAACCCGTAGTTCTGCACAATCTCCGGCCCAGACTATGACCTTAACAAAGTCCTCGGTTACTCTTCACCCTGCCCACCACCTTCCCTCTGGCACTTCGGAATGGTTAATCGCTGTTTGCCCATCAAATAACGCTACTAATTGCCTGCCACCTTAGATACACGCTTATTCGACCGGTCCCCGAGCCTCTCGCCCCAGAGATACACGTTGTCACAGAGGATATCGACGCTGTTTCGAGGCTGTAATTAAATGACAGTTCGCGACGAAGTTGATCCTCCCCGGGAGGAATCTATAGCGCGCGACATGGTGTTGGAATCGATGCCAGAAGTGGAACACGCGAATCGTAGGCTTCTCCGTGGCAACACGAGCCAACTATGGAAACTAAATTCTCCGATACGCAAAATATGACATGTTATTCTGTGCGAGGGTATAAACAATTCAAAAACTTAAAGTTCATTTAAAGCAACGTTTATTCAAGTAATTGAAAAAGATACGAGGTTCTCTGTGCGTTTACAAAATCGGTAAAAAATTACAGTAGATCTGCTCCGAATCAGAACCACGACTGAGCTGGTATTAACTTGCTGCTCATCTCCAACAGTACGTTCCATTGGAATTTTGAAGCTCTGAAAGTTATTCCTCTACTAAAAACTAATCGTTCCCCACCCTTGAACTCTGATTTTAATGTAACTTCAAATTTGTTAAATGAGAGAACAATTTTTTTCTGCGGAAATTCACTCTGAAGGAATGAAATCAGCCCTTGAAGTTACCACGTTTTTTTTAATATAACTTTATTCTTCTTTCGGCAGTGGAATAGAGCAGAAGAAACTGAACAATTCTCATATTTAAAGTTTTCTTTTACCTCGCATCGTTAGAAAGTTATATTAAACAGAAAGGAAAACACGCAAGAACTTTGGGAGCTGATTTCATCCCTTCACAGAGAATTCCCGCAGATTAAAAAATTGCTCCTCGCATACTCCAATATTCTTTACATTCACGGGAATTTTCGAGTTGGGAATGTTTCCTCGTCAGACGATTCAAGATTTCCAACGTGATATGCATAAAGCAGAAGAAAATTCAAGATTCGTTTCACGTATACTTCACGTTAAAAATGCTCGTCTGCACATGAAGCATTTGTAGTAATTTGAATCAAGCGCGCTGCAGACGTTGCAATTGAATAATTAAGAATATGCATAAGAATTGAAAATTCCTCGTTCGATCGCTTCGAGCCCCACGACCCATCGCCGATGGAATAGTCATGGTAGGTAGCCCGTTCGTAGTGGGTGAAACTTTCTCCGAGAAATTCCGAACTGTTAGCCAGTCTGTAATCGGCATTTAACGTTTCAGCTTAGCCAGCCGCTGGGTCGTTTTCCCTTGCAAGGCGAACGCCTCGTTCCCGGAACTTCCGCCGTGGAAACTCTCAGTCGTTAGCGGTTATTATGGTTAAACATGGTCGACCTCGTGGCTGCACGACCCTCGCCCAGATGAATTTACTGTTTTAAAGGCCGTCGAACGTGTGGCGCACGCGCGCACAATATTAGTGTAGCACCCTTCGATGTTAGCATAATCTGTTTTGACTGGGTCACGTACCACTCCGTGGTAGCTTAACCTTCATAAGTTCTGATAACGCACGTACGTTTTATCGTGCCCATGCTGGACGAATTAATGTGGAGGGGTTGCATTTTCATTTAGGGAAACAAGATTCAAGCGAGGTGAGCTCTTTCGTTTAAAGTTTACACATATTAGGTCTGGGTTACAGAGGAGATGCATAATCACCTTGAAATAGGTTTTAGTTAGATTCGTGGTTGTGGACTTCTAGAAGTACTACTTCAGATGAAGGGTAAGGGAAAAACGGGGAATGTCACAAAACAGCTTTATCGAGAAAATTAAGTTTTAGTACTTTAGTACTTCAATTTAATTTTCGTATATAATTTCTGGCTTTACTTTGACGACAGAAGCTTATGCTTAGGCAAAGAGTGAGGACATTCCGTATGTATTTTGTTCCAATGCAGAGTGTATAAGTTCTGTAGTCCTAGTTGCCACTAACAAAAGTAGAAAGTGTTTGTGTGTTTGTCTGTCGCCTAAAAGCTTTCGAACGCTAAACTCTGGGGGCACGAAATGTGTCCCAGCTCATTATGCCTAGCTAATCCAGATGAACGTGACTATTTTCGCAAAAAAGAAATAATTTTTTTTATAAAATCAGAATCTAAATTTCGAACAAAGCCGAGTAATAAAGCTAGTATGCTATAAATCGCAAAATCACGAGAAATGGACATTCACAATTTTTCCGTTACCCTTCATATTCAGATGGTATTCGTGTGTTCTTCAAAAGCTCGTGTGGAAATGTCACAAAGCAATTCGAAGAGTCGCTGAATCCGGTCGCAACGTTTAGTTGGTCTATGTTTATCCTGTGTCAGGCGAAATCAGCCCTTGGGACCAAGTTAGATCTGTCAGAACTGGTAAACAGCCAGCGTTCTGTCAAGTGGTGGCTCTTGATTTGTCAACGTGATATTATTTGGAGAACACTTCAACAATTGCAGGTGCTTATTGAATCGTATTGTTTAGTTTATTCGAAATTTGTGTATTCTCACACAGAAATTTCTAAAAACCTGCAATCCACAAGGACTATGAATTAATTCTCGATACAAAGATCAAAGGTGGTAAGCCCTTGTTAGTCGAGCATGGAGCATTGCCAGTATGTATTCACTTAGCTCGCCAAGCTCCCCATAGCATTGCAATACCTATTTTCTTTGCGCCATCGATCGTCTATATTCCCCTCGCCCCGCGGCCAGACGAGGTTAACATAATAAACGTTGAAACGTTCGCGTGAATTGAAATAATAAAGATAAATTGTAGCTTGCAGCGATGTAAACGCCAAGTCGGACGTTTAATCCGCTTGGGGCTTTGAAATTGATACAAGCTTCACTTGCTCCACTTTGTTCTCCCTTTGTTCTTCAAACGGGGATTCCATTTTCAATTGCAACGCTTTAATCGTTTTCCTTTCGTAATTAAAATATAATCGTATTTGATAGGAGTTCATTTAATTCGTTATTAAAACAGTATCAAAGTCGAGTTGTAAAAACAGAATCCCTTTGTTTTATCCCTCGGTCGACTTTTAAAAGCGGACGTTTAACCAAGAAGAAGTGCTCCTTCTAGATGGAATCTTTGTATGAGGAGATAATAGCAGGGAAGGTATGAAACTGTATTGGACTTCATTCTGATAAAAAATCTCAGATGAATGTAGGATAAGCCAATAAGTTTCTTTAAAAGGGAGCAGATTTTCTTCCCTGTCTCTTGAAAAATTTATTAAACACCCATGTCTAAACGTAGCCCGTTTACTTTAACGTTCGTCTCGAGAACCCTGGCAAGCACATTTCCTCGGCAGTAATGAGATTTACAAAATTACAAATAAAATAAAATGTTTTAAGCCGCGATCAAGTCTTGCCTGAAACTCTGGACCTTCAATCTGGCATTTATGCCAGACAGGCGGGAATTAAACCTTGAATATTTTAATCAGTACTAAATATTTCATCGCGATGCACCTTCGTAATCATATTTATCTTATTCTTTATGCCTCTGATGTACCAAGCATCTTATACTCTTTTCTCCACAAAAATGAAACGATATTTTTACTAAATATTATCCTGACATTGAATATTAAATTATTTACTTTATTAAGGGGTCATTCTACTTTGTTGGGCCTTTAAAATGAAGCTATTTTTGAAGATTTTTTTCTTAGTAAATACAACATATAATGAAATAAATCTTTTTGGTCTTTATTAAGCTACTCTGATATTATACAAAAAAATTAAACAGATTTTTTTAAATTTGTTTTAAGTTATAGAATGACCCCTTAAGAATCTTCTATTTAATTCATAAACATGTCATACTACTTATCCTATCAACATCACTCGATCTTCTTAATCGATCCCTTCTTCCTTCACCAGGTTGCGAAACCTAATCTCACACTTTCGCCTGATAGTGCAAACCCACCCGCTTCAACTAAATCCACATGTTAGGGCCGCCGCTATCGTTGCCATAATTCACATCGCTATTGGCAGGCTTACGGTCAGCTTCGGCGACCAGGTTGTTCGTTGCAACATTCATGCGCGCTGTCAATTGTTCCCCATATCATCAAACAACGAATCAGCCTCTGACGATGTTATCGGGACGGCATGCATTGTTTTGCAATGGCTACCAGCCGAAGATCGACTCTCCATTACCGTGATTAATGTATCGTTGGGCGGCCGTGGGATTCATTGACGTTGCTCATTTGCTCGTTATCGATATGCCTGTGCGCAACGTCCGCAATTATTTGAAGATGTAAAACACGAGATTATAGGAAGCAGAAATTGTTTCGAAGTTGGGATATACATATTTCAAATTAACCAGCTCCACAAAATAGAAAGTACAGAAGTTCTGCGAGGCTTATCTTTGCCTCGATCCTTCATCTTCCTGGCAGCACTTCGTCGAAGGGACTGAAAAAGTTGGGAGCATAAAGGTCCATTTATACATATCCGTTCCGGGTCCGTTCCGTTCCGTCGTGCCAGTGGTAAGAACAAGAGGGGCGTAGAGGGGCGTAGAGGGTCTCTTGTTCTTACGACGTGTTGTTCTTGTCCTGGCACGACGGAACGGAACGGATATGTATAAATGGACCTTAACAGCTTCGTTCAAGTTAAAGTATTTAATTGACTGGTTGTCCTTCGACAAAGGTCCTGTGATATATGAAGGGACAGGGTTTCTCCCGGGGACTTTAAAACCCAGAAAAAAGGGGATCCAGTCGGTGGAGAAGGGGCCAGTATCGCGTAACCACGCGCAGCATAACACTTTAACTTAATTAGCCCAGCAAATTGTATAAGGCAACTTGGTATAATGTACTTGAAGTTTACGCTGGCGTCGCGCGACGGCACAGAAGCCCTGAAATTGCTCATTAATAGCGGCAATAACGTTATAATTACCTGTGGCACGCGTGAACTCGGCCATAGTTTCGTTATCTCCGTGCCAAAAGTGGCTGCGCGCGGGCGTGATGTTAAATTTCAAAAAGCACCAACGACGGCGGTACTTATTGCTCGCCAGAATTCATGGCCCTTTCGCATGAGACACTTCTGCGGCCAACTACTGCTATTTCAAATGTATTCGCGTAGTTTCTATTCCTCTGTATTTTCTTCTATTACACGGATTTAATACTTGCTAGTTTTCGAAACTGATTACTATTGGGACGTGGATACAAATTTCTGAAGTGAGTTTGTTATGTTTACTTATTTTATTCACATATATATCAGAGATTCCAAGAGGAAAAGATTACAAGAAAATGTATATTTTATGGGACCTCGTTTCAAACAAATTTCTAAACAATTCTATTTACGATAGTTCCACACGGTAAATAGTAAAACATAAAGATACAATGAAGTATCACTATCAGACTCGCACATCTTCATTTTTTTACCATTACGTTCTTAAAGAAACAGTTGTAACTTAATGAAAATGAGAAGCACTCCGTTAATTAATTACTTTTAAATATGCAGAGAGATTGTGCCCACAGAATGGTCTCCAGGCTACGAATAACGTATGACGTATATAAATTAAATCACCATACTTGCGATATTAAATACCGACAGCTTAGTTTCCTCAAAATCTACATTTTATCCAAATTCGACACCCTCACCCCCAATACAAATTTCACAGCCGAGAAACGCCTTTACTCTTGAAAACTCGAAAATCGACGCCCGACAGCGCAACGCAAAGCGTTCCTCGGCGATAATTCAGAAACTTGAAACTGCCCTGTTAAAAACTTCTGTTACCTGACTTACTCTCTTAATCCGAGGCGACGGTAATATCGGCCCGAATGCCCTCGCCCAAGCCGTGGGCAAAGTATTGAATTAATATTCCGTCCGAGCAATTCTTCCACGCGAAATCGCTCGATTTCGCCCCCATAGACTTTCAATTTCGGCCCACGCCGCCGCTAAATTTTGCTAGAGACTCCAGGTGGACAGGCTCCGCTCGGCCGGAATTAAAAATTCCAGGAAACTTCGGCCGTGTTTCGCGCGGCCGATGCAAAATTTGATGAGCGCGCCGCGGTAAGACGATTAGCAGAGCGTTTCCGGAATCGGTGAAATATTAATTGGCGCTTACGCGAGCCACGCTTTGCGTCTACCGGTCGTGAATGATTAACGAGGGACATAAATATTTAGCGAATCAGAGGGACGGGGGTGGCGACGCTGTCTAATACAGGGCAATTTCGAGTAGCCAGGGCTGAAAGTTGCCTTGTGGAACGGGTGTTTTAGTATAATGACAAATGGAACTCGGCGCGGAAAGTTGGAACAGAGCTAACGCGCGCCGACGCGAACGATACTTCGTCCATTTCGAAAATTACGCCCAACGACTTGCGAAACTTGCTGCGTCACTGCGTAATTTCCACGGGCTCGGCCTTAACAAGATCGAGTAACGGCGGGTAAACATTCGCCGATAGTTTATTGACAGGGAGAAATTCCACCTGGATACCTCGCTGGTATTCATCGAACCTTTGCCGAACTTGCTGGGCAGGGAGGTTTGCCAGCACCCCTTATTCGCCATTTTCATGATTTCTTGAAATTTTTATCACTTTTATTCGTTATTCAACAAATTATTTAAATAAAAATTTCGCCCATCTTTATTTCCGTACATTGATGCACCACCCTCGATTGTGTCCTAAAAAAACACCGACTCCAATATCCTCGCCAGTTGCGAATAATTCGCTTAATACACGATGCAAATGTTTAATAAAACGCTGGATAAACAATATACATACGACGAGAAGAGCACGATCCCTTCTACCCGAAGATTCCGTGGTCGATCGATCATCGAGACACCATCGATGTTTACCGAAAAGCCAGCGACAGTTGACGCAGTACACGGTAGCAACAAATGCTTCCGCACTGGGTGGTAAGATGACGAATGGGGTGAGGGATGACGAAGTGCTCAACTAACGTGATTAACCTTCCGAGGGTGTCGACGTGGCTTGGCGAGCCATTAAAAGCACACCCACGATGTAACAGAGCCCAAGATCATCCTGTAATTACTCGCACCTGTGGAAGGTTCTCCTAAGTCCTGTAAACATGCACAATGTCGAAGCTGTCATGAGGTTTCTTTGGTTTTATCACCCTCGGTGGTGCAGGTGCAGGCACTTTGGATACGGATAGTGATTGATTATAATATACTACGTGTACCCGTGGTTGGCGATAATTAACCACTGTTCATCTATCAGTAAGCACGAGGATGCATCAGGAGATGCGTGAACGTCAATATTTATTCGCTAGGTTCGCGTTTAATACCCCGTCGGATATATCCGACGTTAACTCGCCGAGCAAATATGCGGTTGCGGGGAGTACCGGGATCCTCCACGTCGATATCGGCTGAACAAGTTGTAAGGTCCCTGTGATTACAGAATTGGGAATAAATTATTTAACCTTGGCATGGCGGTCGCCGAGTCTATCGAGACCCATCATCTTCAACGTGAAGCTGGGTATTAGTTGAGGTATTCAGAACAAAAAAGGACTAACCCATAATTTTTTCGAAATTGAGTTAGTAGCAGTAATGTATTCCAATAGGTTGTACTAATTATATAAAATAGGAAAAATTGTGCTGTTGCAGAAAGTAGATCACAGACGGTTATTTAAATTAATATCCCAAGTACTGCACCCCTTTTCAAAAACATAATGGTTCATTTATTGTGACCCAGTGGGCAGTGTTAAGCACGAAAAGAGACGGAGAAAAATTATCCTGAGCGTGCGCAAAACGATCAGAAATAGTTCGTGAACGATATGAACGTTTATGCGCATTTACACATGAAATATACATGATGCTTTCGGGAGAAACGCAGTCTATAAAGTCTCTGGGGGGTGATTTGCATGATTCGCGCGATGAAACGTTATTTAACGGTGAATTTCGGCAATGATCGCGAGTGAATTCTATGAATTTTACCGGATTGCATTAATATAGATGCATGCATACGCCACGTGTACGAATTTCGTTTCGAGCGAATTGTTGTAGGAACATCTTTCTCATTTTTTAGAGAATTCTGTTCAATGCTGTCAAATTCTGGTCGTTTAACTGTGCTCGGTTTTTATCTAAAATTGAAAAAAAATTGTCCTTCGATATTTTACACAAGAATTAAAATGACACTCGAGGACCCAAGGTCTCGTAAAGTCGGTTGCTTCCTTAACTGCCTGCATTCCCGTATTTCACAAAGTTGCTAAATTCCACGCACATAATATTTCGCAACAGTCGGTGCGCCAGATGGAACTTAGAATTTCATGAATTTGAAATCCCTCCTGACAACTTCGTCCAGGTAACTCCACCTTCAACCTCGTATTTTCCGACGTTGCACAAAACCTTCGTCTTACATTGAGTAGTAACAGCGACAACTGACACAGTGAAAAAATAATATATAAAATTCCCTTACAACGTTTTACCTTATCACGTTCCTTTTACTTCGCCCTTTACTCTCCAAATGGTACACTCTTCTCTTTGCCACCCCCTGTAACCCTCACTACGTATACATATACGTCCCCCATCCCATTCAGCATTGGGCATTAAAATACAAAAGCGAGATCATGAATTTGTGTCAAAGAGTACCATTACGATAAAATTACGCGAGAAAAAGGATCGTGGACATTTTATGTTTGCCTGGAATCACGGGGATATTGCAACCCCGTCCCTCCACACGTTGATTAGAACCGTAGTTGCTCACTTCTTTATCCTTTTCTTGCAGGACCCGCATCTCCGTTGTCTGATCTAGCTGGGTACAGCCGTTGCGGGTACGCGCTTGTGTTGAAGGGGTTGGTTTTTCCCCAATGGAAACGGCGACCCTTGGCTGTCATCGGATCCAGGCTCTTCCTCTACCCCGGTAAGTGTTCCACTTCGAGATTCTGCCAATCCATACCACCCCCTCCAGGGCAAGGAACGAGGATAGAGCCTTGCGCCGGTCGGGCTGACAACAGAAAAGGAGCGCAAGCCTCTGCCAGCATTGTCTACCTTCTCCTGGCCACGGTTTCTTGTCCTCGCGATTATTGAAACGTATATCATCGAAGTGGAAGTCGAGATGTGGGATTCGCGAGTTACCCTCAAGTGGTCGTTCCTCGAGTATCGAGAAGTTTTGATTCTTTTCATCATTATGGGGGTGTTTTAGATTTTATAGTTGGTACGGTTAAGATGAGTTTGTATAGGTACCTATATTCCACTGTTATAGGAAATGGGAAATTTAGGGGAATTTGTGGAGGATAACTTGTTTTATGTTGTTCTCGAAGTAAAAGGGTGGATGCTGTCGACGAAGACAGGTGGTAGAGTAGTTACTTAGCCTTCTTATTGTATTTTATCGAGATACAGGGAACGTTCCGAGCTTTTTTGAAGGAAAAGTCTAAAATTTTTGCAGAATATGAGATGATAGTGCAATGAACTATAAACTTGATTTGCTCTCGCGATGTACGAGGTAATGGATTTCTCTAATCACGATTACTCCCTGCGTCGTTTTTACGCCCGGCGGGAATACACGCCTTACGATGTTCCCGCGAGAAGTCGAGGGTATAAAAGTCACCGGAGTGGGGAGGGCGATGGGGAAACAATCGAAAGAAGTAGAGCCGATGGTGGAAAGGTACGAGATTTATAGCTTGGATCTTCCTTGAATCCAGTTCGTGGAAGTTTCACTTTTCAAATGAAAATTACAAAGTTACATTACAAAGTGGTGTATGAATATAGACAAACGGTAGCAGTTTAGCAGTAACCTTCTGTTTTTGCAATTGGATATGTGTCCGAAATTATAAAAGCTATTCCACTATAAGTACTCACAATTTCTATGTTAATCAACCAACAAATCACTATCTTTTACTTTATCAAACTCCAGTCCCATGCAAATATTCTTCGCCTCTCCGATCCCTACAATCTACAACCTTCGTGTACCCCGACCCTTAAAACGAGCCATTGACTGCCAAACACCATGTCCTTCACACCCATTTACCCTAACTACTCCTCAGCATTCCTCCTATCACCAAAACTCACTGTCTAACAAATACCATAAATCTCCACTCATCTAACAACCCACACTCAATCGAACCAACCATCGTCAGTAAAGACGTATCACCAAAAGGCACCGCACCGTCTTCCTCCGCCAGCGTTCGTTATCGACCACCCCCCAGAATCATCTCGAACTTTGATGCACCTTCCCAGCGAAGAATGCTCCCCGACCAAGCCGATGAATTGTCGAGGGCAGCAGTCTGCCCCGTCGAAGAGGTGGAACATTACCGATACAAGCAACTCCGTGACTGATAAGTGAACTTTAAATTGGATTTCTTTGCCGCGAATACGGGCAGCGGGGGAGGGCGCCCCAGCCTTCGCCCAGCTCAGATAAGAAGCTGTCAGCGTGAATAAAAACATCCATTTCGCCGCGGCTCCCCCGTAGAAACCTTTCGAATGGCGGATTCGTGTTCCACGGTCCGGCCAGCTGTCGGTTCTTGCGGCAGCCGGGCTAACTTCGCCAGTTCGTTTATTTCTGACAGGCAAACAGAGGATATCGTGCGTTTCTCCGCCACTCGATACGGGATATCGGGGGTGGCCAGCAGGAGGTAAGGGACCAGGCGCGCTCTACTGACAGGGGATCGACTGATTTGCGCCGGGGTATATTAATATTTATTCCCTGCACGTTTCGGTGGCGAAAAGGTTTTCCAACTGGGGATGCTCCGTTGACTATATAAGGCGATTTGAGGAGATATTGCCGTGTTCGGTGTGAGATAATTCGTTAAACAGAGAGGTCTGCTTATCGTAGAACGAAGATGTTAGGGATGTTGAATGAGATTGACTGAATTCGCGCGGCCGTAGAAAGTTTTCGGTGATGCAGGCATGTTTTAGTAAAGGGAATATTTAGGAGAATGAATGGGTCAGATGATGTAGAAAAGAAAACGATGATCCATGCGATTAGGGCGTCAGAAAGAGGGAAGTATGGGAGCGCAAGCGGAAAAGCCCTGTGTATGGTCAGCCGTGCAGTAGACCTATACTACTGAAGCTACATCTCTCTGTCATCTAACTTATCACAGATGCGTTATTTTCATGAATCTTTGCAATAAAAGTCATTGAATTGGAAAGAATTATACTGATACCTATTCCAAAGATTCTTTCCCTCTGCCGTGAGAAATGAAAAATAACTTTGTTCCTTAAAGAATGTAAATTCATCCCCTGATGTATTCAAAGATCCATTCTAATCGCGCCTTTCCCCGCGACCATTATTCCTCGATCAACAATATTCCACGGTGGATCTACCCCAGCAGGATGTTTGATGCCGTAATTGCACGTCACGGCGATAAATCCACCCGCTGAAAGAAATTCTTGATCCGCGGCACGCACTCGGTACGGTGACAGGATCGTTCTACAGGAGGGATAAAGGACAGGACGTAGATAAATCAGGGGGGGGGGGGGAGGATGGGTCGGTAGCGCACGAGATCGTGGCATGGATGTTTTCCCTTTACCGCGGACTGACGTGCTTTTATCTTCTCGAAGAGATGCCAAGAGCTTCGGGACATTTACGTAAACGGGCAAACGATTGTAATTCTATAAAAAGTGTCAGCCGCGCGGGAACGATTTATACGAGGCGATAACGTCGCTGTCTACGGTTGTTTTTAAAAGACCGATATTTGGATAGGAAAATAGCACGAGTGCACATGATTTTTTAACGGAATATTCGTTCATTTTATCGAAATGAGACTTCTTTTTAGAACTCTTTAAGACTAGAGGAATTGGAATGGTTTCAACCATTTGATGGAATTGATTGCATTGCAGTGCAAAATGCAGGCATATTTTATGAAGACAGAATTACAGGGAAATGTGATCGGAAGATGAGTTAGGTAATCAGTTGAATATTCAGAATCATTGAATACTTTTGTTGATTAAAAGACTAAGTGGTACTATCTATAGGGGGTGTTTTGATAACTCTGTTACAACTAAATAGTACATGCAACTGTGACAATAGTGGATTGATTTTTCTTCTTTAAACTTTACTGTGGAAAAGATCCTTCCAATGGTGGTACAGGTTTAAAATTTAAAGTGTACTTGCTAAAAATTCGATTACCACCTTCACGAAGCAATTAGTGATAGCTTTTTGTACTGACCTTAAGGAGCCACCCAATTTTATTCCATTTATGATCACATCCCTTTATGTCGATCCAATAACGCCACTTCGCTGTAGGCGATCGAACCACCCATCCATTCTAAATTGCCTCCTGAAAAAGACCAGGCAGCGCGTCATTCACCATACAAAACTGTCGAAAAAGGAAATACCTTGTTCACTTTTCGAATTAACCGATCTCGCTAACTTGTCCAGTATTTTCAGCTCAACTCGAATTAAAAAAAAATAGAAAAAAGAAACAGAGAGCGGGGCACGAAACAAACGGGCGCTCGATAACGCTGAATTTTCGAAGTTAACGGCCACGTTATGAACGAAGGACCAACAGGGAACGCTTCCATGAATTTTAAGATCCGATTGCGAGAAGAATGAGGAAAAAAGAGAGAACTGGAATGGTTTGTAACGTCGAAAAAATCGTGCCAAAAGGCAGTTGAACAATGACGAAGGGGATCTGGGGAGACTGGGGGGTCCTATGTGGTTGTTCATGGCGGTGCGAGTCATTTACGGTTTGGAAAATGTCAAACGATTCCTGACAGGCAGGGGCACGGTGATTTCATTCAGGTCACGTATGTGAAAGCTACGTTCAGCTTCGTTGTCGTTCGATAAAAATGTCTGAATTAATGGACGTTGGTATGGATTTCGGAAGCGATTCGCGTCAATTACCGGCCAATATGGCCTGGGAAATGGCTGTGACAGAATAAAAGGGGGCGCGAAATGCCTCTGTAAACATCGCTCGGAGCCATTCGAAGGCGTTAGGACTGCTAAAAAAATTCTATCGCGTCTCCTGTACGGTCCTTTAATTCGATAAGTCGTAACAAGGACGTTCCACGCTAAATCGTTCACTCCTTACACCTGATATTAGGGACTTTGTATTTAAATTCTTACCTCTGAAATCATCAACACCACGAACTTCCTTCTTTTTTTATTTAATTTAACAAAAACTAACCTTTCTGAATAAATATTGAATTACCCCAGGGACTCGTACTTACCACACAAAAATTACTCAAGGTAAAACCTCCATCAGCTGTACCTATTTAACCCTGCCACTCGTATATAGCAGGTATCAGTCAAAGCGTTAAGAAATAAGAACGTGTACCGTGAAATATCGATATCAGTCGACCAATAACCGCCGTCATGCACCCTCTGAAAGCCACAGTCAGCGATCAAATCGTAAGCGTAGTCTTTCATTGGCGACCAGTCGCAAAGATTCCAGTAAGGATGCATCCCTGCGAGTGCTGTGGCCATTGCTGAATTCAGCTTTTCTGCAGCATCGCGTCGTTTGAAGGGGGACATGCTTTGATGGTTGCTTCCTCGGGGGCTTGATTAAACTCGCGATGGCTGCCGGTAACAGGTGTTCGCCATCGGCGAGCGCGCTGAATCAACAGCAAACAACCTCCACTGGGGGATCCCGTTGCTGTTCGACTTTCGCGGCAGCACTTTCCGCCAACTTATTTACTTTCGGGCTTCCCCATCCCCGCGATACAAGGATGGAAAGGTGGTTTCATGGATTTCGCTGGTTCATTAATCGAAATACGTCATGGCATCCTCTGATATCACGCTGGCCTCGATTAGTTCCCTCTGGGACACACGGATATATACCCTAGCCACTATGCCGTGGCTATAGTGGCGCGCACAAATAGTAATTAGACAGAAAAATTAGGTATACGTGTAGATACAGTTGTAGTAAGAGAATTTGGAGAGGTGAAAGAGAGGAGAAGGAATCAGTAGTCATTTGGAATTCACTTTTCTTACCTACTTTCCTGTTGCCCAGATAATAATTATTCTATCTATCATTTCGTCTACTTTCCTGCATCATCTGTAATCTCTTCCTACTTACAAACCAAAGTAGCTATTAGAAGTTAATACCAATTCTACAACGAACAATATTTGCAAAACATCGCCATTATTCGTGTGAAACAACAGTGGAGAGAGCTTCCGTCGGATGAATGGAAAATTTCATTTTCCTACGAGGATTCAATTGTCGCCCCCGCGCGTTCACGAGGCGGGAAACGCTCGATTCGGTCGATTTGCGTTCAGCGGGTTATGAATTCGATCGCATCGGTGAATATTTACACTGTCATCCGCGTGTTCTTCGTGTCTCCACGCACAGTTTCTCGGTGATTACTGTTTGTAAGGAAGTCGTTTGAATTAACGAGTTGGAGAACGCGAGTCCAACTATGACGACCATCCCCATATCGGTGGTGCAATAAAAAAACAATTTACAAGGGAGAAGCCTTCGATGCTGGAAGCTTCGCTGGCCGACAAATTGCATTAATGGTCAGTTTAGAGCGAAAACGAGTTTGCCCAATCGAAAAGAGCATTCCCGTGGTCTCTCGAGGGTGTTTTCTGCTTAAACGTGCCGAATTCTCCGCTGTCATCGAAAAGTTTGATCCTCTAATGAGAGGGTCGCTTAAATTCATTTAACTCAGACCTCAAATCCCTCGCGATCCCCATTGGTCACCAGTTTTCATGCAGTGTGCAAACTCCATAGTTGGTCAGTGGTGGTGAACAACTTTCTACCAATCGGGCGTTGACGTGTTGAACATCGAACGTGCATCATTTAAAAATTCGTCTGGTAGTTATTTGAATTTAACAACGCTCTATAAATTTAATATGTCTGCTTAACTTTTCTACGAAAAGTAGATTCAGAATTTATACAATAATATAATAATATCAATAATAATGGACATTAATAACAATAATAACAAGAAGATAAAAACTATATTAGATAACATATATATAAAAGTAGAGTGCAAAGGCGAAGTCCATCTCCCAACTGTCATTGACTCGACTTGAATTACAAAAATAACATTAATGGATAAAATCCATTCTTGAGGTTTAATAACGAAATTTGAAATTCGTAACTCGGTAATCTCGTTGCCAGAGCTCGGGGCTGGTGAATCCAAAGACTACCACAGCAATCAGTACTACGAACCCGATTGAACGCAATATTGTTGGCGTCGGTCGTGAACTATTTGTTCGATCCACAAATTCTGATTGTATACAATGCAATTTGATCTACGAGGGGGTGCATCGGAGCTCCAGAGTAACTCTAAGCATCGGTTCGAGTACAGTCGGCGAATGACCGGTCGCGAGTGCCACGAAATGGCACTCGAATGCAATCAACCGCCGATCGATTCGGACGCACCTGTCTGTACCGTTGTTTAAAGTGAAATTTTCGATCGGCGGGCTCGCCGTGCAATTATACAGCTGGATCGTGCATCACTTTGAGCGAAACTGTCTATCGAGTTGTTTGAACGCGACTTATTGATCGGTCTCGATGGAGCTCTCGGCATTAATTTCGCCGCGTGGAATTTGATAAATTTTAGTGACACGTTTTTCTTGAAACAATTCGAGCTTTTAATCGAGGGATACTTAGTAATAATTAGTGGTTGGTGATCGTCATTTGATATATTCAAATATATCAAAGTTATATAAGATTTGAAAGCGCGATCGGCGTGGCATCGATAGAGACACGAGCAGCTTTTCGGCGATTTACTATCTGGATTAGCGGGACATACTCGTTAAAATCGAACGGCTTCGCCAACTTTAACGGGCGTTAATCGGGACGGTAGTTGCCATTGATGCCAGCGCAGCCGCAGAATTTGTTTCTATGTCGTTAAAGGGCCGAGGTTGGTTGACTCTCCGCCAGCAAATTCCTAATTGAAACTGACCACGGGCACAGTTTAAATTAGCAAAACGATGGAGATCCAAACCATCCCGCGGTGCGCCCTTCTCCTCCTCTGATTACACGATACCGTTTTTAGCGATGGGATCAAGCTCCACGTCTGTTGGCGGATCTGAGTCTACTTTCAGGCTTGAATCAGCTTAAATCGCACAACGGATCCAGTAGCATTTGTAAAGATTAAAGTATTGTGAAACACTTGCTATTACTTGGTAATAGGTGGTCCTATGTTTCGGTCTCCTAGGGTAATGGAAGAAAGGTTAAGTGTATCAGGGATGTTTCAGAGAAACTTGGATCGGAAAATTGGGATTTGCTAGTTTTAATGTAATAGGATGGTGGTAGAAGTTGGCTCTTATAGCTAAACATCTAGTGACAGCATAATATAGTGTTCTATACTCGATAGAAACTTATGGTTAAGGAGACTACAGTGTTTCATATTACACTACTACTTTACGTAGAATAGGTTCCTAAATTTGTATCACGAAATTATCTGTCTCTTAAAATATTATATTCTTCATACTATATATTCAATATCTGGACAATTTTTTTCTATATTTCACCTCTACTCACAATTAATACAGTAGTTAATCCAATTCAAAGTTCTCGTTTAACCACCGAGCACTACCAATTTCCAACAACACTTCTACTGCACTTACTCCCATCGTTATCTGTTTTAAATCAACATCCCCCCTCCCAGGGTTATCAAACACCATCTCAACTTCCTACCAATTAAACTTGCCCAATAATTTCCTCAGAGATTAATTTGTTCCATCCCTCAAGAATCGCGCCTGAAATGACGCTGCTTGTTCGCAGTAAAGAGAACCACCGCTGTTCTCCCATCTCTAAACTGCCGACCATTCATCTGCATCATTATCTGATTACCCCGAGTTTCACTCCATTAATCGTTCAATTGATGCTAATTAATTACCTCGAAATATACCCAGTTTCGATGAAGGAAGTTGCTCCGTCGAGGCAGATTCCACCGATCGACTACGCCTGCCACGGAGCGCGCCAAACCGATGTCATTACCATTAGAAAAGAAAAGTTGCGGGGATTGCTTAATAATGAGCTAAAGCGTCGGCCGGTCCTGTACTCCAAAGCTTCGCGAAAACTTTTAATTGCCCGGCATTCCTAGCCTCGCTCTTTGTTGCTCTTGGCCAGCCGTGATGAGGTTACCGATCAATCGAACAGCACTTCCTCTGAACAAACCTTCGATGAACTTTCCCGTTTTCCATCGCCGTGCCTTCCCATTGTTCGCGAAATTTCCCCCCGGCAAATTTTAAGTAGTGAAATTCTTCTTACCGAATTGCCATTCTTTGCAGACAGAACGCAGTATCAAATACAATCCAAAGAGACCGGCGTGGTATCGTGGTACATTATACTTTTCTATATTTAAAATTAATTAAATGTCTTGTCGTTCGTTTTTCGGCATTTAAAATTCACAGTTCAAATGCATCGCGAATGTATAACAGCTACTGTATAATGAAAAATGTAGAGGAATTTTATGCTATTTGAATTATAATTAAAATATATTACTTCTGGGAATATGAGAGATTAAATTCAGGAGGGTACCTTTTTGGAGCAACAATTCTTTAAACGACCTGGGTTTGTTTTTTTCTAAAAAAATCAGAGAAGGGATCGTCCCCTCAGGGCTTCGCGGAAGCCCATGTATATTTTAGCGTGCAATTGTTTTCGCGGGCGGTCGAATCAGTGGCAATTATTAATTTTCTCCTGGGTGTACGCGAGGGGGAACAGGATCCCGCAAGGACTGCCCTTAAAATATGACACTGTGCCACGCCACACGTGAAAATGATAATGAATATTTATGTTCGTTGCACGTATTCCGAATGGAGGTGCTTTGGCCAACATGCAACTAGCATCGAAAATGATTGCTTCGAATTGGAACCACGAAACTGCGCTCCCAGTGGCAAGGTGTGGTTAACTTTTGGAGGAGCAATTGGGATTGATACACAAATCCCAGATAATAGTAAACAATAACTAAACGCTACTAGTTGATTCGTTGGGATGAAAAGTTAATATTCCCAATTAGAATTTGAGTATTCGGTGGTTCATTAACTCCTCATACGTTCTCTCTATCAACGCATCCAGGATTTAACAGAAAGAACTTTCCTCTGAAAAACTTCAAAAAGTTCATCGCTTCTTCTCCCACCCATTCAAAAATTCATTCAGCTGACACGTCTAGATTTTCAATAAACCATCAACACTTATTCAAGACATCACTTAGTCCACGCTCTATTACACAAAAGACTCAATTTACTCTCATTGCTCCAAAAATGTTGACCCCTTCACGAGTTCCATTACCGAAGTCCTCAGCAGTATCTCTAAAACGCCCCGTGCGCATCGTTCGTCAAACGAGGCCATCACCAACCGTTCGCCTCCTGCCAGTCCACCCACGTCCCGAAACGCGTCGTCGGACCGACCGATACCAATCGACCAATTAGCGTCCATCCCTGACGCGATAAGTATCCAGGATCCAACAGTGCCCGGTATTTTTCACGCTGACGAACGTAATCGAGCTGCAATCATCTAATTACACGGAGAAACGAGCGGCGATGGCTGTCCATCCACGTCGAAATTTCGCTGCGGGCCACGCCTAACAGCCCGCGGTTTGACAACGCGCTTGTCAGCGTGATCGAATTTCCTCGACAGGTTTTCAGGGGAAAACACCAATGTAAATCGGAATTTATTTCGCCCTGCTCGTGAAATGCAGCGAACGAGGGGTTGGAGGGTCGGAGGGAAGGAGTGGGGTGATCCCTGAAATTGCGGAATCGAAACCACTGGATGAAATCTCCCAGAGGGCTATCCTAGTTGGAATAATAACGTTCCGCGAGTGTTGTGGCCGTGGGAGGAATGGAACAGGTATGGCTCCTGTAGGGAAGCTGCGCGGGTGGGCCTAGCAATAGTGATGTCTTTTGAAGAGGAATTGGGAAGAGGGTTGAGCAGGGAAATAGTGGAATCTGTAGAATGCCTCTGGCTGCTAGCCATCCTATATTAATGCTTCGATAGTAGATGGACTGGTAGGTGAGTAAATGTGAAACTTATGAGTGGCGACTGATATTTCAAATGTATTCGCATATTTTTCAAATACCTTCTTTAATCTGTAATTCTCAACTTTATAACTCAACAATAGAACTCACAAAAACAATTAAAAGTCAGTAATATTCAATAGTACTTTTCTCCCTTGTCACGCACAATATTTTTTTCAACACCTGCATGAAAGGTGTGTTTTTTTGGAAGCCTGCTGAGCGATTCTTAAAAAAATATGACAAATGCATTACAAGTATCAAACATAATTTATTTAAGAATTTGTAAAAGTGATGTTTATATTTGAGCAATTAATAAGTTGAAGACTCATATTTGTACTAGGAATTTTGATTTCAGTCGCACACATGATCGATATGGATTACTCGACTAATTGCTTCTTCATACCACAGGGTAATGCCATGTTCACTCAGCTCACAAAATGACGTTTCGTAGGGAGCAAAGTAAAAAATTGCGAATACGCATGCGCGTAAAGTCTTTTTCCCTTGGGAGAAAAGTATTAAACGCAAATAGTCTGAAATTGGTCATTATGCTCCCGCTCAGCAGGTGTAAAAAAACACCCATTTTCATGCAGGTGTTGAAAAAAAATTCTTATTTCGCCAGTAAAATTCTTCATGCCGTATAACCAGGAATATGCACAAACGATTTCGAGGTCCAATTTAAAAAGACCCGTCATTCGGAAACATCGCGTGCGTGGCACGCGGCAGCGTAGAATTCAAAATTCCAGCCGCGGAACAATAATAAGCGGGGTGAACTGTTGGTAACTACAGCGTGGAATCAATCATCCTGATTCCAGCCTGTCCAGAGTCCCGACCAGAATGGATGGAGCTGGGCGGCGGCGGAGGTGCGGTGTGTTATGCGCCGTCACGTCTGGGCAAACTGGTGCTGCGTATCACTGGATTTCCAAGGGTCACTCAGCAGTGTCATCAGACCCAACAGCAAGAGGACAGTCACCATCGCGAGACGAGGCACTTGTATCTCGGCTTTCACCACCCCTGGGACAGGGACTTGTGGAAAAGTTGGATTAAACAAGTAAGTCAAACAGAGACAATCCCAGCTACGGTAGGGACATCGTTTTCCAACGTGTCCGTACAATGTCGGGCCGGCCTCAATCTTTCTCTCCTCTTGTCCATGGAACAAGGTAAATTGTGTTTATTACAAGGAAATGAGGGTAGATGCAATTGTACCCTGGTAGGAATTCTCTGGTGCATTGTTGGGCTTTGGACTTTTATATTAACATTGCCACCCCCAATCTTATGTACTTATTAAGGTAAATACCTACAAATATTAGGAGAGAAGAAGGGAACGAAAAATGAATGCTTTTTTATTAGTTTTAATCAATTTCTTTAATGGTGGTTCGTCAGATTTTAAAGTATTGAATATTGTCTAAAATTGTGACGAATGACTAGATTTCTGATGGGGATATTTATTTGACGTTACTTGAACGGCAGTTTAGAGGGAAGTTATTAAATGTTAAGAGCATCAGCTCTGAGTTTCCTAAATTTTTAATAAACTGTTTTTTCTGAAACAAAAATTGAAACATTCGCTGATAAAGCAGTGCAAGCGAGAAATTAGTTTGAATGAATGTCGAATATTATCGCAAACGAAAGTTGTTATTTCGTGTTTATCGGGGCAATTTGTCGCGTTTTCACGCGCTAATGACGCACCTAGCTTCGTTAAACGATAAATTTTCAGTAACTTTATTGCCCGATGAATTACGTTCTCGTCACGAGATGTGGCAAAGTGCTCGTGCGAGCATCATGTGCTATTCATCGCGTTGAAATATAGCAGCGGCGTCTACAAAAGACCACTGGGGTGCTTTTTCAAATGACGAATGCATTCGATGGTATTCGGAGGGTATTGCTCGTGAGTTTTTTTAGGTTCGGGGTGCAAAAAATTTATGAAAAATACATATAAAGTATAATTCAGAAATATAATTGTTTAATCTCTGACATTCGAGTAAATAGTGCCGCTGGATGCGTGAAAAATTCACGCCGACATATCGACTTTGTTTAATTCCCGTCCGATGTGAATTCGTTCTAATTACCGCAACTCGAAAAGCCATCGCGATATATTCCGTCCATTAGTTTCGTATTTAGTCAAAATGCAAATAGTTTAATCGCTGGAACACGGAGAGCAGGGGAGAGGGATTAAACGAGTTGCCAATTTCAATTAAGAGCACAATTACGAAGAAACCACCTCCCCCTATTTCCTCCAAAGAAAACCTATTCAGGACACGGTCAATTTAATTTTCAATCTGACTTTTAACGCTTTCCCGCAGAGAATATTCTACCCACCAATAAAAGCAGAGCTTGAAGTTAAATTTCTGCATTCGATAGGTGTTTAGTTTTGCATGAATTATTTATAGGCCACATCTTGTGATTTTTTAACAAACAATTTTTAACACATTTTCGTTGGACTATTATTGTATATTCCCTTCTGCTAAATTCTTTTTTCCAAAATATACACTGCAACAGTGTTTCTCTATTGATAATCCTGGTTAATTTCAAACATATTTTAAGAATAATCCAGCCATTAACAAGACTGAAAAATCGTTGCAAACACTGAAGTTACTAACCATACAAATAGCTCAAATAAATATCCATATCAGAGATCTCAGAGCCTTGTCAGCTTAAACACTCACTCGCTCAGCACTGAATAAAAAACAAAAGTATCCAAATAGGATTGCATCCGACGGTGTACCGGGAACAAAGCACAGTGAACTCTTAAAAGCAGAGTGCGAGGAGGGGGGTGAAAAAAGAGGGAAAACGTGTCAAAAGTAAGATGGCTTCCGTCAGGAGTTTCAGAGTCGGAATCAATCTTCGAGAGGGTGGCAGTGAATGTTTGCCAGACAATCGCGAACGACTTAAAGTTTAAGCCCCCGTCGACTGAAAGCAATTCCTAGGGAAAAGCTTGCTGGGTAACTCGTGGAGGAATGAGCGATCCTTATCCCCGATGGTGACTCCCTTGAATTTTCCATGACATCGTGGGAATGAGCGTTGCAATGTTGCGAACATGAAGCATAGATCTGAGGAATTCTTCCCTATGGGGGTGTCAACTATTTTCCCCTAATTTCATGTTCACTCTTTGCGCTCCAACATTTTGAAATCGAAGAATAATATAGTAAAATGATTGGAGATCAAGTAATTTACTTAACTCTACAAATTGTATGGCACACAGCACAATAACAGGAGTTTAAAATATTAAAGACCACTGTGTCCGAGAGACATATTTAATTACAAATGGTTATTCTATCGGAGAAGTGACAATTTAAAAAACCCAAGACAGGCGTGGTTAATATTTGAGTTAGTATTACGAGCACCAAAATGGCCATCTGCAATCACAGAGCGTAATTCTTGGAAATGTTAATATCCCGTTACTCAGAGTCCTGTAACCCCCAGAATCGATCAGGTCTCAAAGGACGGATCTACGAACGGAAACTTCGCCCGCGCGAAGAAGACCCTCCATTCTTTTTTCCTATCGAATCATCCGTTTGGAATTTGAACGTTGCACGTGACCATGAATAATGACCCAGCGACGAGAGGATAAGGAAAATTTCAGAAAATTCCAGCACTTTCATTTCGTCCGGGGATGAAGCTGTTATTCCACGAGGGAAGACGATCGGGCGTCTTTCGCGGCTGGGAGGCAAGGGTGGGCAAGGCAGGATATTGAACAGCTGGAGGATCGTAAGAGAATGGAGCGCAGGAACGTTTGGCACGAGGGAACCTCGACAGAGTGCGTCTTTATCCGTGGTTCATTAGCCTCTCCTGTTTGCTGAGAAAACGTCGCGCTCGAGGGCGAACCTTTGCCTCTTCCTGCTAAAGGGAAACACCCGCTAATACGTCTGTCGAGGCTTTAAAGGGATTACGCGGTCCGCTTAATCGTTTCGGTTCTTGAATTTTATCGCCGTCGGTGGTTAGACTGCTATTTTCTGCTAAGCTACAAGGAAGTATTACCGGTCCTGGAAGCGTCTCTTTCGCAGCTTGCGTAATATGGTGAAATGTCCAGGGTCCTGTTGGCTCTGAATCACTGAAGGGACCAACCTCTAAGTGTCTAAAATTATAGTTAAAATTATCCTATCCATAGCAGATTGGCGCAACAGCGCAACAAGTGTATCTCTAAAAATACAGCCTAAAGCATCAAACCAAAAGCTCGCATAAACGATTCATCTTAGACCCACCCCATCTTCCGCCTTCTTCGACAGGAAAACAACAGACTCCCTATCAACCCCCGCCATATTGCTGGTTGCACGATGCACGTCGAGCGTGTTCATTTAAAATCCATAGTTCTCCGAACGCGTGCAGGCTTCGTGGAGCGGAAATTCAATAAAGTCCGACTCCGGACCAAAGGGTGGTCAGCTGGAAGCTTAGGATCGATGGTTTGCATCCTGCAAGCGATCGTCGTCCACCCTTCGCGCACGAAGAAGAGGAGGCCGCCCCTCGAGGTGATCCTGCGTCGCTTGCGCATGGTTTTTGCTTGAACACCGGTGAACGTGGTCCCGAGTCACGGGATTCAGCTCGTTTGTAGCTTGATATGCCACGGAACCAACTGGCCGTCCACCCCATAAAAGGATACCGTCGGATCCAGGCTGCATTCTCTCGTCGCCCCTGCCAGGAATAAAGAAGCTCCGCGGGCTTCAATAAGCGCGCACGCTCCAGAATTCAATCGGCATCGTCCGCCCAATATCTCATATTTCCCGATATTAGCGGCACGAAAGCCCGTGCCCGTGGCTGGGCAACTTGGGAGGCCAATAACGGGGTGTGTACCGATCGATGATTAGAAGAGGGAACAATATGTGGCTTGGATCGCAAATGCTGATAGATTTGGATCGCGGCTGGGGTAGCACCGCGGATGTTGTAACGCTTCGGGATTAATCGGGCCACCGGATGCGTCGAGTTTGCCGCGAGGAATAGAGGGGGTGGAATAGGGTCGCGGGGGTGTGGAGTGGATTTTTGTGGCAGGTAGCAATGTTGGCGGAAGGATTTTGTGCATGAAAGAAAGAGATTGATTTGGTGGGTGGATTGGACCGAATATTGGAATTCTGTTCAAAACAATTGATATCGTAAGGGACGTAAGGCCTTCTTTTAGCGAGGGTTGTGGAATGAGTGAAAGGTAGGATCGAAGGAAGGAAAAGGCAGTAGCATTCTTCCCCGGGCCCGCTAGTGGACTCGTCGGTAAGGGTTAACCAGCAGACCCTGCCTTAGACGCTGGGATGTTAGGAGATAGAACGAAAGGGATATATAGGAGGAGTGGATGAGGGAGAAGTAGTAAAAAAGCGGAGACAGAGGTATCGTTACACTTTCAAGCCAGAGTGATATAAGTGATAACACTGAAACCTAAGATTATCAAGTGGTTCGGAGTCCATCGTTGGAAATTGGATTATTCCACTCAGCTTTCATCAGTGTGGAGAAATGAATTGATCAACGAGAAGCGATTAATCCCGGACTAGTGATGTCCCAGGCAAAGAATCGGTTCATGGAAGGGAAGAACTCGTTCGGCGCGATTAATACGGGGTCGAAATCAAAAGGAGCTTTTCCATCTGTCTGGCCAGATCCTCCGGTAATGTGGAAAAGATCGACGATTGAGAGGAAGAGGGGCGATGGTTGATGCGACTGCTCCGAAGGATGAGGGATTGTCGGAGGCCAGGCGCGTGGGCGATGGGAGGAATTCGGAATGGCGCAAACATTGGCCTAAAGGCGCCGTCTGAATATGAAATCACGATGAACAAACTTTAATATCCAAATGTAGATCACGGGCGACGGTATTGGCGATCCACGAGGAAACGATAAGAAGCTAATCGGAATACCTTTTGCCGTTGGTCCAACGAAACGCGAACATTCTTTGTCATTCGTTCGATTCGTGGATTTGGGGGTTGTTTGTGGTGTGTGATACTTTTTGGCAAGATTATTTTACGTTATATGGGAATTTTAAGTAATCCGAGGCTCTGAGTCTAAAATTCAATGTCATCTCTGGTGTTTATCTCTGGTGATAGATCCAAAAGAAATATATAGGTACTGAATTGGAACTGGGTCTAAATGGAGTATTAATATCGATCATCATGGAATATTTAAACAGTTTGCATGAGATAGGTGTAACTTTTATCTCGGAATAGAAACTTCAACGAGTTTGCACAGGCATTTTACACGAGCAACGGGGCCAAATATTTCTCGGTAAAGTATGCCTCACCGACGTGGATAAGCGTAACGAGCTTTATTTCATAATTTCTCCAGAATCTAGCCACGCGTTTACGTACGTATCTCACGGGACTATCTGACTTTGTTTTAGAATTGCTTTCTTCTAAATAGTTACTGCAGAGACACGCGACTGCGAAGAAAACTTTGATCGTGAATAATTAAATAGGTACTTTGTCAAAGCCATGGTTTGTGTCACGATCAAATATTTTCGATTCGACTTTTCGAATTTTCATTCGGAATTGCAAATTCTACTTTGTAGCAAATGAGTTTAGAGGATTTTCGAGTGTGTAAAAAGTTTTCTATCAGCTGATAACGGCTTAGTATTGTAAAAATGACGGATTTCTTTATCGATGAATGCGAACACGTAGAATTGGAGAAATATTCGAGCACAGGTGCCCCATTGGATCGTTCGACATTAACGATATTAGATGCTGGACGTAACGTGAATTATGTAGGAAGATTTATCCTTTTCCTCCCCCCGTCGAACAACAACTATGACAGTCTCAAATATCGACGTTGCAATTCATGCTGCAGCTTACAGTCGTCAATTGTTCAAACTGCACCGTCGATATCAGCATGAATTTATGATAATTCACGCTCTATAAATGGACTGTAAATTAGTTCCCCTATACTCACGTTTCAATATTACAATACAATCTCGTGCATCATTGAAAAAAGAAGTAATTTTTCCTATATTATATGATTAGTACAGCCTATTGGAATACATTATTGCTACTAACTCAATTTCACAAAAAATGTGAGCAAAAAGAGGAAACCTCAGCTACGCCTTCGCCAATCAACACGTTCAACCCCACAGTGGAATATAAAATTCTGAAGAAGAGCCTACAAAACTTTCATAGCCACCAGAAATCAATCAAACGGAACTGCAATATCCTATTACAACAAAAGTTGGAGTATTCCCGAAATTCTCCTCCCATTTCACTCCTACATCGAATCAAGGAATATGTTCTCTCTGAAGAAAGCTTGACCCACGATAGATAAGGTGGTCTAGCAGTGGCGGAGGGCCCAGTTAAAAATTGAGCGTGCCCGCGGCGCGGCGGCGCGGCGGCGCGTCATCTTGTCGAGTGGACACTTGGAACGGAAGCGAGGAAAATGGCCGTCACGGGGGCTGAATTATTCAAAGCGTGCCAGTGGCACACGCAGTCGTGTCGCCCGCTATTTGTATCGGCGATCGCTGAATATTTAGCGATGAATTTATCTGGAATCATGATGTCGCGTTTCGGCCGGCGTGTCACGTTCGCGTGGTCGCGCGATCGGTCCCCGATCGTGATCGGAGCGCGACATCCTCGTAACGAATTCCCCTGGCGGCGTGGTCCGCAGTCCACCAGCGCGACCACGAGAATACAAAGTCCTGTTTGTTGCAGTTTCGACAGAGCAAACGGACTTCCGTCGATCGACGCATTAATCCTTTGTCACGGATGCTTGGGACGCTTCGGACCGGCCAGCTAGCACACCTGGAATGTTGTAACTTTGTTAGACGTTGCCTCATAGTTACTCAGAGACAATATCGCCGGGGGGGTTGAGTTCTTTGATCTGTAAGCATTTTACTCCCGATGACTCGCAACGTGACGTGCGTGGCGTGCGGGGATCGTAAAATCGTATATGTTATGCACAGTGGTTGGACGCCCATGGGCGTTCTCCGCACGGAGTGAACAATAGATGTGGGTTTCAAAGGCCGAGAGGGACTTTTGGAGTGAGGAATTTAAAGAATGTTCGAGAGAAGCGGTTGAGAGTTGACAGAGTGTTGAGATTTCAAAAATTAGTGGCAGGCTTAAAACAAACTACCACCGTAGATGCTGAGTCACGCGTGTACAACGAGCTCGGAATATAGTAGAAACGCAGAAGCTGCGGGCAGTCGCGCCTCCTGTGTCATTGCATCATTAATTAATCGTATTCATTGGGCAGCATGCCGCTGGGGATTGGGGGTGTAGTGTCGAAACCGAAGTCCATGTGTTCGACCACGTTAAGCTGGGACAGCTGCCACCCACAACCATTGAATTGTGTTGGGATATTTGTAAAATTAATCTCAGCGCTAACTATGGGGCTAAGAAATTACTGGCTCTAAAACCAGCGTGTCGCACATTTTCATACGAAATCCATTATTAACGTCGAATTAAAATATTAGTGTACCAGGCGTGTAGTTGACATCCACCTAACGCAGATTTAATTCAACTTGAATCTCGTTTTCAATTACTACACCGACGATATCACAAAGATCATTGATAAGCGATTAGAGATTGCAAGTATTTGCAAGCACGTTTATTAATTAACGAACTGTTGAAATTGTCGTCTACAGATGACAACCAGATCTCCGTTAATGATCACGCCATTATCTTGCTAGTCCTTGCAGAACCTCCCACCTGGGTCAGAACCTGAAAAAAATCTTTTAACTCTCATGGGGAGCTTTAGAAAATCCACTGAAACGGGAGACAGGTCTTCCTCTTTCCACAACTTCCCCTTTGTCCTCGTTGAATGCTAGGTTTCTGATTTCTTCGCCGTCTTTTGTCTCGTGTTTTGCCGCTGAATCGCCAAATACTCAGTTTTCAATGATCCTCCAACCGCCTCTCTCGCTCTCGTATTAAATTCACGCGCCCCGTAGATATCCCTGGACTCCTTCGTTACAATTATTATCTGCTAACATAAAAAATAACTTGCGTAAGTCGATCGCGAGAAAAAGTCACGGTTTCAAGAATTTGTATATCCAAATTCCAGCAATTCGCTGAACACAAATCGGAGGATATCTCGATGAGAACTGCAGCTTTGTGTAACGAGTGATACGCATTGGCAATGAGGATACCGCGGGGCTTGTAGTGGCTTGTGTACTTCGCCGAAGCGGTGCTTTAATCAGAACGCATTCTTTGATCGTGCCTAGGGGCTGTTGGGCGCTTCAAGCGCCCTCGAAGATGATTTCTCTGCGCGAAAAATGGAGAGGAGAGATCGGGGTGTGCGACTGTCTTCTCTTTGTGCCTCGACTAACGAGCGAAAATTCATGTGAACTCGCGTCCGCAACCGGCTCTCGCTCCCTCCGGGAAAGATTCTCTGGCAGAATAAAAACAGAACGCAGAGTGTCACTCGACGAGAGGGTGGGAAAGCTAAACCTGGAATAACGCAGGGAAACGCTGTAACGCTCTAAAAAGCGAGCGGTAACTAACTTTTTGCAGCTCTCAGACACCTCGTCGTTGGCAGAAAAATTAAAAGGAAACTTGAAATTAACAGGCGCGTGGGAAAGGGAAGGTCCCCTGTATCTGGAACAATTGTACAAACTTTGTCAAGCTTTCGTCACCCAACGATATTTTTCGTGTGCGGGAGAATTTATTTAAAAATGCTATCACCACGATTAGATTTAATTCTGTCATTAATTCTTTCAAAAACTTTTTCTAAATCTGAATATAAGTACATGCAAATTATTATCTGAAGCACAGCAAGCAACACATAAATAATATAACATAAATAGAGGAAATTCTTCCCCATTTAAATGAAGATGTTCAATACCTAATGCTAGTGATCTATATCAATAATATCGCATCCCATACCCTCTGGTTGTACAAAATCGTATTGAAAATATTCAGCAAATACCATTTCGACCCCTCCACTTGGAAGAAATCTCCAAGCAGTAATCAGCCCCGTAAAATCATAAAAATTGAATTCATAAAGTGCTGGAAACTCGAACGACCAAAGTTTGACAGCACTCGTGAAACGATTCGATCACAGCCCTAAAACCGACACCACGAATTATTGGACAGTTCGGGCGTCGCGTTTGACGACTGTTTTGTTGACGACTGATTATAAACGTGCTCCCGTTTCGAAGGGCTTTATCGGCCACAGTTACATCCGGGACTCCGAGATGTTAAGACTCGGGCGCGAGGAAGGGTTGGAGAACACGCGCAGGGAGGGTGGTCGGTCGGTTGTAACCAGTAACTTTCGCGAAGTGCCTTTCAGCGATTAAGAGGAAACTTTCGCGATTTACAGTGGATTTCGTAAGGCGGCCGCAGACCTCGACGATCCAATCGAAGATTTACGACTGAAATCGCCATTTGAACTTTATATCTTCCCTCGAACAACTTCGAAATTGGAGGGGCTTATACAAGTATCGGGGCGAGGGAATCGTTATCGGTGCTAGTTTTCTCGACGTTTAAATCTCGTCCCTCGATATACGACCTTACTCGACTCGACGATTATTGAATCACTTTAGTGTTGTAATTCTTCAATGGAAACCTACAGTCATCTGAATATCACGTATTCAGGATAGCATTCCGATGTTTTGCTTGTCTTCTCCAATTCCTTGAGTGTCTTTATATTTTATTTGAGTTTCATATCAATAACATATTTGAGATCGGTCTTAATCACTGTCATATTCTGTGACTATGGTATGCGGTATATTGTGATAACTAATATAGTAATAATATAGGGCGTTTAAAAGGTGGATTATAATGGAAATATATTTAATGAGGAGGAACTGTATCCCTGTCCAAATGTTCAGTTACATAAAATAAAGGGGGATAGCTGAAAGCTTTCTGGTAGCTCGGGATGTCCAGCAATAAATATCCAAAAATGGCCCGCCTTAATTCCCACATGCTCTCGCGAGGCTGATCGTTTCGTTTCACCGCGACTGCCCCCTAAGGGTTGCCCCCTTTCTAGGAGAAATTAGGGCAGAGCTGTTTCACTACGCTCAGAAGGCTGACTCTTCTATCTTCAATGCCTTGCGTTTCCTACAAATGCTCAAATACAATACTATAATCAAGGTAGTTTCTGAAACAACAGAACCTTAGCGTGTATGTAAATTTGAATGGTGATTTATGTCGCGTAGAATCGCACGTGACGCAACGTGAAAAAAAGGAGGTACAAAATGAAATATTTAGCAGTGTTTTCCACTTTACACTCGTGGCACCGCGAGCTGCAATTATGCGGACGCGAAATTTTCATGCCTCGTTACAACGCGAAATGCTCGCCCGAAGTGAATGAATTTGACACAGGGCGTAGCGATTAAATTGCATATAACAGTGTGCAGTGTGTTAATAAATATTGCTGACGTTTCGACAGTATCTGTCGCGGTTGCTGAAAAATATCAAGGAAATTGATAATTAGTTTCCACGCTTTTATTCAATTGCATTGTGCATTTTGGATATTGTTTCATTTGGTCGTCGAAGGTAAGGCAAAACAATAATATAATGCTTCCTTTTGCAATTACTTTCTCTAATTCTGTTGGCGCCAATATGCAATATCTTCTCTGTAAAGGGTCGCCTGATCTATCAGGCGTATTACTACTTGCTTCTGGTTACTTCAAGGTACATATTGTAACTTTGTGTAGATATATCGTAGGGTTTATTGTTAAATTTTGTTTATTTCTTGCGTCACTTGTTTAAGGCAACAATGGAAGGTGTACATTTTTCAAGGGGGACGTGTGTGACTTTCTTGTGAAAATTTAAATATGAATGAATAATCGAACTCATGTGTAGTGTTAGTGTTTTATAATGATAGAGTAAAGAGGATTTCAATTACGGCGTTTTCTAAGTTCCTAGACTAACTTAAGAAAGTGTAAGAGCGTAATTTCGTAAATTATTTCTGTAATTAAGAATTTCTGATTGCTGGCGCCATCTGCAGCTCCTGGAGCAAGCAGGAGGAAGTGTCTTCTTTCGCGCTGTAAAAGCAGCGATCTGCAAGGTTCAATAAATTAATAAATAAATTAATGATTTGCATAAAATATTATCAAAATACGTTAGTACGTGTATTGAATTTTACTGTGGAGAATTAACAATTGTCGTAAGATTACTGCCACGATATAATGATAATCGAAACAAAGTTTAAAAATCGTTCTTTTATATTAGTATACATGTAATTCTAGTACTATAATTCACGTATTACATTACTTGCAAATTACTAAACAGACAAATCTCCATGTTACATGATACGTACGTAAAAAACATCTCGAGAAAAATCTCTGACACTCTTACATCATCAGCTCGTTTATTTCCTCAACTACGAAAGTTTCAGATTTCGGAAAATTTGGTCCACCGCGTACATTTCTTGTATATTTTATTACCCATGCTTGATCCAATTTCTCTTGATACTCCAGAGACCTGTAACTCCTCGAAACTTACGTCTCGCCCATTTCTTCTTCCTCTTGAGGAGGTTAAATAATACTTCCTGCTCACTGCAATTTCTTCTTCTGCCATTTAACCCCTCACCAGGCTTCACCTCCATTGTACCTTTTTCGAAGAAGAATTCTAAATCGCAACAACACACGATTTCACTAATCGAAATAAGTCTTTGCACTAAACTTCCTTAATAGTTCTTGAGTGATTAATAAAGCAGTGTTTAGATTGAATCTTTCGTCACAAAAAGCAATCAAATTTCTTCTTCAAGAACACTGGAAAGCCAGAACTCTAATAATGCTATTCCTGAGTCCGTGAATTCAAAAAATTAAGAGTTCTTCAAAAAGAGGGAGTAATAATAATAAATTTGCTCGCAAGCAAACAAGGTGGACAAAACCTATTAGATACTAGTTTAACCATTGCCAACTAATTAAAAACCACTTGCAATTTCGTTCTAAGTCTTCCGTGACAAATACCACCTCTTTCCGCCACCCTAACAAGCCCCTTCTTTCTCAGCCACCCTTCGCCTGAATCATCATCGCAGGCATTCTATCTGCCAGTTGCCTCGAAAACGGGACTCGAAACACCAGGAACGAGTTTATCAAAGCACACGGAAGAATGCTTATCACGTTATTCAAATGCCGCGCTCACGCTGGGGCGCGTGTATCAAATATCTTGCACGGCCTTCGTATTTCTCCTTGCACTCGTTCGCAACCCTTCTTTGGCGCGGAAACTTTACCGCCCCACCCCCTCCCCATCAGCCTCGATAAAAGACTTGGTCGTCGACTCAACCCCCTCGTCGAGTCGAAGTTCCCGCCGTATCCCCGGGACACTTGCTATATTTCCGCGGATACTCGCTGTATTTTCTGGGTCGCTGTTCGTATTCCATCCCCCCGTTTGCTCGCCCCCGTAAATTGCCAGCGGTACGCGAGATACCGTATCCACGGGGTGGTCTTATCTCCAACCACCCCTTCTGCGACTGCGAACTTTTTTCCTTTATGTAGAGGCGGAATTTTTCGTGGCAAGCCTACCATCAGATTATTGAGTATCTGCTGGCACGTGAAAGGACGTTGGTCATCAGGGGTTGCAGAGATACAGGGGAAACGGGGGTGTGGAGTTTGGGTGGTATTTAAAATTAAATAGGGTTGGACATTAATTAATTTTGTTGGACAGTGTAATTATTAGTAATAATTACATCAGAAATCATCTCATAAATACCACAGAATTTTTGTTTAGAAACGACCACTGACAATGAGTCTCTGTTGAGTCCCCGAAACCCTTCACACAAAAATGGCCACCTTTTGAAATCTTAAATACTTCACTACATCCATCATTGCAGATGACTGAAACAACGGCAACGGTCACATGGGACCTGAACGACGAGAAACTTTGGAAACACGTTGGAATATTTATGAAACGATGGTTATAAATCGTTCCGGGCGACGTCTCCACGATGGGTCGTCGACAACGCGCTGCCGGGCCCTCGAGGCGGGAATTATGAAAGTTGGGGGCGCAGATTTTACATTTTAAGCGCTAGCTTCGCCGAATGTTTCGCCGCGCTGCCAACATTTGCCTCGAGGCTAGTTGCATGGCGAAAAGGGCCGGCGAATAAAGTTTAATTAAACCGGCTAACGAAGTCGCGCGTGCCTAAAGACGACGGAAGTTGCGACGCCTGGCGGTGTTCTAACAATAATCCTGGCGATGCTCGAAGCGGCGACTTCGACTCCTCGCGAACCATGAAATCGAATAACTGGCCACGATTCAGAGAGTTCCTCGAGTTACGTCTAATTTCATACACCGAAGGGATCTCCAGTTTCCTCTGTCGTTAGAATCGAACGCTGTTAACGTGTTTCAGATCACAGCTGATAGCCATCCTTTTACAGAACAGCTTAGGTGGCTTTAAAACTTGCAAGTTTTAGGGATCGGGTTGTGTAACGGGAAACTAATCCATTTGATCCGTGGGGATTTCTTTGATGAGGAGGATTAGTAATTGGGCTAAAGTTGTTAGCTGTATTCTTTTATAGAACAAGTCAAGTGTCTTCCAACTTACAAGTTCCCTTCCTAACACGTACAATGAATGGATTAACATTCAGTTTATTGAGGGGCAGGACTCTCTAGGATACTATGTGTCTAAAAAGAAGAACTCAAAGCAGAGACCCATGTTTTCACAAAAAAAGACTATTAAATGTTAAGCAGTCTTTGGTAATATTCTGTAGACTACAACTTTGAAGACAGTCTCTAATAGCAATATAATAACAACATTTTTAGCGTGCACCTTGTTTCTTTCGGTGATTTCGCGAGACAACAAAACTGCATGATTTTTTGCTTTCCCCGCAAGGAATCTAGCCATAAAGTCCACGCCCTGATTTCCGTCCGCGCGCTTGAATTTTCGCAGCCGTGTACACGGTTTTTACAGCCGGCTCTCGTCGATGAATCGTAATTTTTCCCCTTTCTTCCGCGGTCGGGCGTTGTTCGCCAACACGCGGCATATCGTATCGCGCCGCTGTTTTATATCCCCGCGTTTGCATTTCACGCTGAGCGAAGCGTGTCGATCCAATCTCCAGTTGCTCGAACAAGTGCCAGAACAAGCAATACGCGGCTACGCTGCGTCTGTTCTGTTTGGTACGATTCCCCGCGCGGTGCCAGACGCGTTTTTTCCCGACGCCACTCGACACGCACGGCGAAACGAAAAACGGAACCGTCTTCTGCACATTCGAGAGCTCCCCCTCGTTTCCACGTTAGAGGGAGCCGTTTGGGTCAGCGGCGAGTTTCCTCGTCCTGCAATGGATGAGGATTACTGAATTAAAGGGGCAGGATGGGCTTGTGAACGCGATTCATGACCAAGATTCGAAAAATGCCTACACATGTATATATTATTAAGAAATATATTTTTTTCCAGTTTATAGTATTAATAAACATTACAATTTGTATTCATCTCCTTGTATTTAATTTGCAAAAAACCACTTGATTTTCGAGCGATTTGACTGCCTATAGATACGTAGAGTTCAGTAAATAAAGTTTAAACTGTGAAGAATATTTGCCCGAATGGAAAGTAGATTTGGAGTGATCACTCTTAATTACAGCTCTGAGTGTAGTAAATTACAAAAGCGATGAAAATTCATGGAAATATTGAGTTTCAAAAGCACTTTTACAAGTGAATACAGTGCTTCAGAATACATTTCGAATAAAAGCCAATCCCAGAACTCCAGAATTACGCTGCAAACAATAGACCCAACAAGTACCCATTCCTCCTAATATAATTCAACTCCCTGACAATAATGATGCAGATAACTCAGCATGAAGAACAAGCATGTATCTACTCTGAAAATTGAGGGGCTCGGTGAAAAATATAGCAGCGTTCGCGACCTAACTGGATCGAGAATTTGATAATGCTCGGCGCCGTTTCCGCACGCGCTCTCCGTTCTCCAAGCGTTGCCTTCAACGTAACAGGACAGATGACAGGGCAATAATGGAGTTTTGCGAGACGAGGCGAGGTGGCACGGCGGCGGTCGCAATTGGCGGTAATTTTTCGCCATCGGAGCCCTGCGGAAGACGATTCGGGGAGGATGGGAGCGGGCGAAGGGCGAAGGGCGAAGGAGGAGCTGAGGGACGGAGCCCGTTAGTCGCGCGGATTTCAACGGTACGACCGCGCGAAATTGATCCTGAAATTGGTCGTTAAGACAATCCTCTGGCCGCATCGCGAAAATTGTGCGGGTCGAAGATAAGAGGATGTTATCGGCGGTGACGAGCGTGACAAGCTGGACACGCGTCCACGGAGATTGAATGCAAATGGGGAAGAAATTGGGAACCAGATTCAGGGGTGTATTAAAATCTGTCGGAACTAGACCTGGAATTCTCATTCTATTTCTGTTTTCACCTATCGCTCGATAGTGAAGCTTCACTTCCATCGAACCTTAACAAAAAACAGATCTAAATGAAAATTCCTCTCCAACCAATCCGTTTCCTCCCTGCGAGAACTCTATCCGTTCTCTTCTAGTATTTTAGAGATTGATAAATTTCAAAAGCTTCGGCAATGGGACACTGTATTTAAAAAAGAATTCGCGATCGACCCAACGGGAAAACCTTCCCCAGCAGGCGTCCGTTAAAACGGTTGAAATCGTTGCCCGCGGTGAAACAGCAGCCGAACCGGCGAGCAGGTTGCGCGATGGTGGCCAGCTGAGCGTGTTCTTCCGGTTTCACGTGCCGCCAGGACACGCGACAAAACTCCTCAGTGACGATCCCGTCCTCAGCCATGAATAATGCCCTGCATCCGGCGACTGTTCGAGACGGTTCGCGTCCACGTCCCAAGACGCGGTTCAGGCATCTCGTTGAAGTGCTTTCGAAACGATGTCCCAACGAAGTTGAGAAATTTTCGCGATAGATGCACGGAACGGGAGTGACGTATCGTTGTGACAATTTTGGTTATTGTGCCGGATGCTTGTGAAAAAGCAGAGTGGAATTTGAGTGATCGAAGTGGCTGGATTGTGGAATTTCATTGTGCAGTGAAGGAATATTTATAAACAAGTAATGTTTTCAGTAAGGAATGATTCAATTAAGGAAGGAATATTTTAAAAAGGGGACAATTTGAATGAGGACGGGATATTTTTAAAAAGGAATAATTTGAAGACGGAATAAATATTTTACAATTAGATAAGTGTTGAGAGCTATGGGTATTAGCATTAACAAAGTGGATCAAAGTGTTCGTGATTTTGAAGAGGAATCTGTGTGAAATTTTTTGGACGTTTGATATTGAGGGAATTATGTATGCAGTGTGAATCTATTTTGATTTTTGGTGTTTGATAGGGTGGGTTTGGGTCACTTTTGCATTATTCTTCAAACTGATTGGATTATTTGATATATATTTGGGGATTGCGGAAACTGGGCTATGACCGTGTTTATCATTTTCAAATGAAAGTAGACCGGTACAGTTAGAAGGTGCAGTTGCATCTCTTTTTTATATAGACCGTATAATTCTTTCACATAAATCTGAGATGTGATTATACACTATTGACTGAATTATACAGTACTTGTATTTGGGACCAGGAAATTGTTCGTCATAAAGGGTAATGAACGCAACTGGAATTTTCTTTGTTATAATAATGTTTAATTACTAATTACCAGAAAAAATTGAATCACGCATTTATATAAACGTCAATATTGTAGATGTTCATCTAAGTTAACGTTATTCTGCATGGTTGCGTGAATTCGTATTATGCATAACCTGTTTGCTGGAAAAATACCGGTGTGTGAATAATAAATAACGCTTTGAATGGTGAAACCATTTCTGAATGCGTTGGCAAAGTATCCTAGGGACGGGAAGCATCATCCACGTATTAGGAATGAATAAATAGCGCGTCTGCACTGTCACCCGTGCATGACAAATGATCTGATGGATCGACGACAGTCATGAATAATGCCTTGCATCCAAAGAGTACTCAGGAACACGTCCTGTAAACGAAAACATATGTGGCATTTTACCACCGAGAGATTCGAAATCACATTTTCTTTATTACACAAAAGTGTTTCGCCCATTTATAATTAACGTATACTTAATCTACTAGGAAAAGGAATTCTTAAGAAAATTATTTTCATCCTCCATGTATAAGTAATATTTCAATCGAATACATTGTCTCCCAAAATTTTAACTATCACGCTGTCCTGTCAAAAATTCTGGTCCCTCTTATCACACCTCGACATCCTCTTCATCACCCATTTACAATTAACATACAGGTACTAATCTAATAAAAAAAGAAACACTCCAGAAAATTATTTCCACTTTCCACTCTACGCACTTCAATCAGATACATTTTACATATCAATGCTCGCTACCACAATAATCACAAAAGATATTTACAAGCACCAATGAAAATTTGATCCAAACCAATCATCCCGATCCCATACACCTATGCCTTGCAATCTATCCACCAACAATTACCCCGACTCCCAGAAATGTACCTAGTGAAGGCTCGCGACTCCACCCAACTCAACATCCGACTCTCCGTTAGCCGACCATTTTGCATCTTATCCGATGCTCGAAGCGTTCCGCGTTTCGAGAAGCGAGCTACGAGAGTACGTTCGCCTATGTAAATAACCAACGACGATAACGATCTTTACAGCGCGCCGTCTGCGAAATTAGGGAGCTTGGAGGTCGGTGCAAGAAAGTGATTAAGGGAAACAGCCTCCTCTGCCGTCCCTCCACTCCCCCTCCGCTTCCCCTCCGCTAGTAATTACAGTTATCTCCGTTTCGGCTACGTATTACGGTTATTGTTGCCATTACTAATCAAATTAATGCGGCCGGCGCGCCGTTCCCCGCGCGAAAATTATGCAACGATAAAGCGCGTTCGACCAGGGATCTCTCGCACGAGCGAAGAAACGAGAAGTAACGGGGCACCACCGTCGTCGCTTCTCTGCTGTAATAGATCGTTGCCATGCATGACGGCTGGGTAATTAGCGGGCGCTAATTAAGAATACTTTAACGCGTCTGCGAAGATCCCCATGTCGGGTGGCTGGGCTCGTTAAAAAGTATAACCGGTTGCATCTGGCGAGGGGGTGAGCCCGAGCGGGCTTTAAAGGGTCGGCGATGCTTTCAGAAAAGGGGAACAGGGTTCGGAGAGCAATGGAATACGTAGAATGTCTTTGGCTGTCAGCCACCCGATAGAAATGCTGCGGGAGTGGATGTCACACCTCGAAACCGAAGGACTTTTCAGACGGGGATATTTTTGCGGCTGCTGATTGGTGTTTTAGATGCGTGGAAATAGAGTTTTCACTTCTACTTTTCCACGAATTCGACTTTATACTCTCGGATACAAGATGAGGTACAGCTAACAGACGCGTTCTGACGTGCTATAATATATATTTAGAAAGCATTGAAACGTTCAATTCGAAAGAAAATTACTTTTCACAGATATAAAGATGAAAGCTATTACACAGTTACATACTTAAAAACGTGTCAAAATCTTTCTCACTTTTTTTTTTTAATGCTCCGCATAAATCGAGGGATGAGTGTAAACTAGAACTGGCCTACTAAGATTCCCTTGCACCCAAATTGATATTCGTAACAAATTCCTGCATGCACCCCATGCAGGGGTTGCGCCAGCCCCCGTGGGAGCAATGGTGACACTGGGAGAAGCCCGTTGAAAGTAGCCTGGCCCCCGTTAATGGAATTTATTACACGAGACGAGCGTCTCCCGCGAGACAGTATCGACCCGAATCATCGAAGTTTCCCTCGTTGTATCGGAGGGCACTTTATCGCGCAGCACAGGGGCCAGAACTTTCCTGTTCTTCTTCTTTCCCACCCAAAAGGAAAAGTTGCCCGTGTATATACTTCGCTCGTTAGCTCCCATCCAAGAGACGCGGAGCCTCCCTCCCTATCCCGGCTTCTTTGTCTTCGTCCCGTCGCCTCTTTTCCTCTCTTTTTCCCGTGCCCCCGTCACGGCGGGCAGGGCACGAAACGCGCCCGTTAGGTGGAAACACGTCGTTCTGCCTCGTTTCCACCTCGCGTTTTCACGGCGTCGCAGACGTGTGTCAACGAGCCGATACACGTGTGCCATTTCCCATTTTACTTTTTCGCGCGACAACCTTCGCGCGGAATTCGCGTCGCTGCACGCTGCTGATGGCTGGAAAGGGGTGAGAACATTCGGGAGAGAAACGGCGAACATTCGGGAAGAATGCCAGAGTTGTGTCTGCTATCGTTATTTTTTAGCGCGGTGTTTTTTAATTCAGCGTCGAAATTAAAATGAAAGGAATCGGAAGGAATATAGCAGAAGTTATATTTTCCTGTAACTGAATATCGAAATCTACTTTTCTCTCGTCACTTTTTTGCATTACAGTTAAAAATTCTGACTCCAAGTAGATTCGATATATTTCACTTCAATTTACTTCGGGGTGCAAAGGGTTACAGTTTTTCTTATGCAAGAGGATTTTCAATCATGATTGTTTGCGGTTCATGTGTCCCGAGTTGTTCCATGTCCTGCTTTATTTAAAGTTACAAAAATTATTCGTCGTGTGTATGCGAATAAAAAAATTAACTTAAGCTAAAGTACCTAACTGTTATTCGATCCGTTATTTAAATAATTTTTTATTTAGTTAATGCCCAACTCTGGTACCGAGCAATGGATCATCAGAGCGTCCCACTTATTTTAAACCAGTACTACTAGTACCAGTGTTAGCAAGCAAAGAAATACCATAGAATGTAACTTCTTATTGTTTCTATAATACATTCCTAACACAGTTGTTTAAAATCGTCCTACACGAGGTGTCTGAATTACCTTACACCCCGCATTGGCCAAAAGTAGGGCGAAAGGTAAATAGATGTTTCCTCAGAAAATATAAAAATCACTAAAACAATAGAAACTCTGTCTACCACTTATACTGCCGTCGAGAACATCCTACCATTTATTCGAACAAGAATAATGGCCCTCAGAAATTGAAATATAAGAATTTAGTTGAAGGTAGAATGAATGGGGCAAAGTTCCTTCGACGAGTGCATAGAATAACTGGCGCGATGAATCTTAGTATTCGCGCGAATGCAACTGCATTTCCATGAGGTACATACGTCGCGAAACTGCCGGCAACTGCGTTTATCATTGATCGTATGTAATTCATGTCCGTGAAACGGTGTTCCGCAATTTCGCGAAACTTTCCACGACTATCAGTCGCGACAGTAGAACTGGCGAACTTATGGCCAGACTTACACATTACATAATACACAGCGAAGCATCTTTACTCTTTGGTCCTCATGTTTATTGAATGTGTACAGAGGCAGCCAGCGTTCCATTACGGAAATTATCATCCTTACCATTTATTATAGCGATAGACACTGTAACGAATGTGTAGCTGGTGTTTGCCCGACGTAAATTTGCTTGCGAGTAGAATCACAGGAGAATATAAACCACAGAGGTACTAGCGTTTCATCTCGATTTCGATGTTTGCACTCATTTTACGGGGAAAGGGGAAAGACAAGGAATGTGCATTTTTCGTGATTTTGCAATTTATAGGATATTTTGCTGGTGGAAACTGGGACAATAGAACTGTCGAATCACAACGGGTTATAAAGTTCAAATGCCCCCTGGTTAAAAAAAACAGGTAATGTCCACTCTGCACGGGAACAAAACACTTAATTTTATCGATAAAGCTTTTTCGTGACATTCCCTGTTTCCCCCCTTACCCTTCATTTATGAATAACCATAATATAATTATCGACAGGTGATTAAAAGCCAGTTGAAAGCGCATAAATTAATCTGAAAATCTTTTGAAAATATACCTTTCCAAATTCCTTTTAACGGTTTGCTACTATTATTCATTCGAATTTATTTATGGTATCAGGATTCTATAAATAGAATATGAAGGCCATTAGTGGGTCGTGCTGGAATTAAGAAGGAAATGGTGCCATTAACGTTCGAAGTGCTGTTGAATCCCATGGAACTCGGCTTTCTCGTTGAAAGGTGAACGAGGGAGGAGACTAGCGATTAGAAGTAGCGAAATAATTAATCGACGCGACAGAAACTCGGATCACGCGATCGTTGATGCGAGATATGTGTGTGCACGGGCGTGTACGTGCGCGATCGATGATTATCGTTAGAGACTCGTGAGGCACTTGAAAAATGGTATACATCGGGGATTTGATCGCCATTATGGAAGAACGTGACTTCGACAGGGACACCATCGACACGGACTCGCTGGAGTTCGAGGTAATGAAACCTACCTGCTCCTACCTCGAAATCAAGGAAACCAGAGGAACATTGCTTCCTTACAATTCGATCATTAAAATGTCGATGGAAAATCGTGTTGTCGAAGTGTCATTAAATTTCCGGAAAGTAGAGAAGCATTGGTAACTTTCACTTTCGGCAAACGTTTAAACGTTTAAGTATATATACGTTCTGCATATTTTAATTTAAATTATGAAGTTATATCAAATTAATAAATATTGAGGCGAAAAAATTGTTATTGAAAATTTTTGTTTCGAAATTCTCAATTCCAATTTTGAAACTCAGTTTCAATTTTCGACAGACAGGTCGCAGAAAGTGAATTTTGGCACGCCTTCATTAACCCAAATGGTTTTGGTGTTGTTGCAGGCTGTGCAATTGTCATCGTGCCCGAAGCAATTGGATCTGAGCAACGGTGGCCTGTCAAGGATCCCTGACAGTGCTGTAGCATTCCCCGCCATAGAAGAGCTGGTGTTGAGCCAAAATCAACTGACGAACACCAACAACAATCTGACGCTTCTGCACAGGTACGTGACAATCGAAATAGGGATTTTCGAGTCTTCGGCTCGAGGGATTGTCGGTGTTCTTGGATAGCAGAATTTGCACTGAGCTTCTCTGGTGATTTTGCATCTTATTAACGTCTCCGGCCAATTAACTGTAAAAGTTAGACAAGAAAATGGCCTCGAACGGTGTGTGTGTGTATGTTTAGAGCCATTACGCGGAGATAAGTTAATTAAGAAGGGGTTTATTTCAACGTAGATTCCCTAAACTTCGTACCCTCCACTTGGAGAGCAACGAGCTGAGTCGAATTCCTCTGGAATTATTGGAGCTCAGGGGCCTGACCCACCTCAACCTCTCGGACAACAAAATCGAGAAGATTCCAGCGGACGTAAGGCAGCTTATCAAGTATGTAAAGTCAGTTTTATCAGATTCTGCACGTGGAAACACGCGCGGGGCTGCCCGGAGGAACGATGTCGCTGCATTCTCCCATAAAGAGAAATATGCCGCCTGACGTACTCGTGAAATAACTCCAAGATCCTTGTAACACGAGGAGTGCATAAAATGAATAGTGACTTTTTTTCTAAAAACAAAATCAATACTATAAAAAAACATCTATCTTCTAAAAACACTGTTTAATTTTTACAGTTTAAGCTACCTCAAACAATTTCAATTTAACGCGTGACTTTTGATAAAGTAATACCAGAATTCAGTTTTAATCACTTTTTCGGTGCCGTTTTTGTGCAAAGTCACTGAACTTGCACCCCTCCCGCTAACATCTCCAATATCTCTCTTCCAATTTTTTACGCGAGTTTCCCAGGAAGCTCGTATTTTTCCAACATGACGAGCAACCGGAAACAAAACCAACTCGCGGCGACGACCGGAAGTTTTTAGTCCGAAAGCGTGTGGGATCGATCCTGGAATGATTCCGCCGCTTCGTGGATCCACGGGTCGAGTGCACGCAGGCTCTGCTCCCCTGTACGCGAGCGTTTAATATGTGAAAAATCGATGGGGGTCGGATTGGTTTCCGGAGGAACCAGTGTTCCTCGGGACTATCAATAAACGCTGAAAAGTATGAAAGAAACGGAGAAATATGAGGCTTTCCCGCGCGCGGTTTGACGTGGAATACCTTGCCTGGAACATTGAAGGATATTCCTGGCTGGTAGAGAACGTTTCTCCAATGAAATGTTTTCAATCGCATAGACGAATCCGTAATCTGGAATGCTTCTGACGTCGTTCCTCCGCGGCATTACGTAGACACTGCGGTATTACGTAAAGCTGTATTAACTTGTCAGAAGAAAGTATTATTTTGACGAGCAGTTCAGTTGTAGAACATACCCACCGCGGTAATAAACCGGCGTACATATTCCGAAACTAATCATCGGAGCTTTGGTAGTATACTTACCTGAATGGCGAAGGAATGTCACGGAAATGTAAGTCAGTGAGTGCTTCATGTCTGAGTTTTAGTCTTGGAAGTTTGCTGAGTCGAGGGATATTGAGAATGGCTTCCTTGGGACGAGTATTAACGTTGTAGAATCATACTGGTGTTTCGAATTGCCCAATTAAAGAAAGTTAATGATTTTACTCTATTTTGATTACGAGGTATGGAATTTTCAAGTCAAAAGTGGTGTAGGATATCTGAGTTTATCTAACATTTACTCCGCGTAGCGGTGGAACTATCAGCTAGTCGTTAATGAAGAAAAAAGATTAGCAAAGTGTTTCCACTCGAACCTCGTCGGATCCAATTACTTTGCTCGTAACTAATTTAATTCTATCACGAAGCAGGGAATTGAATTATGCAACTTCAATATAAGTGCATACTTTGCACGTAAGAATCGCAATGGTAACCTGCTAAAACTATAAGCTAACGGTAAATACAACACTCCACTTTTCATGCCCTTGTGAAAGGGAACAGAATTGAGGCAACATAAACGGTACTTGGATTCTCTCTAACTTCTGTTAAATAATCGAGAAAATGTGAAAATATCGCTACTGCTCGGTTGTTAATACGCGATATCCGTGAGTCGAATTTTCAGAGGTGATTGTGGTCTATCGTGTCGCCGATCTGGCGATAAATCAGCACGACTTCCGGTCGGCTGATAATAGAAAGTTATCCGTTAATTAATCGAACGAACCGACGAGTCAGATATATTATTTGCCGATTTCCTTGCATCCGCAACGGCCTTGCCTAGTCGACGGTGTGCTAATTAAGATAAATTGCCTATCCCACCATGGATAATTGGAGCTGGCGTGGAACAGGGAATCGATACCGGGAGTCGAACGATGGCGCTCGGAAGCTCGTCGATCCGAGCGGTTGCTTTAAAGAGAAACGTCTGTGGACGCAAGGTGAAATTAAATTGCTTTCTTTCGATCAATTTGATCGTTCAAATTTCGGAACAATTTCTAGCCACACCATTCAGTTTGCGAGGACAGTTACTGATGTCTTCTTTTAATTCATGATGCAAGAGAATTTACGTATAATACGATATCTGACATCGCGTTATTTACTCCCTAGTGCTACTTTCTGTAATAATCATTCTATTCATTTACACGAAAATTTACTGTAAAGTTTTCGAAGAGTGTACTAATTCTATCGCAGATACTGATCTTTCTATGATCTGATTTTTTATTTATTTTGAATGTAAGATTAGAGTTATATATCCAATGGAAATGTTTGTGTTACGAAGGAGATAGTTTAGAAATGAATGAATCGATGACCGGTCAAAGTTTCTGTGCTTGTAATTAGCTTTCGAGCGTTTGAAGTTTAATGTCGAACCAGCGATACAACTGTTCATGATTAGTAAGCTAACGAAGAGCAGACATGCACTTGTAACAGCGCGAAGCTGTAGTTGCAGAGTTGGTTTAGCTGCGCCAGTTGTATTCGAAGCGAAGTTGTACTTAGAAATTGAAAGTTTGCTACTTAGTTATGCAAGCCTTCAGCTAACATATAGAGTTGCAAGTTGCCCTGACTGTGACAGAATCGCATCGATTTCCTGTAACTAGCATTAACAGTCGTCCATTGTATACGATCATCAAACAACAGAACAGAATTAAAAAGAATTCTACACGCCAGAAAGATATAGAGAACGAGTGAAAAGAGGAATAACCCTTTTCAGCTAAAGTAGTGGTAATAGGAAAGCATTTCTATTACGCCCGTTATAGCGAAGAAATGTGTTCCAGAACAGTAGCGAGCGAAGAAGCAATTAAAACTAAGAGGTGGACGTAAGAAATGTAATATAAAAGTATTTCTATTATACTTATCACGGCGGAGGAAAGAACAAAGAGGAAATAACGGTAACTAAAGGAGAAGTAGAACTAATATAAATATAGTTATGTTACACTGAACACGGTAAAAAATGGACTTTGTAATAAGAATCAATTATAAAATGTAGGACAGGAAGATGAAAAAGAAGGTATACTAACATACCAACCCAATCAGAGAATCGTTTCGCGTGAAATTGTTCACTTATTGCACTCAATGTCCTATATTTCTTAAACAAATTCGAAACCAGCAAAGTGATGACTTACCCCCCCCCCCCCCCTCCCCTCCCTTAATGGCACTTGAACTACATCATACACAAATCAACTTAATCAAACTCCCCGATATCAACTCTAAAAAGTGATCGACTTGGCGTCACCCCAAAGCAACATGACTTAAGGGGTAACGCCACGATGATAGGCCAATAATCAAATTGAATAACGTTCACAAATTTCTTTAAAATCACCTCCAAAGTTATCCTACCATTTTTTACCTATCATCGTGTAGGCGTTACTCCTTAAGCCGAGCTCCCGTAGTATACCATCAAATGGGACCAATCTAGAAAAAGAATTCCAAACTCCCACTCCCAATAGGAAGAATCAAGTGTACATGAGCTATTAAATAAGTAAATCAAGCTGTCTGGCCGCGATGCTCACGAGTGGCCCGTGTAATCAAGTCGGTGATTACGTAAAGTTTCTCGAAAACCGCTTTCCACCGACCGGAAACGGGGATACCCAAAGCCCTGCAGAAGGAGGAACTACGGTGTGAACACGGTCCTACCGATACACGAACACTGGTTACACACGCGTGCATACCATCGCGAACAGAGAGCCTCCACCTGAGGGAAACAACAAAAAAAGAACTCGTACAAAGACGTTGCACGCACACCTGCAGCGCGCAAAACGTAAGGCAACTCTCCACTTACCGGTAGAATGGAGTTGGGCAACACGCTCGACAGAAGTCATACATCAGGGAGCAGTGGTGCAGAAACAACGGAGGAAGAAGAGCCGCGTATTAATGCGAAACTTTCCAATAATTCGCGGCTCTCGGATCAAAGCTACGTTTGTGTGTACGATGACAGAATGTAATACCCGTGCGACTTGGCTTATGGATCTCGTTTGATGGTGCTAGATACGGGGTCCATTTTGACCCCGTGTTACCTATTATCGTTATTACACTTTTTTAAAGAAACAAGAATTTGTAATGTTTAAGTTCATTCTGAGATGAGTGAAATTGTATTATGGGTCAGAAAATACCCCATATCTAACATCGAACTCTGTCTATTCTGGTAATAATTATTCATCCACTTACCTTCGCTGTTCGTGCCACTCCAAATGCATATTTCTTCCCTGTTGTGGCATTTTACCACAAAACACTATGCATGTAAATTGCCATTCCAGGAATTCGAACGCTACGCGTGGCCTTCAGGGGCAGGTGGTTACCATCGACTACAAACTACGTATATCCAAGTATTATCGTCAAGAAAACCTTTACTCCCAGCCACCCAGCCGTGGAAGGCATCCCGTGATAATAATTTTAAGGGAAGGGTCCCTGAATACCTGACACAGTGGCGAGGAAGTGATTCGAAGGCTAGAGTCAGAGGGAACTACCCTTCCTGGAGAAAATTGAATTTGTTTTGAGTTAGGGATACTTCTGACGCGGAGCTTAGTTTATAGACACGCGTTCCATTCGGAGGGCGGTGGAAGATTGGACGGAGGGAAGGCTGAATGGGTTGAAAAATAAATGACGAAACGGTTTGATACGATTACTCTGTCGGGAAACGTGTCCGTGGAAATTGCACGTTACGAGGCGTACATGTTCTGCCTTCGTTACGTGCACGTGCCATTAATTAAGGATGAAGCTACTGATTCCCTTATCCGACCTTGCGGTTGGAATACTTTTTCCTGCTAACTGTAATTATAACGTCCACGTGTAGTTTTTGCGTGGTGCGTAGAAAATATAAAGGGATGATAAAGAAGGGGGAAGAAATTTGATATACATCGGCAAATATAATGCCTGAATTATTTAACTGGCGATCTTTAGTAATTTGCGTACCTTAGAGAGTAGGTTACCACCTTTTGTGATTCTCCAATGAATTTTTATTATAGTTTGTTGAAAACAAAGGAAGAATCTTAGTATTCCATTTGGAAGTGATACGGCTACTGGAAAATTCAGGAGCACCGAAAAGACACTATTTTTATCGCAATGGACACTTCCTGCTCGATGTGAATAGACTGTTGCATTATGTATGAGAGAAAGAAGAGGGTATTAATGCAATTAAGAATTTCAGCTTCTGATTATAACATCCTGAACGTGAAATACTCCGTAAGTTATATAAATCTACTAACTTTACTACATGACTTCGCCCAGAATTTAGATTCTGATTTTATATATTTGTTGTGTCTCATAAAAAGTGGTGAAGTGGCAGTTAAATATTAAATTAGCATTTTTACTCATTTAAAAGGGCAAATAAAATTGTTAAACTTTAAGGATTAAAAAATTGAATGCAACTCGGAAAATGTGCAGATACAAACAATTATTTCTGAACACATTATATCCTCGACACAATCCAGCTATTTCATCATTTACAACGAGGAAGAGCAATCTCTACCACGAATAGAGACAGCAACATTTCCTTAAAACTATAAACACACCAGGCATCATTCTTCATACATAAACGTCAAAGCAAAGAGCGGATGAAACCCTCCTCCATCTGTCCATTTACTTTCCTGGGCAAACAAAAGAATCGTTTGAAACATTTAATAAGGTCTTTGGAAAACTGCATGTGCAAGTGACCCTTACAGGACTTTTGCTCGACGTGGGCCCCTCGCAAGGCGCGCGCCATTTAAAAGCTGCTTATCGCTGAATTTCGTCTGCGGACGGGCCGCGTGCTCCACATTCGCGGAACAATGCCAGAGACCAACTAGCGAAACCATGCAATTACTTCCCGATCAGAAAGTCCGATCAGAAAGAGCGCACATCCCTTGTTGTTCCGCTACTATACAGAGGCGCTAACAACCATCGATCGAGGAAGCTGCCGGTGGAATCGTCGGCTTCCTTGCCGTAACTAGGCCGACGTATCGCCGAACGGCCCAAGTCGTCGGCCAGTCGCTGGTCACCGATTGCTGGCCCACAACTAGACCACAACCCGAAGAATCACCATAGTCCCACTTGGCGCACACCGCCGCCGCCGGCTAATCTCTCTGTTCTGTTACGTCAGAGTGGTCAGCCGAGCGATCCTTGGTCTCCCTCTTTCTTCATCGTGGCAGGAGTGCAGCTCGGACATGCTTTGCCTGGCGAAGGAGTTGTTAGTCCCCCTGAAGAGCTCGCACGAGCGTGCACCACCTAGCAACTTTCCGAACTCCTCTTATCGACGTCTTATCGCGTCGAAGAAAGTGGAAACTTGACTACTTGCCGCGTTGATCGAGGAATCGTACTTGGGAAGTGTACGACAGTCACGAAGGATTCGCCGGATGATTATGTCAAGGAGTCTCGGATTATCCGCGTGTCGCTGATGGACCTTGCACAAAGATTCTCTGAGAGAATCTTTCACGAAGGCGCGCACCTGTATAGTGGATGAGCCGACATTCACAAAAGACAGGGAACGGTGTAATCCATTATGGAAGATCTGAACGATGCGTGGAAAGTTTTGTGGAGAATGCAATATCTGGGATAGGAAGCAGCTCGGTGTGCTAGGGAAGATACTGCAGGTCTTCAGAGGAGTACTTGGTTTTTAAATAACGTGTACAGCAGCTGGAGCATACGGGAATGACGGAACAGGTGAGAAGGGAACTGCGTGTCGTGGAATGAAGTGCGTGCTCGAGGAATATGTACATTTGAAAGATCAGTGACAACAAAAAATCATGATAACAACTGTGGTCCAAAAGCTTCAAATAATTAAAAAGCTGAAGTATAGATCTTGCAAAAATGATAGCATTATAAAATCTTCAACAACGGATAATCTATTCGTGATTATAGAATATAAAAAATAGTATATTTATTGGAAAAAATTTTCTTCGTGTACACCGCCCATTTTACACCTCTCAGACAAAAAGTTAGTTGTCCTTTCAAAATCACTTGCGTGCAGCTTTCAACTTCGGTCCACGCGTGTTGCCTCGCGACGATGTCGATTTTACTTTAAAAACTGAAAGTCCGCCCGATGACACAGATGCTTACCGGCAGGAAGGTTTTCACCATAATTTCAAACTTTCTACTCAAGTGCACATCCTGTGGGCGGCCCCGTTCGTTTAGGTTCACCGACTCGTTTGTCCGTGCAGCGAGGGTGCAACGCGTGCACACCGACCACGTTGCACTGCGCAACCGTGACGTCGATCCGTCGCGATTAATTTATTTCAATCGATACGCGGTGGGCCGGAGGCGCGGCGCAATTTATGAACGATGTCGATCAGAGGAATCTGGAATTCTGACTCACTGATACTTGCGGGAACTTTAATCGAGAAATGGAAATAATTAATCTGAATGGAAGTTATTAAAATGCTGCACCTTTGAGATGCAGGATTGTTAGCCCCTCACGGAAAGTGAATTAAGTCTTTTCGGGGGAAGTTGTGTGTAACTCGGCGATATTAGTTGCTTAAGCTGAATTTCATTACGTCCGTAACACGGCTGTGCCGTTAAAAGCAAAGTACCTACTCGAATACTTTTAAAACTAGATGTACGTGATATGTACTTAACGCTAAGTCTACGCTATTTCCACAGTTAAACTATGATAATATATCAGAGAACTTGGAAATTTCATTTCGATTGCTTTTGCAACGTACACTTTCGTTTCCTTTTTGCAGCCTGAAAGAACTGATCTTGGATCGTAATGGGATCAAAGATTTGCCGCACGAGCTCGTCGAGCTGAAGAACTTGAGAAACATTTCCTTGGCTGGCAATTGCCTCGGCAGCCTGCCGTCTTTCTTCAACATGCGAGCCCTCATGCTAACGGTACGTCGATGCGTTTCATGGAATTATTAAAGTATTTTGCAATTTCGAATTCGCGAAGAGAAGCCGTCACGGTAAGCGGCCGTGGAATGGAGTAACCCGCGTTGCGGAAATTGCGGTTCCAGCTAATGAGTTTAGCGAATGTGCTGATTTAAAAAAAAAACGTTGAAATGTGTTGTTCCAGAAATTCGATTAATTAGGGTTTAAGTGGAGGTTTATGGAAAAAAACTTCCGTTCTTGCTGATTAAAATTCTCCCTAATCAAATCAACCGACTGACAATTTATTTTCTTTTTTCGGAAACAGTGATAACGGATGTCTGCCACTTTTTTAACGATATAATCGACAAACATGGTGAAGTGTTTGCCCCACATTTCTCAAATGAGAAGTGGCACAAAATATTTGGTAGAACAAATATCGATTAATGATCTCGTCGCAGCACAGGGTGTTTCTGACCGATCGCAGTGTATGGACAAAAAATACATGTATAGCGAGTAATCTTATCAATCCTGTTTTAAAAAATCTTTAACTTATTGAGTGATAAACAATCAGCGTGTGTCTGATTTTAATTGGTTAGATTTAAGTGAGAATTGTTGAAGCTATATTCCCGTAAAAGTAACTTACTTTCTAGTTTACTTTATCAAAATTATTCAATTTACTTTATTAAAATTATTCTTCCATTTACTTTATTCTAATATTCCAGTTTACTTTCTGATAACTGATAAACTGAATATTCCTTAAAATTATGCTTTTTATTTATTACGACCCAGCTTTCGCCAGGTGCAAAAAAATTAGTCTATAGACTCATCAATTGTTCCCCTCCACGGAAATCTTTAGTAAAAGGCGAAAGATTTATGCGTAATTTGAAGGGAAACCAGAGTAATGATACAATCTTTCGAGCACCTCTATATATATCTTCGTGCAAACTTTACTTTCGAGTATACGGTTATACTAGAAGCCACCTAGCGGCGGAATACAGTAACTCTGGTGCTCAGAGCCGTACATATGCTCTTGGGCACCTTATCGATTATTCCAAGCAAATGAATATTACACTTTTCAAAAATACTTAAAAATAAGAAATATCTCATATTATAAAAATTAATAACAATTGATGTATTGATGATAATAATAATGATAAAATTCAAGACAACTAAGAATAATCTTATTCAGAATTTGATGAGATATTTGAAGACTAAAAGTGCTTGTTAAAGTACTCAAAATTGTTTATACAAATAGATAACAATTTTGTGATACTTTTAGGACGTTCTGTCGAAAACAGACCATACTAAAGTCTACAAGGATGAGAAAAGCAATCAGAATAATTTGTACAAGGTGAACCTACGGAACAATCAATTGAAAGGGAACATTATTCTCGGAAATTATGGAGTAAGCGTTTAATACCATAACAAAGAATATAATTTAATGCGTGGGCCCTCCGTGATGATAATTATTGACCTGTTACTGTTTCCATTTTCTTCTTTAATCAAGAATTTAACGCATCTAGACGTCAGTGAAAATAGCATCGAGAAATTGGACATCAGTGCTCTTCAAGAATTAAGAAGCATACGGTGCGCGCGAAATATTTTAACAGAGCTGACTGTCTGCGGAAGAAATCTTGTTTCCCTTATCGCTGGAAATAACAGTAAGATTCCTCCCCCTTCTTTCACCTTGGGGAATTAGAGTCCATGCGAAATTGAATCTATAATTTTTGCAGAGCTAAAAAAATTGATTATCGAGCCTGTGCCGGTGAACCTCGAGCATCTGGATGTCTCCTAGTAAGTAAAGATGGAACTCGACAAAGAAATTAGTAAATGAATATGACTATATACCAGTCTTCTTTTCATTTTTAAAGAGATTAGATTTTGTTTTTCAGAAGACGGCCAGTGTATATGATACTCCCTTCAGCTTGATCTTTTCAAGTAGGTACATACCTTGATCCTGTATGTAGAATTACTTTTCAAAATGACACAGTTTGAGGACGTAAATTTTTTTATCAAAAGAAAATCTGTTTGAAGATCCTATCTTTCGAAATTTAAGCATGATTTATTATTCTCATATTATAAAACCATCGAAATAAAAATTTCTATAAATGTATAATTTAGATCTATGATAGACTTTTATACCGTCGAGATTAATGAAGACTTTTGAAGGGATCAAGTTAAATGGAATATCCTGTATCCAGTGAAATATCTGTTACATTGGATGAAAATGAATTTTAGCAACAATTTAGACGCCCTTCCGGAATGGACACCGGACCTTCCGGTTTTGCGTGCCCTTTTTGCCTCGCACAATGCCTTAACGGCCCTACCAGAGAGGCTGCTGACGCAACCGTCGAGGCTGGAAGTTCTGCACCTACCCCACAATAGGCTGCAAGCTCTTCCACCGCCCAGAAAACCGCTAAACATCGTTCACTTGACGCTGCAAGACAATGCACTGACGGCATTGCCGACGAGTTTCTTCGTCTACACAGAAAAGTATGCCAGGAATTTCATTCTTCACCCTTGTCCACTAACTATTACTACTAACTTTATTTCTCAACTTTATTGGTGATTACTGCTGCCTAAATAACTCCAATGCCTGTGTCTTAGAATGAAGGTTCTGAATCTCTCCAACAATCGGCTGACGGAGCTTCCTCACATGACAGAAGGCAGCAAGGGTCGACACAACGGTCACAGTTTGGAGAAACTGTACCTCACCGCAAATTGTTTAACGGACACCGCTTTGGACACCCTCGCTAAACTAACGTCCCTGCGAGCTCTTCACATAGCCTACAACACTTTGGACACGCTTCCGGAAAGGTAGAATTCTGAGCTATTCCGATTAGCTTCCACTGACAGCCGGATTCTGACGGCTTGTTATTTTCACGCGGAGACTGAAAATGAGCAATCGAGACATTTCAATTTTCAGTTGTATAGCCTCGTGGAAAGACTTGGAGGAATTAGTACTATCTGGGAACCGCCTTCAGTACCTGCCAGATAATGTAGCCAATTTGAGGCATTTGCGAGTCTTACGTGTTCATTCCAACAGGCTTCTAACTTGCCCAACGTTTAACAAAACTACGTCATTGAAGGTAACATTCTGTGACGGAAGTGGCAGATTAATTATTTTATGGAAGTTTTTTATCTTAACCCTTACCTGATGACGTCTTCGTGATACCACTTATTGTAAAACAAGATCGAATGAAAAGAAGGAAAATATAGGAAAAATAATCCCGCAGGAGTCTTCCAGATCACTCCACATCACCGGTGAAGGGTTAAAGTAAAAGCATAAGCGATTCTCAAGTAGCTTTCCCTAAGGATCGATGTAAACCTAAATAGTTATTATCAGTACAGTACATTAACTATGCTGCATGCTTCGACAAAATCGATATCGTCGAGGCAAAAAGGGAAATATTTCCCGATGGTAATAAACGATGTAATGTAAACCTTCGCGTAGGTGCTGGATTTAGCACACAACCAATTGGACAGGGTGAATCTGGCTACTCTGGTGCCACCCCAACTGCAGTTCCTCGACATATCCTGCAATTCGAGGCTGCACGTAGACCCGAGGCAATTCCAAGTGTACAGATCGCAGCGACCGATATCGTTAGTCGATGTATCGGGACAAAATCGACCGAGCTTACCCTCTCACCCCCATCAGCAGGAGATCATTTCTGCTGAGAAGGGCGCGGACCAACCGTGGCGGCTGGGATTTTCAGAAACCGCAGGATCGAGGGAAAGGTGAATGCATTTGGACTTTATTTCTCGTAGACGACTCTAACATACAATATTCGCAAAAGAAGAAGATTTCCCGCCACTGCCACCCTTAATCGCTACCTCTTGATGCCCAGGTTATACGTTTCCCAAGTCAGAATGCCGTCGTTCTGCAACGTGGAAGGCCTCTTCGGCCTGTTCGACGGCGGCTCGAACCAAGAGGCGCCCTGTGCTCTTCAGGAAATGATACCCCGTCTCTTGCTGGAGGAACGAACCGTCCGAGAGACGTCAAAAGAGTACTTGAAGTACACGTTACTCTCGGCTCACAGGGAACTGAAGGAGAAAGGTCAAAAGTATGGGATCGACGCGACCCTGGTTCACATTATCCGCATCCAGTCCCAACAAGGATTCCCAAAGGCAGCCACGCGGTATTCCCTGAAGGTAGCTTCTTCCGGGGACGCCAAAGCGGTCCTCTGCAGGGCAGCTGGCCCTCTGACCCTGGCGCCGCCGAAGAAAGTCGCCGTGAAGAATCAGCTGGGCAACGCAGCCATGTTCCCCTTGGTGGTGCCGGACCCAACGTTCGAGGAGGTCGATTTGGAGGATGACGACGAGTTCGTGGTCATCGCGAATAGAAGGGTGTGGGAAGTGTTGAGCATCCAGGAGGCGGTTCGAGAAGCCAGAGCAGAGGCTAGTCCTGTTCTAGCTGCCAAGAGACTCCAGGACCTGGCTCAGGCTTACGGGGCGGAGGATAATTTGAGCGTCGTGGTTGTAAGACTGACCGGGCCTAGCCAGGGCGATTTAGATCAGCTGATGAGAGAGCTGAGACACGCTGTCGGTAAAAATAGAGGGCAGACCGATGGTGGCTGCCCTTGTCCTTGTTGCGTGCCGCCTGCTGCACATAAACCACCCGGGCCCTGCTGTTGTCACGCGAACGATGGCTACTACTTGAACGGGGTGCTGAAGAGTATTGTGAATAGGTGAGGAAATCTGTTGGAATTGCAAATGGATCTATCTTAGTCTGTTGCAACTTTTCAGAATTTGTTTAGAAGCCTCGGTACTTCTTTAGGCCCATTAGATATTTTAACTATGTCGTTCCCTTTGACTCTATTTACTGGAAAATAGTGGTGTAGTCAAGCCAAGTCACTTTACGTCGACTAGACCCGAAGAGAGCAGTAGGGTCGAGTAACGTAACGTTATCGAATGATCCAGGTCCAATAAGCCTCACAACGGATCAGGGAGATACTTCAAGAACCGTCGACCTGCGCAAGAGAACGAAAGTCCACCGTACAAGGACGACAGGAGTTCGCCAAGCGGTCAGTCCGACCAAGCCAGCGACAGCACCTTCAAATCCAGACATCCTTCCGGTAGAGTCTGGTCTGGAAGTGCCGCCTCCAGGGTCACGAACAAAGCTCGCCAAAGCGTCTTCGTGCACGAGAATGGCACAAGAAAGGTAAGATTTTTATCTACTCTCGGAAGGAAGAATCGATTTCGAAGGACTTCCATTGATAACCCAGGCAGGGACAACTCTTCCCCTATTATTTCCTGAACGTAGTAATGGGTTCGAGCAGACATCAAGTATTTTTGTTTGCGCTAGTAAACTATAGTTTCCAAAAACATAATTTCTAAGATCCCCAGGTCCAGGACGCCAGCAGGAAACGAAGAATCTTTATCCCGAAACTACCCCCATCCCCAATCGATTCTTCCACAGACCCAGTCCCCATCCTGCTTGAATCCACGAGGCACAATCGATTGATAGGCAAATTTTACAACAGGTGCCGACTGGCCCGGCGACGCAGGAAGACACCGTGTCGGAGAGGTCTGGCGCCCTCAGCGAGGAGCAGTTTCGTTGCTGGGAGTACATGCTGGAACAGAACACTCAGCTACTGTTCGACAAGGAACTGGACACCCTGACGAGGACCCCTTTGCGCAGAGGTCAATCGAGATCCACCCCCCAGTTGGGAAGCAACCTGCCATTCCTGTCAAAGAGATTCGGTAGCGCCAGGTCCTTCAACCCTTCCGTTCCCAGGCCTCCCATCGTGCGATTCGGCAGCGGAAGAAGGCTACTGAATGGCGGGCCCAACGCTGCATACTTCGGCAGCCTGCAAAGGCTCATGCCTTACAATCTCGAGTACGATTTCGCTGTGATTCAGGAAAGGAACGGGCTGGACTCCTTGGAGCAAGACGCGTCGAGGATGCAGCAATACTGGGGAGTAGCCACGACGGAGCTGTGATACGGTGCGCAGCGCGGTTGATTTTGAAATTGTGATAGGCATATTGAAAGGTATGAGTTATCAGTATTAACGGTCGACACAAAGCAGCAGAAGAGGCACTTGTCTCTGTTTGTCTAGCAAAGGAACATGGAAGATATCGTTCCTCAGTGTGAATTCTAATGAGATATGTGTATAATAGATAAGACGAAGCATGTGATTCGTTCACTATACTAGAGATACGCCTGATCGCGATAAAGCAGCGTCGGGCCTTTTTTCAAGTTGTACGATAAACATCTTCGTTTTCTGAGTTACTTACCTTCGTTATCGCGGAACGATGATGGATGAAGTCTTTTTCACAGTAACATTGGCGTATTTTAATCTAAGGGTTGTGTGGAAATTTCATTTCGGTTGAATGTACTTTTGAACGGATTGAATTTTATGAACTGCATTTATGTCAGAGATGCCCCCTTATCGTGCTTATTCGCAAAGTTGTTCGTCAGTCACGCTACCAAATCGATTCCACTGTATAATTACTCATTGACTGAACGAGCTATCGCAGTGGTTCCCAACCTGTGACTCGCGAAGTGTTTTCTGGGGGGTCACCACGTTTTTTTTTAATATCATTAAGTTAGAATTACATTCTGAAATACATATTCGTAAGCCTTTAGCTTGTTAAAACCTTACCTTATACGGAGGGTCGCAGGTTATTTGAATATTATAAAAGGAGATCGCGACTCAAAAAAGGTTGGGAAACACTAAGCTATCAGTAATGCCGTAAGTACGTTACGTATGTGAGATACGAATATCACATGTGTCAGGGTTTATAAATTTTCGTAACTGTTAAAAATCGCTGCCAAATGTGTGTCTATCAACTAACCTACAAATTTCTGAATATTGTACAAACATGGGGACTGTCAGTAGGGTTGCCACCCGTGATTTAAAATAAAGTATCTTACGTTATTATACGTACTTGTGCTCTATACTTTTGGACAATAAAGTATGCGAAAATACTTTATTTCACGATGAATGATATCACGTGAAACGTAACGGAATATTATTGTACGTAGTTGCCAAACGTACACAAATCATGATCATCTCAAAGTAATTTCTTATCTTCTGAGGGTTCCTGCGATCTCAGCATTTACTGAAAATGTTTTCTCTGTCACGAATGTGACCAAACGGTTCTGAATTATTGCTTATACCTGTCAGCAAAGAAATGGTTAAATATAAATATATGAAATATGCAACGTTATTAGGTGAATGTAAATATTACTGTAAACATTAAGTGACGTCGAAGTGGTAAACGACAAAGAATTTTAAGAGAACTCTGAATTTAACAAAAAAATGTGCTGTATATAAAAGCGATGTATTATATTCTAAAGTACATGTAAGATGTGCGCGTAAATATGCATGTTTAGTCGTGACGAGCGATCAGGATACGTTATTGCGAAGCCAAACTATGAGCTAAAACGTCCGTGCGAGATACACGATCCTATTCGAGCGGCAGACACGCGGATCTCGCACTATTTGTACGGAGCGTAGGATTACATACAGCGAGTTTTAGAGGCCATTTGAAAATAGTTTCGGAGATAAATCGCTTCCCTGGCGTTGGATCCATTTCATTAAATCGTCACCGACTGACCAGCGGACTTCCGATTTGTGTGCGTTGGATTAGAATGGTGGAAATGCTTGGAGCACTTGGCATCAGGGACTTAACGATACATGTAACTTTCATCTATGATGGGGTTCTTCTTCTCCCTATGAATGAGTATGAGGAAACATATTTTTGTACCAAAATAACATATAGGGACCACTGTACCTGAACCTACCAAATAAAACGATCCACAGCGATGCCTAATGATAATGTACCAACATTATCCAATTATATAAAAAAATCACGGCTTCTGTCAATTGGTGCCGCGATTCGTTGACCCGGAACAATTCGCATCGCTCAGCAGTGTGTATTTTTCAAACGTAGTAGCGATAAATTAACAAACACCCCCCCCCCAAACATCGTCCCATTATCTTTGTTTTTCCGCCATCTAATGCCTTCGCGGCAGCCTTGATAAGCATTATCTTATTTGTCGGGCAGCATTAAACCGTCTATTTCTCTATCGCCGTGTACTCTTTTTACCCGAATCGGCGGGACGGATTAGAGGGGATAAGAGTGCAAGAGAAATTTCTCTCGGCTCTTTGTAGTTCGCTATAATCTCCGAGGATCGAGATGGAGGAACTTAATGCCTAGTATTGCTTGAAGTAGACAATGCGGCTGCTTCCTGTTTAAAATAGGTGGCAGGTCTTGATCAGGTTTAAAAATTGGAGAGGAAGGGTAATACAGATTTGGAAGAGTCAAAATAGAGACCGTTAATTAAATAAGAGACCTTCGGAGCTTGATCGTGGTGTACTTAAGGGGTCATGCTCAGTCAGAAGGCCGAAAAAAAGGGTGGTCTTTGGAAATTTTGTACTCAAAAGCTATAACATATTTCTCAAAAAATCTTTTTTCCTTTTAAGGATTGCATCTAGTACCGTGCATCGTAATTTTTTTATTTAAAAATATTTATCATTAACTTAGTTATTGTCCATCACTCGAACGGTTCTTTCAAAATCGATGACCAAAATATTTAAAAAACCATTCAACCGATTTACTTCAAATTTTACAAGCTTACTATAGGAACAATAAACTAGTCTTTGAACGAAGGATTTTTTTATCCGATGCTTAGTTTTCTTTTAATTGACGAAAATCAGGCACGATTTATGATGAAAATTGAAACTTTTACTTAAAACATCTGCCACTTTTTCCCAAATCAATATTTCGAAAAAATCCTTCGTTCAAAGACAAGATAATATAATATACCTACTAAGTAAATTCTTTTGAATTGTTTAATTTAGATGATCGACTTTCGAACAGCAGTGGTCACCGCAGAAGCCTTTTTTTTAGAGGACCTTTGAGAGATGGACAATAACTTTGTTATTAATAAATATTTTTAAATAAAAAAATTACGATACACAGTACTAGATGCAATCTTTAAAAGGAAAAAAGAATTTTTGAGAAATGTGTTATAGCTTTCGAGTAAAAAATTCCCAAAGATCATCCTTTTTTCGGCCTCCTGACTGAGCATGACACCTTAAAATTATATAGGTACTCAAATAATTAATCGACCATTATCACCAACAGCTTGATGTATCGGCGCATTTTTAGATAAACTTTAATCCCGAAACGACATGCAGACATTCGTTAACGCGAAGCCTTAATCTTTTCTAAACGGTTGTGATTTTCACCACCTTAGAAACAAGATTTTAAACGTGACATTTATGAAATATCTTCGTGATAAATCATTATCGTGATTAATCAGTTTCAGCTGTTATACTGGCAACCAGCCATATAAAAGTAGTAAAACATTTATTAATACTGGGGCAGTAAATTACAGTACCTAAATTAAAATATAAACATAAAACCAAGGCCAAGGGACCCTGGTACCCCCCAAAGAAGGGGCTTTGTAAGGGAACTGAATTTTATTCTTTAAATAAATTTATATAACCACCTAATGAATTTTATGGAATTTGTATTAAAAATATTTGTATCCGTTCCACTCGGCTCCGTCGAGATTAAATCCCGAGTGCGCCACTGCATAAAACTACAAACATATCAGCCTCCAAAATAAACTTGATCACAACTATTTAAAATTATAATTATTTTCGCCGGTGAAACGAGAAGTTCGCAATCAGTTTTCCTGAAAAGATTGTTACAGTCAGCTCGTTAAAAATGCCTATTGGCGCGCGCGTGCAGTACACAGTCGTGTGACGTTCTAGGCTCGAGCTTGCGTGAATGTGGCACGCATCGGCGAGTCACGTGCGTAGGTACATACACAGAAACAGGGGAGCGGTGGGGAGTTCGGGGGTTTGCATAACCCGATTGAAACCCGACGCCACAGTCAGTAGTATTTCGTCGACCGTGAAGATAGCGTGGTCGCGTTTTGGCGACTCGATCTCTCTGCCTCTATATCGCTTGCTGGTAAATTAGTCGCGCGCGTGACATCGGCAAGCTGCTGTTTCTTTCGTCGCGATGCGTGTGCACGCGTTACGTTCCCGTTCGTGAAACACCGTATGCCTGCATTTGTGCAATTAATCCACCTGCTATGATACCGACCAGAAGAAGGGTCTGATCTGGGTGCACGTATGAAACTTAGTGAGTACCATGACGCATACAACTCGCAGTATAACCACCACTATAGCCAAGGGTACATTCGCGATTACTTAGATCGCACGCTCGCGTCGATCTGTTTTTCAAGGTGTGTTTTTATTCCCTCGTTGCCGTTACTCGCCACATTCGCGGCAGCTGAAAGTCAATAAAACGTTCGACTTATTCCTCGCCGAGCGTAAACGACGAATCGGCCACGTTTTTATCGTGTGTCGTAATTTCCAAGGAATTATCGGCCAGCATGTTTAGAGGGCGCACCGTTGCTCGTAAATTTAAAAAGCCAACGTTGCTAGCACCTGTTTTATTAGGTGTTAAGACTTGTATTCTAGAATTGATCGCTTCTAATAGTAGCAGTGTTTCTCAAACAGCTGCTCGCGCGTGGCTTTCCCCGTTTATTGGATCCATATCCATTGTTCGCCACGAGACCGTATATGAAACCGTACGATGGCGAAATCGCTTGAATACTTTTAAATCGAAAGTCCGTGGCTGACTCGCAATCACTCCACGTTGTATGGAATTATCGCATTACGATTATTGCAGACGACGTGAAAGCAGCTTTAATCGCCTCGCGATTACACGCTTCTTTTGTTTAAAGGATCGAGATAAGAAAAATCTTTGTTGTTTTGTATGTACATTTAAAAAGACTTCACCAAGGACTGTCGTCGAGCTCGATATCTCATTTACGATTGGATTCATTATCACGGTTACTGGGCTTATCGCACGAAAGAAACGACTGCTCATTTGCGGACTCTGACAGGTTTGAATAATTGCAGCGCGCGTGCTGAGATTCGAATTGCGCGGTCTAGTGGCTGCGACTCGAGGAATCGATATAGCACCGCACGGGTCGAAGCGTTTAAAAAATCTATTAGATCCTTGGGGAAAAACTAAGGAAAGTGGAGTCTATACTAAACTAATACTAAATACTTTCCGTCAATTGTTAGTTTACTCCAACATTATAGACGTGAGTAAACAAGTGATGCAACCGAGGGTTTCGTAACGTTGAATTTCGAAACGGGGGAAGGGGGGTAGTTGTTCTGCTTTTATGGGACACGTGTCGGGCTTGTTATACAGACACAGCTGTAGCAAACAACTTTTGCTGGCTTTGCGTCAACCGACGATAGCAACAAACTCGGTTAGGTAACACGCGTCCAAATTGGTTGTTTAAAAATTGAAGCGCGATGTTTCGCGCCCCGTGCTGGCTGTTGTATCAATCTTTCCCAGCCCTCCATTTAAAATGCCTTTCCAACGTCGGAATATTCGATAAGCCGATTTTCAAAGCCGTGCCATTGATTGCATCATTGTTAACTCGCGGTCCTATTTTGCGCCGCACTGTAAATACCTTTTGTATCCGATAGCCACGTAGCCTTTCGCTCGAAGACACTAGCGGAAAGTACAATGAATGCCAGTGTCCCCAAGGTCGACGAATGAAAATATTTAATGCATAACGGGACACTAGATCGATCGATTTCCATCTAATGAATTTCTAAGGAACCGAATAAACAAAAAGAAAAGGAAACGCCACGCGTCGTCGATTGTTACGCGAGCAATAGGCACGTCCCGACTGGATCGATGAGTATAAAAAGTTGCCCACTATCGTCCTGATTTTCGAAAGGGGCATTCTCCCTAATGTCCATGCTATCCGTGGAACGACGCCAAAGTGAATGTGCCATTTCGTCACGTGCGGATATTGCGCGAGCGCGGCTACAACGTTGCGCGACGCGGAGAAAAAAAAAATAACCGTTTGAAAACGGGGCGAGAGCGTAACGCGAAGAAGGAACGCGCGTTTTATTCCCCGACCCTAAACATGCCGGCCAATGCGGGGAGATAATGCGCACCCGTGAGCAGATGGTGCCCCTGAAAGAATGCAACACGTGACGCGAGAGAAATCTGGCTGACAGATAGGGAAGGGAACACTAAAGTGTGATAGATTGCAATTGCAGTTTATTATAGCTCGTGCTCCTGTCGCGTATAATTACAACGATGTGTTATAATATAGTTGCCATTTACAAGGTCTTCTGTAATAAGATAAAACTGCTGGCAAGTAATTTCGAATGCGGCTAAATGACGCGCAATAATTGCAGTGGATTGAAAACATCGACGTATGCGAGCAGAATGTAAATGTTCGTCAACAATAATAGAACAATGGGCTATTACGGACACGTGACGCAATTTTGTTATGAACAGCCGTCTTTTTTTTGCACCTTTGTTGAGAATGCCCCAGTATGGTATAGTATATACTATATACGAACAGATCGATAAGCAACATGGCATGACGTTCATAGAGCTTGATTATTATGCAGTGTGCTTCGGACCGAATATTTCTGCGCGCTTGTATTTTTTACCCTTTCTTTTGGTCCCGGAATATTGGTTTTCGTTAGGGTGCCCAAACGCTGGGTACATTTTACAATAGATGCGTTTATATGGAACGTGAGTGATCGGTTTAGTAATTTGTAATGAAAATCTTCTTTTTATCGAAGCAGGGTAATTACGAATGCAAACAAGGTGCAGGGTATCTCTTTCTTTTTACCTAAACGCTATCTGATTAGTTGAAACTTGAATAGATTTCTGGTGGGGGAAAAGGGAGATCGTTCCAATCGGTTTCTTCTACTATTAAGTATAGTTCTGCATTATACTCGAATATTCAAAGCAGTCCTTGTAGTAGTGCCATATCTAAGTATTACTAAATCGTAGGTACCGAAGGAATACATTAGAACCATCACTGGTACATTTTGAAAGCACTCTATAATTCCTTTAGCTGTTATTGTTAACGAAATAATCAGACATCTATTGAAATCTATGACTAGCCAATCTGCTAATGAAGAGTATCCATTTCACCGGAGTAGATCGAAGCGAAAGGGGGACTTAAAGCCACGTTCCCACATGTAAAATACACTTCAACTTTAGAAGCAAAGTTATGTCCCTTTTTGAAGACAAGGCACGTGGAGGATGTTTCCGTGAGTGGGAACGTGACTTAAAGTGACATTTAAATAAGCAGTAAAGAATGTATAAAGATCGAGAAGCACTGTAGACACATTGAACACTGTCCAAATGGGCCACGTTACACATATCCAGTCATCCAAATTGTAATTCTATTTCAGAATGCTTATTTTAAAAAAAAACATTTGATTATTTTAGAGACCAAATGCGCAGATTCACATACCGAGTGTTTCGTTTGATCCATAAAAATACGACGAAATAAGAAAAATGCTGAATACTATGTAGCACCGCGAAGAGCCTGAATGTTTATCTCTATACGCGATTATAGTTATCATTCTGGAAGCAAAGACTATAATATTCAACCACAAAGAGCATTGCGGAATAGAGTAAATATCTGAGAAAACTTTTTTCCTTTAATATACTTAAAGGTAAATTATCGTACAGAATGTTACATAGATTTTCGTGCAATTATTTCACTTTTTAACGTTTGTGAAGTATAAATACCTATTTGCGCTCCGTGAATTTTCTTTTTCTTCATAAAAGTCTGAACACGTGGAGACTTTATACGTTATCTCGCACGTAATCAAGTCTATTCATGATTTTCCCAAAGCCCCGATAAACAAGCCCAACTTCGAGGGGCCATAAATTCGAGATGTAAAGAAACCACCACGTTTTCATAGTTTGTCGAATTGCGCGGTTCTCGGGAAACCAGGTACACCTGTGTAAGAAGGGTTGCATGCCGCGGTTCCCGGTTTATAAATACCCGCGGGGAGAGTCCGCGTAGAAGAAGAAAAATTTCAAGCGTGACGCCAGTATGTACTTTGAACCAGGCCTTTTCGATTGCGTAAATCTGAATGTTTCTGCGAATGCAGTGAATCACTGCAGGTCCCGAAGTAACCGGATTAACGTGCTGCATGTTCGTTAGAAGGTATCGTGTGGCACAATTTGATACAGCGTCCACACGGGGACTCTCTTTGTTGCAAACCGAGCAGAACGAACGGATTGGGACTACGCTCGGAATAAAAAAATAAATGAAGATGCATAACGTTGCGCAATTGCTTACTTATCGCTTGACTGCACAATACTGTACCCAAGAATTAATTATAGAAACCGCGAGACTACGACTGCGATATAAGGCAATTTGCATCGCGAACGGTAATGTATGAAAAATAGGTGGGAAGTCACTTTATAACTCGAGTAACGGTTTCATCGTGGCAATCGTAAATTTGAAGTTTAATAACGATAGGGTGACAGCTGGAGCAACGTGTCTATGCTAGCGTGCGATTCAGGGCGGCGGTACTCTACAATTTTTCGGTCTCTTCACTTCTATTTTTTGTCCGCAATGGACTTTCGAAATTAATATTTTCATCGCGAACAATAACATACTTCTGACTTCCTTATTTTTATTACCATATTTCTTTTAGGAAATCCATACTTTTGGAGTGACTTGTCGTTCTAATCGCGTTACAAGTTTCACCACCGAAATATTTCAATTTCAAAGCACTGCAAAATATAATATTACTGTCCATCATAGAATTATAAAAGCAATATTGCGTGGTAATTACTTCCTTTTTAATCGGTGGAAAGAGCTGCTCGCGGCTAGGAAGGTGGCTGAGGAAATGTCTGAAGAAATATTAGGGATAAGAATAATGGTTTTATTCGTGCAATAATTTTTCGCGATCGTTAGCAATGCGCTCTAAATTATTTACAGCCGACAAATTACAATTCTCGACAGCTCGATAACAGCTGCCTCTGTATATCTTTTATACGCCTCTTAATAGTATCTCTACACCTTTCACGTTCCACTGCAACGAAGTCAAGAGTTCTAACGTTGCATGATTACTGCCTATGCTAATATGGCGCAACGTTATCTCTGCCCAAGGGTGTAATATAAGATGTAATTCAAGAGACGTGTGGAAATTGCATTAGATCGATACAATCGTGACACTATTCTGAGACTTGTTAGCTACAGCATTCTTGACAAAATCAATTTTATTCCTAATTCATTATATAATATTCTCCTAATTTCCAGATGATTAATTATATTACAAGCATTTGTCCACAGCGATATCTGTTGGATGAAATAATAATAATAATAATAATAGTTTACTGACGGAAATATATTCTACTTATACATAAAAAAAAATGGCAATAAAGCCCTTTAGTGTAAAGCGTCGACGTTGCAGATAACTAATTAGTGCAAATCGTTAACTAGGATGATTCTCTTAAATAAATATCGTTGGAAGTTTTTAAATGTATCAATTGTACAGTGGAAAAATTTTCAGTAATCATAGTGCCTGACGTATCATCCTGTATTTAGTGGTTTCCTCTTTTTAATGCGTCACGACTCTTATTCTGGTTCCCCCTCCGTGGTCAGTGTGAACATTTTTTTTTAACGAGTACTTTCCTGTCACCTACCATTACCCTTCCTATTAAATAACATATCAATATTTCTCTTTGCCAACGCTCCACGATAAAGTATCGATTCGCGCGATGATATTTAGCTTGCAATGAAATCTTTCTTAGAACGCAACGTTGGAACGTATATCAGGATATTTAAATTTGAAACTCAACTGATAAAGATATTTAAACGCCAACTTGATTCTGATATAATAACGTTTCTGTGTATTCAGTAGAGTAGATAGCTCTGAAACTTTACACAAAAAATCTATGAAACAATTTAGGTACCTATTATCTGTGCTACATTCTTAAGAGGAAAGGCGTACAATTACTTTTATTCGGCATTGAATCATTTATCGTGTTGGTCGCAGTATGGCGGACAGGAATTAACTGCGCGAAATATTAAATGGTATCGTTCGCACCTGAATACTTACGCATTCTGTCCAAGTTCGCTATGTAAACTGCGTTTACTACTGTCGAATATGACGTGTGGTATATTTACGTTTGAAATTTTAAGACTAATAGTTTTCAAACGACGGTAGATTCGATCAGTTTGAATTGGTCTCTCTACTGAGCCATCGGCGTCGTCACTTCCGTCTACACGGTGTTGCCAGATCGACCGTTTGTTTCGCTCAGCTCAGGTCAGGAAGGAGAAGTACTGCGGTGTAGTGTCGCGTCAGTTACAATACTCGTATTGCTCCGTGAAAAAAACGAATTATGACAAATTCGATGAAAGATATAGGGCGACTGCCTTGGGCATTCGTTAAATAACACGCACCCCCGTGCAAGGTGAAGACCAGGCTGCCACGTCCAAGCTTCACAAGTAAAACCCGCCGAGTTCTGTCGATACAACAATAGGTAAACCGTTCAACACATATTGAAGGAGTAACACGTTTCTGTGTGTGAAATTATTCGGTGCCGTGAAACGAGAAGTATTCCATCCAATTCTACAGCCTCCAAAGCTTCCTCCCCTTTCCCCCCTCACCAACATTTTACTCGAAAGTGCAGTGTTAAAGTTTCTTCCGTCAAGCATTCCCATGTACGTTGCCGTTTACCTTATACAATGAGAAAAATGTCTGCACCGTCACGATAGCTGATGCAAACCTTGCTCCCTCATCTCTCCTCTGTGCCGAAGTTGTTTCCGCCTGTATATTCGCGATGTAAAGCAAAAATTGCAGCATGGTCGCTAATATTTATATGCTGCTGGCATGTGTGCTGCTTCAGTGTGGGGTGTTGAACAATCCGGAAACGGTAGCTTTGATCGTTGGGGGAGGAAGGTGGTTAGAAGTGCTTGGTTTGTTGGTTTCACATACTGTTGTTTAGATTTCGTTTAATAAACTCGAGCGATAGTAAGTTTATTAAAGAGACATTCAGTTACGATACAAGTGTACGGAGAAGAAATTTCAAGAAATCACTTCAAATTTTGTTCGTCCGATAAATCTGACACTGCTACTGTAAAAACCTCTCGGCATACCTTACAACAAGTCCCTTATTACAGAAAATTAGCTGATGTGAATTGAACACACCTTGAAATACAGAAAATTGAAAGAGAAAAACAGTGAGAAAAAGAAAAGGTAGTAATATGCAGCGGATGTGGTTTATAGAGAACAAAGAGGGGGAGGAATTCAAGCAGCAAGAGGTGCCACGTAAGACTAACTTCATCGAGGTGGCGGCTGAACAAACATCAGACATGAGGGGAACTAAACGGGACTGGATTTTTAGAGTCCAGGTAATTACCAGCGACCTCTGTTTAATTTATAGAAATTTCTCTAATTTACACGTTGGATAATTACTCAGGTGAATAAGCTGGTGAAAAATGAGGTCTTGTATGTGGTGGGCAATTTACCGGAGCTGGGCGCTTGGAATCACAACCAGGCAATTCAGATGACACAGGAATGCGGCAGTCGGGATTCTCCTATGTTTTTCGATAGTAACAGTAGCGGGGAAGGTTATAGCGACGATGGACACGACAATGCGGGAGACCACTTATTCCGTGATGAAGCTGACGAGTAAGTAAACATTAATTAAGTCCTGCTGGCAGTTACACGATATACTAATACTTTAACTCGTAGAATCTTCCAACACGGTTAACCCATTTCTTTGAATAATTCAGTAATACTTTTATTCTTTACGCTCGTGTATGCAGAGAATCCAGTTATCGGCGTAATATTCTGTATTAGATATGAGAAATGTGTTAATGTGGTAACGTTTAATCATATTCGTATGGACATTTACGAATTTCAGGGGTGGACAGATATTTTCGAAGAAAGTTGCACTTCCCGTTGACGCTGATATAGAATTCCGATATTTTGTAGCTGTTATCTGTCAGTCTAATGGTACTAAGAACTCGGCCAAGACTCTCATCATTCGCAGATGGGAGACCCACATGAAACCGCATCTTATTAAGAAAAATGGTACGTAGTTGGATGTATTGGAATTTGTGAATTATGAAACGATGGGGTTGTCCACAACTGTCTGCTTAAGCAAAGAAATCTGTTACAGCACCCAGTAATTTTACTAGTGATTCATTGCCAGATCCAGACACGTTTGGTTGTCACAATGGCTATTGCAAGATTGAACGAGGCTGGCTAACCGACGAAACTGTGATACAATTTAAGCTTTTTAATAATCCAATTAAATTATGGAAGAACCGATTACAAAATAGAAAAGTTCACATTAAGGTATGTAGTTCTGAAGTCTTCTGTACTCTTTGTCTGTAGATTAATATATGAGAACGGGAGATTGAAAATTATGTTTATTTTCTAGATGACACCTGTAAATCTAGTTAGGCACAATTCCTTAGAATTACAACAATTCGGAGGTGATTGCGTAGACGATAGTCTTTCTATGGATACACAAGATATTATTGATCAACCTGCATTCAGTATTACAGAAATTGCTGTACGTATAACTTGATCATGCGCTTCTCCGCGACTCTGTTTTCTATATAAAAGCACACTTTTTATTATAACCGTTAGGTAATGGACGATGAAGAGGCTCGTTTCAAGATTCAGGAGCAATTTGGCCGAGCTTATAATGACGACGACTTTATTATCTTCAATGTTGCCGTTCGATATCCTGAAACTGTCGTAAGTAATCGAAATAGAGCCCCATCAAGAGATCATAGTAAATACACAACTCGGTGAATAACCATTAGTTGGTATTTATTGCTTGCATTGCTTGTAATTGTTACGACACGCATCATGTACGTAGGGTGGATCCTCGACTTTTATTCCAAGATCAGCATTTCTTTTATCTTTTACACGAACAGTTCTACAAACGGAATCGCAGGCATTGTTTTCAGTAATATAATAACAGCTAGGCACAACAGAAAGAGACAACACATGACGTGTTTTCTTTCAGCTATTGTCACCTTTGGCATGAATGTACATCTTTGTTTAACGTATACGATATATAAAATAAATGAATGTAAAGGGAGGGAAAAGTTAAGGAATAATTGTAGGCATGGCAGAGCAATAAATGACGAACTAGTGGTGATTCATGTGAGAATTTAGACACGCTAAAGATACGCATTGACCATACCATGTGAGTTTTCAGTAGACCACGAGTAGGCCGGCCACGTCTTCTCTCGCGACTTGTTCAAATTACTTGGTAAAAGATAATTAAACTTGTTCAGCAGTTATTGCCCTCCTTGGGAACCAGGAGCGATGTCACGCGCGCGCTGGCCCGGAACGAAGACAACCGTCAGCTTTGTACAAAGCAAGACCTCTGGTGCAAATGATGATGCTAACATGCAATCTGATGTATCGATGCTAAGCATCGTCTACCACTTTACATCTGTGTCACATGACATCACACAGAGATATGATGGTTTTGATTGTCGTTCACCCTACCGCACCTATCCCTGGGCTAGTCTCTCGTAAATCCGCGAATCTTTTACAAATTACCAAAGCTGTAACTCTTGCGATCGATGGAATTGATTGATTCTTATTGAACACACCAGGCAGACGTTATTGCGCGGGATGATCTTGTAACCGCGACAATCCCTCCCACCCTTCCCGGTTTACGTGAGCCGTAGCCATCCTAAGCAACCCTAAGAATTTAGATATATCAACGCTGTCACACCTCATATCCATCTGTGTGCGTCGAAAATGGTGAGGCTCCCATCACTCCTATATCCTTTTAGTGTACTACTAATATTTTCTAGCTCTGACCAACTCTACCGTACCGTACGTGGCACCGCTGCGCGGCCAATGCCAGACTAAGCTGTCAGAATCTTCTGAATCCGAATTACACAAACTATTGCATACTTGATATCGAAATTTAATAGGTGGTTGCGGGATACGCGTCACCAGGCAGATTACAGCATTTGGCAATTATTGGTCTGGTTCATTGCTAGATTATGTAGGAAATAAATTATCGTACCTTTGTTGTGTCGTTCGCTAGTAATTTGTTGCTCTTGCCTACAAATTATTTGAAACTGCCGAAAGGGGGAAAGAGAATTGAAACAAAATTTGTTATGCGGAACAAAAGATGTACCAATGTCTCAGACGATGTAGTTTAATTCCTACGCTTTTTAGTGATCAAGGATCGTTAATAACGTGCCATAAATTCTATCACATTTACTAGAGCTTCTAATTTTCTTGTTTCATAGCTGTGAGAAAATTTCGTAATATGTCCTTGATCATTGGACTTAATTAATATTGAAGCGAGCTCTGTATAACGGAGCAAGTATTTATGAGCAAAAAATACTGATGCAAGCATTTGGTGTTGTCGTAAATAGTAGTATCTTTACATGGATATTAAGCAGACTGTTTTTCCAGGCGTATCTGGTGGACTACTACGTCTACAGCTCGAGGTGTTACCCAGGAGAACCGCCAAGTCATATCGGTTTCAGCTACATCTTGCCTAGCACATTACAATCTAGTGTTGGGCTTCTAACAGTACCAATCACGAGCACGAAACATAGACCAATCGGTACGATATTACTTTAAAATTCTACAACATAGAAAGAGGCATCTTTCCCCCCCGGCTTCAAACTATAAATTATTATTTTCTCTTTTCGCCGATTTCAGGACAACTCACGGTGGAATATGTTGTGATAAAATCAATTCCCGATTATCCATGGGATATGAGTATTTCATACGCGAAACATTGGGAACAGCGGTGGTCCGGCCTGGACGTGGGACACAGAGGGCTGGGTACATCCTTCCACACAAAAAAGTAGGTTCGCATACCGGAGTACAGTGAAATATAATTGATTCGAAGCTTATTGTAAGCTACGGGCAATGAGGTCGTATATAACTTTTCTAGCTGCGCCAACGTGCGAGAGAACACAATTGCTTCTCTAAAAACTGCCTCGCATCACGGCGCTGACATGGTCGAATTTGACGTCCAACTATCCAAAGACCATATACCAGTTATTTATCACGATTTCTACGTATCTATTTCGCTGAAACGCAAGAAGCAGATAGAAGCTATGGATATGCTGGAGATACCTGTCAAGGACCTTACGTTAGAGCAGCTACATTTACTAAAGGTATACTCTACACACCTACACGTTCATTACACTCGATATCTCTACACGTGCAAAATAATTTATATTATATTCATCGATGTCATGTGCTCACTTCCATATTCGTATTTCTTTACAGACCACGAGTATTATCCAAATGGACTTAGTGAATTTTATTTTATATTTTATTGTGAAATAACTATATTTTAGAAAACTCGAACTGTTCAAAACTTAACGACTAACGTGAAGATTTCAGTAAAGTGAAACGTACACTGCAAATGGAGAACATGGAGCCTTATTTCTAACTACATAATCATTCGCTAGAATATACTAACGTAACTTCTGCCATCTAACATCGATCAATAGAATACGGCTTTCTAACAACTCTACGTGTCGTGATATTTCGCTTTTTATGTCCTTCTTTTTTTATTGAAGGAGAAAATCGTTCACCTCAGGGGTTGTATCGTGTATGTAGATACACAGGCATACGATCATGAATCGATAGGTGGTGCCATACCTATTCTATTCGTATTTGTTTTTTTAATATTCAACAGGATTTTTATTACCCGGGGGACTCGTTGAGTAAGGTGCTGTATGTCGTTGATAACGCCGAACAGGGGGTTAACCAACTGGTGAGCTTTCATGTCGCTTGCGCCGCCTAATTTCTCGTCGAAATTTGTAACCAGTCAGCCGTTCGAACCACTTGCTGCATGCTCCTTTAAAATTTCTCCTAAAGCCAACTTAAATCGATTGTTAAAAATTACATCATTGGGCTACGTGCGTACGCTATGCTTCGATTAAAAGTCGAAGCTTTTACTTCGTAGTATCGTAAGTAATCAAAATAATTCGATTGATGATACTTTGCCAACGTAATGCCACCAAATGGCTCCTGCGAAATCAGAAGCGCTTCAATGATCCTAAGACTCATTTTTAATAGTCTTCGCCAGTTCCCACTCCCCCTGGCTTTCTATATATTTCTGCTTCCGCGCGTGAAGTTAAAGTGCGGAGCACTTGATCGGATAATATATAAATTTCACTACCACCAGCATGTGAATAATATCACGAAGGGTATGGTATTTAAATATATTCACATGACTTCCAAGTGTGTTTGCCTTGTCTGGCTTTAACGGATACATTATGTCGTACATCATGCGATTGGTACCAACTTTACTCCCTAACAGAATTACGTTGAGAAGCGCCACTCTGCCTCACCTGTCCTCTACATGGGCGAACGTTTTATTCCAGGTTTACCACGTGGCCGAAGGTCGAGAAAAGAATCCGAGATTCTTCGACGAAGACCTGGAAGATCACCAGCCATTCCCTACACTCCAAACCGTGCTTCAAGAACTAGAACAACACGTTGGGTGTAATATCGAGATTAAATGGACTATGCAGTTGAAGGTAACTATAGTAAAAACGCACAGTTTTATTAAATAATTCTATCCTTTTCCGCTGTGATCTAATCCATCGAATTTGAAATAATCTGTGCACGTAGGACGGGACATTCGAGCTCAATCATCCTTTCGATCTCAACTTGTATTTGGACATTATACTGAAAGTGGTGCTGGAATACGGAGGGGATAGGAAGATAGTTTTTTCATCTTTTAACCCAGATATTTGTGCCATGATTCGTCTTAAGCAGAACAAATACCCCGTAGTATTTCTGACGCAAGGTGTCACTTCCAAGTATCCCACTTACCACGACCCTAGGTGTCAAACAATACCAATGGCCGTCAGACACGCCTTGGCTGCTGATATCTTAGGGATCAACGTCCATACGGAGGATATTCTCAGGGACCCGTCTCAAGTCAAGTTTGTAAAGGACGCTGGATTGATTATCTTTTGCTGGGGTGATGACAATAACGACAAAGCTACAATTCAGCATTTGAAGAAGCTTGGATTGCACGCGGTTATTTATGATAAGTAAGTGATCTTCGGACACAGCCTCAGTTTATATTCAACGAAACTGTGTACTACGTTGATTGAATGGCATTTACAGAATAGACGAGTACAACGCAAAGGAAGTGAAAGAGAGCATATTCCTGGTTGATGCTAGAGAAAGCCAGAAGACGCTAATCGCCGTGGCGCAATGCAATCAGACTTGTTCGCCGCAAACTCAAATTCCCAGTCCTTTGAATACAGAGAAGGTGAATACACGCCACGAGACCGTTATCTTATAATTATGTGTGCCTGTGTGAAACGCAGAATCGCGAATGACCTTTCTCCGTATTATTTTAGGATTATTACGTGGACATCAATAAATCGCGAAACATGATCACGACCACGTCGACGACTTCGCTTGCATCTTTTGGTAAGAATAGTATTGGCGGAGATAATATGTATCCAATGTCGACTGTTAAATTACCACCACCTACGTGTGACCATCAGGAGAGCAAAGAGATCAGTGAAATGGCAAAGGATTTTAGCGTTTGCGCGAAATCCTTCGGCCACGCGGTAAAACCTAAAAGTATCTCAGGATTAGTTTGCGGTCAAACCACAGCTCTGCCAGAGATCTACGGGGAGGATGAGTCCGCGAAGGATTGTCTTTGATGTTTCTCCTTTAAGAAGCCATTTACGTCCTGGTTCTGACACAGAAGACATCGGTTAGCAAAAGACCTACCACAGGAGGAAGAAGCAAATTGAAGAATAATTTTTGTAATGGATAATTTAACTATAATATGTACATAAAGGGGGGTGGGGCGGAGATTTTAGCCCCGCAGTTCTAAGATCCGCGACAACTGGATCGTCTTAACGGCCATTACACGTAGTGTATACAGATATCGGTGCGCAAGAAAGACGACCGATTGCATTTCTTTTCACATCATTTTATCATTCCGTGCGATCGGTCGACTTGATTGTCCATTTTCTATTATGCTTTACTACAACTCTACGCGATGGCCTTTTTTCAAAAAAAAAGAAGAACAGAATACTAATCAAGTTCCGATGTTGGCTGTAGAAAAGGATTCAGACTCCCACCGTGTTCTGCCCGTGATAGGCAACCGCCGGTGTTGCAAGTTTTTAGTACAAATGCCCCTTAATATTTTTCATTCAGTTCATATGAAAAGAAGCTATTACCTCTCTCGCATCTCTTCGTTTATTATTTGAATATTAATTAAAAAATATTGCGAACTGATAGTTGAGCAACATTGAATAATTACAGGACGTCGCGAGTATATACTTCTTTCTTTCTTTTTTCATAAAGTTATGGAGAAAATCGAAAGAAAAGACGATTGCCTTCGACAGCTTCGATCGTTGACAAAAGCTGGGCAGGGTAACTAGTTTTCGTAGACATAGGATCTTTCACCTTCATTTATTTATGTTTCAAGATAATTTTAATGTAAACACCCTAGAAATTAAAGAGGACATAACGAATGCAAAGGGCAAGAATTCCTTCATTGAACCGAGGATCTTTGTTGAAGAGTATCTCTGCTAATTTGTGGACGGAAGGCACGTTGCGCTAACTTTGTCCATATTAAATAATACTTATGACCATTGTGAATAATATTTCTCATCGGCATACGGACAGTTGCTTTAGAAAACATAATATTAACATCGGTTTCTCTCATGTTTTTTCTTCTATTTTGGTTTGGTGAAGAAAGTGCAACCGGAAACGTTTGGGAAAATGATCGTGCATTCGGTTTATGAGTACAGTTTGACTGTCCCGAATCTCGATGTCCGTTTAGTCTTGTAATAAACTGCATCAGTAACGAGAACAAGTAGCACGCGAATATCTTTTCAACGTTTTTAACAGAGAAGATAATTTATACCGCTATACCGCATTGGTAGTACGCTATTTACGATTAAAGAAGAGAGCGATTGTATCAATCGTTAAGATTCTGGCAATACACAGGATATCTGTTGATGGTTTAGAAAAAGTATACCGCGGAATATGTTACTATGGGATCACGCGTGTAATTGCGCGCCTCATTGCCGCGCGTGAAATGAGAAAAACAAAACGAAATAAAAGTTGGATGGTTGCTAATCTTTTTCTTTTTATTGTCATAGAGGCTATGCGTTATAATAAATCCGTTGACGGATGCTAACCGGTTCGATAAGTTTGTATATTAGAAACTACATTGGTTGAATTTTGCAAATTCCGACACATACATAAGCTAATGCGTTACAATCTTCAAATGTATACTGATAAACGTCATATATATTTCAGATTTCTAATCGTGTATCTGTTTCTGTCTTTCCCTATTTAATAATTTTACTTGGAGTGTGCAACGAGTAAATAAAGTAACACGATCATCGATGTAAAAGTAATGGAATTATTCACAGGAACGTAAGAATAGAAGGAATAATATTTTCGCATTTGCATTTGAAGCTTTTAACTAGATTACTCAGAGTACCTGACTTGAAACTAGCTATTGGATGTAAATGTAATAGTTAATTCATCATGGGTCGCGTAGTTTTCACTATAGTTAAATAATTTAAGGAATGAAATTCTAATACATCTTAACAATAAATACAAAAGCAACGCTATGAACCGACTTGTTCTTAATTCGGAATACGCGCACAAGTTGTTACATTCTAATATTATTCACTGCTTAAAATATTTTCTATAATTTGCTTCGTTTGGAAATTACTGGAATCATTTCAAGAAATTAAACAAAGGTTCTCATATCTTCTCTGATTAGTTTCAACAGTATTTTTAATTGTTAAGTAACTTATTGTGGGGATTAAATAATAAACAAGATGCACAATTATAGTGCCTAGCGTAAGTCAAATAATTATATTAAACGACCATAAAATGTGCTAACACAGTTGGCTTTGAAAATCGAAAAAACTATTTTCGTGGTATTGATATTATTTAAATGTAAATGCAATTCCTACTGTAATGATAAGTATTTTCGAAATAAAATTTAGATTAATGTATTGTGGCTATTTATAACGTATATTCATAAAATAATTGAGTTCCCTCGAAGTTGTAAATGCGCTCTTGAAATTATCGCAAGATGATTCCTGTAATAGACTATCCCTTCTTACTGCTTCAACTTTTGTTGCAATTTCGGTGAAACATTTACGTAAAATTGCAGAAGATCAATATCTTTAACGTGTGGACGCATGTCCATTTATACCCTTTGTACACTCAGTTTAAATAATTCGCGCCATAGCGAGATCCTGCCCTCTATCTTAAACCCTTTCCAGACAAGTAAGTTCACGCAACTTTCTGCATGCTTCTTGAATTGGTCACTGTTTATTAACAGAAATACTAGAGACACAGGCAAAGTATGGGATAAACATCTTACGGGAGTTTGTGTCACACGAATTGAAATACCGACTTCCCGAGAAATCAAAGGTGAAGACAAGGTATACTGTATAGGATAGACCTTATGGCACAGACCAGGTATAGGGTAGACCTATCACGCATGTAATTTTGTGTCAACCGCTCGGGGGGCTCGCGAGCCCCCTTACCATTTTCGTGTCACGTGCAACGTTACCGGTGAAGTCTCGAAACAGAATGTAACGCTACGCGTGGTAGAAATTAGAATTCAACACGCGTAAAACTAGGTCATTCGAAACCCGCGATTTACAATTAATTCTGTTAGAGTAAGAATTTAAAGATCGTTTTATAAACATATTCCGTGCAACGACCGAGAAAGAAGGATCACAACAAAATAAGAACACATACGCCTTTTAACCTTGCCGTCCTATTTGGATTTATTTAACACAAAACAAATTTATGTTATATAAAAATTTATATAAACCACATTATTTGTGGGACACATGCTTTCATGATGTAACATGGTAAACCTCGCCAAGGAATTGTAACTTGGTATATTTCAATGAGGTGCTGAAGCAGAGAGGACTTTAAAAATTGTCAAAAACCCATGAGTTCGAGTATGTTGCTGAAATATTCCAACTTGCACTTATCCTTCCATCTTAACACTGTACTCGTATTCTGGGGTCCGGTAGGAACAATCGAATAACATTTCAAGTTACATATTCTATTCTTACATTCTACCATAGTATTGCAAGTTAAAGAAATTCTTATATGTAATTAGAATATTTAACAATCACAGCTATCAGCTCGGTTCTCACCGATTACCAGGTCTCACCACGAGGAGGTTGCTGCGTTTCGAGACCCGTAGAGAGATAGATGGAATCAAAGTTCCATCGATCTCCCTGTACATGAAACTCTACTAAACCAAAGAGATGGATGGAAACAAAGTTTCATCGGTCTCTTCGGTTTAGACGTAGAAGCTAGGGAACTGCCAAGCAATCACGCGAGTAAAAGAAATTCAGGAAAAAAGGAAAGACTACCGGTGAGCATGAAAGGAGTATTGGATGGCGCAGTTCCTACCACCCTGCTGTCCGAGTCGAAAGGGAAAAGCGCTCGGCGCCTCCCAGACGATTCCTGTTGCACCGATGCGACTCGCCAGGAGCAACACCAGGTGTGACCTGACTTGAGCCGTCCAACACGGAGACTGGGCACCGATGCGACTCGCCAGGAGCAACACCTGGATGACCTGACTTGAGCCGTCCAACACGGAGATTGGGTAATCGAACCGGATGACTTACGCAGGCAGTGTACCAAAAGGTACACCCCCTACGCCCGAAACTTTTCCCTTTCGACAAGAACACCAAGGGATGAAACTGATCCACCCATACCGATTCCATGCTCAGTCGCTTGCTTCCGCAAACGGAACCAGTGGCGACCTCCTCATCACGGATGAGGAGCCAACAAAAGAGCAACAAAGCTAATGATTTAGTGACTACTTCGCAATTTTACACGGGGCCTTAAATACTTCATGTTATAATACACTTTTCACTATCACTTTTCACTGCCACTTTTCACTGTCACTTGTCACTATTTGGTTTTAAATATATTATTTTACTGTCTCCCTTCCCCGCGGAAGGGTGAACCTCAAACTCAAATGCTGAAATAATCAAATATGTTATATTAGTAAGGGTGTAATAGCATTGGGAGGAATCTGAGAACATACAGAAAAAACGAATAAATGATACAAAAACATCGAAGCAATACATAAAATAGAATAAATGGCGCATAATCATCGAAGAAATACATAAAATCAAATAAATGGCGCATAATCATCGAAGAAATACATAAAATCGAATAAATGGCGCATAATCATCGAAGAAATACATAAAATCGAATAAATGATGCAAAAACATCGAAGCAATACATAAAATAGAATAAATGGCGCATAATCATCGAAGAAATACATAAAATCGAATAAATGATGCAAAAACATCGAAGCAATACATAAAATAGAATAAATGGCGCATAATCATCGAAGAAATCAGTTGGAAAGGACCAAAACTGAATGTTGACCTGCACAGAACAACAAAACTCGCATTAGTTTTCAACGAACCCCAAAAGTCGGTACCAATTGAATCAGCTACCTCGGAGCAGGCGGCTGAGCGAGTGGGGGGAAGGACCAGCCTTGAGAGCCTGTCCAGGTGTCCAGCAAGTCCAGTTGGAGTAGCCAGCGTTGTGTCCCCAGAGATCCAAGAGGCGCAGGTGGCGCAGGAGGCTCGGGGGGTCCTGGTGATCCAGGGGGTCCGGGGGGTCCGGGTAGTCCAGGTGGTCCGGAAGCTCCCGCGTGCCCGGAGGTCCTGCCATCCCGGGCGGCCGACGACGACTGATAGTCTAGGGATGCGTGTTAGACTCCCCACTTTGGGCAACAACAGCCGCGATCACAACAAGGTCGACGGTTGACTTCAATTGCGAAAACCAGTTAATTATTCGACAGAAATTGATATTTCCGCTAAAATATTCATTCCAGTGGCTATTACTATGAAAAATCATGTTAACAACATTTACCCTAACCGCATAGTATAAATAATTATTAATTATGATCGATACAACTCGAGAAATCACGCAATTAATAACATTTGGCCTTGGACTTGGAAATGATTTTCTGCGTCGAATGAATTCTCTTTTATTTTGAATGTTTAATCGTTCGATAAATGAATGTTAATGCTTATACGTATTACGCAGTATTAATTATTAATGTTACATTTTACAAGTAGTTGAACTACGCTTTTCCATTTCGACTCGGACAGCAGGGTGGTAGGAACTGCGCCATCCAATACTGACAATACTCCTTTCATGCTCACCGGTAGTCTTTCCTTTTTTCCTGAATTTCTTTTACTCGCGTGATTGCTTGGCAGTTCCCTAGCTTCTACGTCTAAACCGAAGAGACCGATGAAACTTTGTTTCCATCCATCTCTTTGGTTTAGTAGAGTTTCATGTACAGGGAGATCGATGGAACTTTGATTCCATCTATCTCTCTACGGGTCTCGAAACGCAGCAACCTCCTCGTGGTGAGACCTGGTAATCGGTGAGAACCGAGCTGATAGCTGTGATTGTTAAATATTCTAATTACATATAAGAATTTCTTTAACTTGCAATACTATGGTAGAATGTAAGAATAGAATATGTAACTTGAAATGTTATTCGATTGTTCCTACCGGACCCCAGAATACGAGTACAGTGTTAAGATGGAAGGATAAGTGCAAGTTGGAATATTTCAGCAACATACTCGAACTCATGGGTTTTTGACAATTTTTAAAGTCCTCTCTGCTTCAGCACCTCATTGAAATATACCAAGTTACAATTCCTTGGCGAGGTTTACCATGTTACATCATGAAAGCATGTGTCCCACAAATAATGTGGTTTATATAAATTTTTATATAACATAAATTTGTTTTGTGTTAAATAAATCCAAATAGGACGGCAAGGTTAAAAGGCGTATGTGTTCTTATTTTGTTGTGATCCTTCTTTCTCGGTCGTTGCACGGAATATGTTTATAAAACGATCTTTAAATTCTTACTCTAACAGAATTAATTGTAAATCGCGGGTTTCGAATGACCTAGTTTTACGCGTGTTGAATTCTAATTTCTACCACGCGTAGCGTTACATTCTGTTTCGAGACTTCACCGGTAACGTTGCACGTGACACGAAAATGGTAAGGGGGCTCGCGGGCCCCCCGAGCGGTTGACACAAAATTACATAGGTCTATCCTATACCTGGTCTGTGGTGATAGGTCTATCCTATACCTCGTCTGTGGTTGTATCGATCATCCATTGCCAACAGAGCAATCAACATCGATCATTATAGGGAGGGGTGCTTTATCCACCCACAGCCTTCTATCAGTGTTCTGTTTCAAACCTAGTTAAATATTTAACAGGTAAACTTCCCGCTTTTACGTTTTCATCGAAACAGTAGAACGAAACTTTATCCCAACTTTATCTTAAATAAATAAATGCTGCCACACAGTATACCAATATACTTTGTTACATTACTACTTAAACCCATTTTACTTGTTAAGCTTTCATTATCAATACTCCTCTCTTGAATACTACCTACCCTGATCTTTACAAACTTCCGATAAAACCATTCCTATTCTCCCTGTAAATTATGTTTCATGTACCTACACAATAACTGAGTCGAAGTCGAAAATGATAATTATCTTTTGCCCCATTTGGGGGCTAAATTCCGACCAGCTGTGTGCGGCATTTTTTGAAACGAAGTGTCTCTGGAAACTTTCAAATCTCGGGACCGCGTTCGTAACGAGGGGAATTTAATGGCGGCCTGGCAGCCCCCACCCTGACCTCGTATGCAGAGGCCGTCAAGGTGTCAACAGGCGAGGCCGAACAGAGTTTACGCGATAATTCTCATCTGTTCGTATTTGCATGCTTATTTCGCTGCTTATCGCATCGTACTAGAACGTTCGGGCCCTTGCATCGGCGGTACATGCTCCGGGAATAACTGGCGTTTAGAGGATGCGACTGTTCAGAGAGTAGCACGGTGCAAATTCTTCTGACATGTATGTGTTGTGTATACGTATGTAATGTTTTGATTCAATCTCGACCGAGGTTCTCTTTATGTATCTGTTTCGTCAAGGAACAATATCCTTCGACATCGTTTCGCCGACAGAACTGTAGACAGCCGTTAATTCTCTCGTTGTTGAGCGCTACAGGTTTCACGACGCGTCATCCATGAGCCGACATTTGTTACATTATAAACATTTTTGTTCAATAAGCATGCAAAGTTTTGGACAACAACGGTATGCCCATTGCTCGCAGTATTCTTGTTCATCGCGACTGTGATAATACCTCGAGCTTGAATATTATCACACCGATTTGAAGTTGTTTTCTCGGTATCGAATTAACAAACATTTCTGTAAACATTTATAAATTTCATTTCATGTCGCTGGCTGAGAATGTATTAGTTCCAAACTTTCCCATTTGCTCTTCGATTTGTGTGTATCGTTTGTAAGAATAAAAACGTTTGACTGCTTTGTTTGTTATTAACTGAGATTTTTAATGCTAAAGATACTGGTGGGTTTAGTAAAGTTACACTCGTGATCCATTGGTTCGTTTAAATTGCTGTAAACTTGTCACAAAGTACTGTAAGTGTTTTATTCTTATGTTATAAAGACTTTTGACACAAAATTTGACAAGAGAATTGTTCTTCGCGGCTTATACAATAAATAGTTGGTTTAATAAGAGGCATATATTTCTAGATATGACCCTTCTTGCAAATTCCTTACGCCATAATTGCTCCAACAATCCAATGAAGGTGGATGATGAGCTTTATTTTATCGAGCAACAGTGAGGCGAATATACTGTAATGGGGTGGGTCTCGTCCACCACAGTATGGATTACTATATGGAGTTGCCTATTACGGGGCTTCGATTTAGCTCCGCAGACATCTCCAAAACAAATTCCATGTGATAAAACAAGGAAAGTTTTTACTGATTCTTGGGGGATCATTAGTGATGGACCGTTAGGCTCGAATTATACTCAAGACTCGCATTGTGAATGGCTTATAAAAGGTAAAGATCTCTTAAAACATTCGTAATGACCATCTTTTCTTATTCATTTCACGCGCGGTTACTATATACATTTCTATCATTCTGTAGCGAACAACAGCCGCCAATTTATTACCTTGAGTTTCCGTACAATGGGAACGGAATGTAGCTACGACTACGTTTTCGTTTATGATGGAGATTCCTTCCGATCTCCTCTGCTGGGCAGCTTCAGCGGAAAAACAGAGCCGCAGCAAGTGACATCATCATCTGGTTATGTAAGTGAACACGAAATCTTACAGTAATAAACAATATTAATACGCTGTCATAAATAATTCATATTTGACGACCTCTTAAGCGATTCCTAGTAATTTCATTCCACTTTTACAGATGTTAATATTGTTGTACAGCGATACGAACTATGTATTAGATGGCTTTCACGCAGAATTTTCAGTTACAAACTGTCCGAACAATTGTACAAATCATGGAAAGTGTATTAATAATACTTGCTTTTGCGAGAACGATTGGGGTGGAAGAGATTGCTCCCGGGCCCTGTGCCCCAACAATTGCAGCTTTGGTGGAGAGTGTGGTTTAAAACGATGTCAGTGCCATAACGGGTACTCGGGGCAGTCTTGCTCGTTGCATAGAACACATCCGGAAGGCAATAAGTATGTTACTAAATACACCGTTGCGTTAAATCTAATTACCAATTATCATTTTCTACATACTGTGCATGATAAGCAGGTGGCACTGGCTTTCGCATTCAGAAGGTGGACTAAGGCCGCGTGCGGCACACACGGCAGTATATATAAAAGAAACTGATTCGCTCTATGTTTTCGGCGGCTATGATCTCAATTACATACTCAGCGATTTGGAAATGTATCGATTTAGTACAAGTCAGTGGGAAGACGAATATGGTAGTGTATTAGGTAAACAGCTGAGATTATTTATTGTAATTATACAAATTGCTGCGTCGCACTTGGTACATACGATGTCTTTTTATACAGAAGGCACCTCGTCTGCAGAATATTTAGATCCTATGCTCATTGCCACGGAATTAGAGCGAATAGGTTCAGGCGCAAAAGAATTGTATGGTCTTCGTACGTCGTCCCTTATTTGGAGGGTACTCTACAGTATTAAAGACAATAATACCTTTAGCTTACCCAATCATGGAAACGTGGAAAATGGGCAACACGGTTGGACGGAGTTTAGAAATACAGCGGAGCACAAAGAGCGTGAGAGGAAAGCTCAAGAAACCAGGGAGGGTGACAAGAGTAAAAGTACAATTAGGATAGAAAGGAACGACGATCTTAGGAGAAAGCATTCTAGACATCCGAAGCCACGATACGCGCAAACTGCAAGGTACGTTGTAAATAAAATCTACTTTTTTATATAATCTATTGAACTTGCATTCGAGTAATTGGAATGTATATCTTTATTTCTTATTGTATTAGACATCGCAGAAATCTTGAGGATTTAAACCTTTATCGAGAACTTCGCGTACCGAATACAAAGAGTGACTTATTGAATTGGGAGGAGCAAAGCGTCGAGGATCCAATTGAAGAGAATATTTTCATTCAAGATCGAAAATTAGCAGCGGATGAATCATTCAACGACGAACCCACAAAACCACCGACCGTCGAATTACCTAAACCAAGTCCACGATACGGCCACGCTGCTTGCAGATACGACGGTTGGTTATAAATACAACAGCTGATACAAAAACTAATATGATATAATTCACAATCTATTAATTATAGACGGCTTTGTCATATATGGTGGGAAAGTACAAGATGGTACTCTGTCAAATGAATTGTGGCATTACAATGTTAATACTCGTATTTGGACATTGCGGGCTAAAAATTCTCCATTCTATCCTCCGCAATTAACGAGACACACTCTTACCTTGGCGAACGATCATATCTATCTGTTCGGTGGTAGTACAGTGGATGGTGAATTCTCGTCGAGCCTTTATAAGATTAAACTGAATCTATGTAAGCCTATATGTCTGTGAATATTGAATTGCAGGTAAAAGAAGAATATTTTATATTAAATATATTATGCATTTTAGCTGATCCTACCGCGACTACAGAAAGATGGAAGGAAGTACATCCTCGAGGGGGTAAACAGTTAGACGTACGTGTCGTTGCACATTCGACTGTGTACCATCGTGCAACTAATTCTTTATTAGTCTATGGGGGAGTAGTGGCTAGTATAGCGCGCTTTAGTAAATTATCAGATAGAATGTTCGTGTTTCAACTCGACAGAAAAGTTTGGTCTGAAATTGATTATCCCAGGGCGCATTTGAGAGACACATACGTTCCAAGGGAACGGGCATTTCATACTTGCAATATCATAGGTAATTAGACGCTCCATAGCCTGCTCATATTATTATTACAATGAAATGTCATCGGATGTAATTAATTTCGTAGGGAATTATTTGGTTGTATTTGGCGGATACTCTCATAGACACAATAAAGAGGAAATTTGTTATGATAATCAAATGTATCTTTACCACCTAGGCTGCCATGCCTGGGTAAGTCACGATGTATTAGGCATAAACGACAAAGGTAATCTAAGAGCTTTATAGCTTAGAAACTTGAAACTTTCCATTGCTTCTCCGTTGAAACGCATGTCGCCGTGTCGCTTTTAGATTCCCGTTATCCAAAGCAACAAGGAGTATTTGCACACGCGGCAGACGTGCGGAATGGAAACACTCTGTTGCTAGTGGGCGGCTATCATGGGAATGTAAACGCAGACTTACTTGCGTACACGTTGCCACCAATGCTCGCGCCAGGGGACGAAGACCACATAGAACCGGAGCAAATATGTTCAAGGCATAAAAGTCTAATGGAATGTGCAGCTAATCCGGAATGTGGTTGGTGCTCGGCAGACGAGGTATTATTCTTCTGGCACACAAACATCTACCTATCCTTCAACAAAGTACAATTATTTACTTTGAATATGTGTTCATCTGTTCCAGATATGTTACGGCAGAACTATTGGTAGTAATTGCACGACTAATCTTCAAACGACTCGTTGCCCAGGCGTTTGCCCTGCGCTTGGAGATTGCCACTCCTGTTTGATACATGGCCAGCCTGGCGGTGGCTGGGGTACGACTGCTCGCGGGAGAAAGTCTGTTTCGAATAAACTAAATCTTGGGACTTGCACTTGGTGCGTTCAGAATGCACGCTGCCACCACAAAGACGACAATTACGGGGTTTGTGGTCTCAGAGACGACACGCCGTCCCAAATACCGGGATGGTGGGGTGCGAAAGGAACGGAGATTATAAAAGTCGAGGAATGTCGAGAAATGGATAAAAGGCCGGGATTAACGTTTTTGAAGTACAAGCCGCCGGTGAATTTTAGTCAACCGGACTCTGTAACAATAGTCAACGCTACTACGGTTGATTTTAATGTTCCGTCTATGCAAGGGGCTAAAACGGAATCCGCCCTTGGCGGGGAAATGATTGCTAGATTAATTGGCTTCCTTAGACCACCGACGTATTTTTGGGACAGCACTGCGGAGCATTTAAAGATCTGCGTTAGTTATAACAGCGCAACCCTACATGTGTCGCGGAACGATGACCCTCAGGAATTGGTAAATCGCCTTGCTATATTTCAATTAATTTAAATTACTCTGTGGTACTTTAGATATAAAATGCACTTCTTCTTTTGAAATGCTAATACACGCGTATTACATTACCTTTCAATCAACTTTCCCCAGGAATTAGTCGCAAATTTAACGGCTGAGACCTCGCAATGCATTCCAACGAAATGGCCGGACGGGCACCAAATGTTGCTGCTGCCGGGGCGATATTTATTGGACTTCGAGTCTAAGAGAATGGTCACCACGAGTTACGCGTACGCCAGTAAAATGGAGATTACTCACAATAAGAAAACCGAGAATCCGAAGGTCTTCACGTTCGAGTATCTGGAACCGTATCAAAACGGATCTTGTCACCAGTACAAGAACTGCCTGCACTGCTTAACCGATTCTTCGTGCGGGTGGTGCGACATTATTAATAAATGTATTTCTCGTTCGATTAACGAGACCGAAAGCTGCGTGGCGGACGTGGAGTGGGACGAGGATGGCAATCCGAGCCGTGAATGGCATTACTTAACCATTACTCCTTCAGCGTGCGCTAATTGCTCTAATTACATCTCCTGCGAGTCGTGCGTTGGTAGCAACTTGTGCGAATGGTGGACAGAAGAGACACGCTGCGCGAGAATAGGCAGGCTGCCCAACGCTGTTGTCAGCCTTGATCAGTGCCCGATACCGTGCAGGCAGCGTTCGAATTGCACGCAGTGCTTGGACGAGCGTGGAAGATGCGTATGGTGCGAAGCAACGCAGGAATGCTTCTCCTTCTCGGTATACACATCTGAATATCAGTTTGGCTTGTGTCGGGAATGGATGGATCAAGCTGGTCTCATGGGAGTGACATCGAGGTCCGGGTCATCTTTAACGGGCAATGATCAATGCAAAAGTTGCAGTCGGCACACAAACTGTTCCAGCTGTCTCCACTCGTTGAGCTGCGGCTGGTGTTACAGCCTCGAGAATCCAATTCTAGGAGCGTGCGTGCAAGGGGATTTCAATCAGCCACACGTTAATTGCAGCTTAGTCATTAATGATTATCAGAACACAACTTTAGAAGCTGAAGAGGCAGGTTGGGCGTACGCCCAATGTCCTGATGTTGACGAATGTGATTTGGGTTTGCACGACTGCCATCCCAACGCATTGTGCACCAATACTCACGGCAGTTTTAGCTGTCAATGCGAAAGAGGTTTTAACGGAGATGGGAAAGAGAATTGCACGAAGACCTGCTACGAGAAATGCGTAAACGGCTATTGCAGCGAAGCGCCTGATTACAAATGCGAATGTTATCTTGGCTGGACTGGCCCAGATTGTAGAACGAATTGCGGCTGCTACAATCATTCTAATTGCGTACAAGGTCCGGGTATCTGCGACGAATGTCAGGATTGGACCACCGGAAGGTATTGCGAGGAGTGCAAAGCAGGCAGTTACGGGAACGCTACAACACCGTTAGGTTGCAAGAAGTGCAACTGCAACGAGCACGGGGATAAAGATCTGGGGATCTGCGACAGGCAAACTGGCGTGTGCTTCTGTCGCGACAACACTCAAGGAGATATGTGTCAGCGTTGCAAGAAAGGCTATTATGGCGATCCAAGAGACGGTGGGATGTGCTATTACGGTTGTATGTCTCGAGGCATGCTCGGAGGCGAGGGAACTGGTAAACGTGGCCTTGGTAGCAGACATTCGCAGCTATCATGGGAGAGCCATTTCGGAGAATCACCAACAAGAGAGTGCCTCTGGATAGTTAGCCCAAAAACGGATCTCTCATCGGATACCATGCTGTCTGGAGCGCAAAGCGTAATCCAGTTCACTATACACGATGACATTAATGTTAGTTGCCAAGAGAATAGCGTTTACGTGTACGACGGACTTCCCGAATTTGTCTCATCGTCTACTAGTCACCAGAGTCAACTACTAGGCGTTTACTGTACAGAAAGCACGGACTATCCCGTAACAGTGGAAGCTAAGTCCGGATTCCTTACTATTCACTATAAACAGCTGGACGAAGTGGAGGGTTTCAATGCAAGTTACGTAATAATGACGTGTAACAATTGCCCCGGGAATCGTGAATGCCGGAACGGGAATTGTTTGTGCAAAGCAGGTTTCGTAGGGATCAATTGCGACGTTGAGCTGTGTCCCAACAATTGCACTTCGTCTAAGAAGCAAGGAATTTGCGACAAGGGTTACGGGCGCTGTGTCTGCACAGCTGGGTACGGGGGGCGTGATTGCTCAATCAAAGTTAAAGAGCATCAATTGGTGTTTACTGAATTATTTAACTCCGAGTATTTGGTGGATCAATTAGATCATCTGAGGAAAACTTTACCACGATTTGGTCATACATTGGTCGCAGACAGAAGAGGTAGTCTGTGGATGTTCGGAGGATATTCTCTTAGTCACGGTCCTCTAAATGATATTAGACTTTTTGATACTAAAAATAACACGTGGATGCCAATTACTGTGGAGTCTACTTCAGAAGCGTCTATGCCCCAGGGCAGATATTTCCATGCGACTGAAATAGTCCACAGTAGGCAGCAGATATATGTCTACGGTGGTTTGTCGATGAAAGAAGAAGACGTTCAAGGATTGTCGAACAACACTCTGAGCGACTTCTGGAAATTTAGTCTGCAGAACCAGAGATGGATGCAAATCACGCAGGACGAGCTTAAAAGGGAACCACCGCCTCTGGCTGGGCATACATTGACTTTGCGTAGGAATGGAGAATCAGAGAGTCTGATATTGATTGGAGGATTTAGTCCTAAGTACGGATATCTCGACACAGTGTGGGAATTCAATTTGGAAACGGAAACCTGGGATACGATAAACACAATTGGAAATGGACCATTAGGGGTGTATGGCCACTCAACGGTGTACCAAAGCAAATCGGATAGTTTCTACATTTTTGGCGGATATACTTACGCGATAAATCGAACATTCATTTCAAACAAATTATACGCATTGAATTATAAGACCCGCGCCTGGTCCGTTCTTCCACCATTCGATGACGACTTTACAGATGGGAGTAGCTTGGTAAGCAGACATTTATGTATCCATCGTTGCTGTAAGGGAATAAAGAGTAATTGTAAAAGTACTGTTTTATTGCAGCCTCAAGCTAGATTTCTTCATTCTGCAGTTACTACTGACGAATACATGGTGATATTTGGTGGTCGCCAAAATCCTCATAACACCTCCGATTCATTGATCGCTTACAAATATTCATGTAATTTATGGATCCGCCTAATAACAAAGGATATGGAAGTTATTGGAAGTCCTCCGCCACCAGCGTACGCTCATGCAATGACCCATGCCGATCCAGAGTCTAATGCTGTGTACGTTGTTGGCGGTTTCGATGGTGGCATTAAAAGTCACGTGACCCTCATAAGTATACCCGAAGATTTGTGCAATCTTTGGATAGATAAGACGACCTGCAGACAATATTTTGGATGCTCGTTTTGTTCTGTCACCACAATAAGCGGGACTAATGCCTCCTTCTGCTTCTCCAACGAAGTATCCATTAACAAAGATGATAGGTATGCGTGTACACCTAGCTCAACATGCTCTTAATTATATCCATAGAATATTAAAGGCAATCTTATTTTAGATGCGATATTAATGTTACTCAAGCTCAACGGTCGAATGGAGTATTTTGCAATTCAGAATGGATGGCGAGTAGAAAATGCCAGAATTTCAAGACTTGTACGGAATGTTTAGCAGAATGGCCGTATTATAAAAACGAGGAGCCAGTGTGTAAGTGGTGCACGAACTGTCCAAATGGAAAGTGCATACCGTATGAGAAAGATTGCGACGAGTTGAACAAATGCAGTCTCAGGCAAATATCAGTGACGGATGTAAATCAGTGTGGCGAACGGCAATGTCCAGCTAGTGATTGTGAGAAGTGTAACAGCCTCGAGGGTTGCGTATGGACGAGGCAGGTCTTGAAGACTTGTAAGTTTCAAACATTAATTCAGACGCTATACTCTTTATTTAACAATCCTTAATACCTTTATTTATAAATGTTTCCAGCCGAATTAGGGGTTGCGGTAACTGGAGAACCCGTATACGACTGGAATTGCGTGCCAGATGATATATTCGAGAGATCGAGCATTAAAATGGGGAGCACCCAATGCGAAAAGCGATGCGCTGACCATAAGGGTTGTAGAAGTTGTCTGAAGGGTACAGGAGCCGAGGGTGGATGGCGGGAATGCAGATGGTCAACGCAGCTTAACGAAGTAAATTTACAGCGATAACAAAATGATTATTCAACGTTTGAGTAACATTGTAACGCGGATCTGTTTATTAATTAATCCTAGTGCATCTCTCCATCGTATCAACCACTATACTGTGCTGGTGGGGTATGCGGTTTAGTATTACGCAGTTCTGATATGGACCATTGTCCTGAACCGTGTTCGGTTTTCAAGCAATGCAGCACATGCTTGAAACACTCGCATTGCGGATGGTGCTCTTTAGATTCAGCTAACATAACTGGTCAAGGGATATGCACAGAGGGTTCACTCGAAGCGCCCGCAGATCATCCAGCTGGTGGAACGTGCGATATGCTTTACAATCAACAATTCCCTCAGACAGAGCCACGCAAGTTTAAATATCTATACACATTTTAATTTTGTATCTAGTGCTGTATTTACCAATGATCGTTTATAATTGATTACAGCACTTGTAACCACACTGCTCCCACATTACATAGAGTCTTTAGAAAGTTCAGACAATGTTACAATGTTAATCCCTAATGTAATATCGAAACCAATATTCTCTTGGCATTACGTGCGGTGTCCACCGGAAAATGAATGCACCAATGGGCACCATACATGTTCTCCGAAGAGTGAGAAATGCTTTGATTTGGAAAAAGGATTCGAATGCATGTGCGGCGATGGATATAAAACTGAAACGTAATTTCGTTTTACTTCTTTCTTTCTTGCGGTATTAACTGTAAGAAATAAACAAGTCATTAATTTCGTTTATATGTATTACAGGCCATCTTCGTTCAATGAATTTGGAAGGTATGATTTACATAATGTATAACTTTGATGAAACGTCCAGGGAGAAACTATGTTTCATATTATATTCATAATGTGTCTCATCTTTAGAAAAATATGCGTGCCAATGTGTACGCAAGGTTGCGTCAGGGGCACGTGCGTAGAACCAAATGTGTGTCGCTGCGACTTCGGTTACGTTGGTGCCAATTGTTCGATTCAATGCCAGTGCAACGGCCACAGCAACTGTGCAGGCCCAGACAAGCTGGACGTATGTTTAAAGTGTCACAATAACACTATGGGACCACAATGCGATAAGTGTTTACCTTTATTCGTTGGGAATCCAGCGGACAACGGGCAGTGCGTGCCATGCCTTGAATATTGCAATGGACACACTCGTATTTGCATCAATGAAAGCATGACCGTGCCGGTAATTTAAGTTCAATTCGCGCATTAAGCAGAGGCATATAAAGATCGAATAAATGGTGACCATTCTCTTTGTAGGATCCGAATTCTATTAACAAAATGTCTCTAGAATTGTTGAAGAAACAGTTGGTTGAGGGTCCTGTGGCTAAAGCGAAATGTGTAAATTGTGGGAACAACACGAAAGGTGACAAATGCGGAGAGTGTATGACTGGTTATTTCAGAGGGACAGAAGATCTCCGCGATGTATGCCGACCGTTAGTATTTTTTTATGACAATCTTTACGTTTGAATGCGCTGTTGGACGTTATTTTAAAGGGACATATTTTTCTAGCTGCGAGTGTCATGGGCATGGATTCACTTGTGATCCTGTGACAGGAGAAAAATGCAATTGTGGTAATAATACAGAAAGTGACTCCACTTGTACCAGTGGGCCCATGAAAGGTACGAATACTGGTAATCCACCGTGTTGGATGGTCCAGTGCAGTAAATGCAAGGAGAATTATGCTGGTACACCGATCATGGGCCATCAATGTTACAAAATTGTGACGGCCGATAACAAAATGTGCTTTGACACGAAATTAATAGGTGAGCAATCTGACTAGCGATTATATACGTATACTTCTCCGCCGTGCCACCTTTCATTCTTCTAATGCAAAAATTCTGTTGCGTAAAAGCCCCATCACCACCATATTAATTACAAATTTCTCACACTCGTGCACTGTGCACTTTAACTAACAATAAGCGATATTTTTCTCAAAGTGCAAGGTCCTATTATGTCTGGAGGATCTTATGGTTCGTCCTCCTCGAACGGTGACTTATTACGTGTTCTTTTATCAACCTTTCTGCTGTTCATTGTAATATATTATTTTAATTAATTACAGACGAGTGCAAAATGAAACCGAAGCCGTTGAACCCCGGCCAAACGGTATTCTACATGGTGCAGCCTCGTTTCATGAATGTCGACATCCGAGTAATGGTGGACGTAACTCAAGGAGCTTTAGATCTGTTTCTCAGTCCGCGCGACGATTCTTTTGTCGTGACTTTAAATTCCACAACTGGCTACCAAGAAGTACGTGCATACCTTCTGTTTATTAAGCACTGTATTCCCAGTTTCATCGCCGTTTCCTCTTCAGGTGGACCTGGACAGTAGATTCGTGTGGCGGAGAGATCCACATAGCATGTGGCTGGACGAGCGCACTCGGAGTAAAATGAGAATTGTCGAGTTTCACCCACATAATACATTTCCATTCGCATCTAACGGCTCTACCACAGAGCCAAATTGGAACACCGGCCCCCAATACATCGTGATGGAGCGTTACGCAGAGAATTTGGCCACTTTCCTACCGATCGAGAAGAGGAACACGTTTCTGGTCGTTAGGAACCTGACTAATCGATTAGTGTTAACTTTACCCCAGGACAAACATGAGCTCCATCAAACGAAATTCCACATCGCGTTGAGGGCGATCGACCCTATGCACCCAGAGACAAGTGGTCGAGCTGCTTACGGAATGATTTTCTTTCGCCAGGATCAGCTGCATATTGATCTCTTTGTGTTCTTTTCCGTGTTCTTCTCCTGCTTCTTTCTGTTCCTGGCCGCTTGCGTGGTTGCGTGGAAGACGAAACAAGCAGCAGACGTGCGGAGGGCACGGAGAAGGCACGTTGTCGAGATGCTGCACATGGCCAAGAGACCTTTCGCCTCGGCTACTATCATCTACGATCGGGACGGCAACGATTGCAGCCCCAGCTCGCCACAGCGTAAAAACAGGCGCAATAAATCAGTCAGCTTTCACAGTGACGTAAGACCGGTCGCGGCCGAGCCAACCGACGACGGTGTCGCGGCTGTGGCCACGGTTTTTATCAGATTACCAGGTGGCCGACAGGCTCCTGTGAAATTGGCCCTCGGCAGCTCGCTGATACTGTTGACCAGAGTCTACCCGGTCAATAGCAGAGTGTTCCTAAGACGTAGAAACAGTCACGCGTTGAACTGAGCTTCTTTCAACAGGAACTTTCCCGCTGTGTTCTTAAGTCTGCTTAAGTTTACGGGAAAAGGTAGCAGTCATTCTTTTTTATTCACTACCCTTGCGAATCGTTTTCATTGATCTCATCTTTCAACCGCCCGTTCGTGCCATTTGGTGGGCAAGTCACCGACACGGATTAGGGGGCGGGGTAACACTTTTCTTCTTTCTCATCGAATAGCGTGTGTACATTTCTCGAATTTCGCGTATTATTTGTTCCGCCATCGTTCGCATTGTTTGAATATTCGCCAGTAATACGAAATCTTAGACTAACGTTGTATTATAGTCACAAAGAAACAATTGTAAGGGTATTTAAGCTAGGTGATGATATATATAATATATATATTGTCATACCATTCCATGACGAGACTGTATGTTTGTACATAAAAATCTGTAATTATGTATTAATTCGTAATTTACACATTTTGTAGAAGCATTTTATGTGAACGGGACATGATTTTGTGTCTCTTTGTACGTTTCGTGGCTACTTTCGAGGGAAAGTGGAGGATTTTATCGAGTCAAGAAGTATATTTAATTGCTCACGTAAAAGTAACTATCTATCGAAGGATGCGAAAGGGGAAGGGAGGGAAGAGGCAGCTGCAGGTATTACTTTTAATACCAAATACTTTCTTCGTGTCTCATCGAAGATTTTAGGCGAAATCCACATTTTTAACGAGAAATGAACGTTCAGTCACATCGGGTACAGAGGCAAGCGATCTTATCATTGTCGCGAATGTAAATAGTGTAATGCCAGCCGTGGAACCGATTGTAAAGCTTGCTGTAATAGTAATCAAACGCGGGCAGACACCTTTAGGATTACTTTCGGGGTGACAAAAATGCAATAATGATCCTGCCAACTGGGCACCACTTCCTAACAGTTGGCCAGCAGGGTGGCTTTCGAACGCGACGCGTATACGTGCGCCGTTAGAAGTATCGTAAGGGCTGCCACGATGGCGAATTATATCCGCATAATTTAAACGAACAGTATTAGCATCGTTGATTAGAAAGAAGCTCGATAATGCGTGAGTCGAAAAGGTTCCTATGCCAAAAAACCTGATGCAGGAATAACAAGCGTCGTAGCATAATGATATATTATTTATGGCAAGGCAGATAGAAATGTAAAGGATTTTAATTAGTGAATTGTACATATGAGGGGTGCACGTTTACAAATGTTTGTCGTCACCGTATATATATATATACATATTCTGATTGTAAAATATCAATATTTACCAATCATCAATATCGGTCTGGATCTGATGAGATGGAAGGAAAACGTGTTTTCTTATCAAAGACGATAAACCAAGGTTACGTATTAATCAAAATGTAGACATAATAGGGTGTTGATGTAATGATATTAACGCATACTAGTAAGGGGAGTGCAAGCAAATTAAACGAGAAAGCAAAATGACGTAGATACGTATATGTAAATACCACGAAGCGTTTTTTGCTAAACTGTTATGCGGTACCAAACGAGTTTAATATATTCTGTACAGAGTGTTTCTTGGGATAATTGTTACGTGGCTTGGATATTTTACACTGTGTTTGCATACGATGCATTATATAATTTAACCAAATACATCTCCCTCGGACACGAGGTATTTTCTATTGACAATGCTGGAATTAATGTGCAAAGTACTATTTGAGTGTAAGAGTTCAGTACAGTTCATTTGAATAAATACAGTGCGAAGTGTTCAAACCATTTTTGGAAGCGTTCTACGTAAGTCATCTATATGTTGGAAGAATGCATGGTTGTTTCTTGATCAGGAACAATGACCCATTGAGCAATTGTTAAGTGTGCATAAGACAACGCAGCAAGTCGTGTTCGTTGAATCTGAGAATTTCTTTTCTCGCGAGTCTCGTCACTGCGTATCTCATCGAACGACAATTTGCAGTTATCTGTAGAACGTCGAATTCGTTTCTCTTTCTCTCTCTCTCTCTCTCTCTCTCTCTCTGTCTCTCCCCCTCTCTCTAACGTACTTTTCTTTTCTCATTTTACATCGCAATTCACAGTTTACCTTCACGCGACCAACTATCCTAACTATTCATCCGCGAGGTTTGAGCGACAGTCTGTAAACATATATTTATAAGGATACAGAGAAACTAACGTATATGTACATTTACATAGATTTACGTAAATAGAGATATATATTATATATATACATATTATGTATACACGATGAATGTATAATTTTTCGGTTGTACAGATCTGAAGCGTTAATTCCAAAATGTTCTATTTTATATATAATTATTACATTGCATTCAATGTAAGCGATATCTTCCAATGCCGGCATTGCATCGCGTTGAGAAATGTTTGTAACACACTTCATGACACCGTCGTTTATATAAGAAAAAGAAAAAAAACGTGGAAGAGAAATGGTTGTGAAGTCCATTGCGGCTAGTTCCCCTGAATGGGTTTACCAGCATCATGGATCTATCTGTATCGTGGGGAGGAAGATACGAGGTTGTGCTAATGAAGATTAATGAATTGTATCGAGGAAGCTTTAATAAACGTGTGTAAAATTGGGTTTCATTGGAGAGGGTTCTCATTGCATTTATTACAGGGTACCATGTAAAAGTCGAAACATCTTTCTGTTCCATGTGCTCAAGCTTCGGCAATAATCGTGTAAATTACTGTATAAAAATGGCCTTGTACGGTAATTTAAAAGAGATAATGCCGAGTCCTGTTACTATAGTAACTACTATACAGCAACAAAACTTCGAGCGCCCCAAGCCCCAAGGTTCTGCCGAGCACGGAACACGCGATCGAATTTGTATATACATAGAATGCTCGCGTTGCATTACGGCAAATGCATGGTAATTGTACAGACAACGTTGCGAAATATATTCGAGTATAAGCTAAGGTGGTAGCGTAAAATGAGATTCAAAATATCTTCGCAAAATCGTAATGGTCATAAGCGATTGGTAACGTGCGTAGCATGGAGTTCGGCAGATGAGATTTATTCCTGCGGGTATGTTTAAACATTTGGGGAAAGTCTCGTTTATGGCACAGACTACTGCCCTTTCTTTTACAGTGAGGACCATTTATTGATAGTATGGCACTTGGAGGGCGGAACAGCGCACTCCAGCGTCGTCACAGAATTCCCTGATGACTTTTATGCAACGGACATGCAATGGCACCCGCGCCCAAACTACGCAGTTTTAATTACTAAGAAGCAATCGCTGGATGTTCTTTTGATTACCACCGCTGATGGTAATCATTTTCATTTTCATTTTCATCTTTAAAATAATGCTACCTTTATTCTAACTTAGGATCTATATTCATTCAATGATCTTTGATCATTATGTGTTGCTACTTTTTCTTTCATTGTAATACTACTATTTACTAATTTCATATCTTTATTGCAGGGAAGTATCACTTAATAAATAAGAATGGACGTATAGAGAAAAGTATCGATGCTCACAAAGGAGCAACAACAGTAGGCAGATGGAGTAGCGATGGTTCTGCGCTTCTAACAGGTGATCGAAGCACCTTGGTTCAAGTGGTACTTTAATGTCAAATTAATTTATTAATGTTTCAGCTGGAGAGGATGGTTTGATAAAAGTTTGGTCGAGAAGTGGCATGCTTCGCTCTGTTATAGTCAGAGCCACGTTTCCTATTTTATCTGCTGCATGGAGCCCAGACTGCACAACAGTATTGTATTCTCAGGGAGCTCATTTGATCTTCCAGTCGCTTAATTCTAATTCCAAGCCTCGAAAGGTTAACTACTTTAGTAAATGCATGTGGCATTTGCGTGGGTAACAGATAGAATAATGTTTACAGGAAAATTTTATTTCAGTTACTTGCGCATGACGGCTTCGTTTTGGTTTTATGCTGGAGTCACACGCATGGACTGGTAGTTTCTGGCGGAGAAGATTGTCGATACAAAGTGTGTATAATTAAAGAATCGTATCGATATAAACTAAAACAATAAATCCTTTTGTTTAAAGGTATGGGATCCCAATGGCACTCAGCTATTTTGCAGTAATATTTGCAATCATCCCATCACAGCAGTGAGTTGGAGTTACGCTGGGAATAATTTCGCTGTTGGATCTTTTAATACAATCAAACTTTGCGACAAAACAGGAGTCAGTGTATTTTCACATCACATTGTCAATATTTGCATCAATAATTTTCTAATCATTAATTTATGTTCTCTAGTGGTCTCATTCGTTAGAGAAAATTAATGCTGGAAGTATATACAGTATCGCTTGGTCTAGTGACAGTACGCAGGTTGCTATGGCTTGCAGTAACGGCACTGTGTTAACTGGACACATAATAGACAGGTATGAACAAGAATATAATAATGAAATATTATTAAATATGATACCACCATTTTATCTTAACGTGTTCTATATAATTAAAAAAAAAAACAGGAGATTGGAATGGAATAATTATGAAGCTACGTTGGTTAAAAGAAAGATAATCGAAGTGAGGAATGTTACTAATGAGATTCGCGAAACGTTGGATATATCGGATCGCGTGGTTCAGTTAGCATTTGGTTTTGACCACCTAGTTGTTATCACGCCAGCGCAGTGTCACATTTACTCGGTAAAAAATTGGAATACACCAGCCATATTCGATTTGAAAAATACTAATGTATCAGCAGTGCTTCTTGCAGAAAAGTAAGTAACAACTGTTTTATGGTTTTATAAACTAACTTAAATATCTGTGGTACAAACGGTATTCTTTAGGCACTTCCTGCTAGTTGAATGGAGCACCGTATCATTATACAGTTACCAAGGTCGTTTATTAGGAACTCCAAAATGGAAAGGGATGACACAGGAACGGCTTTATCCTCCTTGCGTGTCACTGTGCTCTGACACTTTAGTCATAAGGTCGCAAAGTAACGAGAAATGTATGACACAACATGCTTCTGGATACGAAAAGGAAAATTAGTATATAAAGTCTTATCAGAGGTATTTTTTAGTACTTCACGTTTTGGAAGTAGCGTACAACAAGCCCATAACGGAAACTCAGCCATACACGCATCTCCAAAGTATCGCGAGAGTGGTATTGAATCATATTGGTGGACCCAACGATCGACAAGTGGCGTTGATCGATGTCAATAAAGATTTGTTTCTGATTTCTATAAGAACCACTGGTTTCGGTAGAGTATGCAAAATAGGTATGCCTTTTCGTATTCGTAAAAACATGTAGGTAGTCGCAGAATTTCTGTAGCTTGGTTCCTATGTTTCAGCTGCTATGGCGCAAGATATCGAATGGGCAGCTGATGCAAATGTCCTTGCAGCAATGCTGGACGCGACTTTGTCTGTATGGTTGTGTCCTAATTGTGTTCATTACAGTGATCGTAAAATAATAAGAAAAACAAGGATCGACAAGGAGAGCAGGTTTAACGCGCAGTTTTTTTTTTCTATTGTTTTCGATTCTTCACCTCGTGATTACACTTTTTTTTTCATACTTTTAGTGAATTTGGAAAACAACCGACTATAGCAAGTGTATATAATGGTATGGTAATGGTACGACGCGGCGATGGGGCATTAGTAGCTTCTTCTTTTTACACATTTTTCATTAGTCTTCATCAGCATATACTGAACAAGAGGTGGAAAGAAGCACTATCCCTTTGCCGAATTGCTCAGGTAATTAGCACTTTCCTTTTCATCCTGCAGTAATTCGAGATTCCCCTAAAATATCGAATAACGTAGAATGAGATATTATGGACTTGTATGGCCGTCATGGCAACTGACAATAAAGAACTGAGCGCTGCGGAAGAAGCGTACGCAGCAATCTGGAGATTCGATAAAGTCGATTACATTCAATACATAAAGGTAATACAAAATATCATTATTCTATTCGTGGGCCGTACAACTCGATTTCTTTGGGATTAGGGATTGCCAAGTAAAACTGAGAGACTAGCAGAAATGGCGCTTCTATCGGGTGATTTATTAACTGCGGAAGGCATACTTTTGCAAAATGGATTGGTCGAGGAAGCTATACGAATTAACATCGAAGTGTACAACTGGAACAGGTATTTCTTCGTCTCTTCATATTTAAATGTTATTAAAGCAATCTACCGGCTCCTAATTTTGTTATTTTCGCTCAGAGCATTGGAATTGGCAATCAGGCACAAAAAGCACCAAGATGAAGTGCTGGACACGAGAAGGAAATATCTACAAGTGATCAATAAGGAAGAGACTAATCAAAGCTTTCTTGCGTACATGGCGAACGTTGCCAAAGCACAAGTAAAAATAAGTCATCCTGTCCGATCGCACTGTTTCGACCACTGCACATAATTCTGTATTTCTTCCCTGAACAGTGAGACAAACCCTATTTTCACCAGGATCCCCCTGAGAAACCTTCCATTAAACTGGACGAGGTCGAATTACCGGAAACGGAAGTGCAGAAGCATGAAACGTCGGATCAAGAAATGCATATGTGAAAGCATAATACTAGCTTCGTCTATACAAATTATTTATTAAAGTATATAAAACCTAAGTATAACGAGCCTGCATTCCACGATACTTCAGTTACAGATATCCCGTAATTACTAAGACTACAATTACGTTATACAAAATCGGCGCGGAAAGATTTTACAAGGGGCTTTAGAATAGAAGAATGTTTACGTATGTAGTTATATTCAGCAGGTGTCACAAGAGTAGAAACTTTAAAAACATCGAGATCATAATGACGATTGAGCTGGTAAATATAAATAGTAGCACAAGTTTCCGCGAGTACCACGTTGTCTCTTTTGTCGCAGGTCTATATCGTGTCGCTAATGCCGACTGAAATGAATAATATATAATTTATTAGGAGAAGAAAAATACGTGTGATAATTTATTCTTATCGCGTAACATATTTTTATCTCACCCAGCCGCCGTTGGCTTGTATCCACACAGCAAGATCCTCTTCCAAAACGTCCGTCATACCTGCAACCAGAAAAGTGGACTGACAATGAGAAAAAGAACAGAGCAAGTACAACATTGAAGAGAAAAAGAAATATATATTCTTCAGCCTTCTTGCAATACTCGTGTAACTCATAAATATTGTACTCAAGGCTTTCGGACAGCTCCTTTTGCTGGGATAAGGAAACCAAGATCAGAGAAATGACGTTAGAATTTAAAAAAAGAATTTATCACCTCTCTGTATGGCAGGCAGATATTCAGGCTTGCCCTGGCGCACGCAGTCTACGGCAATGCCACCAGCAATCGCGTAAAGGGCTATCACTTTGCTCCAAGTCATCTCACCGCTTCTGATCATCTCTCTAGAGACGTCGACTATGGCCTCGCTGGTGGACTGCTCGGAGGAGAAACTGCCGCAGCCAATTTGTCGGTAGATGCGATTAAATAAATTCGGATGCATTTTCTCGAGTTCTGCCCCGACTGATATTAATTCGGGGTAAACTTCACCAACTACCACCGCGCCAGGGAGCAGCATAGCGCTCCTCATCCTCTTCAGGCCCAACTTTCGTTGGAAAATTCCGGACCGCTTTAAACGATTGCGAATGTACTGAGCGCACAATGAAGATCCCTGCGTAAGACATTAAATATTATTATTTCGGGAGGGCGGGATGTTTTAGAATTGTCATATATCAGTTGGTTATCAATGGTCTATGGGCTTTTGGGCTTCACTTTTTGGAATTTGGAAACATTGATGCACAATAAATGTTCAATCGTTCCGCTAACGTGTAAAAAATATATGTTTCAGGTGGAGTGGCCGTTACCTGTGACACAGTGAGTTCAACGGACGCTGAAACAGTCCTCCAGCGTATGGTATGAGAGATCTTCCTGGAGACGACGTCGCTGACATTGCTGAATCTCCTCCTCGCCGAGTCAACCACATGAAAATGCGAGACTTCGTGATTGTTGGCTGCAAAACTGGCCAAATTCGAATGCAAAGATAAGGCGAGGCTATTCCTTCGATAAGGTTGCGCCACGCTTCCGGAAGTGTCCTCCAAGCCGCGCAAAGATCCCACGAGTCCAGACATTGAAGAATCCACCGTAGAATGTTCCTGCCATTCAGGCTCCTCGGGCTTAAAAGAATTTACGAACTTTGAGGAAAACCTTGAGATGGCAATTCTAGGTACAATTTGATTTTGTTAATTTTGTAGGGAAAGGGGAATAGATTCGAATTGTCAAATCTTTATTGAGCTCATTTGGTTTATCTTGGAATACACTGTACGTTAAATTTAAATACAATTGATAATGTCGTTTAAAAAAAAACAGAATAAAGACATAATTAGACATAAAAATGTTGAAGTACATGATCGCAAGGAACAGTTTGATTGGCCAGCGAATAAAACTGTCTAAATACAATGAAATTCCGCAGGAATCTCTCCTTGAGAGTAGTGGAGGAACCTCGAGCGCCATTGGTGAATATCTGAAAGTCCCTTTATGGTAATCATTCGGGTACACGGCTAGGAAGGAGAACGTCGATAGAATCTTCTGTCCTTACTACCACAGAGGAGCCTCAAGTACATTCACACCGAGGTATCGTAGCCATAATTATTATTCCGCTCGCGAGTACAGCTGTTGTTATCTCGCGGCCTTATTTAGCCCACCCGTTATTTGACATGCTTCGCGGCGCTTTGTGTGCCGCGGCAAGGTACACACTGCCATTGTGTGCATATTACTCATTTTCATTCCATCATTTGCCTTCTTAACGAGGGGGATTAAACGCGGCGTGTGTCGTTTGATAAATTAAAGCGGACTCCGCGCGGCCGCTCGCAGAATCACGGTCCGTTCAACTCCCTGATGATCGTGCCGCGTTAATTGAGGTGTTCGCGTAGCTGAGATACTCCATTCAATTACGGTACAATTGCGGATTTTGATTTCGTAGGCGCTCGAGCTCCTTTCCCTGAGAATAGTTTGAGCGTCTGATAGTGTGCAAGGTGTGCTAGAGCTGGGGGAGCAAACTTGACTAGTTGATGGATTTCGTGAAAATAAATGAGAAAGTTCCAATCAGCTTTGCTCCGCGAACTGATCTTAAGATATCTGGAGTGCCTAGTGTGTCGCTTAATAAATCATCTCAGAATAAATATTCAATGAATATTGAATAAGGGAGTGGGCGTGGAGAAGATTTTTTACGTGCTTAATTTGAAATGCTGCTTACTCAGATGCAGATATTATGGACATTTATGTTTATGACCAGGCGAGATTGGCGAGATTAAAAAAAGCTGTGTATTTCAAGAACGATTAGTTCGCGGACTAAGACCTTTAGACTTTATTCATACCTTTTTATTCCTAGCAACGAGTTTTACTAGCGAATGAAGCACGGCCCGACTGTTTTGAAGCACCCTGTAGCGAATAGTTGGAGTATTTTCAAGAGATATTTAGTTATCAATTATATCAACCCAGCTGATCGATTATCGTTCGAGAGGCTACCGTAGCGGACTCGTTCGTTGTGACATTTTTCTGTTGTTCCCATTACAATAGTTTTGCCGAGTTGTAATATTAAATGTTATCGCGTTGTTATTCAACGAAGCTGCAGGGTGTTCAGTAGGATGTTGTAACGAGATGAGGCGTAAATGCATATATCACTGGATAATTGATTTATTCCCGGAAAATGTGATCATTCATTACCATCCTTACATTTGCAAAAAAGAAGAAACTGACAGGCACTCCGTTTACAAAACTGTATATGATACAAACATCTAGTTAAAAAAATCCTTCAAAAAACTGTACTGTATTCGCTAAAGTAAACTATATGCAACTAAAGAGATACGATCCAGAAGAATACGCCAAATTTAAGAAAAAAAAAAAAAAGAATAGTTCTGTCGCGTTTGAGATTTGAAAAAGGCAATAATAGTAGAAGCTGCGCCACGCTTCCCCAATGGGAGGAATATAATAAGTCAAAGATGATCACTTTCTTCACTATTCGATATAAACGTATAGTTTAAAATACAGTGGCGAATGAAGTGAAGAACTCATAAAGTTACACGAGCTAGTTCTCCAACTATTTGAAGCGGCTCGGTTCACCACGCGTCCCCAAAACAATTGCATTTCATTTTATCCTGTTAATAGCGTGATATGTTCATAATGAGATGCAAAAGTGTTAGAATTGTTAAAGGGCAATTAAAAGCGAGGGGCGCGTTACTTTAACAAGCTATAGTTTACCAATGGCAGGGCCCCCTCCTCCTCGACCCCCAATCGAAAGTCCGGCTTCATGGTAATTAACCCGCGCACGGCCCATTAGCTACTGCCCACTAACTTGCTCTACATACACATTATATGCGTAATATATTTCTGAATTATCGCTTATCAGCGGCGAGCCTGTCCGGTCGATTATCGTTCGAGAGGAGTGCGCGCGGCGACGTATTAAATCGTTTGTTTTATCAATTCCCAAGGCTTATTTCCGCGCTACAATGATGCCGATAATGGGTCTGCGCGTCATTGTCGCATTTTTGCTCCATTACACCTGACGTAGAGATCGTCGCGTTTTATTGGACTCCAAGGAATTGTGGAAGATAATTGTAGAGACTTTGAGGGCGTATTAGAAATGAAATTTTGAAAGAAAGAAAGAAAGCAGGAAATGTCTTGCGTACAACAGGCAGGAAAAAGTAGTAACCACACATCTCATAACATTTGATTTATTCTGCTGTTTCATTCAGCTTTACAAGGAAAACAGTGATTCGTAACATTGCTGGTAGAACTTGTTATACTACATTTTTTAATATGGAAATGCTTTTCTTTTTAATACTGTACGGAATCTTCTTGGCTTCGGGATGATATAACAATTAATTTATATGTTAGAGAGGGACATGTGCTTTCTATTTTATTTTACACGCAAAAAAGGAAAAATCATCTTGAGTTTGAGTAAACAAAGCCACGAGTTTCTTCGTTTAAAATTCCAATGCACATTGAAAAGGTTCGATGTAGAATTGTAATTATTGGTATCAGAAAATTCCAAACTGCAGTTATTCGGAATTTGACAATATAAATACAATATTTTTAATTTTGTTTTAAAAGAAAATTGCTGAAGAAACTGTATTTTATCTTATACTCTTAGAAAAATGAAACGTACTTGAGTAAATCTTCGATTAATTAAGTGGCTTTTAATTAGTTGGTCGATCTCGTTGGAACTCGTTGTAAATGGAACTCGTTGTAAATGGAACTCAATTGGTCGAATGTAAATCAAGAAGAAATAAATAAAGTTAACTTGCTAATTGGTTCACCTGTTAGTTGGGTACAGCAATTACTAAAGTCCGAAAAAGACAATCGAAGGAAAGGTGGGTACATATTGGCACAATTTCATTTAATCAACTATTGCGCGTGCTGCGTCGTCAACAAGGTTAATAAAATTAAGGAGCGTGTACTGCAATCGTAACATTTTAATTAAATATCTTCAACATTTTTTTTTTTTCAAGCAATGAACGGCAAAATGAATTATACTGACGACACCTAAAAGATTACACAATTCAATTACTGTCTTTATAAGACATTAAATTTTATGGTAAAGCAAAATATCATTTTCGATACTATGCACGAAACCTCATAATCATGCATATTTGCATTATGTAGTTCAAATTACACATTCCGCTTTCTTGTAAAAATACTGCGTAACAAGAAGGTAACAAAAATCTTGGTTTTTTTATTCTTTTTTAAGATGTATCACAGTACAAGTTATGAATACTTGTAGCGTAATGTCAAGCATAGGAAAAATAATTATATGCGTAATTTTCATTAATAAAAGTCGAACGCACAAACAACGTGTATATGTAGACAGGTGTTAATTATGTAACGTAGAAATGTTTATCTAACTTCACTTGTGTTTCTTCTAGCGTTTTGCGCAAAACGACACGTGCCGATAATACGAACGTGACCAATGCGTCGGATGTATAGTGTGAATATATTTGTTCAAGTTTTCTGTCTGTCTCCTTAAAAATGTGGTGATGTATGAAGTAATTGAATAATCATATTTCAATTGAGACTTTATGTCAGAAACAATACAGTTTTCGACGGAGAATATTTAAAGCAAGGTTTAATAAAAGAATTTACTACACAGTACGTATTATGTGATACACATCAGTGTGCAAGAATATCTGTTATAATATGATGTCGTAATTAATGAATCTTAAAAGATCGTTGTGTTTTACGTTGATTTTCCCGGGGTTGGCAAATTTTTTAAACCTACCCCGGTCACGTGCTGCGCATCGCATATGCGCAGAAATCAGTGTATCGTCAATTAGTTGGTTCAGCGAATCGACGTCAACCGATATTATACAATTTTGCAATTCTTCGCGAGTTTCGATGTAGCGTTACAATGAAACATCGCGGGGTTAATATCAGAGTTAATTGTTACACAGTGAAGAAATATTAATAATCGCAGGAATTAACATATCGCGAAGATTAGAATGATCTGCGTGCAACCCGCCAAGAATTGTTTAAACTCGAGGTACATCAGCTGCTTAACTCTCCACCTCTCACGATTATTAAAATCAGTTTAGTTTCAATAGAATTATCAGTACCCCACCATTTAAATATCTCATGGCGCCCAATAGTTTACCATAAGAATACCGTGAAATATGAAATACTGTAAGCTAACAAAATTCGTAGATTGTCAGTGTGAAGTTTCGTGCAGAAAATCTCCAGTAATAGTTAGATTAATAATCGAGTTATAACTTTGCGTGTTTTAACGAGTTCTTAAAGGTGCCCTTGCTTTTTGTGTTATTGACGAGCACGTAAAGGATGGACGCGCCGCCATCTGCATTAATTTGCATATTTTATTGCTCGGTCGATTATGTACACCATCGAATTTCACAGATGACGTAAGTGTGGTGAAAAAGAGGAAGCGAGGTATTGGAAGGAGGGCGAATAACTGAGAAAATGAAATATGGGTCGAGACGGTATTGAATAAAAGATGCGGGCTATGCGTCCACGTAACGGCCGTTTCTCCCACCCGTTGCAGACTTGTGAAAAAAAGAAAAAAAAACAGGGTGCTTCTTATCCCTTTTGCTTTCCCAAGGCATTCACTTCCTTACATTACCCGCGATTCTTTTGTTCCCTTCCACTTTCTCGCCCGATATATTCACGTGAAGCATTTCAATTAGTACTGAATTTAGTTTATTAGCATAAAATTTGATTTATTTAATTCCCTGATAATTAGTCGCATCGTTACCTTGATTTTCAGAGCTGTGGAGAATTATCGAGATTTCCGTCGGCAGCCAGCTCATACGATCACTCCTCATTTGTGACAACTAATTTCGAACACCATCGGAGAAAATTGTAAGTTTGATAATCCTGCTCATGTGTACGCCGCACTAAATTAATATCGCCGCCCGCGAATATTTCACGGGGGAAATATTATTCGCGTCCCTCCCCCTCCCCCTCCTTCGGGACACGTGATCGCAGTTTGATGGTTGTTGTATTCGAAAGCGAGATCTATAAAGATCGGTATCGTTAATGAACACACGACGCACCGTCGAAATTGTGGACAGCACTGCCCGTACAATACTGGTGACTTTTCAACTGCAAACGATACAACTCGAAACTGTTATGTCAACGCCGTGCGAGTGTTATCCCTAGTTACACCGCTGCACAGCGGTTGAGTCACTGTTAAGAAATGCTTTAACCGCTGGGGATAACATATCCAATTTCGCACAATCGTGAGAAACAGTCGAATTTAATCCGCGAACGTATGCATATCGTTTATAATACGTCGGTGCAATAAATTTCTTGCGAGGGGGATAACAAACACACGGCGGATGTAATTATATTTCAGGGGCATCTCCGCAGATAAGAATGTAGCTTAGTTATCTAGAATTACTTCCTACGGTTCATACAGTAAAAATAATTATTTTTAAAGTTTCTCCGGACTAACAGTAGAAATTAGTACATTACTAGAATTAATCAATAATTTTACATTTTTAAACAAACTGTATGTATATAGTTTTAAAAACTGGTTATAGACAACACAAGTGATTCATGACTCCTACTACGAGAATCCTTCAAGAGTTATATAAGATATAAACTTGAAAAGACAATCAAGTGCGCGAATGCCTATGTTTGATCGCGAAAGTTAAGGTCTCGCTGGTGATTCTAATGCATTAATCAGTAACTAAAACAAAAGTGGAAGAAAAATCATTTTATTGATGATAATTTCTATCATTGAATTTCAAAGATTTCAATGTCACGATACTTCTAAATAGATTTTGCAATTTACTTTCGTATTGGCTCTTAGGGTCACATGCAACATATATATACATATATATATGTATCTGTAATAATAATAATAATAATAATAATGTCGCATGAGATATCCTTCTTAAAATAGAAGGAATAAAACGGGGCAATAAATTTGTGTATAACAATATTCTATTCACAACGATGATATGATAAAGTAGCATCGAGAGGCAACAATTTCTTTCCGGAAACGGTATAACTTACATTATACATATACTCATATATTACATTATATATATATATAATTTCGGTACGTATATAATGTAATACAATATAACAACACTGCGGAAAGCTTGACAACACTCCATTCAATTACGTTTATTTTTCGTTTCGCGTCGTTTAATAGGCATATTAATATTTATATATGTATGTATGTATGTATGTATATATGTATATATATTGTAATATGTATATATTATTTCCTAGCGTGAAATTATTGTTATACTGTGCTACGTTAGAAACTTTGAACAATAATACTTTGCATTTTTCAGCATATCATCTTTCTCGCAATGACGGATATACAATAAATAAATATTCACTCATTCAGTTTGCAGTTATCACACGACTATAGTCTGACACAGGAAAAGAAAGAAAGATAATGATCCGTTCGTATTAGCAGCAACCACTTGTTCGTGAAGTGTTTTCTTTCGATAAGAATCGGAGCATAGTTGAAAAAAACGGAGTAATAGCGTAAAAAATAAAGAAGCTTGACAACTGGCAATAAACACGTGACGAGATGTGTTTATATAAATATAAATTAACAACGCAATAATTTAACTCGTACGTGTAACTCTGTACACGCAGCTTCCCTTTTCCTCAACTATCCTCGCATCGTACAAAAATGCACTTTCACTTGCATCGTTCGCAGGGCTACATCCTGTTGCCCGCTCAGCTTCTTCGTTTCATTCGCAAACATCGTTTCTTGTAACGCTCTGAAGGTCACAGTGAGTCCTGACATTTCGAACCTCGAAAATGATACGTTTCACATTCAAGAATATGGGCAAATCCGCGTTGACTCGAACACCCGGTAAACAGATTTGCAACGCTGTAAAATAGATACAATCAACGCTACTTTATTTTGGCTCCTAGGTGAGATCAGCAGTGCCCCCTTCTTCCTTCCGTTGATTTCACGCAATATCATATAGACTCGTGGAACGATGAAAAGTGGATCGAATGTAACTCGATACGATTTACAATTTCTTTCGATTAATAGGTCCGCAAAGACTATTCGTGAGCTATCGAACTCGTTCATGTTACAAGGATCTCCGTTAACACCGCATACGTAAATTCGAAAATAGATCAGTCGTTAAATTCGATATAACTCGTCACATTTAGAATCTAGTTCAGTAGCGCCATACATAGTGTTGATTGATTGTACTTCGTCATATGGTATCGTCCATTCGTTTGTGTCTCTAAAAAAAACGCTCGTGCAGTGGTGTCGACACGCATGATTACGACTAAACGTGATCACATACAGTCACGTATGACCGAAGAATAATTCGATCGATGTACCTTAGGCTTTTCTTCTCGTTAAGTGCTTCGATATTTCGACGTTCAATTTAACGCGCGGCCGGATTCATGAGAGTAACGCAGAAATGTTCATTTGTCGCATTATTTAGCAGCTGATAACGCGGAGAGTGAAAGATACATACGCGATCCTCCCACGCAGACGTTATAATTAGTACGTATTGTCGCTGGGACAAAAGTGGTGCCAGCCACTTCTACATCACAACCAAGGGATCTATTAAAAATCGACACCTCTAGTCTCCATTCACGCTCGATCTCACTCTTCCATCTTCTCCCTTTCATTCTCGTTAAAAAAAAAGAAAAAGAAGAAAAACATAATAACAACAAGAAACTAAACACAGAAGCAGGTACTCTAAGAGTTAAATCGTGTACCGTACGACACCGATACAGATTTCATCACAAAGAGAGACAAAGGATAATATAATAACGACAGTAAACGCTAGCACGCCTCCTTCAGAATGCCCGAAGTGTGTCGAACGAAGAGTAACATGGAAAATACATAACGAAAGCAAAACCGCGCCATTTCGGTGTACGTATTTTCGTATGTGTTAACTTCACCATCACTATTGGCAATGGATTACGTATCCTATATAAAATATACAATATCCTTAAGGTACTACGGTGAAAAAAACTATGGCTTTTCAACGCAATTTCCGTTTCAACGCAATCACCACTAGAAGATAAAAAATAAAAATGTCGTTGTTCCAAAGTACCATTCGCCCCCTGCCGGTCTTCTTTCGGTATCTTGTTGCGATACACGCGTGGTATGCGATACGTATGATTCTCGTGTATACGTGTCGATCCTACTTGCGCAAGGGGCAATATTTATATAATATTTCATAGGAAATTACATGAGATTAACGTACACGTATGTATCTGGTGTATACAGGCATACACAGTTAACTCGTGACATACACAATATTTAACATATAATATAAACAGTACTCTTTTCTTCGGCTCTTTCGCACCTCCGTTTAACAACTGATTAAAGCTAGGCATAACAATACTAAATAAACGTTACAGGACTGTTAACACACATATATATATATATATATACGAGCATTGCTGACGAGCCGTAAGAATTAACGGCAGACCCGATGAAATAATCTGCGGCATATATATGCATACACAGTATGCGCCACCTAAGGACTGGAATTGCGTGGGTGGCCCGCCCTGTGCATGTACATACGTATATACACAATTACAGAATAATAGGATCTAGTAGTCGAATGAATATTAAGTATTCACGTAAATAACCAATCGTTTCTTACATATGTACACACGGGACACCGAAGGCTCGCTCGCGTACGCAACTGAAACTGACTCGAACGCTGATTATTGTCGAATTCATTGTGTCGCGCGTGGTACGTCTAGCAACCATTATTACACCATTTTGTTCTATACAGAAGAATAAGTTGAGGATACAAGGAACGCGAGAATCGCCCAGTCAGTGTTCTTCTTTCTGCGGACGTCGAGACAAATAATCGAACAGAAAGCGTAATAAAACGAAGGAGATAAATCTACGTAATCTCAATCGGTACAGAACCTCTTTATGGCGCCTCTCTCAACCATGAAACATGCACACTGTAATACTAGTACTCTGTAAGCGACTGAGGATGCATCACTGACAATACCAATTCGCGACGAGCGCGGTAACTTTTGCACATATATACGAGGGTACATGTATATAATGTATACAACTCTGTACGTATATATATATACAGAAGAGAGTTGCTAAATGGCAGTAAGGAATCAAATAAACTGATACGCCGTAGTGCCAAGTCCTGTCTCCTCCTCAAGCACCAGCGAAACCATACACTTCTAGTACCCTAATCTCAAAGTCGCCACTAGCACAAAGAGGTGGATTGTTGAATGTAGAGCACCGATCTGTCTTACCGAATCTTATGTTCTCGTCCATCCATATCGCTTGCCCCTCTCTGGAATCAATAGATTAGCACGGTGTGAGCGCGATATAGGCCGAGGCAGCAAGAATCTACAAATGAATATTAAAAACGACGAATAAGAGAAGCTGCTTACCCGCCGCCGATCGTTATCATTTTGGAATCCGCTGCCATGAACAGCTCAGCTGAATGATGGACTTTCGAATCGTTATGCGACGAGTCCATGCCTACCCAAGGGTACTTTGACCTTTCGGGATACAAACTGAACAGGAACGTTTCGCCTGTACCGAAATAAGCTTGTCTCTGTCCTTTGTCGTTCTTCATATTGCGTTCGCACCATCTTGTGGAACAGTAGGCACCAAACACCTTATAACAGACAATGGAGAAGAGGATTTATTGGACATGTTTAGCAAAGGACAGAATCATACGTTAGTTGTACAAAATACCTACTTCGTTATTACATGTTTTTATCATTAGCAGGGTGGGCTCGTGTTGCTCTACCCTTACGTAGAATGTTGTTAGCGAGCAACCATGCTCTTCTGTCGTGTACAGTAGAATCGGTTGATACATGGTGATCCTCATCGGCAGCCAGGACCACAATGTGAACAACTGTTGATAAGCAAAGGCAGAAGTTTAGTACGATGTATATTCATTACGATCGACAGAGGTAAACTGTGCAAACATTAGTTTCCAATAATTGTCTAGACCCTCAAGAATATAGCAAAACTAAATCACAGCAGCAGTAGATCATGCGCTTGACTGTAAAAAAAAGAAATGAAACCAATGTGTGATTACGAAGCCACAAAATATTAAAACTAAATTTGTGCTTTCACTTTAAGTATGATGTAGACTTTGTTCATAGTTCTGCGCGCGGTGTCTACAGTAACTTTCATTATTCTGGGGCTAATTATAATATGTACAAGGGTCCTAAGTTACTTCTGATACGGTTTTTCCATCTTCGTTTCGTTTAGTATTATTATTAATCGTATGAATGAGCGTATAGTGCGTTTATCCACAATAACTTCAGTCGATCTCTAAAGACCTGTTGCACTAGTGCAATTAAAGACACTACTCGGAACAGTTAAAAATGCTAGAAAACTAAAAAAAATGCAAAACATTCACCATGCAAAATGCACGAGCCATTCAAGTGTGAAGTGAATTGCCACAACAATATAAACCTCGATTTCAAATGAATCGATGCCGTGAGATGGGGAAACTGATGGTAGAATGCAAATGATACACATAATGAGAGATTAGCTAATTTTAAAAATGTATAATCCCGTTCATCTAATTACGTGTGTTTCTACTAATACTCAAACGACTTAGGATCGCTACTACATATTTCACTAAATAGTTGTTATTGGTGTTACACACTAATCGCATTTCAGGAGAGAACACATCTAAAACTCGCGCAAGAAAAGTGTTGCGACACAAATCAATGAGGGTACGGGGGTAGGGATTCTAGAATGCGACTATAAATGCGTAAAAAAATACAGAGACAACGCATGCTAACTCAGCAGCAAAGGGTGATAAAATTCAGCGCTCATATTTGTTCGGAGGATCACAAAACAGTGCTGTGGTTCTAATTAGATCAACAAGTCAGGCTGATACAGCATTCAGTACAACGTATGAACCGCAAGGTACCGAGCCTCTGGCAAAAAGAAGTAGAACAGAAGTGATAACGGCTACGAAACCAACGGCTACGAAGTTGAAAGAATGACTTGATCGGTAACCGCTAATATAATTGTACACCTTCCAAACGAATGGGAGCCAAGTATCATTTACACCGGTCTGACCCTTCTTAGCGATCTAGAACATCTCACTAACGATTGCCACTGTTGTTTAGTCGACGTGGCTGGTATTCTCGCACGTTTAAAGGCTACTAATACCAAGATAGCAGCCAAGATGTAGAACGATGTAGACAACCTACGTGATACGTACTTCAAGGCGGCTGTATGTACACCGAGAACAATATCGACATGCCACAGAGAGGCAGCCAACGAACTACAGAAAACTCTGCTCATTGCCGAACTTTGATTAATGAACGGCGGCCGTTGAGTACTTACATCAGGCATGTCTAGAATCTGGGAGCATATGCTTTGTATGGGATAAACGCCCATTGACAGAGCACGCGGTCCAGGACTGTGTGCACCCTACACCCATGACCATTAAATCCATCATCATTCCAGTAACGCAGCATGACACAAGACAACACAAAACCGTCAATAATAATTGCCGCACGGCTTGGGCTCGACTTTACGTATCAATGAGAGTAATTATATACGAGACAGTGGTTAAAAACCATCGGAGGCACGGATCATACAAGAGAACATCAGCCAATTGTAACCAGTGCGACCGATGTATAATCTTGAAAAGAAATCAAACGATGGTGTCGATGGCGCTAAGGAAGCATTTAACATAATTAGTATAAAATTAAAATGCGCAGTTTAAAACGCCAGTTCTCCCTCCTCGTTGGTTTTACAACTGTTACAACCAAATCGTGATAGACTGGAATTTACGAAGCACGGCTGCATTCACTGATCGAAACTGATGACTTCTCGGGTTCGACGGATTTCTCGAGAGTTTCTCTTGTGCCGAAGATAAGTCCGACCATCCTATCGATCAATGAGAAGCAAAAACCTCGTCTAGCTCACCAGTAACAGTCACCATCTATACATCTCGTACATTCTGATCATCAACGAATATATATGTATTGTTTTTAAAATCGTCACGATTGGCGTGTCGTACTTGCGGAACACTGAAAAGCCAGTGAACACCTAATGGTATGGAGAATGATATTTAAACGGAAGATATCGTTGTTATTCTATTATTGAATAAGGCAGTAACTGCAAGTGGATAGTACGGTAACAGCAACAAAGCTGGCACGATAAATGTAACAATGGGTGAGTATGAATGAATGTAACAGGTAGTAGTTCAGGAACAGAGGGCAGAGCACATGAAACTAACAACACATTTCCCAAAAAGATAATCATACGATACCCTGTCTTTGTATGTGTCTTCACACTCTTTCTGAAAACAAAGTGAATCATTGAACAGGCTTTTCCACAGTACGCTTTTCTTTTCTGATACCCTAAGTAACTACGGTTTATCGTACATTCGGATGATCTTGGTAATGTCTACTAGTTATTTTAATATAACATTAATAAACATACACTATTGATACTAAACCTTTGAACCTGCAACGTTTCTTTACAAAACAAGGATAGAGTCATTCACAATATTAAAGTAGTGTATAAAAGTATAATGGGCTCACATATATGTGCATTATTCAGCGATAGAATTTTATATTCCGGAAAGAAGTAGGATAGTAACGGCGTTGCCAATATGGAGAAGCAACTTTTAGCTACAAAATCAAGAGGCCAATAGATAAGAATCAATCGCAACGGGGGAGCAACCAGATAGAATGGAAGAGAACTTCAGCATGTACGTGAGTCCACTGATCGACGAGAATTCTCCATGGATATGGCGTTTCGCGCCGTCATAAAGGAAATAGGAATAAGAATAACGTACTTCTCGTATCGTGAGCGTGTGCGACATCATCTGAATGTTGACTTGAGACTGACTCGTGGGTAGATTGTCTGTAGATCGCGATCTAGCCAACGATCTCGATCCCGTTAAAACGCTTCTACTTTTCAGAGCCATTTCTGTGCGCAAAAATACCCTTGATATGTATGCTGAGCTGAGTCCCCGTATCCCGAATGCGGTACGTAAAAATTTCGCTGGGGTTACCTGCAAGTTCACAAACACGGCTCTGTAATAACGTGCGCAATTATTCCTGGCTCGCAAGCGCTGGGACAGGCATTGGTGTCTTCTTACTCACCGGTATTTGTCTGACAAACTTCGAGAGAGCCGCGTCAATACCGTTCTTAGAAATCTCATTCATCCATTCCGAATTCTGTAATGACGAGTGCTTGTAGAATAATAAAACTATAGCCATTGCTACCCGATAGAACACCTGAAATAGAACCAGTAAATTGGTGAACAAGTGGCATTCGCAAAGAGAAATAAAAGAAGAGTTATTGGCCAAACTTATAGAATATCGGGCACGACACAGTGTTGTGAATGATGAATGCGTAAAAAATTGTATCTTAAACAGATTTGCTACTGGCACATAGTCGGCGACGCCTAGATTTATCATTCAGCCTATTCCTGGTAGGTAAGCTCTTCACGCTATGCGTATCTTTTATTTCATCTCCCCTCTTGAACCGGGGCCAAACTTTTTCAATGCGCCATGAGAAGATGTAATAAAAGATCTAAATGCTGGTTGCCTCTGAATTCTCTCTATACCGACCTTGATGCCTTCGTGAAGAAAACAGTCCATAACCCTGACTAGATGTTGGAAGGGAAGAAGCTGCAGAATCCACCAGATCCAATCCATGTATATCCTTTCTGCCCTTGATCCAGAGCAGTGCCTTGCTAAGTGTACTGCGGCAGATTTCTGCAACCAACCATTCAACTTCTACACTTCTTCCTCAACGATATTTAAACGTAGGCTATCGCTCATAATTATGTTCTCTCTTAATCTCTGAGAAACAGAAGCGAGGGTGTAACGAAAGGGCGCTGTGATAAAAATCCAGAACACTACTTCCCTCTTGGTTTTTGTACTTATAAATAAATGAAAGGCATTTTGGCTCGAGCTCGAGTGATTCATCTCTCGAGTGTAACAGCTGAGCATCACGTACCACGTGCTTTTTGGTAATCTGCTCCACCGTCTTCCAGGTAACTTCGTACAGAAGCTTCGTTTGCGTAATAAACATCTTGTCTTTAGCGGCGACCAAGCTGGCCATACAATGATAACACTCCTCCTCTGCAAGAAAATGGTACTTTGTGAATATTCTGATTTCAGGCTATTAATAATTCTGGGATTACATCCAACTGCACTCTGCCTCTACATCTTCATTTATGCGCACGGGCAAGGAATTCGACTTACGGCACGCCACGTGAATTCCCATTGTACTTTGGAAACAAATCAGAGGCGTCTAAGAGGAAGCATCGCTATTAAGGCGCGATATTTATTTATACACACCTGGCATGAAGTGAAGAAGAAGTGCCGTAATGGGATAAAGAGAAGGACTGTAAGTGATGTCGGGGGAAGCGTATCCCAGTACAGAGACGACCCTGTCAGCGACACTCCTGCCTTTTCTTGTCAAGTTGTACGACAGACAATGAGTACTGTCCACGAACGGTGGTAACATGATTGATTTTTCCGGCAGCTCTGCAAACACACAATTTCAGGCTTCAGTCACAATGTTGACCCAGCACGCTGCTCGGAATAATTAGATCCTTCACTCAAATGACTATCATTGATTAAGTTAGCCCCAGCATGCTGCACGTGTTAGATACTCGGTAAAAAAAATTTACTGTACGAAATGTATTTTTAATATTTGCTTCACTCATTCTCTAATTGTTCTGAGCAGTACAGTTCTGAGGACTTTCTCTTAGAGACCTATTCCAGCTTTGACACTTTGAATTAAACAACATAATGTTAAAAAAAGCCCCAAAAACCGTGGCGACCCCCACGGGTTGGAAATCACTGAAATATGCTGTTTGTACAGCAGTGTACAAACAGCAGTGTTCTTTATGTGCTAGTTTCGTTAATAACAATGGCCCCGAAATTGAAAGAAATCGGTAATTAGCTTATTTTGAGACATGTATGCGAAAACGCAATTGTCCAATTGGATTCCTTAGGAATGTGCATTGTTTACTTAGGACAAAGAAAGGACACAACACACTGCCGACCAGACATGGGGGAATATTACGACCCTTATGTTTACGACGCGTTCAGTCTGTGTTTGTACTTGGACGAGGTAGGATCGTTTCGAGTGAGCGTGCATTACAAACGAGTGACAAGTGTCTGTGTTGTGCAGTCGATTGTTATGGTGGCGTAAAGAGTCTGGTTTACCGAATGCAACGTGGCGCATCTTTCTAAACGGCTGGTCTGTGAGTTTTCTCTTTTAGTATTTTTCCTATTCACATTTCGTACATTGCTTGAAACAACCAGTGGATGTCTCATGCAAATTTAGTCATTAATGTTTTACAAGCTACTCATTTCATTGTTTAATCGTGTTAAGCTTTTTACATAACATTATAGAATACCAAAGACTTGGAAATGCAAAAATTTCAAGTTTTAAATTTGATCATAATTGTCAGTAACGATTCCTTGTCAGAGTATAATGCTTGTATTATGCCACATTCCCACGTGTCAAATATATTTGACACATTTCCAAAAGATTGCGCATTAAATAGTTTTGGTCATTTTAAAATGGATAGGATTAAATACTTGTTATATAACTTTTGTGGCGAAACAATTAGTACCTATATTATCCAATTGATGAAGTCTAAATTGCAGAACCAGTGTAAAGAATGTCGATAAGCAAAAACAGAAATTAATTAGTATAACGGAACAGATACGTCATTCCAAGAAAACAGCGTATCAATGTTAGACAATCCTAGTAGGCTCCAGATGTGCCCTGAGACGCTAATAATACATATTCGCGTAGATGGGCTTTCAGCACGTTATTATTAGATCAGCAAACACGATGTCGAACTTCGAATCTTAACTCAACAAAAATATTGGTCTATGGTTGCATGGTAATCTCTCCTACTTGTGGTTCAATTCTCAATGAAACATTCCCTTTCATTCAAAACACAGTCGTACCCCTTACAACTCAAAATTGTATCACATCCTCCACTTAACAGAGCTCCTTTCACCTGAAGCAAAGTTAGTCATGTTCAAGGGATACCTCAGCATTAAAAACCTGCGTAAAAGTAATTATCGAAAAATCCATAATTTTCAAGTCACCCACTACCAATCCTTAATTCGATAATTACTTTCACCGAGTTTTGTAGATATACAAAAAAAAGGTGTAACTTTTGTTTAAACTTCTTTCCAATATCTCTCACCTTGAGTTATTCCACGAAAACGAAAATAGGGTTGTCTTACGCAGGATCTGGTCTACTTGCACAGAAAGTTGCAAAATTTTGCGCATCTTCCCTTGTGAATGAAGCTTACCTGTAGTCCCGAACACTTGGTTGACCATGTCCCAATAGAATCCATCGAGCATGTTCTTGCCGTGTGCATGCTGTGCGCAGAGAGCCGGCCATAGTTGCGCCCTGATCCCGTTGTTCAATGGCCACGCGTTCTCCCTTATGAGCAGCTTAGCCTCCCTCTTTCTGCCAGCCTGGAGAAGCGCGTTAACCTCGTTGAAGGTCTTCAGCGCTTGCTTCTTGCTGGTGGGCGACTCCGGCTGTATGACGATGTTCGTCGTGTCGACGTGCGGCGGGAACGCGTCGTCGATATCGGCGTTCGTCTCCTCCTCGAGTACCGACGTCATATTCGACGGATTGTCCATCGAGGAGGGTGGCTGTGTGACTAACATCGCAGATAAGCGAAACTACGGCGCGAGGTTCCTCTTCATGGTGCCGTTTCTGCCGTTACGCTCTGTGCCCGCGATATTTACGTCATGTCCTGGGACGTTTCAATTTTCATCTGAAACAGAAGCTCTCGTTAGATACGGCGATAACGAGGCGAGTGACAATGATTAAGGAATGAGCCTGCTGCATATATTCTTCGGTTATATCTCCTCATGTGTGGTATGCGTTTGAGCTATTTAAAGTAGAATGCTTTTGCATTGCTTGTCTGGAAAAATGGTTCCAAGTTCCGTAGACGTTAGACAAGTGGGAACGCAACTTTAGAGAGTGGTAGTGAAAATGCACATAAACGCGCAGAACAAATAGAATAAAGAACCGATGAAACAAACAAGGGTTCTATTGTCCTGTGTGTTAAGTGGTAACGACTACTGTAGCCAGTACCCGAAACTAGGCTTTCAGATTTCTATATCACGATTGATGCCCTTAAAAAGAATCGATTTCAATGGGAGGTCGTCTGCTTTCGTCTATGTATGGGATACAGCGTGGACGAAACGTGTATGCTATTTGGAAAGCAAATAAACACGTGCTCCTACCTAGAGTATTCGTTTTCAGGGAGGTATGTATACACAAGTGCGAACACTCTTCATTGTTAAATTATCGCAGAATACAGGATACATATTACAGCGTCCATCACACGTCGCAAATTTTCGTCATTACTTCATCGTAGATTGTGATTGATTGTCCACCACAGAATCATAACCCATAAATCTACATTGTATTTCACTCTCGAGTGGCAGGGTAAAGTCAAAGTGACGCGTCTACTGGTATATTTAAAAAGAAAGGCAGTACATTGAAAATAGTTTTATTACCAATTTTTTACACTGGTTGTGCACGTTTTTACATAACTTGAACAATAATCATTCGTTACATTAACCAACCACAGCGACGCGTACAGTTTACTTTCCAGTAAACATTCTTATTGCAGCCTGTTGGACTTTCTCTGCATGCCTATCGCAAAATGTTGACGTTTCCAATTGCATACAATAAAATTCTTCTCTTCCCCAATCAATCCCTAATTCCGCACTCTATTTCTGCATCGATACCATCCAAACTATCATACCGACAAATTCATGATAACCCGAGCGTGCAAGCCGACGCAAACACAGAATGCTTGTTTTCCCTTACTAGATGGCACTGTGCAGATAATTGGATGTTCAGCGAAACGGTGTTCGGATATAATCGAACGCCAGTTAATCGTCGTACCACCGAACAATGACCACACGCTTCCCAAACGCCCCTTAATTTCATCCCCGGTCTTTCAATAACGAACATCATTGCAAAAAAAGAAACAACAGAAGATACCAAACTACAAATCCAACAGCATCCAATACTTGTGTGTATACATGTATTACCTCGATTACATCGCCGATTTTCTAATCTGGCGAACCGTTCAACACTGTCATTCGTGTCCACTTGCGAGGATCGCCACTCGACTCGGGTTCAAGACCGAACACGAACGTTCACGATTCCAAGAATCTTCCGTAAACATTCCCATAATAACCGTGACTGTGGTTAAACGTATCGCCCTCCGTTTAGTCCCCGCGATGCGGTTAATCGCTGCGGCGCTCGTAGCGAAAAGAGATGTGAAAAAAACGAAGCGGGGCGAGGCGGGGCGGGGCGGAGGGCGAGAGAGGAGAGGATATATCAGAGCCAACGCATCTCTCTCTCTCTCGCGCATTACCCGCGCAGCATACTTTTCGTTGACGTCGGTTTGTCGTAGCGCGCGTCGTTGCTCGCTTCGCGACTGAAATCAATTGTCCTCTGTAAAGATGCCAGCGTAAATAAGGCTCGCGGTTAGAACGCCAGTTCTCGTATTTCTAGAGGACAACCACGGCCGTCATTTTTCTGCGAACTTTCTTAATATATGGGGTGGACTGTTGTCCGCAGCCCCGAATGGGAGGGGTGTACTTGGCGAAGTAACGTGACACTCATTGTGGGAATCGTACACCACTTACTTAGCGTGAAAATACGATATTTCGTGGAGTAATAATTGTGTGTGCGCGCGATAGGAGTCGCATACATAGTGGTTATCTGTCTTCTATGTTTATTTTAGGAATCTGAGTGGTAATTGCAAGAAGATGCGAAGGACTTCATATCCCGCACGATCTCCCCTGTTTCCTACTGTTCCCCATTGTTCCCACCCCTGTTTTCAAAGTCCGTGGACGATACGAAGATGAGTGGTGCATCGGGAGCAGCGCGGATCGAGCGATGCGACTTGGAAAGCATCCGCTCGATGGTGGGGTTCGATTCGCGAAGCGCGGGACGAGAGAGTGTCGATCAGACAATGACCTCGACGACGTGTTTCTAAAGGAGGCAGCCAGCAGGAGACAATGGATATATAATATCGCCTATAATTAGCCACGTAAAAGCTGTCGCTAATAATAAGGCGAACCAGCCAGATGCGAAACCATGAGTGACGATAATCACTGCACGGTGTACTTAACGTTTATTAATAAAATGCGCGAGCTATCTTGCGGCCATAAACACGTTTAATGCTTATCAACACACCATGTGCGACCCGGGACCATTGCTGCACACAATCCGTAGACAGACTGCTCGGCTGATAAAGCTTTTTTATACGGCGATGCCGTTGTGCCCTGGAGGCTGCGCGGCAAACAGAATCCCCTTATCGCGGCACGGAATTACCATCGGTCAACAGATTAACCATCGTGGAAATAGAGAAAAAGGAGTTTCAAAGGAGGCGGTGTTTTGGTTTACAGAACGGCGCGCAGTTTAGTTTACTGTTAGTACATATTGTAAGTTCATTTGGAAATTATCTTGCTGCAAGGATAAGAAATGTTAGAGGTTACATTTTATTTTGTCAGGCATAATTTCCTGCTTCGCAATTTCGGACAATTCCGAAATTGAAATTCTGTTGGTTCTGTGCGCGACTAGAGGAAACTCTGGATATAAGAATTTCGACCGGCAGATTCCTTTGCTTTGGAATACAGAATCACGATAGCAAACAGCTATTATAATAGGTACTTAAGCGACTTACTGGCGGCGATAGATTCGATGTGAACGTTTTACACCTCGAATAAAACATCCCACTCTACATGATCGGATTAGTAATTTTTCCTACGATATCTCCATACAGACACTTAAAACTAGTTACCACCGAATATGAAAGTTTATTACGAGTTCTGAAACGAATCTCGCCGTCAGGGCGCGTCTGCATTAAGCGGCTCCAAAGAAGCGCAGTCTTAATATTTATAACAACTACTTCTACTATTACAATGTGCGCCATCGAGCAAATATTTGCTCAGGGTAACAAAATAAACCACGATCGTAATTCCTGCCATAATAGAAATCAACACACGCGTCCCATTTAACTATCTTCCAATCAACTCTAAATAGATTCCTGTGCCGCGGGAGTATACTAGATGATCCATTCACTCTCCGAGAGCGAAGTCGTTGACACGCGGGACGCTCTTACAGCTCGACGGTATTTCATGAATCCACTGTATCATTCGAGCCAGTAAGATCTTTATTACACGGATATTTGAGAGCCGATCGAAGTACGGGCGCGATGTATTGCTCGATTCCGAGGCATGTGGGCAGCAAAAACGGTTGTTCGATGCTCATCGATTAATAATAACGAGACGCGACGCGGTAAAGTGTGCCGCGCATGAAACTAGAGATCTATTAATATATACCAGCGTGCTAAGACGGCTTGGTCGCGAAGAGAATTGGTCCCGCGCGACAGAAGTACAGTACGCGACGCGAGTCTGCGAGAAGTCTCGGGACTTTCGACGCGCCAAATCTTTACCGCGCAAGCTTCTACTATTTTTCATGCGCAGAATCTTTTCTACGCAAGCTTTCGCAATTTTGGAGGAGTAGCGCGATTTTCCACGCGCTATTCCTTCGAGCGGTCGCGGTAGACGCACGGAGGCGACTTCGTCGGGAGACTTGCAGTTGCCTCGGTAGATAAATATTATTGCAACTGCCGAGCGCTCGAACCACTTGATAGTATAAATATATCGCATCAGGGAGACGAAGGCAAATACGCGGCGAACGCGCCGACGTTCCATTGTCGGATACTCGAAAGCAAACAATATAGGGCTCGACCCGCGCTATGAGGCGCGGTAAGTGACAAATTTGCATAATTCTGCTCACCCACGATGCGCTCTCTTCGGTTTGTAATTCCGCAGCTCTGCTGTATTGTTGACACGTTTTAAAAAGTGTTTGTGCTCCGACTACCGCAAACGCGTTTCACGAATACTTTTGCTATAACGGGAGTGGTGCAGCTCCATTTTTTTTACAAAATTTACCAAAAATAGAAATAAATATATTTCTCAATTAGTGTTCTCCCTTTAATTTTAAGTCAAAGCGATAATTTTACAAACAGTTTTTTCTAATTTACTCGAGGTTGGTAAAGGTGTAGCTGCACCCTTCTTGCTGCAAGCTCCTCAATTCTTCCTGAATATGTTATAGCTCTGCTCTAACACCATAGTCAGAAGATGTAGAAGTGCTAGGCAAATGCCAATCAGTATACTGCATTTGTGATACTTTGAGCGACATTTTAAATTCTACATAATTATAGTATACACAGTTAGAAAGATATCACAGGGTACGTTTTATTTGGTAGGATATAATAGATTCTTGTATTAATATTAACTATTCGTCGTGATTATAAATCACTGTCAAGTAACAATTCTTCGCGCCCGAACTTGTATTTCTGGTTACTCTTGGCACATTTTGACGCGGTCTCATCGATTTTTATATTCTCAAGGGAAATTAGGCAATATAGGACGTGGGACAGATTCTAGCGATTGTAAGGCTGTCCTACCGAAAGCTGGGGACGTGTCACGCTCCGTCGCAAACGCATCTTCCGATTTCACCACGGTTATGTCCTAGAGCAATGATGCGCACCAGTAATTGTCGACGCTGATCTAAGTGCTTAATTAGCTCTAGTGCACCGCGTTCAACCGATGACACATTTCTATTGAATCGCCGCGGGGATTTCCTGGTTCTCCTCCTTACTTCCGAAGCCTGCCCAGGTTCTTAAGCATATAGCACCCTTTATATAGACTTTCAGTCAGCAATCATAACATATAAAAACGGATCTTTCAGTACGTGCCAATCTAATGGGAAAAAGTTATTCGTTATCCTTGAATAACTTCGTTCTATTCGCAATTTTTATTAGAGGATTATTAATAAAAATTTATTCTAATAATACCGAACTCTGCATATGTCCCATTCAAAATCCTTCCAAATTTGAACACATTAGAGAAGCACGCGATATATCGTTGCATAATAACGGCACACCATCGGAAGAAAGAAACTAGCACTAGTTAAACGTCTGGCGGAAAATTTCTCGTTGCAATTGCTAGAGTGCCAAATATGCGTACGCTGCTCGCTAATATCATCGTAGCCTTGATTCCAACGATCCACCGGAGTTATCATCTCATTCCTCCGCTGGATCTGTTGAATAATTCATGGGGTCTCGCCAAATGCACGTTTTCACGCGCAACATCCAAGCTAGGCAATGAGAACCACCTTTTTTTTACACGTAGGAACGAAGAAGCCCATCGATTTCGCGTTTGGTATTCCGCAAAAGCAAGGTGAAACCTTCGGGAATACCTTGCACGAGATGAGGCTTCGTTGGAATTTTCAAGGCCACGAAACAGCCTCGACTTTCGTCGATTTTCGATCGCATAGTAAAGCCAGGAAGAGTTAAAATGGCATTCAGAGTGATTTGCTACCATGTAACAAACGCTGAATGATTAATTCGGGTTTAGGCAGAGACTAGGTAATTGCGTCAGATCCGATCTCATTGCACCTGATTATCGCAAGAAGTAATAACAATGCAGGTGGTCAGCGGCGTTTCGTCGACAGCGTGCAAAGCGTCGCCGTCCAGAAGCGATCCTCTAATTGCCAATTTTCTAGAATCTTTGCGGTTCTAGGCTGCAACACTTGGCTGAACCGGAACGTGCAATTACTTCATTAGCGCTTGATTAACGAGTAATTCGTGTTACTTGAACTTTCCACCACAGCTTTCTGGAGATCTGCGAGCATTTTTACGTCTGTCTTCAACTACACACGTAACTTCACTTTAGACGATCATAATAACATTAATAATTAACTTCGCTGGAACTCTATCAACCTCTGGGAACCCAAAATATATATATATATATCAAAGACAGAGTAGCTACTCGAAAGCAGGTTAGTCCTCAAATTGCTCGTGTATTCAAGACAATATCGAAGTTACATTCAGAGAAAAATAATCGGTCCTTTATACTTCAAATAAAGACGAAATTGGTAACTGGTAATATTCCTTGATTAAGGGGGGAACGTGTTTTAGAACACTGAGAAGAAAGTAATTTTCGCGATTTTTTTTTTTTACAAAGTATAATTTTATTATTATTATTATTATTATCATCATCATCATCATCATCATCATAAAAAATAAATTTGCATCGTTTAGGTTATAAAGACGTCAAATCTGGTAAAAAAAATTTAAAGCATTTTATAATATTTTATAATTTCCTCCTTTTGTTGTCGTTTTAATTTTAGAAAGGAAAGAAAGGTGGAAAGGGATTTACCGATTTGCTTACCGATATACCTCGGTACTGGAGCTCGACCGAGCCCCTACACCGTCTCCTTTATTACTAATACACATCAGAAGAAGCGAGTCTTCCGATGGCATCGTTCCAAATCACATGACACCAGATGCGCACGCTGTATCCAAGTATTTTTTTTCTCTGTCTCACGCGACACCGCGCTATTTTAATGAGATGTATCCGTTCGGTATAGGCGTTACGTTATTTCCACGCTTTTCACGTGCCACTGGTCCCCTGGGTGAGCCGCTCGAAGCCTTGGAGAAATAAGATTGATGGAAGTGAAAAATGTTGGAAGAGTCGATTGTCCTCGTATATCAGTTTCTTACACTAAATTCTATATTTCATCTTCTTCGAGGCTGCCTTTATATGCACGTGTTCCAGATAGTAGTGACTTCAAGTTTAGCATGTACTCAGAATACTACCAATCGAGTCAGGCTGTAGTGGTATTCACAGAAAGAAATGAAGGGTAAGGGGAAAAACGAGGAATGTCCATTTTTCGTGATTTTGCGATTTATCACATATTTTATCGGTTGCAACTAGGGACTACAGAATTGTCGAATCACAAAGGGTTATAAAGTTCAAATACCCCCGTAAGATAACGTTAAGTATTTGGTATGAGCACTGTTAAAAACAGAAAATGTCCACTCTGCATTGAAACAAAATACGGAATGTCCCCACAGGAAATTATTTAAGAAGAAAATATTAACACTGTTTTGTGACATTCCCTGTTGTCCCCCTTACCCTTGAAATGTAGTAATTAATTTCATATTTCATAGTATTTTACATTGCAGAGTATGGGATGTCTTAAAAGTAACGCTGGACCGTTTTTAAACGCATGGCGATCTTTTGCATCACGAGTTATGTAACCACGCGAGGTGAATGGCCCCATTATGGGGCAAGGGAGAACGTAATGATTAAAAATAAATATATTTTTTTCATTAATATAGAAGAGGAAGGTATGAATTATCGAGAACATTTACCTTTGTCATCGAGTTGGATTAATTGTTATACCTGTGATAAGAACATCCGGCCTTTTCACCTGTTTTTAGCGCCTTACCGGTCTTTACTATAAATTATCTCACGTTTCTTAGCGACATTATACAGCTTTCCAGACGTTAGACACTAAACCTTACATTCGTATACACGGAGTATCAAATCTACTTCGTGGCGCTCGACCCCATTAATACCACCAATTAAAATAGACTCCTCTTATCGCCTCGCACAGCTAATTATAAATACAGGTAACTATTTCGAATAGTTGGACGCCAAGTTATCGCGATACAGAATTTCCAAGATACGTATTATCGACACACCCTTATCGCCACTTTACCAACACGAATTCCTCGGGGACGTGCGCGCGAATCTGCGTCGGTGTGATCGAAGCGACGGCTCGAATCCTCTGTTATGTAGCAAGGTGTCAAGCATTGTTGTATCTCGAAATGAGTTAAAATAGATCCACGCCGATCCTCGGGGGCTCGGTCAGATATGCCTCGGTTCTCGGTGTCGACGATCCGCTCGCCTCGCGCCACGGGTCAGCTGATAGCCGCCCATCAGCTGTTCATCTCTGATTTTTCGGCGCTCGATCAGTCAGCATCGAGCTGCTTTATTGGATTATTCAATCTATAGTCGCGAGTAAACAGGCCCCTGGACGTTACGCCGGCATTACGCTTACAGGCGAGCTATAATTACGCGGCCATTAGTGTTTAATGAAGTACAGGCGAATTGGCACCATTGTGCAATAATTCGCTGGGAGTGCTGGGCGATCTTTAAAGCCTCAGTTCTGAACTATATTTTAATTGGATTATGGTGGAAAGAAATATCGGGATCAGTCAGCGTCGTAACAGTGTGGAAAGTCACTCGAGCATTCGTTATATCCAACTATAGTGGTGATCTTTCAAATTTATTTTGCCAAGTGGAATGCGTGTATCTCGGCTTGCTCGATACATTCACGTTTTACACTGCCAAGTTAATGAACCTACGTAGATTACATAGAAATATTAATCTTAAGTAGGTGTACGAGTCTCTTTATCTTTAAATATGTATAATGTATGATTGCAGGCTTTAATCATTTAATGCATTATGAATAACCGCTGTAAATCACTCAAAAAGAGTTAATAAGGCTTTACCAACTTAATCTCCTTGCGCGGAGTGCAAACGAAATTCCTACGTAAAGATAAGGCGAAATTGAGGAAGACAAATGATATTTTAGAGATGTACAATTGAAGGTACACTTTTCCTATCGAATGGTGGAGAATCAATACTTGCTGCAGGCATAGCAGCCGCTATTTCATTTCAGTGTAGAGCATTCGCGCGATTCGACGTAAAATTTCAATCATCGTTCGGCATTAAACTATTCGACGTGGAAATCCTTTCGCGCTGCGCGTTTGTAATTGCTCGAAGAAGGCGAAAAGATTAAGCGGTTGCTTCCCGGCGGAGCGAAGATAACTTCTCGATCGGCACTTGGTGCGAGCAGTACGCAATTACAAAGCAATTAGATTAAAACGTAAACCACTGCTGCACCGGCGTGTACTCGAGCTTCTTACCTACCGTCTAATTTTAGCGTCTATCGCAGCATGTGCGAGTAATTGCATGGCAAACATCGTGGAAATGTAATTGCTACGTGAAAGTAAATCCGTGCCTATCGGCGATCCATTAGAAAGTCGACACACGCGCGATCTTACTAGGGAATAGTTGCATTTTCTGCCGAGGATTATTAGGCAAGGGCGGATTTGGAGATTTTGCGCCCCTAAGTTGACAAGCGTCTGCCGCACATCTTTGCGAATAATTATTTTAGCCGCACTAGCAGCATAATGGGAATGCGAAAATTCCATAACCATAAAGTCAGAAATGAAAAAACTCTGCCGTCGACCGGACTAAAAATAGAACATCCCAGTGAGCAAACGTAACACGATGATTTCATGCTTACACTCTCTTCGCCAACTTATATGAATGCAGGCTGCACAGACGTTGCCCGTGTTATTTGCTTTGATATCCTGCTGGCACCGCGACGGCAATATCAAGCAGAAGGAATGGGAGGAAATACGAAAAATTCGGCGGCTCCATCGTCTGCTTCTCTATTTCAAATAAATGACGAGGAAAGTTGGAACACGCACGAACCTCACCGCAGAAACTCGTCGCGTGTTCTGAGACTTCTGAGAGTTCTGAGTAGTAGGCATGTACACTGAATCGGGCATGGTCACGAACTTAATTATACTTCACCCGCGATAATCATTTCCATGCGACAGGATCGATTCGGAGCGTCCATCAATATTCATTATATCATTCTTGCATAGTTATCGAAACGATACGAATCAACGTACTTACTTCACTGCATTATTTCCAGCCATGTCTGGAGAAAGTTGTGAGAATCGTTCACTGATTTTTCGCGAATTACCGTTAAGAAGCTAGTTTTCGATAGATTTTTTTACACTAAAAGATAAGCTTATGTTTTAATTTTAAGGAAAAATCTAGAATAGTCGAGAATAAGTATAATTTAATTATTTATAAGCTATGGAATAATAAGGTAACTGGGAACTAGTTTTTGATCATCTAAAATACATGGGAATAATCTCCAAGAGCATTCTACAATTGTGCTACCTTTCGCATTTATTTTCTCGGAAACTCACAATACTTACTAACTGCTTTCGCATACAACGTATGTATGTTTCGAGCAATTATTTGTTCACCTAAACTTGCAAGAACGATTTATTTAATATTATAACTGATAAAAAACTAGTGCCTGATCAAGAACTAGTTCCTTAACGGTAACCGTTTATTGGGCATTGCAGTCTGGATAATGATGTAATTGAAAAAAAGGAGGTTGAGAAACATTAATCTGGGACAGTGTCGATGAATTTTAAAACAGGGAGCCGAGTTGTAGCTTCGGTGAATCGATCAGAAAGTTTGTGTAACAGTTGATCGGGGAATTTAGTAAATCGGGCGTTCTGTAACATTTCGTTCTGTAGTATTACTGTATTCGGCTTCGCTCGTGTTTCGTGTGGGAGTAGGTATATGCACGCGACCGAATCGATCGGGCAGCAACTTCGTGACTTTTTCCTCAGAGGTATCGAAGAAGGTGGTGGTTAAAAGAACCTAGACATTTCTGCGTTACTCCATCAGCGAGATGTTAACTTTATTTTCTACACTTATTGCTCCGCGATAACAGACACTTAGATGAATAATACAGAGGCTCTGGAACCTTCTGATACCACATATTTTTATTCAGCCCCCTTGTTGCTATTTTCTGTTGAAGATAATCGATTATTATATTTTCCCCGCGTTACAATATTATAATCCAAGGGTTCGGAAATCCCTTTGCAGCAAAGGGCCTTTCTAACTCGTCAACATGTTTTTTTATAACGAGCACAATAATTTGATAAATGAACACTTGCACGCAATCTTTTAAAAATAATAGAGCTTCCCATTTCTCCATCTATTACTAAACTCAAACCCACCGCTTGGCCAACAGCAACTGAATCACTGCAACGTTACTTAACCCCCGTTTGCGCAAACCTGTCCATTACACCAGCTAACAGTGGAAATCAGAGAAGTAAAATCGTGCCGTTTCCACAATCTTCGGAAACAGATCTTCCACGCGAGTTATCAGTTGCATTCGGTGAGTCAGTCACAGTTCCACGACAACAAAGTCTATCGATTAAAATATTTATGCTCCTGATATTTACACGGTTGGAGATTAAATAGCGTATCTTTATCGTCCCTCCCCACGCAACTTTTTAAATGTCACGTGCGCGCGCGCGCTCAGAGTTGTGAGCATATTTCCCGACGAGATGCGGCTATCGAAGTCCTGCGATCAAACCGTCCACTGGGTCTTCTCGCGGGCCGATATGTAAAGCCGCTTAGACTTCGCTCTTCCGTGTAAATTCCATTACCGCTTTCTTCCTCTTTTTATGCACACTACTCTGTACACGAGCCTTACGAAAACTGGCCGCACGCAATGAAATCGATCGAAAAGATTCATCGGCGTTCGCGCGCGACTCGCTTTCTTAAGCGACTTAGAACAGTGGGCGTTTCTTTTCCCGAGTCCACCGACTGCGGGAGAAAAACAGTTGTCGCGACTTAACGCGACACCGGGTTTCTTTCGATTGCGTAACACCGTTTTGATTATCGACGATGCAGAAGAAGTTGCAACGCCTTACAACGAACCCTGTGAACTCTCCTCTATCTCTGCTCGACGCGACACGCGACCAGTTTTTGACAAAAATCTCAGCAGAAAGCTTCTAAACTGTTCTTTACAATATTGGGAATATTGGGCTTCATTAATTTCATTTGTTCGCGTTTTTGGAACGGTAAGAAAAGTTGCTATTTCTATTTGTTAGATATAATTGTAAGAAATAGAATTACCGATATCGCACAGTGGTCGTCACGTGTTATATTTAACTACTTACTCCCTATTCCATTCCACGCCACGAGGTACTAATCCCATAATAAATGAAACGAGTTCATTGTTTCGACTGGAATGGATCGAACGTAAGCAATTTGTCCGTTTCTGCCGAGCGCTGATATCGACAGCTTGTCGTTACGTTTCGTATAAGCTGCGACGTGTTATCGTTCCTAAAAGACAGACCGATTGCATTGCATAATTAATTCGATGTCCGTGGCTTAGCTTATCCGATGTAGAGGAATAAGATAATGTAGGTGTTTATCCCTCTGATATAAAGTCCCCGTGTGGGGCAGAAGTGCGGCGAATCGCGGGGGATATTCGCGAGTGCTTCTTTTTCTTATCGATATTTGCACTATAGGAAAAGGTGCATTAAGATTCCTACGATAATACCATTACTTCATCTTTATTACGCGCCCCGATTTCTCTTTTTATTCAACAGAAAAGTTGATAACGAATTTATTTCTCACGGATTAAATGATTCGTGAAAAACACGAATTTTAAACAGTTATTTGTTATCGTTCCTAAACAATTAAGCAGACACGGATTCAGCAAATATGGATCAGAACAAAAGCGAGATAAATCGGACTGCGTGGGTTACATAATAAGAATAAACATTAAGCAGATACCAATTTAATAAATACCGATTACAGTCAGAGTTACGATTGTTCGTGCAAATAAGAGAATATTTGCTTCCTCTCGATCTAGCAATTGAGGATTGATTTTCCAAAAGGACATATTTCCATTTTTGATCTTGAAGCAGATTTTGATGCCATCGCCTTAATAGTGACACAAAGCAATATAAAATTAGTTTAATTCCTCTTTGAAAAACTGAAGTGAAAATACATGTTTCATACAGAAGGTTTTATTTCAAAGTTTGTCCGATGACACGGTGAAATAATTTTTTAGTCTGAAACAAAACAGACATATTTCCTATATTCATCTATATAGGTAGGAAATTTTAATGAATACAAAAGGAAGTTAATTCCATAAAGTTACCCAAACATACACCTGCTATTTGCAATTAAATGTGGCAAAACGAAGTAACCATAAACATTATACAATATTTTTAAAAGGACTTATTTTTTATAGTAATGTACGTGTACTAATAAAAGAAAAAAGATTTTTGTTACGTGGAAATGTGCCCTTTTGAAAAATCGCTCCTGAATTGTAATAGCATATACCCGATTTCTTCTTATCCGTTGTCGTTGGGAAAGACAGAGAAGTGGGCGAACTTGTAGTGCAATGTACTATTGCACTTTCGCGGTGCGACTCATTGTGCGGTTAGAAAAAGAATCCGGTCAGGGCAGGTGCGAATAATTCATGCAAATGCACCGATAGATCCCACTCGTTCCGTGTTTTTTTTATTCTGGACACTTTATATAGACGCGATCGACGCCGGGCACACTGCGTCGCAAAATGTATTCTGCATTACTAACGACGAAAATAGACGGCAAGTCTGCGCGCATAAAAATAGCGATAATTGCGGCGATATTAAATAAGGATCAAACCGCTTTCACCAGCATTCTACATATTGTAATTCCACTATCCCCGCCTATCAAACTTACGTACACCACGGTACCTCTAAATATTTCATTTAATTCCTTCATTCGTATAAACTCATTACATCCGCAAGATACACTCCTCCTAACATTTTTCTTAATTGAAAGTGAATCACGTTAGAGGGTTAGAGTATTAAAATAAATTGCTCAGAGGGGAGGAAGTAAGAAAGATAACTAAGAAACTACATACGTGACTAAAGCATCGTTTCACGGAACACTTAGCGTCCCAAATAGCGAGGCGTTAAACGTTGAAACAATTTCCGACATCGACAGCCGCACATCCGGCGGCAATTATTTTTTCATGCTGTCGATATATCCGCGGCGAGGAAACTCCGCAAGTCTCAAGGCTTCATTCACGGAACTTTAATTGTTTTCGCGAGCTTAGTTGACAGTCGTGCAACCGTTGTAAATTTAGAATATTCTCTAGGGTGCGCGCGCGCGCGCGCGCGCGCTTCGGCGAATTGTCGCCTTCCGAAAACAGCCTTATTGCGCCGCGTGCATGCCGACCGAACATCCGGTTCACGGTTGACCACGGTTCGTAATCGATACTGAGGCGAACCCGTGAGGTAAACCACCCGATAGCTGGCGCTTTACCAGCGATTGGCTCATGTGTTTATTAACGCACGATAGAAGAATGTCTAACGCGCATCTAAACGATTCCATAACGCAATTGCACCGAGGAGAAGCGCCGTGCCGCGAATGCCAACTCGTCCCCGAGATTCGCCGCGCTTCACATCTCGATACGTACCGTACACCCGTTTCGGTATCGAATATGTAATCGGCCAAGTGGTTTGCGTAATAAAACACGACGATTCTTTCTCGTCTCTGGGAACCTCTACCGAGAGAACGGCGAGAAAATACATTCTTCCATATTTTCTCTTTTGTTACATAAATTTGAGTTTCCTCATTTTCCATCTCTCCACTCTATTGTACGAGTTCGTTCACTCTTCGTGCTACTACTATGTAGAGAATAATATTCTAAGGAAGAAGTTTCGTAATTCCTATATGTTCGGGAGCCTCGGAAAAAGAGTGGAATTCCTCGGTCGATGGCATTGTTGAACTCACGATGTCGCCAAAGCTGATCCTCCGGCATCTCTTATTCTAGGCTCCCGTGGCTTTTACGTGGGGTTCTTGAAGGAACAAAAATTCTTTAAATTTGTTAGATCTTGCAGCTTTTTAAATGAAATAATTCAGTACCGTGACAAGTTGCTTTCGCCTGATACTGTTTATGAAAAACAGCGAGAGTTCTTTCTCTTTTTCCCCGTCTAGAAATTTCTAATGATTAATCCAGGTTCGCAGTTAGGATTGAATTGCGCGCGCGCGATATGTCGCACGCGTGACTGAAGTTGGACACTTGTCGAATTATTGCGCACCCGCGAAATTGGAACACTTTGGGGGTAAAGTTAACGCTCGCTGAATTATTATTACGAAACCCCATTGCAGAGCGGACGTAACTTTGGCTGCCCGATACGAAAGATGGTGCTCGTGAAAGCGTTTACGACTTTTAAAACGCGCGAAAGTGCGGAATAACAACACCAGAATTTCAACACCTACGGTTATGGCGCCAAGTTATAGGTCCCGATGCACTTCCAAGTCGAAGTGCCTTAATCTGTCTACATCAGTGGCGCACTCGGGATTTAATCTTGTGGGGGAGCCGAATTGACGGGATACAAATATTTTCAATGTAAATTCGCTAAAATGCATTAGGTGATTATAACAATATATTTAAACAATAATATCCAGTTTTCTTTTCTTTTTACAAAGCCCCTTCTAATTCAAAATTATTATTATTTGCAGATTCTCTTTATATCATTCGTTCATCCACGATTGTTCCATGAATTTTCCATGAGGCCTCAGTACTCAACAAAAATTCTGTATCGCTCCACTGATTCGCTATCACAAACAGATATCAATTTCTTCCCCGGTTATCGGGCTCTTATTTTTTCGTTAAATCTCGTCGTAACCGGACTGAACTAACTTGAATTTAAGACAATAAGACCTTTTTCAGACAAGCTAAAAGCTTCGATTTGATGATTTCGGTAGGGGTTGTTTTTAAAGACGGGAAACCTAGAAACAAGAAGCGATCGATTATCTGACGCAGGTTAAAGTTCGAACGTCCCCTATTAATCGTTATCTATAATTTTTCGCGTATCGATTCTTCGACGATTCAATGAATCCCGCGTTTATATATATCGGGTCAGGAAGTGATGCGTGCGGAAACTGCCGAACGCGCAGCAAGGATGTGTGACGAAAATGTTTATCGATCGTTCATAATTGGTGCGTGCATCGAAATATTTCAATATCTCGTGCGTGCAACGGCTCGTGTGCGATTTATCGTATCGAGATGACATTTAAATATATAATTCCCGCGATATGATTAAAAGCGCGCGATAGCATCGTTCCTCTTTTCTTTCGTTAGTGGTTATTCATCGGATTGATCGTTATCGCGCGTGAATCGTATCACAACAGATTTATGATCGATCGTTGCGGCTCGGTAGTTTATTATGAGTATTATGACGAGGCTTTCGGCCGCGAAATTGTAATGCGCGAGCTAAAAAAGATAAACGTTTTATTTTTGAGAGGGTTTGCTGAACGCAAATTACGAAATTTTCTGTCGCTCCGTGGCTTTCTTTTGCGCTAATTAAATAACAGAATATATAAAATAATAAATTGTATCATACCTCGAAATGCTGTATAATATTAAATTGGGAACCTTATCGGCGATACAACGCATACGCGATAAATGGCACTGCCGTCGGGAAAATTAATTGAAAATTCGCCTTGCCGAGTAGCGAGGCTTGGAAGAAAACACAAAGGATGAAGAAAATTGAATGATTACAAGCGCGTTAGCTGCTGCAAAAAGTTTAATTACGTAGGTAGAGAGTCGTAAAAAGATAGAAGCGGACGAAGGGTTAAATTGTCTGATAGGCTCCGTGGAATGCTGAGAGCTGATTAGCGAGTTAAAAAGAATCCAGCCGGATGAACGGCTACGACGAACCCCAGAGAACTAGAGAGGCGGTACATATTAGAGTTTCGTTTCGTCTCGTTCTACCTATACACGAAAGTCCCTGAAACGAGAACTGCCTACTTCCGAGTAATAAAGCCCAATGCCGTAATCATCGTGATTTAACGACACCGACCCAAGTGCCCGCGGAGGGTCGCTCCTGGGATCGTGCGAATCGTTTTCCCGACGCTAGCTTTTCGTGTCTTCTCCTCTCGATTGCACGCGTATCAATGTATGCGCCGGATCCATTAGAGTGTTCCAGCATTTGAATAGTCTTGAAATTTCCGTCGAATAGAACCCGTTTCGTTTTATGAATAGTTTATATAATATTCCGGAGGACCTAGGTGCTTACTCGCATTGAGTCTTGTTTTTTAAAACATCAGCTATATTCATTATTCTACTATTTTGATTATTTGATACTTTTAATTGGTTACTCAGCATTGACAAAATTCGTGCACAAAACTAGTGTAGCGGCCATCGGCACGACCAAATACGAACATTTGGCGTGCAAATGGTCGGCACGGTTTATGACACGTGCGCCAGCAATACTATCTTTGAGTAAGCCGCTTTCCGTTCCTTTCGTCATTGAATTTTCAACAAAGCATGTTTTCCTTCGAGACTTTCAATTACGGCCTCGATAGTTATTGCGGGTATCATAAACCCCGAGTTTCCTAAGGGCCCACGACGCGAGGTCGGGCGGCCTGCGGCCTGCGACCGGCTGGGTCAACCAATTAGAAGGTGTTTTATCGCCAACCCCTCGACAAGGTTTGACGTTCAGAATAAAAACTCGTACTCGAAACATTGTGTAGTTTATTAAGAAACTTAGAATGCAATCTGCCACGGGGGATCGTTATCTGGCGCATTGATGACCACGATACCAACTATTGGAACGAGTTAAGATAAGAAACGTTGAAAAGCATGAAAATGGTTTTCTTCAACGTCTTCTATTGGACTTCGTGAAACTTGGCGCAATATAACCATTAAAACTGTCGTAAACTTTGTAACAGACAGTTGGTGATGATTTCTGTAAAAATGGATTCGGTCCTCAATTGAGAACCACTTTAATCTCTAGAATTATAAAACATTTATTAAAAAACTCAGTGTTCCAAGATCTGGGCGTTGCGTTGCGTGCGCAGTGATTCTAGAACAGCGATCTCTGCCGCGATAATAATCCATAATTCCTTAGAATTCACTCGTTATTATTAAACAGTAGAATTTCGAATGAATTCGGAAGAAGTTAAGTAGCGTATAAAGCATGAATATGGCTAAACCCCTTTGTATGTTCGCGTACAACTTCCTCGCGAATCGCAAAACGTCCATCGAGGTGTTGCGTCCACTTGCGGGTGTTGTATTAAAAGTTATTCAGCGCAGCATAGCGAGCGATTCTAACGAACCTCGGTATCTCGATAAATAATTCAGCAGCCGAGGGGGACTTTTGTTGGAAAAAACGGGAAAGCATACCGGCGAAATTAAGGGGCGTAAAGAGTTCCGGTCCCGAGAAAATCACAATTCCTTTATGCATTCACAGGTTTGCGTTCAAAAGCTGCAGCCTGCAGCCCACCGTGCTTCCCCAACGTTGCACCAAGTAATTTAGTAGCCGCAGGGGTCAATATTTCAGGCGAGTTAAGAAGCGTAAAGCCTCGTTTCTACAGAGCCGTTTGGAACGGTACCAAAGAATGTACAATAATCGCGGGCGAATCGCGGCCGGCAACGGATAAAAAGGAAATTGAGCACCGCTTCGAGGAAATTAAGAAGCGCAACATTAATTAAGCAACCCATCTACCAGGTACTGTATCACAAGTTATCCCAGCGTTGCGCGTTTAATGATCTTTAAATATCCCCGTGTAACGATGCAGCGTCTTGCGTAGAAAGTCATTCGGCGTTGCGTTTTCTTATCCCCCCTCTTTATTGTAAAGTGCACGCTCATTCTGAATTTCACAATTCGCGTGAGTCACTGGGGATTCGCGGATAAAGCATTACAGCTGGGCTTTCTGAAGAATCCGTAATCCACAAATTAAGCAGCTCGAGCAGCTCGAGCAGCTCGAGCACCTTTCGACCTCTTTCGAGGCGGTTGCCGGGCACCGCGCGACCTATATTCCAGATTCTGGGTTAACTCGTGGAAAATGATCGCCCCTACAGCGTCGTATCGCTTCGATTATCGTCGCTCAAGTGTATCAGCAAACAGCTGGGGATAGGAGAGCACCGACTCAAAAGCTTCGCCTCCGGAAACCAGGAAATTCGTGTTCGGATTCATTCTAATAGGGGTTCCTTACTTTTTGTCAGGGAAGGGAATCGATTATGCTGAAACGCGAGTCTACGAGTGTAATTGCATGGAATTCCCGCCCAAATTGGCAGGGGTACTGCAGCCTAACCCAAGGATCCTTAATAATCCCAGGTCAAGAACCACTGCATTGTACCTTTGACTTTACGTGCGTTCTTTTGTCAATAAGCAAAATTTCAAAGGGGAAAGCGAAACTTGAGTCACTGCGAATACTATTTCGAGGAGATTATAAAATAGTAGATAAAAAGTCCCGATTGCAAAATCTCCATTCGTAAACAATCGATTGAATATTGCAGCACAACTACTGTTACTAAATTTTACATTTATTTGAAAAACGGAACTTTCAGCCCCACCCTAAACGGCCATTGAAGTGAATGTCACAGCGTCCCATCGCCTCGCGTGATGATCGTAATATTCTGTTCCCACTATCTGCTTCATCTTCGCATCGTTAGGTGTTCCAGAATATTTTTCAACTAAACATTATTCACGAAGGACACTTTTTAATCTCGCTAATGTGTTTCGAAATCCAAGCACGTGTTCTAGCTAATTAGGAGATTTATGCTCCTAGCTTTGCGTTTGTTGGACTTGTGGCGTTCTGGAAATAAGCTTTCCAGCGGCGCGGCGGCCGGGGCCGCGCTAATATCCTGAAATCCACGGCGCGTTGAAACATTCAAATTCAATTACCGCGCGCGATAAAAGGAAGAGCGCGGCGAAAAGTGATTCGCGCTTGTTTTCGTTCCGTTTTTATCTCGGATCTCTCGTCCGTACACCAGCCGCAAAAATAAGCGGTGTCTGGGATTTAAATGTCGCCTGGCGTGTACGGTTCACGCGCCATGGTTGCGGTATTTAATTCCGTCGTTTCATTCATTTATGCTTGTAACAGGGAGGTAATATATTAACCCATTAACGCTCAACATCTTCTCAAAAGAACACCTGCGAACGTTAAGATATTTCATCCCGTACAGCTGTCTCTATGTCAACGAAAATATGATTTATTAAAATGGTCAACTTTGAGAAGTAAAGTTTCAGCGTTTATGGGTTAATGAGACCTCTTAAGTTCAATTAAAACTTCAGAATAAATTCAATTCACATTTTAAGTCTTTAGTGGGTCCGAGGAATGATTTAAATTGGACACACTGTACAGTCGTGTGTATAATTAACGATTATACATATTATTGGCATTAGGAATACCATGTTAATTTTCAAAGTTAGCGGGCAATTGCGGAATTCGAACGATGCGAATCGCCTCGTCCGAACACGAGAACACAGCTGGTGGGGGTAACGTTTCGCGAACGACACATGTTAACGATCACGTCGAGAATCTCTCTGTGGTCTTTTTTAATCCTTCTACTACTGCGAACGCGTGTTTCATCTCGTACAAATTTGCCTTGAATCCCTCACGTGAAACACGGTTGAGGGTTATTCGGATATATCTTCGTTCGATTTATTACACAAATTTCTTCGCATTCGATCATTCGAATGTTCGTCAAGTGTGAAAATATTTGCTTAAGATACATAGCATTAAGACTTATTAATAAAACATTGCTTGAAATATGGAGCACAAGATGAATGTGATTTTAACATAATTTATTTCTCAATTCACTTTATGTTAAGTACACACTATATATTATGTATAATACACGATGAGATATTAAGATATTACTTTTCCTGTGTAAAATAAATGAAGATACCATTTATTAAAATGATTCACTTAAAGAAACAAAAGAAACTTCAATATGAAAGACAAGAGTGGTCATGGACATTCAAAAAGCAAGGGTTCGCCGATCTATGTTAATGGTAGTTCGAGGGTGGGCCGCGCGATGTTCGTCGCGCTCCGCAAGCAAAATGTTTTGCATTGGCACTAACGTTCGCGTGAGAAAACATTTAGCTGGCAGCAACGACAACGTCGCTACGCGTCAAATTATTCGCGAGTAATTTCGGTCCTTTGCCTTCCATTTCCTCCACCTCCATTTCATGCGCGGCATGCCCGCACATCCACGGGACAACACGCACACATAACCTGCCAAATACTTATAAAACTTCCGTTTGGCGCGACCGCGCGACCACGCGACCGTGCCCCACTATCATTCGAAATAACAATAATCATCGTTTCCTTTCAAAATCGTTTCACGCGCGTTTCCTCGGCGTCCATTAAACTCGCGCGACTTCTTTGCCCCGCAGCGTTTCAACGTAAAACCACCGGCCGAGAGCCGCCTCTGGTAACTTGCACGGTTTAAGAATTTTGCCATCTGAAAATAGACTAATTGACTTATGTAATTCGGCGAACGCGATCCTTCGGATTTCGAAGCGGCGGCGGAACGATGTTTTGCCCAGCGAGCGTCGCACCGCGGGTCTATATTATTATTTACAGGAAAAGATCTTTGATCTCACCGGTATAAAGAGGCACTCGCAGAATCCGCAACAACGCGCGCCCTTATCGCGCGCGCGAAACCGACCAGTCGTCGGTCCACGACGAGGCCACCGCGATAGGGACAGAGAAATATTTGCGCGAGCAATGCCCGAATAGTCAATCCGAAAACGCACGTTGCGCCAGGGGAGCTGAGGCCCCCGAGGTTAACCTTCGCGGAGATTTCAGAGATTGCGCGAGCGCAGCGAGAACCTGGGAGGGTCCAACTGCTATGCCCCCGATGTTTACTGCACGCCAGTAAATCATCCGGGCAAACGTCCGCGGAAGCGCGCAATAGGGAGGAATCTCGTGATCCCAGAGCCTCGGGGAAGTTCGTACGCGCGGCGGTAACAACCGTTTGCACGGCGAGAATTGTCGCAGGGCGGAGCCTCGAGAGTTTTCGTTCTGGTCGGGAAAGCGCAGGTAACATGTGTCGCTTCCTCTGATCGATATGAATACGCGAGGGTGAACGACTACGGGAGTCGAGATGAGAAAAGGGATGTGCAGCGGAATTGTCGCCAGCGTACGCACTACCTAATACCTATTGCGTATAGGCGCAGGGCAGATGCACGGTAGGAAGGATAGGAAGGCGAACGATAAGTAAAGATGGAAAATGGGATGTCCAACGGGGGGCGAGGAAGAAGAGAGAGAGGAGGCATGCTGTGCTGATAAATGTGTATTTACCGCCAATCTACGAACGTCCACAGTCCGGTCGTTGCAGCCCACGGCGAGGAGCTTGGTTTTCTCGCCCTAGCATGCAGCATGCAACACCTCTCCGCACCCGTGGGCCGGTCCACGGCACGTCATCGGTCGAATCACCCGCAGGAAATCACCGCGGCCGCTTGTCAACGGGCGATTTAGAAGGGCGCGGAGATCAGGGTTGGAGGCACACTATTCACTCACGTACACGCACTTTTGCTCGCAGGCGGGCTTAACCGTAACGCGAATAACGAGAATCGGTACGCGCACGGTGCCCACGGCTTATTATTGACCACTGCTGCTGCTGCTGTGTCAGGTATATCCGCGGGCTTACCGATACCCAATGGTTGCGCGTTATTGGTCAACACGGCCGAGATAACGAATCGTCGGTGCACGGATATCGGTACAAGCGAAATCGCTAGGGAACGGCAGTTCAACCTTCGTATGCACGGCTACGATACGTCCGCGTATTGCTTTCTTTCAAGAACAACTGTGTGCTCAGGATTTTCAGGTCTCTAACGCCTGCAGTGGTGCCCCCCCCCCCCCCCCCCCCCCTCCCCTCCCTACCCATAACGAGCGCAACCCAGGAGTACGTGGCACGTAGAAGACCTTCTGCGTGCAGAATTTTGGTTACACACTCGTTTGAAAATGTGCGGACAGGTGGCTTGAAGGATGTTTAATTGTCGAAATTTCTTCAATTCGTTAAATCCTTTTGCCTCTTCGATTGACTTATTATTTTGTGGTATGCTGCTTTCTAAATATACAATGGAAGTTTTCAGAATCTAATTATTAATGGAAGTTTAAAATACAAGTATGTAAGTGCTTTGTGGTGTAATTTATTTAATACATTTATTTTGCAGCAGATGGCTACGGATACAGTTAGGCTGTGTTCCAATTCGCGCATACTGCGCATAGACTGCAGGCGATGGTGATTGGTGGTTCATGCAGTGAGTGAATAGACTGCATAACCTAATTCGTAGAATTCCCTAGAATCCTCCAACTTCTAGCGCATGATGCGTGCAGCAACTACAGAAAATCAAACTATAGGCAGTCAATGCACATAATGCGCGCATGCGTAGTTGTTCGAATTCGAATTACTCCAATCAGGTTACGCAGTCTATACACTCACTGTATGAACTACCAATCACCATTGCCTGTAGCTATGCGCAGTATGCGTGAATTGGAACACACCCACGGAGACGCGTACGCAGTGAACAAGCTGAGCAACGTGATTTCTGGTAATTTCTGCCTAGGGAAATTTGTCAAATGCAGTCGCAATCTAGCGGTGGACACTGAACTATATTCTTCGCATTCCCAATTTGTTGGTACCACTGCTGTAGACGAGCGTCCCCAATGGTGAAATAATTCTATTAGTTTTAACCTATTTATTCTTGTGAATGTTACCGTATTTGTCGAAGAATTAATCGTACGTTTCTTCTGCCACAGGTAATTACCTTCTTGATCTTCCTACCAAAAATGCATCGAAGGTGATCACCAGCTATATTTTTGTCTACATTCAATGAACAATGAACTACATTTAAAAAAGTTCCAGATATTGCAAAAAGGTGATACAAGTATTTAAAAATGATTATTGATGTAAAATTACAATCTTCTTTTGTTCAGTGTTGAGGTTAACAGCTTTCCGTCATCTGACCCATTTAAAGCTCCTGTCCACGAAGAAATACTCCAAAGTGTAACCTGTAAGACGAAGAAAAATATTTTTAGTAACCTGACTCGCCTATTATAGAAAATACAACATAATTTCATGTAGAGCGTATAAAGATTTAAATAATCTTCCCAATTTAACCTTTATTTCATGTAAAACTCATTGAAACGCAGTAGAATTCAATTACCACATCAGTAAAGCATAAAAAAACAGAAAACGTATAAAAATGATAACAGGTAAAAAGAATTAGGTTAGGTAAGTCACTTGTTTATAGGCAAAATGAACTTATCGAGACGTACTACATTCCAAAAGAGACTACATACATTAACATCAGTTACATGTATTCTACTACTTCCATTGAATTATGTAATTGTTCAAACAAACTTTTATCAACTAAATGTACAATAAAAATGAAAACCTAAATTCAATTGAAGATGAAACGAAATATTTCAAATCAAACTTGGCGCCATAAATCAGTTTCATGCGCGGATACAATGCGCACTCCGCAAGCGTCCGCTAGATTGGGCGCAGCTTCAAAATCCGTGGTGAACATTCTACTTTACCCCGCGGTCAAATTTTCCGAACCCCTTTCTCGAGCAATAATTAAACATGGTGAAAATTAATATGAAAAATGCAAATGCGAATCGATCCGAATCCACACTATGAACTATGTAGAAAAAGTGACACAAGTGTTCTCAGAATCACCATTTTTAAATATAGAGTGCGCGTCAGAAGCTATGATTTTTCGCGAAGTCGGTATTTCAGTTCGTCTTCGTTTCTGATATAAAGCACGCGAGTCCCCAAATTATGTGATAGAAGATTGAAAGTCAGCATTGGATGTTGGGTCTGTCCTCTGCCGCATCTTGGTACCATATCTTTTTCATAAATATTGAACGGCTCTATAAATAGTTCGGAAAAATTGAAACTCAATTTTATTATCCCTTTCGAATATGCACTTCATATATCAAGTTCGATTACTTTTTATTAAGAAAAAAGAAATCATACGAATTTTTGTAACACATAGTTAAAGGAACTTCACTTGGTAAGTGACAAGTGAGCGAAGCTGATACAAACAAGTAGATAGTATAGTAACAAACGTGTCACAAAAGATTGCAAATAACTCATTCGTAAATATGAATTATTTTACGTATCACGTTATTATTTACCTCTCGAACGATACGAAGTCCAGCTTCGAAATTTCGAAACCAACGAATTTATAAATATGAAACGCTTATAAATGTCTTTTTTCTGATAGAAAAGTAGTGAATAAATCGCGCGCAACGACTTCCTACTTCCTATATACAATAACGAATCCATCGTTCCGCAGATAAATTAAACTGTCGCGCGGTTTAACGGGTTTTAAAAATGACGCGTCGAGCCGTGATGAAGTTTTTTTTAATCATAATTATTATTATCGTTAATATCCATATAATTATCAATAACTACAAGTAAAACACAAAACAAAAATGGTGATATCTGTACATTTCTTTTCTTAAGTAATGTAGTAACATAAACTTTTTTTGTATACCAGTAGCCTATATAATAGGAAGAAACTAAATCATAATATTCACAGATATTTTACAAGGTAGATAAGACCCGAGACAGACACGCACGCCGCGGGAAACTTGAACTACATATACGTATGCATATACATATATTTTGTATATATATACATGTATGTAAAGTATGGTCACTATGAATAGAGTAGAAGAGAGAAAGATAGAGCAGTTAGGGGAAGGAGCGAGAGTGGGGGCACAGGGGTACAGAGACAGAGGTAGAAGAAAAAAGAATAGTTTTCTGAAAATGAATGAAACACCGCGACGTGAGCGTCTTATTCGCATCCTATTATATACTTATCCGTAGCTGTACTATATATGCTTTTGTATACTTATCATCTCGCTCGCTCACTTATACCTCTACACTGTACATATGCACAACGCATCTTTTACACTGTACATGCACACGCTTCACGAGTATCCGTGCTGCCTTAAATTAATCGCGTTTCTCTAGGGATCGCCAAAACACGAAACAGTTTGGACGCTTCTCGAAACAATAAATTGTCAAATGAAATCCGAAGAGAATAAGTTCATCTATATATATATATATGTATACGCATATTTTCGCACGTGAACACGGTCTAAAAAAGAAACAAAATAAAGATATTAATTGGCGTAAAGAAAAAAAAGAGAACAAGGGAAGAACGGGCATCCCTTTGTCATTTTAAACGATTTAAATGTTTGTGATCGATGCGAACGTGGTGCCGCAAGGAATTGGAATACATGTTTCGACCATCCCTAATAGTTTTTCTTTACATAATGTATTCCTCTAGAGGCATGCGCCCTACACGCAGCAGCATTAATATCGTAAATAGGTAAGGTTTCTTTATATTACTTAATATGTTTTTCCACGGCTCCGTGTGATATAGTGTAATTTCTGGTCTATACACGTAAGCGCATTTATTATCCTCGACACGATCGCTAAAAGAGTCTATATGACACATCGCGCAAAAGGTGACACAAGAGAGGGGAAGGACAGGGGCAGGGGCAGGGGGAGGGTAAAGAGAAACAGTGGGAGAGAGGGGGAGAAGGCGGGGCATGGAAGTGTTTAAAAGAATGGGGCGACGTCAATGGTCAATGAGATCGGTCGTACTGTATCTGTTCTCCCAGCACGACATACTTTGAGCCCCTTCTTCTTTCAATGTGCGGATTGGTACGTTTCTACCTAGCCTGATGCAATAACGTTAATAATAATCGATAGCAGCGATAATAGTAGTAGTAGAGTAGTGGTAATAATAATGGTAGTAGTAGTGGTGATAATAGTATAGTAGTAATAGTAGTAATAGCAGTAGTGGTAGTAATAATTAATAATAATTAGTAATAATAATAATGACAATAATATTAATAATAATAAAAGTAATAGTAATAATGATAGCCGTACTAATGATGATGATGGACGACCGTAATAATAATAATTATAATAATTACAATTATAATTATAATAAAGAATCAAAATAAGAATATTAAAAATTCTTTTTTTTTTATAATGTACATAGTGCTAAGATGATAAGAATGATAATAATATGTTACATCCTGCTATAGGAAATTTATATTACATTAGGGATAAACGCTTCTATCTTTTTAGGTAGTCCTTTCCTCGCTCTTTTCTTCATCGTTTTTTTTCACTAGATGTCTAGATCGTAAACATTTTACTTTCTAGTTTCGACACGAGCGGCAGCAGCAACAGCGGCAGCAGCAACTATTGTTTACGGTAATATAATACATAGGTATTTATAATTATAGATAGAGCAAGTATTTTATACAAAAAACACATCACATACCGCGCAGACCAGAATTCTGGTCACCGTTTTTTATAATGTTTTTACCTTTTTTGTTTTCCTCGTCTTTACACAGACAAATATATCGTTAAATAATTAAAATCACAGTAGTTATGCCCTCGCTGGCTCGCTTATAATTTACACAGTATCATTTAATATATCTAAGCCTTACTTAAAATAGCTCGTGTATGTATGTGTTACGTTCTCGTATGTGTATGCGTATGTATACATATACACGTGTATATACGTATACGCGTGTTACGGGTGTATAGTGATTGGGGGGGAGGAGGGCGCGGGGATACGTTAGTATTTTCTTTTTCCTCTATTTCTTACTTACGAAATTCGACTGTCCATCTAGAGCAACGGTAGTTTATTGGTTTACTGTTTTCCTAGAGGAGGGACGCGTTTCTGTACGAGTTCTCTCGGTTTCTTTTCCGTTTATTACATTCTTCTTACTTCTCTTTCTTTTATTCTTCTTCTTCTTCTTCTGTCAAGGACATCGCTTGGTTTTCTTTTCCTTTCCTTAACCGAAGGTCTTCCAACTAAGGGCTGGGGTTGTGCCTGACCCGCTTGTCAGAAAGACCAAGAGTGACGTCGGTCGATCTCACAAACGTTGTCAGTGGACGGGCGTACCGCGAGCCATTTGAAACATGATATCGCGACTCCGTCTAACATATATTGCAAGAGAGACACGCTCGGTGATGCACGCGCATTGACCGCGCTAGCCTCCCTACGCCACACAACCCCGCGCCTCGTTATTAGCCCCTACGATCTTCTAAATCGGCACGATTCGCCAGAATCCGCATAATTTGATTGTCACTGATATATATATGTGTATATATATAGTATATATATATATCCCCAGGGGAGAGAGAGAGAGAGAGAGAGAGAGAGAGAGAGAGCGCATTTTTACTCATTTCCCTCGAGAATATACCCTGCTCTCATTTTGTTGTACGACTCTGCAGCACTCTGTCAGAGGGACACTCCAGGCTTCATGCCACATGCGAAGCGTCCTACGGTGCGTGAAGGCGAGAGATATTAGGTAGATTGCAATCCAGTAGACCACTGGTTGGCCTCAAACCGTGGCGATGACGATGAGCAAATGGGCGATCTTTGCGACGCGGTGTAACAAGTCCGGCGCGATACGCGCCAGACTTTCGTTCGCGAAGTCGCACGACGGGAAGATGTGGACCACATACGCTGGCTGTAAATAAATTAAATAACGCTGCATTTCTTTCCCTTTCCTTTTCCTTCGAAATATTTCTTATCGCTCGTTAAAAGATACAATCAAATATTTTGAACGATCTCGATAAAAGATGATGATAAATTATCTTCTATTTAAGTATTTCTTTAAAAAATGAAAATTCTTTTGTTTCGACGAAATTGCTATTGAAAGGAGTACGAAAGATCAGGTTTAATGTAATCCACGCACCTGTTGCGATCCTGGAGCAGCGATGTTAACAATTCCAGCGGCCTGCTTTTGTTGCAAGTACATTATAAATCCAGTTTGGAGGTTCTTACTCTGCTGTAATACGTCTACCTCGTCTCGACCGCATGGGAGTGCGAGGAGCATGCAATGTTCGTTATCCATCTGCGAACGGGAAATTAAGAAACTTAATACACGTTCTTTGTCGCGAGTAACTGTGCTTCAGTCTCAAATGTAACGCTCAAATAAATATTTTAACGACCGTTTACATAGATCTTATGCATCCCACAAATTGCTGTAATTTCATTAACCATTTGATTACGATGAACAGTTATGAGTTCAGTACATGCGTACTACAGAACAGTTAACAAATAGAACAGAATGGTTCCCCCACTCGACGTACTATAAACGTTTAATAAACTCAGAACTTAAAGAGTTAACCCAGTTACTATTAATGCAAAATTAGACCGCACAGCAGCTCGATATCTACTTTCCCTAAAGCTTACCCTTCGCACCACAGTAAATATTAGTTCCCTTTATTTCCTATTCCTATGTCCCCTTATTTGTCACGTGTGTACACAATACACATCTCTACGTCACGTCTACACATAAAACACATTTTCTTAATACGTACTTGCATCTTCCTCGCCACACCCTCGACCTGAGTCTGTTCCAGCCTCATCCTCTGAGCGATCCTCAACGGCGGTGTAGAGCCGTCGCTGTTGCAAGGCAGACTGTCCCTGGCCACGTTGGGATTGCCAAATACGAAGTGCATCTGCACCGCGGCCTGGTCGTTCTTAAGAGCCAGAAGCCCCTGCCACATGACCGGGTAACGTTGGAGTAGCATCTGAAACGAGTCCGCCTGGGGCGGCACCTGCGATGCGTGCGGTGGCGTGACGACCTGGTGTTTTCTGGGCCTGTCCGGCGTGATGGCCCTGTCGCTGGGCGCCTCGCTGGCAGCGATCGGATATTGAGAGCGCAGGTGTGCGGGCGGTGGCTCGTAGAATCCGCCTCGAGCGACGGCTGGTGCCCCCGTCAAGGATGGATTCGCCCCTGCGTTGTATTGCGGAGGCGGCGGTGGCAGCCTCGCTCCTCCGTGCAGCATATAAACCTGGGCCACCTGAGGGCTATCGGTGGTGCGATCTTGTGGCGTTCTTGTGCCCCGCCTCAGTTCCAGAGGCGGACTGTGGCTGTCCTCTATGCCAGTCTCGAGCTTCGGATCCAGCGGTAGGTGAGGGGATCGTGTTCCTGGAATGTGATACGCTATGCGCGGAGCTGTCAGGGCTTCCTGCTGTGCACGCAAATACTGATACTGGAGCACCTGCGGATGCATGTAATGCGGTGGCAGCTCCCCGCCTCTCGTCAGCCCTCCGTAATGGTTCACAACGTCGCCCTGTGCGAATGAAACAAGATATTGTAGACTCGCCTGTAACCGTTGTAAAACGGAGACGTTGCTTTTAAGTCACGCGTGGGTAATTTTCAAAGATCGTGTTTGAAATTAGTGTGCTATTTTAGTACGTTCTGTGTCACTGGACATATAGATTTTTGGTAGGACATTCCGTAGAATATGATAATAGAAGAGTAGTGGTTGTGTTAAAGTGATTTTGACGCTAAATTGAAAAATACTATTTTCCTCAGGACGAATGGCCCGGTGGCCCACGTGGCAGGGAACATGTTAGAAAGATGATATTTAATATAGCATCTTATTTTATGTTACTTCACAGTTTGAACAATTAAATTATGTTAATAGGCAATTCTAAAAATGGTAATTGTATATTTCAGATACTAAAATAACGATGTAATCGATATAACACAAATATTTTGATTGTCGAGTAAAATGTAAGAAATGTGGGAAATAAAATTTTCCAGACTCTTCTATAATGAGAGATGTGGTTTTATATGCACATGTATTTCCAATTGAAATAAAGTTAGCATAAGTAAGTACCTGAGAAGCATTAGCGTGGTGATGGGCAGGTGGGGGCAATGGAGGACTCTGGGATCGATGCGGGGGGACAAGTCCATATTGCCCCCCTGGTGACGGAGCAGCACCCGCACTCCCATGCTAGCCAAAACCAAGCCAAGTTAGTTCGTGTATTAGGATATCTTTTTCTTTAAAGATGTATATTTTATATAGTTACACACAATATCTAGTATATTAAATTTTCTACTGCCATACAAGGATAAATTAATTTCGTACAAACGTAAAGTAAGCGTGGCAAATTAAACACTACACAGGGTGGAACACAGAGTTGCAAGCTATTTTTTAAAACAGATTATTGGAGAGAGTGGCTAAACTCTTGCATTATATTTTGGAGAGCAGTGCCTTTTATAACTCATCTGCAGAATTTATTATAAAGAAACAGCAACGCCAGGAATGATTTATAAATGTCTGCAATGCTGAATATTGCTCGAAAGGCTTGCTGAGAAATAGCTTGCAACACTATGCGGTACACCTTATAATTTTAATATTTCCGACACACGATTTAAAATAACAAACATGTACACGCAGCATGTATCGTGAACACAATGCTTACCAATGGCCCGTCGTAAGCAGCTATTGGTACTCCACGTGCTTGTGGGCTCGCAGTTGGCACCATAATGCAGCCAGACATTGATACTTCTACCTTTGGTGGTTCCATCGGGCCCGTCACCTGAAATCAATTCCAAAAGTACAGTTAATATTTTCCCTTCTAGGGGAAGCAAAGATACGAACTGATACTTCAATGATGAGAGTTCCAAAATTTAGATTGCGGAACAGGACGAGAGCAGAGAAATATTGAAAGTAACTAAGAAAATATTAGAAGTTAGAGGAATTTTAAAGAATAATCGAAGAAAACGGTCTATCGATACTTTAATCAAATACAGGAAACTATCGACACCCAAAATTAAATAACAAAAATGAACTGTACTTCCCTTCTTCCTTCTCTTCGAAAAAACTAATGTCATTTCTAACTCCAAGTCTCTCTACACCAAAGGAATATGCTTACCGGTGGTTTTGGTGCCGGTGGTCTGGAGCAGCTGACAACAGCGGGTTGGGGGTTCATAAGATGGGGTTGCGTGGGTGAGCTCGCAACGGCTGCCGCGACTATTGGTGGCACTACAGCTTGTAGCAGATGAGCTTTCGGGTTCAGAGGATGGGGTTGGCCGTTGATTCCCTTTAGCGCTATTGGTTGCGTCACAGACTGATGGATTCTCGGGGCTGGTGGAGTGGTCGTCACACTAGCAGGGTGAACGTTCATCGGCAGCTTCTGTGGCGGAAGGCTCACTATCGTAGACGCCTGTTGCTGTTGCTGTTTAGCAGCTTGCAAGAGATGTTGCTTGGGATTCGGTGGAACGCCAGTGTTGTTGAGAACCGGCGACATAGGCTGGCCCTGGCTCTTCCCATTAGCAGCGCTGATCTGAGGCGTCTGCTTCGCACGCGGGCTCAAACTAGGAGATACCACCCTGCCGCTGGGTATTTGCAGATGAAGCCCTTGCACAGCTTGCGTGGGCTTGACCATGTTCTGTACCACCGACTGACTGGGCACAATTGGCGCAGCTGGCTTCGTAATAACGATTTGCTGTTGCACCGGTGTCGCCAGTTTACTGGCGTTTAGGACATGAGCCTTGAGGCTGGTGGGCTTCGATTGTGTGGAGCAGGTCGGCGCTGTTTGCGGCGTGGTCACCGTCGTCGCGGTAATAGAAGCGACGGTCGTGGACGTTGTCACTGTCTGGACCAGGCTGATCGCAGTGGTGACTTGGACAGCGGGAGACTGTGGTTTGGTAATCACGCTGGTCTGTGGCTGAAACTGTTGACTTTGAACCGGTTCCACAATAGGCTCCTTTTTCGGCTCCTCGGTGACCGTCAAATTTTCAGGCTGAAGTGCCTTCGGCCGTACTATCTCCGCCGTTGGAGTGGCGCAGAGTATCCCAACGGGAGGAATTCGCGAGTCACACGCGGCTCTAATCGCGTTCTGTACTACACCAGCCGCCGTGGACACTGGAATGTACTGACCCTCCTCAGACTCCCTCATTGGTATCAACATTCCAGTGACTGGGTCGATCAACGTCATCGGCTCGTGAGAGACTGGCTTCTGCGTGGGCAACGGGGCGGGCTGATTCGTCTCCTCTGCCTTGGCAGTTTCCTCCCTCGGCGGAACAATCTCCTCCTTGTTCTGGACTTCCTGTGGAGCTGGTGGTACCTCCTTGACCTTCTCCTCGCTGCTGTCGTCGTTGTTCTCAGAAGTTCGCCGTACTGACTTACGCCCGCCTCTGGGTGATTTCCGTGGCTCCGTCACTTGCACCGTGGACTGCACGCTTCGAGGAGAGTTGTTATGCCTGGTGCTTCTCCTAGTAGCATGAACGCTGCCCGTGGTGCCACTGGCCAGGCCCTTGTTCGCCGCTGATCCGCGCACAACGTCCTCGATGACGTCGTCGATGGTATTCCGACTCCCATCGCGTTCGGCGAGTCTCTTGGACTTCCTGGTGTTGGCGGCTGGGGAAACGAACTCCTCGGGTGGCACTTCTTTCACCGCGGCTATAGGTGTCGCTGGCTGCGCGTTGGGACCGGTCAGGCTCGGCACGGGAGACTTGATCGTGAGAATCAACCGTGGGCGTCCAGCGTTGTCCTCCTCGCTATCGTCATGGAATTCGTAAACGTCCGCCGGCAGCTTGTTCTTCTCGACGTGGTGCTTGCTTCCTCTGGGGGTTCTGCCCCCTCGGCGATGCGCAACGGTGGTCGTGTTCCTGCAGCTTCGCCTCGTAGTAACGCCACCACGGCTGCCAACACCCCGTCTGTTTTTCGTTCTGCCACGGCGACTCTTGGTCGACTCGTTTTCGCACGTCTCCACACCCTCGTCCTGTTCGTCATTCACCGCGAAGCTCTTCTTGATCTCGTTCTCCACCGAGTCAGTATTGAACCACTCAGGCTCGTTCTTAGGCTGCTCTTGCACCTCGTTGCACGCGTTACGACTGTGCTGCGTCTCCTCGTCGCCATCCTCGTTCCCCTCGCCGTCGCAGAGCGCGTCCACCTTCTTTATAACGCTCTCGATGTTCACCTCCTTCGCCGACCAATAGTCACTGTCCTCTTTGCTGTCAGCTGGGTCGTCCTTGGACACGTCGATGGCAAGTGGGTCCGTGATCGGTTCCTTCAGCGGATCCTCCACTGGCTCCTCCTCCATGTTCACGTTCTCGTTCTCCTTCACGATCTCCTCCTCCTTGATCTCGCTAACGGGCTCCAACTTCACAGGCGACTCCACCTCTATCTTCGGCACGATATTCTCCGTCACCTCTGTCTTCGGAACGCACAGATTCTCCGATTTAATGAAATCTGGTTGCTCGATCTTCGGCTTCGTATCCACGTCGACGCACGGCGGAGGGAAGTCGAGCTCGGCGCTGATGAACTCCTCTTTCATCGTCGGCTCCTCGTGCTTCACGACATCGACTGGCTCTTCTTTTATGACGTCCATTAGTTGTGTGGGCTGTATGGGCGGAGTAAGCTGCATGGGTTGAGCGGTCTGTGCTAACTGCGCGCTGGCGTCTAGTTCTAACTGTTGCTCGGGTGGTATTCGCGGTTCCAAGCACTCGACCGTGGCCGGCTCGTTCACTGGCGACGCTGATGTAGAAGAGACAGCGGTAGGCACCGTCCTGGCGATAATCGCCTGAGGGACAGTGGACACGAGAGGAATGTGTGGCTTCGAGAGCTGAGCATTCTGAGAGACGGACGGGTGTTTTTGGCCGCCGCTGAGAGGCAACGATGTCTGAGGGACGATGCACTTCTCCTCGGGTATCGAGACTGCAACGGTGGACGTGATCTGCTGCGAGACTATGGGCACTACTGTCTTGATGAGCGGTTGATTAGCCGCGGCTACTGTAGTCCCGCCGATGTTGTGCACCACGGACTTGTGCACCAAGTGAGACTGCCCATGGGCGACTATAACAGGGCTGGGCGTCGAGGACCGCGGCACGTGCGTGGTCAGAAGCTGGAGACTCGACAGTTCCTGCTTCTGCCTCGGCGACAGCAGATTACTGTCCGCCGTGATCGGCCCCGGGATTTGCTTCTGTGGTCTGGACGGCAGGGTGCAGGTGTCCGCCATCGTGGTCGGCTTCCCAAACACCGGGCTGGATGTGCTGGCATTGATCTCGATCTTCGCCGTTTCGGGGATGTACGTGGGCGGCTGATTGGGCGAAGGAACTTTCGGCGACGTCGATGCTTTGTTCGTGGGCTCCGGCATGGTGGCCGGCGACAATTTAGGCTCCTCTAACCGTTGCAGCGGCTCGTTGGGGTTAACCGGGAGCAACGTTTCGATGACAGACTTCCCTCCAATGGTCGAATCCCTCGAGTTCTTCACCTGCACGCCAGGCGCCAGCGGCGGCACGGACATGTAAGAGCGGTGTGGGATATTCAGAGTCAACGGTGGCATGCCTCCCCGGGGACTAGGCGCAAGGGCCCTCATCCCTGGAGCATGTTGGATGACTGGCTGTTGAGTAGCAGCGGTGGAATAGATCTGCGACGGTGTTTCTTGCCTGTGAGCAGAGACGCTCACGCTTACAGCGGTCCTTGCGGGCGGAGGTGATGGTTTGCCAACGTTCGGCATGTGAGGGCTCAAAGCTGGGTTCCGTGACCACTGTCCGTTGGGCGACAGGGGCTGCGTTATCCTGGATGGAACTAATAGAGGCACAGGAGCCAGATTAGAGGAGGCAGATGACGAGACTGTGGGGATAGTCTGCATCCTGGGAGAGGCTTGTCGCATGGGCACCATCTGAGACTGCGGAGAAACAGGGAGTTTCTGATACAATGGCTGTGAATTAATAGGAGGTGGTGGTCTGGGACTGGCCGCTGTGATTCTAGCCGTTTCGCTGGTGATGGGCACGCTACACGGTCCCAAAACTGGCTGTTTATACTGTGACGGTGGAGGAGTCGACACGCGGTGCGCCTGAGGTGTAATCTTCTCTGGGCTAGCAACGCTGACGGTCGTGTCGACCGTCTCTGCTACAGCTGCAGGCTTAACAACCTCTCGAGGCTTCTCGTTCAGGTTCCACGAATGCGCGATCACAGATGCGGGTGGACTAGACGGTTTCACGGTCGATATGCGTGCCTCGACGGGCTTCTCCGTCGCAGCCAGAGGAGGCGCGACGGTGTTGACAGTCTTAGTGGGCGACTTGTAGAACGATGGAATGTCTGGCGTCTTTGGCGGCTGGGTGAGGTCAAACGTCTCGTAGTTCGGGTCTTCCTCCGTGTCTGTGTCGATCTGCAGGTCGTGCTCACTTTGAGGTGTGTCGGGCTTCAAGTCCGTCTCACCTTCGCCCGCAGAAGCATTCAGACTTTCCACAGCCTGCTGCATCTCCTCGACGTCCTCTTGGGGCGCCTCAGCTGGTGCTCCAACCGTGTCGTCAGCCTCCGCATCTTCCTCCTCTCCCTCGTACGAGAAGTCTTCGGTAGACCCTCCAAAGGTCTCCTCCAGCAATGCAGCGACTGCGTCCTCTGTTTCCTCTTGAGAGATTGCAACTCGAGGTTTATCTTCCGCCTGCGTGGGCGGCGTTGTCGAAGCAGCCACGTCCGGCTCCTCCCTGCCGCTGCGCGACTGACAGCTACTCTTCTCCCGCTCTTCGGGTTCCGAGATGCTCTTCACCGCGTTCTCGTGTATGGTTTCGTCGATCTCTATCCCGAAGCCTGGGATGAACTTGTCCTTCTTCTTTTCGGGCTTCGCGGCTTGGATACCGCTACTCACGGCCGGAGGCGTCATCGACGGTACCGTCGCCACAACAGTAGACACAACCTTGGGGATTGGACTGAGTAAAGTGTCTCTGGGCGTCGGTAGAGTCGGTGACAGAGTTTTCGTGATCAATGGACTGCTGGCCCGCGGAGGACTCGGATCTGCGCCCAAATATGGCAACTCGCCGCTCTTTTCGTGGTGGTGATGGTGGTGATGGTGATGATGATGGTAGTCTTTTCTACTGCGCTCCTCCTTCGACTTCTTCCTCTTCTTCTTCTTCTCCTTGATTTTCTCTGTAACCGTGGATGGGGTGGATGGCTCGACGCTATCATTGTCGTCGGTGAATCGAAACACGTCGTGATCGTTGCTCTCTGTGCACACCACGCCCGACTTGGGCGAGTTGGGCAGCCCCAGGAGCTTCGCCTCGATCTCCCGGCCCGCTTCGGCCAGGTCCACGCTGTTCTCGTCCTCTGGCTGGTGACGACGTTTCTTCTCCGTTTTCCGTCTCACTCGCTCCACGTCCAACACCGGACTGTGACCACCGTCGCTGTCCGACGCATAGGTGTTGTTCTCCGACGGGATGTTGCCCAGACGATTGAAGAAGGTGTTCGACGGGCCATCATCAACGTCATCCGAAAGAGGACCGAAGATATCCTCCATACGCTGGGAGTCCCTGGCTTCCTGCCTGTTCAGCCGCTTTCTCCTCGTCTTCGCCTTATCGTCACCGTTTCGGTCTCTCCTCTTATCCTTCTTATTTCGCTGCTTCTTATCAGAACGCATCCTCTCCTCGTTGTTCTCCAGCATCGTCGCTCCAGACGTGGCGGTCGTGGAAACCCCCGTAATTCCCTCCGAAGTATGGTTTGGTCTGCAGTCCACGTTGCTCGTCACGATGCTAGACTTGTTCTTGTGCTCGTTGCTCTCCGAGGACTCGGTCTTCAAGCTGTCCTCGTTCGACATCGAGTTCTTCTGTCGCTTCTGCTTCTTCTTATGTGATTTCTTCCGCGCGTCCCTCTCGTGGTTGTTCGCGACGATAGAAGGATGGTTGCCGCGGAAAGGGATGGACATCCGCTCGTCGTCGTCGGACGTACGGAGCTCCTCCTTGACAGTCGCGTGGACGCTGTTCACCACCACGCTCGAGGTCTCCAGGGGGTTGTGCTTCTCCTCCGTGTCGGCGAAGCCAAGGTCGACGTCGCTTTCCAGAAACCTCTCGGTCTTCACCTTGCGAATCTTGTTGTTGAACGACTCCTCCTCCTCGCTGGTGTCCGAGTGGATCCTGGACCTGGAACCCTTCCTGGAGAGGGACTTCGCCCTGGCCGAGTCTGACTCTGACGTCGCTTCGTCCTCCGTCAGAGCCTTGCTAGACACCGAGTCCCCGTCCCACGACGTGCTCTGCTTCTTCTCCTCCCTCCTAGCCCGACTCTGCTTCAGCTGTGAGAACTTATCCTTCAAGCGCACCTGACGCTTCTCCTCCTCGAGCTTCTGCATGTTCTTGGTGGACCGTGCCTTCACCTTATCGTACATACTGATGTAGGCAGGTTCGTCGTCGACGATGTCGAAGATGGAGTGCTTCTTGGGCTCGTCGCTGTCGGTGTCAGTGGCTGACGGATGCCTGGGCACTTGCATGTCGTGGGTGGACAACGGGCCGTCGTCGACGTCGCTGTGCAGGTTCAGGGAAGACTGTTGCTGATGGTGTTGCTGCATCTCTCGGGAATGATTGGTACCCACCGAGGCCTGCTCGCTCGGCGAGTTCGAATCATTGCGCTTCGAGAGCTCCAGCCTGGATAGGAACTCTTTGTCGGACTCGTGGGAGACACGTGGGCTTCTCTCCCTCGACTCCTTCTCGGAACGGTTTCGCTTGCTCCGCTGCTTGTCCTTGCCGCTCTCCCGATTGTTGTCTCTGTTCTCGCGGCTGGACTCCCTGGCCAGGTCGCCGTGGCTCGTGTCCCTGCTGTCCTGCGTCTGCGCAGAACCGCTGCTCTCCTTGCTATCTCGACTCTCCCTGCTCTCGCGACTCGAACGATGGGAGTCGTTGCGGTGCTTGCGATCCTCCGAACGCCTGTTCTGCCTAGGCCGGTCTTTGCTGTCCCTGCGGTGCTCGGTGATCTTCATGCGTTTCGCGTCGTCCTCCGTGGGGCCGTCCTGCGAGGAGCACCGCCGCTTAATGGACACGGGCGCGGCTGAGATCTGGTTCTGGGACTGAGAAACGGACTGGTGAAGATGGTTCTCGGTGGGTTGTCGTCTGCTGTCGTCGCGATCCCTCTTCTCCTTGTCCTTCTCCTCCCGATCCCTCCTTTTGTCGCGCTCCGATTTTTCCTTCTCGCGCCTCTCCTGGTCTTCCCGCTCCCTCCTTTTCTCTCGATCGTGCTTCTCGCGCTCGAACCTCTCCCTCTCCTCTTTCTCGCGCTTCTCTTTCTCCACTCGATCCCGTTCCTCTTTTTCTTTCCGCCGTTCCCGTTCCAATCGTTCCTTTTCCTCCCTCTCGCGTTTCCTTTCTCTCTCGACACGTTCCTTCTCCTCACGTCGTCTCTCCCGTTCCAACCTGTCGCGTTCTTCCTTGTCCCGCCTCTCTTGCTCCTCCCTCTCCTTCCTGAGACGTTCCTTTTCCTGTTTCTCCCGTTCCAGCCGCAGCTCCCGTTCTTTCCTTTCCCGATCTTCGCGCTCCCTCCTCTCCCGTTCCTCCCTCTCCCTGCGATCTTGACGTTCCTTCTCTTCCCTCTCGCGCTTTTCACGCTCCAGCCGCTCCTTCTCTCTCCTCTCCTTCTCCTTGGCCTCATTATCCTCTCGCTCCTTACGCTCCCGTTCTCTCTCCTCCCTCTCCCGTTTGTCCTTTTCCTGTCGCTCCTTGTCTAACCTCTCCCGTTCCCGCCTCTCCTCGTCCTTCTCCCGCCTCTCCTCCCGCTCTTTGCGCTCCTGCCTGTCGCGATCCTCCTTCTCTCTCCTCTCCTGCCTCTCGCGATCGTCCTTCTCCCGCCTCTCCTTCTCCTCCCGCTCTTTCCTCTCGTAACGAGCCTCTTTGTTCTCCTTCAACTCTCTCGCGTGACTATCCGACTCGGCGATATCGTTGACCACCGACGAGGTGTCTTTCTCCTCGCGATCCTTGCGATTCCTCTCACTGTCCGCGTCCTCCTTGCGTGATTTCCTCTGGCAATCCTTCCCCTTGCTGTATTTCGAGTCCCTGATGTCTTTGCCGTCGCGAGACTCTCTGCTGTCCCGATTACTACCGCTGCTGCTGCTGCTGCTACTGCTGCTGCCCATCTCCTTCCTCAAACGTGAGCGGGAGCTATCGGTGGACGAAGACAACGACGACGAGCAGGAAGAGTTCGACGAGGATGTCGTGGAAGACGATAGCACCGTGGAGGCGGTGGGCATGGAAGTTTGATATTGACCACTCGATAGCGACGACGACGACGACGAGCACGACGACGATGACGACGATATCGTACACGTCGTGGTGGCGGTGGTCGCTGGCGTCGTCGTCGGTGTCGGTGTCGGTGTCGGTGTCGACAGCGTTATCGCAGTGGTCGCTGTTGTAGCGGCCGTTGTCGTCGTCGTCGTCGTAGCCGAGAGCACGGACGTCGGCGCCGTCGTGACGGAGGGCGTCGACGGCGTCGACGGCGTCGCCGCGGGCGTGCTCAATCCCCGACTCGTCGAGGCCCCGAGGGCGTGAATACTACTTACACTACCGTTGCTGCTAAGAATACTACTAGCTGATGCTAAACCGCTACTGGCCGCCGTCCCGCTACCAAGACCGATTGGCAGAGAGACCGGCGGCAATTCCGGACTAACAGTTTTGATTGACGTGCCCGGTGTGACGGGGGTGGCCGGCGTCGGGTGGACGCAGTTATGCTGCACCGTTGCTCGCGGGTCCGCCTTCAACGCGGACGACATGGTCGCCGGGAACGTTAGGCTCGAGGAGAGGGGCGTGCTCGCGCTCGCGCCCGCGCCCGCGCCCGCGCCGATTTGTGCGGCCGCCGTGGCGCCACTGGCCAACTGCACCGGCGGGTGACTAGGAAACGGATACTGTAGGCAAACTTTGCTGGTGCAGCCGCCGCTGGACGTCAAGCCGCTCGCGCTGCCGATCATCGAGCTCACGTTCAGCACGCCGGTGAACTCCCGCGGCTCGTACTTCTCGCTGAAGTTCTCCAGGCGCTTCGAGTCCTCGTCGAACACGCTCCGCTTCGCGAGGACCGACTTCACGATGTCGGACGGCTGCACCTCGTGCAGGTCCAGATCGAGAAGCTTGTGACGAAACCTGAACCGTTCGGACGCGGTCGCGTCGAGCTTGGTCAGCGCATCGCCGCCCGCCGCGCTCAACGCCCTCGAGCCCGACCATTTCTCGTACTTCTCGTCCAGGGAGCGTATCCTCTCCTCGAGGCTTGGGGACTGGGGCGCTGTCTCGCTGTCAGAGCTGGTTGGACTCGGGCTGGGATGACGGGGCGGTGGCGAGGCTGGTGGCTGAGGAGCCGCGCGCGGACTCGGCGCGGTGGAGAGGTTGGCACACGGCGGACTGGTCACTTTAGCTAGGCTAGCGTTGCTAGTTCGGTTGTTGCCGTTGCTGTTGTTGTTGCTGCTGCTGGTGTTGTTATTGTTGTTATTGTTATTGTTGTTCAGCATCTGGGCAGCGAACCTTGGCAGCGGTAACGACAGGGGGCCCTCGTGACTCCTCTCGCGAAACCGCCGCGGCTCGCTGGGCACCAAATTCTCCGGCCTCTCGTCGACCAAAGGCGTTCCTGGCCGAGATCCGTCGTGGTGCTCGTGATGCCTTTAACAGAGAAATTAAATGTCTTATTTCCCGAGTAATGCATGTGATCGATGTATCTGACTCGAGAATCACAGTAACTCTACCGTAATAATAATAATAATCGAAGTATACAGTTCCTTCTCTTTATTCTAACTGGCAGCTAAAATGGATATCCAAAATAAATCCCTATCGTACCACAATTGACATCGCATGTTAGTCAAAGTGTTACTCAAAGCACAAGCAACTAGAAATTAGAAACGCCCCCCCCCCCCCCCCCCCCCTCCAAAGAATATACACTCTTCAGGTTCCACAAAAAAGCCACTCCACACCCAATTCCACCGTAAACAAACATACCTGCTGGTAACATCGCGCCGTCGCTTGCAAGGCCCAGGGCCCCTGCCCTCGCAACTGCCTCTCCTCGTCCCGTGATGGACCACCACCTTGCTGTCGCTAACGCGCCGGATGTCCATGCCCTTTCGACTGGAGTGCGAGGTGACGAGCAACGAGGCGATCTCGGGCTCGTCGTCCTCGCACAGTATGGTCGCGGCTGCTCCATCGAGCTTCGCGCGCTTCTTCGGAGCGAAGCCGACCTCGTCGCCGCTGCTGTGGCATTCCTCGAGCTGCTCGAGCAGGTGGACCCGCTCTTTCTGCAGGTGCCTGATGTCCGGTGGCGGCAGCAACGGTGGCGGTGGGGCAGGCGGCTCGACGCTGGTGACCACGCTCTGAACGGCGTGGCGTCGCGACGGCGGCGGGCAGTCGTCCTCGTTCAGCTTACCGTCACCGAGCACGCTGCTCTGGTAGTCGTCGTGGCTGGCCCCGCTGCCCTGGCTGAACTCGTCGTAGCTGCGAAACGGGCGCGACGTTGGCTCGCTGTAGTCGCCGTCGTAGTAGGTGTCCTGGTACGAGCGTCTACTGCTACGCGACATCGCCGTCGGGTGGGCCGGGCTCGCCCCAGGTGTACTGCCGCCCCCAGACGTGCGGGAGTAACTCGCCGTTCTCGACCTCGGGGGCGTCTCGTAGCGGGTGAACCTGCTGCTGGCGTTCGACACCGTCACCCCGGAGTCGAAACTGCTACGCTCCCGCCTGGAAGGAGTCCTTCAAATAACGGGTGTACCTGCTATATTTCGTAGTCCCGCGTGTGTTACGCGAGCGGTGTGTGCAGGCTGCGTGAAAAGCGGCCGCGGGATAGTCGCTTAAGTCCTCTCCAGCGTCTTTAACATGTTTCAGAGTGGATCGAGATTTCGAACAAATGGTGAGACGTAAGTGGGACGTATGATGGGACTTGTGAATGCCAGAACAGTTTACGGAGCAGCGATGAAACCTGTCTCGTAAACTACTACCTGTTAAACACGCTGGGAGAATTTATCGAGTACCTCGCCAGACACTTGATTCGCGAATAAGTGTCTTCAAATTGCTCTACAATGAGGCACCTAGAGAAAAAGTAGGCTCGCGAACACACGGCGCGCTAGCAAATATACATACGCGACATCAAAGGTGGACGCTGGGGATGGCCTCGTGTCCCAAGGTTTCTCACCAGCGACACCCTGCCGCTCGAGATGCTCGTAAAAGGTCTCCTGGCATTCTCTGGAGGCGAAGTCGACCTGTAACCGTCGGCCACGAAGAGCTGCCCCTCTCATCTCCTTCACGGCGGCCTGTGCGCAGCTGATCTGCTCGAAGAACACCAGAGCGTGGCCCCGCTCCCTGTCCACCACCACCTGAGATATCGGTCCGAACTGGTGGAACTGCATGTTCAGGTACTTTTCCGACATGCAATCTAAAACAACATACGCAAAAATTGCGACCCCGTTAAGCGACGATAAGAAGGAAGGTGGCGCATAACATTTGTGGCTTTGAGAACTGCATTCGTTTATCAATGTGGACCAACCTCCACTCGCCCAACCCTTAAATTTTCCTTCAATCCCTCACCCTAGAGAGTGTGCCGGCAAGTTAAGCTAACATTCTGTCTCTGCGCTTAGACGCGACTTAACATTAGGTGGAACTGAATGATCTATACATTATCAGAATGAGAAGAGTCGGGATGTCGGAGTCTGAGAGATGTTTAAGGCTTACAAGACCCAGATTCTTGCAGTTAAAACTGTTAGGGACTGGGTGTAAGTCCAACTGCCCCTTCTGGATCTGGTATATGTCATCAGAGGGTTGAGTACATACTGATATGAATAGTATAAAGGAGCCACTTTTTCGCGCAAAACTGAAAATTCCATGGGGAAATTAATGTGGAGGAGAGGGGGTGTGGGGTGTGGGGTGTGGGGTGTGGGTAGGGGCAACTTTCTTTTTAAATGGATAATTACCTCCAATGCCATCAACCCAAACACAGGACGTGGGCATCGACTTTCCGAATCCGAGTTTTATTCGATTTGCGCCCAGGTGTTCGCCGTCCATCGATCGCATAGCTTTGACAACGCTACCGATGTCGGAGTATTGGCAGAAGGCATAGCTCGACACCGCGCCCTGTTTCTTAATATCTATTTCCTGTAAGATCCAAACGAAAATCGTGTTCACTTTTTCTGTTAACATTTCCTAGCGACTTGTATCGACGACTTCAAAGATACCAGCATACTGGAAATTGATGCAGGTGCAATAAAAGAGCTCGTATATAACAGTATTCTAGTTTTATTTCATTTCCAATGTTCCTTTATTAATTTATTTCCTACTCGCTAGTTCTTTCGTTAGTTGAATAATATGCTTTAATTTGAATGATATTTTAGACGATCGTGCGTCACTTACAAAGCTCCATACGGTAAATACAGAATGCGGTTGCAATCGTGATGCGGCCAGAGGGAGGATAAGTTAAAATCAATTTCGGTGCCCACTTGGGCATCTGTCTATCGTTTGACTAATTGTAACACCTAGTTTCACAAGATCACTAAGTGTCGGTCTTGGTGTTTTCGACTGAAATTAATGGCAATACTGAAGAACACATCTCCCACAAAGAGAAAAGAATTTAAGGAAACACCTGAAAAAGTAAATTTCTGGGAAGACTTTTAAATTTCAACCCTCCAAATGGTCCCCCCCCCCCCCCCCATAGGTCCCCGTAAAGTATCAGCTGTTTATTTACAATTAATAGATATAAATAGTCAAATCCTCCGACTTTTTCCCGTGGAAGATAGAATACCTCGCACCTCGCAGCTCCCCCGGTCGCAGCAGGATCGCTTCCGGTGCCCTCGCGGAGGGCAATGGAAATGGAAGCGTGCCCAACTTACTATTATCTCGCCGAACGGCTCGAAATGCTTCCTAAGCTCGGACGCGGTGACGTCCTTCTCGAGGTTCCCGATGAAGAGCGTACGCGTCGCTTTCGGGTGGTACTCGTCGAGCTCGGCCTCGTACGGCCTGAACTCGTTGTCCTCGACATCGTAGCCCTGGTAGGGGGCGACCTCGATCTTACAGCCGAAGAATAGCTTGTCGTGGGACACCTCGAGCGCCTTCTCCACGTCCTCGGGCTTTTTGAAGCAGACCAGGGCGTACCGGTCGCCGGCCGCCCCGACCACCTTCACCCACGTCACTTTCCCGTGCTTCTTGTACTCGTGGAACAGTCCGTCCTTGAGGGAGGTGTCGCTGCTGCGCGCCGGCAAATTACGGACGCAGATAGCCAGCGGCCTGCGGTCCTCGGTGACGGCGGCATTTCCGGTGCGGTGCGGCGAGCTACCCGGCGACGTGCTGCCCCCGGAAGTGCTGCCGGCGGAGCTGCCGCTGCGGCTGCTGCTGCTGCTACCGGAACGGCTACTGCCGCTCGGCGAGCTGCTTCCGCTTCGCGATTTTCTCCGCTGCTTTTTGTGCTGTCGTAGAGCGCCGCTGCTACTGCTGCCGCCGCCTCCGCCTCCGCCTCCGCCTCCGCCGCCGCCTAATGAAACAACACGATGAATATAATCTGCACACACGTGGACGGGGGATACATTATTGTAACGTTAGTTTAGGCATCTTGATAGGGGGTGTTGGGCTTGCGACGGATTCTCAATTACTTACGGGTCGAAAGTTAGGAACTGACATGGCGATTTTTAGAATCAGTTAAACGGGGGATGACGGTTAGTTGCGAGGCGGATACGGGGTCAATTTTCACTCGGAATGTCACTTCCTCGACGATTCGGGTAGATAAGGGGGGGGGGGGGGGGGGGTTTGGTCGTGCTGTCGACTTTGTAAGAAAAAAATTTCGAGTAAAATACTTGTATCCCTTCAATTCGGCCCCCCTCAAGATTAAATCCCGAGTGTACCACTGGTGGGTAATATTGTAAGTAATTTCAGGGGTTTGGAATGGAAGGTGGGTCTGAATAGACTCGGTAGTATCCGCCAGGTGAGGGTTAAAGTCACATCGTGTGATAAATTTTCGGCTAAATTACAGTGGATGATTTGAATAATTACTTAATTTATTTCTTTAATAATTAAATCGTGCATTGACAACAAAAACGGATTAACCCACATTGAAAGAAAATTAACTTTTCTGGGTTAGGTTTTTGCTCTCAATGCCTGAAATCTCGACTACCCTTAATACAGGGAATAGTTCCAAAGTTTCGACCAGTAGTTGGCAAATGTGATTTGCTTCGTTCATTAAAAAAAGTCTGGAGTTACAGGTGCGTATTTATTTGCGTTTTATGGGTGAGCTACGGTTACTCATTAAATCAAAGTCATGCAACTAGGACAAGCGCGTATCTCATTTTGTCGTTAACGGGGTAACGTGGTTTCGTGTCTGCTCGATCGTGATTCACGTGTATTGAAGCGGAATGCTTTTGCGGACACAGTGCGAGAATCAATTTTAGCAAAGCACAATGTGGATTTCAGAATTGTTTCGCTGGGGCTCGTTTGCGTGACAAAGAATATAGAAATGTAATTCTACACAAGCGATTTTAACATTCAAGTCCCCGAGTGCGACCTCGAAAACGAATAAGGACAAAGGACCGCCAGAAGCGTGGGTCCAAATAAGGCGAGAAGTTAATAGGATTGCGAGCTACTGAATGTTAATAAGGAGGCGTCGTTATCGTATGATCATAAATCGCGAAGTGTCAGAAAAGCCTTGATGATCGCGGCTACGTGTTGTCCCCGAGGCAAGCGACATGCAGAGCGCGTACCCCGCGTATCCCCTCGCGAGTCATGAAAACACACCCACACGCCCTCTCGCACACAGAAGGGAGGGAGAGAGAGAGAGAGAGATATGAAGCAAGGAAACGGCGCGGCACACAGCAGATAGAGGTATTCCACCTGCAGAAACACATGCGGACGTGGACGCAGTCGCGGACGCAGACGCAAAGGTGTGATGGACAGGCATGACACGGGGCAAGGGAATTGAAGCTGGTGCACCGGGGTACGTATAAGGGCAATTACCTTGCTTGTCCTGGTAGGCGTCGTTGTTGGCAGGCGAGGGTGGCGGCGGCGCGTTCCCGTACCTCGAGGTCGTCGACTCGTAGGCCGACCAGGAGGACGGCGGCAGGCCACCGCGATGACGGTCTAAGTGGGGCGGGGGCGGCGGTCCGGAGGCATACGGGCCGGTTCTCGAGTAAAGCCGATCCCTCGCCCTGGTCGATGTCACGTGGTAAGAGCTGGCAGGAGGTGGACGCCCGCGGGGTATGTAGCCGCCAGGATCACCGGGAGAAGGATCCGCCGGATGGCCGCCAACGACGACGCCGCCGCTGACACCACCGACACCACCCCCGGAACCGACCCCTCGACTGCTTCTCTCGCTGCTGTAGAAACTGCCGTGGGAGCCACGTGACTCGAAGCCCTCTCCGCTTCGCTCCCTGTCCCGCTCCCTCTCCCGCTCTCTCTCGCGGTCCCTCTCCCTCTCCCGGTCCCTCTCTCTCTCCCTGTCTCTGTCCCGGTCCCTGTCGCGATCCCTGTCGCGCTCCCTGTCCCTCTCCCTCTCCCTCTCGCGGTCTCTCTCCCTGTCGTTGATGCCGATGCCGCTGCCGCTGCCGCCGCCATTCCCGCTACCGCTACTGCCACCACTGCCGCCGCCGCCGCTGCCGCCGCCGCCGCCGCCGCCGCCGATCCCGCTCCCGACGGCGCTTCCTCCAACGCCCGTTCCTCCGCCGCTGCCGCTGACGCCGCTGCTGCCACCACCGCCGCTACCGCCGCCGCTGACTCCGCCGCCAACGCTGCCGCCGACGATGCCGGAACCGCCGCTCCCGCCAACCCCGACGACGCTGACCCCTCCCCCGTTGCCGCCAACGGTCCCGTGATCCTCCGAACTTCTGAAACACCCGAGGATCACGTTAACGCTCCCGCATAGAAACGCCACCCTCTCGCGAACCCTCGCGCCGCGGCATGGCACTCCCCGCGAGCAAACTTACATTCCACAATGGAAAGTACACGGGGACGTTGGATAGCTTCTTTCTCGCCTCACCCCCACCCCCACCCCCACCCCCCTCCGCGTCGCAGGATTTATGACGGAATCCTGGCGATCGCGTACGACCGATCACTTCCCTCCCCCGCCCCAAGTTTCTTTTCCTTAGTCCACCTCGCGCGTGGGCTCGGATAAGTAACGTGGCTCGATTCGATCGTGATCAAATATTGGCGGTCCACTTGGGCCCGTGATGATTAAGCTGCGTGCACTTTGGTATCAGAGGCTGCTCCTGGCAGTGTATTGCTTGGTTTTCCTATACGCGACTGAACGCGATACTCCTAATTAGGCGAATAGTCGAATAGTCGAATAGTCGAATAATTACAACTCTAGTATGGTTTAAAATCAAGGAATTTAGACGGTGTCCTGGTTAATGGTCTGTTTCGAGGATCCTCATCGAGAAGAAATGGAGTAGGTATATATGAACATCTCAGGAGCAAGTCGGAAATTCGGGATTCTATATATGAAATGGCAGGTTGCCCCGCAGAAAGTGGTAAATTTTAAACTGGAACTTTCCGCAGATCCCTTCATGCAAAGGGCATCAATTATTCCTCTGACGCTTCTGGCGCCAGATGAATATTACTCCACGAACTACTCGCTGCTGCCTGTTCGTTCCGTTTTTAGCGTGTTCCCTGTGCGACTATTTTTCGAAATCCTTCACCGCACTGGCACATTTAATTTCCAACTACAAACGTCCACTGACCCATGGCTGTAATAATATCAACTCAGTTGACGATTGGAACCTGAACACACTCAACGTACACTACACACCATATCACTCACTAATTCCTCGTCACACAAGCATGCTCAATTACTTGATTCCCAGCCTCTGCGTTTATCTACAACCTCGACATAAAAACGGACAATGCCACTTACACCTCTCTAAGCCTTCTCTGCTTCAAATACGAAATAAGATACAAAATGGTCATAAGAATTGATTTACCGCTCCTAAAACATGCTAAAGACCCAGCCTCAGGAATGCACGATTATTCCACGTCCCTCGACGTTGCAGCTCTCCCTACATCTTTATCGGAATTGTGGTAGCAGCCGACGGTCGAAGTTCAAAAACGCCGCCGCCGCCGCCGCCGCCGCCGCCGAAGTTCCTCGTGTCTCGTGCACCTTTCTAAACGCGTCCCGTGCACGTGAATAGCTGGCCCGCTTGTGTTCGGCGCTACGACATGCACGAGGCCCGAAATCGGCACCGAAGAATCAGCGGCCTTTCACCCGACAACTCCCATTCCGTTAGCACACGGTCAGCCACGCTTATCTCCCTCACCTTCGCGAGAAACTTCGACCTGAATTTCTTTAAAGGCTGAATCACGCGTGGCCGTTTCTCCGGCGATCCGGCCCGCCCCGCGAGAGGAGCACGGCACCGTTGCCATGCCAGCGTCCGCCTTTACGCGCCGCTACAGAGAAATTTTCCGTTAACCGGGCGACGGCACCCTTTTTCTTTTTATTGGAATCGCTTTTGTCCGCTCTCGGACACACCTTTCGACCATCGTTATTTGCATAATCGAATACCGCGTGCACGCGGCTCGTAAAGAGCCTTTCTCGACCGTTCATGTAACAACGTCGCATGCGAAATAATACCGTCCCCTCTATTTCACGGAAACGTGGAACGAAAGGCAAATTTTCATTATCCCGAACTTGTGTGTTAAGGTAAATGTCCCCCGTTTGTCCCCGGACGTCTCCTTTGTCTGCTCATTGTTTTCCGTTCCTTCGTTACAAACGTTCTGAACACGCGCTGCTTACGTAAACGGATCGAACGGATCGAACGGATCGAACGGATCGAACCTTTACAACCAGGGGTAAATAATTCTTCCCTGCGAGATTGAGATCTCGCAGCAATTTTATTGAGACGCGCTGCGACATGTGTTTACAATTTACAACAGAGTTGCGCAAAAATGATAGGCATGAGAGAAAAAAGAAAAGTTACTACGCGGATGACGACCGAGCGGCATTAATCATGCTGATGTAATCGAACACTTTGCATGTAGTCACATCATAATTGTACTAATTACATGTAGATAATCAATTCGGGAGAAGTAGTGGCAGGAGCATAATTTATCGTGGCGAAATACAGACACAATGGGTGTTTACGGCGCGGGGAGATAAGGTAAACCGGTGACAATCACTTAATTATCGTATAATCTTACACCCGTTCGTATAGCCGATAGCGATACATTCAGAAATGCGTAAACAAGCGGGGCCTCGGTGGCACGCAATGGCGCCGCCGCGCACATATCGACGATGAACGGTGAAGCGCGGGGTGCTACGCCTTTTCTCCGAGAAACCGGAGAATTTTTTGCCCCCGTAGCACGGGAGAGGCATGTGGCCGATCTAGGGAAGCGACGATCGAGTTCCGTTGCTCGAAGGGCAAAACGATACTGCGGAGTATCGGTCGTGCGACCGATAGCAATTCGATATCGTAAGCGCCTGACGCGGGAAAACGCCGCCGTCTTCGGAAAGTCCGACTTCGCTGGGCGATCTGGTCGTTGTTCGGTATCGCACGCGTCGGTTTATCGAATCGACCTCGTTATGTAGAAATTCGAGCTCCAAGAATTCTAGATAAAAAAAAAAGAACCGTGAAACCTGGTTTCGCCGCAAACACGGCGAGACGAGGAGGGCAGAGGGGGGCAGAGGGGGGCTTGTTGACGTTGCGCCTGTATCGAGCGCGATAATCCTGCTGGTATCGATCCCGGTGACGCTCGCCGTAGATAACGACCCCGAGAAAAGAAAGACTACTTAGTTGCTTCTTGCTCGAAACATAGAGCCGAGGAGTGCGTACGAAAGCCGAGCTCGTAAATCTGCCGGCTGCGTGTTGATGTTTGCACCTCGGCGGAGTGCAATACCACCGTGCCATTGTTATGACGGACGACGGCGCACGCAATTCCCTAGAATCACGAGTTTTAAGTTCGCCATAAAACGGTGGCTGGCATGTGCGACACCGACTGCCGATAAGATATTTTCAGGGTCGTATTAATGCGTGTCGCTTGTGGACCGATGGTAACGGGAAAACTGGCACTATTAATTTTATTATGCTCGAAACTAGATGCCAATGTGCACTGTTAAATAGTTAGTAGATTTAGAAGTGGTCGGAGAAAGGACGATGTAATTTCTTCCGCTTAATGATCATCGTGGTAAAGAGAAACGGATAAAAAGGAAGCTGAGTGCTCGGGGCGTGTATGTAGTCCATCGATACAGATGATTCATATGCAAATTGTAAACCGTCGTCATCAATTCGTGAACCTCAAACAATGATGTCATCGTCGGGACGATGCTGCGTGTGTACGGCTCTATTTGTTCGATACCAATGGTGATAAGCTGACTAATTGAATATTTATTCGATCGACAAGCGAAGAAACAGTTAGACAGCAGAGCCTCCATTATCTGAATGTTTTAGTGTCAGAACGCTATGCAATTGGAATATTCTGTTATCCACTAGAGCATGTCCCTCAGACAATATCTTTCTCTCTGACTGAAACGGTTTTTCGTAACTGTTAAAATTAATTCTGAAGGAGATGATTGGGCTATGCAATTCATAAGAATGTGTGGCGTCAATCAACCTATGTCACTAACATTAAAAGTGCATTTGTTGAGGATTGTTGGAGTATAGAACTAGTGAGGGTTTCAGACGCAAGAAGAACTGTGGTAGGTACAGTACAGTTAAACGTGTTAGTTCGTACAATTTAACAGACAATATATATATATATTTAAAATTTACTTAATGTTTTATTCCCTACGTTTATACGTATGCTATTTTACCTGGGGAATATGGTAATCAGTATAAGGAAAGGGAGTTCGGATATATGACATAATCATGTTGGTTCTAGTTCGAATAATGCAAGTAATACTATACCAATTTTTGGCGACCAATCATTGTAAGATTAATAATACATCTAGTCACTTACCTAGTCACTCGAAAAAAACTCAACCTCCATTAATATGGAATTTTCCATCTTTAAATGATGCAAAGTTGGAATCACGCATACAGAAACCTATTATGTATTCGGTGTTTGAACTTCCATTTTTATGAATGTAAATACCAGATTTGATAAGAATTTTCATGACTACCATCATTTCGAAGTATCAATATTCGATATTTAAAATTCCAACTTTACAAACTAACTTTACATACATGTTGTCAAAAATACAAAAAAAACATCCTATATTCAGACCCTTAAAACTTAATATCCTACAAAGCACGTCTTAATTATATATTTCATTTTTAAATTTATTTTGAAACTGTTACGCGTTGATACCTCAGCTACAAACGATTCTGCGCCTCTATATTAAAAGAACTCCCCCAGAAAAGTACATTGGAACATTCGTTCATTCCCACTAAGAGAAACTACCAACGTTTTCCAAAAAAACAAAATCTTATTATCAAAGGTATTGCCAATATCTGTAAGGGCACGGGTACAGCATCTTCCAAGTACGATCCTGGCTGTTAAAGCAGGACTTCCCCCTCCGCGGTCGCGGTTCACAGCTACTCGGTCGCGCGCGCGCGCAGCTTGCACCAGAAACGTGGCAACATCGCGAACGACCACGTCGCTTCGTCACGGTCACCTGACTTTTCGTGGAAACGCGATGCTGCCGTGCTCGCGAATAAGGGTATGTATGCGACGGGCGCTGACTTTATTTCACTCGAGTCTCGTCGATGGGAATCGTTGGATTCTAGAAGGAAGTCCCGACGCCTGTGTAGACGCCTCGAGCATAACCTCCCGCGGCGACAAACGGAGAGAAAGTACGCGGAGGGCTCCTTTCCTATAGTCTTAAGGTGATTAAACAGGCGCGCACGGAGACGGGAATAGCCGGGAGAGGAGAGCAGCCGATATACGTGTATCACGTGGCCCGGTAAAACCGAGTGCGTGGCAAAAATGTTTTCGACACGTTTCAAAGAGTGCCACGACGGATTGCGAGAGTCACGGAATCGCGATTGATAGCGCCGATGTGCCCGAACGACGCGACGACACGATAACCGACCTCCTTCGATCGATTATCGAGCTGTTTACTTCCACGAATACCGATTTCGTGGCCTCAGCTCCTACGTGGGCTCGCGTCCAACCGATATCGGCGCGGAATTGTATCCACGGATAGAACACGTTGCACGACGGCTGAAAAATAAGCTGAACATACGGCCCGGTCGGTTGTTATATCAGCGGCGTTAATTAGCTCGCGTTCATGACGGCGATAAATTTTATTTCGTCGTGTCCGCAACGAAAACCGTTCGGGGCGAGCCCATGTTCCTACTGTTTCGAAGGCGAGCGACAAATTTATAGGGAACACGCGAGAGAACCGTATTCTAGGAATCCTCATTGATTCAGGAAGCTCGTTATTAATGGTTTCGGTGGGGCAAGGTTCGACGAAATACCGTTCCCAGTTGGGCAGACCTTTCGGAGCTGCGCTTCATTTAGGAAAGTTTTGTCCCGCATACTCGGTTCTTAGAACAATTTCAGTTTCTATATTCGCTGTTAAATCTTCGTGAGAATACTACCAATAAATAGGCAAGGTTTTCCCGGCGAAAATGAGTCCAAACTCGACTACACCCGGACTACTTTTAATTATACATAAAGCGAATTAGTAGTTTTGAATTTTGTGGACTCACTGTATATTAAGTATAATTAAAAATGGTCCGAACGTGGTGGAGTTTGGACTCATTTTTATCGGGAAAACCATGCCAATGCGCTCGTAAATCGTAATACTGTCATGAATATCTAATAGCAAATATAGGAATGTCAATTTTCAGTAGTAGATGAACAGAGTTCGTTTGGTTCGAAAGTAAACATTTAGTAATTCCCGGACAATACTTTCGATGCTTTTAAAAGTGGAACTCCCTCGGCGTGAAAACACGCCGATGCCACTCGAGGACTTAAAGCGAACCGTTCCAATGTGGAAATAAATTTCCATCGCCGACGTTCTTTTGCCTGGTTGCGTTTACTGCTCGCCTTCGACTGATTGTTTCAATTTCATTTACATACATCCATTCGGGAAGCCCGCGAATATATGTGTCTTTGATACCGCCACGACTTTGCTGGGAAATACTTTACTGGGTTATTAAAACGCTTGACTCGTCCCAGCCGTTGCACGGTAAAACGGTGAACGGCCAGCGAAGCTATTTAACGTCGGAAAATGAATGCACGAGCAATTCAGGAAATTAACGCTCTTATCGATCGCAGACATTTGGCGGCTCCCTTGCGTTCTCGACCATGAAAGTATCTTTGTAATTCAAAGGTATCCGCATTATTCGACGCTTTCCTTTAAACGAATATCGCTTTTAATATTTCCAGAGTGCACGCGTCGTGAGCTGATAATTCGCCCAGATCACGCATTGTACCGAATGATAAGCTGTATTGCATTAACTCTTGACCTTAATGCTCCCCGATGAAGTGCTTATTATTCGTTTTTCAGCAGCTGATAGAAAACAATTTTAAATAAAATAATATGGAATTTTACCCTCGATATCCTACTTCGACTTTCCCATTTTTTGTAAGAGAGTAAAGAACAAATTAACAAAGTATATATTACTCTATATAGTTAAACAGATTTTATACTTTTCTTTCGAAATTTATTTACAACAAACACTTATTTGGCCGCTTAGTGGCGCCTGCAGAATATTGCTTGCACGAAGCTATTGCAAAAACGTATTTGTTCGGGGTCGCGATACGTTTCTGAAGATTTGCATAACGTATGGCTCGAAATAAAAGTAAGCATTATGAAATGTACGGCGTCGGGACGGCCTTGGCCGTAACACCGCAAAGGGTTAACACACCGTGCAGCAATCTTCGTGCAGAATCGCAGCTATTTTTATCCCCGTGCCAAGTTTTTAAATAAATCTATACACACGCTGCGGGCAAGTGCACGATCTGTGCAACGAAAGAAAAAGGAGGAAGGAGAGAGCCGACGTTCGATAAACCCGCCGATATCGCTTCGAATTCGCGTTTGATACAATCAATACGCTTGTCGACAATGCCGACACTTTTTGATAGCAATCGCTGCGATTCAATACTCCAATACTGCATCTATTGGAAGGGCACTCTTCAACGCGCAGCGTTGTTTCTACATGTTTACTAAACTAATACTTTCAAATATCACTTCGTGGAACTTTTCGAAAAATTGAAGCGTAATTGCTCGTACCCTACTTCATCATAATCTAATCTTTATATACTAATCTCGATCATAGTCTAATAGAATTACAGGCATCACGACGTAATAAATTCTTTTACCGTATTGTTTGTTACGCAACGAAAATTGTCCATTTTTTTAGACTTCTAATAAATTGAAGTGTACATAATTACATAATCATTGAGCCTTCTTATAATCAGAAATTGGTTCACTGCACCCCAGCGTCATTTTTCAGTTACCATTTTCGTTTTTTTTTAATCTTTTAACTTCTCAATGATAATTGTCTTTTTCTAGAAATGTAAATTTTCATATGTTGAAATTTGTATTTGAAAAAAATTGTTGTGGATAAAAGCAATTTTTGGTTAAAATTCGCTACATTTTAACATTGTATTATTAGGGTCTAAAAATTTACAGAAATATTGGCAAAGACGTATCCGTGAAGGGTTAATCTTTAAAAAAACTCCACTGCATTGGGTGTGCTGGTGTAATAACGAAATTGCGCGTTCTATTCCGTATGACGTAATGCAATAAATGCCACCCGATTATCAGGCGCTATAAAAGGCGCCTGCTGGCATCGATAAATCGGCGATAAAACAGCGCATAGATCCAAGGCGCAATGTGCGGGGAAGTGGTACCCGTGATTAGAATGTATGTACATGGAATTGTTAACGATACGTGCTGGCTGTACGTGAATTTTGTTAGGAGAAAGAGATAATGTCTCTGGTCCGTAACGTTTCAATGTCAGTTTACCTGTTTCCTGTGACGTGCGATTTAATTAATTCCCGCGACGTAACTCATCACGAAAATCAGCATTTATACGTGCCATTTCGGTGACCAAAATATCTTTTAGCCTCGTTACACAGTCGCAACAAAAATTACAGTGCCATATGGAATCCGTACTTAAAAAATTTACCAGTAGACTCATCGCACACATATGTCCCATTTCTCGAATTGAATATTATTTTATAATAAACTCTGCCCAAAGTGTACGCACAGACATTTAAAATAGTAAAATAATATCGTCTGCTTTATCGATATAGAAAATAATAGACGTTAAATTTGAACGACCGAAAGTTGGCATAATTTATCGAAGACGGTGCAAACTCACCCGTGCGAGGGAAACCTGTGCTGAAGATGCTGTGGCTCGTAGTACTGTGTGGTAAGGGCTCGCTCGTCCAAGGTATGCTCAGTCGCGTGGGCCTTCGCTGCGGACTTGATATCCATGAACGCCACCGTCGCGGAGGCACCCCCTGTGCTGCTCGAGGAACCGCTACCCCCGCCACTGCCGCCGCTGCCAGAACTGGAACCGGAACCACCCTCGTTGCCTTCTCCGAGGGAACCACCGGAACCTCCGTCCACGGGGCATTCTTCGCCCCGCGGCAGCAACTTGACGCTCTGCACGCGTCCATACCTGTAACAGTAAAGATCTCTAATTAATTGCGAGCTGAATATGGAGTGGCCGGAATAATTAAGATCGTCTATTCGATAAAGTGACCAACGATTAAAAAATAATTTATGGTATAAAAAATGATCGATTATAATTACTGCGGGATTATGTATTACGTACATATATACATATACAGAGGGGAACACTCGCAGGGCCGGCCGCAGGCGGGAATTCGATTAAAATTAAGAAAAATAAATTAGAACATAATTTCTAATATAACGATATAATAAACTAATATTATTAATGATATGGCAATAAAAAAGTGATATATTTAAATATGTTAATGTTTATCTGTTTATTTATTTCTTTATTTTATTATTGTCCGTTTTTCGTGATTTCGTTCTGTGAACAAATTTTATACCTTTTTACCGTTGAGAACTTGTTTGGGACCCACAAATATTTCTTGCATCCGAGCCCCTTTATAGAGAAGGCCGGCCCTGAACACTTGCTTTTGGACTTAAAGAGAAGCTGACAAGAACATAGAATTTGCTCATGTTTAGGAAAATGTGACAGCAGGAAAAATCTATCGGTTTCTGCTGTGATTGCATCCTGAAGTGTTTATTTAAAGACGCAAAAGGCGTCACGTAAGTGCTCAAAGTTCACGTATCTCATAGTCAGGCGAGAATTTAAAAGTTCGCTTGCAGAGTGTGTATAAAGTTATTTGAGACTACTATTGGCTAATGTAAAATTAGCATCAGCTTTACAGCTTCATGAAAGGTTGCGGTTGGGGAGCAACAGTGAATTCATGAAGTCGACGGATTCGTGTTTCAAAAATAAAAATTTTCAATTTGGATATAACATGGAGAAAAGAAGATATGAAAACGGTTATATTGGACATAACAGGGTAAGAACGGTAAAGTTTCTACAATACAACACAGACCACAACACTTGCGAACAATAGCGCAAACAAGATTCCTGCTAAGAACGTGTAGGATCTCGATTTCGATTACTCATTCTCGACGATGGGAGAATAGAGACCCTGCTGCCTGCCATCCTCTGCCTCGAGTAAGCTCTCTCAGTATACACCTAATACGGCGCAGGAAATTAAGTAAATGTAAGAGGAAGCATGGATACGATAGGAGCAGTGACGTGGAAAAAACGTCCCTCGATATATTCCGTTTCACGATGGCGCATAGCGACATTTGTCGGCGAGAACTTACGATTGACGCGTCAGAATGTCGAAAAATAAACAATAGCGTGTGAAGATTCGATTGAATGAAACGGGAGCTTCGATAATTGGAATTTACGACTCAGCCGCATCAGGAATGCCGGTAAGAGTAGAGGAACGAGCCTAAGGTTCGAATTACTTTTTTTCCAGTGGTTACAGCAGATGGGTATACTTGGCCCGAAGAATGGAACTGTGCACGCCTTGTACTTTGCTCGACCGTAATGTCGAACCGGCACGCTTAAAGAAAGCGCATCTTGTTTTCGCCTCCATAGAGGCCTGAGATATTGAATTTCGTCGAAATTAAAGAAAACAAAGAGCCAAAGTTGTTTCTGGCACACCCTATGTAGAGAAAGCTCGACGGTAGTAGAGACGGGCTTAAACCAGGCGAGGTAGGGTGGCCATGCGGCAAGCGGTGGGGAGGCGAACGCTCCGATAGGTCGGCCGGGAGAAGAATATTACGCGCAAGCGCAAAGACTCGAACGGTCTCGGAGTATCTCGGGGAGTTGTTCGTCTAATCTCGCGTGAGTCGCACGTATTTCCTTGTGCGTTCTTCCGAAGAAAGCCTCTTGCTTTTCTTGCCCCGGATCATACACACAGCTTAACAACACATCAACGAAAAATGCACTAGAATAATCCGTTTGTTTGTTCTTCACGCTAAACAGGCGTCAGCACAACCGCGGAAGAGAGAGGCACGCGGCGATTGGGCGGCACACCTTGGATTATAAGTTCCCTTGGATTATAAACTGCGCAAAAGTACTTGGCTAGGCCGTTGCCGGAACTCAAAGAACGGTGGATTTATGTCACGGAAAACGAAAATAACTCGGGGAAGGACGGCTAGTTGTAATCCGCGACGCTTCGATCGCGCTTCTCGTATCGTGATAATGCCGAGGATTGCTTCGAATGGGGCGTGGTCCCTCTTCCATATGCCGTGTGATTCGATGGCGAGTACGGGGCAGACGCCGAGTCTTTGTATAACGGGTTTTTATCTCTCTCGTTGCACCTCGTTTCGCATCGACATCCCCAGGCTTTACTCGCCGTGTCGGAACGGGTTGGATCTCAACGTCCGTAGCAAGATACACGTTACTTTTGTCCTCGAGGATGATTCTAGAGCCGCCGGGGTCTCTGGCGCAACGGGAATCAATTTTCGGCATCGTCCCGATTTCCCTACGGAGGCAGACAGGTGGAAGAGAAACGATCACGTTGTAATATCGCAACGCACACATCCTCTAGAAGATTGCTCTCACGATATGGCAGCCGCACCAGCGATGTGCCGTTTACGCGCGACTTTTTTAGTCATATGTCCATTTCACGTTTCGCAGCTCTCGGGCCGCTCGATAGTACGCTTCTTCGCACGGACATTCGGGGGTTGGTTTTAACGTGTGATGTGGTGGAGTGCTATCTCGAAATCTGCGTTTCATCGTCTATCGCGTGGCAGCGCTGTCGAATGAAGTGAAGAAAAAAAAGGGAGAGATAGAGAGAGGGACGAACCAGTGAACACAAGGGAGGATCAATATTAATTCGCACTGATTATCGTATCGGGGCGTTATTCCTACGTGACATTTTACGGAACGAAAGCCGATCGTGCTCCGGTGCGTTGTGGCCGCGGCGCAAGAGTTCCCATCCCACCCAGCTCGCTCCGTCCTCCCCTCTTGTTCTCTTCCCCTACGCACACATTCTCGCGCGAAACGCAGGCGCGCGCGGATATATACACAGGGCATGCAATCGAGCTCTGAAAAGTCTCGGCGCACACCACGGCGAACGTCCTTTTCTGAGGCACACATGAGTGAAAGCGGGTGAGAGGGGAGCGACGAGAGGAGAAGAAATAAGATAGAAGGCCAGAAGAGGGAGAGGGGGGCAGAGCCAAGTGCCACGGTGGCTGGCTGCTGGCGAGCGAGCCACGAACCGTACCCATTCCCCTCCCAGAACCCTCGCTCGCTGCCTGTCGAGGAATTTTACTCGAGCAGACTCGCTCCCAGGCTCTCGATTCCTTCGTTTCTCTAGTCTAAGTTCTCTCTTCTGGCCGAAGCGGTTTTGCTTCGTGCGAAACTATTAGCATGACTTTCCATAAATTTCAACTCTCTAGGTCAGAGTTTTATTCTCCGAGCTGCGGACAAAAAAAAGTATCGGATAACCGTAACCGTGGGTCGATTTCTAGTCATGGGCGCACGCAATCGGCATGCGAGCGTACGTGCCTCTGCAAAACCGACCAATAAACATAAACCGGCCGTATTTGATGCGCTCGAATATCTTCGAGCGAGTCTACGAACCGAAATTACACGCAACCCGTTGTGCCGAGGAACTACAGTGGTACTACTTTAAGAATACTTAGAGTGTGTGATGTTCGTCGTTTTCCGTACTTCGATGTCTAAGTGACGTTGCTCCCAGCGTTCCATGCTCCGCCATTATTTCCAATAAGAGAATTTACGCTCCGCGTAAATGAAACTAGTGAACCCTCTCGTCATCGACGTTCGTTTTTTTTTCTGTCGAGCGAAACGAGAATCGCTACTCGCATATTGAAAAGTGTTTCCGTCACGTGTCTGATCGAAACCGAAGCTTCTTTGAGAAACTGAATCCCACGGCAGTGGCATCGACTTGGACGGTCGTTTGTCTTTCTACGTTTGAAATGGGAAACGTATATACAGGAAATCAATACATCGGCCCACGGGTTAAGAGTTCCTACGCTCCGATCTGTGTGTGTTTGCGTGGGTGCGAGGAAAGAGAAAAATTCTGTGCTTCCATAAAGCAAATATATGTCTACTCTGCTCGTCAGCTATCCGCCATGTTTCGCAAAGGAGAGAGAGAAAAGGAAACGGAAGCCGGCGATTTTCGTAATTTCGCGGAAACCTATTGTAAAATCCGCGTTGATCGGACTTTCATCGTAGAAACTCGGCGGCGAATGATGATTCGGAGATGTCCCTACCCTTCAGACGCGTTACGTAAACGGTGGTGAAAAATTTCGTAGAAATTTTTGCCACGATGCTGCACGGCTCTCCGCGATAATTCTATATCGTGCGTACCGAACGAAAAAAACAATTAAGCAATTGGTACACAAATATACCCGCGGTTCAAAGCGTAGGAAGCTGAGACGCCGGTGGTAGAAAACCAGGTCTACGGACTCGGAGTCGGTTGATTCTTTATATTTCTCTAGATCTCGGAATTCCAAAGCCCCTCCCTCCCCCTTATTCGTGAGTGTGTCGATTTAACCTTAACAATACACGTGGAGGTTCTACGATTCCACGAAGAACAGCGCGAATAAAAAGGCGCACAATACAGAACGAGCACCACGGGATAACGCAACAAAGAAAGGGGGCTTTTGTTCCTCGACTTTTTCCCGTTTCCCCCTTGGCCCCCTCGTGATTCCACCATGGCTCTCGCCGAATCGAATAAAAAAGAAAAGCCGCTTGGGCAGGACGCTACTAGCTCCAGAAATTTCGCTGAGAGGTTGAAAACTAATAGACAACCGCAAACCCGTTCCGAATCTTTCGTCGTCTTCTTTCCCCGGGCTCCCTATAATCCTGAAAGCAGATATTCTTTCTTTCCCGATTGCATGCGACTACTGGAACAGATAATGTACTCAACGCCTGTTCTAAACGCGTATATCCCGTCGTCGCGAACAAATAGAGAATAGTACGCCGACGAAAAACTGTTCGTTCTCGATAATAAGAGTACGTTCTGCACCAGGTTGCCTATTAAACACGCCTCTGGCAGCGAGGAACCAATTATACGTGCGAAACGACGTGGCGAGAATCAGGCCCGGAAGTTTCAATTCGCGCGAGGCGAAATTCTTCGAGGAGTGGCATGCTCCGCCGTGAGATACGTGTAAAAGGCACGGAAAGCGTCTTCTCGCGCAGTACCATTCTGGGCAGACGACACTGACATAAGCCGCAAACGTCGCAGGCAGCAACGTCGGGACACCTCAACGAGGCCGGCGAGGACGTGGCAACAGCGCTATGACTCAGCTCTCCTCGTTCCAACCGCTTCCCCTGCCCCCTTGGTACCGCTTCGGTGCTCTACACGCAGCTGACGCCCTTCTCCTCCCGCCGGGAACCCCACCGTCGCTCGCAACTCGATTCTATCCTTCCTCGTGTGTCCTGTCCGAGACTCCCCTGACCCCGTCATCCCCGCCCCGTTCCGCTCCCCCTAACGGCTCGCCGCTTCGTGCATCCCCCCCACCACCACCACCACCACCACCACGCAACCAGGCGCTGCGATCCCAACTCTCTCGGGGTACTGACAACTCGTTTGCCCCTCCCCCCTACTCTACTCCTTCCCCTCCGTGGAAGCGTGCGCGGGCCGATTCCTACACGGCGTCATGCCACTGCCAAGACGAGCGTGCAAAGTCCCCTTTGGAAGAAAAACACCTACCCCTCTCCTAGCCCATCGTGGCCCCTTCTGCTTTTTCTCTCTTTCCCTAGCTCGCTCGTCCATCTATCTACCTTCGTCCCCTTCTTTGTCCTTTCTCCACGTCTCTCTGTCTCTCCTTCGTCCGCCACCTCATCCCTGCCCGCCCTGCGGCCGTTCGTTTTTCTCCGTCCAACGGCTTCTTCCTTCTTACTCCTTTTCTTCTGGATCTTCTTTCTTTCGGGGCCCTCCCTCCCCTCCCCTCCTGCCCATTTCGCTTCTGTATATCCGCTGCCGGAGCGGTCGAACAATGCAACGTGATCCAGGTGGTGCGGGAAAAAAGGAGGACGGAGAGGAGGCGCGCGAGTAGACGACGGGACGAGTGTAGATACGCGAAATAGAGGGGGGATGGAAGGGAAAGAAAGGCCGGCGGATACGAAGGGCTCGAGAGGAAGAAATTGTGAAGTTACGGCGAACCGGCGAATTCACGCGCGATCGTTCCAAACTTCTCGTTCAATTGTTTTTCCGCGCGCCGATGTGCGACGTGACGTACGATGGTGATCGATTGGTTCAGATAAGCGATTCGCTAATCCCGCCTTATCTATACGTGTTGGCTATATATATTTTTGTTGTGATGGTTAATGGTAGGTGGGCAAAGATATGATTGGATACTTGCGCGGAAAAATGACTCTCGGATTTCTGTTTTTTGTCACCGAAACGTTTTATAAGATACGTACTATGCATGACGCTTATTCCAGTCGTGCGTTTGGTACGAAGAATATTAACTACTTGTTATTGCAGCTGTTACAAAGTATAAGGATCGGCGCAAGGAAAGCTAATGCACGATTAGCGAAGCACAGAAAATTGCAAGACAGTTTACGGAGCACGAATCACTAAGTCAATGTATTTACAAAGTCACAAATATAAGCACAGTTATTTACAAGGATCGTTACGAGTTTACAGCAACAGGAAGCACGATTTATTAATAAGCTTTACACGGCACAGGCGAAAGCTAAGCAAATAGGCTCGGCAGATGAGCGTAGCAAAAAGGCGCGTAGCGTGAGCAAAAGACAGCTATGCATCACCGTGTCGCGAACAGAGTGTCAAGTGATCCAGGAAATCGGCATTGATTTCCTGGAAGGAAGACGCAGTCCCCCTTCCATCGATCGTAAGGCGATGGAAGAGGCCGTGATCGACGCTCCACATGAGTCAACGTGCCGTTGCCATTGCCTAATTACTGCTGGGCCTGGGAGATGGCGTAAGAATGCCTAATTTCCTTAACAGCAGCCATTTGGAGAAGATTAGGTACTCTATTCAATCTGTAGTAGAATGTAGTTGTCAATAGGTAGAAGACATTCTTTTTTGTTTTCTTACTAGAAATTCACTGGGGAGCTCTTTGCGACGAAGAACGTGACATTCGTGATTTTAAAAAATTGTCGTTTGCATAATGGATTTTGAACTTCGCGCGTTTCTCTGCAACAGAGTTGCTTTAGCTTGAAATAATTCTCTCAGCGATGAAACGCAATCGAACGCTATCGAGTGGGTCTCAGACAAGAAACGGCCGACTTTACAATTTACAAAATTAACTTAACATCGTAACTTCCTTCTCGATGATAATACATTTTCGCTGTTTGCATTATAAACTTCAACAGCGCGTCACTTCGAACGTCTAAATCCAACAATAGCGTAACGGCAACAGGATTGAATAATTGCTAGTCGTTGGAAAACAGGTTACATTACCTTAGACAATACCGCCATTTTCTAATACTAAAACTGGACAGATCGACTGACTGGAGTGATCGTTCAAGAAACGAATATTTAAAATCGAATTCTAGTCCAGCGAATCTATTGTATTCGAAATAAATAGAAGAGTCCTATTCTTTTCCTACAAATTTTAAGAACAAAAACGTTCTTTGCGTGAAAGTTTAAATTTTGCACGTGAACGAAGATACTCAGCTGCATACAACAATTATCTAACAAACAAAGATAAAGGAAAAACTGAAAATAAGACAGACTTCTATCTAAACATATTTTTACAAACTTACAGTTTATCAAACGGAGGATTACGCCTCCACAAAAAGTGTAATGCATCAAACAGAGACTTTGTAAAATACACAGGTCTGATTAAACAACATTTACGCTCCCCGTCGGTCTATTAAACAACGCGAAGCGTTTGTTTCGTAAAGTCCGTGCATTGTCAGGTAGGAGTCGGGCTAACAGCGAGCCACCGCGCACGAACGGGCTACCTACTCAGGTTCTAAACCTTTCGCGGGCAATGTCAGCAACGGCGATAGTACGCTTCTGTTATTCACGCTGTGCTCCATAGCGAAGGTTATCAGCATCGATTATTACAATACACGCGGCGCGGTCTATTATTATCGTTCGCAGAACATCTTGGGCTCCGTAGAAAGTTCCTTGGCACATTAAATGAGCGACGAGGAGAGCAGTACGGGAGAAAGAAAGAGACCGGCGGGAGGAAGAAGCGACATCCTTTTTTTTACGCCAGCGGCTCTCGAAGATGTGAAGCGCTCAAGACAGGGGGAGAGACAGAGAGAGACGCGGAGGATGGACGGGACTCGCGCGGGAGAATCGATACGAATGCAATCGCGGCAATAATTCACGCGTTATCTGCTCTCCAATTCTAATAGAAGTGAGAGAGACAAAGACGGGGCGCGCGCGCGCGCCAGAGAGAGAGAGAGAGAGAGAGAAAAGACGGACGGAGGACAGAGACAGGCAGGCAGGCAGGCAGGCAGGCAGGCAGGCAGGCCGTCGACTACGAGGCCGCGTGGGTTCGAGGTCGAAGCCGTAGAGTCACGTTAGGCGACTGCCGTCTGTGTCGTAGCCGAGGTGCCGTTATTTTAATGCAGATACGCAGGCCGGACAAGAATGAAAGGCTGAAGCAGAGATATTTGCGCGCGGGACGGGGATGTCGCGTCCAGCCGCTGACGCGCTGCCAACCTCCGTTACGTCTCTATAATATGTGTATCGATCCTCGAGACCACGTACGAGGTAGATTCGCCAGCGCGGCGGATTACCGCTGTTCGAATGGAGACGCCCGGGGGGTCCGCGTTCGGGCGACTAATAAAGCGACGTCGAGATTCGGGAACCCAGTGCTGTTATCGTTCTTCTATCTACGGACTGTCCCTTCCACGTTCCTTCTTTTAAATGTACTTTTTTCCGTGACACACAGTAGGTACGTGGAACTGTGCGGTTCGTGTTTTAAACAGGTGATTCACGCCGCGCATGCTTGCAGAGGCCTTCGCACTGATGTTTCGCTAAACTGGTTGCCGGCGAGGATGCATAGGAGGTACCTGGAGATTTCTGTCAGCGTCTGGGACCTCCGAGATGCGTATACCTGGCGACGGTAGGGAGAAAAAAACAAGCGGGATCTCAAGAATACTCGGAGCCGGTCGTGGTAATGGACGCGCGAGGTTTCAGCGTCGCAGAAACGTTCGACACCCGCAGCCGTCGAGCAGGTCATAAAGGAGATCGTTAGGCGGGAGACGGAGGAGAGGAGAGGAGAGAAAGGAACGAGAAGAATAAGAAGTAACGGTAGTCGGGTATTACAACTTCACCGCGCCTATATTACTCGCTGCGACGCTCGCTGTTTCGTGCCTTCCAAAGCGTCGTGGAGAAAGCCAAGTCGTGTCGTAGCGCGCTCGGTGCGCGTCGACCACGTAAGAAGAGAAAAATGGGTAGTACGGGAGGAAAAGAATGCGGTTATCGCGGTTTCGGAGAACTGAATTCTTCGTTTTCCGTTTTCCGTTTTCCGTTTTCCGTTTTCCGTTTTCTGAATGTTTCCTTAATATTCCCCTCCAATCGCCAACAGGAGAATTAATTTCACGTACTATCTACGATTCAAATATTGTGTACTTTGACGTGCAAAGAGGGCGCGCATTTGAATCGCTCGAACCCTCGTTTTACGGCCTGCAAGAATGTCACCTAATAGTGGAAATAAAGTCTTACGTGCCTACGGTCTCAAAGTCAACAAAGTTCAACTCCCCTAACAGTTTCGCTGCAAATTACTGACATTACTAGAACCACCGTGTTACGACACTGACAAGCACCCTACCCCATCGTTAACATTCTTCACCCCCTATCGGGCAATGCGAGCAAATTCGCATGAATTAAACGTAAGAACAAGTTCGAGCCAATAAAACGGAAAACTGTACACTCGCCCGTGCAAACGAGCTGGGGTGGAAAGCGTAGACGACGCGCGCGAACGAAGGAGGGTGCAACCAGAGGGTTAGGAGGGAATCTCGCACGCGTGAAAACACATGTATATCGCGCTCGCGCGGCAGCGTGAGCCTTTGAGCTTCGAGAGTTCTTGCTGCCGCTGAAGAAGGGTTTCTTCTTCACCGTAGACGGACCAAGAGGACGGAAGTAGGGAGGGGGCTAGAACGAGGAGGGGCGAAAAATGACAATATTCTCTCTCGCAGAGAGGAGAAAAGAGAAATGCGGGGAGGGAAAGAGCAAGATGCGAAAGCCTAGAGAAAGAGAGAAACTAGGGGCACGAGGGGAGAGAGAGAGAAGAGAGAGAGTCCACTGGCGTAACTTGTACGCGGCGCGATTGCAGGTGCAGCGGTATTTCAAAAGGCGCGTGAAGAAACTGCTCCTCCCCTCTCACTCCTCGATTCTCGCTGCGTTCCTTGTACATTGTATAAAACGTTGATTCTTTGCGCCAGAACTATTGTTCGGTTTGCACTCCTCCCCCCGGCTCCTCTCCCGCCCCTTTGTGCGTGGGCGCGGGGCAAAAGTAAGGTGCGACGCACGTGGAAAACACCGGGGACGAAGGAAGTTGGGAACAATTAAGAGGAATAATGGGAAAAAGGGACGCGGGTAGTGTTGAAAGCCAGGGAGACTGTGGAAGTGATATGGAATGATTGTGTAAAAGGATGCGGACGTAGTCGACGGAGGAGGCTGCGATGCGATTAAGAATGCTAAATGAGTGTGTTCGGAGAGATAGATGTGTGGGGGATTGGGGAGTTGGGAGTTGGGAGTTGGGAATCATAAGTTGAAAAATGGAAGATATGGAGGAATTTCTATGAACGTTGTGAAGAATATGTAAAAGTAGTTGGGAACGAAGGATGTTCAAGAATAACTAACAGGAATATTGAGAAATGGTTCGAGTAACTGTACAATGCATTCTTCTACCTCACTTTTCAGGATCACTCAAAAGCTACCAAATCACTGATCACGCCATCATCCTCTCCGAAACTTTTGATAAAACCGCTGCGAAGATTGAAAAACGAAAGGGAGAAAGCATGAACACACAACACCCGCAATTAGAATGACTGGCGTAAGAGCAACGTTTCAGGCAAAGGATTTAATTATGCTTGTCGAGGGAAATTTTTCGCGGTGTTACACGCCGCGCGAACGCATTATTTCGAAACTCCTCCACGAAACTATCCGCGCTCCTCGAGCCACCGAGCAACGCGAGGGGCAGGAGGGCGGCAATTAAAACGCGAATGTGTAACAGCTGGAATCGCGCAGGGTGAATGTAACCAAAGTTAAGGCGCAACCTGTAACGGTTAGGTCGGCGACGTGAAACACGGCTCCGAGTCATTCAGCGAACCGACGCGACGACGCGGCGCGGGCAGATTCGTTTCTGCGTCACGTCAATGCGGAAGAGTGTCACACCCGTTCGAGTGTTTGTCACTGAAAGCCCAAGACCGTTTTATCAATTGCGATTTTATCGAGTCGTTTCAAAAGTCAGCGTGTTGTCTTCGACTAGGACTACTATTGTATCGTAAAAAGAAATTCTACTTGGTTGTATGTATTATGTCGTGGTATTTGTTACAGAGCCAAATTTCCAATAGATTTTTTGAAATTGAGGTTGTAGAAAAATCTCAATACTGCTCGGCAATTTCCTGTTATATTTCAGGCATTCAGAGCAACAACGGAGTAACCCATATTGAAAAAAATTAATTTTTTCCTATTTTATATGATTACTACAGCCTATTTAATGGAATAAATTATTGCTACTAACTCAATTTCGCAAAAAATATGGATTGGGCTGTTTTTGCTCTCAAGACGAGGACATGTAAAATCCAAGCGGTGTACATTGATCGTGGGACGCCTAATACTTAGTTAGTATGTATCAGCACAGCGATGCGATATTAAATTTGTATAAGAGAAGGAAAACTCGGAATGACTTACGAAATCACCTGTTAATGTATGATGCTTCCAGAGGAAAAAAAGGAGAACGTATACCTCTTCAGAATTATTCCTGCTGCTGGTCTGCTTGGGTATATTTAATCTAAGATAATCTTCACTTACCTGTAAACAAAAAAAAAGGATTGTTAGAGAATATTTATAGGATTAAAAATTAAGATTTGATGATACACGAATTTGATGTATAAGATTCATGAATTTTGTATCTGTGAAATAAATGAAAATTTGCTTCATTGTGAATGTGGATCTAATAACCATTCGTTTTCATCCCTCCCTCACAAATTCCTTAAAAATTGTCCACTACAAAGTCCATAAAATATAACAAGACCGATTTAATAATAGCCCCTTTTACGAACCCTTTTATTACCTATATTGTCAGCGAAAAACCAAAACATACGGTCCTTTCTCTCTATTCAACCCTCACTCAACCGAAAAAGGAAAGAAAGAAAGAAAGAAAGAAAGAAAGAAAGCCATTTCCAAGCCAGATTAAATTAAAATTCCAAGACTTCAATTTCGATCGATCACGGAGCAAAAATAATTTCATCCATTTCGATTACGTCGTCCTAGTAAAGTCTCGTATACGAAAAGATTTGATAGCCCATCAAAATTCCAACATTTAAAACTCCTGAGTTCCTAGCCTTCCCCTGCTACGTCTCCCCTCTCAAACGTAGACCAGCCAAAATTACACGCCCCCCCAAAATACCGCTGATTGCCAAAAATAAGCACGAAAAATTCCCACCCACGTCAGTCAGAGTGTTTCCCGCGCGTTTTAGCAGCAGTCGCGCCGAGGGAAGCTGGCCATTCCTCGCGGAGGATACTAGGGAGTGGAAGAGGAGTTACGCCACTGGGTATGCGTGTGCATCGTGCAACGGCAGCTCTCGACGCGGTTCACACCGAGAACCAGCCCGCCAACCTTTTTCTAGGGCTCCCTTTCTCCATCCTTCCGACGATTTCACCACGCTTATCCGGCTATGGTTCTCCTCCGCGGCTACCAGTGCTCCCTTGCAGGTGCACGAGGGTAACTTTCCAAAACTCGACTTCGCTCGCCGGCTCACCGGCTCGCTCGCTAGCTAGCTTTTCATGGTTTCACGCGAAAAATCGGAGTAACGATCCAGGGGAGAAAGAAACGCAGCGCTTATAGAAGGCGCTAAGGCCTCTCCCCACGGGCCATTTTTGTGGCTCTCGACTGGCGCGACGGTGCTCCGCGTGGATTCAGTTATTCACGCGCTGTCTGTCTTTTCCGGCTTTTCGTTTTAAGCCAGTGAATGCCAAGTGAGTGTAGGTATCGGGGATGATATCAGCTGTGTGGCGCGAAAGTGTACCGCGTGGGGAAGCGTTTAGGGGGATTGTGACGAGGTACCTATTGCTTGGAGACGGTGAATCTTTCAAGTCCCTGAATGGGGATTTGCGAGGACGGCGAAGGACGAGGGGATATTGTTATATGGAAGTACTTCCACAAAGGCACGGTTCGACCGTGCCACGGCCGAAGGGGACGTTTCAGGTAAATCGCGTCGGAGGCGCATCGATTCGAAAGGGACTCACAACTCGAACGCTTTCGGCCACGCTAGAATTTCCCGTGCTCATTAAATAAGCACACGTAGAAATACCGAGGCAAGGGGCAAGCGTACGCGGCCAGTTTCTTTTGATCGAGAGGTCGACGAACCGAAGAACGCGCCAGGCCCACGTTGAACTTTCACGTCAACGCGGTCGAATTCCGCGAATTAAAAATTGCCGCGGTGGGGCACGGCTATGGGCCTACCTCGGAGCTTATCGTGTGCAGCGAAATCTAATTGGCAACGCCGACGTTGTGTGCCGTGCATGTTCAATTGGCTTAAAAGTATTGCGACAATAAAGGTGAACTACGTGGGCGGGGAAGTAGGGAGCTCTTAGGCATATTAAAAGTATGCACGGTGCGACTACAATGGTGATGGATTCCTCGGGAAAAAATATATGGGAAATGTAAGATTGTGATGTTACCGATTCGCGTAAACGAAAATATCGTTAAATAAATACTTCGTGTAATGGGGGGGGGGGGGGCACAACGTTCCAATGTGAACGCGCATAAAATAATTAATATTAACTAAAAGTTCTGAAAAATGTTACGATTCACACTCGTTGGGTACACTCGCAATTACAATAAAAGGGGTTACGAAACATATGCTGCTTGCATATTCATTGTGCCGGCAAAACAAATTATCGCCTTCAAGCTTTCAAGGTGGAAGCATTACAGAAATTGTTTCGCCGTGATAAACGAAAAATGATTGATTGTAAACAGCGAAGGTAGATTGTTATGAGTTGTTGCGTTATCGAACATCCTTGAATTCTTCGAAAATCAAAACTGAATAATTATTATCTTCCTACTGCAAACAGAAATATTCTGTAATAAACTACTAATCTTTGTACAAGCATTAATTTAAGAATACATTTCAAATTTTGTCAACTAGATTTTTTTATATAGAATAAAACTGCGTTTAAATACTGTTCTGACGATTGTGACTATGTTTCCAGAAATATCTTATAATTATTCACAGTATATAAAAATGAAACTAAAAATATTGAAAAGAAAACTTGCTTTATACTTGACAAATATTCTGTATCAAAACTGTGAAGATCCTCCCAGTATTCACAAAGTTGCAGACCCAAGCAATATGAAATCCATTCTCAGTTCAATACCCAAATTCACCTTCTGCAGATAATTTCACTCATTCCACAATATCCCATCAATGCACTTTCTCCCAACAACTACTTCCAAAACTTTCCAAAACAACCTCAACTTTTCCTCACCTAAATTCAGTCACACAAGCTGCCTGCATCATCCACGATCAGTGTTTATTGTAAAAAAATAATTCTGCTACATCAGTAGAAAATTTTGTAAATAACGGGGACGCCTGCTATCCTCGCAAACGGAGCAATATTCGCGAAGAGGCAAGCGATAGTTCCCTAACAGCTATGGCTATGATCATCTCTGAATTCATAACGTTCGTATGCGACGATGAGAGATCCAGGGAGCCAGCGGGTCGTCGATCGATGCACGACTATTTCAACGAGGAAAAAGTCAACAAGCAGGCACCGTCAGTGTTTGCACGTTTTAATAATCCAATTTAATATACATGGGACTGCGTTTGCGGTCCCGCTGCAACTTCCGATGGACGTGTAACTGCTCGGTAATATTTAATCGAAGTATGTACAAAACTGTGCTAACACCGACGAGGATGGACGACGGAATGGTAACGTCATTGGCGAATTACGCAGGGAAATCAGGTTTAATAAGACTGTTACTTTAATCGTTGCATAATCGTTCCTTAATGTTTGGTCATTTTGCTTCGGTAAAAATAAGGATGTAGTGTAGGATATGTTTTAGGGCATTTTCAGGCGAGGCACTTTTCTGGCCGGTATTAGAATATTGGGTACGTCCACTAGGTAGAAATGGCGATAGTTAACCCCTTAGGCGTTACGGGGATATGTACGTGTATGCGGTTTGTGCGGGGAACGCCCCTTGGGCGTCTAGCGACTATGGTTAAGAGATGCGACTAGAGTAGCCTCGCACACGGAGTACGCTCTGCGTTTAAAGTATTAACATCCGAAGGGTTAAGAAAAGGAAAAAGATTCAGAATGTGTGAAGATGTCTATGTATATAGTTACAATAATTACTGAAAACTGTGGTTAAGTTAGTAACAAACGACAGTATTTAAAATAATTTTGATAATTTAGTACCTAAGAGGTATAACCTGTCGTGGTAGTAAAAATTACACGATCTGTCTTTCTTTTTAATATTTTGCTCGTGGTCGATAACACCCTGTCACATCATTGTGTAGTTGTAATTACAGTTAGCACAGGGTCATTAAACAGCGACGACAGGTTTATCAACAATGGGATAATTTTAATCGTCCAATTGATTTATTACAGTTTCGATCGCGGCACAACGATTTTATTTTCGCGCACAAAGTTCTGATAACTCGCGTAGCCGACTCGCTAACGAATCGATCGACTTTTGAGGTCAAGACATGATTCCCGAGTTTTACGGGGCGACATCAAGGCCAAGGAGAGGTTTATTAAACGAAGGCAAGTCTCGGCACTTTTAGCACTCGTCCACGTGATTACTTCAATTCTGAACACGGATTTTAGGGTAAACAATATTAACATTGGAAAACCGCAGCTACCAACGCAGCATATCTTTTGCAATGCAGATGGAGGGACCAGTGTACAGAATCGCGTAAACACGTTTAAAATTTAAATATAATACAAAACTATGGCGAGTTATTCGACCAAATACTCGACAAACATAACTATTGATTCACTAATGACAGAGACGCCCGCTATTTCGTTCGTCGTTGATATTTGTGGTAGTGATTGTCTAATTGAGGCCTAAATAACCAAACATAAAATCTAGACGCAAAAATGGAAAAAAGGATACGAAGAGGGATGGTGTGACAAAAGAATTCACATAACTGAAAAATAAATTAATTGTTAGCAACGTTTAACCGTAATCGAGCAGACAAGCGTGCTTCCTTCGTCGTGATACCGCCTGTTCGATGTTCAGCTCACGAATGCCTTGTTTTTAATCGAATCGCCGCTATGCCTCGGGAAGAGGAAACGTGCTCCGTGGAAAATTAAATTCTATTGCTTCCTGTTGACTGACAAAGCACGAGGCGAGAGTTCGAATGCCAACCACCAAAAATAGATCATCATTAAACAGAAGCCCCATCCGGCCCACCGCCACCCACGGTGGCACCAAACGAAGTCGGTTTACGGGCCGTTTCGACCAGAAGGCCCCCCTTCGGTTCATTTTCCCGTTTTCGTTTACTTTTGCTTTTCTTCGAGGGACCAACGGGGGGTTGCGCGCGTATTGCGGGAGTAATTACGCGTTTACTACGAACTCGTTAAATTCGAAGCACGGAAATCGGCGGCCGACAAACAATTTCTTTTCTAGGAATTATGTGTGTACGCCGGGCTGAAAAATATTGCCACAAATGCGAACTGGAGAATGCCCCGACTTCGTCTGGTTGGCATCTGCTTCGCTAACACTTGTATAATGTTTCGTGGACATGGTGTTAGGGCAAAGAAAAACCTCTCTCCCTGATCATGTTTACGAAAAATTGTAGAAGGGTTCAGGAAGCGGATGCCAACCGTCTGAAGTTGGATCAGTCTTTGTCAGTTGTGGTAGATGTGGGGCGATATATTTTAGCAGAGTGTGGATATGTGGCACATGTTGAAATATTGACAGACATGACTCGTCCTTGTAGGCAAAATTGGGCAGCTGCTTAGGGCGTAAAATTGACAAGTGCCGAAAAATGGTCTTTTAATTGCTGGCGTTTTTTGCCACAGTGGACAAAAATGGCGCACAATTTATCTCAGAATCTTTAGGACTGAATTTAACAGATAGGTTTTAAACAGCAACTGATGGAAAATTGGCTTGGGTCGAATCGGTCCACTGCGATAACAACTACGTTCAAAAAATTCGTATGACAACCGAGGGTTAAGCTACGAATAATAATTCAGAGTAAGGTCTTGAAAAATCTAAAATAAATGTATAATAATAAAGGGCGCAATTTGGCATGTCCGGCCAGGGCGCAAAAAAGGCTCAAGCCGGGCCCGCATGGTGTATATCCCTTTTGTGACCATTTCTGGGATACCTCGTAAATATGATCTAGGACAGAGCCACATGGCGTGGCTTCGCCCTGGTCCACACATTCACAAAATATTGTAGAACTGTTCGCGAAACGAATCTCAACTAGGTGAAGTGGGCCATACTACTCGTTTGTGCATTACAGAGGCCTGAATCGAATGAGCTGAGTATACACAACGGTGAACGTCTTCGTCCAGGGGAAAATGAACACAGTTATTTCGATATTTTACGAATCTATCCAACAAAAATATTTGGAGCTCCTATACGATATTTAGTATGAAATTTTATCAACCTACCTGCTGAAGGAGCAATGTGATAAAGTTTTGTTAATATTACTGGAGACGGATTGGGTTTGTAGGCTCTTCTGAATTAAGTTATCCAAGATAAAACAATAATTTAAATCGATAATTGCAGGCAGTGTGATTTTTAAATACTTATCATACTTGGAGGCGCGAATTTATACTTCAAAGTGAATTGAATGTGTTATATGATACGAGTATAGTTTTTTATTTCAATTTTATTGCATGACATTCGCATACTTCTTTAAATTGTTTACTCCAATGTATTCGTTAGCACAGACTTCTTCAACAACTCTTTTAATTCCAATATATGTATTATCAAGTTTTTACGTAATTTCCATCAGCAAAACACTAGCTGGGTTGCCTCGCCTATTCGTTATTCAAAAATTATGAAAACTTGATAACAGAACCTGCCAACTCTTTCTACCAACTGCATATATTTGTTAATATGGCATATAACAGTCAAGAGACCGGGACTCTATGCAAAATATTTTACCTATTCCGTAGCCTGAAAACATTCTAGGTACCTGTTGTAAACGAGAACGACAGTTGATGAAAACGCACAGTGCAGAATTTTCAACGTGGCGATTGACGATATAAATCGAGTTTATAACAACAGACGTATCGTGCCGTTAAATAATAATAACACGCAGGCAAATATCAGGGAGCCGATCAGATGCACTTTGCCAGCTTCTCCCGTGCGTGGATCAAGGTAATGAAATACCTGGTTACAACGCAAGACGTCGAGAGTTGAATTTCATATCTCGGACTTGGTGTCTGGTTACAAGTTGCCCACGCTTATTGTGATTCTAGGCGAGCCCGCGTGCACTCCACTAACATTTAATTGCAATGGGTTGAACGTCCATTCGCGTTGCACACTTCGAGTAGCAGAACTTCCTCTTCAATAATTGTATAATCATCAGGTTACGCGGGGCAGTTCCATCGCCTTCCATTCGAACTCACTTATTCCAAGTGAAAATCGAATTCTTTGGGGAGATTTTTATTCAAGCTGCCAGCACTTTTGTATCGTACAACGATTGGGTTGAGTCATTGATAAATCATCACGTAACTATTATAAATTCTGCTTTTTGTGTATTGAACAAAAACTGAAGGGAATAATTCATTTTGCACTACGAGACAGAAGTCGAGGGTTGGTCTACTATGGAAGAGATTTATAGTAACATAGTATAATGGACACTGGGGAAACTCTGGGAACAGCAAGCTGCTCTCGCCGAAAGAAAATGCCCTTTCTTACTACAAGAGAACGTCACGTGAGATGCCAAACCGCAGAGGTCACACTATGGGGAAATTTGCAAGCTAGGATTATAAGTTCCGCCTTAACATACTCGACAATGGATTAACATCTGTTTCAAAGCTCAGATAAATTTGCAATGGGTGATGTTAATTTAATAACCACCGTAGATTCAGAAAACCTTCCAAATACTATAAACAATGTTGAACTTTGCAGAAAAGGCATTTTCCGGTTGTACACTGTATCTATGAGTTGAGAAAATATTGTTAAATGTAATAACGCCTATTTGAATAATCAAAATTCATTATCTGAAGAAATATAGATATTTGCTCGCTACCCTGCTTAAAAAGCTACGAAAATTTTCAATGGAATACAACACATTTTAAGAATGATTAAATGTCAATTATCATAATTTTCAGTGGTTACTGTGCAAGTATGGAGAGGGGAGCTTCCAATGACAGTATCTTCGAAAGTGAGTGAGAAATATTGTATAAAATTTGTTGCACACAAATGCAAATAAATATTCGTATTGTATTGTTTCATTTGATTTGAGAACTTGATACCGTAGTTATCATTTGACGACGAAATGGAATTATTTGTTATTGCATGTAAATGATTCTGATCGATTAAAGCCGGAGCATAATCCTCGGAAGTCCACGTGTTTCGCATTATTTTCATTAAGACAGACTCGTAAAAGCCGATGTACATAATGCCACGTTGTATCATATAACAGGTCAGGCCATCACGGAGATCAACGGCGAGCGATATGACGACATATCAAAGATAATCTGAGCACGCGGAAAAACGGCGGTGGAAGCCATAAAAAGAGATGGAAAAGTTGCACTGTCGCGATAACGAGATAATCTTTTATCAAAAAATGGCACAGCCTCGTCGTAATACTCGATATAATTTCTATCTCGGAGGCTTCAGTCGACATCGAACTCACTGCCATCAATTACTTTGCACTCTAGAGAATAATTATATCCAAATAATAAATACCTATATAAATGATGTAGGTATTATTCAATTTTCCAGTTAGTGAACTATTTTGTGCAAAAAAAATACAAACTCTATACTCGGCAAACCTATAGTACTATTACTCACAATCAATGGAAATATTTAGAAATTTGCACTTTGTAACGTAATGACACATATGTCTCGACCTCGACCGGCGAGCAGCAGATGAAGTTTCAATAAGCAGCCATTACTCTCGCATACGTGGGAAGGGGCGGCTTAAAGGATCGCTCAGCGTGCCTAAAGAAAGGTGGCAACCTTTTCGTTCGAAGATCGTTCTACCTATAAGCACCGCGGATGCCAACGACCATTCGAGTCGAGGAAGAAGCCGTTCTGTTCTCTCTCCTTCTCAGTTTGCTTCGGCATCTTCGACGTTACGTAATCGAAACCCCTGTCACCACCGCGTCCTCGGTCACCACCTACGAGTCTCCCCTCTGGAAAGGTACAAATCACGCGTGCTCGCGCGTGAGAGTTAGCACGCATACGAGACGACACAAGGCATCGCCTTAACGATTCATCTTGGTCCGGTGCAGGCGGCTTCCGGTATAACAGTAATATTAAAATAAAAAAAAAAAGCAAAAACCGTGGCAACCCCCTAGAAAACACTTCGCGACACACTTGGGGTCTAAATGTACAGGGTGGAGTGTAGTTCGAGGTGCAGTCGAAGAAGGGGTGATTCTTTGTGTAAAAGTAAAAAAGGGTCGTTTTTGAGAAAATCAAATTTAGAGATTTGTCGCGTATGCGTGTTATTTCTACTTGTTAGTGCTTGCAAATATCGATGACGATGCAGTTGGAAAAATATAAGGGCCTTTTAGGGATTATTTGCGATTAGTGGATCGACCTGGCAGTTCAATATCTTGGTCTATAAAATCCACAGAGAACATCCGTTTTTTCCTAAATAACAATTCTTATTCGTCATTGTACTCTTTGTCGCGTAACATTTTGTATGATGTGGAGTGTTCAAGTAACTGACATATGATTCATTCGACGCCGCGATAATCGACGTGTCACCATTATTATGAATAGACGTTCCCGATTCGTTAGTGTCTGCAGCACAAATTACAAAGTTCACGTACACGCAAATAAGCGATAGGGACGTGATAATAATTTTCTACGTCCCCGTTCCAGCTTATATCGCCGACATAATTACTTCATCAGGGGGTTTAATGGTAGATAGTATTCTTCTTTATTAATTCATGGCGGAAATGGTTACGACCAATGTAGTGTTAATCAGTGCCGCCGAATGTATTTCAGAAGTGTTTTATAGGAGTCAGAAGGTAATTTGACTGAACAATAATTCAAAATTAATAATATAGACTATAGAGTCAAAAAGATAAAATGTAAAAAAGTAGGTATATGTTACTGTAATATTAATTTTTTGTTTAAAAAGCGTAATTCAATTCATATTTATATAATTCATAAACCAATAACATTCCACCTTTTAACTTTAAAACACTGGATACTAGATGCAGCAAAGAATATTGTTATTCCCTGTGGAAGATAAAATATCTAAATTTTCCGATATAACAACACACACGCCTGTATAAGAAATGTAAATGCATCCCTTGAAACGCAACAATATTAAAGCCTTCCGCGGTTCACCCCTATACATATAGTACTGTAGATATGTATATTTACTTGTTCGAGACAATGCTGGTTTTAAGACTTTTAAGATATACACAAGGAATTCCTGTGTATCATTTTTTTAGCCACAAAAACATGACGCGTGAAATTGCCATAAATGTACAATTCTGCGGGATCCCGCAGTCCGCGTGATTGGCACAGAAGCGATTTTTACACGCAACGAATGAATAGGCTACGCGCCACTCGAATATTCTGAATACATTTTTCCCACCCCGACGCGAATTGCGCCAATAGATATGTCGCGATGCGTGAATCCTTCCCGCTTCGATTTTTTTCCGCCGAAAGGCTATTTGTCCGTGCGGCACAATGCTGCTCGATCCCGTAGCGCACCATACAAATCGCAGACTGCCGGACACGAGAATCGACACTGTTTTCTTTTTAATTGTTTATTAACAGTGCCTCGTACAGAAATAAAGTTTTGCTTTTTCTAATAAATAAGAGTATTGAACTCTGCTCAAAAGCACAAAAACTAACAATTCTAAGACTGTTAATATTGTTTGGCAGCTACTAGATGTAGTATTCTTTGGAATAAGATGCCAACTGTACAATGTTCTGAAAAATGAAAATTATAAATGACAATAAAAAAACTGACAAGGGAAGATACCCAACTTGGAAATTCAAAAAATTATGAAACTTTGGGGATATGTAGAGGATGCGTAGGTATCTGTGTATTGCGCTTTTTTTACTGCACAAATTCACTCTAAGGGGGTGGTATTGGCACCTGAAGATGCGTATCACTTTTACCAAATGATAGATCTAATTAAAAGAAGTAATTTTTCTCGGGAAACTTTTTTCTACCTCTTGCGAGGATTGCGAGTTATAATACAAAATCGAAAAATAGCCGGATTTTACGGGGTTAATTTCACCCCCTTAGCGTGCATTTGAGGCAATAGAAAATAATTGCGTAATACGTACCTATCTATATCAAAGTTTCATCATTTTTTTAATTGCCTGGTTAAGGATTTTCCCTTGTGAGTTATCTAACAATGCTGTTTTCTACTCTGGACAACGTGTTTGAAGAACAGGAAATGAAGGCTGCGTTTACTGTGAAATATTGTGATGTAAAAAATATAAGCAGGACTTAAAAAAAGCCTTCAATATACATATGTAGGTAAATTAAACTATTATTATGGATAGAATTTGGTAAATCTATTCAGATATCTTTTTCAACTTTTGACACTGAAAATCGTGCAACCTTGATAACTGCGCGAAAATGGTCCTGAAGCTTCGTGCAAATATCGAGTCAAACAATTTGTTACATAAAGAATCCCATTTACACAGTAAGGCAACCTACTTCGTATTTCAAGACCAAAACTTCTGCTCCCACTTCCCGTTTCGATTATCAACCCTACCATTTATCAAGAAAATGCAACGAACGAGGGTTGCGTGTGAGTATCGAGGTTCTACCGTAACAACTCTGCCGCACATAGGCAAATGGTCACAAAGACTTAGGCGCGCTTTCATGCAACGACAGTAGAAGGGATTGCAGCTATAATGGAATCGAACAACGACGTTTCTAGTCTCTGCATGGGCATACGTACTCCTAATACCATAACACGCCCACGCAGAGCGCTACTGCGTCGCGTAAAACACGACAGTGTCTGGTGGAAAATGTCCACATAGTTTCCACGGCGAAACTAGGTCGTGGCGTATGTACGTATCTGTGTACACGTCCAAGCGACTGTATTCCCAGGTATCTATTTATCGTAATCATATCTGCCCTTGCGGACTTCACGGGCAAACGAGGCGGCATCTGTGCCACGCTCGATAAATAAAAAGGCCCGATGGTGATGGCTGTTTTCGGTCAAGCTCATATAAAGTATCATTCTTACGAGGTGCCCGATAAACTTCGCCTGACTCCTTCATGACTCTTTGAAGAAAATGAAGATCGGTGTGGGGGGAATTTGTAAACCGTTTTCAATGAGTCGAATAATCTTACAATTAGGAATGTATTTAAACGTTAGGAGAATTTGCTGTGTGGTTGAAATTCTTTTCGTTACGAATTACTAAATTCGCTGATGTGAATAGAATAATTTGATACGCAGGACGAATAATTATTTGAATGTGGCTTCATCGGGATACGTGCACATGATGATTATTTCTATATATATTGTTCTGTATTGCAAACGGAAAGAGAGGTACTACTTATGTATAATGTTCGTAGTACATAGTTTCTGAAAATTATTTGATACGGACAGCAAGCCTTAATGGAAAATGGAAATAATGGTTTTTTGAAGAATAAAAGCATCTTTGTACTCTTATTCGTTGAATAAAGGTAATCTGGGCTAAATAAATACGTGGAATAAGCTACGTATCGAAGCCCGCTTGTGACGCAATGTTATATTTTGCAATCACGGTAAATTTAATATCTGGACTTCAGACACATACCTACAGTGACAGAGAAGAGTGTCATACTACTCATATTACTCATATTACTATTACTGTTAAACGTCACATTTTATATTCAACACTAAATGATGCCAGTTGATAAATTGCGTCCAGAATGAATAAATAATGAATATTCGAGAAACAATATCCCCCAATCTTCACATAAATGAAGAATGGTTAAAATCCAGCAGTAGTTGCAATTACAAAAACCTAACACTACTTTCTACCCACACTACAAAGTCATGTAAATGCTTTTATATCCATTAATATCCGTATTCGAATGATAGTCGACATTTCCCAACAAATATGTAAGGTGAGCCACCTAAATTACCTTGTAAACTGTTTGGTACATGAAAAAATGTTTCACAAATGTGTACACTACAAACGCATTTCACCATCTCCATATAAAAAAAACCCGTACCTACAACAAATAAAACACGTTCTTGGGGACACGCCGCGTATCGGCCTGACCGTACTCGTCCGGCTCTCGACAAATTTCGCACAGGCCAGCTCTCCGGAGACGCGGCCAGAAGTGGCACTATAATCGAAATAACGCGAAGGAGCGTGGCCGCCGCGGGATTACCGTATAAGCTGCGGCCCCGCCATCGCCGCTGGAAAGATCAAGCGTGCACCGTCTATTTTTGTTTCATCAAGCTCGCCGGCGGAAAATTCACGCAATCTCGAGCACCGGTACTCGACTTGAAGCGCTCCTCCAACAGCGTACGTACAAAACCGGAATCCCAGCCTGCCGGAGGAGCAGAGGAGGGAGGGAGGAGGTTGCCCGCGATATATTTCGATACGTAAATAAATACAAGGTCGACCGGCAAACGTTTCTGGGATATAAAGGGCTTGGAAACTGCTGTGCATAATTGGCGCGGAGTAATAATTGACCGCCCGACGCAGAGGCTTCACGCTGGCGAGCACGCCGCGCCGCGGACAAAACCTTCCCCGCTAGCTGACGACGCGCGTGCGAGCGCTCCAGGGTTCACGCTCGGCAACGTCGCCATATATCGATCCAGCTGTCGCTGTAGGGAACAAGACTGGGGCACGGGCTCGATATCCACCGAAATTCAACTCTTTCCTTGCCTGTCTCTGCGCGCCAATGAACCCTTCTAGTTCTACGTTCCACGCTTCAATTTTTAGTGGCCGATTTAGACAGACATCTGAAGCGAGAAGTTTTCGTTAAACTCTCGAGGTTGCCCTCTGTCTCGTGGACGCATTGTTTTTTCGAGGCGAATGTTGCAGCTCCAGTTTGTGTATGGTAACGTTATGTTTACCGCGTGGAAAGGATAGATTCTCCAACTTCTGAGTGTTACAGTTTTTTTTAGTTTTTTTAGTTTTTGAAGGAAACCATTGTCACTTGTCGACGAGAGCGAAAACAAGCGCGGAGGGTGGCTAGGATACACCTCGTCCGGCGGAATGAATCGCGAAAGGGGTTTCCTATTGTATTTTTAACCTGCTCGTTTACGAAGCTGCCGCTCGGCTCCAGATGCTATCGCGTCCGCGTACGTACAGGGAATAATAACGAGCCGGTGGACTGTAGGAGCGAAGGAAGCGAAGGAAGCGAGGCAAAAGCACAGTTAAAACGCCTGTCCCCGGGAATTTCCCAGCGTTCGCATGCATGAAACATCCGATGACTCGGACAGCCTCCATTCGGCCTTCTCGATGGGAGCGGGCGTTATACGGGGCATCGCCGGAATCTGGGGGTGGGTTCATTCCGAATTTAGGTTTCTGTTAAAACGGCCGGGCGGGGTCCTCGGTCCTCTCCTCCCGTTAATTCTTAAAATCCGAATCGAAGGGAGCAGCGATACCCGCGTTCCGTGTCGATGGACGTCGAGAGGAGATTCGCGGCGACCCCCAACACCCACCGATGCCGCTATATGCCGCTATATGCCGCTATATGCCGCGCTCGACTCGACCAACCCTCGACGAGGATTGAACCCAACCCTACCCGAAGAGTGACGAGCCAGCCTGGGGTGCTTGGCGCACGCGGAATTCCCCTTTCTCTCCACCCCTTTCCTAATCCTTCTATCATTCCCCCCTTCGCCATTATCTCACTTCCCTACTCTTCCACGGCGCTCGCGATCGACCCCCACCACTTCTCATCTATCTTTGTGATTTCCCTCTCATTCTGTCTCTCTTTCACCCCGATCCCTTTTCCCATCCCTCTTCCTTTCTTTTCCCATACCTCTCTAACAAGCCCGTGTTCGAGAAATTAGTATACCGATGCGGATTGGTAGAGGGGATTATTTTTCCTATCCTGAACCACTGATACAGGGTGGAGGTTTAATAACATTCACTGGGGTGTATGTTTTCTACTGATACTTATTTTAGAAAATGTAGCATAGGGTTACTGCAAACTCTGTTACGTTTAATAAACGTTGTTTTTTCGAGTCAGGTTCATTATTTGCCTTGTTATCGGCTGTACACTTGTAGGCTGCAGCCTGGGGCGGCAAATTCTCAGCGATAGGAGTTAGAAAAGGTTTAAACACTAACAATTCATTTTTACTTTATGCAGCGAATTAGCTATAACTCATATGTGAGGTGTCATATTGAATTAATTTTTGAAAATTGTCTCAACTTTTTTAAATTTAAATATTTAATGATATTTTATGGAAACGGCGACAGAGCAAAGAATTCCAAATCCGCGCCCGTGCTTGTTGTGTACCGTGGATCTGTAAAATATGGGTATTGCTGACTATGGGTATTGCGTTTAGAAGTGTTACGATGTTCTAGAAGATGCTGATGAAGTTGTGGAGGATCCAGCAAACGAGTGATCTTGGAATAGGGTGTCTGGACTGTCTGGTAGGTTAAGCAAATAAGTGAATTCGATTTCTTGGTATGATCGACGGCAAGGTGTTTCTTTTGTAGGGTATATACCTAAGTCGCACCGGGCAGGCGAAGTCCGACGCTGGGATTTCAGCAAAAGCGAAAACAAATCGCGAAGCATTTAAATATAAATGTTTGATGTTACGGTACAGTGGATGATTCAGGTACCATAAATTTGCCATTCTGTATATAAAGCGTGATTTCGTGTACCTACACCAAATAACGAGGCTGTTTTACGAAATCGAGAAAATAGGACCGGCTTCACAGAATGACGCCTCATAATATGGAAAATTTTAAAGACAATGTGAAAATGTTTTTCATATGGTTCGCGTATCGTTCGATCTCCATGGGGCCTCGGTTCCTCAGATTTTATATAACTGGCCTGACAGCGCGCCAGTATCTATTCAGGAAACGCAATTCTCGTCAATAAGCGAATCTGCTTATTCACGCAGTCGACAAAAAGCAGAAGAAGAGATCACTATTATTAATCCGCGGAGATACTCAATTGAGATCTACTGCGATCATCCTGCTGATTTTCCACGGAGGATTATGTAATTTAATAACTCATTCTCCTCTGATATCCAATTTTAATTTGGAATACTCTTGTAGTTCTTTGTTTAATACTCTTAAACACTCCTGAATTTCGAATATTCTAGCATATTTAGCAAGCTTCCTCTGCTATACCTTAGCTTAGCTCCATCTTTACGACACTCAAACCCAGACACTATGTCCATAGACAATAGATCCACAGATCCACAGAACCACAGTGCAACAACAAAAGATAACTGTAGCGAGCATTATCTTCGCCCAGTCACCATTCTAATTCCAGCACTAAATCATGCGACTAGGAGTAAATATAGTACTTTGCAGCCAAATGTGATTAAAAAATATAATACTTTTCAGAGGAAAGTGGTACAAAATAAAGCTACATTAAACCAGCGATATTTTTTGTGCACTTTGCATTATTAATTAATTTATTGCCTTTAACAAATACGTCAAAAGGTTTGATTGCAGTGAAAGTCCAAATGAACATAGGTACCTACCTATATAAGAGGCTGACTTTTTAAGAAAGATAGACTGCATCTGTTTCTCTCTTCCCACCACTTCATATTCATTAAATATAAACAAATTCCGCTCTGTTAAAGTTTAAATTCACAAATTAAAATTTTGTCGATGTATCGGAGGAAATATAGCATTCTTACGTACTTACAAATATTATAACTAGGAGTCGCCTCTCCAGTATAAGGATTAAAACAGTACACTGTACACATAATTATCCAATCGAGCAAGCCGTACAACACCTCGAATAACCATCGTCGAATTAAATTGAGAAACTAGCCATCAATTTTTCAATACACCAGAAGCCCATTATCCCGCAATGTGACGAGTGCGTATGCACATATTCTCCAGTGGCGCGACTTCCGCCTAATCGTTGCCTAAAAGAGAACATGGTGCCTGCTCCGCCGCGCCAGGAGGGGACGGAGTCGCGAATCGGCGCGACGTACGTTAGGCGTTAATTCCGCCAAATTGCTCGCCGACGTGGTTTCCAGTAACGACTACGTGTGGGAGAGGCGACTGATGTGTGACGAAAGGCGATGTGAGTCACTTCGCGACGCGACGCGACGCGACGCGACCGATCGACCGGGTACCAGGTACCCAACGGCACACGTTCGCGCCGCCTTTTATCGCGGAGGCATCGGGGGCAATTTTCTTGGTGCGCCATTGCTGTGCACGGCCGCGCAACGAGCAAAAATTAGTCGTAATGCGGACGTACTATGCCTTGCGGAGATATAGTGGTGTACGAAAGGATAATTCGCGAGGTTACAGACCATCGAATGGCCTGTTCTTCGTTAGATATTCTTCGTTACTCCTAAGATTCCTGCTTAATTCATCACATTTTTACGTACTCTGAGAACTTAATTCCTTTGAGTGGTGCAAGCTCCCGAGAAATGGCCCTTCAAGTAAAACCTTTCAGAGCGATCGCTTCTATCGAGAAAGTTCCACTGAACTCGCCTCGAGCGAGCATTCGAGGACACTCGGCGTGGAAACACGCCCACGCCCACGCCCACGCCCACGCCAACGAACGTGTTTTCAAATATCAATGTTGAAATAGTACGGCGAATATCTCCCGGAGGTATTCGCCTGTAGGGGGGGGGACTGCTGACTTTGCTTTCTACTTTTACGATATCACTATACCTCTGCAGAGCACTGTACTGCGGCCGGTCGCTGAAGAAACGGCTGTGTGCCTTGGGACGGAAACGCGGCCAATTCGAGCAATAAAAGGCAGCGCGGCGAGACGAACGAGCCTTCGTCTGGCGAAGATCCACGGAGGATTAACCCTTCGGGTGCTATAGATGCATGTAGGCGCGGTGTCTGTGCGAAGAACGCCTATGGGCGTTCGGCAATCGGCGAGCATGGCTGAGGAATGACAACGGAGGATTTCTGCACACGGTATGTGCTCGGTGGTTTGATAACGTATTAATCCAGACGGTCGGTGTTTATGGAGACAAGACGCGATTTTACAGGCGTATAGTTACTACTTTAAATAGTGTGGCACGTATAGGTTGTACCTAGGTCGATGGCCCATTTTATCGGGGACATTTATGTGGATCGGAATTGTTAATATTTCAAACGTAGTCACTTGCCAGAGATTCAGTGGTTGTTTGAGAAATATAGAAAGGGATTCAGTTTTGTACAAATAGAGGAATTTGATATTTGATAAGAGCAGCACTTTGCGAAAATGTAACTGGTTGCTCGACAGGCAAATAAGCCGAAGCAGAGTAAGTTTAAAAAAATTCTTACTTTACAATCCACCGAACTTGCTTCGAAATAATGCTAAACATGCGAATAATATACGATCTTACCGATTTCTAACCCTTTCTATCCTTTCTAAAATAAATGAATAGAGATTGACGACCATGGCGCATTGTAAGAGAAAGTCCTCGAATAGAATTCAGTGAAGCTGTAATATCTTCGACGTGAGCATTGAGGGTGAAGTTCGTCTCAAGGTCGTCCAATTCGTTTTTGCATCAATTACAAGACTGCATAAGGAATAATACTTGTATCTGTTTTTTAGATAGACCTTGTAAATGTTTGTTGTGCCCGCAGCGATCGAGGAGAATGAAATCTTGAGCCCACTTGAATTACTATTCGCAATACGAATAGCTTAAGCAGAGATCGCTATCTCATTACTTTGTTTACGTAGCCTGCAACATACGCGAGATATCTCAATGTCTACTCCTCCCTATAATTGTTACGATCTATAATTAATTTTCACGGGTTCAATGCTGCGGGGGCCCTATATATAGGAAATCCTTCCAACATGGCATTGCGTCTGACATTGTGAGATAGGGTCTGCTAAATAAAGCCTTACTGATGAACCCAACCAGTGCACCCGAGACGAAACGCAATGCTTCGCGAAAAGACAGCGACGGTTGCTCTTCAAGTATTAATATACCACGCTTAAATTCCTTTTAACAAGTAAAACAGCTAAGCTGATAAAGATCCTTCTCCCTTTACCACTCGGTTCAAACTGTTCACTAAGTAGTTTCATATCCTGCTGACATTTAATCGTTCCTAACTGCAGGAATTTATTACCACTGTACTGTGTGCCGAGTGATTTTTCAAAAATAGGACCAATTGAAGGCTGAGGAGTTTCACAGGTGGTCTGGGATAAGCGTATTAATTTCGTAAAGTGTTAATTAAGGGTGAAACACGACTATTAACGTATTAACACTACCAGTTGTTACTAGTTGCTGCTAAATGTTACAATTCTATTTTTCTGGTAGAACTTATAGAACATAATCGTTAAGTAAATGGAGTACATTTTTTCGTCTTCGTGCATAATTCTTTGCACCAGTTCTTTGCCTCGTGGTCACGTGGTCACGTGGACACAACAGGCTATAATAAGCTTAATACGAGACGCATGCACCAAGAGTGGTCAAAATTTGTTTAAATAGCTGATGCAACACGAGGATACTGTACGCTTTATCGATGACTCACCGTTAAATACCTGCGTCGCACATGATAATGAGGCAGGTTGACGTTATTACACGGCGCTACAACACGATAACGCTTTTTCCATACCATTGCAATTTTCCATAGCGAAAACATCGAGCGATCTACCTAGATAAAAAAGAAACGAGTATCCTAAGTCTCCGTGGCTCCGATAAATCTTCTAATATGTAGATATCTCTGGTGGACGGGCAAACGGGTATAAGTCATTCTTTGTGAATCGAAGTTAAAAACGAATGTTTCTTTTAACCATATATGTCAAGTCTCACGTCCAAAATTTGCATAGCGCTTCAAATATTCCAAGTGTCTTCCTGCAAAACTAATATTTCTCACTTATATGTACGCGTTTGCTCGCCCATCAGAGATATAACAGCGGTGGTCAAAAGGGAATTTAAAACTTCTATTTTTATATATTTGCATACTTAATTCGCAGTGTTATTAGTATTATTATAATACTTAAAGCTTATTCTACAATACAAATTTTAAGATATCATTCTGTCCGTTAGAGCTACTTTTTTTCCATTGACCACTGCCGTGTCATTCAAAAGTTTGAAATCACTCTGTGAATTAATGAAAATGTCGATTCCCTCGTCAGAATCAAAATCCAAGAGTGGTGAAAGTGTGACGGTGCAGAATCATTCTCACAATGCGACGTGATTATTTTCCACAGAGGAAACATTCCTCCACGGTGTTTCCTTCTAAGGTGACGCAACCAATAGGCCGTCGAACGTTATCAATGCAAGATTATGTTATCCGTTTGACAGTCGGAGGGTTGTGTAATGTGTAACTAGGCGCAATTGCAGGTATCCACGCGGCAGGGAAAGGTAAATAAATGTCAAGCTCCCATTACGTAACCCCATAGAAAATGCCATTTAGCGCGCCCCTCGCCGCATGCGAGCCGGCGCGCATACAATTGAGGACAATCGTCGAACGCGAAGAAAACGCTTGGGCAAAGTCGGGACTAGGTGGCAACTTAGCCTCCGTTTATGTAACTTCGGCCGGGCGTTATTTCATAAGTGGCAATTGATTCAATTTGGAGCGGACGGCCATTCAGTCCTCTTTCAAAATGTAAACGAGCCCCTTCGCTCGGCATTCTCCGTCGAAAACCGCGTCGTTAAGCCGGAGTAGCCTGGACGATGGCCACTCGAGAGAGCCTCCGACGAGGAGACATCATCAAACTTTCCATCATTACGGGCGCGCGATTTTCCTCGTCGTGAACCTTCTCCTTTTCTCTTTTTCTCTTTTTCCGAAGACGTGCGAAGCGATCGTCAGTTTCCCTGGTGATCAATGACTGGCTGCTGACGCAGGTATGCCGGGGGTTCTTGGGAATGGCTGCGAGGAAAATGTCAGTGCACGGAGCGGCTCGGGAGGAAATATCAGCCCTCGATCGCGAATCACGAGAACTCGTAGGTAATCAGCAACGTTGTTCCTAAGTGTTTCGAGACCCAGCTGGAGGTTACTCGTGTGATTCCGAGTAAGTATTTCTGCGGGATGATTGGTGGACTAGAATTAATGGCGATTCAGCGAATCATTGTATCTGGGCTCCTTGAGTGGTCCTTTAATGTTTATTCGAATGAAGCTAGTAGGTTTACTTAAATAGTACCTAAATGTGGGGATTAGGTATAATATTAAGGGGGGAAGCCACTTTTTCACGGTCGAAAATAAAGGCAACTTTATCTGAAAAATCTCTATTACCATCTGAAAATACATATATTTCACTAATATTTTATGCTTCCATATTGAAAAGTGTTAAAGCATACGATGACGTTAGTCTCTGCATAACATTTATAAAATGGGCGGTCGTGTAACGTTTTAACGTTCCAAAAATTCTAGAAAAAAAATTCAAAGTGGCTTTCCCCTTTAATCTGTACACAGAGTGTACTATGGTATATTACAGTGCACGTTGTCATACTATGTGCTACTTTACTTAACATCATTACCATTGAACCCACTATTCTACATTTGTGACGTAAAATGGTGCCCCGGCAAGCGTTAGCTTGTACAACCATGCTTTTTGCACGTACGTTTCTGCTCCAAGTTCTCTAGACCTGTTTTCCATGCCTACTGCGCGCACAGCCCACGCTCAACTAGGCATGTTGCTCCCAACGACCACCCCCAGGACACCTCAGCTTTGGCTGATTAGGCGGTTAGCATTCTTAGCGCGTCCACGTCACACCAGCCAGCCTCGAGCACTAACAGCCAGCTCGTTATCAAAATAAAATAATTTAGCTGATTAGAAGGCGCGGATCGATCCCCCTTTCCGGGGCCGTTTCCTCCAGAGGCAGGTGATGCGCTACGCGACACGGTGGCTCGCGAAAACGAGGCTGTTTTGCATTCCGCGGCGAGTGAATTGTGGGCAACAGGGTGCCATGCCGTGGCGCGTCGGCCGGAAAGAAAACACGATCTCTCGTCACGCGTCGCTAAAGAACAAGAATATAAGGAGAGGGTGAAACGCAGGAGGCGGCAAAGAGATGGGGAGAGAGCGAGAGAGGAGATCGCAGAGCGCGACGAAGCAACGACCGAGGCGAGGTAGGCGAGGGAATGATCGAGCGACTTCTGAGCGCAAGAAAAAAGCAGGATCGTTAGACTGGAGGCATCCAGCGTGCGTCGTTCAGCTAGGCGGCCGACCGGTAGTCAACCCTGTAATAACTGCTGATAACCAACCAGTTCTGTAATCATCGCCCTGGTCGATCCATCAATACGCCGCTGCCATTGGTGGGCAGGTCCGTGAAAACGGGCGAGCTTAAGGAAACGATCGCCGAGATGATCGCGTTCCTCGTGCTGGCCTGGTGTCGCTCAGGCATCTCGCTCGCGGTTCTCGGAAAGTCATTTTAAACGAATTTACTGGGAACTGGTTCCATGTTCCTCCCTTGGGGCAATTATCTCGTACCGAGTTAAAGGCACTGCCTCACGTGTGTAATTTGCAAGGTGGAATACGAGGCTCTGCGTCGGTTTGCAGCGCGTGGTAACCCAGCTTAACCCTTAGTATCAGCATTTTTTATTCTACCCAGAAAAATTCTGAAAAAGCACAATTTTTTCAATTCGCGTAACACGGGTGTTACACTCCGCTACTGAGGGTTAACGCCTCGGTGCGTAACGCGAAGTTCGTGTATCTTCGACCGTGTGTTTCAAAATGTTTAGACAAGTGTTACGTACCCGACGTGTCGTACGGTTCAATTGTAATGACAACTTGCGACATTAGCATTTCCGATGGGCATTCGCCGCGCGAAAATTGATTTACACGGTGGAGGTATTGATGTTTGAATTTAGTGCTTCATCGAGTAATGTTTTCTTAGCCGAAGTACTATAATTAGTTACGCTGTACTGGTAGATTTATGGTAATGTGTAAAGAAAATGGATAAAAGGACGTTTCGGCGGTTTGATGTTTCAATGGCACTGGAGCTCGCATAACTTTGTCGCATAATTTGATTGCCAACGAAATATTCTGCGCGGAATTTCATAATTTTCTACGAAGTGGCAATCCGAGGCAAAGTTTAGAGGTTCATTTTACAAGTAATATTAAGATTTTTCTGTTATACACTTTTATCGATCACAAATATGAAATAAAATTGTATTTCAACAACTACACATTTGGATCACGTAAAAAGGAGGTCTTTATAACTTCAAAAAAAAACAAACTAAAAACAGATTACCTTCCAAACTCAAAAAATAACGGAAGTTATCTACACCACCTAACGACGAATAGCACAACACAGCTTCGAGCCGCAACACTATGGGGTCGTCCTTAATTGATGTAATATTTTTTTAATCTAATCTTCAATAAGTACAAATTCTATCATTAATCTTCGAGAAAAGTAGTTTTAGTTTAAGTTTCCCGAAACCAAGTTAAATGAATTATATAAACCTTTAACAGAATTTTAATAACTGAAAACTGCAATATAAAAAATATTCGCGGGGGGGGGGGGGGGTGAAATATAATATCTTAATTCTTATATTTGAGGAGGGACGGGGTAAGAAATCGCCAAAATTACCCTTACGTAATTTAAGCACGGACCCTATCTGCCAACTATGACTGAAACGAATGAAATCGAATAAACATTTCTTCAACTTAACGATAGCTGCACAAACTATCAATTTTCCCATTAAAAAAAATCCAGGCCATTTGCATTCTTGGTTGCTGTATTGCGCACGATCAACGACGTCGCGTATCACGCACGTGGGAGCGCGGCTTCAATCTCGAGTCGAGAAATTTATTGCTCGAGGCAGGAGCGCGGGAGATAAAATTCGCGGGAAAATGCAAACATCGGCGCGAGTCCTTGCGGACGCGGCACGTTCGGCGGGAAAAGAGAGCGCGCTTAGCATGCGAGCAACGTTGTAATTGGCACGTCTTGCCGAGACACCAAATGCTCTTTCGAGGTTACAAGTGCAATGCACTGTTGCGTTCACTGTGCACTGGTGCACCAGCAGAATGTTTATACCGATGTAACGGTGTCCGAGGGAAATGTCTATGAATAGAAGCGCCGTATTTTTAAAACCGCGTCAGATTTCCCCCCTTACAGAAACACCGCGACGCTTTGCAACGCCGCTATTTACCGCGCGGCTCTTTCTGCCGTCGGTAATTAATAATTTTTCACGCGTCAGTTGCGCGCGGTGTTTTCCAAACCGTTAATAACGCCTTGCTAGCCATCGAACGCTTTTTATCAGCGGATCGCGGCAACTCAAAATTGCTGGAAGCAAAAAAGATAATATATCTCAGATTAGATGGGAAAAGACAGGTTCATCCCCGATGAGTAGCATTCCCGAGGCGAAGTTAAATTCGTCAGGGCCATAAGAGCGGGCACGTGTGCGCCCAAGAAAATCAAGCTTTCACTTTTGTAGGCCGATTTCGACTACGCGGCACATTCTGCTTGTTTCTCAAATTCGTCGTGGTCATGCATTTAATCGGTTCTAAATTACTGTATACACTCGTAAACGAGAATGCCACTCGAGTGGCTTGGTTCCGTCTGAATTATAGACCGCAAAATCGTCCAATTAAAGCCCAGCTTAACATTCTTACAGATTTATTTATTTCTTAAGACGCATGCTATAATTTAAGTTCACATTTTTTATTGTAATGCAATTTACATCTCATTTTCGTGTAATAATTGTGAAAAAAACTATTTGTTGATTATTATGCAAGCAGTGTAATTAGTACAGATATGCATCTTCCAAGATTTATAATAATTGCGAAAGAACTTGTATACGCCCGTAGTTGAAGTTTTCCTACAATGAGTCTAATGAATGGCCGATATACATCTTCCACGATTTATAACGGAAATATCTGCTCGTGTATTCCGGGTGGTCCACCAAAAATAGAACACCTAATTATTTCCATCGGCGTAGCAGATGGGAAAAAAAGTGCCACGCAGAAGTTAATTGGCTTCGAAGGGAGAATCAGATGAAGAAGGTAATATTTTTCCAAAGGTTTTCCTTTGACGTAATCAAGATCGTTAATATATTGTCAAGTGCAACTATCTATACACCTCTCCCTACACAAGCTTACCTACCTACTAGACGTTCCTAAATTCATTTCAATACGGCAGAAATATTTGCAAAATATTAATGACGTGAAACGCATCCCACGGGAGGTGGAAGACAGAAGAAGATGAAGGAAAAATGGAAAACGAAAGAGGTAGTGATGAATCATCTCAATCCTCACTACCTCTACCTATAGACGCGGGTATCGCGCAACTAAGGGCCCGGATCGTGGATACGAGCCAGTTTCATTCACTTGGCGCAATGCTCGCCGGTTGGTTGCATAACACATCGCCTCGTCTACCCCAACCTGCTTTTTGCGGGCGCCGCGCACATGTAAATGGAGCCTCAGCCTCTCTCCGAGCTCGACGCTGGCTCAAGATTAAGGACGCACCGTTGTGCAAGACGAGGGTTATCCAGATAAACGGATATCGAGTGACCTCCGCGCGAATGCATTCGCTGTGCAACGTATTGTGCCTGACAGAGATACAGCGATAGCACGAAGACGGTGAGCCGTGAGAGGCGTGCGGGCAACGCCCTTGAATCTCTCGCAGGCAAATGAAGAAACCAGGGGGGGACGCACTTTCCGAATGTTAGTGCTTTTTAATCCATTTGCGGACGGATGTCGAAACGCTTGGCAGAAGTGGTGTGCGGAAATCCTCCAGTTGCATTTAAAACTTTTTATTAAAGAAAATTCGCTGTTCACTTTACTCATTCAATACCCATCTTGATCCAGAATTCAATCACAGGTCAAAGACAGAAGGTACTATCTGGTCAACGAGTGGAAAAATTTGAAGAAGAAATGCAACATCGCGGTTTCACGAAGCATGACTATGTATGTAGATCGCTCGGTGAAGCCTTTGCCTTTCCTCCGCTTTCGATAAAGGAACTCGAAACGCGTGCAGCAAGCGCCATTTCTATTAACACACCACTTGCCACCCAACTTTTCCTTGTAATTAGTTCTTTGGAAAATTAGGTTCGCGTGAAACACTTTAACACGTCTCACTGGCGACCGACGCCTTGCAAGTGGAAAGTCAGGCTTCCTTAAAAAGAAAGGCTACGTTTTCCTGGTTGGCGTGCAACTAGTCAATGGGTGGAACAGATGATTTCGTCATAGGTGTGTACATTGCTTGAATAAAATATAAAGAATACCACAGATATAATAGATTATTTTATTCAACCGAATATTACTTGGAATTACTACATGTTACTTTTATAAACGAGTAAAGGTGCTTTCTCTGAGCTATTTTATTAGTTTTATATAACACTGTTCCTATCGTTAATTGTGTAATATATAAGCTTGTTATAGTTGTCACATGGACGAGCATTAGACCTCGAAGTTTCTAAATAAGATACTTATCTGAGAATTCTTGAACGTTTCTGCAAAGTGTGTGTTGATGTGTTCTTCGTTAGAAATTAATATGTTGCAATCACAAGCATAATTTTGTAATTAATACTCGTCTGAATCTGGCACAATCTACTTTATGGGAATATATTTAAAGGAAGATTTGTAGGATAATCTTAAATGGATTATTCTACCTTGAAAATTTGCAGGTAGCTCGATTACAATTCAAGTTGCTCGATTAAGTATTCAAAGAGATCGAATTTGATCGAATTTGATATTCAAGTTACTTGGATTTTCCAATCAATCTCGAATTAGTTCTCGAGTAGCATAATATTAAGCCGGGTCTGGTAGAAATCAAAGGCAAGATTTGGTAGCTGAAGCCTCACTGATAAATCAATCAGCAGCGGAACAGAACTATTGACTTCAAACTTGAATACCTATAGGTACATTTCAAATTAATCTTGCTATCCACTTGGATTTCATTATTAATATTATTATTACTCCTACTGTCCATTCCACTGACGAATTTTGTCGACTTGCAAAATAGATATTTCCAAATCAAAAGATTACTCTGTTCCATTACTTTGCAGCTTTGCACGCAATAAGAAGTGAATTATCGAAATGGTAATTTGCAATTATCAAACACCAAAATAGTAAAAACAAAAACATTGATAACTATCGACAGTTTGAAACTTTGAAGTACTAAAAAAGAAAGAAGACTAATCGTGATTAATGGGAAGAACGGTAGTTGTAAATAGCCAACGATGGATCACGCGGAGAGCGTCCTCAGGAGCACTAGTTTCGAGGGGGAAAGAGCCACGTTTTCGCAACGGAATCTAATTTTATGGGCGCTGGTGCTTTTAATGGGCGCTTGCACTCCCCGACCTCTTCCCGTGAGAAAATAAGGATACCAGAAAAGGCTTCCTTTTGTTCCAAGGTGTAACGGAGCGACACCGACGCGTACCTATAGGATTATAGTGCTATCGAATTACCACGTCCATTCGGTCTTTGATAGTGGGGGCTTCGGTTTCGGGGGCGTTTCTTCCTCCAGAAACAAAGAGGGAACACTGTGTTATCCAATTAACTAGCCACTGTGCCGTTAAAGCAAATTTTCTCATCGCTGGCTATGCCTGACAGGAAACAAGATTTCGGTATAGCGATAGCTATCAAGGATTCTTAGACCGAACGTGGAACCCAGAAACTGTGGCATTTAGTTAAATGCTTTGATAGAATTCTTCAGAAAAATATGGCCAATCATGGCGGTATCCCTAGAAATACTCTTAGAATAGTTTCAACATTGACCAAAAATTTCCAATATAGGCACATTGTAATTACACAGAAACTAAAGCAAATTGGAGCACATGCTAGAATAGGAGCTAGCAAAGATTGGAACTGCTACTCAACTTACAATTAGTCTAACCTCGTACAGAACTACAACGAATCTGCTACTGAGACCTGCAGAGGATAGAAATAGAGTTCCAGACGAATTCATAAGAAATAAATTGGTGTCAGATTGAAACTGCGCTCTGACAGTTGGAGGAGGAATGAAGGTGATGGAAGAGAACAGCTTCAAGAAAATTTCAGTGACCATTTTCAGATCACTAACTGAAAAATCCTAGGTACCCTCTTGTTGTTCGGAAAAGAAAAAAATCCAATTCAATGGATTTTTTGATCACGATAATGGAAAGTGGTACGAAACTGTCGTCCTCGTACACCAGAACGATCACATTCCAGAAACGACGATGGAGCCTCTTGTTTGGCGGAATAGCTGCGAGTATCTCCGTTCCGCCGAATGTCATCAGAGGATGCACGTATCGCAGGAATGAAATACACGGATATGTAAGCGATAACGAGTACGGCCTTGTGTGTGCTTGCGCTGGACGATTAAGTCCGAGGACTTGTTATACGAATACGTACGCGATAACGATTGGCCTTGTGCTTATGCTTGGTCACGTACCGGCGCGAAAAGACGCATCTCTCGTGAACAAAACAGCGCGATGAACTTCCAAGTTGAAGGACAATGCGACGTGGCGTTTGGCAGCAGTTGCCTGAATAACGACAATTGTGTTGATTTTTTAAGGGACAGTGCAAGTGCAGGGGAATGTTGTGGGAAGATAATTTTCAAATGCCACCCGGGCACGTAGGAACAGCAGATGTGATTCGAATGAGAAATTTTGAAATGATGCTTTGACCGAAGGGATATCGACCATATTTTATTGTATCTTTTATAATATGAGACTGATTTATAATATGTTACTGTAAAATCAGTAACATATGATCAATGACTGCATTAATACAGTTCAAATAAGGCACTGGAGTCTGGAGCTTATCCACACTACTGTATTTTAGAATTTTTATATATATTTTAAAGGAAAATGTGAAATTGAATATTAATTTTGAAATAGTGATTGCTCTATACACTTAACACAATTGAACCTACTGAAATAAAACAAAATTCTACCCAATAAAAAGAAAATGGCCCCAAAACACACATACATCAGTTACTCAAAGTTCAATGTCCCATAACACCACACACCCTGACATACAAAAGCTCCCCAAAAGTTACATAACGAGAATGTCCCACCACCAATCGGGGCGCGTAAATTATAGAAGCTACGTTTCGCAGAAGCCGAACAGGAACTGTACAAAGCGCGTGGAACAAAGGCGACGGAACACGCGGCCGCGTTATATAAGCGTCGGAGCGGTACGCGCCGAAGAATAAAAATCATTACGGGGGGAGATCGACGTCATTCCTAGGATCAACAATTTCGCTCGCGCCAGAGCGTTCCGATCGCGGCGCGCTAATTTTGAAAGTACCGTAACCGAGCCGCCGCTGAACTTTGATACGAAAATAAAAATCCCCGATGCAATCTCTGGGGCGCTATCGCTGGTGGGCTGCTTCGATGACGTTACCAACTATTCGTAGCTGTCGGGTGCGGCGCGGGGGAAGACAGAGCCACGGGCTGTTCGCGATTTTCCGTCCTCTTTCTCGTGGCACACGCTCGATAATCAATCCGTGCGTGTACGTGCACGTACGCGCAATAATGCGCAGCAGCAGCACGGATGCTGTTGACCTTGCGTTAAATGCACTGTCGAATTTGTGCTCAGCGGTTCTTGGTCTGGCGCGTTCCGCGCTAACGCCAGAATAGTTGGATATAGCTGTACGGAGTTTGAAGAATGAGCGCTGCCTCTAGACGTGGGTGTACATCTAATATTAAAAAGAGATTCACTCTTTTTTTCGATATTTAAATATACCTACATACCTACAATATTTAATGTAGATTAAGACACAAATATTTTATCCGAATATACAGAGCATACTCATTTTATGTTAGGAAAAAATATTTTTGGCCAAATATAAACTAAATAAGCATTTATTTCACATTAGAGAAAAGATATTTTCCGTCTGCCATCGAAATATCTACCATTCTCCGTTATGAAGTGGGCATAAATGTAGCTTTTATTTGTTGCATATAAAAATTCAAATTTCAGAAAAAGTGGACATTTGGAAGAAATTGTATAGGTATAGTGTGTGCTGGATTGCTTTAAATTATTTATTCGAGACGAAGTATTGGTAATTAGTTATTACCCCTCGGTGGCGGTTACGGGTTACGGGTTAAATATTAAACTACATGTGCTATTACCTACTATTATTTATGTCGTGGCAGGATATTCGTAATTTTATTTAAAAATCCGCATTATCGATCTGAATGTTTCAATTTCAAAATAATTTCAATATCCCCCCGTTAAACATTGGCATAGATGTGACCAGGGGCCAGGGGCCAGGGGCCCATAATTGTGAGAATTTCAATTTTCTAGCTTCGAAATCCAGAAAGGTAACATTCTTCTCCACGGAACGTCAGACGCAAATTCTTATTAAAGGGGGCATGAGAATTACAGCGCCCGCGGAATATACCTGTAGATGCAAAAATTTGAGGAATCTGCTAAGTCATCCTACGCTGCAAGTTATTCGCGTAAAATGCAACGCTATTGTTGGGAACGTAACGCGTAGTTTTTCTAGCTTTCATAATAGCACGGGTCGAGTGATCGATTCCTCGAGAGCATAGTTTCGAATCGTGGCCCTTGCAGTAAGCGCTTTAAAGTAAAGGGGAGATGCCCTTGAAAGCCACCACTGAACAACCTTTAAAACTTTTTTCGATTATGTTTTAGTTTTAGCTGATAAACCTAATCAATCTCTGCCAACGAATATCATAATAGAATTGTTACTTTCCGATTTACCTAATTATAGGTATATATCGACCTCTCCACAATATTGTGACGCACAGCTCACATTTAACGTTACAGTGTGGGTGTTTTTGAAATGCTACCTGAACCATAAAATCGAGTGGAAAGCGCGGTACGCCGTACTTTTCCTATTAGTGATCCAAAGTGATCCAGCTGGCTGGAAAATAGGTACATACCGACACGTTTTACTTATACATTTCGCAGGGTGAAGGCAAAACTGGAGCAGGACAGAAATGTCACGGTACTTCGATAAATCGACGTATTGGGAGGCGGATACGAACATTTACCGGAATAATATTTCACGCGGACTGTTCCAGGCAACTTGCCTTGAAATTATGGGGGACAAGCTGTTCGAATTTGAACATGGATGACGTTCAAATTACAGCGTTATCACTGGTACTAAAACATAAGTGTACGTATTCGAAATTGATGTAGTAATTGGTAATGGCATCGTGTAGGATTTATGGTTCGCAGTGGATGCAACGTAGAACGGAAATATAGAGTTTGTGCACTTAGAAGGTAGTGCACTATTGCTTAGTTAATAGCCGTAAATCTTGCATCACTTACAGGTTTTTCGACTGTGATAAGGTAGAGCCGATTTTAATTATGAAACCGTATGTGGATATCGGCAGTGACGTAACATTTATGTCGTCGAATTTTAAAAAGCGAAATGAATGGTACCTACAGTGGGAATGTTACGAAAAAATATTGGAAGATCAGAAAAATTCAGTTACGCTAAATATTCAATGATGAAGTTTGAAATTCGAGTCTATCTGATGAGAACTAAGTTTTGTTTACACCCAGACACAGTAAAAAATATTAATTACTAACTGGAGGATAAAGGCAGAAAATGACAGAAGAGTTACCTTATTAACTCTCAAAGTAACTTGTGCTACTTATAAGTAAATGAAAATCATTTCTATTCAAACAGATCCCAAGAGATTAACAGGATTAAATATTCAATCGAAATTCGGGACTGATTTCCAAAGAATTTCAATTTCTTCCAAGATAAAAATAAGTCTACACCAAAATGCAGAATAAATATTCAAAGCAGCACTGCAATGCTTCGACACATTTCCCTGTACATAAGACAATGTAACCAGTAACTTCCAAACTTGATCAGCAGAATATATATAATGCAGCAAATACTTCTATATACCAACTAATTAGACTTCTTTGATAAACTTCTTACTACACGTTCCCACTTCAATACTTTCAACTCCACAGCTATAACCACAAAACAAACCAGAAATGCCAAATGCAAATTGCAAACAACGATTCCCTCTTACCCAAACAAATAAAAGCAAATAAAACGAAATAACCTTCATCTATCTGAATTTATCACCCATGCCCGCCAATAGTTCGTCGGAAAAATGGTGCACAGTTGGTAAGAACCACGACTATACCTATATACCTACCTTCACTTCTACTCGAACGTTGCTCTTTGAACCCTATTTCACCCGAGGAACCCTCATCGCCGCTAAAAAAAACCTTCCAGGACGAAAATGTGAATATCTGGAGAAATAAATCCTGGTTTGGAGGAAGATTCCGCGATCAGCGTGGAACGACGGTGAACCCGTCCGATCGAAAAGCCGTGAGATTTTCGTGATGGCTGCCACTTTGCTTCTCTTGCCGATGGAATAAGTATGTCACGGCCAGCCGGTAGTAGGAACGACGCTCGTTCAGTCGAGCCAGGAAAGCTTCTGTGCCGGTATACACGACAGAAAGGTGAGTGTACAGCAAAATGCTGCCTTTGTACGTGTATCAGCAACCTCTACGTGTTGTATGTATAGACACACGCGGGAGACTCGTAGCGGGAGCGAGAAGGGGAGAGAGAAAGAGAGCTATTCTATATAGAAGCAATACATAGCAAAAGCCGTTGCAGGTGGAGGAGGTTATTACGATCATCGCCTCTCCTTCTCCGTCTGTCTTCTTTCCCTTCTCACGCCTTGCCGTCTGCCCGGCTCGCTGCCTCTCGCTCGTTTTCTAACTCGCCCTCTCAATGTGCCAGACTCATTTAACCTTTACGAGCCGGAGGAGTACGACGCGACGAAGAAAGAACGGGAGGACTCTACGCGGGAGCGCGGCACGAAATGATCGCCCGTAACCGTGGAGAGTTGACCCTATCGCCAGTAGCGTAGAATATACCTGCCTGATCCAGTACCTACATTAGGGATCTTCGCGCCAGTTTCTATGCGCGGAGGAATGGAATTTTTCTAAAGTGTGATATGGGGTCCGCGGTATTATTGGTAGCTACGTACTGCTCCTGATTTATGGGGAGAGCTTGATGCGATGGAAAAGGCGGAATGACAGCAAAAAGGAGAGGATGAATTTCTGCTTTTAATCCCATTGTTTAGCTACTGTGATCCTTCGTGGAGAAGTGGAAGCCCTGTTAAGAGCTGGGCAAATATTGTTTGAAATTAAAATGAGAAATAAGGATTCCAAGTAAGACTTTTAGTCTTTCGTTTACCTACAGGAGTATCGCTTGGTGTTAAACGCGGTGACGATGGTATATCAGTGGTTCTCATGGTTAAATAAGATATTGGTATATTCTCCTCCTAATAGGTAGATTTTACTGCCACGGTTGTGGCACGTTAGAATTATTTTAACTTTAATTAAAATTAACTATATATTTTTTATGAAAATAATTGTTAGTTAACTGACCTGCGGCACCTCAAAACATTTATTGATGTTCAGATTTTCACAGCTTAAATGCCATTATAATAGGCAACTTTTGCCAACTATTAGAAGTCATGAATAATAAAAAAAAAAATTGTGCCTCTGTTATATTTGGTTGCACCTTACTACTCATTGTCAGCCACTCTTTCCAAATATTCCCCAAAAATTAAAATCAAAAGATACCCTTTCACGACATAATAATAATAAATACATAGGTATATCACTTACAATTAGAGCTCGATCTAAAATGGCAAAATTGGGTAATTTATGAATATTAAATTGTCTATAAAACAAAAGGCTTTTGTTATTCAACAAGTACCTGAAAAACTTTCGCTGACCGTGAAAAATTGTTGCCCAGAACGGCGGAAGAGCTAGATCGCGACCTGATATCAGTTCAGAGCAAACAACTACCAGCCGCCGCCGCCGCCGCCGCCGCCTTTCTCAAGACCGTTACTCCCACGCTACTGCCTCCTCGATTTCGCGCAAGGGATCCATATATCGAATTTCCCTCGTTAGAAACGCGGCCCCGCGTTGCCATTCCTACGCCGCTGGCTCCCATGAATATTTATTGTTGCTCGAGCGGCCGGTTGTACACTTTCTTCCGTGTCCCGGCGATATTTCGTGGGAGGCAGTCGATCATACGTACACACCGCCTCGGTGCGGAGGAGGAGGAGGAGGAGGAGGTGAAAGAAGGCGACGGAGGCGCGGAGGTGGAGGCACTTGCAAAAGAGTCGTTGAACTACAAAACAACAGACCGGCCTAAATGAGCGGCCTAAAAACTCCGGAGGAAGAGGCGGCCTCTCGATTTGCCTCGCTCCGCGCCCGGTAATTGATGCCTCGTTTTTCCCAACCTTAAATGTCCTTCCTGGCGGACGATGAAAGGACAGAGAGACAGGAGTATTGGAGCCAATGAGACGTAACCGCGAGGAAATTAATACGATTATAACCAGAGGGCCCGGGCCCGCCTCGCGCACCAACTGCGTTTAGCCGTTCCCTTTGCGTTGCTCTTTCGTCCGGGTCTCGCAGCCTGCAACACAACGCGCCAACTATTTTTACCGGTATCGCGTTTGGAATATCGGGATGACTCTGCGTCTGCACGTCGGATGCCCGAGCGGTGTGTAACTCGACTAAGGGTCAAGAGGAACATTGAAAATAGAACTGGTAAAAAAAGTGGAGTGGCCCAGGGTTCCTCTAAACTGAATTCCAATGATTTCACTTGGATCTGAATATTTTCGGCTGCAAGCTTCGCGTGGACGCCTTGGTAAGGAAAACAGCAACGTCAAGGAGGGAAGTTCTACCGTTACAGGTATAATGTTCGAAGACGCGCGAATTAATCAGACAGAAATAAATTCCCCCAGAGGCATTGGCAAGAACAGCTGTAGGTCAGGAGAGGCGAGCTTTACTGCCCCGTTTCGCGGAATTGTTCTGATACGCGCCTATTTTCAGTATTGTTATTTATGAATGGCAAGAAACGCCCGTGTTTACAGCCGGCGGTGTCTGCAGAGCCGAGGAGCGTGGGCTCGTCTTATTTCGCTTTCTCTGTACATGCAAACAGCGCCTGTAATTGCGAAACTTCTGAATGAATCTAGATTCCTTGGCGGAATTGCGTAACGCGGCGAATCCGAGACGGCGAATCGATCCGGCCGTGTGCAGAAACGACGGGGATCGCACGCTGAAACAGAATATTTCTGCGCGCCCGATGGAAAATATTGCCCCGGCGGCGTTACACACGACGCTAAATAATATGTTTCGATCGCGTTGCAAGGCTAACAGCTGACATTACGTTCCCTTTTCATCGCCAGGAACAACACGAAACACGTGAAACGAGGCCACCCCTACCCCTACCCCTACCCCTACCCCTACACCGGCCAGAAGAAGGAAGGCAACGTCTCTAGGCACACTGTTAATAACGCGGGGAGGGTAACGTGACGTAGCCGCGCTGCCCTCGATAGAAAATCGATGCTTCGAAATCTAAGTTTAGCCGCGATAATTTTGTCCGCATTTTCGAATACACCTGCTAACAGCTCCATTTCCGTTACATAATCTTAACCTTTAACCGGTCGGTGACGCACTCTCGATCGACTGGGCGCCTTGAGTTTCGAACGCAGACGATGATACTGCGCGTATTGTCATCGTGGCGAAGTCGTAGAAAGGCTTTTGCATGTTTACTAAATAGGAGGAACCTTTAGCTGTAAGTTTGTCGAACTTCCTCGTTCATTTACCAAGTGGAACTTTCAATTCTCTTTCTATAAGATTCTATTGACTTTGTTACTGTACATGGTAGTCAGTTCTTTACGGTTTTCTTTTAATATTTAATATGTTCTATATAGAATTGTATTTACGAGCTTTCTCCAGTAGTTCGCTCTATTTGTTCCCAGTATCTTTTATTCACATGGACGGATTATGCAAAGAACTTTTCCATAGTGTACAGTACACGACACAGAATGGCCCGAGAAATAGGCGTCTGGACCCGGTTAAATCGAAATTAGGTGTAATAGGTTCAGAACTCTTTCGAAGCGAACCGCGACAGCACACGCGGTTTGATCTGTCCTAGAAACGATCCTGATTAGAATAGTAACGTAACTGACGCGTATTTATTGTACCTACATGATTCATTAGATCATTTGCTACGCGAAATTCCAGTTTTCCATAGAGTTTCCTTCTGTAATAATATGCGCCTGCTACCGAACGATCTTTGAAATGCTTGATATCTAACACGCGTACAGGAAATTACAACATTAGTATCACTACAAGTAACTGGATGGCGAAGATCAAATTAGAAGGCTAACGAAAATGGTCCTTTGGAAAGATGAGAAATAATAAAGTTTCTTTTACAATAAAACAATTTAATAATCAGAATTCTCCGAAAAATTTGCAAAGCTTACAATCTTCTAATAAACGCAATATTTTGCGGCAAAGGTAATTTTAAACCAAACGAGTATTCCCACCCGCAATGTTTGCCAGCACTACTAAATATCGCGCCTCGCTATACATGGTCAATCGAATCTCCCCCCTCGGTTCACAAACACACCTGTATCGCCCGCCTTTACGACAGAATCATCGCGATCGACGAAGAAGATAACCTGAGCGCGTCTAAAGTCCAATAAGACGGAAGAAGAAAGAAGAAATTTCGTTATCGTTCACGTCCACGAAGGACACATATGTACGCGTGCACACACTTCCCCGAGCGGCCGTTCCTCGAAGCCCCATTTTCAAGGGGTTCCCCTCGCTATAAGGTGGTTTTCTCGAACGTTAGAGGAGACGCGTATCTGCATGTGTGTGCCACGGTATACGGGGACAAGGGGATGCTTGCAATGCCTGGTGTGACGCAGCAGCGACCCGGAGGGGTGAGGACCCTGCGCGCCCGTGTACGTGTGTACGTGTGTACGTATGCATGTGTGTATGCGCGCGCGTTCTCCCTACCGTATATAATGCTCCCTCCCCTCCCTTAAACCCTGCCCCTCCAGCCCCGCGCCGGCCGCCCACCATCCGACTCTCCCTAACGCCCCTATTCTCCCCACCGACATTCACTCCCGGCGCCCCTCGGTGTACCCCGGCGACGTTGCCGGGTGTTACATAATAGCCGTGCAGCGTTGCCGGCTCCCCACCGCCGACGCGCGGCGTTGCCGGCTCGAACCGGTGTACCATGTCGGCCTGCCTTACCTTACCTTACCTTACCTTACCTTACCTTGCCTTGCCTGCCTGCCTGCCTGCCTGCCTGCCGTGCCTGTTTGCCTGCCTTGCCTGTGCCCGCCTGCCTACCAGTCTGGCTAAGCTCGGCCCAGACCCGTATCCAGGATCCTCAGACACGGGCTCCGTTGTAATTAGATGGAGCTTCGTAAGATTGGGAAGAATAAAGTACCTACCCGCGGGGAACATAACTTTTCGCCTGTGATATGCTTCTTTAATATCGGCGCAACTCGCTACATATTAATACTAGCCGTAGGCTCGAAAGAGGTTTAGGGCAACGGTGAATAGCGCGTAGCTGGGCAGATAATTTTGCCAGTTTCAGAGGATGCGCTGTGATCGCAGTTCCATTATGCGAATTTTCAGTGTGGACGCTTGCCGTCTGAACGAGGAGGACGAGGGAGATCGCTGGTGTGCTCTTTTGTAACCCTTGTTACTACGTTTTAAGGTTGTGGTATTTATTGGTGGTATTTTAGTGGTGATTTTTTAATCGAGTACACGGTCTGGCTGCGTTTATCAACCAGTTATTTATACGTAGCTTATGCTACGTTGCAAACAGTGGCTGTCTTTATTCGACCGATCTGTCATGGCGATTCCCTTTGTCCCTGATATAACTTGGGCCCTACCCTAGTCCGGATGTCTCGGGCTGGTTCCGGATCTCAGATTACTGGGCCCCTCGAGGCGTTTCAAACGGAGCCTCGCTCTACTTATTCCATGCTTGAAAAATATCAACTGAATATGGTGAGAAATATTCCTTTGTTCTTTCTTTGTATATTAACCTCATGGCTCCGTTACGCATTAATTTTCCATCCGATACGTTACACAAGTATAACTGTTCAGAAGCTGTAGTCCTATAAACTACTGCCGAGTAACATCCGCACAATATTATTGCAGATTAAAATGAACAGTAGAGCTACTTATTTATTAATATTTTAATATTTATGCCACTATTTCAAAAGCACTAAGGTGCACATTTGTTAATCTCGTCTTGTTTTATATAATATCTGCTGCTTAAAACAATAAATATTTTGAGGGAAAAAGGTAATCGTGGTTAAAGATAAATGTATTATCTTTTCACCTTCGCAATCTTTATACATAAACTTTTATCGACCGATCGTAATCCATACAACTTATCAGATATTTTTCTCGACTGTGACTAACCGTACCTAAAGTGTATTAGACATACATAGTAGCAAACACTGATACGAACCGATTTCTGAGTCATTATTTTTCCCACGTGCAAATAATCAAGTTATTAACAAATGCGCATAAGAATATTACATAAGTCCCGTAATGTTGAACGATGCCGTAACATAAAGCTTCCTCAATGTTCAAACAAAGAAAGGGAAAGGGGGCTCGCAGCGAAGGGTGCAACAGTAATGCAGAGATCCTGAAAGCGTGTAAGGCGATACAATTACGTTCGCAACGGGGTCCGTGATGTGGGATTATTTTTTTAATCCGAAAGGTGAGGCCTTGAAATCTACAAAAACGTACGTTCTGGCTGGCTCCAAGATGAAGCGGTGTTGCCAATTCCAGCGCGGGGCGCGCTGCCCGGCAACGTCGCTGCGAACTCTATCGATTCCAGATCTACAATTTCTCGTGAGCCCTCTGGGTCACTCGAGCACGTTTCCGCGGCATCGTACGTGACCACAAAAACCATTATGACCATTACCAAAAATTGCCATGAAGGTAGAAAGGCATCATTGTGCTGCCCCTCCGAGTTTCCTCGAAACATTCTAGCACTATTAATCTGAACGTGGTTGGAAGTTATGCTGATTTTGAAAGAGAACAAAAAGGAGAAGTGCAACTACTCCTTTGGGGATAGCTATGGACATGTGTGGCCGCAGACGATAAAACTCCAATAGCGATGGAGCAAAAAGAAGTATCTTGAATTTCCTGAGTCTTATTTCTCTCTACCTGTTTTGTGACGCCTTACTCTTTGCGACTTTATTTTTCGACTATATTTAATATAATTATAAAGGATATGAAGGAATGCTGACAAATTTTGTACCGTTATTTGCGCATGCTGCATGCTTAAAGAAAAACGAGGGCACTCGCGTTTAACAACTATTAAACAGGGTCACTGAACGGTATACTCGCTCCATTCGATTTTATACTACTGTAGGACGCATCGCCAAGGATGAATTGTGTGAGAAAGATATCTGAAATTCAAGTTCCTATTAAAGAACACCTATCGTAGAAGGCGAATGAAAAAGTCATCATTCCTTCATTTACGGTCCATAAAAGGAAACAAGGAATTGCAGTAATAAAAGCTTCTTCTATCGTGTATATTAAGTGAGATAAATCTCACACTACTAATCAGAATAGTTCTATTTACACCATAAACTCTAAACAGTTGCCTTGAAGAATACACTGAAATTGTGTTTTCTAACAAAAAATTGATTCAAATATTTCACACAGTTGTGTGCTTCACTTTCATTTTAGCTAATTTAGATGAATAATTTTACTTCATAGTTAATGGAATAGCAGACGACATCTAAAATTGCAAAAATACGATCAAGAAACAGGAAACTGTTGAGGTCAAGTTAGTTATAGGCGATTCGGGTGGCCGATGTTTTCGGGACGCTTCATACGCCATCCACCTCTTTCCTGAACTCGGCGTCTTAACCGGTGAAAGTCAGTCGTGTGTTCTATGCGGCCAAGAGCCCTTGGAAGAACATACGACGACTACATGTGCCACGTATATGCGCACGTATTTACGTATACTCGTGCATGTATATCCTGGCATTATGCGGAGGACATGCATAGACTGCATTATTGTGTAAGTATTGTAGACACTCGACGCGTTATAAACTATTCGAACCGATAGCGAGTGCCGGATGGTTGTGTCTTCTGTCATACTAACCACGACAAACCTAGCAACTTTGTAAACGCAGATACCAGCAAGCGTAACATACGTCGTGCAAGGCTACCATAAACAAATTTATTCAGAGTTTCAATCGATGACTGCACACGAGAAGAGGGGGTTCCTCGTCAGAGGCAGCAGTCAAAGAGGGAGGATCTTAAACATATATTCTTCGATTTTATCATCCGAATCTCTCGAGGCTCCGATTTGGCGCACGTAATGAAGAATTTCGAGTAACGAATCACTTTTACCGTCATACTTCTCGTCGTTCACTCGCGAATGCAGGTATCCTATGACGAAGTGATCGAATATGAAGCACTGAACTATCGCCATTATACAGGCGACGATGTGACGAGTTGGTAAAATATTCAGCGGAAAAGGCGGATGAATTTTTGCCCAACACTTTTCTGAACGAAAAACTCTGGTACCAAGATGCTCTGGTTGGCGAGGGACCGAGCAACTAATGTGCGAGTTCGCAGAACGATGATCGAGGCAAGAGTATACGAAGTGTTCCGTTTACCGAGCTGCCAACTCACAATCAGTCGGGTTGGCTATGTGAGAGGGTAAGAGATGCGACGTTGCCGGGCCGACGACACGTAAACGACCGGCGCGGGCTCGGCAACGCCGCGAAACGAGAGACACGCTGCGAGACACCGCGAAGGAGAAGGCAACGTAGTCGTTTCGGTTTGAAACGCAATGCCGGCCGTTTGCCAGATATCCGTACCGCCACGCACCAGGGTCGACGGATGAAGAAATTTGGCGGTATCGACTTGTTCGCGCAGGTGTGCTCTCGGGAAAGACCCCGGGATGCCTGAAATCCCAAAACCCTCTTGCGGTGAAACGTCACACGAAACTCGGGGGAATTACACTGCGGTTTTGCGTCCAAGATGTCTCCTCTGTGAGTAGTGCCCCACTCATCGACACTACACACGCGACCATTAAAGCGAATATTGTCAAAGGTACACCCTGCGCCTTCGGTACTCGACGAAAAACAAGTACATTACGTTTGCAGCGTTCATTTTCCAAGCAGATATAGAATATGCCAACGTTATTGTTCCCGCGTACAAAGTTCAAGTGATACAACGGCATGTGGCAGAGATAAAATATGGCGAAATAAATTACACTAAAAACAAAATGTTCTCTGCATTCTTGTATTTGTCCACGGGATTCTCGTAATGGAATTAGCCTCATTCCAAAGACGTGACGTCGTTGAGTAGCGTTTCGATTGCACTACAGAATATTCAACGTGCCCATCTACGCTATTTTTTGGATAAATATTTCTGAAAATGGCAGACTCGCCCCCGCTTGTACTGAATTTACATATCCCACGGATGATTCTTATTTGTTTGGTAAAGAGCGAAGCGCTTTGGAAGGCCCGTGCAAAGTACATGACTCGCTTAAGACGCGTTCCCTCGAAGAAACACGGAATTCGATTGCCGCTATAAGGAAGAAACACCCAGGGCTCTGCACATAAGGCGCCCAAGTCGGCCGCGCGCACATAGAGGCTACGTAACTCCGATACATATTTGTGACAGCTCGTATATCATCGTAGCCGCCGCACCAACACACGAAAATACGTGTGACTGGAGGTTGTCGAAGAGTCGAAGGTTTTCGGATGGGTGACGTCGAGTGGAACACGAGGACGAGGCACGGAGGAAAAGGTGGGGTGAGCATGGGGTGCAGGGGCGCGGTGTAGTGTCGGGTGGGGGGAGATGGGGCAGAGCGAGACTGGAGAAGGGGAGGTGGTCGACCACGCGCGATCAATATAACAAAATACGCCGGCAACCCGCCGCACATACATACATGACGCGTGCGCGCATACACACACGTACGCTGCCGAGCATTTTGTCAATACACCGACCCGCGCGCGTACGCACACACAAGCGTGGATTGTAAATATGATCTAAACGTGCAGGTAGCCCGGTACCGTAAATGTGTGCACCCGAAAGCAGCGCGCATACTCTTATCTCCGTGTGACCATAAATTGCGAACGCGATACGTGTGCATATTACTTGTGCACAGAAGCATATACGTACGTATGCACACCGGATGAATACGGTTGTATCTCGCGCGTTGCATTGTAGCCGAGCGCAGAGAAAATCGGATGCGTGTACGTCCAGGAGAAATGTGCATACGTTTTTACAAGTGGGTGTAACGTGCCGCGCACATGCGAACGCGGCCGAACGTGGCTTTCAAAACACATCTTCGAATCCAGTTCGGACTCGTTACGTGCCTCCCCCGATGAACAAGGGGAATGGTTTAAAGGTGTACGCGAGATCTGGCTAGAATTCTTATTTCTGCGAAACTATTGTTTGCGACAGAAAACTTTCCTTTAAATATTGTATTGGGTAACTAAATACATACTAGGAGTTCATATTTACACGTGAATGGTGAAATGTGAAGAAATGTAACAGTCCATGGCTAGTATACTGGAGTGGTAAAGGAAATATTTCGCATTCCAATAAAATTCAAATGAAATTGCCATTTTTGACTGTATAAATGTTAATCCTACCGCCTTTATAAAAAAAACTTTTGTGTGATTTAGTGTGGATTAATATCTATAAATATAGAATATTATTTAATTTCTTAATTGCTGGAAGGCAAATAAAATGACGTCACGATCTGATTATCTTTCCAATCGAGTAAAAAAGGTACGAACGATTGAACTGATGAAAGTCAACACGGACGACACTGTTACAAAACGACGAAATATTTCTGAAACATTTACGAAACTTTTCGGTAATCAAACGTTCTTATTTCATAATCCTATCATTGACATTATCGTGTGTTTTTCAACACGTCTACGATTTCGAGAATAGATCTGTCGAAATATCGCAATAGTGCACCGCGTTTAGAGAAATGAGAGGGAGGTCAACGTCGTAACGACGCCGCCCGCCATTTTAAGGACGAACCTTTAAGGCTATAACGTACGGTAGACGACCGTAAGACTGAAGCCCAAGTGTACGAAGTATCGCCAGCTGACACGTAAAATGTAGCGCCGCTGGCAACGGCGGCTAATATTCACCGAGTTGTGCACTCTCGGTGAGAAAAATTAATGGCACAACGAAGAACAGAAGAGCAAATCGCCCCCTCTTCCTAAAAATTTCAAATTCTACCCAAGGAACTACTAGCTAAACGTACTTTAATTCTATATTTTATGTCCACAGATTTAGATTTTACGTAAAACGATTCGTATGATGGATTTTAGTGGATTTACAATCTCACAGAAATGTCCCTGGCATTTATTTTTTAATATTCTATGGAGCACTAGTCATGCAATCATGAATAGAGAATATTTTGAATATTTTTTTGGTAGGAAGTGTACTGCAATACTTTATATTGTGAAACTGCTACGCGAAGCTCAATGTGGCATGTATTTATGTAAATATCTAGATATTGGAATTTTATATGCCTCGAAATTAATGAATATGTATTTCCATTCTTGAATTTTTGAATTTCTCATTGTTCGTAATTCGTTCTTTTAAGGATCCGCAAGTCGAGCGCCACTGCGCCACGTCACCGTTAGTTTTCACTTCTATTTTCCTACTTCGATCTTCGCTCTTTAACAATTCTACCTGCATTTTAAACACATCCGTGTTTCATTCACCGTACGCATGTATTTTGTACTTGGAAATGTCAGTAGAATATTAAAACACTCCGATTTTGTTGAGCGAAGTACTAAAAATACATTCGACATAAATCACAAAGCAACTATGTTCCTACAAACGTGTAACTAAAATGATTTGTGGATTTAGAATTATTTGGTATACTTAATTATATTTCTATAACATTTGGACCAAAAATTACGAAAAACTAAGCGATATTGGAAATGTTGAACATATTCTACCTGTACTATCAAATTTTCGCGTCACTACTTTGCTATATTCCTTGAACTCAGAAGTTTACTTACTCTGGTATTCCATGCAACTATTCATTAATTCAACAATTGCACGGAGAAAAAATTCTCTGTCTCGAACTGATCATAAAACTCCCAACCACAGAAACTTACTTATCCAATTAATAAGAATATCGACAATAATCCAGCAACTACCTTTAACTAGCGAAACTTTGCATATGTACTCCGTGCTTCCATATCGGATACCGAATAAAGCGCAAATCTTCCGTTAAATTCGTTGAATAATTATTGCGAAACTGACAAAACAACTACTGCAAAGTGAATTGCAGCGACGTGACTGTTATTTTTCGTGTCTTTTCCGCTTTCTTTTCAAAACCCGTGAAAGGCGTGCCCGCCGGGGATCCACGATTTGAGCGCCACTGTCGAACAATAACTTCGTGCCGCTGCGAGCTCTCAAAATGGCTGTCCTCAGCTATTATTACTTCGGGGAAAAAACAAATGACGGCGCGCTCACGCTACGAGGAGAGGAGAGACAGAGCCAAGGCTCTCCGTATATCGCACACGCCTGTGCGCGCGTGTCATGTAAGTACGCGTGTGTATAGCAAGTGTGGGCGTGTATATACGCGTTCAGAATCCTTCGTCTACGCGCCGGGCCGAAAACATCGAGCACACCTTACGTGTGCCTGAATTCCGGTTCTATTGAACTGATAACGTTCTCCATCGCGGGATATAAACAAACGCCATCCCTAAACATCAACGAACGATTTGCGCGGCGACTTTCCTCGATATTCATTTACAGGTCACGGAAGCACGTTCGTGTATACAAGAGCGTTCCGTGGGCTTGCTAAGCGGGGATAAAGCCTTGGCAGACGCTGCACGGACACGGCCGCATCAGTCGTAAAATTCTGGACAAAATTATTGTTGACCGTGCCCGTGCCCGTGCTCCGCGGCGACAATAAAGGCGTCCTACCACTTCCTGCCCGTAAATGCATGTCCAGCGACCGTCTATTTCTTACCCAAGCGGGGCTCTGCCCGTGGGACCGAGAATCACGGTAAATTAGAAAGATTTCGGTGAATCGACAAAGGTCTGTTGTGTAAATCTTCCTATATAGCCATCTCGAGTCTCAAGGTTTGCGCCCTCTGCGCTGAACGCGTCACGGGGTACGAGGTACCTACATTGTGAACGGAAAAGTGAACGCAAGTATGGCTCGTTGTTATTGCGAACGAGAGCTTTTTTCGAGAATATATGAAGGTATAATACAGAACTGTTAGAACGAACTTCACTGTTTACTAGGTCGCATGAAAATTAATCGAAAGGTTGTAATAAATTATTTGAAATACCATCGAATGAAGTAGCTTTGACCACAAAAGTAGATTTTAAAACAAATTCCTCTAGCATCTATTGTATAACAGGTAGGTATTATTTATCAGATAAATTGCATCCTTAAGTAGACAATTAAAGCTATCCAAAGCACTGTCTGATAATGATACCTGTTATACAATGGATGCTAGAGGAATTTGTTGTAAAATCTAGTTTCGTGGTCAAAGTTACCTCATTTCACTGTACATACTTGGTGTTTAAGTTGTATGTAATAAATCGACTGTGAATCTACATTTCTTATTTTTTCCTTGGTCCCCGTGTTAATTCAAAATGGCCTCTTGTGCGTACTCAAAAGCAGACACAAGTATTCATTTTAAGATGGTCAGCTTACGGAACTATGTTTATTATAAAATACTATCTTCTTTCCGATACACTAGAAATCGTTATATGCATACGATTATATTGTTAATTGAATATTACGTATGGATACTGGTAAATTAAAATCGTTACATATTCTCACATATAAAATAAACCAATTACACTGAACTCTATAGTAGTTTCAAGTGGGATTTGTAAAGACTTTCGTGTTCAGAGCTAATAAAAACTAAAGTCTAGTATATCATGCTAAAACTCAGGATGAAAAAAATTAAATTATGAACAGAAAAACACTTGATCGAAAATTCAGAATAAAGTGCCTTGTATGAAATATTTCGAAAAGCACAGCAGTAAAAACGAGAACTAAGTAGGTACCTATATAACTAAAACTAGCGAAAAAGGTCAATACATCCTACATAATAATTTCACGATCTGAAGCGAGTATCTGGGAGGGGGGATACGAATGAAAACCAAGATGACCTATATATGATTCAATGATTGGCAATTCAACTGATCCCGTGTACGAAAGAAGCAACGTACTTTTGAAAATAGGCCTGACCCGAATACGAGTTAGGGCACTATGATCTTTAAGATATTTGTATATAGTTTCTTTTTGTTGATGAATGGAATTTATAACTGTAGTTTTGAGACACCCCGTATAGATGGGTGTGCATATAGGTAGATGCGTGTATATAGTTACGTAAGACGTAGCCTTTTGTTAGAAGGCATACGCGGGACGAACACGAAAAAGTACTCACCGTTTGAAATGCTCTCGTATGCGATCCTCTCGGATGTTTTCCGGCAGATTTCCAACCCACAGGTGACGTGTCTCTCTAACCATTTTGCTCCGAACTCTTCATTTGGGATCGGATGTTGTGGTATCGTTTGGCGGCACACTGTACAACGACACACAACTTCGCCCGACTCTAATCACGGCACTCTCACCACACCACCGATATATCCAATACCGCCAGCGGGTCTCGCGCGCGGCCAAAGGAAGCCACTCTTTTTCTCCTTCCCTCTTATCCCTCTACCTATCCCTCTCTATCTCGCCGAGATCGCTTTTCCGTTGTTTCACGAGAAATCAATGATCCCCGTTGCAGTAATCCGAACGGCACAAATTCGATTTCCCCCTAATTCGATCGGACGCGAAACAACAGCTCGCGTCGCGTCGCGATCGCGATCGCGAGCAACGCACACACGCGACAGGGCGAACAAGAGAGACGAAGGAACCGTTACCGTACGTGCGTATTCCACGGACGAAGGAAGGAAGAGGAGTCGAGTCGAGTCGAGTCGAGTCGGCTATCCTCTCACTTCGGCACTCCCGACGTTTCCTTTTTCTTTTTCTTTTCTTTTAGATCACTGGGCAACAAAACATATTTATATTCACTAGTCACTGGCCGGAAGGTAGTGACCCCAAGCAGGACGAGTGCGGTCGTCAGGGCAGCACCGTAGAACGCTCAGCCGGCAGAAGAGGGTGGCTACGGAGCTCTCGCGATAAAATTTTTGCGTCGCGACGCACGCCGACGACGACGACCACGACGACCACGAAGAGGAGGAGGAGGAGGAGCCTCGATAGCGGACACCACTGATGACAACGGCTGCAAGGATCAGGACCGTCGTCGAACACCACCACATCGTACACCACTGAATCGCGTATGAACGAAAAGGTGGCTAATCACACGTCACACCAAGCACACCGGGCACAACGCGCGGGCGACACATCCCAGCGTAATTTGCCGAGCCTCATCACACTCGCGTCGATCTAACCGTAATCGTCGGCGCCTCCCGTTCTCCGTCGAACACCGACAATGGAGGCCCGGGACCCGATACGCTCTCGGAACTCTCGCGGAAACCCCACTGAAAACAATTGATCTTACACGGACGATAGAACCGTTGCTCTATATCTTCCTGTTAAAATTTTCCAACGCGTAACCTTTCCGCGCACGACACTGCGTTTTCCTTTCCCTTTATCCCGTATCTCCGTGCTCACTTTAAAGCGTAGTTGCTTCCTTCTTTTTTTTCACATCACTGAATATTAGACGGTCGAATACATATCTCGATAGAAGCGAGCCGCGGGGTTCTTCTCTACTACCTTCTATATTTCGCGCGATCGAGTAACTAAACTGTGCCACGTACCGTGCAATTGAAATCGAACGAATCTGATACGATGTATTGGCGACGCGATCGCTACGATGCACGCTTGTGTATGTACATCTTAAACGCACTCGCTTCTTCGTTCACTCGGGCCATGTAACGCGGATGGAGCTGGCTTCGCTCCTTCTCACTGCACTACACTACTCGGAGTGACGTCACCGTGGCGGGAGCGTAGTACGGCTCGCTGGCTAGCATCGCTGTTTGGCCGGATGGTGGGGAGCACCGCGTAGGGGAGCGGAACGAGTCTACCTCGAAAAGCGGCGGTGGCGGCTTGCAATCGCGATCGTCGCCCGCCAGCCGGTGAAGTGTGCCTCGCGGTGGGGGCAACTTTTCGTGCGTCCCCGGTGGGGAGAGAGCGTGGAGGGACTCGTTCAAATCGAAGCAAGGACAGGTAGGGAGAACTCGGGGACTCCGGGAGAGAAGGGATAACGGGTCGAACGAGCTAACCCAAGCCGCCGTGCCGCGCGCCGCGCGCCACCTTTCCCAGTCGCCTCTATCTTTCTCTATCGCCGCTACCTCTCCTCACGGCTCTTCCCAACACCCTCTTAACCAACCACCCCGCGCCCCGTCCGCCCATTCTCTTTTCTCTCCTCTCTTCTCTTCCTACTCCCCGACACCTCCCGGCCCTCTTCCTCCTACCCTACCCTACCCTACCCTACCTCCTGCCGCCGCCGCCGCCGCCGCCTCTCGCCCGCCATCTTTCTTCTACCGCTCCCTCTCTTTCCATCCTGCTCTCTCCAGGGCCGGTTTAGGGGCAGCCAATTACCCGGGGCATCGGTACTTTCTACCAAGAATAAAGATGGAAAATCGGATTATTACAAAAAAATAAAAAGGAAGTAACGATCAAACAAACGCGTCGGCTTGATAGCGTGTACAGACTACAGAGCCGACGAATCATCTGCCAGGCTAATCGCTTTGTGTGTAAATATCGTAGATCGGTATACCTATATACCGTGGAATAAGGCGTCTAATTTCATATCATTCCACGTTAGAATCCTATTTCGTCTACGATCGAAACAGACTACGCACACAAATTCCATTATTACGCGCTACTTTTTTCTTTTCGAAATACCCTGTTTCCGCCACCTATTTCTTATAAGAAGCAATCCACTACAAACTCACAAGTATAAGCACTACAAATACCTTACACAGAGGATAAAACGACGCCTAGAACGTGTAAGAATAAACCGTAATCCGTATTCGAATGAATTTTCAAGTATCATTGGAAATCGAACTTGATTAGATACCTCAAAGAACAATCGACTTTGTAGATGCGTCCATATCGTACTGATTTTCGAAATATTGTAAAACTACTGGAAATTCAGGCGAAATACGCGGATAATGAGTTTACGAATTACATGGGGCGTCAGACCACGTTTAGCCGAGCCTGAACCGCGCTCCATCTTGTTTCCGCTAAAATCGCGTCAAAGTTGTAGACTCATGGCGTCGATGTAGTGGCTTCGACTTCACAAGACCTACTGTTCGTTAATCCTTTCGTGGCGTACGTTCTTTTCATGGGTGACGACAGTTCGCTCATACGGAATTAACTCTATCGGCGACGATACTGAGAACGTTCGTTTGTCGGTTAAGAATACGTCATCAAGGCTAGGAGAAAGCTTGTATGGAGCTGCACGATTTCATGACAGCGGAGTCGTTACGTGTTGTGGTATTTCGGATCACGCCCTTGCTGTATTCTTGCGATCGGGATACAAATTGTCTAATCAGATCGAAGAGCATCAGTGCGACTGTTGTTCGAAACAATAATGGATGAGGAGTGCAACTCTGAGTTGTGCTGGCACAGCAGGTTTCCGATCGCCGGTTTCTGCGTAAATATATTGCCATTTCTGTTTTAACTGTTCTTCCGATCGTTCTTTATTAGTATCAAATTTTTAGCTTCATCGAGTCACGTACATTAGGTAAGATTCGTTATTACTTTTTTCACCGCGCTAGCTCCACATCTCCATGACTGTTTCGTGTTATTGAGAACGTTTCGAACGAGAAACGCCTATTGCGTGTTCTGTGCCGGTGATTTATAGACACCTCCTAACATGCAGCGACCATGCAGCGTCCATGCATGTAGAAAGATGTTCGCCCCATTAAGTTTAGGCCGTATTTGCTGTTAAGCAAATTACGTATTAATCGTTCGCGGTACTTATTGTGGAATATTCAAGAAATTGGAAACTTAACCGAACCTCGACTCCATTCCTTGCCAATTGTTATAAGGCTTAGATTCATCATTTTATTAACATTATTACTTTTACATATAAATAATTGTGTTGCTAATCTCTCTTAAAATCTGCTAACATCGTGTGCATAGGCATCATACGTTAGTATTTGGAAAACAAGATTGACATATTTAATTGATAATTGCTGGTTCCGTTAAATTTATCTTAAGAATTATCTAATATGATAATTCACTACGTACACTGTAACTTTTCTCCTTCGCCCGACATTCGACCATTCACGCCATGTAATTTATTTGCCCAAAGGTTACCGACACTTGTACGCAGTCTGACCCATGGAACCAGGAAATACGTCTATGAATATTTAATTTTTGCACTTGTCGAGAATCATGATACTGTCTGTATGTGTGTATCGAAAATTACGTCTGTACACGCTACGCCTGTAAAAGCGACAAATACAAACTTTGTTGAAAGAAACAATTTCTGTTTTCGTTAGCAAGAAAAAATATTAATATAATATCGGTTAATAACTTATTCTCATTTCATACAACTTTAACAGCTTTGAAGATTATTATTATTATTATTATTCAATATTTATTCCTTCCTTGAATTTTAAACAAGTTTTCCTGAAATTGCTACATATATCTTCAACGTGCCAAAAAGTGTTTTTAATTAATTTTTGTTACGTTTCAAATCTATTGTTCTTTTCTGTAAGACTGGTGGCGACAGCTTTCAATTAACGGACCGTAGTAATGGATGCTTTACCAATACCCAGCGTCATCTATGGGCGACAAATACTAATGATTCCTCAGTTACCAACAACGGTAAACACGAAATAACAATTATGTATCGAACAAACAAAGTTGTTTTATTTCACACATCTGATGCATGTAATATTGTTACCCTTTCATTATCGTTCGTCGTCAGATAGCGGTGTCTAACCTTTTTTTACAATATCTTAACTCCAAACAAACGTATGCCTTAAATCCAATAATACTTCACGGGATCTCAATCGCGAATTCATCAAGGCGCCGATGAAGTGCATTTTCATAAATTGAAAGTACAGAATTGAGAAGCATGTCAGCGATATTCCAAAGATATTCTGTAGGCACGCAGGAAGTGGAAGAACCATCTATTTTATCAGCTGATGTAAACGAGAGAAAGTTGGCGCGCAGACTTCGTATTCAACAACGATTAGATGCGTTGACCAAGTAAGAGTTAAATTAATTTGTAATTGTAATAATTTTATATCCATTAATTCCCTGCGATTTTCACTTGAATTTTCTTACTTACTAGAATTCTATAATTCTTAATTCTCTATCGGTGTAACTCGACGGATATTCGATTTCAGGCAGACGAAAACCGAAGATGAAGAAATCGTGGAAATACCTCCTATCGAGAAACAGATACTTGATAGTACAGAAGTTTTGGCAAAATTATCTTTAGAAGAAGAAGAAGTGGTCCGTTTCATTATTTCAAACGAATTATAACTAAAAAAAGATGTACTAATCATGTTCCGAGAAGATTTTATGGCTTTTAATATGTCCGAAAAACATAGAAATTTTTTTTCCTCTCTTTTGACTTTGAGAATTTTTAATTTTAATAAATTTACGTATTCACAGGTGACTGGCGTAAGAATAGCAAACGATGCCAGGGAGCTGCAAAGGCGAAAGGAAGTGCAAGAGACAAGAGACAGATTATTGAAGGTACTCGAAGAGGAAGACAAGGAGTGCATGGAGAAGTACCACGAGATTACGAAAAAGTGGCCGGACATACTCGCCTCCAAAGACCCGTTACATATTCATGATGAATTGGAGGCTCAAAACACCGAGTGCCTCAAAATTCTGGAGAAAAAGGATTTTTTAATCGCGGAATTGAAGGAAGAGCTGAAGAACGCCGATCTAAAGTACGCCGAGGATGTGAAGAAACAGAATGAAGATATCGATTTGCTTATCGAAAGAATGGAGAACCAAGTTAGTTTCTTTAATTCTTTTTTGTTTAAACAAAATTTACGTTTTAAACAAAATATCGCATCGAAAATAAACTACCTTGCTTTCTCTCTCTGTAATCGGCTTTTGTCAAGTTATCTAAATTCTATTCTTCTGCTGTAATAATGTACACAGATGTGTCGATTAGCTTTTAAATCTAAAGGATTACTAATCCCAGATAATGTTGTATTTTTAACAGTTCTGACAGCAGATTTTTTGCGCAGGTGCGAACGATGTCTAAAGCTCACCGCCACGAGCTGGCAATTATTGAAAACGTTATCGAATCTGAGCGTAAAATACTTCTGATAAATTGTATGGAAAGGTGGGAGGTGCTGTTTAAAAAGCTTCAAGACGACACTGTCGAAGGAAGAGAGAAGAGGAAGGAAGTAATGCGGGAGTACGAAGAAGAGATGAGAAAAGCGGTAACAGAGCATCAAGAAGAATTCCGGCAGCAGAAGATTAGCTTTGAAATGGAAATAGAGCATCTCCAGCAGGAGGTGCAAAATATGAAGACCCTGTGCATGATGAATATCGAAAAGCTGGATTACAACTATTCTATACTAAAACGCCGGGACGAAGAGAACATCATCGTGAAGAATCAGCAGAAGAGAAGGATAAATAAGTCGGTGGCAGGATTAACTGACATATTTTAATCATCACATAATTCTATTTTAATTCAATATCCGCATTTCAGGCTCCAGGATGTTATTAATAGTTTAAAAAAGACCTACGCCGAGTTAGAGGAGTCCACGAGACTGGAGATTCAGAAGCTTACGAATCAAATTTTAAAATCGCACAAAGCTATACTGGATTTGCAAGAGAAGTCTAATCATCTCGCAATCAACAATGACACAAAGTACATGCAAATTTGGGACATGAATATTAAAACTGCCGACGAATTAGTCGATAAGGTACAGTGTGGAATAGCTACTCACGAAAATGGTTCCTTCTAACATGTACATTTTAGATTCTAACAGCGGATCGAATTCTGCACGAAGAATTGTTGAGAATAGAGTGGCAACCGCCAGAGCAGAAATTATTGAAGAAAGAAGACCTGCCGTCGTACTGTGCTGCTATGTGCGCCTTAAAACAAGGTAAAATTGATTTAAAAATGTTATACTGCAATAAAATTTTATCCCGCGAATCTTCTAGAAAGAGAAGAGGCAAAAAAGAGGAAAATGATTTCCAAGTCGTATAAGCCAGCGACAACATTAGAGGATATTAATTTAGAGCGAGGACTGTTGAATCATATCTGCAAGTTAATTTCCGAGAACTGTGATTACCTTATTGAAGATACTTTGAAAGAACTACTCTCTAACTATACCGAGGACGATAAGCTACTAATTCGTCTGGACAAAATATTCGAGGTAACTTAATAGAGGCCATTACTCTTCAGAACTTAATCAGAAATGGGATTGAACATTCAGGCATTAAAAATTACATCCGAGCGGGAACTTCAATTCCTGTTGAACTTCTTTTTGCCGTATGCACACTGTCCCACTTGCACGACCAAAGTTGTAAGCACGCCGAGCGTTTGTGGACTGTCTGGCAGACCCGCAGAAACTTCATCTGGGTACCTGATGAACTTAACAATCAAATATTCCTTATAAATATTACTCTGTTTTATGGAATTCAGCGGTCACAGAATGTATAATTGCAGAACCAGTGAACCTGAAGTTTGCGGGAGCGACGACTTCAATGTCACAGAAGTTAAGTTAATTGCAGCCGTACAAGGAGCACTCTGTTGCGAAACATTCCATGACGATGCCGAAGCAGTCGTTGAAACTAGTACACCGGAAGATTCGTCAATTGAACCAGAACCTGAGGAGCTGCAAATTGCATCAACCTGCGTTTCCGGAGGCATAATTGAAGTCACTGATGGTACGAAGTAAAAGTCAACTTAACTCTTTTCTTCTGCTGTTTGCCAGCCTTGGTGGGAGAATCTAGTAGATTTAAGTAGATAGTAATATGAAACTGTGAACAGTTACACGTAGAAATATCCTAAAGCTGATTTTTACAGAGGATGGTGAACCAAAGCGGCAATTTGTATGCGACAAAGGTCACTTGCTGGTAGTTGAAGCCGAGTTCGTTTCACACGCCTTAAAAGAATTCCTGGAGAGATATGAATTCGTTAAGCAGGAGAAGACTCCTGCGCCTGCCGTTCAAGGAGTGCTAAAAGAAAAAATGACTGTGTCACGAAACATAACGGAGAAGGATATAATCAAATTTTGGCAACAGTACCGAAATATCTTTTCGGAAGACAGAGAAAGATTGTGGGATAATTTGTTGGTCGCGCTTAAAAAGTATTACGAGGTATTAAGAGAGAGACACAGGTTAAACGAGGAAACGGAATCCTTGCGAAAGCGAAATGCAGAAATGCGACGTTTATTAAAAAATTACTCGGGGGGCGAGGTAATGGACGACTACTAAACGGCATACTAAACATCTTCAATCACACCATGTGTATTTAATTTTCAGTCCCAAGCTGTGGAGTTAACGGAGGAAGAAACGAAATTTCTGCAACGTGTATTGCAGAATTGAAGAAGTCATGTGGTATTAAGTATTATTTACAATATTATATATTTTTCAATTAATTTTTAAATGGTCATATATATACACACATACAATATATCAATACCTTTTTGCACTATTTCATCTAACAACACGCGCGTTGCGAATAATTCGAAAACAACGTGATTCATTACCACCCATACACCCCATAATTTATGTAGCTTTCTTTTAAAACCTCATTAGCTCTGAAAGATATTTAAGAAAAATCTATACTGATAATAGCTTTTGTGTTTAAACCAAATACATACTTTCGAATATGTATTCTTATATGCAAAAGAAATAGTACAGAGGAGATATAAAATTCAATAGATTGTATGCCGTGAAGGTTCACCAATGAAATTATCAACGACATAATGTATATGTTGTACTTATAGCTTAGTGCTTAGATTTTAAGTGTGCAATCGATTTGATCGAAAGTAATGCAATCTTTAATTTATTTCCCTTTACTTAATATTTACATCTGACCAATCCATATGTATACGTATGAATTGTGATAGATAAACGTGGTGTTAAAAAAGTGTAGGACATTTTTCAGGATGAATTCTACGCATCAAAATAATGGAAAAAAGTTCATACGCGCATATGATATTATAGTAATATTTATAGTAAAATAGATATATTGACTTTGCCATTTATCTTTTCTATGTCTGATTTGTGAAACCTCCTGGAACAAAACTATTCGACAATGATTGAACGAGGTTCTTGGGATTTACACCAGTTTTAGGTTTTTTCCAATATGGAAAGAATCTTTTCTTTTTTTGAATCTTTGCTTGTTTTAATTTACTAGTATGTCTCTTTGATGTTATGTGCTGCAATATAATATGAATTGTATAATTAAATAATCAACATACGTTTACTTAGGTCCTTTTAAAAATGAGTGTAACATACCACGTTATATTGCGCCGGCGAATTGAAGATTTTGTTGCACATGGTGCATGAAAGTGATACACCTTTAGATCCAGAGTTCTCCTGGACATTTGGAGTAGTTGACGTCATTGAACCGCCAACTTCTTTGACACCCCACCCACCTAAGCATCAATGTGCGATCAACACTATCTATGTATCACGACCACTGAGGCGGTCATACGTGATAATAAATCAGCTTGAACACTACATTCATGCTATGGAAAAAGCAACCATTAATGTAAACAGTTTCAACAAAAAACATCGTTAAAATATAAACATTGGACTGCGCACATATGTACGCACGTGATTCTACCTCGTTAAATAAACAAATAAAAATATGTTGTTTCCTATGTACTCAGTGTGTAAAGATGTGCTTTACCGCGCTTAAATGTTCGTATTGCGTAAGGATAAGAATATAGGTAGTTGCGAAAAATGTTAATTGACTTTAATTCTTTAAGCTACTAATTTACATGTTACTTACAATTACTCATTCGCAAAGGGAAGTTGTAGTATCGATCGATTAATAAGTGAACAGAGGACGGAGAAAGAGAAGTGCGTGTAATTTATATATTTACGAAACAGGTGCAATAAAACGGAAACGGGATCGAATTATTTTACGAACAGTACGAACTTTATTAAACATGATATATAACTAAACTCGCGGTCGAGTTCCCCCTTCTAATATGTTCGCAGATGAATGAATAATAAATATACAATTTCAGTCTGACAGAAATAAATAATAAATAAATAATAAATAGTACATAATAAATAATAAACAGTAAATAATGGTGCGTAAATTACAACAAGTATGAAAATATCACTCAACATCTCAGCAGCATTTGCTAAATTAAAGCTATCCAAGCGGCAAACAGTTAGTTTTGCGTTTGTTCATAGAAACAGATGAAAAGCAAACGTAAGCAATAGCGTTAGGCATGCAAATGTAAATAAGATTAGGCAGTAAACTAGCACAGCAACATTTTTCTCTATGATTTTCTCCATACACATAGCGCGACTACATCTAAACCCATATGCTAGTGATTTCCGTACCATATAGGATTTATTACCTCTCATTGCTTTCTTTTTATGCCGGCTTCCTACAGGAAAGAAGATATTCCTTTAATATATTATTATTTAATTATCCGACATGGGAATATAAATAAGTGCATTTCCAACAAGTCTGTAAAATACCGTTTAAATGTGTTTGAAGCTGTTGTATAGAGTTTAGACACACGTTACACACATTGCATTTCAGTCCGTTCGTTTCCTCGTCCTTTGTGAATGGTACTTTTGTTTCTTCCAGAGAGGCCATTATGTTCTTCGACCTTATCTGTAAAACGGGTACACATCCCTGTATTCTTCGTCTATCAAGATTCATAAACATCTCTCTCGCAATATTCAGTTTTTCATTTCCATATTCAGTTACCCTCTGTCTTCGTACACTGTTGTATTTATACAAACCTGTTTCGCGTGACGGGCACCTTGTAAGTGTGTGTCTAATACCGTTTGACTTGTGAATGAAAGATCGCAATCGTCGCAGCGAACAAGGGGCTTCTTTGTGGGTAAATTACCCATTATATTATCCACAACCGCTTTGGTTACAGGATCATTTAGACTGGAATTTATCACTGTTTCTGATGATACAGCCATTGTTGGACCTGAAAGTTTCACACAGAAATTCATTGAGAGCACAGACACGAACGAACGCGATACATGTGTATGTTTCGTTGGCTTTCCATTTTCTGATGATAATCAGAAGCTCCATTATCGTATTACATTGTAATATTAATAGTAGTGATTTATTTCCAGCTATTTCTATATGCGTGCGTGTATTTACATGTATATACATATACACATGTACGCTATGGTGATTTCAATTAGACATAAATCTTTAATATCCTCCAAGTACAGAGTATTATAAATTATTTCGAACGATATCGAAATATCGTTCCGAGTATACCTATTTGCGTTATCGAATTCGGCTGGGATGAGACTCAACAATGTTCGGCCGCGTAGTAAAAGTATTTAATTTTTCAATGAATCTCGAAAGTTACTTAGCGGGCAGTAGTGTTTGTACATAAATGAAGCCCAGCTTATCTCCTCGGTATGTCAGATACGGTCAGATACACAAGTTCTCGAGTTGGCCGCCTGCTTTTTTTTTAGGAACATTATTTCGAAGCGTTACAGTTCGATATTACGTTTGATAGGCTCCGAGAGTTCCTAGCGTGTCGTCACACAGGGTACGCTCAGTAATTACAATGGGGACCGAAATACTGCGCACAATTAATTTCGAGGAGATTTTAAATTACCATAAAAAATCGTGCGACTTACAGCGGGCACTTTACGAGTTTCAACTGATGAGGCAACGGTGAAACTGAGGGAACGGAATCTATAAATGGTACTGTGAATCAATAATTAATAACATTCAAACGTCTTGAAACAGTGGCATGCTTTCTATAAAAATTCCATTTTTAAATATCTACTTTACTAAATATTTACCTCCTCCTCAGATTTCAATCTGACATATCTATATATATATATATATATCATATATATATATCATATATATATATATATATATATATGAATTCTCATATCGATGTTACGTAAATTAAATTCTTTTTAATTGCACCCCTAAAATGTATACGAGACGTATGCGACTTTGTCATTTAGACGATAGAAAGGTTACAATGAAAATTAATCCGAGTTTCGTGTTCGTGCGCGATGCTATATAATGAACACGAGACACAATTCACTGGCCCAATCGGCCTGTCGGTTTGTGAGGGTTTGTGAGGGAACAGGAGTTATCGTATTAGCTCGTATATAGTCTACTATATTAGAAGGAAATAGGTGTTACGCGTTCGCGGAAGTTTGTCCATTAAATATGCATAAAATCAAACAGGTGAATGAAGCTTTGCGGGGGATTGATCCAATCAGCGGTTTTCGAAGTGCGATATGTCGGTCCGTAGTAGAGTGTGATATTCGCGGCTTAAGAAGGGCAGCCAATTAGAAAAGTTGTCGAATATCGTCGGTCGGTACTTAGACGCGTGTGTTTGTATCAGTGCATATAGGTGACGGTCGCGAAATATAGTAGCAGCCATCTTATATTTTGTGTCGGAGAAAAACAATTTGGCCGTACAAATGTTTCGCGATTGTCCGTGAAGCCGCTCGAGAACGAGAGGCGTGCGCTCGATGAGGCGTGACGTTTTTCGACCCTAGTCCAGACCACTACATTTAGCAAAGGTTCGTAGAACGAATGCCGTCCACCTCGGCTACCTGCAAAACCGACCCCCGCTTGCGATGCGTTTACAAGGAATCCGGTTTAGCAGTGAAAATATTCCGCCGTTTCTCTCGTCGCGTTCTTTAAAAATAGAGCTGCCCGTGTTGCTCGCTGCTGGGTCTACGTTCTGTTGACGACGGCATCGCGCCGTCTTCGAACGGTCGCGTAAAAGTTATGCAATCAGCTGATCGTCCAGCTCCCTTCTGTCACTTGTCAAAAATAAATGTCAAAGCGTTTGGTCTAACCTGACACGCGTACGTATCAGTCGGGCATGCATGCTGTCGGGATTGCGGGCGTAACCACGTCGTTTCGGATTCTCGTGTCTGCTCCAGTGTGGCGAATGGAGATTTATAGAGGTTCCCTGTTGCGCAGGTGGATTGGTACGCAGGATATGAGCAGCTTGTCAAGCCCAACCTGACTCTGCTCCCACATCAAGAAGCAGCGCAGCAGCAGCAGCAGCAGCAGCAGCAGCAGCAGCAGCAGGAGCTGCAACCGCAACAGCTGGTTCAGCAGCAAGAGACCGATATAATGACATCCATGTTCGAACAGCAGATCAAAAGCGAGCCGATGGGCTTTTACTCGGTGGCCTCGAGCCGTTCGGACGGTTCGAATTCTATGGTGAATCTGTCCGACGACCGCGAGGACCTTTCCCAGCAGGAGGGTCATTTGCAAGCTCAGCAGCAGACAACGTTACAGTTGAACCAGCAACAGAGCCAACAGCAGACGCAGCAGCAGAGCCAGCAGAGTCAAAGCGTGCAGCAAGAAGCTCCGACTCGTCAGTCGACGGGCCAGCAGACTGTTAAAGAGGGCTCACGGTCAAGGCCGCAGCCTTGTAAGGTATGCGGAAAGGTGCTATCCTCCGCTTCGTCGTACTATGTACATATGAAACTTCACTCTGGCAACAAACCATATCACTGTACGGTGTGCGAGGCAAGTTTTTGTCGAAAGCCATACTTGGAGGTGCACATGAGGACTCACACGGGAGAGCGACCTTTCCAGTGCGAGCTCTGTTTGAAGAGGTTTACCCAGAAGAGTAGCCTTAATACTCACAAACGGGTACACACGGGGGAAAGGCCGTACGCCTGCGATATCTGTCAGAAACGTTTTGCAGTGAAAAGCTACGTGACTGCGCATCGTTGGAGCCACGTCGCCGAGAAGCCTCTGGTGTGCGACAGATGTTCTCTCACATTCACGTCCAAGAGTCAATTTGCAATTCACATCCGTACCCACACCGCAAGTACCACCTACGAGTGCAACATTTGCGGGCGTACGTTCGTACGCGACAGTTATCTGATACGGCACCAGAATCGAGTACACCGTGATATGAATCAAAGCAATACGAATCACAATCCACCGACACCGCAGAGCACCGGCGGCGGTACATCGGGCGCAGGCTTCGAGAGCCCGGTGTGCGACCTGCGCTACAGCGAGGGACCTTCCTCGCTGGACGGCCTGGCGGGATCCAAAGGAGGCATCGCAGCTGAGATCGCAAGTTTAGCCAAACAGAACAATCTTCAACTTCCTCTGCCGCTGTTACATCCGCAGACCACCAACTAGTGTTTAGACGCCAGCGTGTCTGAGTCCCTACCGCAACACCAGTCACCGCAGCAAGTAGTATGTCCCACCTCGGCGTCCTCGCCATTCACACTCAATTCACCTGTCCCTCACGAGCACACCACACCGCAGAGTGTCTACCAAACGACGGGCTCGTCCAGCTCGCTGGATAGCCTCAACTCCCAACTCTACCCGCAATTGTCATCCCCCGTAGATTCATCAGAGTCGCATCACCAACTGCATCCCGGCATTCCTCCGCCAGGGCTTCACCCTGCATTGTATCTGTACGCTCAGTATTCGAACACGAGCTCGCCGATCTCGTACCCCGAATACATCCAACGCAACAATTGAACGCCAGTTTATGCCAGCAGCGATTTCTACCACGGGCGCAGTGCTGGTTCAACAAAGTGCCTAAAAAAGCATCCGCTTCCTGGATCACGACGGATGCTTGTGCCCAATGCTAATGAATTTTTACGCACCGATCTTATTTCGAGTTTTTAGAACGGCAAGGGGGT